>CM057348.1:195900599-198473099 GCA_030015575.1 Agapanthus africanus | reverse complement strand
AGCTATCTGCACTCCACTCAATGCACTGCACCAAGGCAAAAGACATCGACCCATGTGTCCCTATGACTTTCCATTCATGACTCGGTCGGGCACATAGCTATGCTACATATTCTTTATTACCTTTCGCTTGTTGTCTAGATGGAACCTCGGATCCGTTCGGAATCTCCCAATGAGGGTAGGCATTCTGAATTTCATGGTCATAGTTTGAAAGTTGCTTAGTTAGGCGTAGAAAGGAAAGCAATGGCACCCACCTCTTTCTTTTATTATTTAAAGAAATATGATTTCAAACCTCTTTCCTCCCCCTTCAGCTCCAATGCCGGGATCCCTAACTCGCTCAGGCTCGGATCATTCCGTCGTTTCCTTGGCGTGAGATGGTCAAAGGGGGTGAGAAAGCTGACAAACTAGTCCAGTTATCTCTCTCTTGGGAAAGTCATCCAATTGGCAAAACACATTTCGAAGACTACCTTTGATAGTATTACCTATTAGTGTGCTGACCAAGAGTCAGTGATGACAGTCGTCTGAGAAATGAAGTCGGTTGGACAGAATCTCGTACTATAGACTATAGTATATACCCAGGCTATCCCTGATCCCTATTAAAGAAGGGATAAGATGGGAACCAACCTGGAAGGCTGTACCCAATAGGCTGATCCTTAAGGATGCCCTACCTGAACTTTCTTGGAAGAAAGCTCTTCAGTTTTCTTGCATTACCCTTTGAGTTTTCCGCTTATGGGAGTATGCTTCAGTTAGAACATGCCCTGTGACAGTTCTTCTCATCCGGAATCCTGTGGTAGGACAAGATATGCCTTTGACTCTCGGAATAGACGGATGGCGAACGAGGACCTTGATTGGTTTGAACGGTGGGTTGGTCCAAAACTACCCACTTGCGCTCAGATCGGTTATGTTATGGTGCCTTCATGGGCGGTCAGTGAGTTTGGTTTAGTTGAGGAAGGAGCTGGTAAGAGGAGAATATTCGCCATAGGGAATTATATAAAAGATAGGCTCTTGCCTCCCTACCATGATTGGTTAATGACCGATTTTCTCGCGCATACCCATGGACGGGACATTTAATCAAACTGCACCTTTAAACAGGTGGAAAGGGAAGAAGGAACTCTTCTCTTTTGATCTGAAAGCTGCTACCGACTCTTTGCCGGTGGACTTAAGCGGATCAATGCTCGCTGTTGGGCGATCGGTTGGCTCAGTCGTGGTCTTATAATTAGAAATCTCAGTCAAGCTAAATGACTCCTATAGAAAGGAAAAGCACCCTAAAAATAGAATAGGGCTATAGCAAAGGCGTCAAAGTAAAAGCGCTATAGAGAGAACTATTACTCTTCCTAGATCTCTTACTTCAGACTTCGGTAAAGGAACAATAGATCTTATAGCTAGTACTACTACCCAAAGAAAGAGACAAGAGACAGAGACTTTCCTGTCAAAGAAAGGAAAAAGTCATTAATATAGTAAACTGCCTTTCTTTTCGTACTTCGGGCACGCCATGGAATTACGAAATAGTTTCATCGTCTCCAGTTCACCGCAAGCTTACGCGGTCTGTAAGTTGTATGAACTACTCTAGATGTGATAGTTCGTGACACTAAGCATGAGTTTCATTCTAAGGAGCAAAAAAGGATAAGACATCAGTAGCTCCAGAATGAGAGAAGGGTATAGTACATTGGGATTGAAAAGCGTGTATGTAAATAACTATTGGGAAAACCTATTTCGTTGCACCCAGACTGACCTACGCCCAGAAAGAAACGACCACACGCTACGCCAGCTTGGTCCATGCGCAGGAAGAGGGTGTCGGCCTGAGCCACCAGGAAACCCTCGAAAGATAGGAAGACGAATATTGCCCTAGAAAGAATCGGTCTTGTACAATACAATAAGAAAAAGAAACGAAACTGCCTTATATTATTAAGTGAAGCTCCTTGCTTTATAGTAATTGCGTCCGAACTACCTTTCCCTCCATCGCCCTTTAACTAAGAGGTCCCGACTCCCATTGGAAAAAACGAGGACTTTTTGCCAATGACCATTAGAAGAAGGGTTCGGAAGAATTCAGATGTTCGGTACCCCTCTTGGGAGGCACTTTCTAACCAGTCCGCAGTTTCGTCCCCGAATAACAACTCCTCCGAGGAAGTGAGGACCTTCTTCGATCAACCAGGACCTGACAATCTTTCTACGATTACGTTGGCTCAATCTGCAAACCGACCGGACAGACGTGATAGATGTTTTCCCCTCTTAGATCTGGTTGCGTTACCTCTCTCTCGCTCGGGTGGAAGCCACGATCCGACGGCACCACTAGCGACTGAAGTATTAGCCCTGGCAGTAGTATATGATCCATCTATTGAAGAAAGGCCTAGAGCAGCACCTAAGTAAGAAATAGACGAGAGGAAGGCGCCACGCATGCCTTCTCAAGGGCTACCACTACCACAGCTGGCAAAGCCCGCATGAGCCGGACATCCAGCAATGAGGTGCCGAGCAGCTTCTCATTCTCGAAAGCCATCTTAATGCAGCAGCAGCAGTGCTGTCGATCCCGATCTTGATCTGAAGTAGCAGAGCCAGTTGCATCGTAAGTCAGAGCATCAATCTCTTTATCCAGTACTGTCTTTCTTTTTTTCGTCGATCATGCCCACCGAGGGCCTAAGATTCAGCAGATCTAGTTCCAGGCAAAGAGTTGGATCAACAGCCCAATCTTCGTTTCTCTTTTCCGTTAACGGACAGGGACCAAAGGTGACAGCTATTACTTCCGCTTTCGGTCGTTATGCATTCCTTTACGAGCTCCACAGCGAAAATTCCCGATAGAAAGAAAGACCCAGGGAATAGATAAGGTAAATCAAAACCGATAGCTATATTGGTGGTGATGTTCCTTTACCGACTCCGTCTGTCTCAGATCTTTGGTTGGCGGACCATCGGCTGCTTATTGCAAAGTGTCTTATCGAAGCCTAGCCAAACGGTTAGACGTTTTTAGAGGATGAATGCTGCCTTTGCTTCCGCTATCCAAAGCCTCCGGATCTTAAGATTTCGGATTCTATGGTGAAGCCCTTCTTTCTAGTTGGCACGGATGAATCAGTTGGTAAACTCACGAAGAGAGGGCTTTTTATTATTATTCTGGGAACAGATCAATAAAGGTTGACATGACCTCTACGATCAATCGCCGCTAAGGGCTCGCAGCCATACTTCAATGGTCAAGTGTACTTTCTTTGCTTGGTCCTTCGAGTGTACGGGCAATCTTATTCTTATTAGTTCGAAGTGTAGATCCTGCTACTAAGGGAACGATTGATTCGGGGCATGATTTCAGTAAAGTTTTCGCCCATAGAATGACGAACACCAGTGGGGGGAACCAGCGCTTAGTAAGCGGCGGATCTGGCGCTCATATGCGTCCTATCTTCCGCACTACATCAAAAAAGATTTAGATCCTGATCAGTCGTCGTCTTCCTTGTATCCCCCAACTCATGCCGCACAAGATCTAGAGGTCTTTCTCTTTCACGCTTCCGGAGCTTTTCGATATAATCAGGTTTTTTCTATAATATCCGATATTCCCTAGGGCGGCCTTTCTTCACCTCAAGGTTGGCGCTGCCTCCCACCTGAAGTGCCTAATAATAACCCTTTCATAAATATATGTGCTCTCATTTCTTTCCATCACAAGTTTTGAATCCTAAGAATGACCACTGCGCGGGGAGGGTCGCATAATCGAAGGAATCTTGATCGTTATTCCTCAAACAAAATGGTGCGAACGTACTGTTATTAAATAATGGCATGACCCGGGCCCTCACACTTTTCCACGAATAACTCTTCAATGAGCCTTTTCTTGCCCTCATTCTGGCGGGACCCCCGCTCTTTCCATGTGTTCTTACTATGAAAAGAAGGATCCAGCTTCTTTAGTGGTATTACTAAATAGTCCATCCAGTAAGGAGAAATTGTATTCGTACGCTCCCCAGTGTGCATACATAGATGTATGGTAATTATTCGGTGAATTGTCCATTTTCACTTCTTTGAACTCGTAACTGATTCTTACGTACGATTTACCGACAATTTCGTCTTCACTCGCACTTTTTTTTGTCGGCATATCGTCCGCTCTTGTGAGATTGAGGTTGTGTTGATCGGTCCAAGTAAGTTCCTTCACCCCGCTAGGTCCTCCTTGTGCTTTCAGAAGGCACTTTCAATGTACCAACGAGTGAAGCTCGTGTAGAGAGTGAAGTCTTTTTAAGACCTTCGCGATCAGAAGGAGTGTAGCGTAGTGAACGGCTAAGTGTTCTCTGAAATCTTAAGAGTTATAGCTCCTTGTTATCTGTAGCTCTTACATGTCCCTTCGTTACCGAGTTGAGCTTTAGTCGAGTAGTTTTCTTTTTCAAGAACAATTGACACTTTCAGTAAGTAAACTGAGTGAGAGAGTGGAGATCCCTTTGCGAGCGAACGGAGCAAGTAATATCGACAAGCACTTCTTACAAGGCTGGTCTCAACATTTATATTCGACTGGGTTGAGGACTACATATTCTTTCCCCCTCAAACCAGGTCTTTTTTTGATTTATCTAAATACCACCTATCTGTATTGGCTGCTCGCCCTAAACGATGAACCTTTCCTGTTTTATATTTCTATTTACCTAACGGGTCGAGCGAGCTGAACTTCCTTTTCCCTATCTAATCCGTTGGCTTTGGCACCTGCTCTAAAGCAAGCAAATAGGTTCTCCCCTTATAGATGCCCCCCTTCACATGCTTGCTGGATTACAGGTTGGCTTGCTAGCTAATAGGGCTTAGAGCCCAGGGAGCGGTGAAATTGTTCAATCTGAACCCTTTAAGAGAGAAGAAACCTTAGCCCACCCACCATGCTACGCGAAAGATGAACTTCAACTTCAATAAGTAACCTTTAGTAGCCTATTTCTCTCTTGAAGGGCTTTGGCCCCGGGCCACAAGTTGAATTACTTTATTTCACCCAGAAAGGAAAGGACATGTATACGGAACTTGAATGTTACCAACTCCCAAACAAACCCGTGAAGTGAAGGTTGTTGGAAAAGTCAAGGATTGTGTAGTCCAGTCCCCGGAAAAGAAAATCCTTATGTCTATTCAAGTAGTGGAAGTTCCTGGCTTGTGTTGCTTAACGCTACACATGCTATTCGAAGGAATAAGAGATGCGTCCTCATTCAACAACACCGGCCCTGCTTTGGTTTGTTCATTCCTTGAGGTAAGGTGGCATTCCCTAATATTGGTGGAAGAGCTGCAATTCATGTTGTGGCAACAACCACCCCGCAGCAAGACACATTAGATGGAGTTCAACCTAGCACTGACTTGAATCACTGAACTCGCCTCAGACTAGCTGTATTCCCCAGTCCCCAAGCAGAAGCACTCTCACTTCCACAAAGGTAAGCAAGACTCTTTTTTGATCGGACAACAAGAACTCATTTCTTGATCACCGACACCGAAAGCAGGACTAAAAAAAGCAGCAGTCAAGAACAGTTTTGGAGAACTCTCATTCGGCTTGTCGGTCGGAATAAAGCGGTAACCTTTTGACTTTGCTGAACACTTATATATTTCTATTCTCTTTCTCTGCTTGAAGTTCCAAGCCAAAGAGCTGAGTCTGGGCATCACTGCCTTAGGACTGCGAATATCCCTAGTCGTCAGAGCTTGGTTAGTTACTTCTATTAAGGTGATGGTACAGTCTTAGTTCAAACCCGGGATCACTTTCATCTAGCTAGGCTGCTTGCACAAGCTATCGATAAGACTAAACAGAAGAAAGGGGACTTCTGTAGAGGGAAGCACTAGCCTTACGAGGACAGCACGAGGGGATAACTAAACGGATGTGCTCGGGGACAACCCGGAAAGAATCAGTAGGCAATGATGAAGAACACAGCTTCGCAATGAATCTTCTTTGCTGGGTACGATTACCCCACTAAGAACGAGGAACACAACTTAACAAAGAACCCCATATTTAGAGGAAAGACATCAAAAGCAGACGCAGTGAAACCGGGTTAAAGAACGCGTATCTCCGAACTTAACTAAAAGTAAAGCAAAAGAGGTTCACTCGAGCAAGGGATTACATCGCCTAACTAAAGGAAGCCTTCAATTCCCTTAGTGTAAAATGGGTAGTTTTCAAAAAGTAGAAGAAACTGGGTTTTTTTAACCCTTAGGTCGGTTGAATGCTTATTCCATTCAGGAAACTCTTCAACCAGGTCAGATCACTTGATATTACTACCCGGAACGAAAGGCAAGGATCAAAGCTCTTCCTTGAGGCTGGCTCAGCTAGTATTTCTAATTGCTAGACATTTATCCGATGGCTAGAGGGGAGCTGTTTCGAGTCCTCACTGATCGTAGTGAAACTACCAGCCGAAGCGGGTTGAGTGACCCTCTTATCATCATCCGAGGCAAGAACAAACCGTAATAGCAGAGTCGCTATTACTCTCAGAACCGCTGTCGAATCTTCCTAAGGTAGTTCATACTTGCTTACTCGTAAGGTAGTTGACTTGAGCAAGAAAACGGATGTGCTACCGCACCATGAAAACCAATATCGCGCTAGCGCTCACTCCGTTGTTTGGTCGTGCCGGGTAAACGGATGAGCTAGACTGAATATAGCATGCTCAATTGGTTTGAATAACGCGTGCTATATTTCAAAGCCTTGCATATAATCCGTTTTCTTGCTGGCGTAAGCCCACCCCGAAAACAAAAGGAATAGATGAAAGATCTTTGTCAAGTTGTTCGAGGAAAGCAGTCAAGTCAACTCTGTCTGAACCGAAGGTAAGGCTCCCCCTTGACTCAGGTTGGAACTCGTCCCACCACACATGGGTGGATGCATCGCTGCAGGCCATCTCCCGTATTGTCTGGATGGAAAAAAAAGCCTACTGTAGTGATGATCATCCAACTTGACTTCCTACTTACGAACCGTACGCTTATTTGCACTTCTTGCGCCTAGAAGTGAAACGGAAAAACAGAACGAGAAGAGAAGGATTTCGTTGGGGTGAAGGACGTATCATGGAACGGTCGACTTTGGGACTTCAGTAGTTCAGTAGCGACTAAACAGAATAAGAAAAAAGAGGGCTATAAGTTGGCCGTTTGGTTTGCTACTACTATAAGGACTGCTCTCCTTTTGATTTGACGGCTTGGCTTCGCTATCGCTCCTATGGCCTTAAAAGGAGTCTTCCTACAATACCAGAATGCCTATGTTATAGTGCGCGTCAAGCTTCGCCAGAAGCAAGCAAGACGAGGAAGCGAAGCTTCGTAGACAAGGCTCGTTCCTGACTTACGAGCTCGTGTAGTAAGGCGCTGTTGCTACGCCCTCCACTCGCTGTCTACTAAACGAGCGTTAGAGCGAATTGAGCGAGCGAAGCCTTCCTTGAGCTTCCCTCACCCTACAATTTCATTTCCGCTTCAGCTTCCCCGGTTTAGTGAAGAGGGTAAGGTGACCTATGGAACTGATGCCTCACTCTAACATCTCACAGTGCAATGCCTGACGCGGTGGTGCGGACTCCCACACTGATAACATCCTGGTGACGGCTGCTGACCCTGTAGGTAAGAGCTAAATAACCGGCCCCGTATCAGGCCTTTGCCGCCGCCAGGGCCTAGAAAGAATCCGCCGCGGCCTCTGCCTGCCATACCTTTACCAAATTTTCCGGAAACTGATACACCAGTACGAACCCATTTCGGTTCCGGAATAGTCATAGTCTCGGTAATATGCTCCTCCACTAGCGTGGCTGCGTCCATCGCTGCTGCATAAGTATTAAAGTGTCGGTGTCGTGTGTCTCCCACTGTGCTTTGATTTCCACCCTACCACGGCTCTACTGGGTCGTGCAAACAGGTGGTTTTAGGGTACAGTCCCGAGCCACATGGAGGCAATGAGCGATAGAAGGGGATTCGTCTCTCCCGGTATTGGGGGTTGATGTTGCGCTATGTTCGATTGGCCATAACAGAAAATCCCTGGCCAGGGTTGTAGAGATCTACTGGTATGTGTTATCGGTAGTTTCTCGAACCGGTTATGGACCTTATATCGGCATGACTTATCAAGTTACTGGGGTCTGACGTTTACCACCCTTAGACTAGATATGCGACATATCATACGAAAAGACCGGACTGTACAGTAGTGTTACTGATTGGATTCGCAGGAGTGTGAGCAGGCTTGCTTGTTGATCTTCTGATCGCTCAATACCCGGGTGGCCGTTACGTTTAGCAGACCGCTTGCGGCTTGTGGGTGACTGATATGATCACCATCTACTGCCGGCGTATTGACGAGTCTTTATAGTCCTACACAGAGGTTTCCTGGCTCAAGCGAAATGGAGTAGGAGCACATATGCGATATGTGCGGGACCGAGATTGATACGAGTATATGATACCGTATTGTATTCTCACGATATATGATATCGGCCGGGTATATGTGATATAGCCGGGTTATCGAATCAAGTGTTCATTCGGTAAGTTGATATTATTAATATTAGTCGGTTATATGTGATATAGCCGGATCATTGAATCAAGTGTTGATTTAATGATTTAATGTATAATTATATTTGATATATGAATTTGCATTAACTAATATTGCTCACTTGACCATTTCTTTTTCTCATTTTATATACATGATATATATGATATATATTTATGTATCATGCAAGGTTATATATGCAAATTGTGTGTGTGGGACTTACACCATAATCATGATATAATTAGGGTTTTATTTATCTTAGTAATTGACAAAATTGGTTGGAAATTGTCATGGCTAAAGCTTGGAGAAGCTTGCTAACCATTGACTAAGTCCACCAAATTTGTTTTACTTTAAGATATTTAGTTAACCCAACCAATTATCATAACCCATGGTTAAGTTTCTACAATGGTTAACATGTGATGTTAACTCGCCATGGTTGCAATTCTAACCTCATTCTCTTTCTCTTGTTGATTTCATCTTCATCTTCTTCTTCATCTCTTCAAGCTCTAGGGTTTCAAGAGATGTTGAATCCAAGTGAGAAAATCAAATTCAAAGTAAGCAAAATTCCTACTTCATCATCCTCTGCGCTACTTGCCATTTAGTTTAGGGTGTTTGCTTCACAAAGTTCATCACTTTATGAAGAGGTAGCTTGTGCTTGAGTTTTCTCGACGTAGATCATCATCGGCCTCGAAGACATCTAGCAAGCTTGCTCACTACGTTTTGTGGAGTCCAACTTGAGTCCGGGAGATCGATGCTTGGAGCGAAGGGGCGACTATATGGAGCTTTAGAAGTGAAGGACCGATCTACAAAGGTTGTATTTCTTATTCACTTCTCATTGTAATGTTTGATTACAAGTTTTGTTACCCTATTTTTCTAGTTCGATTCCTAGGTTGAATGTTTAGCACCCCCTAAATTTTTTGATGTGGCATGTCTGATGCTTGCAAACCCTAGGCATGGTGCTAAGGAATCCCTACAATAAGGAGCATATCTGGATAGCTAGGTGAACTGGATATCATACTCAGCTACGGTCATATTGGGAGTCTTGAGCAACGACTCAAAACTGCGAGCTCAAGCATCTCTGATGCTCTGTGGAAGGAAACGAGCAAGAAAAACCATCAAAAACTCATCCCGTGTCATAGGGGAAAGACCTGCGGTTCAGCCTCTCTCGACAGACCCACATGTAAGGCCCTCCAGACAGAAACTAGCAAGCTCAACAGACCTCGCATCAGAACACCTCAGGGAACGACAAATCCTGGCCATCCTATCGAGAAATGACTGTGGATCCTCTGTTGCATCTGTACCAGCAAAAATCGGAGGCTTCAGCCTCATAAGCTCAGGTAGTGATACCTCGATAGTCCCGGTAGCGGTACCTCGATATTCCCGGTAGCGGCAGGTAAAACTTTCAGAGCAGTAGATAACACCACAGTCCCCGTAGTAGGCGGAACAACATCTGACCTCTGTGCTCGACAAGACTCAACCAAAAATCCAACCATCTGGTGCAAATCCTAGATACTCGTCTCCAGCCTAGCAATCCGGCATGAAGAAGGAGGATCAATTTGCTCGTAAGAGGTAGGCGTACCACCCAGGTCGGTCCTCGTCTCGGACGAGCCCGCCCTGATCTTTTCTCTGGCTGCAGCCCTCTGGGCCCTCATAGTCTTTGGCGGCATGGTGACTGGAATAAGAAACAGGATTTGGTAAGAACATAGCTACCAGAACAAAAGGATGCGTGGAATCAAGAAAGGAATCACAAGACATATATCCTAAGGTCACTTTGGCGGAGTATCGTATCGTGAATATGCCGTGGAACATATACACGCTATGTTACTCTGCTTAAGTTTCCTACTTCATCATACCAAGGGTCATCCTACACTCCGAAAGGTAAAACCTAAAGCTCGGATACCAACTTTGTCACGACCCAAATCAGAAACGAGACTGGAACTTCAATCACATAATTTCTAAAGGCATAACATAATTCAAGTAAGCCGAAACCTAGAATCTAAACCGTTAATAGAGGTAAAGAGGTAAACTCTGCCACGCCCCGCTTCCCGGTGTACGGCGAAGGGGACGCGACTGGCCCGCCACGTATTTACTCTGAAGTAAATACGCTAAGCGTATCTAAGCAATATAAAAGTAAATACACAAGAGACAAGATATAATAAAAACAACAACTTTTATTTATTAACATTCTTTTGTACAATGCATGAAAAGGAAATACAACTAAAATAAAAGCGATGCCTAAACAATGGCATAACAGGAAATGAAAAGTACTGAATGGAAAATGTACAATGAAACTAGAGCTCTGGTTCTTCAGCAAACTGGTCCAAATCTTCAGTAGATGGCTCGATCTCTGCCAGGTCCAAACCACCTGACGACATTCAAAGAAGAAAGAAATAGAATGTCATCAGCGAACAGGTCGCTCGGTTAGTCCCAAAGATAAGAGAAAAGTATACTAGACAGAATAAGAAGGTATATTTTAAAGTTGTATTATCTTGTTGTAATGTTGTATTAACGCTGTTGTTGTAAGCCCGCGGGGGCGCCCCGGCCGTCGATCCGACGCCGGAAACGCGGAAAACAAAAACTTGCGAACTTTGCAAAACGGCACCACCGCGGACTTTTTACCCGGATCGGGCCATTAACCTAGCAACTAGCAAAATAGAAAAGAGTAGAGATGCTATACCAAGCGATCCGTGTCCTTCGGTCTTCGTCTCCACTCCGATCTCCCGCGGAATCTCCGTCACCTCCTCGCTCATCGGAAAGGGCACCACGTAGCCGGAATCTTTTACGGGCTCCCGCCTCTTGACCGAGGCAACTCGGGCGCGAAGTTGGCTAGCCGACGCGTCCAAGGTTTGCTATAGATATAGTGTAGAAGCTTGTCTCTTTTGGGGTTATGAGGTTGCCATGGTTGGAGGAATTTTAGCACAAAGAATTTCCATGGATTCAAGCTTGATGAAGAATGGAGCATGCTAGAAATGGGCTCGGCCAAAACAGAATGGTGCTCTCTGTGGAATTATTTTGGGTGGAGACAATTAACCAAAACCAAGCTCAAGCAATAATCAATTCACAGCCTACACATAAAAGGGGGGGCCCACCAAAATGTGAAGGAAATTATCCACACTAAAATAATCACTCCATTAGCACAAAGCAACCACATAAAAATTAATTCACCAACTCCAATTCCTACACAGTGGCCGGCCCCATGCACAAATGGGTGGAGAAAATGGAATTAATTAATAAAGAAAAGATAATGATCAAAAAACACATCCACTTCAAATCCATTTCTAATCTAATCAAATCTCATAAATGCAAGAGAATGACCAAAATGGAATATCATGATTATGAAACCACACTCATGCAAAGAAACCCCTCACATAATGTTAATTGCAAACTTGCAATTAACACCCTCCAACGAAAAATCCGACCGGGAAGGAAAAAGAGAAAACCGGCCGGAACGGAATACAAACTGGCAACCCCAGAAAACCGATCCCATAATAAATTACAGGAAAACCCCACTACTGCAAATACATGCCCGCATTTGTATTCCCGCTGAACACAAATGCAAAGAGACAAAACTACACTATCTAATACTAGAATCCGGCTTAAGCCAAAGCCGGCTAGTAAAAACCGTCCGATCACGATCCGTGCAATACCGCACGTATCTGATCGAACCCTGCCATATCTCCATACGGCCTCTACAGCGTTTCGCCCGAAACTTGAGTAACTGTCTGTGTGGTGGACTCTAAAGACTCGTCAATACTATGGCTGTGGATTTAACCACTAGCACGTCAGAGGTATAAGCCAATACGTGACGGGCCACCAGGTATTGACCAAAAGGGACGTCGATGAGCGAACTCATCCTGACACCCTACTGAGCCTGTCAGTGACAATATCCGTACAGTCCGGTCCGTTCGTCTATGAGCATCGCATGGCGGGCCTAGGGGGTTGGTAAAAGTCAGACCCCCAAAAGCGGTACAAGTCGTGTCGGAGTGTAGCCCAGAACACCCTGAGATACTACTAGAATACCTACCAGCAAATCTCCTGCCTTGGCCAAGGACTTTTCATGTTCTGGCTCTCCTAGACACAGCACGACCTCACCCCCAATACCGGGAGAGACGAACCCCTGCAGATCCGCTCACTGCCTCCATGTGGCTCGGGACTGTACCCAACTAAAACCTGTTTGCACGACTCCTTTGAGCCGTGGTAGGGTAGTAATCAAAGTACAGTGGGAACTCACACGAGACAAATGACGATCCCAGGTCGATGAACTAACCTGTACACATGTCACCTGGGAACTGCTATCTGACGTCTGGTATATCCCAACTAGCAGGTTCCCGGCGAGTCTTGTCCGGTGTACTCATAACCCAATGAGCACCTGTATACATCTTAGGTGAACCAACTGACACCAGTGGCTTGTGAGACCGGCCACCGCCCCTCGTCGGGGTCTCGACTGTATACACTAGTCTACTAATGGAGTATCGATGCCCGGTCTCGAAACTCCCACGACTAGGGACCTTTTAAGGATATGCTTGTAGACCCCCAGCTCCCACTTATATGATCGCCCTCATACTGCTGGTGGTCAAGCAAGAATCCTAGGGGCTCTATCAACGTGTAATAGCGACGTGTCATGTCACCTGAAGCAGTACACGATGATAAAGATAAACCAGATAGCATACTATCATCTCGAGTAAGACTGTCCTACCGGGATAGGTCCTCCCCTCAATCATTGCAATCACGTGCCTGTGACCCAATAATTGACTCTGAGGGCACTATCTCCAACAATCTCCCACTTGCACTCGAGGCTAATTATTGCGATGTCGCATACTCACAGCCCGTGTGATACCGAACACCCAACTCCTCTACTAGTCAGCCTCACAAAGCTCGTTTGCGAAACTATTGCGTTCGAGGAATAGCCTCAGTGAGTGGATCCGCTTTGATGTTTCTTTCTATGTCTCTCTATATCTCATTCTCGCAGAGAAAACTATCTCCCGAAATGAGCAATACCTGTCTTAGAATGTTTGGATGTCTGATGGGACCTAGTTCAGAAATGAACTCCAAATCCAAACTTCTTAGACTGTATCGTCAACTGAACTTAATCAGTATCCTGCACCATGCCTTCCCTCAATATCGACCTGGACCACCTGTCCAAAATACTGCCCCTCGTTAGAGGAAAAACTATAACTCTGACAGCTACTCTGCCATCCAGGTCACCTTGGAAGCCTGGAATGATAACCGTCTCGTAAAGGAGGCTGCCGTTATCAATTCCCTAGAACATCAACTTATGTTCTAAAACTGCTTCCGACTGTTTCTCCAGGATTGGATCAATATCAACTTATTGCACCTACTGCAAGAACAACATCTGGTGTGGTACTTGACATCTCATGATTGACTCAATTGCCTAAGCAAGTGATCTGTCAATCATGCGTATCCCTCTCCCCTTTAGTCTGTAAGACACCTTTAGAGAGGGTGACTCCATTACCTGCAGGTACACTACAGTGCCAGGAGTCGTCCATTCTAAATACTCGTAGAATGCTGTCAAAGTACCCAGATTGGGAAACCACCCAAATCTAGATCTAAATCTATAGATCTAGTAACCAGAATGTCTGATATAATATCCAAATCCTATGTGGAGAAACTATTGTGTGACGACCAAGGTATAACCGATCGTAGTATAGGGATATCACTTCCTACTCTGTGTATGTCATCAAATACCAGGACATCACACCCTACTACCTTCTTAACAGATCCATCCCCTATTCTGATGAAGTCAAACCTATGACTGTCACATCAGAAATAGATGATCTATCTCCGCTATATCTGCTTTAGTCTATAAATAGACATAAGCCTGATATCCACCAATGCTTCCGCTGCTCCCACTGACTACGACAACCCTCTGGCAGAGTCATATACACGTACACTTCTAAAGCCAGTTTAGAACGACGCTATACTCATCCTCCCGCCGGGTCTCGCAGCCTGGAACAACAGCAATGGCAAGTCTGGGTAAACAAGAACCTCCCTGCCACCGTCCTTGAGCATACCGAAGTACCTCTCGGGTGCCTGAGGTTACCCACCTTATTTGCGGAGTGGCCAATGGAATGTCAAACCAGATTGAATCTTTAGGTTCTTATCAAATCTTCAGTAATCGTTTGTGGTTCTGGAATCACTTCCAGTTCTACCATACTCCCACTACTGTTTTCTGAAAAAATCCATTTTTGATAAAACTGTGGCGAGTTAAGAACAATATCACTATTGATCTTCCAGATGGTAGAAAGTCAACCCTCGTCATAGCCCGGGTCAACCCACAAACAGCCACTACTGAAACGTGCCTTGAGTTGTCCAGAGTCTGGTTTTAAGCATAAGCCGGACAACTCCCCGTATCTTAACAATGTCAAGATATGAACTGTTCTATATCCAAGAAACAGAGGCACTGATTTAATTGAACCAGGTTCAAATCATGCAGCTGTCTCCAGTGCATGTCAACTAAATGGAAGAGAGGCCGATCAGCGTTACTCAACTTAGGAGTACTTCCAATTATGAGTAACCTGAAAGAGAAGCTAGTTCTCTTAATCATTACTATCAACTGAATACTATACACAAGTATCTACATCTTCGATCACCTTGAAGAATCCCGATACTTGCAATATCTGGTTCTCTACTTTATTCTTATACCTATAACTCCTCAAAACTTAGACCCTGTGTTTCTACGAAACACATGTCTAAGAACTAGAGAAGTTAAAAGTAAACAGAATATAGTACGAGGACCAACCCCCCTGTCCTAATGGACACTGGACAATATACAATACTCTGTATAAGTCCCTTGAGTCTTGTGACTCATTCACTGTGTGTCGTAGGTTGAAAACTGTACTTTTGGTTAAGAAGAATTACACCGTTGTTCAATGCTCCTTACCTAACCATCCACTGGTATAGGTAAATGTCATAGACATAATTTCAGAAAGGTGTATCTCACTCTATAAAAATAGACGTATAGATATATCAATTTGAAATTGGTGCATAACAACGGATATTCAAAACCAAATATTTGCCGACCGGCAAACAACCCAGGTGACTTCCTCAAATATCACCGATTACAACGAATCCCGATATAATGAGGATGGTCACCTAATTCCCAATAACTTACTCCCACTCATCATCTGTAAAACCATACAGATGTGAGAATCCAACCTGGTAAATACATACCCTGGAGTAAGTGTCTAATCGGGAAATCAGTTTTCTTTTAACAGTACACAGTGGAACTGAAACATTGAGATGTTTCGATGGGGTATCCTGGTATTCTTAGTAATGCCTCTTCCATTATCCAGATTCACAACTATAACTGTGTAATTCTTTGCCACCTCTCCAAATCCCTTTATATGTCTTTAGTCATTACCTTCTGTACACCCCTTTAGGCCAAATGGTTTTCTTCCTTCCCTACCGTTCGGCACCAGCCTATGGTTTGGAAGAAGACTATCCAATAAGCATAAAGGGTGTACTGTCCTAATCCTAGGAGCACTCGCAATGCGAGAGAAGGTGAGGATAAAAGACAACCGAATGTACTTAATTCATAGGTGATTTAGGATTGACAAAGAAGTACATGGTTTGGTCGTGAATAGCAGTCGCAATTTACTTTGCCCTCTTACTAATCCCTTGCTTTGTCTGAACTTAATACCTTCTGTACACCGTTTAGGCTAATTGGCTTTCTTCATTCCCTACCGTTCGGCACCAGCCTAAGGTTTGGAAGAAGACTATCTAATTTGCATAATAGGTGTACTATCTCCTAAACCAAGGAGTACTCGCAACCTGAGAGAAGGTAAAAAGGTAAAGACAACTGAATAGTCCTATTCGTTTTCTCCAGAACCTGAAACCATCCTCGAAGTCCTTCGAGTTCGTATATAACCATACGATGGTTTTGTCCAATGGAAGTGGACGTTCGTAGTAATACGGGGTGTCCCGGAGAAAAGAGTAAAAGTAGGAGTGGCAAAGAGGTCTGCAACTCTGACAATCCAAAAGCCAGTGTTAAGAAGGTTCGGACAACTTGGTCACTGAGTCATAGTCTAGGGTCGGGTCAATGGTCGCTGCCAGAGAGAGAGAGAAAAGAAACACTCAGCGTGCACTCTAACCTAGATCAGAATGGTTACCAATTTATCTAATCTGGAAACCTCCCACTGTAACGTCAAATTCTTCCCCAAACCTGAAAGAAGAATTAGCCGGGATAACCCGAGGAGTAAACCAACTCATCAGTGGGAATCGGGATCCAACTCTCATCGCATGATAACGTGACGGAATCCGCTCACGTTATCACACTCCAGAAGGTATGCGCATATCTGGCAAGTTTCAGTACTTTTGAAACTCCCGATGTGGATTTTTACCCCATGCTCTTATGACCTTGACTTTGGCCAACATATCATAAGTCACATGTCAAGTTCTACCCGTCATTTTCCTGGTTAATTTGAACCCACCCGTACATACCCTTGACTTTGGCCAAAATGGTAGTACGACTGTCCCAAACCAACGCATCTATCTATGCTGCATATGAATACCCAACAGCTACCAAACACTGTGCCTTGACTTTGGCCAACATACACAGCTTGAATACTATTGACCATCCATATGAAATGACGGAGGGCTACGAATGGTTTCTGGCGAAAACCTTTAACGTAATGAACTTGATATCGTTGAGGGAACTGATAGCTTTATAAAAATATAGTGACGACAACCTTTGCTAAAGAGGTCACTCCCGGTGAAGGGATCTCGGCTCTTTCCCCGTAGAATGAGGTGCAGGATATTCCAACTGAATACCACGGTGCAAAGCAAAAGTAATCGGCTATAGTGAAGTTACTGCCCTGACGCAAACTTTTGTCCAAGGGGTCACTCCCGGTGAAGGGATCTCGGCCCTTGCCTCGTCGACTGAGGAGCAGGATATTCCAAATGAATACCACTGTGCAAAACAAAAGAGAACGCCCTTGCAATAACAGCTTTTTGAAAAAGTGTTCCAACAACATCAGATTAGGTTTGTTTAACTTGCATTGATCCGAATCAATGCAGTCCCATCAATTGATCACACCATAAAGAACGAAAATATACTGACGTACGTATATGCCATCCGCATTCGCCACTGGGTCCCGTCATCACCCGTTAGGTTAGCTAACTAACGACAGAGCGGGGACTGGACTAGCGCGGATGAAAAACATATACAACATCTACTAATATATATATATAATATATAATTTTCGCTCAAGGCGTGATAAAAATGCAACAGCACAGAAAAGTACAGCAATACAGATCAATACAGATATCTGGGATCCCCGGGTTTCACAGAGCCGCTGAAAACCCGACGTTCCCCTGGTCGTGTGGATAGCCTGTGCAATGAAATCCTAGACCCCTACGGGCGCGGCAAGTCACCCGCCAAAACCTGAAGCGAGGCAGCCCCCTTCAGCACCGTGAATGGACCACCCAGCACTTCACGGAATCCGGTAACTTGGGCACCCCTCCTGGGTCAACCTGTACCCCCTACGAGTGCGGCGAATAGCCCGCCAATTCTAGAGTGAAGCCCCCTCCGTCCCAATGCCATGAGATGCGGGCTTGTTGCCCTCCAGAACCCGGCTATCCGTGCACCCCTCCGCGGGGTAATCCTAGTACAGAAAGTAAAATATACATACAACGGGTACATCGACCGCAACCAGGTCGTGCCCCAAAAAAATAATACAAACTGGCAGTGACGGCAGTCCACATGTCGGACGCTCGCCCCGCAAAATCAAATGTACATAATACAACAAAACTGTACTACCACTGCAACCAGGCTATCCCCCACGACCGATCCGCAACAACACAGTACAATCACAGAACATCAACGTGAAAGTCACGTTCGCAAATCCGTCTAACCGGGCTATAGCAGTTAAACGGGATTTACCGATCAAATGACATTCACGGTCGCAGATATAAAGTAAATACTGTGAACTGGCATGTTTAAAATATCCGATCGAACAAATATTATCAAGTGGGCCCCAAATACTACTGTAGCACTTACAGAAAAACTGGGCCCAAAGAAAATATCCCAAAAGCCCTATTTCCAAGTCCAAAGCCTACTGAGAAATTTTGGTGCAGTGATGAAACTTTCCCACCGCGGAACCGCGGCCAAACCATGGGTTTGGCCGCGCTTCCGCGGCCGTACTAGGAGATCAGTGTATGAAAATTTCCCAGAAGTCTTAGAATTGTCCACACATGTTTCTGAGATGGCCTGAAAAATTTTCTGAGACAAAATAAAAACGACAGAAATCTGAAGCATGGGAAAAATACGGTTTTTGGGGATTCTCGTTCGATCGAGTACTAAACATACTAGAGCAAGCTAGGTAGGTTAACGGCGTGGCTCTGATACCATTGTAAGCCCGCGGGGGCGCCCCGGCCGTCGATCCGACGCCGGAAACGCGGAAAACAAAAACTTGCGAACTTTGCAAAACGGCACCACCGCGGACTTTTTACCCGGATCGGGCCATTAACCTAGCAACTAGCAAAATAGAAAAGGGTAGAGATGCTATACCAAGCGATCCGTGTCCTTCGGTCTTCGTCTCCACTCCGATCTCCCGCGGAATCTCCGTCACCTCCTCGCTCATCGGAAAGGGCACCACGTAGCCGGAATCTTTTACGGGCTCCCGCCTCTTGACCGAGGCAACTCGGGCGCGAAGTTGGCTAGCCGACGCGTCTAAGGTTTGCTATAGATATAGTGTAGAAGCTTGTCTCTTTTGGGGTTATGAGGTTGCCATGGTTGGAGGAATTTTAGCACAAAGAATTTCCATGGATTCAAGCTTGATGAAGAATGGAGCATGCTAGAAATGGGCTCGGCCAAAACAGAATGGTGCTCTCTGTGGAATTATTTTGGGTGGAGACAATTAACCAAAACCAAGCTCAAGCAATAATCAATTCACAGCCTACACATAAAAGGGGGGGCCCACCAAAATGTGAAGGAAATTATCCACACTAAAATAATCACTCCATTAGCACAAAGCAACCACATAAAAATTAATTCACCAACTCCAATTCCTACACAGTGGCCGGCCCCATGCACAAATGGGTGGAGAAAATGGAATTAATTAATAAAGAAAAGATAATGATCAAAAAACACATCCACTTCAAATCCATTTCTAATCTAATCAAATCTCATAAATGCAAGAGAATGACCAAAATGGAATATCATGATTATGAAACCACACTCATGCAAAGAAACCCCTCACATAATGTTAATTGCAAACTTGCAATTAACACCCTCCAACGAAAAATCCGACCGGGAAGGAAAAAGAGAAAACCGGCCGGAACGGAATACAAACTGGCAACCCCAGAAAACCGATCCCATAATAAATTACAGGAAAACCCCACTACTGCAAATACATGCCCGCATTTGTATTCCCGCTGAACACAAATGCAAAGAGACAAAACTACACTATCTAATACTAGAATCCGGTTTAAGCCAAAGCCGGCTAGTAAAAACCGTCCGATCACGATCCGTGCAATACCGCACGTATCTGATCGAACCCTGCCATATCTCCATACGGCCTCTACAGCGTTTCGCCCGAAACTTGAGTAACTGTCTGTGTGGTGGACTCTAAAGACTCGTCAATACTATGGCTGTGGATTTAACCACTAGCACGTCAGAGGTATAAGCCAATACGTGACGGGCCACCAGGTATTGACCAAAAGGGACGTCGATGAGCGAACTCATCCTGACACCCTACTGAGCCTGTCAGTGACAATATCCGTACAGTCCGGTCCGTTCGTCTATGAGCATCGCATGGCGGGCCTAGGGGGTTGGTAAAAGTCAGACCCCCAAAAGCGGTACAAGTCGTGTCGGAGTGTAGCCCAGAACACCCTGAGATACTACTAGAATACCTACCAGCAAATCTCCTGCCTTGGCCAAGGACTTTTCATGTTCTGGCTCTCCTAGACACAGCACGACCTCACCCCCAATACCGGGAGAGACGAACCCCTGCAGATCCGCTCACTGCCTCCATGTGGCTCGGGACTGTACCCAACTAAAACCTGTTTGCACGACTCCTTTGAGCCGTGGTAGGGTAGTAATCAAAGTACAGTGGGAACTCACACGAGACAAATGACGATCCCAGGTCGATGAACTAACCTGTACACATGTCACCTGGGAACTGCTATCTGACGTCTGGTATATCCCAACTAGCAGGTTCCCGGCGAGTCCTGTCCGGTGTACTCATAACCCAATGAGCACCTGTATACATCTTAGGTGAACCAACTGACACCAGTGGCTTGTGAGACCGGCCACCGCCCCTCGTCGGGGTCTCGACTGTATACACTAGTCTACTAATGGAGTATCGATGCCCGGTCTCGAAACTCCCACGACTAGGGACCTTTTAAGGATATGCTTGTAGACCCCCAGCTCCCACTTATATGATCGCCCTCATACTGCTGGTGGTCAAGCAAGAATCCTAGGGGCTCTATCAACGTGTAATAGCGACGTGTCATGTCACCTGAAGCAGTACACGATGATAAAGATAAACCAGATAGCATACTATCATCTCGAGTAAGACTGTCCTACCGGGATAGGTCCTCCCCTCAATCATTGCAATCACGTGCCTGTGACCCAATAATTGACTCTGAGGGCACTATCTCCAACAGTTGTTTGTAGCTTGGTGCAGAAGAATGCCAGTGTATACGAGAGGAGTCTTTATATGCCAGAGACTAGTGGCACGTATAGTATAAGGAACCGTTTATGCCACGGTACAACAGCAACTGGATTCATGTTAGGCGTATTAAGTCTTACAGTCTCGTGCAGCTTTTAACACCTTCCGTACCAATCTACCCCTTAACCCCGCGATGTCTTGTTTGTATTGTTTGTCTTGTAAATTGTATTTATTGTATAATTGATTGACTGACCGAAACCATGATATCAGTAAACGGATGTAACCGTAGAATCATGTAAATGGAATAACTGGAGAACCTTGTAAATGGGATGTATATCTATGGTTCGGTTCAATTAAACTGTATAGATTGATAATTGGATTCATGGATTTATGTTAAATTGTAATATTGAAGATTGTAGATCTTTGATTGTACTTGAATCATATTCAAGTCAGATTATACAAAGACTCAAACCGAGTCAGACAATTAGCAAAGTAAATTGAAGTCCTGATTTTTTTTATTAATTTGTCTGTCTTAGATAGGCAAGCACCCACTTCTCCGGCTCTCTGGGGCTCAAGAGATTGGTTCTGCTTAAACCTATATTTACTAGGGTCCTTAGGGTAAATTATAGAACTTGAGAGGGTTTTATGTAAAAATACTTTTATATATACTTTTCAAAATACACCTCAAGTATTTATTATTCGTCTTTAGAGTTGTAATAAATGTGGATTTTATATTGTGATATTTCTAGTGAAAATATCCTAGTTTCATAAATAAAAGTATTTATCTGTAATATTAATTTATTTGGAATTCATGGTATTTTAGTGTAAAATTTATTATTGTGATTTTTAGAAAAAAGTGAAATATTTATATCATAACAAAATAGGTATTTTAATGATAAATATACATATATTATACAAAAATAATTTTAACATCTTTATTATATTCTAAAAATCTCATTTTCTTAAGATGTCGTACTTTAAATCTTTCGAGACCGAATGCTCCTTGCGGAGGTCTGAATCTTGCACTACTAAGCCCGAGGATGTGCGATAATCCGCACCATCCCGAACGGGTTCCCCAAAATGGGTTGTAGCGGCGCTTTGCAAAGATTGTAAAATACTAAATCCTTTAGAAAACGGTTTTATGAAGTAAATGGTATTTATTTGTAAAGATATATATTTTCCGTATTGTATGTTCTAGATTCTCCTAAGTTTACTAGTCTATTCCTACTGGTCTAGAAGACAAGTTGTGAGATACCTCAAATCGCCTCTTCACCGCCAATTGTGGCCAGGTAAGTACAAGTGAAGAAAGGAGGGATCCACTCACGAATCACGGTGAGACGGGCCTTTTAAAGTTACCTTTCCCACTTGCCTAGCCTAGACACCATAAAGTCAGGTTTAGATAAACGACTGATGTCCACAACTTATCGTATTTTCGGTACTTCTTTAAAAAGTGTATCAAAACTAAATCTTTTAGAAATAGTTTTATTAAGTAAAGGGTATTTAAATGAAAATGTTGTTTTATCGTATTTTAAGATTTCGATGGTATCGTGTTAGCTTGTATATGAGTGTGTGAGGAGGTAGGTCGTTATCTCGTGCTCTACTTTAAAGGTATAGCAAGTTTAATGGAGCTAAATGTAAAGTTGAAACAATGTAGTATTTAAGTGAAAAAATACGATAAATTGAGATAGCTATCATTTCATGTGATGAAACTTGATCAAATTGTTTGATTAGTGTTTAATAGTCAACATGAGGAAGTTTAAGTATGATTGTATTAGTGAGAAGTGGAATTTTATAGAAAACCGAATCGGAAATCGGATTTGTTCCGATTCCGTTGGGTTTTGTAATTTCGTATTTTAGAATAGGAAAAAGAGATAAAAAAGGAATTATGGGTTTTAGATTACACAATAGAGTGAGAGGGAACTAGAGGGATCACCGATGTGTTGCGTCGTCGCCGGTAGTTCCTAAAACGATCGCCGGAAATTCCGCCGGGAATTCGTCGGAGCTTCGCCTCGAGCTTGTTTTCAAAGTACACGATTCTTGGAAATTTTTGAGATAGTGGACTCAGGATTTTGGGGTGAGATGGTAAAGGGTAGGGGATGTATTTATAGGGTAGGCTAGGGTTAGGATAGATGAAGGGTTTTTAAATAAAAAAATTGTAAAATGTAGGAAATAAATTAAAAATTGTAGTAAATGGAGGTATATTTAACTCTCAGGAACCGATCCAATAAATTAGAGTGTGCAGGGGGTTTCAGAAGCTGAAAAGACAAAACTTTTCAGTTGACAACTCGCCGGAATCGGCAACTCCGGCCGGCGGCGGCGGGCCGAGTCGGCCGGTCCGCCGGCCGAGTCGGCCGGTCCGGGCCGAGTTCGACGGTCGGGAGGTAGGGGATCTCGTGAGGTAGTCACTGGTGCTTTCAGATTTTC
The DNA here is from genome assembly GCA_030015575.1 of Agapanthus africanus. NCBI lineage: Eukaryota > Viridiplantae > Streptophyta > Magnoliopsida > Asparagales > Amaryllidaceae > Agapanthus > Agapanthus africanus. The sequence continues at coordinate 198,449,657 of CM057348.1, read as the reverse complement.
AGGTGCAGTTCAAGTTTTGGGAGTTATCTCAGGTGGATTGTTGGGCTTCCTAAGAATTTAAAACATAATAATATTAAAAAATAATGTGGGGTAGGGGATTTGGACTGTGGTGGCTTGGTTCAGCAGTGCAACGTCTTACCAATGAGCTACAAGCTCCTTCTTATAATTATTGTGTGAAATAAATATTTAAAGTGGTAACAGTAACATTAAATACCCAAGTATACTTCAAATTTAAATCAAATTTATGTACACTAGAAATGGAGTTGTTGCAGTCTACCCTCCTTACAAAAATTTCTTCCTCGAAATTTACAACTTTTATTTAAGGACTAGTTTACAAAGAGGTGAGGATATCTTGCACGCATTTCATCTTCCCTTTCCCAAGTGGATTCTCCTGGAGTGTCTTTCCTCCACATTACTCGGACCAAATTAACTTCCTTGTTCCGAAGTGTCTTCACTTTCCTGTCCAGGATCTCCACAGGCTGTTGCTCATAAGACAAGTCGGGCTGTATAGTGAGCTCGGAATGATCAAGAACATGGCTGGGGTCACTCACATACTTTTTGAGTTAAGATATGTGGAACACATTATGCACTCCTTCCAATGAGGGTGGAAGCGCTAAGCGGTCTGCCACTTCACCGACTCGTTCGGGTATGTCGAACGGTCCAATGTATCCCGGACTTAATTTACCCTGTCTTCCAAATCGGATTGGTTCGCGGTTCGGAGATATCTTCAAGAATACGTGATCTCCTGGCTGGAACTCCAAGTGTCGTCTCTTCGCATCAGCCCAGTGTTTCTGTCAATCTTGGGCTATGCGCATCCTTTCCCTGATAGTACGAACCACATCAACGGTCGCTACTATCATCTCTGGTCCAAGAAGTTCCCTATCTTCGATGTCGTCCCAACTTAATAGTGATCGACACTTACTTCCATACAATACTGCAAAAGGTGCCATTCCTATACTTGCTTGGTAGCTGTTATTGTACGCGAACTCCACAAGATGCAGGTGATCTTCCCACTATCCTTTGAAGTCTAGCATACACGCTCTGAGCATATCCTCCAAGATCTGAATAGTTCGTTCCGACTGACCATTTGTTTGTAGATGATAAGCCGTGCTGAAGTTCAGACTTATTCCCAAGCTTGCTTGCGGACTCTGCCAAAATTGTGATCGGAACCTGGTGTCACGATCGGAGACAATGCGGACCGGTACTCCATGAAGTCTCACAATTTCCTCCATGTACTTCTTTGCTAGTGTCTCAGTTGATTAACCAACTCGAAATAGCATGAAGTGAGCCGACTTTGTGAGTCGATCCACAATGACCCATATAGCATCGTTACCCTTTGTGCTGCGAGGAAGAGCAGTCACAAAATCCATCGTGATGTGTTGCCACTTCCACTCTGGGATTGATAACGGTTGAAGTAGTCCAGCTGTCCTGTGATGTTCAGCCTTTACTTGCTGACATACCAAGCATTTTGCAACGCTTCTGGCTACTTCACGCTTCATTCCATGCCACCAATAATTCTGACGTAGATCTTTATACATTTTGGTACCTCCAGGATGTACTGAGTAGGGAGAGCTGTGAGCTTCTTTCATTAACTCTTCCCGAACAGGACCTTTTGGTACACACAATCTGCTGCCGTATCTCAATGATCCGTCTTCATGGATGATGAAGTCTGTTCTGAGTCCATTCTCCACTTGTTCTCTGATCCTTTGCAACTTAGCATCACTTGCTTGAGCTGCTTTGATCTGATTGACAATGGTTGATTGAATTTATAAATTCATCAAACTTGAAGCATTACCTGGCATGACTACTTCAATCTCCATCTGATTCAAGTCTTGTTGAAGCTTCCACTGAGTGGTGAGATTCATTACTAATGGTTGGCGATTAAGAGCATCAGGTACTACATTCACCTTCCCTGGGTGATATTGCAAGTTGATGTCAAAGTCCGCCATGAGTTCTGACTATCTTCTCTGTCGCATATTCAATTCCTTCTGAGTAAACACATACTTTGGACTTTTATAATCTGTGTAGATGTTCACTCATTCACCAAGTAGATAATGGCGCCAAATCTTGAGAGCAAAGATGACGGCTGCCAACTCCAAATCATGCGTCGGATAATTATGCTCATGAGTTTTCAGTTGTCTTGAAGCATAAGCCACAACCTTACCGTGCTGATGTAGAACACATCCTAATCCCTTACCGGATGCATCACAATGCACTTCGAATCCTCCAGATTGATCTGGTATTACGAGAATAGGTGATGATGTTATCCTTGACTTGAGTTCTACGAAATCTTGTTCGCATGCTTCTGACCACATAAATTCTTCATATTTATGTGTGAGCTTGGTCAGGGGTGTTGCTATCTTCGAAAATCCTTCAATGAACCTTCTGTAATATCCAGCTAAACCCAAGAAACTTCGAATATCCTTCACTGACTTTGGTGTAGGCCATTCGCTAACTGCTGAAACTTTTTCTGGATCTACAGAAATTCCTTCTCCTGATACGATATGTCCAAGAAAACCAACTTGTTTTAGCCAAAACTTGTACTTGATGTACTTGGCATAGAGCTTATGTTGTCAAAGAGTTTCCAGGACAATTCGAAGGTGCTCTGCATGCTCTTTCCTACTCTTAGAATACACCAGGATGTCGTCGATGAAGATGACAATAAACCTGTCTAAGTACTCCCGAAAAACTTGATTCATTAGGTTCATGAATATTGCTGGTGCATTAGTCACTCCAAATGGTATCACTAGAAATTCTTAATGTCCATAGCGAGTTCTGAAAGCTGTTTTGTGAATATCAGCTTCCTTGACCTTCACTTGATGATATCCCGAACGAAGATCCAATTTAGAGAACACACAAGATCCACTTAGCTGATCGAATAAATCATCGATGCGCGGGAGTGGATATTTGTTCTTTATAGTGACTTCGTTCAAGGCTCTATAATCGATGCACATTCTGTATGAACCTTCCTTTATCTTCACAAGTAGTACAGGTGCTCCCCAACTTGAAGCGCTGGGACAAATCCATCCTTTCACCAATAATTCGTCCAACTGTGTTCAGACTTCCTTCAAACCTTCCGGACTTAGTCTATAAGGTGTTTTGATCACCAGTTGTGCTCCTAGTACTAAATCAATACTGAATTTAAGAGATCGATCGGGAGGAAAACCTGGTATATCGTCAGGAAATATATCGTCAAACTCTCGAACTACCTCTGGTCTTGATTCTTCTTCCACTTGAGCTACTGCAACTACTGCTTCTCTTAGCTTTGCTTTGTAGGTACTTGGCTCTAGGGTACGGTCTCCGCTTTTGAAATAGAAGACCAGATGGTCTGGAATCTCGAATACTACCCTCCTTTGACGACAGTCGATGGTAGCATAAAAAGTTCCAAGCCAATCCATACCTAGAACCACATCGAAGTTCGGTATGTCCGGTACTTTGAAGTCAGCATAAAACTCTCTGCTGCAGACGACTACTGGACACAAGCTGTATCCCATGGTTGCCTTTAGAACGCCATTTCCTGAACTGACATTCTAGTTGGATACAAGCGGTGAGACTGGAATCGCATGGGTTCGGACAAACCGTTGCGACATAAAGTAGTGCGATGCTCTATATCAAACAGTGCTAGTGCAGGTAGTGAGGCTACTAAGATTGTACCTAAGGTATGTGGGATATGTTATAGAGAAAGTGTGTAGATAAACAAGTTTGAAAGAAAGTTTAAGAAGAAAAGTTTACCAATGATGACTTGGCCAGTGGCCTCAGCTTCTTCCGCTGACATTGTGAAAGCCTGGCGCCTTGGTACATTCTTCTTGGCCTGAGGAGCATTCCTCGGAACGTTCCTTTGAGCTTGATGGAACTGACGAGGAGGTGGTGCAGCTTGTGGTCCTCTGGGTGGTGCAAGTAGTGCAAGTCTTGGAGCAGGGGCTTGGATGGCTGGGCGCTGTGGGTAATTGTTTGCTGGCCTGGATGCAGCAATTGGATTTTGTTTGTGAGGACAAGACCCGATGCCATGAGCAGCTGAGTCGAAGATCAAGCAAAGGTTGTTCGCACGTCGGCAATCTTTAGCCAGATGCCTATTTCTCTTGCAGTAGTTACAGAAGGCTGGGCTGGGACGATGGTTCGGTACTCTGGGTCGCCTTGGCATAAAAGGTGGTCTGGACAAGGCTCCTCCTGGCAGGACGCTTAACTCCTGCAGACTGAGGTCTGCCTCTTGCTTTTATCACTGCCTCATAACTGCGGGCAGCTTCCAGAGCATCCTCATGAGTCAGAAATTTTCCTGTGGCTAGAGCAGCCTGAATTTCCGTGTCCAAACCTTGTTGAAAGCGACGGGCTCTGATATCATCCGTCGGTATCAAGTGTGTCGCGAATCTGTTTAAAGGATTGTGTTAGTTGTGTATTATGTGATATTTTAGAAATTTGAAATACTGTGATATATCTTACCGACTTAGCATGGTGAATTCAGCGTCATATTCATCTACTGACTTGTCCCACATCGTACTTTGTTATAGATGAATGAACTGTTGTTCCATGGCAAACCTGGCAGTCACAGGGAAGTACTTCGCGTCGAACTTCAAGAGAAAAGTCTTCCATTCAATAGGCTGTACAAGACGGCTTTCTTTCGCCTTCCACCAGTTGCGAGCATTGTCCGTAAGCTACAGTTTCGCCACACGGACCCAAGCTATGTCTGGCACTTGTGCTGCCGCCAGATCATCCTCTATGCTCTGTGCCCATTCCTCAGCTTCAAGTGGGCTTCACTTTCTGGAGAACTGCTAAGGATGTAAAGCCCTAAATTGCTTTACCCCAGGTGCGTCAGTCTCGGGACGGTTTAAGAGTTGATGCTGTCCCTCAAGAAGGCTGCGGATTGCCTCCAGTAGCACTATTTGCTCGGTGGGTGGCACAGGAACAGCAGGTGTGAGAGGTAGTGCTGGAGGTGTGTTGTTGACGTTGGTGCTAGTGTTATTCGGAGAATCCATAACCTTGAAGAAAAATTTGGGTTAGGACAGATTCAAGTACATGAAATGATAAGATTCAAGGAATATAAAATTGTAAGATTCAAGGAATATAAATTGTAAAGAATGTTTTAGTTGCTGGTTCTTGTGTTATATTTCTTAGGTTGGTCACGCAGAGCAGAACTGCATAGTATGGTTCTATACAGCTCTAACCTGCATGGGCCACCAACAAAACCTGTCACGCCCCGCTTCCCGGTGTACGGCGAAGGGGACGTGACTGGCCCGCCACGTATTTACTCTGAAGTAAATATGCTAAGCGTATCTAAGCAATATAAAAGTAAATACACAAGAGACAAGATATAATAAAAACAGCAACTTTTATTTATTAACATTTTTTTGTACAATGCAATGAAAAGGAAATACAACTGAAATAAAAGCGATGCCTAAACAATGGCATAACAGGAAATGGAAAGTACTGAATGGAAAATGTACAATGAAACTAGAGCTCTGGTTCTTCAGCAAACTGGTCCAAGTCTTCTGTAGATGGCTCGATCCCTGCCGGGTCCAAACCACCTGACGACATTCAAAGAAGAAAGAAGTAGAATGTCGTCAGCGAACAGGTCGCTCGGTAAGTCCCAAAGATAAGAGGAAAGTATACTAGACAGAATAAGAAGGTATATTTTAAAATTGTATTATCTTGTTGTAATGTTATATTAACGTTGTTGTTTGTAGCTTGGTACAGAAGAATGCCAGTGGATACGAGAGGAGTCTCTATATGCCAGAGACTAGAGGCACGTATAGTACAAGAAACCGTTTATACCACGGTACAACAGCAACTGGATTCATGTTAGGTGTATTAAGTCTTACAGTCTCGTGCCACTTTTAACACCTTCCGTACCAATCTATCCCTTAACCCCGCGAAGTCTTGTTTGTATTGTTTGTCTTGTAAATTGTATTGATTGTATAATTGATTGACTGACCGAAACCATGATATCAGTAAATGGATGTAACCGTAGAATCATGTAAATGGAATTACTGGAGAACCGTGTAAATGGGATGTATATCCATGGTTCGGTTCGGTCAAACTGTATAGATTGATAATTGGATTCATGGATTCATATTGAATTATAATATTAAAGATTGTAGATCTTTGATTGTACTTGAATCATATTCAAGTCAGATTATACAGAGACTCAAACAGAGTCAGACAATTAGCAAAGTAAATTGAAGTCCTGATTTTTTTTATTAATTTGTCTGTCTTAGATAGGCAAGCACCCACTTCTCCGGCTCTCTGGGGCTCAAGAGATTGGTTCTGCTTAAACCTATATTTACTAGGGTCCTTAGGGTAAATTATAGAACTTGAGAGGGTTTTATGTAAAAATACTTTTATATATACTTTTCAAAATACATCTCAAGTATTTATTATTCGTCTTTAAAGTTGTAATGAATGTGGATTTTATATTATGATATTTCAAGTGAAAATATCCTAATTTCATAAATAAAGGTATTTATCTGTAATATTGATTTATTTGGAATTCATGGTATTTTAGTGTAAAATTTATTATTGTGATTTTTAGAAAAAAAGTGGAATATTTATATCGTAACAAAATAGGTATTTTATTGATAAATATACATATATTATACAAAAATAATTTTAACATCTTTATTATATTCTAAAAATCTCATTTTCTTAAGATGTCGTGCTTTAAATCTTTCGAGATCGAATGCTCCTTGCGGAGGTCTGAATCTCGCACTACTAAGTCTGAGGATGTGCAATAATCCGCACCATCCCGAGCGGGTTCCCCAAAATGGGTTGTAGCGGCGCTTTGCTAAGATTGTAAAATACTAAATCCTTTAGAAAACGGTTTTATGAAGTAAATGGTATTTATTTGTAAAGATGTATATTTTCCATATTGTATGTTCTAGATTCTCCTAAGTTAACTAGTCTATTCTTACTGGTACAGACAACAAGTTGTGAGATGCCTCAAATCGCCTCTTCACCGCCAATTGTGGCCAGGTAAGTATAAGTGAAGAAAGGAGGGATCCGCTCACGAATCACCGTGAGACGGGCCTTTTAAAGATACCTTTCTCACTTGTCTAGCCTAAACACCACAAAGTCAGGTTTAGATAAACGACTGATGTTCACAACTTATCGTATTTTCATAATAAGTGATACTTCTTTAAAAAGTGTATCAAAACTAAATCTTTTAGAAATAGTTTTATTAAATAAAGGGTATTTAAATGAAAATGTTGTTTTCTCGTATTTTAAGATTTCAATGGTATCGTATTAGGTTGTATATGAGTGTGTGAGGAGGTAGGTCGTTATCTCGTGCTCTACTTTAAAGCTATAGCAAGTTTAATGGAGCTAAATGTAAAGTTGAAACAATGTGGTATTTAAGTGAAAAAATACGATAAATTGAGATGGCTATCATTTCATGTGATGAAACTTGATCAAATTGTTTGATTAGTGTTTAATAGTCAACATGAGGAAGTTTAAGTATGATTGTATTAGTGAGAAGTGGAATTTTATAGAAAACCGAATCGCAAATCGAATTTGTTCCGATTCCGTCGGGTTTTGTAATTTCGTATTTTAGAATAGGAAAGAGAGATTGAAAAGAGACTTACGGGTTTTAGATTACACAATAGAGTGAGTGGGAACTAGAAGGATCGCCGATGTGTTGCGTCGTGGCCGGTAGTTCCTAAAAAGATCGCCGGAAATTCCGCCGGGAATTCGTCGGAGCTTCACCTTGAGCTTGTTTTCAAAGTACACAATTCTTGGAAATTTTTTGAGAGAGTGGGCTCAGGATTTTAGGGTGAGATGGTAGAGGGTGGGGGTGTATTTATAGGGTTGGCTAGGGTTAGGGTAGATGAAGGGTTTTTAAATAAAAAAATTGTAAAATGTAGGATATTCATTAAAAATTGTAGTAAATGGGGTATATTTAACTCTCGGGAACCGATCCAATAAATTAGAGTGTGCAGGGGGTTTCAGAAGCTAAAAAGACGAAACTTTTCAGTTGACAACTCGCCGGAATCAGCAACTCCGGCCGGCGGCGGCGGGACGAGTCAGCCGGTCCACCGGCCGAGTTGGCCGATCCGGGTCGAGTTCGAGGGTCGGGAGGTGGGGGTCTCGTGAGGTAAGCACTTGTGCTTTCAGATTTTCAGGTGCAGTTCAAGTTTTGGGAGTTATCTTAGGTGGACTGTTGGACTTCCTAAGAATTTAAAACATAATAATATTAAAAAATAATGTGGGGCAGGGAATTTGAACTCTGGTGGCTTGGTTCAGCAGTACAACGTCTTACCAATGAGCTACAAGCTCCTTCTTGTAATTATTGTGTGAAATAAATACTTAAAGTGGTAACAGCAACATTAAATACCCCAAGTATAGTTCAAATTTAAATCAAATTTATGTACATTAGAAATGGAGTTGTTACAAACTCTTTGTTTAAAGTGCTAATTTTAAGAGTAGAAGAGTCATTTCAAAACCTTTTTAAAAATCGAGTTATCATTAAAAAATTTGGCAGTATCTCCTTTGTAAAATCTGGTCCAAACCGGTACATAAGCAAAAATTTACATAAGGTTCCCCACTTGGGAGCAATCTCAACACATTTGGGTGGAACACAACCACATAGTAAATATACGATGCCATAGGCATAGAGATAATCAAATAAGAGAAGAAAACAATAACCACGATATAAAAACAAAAGTCGGCTCACATGAGCATGACACCCAGAGTTAAATATATAATACAATCTCTCAGCCCCGTCTCTAAGTCAATATATACATGTGGTATATGAAGTATACTAGATACAATGAATAAGAGTACAAGGTAGAAGACGAAAGAATACTCGCAACCCACCTACAAAATATCATGCCTAAAAGTAGTGGTGGTGGTATGCTCTGCCGCGACTACACTGGAGGATCGGCCCTGCAAGAAACTGTGGCACAACGGGGGTGAATTGCCAGCTCGTGAGTAGTAAATAAAATCATAAGTGGAAATCGCAAGTATGAAGACAGATCTTAAGTATGAGGTTATGATGATGTCTAATAGTATGGATGCAACATGAATAAAAGAGCGAAGTATAATATCAGGGGCGTAGCAGCTATATGAATCTGAACATGTTGTAACAATTTCAATAAGGTAAAAACAGAAGTGTCATCAATAAGTCATCATAAATCCTTTGTCAAGCATCGACACTCGAAATCCCAATATCTCAGGAGTTGTCACTCTGATCGGCCCTCATATCCATCAAATCATACGACTCCGGTCGGTATCCTCCGGATATCCGCCGAGTTTCCATACTATCACCGGTAGACAGTGTTCCCTTGCCAAGATCAACGCCTTTCTATACGATCTTCTTACCCCGGGGTACCATACCGGGTCCACCATGTACCCACAGACGGTTCCTCCTCGCTTCTCGAATCAGGCATACTCATAACTTAGAACCAAGAAAACTCATGGTGGACACCAAATATCATATCAAGAGAAAACAACATTTTTAAATGAATCCCGGTTTTGAAAATGTGTTTTGCGGTTTCTCAAATCTCATGAAAACAGAAATCTCACGAAAACAACATCATGTAAGAATGTGGAGATAATGGCAAATGTACATGAATCTGGTATGATGCATGCTAGTATAAAATAGACAAAGATCTAACTACCACTAAGGATATAGTACTTTTGGATATATGTATGCCCTAAAGGCCATTATTTGTATAGTGGATGATTGGACATGCATATATACATAGTACTTTCTTGTTCGACATGATAGTATACTATATGTTTACTCTTTATCTTAACATATTCACTTGATTATGTATATTGTTCATTTAATAAATGTTGATAAAGCTCTTAGGTTATTAGCTTGACTACCATGATTATGATGTAGATCATACTAGTGGGGCATGTATAGTCTATAAGCATATTCTCAAATGTTCCTAGTCATGGGTGTATCGAGACGGGGCATCGATATTCCAGAGTAAACTAGTGTATACGTTTCTCGACCCAGGAAGGGGGGTGATGGATGATCCCATATCCATTGGTGTTTGACATCAAAGATTGTATACGGGTGCTTATTGGAGACTGAGTACACTGAACGGACTCGCTAAAAACTCCTATATGATATTATATCTATCGTCGGATAGCAATTCTCAAGTGACACTTGTACAGGTTAGTTTGTAGACCAGAGATCGTCATAGAGTCATGTGTGTTCTCCCACCGTACTTTGATTTCCACGCTATCACGGCTCTACTGAGACGTGCAAATAGGTGGCTTTTAGGTACAGTCCCGAGACACATGGAGGCAATGGACGATAGGAGGGGTTTCGTCTCTTCCAGTATTGGGAATTGATGTTGTACTATGCGTGATTGGCTATAACTGAAAGTCCCTGGCCAGGGCTGATAAGATTTACTGATAAGTATTATCAGTAGTTTCTCAACCTATTATAGGCCACACATCGGCATGACTTATTGAGTTATTGGGGTCGACGATACCATCCCTAGACTCAATATGCAGTATATCAGACGAAGAGACCGGACTGTACGGTAAGTGTTGTCGGTTGGCTATACAGGAGTTTGGACAAGTTCGCTTGTTGTTCTTCTGTTCGCTCAATACCTGCGAGCCGTTACGCGCAGCTGGTACTACTGACGGATTGTGGATATCTGATATGATCACTACCTACTACTAGCGTATTGACGAGTTTTAGAGTCCCACATAGGGGTTTCCGAGCTTAGGCGAAACGAAGTGGGGCACATATGGAGATATGTATGGGAGCTTGATTGAATACGGGTATATGGTACCCTATTTTAATTTGGCGTTTTCTACTGGTCGGGTTGCATGTGATATGATCGGATTATTAAATCAAGTATTGATTTAATATAAAATGACTAATAGCTCATTACTAATTCCTTTCTTTATGTGTTCATGTATGTATGTATGTTTATATGGATCTATATACACATATACATGTGTGCATGTGTCATGGTGGATGATACATTGGACATGGCTATGCTAGACTCACATGGAAACATTTTAGATGTTTTATTAATTTTGAGTAAATGGAAATTGAATGATGATCTCATGGTTGATCTTTTGCTTCTACACTCTTCTTTGAAAATATCTTGTTAACCATTGTTTATTATTTAATTCTCCACTAACTCACTCTCTAAAAAATATCTAAGATATTTTCCATGCTCGATTATTATGAGGGTGACTCTATTCTTATCTTAAGCTCAAGCTTAGCCATTTTCCTTCATCTTCCTCCTCCAAGCTCTCTACCTTTTTCTAGCGAGTGAAAGAGAAATAAAAAGAAAGGATTTTTAGTGAGAAAAATACCGACTTTATTAATCTATATTAGTCTAGCACACTTATATAGGTTGTTTGCCTCACTTCTACTTAGGTTAAGTAAAGCAAGAGCTTGAGTGTAGGAAACTCCGGATGGATCATCGTGGACAATAAAGGATACAAGCGAAAGTGTTCCAAATTTCAAGTGGAACCAAGGAGTCCAAGGACATCTACACGGGGCTATAGAAGAGAAAGAGAGGTCTACAAAGGTTGTATTTCTTTTTCTCTTAGTGTTAAACACTATTTAATATATGATACTTAGCATGTTTACTTTGATAAACCTTAATCCTCTAGTTCGATTCTAGGTTTGCGTTCCTTAGCGCTCTAAAATTTTAAAATTGCATACTTTATCCTTGTTAAAACCTAGTAAGGGTGCTAAGAAACTCCAACAGTGGTATCAGAGCTAAACTAGAGTATTAGGTGTAACCTAGACGACATTAAAGTATACGATCGAACATCGAAACCGATTCTTTGCTGAGTCTCTGGAAAAATTTTCAAAAGTTGGAATTTTTAGGTTTAAAAATATGCAGAAAATTGTGCAGGGTTTTCTATGGATCCCCAAGAAGAACAAAAGCCTAACTCGACCAAACGGCCGCCAACCGGGGCGCAGTTGGTAAGGCAAGGACTGTGCCTTCTTGTGCTGATCCGTAGGTACTTGTGGCACTCTCTGTGTATTTTTAAATGAGACTCAAGTGTTGATGTCTTTGAGATTTGTGGGTGTTTGATGAATCGATCGAAATGTTTAATATCATCTGGACTTTTCTATATGTGATACAATATTTGGAATCTACACTAATTAGTTTTGAGAAAATTAATTGGTTGTTTGTATATCTAACATTTCAGTCTTGTTGGATATCGGGAATCTTGTTGAATTACCCGATTTCTTTTGAAAAGGTGTTTTCATTTTGAGACTTAAATATAAGATTTACCAGGTTAGGCATGAAATCGGGAATATGAGATATTCCGGGTTTGCGATGTTTAAAGAGAGTGTGGATTCTAAATATTGTAGTTTGACATTTCTTTTCTACGACCGTAAGTGTAATATGTATATCCCTAATTTAGTTGCTATACGTCGACGATGTTGGGAGTACGCATATTTACTTACGTTGATGATCTGTGATGATTATTCTGTAGCTATGTTGATATGATGTATATGATCGTTGTTCTTGAATAGCTGGGGGTTTTATGTGAGATGAGGGTTTTTCTTTTCATCCATGAAAAATTCATTGTATGCAATATTCTTTTATTGGTAAACTTCCGGATTAAGGATGATATCGCCATTGATGTATATTATTTACTTTTCCGCATTAGGATAGACCCAAGGTGGGGAGCACAAGTAACCGTGTTCTAAAGTCCGGTGGGAGACCATCTCGAGGAGTCGAGACCGGGTTTCCTAACTCTAGAATTGGTAGGGTTGCTTGCCGCTCTCATAGGGGTCTAGGGGTGTGGGGTTGGCTATTCGTAACGACCGTAGAATCCGTATTTTTTATCATTGTCTTAATTTAAAATATGGACTTCCTAGTATATCTTATACATTCATATATCTGATTCTGCTGTAATGTTCTGTGATGAGATCATATAACTGCGTGAGACGAATGTTATTATATATATGATATATAATAAACGTTGCTTATGTTTTGCATCCGCGCCAGTCCTGTCCCCGCTCTGCCGTTAGTTAAGTAACCTAACGGTGCACGACGGGACCCCGTAGCGAATGCAGATGGCATAAGCGTACATTCTATTTTTCGTTTCTTTTTGGTATGCCTAGGAACTTAAATGATGGGACTATATTAATGAGATTAATGTAAATAAAAGAAACATAAAGATATTGTAGAATCGAATTTGAATCCCACATGGCCTTTTTATGAAAAAGCAAGTTTCAAAATGCGGAGCTTAAGCCGCTCCTTTTAAAACTATTTGGTTCTACAACGAGATCAAGTTCAAAGCGTTCAAGGTTTTTATTAAAACCATGCGCAACCCTCCGTCATTTTAGAAAGTAGAGTACTTAGTATTCGTGCTACGTTTGTTGAACATAGTTAAGGCGTAGTGTACGGTCGGTAAGTGGTGTCTTCCTACACAGCATATGATGTGATTAATTAGGACATTTATATGACTTTGTGACCATAGTTAAGGGTCATATGAGTGGGTCTAATTAATCAAGAAATGACATGTAGAACTTGACCGGTGCTTATCATTTGTTGACCATAGTTAAGTGTTAGTTATATGTATGCCCTAGAGGCCATTACTGTGCATTGGATGTATATTGTAATAGATGCTGGGACATATAAAGGTAGGACTTTCTTGCTCGACATGATAGTACGCTATCTGGTTGCTCTTTATCTTAACATGTATACTTTCTGTCTCTCTGTTACATGTTGATAAAGCCCTTAGGATGAGTACTCGACTTCCAGGACTATGATGTAGATCATACTAGTGGGGCCTGGGTAGTCCATGAGTACATCCTTCAATGTTCCTAGTCGTGGGAATATCGAGACGGGGCATCGATATTCCAGAGTAGACTAGCGTATATCTTCTCGACCCATGTGATGGGCAATGGATGATCCCATATCCATTGGTGTTTGACATCAGAGATGGTATGCGGGTGCTCAGTGGAGACTGGGTATACTGAACGGACTCGCCGAGAACTCCCAGATGGTATTATACCTCACGTCAGATGGCAGTTCTCTGGTAACACTGGTACAGCTTAGTCTGTTGACCCGAGATCGTCATAGAGTCTTGCGTGTCTCCCACTGTGCTTTGATTTCCACCCTACCACGGCTCTACTGAGTCGTGCAAATAGGTGGTTTTTGGGTACAGTCCCGATTCACATGAAGGCAATGAGCGATAGGAAGGGATTCGTCTCTCCCGGTATTGGGGGTTGATGTTGCGCTATGCTCGACTGGCCATAACTGGAAATCCCTGGCCAGGGTTGCAGTGATATACTGGTAAGAGTTATCAGTAGTTTCACGATTGTTATGGAACTCACGTCGGCATGACTTATCAAGCTATTGGGGTCTGACGTTTACCACCCCTAGGCGAGATATGCGACATATCAGACGAACAGACCGGACTGTACGGTAAGTGTTACTAGTTGGATTCACAGGAGTGTGAGCGGGCTTGCTCGTCGATCTTCTGATCGCTCAATACCCGGGTTGCCGTTACGTTTAGCAGACCGCTTGCGGCTTGTAGGTGTTTGATATGATCATCACCTGCTGCCGGCGTATTGACGAGTCTTTAGAGTCCTACACGGAGGTTTCCTGGCTCAAGCGAAACGAAATAGGAGCGCATATGAGATATGTGCGGGACCGAGAATAGTGCGTGTATGTGATACCGTATTCTATTCTCGCGATGAATGTATCGATTGGTTGTATGCGATATAACCTAGTTATCGAATCGAGGATTGATTCGATAAGTCGATACATCGGATATTAGTCAGTCATATGCGATATGACCGGATCGTTAAATCAAGTGTTGATTTAATGATTTAATGTATAATTATATATTTGATATATTAATTTGCATTAACTAGTATTTTTTCACTTTAGATGGATTTTCTCACTTGAAATGCACATTGTATATATGATATAGTTTTGTGCACTAGTTTGTATCATGTTTGATGATACATGCAAACTTGGGAATGTGTATGCTTTAAACCTTGTTTAGGTTAATGGTTAGGGTTTTGTAATCTTTACTTATTTATTTATTCTTTTATTCATTTATTTTGGCAAGAATAAAATGGTGGCTAACTTTGTTTCTTTCTTGAAACTTCATGAAGCTTTGAAGCTTTGACCATTTTGTTTCTTAGCCTTAACCTAACCATTAAACCTAACCCTAGTTTATTCTCTACACTTAACCATGGTTGCTATATGATAAGAATCACTTTTATTTTCTATTTTCAATATTCTTATCATATTCTTTCTTCTTCTTCTTCTTCTTCAAGATGAAGAAAACCTTTGTTACCTTCAATGGTGACTTGAGAAAAAGAGTGAGAAATCCAAATCCAAAGTGAACCCACTTCCTATTTCTTCATCCTCTACCACTTGCCATATAGTATAGGGTGTTTTCTTCACAAGTTTCATGACTTGGTGAAGTTGGAGCTTGATCTTGTGTTGCCTCGACGTAGATCATCTTCGGCATCGAAGTCGACGACCTAGCCCGATCATTTCTCCGACGAAACCATCGCCAGAGTGTTAGTGTATATGCCCTAGAGGCCATTACTGTATCATACTAGTATGTATATTACTTGATGGAAGCTTGGGATATTCACAGTTGTACAGACAATCTTGCTCAATATAGTAGTATGCTACTTGGTTTGTCTCTGGTTTAATGTGTACATGTGTGTTTATTTATTATATCACCTATACGCATTAGTAGAGCCCTTAGGATCTTTGCTTGATTACCGGCGTTGTGATGGCGATCACACTCGTGGGGGCTGGGTAATCTACAAGCACATCCTTATACACGTCCCTAGTCGTGGGAGTATCGAGATAGGGCATCGATACTCCAGAGTAGACTAGCGTATGCGCTTCTCATCCCAGCACGGGAGACGGTCTGTCCCACAGCCGTCAGTACGTCGTACTTGAGATAGTATGCGGGTGCTCATTAGGTTACGAGTACACTGGACAGGACTCGTCGGGAACTGATGGTTGGTATTATACCTATCGTCAGTTATCAGTTCCCAGGTGACATGAGTACAGCTTAGTCCGCTGACTTGACACTGTCACTTCGCCTCGAGTGTGTTCCCACTGTTCTTTGATTACTACCCTACCACGGCTCTACTGAGTCGTGCAAACAGGTGGTAGTTGGGAGCAGTCCCGAAGCACTTGGAGGCAGTGACGGTTAGACAGGATTCGTCTCTCCCGGTATTGGGGGTTGACATCGCGCTGTGTCTAGGAGAGCCATTACACGAGTAGTCCCTGGCCAGGGCAAGCGAGATATACTGGTAGGTTTCCAGTGTTATCTCAGGGTGTATTGGGCTTCACTCCTACACGACTTGTACCGCTATTAGGGGACTGACGTTTACCGCCCCCCTAGGCCCGCCATGCGATGTATCAGACGAACAGACCGGACTGTACGGAGATTGTCACATACAGGCTCAGTAGGAGTTCGGATGGGTTTACCTCATCGGCCTTCTTATCGACATCTACCTGGGGACCGTTACGTACAGCTAGTGCCGCTTGCGGTCTGTGGTTAAACCCACTGCCAGCGTAGTGTTGAGTCTTTAGAGTCCCACACAGAGAGTTTCCCTGCACTGAGCGAAACGTGTAGAGGCCGTATGGTTTTTACGGCAGGGCTGCGATCACTTACGTACACTTGTGTGCGTATGGTGTTCGGGCAGGCAGTACTAGTAGGCTTTGGTTTAAGCCGGATCCTAGTATTGCATGGATGGATTTGTTTTGTCTTCTGTGTATCCGCATTCTACGGAATACGGATGCAGGTGTGTATGCACAGTTTTTCGGAGTGATGAAGGAGGAGGTGCCTCATTAGGGTTTTGGCAGTTGGTTCGGCCAAAACCATTATGTGGCAGGCTCATTAGGGTTTTGACAGTTCGTTTGGTCAAAACCATTATGAGCCGGGAACATCATTTGCTAATCCTATTAGTGATAATCTTATGATGGCTAATTGCATTGACCATTTGACCACGTTGACCCCTCTTGACCTTGTTGACCGGTTGACCGGGTTGACCATTGACTTTCAAGAGGGTTCTACACTTTTCTTTTCTTTTCCTTTTTCTTTTGGATTATGATAATGGTCATTTCAAAGTAGCCATCAACTTTATCTTGATGGAATTAGTAATGATGTTGTTTTGCATTATTTGCAACCATGGCTCTTTTCTTTTGTATCATAATATTATTCTCATTCTCTCTCTTGAAATGAGAAGCTCCATGGTTGTAAGAAAACCTCCTTCTTCTTCCTCCTCTTGATTTCTCCTTTGATCTCATGTGTTGAGAGAAAAAGGTTTTCACTTGACAAACACATCCATACATCTCCTCTACACATCCTAGGGCTTCTAGATTAGCAATCTCCTTGCCCTAGTTACCTCGGCTTGAGGTGGAGCTCGGTGTACATCTCTCGGGTGGATCGTCTTCGACTCAAGGAGGCCGCGGAGGTGACCGAAGTCCGGATCAACCATTGAGCAAGCAAAGAGAAGAACAACAAGAAGAGAAGAACAACAAAGAAGAAGAACAACAAGAAGAGAAGGAGTTCAAGTTGAGGTATAACCCCTAACCGAGTAGATACATCTCTTGTTAGGTTGCTAGTTTATAGTTTAGCAAAGATCCGGCTTTTACGGTCCATGTTACAAAGCTTAGAAAATAAATTTGTTTTACCGTTTCCGCAACCCCGAAAGTACCGGGAGAGGTAACGTGGACCTAACAGTGGTATCAGAGCCTAACTAAACATAAACTAGCTTGGTAGTGAAGTGTATCGAAGTTCGAAACGGAAAAATCGATAAAACCAAGTTGCGAAAACCTGAGTTTCTGTTAAAAATTTTTCTCGTCAAAACAAAATTTGTCATGCACCTAAAATCATCTCAGGGTTTTCTAAAGATAACCACCAAAAACGAGCCAGAGATCTGACCAAGAGAGCGCGTTTCCGCGGCGCCAGCAAGCAATACCGCCGCGGATCAGCGGCCTTCTTGTCTCCTCTCTGCCTCGATTTTGGTGCAGTGTATCTCTGTATTGGTTTTAGGATTTTTGAGATATATTATATGTGCCCAGATTTTACAGAATAGAAATTTGTTTTTGGGGGCCTATAATTCCGTATTTTTTCCGAACTTCACTACACTTTGACTATGTTGGTTATATCTGTGATGTTTGAATGTATTGAACGTCGGCTAATCGCTATATGTCGATTAGTCGGGGTTATACATCTCTGTGATCTTTGATTGTTGTTGATGGTTTGTGTATATGAACTCGTTGGATTGTCGCGAATGAATAGCCGGGGTGGATGTGAGATGAGAGTTTCTTTTTCTTTCATTCATGTAATAAATTTGTAAATTGATGTAATATTTTTTGTATGGCCGCACAACCGGGTCGGGGTTGTAGCCGTCATTGTATAATTCTTTTTACTGTTTTTGCTCCTAGGATAGACCCATGGAGGGGGTGCACAAACTACCGGGTATCTCGAAGTGCCGAGTGGCCTACTCATGGCATTGAGGGAGGTTGCTTCGCTTCGGGTACTTGGCGGGTAGTTTGCCGCACCCATAGGGGTCTTGGGTGGGGTATTGGCTATTCATCGCGACCGTGTAATCCGCTTTTCGTTGCAGGCTCGAACGAATCGCGGGTTCCTAGTATATCCAAAGTGTTCATCTGTGATCTGGATTGGTTTTCATTGCAGTATATCTATATATATAATAACTATTTAGGCGTTGCTTATGTTTTACAGCCGCGCTAGCCCAGCCCCCGCTCTGTCGTTAGTTAAGTAACCTAACGGGTGATGACGGGGCCCCGTGGCGAATGCGAATGGCATATGCGTACGTCATATTTTGGTTGTTTTCTGCAATGATAGGATTTAAATGATGGGACGCATTAAAAGAACTAATGCAAGAAAATAAACCTAAAATACGTTGTTGGAACAAGTTTTTCAAAAAGCTGTTATTACAAGGACGTTCATCTTTTTGTTTTGCATCGAGGTATTCGGTTATGAATGCCCAGCACCTCAATCGACGAGGCAAGGGCCGAGATCCCCTCATCGGGAGTGACCCCTTGGACAAAAGGTTTGCGTCAGGGTAATAACTTCACCATAGTCGATTATTCTTGCTTTGCATCGAGGTATTCATCTTACGAATGCCCAGCACCTCACTCGACGAGGAAAGAGCCGAGATCCCTTCACAGGGAGTGACCTCTTTAGCAAAAGTTTTCGCCACTATGTTTTTCAAAAAAAGGTGCAATCAGGTTCCTTCAACGATATCAAGTTCATTACGTTAACGGGTTTTTCGCCAAAAACCCAGCCGTAGCCCTCCGTCGTTTCGGATAATTAATACTTAGTATTCGTGCTGCGTTTGTTGATTATTCGTCAAGACACAGTGAACGGTAGCTAAGTAATAATTCTCTGTTGCACTGATTGATGCGATTGGTTAGGACGGTCGCATGATTTTGTTGATTATTCGTCAAGGATCATGCGGGCGGGTCTAATGCAATCCTGGATAACGACGGGTTGAACTTGACTGGGACCTTTTGATTTGTTGATTATTCGTCAAGGTCACTTGGGTCCTAGGGGCAAAAACCACATCGGGAGTTTCAAAAGTACTGAAACTTGCAGATTTAGCATACCTTCTGGAGTGTGGTGACTAGAGTGGATTCCATCTAGATCATCACACAATGATGGTTGGATCCCGATCCCACTGATGAGTTGGATTACTCTCGGGAGATTATTTCACTTAACGATCAATGCTATAAACCTAGTAGGTGTCTAGAAAGGTGTTAGCGGGGTTACGCCCCCAGGGAAAAGAGGTTATTTAATTAAGGAACTTCGCGAAAGCGTTGGAAAACCTCCCTCGAAGTACCGACACTAGCCTGGCTGAAAGGTTAAGCAAGTATTGTGACGTGAATTAAAACCCGGCTAGTTCTTCTTTTAAAAGGTTTTAAGAAGAATTTGAGTAAACAGTGGGAGACATCCTGGTTAGATAAATTAATAAACCAATCTAATCTTGCAAGAGCATACGCTGAGTGTTTCTTTTCTCTCTCTCCAGGCAGCAACATTTTCACGCCCTAATCAAGATAATAAAATGTATCGCTTGACCGATCCGAATTCTTATTCGGGACTGGGGAAAGTTGGTTCAGCTCTAACTTGTGACAACAGTCATGAGTATGAGAATGGGAAAGGGGAAAGTATGGATTTCCAGGATACCTAGTTGAAGAAGAAGCATGGTTTTGCATCTACTTCAGGTGTTCTTGTAATTGAGAACTGTTTTACGGTCAGCCCTACCTCCTGGGTACTTGATACCGGATCAGGATCTCATATCTGTAATTTATTGCAGGGACTGAGAAAAAGTAGGAAAGTTGCACCGGGTGATATGTCGCTCAGAGTAGCGAACGGAGCACAAGTTAATGCGGCAGCCGTCGGTGAATATCACCTAGTATTGCCAAATGGCAAGACTATGATTTTGAACGATTGCTACTATGTACCCTCCATGGTTTGCAACATAATATCAGTTTCTTTACTCGATAAAGATGGATATAACTTTGTTCTTGAAAAGAATATCATGAACATTTACCTTCATAAGGTACTGGTTGCAGAGGGTACACTGTGTAATGGTATCTACGTTCTAAATCAGAATACAGTTCTCAATATACAAAACACACGCAAGAGGAAGAATTCAGATACGAATGAATCCTACTTGTGGCATTGTAGACTTGGTCATGTCGGAGAGAAAAGACTGAGTAAGTTGCATAAAGATGGACTCTTGGATACGTTCGAGTTTTCATCTTATGAAACTTGTCAGTCTTGTCTCAAAGGAAAGATGACCAAATCTCCGTTCACCGGACATGGAGAAAGAGCAGCAGAGCTCTTGGGACTCATACATAGTGATGTATGTGGTCCGATGTCTATACATGCAAGGGGTGGGTTCTCATACTTCATCACATTCACTGACGATCTCTCTAGGTTCGGATATGTGTATCTGATGAAACACAAATCTGAAGCTTTTGAGAAATTCAAGGAATTCAGAAAAGAAGTAGAGAACCAGACAGGCAAAAGTATCAAGATCCTCCGGTCTGACAGGGGAGGGGAGTACTTAAGCACGGAATTCCTAGATTACTTAAAAGAGAATGGTATTCTCTCTCAGCTTACTCCTCCTTATACACCACAGCACAACGGTGTATCGGAGCGGAGGAATCGTACCCTATTGGATATGGTTCGCTCCATGATGAGTAGTGCTGAGTTACCTCTTTCATTCTGGGGGCATGCGCTTCAGACAGCGGCATACCTTTTGAATCAAGTTCCGTCCAAATCTGTGCCTAAAACTCCGTTTGAAATATGGAGCAGTAAGAAACCATGTCTGAAGTTTATTAAGATATGGGGTTGTCCGGCCTATATGAAAACACAGAAACCGGACAAGCTAGAGGCACGATCAGTTCTGTGTAAATTTGTGGGATATCCTAAAAACTCACTGGGATATCTGTTCTACCACACTGAGGAACAGAAGGTGTTTGTATCTCGCCACGCCACCTTCTTAGAAAGGGAGTTTCTTGCAAAAGAAACTAGTGGGAGTTCGGTAGAACTGGAAGAAATTCAGCGACCACAAAATGTAACTGAAAATTTGGAGGAACCGCTAGATTCTATAACCCCAGACGAACCTCAGCCACTCTGCAGATCTGGTAGGATTTCTCATCCGCCCGAGAGATACTACGGTTTTCTCATAGACGGGGATCGAGAGGATTGCATCTTGGAAGAAGATGACCCTACCAGTTTCAGGCAGGCCATTATCAGTAGGGACTCTGATAAGTGGCAGGAAGCAATGCAATCCGAAATGGAGTCCATGTACGTCAATAAAGTGTGGACCTTGGATATTGCTCCAGCTGGGGTAAAACCCGTTGGATGCAAATGGATCTACAAAAGGAAACTTGGTGTAGATGGGCAGGTGGAAACCTATAAAGCTAGACTCGTTGCAAAAGGTTTTCGTCAAAGACCTGGTTTGGACTATGATGAAACTTTTTCTCCGGTGGCTATGCTCAAATCCATTCGGATCCTACTTGCCATTGCTGCCTTCCATGACTATGAAATCTGGCAGATGGATGTTAAAACGGCTTTCCTAAACGGTTGTTTGGAAGAGTGCGTTTACATGGATCAACCAGAAGGTTTCGTAGACAGTGGGAGCAGCGGAAAGGTGTGCAAGTTGCTTAAATCCATTTATGGATTAAAGCAGGCATCGCGGAGCTGGAACATCTGTTTTGATGAGGCAATCAAGGAATTTGATTTCATCAAGAACGAAGATGAACCCTGTGTATATAAGAAGATTGTAGGACGAACTGTCGTATTCCTAGTCTTGTACGTGGACGACATTCTTTTGATAGGAAATGACATTCTTATGCTACAATCGGTCAAGCTGTTTTTGTCACAAAGGTTCTCCATGAAAGACCTGGGTGATGCCTCGTACATTCTGGGGATCAAGATCTATAGAGATAGATCTAAGAGACTATTGGGACTTTCGCAGTCCAGGTACATAGAGACCGTACTAAAGAGATTTAGTATGGAGGGTTCCAAGCGCGGTAATATACCTGCATTGCACGGAATTACCCTCTCCAAGAAGATGTCTCCTAAGACTGACGAGGAGAGGGTTCGCATGAGCACTATACCCTACGCTTCGGCGGTAGGATCTATAATGTATGCGATGCTATGTACAAGACCAGATGTAGCTTACGCGTTGAGCACGGTAAGCCGGTATCAGTCAGACCCAGGGGAGGACCACTGGACAGCAGTGAAGAACATTCTCAAGTACCTGAGAAGGACTAAGGAGATGTTCCTGGTTTACGGTAATGGAGAACTCAGGGTCGAGTCCTTCACCGATTCAAGCTTCCAGAGTGACAAAGATGACAGCAAGTCTGTCTCGGGTTTTGTGTTTACCCTCAACGGAGGGACGGTATGTTGGAGGAGTTCCAAGCAGGATACCGTCGCAGACTCAACGATGGAGGCTGAATACATTGCTGCAAGCGATGCCGCAAAAGAGGCGGTCTGGATGAAGAAGTTCATTAGTGAACTTCAGGTGGTTCCGTCCATTGTTGACCCAATACCTTTGTATTACGATAACAATGGGGCTATAGCTTTAGCGAAGGAACCAAGGTCCCATCAGAAATCCAGGCACATCTTAAGGCGGTATCACCTGATCAGGGAGATCATTGATCGACAGGAGATCGAGGTGCGGAGAGTGGACACAAAGGACAACACTGCGGACCCATTCACGAAGGCTTTACCCCAGACTCAGTTCGAGCGGCTGATCGAGATGATAGGTCTTCGATACGCCAGTACATGGCCTTAGTGCAAGTGGGAGATTGTTAGTGTATATGCCCTAGAGGCCATTACTGTATCATACTAGTATGTATATTACTTGATGGAAGCTTGGGATATTCACAGTTGTACAGACAATCTTGCTCAATATAGCAGTATGCTACTTGGTTTGTCTCTGCTTTAATGTGTATATGTGTGTTTATTTATTATATCATATATACGCATTAGTAGAGCCCTTAGGATCTTTGCTTGATTACCGGCGTTGTGATGGCGATCACACTCGTGGGGGCTGGGTAATCTACAAGCACATCCTTATACACGTCCCTAGTCGTGGGAGTATCGAGATAGGGCATCGATACTCCAGAGTAGACTAGCGTATGCGCTTCTCATCCCAGCACGGGAGACGGTCTGTCCCACAGCCGTCAGTACGTCGTACTTGAGATAGTATGCGGGTGCTCGTTAGGTTACGAGTACACTGGACAGGACTCGTCGGGAACTGATGGTTGGTATTATACCTATCGTCAGTTATCAGTTCCCAGGTGACATGAGTACAGCTTAGTCCGCTGACTTGACACTGTCACTTCGCCTCGAGTGTGTTCCCACTGTTCTTTGATTACTACCCTACCACGGCTCTACTGAGTCGTGCAAACAGGTGGTAGTTGGGAGCAGTCCCGAAGCACTTGGAGGCAGTGACGGTTAGACAGGATTCGTCTCTCCCGGTATTGGGGGTTGACATCGCGCTGTGTCTAGGAGAGCCATTACACGAGTAGTCCCTGGCCAGGGCAAGCGAGATATACTGGTAGGTTTCCAGTGTTATCTCAGGGTGTATTGGGCTTCACTCCGACACGACTTGTACCGCTATTAGGGGACTGACGTTTACCGCCCCCCTAGGCCCGCCATGCGATGTATCAGACGAACAGACCGGACTGTACGGAGATTGTCACATACAGGCTCAGTAGGATTTCGGATGGGTTTACCTCATCGGCCTTCTTATCGACATCTACCTGGGGACCGTTACGTACAGCTAGTGCCGCTTGCGGTCTATGGTTAAACCCACTGCCAGCGTAATGTCGAGTCTTTAGAGTCCCACACATAGAGTTTCCCTGCACTGAGCGAAACGTGTAGAGGCCGTATGGTTTTTACGGCAGGGCTGCGATCACTTACGTACACTTGTGTGCGTATGGTGTTCGGGCAGGCAGTACTAGTAGGCTTTGGTTTAAGCCGGATCCTAGTATTGCATGGATGGATTTGTTTTGTCTTCTGTGTATCCGCATTCTACGGAATACGGATGCAGATGTGTATGCACAGTTTTTCGGAGTGATGAAGGAGGAGGTGCCTCATTAGGGTTTTGGCAGTTGGTTCGGCCAAAACCATTATGTGGCAGGCTCATTAGGGTTTTGACAGTTCGTTTGGTCAAAACCATTATGAGCCGGGAACATCATTTGCTAATCCTATTAGTGATAATCTTATGATGGCTAATTGCATTGACCATTTGACCCCGTTGACCCCTCTTGACCTTGTTGACCGGGTTGACCGGGTTGACCATTGACTTTCAAGAGGGTTCTACACTTTTCTTTTCTTTTCCTTTTTCTTTTGGATTATGATAATGGTCATTTCAAAGTAGCCATCAACTTTATCTTGATGGAATTAGTAATGATGTTGTTTTGCATTATTTGCAACCATGGCTCTTTTCTTTTGTATCATAATATTATTCTCATTCTCTCTCTTGAAATGAGAAGCTCCATGGTTGTAAGAAAACCTCCTTCTTCTTCCTCCTCTTGATTTCTCCTTTGATCTCATGTGTTGAGAGAAAAAGGTTTTCACTTGACAAACACATCCATACATCTCCTCTACACATCCTAGGGCTTCTAGATTAGCAATCTCCTTGCCCTAGTTACCTCGGCTTGAGGTGGAGCTCGGTGTACATCTCTCGGGTGGATCGTCTTCGACTCAAGGAGGCCGCGGAGGTGACCGAAGTCCGGATCAACCATTGAGCAAGCAAAGAGAAGAACAACAAGAAGAGAAGAACAACAAAGAAGAAGAACAACAAGAAGAGAAGGAGTTCAAGTTGAGGTATAACCCCTAACCGAGTAGATACATCTCTTGTTAGGTTGCTAGTTTATAGTTTAGCAAAGATCCGGCTTTTACGGTCCATGTTACAAAGCTTAGAAAATAAATTTGTTTTACCGTTTCCGCAACCCCGAAAGTACCGGGAGAGGTAACGTGGACCTAACACAGAGTCCGGGATCCGATGGGTACAGCGGAGGGACGTCATCACGGAGCCAAGGAAGTGGAGGACCGGATCTACAAAGGTTGTAGTCACTTTTATTTAGCAATAAAGTTGTTTACTTGCTTGCATCGCTTATCCTCTAGTTACGATCTTGCTTAGGGTTACTTGGCACATAGGAAAATTTTGAATTGGCCATGTTTGATCACTTGTGAAACCTCATGGGTGTGCCTAGGAACCCTACAGTGGTATCAGAGCCTAGCTAGAGCCTTAGGCGATGCGTAGACGGAGTTAGAAGTCTGATCGAACCGAAACCCTAATGCAAAATCCTTCTCTGTACATTTTTTGAAATCGGGGATTTTTGAGAATTAAAAATATGCAGAAAATTCAGCAGGCTTTTCTAAGAATTACTGTGAAGCACATGAGCCTGATTCAATAAAAGCGCGGCGGAACCGCGGCATTAGCATGGCAAATGCGGCGGAACCGCGGCATTAGCATGGCTAATGCGGCGGTTCCACGGCCACTTAGTCGCTTCAGTCAGTTCTGCTTGCACAGTAATGTTATTCTGTCATTCCTGATTCTTCTGGATATTTTTAATTTATATTCCACTGTTGTGTTATCTGGGGTGTATTGAGGATTCGATGATTCGATCGGAAACTTTAACTGCGTCTATGTGTTTTCCGGATATTTTTGAATATGTTAAAAAGTTCGACCGGATATAAATACCCACTTTTTCCCCTGTCGGGAAATTTCCAATTGTTGGATATTTCCGTAGTTTAATGACGTTCTAAGTAGTGCAAGTAACGCGATGGTCCCTGTAGAAGACAACAAACCTTAACTCGATTATGTGACCGTCTTGAACTGCCCTTTGAACCTTAGGGTTTGGGGAAGTACGGCGTGCCACATGTGAGGCGTTGGCTTGACCCTTCTACGGCTGGACCGTTGGTACTGAGGCATGAAGTGAATGTTTTTGAACTTATTTCATGTGTTGATCTGTTTCGGGAAAACTTGGGTGTTTGATTATTCGATCGAAAAGTTTAACATTTTCTATTTATCTGGAATGTGATACAATAATTGGAATTCACAAGTAGTTATGTGATAACTGAATGAATGTTATAAATCTAGCGGTTTAGTCTCACTTGATCGGTTGCCACGGAATTTTGATGTGATCAAAAGTCCGTCGCAATCGCGTAGCGTACGCGGATACTCGCTGGATAAACTTAATAAACAGCCTCACCCCATAGCCCCGACCAAGTGACTGTAGGAGAACCCCGTCGCTGAAACAATCCGTTCGGGTGCTCGCGGCAGCGGTGTTCCGCCTTGGTGCACTTCGTCGACGGCGTCGGGGGTGCGGCCGCCTACTAAAGTTTGCGACGAGCATTCGATCAGGATGTCGGGAATCTTGTTGAATTGCCCGACTTGATATTGAAAATAGTTTTCGATAATGAGACTAAAATGCGGGGTTTATAATTGTTAGGCATGCGTTGTCTAAGTATTTCATTTGATTAGGCATGCGATGTCTAAAGAGATTGCGGATTCCAACTGTTGTAGTTTTACACTTTCTTTTCTGTGACCGTAAGTGTAGTATGTAGTGGTATTGCCGATTGTCGTTGCTATACGTCGACGACAATCGGTGTATGCATACTTACTTACGTTGATGACATGTGATATTATGTGTTGCTGGATATGTTATATTGGATTGTCGTGTTTGAATAGCCGGGGTTTTTTATGTGAGATGAGTGTTTTTCATTTTCATTCATGTAAAAACTTGTATGTAATATTCTTTTATTGGGTACTTCCAGGTTGCGGAAGATGTCACCTTTTGTATATTATTTACTTTTCTGCATTAGGATAGACCCAAGGAGGGGAGCACATGTAACCGGGTTCTAGGGTCCAATGGGAGACCATCTCGAGGAGTCGAGTCCGGGTCTCCTAACCCTAGAATTGGTAAGGTTGCTTGTCGCTCTCGTAGGGGTCTAGGGGTGTGGGATTGGCTATTCATCACGACTGTAGAATCCGTGTTTTATACTGGCTCGTATTAAAACGCGGACGTCCTAGTATATCCAATATTTCATATGATATTTTCTGCTGCGTTATCTGTAATGTGATCATGTCATATGTTCAGATAGATATTATATATAGTATATATGATATATTATATAGACGTTGCTTATGTTTTACACCCGCGCTAGCCCTGCCTCGCTCCGGCGTTAATTACCTAACCTAACGGTGCAGACGGGACATCGAGGCGACTGCGGATGGCATAAGCGTACGTTATATTTATCTGTGATGTTTAGGTGGACTTAAATGATGGGATATTCATTAATGAGATTAATGAAAGAAAAATAAACCTAATTGATGTTGTGGAATCGAATTTCAAAAATAAAACAGGTAGCTACAGTTCTTGCTTTGCATCGCGGTGTTCATTATAGAACATCCTGCACCTTATTCGATGAGGAAAGGACCGAGATCCCTTCACCGGGAGTGACTCCTTTAGCAATAACTGGCAGATGCTACAACCCTCGGTTTGTTTTTTGATTGCTTCTATAGTTTCTGCTTTGCACAGTGATATATATGATATATCCCGCACCTCATTTGACGAGGAAAGGGCCGACGATCCCTTCACCGGGAGTGACCCCTTTAGCAAAACTAGAAAAGCCTCAAAAACATTCCATTTAAAAACATTTGATTCCGCAACGAGATCAAGTTCAAAGCGTTAAAGGTTTTCTTAAAAACCATCCGCAACCCTCCGTCATTTTAAGAAGTAGAGTACTTAGTATTCGTGTTGTGTTTGTTGACCATAGTCAAGGCACAATGTACGGTAGCTAAGTGATGTCTTCCTACACCGCATATGATGCGATTAGTTAGGACAGTCATGTGGCTTTGTTGACCTTAGCCAAGGGTCATGTGGGTGGGTCTAACTAATCACGAAATGACTGGTAGAACTTGACTAGTGCTTATGATTTGTTGACCTTAGCCAAGGTCATAGGTGCTAGGGGTAAAAACCATTATCGGGAGTTTCAAGTGTTGAAACTTGCAATGAGATTGCATACCTTCTATATGATAGTTGGATCCCGATACCCACTGCGAGTAATTGTTACTCCTGGGAGAGTTTTACACTTTGCAATTAGCCGATCAAGTAGGTGTCTAGAAAGGTGTCAACAGGGTTACGCCTCTGGGAAAACGAGGTTTACTGTAATTAGGTCCGTACGAAAGCACGGGGAACCTCCCTCAAAGTACCGACACTGGCCTGGCTGAAAGATTGGCGAACTTGTAGAGTGTAATTAATCCCGGCTAGTCTTTCCTTTTAAGGTTTGAAGGAAGATTTGATAAAAACAGTGGGAACCATCCTGATTAGATAAAATATATAACCAATCTAATCTTGCAAGAGCGCACGCAGAGTGTTTTCTTCTCTCTCTCTCCAGGTAGCGACCATATCACGCCTTAATCAAGATAATAATATGGATGTATTGACCGAACCCGCTTGTTATACTGAGCTGGGGAACGTTGGTCCCGCTCCCACTTATAATTGTTATAA
This sequence comes from Agapanthus africanus, assembly GCA_030015575.1. Taxonomy (NCBI): domain Eukaryota; kingdom Viridiplantae; phylum Streptophyta; class Magnoliopsida; order Asparagales; family Amaryllidaceae; genus Agapanthus; species Agapanthus africanus. Next base: position 198,420,660 of record CM057348.1, on the reverse strand, counting down.
GACAGAGCAGGAAATAGGGGAATATCAGAATTCCTATGCCGCCCAAACGAAGAAAGTGCATATGATGCATCTCCTTCGGGTGTGTTCATTACAAAGAACTGTTTCTCAGTATCCTCTGCATCCTGGGTATTTGATACCGGATCAGGATTCCAGATTTGTAATCTGTTACATAGGGCTACAGAAAGGTAGAAAACTGAGAACGGGTGATAGGTTTCATAAGACAGAAAACGGTGCAAGTGTTGCAGCCAGGTCTGTTGGTCACTGTCACCCTGTATTGCAAATACATTGATTCTGAACAAATACTATTAGATACCGAACCTGATATACAAAATCCTATCAGTCTCTTTATAAGTAAAGAAATGATAAAATTTTGTATTGATGGATAATATTTTGAACATTTCCTATATCAAAAGTTGATCGGTTCAGGCACGTTATCTAAAAGCATTGACGTTCTAAATCAAACTACAGTTCCTAGTATACAGAACACACATAAGAGAAAGAGTTCAGAAATGAACGAATCCTTCTTGAGGCATTGTAGACTAGGTCATATCAATGCGACCCGACTGGCTAAAGTTACATTTTAGATGCATATTTAAATCAGTTTGAATTTACATCTTATGAAACTTGCCAGTCATGTCACAAAAATTAAATGACCATAGCTCTGTCTATTGGAAACAGAGAAAGAGTTAGTAAACTCTTGGGACTGATACATGATGATGTATGTAAGGTCTCCTGTCTACATATGCCAGGACCGGTTCTTTGTACTTCATTACATTCTCTGATAGTCTCTCAAGATTCAGCCATATGTTCCTGTTGAAACATAGGTCCGAAGCTTTTGAGATATTCACAGAATATAAGTTAGAAGTAGAGAACCAAAATACGGGTATAAGTATTATGTCCTATGATAAGATCAAGGAGGAGAATACTTGTGCATGGCATTCCTGGACTATTCTAAAGGAAAATGAGATTCTCTCTCAGTGTTACTCCTCTGAATGCACCACAGCACATCGGTGTATCGGGGCGGAGCAATCGCACCATATTAGATATGGTGTGCTGTATGATAAGTACTACTGAGTTACCTATTTCCTTTTGGGGTTGTGCACTTGAGAAGCTGCATACCTATTGAATTAGGTTCGAATCAGATCACTGCCTACCACTCCATATAAGATATGGTATGGGAAGAGCCTATCTCTTAAGTAAGTTAAGATTTGAGATTGTCCGGCCTATGTCTAAAGCAAAATCCGGACAAGATCGAGGCAAGGTCAGTTCTGTAGAACTGGAAAGGTTCCAGCTATACAAAACTGTAGCTCATGATTTGACAGAACCAAAGGATTCAATAGTTCCCGACGAACCTCAGCCTCTCCGCCGATCTGGTAAGGTTTCTCATCCGCTTGAGAGATACTTCGGTTTCTCGATGACAGTGGGAGCGAGGAATGCATCATGAGATGATGACTCAACTAGTTTCGAGCAGGCCATCGAGAGTAGGGACTCTGTAAGAATGGCTGGATGCTTTGCGATCTGATATGGAATCCATGTACACCAGCAAAGTATGAACTTTGGCTGCTATATCTGAAGGGTTAAATTCCCATCAGGAGCAAGTATATCTTGAGAAGATTATTTGGTGTAGATGGAAAGGTTGAGACTTTCAAAGCTAGACTTGTTAAAGTTTTTTGTCATCGACCAGGCGTGGATAATGATGAAACCTTTTCAGGGACTATGCTTAAGTCCATTCAGATTCTACTTGCCATTGCTGCATACCATGATTACAATATCTGGTGGTTGGGTGCCATGACTGCTTTTCTAAAATGATTTAGAAGAGAACGTCTATAAGAACACAGCCAGAGGGCTTCGTAAACAGTAGGAACAGCGGAAACGTGTACAAGTTGCTTTACATGATAAAGCAGGCATCGCGGAGTTGGAACGTCTGTTTTGATGTGATAGTCAAAGTGTTTGACTTCATAAAAATGGTAGATGAACCTTGTATATACAAAGAGGGTAGTAGGGAGTATGGTAGTGATCCTCGTAGAGTACGTAGATGACATACTCTAGATAGGAAAAGAGTTTCCTATACTACGATCGGTCAATCTCCTATTATCACAAGGATTCTCCAAATGAAATAAAGGTGAATCACTGGAAAGGTTCCAGGGTGATAAGGACGACTGAATGTCAGTCGCAGGCATTGTCTTTACCCTCAGTAAAGGGACGGTATGTTGGAAGAGTTCCAAACTAGATACCGTGGCAAACTAGACGATAAAGGCTGGTAGTATCGCTATTAAAGATACTACCAAAGAGGCAGTTTGGGTGTATATTGGTTCATAAGATGAACTAGGTTCCTACCATTGTACGACAATGGAAGAGTGGCTTTGGCCCAGGGACCCTGGTCCCATCAGTGACCCAAACATATTCTGAGGCAGCATCACCTGATCATGGAGATAGATGATCTCCAGGGTGATCGAGGTTAGGAGAGTAGACTCAGAGGACAACACGGCGGATCCACTCACAAAGGCTTTTTCCCAGAGAGAGACTTATATGGGATGGTTGAGTATGTGATACTGCAACCACTGCTACAGATGGCCCTAGTGCAAGTGGGAGATTGTTAGTTATATGTATGCCCTAGAGGCCATTACTGTGCATTGGATGTATATTGTAATGGATGCTGGGACATATATAGGTAGGACTTTCTTGCTCGACATGATAGTACGCTATCTGGTTGCTCTTTATCTTAACATGTATACTTTCTGTCTCTCTGTTACATGTTGATAAAGCCCTTAGGATGAGTACTCGACTTCCAGGACTATGATGTAGATCATACTAGTGGGGCCTGGGTAGTCCATGAGTACATCCTTCAATGTTCCTAGTCGTGAGAATATCGAGACGGGGCATCGATATTCCAGAGTAAACTAGCATATATCTTCTCGACCCATGTGATGGGCGATGGATGATCCCATATCCATTGGTGTTTGACATCAGAGATGGTATGCGGGTGCTCAGTGGAGACTGGGTACACTGAACGGACTCGCCGAGAACTCCCAGATGGTATTATACCTTACGTCAGATGGCAGTTCTCTGGTGACACTGGTACAGCTTAGTCTGTTGACCCAAGATCGTCATAGAGTCTTGTGTGTCTCCCACTGTGCTTTGATTTCCACCCTACCACGGCTCTACTGAGTCGTGCAAACAGGTGGTTTTTGGGTACGGTCCCGATTCACATGGAGGCAATGAGCGATAGGAGGGGATTCGTCTCTCCCGGTATTGGGGGTTGATGTTGCGCTATGCTCGACTGGCCATAACTGGAAATCCCTGGCCAGGGTTGCAGTGATATACTGGTAAGAGTTATCAGTAGTTTCATGATTGTTATGGAACTCACGTCGGCATGACTTATCAAGCTATTGGGGTCTGACGTTTACCACCCCTAGGCGAGATATGCGACATATCAGACGAACAGACCGGACTGTACGGTAAGTGTTACTGGTTGGATTCACAGGAGTGTGAGCGAGCTTGCTTGTCGATCTTCTGATCGCTCAATACCCGGGTGGCCGTTACGTTTAGCAGACCGCTTGCGGCTTGTAGGTGTTTGATATGATCATCACCTGCTGCCGGCGTATTAACGAGTCTTTAGAGTCCTACACAGAGGTTTCCTGGCTCAAGCGAAACGAAATAGGAGCGCATATGAGATATGTGCGGGACCGAGAATAGTGCGTGTATGTGATACCGTATTCTATTCTCGCGATGAATGTATCGATTGGTTGTATGCGATATAACCTAGTTATCGAATCGAGGATTGATTCGATAAGTCGATACATCGGATATTAGTCGGTCATATGCGATATGACCGGATCGTTAAATCAAGTGTTGATTTAATGATTTAATGTATGATTATATATTTGATATATTACTTTGCATTAACTAGTATTTGTTCACTTTAGATGGATTTTCTCACTTGAAATACACATTGTATATATGATATAGTTTTGTGCACTAGTTTGTATCATGTTTGATGATACATGCAAACTTGGGTATGTGTATGCTTTAAAGCTTGTTTAGGTTAATGGTTAGGGTTTTGTAATCTTTACTTATTTATTTATTCTTTTATTCATTTATTTTGGCAAGAATAAAATGGTGGCTAACTTTGTTTCTTTCTTGAAACTTCATGAAGCTTTGAAGCTTTGACCATTTTGTTTCTTAGCCTTAACCTAACCATTAAACCTAACCCTAATTTATTCTCTACACTTAACCATGGTTGCTATATGATAAGAATCACTTTTATTTTCTATTTTCAATATTCTTATCATATTCTTTCTTCTTCTTCTTCTTCTTCTTCAAGATGAAGAAAACCTTTGTTACCTTCAATGGTGACTTGAGAAAAAGAGTGAGAAATCCAAATCCAAAGTGAACCCACTTCCTATTTCTTCATCCTCTACCACTTGCCATATAGTATAGGGTGTTTTCTTCACAAGTTTCACGACTTGGTGAAGTTGGAGCTTGATCTTGTGTTGCCTCGACGTAGATCATCTTCGGCATCGAAGTCGACGACCTAGCCCGATCATTTCTCCGACGAAACCATCGCCAGAGTCCGGGATCCGATGGGTACAGTGGAGGGACGTCATCACGGAGACAAGGAAGTGGAGGACCGGATCTACAAAGGTTGTAGTCACTTTCCTTTAGCAATAAAGTTGTTTACTTGCTTGCATCGCTTATCCTCTAGTTACGATCTTGCTTAGGGTTACTTGGCACATAGGAAAATTTTGAATTGGCCATGTTTGATCACTTGTGAAACCTCATGGGTGTTCTTAGGAACCTTACATTAAGGTTATAAGCTGCTAAGGGTAAAAACCATATCGGGAATTTCAAGTAAAAACTATGTTGATAGTTGGATCCCGATCCCACTGTGAGTAAGAGTTACTCCCAGAAAAGTTTTGCAATTTATAATTAGCTAATCCAGTTGGTATCTAGAAAGGTGTCAACGGGATTATGCCTTTGGGAAAACAAGATTTACTTTAATTAGGTCCGTATAAAAGCATGGGGAACCTCCCTCAAAGTACCGACACTGGCCTGGCTGACCGGTTAGCGAACTTATAAAATGTAATTAATCCTGATTAATTTTACTTTTAAGTTTTGAAGGAAAATTTGATCAAAGCAGTGGGAGATATCGATTAGATAAGATAATAACCAATCTAATCTTTGCAAGAGTTTTCGCTGAGTGTATTCTTTTTCTCTTCTAATGGCAGATACCCATGACTAGACTTAAACTTCTATTAGAGAAAAATAAACTGACGGGACCCAGTTATAAAGACTAGTTAAGGAACAAAAACATTACCCTTACATATGATAAGGTTGCATATGTCCTCACTGTCCCAGCCCCTCCCATCCCTGGCCCTGATTCCTCTATTGCGGATAAGGAGATCCGTAAGACATGGGATATTGATTGTGGCACAGCCAAATGCTTCATGTTAGCTTCGATGTATAATATACATCAGAAGCAGCATGAGAATATGGATGTTCAATCCATCTTTCTCCATACAAAAGAGTTGTATGTGGAGCAATCTCGTACCCTTCGCTACGAGGCATCTAGAAAGTTGTTTCAGATGAGGGTGGCTGCTGGCATGTCGGTAGGTGATCATGTCTTGAAGATGATAGCTCTTATTGAAAAACTTGAGGGCCTGGGATGGACCGAGGAGAACGAACAATATGTTGATATTGTTATGCAGTCTCTCCCTCTGTCTATGCTCAGTTTATTGTGAACTTCAATATGCATAGTATAGAGAAGTCATATCCTAAACTTCTCAATATGTTGAGAAGTGCAGAAAGAACGCTCAAAGCAAAAACTCCCTCTCTAATTATTGGGCATCTTTTTCTTCCGTCCCAAAAGCCAAGGCTAAGAGAAAGAAGAAGAAGAAACCCACTAAACCGAGAGGTGGAGTTAAAAAGGCAAAAATGAAAGACAAATCTGGGGCTGAGGGATCGGAAAAGGGAGAATGTTTCTACTGCCACAAGTCAGGGCACTGGAAGCGAAATTGTATTGAGTACTGATTTAGAGTGATTTTTACGATCAAAAATATATTACCGCAATCAAGAACGGCGTCGCTTTGCAGCTAGCCGGTGAGTACGGGTCGGTCCACAGGGATGGTATTAATTTCTTAAATGTTCTTACGAGCTAATTCCAATGGGTGTTGGATCTTCTAATTAAATCTAAAAAAACTAAGTTATACGAGGATTAAGAAACTTGCTAGGATTAGGTCTAGGTAAAGTTTGGTAAGATTAAATTTCACACCTCTTTCAATGCCCTAAATTAAATCTTTTTAGGAGTTATAGCAATTATTAGTAAAGGGGATTAGGATGATTGGGAAGAAACGATGTTTCTTCTTCTAGATCCTTATCCGTCCTTTCTTAATAATTACCCTAACCTTCATGGAAGACATGCATGTCCGGTCTTTTATACTACGGTTTCACCGTTACCTCGTGGGTAGGGTGCCGTAGGGAGCGGATCATGCATGCATGCATGAAGTTCTAATTATTGCAAATGATTGGGCATGAAAGAGATGAGAGATCTTCATCTCTCAAACTCTTCCCTATTCCTAACCCTAACAAGCGAGGAAATTACTCGCTCACTAAGAGATCTATTAAAAACATGATTTTTATTTTGTTTTTTTAGATATAAGAGATTAATTACCTACTGCAGTTTAAGAAATTCTACACTAGATTAAACTAAGGCAAAAGAATAATTTATCTAGGGCAAGAATTAATTATAGATCTAAGGCAGAAATTAAAAGAAACTTACAGAATGATGCTCTCAAAACTTCAAAGGAATATGAATTTTATTTATAAAAAAGAGGCATAGGCCTAATACAATATTTAGAGTTCATATTTATAGAGGATAGGAAAATTAGGGTTACAATGACTCGCACATGTGCTATTACAAAATTGCCCTTAGGAAGACTAGTCAACGCACCGCCAGAGTTTTAGAAAAAATTCCACCGACACGTGCTATACCCAGCCGCGGAACCGCGGCCCGAGGCCTGGTTTGGCCGCGGTTCCGCGGTCAAAAGAAGGAGTTGGGCTCTTCAACTTCTGGGGCTGGCTTCTCTTGACTTGTGATTCCTGTTTCTATATATCCTTTCTCAATTGGGCTTCTAGGTCTTCTCCAGATCTCCAGTGAACATTATAGCGGACTTTTACCGTTGCTTCATGATGAAGTCCTGAACCTTGCGCTGTTTTGTACTGATCTTTGTATAGGCTTGATCAAGATTCTCTGTTTGTTGGTCAAAGTCTCACTTTTGCATCATCTTTTATTTTTTTCACTGTTTTAGATCCAAGAACCTGTAACCTGTAATATGTAGCAGACATGCGTCAAAAGCACCTGTTTATTTATAAAATGAATAAGAATGGGGGATATAATAATGCAATATTATGGTATGAACAAATACCCATAAACTTATCTTTTGCTCGTTCTCGAGCAAACCTAGTTTTATTCTCGACAAAAAACATAACCGCACTTTTGCAGGGAAACGCGATTGCACTGAGCTCGTGCACCAAGCCGTTAAACCTCTAAGTGTCCCTAGTAGGAGGAGTGTTGTTTCCTGAGGGTTTTCAGTGGATACTACCCACAAAATCCAATCAAATCAGCCCATCGACTTTTATTCTCCAATTAGGTTTTCTAACAAGGAATTCTATTATCTTCTACTCGTAAATTATCCACCCATATTTCTCATACTTCCTCATCATTTAATTTAAGATTATATATGTTCTGCAGACCTACTTAGCTTTCGGCATTTCTTAAGTTTTCCTTCTAGGGTTCCATCTCCACTTAGGAATTTTTATCAACTCTACTAAAGATACAAGTTCTATTCTTCACTCCTTTCTCTTATCTAAATCCCAATCATATACCCCTACGTGTGTGTATATATTACCCCTACACTTGGAAATTCAAATTAAGCAATCATACTCTTGTCCGTTGTCCAAAGTACTTATTAATTGGTGAATTTTTAAATGAATTTTGCTTACACATCCTTCATGCGACCGTTAATACTTCTTGAGGTACCAACGACCGATTACAAAATGCGTTTGCACATTAAAGCGTAATTCCTAGTCTTGTAATACCTAAGGCTTTTTAGCAGTGACTCCCAAACCAGTTGGTCTAAGGAACTAGGTGATGAAGCACCCTCGCTAAATATTTTTCTATTTTTGCAGCCTTAAGTAATCAGAAAAACCAGTGTTCATTTTTTTTCTCTATTCACACTTGTATATATATATATATATTTTATTTTCTTCGTACTAAGGACTTTAGACAAGAGCATTTCAAGGTCTCCTCTACTATTCCAAGTTTCAAGGTGCGTGTTAGTGCAAATTGTAGGGTATACATTTTCAGAATCTAGACTTAAACTAGGAATTATTTTTTAAACTTATACTCTAATAAAAATATCAATACTTTTCCTTCGTTTCGACTTAGCCCAAGAAGTGAACTCAAAATTTGCCTATTTCTAAATAAACTACAAAGACATATACTCTCTACCGTTAAACTTTAAGGAAGGTTATTTTTAGGGTTTTTAATTTACTAAGTCTAAGATCTAGTTGTTCCTAGCCAGTTAACCTATTTGTCAAACTCAAATCAAATAAGGCCAAAATTGAATACTTTTTATAATTTTTGAAATTTTTCAATTTTTATGGGTTTTCAAATAAATATGCAAATGCAAAAATATACATATGAATGCGAAGGAAGAAAACTTACCGAGCATACCCCCAAACTTAAACTGGACAGTGTCCTCACTGTCATGCTGCACCAAATGGGTCGATAATGTCGGCAATTTTCTGCTTATTATCAGATTTACAAATGATACACACCCCCAAACTTATTTGAAATAAAGTTTTGGAAAAATTGATTAGAAATTCGGGGGTGAAGGTGGAGGAAAATCAATCAGTGTAAATCGGCTCCTGCAAAAACAGGAGCTCCTCCGAATGGTCCGCTGTGAGGAACGGTTTCAATCGATGTCCATTTACTTTGAATAAAGTACCGTCCTCTGAATTTTCAAGATCGACTGCACCGTGCGGATAAACGGGGCGGGCTACAAATGGTCCTTTCCACCTAGAACGGAGCTTGCCGGGGTGATAATGTAACCGAGTATCATAGAGTAAAACCTGTTGACCAGGTTTAAAGGTTTTTTGCATAAGGTGTTTATCATGGAACACCTTAGTTCGGTTTTTAATAATTTCGGCATTATCATAAGCCACATCCCGCAGCTCTTCTAGTTCATTTAACTGCAGCTTTCGATTGCTGCCCGCATCTCCTAATGATAAATTCAACTCTTTGATAGCCCAAAATGCCTGATGCTCAATCTCTACTGGGAGGTGGCAAGCCTTCCCATAAACAAGCCTGTATGGAGACATACCAAGATCGGTCTTGTATGCAGTACGGAAAGCCCATAGTGCATCGATCAGTTTGAGTGACCAATCTTTACGGTTTTTAGAAACCGTTTTCTCCAAGATTTGTTTAATTTGCCGATTCGAAACCTCGGCTTCCCCACATGTTTGGGGATGGTATGGCGTTGACAGCTTGTGGGTAATAGAATATTTGCGCATTAAGGACTCAAACGTCCTATTGCAAAAGTGAGAACCATTATCACTTATTATCGCTTGAGGGTGCCCAAATCGAGAAAAGATGTGTTCTTTAAGAAATCGAACGACAACTTTGTTGTCATTCATTCGGCTAGGCACAGCCTCGACCCACTTTGACACGTAGTCAACAGCCAAAAGAATATAAACATTCCCAAAAGAATTGGAAAATGGTCCCATGAAGTCTATTCCCCAAGCATCAAAAATATCTACAACCAAAATTGGTTGGAGTGGCATTTCATTTCTCCGCGATATCTGGCCCAAGTGTTGGCACCGGGAGCAAGTCTTGCAGTATTCATATGCGTCCTTGAAGAGTCGTGGCCAATAGAAACCACACTGCAAGACTTTCTCGGTTGTCTTCTTTGAGCCAAAGTGCCCGCCACATGCTTGATCATGGCAAAAAGACAGCACACTCTTAAACTCGTTTTCCGGTACACACCAATGAATGATTTGGTCGGAACAGTATTTAAAAAGATAAGGTTCATCCCAGTAAAAATGCTTTGCTTGGGACAAGAATCGAAGTTTATCCTGTTTCGACCAATCTTTAGGGATCAAGCCGGTGGCTAAGTAGTTTACAATATTGGCGAACCATGGTTCGCAAGAAACGGTTAAGAGTTGCTCATCGGGAAAAACATCTTTGATTGGAAGTTCAAGTGTAGGCGAAGAAGGAAGTCGTGAAAGGTGATCGGCCACTATGTTTTCACATCCTCTTTTGTCCCTTATGACAAGGTCAAACTCTTGTAGCAAGAGGATCCAACGTATTAGCCTCGATTTAGCATCCTTCTTCGCAAAAAGGTGGCGAAGAGCTGAATGGTCCGTGTACACAATAACTGGAGAGCCGATTAAATAAGGCCGAAATTTTTCAAGTGCAAACACAACAGCTAAAAACTCTTTTTCTGTTGTTATGTAGTTTAGTTGGGCCTCATTTAATGTACGGCTAGCGTAATAAATCACGTGCGGCATTTTAGTAATGTGCTGTCTAAGAACAGCACCAATGGCAAAATCTGATGCGTCGCACATAATTTCGAAGGGATGCGTCCAGTCCGGAGATGAAAGAATGGGCGCAGAAATTAGGGAGTGTTTTAACGACTCGAATGCTTCCATACAAGTTGAGTCGAAATCAAATGTTGTGTCCTTGGCCAATATGAAAGTCAAGGGTCTAGCAATCTTGCTAAAATCCTTGATGAACCGTCTATAAAAACCGGCATGGCCAAGAAAAGCTCGGATGTCTTTGACGCATTTAAGAGGAGGAAGATTAGAAATGACTTTAATTTTTGCTCTATCAACCTCTATGCCGTTTTGCGAGATGACATGTCCTAAGACAATGCCTTCTCGTACCATAAAGTGGCACTTCTCCCAATTTAAAGTTAGGTTCTTATCCCTACAGCGGGTAAGAACTGCATCAAGATGTAGTAAACACTCATCGAAGGAGTCACCAAAAATGGAGAAATCATCCATAAAGATCTCCAAAAACTTTTCAACCATGTCTGAAAAGATCCCCATCATACACCGCTGAAATGTAGCGGGTGCATTGCATAACCCAAATGGCATGCGACGATAAGCAAAAGTGCCAAAAAGACAAGTAAATGTGGTCTTGTCTTGATCCTCTTTAGCTATGAGGACTTGGTTATAGCCGGAATAGCCATCTAAAAAGCAGTAGAACTCGTGCCCAGCCAATCGTTCTAGCATTTGGTCAATGAAAGGTAAAGGAAAGTGGTCTTTCCTTATAGCAGCATTGAGTTTTCTATAGTCGATGGAAACTCGCCACCCAGTTTGGGTGCGAGTAGGTATTAACTCATTTGCCTCATTGGTAATGACCGTAATGCCCGATTTTTTTGGCACAACATGAATGGGGCTAACCCATTGGCTATCCGAGATAGGGTAAATGATACCACTATCAAGACATTTAACAATCTCCTTCTTGACAGCCTCTTTCATAATGGGGTTAAAGCGTCTTTGTGGATCCCTTACCGGCTTGGCATCATCCATCAAGTGTATATGATGTTCGACTATGAGGGGACTAATCCCCTTGATGCCCGCCATAGACCAGCCAAAAGCTTGCCGATTATTTTGTAAGACCATTAAAAGGGCCTTCTCTTGCTCAAGAGCTAGAGAAGCCGATATGATGACGAGTAAGGTCTCATTATCACCTAGATAAGCATATTTATGGTGCGACGGCAAAAGTTTAAGTTCGAGTTTAGGAGGTGAAACAATAGATGGTAACAATGGAGTAACTGTTTCAAACTCGAAGGACTCCATCAAAAGTTTAAATCGAGTGTACGCAACCGAGTCGGATGGTTCAACTAACTCATCCGAAAAAGCAAAAGACTCAAACTTGAGTGGTGAGTCTTCAAAATCGTCTACAAAGGTAAAACGCTCATAATCGTTGTCCGCCGTGAAAGCTATGTCGGATTCTAGGAGGAACGCACTAGTGGCGTCAACATTGCTGTGATCAAACATAAAATTTTTGAACTCACTGTCCTCCTCCGCGATCTCATTGATCGAGCAAACATCAAGTATGCTAGAATTAGGCTCGCAAGGCTAACTTCCCAACTTGAAAATATTGAGTTCAACTGTCATATTGCCAAAAGATAGATTCATTGAACCGTTACGACAATTGATCACCACGTTAGAAGTCACAAGAAATGGTCGACCAAGTATCACCTGAATTTGACTCCGAGGGTTAGAGACATGTTGTGTATCCATAACAATAAAGTCTATGGGGAAAATGAAATCTCCAACTCTAATTAACACATCCTCCAACTCTCCCCTAGGATGGGTGATTGATCGGTCGGCCATTTGGAGAGTACAATGAGTGGGCTTAAGCTCTTCAACACCTAATTGCTCGGACACAGAATAAGGTAGCAAATTGACACTAGCACCAAGATCTAATAGTGCTGCTCTATTGATGTTCTTGTCTACAATTGTTATCGAAATAGTAGGAAAACCGGGGTCCTTGTGCTTTTGGGGCGAAGATTGGATAAGAGCATCGCTAACAGCACTAGCCACGAAAACTTTCTTTGGTACTTGTGACTTCCTCTTTTTGGTGCATAAGCCCTTTAAGATTTTTGCATATGAAGGAACTTGTTAAATTGCATCCAAAAGAGGGATATTTATGCTAACCTGTTTGAACAACTCGACAATCTTCTCCATTTGTGGAGTTGGTTTATTGGATCTCAATCGTTTTGGAAAAGGTACATTTTGAAAAGTTGTAGAGTCCAATTTTTGTGGATCAGATTGTGGAGTTGGAACAGATACGTATAGATGTGTTCGTGTTGTGAGAAGTGGGTCTGTTCGAGCTAGAAGAGGTAGAGCCGTGTGAAGGATGAAGAATAGGCTCTAACGAAGAAGAAGGAGAAAAAGGTGAAGAAGATGAAGAAGGACCACCGGCAGGGGTGTCATTGTTAATACCCACATTATTTTGCAACACTTTTCCGGATCTTAACGTGGTCACAGCATTTACGTTATGATTTTGCTGTTGATATGCAATATGTGCATGGCCGGGATTTGGCATTGGTTGAGATGGGAGCTTTCCTTTTTCTCGCTCCCTCAATGCTGCATTGAGTTGTGTAATTTGTGCCTCAATAGATTTGATGCTTTGATTGTGTGAGGCGCTGTTTTGCACCAAAGATTGAATAGAAGTCTCTAATCTTGCTGCAGATTGTGTAGATTGCTTTAGGAACGCATCTAGACTTCTTTCGAGCGAGTTAACCTTGTCATTATTAGGTGGAACAAAATTGTTTGGCGGATAAGAATTGTTAGGCACAAAATTGTTCACTTGATTAGGGTAAGATTGCTGTTGGAAAGGTTGCTGAAATTGAGTTTATGGAGGTGCTTGTTGTTGTGGAGGAGGAGGCCTTCGAAAATTGTTGTTTCCTTGGAATTGTTGATTTTGGTTCCAAGCGAAATTTGGGTGACTCCTCCAACCCGGATTGTATGTCGAAGAGTATGGATCATTTCTTTGTCGTTGCTGAAAGGTAGCATTGACTTGATTGTGTCCTTGAGTAGATGGATTGTAAGGACACTCTTCGGTGAGATGCGATGGATCCGAACAACAAGCACACATAGTTCGTGGAGGCACAACAGGGGCAGGAGAAGACGATGAGATTTTGGTCTCAATCGCTTCTAGCTTTTTCGTAAGAGCGGCCATCTTGGCCTTCATAGCAATCGACATATCTAAGTGATGTATGCCTGCTCTAGACTGACCACTAGAAAAAGATGATGTGGTCTTTGTGCTCTCCCACTGAATTGTTTGTTCACTAAGATCCTCAAGAAACTGCCACGCTTCCTCACTAGATTTAGATAGAAAGTGACCTTGACAAATGGTTTCTAGCAACTGCTTCATTGCCGGGTTCAATCCCTCGTATAATATTTGGCAAAGTTGCCAATTTTCGATCCCATGGTGAGGGCATTGAATGAGTAAGTCTTTGAATCTTTCAAAACACTTCCAAAATGGTTCGAAAGGAAGTTGGAAAAATTGTATAATCTCATTACGGATTCTAGCAGTTTTGTGATGAGGATAGAACTTTTTAAGAAAAGCTTTCATAAACTCGTCCCAATTTCTAATTGAATGTGATGTTGTGCTGTATAGCTACTTCTCGGTTAAGTCACATAAGGTGAAAGGAATGACCCTTAGCCTTATAGCGTCATCACTTAATTGGATAGTTTTCATCATGGCGCAAACGTTTTGGAATTTATTGATAAAGATATAGGCATCTTCGGATTCCAATCCATGAAATTTTGGCAGCATATTGATGAAGTGGGGTTTTATTTCAAAATTGTCCCCATTTGCCGGTGGGAGGGAAAGACAAGTAGGTAGGGCGGTGCGGATTGAGTAGAAGAGATCCTGGAGCGCGACTCGTGTGGGCGCTTCAACAGGCGGGTGATTCGGGTTATTCGCACCTAACGGAGGTGGAATCATTCCCGTCGGTAAGGTATTGTTAGGATTGTATCCCGACATACCTTCGGAAGAAGAATTTGAAGGTGGAGGTAAGGAAGTGGGCGGAATTTCGACTTCAGCGTCGAAAGGTTCGTCGGTCGGTACCAACGAAACACGGACTAATCGGGCGCTAGTGTCCCTAGTCCAAAGTGACATACACTAAAGGGGTAGTGTAGTCAAAAAAAATGAAAGACAGAATGTGGAGGTAAGAAAACGTCAATGAGAAAAAGTAGTGTAAGTGGAGTGCAAGGATTTCTTTAGCGACAAGTTGCAAGTTTTTGAAAAGATTTTCCTTTTTCCCTTTTTTTTATTTGGAACTATTTGCAAAAAAGATTTTTGATAAAGGGCTAAGACGCACTTTCGATCAACCAGAAATGCACAATCAGGCCTAGATCTAGGGTTACCTAAGTCAGCTAGATAGCTCCTAACTGTTCCAAAGGGCTAGAAATAGGACCTCAAACCACCTCTTCACCGCCAATTGCGGCCAGGTAAGTGCCAGATAAGTGGGAGGCTTCCCGCTACAAGTAGCGGTCCTAATTAAGTAACCACTTGCCTTATACATACTTGCCTAGACACCGCAAAGTCAGGTTAGGATAAACGGTCGATGCCTACAACTAGTCCTCTGTCCTATTGAGCTCGAAGTCTTTAGGGCTGAGTCTAGTATTTTTTAATTAAGAATAGTCAATGCAAATACTTTAAGTGATTTCTGGGGTCCTGGAAAGGGTGATGAAATCCCCACCCAATCTGAATTGGTCAAAAGCCCCTTAAAATCCGATTAAAATATGCAAAATAGTAAGTCACTTGCAATCAAAAAAAAAATTTATTTTTCAGCGCGGCGTAAAGAATCCTGCAGAAAATCAATTATTGGAAGGGGGAAGAAGATTTTTAGCGCAAAGAATCCTGCAAAATTCAAACGATAAACCCTTTAAACAATAAAAAAAATGATAAATTTTTTTTTATTTTTTATATTTTCAGATTTTTATGATTTTTTTTTAAAATTTAAATTAATCCGGAATTACAAAAAGGAAATTTTTATGCCATCCCCGGCAACGGCGCCATTTGATTTAGAGTGATTTTTACGATCAAAAATATATTACCGCAATCAAGAACGGCGTCGCTTTGCAGCTAGCCGGTGAGTACGGGTCGGTTCACAGGGATGGTGTTAATTTCCTAAATGTTCTTACGAGCTAATTCCGATGGGTGTTGGATCTTCTAATTAAATCTAAAAAAACTAAGTTATACGAGGATTAAGAAACTTGCTACGATTAGGTCTAGGTAAAGTTTGGTAAGATTAAATTTCACACCTCTTTCAATGCCCTAAATTAAATCTTTTTAGGAGTTATAGCAATTATTAGTAAAGGGGATTAGGATGATTGGGAAGAAACGATGTTTTTTCTTCTAGATCCTTGTCCGTCCTTTCTTAATAATTACCCTAACCTTCATAAAAGACATGCATGTCCGGTCTTTTATACTACGGTTTCACCGTTACCTCATGGGTAGGGTGCCGTAGGGAGCGAATCATGCATGCATGCATGAAGTTCTAATTATTGCAAATGATTGGACACGAAAGAGATGAGAGATCTTCATCTCTCAAACTCTTCCCTATTCCTAACCCTAACAAGCGAGGAAATTACCCGCTCATTAAGGGATCTATTAAAAATAGATTTTTATTTTGTTTTTTTTAGATATAAGAGATTAATTACCTACTGCAGTTTAAGAAATTCTACACTAGATTAAACTAAGGCAAAAGAATAATTTATCTAGGGCAAGAATTAATTATAGATCTAAGGCAGAAATTAAAAGAAACTTACAGAATGATGCTCTCAAAACTTCAAAAGAGTCTGAATTTTATTTATAAAAAAGAGGCATAGCCCTAATACAATATTTAGATTTCCTATTTATAGAGGATAGGAAAATTAGGGTTACAATGACTCGCACATGTGCTATTACAAAATTACCCCTAGGAAGACTAGTCAACGCACCGTCCGAGTTTTAGAAAAAATTCCACCGACACGTGTTATACCCAGCCGCGGAACCGCGGCCCGAGGCCTGGTTTGGCCGTGGTTCCACGGCCAAAAGAAGGAGTTGGGCTCTTTAACTTCTGGGGCTGGCTTCTCTTGACTTGTGATTCCTGTTTCTATATGTCCTTTCTCAATTGGGCTTCTAGGTCTTCTCCAGATCTCCAGTGAACATTGTAGCGGACTTTTACCGTTGCTTCGTGACGAAGTCTTAAACCTTGCGCTGTTTTGTACTGATCTTTGTGTAGGCTTGGTCAAGATTCTCTGTTTGTTGGTCAAAGTCTCACTTTTGCATCATCTTTTATTTTTTTCACTGTTTTAAATCCAAGAACCTGTAACCTGTAATATGTAGCAGACATGCGTCAAAAGCACATGTTTATTTATAAAATGAATAAGAATGGGGGATATAATAATGCAATATTATGGTATGAACAAGTACCTCGCTGATCTCAAGAAGAAGAAGCATGGAGATGCTTCCGCTTCAGGTGTGTTCATGACTGAAAATTGTTTTTCTATAAACTCTGCTTCCTGGGTATTAGATACCGTTTTGAGTTCTCACATCTGCAATTGTATGCAGGGATTGAGAAATAGCAAAGTTTTGAAGACTGGTGATCACACTCTCCGGGTTGGAAATGGTTCCAATGTACATGTTGTATCAGTGGGAGAGTATCACCTGGGGTTGCCTTTGGGATGTATATTGGTTTTGAACCCGTATTATTATGTACCAAGCATGCTATGTAATATAATATCCATTTCTTTGTTAGACAATGAATGATATAATTTTGTATTGCAAAATAATGTTATGAACATTAACCTGAATCAACAGTTGATTGGGTATGGTACACTAAATAACGGGATACATGTCCTAAATCAACACACAGTTTTCAACATACAACACACAAATAAAAGAAAATTTTCAGATATAAATGAAGCTTTTTTTGGTATTGTAGACTTGGTCATATTAACAAAATAAGTCTGAACAAGCTACATAAAGATGGATATTTAAATCCCTTTGAATATAAATCTTATGCGACTTGTAAGTCTTGTATCAAGGGTAAAATGATCAAAAGTCTTGGGGGAATGGGCTTGGGTTTTGAGGGTGCACTCAGTGTCCTATAACAAGATCCCAGTAATTGCTACTTAACTCTGAAGTTGCTGGTTTAATAGCAGATTTAATTTAAATCCCTAACCTTTAATTATATACTAGATTAAATACTAATTAAAATATTATGGTGGTTTAGTAAAGTCTTGATTGGTTAGATAAGGATATTTAACACTAAAATACTCTTATCTACCCTAGTTTAGGTTATGGTTACCCTAAAAATTATCACAACCTCAATCTCACATCAAAACTTCACTTTAAGTTTTAAAACTTCACAAAACTTAGATTTTAATTAAGATTAAGGGTTGTTAAGGCAAGAGTGTGATAAAACAAGACCAAAGTTAACTCATTACCTCAATATTGGCTTGAGAGAGATCCTAAACTTGCTAGGCTTTCAAGATGTAAAATTTGCTCACACAAGACTTTTGAAAGGATAAAAATTTGGATATTGTGATGGTTTGTGATGGATTCTTGTGGTAATTTGTGTGGGATTTAGGAGATAGAGAGGTTTTTGTGAAGGGGAGTTGAAGAAGAAAGAAGAAAGAATGAAGAAGAAGGAAGAGAGAGAAGAAGAAATTGGTTATCATTAGCCATGCAAAATTTTCCCCCATCAATATATGCACCATCAATAAAGGAAGAGAGAAAAGTTGAGGACGCGTGCGTGGTGCATGGGCGCCGGGTGACAGCGGGTCACGCGTCTGGCACGCGACCGCTGGGCGCCGGCGGAAAAAGAGATTTAGCCCTTAGACTGGGAGTTGAACACCCGAGGGACTTTGGAGTTGAACTCCTAGAAGAAGAAAGATTTTGATTTGGAATTAAACTCCCAAAAGATTTTCGGAGGTGATGAAAAGGGGCCCCTTGGATCCTCCCAAATTGAGATTTTTGGAGATGGGTCTCCTTCTTCCTCCTCGCTGTTAGTTGGATCTTGGAGAAAAAAATGGTGAGATTTAAAGATCTTCCTTTTTAGAGATTTGATGGGAGATTTGATGTAACACCCTAGTACGTATTTACAATATAACTTTGTATTTTAAGACTTATTTTATAATTCTTTTATTTTATCTTTTGGGTTGCGAATGATTCGAATACTAGTAGTTGTTATCTGACCCAACCCGCATGTTTAAAACCCAATATGGTGTAAAATTGTATCTGAGATTTACCAGTAAAGTATATCTATGTGAATATAGTATAATACCTACATTATATATTTAAATCTTTATATATATTTATATATCACAAGTTATGAATAAAATAATATTTTGCTACGTGACGTTGCATGGTATATCACCTCACATCTCATTTCACTTTTATTTATTATGTGCAAATCCTAAAATATAAGTGAACAAAATATTTAATAACCTTTATATCTTTAATTAAAGTTTTATATATGTTTATTTAAATCTTACTTGGGAGCATATGTATTTAATATAAGAATATTGCATTATGGTTTAATATTTTTACGTATGGGTACATTTCTCGAAAATATATTTTTAGAGATATTTGGGTGAAAGTTTAGTAGTATTTGATATTATCTACAAATATATGTGTGTGTGTGTATAAACCTTTTTTATTTTATTATATAAAATCCTTTCTCTCGCTCTCTCCGTCGTTCTCTCTCTCCCCTCTCGATTTCTCCCAAGCCCTAACCCACGCCCTCGCCGTCTCGTTGCTATTCCCACCTCATCGTCGTTGTCGTCACCCCTTCATCTTCACCTCCTCTTGTTTGCCGTCGCCACCTTCTCCCTTCCCGCGACCTCACCTGAGCTCCGACCCCACAATCGAACCCACTTCTTCTTCCTTCTTCTGCCAACACCGAAACCCGACCACCACCACCATCATCCTCGTCACCCTTTTCTTCTCCTTCTCTTCGAACTTAGCACAATTTACTGCCGACATCATCTTCTTCTTCCTTCCTTCTTTCTTTTCTTCTCCGATTACCTCACTTCTTCATTTCCCGACTTTGTCGTCATCGGTGGCGTTGCCCTGTCTCCTCATCGACAACCCTACTACCTCCTTTTCTTGCCCTCCTCAGAACCCAGAACCCCAGCAACCATCCCCGACCTCATCTTCTTCTTCTTTTTCTTCTCAAAGCTACAAAACCCGACTTCATCTTATCACTGGCAAACCCTAACTTGTCGCCGTCGCCTTCGACCTTAAACACCAGCCTCATGGAATTCCATAGAGCACCAGCGGTTACCCCAGAGCAGTACACAGTCGCTTATGGCTAAGGTCGTGTATACGTCATGATTTCAAACGTCGCCATCATTCAGAAAATCTGTATTTCTTCGTGAGTATATCAATCGAGGCAAGTCCCTAAACTTGCAACATGATATTTTACCTATATCAATTTTTATACAATCATTTAAAGTGTACGCATTATATTGTTTAGCAAGTAATATCATTTTTTCAATATTATAGCATTAATCCATATTTTACCAATTACAAGTTTATCTGGTTATATGCTCGTTCGTGATAGTTTCAATATAATCTCATTGTAATTCGTGATCTTTTAACTATATGACCGTATGTTTTAGTAGCAGACGTAAATATTACTACACACAGGTTTATATATAGTAAATTAGTTAATTAATTAATTTTACATTTTAAAAAATAAAATACATTAATTATTCTTACACCGTTTAAAATGAACTAGTTATTGTTTTCTATCTAATATTTGTCATGTTAAAACATTGCCTGACATGTTCACGACACGTTACTAGACCTGTTACTTGGATTATTACCAATGCCGCTGATCGTGACTTGCTTTCTAGAAAGACAAGACCTGTACCTGCTGGATCCTGTATTGGCATTAGCTAGCTATTGTTAATACCCGACTTGAACATGAAACCTGGGGAAAAGGGGAAATCAAGAATGTAACCAAAACACAACTCAAGAGGATATTATTATTGTTTGCCATAATTCTGGGCGTGAATTGAATAACCATTGTTTATTGTGTCATACTCCCATGGGGAATGAACGGGATATATTGTGTTTTGGTCCCGTAGGGGTATGAACATGATATATACTGTTGAGTTACAATGAGAATTATATTAATTAATTTCAAAGACTTGTAGAATAGATAACCTAGAAACACTGACTTTAGGATATACGTGACATACCTATAGCTCACTGTTTTTACACCTGCGGTTATTATTTATACTCATATTTTCTTTATAGCATCCAATTATGGTTATTACTATTGTTATTGATATTTATGATGCACTGACATCTGGATTTTGCATGACCCAGTTCCTTTAATTTTGTCGCAGGAAGATCAAGAGTATTTTGACAAGAATGCTGAGCAGTGAGGAGCTTGATGATTAATTTTAGAGACGCTTAGTTTATTTTATTTCTGTTGTTTAAATTTATCGATGTGATCCCATAAGGGACGTGATTAGGATATTATTTCTTTATTGGATCTTTATTTATTTCCACCATATACATTTCTTTACTTTTATCTATTGTGGCAGATGGACGTGTGTTATTTAGATTTTATTTACTGTTCTTGATATCTGATTTGCAGCCATAATATGCTTATGAAAGGATCTTTTCTCGCCATAGGTAGCATGGTTGGCTTTGTCACGTACTGTATTTTCGTATTTTTGGGAAGCGAAGCGTGCCATTTGAACTCCCTTTCAAGGGTTTTATGGTGAAAAACTATTTCTTTTTGGAAAAAAAAGAGTTAAATTCTTGATTTAATTCAAAAAGAGAAGAAGGTTTAAAAGCTTGAGGAAGGAAAAAGAGGCACAGAACCCTAATATTTTTTAGGGGGATGAATTATGTTTCATTTCATCATAATGTTGCTTTATATAGGCTTATAAGTTTACACATAGCCTCTTGGACTTTACAAAATGGCATTTTTCCCATCTCATAGCTCATGTGCTTATTTATTTTTACACATGAGCCATGGGCTTGTTCCCCGCTGAAAGACGCGGGGAGACACGGTGAACGTCTAGCCTGAATTTTGGGGCAAATGCTAATTGGTGCTATCCGTCCACCTCTCCGAAGATGCCAAGTTGATTTATGGCACCATGTATCGAAGGTTTAAACGGATGCGCCCGATATAGCAGATTTCGTCAGATTCCCACTCGTTTGAGGGATTTTTTATTGTGGGGACGCTCTTCCATGCAGGCGCAAGCCCATACAGTTAATTATGCTACCGCATCGTGGTAACAACTTTCTCCTTCTCCAGATAGTCACTTCGTGTCGTGGATGTTTGTTTTGTTTTTGGTTGCCCGTGGATTGTATACAGAGACTAATTTATATTGTCGCCCGTAGGGCGTGGATTAGTCCAAATCCGTATCTTCTTAGATTTGGGTTTGGGGGTTGGGTTTAAGGATATGTTAGCCTCATTTGGGACTAAGATCAAGTTAAGCGTTTGTTAAGGATACGTTAGTCTAATTTTAGACTAAGATCAACTTAACGGAATCGTTTAGATCCAACAAAAGAGCAATTGGGCTCTATTGTTTAGTCTAGGGACATTGCGGTCGATTAGTTTAAGGACATCTCGGTCCATTGTTAGTTTAAGGACATCTCGGTCCATTGTTAGTTTAAGGACATCGCAGTCAATGGGTTTAAGGACCCCACAGTCCGTAGTTTAAAGACATCGTAGTCTATGAAGTTTAAAGACATCGTAGTCCATGAGTTTAAAGACCCCACGGTCCGTAGTTTAAAGACATAGTAGTCTATGAAGTTTAAGGACATTGTAGTCCATGAGTTTAAGGACCCCACAGTCCGTAGAAATGTGTGGTGTTCGGGACCCGTCACCTCTCTGAAGACGTTGAAGGATTACAACGACAGATATCAGAGGAGTAAAGAGATGTACCATCGAACCAGTGTGAATTGATTGAAAGATCTGTAGCCCAATTTGGGACTAAGATCTGTTGAATATTCGTGAGCAAATGGGCTCAGTTCAATATAAGTTGAGGACTTATGGCCAATATTGGGCTAAGTCCAATAAGATTAAAATGTTTAACATTTTATTGTTCTGGGCTATTGAACCTCTATTTGGGCTTTGCCCCTTTAATAATGCTGAGCATTAGATCCTGACACATCTTTTGTCTTGTATTGAATGCATAGCATTCATCAGAACAATGTTTGTTCTGACAGCGCGCCACGTGGCGCACCAGGCGCTTTGCGCCAATTAAAGAGCGCATTGCGCTTCTGCCAAGTAGCGCACACGAGAAGGACACGTGTCGCGCTTGGTGCTAAGCGTCAGATGATGGGCGCATTGCTCTAGTTTATGAGCGCATTGCGCTTTCAATTTATGAGCGCATTGCGCTA
Organism: Agapanthus africanus; assembly: GCA_030015575.1. Taxonomy (NCBI): domain Eukaryota; kingdom Viridiplantae; phylum Streptophyta; class Magnoliopsida; order Asparagales; family Amaryllidaceae; genus Agapanthus; species Agapanthus africanus. The sequence goes on along the minus strand of CM057348.1, from coordinate 198,397,715 downwards.
GTTTAGTGGCGCATAAGTAAGTGACACGTGGCGCGCTTGGCGCTGAGCGCCAGCCCATGAGCGCAGTGCGTTGTTTCAGAAGCGCAAAGCGCAAGTTGCATGCATGGTTGACACGTGGCACGTTTTGGCGCTGAGCGCCGGTCCAAGGAGCGCAGAAGCGCGGTTCAAGAGTGCAAGGCACTTTTCAATAGCACAAAGCGCATTTGATCAAATTTATGATATGTGAACAAATTTATGTTCTTTTTAAAAGAAGGCTTTGCCTCAAGTTTCAAGAACTATAGTTCTTATTTTTGAAAGGGCTTTGCCTTCTTAGATCAATGATCTGTGAATGAAGTAAATACTTTTTTTGTTTTTATGATGAGATCTTTTGATCTCTTTTATGAAAGACCTTGGTCTTTTGTAGATCTATGATCTTTTAAGAAGATAATTCTTCTGTTTTAATGAGATGATTTCATCTCTTTGTTAAAGAATCATTCTTTACCTTGAAGAAATAATCTTCTTTTACTAAGAGCTTGCTCTTCTTTCTTTGAGTTTTCTCAAAATTTGCAGGGGGTTTCTCTATATCAGACTTGAAGTCTTGGGGCCTTTATATAGTGCAAATTGATTTGTTAAATCAGTTAAAGAGATCTTTCTCTGATTGATTTGGGGATGTTTCCCCACCGTTGGATCTTAGATCTTAGGGCTTCTGTTTTACAGAAGGTAATCTTCTTATTTTTAACAAGATTGGAAAGATCTTTCCAAAACAGAATTTTAATTCTGATTAATTAATGATTTATCATTATTATTAGATCTTTTGATCTAAGGGTATTTTTAATTCCAGCGCTGGTGCACCCGTGCTTTGCATGTGGTGCGCTGCTCAGAGAGCAGCGCACTTTGCGCTAGCGCACCTACGTTTGACACGTGGCGCGCAGCGCAGAGCGCAGCGCAGCCTGCGCTAGTGCATCCATGTTTGACACGTGGCGCGCGGCGCGCCTAATACTAGCGCACTCATGGTGCACATCCTAGGGCGCAGCGCACCTGGCGCTAGCGTATCCGTGTTTCACACGTGGCGCGCGGCGCGCTTAGCGCTGGATCTGAAGTGTTGTTTCAATCAATTTCATTTTTTTTGAATTTTGAATTTTAAAACAAAGTTTTGCTCTGATTGGGGGAAACAAATGCCCCCCCCACCGTTGCGCTCATGTGGCGCACACGTGAGTGCAGCGGTGGCAGCATCTGAGCTCTTGGATCAACTCAGAAGTTGAAGAGTCGGTTCAATGCCTATAAATAGGACCTTTGGTCTCTTAGATGATTATCATTTTCTTTCTTTGAGAATTTTTGTTCAGAGCACAGCTTTTCTGTTTAACTTTTCAAGAGTAAAAACTCTTTCTAAACTTAGGTAAAGTTTTAAAATTTTTAATAAATTAGGGTTTTACCCATTAACAGAGCCTTGCTCTTCATAGATCTTTGATCTAAAGAAAACCCACTTAGGGTTTTGATCGCACGCTTTTGGCGTGTCGGATATTCAAAGTTCTAAAGTATAACCGCGATCAGGACGGTGTCGCTATGCAGCTAGCCGGTTGAGCACGGGTCGATCCACAGGGAGAAGGTTGTATGTCCTTTCTTGTTTTAGATGAGTCAATAAAGAATTTGTATGTGTTTGTTCAGTCTAACCTATGTGTATTATTTGCAAGTATAAAGTTGTTAAGAAAAAGATACGAAATTGTAAGCTAAAGAAATCCGTACTCAAAACCTTTGAGCCGAGTCTTAACCAATTGAAGCTAGAGCAATCGGCAACAACGTGGATTAGGGGATTTAAGCACGGTATTCGTGGAATCCGGCTTATTTACCCTTGTCCTTCCGTTCTTGGCTCTTGCTTTCGCCTCCGGCCAAACCGAACGCAACCGGTCGCGGTTAGAAATCACCGTTACCTTGTTAGGGTAGGGTGCCTAACGGAGCATTTGCGTAACGTTTGGGCGGAGTTCAATGGAAAATAACGGGAAAAGGAAATGAGCAAAGAAATGTTAACTTACAATATCGTATTGATTCTTAACAACAACAATAATTACAACCATTCACAAAATGAACAAAAAAGAGAGAATAAAAAGAACAAAGAAAAGAAAAGATTACAAGTAATTAAGGGCATGGAATTTAAGTGCAAGAAAGTAAAGCATGAATGTAAAGCAAGTAATAAAAAAGAAAGAAAGAAATAAGCAAGAAAGTAATTACAAGAACATAGAACTCAAGACAAGCATGGAATCAATAGCCAACCCTTAAACTTGCAAGCTCAATCAAGAGGTTGCAAGATCAAGAGAAGGGTAAAGAACTCATGTGAAATGAAGCACTAATTCCATAAGAAAATACAACCCTTGAAATCAATAACAAACCCTTAAACTTTCAAGCTCAATGAAGAGGTTGAAAGATCAAGAGAAAGCAAGGATCTCAAGGGGAAGCTAAACAAACAAGAAAGATACAAAAACCCTCATCTTCATTAACATCCACTCAATGCTCTCACTACATTTTCATGGAGGAAGAATGAAGAAGAAGAAGAAGAAAAAGACTAAATCCTAACAAAAAGAGGCTAAAGAAATTAACACCCTTGGCTTTGGCAAGTTCTGGACTATTTATAGGCAGGCAACTGGAAAATTAGGGCAACATACTGAACCACATTGAAAAGACCAAAATACCCCCAAAAACTCTTCAGCCGACAAGCCTAAACGGCCGCGGAACCGCGGCCTAGACCCCCTATTGGCCGCGGTTCCGCGGCCGTACAGTGGATTTGGGTGGTCGGGTTTTGGGTGCTTCCCTGATTTCATGTTTCCTCGTGTTTGCCAACTTTAAAATGCACAAAATCTTCCAGAATATCTTCAGATTTCTTAGTCCAAGATTGCATTATTTTCTTCACTTTTGACTTCTATCTCCCTCGAGCTCCGCGCACCCATTGATTCTTGTGCAGCCCCCTCGTGCTCTGTGCTTGTCCGAGACACGAATGACCACTGTCATATGTCTTGTCTCAGGAACTGGTACTCGGCACTGGACGGATATGGATGACCGGAACCCGGCTTTTATCTGCTGTGACAGATGTTCTGAGTTTGGTGTAACTGTGGAGATTTTGTCTTGATTTGCAATATTAGTACTGGAAACCTGTATTCTGTAAATATGTAACAAACACGGATTTAAAAGCACCTACCTATAAACACACGAGCATAAGAATGGGCGATATAAAATGCAATATTCTGCTATGAACAATTACACCCAAACTTAACTTTTGCTCGTCCCGAGCAAAACCAATTATTCACAAAAATAAAATCCTAACCGCACTTTCGCAGGGAACGCGATTGCACTGAGCACGTGCAACAAGCCGTTAAACCTCTAGGTGTCCCTAGTAGGAGGAGTGTTGTCTCCTGAGTGTTTTCAGCGGATTACACCCACAAAATCCCGTCAAGCTAGTGTCATAAGTTAACATTGATTCTACTCCTATAGTTTAGTTTTTACGTTAGAAACTCTATCATCCTAAGTTAGAAATATCAAACCCTTATTTTTCACACCTCCTATCTATTTAACCTTAGATCCTATACGTTCCAAAAAAGTTTAGAAAGATGTTGGTTCTCCTGAGTTTTCCTTCTAAAGTACGGCCTTAAATTAAGGATTTTTATCAATTTTACAGAAAACACAAGTCTTATTCTTTATTTCTATCTTTTATCCAAACATCGATTGTATACCCCTACGTGTGTGTATATTTACACCCCTACACTCAAGAATTCAATTCAAGCTATAATACCCTTACCCTAATACCTAATACTACTTCTTTTCATTAAGGATGGACGGATTTGCTCACACACCTTTCATGCGACTATTAATGCTTCATGAGGCACTAACGACCGATTACTGAATGTGTGAACTTTAAAACGTAAATAGCAGTTTCCAGGTCTTGACTTTATTCTATTTTTCTTTTTCTTTTTTGTTTCTTTTTCAAGACCGGATATGTTTTTCAATAATGCTCTTTTGGTGTTTAGCTTTAAATACCGTTTTTTTCTTTCATACTAGGCTTTCAGGCAAGAGTATTTCTAGGTATACTCTACTATCCCAAGTTTCAAGGTGCGTGTAAGTGCAGTTTGTAGGATATATACTTTCTAAATTTGAACTCAAGAAAAGAAACTATTTTTCAGACTTATCCTTCAGCAAAGCTTCAATACTCTCCCTTCATCTTGACTTAACTCAAGAACTGAACTCAAAATTACCTATTTCTCAAAAAAACTATAAGGACATATAATCACCAAGTTTAAACAGAACGAGGGTTATTTTTAGGGTTTTCAATTCCTAAGCCTAGAATTTAGTTATTTCTAATATGTCAACTAAACTTTCGGAAAAAATCTAAGTTACCCTATTAGCTAACTTGACGACAAAGTTTTTATATTTTCGGAAAAAAATTTATTTTTTATGGGTTTTTAATAAAGTATGCAAATGCAAAATATACAAATGAATGTGAAGGAAGAAAGCTTACCGAGCACACCCCCAAACTTAAACTTGACAGTGCCCTCACTGTCAGCCTACACCAAGAGGGTCAAAATTGTCGGTGCCTCCCTAAAAACAAATTATATACAAAACAAAAAGGAAAACCAAAAATATATACAAAAAAAAAATGTCCCCCCAAACTTAAGTAAAACAGTGTTTCCACTGTTAAGCGTTGAAGTTCAGGATTAGGGGGGAAAGAATAGTATCTAGCTATACAAGGCCTTACACGGGCCAAAAGTGAGTACCAACCATTCAAAGATTTTATCTCTATAATGTGCTGGTTGGTGAAAGAAGGCGTAGAGAAAAGAGATGGAGAATACGCGAGACCGTATGGAGATAGAAGTGGTATACGGTCTCGGTATATAAGAAGAAGAATGGCGGAAGGGAGAAAGAAGTGGAATACGAACTTGAGGGTGGAAATGGGGCGAATAAATTAGCACAATTTGTGATGACCGATGTGTGAAAAGCGATTGTGGTAATATATTAACCTGTCGAGAAATGGGGTCAAATCCCTCAAGATTCGTGAGAAACCATGGGTATGCCGAACTTGGTAAACCAGACAATGGAAATGAAAGTGATACGGTTTCTTGCAAGGTCGGAACGATGGAAAGGATGGAGGTAGGTGATTGAAGAAGGTTATCGGTTAAAGGTTCCGGAGGGTGTACACAGTTAATGAAAGGAACAGGATGAATTGGAAAATCCGACTCATCAATTAAAACTGGTTCATCCTCAAAAATATCCTCAAAAGTTTCCTCAAAATTCAGCTTATCCATGCAAATTTCATCAAAATCAAGACGCATATGGGGTTCGGGAAAAACAGTTAATGACTCGAGATGATGATTTGAAGAGAAAAACTCAGCCAAATCTATGGGTTCATCATCCAAAATATTCCCAGCGTCAATATCCTCAATCAAGTGAAAATCAATATTCTCAGACACCTCATCAAAAGCATGGATTTCAATCAATTTTGGTTCTAAGATGGAGGTGTAGAGGTCAAAAGGTTTGGGATTGGTTTCACTCGAAAGGGGCCCTTCACAATCGGGTAAATCAAACACTGCAAAGTCGCACAACTTATCAAACATTCTATCTTCAATTGATAATTCAGTTGGGACACTTGATAGACTTTCAACACAGGAGTTGTGGGATTCAATTTGAAACGGGTAGGTTTGATTTGGAAGGGGGTACAGCTCACTCTCTCCACTCAAATTCTCAATCTGTCCAACCGCCTCATCATACATTGAAAAATTAGGAGCTAGGTGGAAACTAGCTACCGGGTCAGTAGGTTGTATGAGGGTGGCCATGGACGCATTCAAATCCATCATTTGTTGGTATGACGCTACCCTAAAGTTTTCCAACGACTGTTCCAGACTAGACATGGGTTGTGACGGGGTTTCAGTAAAAAATTCAAAGTTGTTTGGATACTGAAAACTCCCAAATGGCTGTTCAGAAGCAATGTCTAGGGAAGGTGCAAAAGTCGGGTAGGACTGGTAGGAATTGAATGGCTGGACAGGAACAGGATCAACATTTGGATAAGAAGGTGAATGGAATTGTTGATCCCAGGAATCTGTAGTGGTGAAAGGAGTGAAAGATCGGCTACAGGATTGTTCAATATGTTCAGCGATGGACAAAGGACGACTTGCAAAAGGGGTATCAACATAAGAGGGTGGGGGAGGTTGAAAAGGTTGATACAAAGTGGATTGCGAAGGGCAAGTGTTTGTCCTAGACGCGTCTATCCGATCTTTCAAAGAGATTTTGGGCATGGAGGGATCGTTCGACGTTCGGCCAAAGCAATAACCGTAAGAAGTAATGTCTGGTTATGGGTACCAAAGTTCGGCAAGAGTTTTGCAAGGTGGGGTACCCATGATATGAAGAGAGAGAGAAAGAAAGGCAGAGAAAAGGAGGGGAAAAAGAATGTGATTTTTTTTTTTTAGTTTTTTAACAAAAGAATGAAATATACACACAAAAACAATCACGACACAAAAATACCACACACCTAATCGTTCTAGGGTTCACCTAGGTCAACTAGACCTGCTCCAGAACTTGATTGTCGAAGTAAAACTGTGTCGAGAAACGGGCTCAAGATACACTGATCACGAGGCCGGGTAAGTGCAGAGATAAGGGGAGGTTTTCCAACGCTTTCGCGAAGTTCCTTAATTAAATAACCCTTTCTCTTTTGGCGGTTTCGCCGTTAACACTTTTCTAGACACCCCGTAAACAATATACCGTTAAGCGAGGTTCTAAACACAGTTAACTTCTCCTAGTGAGCGCGAAGTCCTTAAGGCTTAAAGTCTAGTTTCTTTTAAATTTTGTGCGGGTAAACGTTATGCTCAAGTTCGTAATTTGTGGGCCACGGAAAAGGTGATGAAATCCTTTACCGTATGTTGTGGGGTTCGCTTGCCCTTAAGTCCGTATTAATGTATGCAATGCGCAATTCAATAAAAATTCTATAAAGAATCAAACAATCATTTTTTAGTTTAAGCGCGGCACTGCAACAAATACGGGTTAGTCAATTTTTAGCGTTTGCTAGCGAACTTGCAAAGAATCCTGCAAAGAATAGTATATTGGATGCGTCGGATTTAAGAAGAAGGTGTTAGTAAAGTACGTACCGTTAATTTTTTTTTGGGTTAGGAAACCCCCGTTGAATCAAATCCGGTAAGCTTGAAAAGTTCGCTTGCGCGGGTCAAACTACCCGGATCTTTGCACTGTACTTTGCAATCACCTTAGCCTTGAACGTACACTTTGCTCCCCACAATCGCAGTTTGCAAATCCGCAAAAATCTGCACTCTTGCCCACAAAAATGATCAAAAATAACAAAAGGATTTTTTTTTATAATAAATATATACAAAAAGAATATTAACCCGAATAACAAGAAAGAAAATACGCTACCGTCTCCCCGGCAACGGCGCCATTTGATCGCACGCTTTTCGCGTGTCGGATGTTCAAAGTTCTAAAGTATAACCGCGATCAGGACGGTGTCGCTATCCAGCTAGCTGGTTGAGCACGGGTCGATCCACAGGGAGAAGGTTGTATGTCCTTTCTTGTTTTAGACGAGTCAATAAAGAATTTGTATGTGTTTGTTCAGTCTAACCTATGTGTATTATTTGCAAGTATAAAGTTGTTAAGAAAAAGATACGAAATTGTAAGCTAAAGAAATCCGTACTCAAAACCTTTGAGCCGAGTCTTAACCAATTGAAGCTAGAGCAATCGGCAACAACGTGGATTAGAGGATTTAAGCACGGTATTCGTGGAATCCGGCTTATTTACCCTTATCCTTCCGTTCTTGGCTCTTGCTTTCGCCTCCGGCCAAACCGAATGCAACCGGTCGCGGTTAGGAATCACCGTTACCTTGTTAGGGTAGGGTGCCTAACGAAGCGTTTGCGTAACGTTTGGGCGGAGTTTAATGGAAAATAACGGGAAAAGGAAATGAGCAAAGAAATGTTAACTTACAATATCGTATTGATTCTTAACAACAACAATAATTACAACCATTCACAAAATGAACAAAAAAGAGAGAATAAAAAGAACAAAGAAAAGAAAAGATTACAAGTAATTAAGGGCATGGAATTTAAGTGCAAGAAAGTAAAGCATGAATGTAAAGCAAGTAATAAAAAAGAAAGAAAGAAATAAGCAAGAAAGTAATTACAAGAACATAGAACTCAAGACAAGCATGGGATCAATAGCCAACCCTTAAACTTGCAAGCTCAATCAAGAGGTTGCAAGATCAAGAGAAGGGTAAAGAACTCATGTGAAATGAAGCACTAATTCCATAAGAAAATACAACCCTTGAAATCAATAACAAACCCTTAAACTTTCAAGCTCAATGAAGAGGTTGAAAGATCAAGAGAAAGCAAGGATCTCAAGGGGAAGCTAAACAAACAAGAAAGATACAAAAACCCTCATCTTCATTAACATCCACTCAATGCTCTCACTACATTTTCATGGAGGAAGAATGAAGAAGAAGAAGAAAAAGACTAAATCCTAACAAAAAGAGGCTAAAGAAATTAACACCCTTGGCTTTGGCAAGTTCTGGACTATTTATAGGCAGGCAACTGGAAAATTAGGGCAACATACTGAACCACATTGAAAAGACCAAAATACCCCCAAAAACTCTTCAGCCGACAAGCCTAAACGGCCGCGGAACCGCGGCCTAGACCCCCTATTGGCCGCGGTTCCGCGGCCGTACAGTGGATTTGGGTGGTCGGGTTTTGGGTGCTTCCCTGGTTTCATGTTTCCTCGTGTTTGCCAACTTTAAAATGCACAAAATCTTCCAGAATATCTTCAGATTTCTTAGTCCAAGATTGCATTATTTTCTTCACTTTTGACTTCTATCTCCCTCGAGCTCCGCGCACCCATTGATTCTTGTGCAGCCCCCTCGTGCTCTGTGCTTGTCCGAGACACGAATGACCACTGTCATATGTCTTGTCTCAGGAACTGGTACTCGGCACTGGACGGATATGGATGACCGGAACCCGGCTTTTATCTGTTGTGACAGATGTTCTGAGTTTGGTGTAACTGTGGAGATTTTGTCTTGATTTGCAATATTAGTACTGGAAACCTGTATTCTGTAAATATGTAACAAACACGGATTTAAAAGCACCTACCTATAAACACACGAGCATAAGAATGGGCGATATAAAATGCAATATTCTGCTATGAACAGGTTTCATTAGCAGAGCTTTGCTCTAATGAACCCATAGATCTAGAGAGATCTTTTCTTAGGTTTCTTGGGCTATGGTTGAGTTGGTTCGCGCTCCCTATACATCCTCGTTACATGAGGCCTTCCATCTTCTACCCCGCGCATCGTATGGTTGCTGGAATACAAGTGGCCATCAGGATTGCCGGGTTAGCCCATTTATATCATGCTCTTAGCGTAGCGGCGGATACCACTGAACCAGGGGTGCATCCTGCCAACTTCCCGATGCATTACTTCACTTCATGGATGGAGATGCACGTGCTAGGGGTCTTTGGCATTCACAAGAGACCTTCGTTTTACGAGAGACGCAAGTTCCCGCGAATTATGCGGCTGGTTGACGCCTCCATCGTGAGTCCGTCGCAGCAGGAAGCTAGGGGCTTGCTCCTTCATTCGCGCACGATCAGAGATGGTATGTCTTTCACGGACAAAGTCCTGACGATCGGCCAGGAAACTTCCAAGACGGTGCTGGCATTGTGCGACATTTTTAAGGACGGGGCCTCCGTGTTGAAAGCCCAAGAGATTCTCCATTTATATTCCATCAGGCCGGGCTTTCTTGTATTCAGGCAAAATGATGCGGCGCTATTCATGAGATATAACCCCCATCATTTTCCCAGCAGTTGAGTTACAATCAGGGAGTCCCGCTGGAGGCTTTCTTGGTAGAACCCACTTCCACCGAAGAGGGAATGCAGGGGGCACTGCATCACTTCATGTGCTTGAATACGGGCTCTCATTTCTTTATCAGCAAACCGAGTTGCGTCCCGAGGGCCCTTAACGTACACGTGGCCTGGTATCAACATGCAATGGGTGCTGTTATCAGGGAAGAGAAGCGGCTGCCGCTCGATCGCAAGAGTGCACCCCCTGCCGGTGATCGCAATGTCCCTTTGAAGCGACGGACCTCTGTCCCCCCTCTGCTAAGAGAGGTCACTGCAGTTGAGCCTCCACGTGTGCTAAGCCCTACGCGTGGGTTGCCCCCTTCCAGCGCGTCTGAAAAAGAAGTGGCTGCCGCATCCCCCGAGGACAGGCCTGAGCTACCGGTGCCCCATGTTCCCGTGGAGACGGTAAATATAGCTTCCCCTGAATCTGGCGTGGGCTCAGATATCGGGACTCGTCGCCCCAAAATGCCCACCAAGCGTAAGCTTGTGCTTGCTGCGACTGGAGCTCGCGCGCAGAAGAGGAAGAAGAAGTCGGTCCTCTCTTTAGATGTTGTACTTAGCCTGGAGCCTCACGCTTCTTATAATGAGGGCCTGAGCGAATATGGGACCAATGAGGGTCTCTTCATAGCGCCAGAAGACACTGATCTCGAGGCCGCCATTGCAGCTTCTGTGCGATCCACAAGCCACCAAGCAGAAATGGCCACCCTTGCGCAATCAAGTAAACATCAGTCGCACCTTCTGTTATTGCATTATATTCTTATTTTTATTATCATGTCTTGACTGACATTTTTCCTTCTGTAACAGGCTTTACCACTGAAGAGGCTCTAGCGGCTTCCCTTAGGATCTTCAAGGAGGAGGAGAGGAATCGCGCATTATTGGGCATTGGTTTGTCTCGGCTTATTGCATCTTCATTCTCCTTTCTTATGGACAATCTGACCCCTTCTTTATCTTATCGCAGGGACCACAATGCCAATCCCGCAAGCTGATGCGGAGATTCTTCCTGGGCCAGCCACCGAAGTCCCGGCCTCTTCGGCACTGCCGAAAGAGGCCTTACTCAAACGACCGATGACGGAAGCCTTGATGGCTCCAGAGGTAACCCTAGGTGCGGACGATGACGTCCTGTTGATGGAGGCGTCTAAAAGGTTCACTTTGACAGCCCGGGCGGAAAGGAAGCGCCGAATGCGCGCGGCAAGGGAGCGTAGTGCTGCCTTAGCCGTGGGTGGGGTTCGAGCACCGCTACCCCTTCCCTTACTCCCTCAGAGGAATCTCCGGCTTCCTTGTCGACTGCCTACACAAGGGCAGCACATGCGGCTCGGGAAGCAAACGGAAGATCAACTCAAGGTAATGTGATACGGGATTCCATTGTCAAAGCTTTAAATATCAATTCTCATATATCTTATCTTGTAGGGCCAAGTCTTACCAAAGAAGTGGCGGCGACCGCTGATCCTGGGGTAGCGGTGGAGGAGGTAGTCGTGATTGCCGAACCCGAGGCGGCGGTAGGCAAGAAAGCTGCGATCGCGAGCTCGAGATAGCGGCTGGTGAGACAGTCACGATCGTCGAGCCTGAGATGGCGGTAGGTGAGATGACCACTATTGCCGAGCCCGAGGTTGCGATGGGTGAGATAGCCATAATTGTTGAGCCCGAGGTGGCTGCTCCTTCTCAAGAGTCGGGCACCACCCCAATCATTGCTCTTTCCGCCTGCGGCTCTTTACCATCTCCTGGCGTAGCAAGCGTTAGACGGCTCTCGTATAGTCAGGGGATGAAGCGACGGGAGGTGAGACCATCCCGATGGAGGAGAGAGAAGCCGTCGCTGTATCAAGTGACGCCCTCGTCGCGGTTCCGACCGGCGACTCACCAGGTAGATTTTGTGTCATTGCTTTTCTTTTTATTCTGCAATCCTTTTCAATCTTTCCTGACAGTATTTATCTTGTTTCTAATGCAGGTGTGGCGAGCGCTGAGGTCGCGCTACCCGAGGCCACGCCATCAGTTACCGTTTTGACTGTGACCCGTCCTCTACCTTCTCTTGCACCGTCTCAGATGTTGGAAGGTACGAATTTGTGACCTATTAGTCTTACTTCTAGGCTGTATAATTTATGTACTGACATTGCATTACTGCGTCTTTGTAGGAGTCCTTTTTGACCACCTGTATCAGGTGCTGCACCCACACTTCTCCTTCCTGTCAGAGATTAGTCCGCCTAGTGATGTCGGCGAGTATCTTTTCTAAACGAAGTCCTCTCTTTAACGGGTAGTCACATTATTGCTAATCCCTCTTTGTATTGCTTGTAGCCTTACAAATCGAAGGCGGGGACGCGGCTGTCGTTGCGCCACCAGTACTCCCAGCTCTGCCCCCTGTTACAACCGGTATAGTAAACTCTATTGTTCACGTATTTCCTTTATTTCTTAAGCCAACATCTGGTTGTGATTTGTTTTGCAGCAATCACATCGACTCCAGCCCTGTTCGATTCTCGCATCGTAATGCCAGCCGGCCCTTTTTCTCGGCGTGCATCCTCGAAAGGCGCCGTGAATAGTCTGCACATGCTGAGCGACTATATTGAGGAGCTTGACGTGGAGACTCCCACATCTGCTGCGGATTTTGCCGCAGAGGTTAACCCTATGCTGGCGACGCTCGTAAACTTTCTTAGTGAGGGCGTCGTTGAGTCTTGGGTTAATCACTGCAGGGAGATTGAGGCCTGCCTACGTGAGCTTGAGCTTAGGCATCCTACATGGGTTGAGAGAAGTGCCATTTTCCTTCGCCATTTTAAACAAAGGGCAACCCTCAAGCGAAAGGAATGTGAGGCGACTTCCGCTGAGTCAGTCCAACTGCGTGCCCAGGTCGAAGCGAATGCTGTGCAGCTGAACTCCATCTTTCAAAGCCTTCAACGATGTATTTCCGACGGGCTGGTGCTGAGGAAAAAGCTTGACTTTACTGAACAGGTCGCGCAGAGTCAGGAGGCTATTCAGCAAGAAATTGATGAGAAACTTTCATCCTGTCTGCAGCAACGGGCCTGAGTTGAAGCGTAGCTGGCCGCAACGGCTGACCTTGAAAAGGAGTTGAGAGGAGTGCACGAGCAACTGGCTGACTTATTGAAAACGCCTCCTTCTCAGTAGCTGCCTTGTACCAATTACACAATTGTAATATTTAAATAACATGTATCCATTTTTTATTCTTTTATATGATGTATCTTGTATTCAAATGAGTTCATGAATAAAGACACATTTTTCTTATCTCCCACTGTCGTTTTCTTTTCTTTGCTGTGTTGTTGGTATGGTACTCTGGCAAATGTGGCCTGTAGATAATAAAGAACATTTCATCTTGAACTCTTCAAGAGGTAGTGATGGCTTAGGAAGCAGGTTCAGATCTGCTACCTAAGACTTTTCAACTTTATGAGCCGTGAGGGTCTCATAAAGATTTTTCTCCCTATGAGTCGTGAGGATCTCGTAGGTGTCTTTTCTCCTTAGGAGTCATGAGGATTCCTAAGTGTAGTTTCTCTCGAGAGTCGTAAGGATCTCACAAGAGAATTTTTCCCTCTTACAAGTCGAGGGGACTCGTAAGTGGTTGTTTCCCTCCTTGTCGAGATTCGACTTTAGAGAGTGTGGTCCGTGAATAGTATGCAAGAGTCCATTTTGGACCGATTTGTAGGACCCCAGTTCTTAGGAAACAGGTCATCATCCCCATTGCCTAAGACTTTTCCTTACGAGTCGAGACTAATCGAGAAATTCTCACAAGGACACTAATTTCCTCACGAGTCGAGACGAATCAAGAAGTTCTGGCAAGAATGTCCTAACGTCACAATTAACTCCTGCTAATAGAAGTTCATTAGGGCCTGTGGTACTGGGGTTTTTTACCCGTCGCACCGTCATGTTGGCTGGTGTAGTCCTCGACGCATAATCTTGCTGTTTGAGTAGCCCCGCGACTGTCGTGTCTTCGATCCTTTCGGGGGCTGGACAAGACGTCTTCAAGTAATCTTCCAGGTGATATTACCGTCAAAAGAGCAAGCATTAGGGATATTCCATGTCGCTTTTTACTTGAGGTTAGGCTCGGTTTGGGATCCCTGATAAGTCATAACCACTCCGCGCTGGTGTGGGATGATCTCCGATAGTCTTTCAGGTTTTATATGAGTTGCCGTCAAGATCCTGAAACTAGAAATATTGCCTTCGCTTCGTTTGCTGGCATTGCGTCTGCTATATCGAGACGAATATCGCGGCTTGTCTCTAGGTTGTTGGTGAGCCATCGAGGCTTGGAACTAAGGACTTTGCCATGGCTCCGTTGTTGTGTCGCGTTTGCATCCTGTTGGGGGAAGAATGCTGGGGTGACATCGCGTCTGCTGTATCGAGATGAACGTCGAAGTGGTCTCTAGGTTGTTGGTGAACCGTCGGGACTTGGAACTAGGTACTTTGCCATGGGTCCATTTTGCGGACGTCGTATATTCCTGCAGAGACATTGATTTCTTTGCGGGTCAACGCGAATTGAGATGCTCTCATCAAGGATGCTGATTTTCCTGAATCGAGGAGGTTGCCAAGGACACTGATTTCCCCAGAGTTGATACGAATCGAGAGATTCCTGTGAAGATAATGATTTCCCTGCGAGTCGACGCGAATCAAGATGCTCTCGTCAAGGATGCTGATTTCCCTGAATCGAGGCTTTGCCAAGGACACTGATTTCCCTGGAGTTTGGTTGACTTGTTTCCGAGACGGAGGTCATTTGCTGATGTGTTTCCGAGACGGGGTTATGTGGATGGCGTGTTTCCGTAACAGGGTCATATGGATGTCGTATTTTCGAGACGGGGTCATGTGGATGACGTATTTCTGAGACGGGGTCATGTAGATGACGTTGCATCTGTTGTAATGAGACGAATGTCGAAGTGGTCTCCAGGTTGTCTATAAACAGTTGAGATTTGGCTTCTTCTTCTGATGGAGCCTGGGGAGGGAAGGTGTGATTCCTTCTTCGTTTGCGCCCCTGGATGGTATACAGGGATTGATGTGATATCACCTGTAGGGCATAAATTTCATTTCTTTTTATTTCTTTCCGCGATACTCCATCATTTCAGCTTTTATATCGCGAAAGTCGCGATTGCACAATCATTTCGGCTATTTTTCGCGGTGCCCAATCATTTCGACTATTTATTTTATTTTTACTCGCTACTTTTTATTGTGAGTTGCCCAATCATTTCGGCTATTTTGCATACATACATTTTTACTTGCTGATTTTGTTGCAAGTTTCTCCATCATTTCGGCTATTCCGTATGCATGTGTGGCTTGCTAGCTTCTTACTGCAAGTTTGGAATTAGACACCGATTTCGGCATCAGCACCGCTACAACTAGAATATTGCCAGGAGCAAATCATCATTTGCCTCTGTCGATGTCGAACAAAGGTGGCTTAATGAACAGGGTTAGGATCCTGTCGACCGAGGCTTTTGACTTCATGAGCCGTAAGGGTCTCATAAAGGTATTTCTCCCTGCAAGTCGTGAGGATCTCGTAGGTGCGTTTCTCCTTAGGAATCGTGAGGACTCCTAAGTGCATGGTCTCTTATAAGTCGTAAGGATCTTACAAGAGTATTTTCTCCTTTTAAGTCGAGAGGACTTACAAGGGCTGTTCACCGCGCAAACATATCCCTAGTCATGGATGGGACTCTGTTAGGGAAATGTTTATTCGCACCCGTGGATTGTATACAAGGGTCAGCGTTGAGCCTCTTGTAGGGCAGTGCTGGAGGTTGTGGTGGTTGCTTAAGAACAGGTTCAGATCCCTGTAACTTAAGACTTTCAAATCATATGAGCCGTGAGGGTCTCATAAGAGGGTTCTCCTTACGAGTCGTGAGGATCTCACAAGTGTAATTTCTCTCTAAGAATCGTGGGGATCCCTAAGTGTATTTCTCCTTATGAGTCGTAAGGATCTCATGCAGGTGGTTTCTCTTCACAAGGTCGAGAGGACCTTGCAAGTGTCTTTTAACGAGGTTGCGCCCTTTCAGGTTTTCACAAAACTAGCCGGTAGCCCTGCTGTTTTTACTCACGGAACCCTCTCGGGTTTTTATCCGTGCCCTCTTCGCTTATGGACATACCGTTTTTTATTCTAACGAGGTTGCGCCCTTTCGGTTTTTCACAAAACTCGCCAGTAGCCCTGCTGTTTTTACTCACAGAGCCCTTTCGGGTTTTCATTCGTGCCCATTTTGCTTATGGACATACCATTTTCTTTTTTCTTCTTTTTTTAATTCTTTTTTTTATCAGCTTTAGGATGTTGCAATCCACCGTAGTTTATCGACATCTCGGTCAACAGCTAGTTTTAGGACATAGTGGTCCATTGCCAGTTTTAGGACATAGTGGTCCGGTGTTAGTTTAAGGACGTTTCGGTCTCTTTGTTCATAGGTCGGACATGTTTGAAGATCTTTCAGCACTCTTTTAGTTTTTGCCGAAAGAATAATTTCTCATGGAGCTTCCCCTATAAAAAAGCATGATGCCCCCGGCGTGTCCATCCTTTTCTGAGCATGTGGTTGTGGCGGGTTCACCGTCCAGTTGTCAGACAACTCGAATTTTCCCTTTTGGTATTCATCCTCGATCCAACCTTTGAAGACGTAGCAATCTTCAAGTGGGTGGCCCATTACTCTGTGGTAGGGACAATAGTTAGGATGGTTAACGTCACCCGGTTGCGATGGATGTTTTGGACCTGGCAGAGTGATGAGTCCCTTGCGCACTGCCAGTTCGAATAGTCTCCTTGTTTTATCCCTAGGAAATGAGTAAGGACGTTTCAAATTCTCATCGAGGGATCGCGGCTTGCTGCTCCGACGAACAGACGGTCTTGGGTTACTCGGCTGTCGCTGAGAGTTGGCGACAACGGTCGCTTTCCCGTTACCTTTTTCATTCCGAAAACCCACTTTTGAAGGGAAAGGCCTATGGCCCATCTGGTCCATTTGGGCCAGCTTGTCGATCAAAGCCTGGAAGGTGGTCGGCTTGAAGAACATCATGAATTGGGAGATGGTCGACTGAGGGTCAAGGGTCCACATGAACATGCCCACGGCAGGAGATTCTTCTATGCGTTGTTCGCATTTCGACCATAGGTTCCGCCACCAGATTGCATAATGCACCCACGTCTCTCCCGGCTTTACTCTGGCATTGATCAATGCCGTGATCGGGGTGCGTTCACTGGCGTTTGCGAACCGTTGAGTGAATAGCAACTCCATTTCTGTAAACGTTTTGACGGAGTCGTCGGGAAGCTCCGAGTACCATTCAAAAGCTGTATTTGCTAAACTACCGACGAACTGGCGAAGTAGAAGTTTATCATCATCTCCAGTACTGCCGCAAAGAGACCTGAACTGAGCGACATGTTGATGGGGATTGCATGTCCCCTTGTACACATGGAATTTTGGGATCGTATATCCCAGCGGGTAACTTATTTGATCATACCAGCCTGGATATGGTCGCCCGGTTTTAACGACTTGGCCAGCCGCTTCGTTCGCTCGGTGAGCTCGTATTTGTTGAGCTATATAATCATCGAGCGTAGCTTTTGAGATGGTTTCCTCCTTGGCTGCTGAAAGAGCCGGCAGAAGGTTCGATGTCTCCCCTCTGTCGTCTTCAATAATGATCGGAGGGTCTTCAGCTGGAGGATCCAGCTGTAACATCATCCCGACCATGTCATGGAAGAGAAGCGCCATTTGTTTTATATTAACCGCTTGTTCTGCTGCTTCTCTGTCCTTCTTCTCGAGGACTCTACGGAGGAAGTCAGCATCGGTTTCTTGTTCATGACGCTGCTCTGATGATGCCTTCAGGCTTTCTTTTGTCCCGGTGAGTGCGGCCATTTGCGTCAGCATTTCTTGAAACTTCTGTTGCTGCTCCTGGGATTTTGTCACTGATCGGGTAAGCGGTCGGTGACCCGTAGAAGCGTGGCTTTCCTCTTTTCCGGAAGCCATATAAACAGTATGCACCATTATGCCCCCAGACTTGGGGCGTTTGGGCTCAGCGTCTTTGTGGTTTGCCGCAGTTACAGGGGCTTTTCTGGCCTCCTTCTCTTTTGAGTGGTTGACGTTGAGGGGGCCGTTGCAGCGGGCACCCAGGTGGTTGTCGTCCTTTGTGGCTTGCCAGGACGGTTCTCTTCCTGCTGAATCTTTAGCTTTTTCTGTCGGCGAGGATAATCTTGATCAATCACCGACTCCTGGACCCGTTGCCAGATTTTGTAAACTTTGGAGGACAACCACTGAGGGGGTCGCTCCGGCTTTGTTTCCATAACATTCTCCACAGGTGGAGGAGATCTTTTCAGTACGCCAGTAGGAGAGTTCCTGCGCACCATGTTCAGCAACTCAAAGCTGTTCCCAGTTGGAACAGCAGCATTGACTTCCACCGTTGGGGCTAGTGGAGTTAGCCCAGAAGGGGAGCTGCCCCCGACCTTTCTTACTCGGCGCCAGTGGAGACGTCGAGCGTGTCAAGCCGTTGGGATTGTTGCAGCTTAAGGGTGACTTCGTCATACCCCCTGTTTTGGAGAAGTGCTGTTGTCGGCGTCAGCCTCTTGAAGACTGATGTCCGTTGAGAAGCCATGTCCAATCTGTCAAAGATAGACCTTTGGGTAGGGGAAGCATCTTTTAGGACTTCGCCTGGGGCGGGAGCCGGAGTGGGAGCCGGAACAGTCAGTCTTGAGAAGACCGACCCTTTGGCAGGAGAAGACGCCTTGACGACTTCGGGAGCAGGGATGGCTATCCTCTTCGGAATAACCTTTTCTGGAATTGTAGGCTTCATCATGGGCCCACATGAACTTTGGCCCAATCTGGCGAAGACTGAGGCGCTGGAGCTGGACGACCCGTCGAGAGGGGTCATGTAGTAGCAAGCCGATCAAAGACCGACTTCTTGGGAGCTTCTTGTGTTGATATAGGAGCGCTGAAGCTCGTTGGCAGGAGCATGGTCCCGAAAAACAATCCAGTGGTGGCCTGAGTGACCTGTTCCACCGGCATCGTGAACAGGGAGGCCGCTTGGGGCCCGTAAGCTATGCCTCCAAATGTGGCGGAACGTGAGTTGCAATTGCAGCTGGAACACTTCACGCAGGTAGACGCCATTGATGTTTCGTTTTCTGCGCCAAGCAAGAAACCAAATCTTAGTACCTCGAATCCAAGGGCAACCATATCAAACCGTGATTTGTTCACGAACACGACACACGAAGTGTGGAGTGGAAAGAGGAAAAGGTCCCACCGGGCGTGCCAGAATCTGTTCCCCGCCGAAAGACGCGGGAAGACGCGGTGAACGTCTAGCCTGAATTTCGGGGCAGATGCTAATTGGTGCTATCCGTCCACCTCAACGAAGATGCCAAGTTGATTTATGGCACCATGTATCGAAGGTTTAAACGGATGCGGCCGATATAGCAGGCTTCGTTAGATTCCCCCTCGTTTGAGGGGGTTTTGATTGTGAGGACGCTCTTCTCTGCAGGCGCAAGCCCCTGCAGTTAATTACGCTACTGCATCGCGGTAACAATTTTCTCCTTTTCCAGATGGTCACTTCGTATCGTGGATGTTTGTTTTGTTTTTGGTTGCCCGTGGATTGTATACGGAGACTAATTTATGTTGTCGCCCATAGGGCGTGGATTAGTCCAAATCCGTATCTTCTTAGATTTGGGTTTGGGGGTTGGGTTTAAGAATACGTTAGCCTCATTTGGGACTAAGATCAACTTAAACGTTTGTTAAGGATACGTTAGTCTAATTTTAGACTAAGATCAACTTAACGAGATCGTTTAGATCCAACAAAAGAGCAATTGGGCTCTATTGTTTAGTTTAGGGACATTGCGGTCGATTAGTTTAAGGACATTACGGACCATTGTTAGTTTAAGGACATCTCGGTCCATTATTAGTTTAAGGACATCTCGGTCCAGGTTAAGGACATCGTAGTCCATGGGTTTAAGGACCCCACAGTCCGTAGTTTAAAGACAACGTAGTCTATGAAGTTTAAGGACATCGTAGTCCATGAGTTTAAGGACCCTACAGTCCGTAGTTTAAAAACATCGTAGTCTATGAAGTTTAAGGACATAGTAGTCCATGAGTTTAAAGACCCCATGGTCCGTAGAAATGTGTGGTTGTCGGGACCCATCACCTCTCTGAAGACGTTGAAGGATTACAACGACAGATATCAGAGGAGTAAAGAGATGTACCCTCGAACCGGTGTGAATTGATTGGAAGATCTGTAGCCCAGTTTGAGACTAAGATCTGTTGAATATTCGTGAGCAGATGGGCTCAGTTCAATATAAGTTGAGGACTTATGGCCAATATTGGGCTAAGTCCAATAAAATTAAAATGTTTAACATTTTATTGTTCTGGGCTGTTGAACCTCTATTTAGGTTTGGCCCCTTTAATAATGCTGAGCATTAGATCCTGACACATCTTTTGTCTTGTATTGAATACATAGCATTCATGAGAACAATATTTGTTCTGACAGCGCGCCACGTGGCGCACCAGGTGCTTTGCGCCAATTAAAGAGCGCATTGCGCTTCTGCCAAGTAGCGCACACGAGAAGGACACGTGTCGCGCTTGGTGCTTTGCGCCAGTTTATGAGTGCATTGCGCTTTCAATTTATGAGCGCGTTGCGCTAGTTTAGTGGCGTACAAGTGAGTGACACGTGGCGCGCTTGGCGCTGAGCGCCAGCCCATGAGCGCAGTGCGCTGTTTCAGAAGCGCAAAGTGCATATACACTAACTTGTAGATCTATAATCTGTGAATAAAGTAAATACTTCTTTTGTTTCTATGATGAGATCTTTTGATCTCTTTTATGAAAGATCTTGGTCTTTTGTAGATCTATAATCTTTTAAGAAGATAATTCTTCTGTTTTAATGAGATGATTTCATCTCTTTATTCAAGAATCGTTCTTTACCTTGAAGAAATAATCTTCTTTTGCTAAGAGCTTGCTCTTCTTTTTTTGAGTTTTCTCAAAATTTGTAGGGGAGTTTCTCTATATCAGACTTGAAGTCTTGGGGCCTTTATATAGGGCAAATTGATTTGTTAAATTAGTTAAAGAGATTTTTCTCTGATTGATTTGAGGATATTTCCCCACCGTTGGATCTTTGATCCTAGGGCTTCTGTTTTACAGAAGGTAATCTTCTTGTTTTTAACAAAATTGGAAAGATCTTTCCAAAATAGAATTTTAATTCTGATTAGTTAATGATTTATCATTATTATTAGATCTTTCGATCTAAGGGTAGGGAATTTTTAATTCCAGCGCTGGCGCACCCGTGCTTTGCACGTGGTGCGCTGCTCAGAGCTAGCGCACCTAGCGCTAGCGCACCTACGTTTGACACGTGGCGTGCAGCGCAGAGCGCAGCGTAGCCTGCGCTAGCGCACCCGTGTTTGACACGTGGCGCGCAGCGCACCTAGCGCTAGCACACTCATGGTATACTGCCTACGGCGCAGCGCACCTGGCGCTAGCGTAACCGTGTTTGACATATAGCGCGCAGCGTGCTTAGCGCTGGATCTGAAGCGTTGCTTCAACCAATTTCCTTTTTTTTGAATTTTGAATTTTAAAACAAAGCTTTGCTCTGATTGGGGGAACAGGGCTTTACAAAAATTTTGCTTCTTGCCCATTTATTTATTGTACTTCCTTGGCATAGGACCGGTCTAGGTTTGAGCCCAACTGCTTGGACTTGGGTTTAGACGTGGGCCCGACATGGGTTCGGGCGTGGGGTCCGTTTGCTTTGGCTTGGGCCTATTTGTCCGCGGTTTGACTTTGATCTTGAATTTTGGTCAATAGGTGTAAATTTTAATTGCAACATGCCTCTCCCTACCATCGTCGTCGACCACCATCGCCTCGCCGAGCTTGAGCTCCACAGCACCGCAGCCAACCCACAATCGCAACCTCCACTTCTCCCTTCACCATCAAACCCAAACCTCACACCACCTAGTTGTTACCATCGCCGCCGACCTCCTCTGCCTCGTCGATGAACCTCCCTACTACGACTAGAGCATCACCACTACCGTCGCTAGTAGTTCCACCATTGATTGAACCCAAATCGACGCCACCATCGAGCTCTATCATTTCATCGAGCACTTATGACGATCGCGATCGTCGTTGTTTCTGTCGTTGTCACCGTCCAAGTCATGGCCTTGGTCACAGTAACCGTCACCATCGTCAATGCAATAGCCATCGCAACGCCAGTGCACGTCTTTCGCATCCGTATCGCGTTCGAGCCTTACTCACTCTGCGTCGCGTAGACATCACCTCGTATGTTGAGGCTAATACTCTTCATGTCGTGTCGCTTTTCTATCAGTGACCAAGGTAAGTGAACTCTCTCACTTACTAAATCATGCTAGATATATAAATAGTTATATTAATTGGCTTGATAAACGTTAATCGTGATATTATATATATATATATATATATATATATATATTCTCCAAGTGTTAGACGTAATTGTCGTAATCAAAACCTAGTTTAAAATGCGGAATCTATGATTAATGTATTCTTTTACTGTTATTGAATGTCGTGTAGAAATTTGAGTCAAAATTATCGATGTTTCGCCAATGAAATGACCTCCCCAAGATACGTCGTTAAATTTGGAAATTTCTGTACATGTTGTCCTGTTAAATTCACAGTTAATTAAATATAAATTGAATAGTAGCGTTCTAGGATTCGTATCGAAACCAACTAAATAACCTCTAAACCCATATAAGTGGTTTCTATTCATTGATATGTTATGATAATGAAAATTGGATAGAAATATGGCTCTGGACTGCAGTCCAGAGCAGTATTGTCTGTCAATCCTTGATTTGAAATACATGTATGTCCCTGTACACATCTGATTATGTATGGAGACACATATCTTTGCATAGATAATCGAGTTAGCTAACTGATGGTGTTAGATTCATTTAATTTAAGTACCTTTGGATATTTTAAAAGTATTTTTAATTGTCGACATGTCTGATTGATTTTTTCAGTAACAAATTATACATATTGAACTTAAAAAGAACATAACTCCTTATATACAACGGCTATTACTGGTCCTTCTATTGTGTTGAAACTTAACTAACAAACCTAGATATAATTGAACAGTAGTGATGCCAAATTCTGTACGTAATGGCAAAATGCGTTCGAATTTGAACTTCAAGTTCTGAAACTGGGATTCCAGCAGTGAACACCCGTTTTAAAATGATCATATCTCCCTAAACAAGTATCCCGATTAAGTTAAAACCAATTTTATCGTTTAGATAAATGAATATACTTTATATACTTTGTTTTACTTAATTCTGCACTTATGAATTATGATGAATTTTGCAAGCTGAATGACACTGACTGTCCATACTTAGTTGAATTTCATTTAATACATTTCTACCATATGTAATTGCTTTGCATCTATCGATTAGTGATTATTTACATTGACACCCTAGTGACTGTTTTTTATTGTCGAGTGATAAATGTTATTGATTGGACTGTGACAAGTATGTTAGCGAACAAATGATTAAAAGTGAAACTGATACGCTTGAAAGCATGATTGATTAGTGGAAGTGATGCGTACTTATACACAATCAACTTGACTCATGCTTAGAGCACACATGTGTAACGACCGTGTACTCTAGATATGTAATAAAAGCGTTGAATAATTTTCTTGAGGTCAAAACAATTATTTTACTGCTTCTATTAGTAGAAAACACTTTAAAAATATTTTTCCATGATTAAATGAATTAATATGATTTTTATGAATCTTTATGAATTTTTGGGAACTTTTATCGAAAGGAAATTTTTATCGAAGGGAAATTTTTTTTTAACTGACAAAGAGAGTTATTTTGGACCAAATTTGGTTGCAAATGAAAAAAAAACATCAAAATATATTTTCCATAATTTTCCTAAATTTAAAAAATATTCTTAACTATTTTTAAAAGCCAAAAACTAATTTAAAAACATTTTTAAATATTAAAAACAAAATTTCACTATTAGATTAATTTTAGAATGTGTGCTAATAATTATGAATAAAATCTTTCATTTATTACTAAACATAATATAATTAAATTCACAAATTCAAAAATTAATTTAATGGTGAAAAAGTAAGAAGAATTTGTTTCCAAATCTTTTCAATAGGATCCAAGTCGAACTCTCTCTATATATATGAGTGTGCGCACGTGTGCTCCATTGCAAATTGGTTTGTGTATTTTAAAAACGGTAATTTCAAATCCACGATATATTTTAAAGATCCGATTTGTTCAAATTGATCATCCGACCCTCAAATATATCAGTATGAAAAATTAAGAGATTTAAAGACCTCTAACATATACATCGGATGATGTATATGTTGCATTATCGAAAAATGATCATTTTTGCACCCATCGATGAATAGGATAGAGGTCTTTAAAACTCTTGATTTTTCATCCACATATATTTGAGGGCAGGGTAATAAAGTTGAACGGATCGGATCGTTAAAATATGTCGTAGATTGGGAGTTCCCGTTTTTAAAATACACAGACCGGGTTGCAATGGATTACTCCCATATAAATATATATTACTCCCATATATATATATATATATATATATATATATATATATATATATATATATATATATATATATATATATATATATATATATAGAGAGAGAGAGAGAGAGAGAGAGAGAGACACGCCCGCGCCCCATTAATAATAATAGTAATAGTCCATTAATACATGTGCCTTATAATAATAATAATAATAATCCGTCTCTCTCTCTCCATATTTAGGTTTGTGCCATCAATGGTAATAGTAATAGCCTA
The DNA here is from genome assembly GCA_030015575.1 of Agapanthus africanus. Taxonomy (NCBI): domain Eukaryota; kingdom Viridiplantae; phylum Streptophyta; class Magnoliopsida; order Asparagales; family Amaryllidaceae; genus Agapanthus; species Agapanthus africanus. The sequence continues at coordinate 198,373,190 of CM057348.1, read as the reverse complement.
TTAATACATGTCTTATAATAAAAATAATCATCATCATCATCGTTGTCGTTTAATACCAGCCTTATAATAATAATAATTATTATTATTATTATTATTATAATCTATATCCAATTTAGGTTTTTGCAATTAATAGTAATAGTAATAGTCCATTACTACATGCCTTATAATGATAGTAATAGCAGCAGCAGCAGCAACATGTGTGTGTGTGTGTGTATGAACGTGTGAGAGAGATAATTTAGGTTTTTTCCATTAATAGTAATAATAATAAGCTTATATATATATATATATGAGAGAGAGAGAGAAGATCTTAGTACGTTTTTTTTAAAAATGTGTTCGTTTTTTAAAAATGTGAATCTAAATGAGAGCCGTTAGATCTTATATTTTTAGTCAACGGTTAAAATTAATTCAGCTTAATAAATCGTTAATAAATGGAATTTAAATATTCTACTTCTTGATTTTAGGGAAAAAATCAAGAGAAACATCAAATCCTTTGGTATTACCTACATAATATTTGGAAGTAGAATATTTACTTTCTATTTATTAATGATTTATTAAGCTGAATTAATTTTAATTGTTGATTAAAAACACAAGATCCAATGACACTCATTCAGATTCGCGTTTTTAAAAATGCAAACTCCCCATAGGATCTGTACTCTCTCTCTCTCCACACACACTCAAATATACGTGTATGATAAATTAAAGGATTTAAAGAACTCTAACATATGCATCGATGGATGCAAAAATGAACGTCTTTCGATAATTGAACATAAACTTCATCCGAAATATATGTTAGAGTCTTTAAATACTTTGAATTTTCATACACGTACATTTGAGGATAGGGTGATCAACTTGAATGGATCAGATCGTTCAAATATGTCGTAGACCGAGAATTCCTGATTTTAAAAAACACGGACCAGTTTGCAATGGATCACTCCCTTATACACGTGTGTGTCCACACACACACACACATATGTATGGGGTGGGAGGGATGCGGATCCGTTAGGTTGGGTTCACGTTTTTAAATTAACGAATCTGAATAACAGTCGTTGGATCTACCTTTTGCTTTAAACGACTCCAATTAAAACAAATTAATAAATCTATTAAATAACAAAGTAAATATTTTCTTACTTAATTTTTGGGATCTATGATTATATGATTCCAATCCTCATGATTCTAATTTATATTACCCAAAATATTTTTAATGAACCTAAAGATAAAATATCAAAATATCCAACAAATTCAATCCCCATGATTCTAAAACAATATTACCCAAAATATTCCATGACCCATATTATCCAAAATAAATGAATAAAAATACGCATGGATCCCAAAAATTAGATAAGAAAATATTTATTTTGTTATTTAATTGATTTATTATTATTTTTAATTGAAACCGTTGAAAGCAAATGGTAAATCCAACGACTGTTATTCAGGTTCATGAATTTAAAAACACGAAACCGTCCTAACAGATCCGTACTCTCTCTCTCTCTTTATCTCTCTATCTATCTATCTATCTATATATATATATATAAAGGTTTTTGCCATTAATAGTAACAGTAAAAAGAATAGCAGTTCTGTAAGTCCACGTTACCCGTCCCCGGTTCTTTGGGGTTGCGGAAATGGTGAAAAACGATTTTTCAGTGAAGGTAACATGGACTCTAGAAAAGGATCTTTGCTAAACAAACTATCTAACAACCTAACTAAAAGATTAGCTACTATAATAGGGGTTATACCTAATCTTGAACTCCTTCTCTTCAACTCCTTGTAGTGGTCGGATCGGCCTCACCTCGTCGTCTCCTTGTGCCGAAAATGGATCCACCCGAAAACTTCTACCTTTGGCTCCAACCTCAATCTAGAGGAAACTAAAATCCTTGGCTTGCTAGACCTTGGATTTTAGGATGAGTAGAGAAGTGTTTTAGTGTTTTATCTCCAAGGAAAATGGTTCTCAACTCATGAGAGATTTTTGCCTTGGGCTAGAGGAAGAAGGAGGGCAAGAGGAGAGCTTGGATGAGAAAGAGCAAATGATAGAATGAGAGAATACTTTTACAACGATGCTCTCAAAAGCCAAAATAATCATCATAATAATAATAATCAAGTATTCTTATGATGGTTCATGTCAAATGGCATTATCATTTTATGCACTCATTTTGTAAAGAACAACAAGCAAGCAAAAGTCATAGCCATGAAATGATAGCCATTGTAATGATGATGGTCAACAAGTCCAAACTAGTCAACCGGTCCACTAAGTCAACAAGTCAACAAAGTCAAACTTTCAACCCAATCATGGCACAATAATACTTAATTAATATTATTATTAATCATATTTCTTATTCTCATTAGGGTTTAGAAAAAGTCAACAGTCAACAACCCTAATGAGAATCCTCTGCCTCTGTCTCTGTCAACTGTGCATACACACCCGCATCCGTGTTCCGAGGAACACGAATACAAAGAGATCCTCTGCCTCTGTCTCTGTCAACTGTGCATACACACCCGCATCCGTGTTCCGAGGAACACGAATACAAAGAGATAAAACCAATCCCAAAACGTATATTAGGATCTGGCTTAAACCAAAGCCCGCTAGTAATAACTGCCCGGACACCAAACGTGCACAAGTGCGTGGATGTGACCGAACCCTGTCGCAAAACCATGCGACCTCTACTCTTTTCGTCTAAAGGCAAATAGCTACACTGGCAGTGGGTTTAACCACAGACCGCAAGCGGCACTAGCTGTGCGTAACGGCCCCCAGGTAGATGCCGATAAGAAGACTGACGAGGTGAACTCATCTGAACTCCTACTGAGCCTGAATGTGACAGTCTACGTACAGTTCGGTCTGTTCGTCTGAGAATATCACATGGCGGGCCTAGGGGGCGGTAAACGTCAGTCTCCTAATAGCGGTACAAGTTGTGTCGGAGTGTAGCCCAGAACACCCTGAGATAACACTGGAAACCTATCAGTGTATCTCGCTTGCCCTGGCCAGGGACGACTGTATGTAATGGCTCTCCTTGACACAACGCGATATCAACTCCCAATACCCGGAGAGACGAATCCTGTCTAACCGTCACTGCCTCCAAGTGCTTCGGGACTGCACCTAACTACTACCTATTTGCATGACTCCTTTGAGCCGTGGTAGGGTAGTAATCAAAGTACAGTGGGAACACACTCGAGGCGAAGTGACAGTGTCAAGTCAGCGGACTAAGCTGTACTCATGTCACCTGGGAACTGATAACTGACGATAGGTATAGTACCAACCAATCAGTTTCGGACGAGTCCTGTCCAGTGTACTCGTAACCTAACGAGCACCCGCATACTATCTCAAGTACGACGTACTGACGGCTGTGGGGCAGACCGTCTCCCCTGCTGGGATGAGAAGCGCATACGCTAGTCTACTCCGGAGTATCGATACCCTGTCTCGATAGTCCTATGACTAGGGACCTGTATAAGGATGTGCTTATGGATTACCCAGCCCCCACGAGTGTGACTGCCATCACAACGCTGGTAATCAAGCAAAGATCTTAAGGGCTCCACTAATGTGTATAGGCGATATGTTAAAAGAAACACATGTACACACATTGAAGTAGAAACAAACCAAGTAGTATACTACTATTTGGAGCAAGATTATCTATAAAAATGTGAATATCCCAATCTTCCATCAAGTAATATACAAACTAGTATGATACAGTAATGGCCTCTAGGACATATACACTAACAATCTCCCACTTGCACTAAGGCCATGTACTGGCGTATCGAAGACCTATCATCTCGATCAGCCGCTCGAACTGAGTTTGGGGTAAGGCCTTCGTGAGTGGATCTGCAGTGTTATCTTCTAAATTTACTCTCTTCACCTCGATCTCCCGGCGATCAACGATCTCCCTGATCAGGTGGTACCGCCTCAAAATGTGCCTGGACTTCTGATGGGACCTGGGTTCTTCCGCTAAAGCTATAGCGCCGTTGTTGTCACAATACAGCGGTATTGGATCAATAATGGTAGGAACCACCTGAAGCTCCGTGAGGAACTTCTTCGTCCAGATGTTTCCCCCAATCAGAGCAAAGCTCTGCTGGAAATTCAAAATTCAAAATTTTGAAGCAACGCTTCAAATCCCGGGCGCAACGCGCCATGTGTCTGGCACAGACGCATCAGCGCAGCGCCCAAGGCAGCGCACCCAATCAGAGCAAAGCTCTGTTTTAAAAATTAAATGAAGCAACGCTTCAGTTGCGCAAGCACTGCGCTGCGCGACACGTGTCAGCGCAGATGCGCTAGCGCGATTGCGCTGCGCTGTGCGCTGCACGTGTCAGCGCAGATGCGCCAGCGCGGCTGCGCTCCGCTGTGCGCTGCGCGACACGTGTCAGCACAGAAGCGCTAGCGCAGTTGCGCTACTCTGTGCGCTGCGTGACACGTGTCACGCGCTGGAGCATTTGCGCCAAACAAAATAAAGATTTTAAAGAAATCTTTCTGAAACAAGAAGATTTTCTTCTGTAAAAGAGAAGCCCTTGGATCAAAAATCCAACGGTGGGGAAAATTCCCCAAATCACTCAGAGAAAGATCTCTTTAACAAAATTAACTAATTTATGGGCACTATAAAAAGGACCATAGGCCTCAATTCAGAGGCATCAACATTTTCTATTGTTAGTTATATGTATGCCCTAGAGGCCATTACTATACATTTGATGTATATTATAGTGGATGCTTGGACATATATAGGGAGGACTTTCTTGCTCGACATGATAATATGCTATCTGGTTGATCTTTACCTTAACGTGTATACTGATTGTCTCTCTATTACATGTTGGTAAAGCCCTTAGGATGTGTACTTGACTACCTGGACTATGATGCGGATCATACTAGTGGGGACAGGGTAGTCCATAAGTACATCCTTCAAGGTCCCTAGTCGTGGGTGTATCGAGACGGGGCATCGATATACCAGAATAGACTAGCGTATACCTTCTCGACCCATACAGATGGGCGATGGATGATCCCATATCCATTGGTGTTTGACATCAGAGATGATATACGGGTGCTCAGTGGAGACTGGGTACACTGGACGGACTCGCCGAGAACTCCCAGATGGTATTATACCTTACGTCAGATGGCAGTTCTCTGGTGACACTGGTACAGAGTAGTCTGTTGACCCGAAATCGTCATAGAGTCTTGTGTGGTTCCCACTGTGCTTTGATTTCCATCTTACCACGTCCAAGAGGGCGTGCAAAACGGTGGTTTTTGGGTACAGTCCCGAGTCACATGGAGGCAATGAGCGATAGGAGGGGATTCGTCTCTCCCGGTATAGGGAGTTGATGTTGCGCTGTGTTCGATTGGCTATAACCGGAAATCCCTGGTCAGGGTTGCTGAGATTTACTGGTAAGTGTTACCAGTAGTTTCTCGAACTGTTATAGACCTCATATCGACACGACTTATCGAGCTATTGGGGTCTGACGTTTACCACCCCTAGGCGAGATATGCGACATATCAGACGATCAGACCGGACTGTACGGTAAGTGTTACTGGTTGGATTCACAGGAGTGTGAGCGGGCTTGCTCGTCGATCTTCTGATCGCTCAATACCCGGGTGGCCGTTACGTTTAGCAGACCGCTTGCGGCTTGTGGGTGTTTGGTATGATCATCATCTGCTGCCGGCGTATTGACGAGTCTTTAGAGTCCTACACAGAGATTTCTTGGCTCAAGCGAAACGAAATAGGAGCGCATATGAGATATGTGCGGGACCGAGAATAATACCAGTATGTGATACTGTATTCGATTCTCGCGATATGTGACATTGATCGGTTATATGCGATATAGCCGGGTTATCGGATCAAGTGTTGATTCGATAAGATGTTACTAATGATACTAGTCGGTTATGTGCGACATGACCGGATCATTAAATCAAGTGTTGATTCAATGATTTAATGTATAATTATATATTTGATATATTACTTTGCATTAACTAGTATCAGTTCACTTTAAATGGATTTTCTCACTCGGATGTGCACATTGTATATGTGCTATACTTTTGTGCACTTGGATGTATCATGTTTGATGATACATATTTACTTGAGTTTGTGTAAAGAATAAACCATGGTTTTATGAATGGTTAGGGTTTTGATTTCATATTCATTTATTCTTTTTGGAAAATGAAATGCATAAAGAGAAAATGGTGGCTTTCATTTGTTTCTTTCATGAAGATTCATGAAGGTTTGACTAAGTCACCATTTTGTCTCATGCTTAACCCTAACCACTCCATTTAACCATAGTCCACTCTCTACACCTAACCATGGTTTGTTTATGATAAGTATTCATTTTTCTTTTCAATTTAAATTAACTTATCATACTCATTCTTGCTTCTTCTCCTTCTTCATCACATGAAGAAAGCTTGCTACAACAATGGCAACTTGAGAAAACAAGTGAGAAATCCAATTCTAAAGTGAACCCACTTCCTATTTCTTCATCCTCTACCTCTTGCCAAGTAGTATAGGGTGTTTTCTTCACAAGTTTTCATGACTTGGTGAAGTGGGAGCTTGATCTAGCGATGCCTCGACGTAGATCATCTTCGGCACGAAGCCGACGACCTTGCCCGCCCATTTCTCCGATGAAGCGACGCTAGAGCCCGGGTTTCCATTTGGACAGCGAGGAGACTTCATTGCGGAGCTATGGAGGTGGAGGACCGGATCTACAAAGGTTGTATTTCCGTTCACTTAGTTAAATTGTTAACTAGTTGCTTGTTTCGCCTAAAATTCTAGTTAACGATCCGTATTAGAGTTTCTCGGCATTTGTAAAATTTGAAATTGGCATGGTTGATGCCTTGTGAGACCTCCTTAGTGTGCCTAGGAACCCTACAGTGGTATCAGAGCCTAGCTAGAGCCTTAGGCGATGTGTAGACGGAGTTTGAAGTCCGATCGAACCAAAACCCTAACCCAAAACATGCTCTCTGGACTTTTTCTAAAAACTGGGATTTTTCCACATTAAAAATGCTTAAAAAATTCAGCAGGGAATTATAAGAATTACAGTGCAAAATTTGACTCATGAACAGTACAAAGAGCGGCGGAACCGCGGCAGAAGCATGCCTTCTGCGGCGGTTCCGCGGCTAAAGTATGACATCATTATCCCCTGTTTGCACAGTAACTCCTATTTTATTATGCTGGATTTTCTGGGAATTTTTAATATTTATTCAAGAGTTGAATTTTCTGGGGTTGTTTTGGGGATTCAGTGTTTCGATCGGAGTATCAGATTTTGTCTATGTGGCTTTCCGGATAAATTTTAGAATATGTTAAAAAGTTCGACCGGATATAAATACCCAATTTTTCCCCTGTCGGGAAATTTCCAAGTGTTGGATCTTTCCGTGGTTTAATAACGTTCTAAGTAGTGCAAGTAACACGATGGTCCCTCTAGAAGACAACAAACCTTAACTCGATTATGTGACCGTCTTGAACTGCCTTTTGAACCTTAGGGTTTGGGGCAGTACGACGTGCCACATGTGAGGCGTTGGCTTGACCCTTCTACGGCTGGACCGTTGGTACTGAGGCACGAACTGAATGTTGTTAGACTTATTTCATGTGTTGATCTGTTTCGGGAAAACTTGGGTGTTCGATTGTTCGATCGGAAAGTTTAACATTTTCTATTTATCCGGAATGGGATACAACATTTGGAATTCGCAAACAGTTATGAGATAACTGAATGAATGTTATAAATATAGCAGTTTAGTCTCACTTGATCGGTTGCCACGGAATTTTGATGTGATCAAAAGTCCATCGCAATCACGTAGCGTACGCGGATACTCGCCGGGTAAACTTAATAGACAGCCTCGCTCCATAGCCCCGACCAAGTGACTGTAGGAGAACCCCGTCGCCGAAAGCATCCGTTCGGGTGCTCGCGGCAGCGGTGTTCCGCCTTGGTGCACTTCGTCGACGGCGTCGGGGGTGCGGCCGCCTACTAAAGTTTGCGACGAGCATTCGATCAGGATGTCGGGAATCTTGTTGAATTGCCCGACTTGATATTGAAAAGTGTTTTCGATATGAGACTAAAATGGGGGGTTTATAATTGTTAGGCATGCGATGTCTAAGGAATTCATTTGTTTAGGCATGCGATGTCTAAAGAGGTTGCGGATTCCAACTGTTGTAGTTTTACACTTTCTTTTCTGTGACCGTAAGTGTAATATGTGATATCGCCGGTTTCGTTGCTATATGTCAACGACAATTGGGATGGGCATATTTACTTACGTTGATGACATGTGATGTTATGTGTTGCTGGATATGTTATATTGGATCGTCGTGTTTGAATAGCCGGGGTTTTTTATGTGAGATGAGTGTTTTTCTTTTTCATTCATGTAAAAACTTGTATGTAATATTTTTTTATTGGGGCACTTCCAGGTTGCGGAAGATGTCACCCTTTGTATATTATTTACTTTTCCGCACTAGGATAGACCCAAGGAGGGGAGCACAAGTAACCGGGTTCTGGAGTCCAGTGGGAGACCAACTCGAGGAGTCGAGTCCGGGTCTCCTAACTCTAGAATTGGAAGGGTTGCTTGACGCTCTCGTAGGGGTCTAGGGGTGTGGGTTTGGCTATTCATCGCGACCGTGGAATCCGTGTTTTATACTGGCTCGTATTGAAAACACGGACGTCCTAGTATATCCAATATTTCATATGTTTCTTCTGCTGCGATATCTGTGATGTGATCATGTGATGTTCTGTGATAGATACAGTAAATAGTATATATGATATATTAAATAGGCATTACTTATGTTTTACACCCGCGCTAGCCCTACCCCGCTCTGCCGTTAGTTACCTAACCTAACGGTGCACGAGGGGACATCGAGGCGAATGCGGATGGCATAAGTGTACGTCGTATTTATCTGTGATGTTTAGGTAATTTAAATGATGGGACTTCATTAATGAGATTAATGAAAGAAAAGAAACCTAAGATGTTGTAGAATCGAATTTCAAAATAAAACAGGTAGCTACAGTTCTTGCTTTGCACAGCGGTATATGTGATATATCCTGCACCTTATTCGATGAGGAAAGGACCGAGATCCCTTCACCGGGAGTGACTCCTTTAGCAATAACTGGCAGATGCTACACACTCGGTTTGTCTTTTGATTGCTTTTAATAGTTTTTACTTTGCACAGTGATATATATGATATATCCCGCACCTCATTCGACGAGGAAAGGACCGATGATCCCTTCACCGGGAGTGACTCCTTTAGCAAAACTAGAAAAGCCTCAAAAACACTCCATTTCAAAATTCATTCGATCCTACAACGATATCAAGTTCATTACGCAATAGGTTTTCAGAAAAACCTGTCGTAGCCCTCCGTCATTTCAGATAAGTTGTATATAGTATTCGTGCTGCATTTGTTGGCTTTCGTCAAGGTGCAGTGTGCGGTAGCTATGTGCTGCTTATCTGCTGCATACGATGCGATTGGATTAGGGTAGTCGTGCGGCTTTGTTGGCTTTCGTCAAAGGTCGTGCGGGTGGGTTTAATTCGATCAAGAAATGTACGGGTTGAACTTGACTAGCGGGCTATGGTTTGTTGGCTTTCGTCAAGGTCATAGCACGTTAGGGGCAAAATATTATCGGGAATTTCAAGTGTTGAAATTTGCAATGAGATTGCATACCATCTATGAGATAGTTGGATCCCGATACCCGCTGCGAGTAATTGTTACTCCTGGGAGAGTTTTACACATTACAATTAGCCGATCAAGTAGGTGTCTAGAAAGGTGTCAACGGGGTTACGCCTCTGGGAAAACGAGGTTTACATTAATTAGGTTCGTGCGAAAGCACGGGGGACCTCCCTCAAAGTACCGACACTGGCCTGGCTGAAAGATTGGCGAACTTGTAGCGTGTAATTAATCCCGGCTAGTCTTTCCTTTTAGGGTTTGAAGGAAGATTTGATAAAAAGCAGTGGGAGCCATCCTGATTAGATAAATTAATAACCAATCTATTCTTGCAAGAGCGCACGCTGAGTGTCTTCTTCTCTCTCTCTCCTGGTAGCGACCATATCACGCCTTAATCAAGATAATAATACGGATAATTGACCAAACCCGCTTGTTGTACTGAGCTAGGGAACGTTGGTCCCGCTCCACCTTATAATTGTTATAAGACAGAGCAGGAAATTGGGGATTACCAGAATTCCCGTGCCGCCCAAACGAAGAGAGTGCATGCTGATGCATCATCTTCGGGTGTGTTCATTACAAAGAACTGTTTCTCTGTATCCTCTACGTCCTGGGTATGTGATACCAGATCAGGATCCCAGATATGTAATCTGTTACATAGGGCTACAGCTAGGTAGAGAACTGAGAACGGGTGATAAGTTTCATGAGGCAGAAAAAGGGGCAAGTGTTGCAGCCAAGTCTGTTGGTCACTGTCACCCTGTATTACAAATACATTGATTCTGAACGAATGTTATTAGATACCGAACCTGATATACAAAATCATATCAGTCTCTTTATAAGTAAAGAAATGATAAAATTTTGTATAGTTGGATAATGTTTTGAACATTTCCTGTATCAAAAGTTGATCGGTTCACGCACGTTATCTAAAAGCATTGATGTTCTAAATCAAACTACAGTTCTTAGTATATGGATCACACACAAGAGGAAGAGTTCAGAAATGAACGAATTCTTCTTGAGGTATTGTAGACTAGGTCATATCAATGCGACCTGACTGGCTGAAGTTACATTTAGATGCATATTTAAATCTGTTTGAATTTACATCTTGTGAAACTTGCCATTCATGTCACAAAGATACGATGACCATAGCTCTGTTTACTGAAAACAGAGAAAGAGTTGATGAACTCTTGGGATAATACATGTTGATGTATATAAGGTCCCCTGTCTACAAATGCCAAGACCGGTTCTTTGTACTTCATTACATTCTCTGATGATCTCTCAAGATTCAGTCATATGTTCCTGTTGAAACACAAGTCCGAACCTTTTGAGATATTCACAGAATATAAATTAGAAGTAGAGAACCAAAATACGGGTATAAGTATTATGTCCTTTGATGTGATCAAGGAGGAGAATACTTGAGCACGGAATTCCTGGACCTTTCTAAAGGAGAATGAGATTCTCTCTCAGCATTACTCCTCCGAATACACCATAGCACGATGGTATATCGGGGCGGAGCAATAGCACCCTATGTGATATGGTGTGCTCTATGATGAGTACTACTGAGTTACCTATTTCCTTTTTGGGAGTAATGCACTTGAGAAGCTGCATACCTATTGAATTAGGTTCGAATCAAATCAGTGCCTACCACTCCATATAAGATATGGTATGGGAAGAGCCTATCTCTTAAGTAAGTTAAGATTTGAGATTGTCCGGCCTATGTCAAAAGCAAAATCCGGACAAGATCGAGGCAAGATCAGTTCTGTAGAACTGGAAAGGTTCCAGCTATACAAACTACAGCAGATGATTTGATACAACCAAAGGATTCAATAGTTACCAACGAACCTCAGCCTCTCCGCCGATCTAGTAAGGTTCCTCACCCACGTGAGAGATACTTCGGTTACTCTATGACAGTGGGAGCGAGGATTGCATCATGAGATGATGACCCAACTAGTTTCGAGCTGGCCATCAGGAGTGGGACTCTGTAAGAATGGCTGGATGCTTAGCGATCTGAGATGGAATCCATGTACACCAACAAAGTATGGACTTTGGTTGCTATATCTGAAGGGTTAAATCCCCATCAGGAGCAAGTATATCTTGAGAAGATTACTTGGTGTAGATGGAAAAGTTGAGACTTTCAAAGCTAGACTTGTTAAATCTTTTCGTCATCGACCAGGCGTGGATAATGATGAAACATTTTCAAGTGGCTATGCTTAAGTCCATCCAGATCCTACTTACCACGGCTACATACCATGACTACGATATCTGGTGGTTGGGTGTCATGACTGCTTTTTTAAATGATATTTTGGAAGAGAGCGTCTATAAGTACACAGCCAGAGGGCTTCGTAGACAGTGGGAGCAGCGAAAACGTGTGCAAGATGCTTTATAAGATATAGCAGGTATCGCGGAGTTGGAACATCTGTTTTGATGTGTTAGTCAAAGAGTTTGACATCATGAAAATGGTAGATGAACCTTGTATAAACAATAAGGTAGTGGAGAGTATGGTGGTGATCCTCGTAGAGTACGTGGATGACATACTCTTGATAGGGAAGGAGCTTCCTATGCTACGCTCGGTCAATCTCCGCTTATCACAATGATTCTCCATATAGGATCAAAATGATACCTCCTAAATCCTGGATTTTGGATCTATGAGATAGATCTAATTGGATGTTAGGATTCTCACTAGTTGTAGTGAGATGGTATCAATTGATCCTGGGGAGAATCACTGGAAGGGTTCCAGAGTGATAAGGACGACTGAAACTCAGTCGCAGGCATTGTCTTTACCCTCAGTAAAGGGACGGTATGTTGGAAGAGTTCCAAGCTAGATACCGTGGCATACTAGACGATAAAGGCTCGATACATCGCTACTTAAGATGCTACCAAAGAGGCAGTCTGGGTGTATATTAGTTCATAAGATGAACTTCGTTCCTTCCATTGTGAGACAATGGAGTTGTGGCTTATGCCAAGGAACGCCGGTCCCATCAGTGATCCAGACATATTCTAAGGCAGTATCACCTGATCATGGAGATGGTTGATCTCCAGGGTGATCGAGGTTAGGAGAGTAGACTCAGAGGACAACACGGCGGATCCACTCACAAAGGCCTTTTCCCAGAGAGAGATTTTTATGGGATGGTTGAGTATGAGATACTACAACCACTGCTATCAGATGGCCCTAGTGCAAGTGGGAGATTGTTAGTTATATGTATGCCCTAGAGGCCATTACTATACATTTGATGTATATTATAGTGGATGCTTGGACATATATAGGGAGGACTTTCTTGCTCGACATGATAGTATGCTATCTGGTTGATCTTTACCTTAACGTGTATACTGATTGTCTCTCTATTACATGTTGGTAAAGCCCTTAGGATGTGTACTTGACTACCTGGACTATGATGCGGATCATACTAGTGGGGACAGGGTAGTCCATAAGTACATCCTTCAAGGTCCCTAGTCGTGGGTGTATCGAGACGGGGCATCGATATACCAGAGTAGACTAGCGTATACCTTCTCGACCCATACAGATGGGCGATGGATGATCCCATATCCATTGGTGTTTGACATCAGAGATGATATACGGGTGCTCAGTGGAGACTGGGTACACTGGACGGACTCGCCGAGAACTCCCAGATGGTATTATACCTTACGTCAGATGGCAGTTCTCTGGTGACACTGGTACAGAGTAGTCTGTTGACCCGAAATCGTCATAGAGTCTTGTGTGGTTCCCACTGTGCTTTGATTTCCATCTTACCACGTCCAAGAGGGCGTGCAAAATGGTGGTTTTTGGGTACAGTCCCGAGTCACATGGAGGCAATGAGCGATAGGAGGGGATTCGTCTCTCCCGGTATAGGGAGTTGATGTTGCGCTGTGTTCGATTAGCTATAACCGGAAATCCCTGGCCAGGGTTGCTGAGATTTACTGGTAAGTGTTACCAGTAGTTTCTCGAACTGTTATAGACCTCATATCGACACGACTTATCGAGCTATTGGGGTCTGACGTTTACCACCCCTAGGCGAGATATGCGACATATCAGACGATCAGACCGGACTGTACGGTAAGTGTTACTGGTTGGATTCACATGAGTGTGAGCGGGCTTGCTCGTCGATCTTCTGATCGCTCAATACCCGGGTGGCCGTTACGTTTAGCAGACCGCTTGCGGCTTGTGGGTGTTTGATATGATCATCATCTGCTGCCGGCGTATTGACGAGTCTTTAGAGTCCTACACAGAGGTTTCCTGGCTCAAGCGAAACGAAATAGGAGCGCATATGAGATATGTGCGGGACCGAGAATAATACCAGTATGTGATACTGTATTCGATTCTCGCGATATGTGACATTGATCGGTTATATGCGATATAGCCGGGTTATCGGATCAAGTGTTGATTCGATAAGATGTTACTAATGATACTAGTCGGTTATGTGCGACATGACCGGATCATTAAATCAAGTGTTGATTTAATGATTTAATGTATAATTATATATTTGATATATTACTTTGCATTAACTAGTATCGGTTCACTTTAAATGGATTTTCTCACTCGGATGTGCACATTGTATATGTGATATACTTTTGTGCACTTGGATGTATCATGTTTGATGATACATGTTTACTTGAGTTTGTGTAAAGAATAAACCATGGTTTTATGAATGGTTAGGGTTTTGATTTCATATTCATTTATTCTTTTTGGAAAATGAAATGCATAAAGAGAAAATGGTGGCTTTCATTTGTTTCTTTCATGAAGATTCATGAAGGTTTGACTAAGTCACCATTTTGTCTCATGCTTAACCCTAACCACTCCATTTAACCATAGTCCACTCTCTACACCTAACCATGGTTTGTTTATGATAAGTATTCATTTTTCTTTTCAATTTAAATTAACTTATCATATTCATTCTTGCTTCTTCTCCTTCTTCATCACATGAAGAAAGCTTGCTACAACAATGGCAACTTGAGAAAACAAGTGAGAAATCCAATTCTAAAGTGAACCCACTTCCTATTTCTTCATCCTCTACATCTTGCCAAGTAGTATAGGGTGTTTTCTTCACAAGTTTTCATGACTTGGTGAAGTGGGAGCTTGATCTAGCGATGCCTCGACGTAGATCATCTTCGGCACGAAGCCGACGACCTTGCCCGCCCATTTCTCCGATGAAGCCGACGCTAGAGCCCGGGTTTCCATTTGGACAGCGAGGAGACTTCATTGCGGAGCTATGGAGGTGGAGGACCGGATCTACTAAGGTTGTATTTCCGTTCACTTAGTTAAATTGTTAACTAGTTGCTTGTTTCGCCTAAAATTCTAGTTAACGATCCGTATTAGGATTTCTCGGCATTTGTAAAATTTGAAATTGGCATGGTTGATGCCTTGTGAGACCTCCTTAGTGTGCCTAGGAACCCTACATTCTATAAAAAAAAGAGAAAGAGAGAGCTCTGAAGAACTCCTCAATAACAAAAAAGGTAAAACCTTTAGAAAAAGAGAAAATTCGCTTAAAAACATATCATTGATCTAAGAACAAGATCAATGATCTTCAATAAGAAAGAAAAGTAACTAATAATAGTGCTTTGCACTTTTTATGAACCTTTGGTTCTTTGAGATAAGAAAAGCTTATCTTTTTCTTTGATCTAAATTAGATCAAGAAATCAAATAGTGCTTTGCACTTCTGTTCTTGAATCTAAAAGATTCTTAGTGCTTTGCACTTCCAAACTGTGCTGTTGCGCTCTTGGGAAAGCGCCACGTGTCAACATCTGAACTACTTGCGCTATGCGCTTTAAGATAGAGCTTCGCTCTCTGTAATTGGCGCAACTCACCAAGGCACGCCACGTGTCAGCAGTGCAGCGCACTGACACAGCGCACTGCGCTGTTGCGCTTGCGCTCACCAGAGCGTGAAACGTGTCACCATCACATGCGCTTGCGCTCATTAATTGGCTCAAAGCGCCTGACAAGCCACGTGGGGCACTGTCAGAGTATTTAATACTCTGCATTATTAAAGAAAAGGGACAGGGCCCAATTAAAAGGCGTAACAGGCCTAATAAAAAATGCCATGCATTCTAAAAAGAAAAGGGGCAGTGCCGAAACAAAATAGATGCTCTGCACCACTTATAAAAGGGCAGAACCCAACCAAGGCAAAAATGATGCAGTGCATTACTAAAAAGAGGCAAAGCCCTAGCACAGGTCTAATAGACCAAAAACAAAAGAATGTTGAAACTGGACTTAGCCCAATCATGACCATAAGTCCTCAAACTAAATTGACTGGGCACGGCTGCTCCCTAAATCAATTTATATCCGGTTCGAGGGTACATCTCCGAACTCCTCTGACATCTATCGTTGTAATCCTTCAACGACGTCAGAGAGGTGACGAGTCCCAACGACCATACATGAATATGGACTGCGGGATCCTTAAACTCGTGGACCGAGATGTCCTTAAACTAATATTGGACCGAAATGTCCTTAAACTAATGATGGACCGAAATGTCCTTAAACTAATGACGAACCGAGACGTCCTTAAACTAATATCGGATCAAGACGTCCTTAAACTAATGATGGACCGAGACGTCCTTAAACTAATATTGGACCGAAATGTCCTTAAACTAATGATGGACTGAAATGTCCTTAAACTAATGACGGACCGAGATGTCCTTAAACTAATATTGGACCGAGACGTCCTTAAACTAATGACGGACCGAGACGTCCTTAAACTAATATTTGACCGAGACGTCCCTAAACTAATATCGGACCGAGACGTCCTTAAACTAATAATCATCCCTAAATGGGAACGATGGACCGAAACGTCCTTAAACTAATAATGGACCACCACGTCCTTAAACTGGCGACGGACCACCACGTCCCTAAACTGGAGTAGTAGAGCCTCCAAACGCTCTTTTGCCGGATCTAAACGGTCCCGTTTAAGTTGATCTTAGCCTCAAACACGGCTAACGTGTCCTTAAACATTCAAATAGACTATAAAACCCTAAATCAACGTAGGCTCAAGGGTACATCTCCGAACTCTTCTGACACCTATCGTTGTAATCCTTCAACGACGTCAGAGAGGTGACGAGTCCCGAAGGCCATATATTAAATGGATCACCACGTTCAGTCGATCTTAGTCCTAAACGGGACTAACGTATCCTTAACGAACGTTTAAGTTGATCTTCGCCTCAATACGGCTAACGCATCCTTAAACTAAAAACATCAAACCCAAATCTAAGTAAATACGGATTTGGATTAATCCACGTCCTACGGCCGACGGCATTACTCAGTCTCCGTATACAATCCACGGGCAACCACAAACAAAACAAACACACACGACACGAAATGAAATTCTGGAGAAGGAGAAAGTGGCTACCGCAATGCGGTAGCGTAATTAACTGCAGGGGCTTGCGCCTGCAGGGAAGAGCATCCCCACAATCAAAAACCCCTCAAGCGAGGGGGAATCTGATAAAGTCTGCTACATCGGCTGCATCCGTCTAAACCTTCGATATACGGTGCCATAAATCAACTTGGTATCTTCGGAGAGGTAGACGGATAAAACCAAATAGCATCTGCCCCGAATCTCAGGCAAGACGAACCTTCGCGGTCGTGTCTCTGTGTTTGGAGGGGAACAGATTCTGGCACGCCCGGTGGGACCCTTTTCCTCTTTCCACTCCACACTTCGTGTGTCGTCTTCGCGAACCAATCGCGGTTTGCTAAATGGTTGCCTTCGGATTTTCAAGTTACTAAGATTTGGTCTCTTGCTTGGTGCAGAAGAGAAATCAAGCATCGATGGCCTCAACTTGTTCGAAATGCTCCAACTGCAGCTGCAGCTCGCGTCCGACCTCAACTGGGGGCATAACTTACGGGCCCCAAGCGGCCTCTTTGTTCACTATGCCAGTGGAGCAGATTACTCAAGCCACCACGGGGTTGTTTTTTGGAACTATGTTGCCGCCAACATGCTTCAGCACTCCTGTGCCCGTACAAGAAGCTCCTAAGAAGTCGGTCTTCGATCGACTTTCAGTTACTGCGGCCCCTCTCAACGGGTCGCCCAACACCAGCGCCTCGGTCTTCTCCAGATTGGGCCAAAACTCCTGCGGGCCCACAATGAAGCTTGCCGTCCCGGGAAGGGTTATTCCAAAAAGAGTAGCCAAACCTGCTCCTGAAGTCGTCAAGGCGGCTTCTCCTGCTAAGAGATTGGTCTTTACAAGATTGACCGTCCCAACCCCCACTCCTACTCTTGCTGCTCAAAAGACATCAGTCTTCAATAGGCTGACACCGGCAACCGCCCCACACTCGAACAGGGGCCAAAAAGAAACTGTCTCAATCTCCGAGCCAGTACCAACGGCTCGTCATGCTCGACGTCACTATTGGCAACGAGTAAGGAAGGCAGGGGGCAACTCCCCCTCAGGGCTAACTCCACCTGCTCCAGTGGTGGAGGTCAACGCTGCTGTTCCAACTGGGAACAGCTTTGAACTGCTGAGGAGGGTACGTAAGAACTCTCCAACCGCTACCTTGAAAAGATCTCCTCCACCTGCGGAGATAGTTACAGAAATGAAGCAGGAACAGCCCCCTCAACGGCTGTCCTCAAAAATATACAAGGTTTGGCGAAGGGTTCAAGACTCCGTGATCGACCAAGATCACTCTCGTCAACAAAAGAAGACAAAGGTGCAAAAAGAAAAAGACCGTCCTATTAAACAGCAGGGGACAATGATCGCTAGGGTGCCCACTGCAACGACCCCTTCAACTTCAACGATCCACAAAAGAAGGAGGCCAGAGAAAACCCCCGCGCCGGCGACAAATATCAGAGGTGGTGAACCCAAACGCCCTAAGTCTAAGTCTGGGGGCATGGTAGTTCATACCGTCTACGTGGCGTCTGGTAAAGAGGACAGCCGCATATCAACAGGTCATAGACCGCACATGCGGTCAGTGAGCAAGGCGCAGGAGCAGCAACAGAAGCTCCAAGAGATGATGAATGCTATGGCCGCACTTACCGGGCCAAAAGAAAACCCCGAAACGTCCTCGGATGAACGCCAGGAGGAAGAAACCGACGCCGAATTCCTTCGCCGAATATTGGAGAAGAAGGGCAAAGAGGCTGCTGAACAAGCAGCCAACATACAGCGTATGGGCCTTCTCTTCCAAGATATGATAAGGATGATGATACAAGAAGATCCTCCGGCTGAAGAGCCCCCGATCGTCCTTGGAGACGATAGGGGAGAGACATCAAATCCTCCGCCGGCTTTGTCAACGGCTAAAGAGGATACAATCTCTAAAACTGATTTAGACGAGTACATAGCCCAGCAAATACGGGTTCATCATGCGACTGAAGCAGCCGGCCAGGTCGTAAAAACGGGGCGGCCATATCCAAGTTGGTACGACCAAATCAAGTACCCGCCGGGTTACACAATTCCCAAGTTCCATGTCTACAAGAGAACAGGCAATTCTCACCAGCATGTTGCCCAGTTCAGGGCACTCTGCGGCAACACCGGCGGTGATGACAAGCTTTTGTTTCGCCAGTTTGTTGGAAGTTTATCAGATACGGCGTTCGAGTGGTACTCTGAGCTCCCGAAAGTCTCTATCAAGACCTTCGCAGAGATGGAGCTGTTGTTTACTCAGCGTTTCGCAAGTGCCAGCGAGCGCACCCCGATAACGGCATTGATTAATGCCAGAGTAAAGCCGGGCGAAACATGGGTCCAATACGCTATACGGTGGTGTAATTTATGGTCAAAATGCGAGCAGCGTATAGAAGAAGCTCCTGCGGTGGGAATGTTTGTGGGAACCCTCGATCCGCAAGCAACCATCTCGCAATTTATGATGTTCTTCAAGCCGACCGCCTTCCAGGCGCTAATCGACAAGCTGGCGCAAATGGATCAAATGGGCCATAAACCTCCTCTTCCAAAGCCGGACTCCCGAAACGAGAAGGGAAAGGGGAAAGCGATTGTTGTCGCTAATGCTCAGCAACAGCCAAACAACCCGAAGCCGGTCATTCGTCAAAATAATATGCGCCCGTACGTACCCCTTGAGGATAGGATGGGACGTTCTTACTCGTTCCCCCGAGATAAGACGAGAAGGTTATTCGAGCTGGCGTTGCGCAACCGACTCATAAACCTGCCAGAGCCAAAACGTCCGTCGCAGCCAAGTGACGTCAATGAGCCCAACTACCGTCCTTATCATCGGGTACTGGGTCACCCGATCGAGGATTGCTACGTCTTCAAGCATTGGCTTGAAGACCAATACCGACAGGGCAAATTTGCATTGTCCGACAAATGGAAGGTGAATCCACCGCAGCCCCACACCTCTAAGGGAATGAATATGCCGGGGGCAACATGCTCTGTCGTTGAAGAAGCTCCGTGGGAAGTTGTATTATCAGCCAAGACGAAGAGGATGCTAAATGATCTTCAAACATGCCCGACAATCAAATGGAAGAACCCGTTGGGGCCGCAAATCATTGAAGGGATGTTGAAGCCTCGTCCAACTCAAAAGATCGATGGAAGTGGCCCAAGCATTCACAACCAGCTGTCGAAATCTTCAAAGAAGAAGAAGAAGAGGTCGAAGAAGCCCGTGAAGCCTGGCGATAAGCGCACGGACTTGCAAAAACAAATTGATGCGCTGGAAGAATACAACCAAAGGGCACAGACTCCCGTTACATTCCAAGAATTCCTCAATCACGTCTTTCAAGAGGAGGATGAGGGAGATAGTTCGTCGGACGAATCCGAGGAACATGCTGCAAGCTGTCATGTGATTTCTCATTCGTTCATAGACGACGAGGAAACTCCTTGTACTGAAGAGCTGGGGGCAGATCCTGGACCAAAAATTCTGGAGCCGTCGAATGAAGTAATTGACGCATTCCTCAATGAAGCTTTTTTAAAAAGCAAAGCTGATCGGGAGCGCGAGGCGATTATATTCGAAAGGGCCAACCGCCAGCGTCTTGACGAAAGAATTGAGATACTACCGCTGGAGGAAAGTACACCCACGGCAAATAAAACCAAATTCAAGATGAGGAAGAAGTTTGCTAAAGCCGTCTCAATGGGTATGAAATTGCCATCCTCTGAGGGAAGCGTTACTGGTGAAATGGAAAGCCGCCCCTCCTATTGCTTGTATCATCGGAAGGTTTCGCACCCCACTGAAGAGTGCAAAGTTTTCAATAGATGGTGGCAAGGATATGTTGCTCACCGGCAACAGTTTAAGCGGGAAAAGCGCAAGACTCGCCGAGAGCAGAACAGAACGATCGTGGGGCTTAATAGAACTACCGGTGATTGTTGCATGGTTGACGCCGGAGGATCACAAATGCTCACATTCGGGAGCGATTCTGATGAGGAGCTGGAGCTTGGCCCTCTCTTCAAAGAGTCTACTTCGGGAAAAGAAAAGGAACCGAAGGTTTGCGAAAATATCCAACTGCGCAATCGGACGCTACCTGAAAAGAATCTTGGACCTTCAAACAAGAAAGATAAAGGGAAAGAGAAGGTCCCTGAGGATATTACTCTAGATGAACAGGTTGCGGAGGAGCTAACTGCCAAGAACCCGCCGAAGAGAAATAAGGCGGATTACAACGTTTTAGCGTATCTGAGAAAACTACCCTCACAGCTCAGCATTCTTGATGCCCTGTTACTATCAAAAGAGGCGAGAGACTCGTTGATTAAGGCACTACAAGATCCGGAGCAGTTCCAAGCCTTCCTGGCCGAAGAAAAGATGAAGGATGAATTGGAAGAGGTGCACACAGCTGATGTGGCTTTTGGCGATGAAGACCTTCTCCCCGGGACGTGCGAACACAATCGTCCCCTTTATGTCTCGGGATACCGCCATGACATAAAGATAAGTAAAATCTTGGTCGATAACGGATCGTCTGTTAATATACTCAATGTGCGGGTGTTAAAAGAAATTTGCATAAGTGTCCAACACCTTGCCCGAGACAAGATCACCATCTCCGGATTCGACTCCCAATCATCAAAAACTCTTGGATCTGTGATATTGACACTGCGCTTCGGGTTGCTCGTCACAGACATTAAATTCCATGTCATAGATGCCAAGACATGCTACAATGCTCTGCTCGGCCGACCATGGTTACACGAGTACAATATCATCCCTTCTACACAGCATCAGTGTATGAAATATTGTAGGGATGGTCTCAAGTACACCGTGGCGGGAGAATTGAATCCGTTTTCCGTGAATGAAGTTCACAAATATGAAGATGCCAAATACTTCTTGCCAAATTTCGAAGACACGGAAAGGTGTCACAAGCCGGAGAACAAAACTAACGCTACCGTCCCTGTCTTCGGCAGTGATACCGAGGAGGAAGAGGAGATAGTTTGTTCGGGTCCGCCCCAATACACCAAGCCAGGACCATCCGCTCCCTCGTTGATCTTTGGTAGTGATTCGGAGGATGAAGTCCATGCTGTATTCCATGCTCGGCTTTCAATACGAGCTTCTGCTGATGAAGAGCAAAGTCTACAAGTAGCCATGGTACCACCTAAACATTATAAAGAACTGGACGCACTCGACACCGACAGTGTAGAGGAGTTGCGGACGTTTTATGTCCCTCCCATGCGAAAAGGCGAAAGGGTAATTCTATTCTACCGCTCTGAAGAAAACAAAGTGGAGAAAGAAATCTGGCACGGTGCAGATCCAATGCTGAACAGGCTTCAACCCATTCGTCTACCTAGATATTATACAGAAGGCTTGAGGAGACTGTTGAAGCGCTAAGGGATACCTTTCAAACAGACCGTTAGAAATGCCAAATTCTATGATAGAGTCTGGAACGTTCCCGGAACTCAGCACAAGCTGCCCAGTGGGAGGATGGAGACGATCGGGCTCGGATACATTCACTCCAAGAAACGAGAACTGCTCCATGACTGTTATGTCGTGCACGACTTCAATGAAGAAGCAGAGGCTCAACAGGAGGACGCTAATTCTGAACCGGTAAAAGTTCCTGATGTAAGAGTGCCCAGTCCGTCTTTTGAAGAACAAATGGAAAGGCTTATAAGGGAAGCTGGTCAGAAAGTCCGAGATGATCACAACCGTGAAATGGTAATCTACAAGAAAGCCAAAATGCAACGCCTCCTTCAACAGGCCGTGAAAGACGAAAATGCCGCCCCATGTCAACCTGTTATAAAAAGGGTTCGACGCAGAGGCAGAAACAAGTCGAAAGGCCAAAAGAGCGTTCAACAGCAACAAAGCGGGGCTAAGAAGCCACGCAAGCGGGAGTCGAGCGTTATTGATCTATCCCTCATCAAGAAAATGGGTCGAGCGTACTCGTTTCCTCGGGACAAGACGAAGAAGATACTTAATCTGGCTCTAAAACATCGGATGCTTACACTGCCGGAATCCAAAAACCCCGAACGAGCGGGTGAAGTCTCTGACCCAAATTATTGCTCTTACCATCGAGTAATAGGGCATCCGCTCGAAGACTGCTTCACCTTTAAGAATTGGGTCGAAGATCCGTATCAGCTCGGCAAATTCGCTCTGTCTGACAACTGGAGGGTAACGCCGCCACAAAAGCACGAACCCAAAACCACAAGAATAGAACCAACTCCACATTGGGATTGGAAGCGGATTCGCACCTGTCATATGATAACAATATTAAAAGAAGAGCCCGAGAACATGGACAGCCTTCCCTGGTGCTTCGAAAACAGCAGTAATGAGGTAATCTCAGAATTCCCACCAGCGCCGAAAGAACTGGAGGATGGAATACATACCACAGCAGATAATCTCAAGAAAATTGAGTTGGGAACGACAAGTGACCCACGACCGACATTTGTCAGCAAGCTGTTGTCTGAAGAAAGGGTGGCTGCGTTAAAAGACGTCCTTGTACAGCATAAAGATTGCTTCGCATGGAACTATTCCGAGATGCCAGGACTAGATCCAGAAGTTGCCGTGCACAAATTGGCGATATCCCCAGATGTCAAGCCAGTCAAACAGGCGCCGAGAAGAATGCGGCTCGAGCTTGAGATGAGCATCAACGCCGAGGTCAAGAAGCTAATCGACTCTGGCTTTATCCAGGAGGTTCAGTACCCTGAATGGATCGCTAATATCGTCCCGGTGATGAAGAAAAATGGGACGGTGCGCATATGCGTGGATTTTCGGGATCTCAATAAAGCCTGCCCGAAGGATGATTTCCCAGTACCAGTCACCGAACTGATGATAGACAATACGTCCACGCATGAGGTTTTCTCCTTCATGGACGGCTCATCAGGGTATAATCAAATAAAAATGCATCCTGAAGACCAGAAACATACGGCTTTCCGGACTCCTTTGGGAATATTTTGTTATAAGGTAATGCCCTTCGGTCTAAAGAACGCCGGTGCCACCTATGAGAGGGCTATGACGAAGATTTTCGACGACCTTATACATGAAATCGTCGAGTGCTATATCGATGACCTCGTGGTTAAGAGCAAATCATACGAGGAACATCTCGAGCATCTAAAGACTGTATTTCGACGCCTTCGACAATACAATTTGAAGATGAACCCTCTCAAGTGTGCATTCGGAGTTTCCTCAGGCAAGTTTCTGGGATTCATCGTACGACACCGAGGTATCGAAATAGATCCGTCTAAGATCAAGGCGATCATGGAAATGCCTCCACCGAGAACTCTCAAACAGTTGCGGTCTCTCCAAGGAGAGCTCGCATATATTCGGCGATTTATAGCCAACCTCTCTGGCAAGTGCCGCCCTTACAGCCACCTGATGAAAAAAGGGACTCCATTCATCTGGGATCACAAACGTCAAGACGCACTGGACGAGATCAAGCAGTACCTGCAGAACCCTCCAGTGTTGGCGGCTTCGGTTAAGGGAAAGCTTCCCATTCTTTACACAACCGCCCTCGAAAGTTCTTTAGGCGCGTTATGGGCGTAAGAGAATGACCAAGGGAAAGAAAGAGCACTCTATTACTTAAGTCGAGTTCTACTGGGGGCAGAAAGCAACTACTCCCCCATTGAAAAACACTGCCTGGCATTGATCTTCGCGATAACAAAGCTCAGGCACTATGCATTGGCGCATGAAGTTCGTCTCATTTCGAAGGTATACCCTCTTAAGTATTTAATGTCAAAGGCCATATTGACGGGACGACTCGCTAAATGGGCCCTGCTCTTGATGGAGTTTTCGATAACGTATCAACCTCTCAAGGCAGTGAAAGGCCAGGCCATCGCCGACTTCCTCGTTGAACACCCGATACCTGCCGATTCTCCTCTGAATTGCAATTTGCCAGACGAACATGCGTTTGACGCGATCGACAGTGGTGATACCCGATAGGAGCTTTATTTTGATGGAGCGTCCTCCATGAAAAAGTGCAAACAAAGTACGCCAATGATCAAATCGGGGATAGGCCTCATCTTTGTGACCCCACAAGGAGGAATAATGCGCTTTGCTTTCTCCTTAACAGAGCCGAGGACGAATAACGAAGCCGAATACGAGGCTTTGATAGCAGGCCTCGAGATCACCATCGACATGGGAATTGAAAAGCTCCTCATACGGAGATTCTCAACTGGTCGTTAGTCAAGTAAACGGCGACTACCAAACGTGCAAACCGGAGTTGGTGAAGTACGGTGAAAAGGTGCAACAACTGTTGACCCAAATTCCTTCCTATACTTTGGAAAGCATACCGCGCGCAGAAAACAGCAAAGCGGACGCATTAGCCAAGCTCGCTAAAGAACTGGCTGATGAGAACCTTGATGACGTTAGAATCATAGTACAAACCCGTCGGGTGCTTGCCCCAGCAGAAATACCTCCGGAAACATCCAAAGAAAAGGGAGCGATTGAGCAGACGACCCTACAAATAAAAGAACGAGAAAAGGTTGAGGATTGGAGGGAAGTCTTTATAGACTACTTTAAGTCCCACCAAATGCCCGAAGAAGCGTCCACAAGACATCAACTCATGAAACGAGCTCTGTCTTTCGCCTTCGTCAATGATACTCTATACAAGAGGTCATTCGATTCTCTGTGGTTGAGATGCTTAGGACCTGACGAAGCAGAAAGAGTCATTCGGGAAGTTCATGACGGAATCTGCGGTTCTCACCAAGCAGGCCCAAAGATGAAGTTAAAGATCAAACGGATGGGCCACTACTGGCCCACGATGATTCAGGATTGCCTCGAATATGCGAAGCAATGTCACTCATGCCAAATTCATGGGGACTTCATCCATCAGCATCCCAATCCACTGCATCCAACAGTGGCCAGCTGGCCATTCGAAATGTAGGGAACTGACATAGTCGGCCCCATAGAACCGGCCTCGTCCAGAGGGCATCGTTTCATCCTGGCGACGACTGATTACTTCTCCAAATGGGCAGAAGCAGTACTGTTAAGGGAAGTGAAGACGGAGAATATCCTCCATTTCTTCAAGACGCACGTCATATATCGGTTTGGAACCCCGAGATGGATCATCTCCGATAACGGGCCAGCCTACCGAAGCCACAAAATCAGCCGCTTCGCGCAGCAGCATAATATAGAATGGAGATATTCCTCAGTTTATAATCCGCGAGCTAACGGTCTCGCCGAGGCCTTCAACAAGACCTTGACGAAAATTATAAAGAAAACGGTGTCCCGAAATAAGAAAGACTGGCACGAGAGACTGCAAGAGGCTCTTTGGGCGTATCAAACTACATTCAAGACAGCCACGAACACAACGCCGTACGCGTTGGTGTTCGGTACGGAAGCAGTACTCCCCCTCGAGATAGAGTTACCCTATCTGCGAGTGGCAGTTCACTACGAGCTGACGAATGAAGAAAATGCTAACCTTCGGCTTGAGGAGCTTGACGCCCTTGAAGAAACACGGCTCATAACGCAACAAAATCTGGAAGCTTACAAAGCAAAGATGACGCGCTCATATGAAAGACTGACCCGGCCGAGGACGTTCCGCCAAGGCAAACTCGTGCTAGTAGTCAAAAGGCCTATGATCCCCAATCGCGCCAAGCCGGGATAATTCGAGCCAAACTATGAAGGCCCGTACATCATAGATAAGGTCTACCAGGGTGGGGCCTATCTACTCATGGATATGCACGGTGAAAGGCCTTTTAGGCCAATAAATGGTCGTTTCCTAAAGAAATACTACGCTTAATGAGCCATGACCTAGGTCAATGATAGATGACGACGACTATGTCCGCTCGCTATCTTCTTAAGCCCAAACTCTATAAGTAGTAACTGGCCTTCTTCAATAACGGACCGAAATGTCCTTAAACTAATAGCGGACCGAAACGTCCTTAAACTACTACCGCGGCATCCTTAGGCTGACGAGATAAAAAATATATAAATAAAAAATAATAATAATAATAATAAAAACGGTATGTCCATAAGCAAAAAGGGCACGGATGAA
The DNA here is from genome assembly GCA_030015575.1 of Agapanthus africanus. Taxonomy (NCBI): domain Eukaryota; kingdom Viridiplantae; phylum Streptophyta; class Magnoliopsida; order Asparagales; family Amaryllidaceae; genus Agapanthus; species Agapanthus africanus. Next base: position 198,346,339 of record CM057348.1, on the reverse strand, counting down.
AACCCGAAAGGGCTCCGTGAGTAAAAACAGCAGGGCTACCGGCGAGTGTTCGTGAAAACCCGAAAGGGTGCGACCTCGTAAAAAAAAAGAGAAGAAAATAAAAGGAATAAAAAAAACGGTAAGTCCACAAGCAAAATGGGCACGAATGAAAACTTGAAAGGGCTCCGTGAGTAAAAACAGCAAGACTATCGGCGAGCGTTTGTGAAAACCCGAAAGGGCGCAACCTCGTTAAAAGGCACTTATAGGGTCCTTTCGACCTTGTGAGGAGAAATCACCCGCGTGAGATCCTTACGACTCACAAGGGAACAACACACTTAGGGATCCCCACGATTCTTAAGGAGAAAATACACTTGCGAGATCCTCACGACTCATAAGGAGAATTCTCTTATGGGACCCTCACGTCTTGTAAGATTTGAAAGTCTTAAGTTACAGAGACCTAAACCTGTGCTTAAGCAACCCCCACAACTTTCGACATTGCCCTACAAGTGGCTCAACACTGACCCTTGTATACAATCCACGGGCACGAATAAACATTCCCTAATCAAGTCCCATCCAAGACTGGGGATATGTTCGCACGGTGAACAACCCTTGTAAATCCTCTCGATTTATGGGGAGAAAAACCCTCCTGTAGGATCCTTACGATTTACAGAGGAACAAACACTTAAGAATCCTCACGATTCCTAAGGAGAAAATACACCTACAAGATCCTCACGACTTGTAGAGAGAAATACCTTTGTGAGACCCTTACGGCTCATGAAGTCAAAAGCTTTAGTCGACAGGACCTTAACCCTGCTCGCTAAGCCACCTTTGTTTGACATCGACAGAGGCAGGTAATGATTCGCTCCTGGTAATATCCCAGTTGTAGCGGTGCTGATGCCGAAATCGGTGTCTAATTTCAGGTTTACGGCGAAAATCCAGTAGGCCGCACATGCATATGAAATAGCCGAAATGATGGGGCAACTTGCAATAAAAAAGCAGCAAGTAAAATGTATGCATGCAAAATAGCCGAAATGATTGGGCAACTCGAAATAAAAAGCAGCGAGTAAAAAAATAAAAATAAATAGCCGAAATGATTGGGCAACTCGCAATAAAAAGTAGCGAGTAAAAAAAAATAAAATAAATAGCCGAAATGATTGGGCAACTTGCAATAAAAAGCAGCGAGTAAAAATAAAATAAACAGTCGAAATGATTGGGCACCGCGAAAAATAGCCGAAATGATTAGGCAATCGCGACCTTCGCGATATAAAAGCTGAAATGATAGAGCATCGCGGAAATAAATAAAATAAAAAAAAGAAGAAGAAATGATAAAACTTTGGCCCTACAGTTAAGATCACATCGATCCCTGTATACAATCCAAGGGCGCAAACGAAGAGGGAACCATACTTTCCCAACAGGCTCCCCCAAAAAACGAATCCAGATCTCGATGATTCATCCCAACTCCGAAGAAAAACCCGATGCGCGTCGACTCGCAGAGCAACCAGTGTCTCCGTAGGAAATTCTTGACCCGTTTCAATACCAAGGAAACAAATAATCCTTAGCGCTAAGGAAACAAATAATCCTTAGCAAATTCTCAACTCAAGGAGACAAATAATCCTTGACGAGAGCCTCCTGATACGCGTCGACTCGCCGAGCAACCAGTGTCTCCGCGGGAAATTCTCGATCCGTGTCAACACCAAGGAAACAAATAATCCTTGGCGCTGGGGAAACAAATAATCCTTAGCAAATCCTCAACTCAAGGAGACAAATAATCCTTGATGAGAGCCTCCTGATGCGCGTCGACTCGCCGAGCAACCAGTGTCTTCGCGGGAAATTCTCAATCCGTGTCAACACCAAGGAAACAAATAATCCTTGGCGCTAGGGAAACAAATAATCCTTAGCAAATTCTCAACTCAAGGAGACAAATAATCCTTGACGAGAGCCTCCTGATGCGCGTCGACTCGCCGAGCAACCAGCGTCTCCGCGGGAAATTCTCGATCTGTGTCAATACCAAGGAAACAAATAATCCTTGGTGCTAAGGAAACAAATTGTAACACCCAGCCCTACTTATACTAATATGCGTACTTCTCGTTAACATATAAGATTTTACTTTATTTATAATTATTAGTTTAATTATTTTGAAACTCCTTTTTAAACCCAAACCCTATTATACCCTGTATTTTCTTATCCTCAGTTTTTTTCCCCTTCTTTGTAAAAAATCTGCACTCTAGAAAGCCGACCCCAAGCCCCTGTTCACTCTCTTAACTTCCCTATTTTTCACCATAATAAATTCCAACATGGCCCGTTTCCAATTCTCTTTAATTCATTTATTTTCTTCAGCCCAGTTGCCCCGGTTTTATTCCATTCTTTTCTCATAAATATTTACTTATATTCCCAGCCCATCTCCTCTTAACTGAGTCTTTCCTTTCTCCCGACCCATATTTGTTCTCCAAATTTTGTTCAAAATTTTTCTGGATCGTTTCTATTTATTTTTCCCTAATTAATCTATTGGCCCCGCCCCTATTTTCCTCAGCAGTTTAAAGCCAGCCCATTTATTTTTTATTTAATTATCGTTTCCTTATTGGCCCGGCCCTCTCTCCTCCAAGCCCACGGCCCTCTTTCTTTTCCCCTCAACAAATTCTTTTTCCCCTTATTTTCTGGCCCGGCCCACGCTTCCTCAGCTCCTGTTCATCTCCTCCTTAAATTCTCCAACGGCTACACCCCAATTCCCGCGCGCGTTATCCTCCGCCCACGTCGCCACCCGTCGCGCGCCACACTCGCGAGAGTTACACCCACGTCGCGCACCCCTCTCTAACTCTCGTCATCTCCTTCTCTTCTCTCTCACTCCCATCACTTTCTGCTTCTCCCTCCCCTTCTCGCTCACTCCCGAGCCACCTCGCACCTCACCGCCGGCGCCCAGTCGTCTCGCCGTCCACCTCCTCCCTGCAAGACACCCACTCACCTGCACACCCTGATCCCCACTCCCTCCTCGTCTTCGCCTACTCCCCCGACAGCAACCCATCTACCCCCTGCACCATTTCCCGAGCTGCACCCCTCGACGACGGCCTACTGCTCCTCGTCGACCCATCGTCATCATCCACATCATCGTCGTCGTCTTCACCCTCACTCCCCTCACTCACCGAGTCTTCACCCTCACTCCCCTCACTCGCCGAGCCCTCACCCTCACTCCCTCTCTGTATTTTTCTCTCTCTGTAAGCTTTCTTTCTCTCTCTCTCTCTCATTTCTCTCTCTCTCTCTAGCACTCTCTCTCTCCCCAAATCTCACCGCCTTTCCATCCGTTATCAACCTACACCACCGCACGACGTTGCCCGCGCCCGCAATAGCCAACTCCGTCAAGCTCGAGCCAAGATCGAGACTTTTGTCACTGTGGTGCCGTGCCGCGCGTGTGTCGCGCTCGTGCCATTACCACTGCCGTGCATCGCCTTGTCACCTCCAGGCAAGTTCTTACTTGCTTTCATGCTATTCTATATATGTTACAAATCAATATCGTATATATATCCCGTGTTATCTTATATTAAAATATTGCAACACAACTGTTCGATGCTTGTTCCCTTAGGAAAACATTATCAAATTTGACGGAACTCGATGGTGTAGGTTGGCCCGTAGGGCTGTGAACATAGTGTGTGATTTTCGTTGGATAATTTGATCGTGAACGACTAAAACAACTACCCCCAAGTTTAACCGTAAAAACTGAATTTCTACTGTACCTGAAAATCGTTAATTCTACCATAAATCATATACATACTAGATTAGTGTGTTCGAGGGCTCAAAACGAAGCCAACTCGATGAGCTTTAATCCTACACTGGTTTCCTGACATCTCTGTATTTAAACTGTGATGATATTCGTGTCGGAGTACAACTCTGGACTGCAGTCCAGAGCTACTCCAATCATTGCTTGCTGTTCCGTATTGGATACCTTAGAATTTCCTTAACTCTTAGGTTGCGGAACTCTGCTGGTTATTGTATATAAACCTGTTAGCTAGAAAACACAACTGGTTTCATTCTGTTTCGTTACCGTTTGATATTTTATCGGTGATTTAATATATCGGGACACATAACAGTCCCAGCAGATTCAGGATTGACATGTTGATATTAAACAGATGATAACTCCTAACGTACAGACGCGATTGAAGATCCGTTTGTTGCGTTGAAAACCTTACTGAAAACCCTAGAATTCATCCAACTGTAGCATCGCTAAATTATGATCCCAACTGGGGTTAAAATGCGTTGCGAAATGGATTCCTGATTCTGAAGCCGGATTTCCAGCCGCGTGCGCTTAAAATGAAACAGTTATAACTAATGATCCTGAAACCCGATTGGCTTGAAACAAAATTCCATGGATAGATAACTGAACATATTAATTACTACCTGTTTGTCATTTCGCCAAATTATATACATATGTTTCATGATAAATCGTGCAAGTGAAAGAATGCGGTTTCATAACATCCTCATCATGTTTATATACTTGTCCACGCATCATATCATACCCATATCATTGTATTGATAACCTAGTGACATCGTGCATTTACCCAGTGTTAGATTTTAGTGATGATTGTGGCAAGTACGTCAGTGTTCGTGCATTCGTGATTAAGTGAAAGTGATACGTACTTGTGCACAATCAGTGTCCCTTTTATTCTATTGCATTGTCGACGTCTGTGGGATGCGTGTACGTGTGACTATAAGTGGTATGGGACACTTATGGAAGCGCTTGCACGGATGTCACAGATAAGGCATCCGACACTGCTATTTATCTTAGGTATTAGTCGGGACGTGCTTGATGGAGGTCCTGCCTCCAGTTCTCGCGCAGACTTGTCACGGATCGATTAGTATTTAGGGTTATGGTTAGCGTTGGATGTAGACCACGGGGTGTGGGGTAGTTCAAGTGTGAATTCAACAGAATCTCGGGAGTCCCATGCCGTCTTATATATTTAGGGAGTTATATGGAGATTTACAGGGTATGTGCTATATCACCGTGATACATTCGTTACATGTTGGGCCCGTGGTCCCTTGCCCTTGGGTTCTACCCTTGGGTGGAGGACACTCGCGAGTGGTTGACTCTCACACTTGGACTGACGATAGGCTTATTGACCTGTGTAGTGAGACTTAGAGACTGATAGGGTTATTGTCATTTACATTCCTTCTATACTGTGTTGACATTCGTGACATATTGATATACTGCTTTACTTTTCCGCTGCATTTATCTCTGCTCATTTATATTCATGCTGTTATTGATTTACTGTTATTCATATTCTTCACCACTGTTAGAACTATTACTTGATTATATACATTATATTGCTATTGTGTCGCTCTGACGACCTGAGTATGCATGCTCAGTGTGAGAAGACGATTTAGCCTGGACCAGTGCATCACAGACTTCTTGATTTGCCTTCTCGAGTTACATTCAATTGTTCCACCTCAGGTCAGTCTTTACATCGTTTACTTCAGTTACTGCATTTCTCATCACCTGCGCATTATATACTGTTTACCATGATAAACTAGAAGCCGAAGTGTGACTACGGCAGGACATTTCCTTGACCGTAGGAGCATGGCTGGCCTTGTCTACCCCTCGTATTCTGTATTTTGGGAAGCGGGGCGTGACACAAATAATCCTTAGCAAATCCTTCAACTCAAGGAGACAAATAATCCTTGACGAGAGCATCCTGATGCGCATCGACTCGCAGAGCAACCAGTGTCTCCGTGGGAAATTCTCGATCCATGTCAACACCAAGGAAACAAATAATCTTTGGCGCTAGGGAAACAAGTAATCCTTAGCAAATTCCTCAACTCAGGGATACAAACAATCCTTGACGAGAGCCTCCTGATTCGCGTCGGCTCGCAGAGAAACCAGTGTCTCCGCGGGAAATTCCCGATTCGTCTCAACTTGCAAGATGAATCCTTAGGCAGCAGGGATTAAAGAACTTGCTTCCTGAACAATGGGACCCTGCAAGTCGATCTAAAACGGTCTCTTGCATACTATTCACGGGTCCCACTCTCCAAAGTCGAGTTTCGACAAGAAGGGAAACAACCGCTTACGGGTCCTCTCGACTCGTAAGAGGGAAAAATTCTCTTATAGGATCCTTACGACTTATAAGCGAAAAACACACTTAGGAATCCTCACGATTCCTAAGGAGAAAACCCACCTACGAGATCCTCTCGATCCGTAGGGAGAAAAGTCTCTATGAGACCCTCACGGCTCATAGAGTTGAAAAGTCTTAGGCGGCAGATCTGAACCTGCGGCCTAAGCCATCACTATCTCGTGAAAAAGTCAAGATGCTTGCTCTATTACCTGCTAATTGTGACAACATGCTGATAATAAGAGAAAGGAGAAAGAAAAGAGCATACAAGACATTACAGAAAAAAATGTGTATCTTTATTCATTAATTCAATCAAGTACAAGGTGAATCATACAAAAAAAAATAAAGAATGGATACATGTTATTCGAAAAAAGTTATAAGTATATGGATACAAGGAGAACCACTGAGGAGGAAGTGTCTTTAGTAAATCTACAAGCTGCTCTCGCACTTCCTTCAGCGCTTTCTCCTGGGTGACGGCCACGGCCACTTCCGCTTCCACTTGGGCTCGCTGTTGCAAGAAGGATGAAAGTTGCTCCTCCGCCGCCTTCTGGGCTGCTTCCTGGCTGGGTGCATCTCGCTCGACAACGTCAAGTTGTTGCCTCAATGATAACCCTTCGGAAAGACATTGCAGAAGGCCCTCAAAGACAACCTTCAACCGTGCGGCATTGGCCTCCACCCGAGCATGCAGCTGGGCAGACTTGCTCGAAATCTCACCGCGCTCCTTACGCCTTGAAATGACTTCTTATTCGAGGTGGCAGAAGTAAGAAGCGCTCTGCTCAATCCACGCTGTTCTTTGATTGCTGGCAGCCAAGGTCTCGGGAGCAGGACGCAGCGACTCCAACTGATGCAGGCAGGCCTCGATCTCCTTGCAATGGTTAACCCAAGATGCGATGATGCCCTCATCATGAAAGTTCACGAGTATTGCCAGCATCGGGTTAACCGCCGTAGTGAAGTCTACGGCAGATGTAGGAGTTTCAACGTCAAGTTCCTCGACGTAGTCACTCAACATGCGCAGACTATTCGCGGCGCCTTTTGAAGACGGACTTCTCAGATAAGGACCCGCCGGCATTGTAATGCGAGGCTCGAAAGGTGCCGAGGCCGGAACGACAGCTGAAAAGAAACAGAATGTGATCAGATAACGGTACAGAAAATAAAGAGGGGGAGTTATCAGTGTGATAGTCGCTGTACCAGTTGAGACAGGTGGTAAGGTCGGAAGGGCCGGTGGCGCAGCTGATCTTTTATCCCCTCCTTCAATTTGTAGCACTGCAGTCGAGATAAGAAAAAAGGGGTTAGAGGTAATTCCATCAATAAAAAGAAAGAAAGATGTCAATGGAAATCATACTCACCAACACCACCAGAGGAAGAAGCAAGTTCGGATGGGAAGGAGAAGTGTGGGAGCAACATCTGATATACATGATCGAAGAGTACTCCTGAAAAAACACAACAATATGACTTTAGTACACAAATTATACGTTTGAAGTACAGGATTAATGAATTGCAAACCCATACCTTCCAACATCTTAGATGGTATGAGAGAGGGTTGAAAGGTGACCACCGCCAAGGCAGTCGTTGAAGGCGCTCCCTCAAGCAGTGGGGCATCGGCGCTGGCTGTACCTGCGTTACAAGAAAGGTGAACTTGTCAGAAAGGATTGTAAAGTAAAGAAAAACAGCAACTTGGGGTTTACCTGAGGATCTCCCGGCTAAAACGGAGGTGACTCCCTCCTCTATCGACATGAGGCCACCGCCCGTGGCCTCATCACTCGATTTTATGGGGACCGTCGTCGTGCTCGTGCGGCCAGGAGATGGCAGAAGATCATAGGCGGAGAGGGCAATGATTAGAGTATTGCCAGATTCTTGGGAGAGAGCGGCTGACTCCTCCCCAAGAGTCGTGCTCATCTCACCCGCCACTCCTTCGGGCTCGGCAATCTCCATCGGCTCATCCGCCGTCTCCACAAGGTCGCCGGCCTCAAGCGCCTCGTCCGCCACCACCCTGGGCTCAGCTAAAATGATCATTTCATCTGCTTCCACTTCAGGTTCGGCATCAATGACCTTCTCGGCTGCAGGCCCCTCAACCCCCACATCAGGCTCCAAAGCCTCAGCGATGTTGCCCACCGTCGGCTCGGGTTCGGCAGGTGCCGCCTCCTCTGCTTCATTGGGTTCAACGGTCTCCGCTTCCCCCTCAGTCGGACTTGGCCCTGCAAGATAAGATATATAAGAACGGATGGCTTTAAAATTCTTACAACAAAAACTCTGAGAGAAATGTTACCTGAAGTGGATTTACCGTTTGCGCTCCGAACTGCGCGCGCCACTTGTCTACGAGCAGTGGATAGGGCAACAGGGGCCTCTTCGGAGGGAGTATCAGCGCGAGGGGCAGTGCTGGGGCCCGCTCCCACGGCCAAGGCAGCCCTGTGCGCCTTCGCCTCACGCCTTAGCCGCTTCCTTTCCTCCCGAGCTGTCGCGATGGACCTCTGTGACGCCTCCTTCACCAAGGCGTCGTCGTCCGTAGACAAGGACACCTCCAAAGCCTTTAAGGCATCTCTCATCGGCTCCTCAAGAAGAACCTCTTGCGGTAACCCTGAGGAAGCAGGAACATCAGCAGCTATTAGGACATCCGCGTCGCTTGGCGGGAACGGCATTGAGGTCCCTGCGATAAAAAGGGAGAGGTTAGATCGACCATAACACAAGGAAAATGAAAGCATGATGAATTGAAACTTACTAAGTCCTAGAGACGCTCTAAGGTACTCCTCCGCTTGGAAGGTCTTGAGGGAAGCGACAATGGCTTCTTCGGTGGTGATGCCTGAAAAGAAGGGAAAATATTAGTCAAGGGCAATAATAAGGATATGATGTAATAGAAAATACGACTAGTGTTTACCTGATTCCGCAAGCTTAGCCAGCCATGCGTTACGCTTCGCCAATCGCTCTGAAGCTGCAATGGCAGCCGCCAGATCAGTGTCATCCGGTGGCATGACTAATCCCTCATTAGTCCCATACTCACTCAGGCCCTCACTGTAGAGAGCATGGGGTTCCTGACCGAATGCAATGTCTGCGGCAAAGAGCGACTTCTTTTTCTTTTGCCCGCCAACCCTAGGTGCACGCGGGATCGATTTACGTTTAGAGGCCACCTTGGGACGGCGGGTCCCAATGTCCGCACCCACGCCAGACTCTAGCGAAACTACAACCACTGTCTCCACTGGAGCACAGGGCGCTGCAGGTGCATCTGTGATATCAGGGAGCGGCAATCCACGTGGAGGACTTTGCGCACGCGGTGGCTCGATTCTAACCTCTTTTAGAGGAGCGTATACTGGAGTCCTAGGAACCAAAGGAGCGTTGCGATCGGCACCTGGAGGCACACCCTTACGATCGACCAGCCGTCGCCTTTCCTCCTTTATAACTGCTCCAGTTGCATGATTGTACCGGTCTTTGTACACATTAAGGAGTCGCGGAGCGTAAGCCGGCGCACTAATAAAAAAATGAGAGCTTGTATTCAGGCGCATGAAATGGTGCAGCGCGTTCTCCATCCCTTCTTCAGTGGCAGCGGGTTCCAGCAAGAAGGCTTCCAAGGGGACCCCTTGATCGTAGCCCAGTTGTTGAGCAAAACGATGTGGGTTGTACCTCATAAAAATTGCCACACCATTCTGCCTAAAAACTAGGAAGCCCGGTCTAATGGAATATAAGTGAAGGGTCTCCCGGGCCATCAAAACTGAGGCTCCATCCTTAAAGACATCTTATAATGGCCGCATCGCAGTGGTAGACGCCTTTCCGATGGTCAATACCTTATCGACAAAGGACATCCCGGTTCCAACAGTATGAGGGCGAAGGAGTAAACCCCTGGGTTTCCGCGGTGATGGGGTCATAATTGATGCGCCGATCAGCTGTATAATGCGAGGGAAACCGCACTTGTCAAAGAACAAGGGCCTTTTATGCATGCCGAAGACACATGCCGTGTGTAGCTCAAGCCACGATGCAAAGTAGTGCATCGGGAAGACCACGTGTAGTACCCCGGGCTCATTAGCATCTGCTGCTCGACTGAGGCCATGATATAAGTGCGCTAAGCCGGCGATCCCCACAGCCACCTTTACCCCGATGACCATTCGATGGGCTGGGTAAAAGACAGAGGGCCGCATACGAGAGAGTGCATTGGGATCGCAAACCAACTCAACCACAATCCGAGAAATCCTAAGAAGAAGGCCTCTTCGTCCATCCCAGGGGCCGCAATTTCTGCAAAAGATATAGTCGGGAAGTCCGGAAGAAAGAAACCCTTTTGGTCTATCTCCTTCGCCGGCAGGTTATCCAAACCTAGACCGAAAGGATCATCCAGGGTAGCAAACTTGGCAGCTTCTGATGAGAGGACGCTTGGGCGAACGAACCGAGCGATGAAATCCTCAAAATTAACTCCTCGACTCCCATGTTCGATAAAAAGGGACTCGTAGATGTTCAACACCTTGATCAGGCTTGGGAATTGGTGTTGAACAGCGTTTTCTGGCGTAATCCCCCTTACCACCGGCTTAGCACCAAAGACGTACTCATTGTCGGGAGCAGCTCTTCATAGTGTTCCCCCATGACTGGTAAGCCGGATACCTCCGTGAACTACTCCAAAGAGATGGACACTTCCCGATCCATGGCAAGGAAAGTGTGGGTAGGAATATTCCACTGCTCCAGGAAAGCCTTGAACCACCAGGTGGGGAGCGTGGGATACTAGAAGAGAGAGACGTAGACCGCGGTGTACAGTCCTAATCTTATCAACTGCGACTTCTTCATCGATAGGATGTACCAGGCCCACGGCAGATAGCCGATCGGGTGGCGGGGAATCAGACCAAGGTTATATGATTGCCCCCAGGGTCGTGCCTCGCCTTGGTAGATACGGCGTCCCAGGATATCCAAAACCATGGGACGCTGAACCGGAATCGCATCTATGGCAGGATGTAGAAAGCCTTTCGATGTCCAATCAACCATCTCCACAGCGTACTGCACCGTGGGTGGGCTGGCGTAATGAATCGCCGTAATGGGTTCTGACGGCACTGAGCATGTGAAGCTGCGTCGACCCATAATGATCTGGTTATACCACGACCCCCAAAGGTGGAGACTCTTGTACTCCGGGTCGTATTCCTTAATCATGGCCAGAACTTCACGGTCCAAGGGTGCTTCAGGAAATCCCTCCTCTGAACGAACAAACGGGAACGAGGTGTCGAGAGACATGATCGCTGCAAATAAACAGAAATTAGCCGTTAGTGTTGCAATTCCAACGCTGAAGAAGAAATGCATTAATTGACCAATTAAATTAAAAATTAATTAAATTAAAATTAATTAATTACACCACACAGCAGTGCAGTGGGTAGGAGACCGAAGGGGGACCCACAAAATCTGGATGACAATACGTCAGTTAATAAGACAACCTCATCATTGGATGAGATTGTCAGTTGGTCCCCAGGAAAACATTCCCATTAATAATAAAAAAAAATCCCTAGAAACAAGGAGAAAGTCTCCTCTTTCAGAGCAAAGCTCTGTCACAGAGTGACACTTGTCAAACTCTGGTCTCAGGAGAATAAGATTCCTTAAAAGAGCTTAGCTCTGTGATGATTTATTTAAAACTTCTAAAGAAATTAAATTTTTTTTAAGACCCTTAGAAGTTCCTCACTTTTAGATCAAAAAGATCTATTTTTGGATCCATAAGCAAAGCTCTGCTCATGGGTTAAAACCCATGAACAAGATCTCTGTAGATCTATAGATTCATGAGAGCAAAGCTCTATTAGGTGAAACTCCAAAGAGGATTTCTTCAGATCAGAAGATCTATGAGAGAAAAGCTCTATTGGTTAATTAAAATTAACTTAACTCAAGATTAATTTTACCTAAAGTTTTCTAACTTGGAAAATGAGAGCAAAGCTCCAAAGTTCTGAAAACGAGAGCAAAGCTCTGAAGTTCTAAGCAAGAGCAAAGCTCTGGAATCAAAATCTAGAAAATGGTGAAGTTTTCTAAAAGGGTCATAGGTCATATTTATAAGGCGCTTGCGCCCCTTCAGCTCACCCCTTGATCCAACGGTTAGGGGCTTGCCACCGCTGCACTCACGTGCGCGCCACGTGAGCGCAACGGTGGGGGGGCATTTGTTTCCCCCAATCAGAGCAAAGCTCTGCTGGAAATTCAAAATTCAAAATTTTGAAGCAACGCTTCAAATCCCGGGCGCAACACGCCACGTGTCTGGCGCAGACGTATCAGCGCAGCGCCCAAGGCAGCGCACCCAATCAGAGCAAAGCTCTGTTTTAAAAATTAAATGAAGCAACGCTTCAGTTGCGCAAGCACTGCGCTGCGCGACATGTGTCAGTGCAGATGCGCTCCGCTGTGCGCTGCGTGACACGTGTCCGCACAGAAGTGCTAGCGCAGTTGCGCTACTCTGTGCGCTGCGCGACACGTGTCATGCGCTGGAGCATTTGCGCCAAACAGAATAAAGATTTTAAAGAAATCTTTCTGAAACAAGAAAATTTTCTTCTGTAAAACAGAAGCCCTTGGATCAAAGATCCAACGGTGAGAAAAATTCCCCAAATCACTCAGAGAAAGATCTCTTTAACAAAATTAACTAATTTATGGGCACTATAAAAAGGACCCTAGGCCTCAATTCAGAGGTATCAACATTTTCTAAAAAAAAAGAGAAAGAGAGAGCTCTGAAGAACTCCTCAATAACAAAAAAGGTAAAAACCTTTAGAAAAAGAGAAAATTCTCTTAAAAACAGATCATTGATCTAAGAACAAGATCAATGATCTTCAATAAGAAAGAAAACTAACTAATAATAGTGCTTTGCACTTTTTATGAACCTTTGGTTCTTTGAGATAAGAAAAACTTATCTTTTTCTTTGATCTAAATTAGATCAAGAAATCAAATAATGCTTTGCACTTCTGTTCTTGAATCTAAAAGATTCTTAGTGCTTTGCACTTCCAAACTGCGCTGTTGCGCTCTTGGGAAAGCGCCACGTGTCAACATCTGAACTACTTGCGCTATGCACTTTAAGATAGAGCTTCGCTCTCTGTAATTGGCGCAACTCACCAAGGTACGCCACGTGTCAGCAGAGCAGCGCACTGCGCTGTTGCGCTTGCGCTCACCAGAGCGTGAAACGTGTCACCATCACATGCGCTTGCGCTCATTAATTGGCTCAAAGCGCCTGACAAGCCACGTGGGGTACTGTCAGAGTATTTAATGCTCTGCATTATTAAAGAAAAGGGCAGGGCCCAATTAAAAGGCCTAACAGGCCTAATAAAAAATGCCATGCATTCTAAAAAGAAAAGGGGCAGAGCCCAAACAAAATAGATGCTCTGCATCACTTATAAAAGGGCAGAGCCCAACCAAGGCAAAAATGATGCAGTGCATTACTAAAAAGGGGCAAAGCCCTGGCACAGGTCTAATAGACCAAAAACAAAAGAATGTTGAAACCGGACTTAGCCCAATCATGGCCATAAGTCCTCAAACTAAATTGATTGAGCACGGCTGCTCCCTAAATCAATTTATATCCGGTTCGAGGGTACATCTCCGAACTCCTCTGACATCTATCGTTGTAATCCTTCAACGACGTCAGAGAGGTGACGAGTCCCAACGACCATACATGAATATGGACTGCGGGGTCCTTAAACTCATAGACCGAGATGTCCTTAAACTAATATTGGACTGAAATGTTCTTAAACTAATGACGGACCGAAATGTCCTTAAACTAATGACGGACCGAGACGTCCTTAAACTAATATCGGACCGAGACATCCTTAAACTAATGATGGACCGAGACGTCATTAAACTAATATTGGACCGAAATGTCCTTAAACTAATGATGGACTGAAATGTCCTTAAACTAATGACGGACCGAGACGTCCTTAAACTAATATTGGACCGAGACGTCCCTAAACTAATATCGGACCGAGATGTCCTTAAACTAATAATCATCCCTAAATGGGAACGATGGACCGAAACGTCCTTAAACTAATAATGGATCACCACGTCCTTAAACTGGCGACGGACCACCACGTCCTTAAATTGGAGCAGTAGAGCCTCCAAACGCTCTTTTGCCGGATCTAAACGGTCCCGTTTAAGTTGATCTTAGCCTCAAACACGGCTAAGGTGTCCTTAAACATTCAAACTATAAAATCCTAAATCAACTTAGGCTCAAGGGTACATCTCCGAACTCCTCTGACACCTATCGTTGTAATCCTTCAACGACGTCAGAGAGGTGACGAGTCCCGAAGGCCATATATTAAATGGATCACCATGTTAAGTCGATCTTAGTCCTAAACGGGACTAATGTATCCTTAACGAACGTTTAAGTTGATCTCAGCCTCAATACGGCTAACGTATCCTTAAACTAAAAACACCAAACCCAAATCTAAGTAAATACGGATTTGGATTAATCCACGTCCTACGGGCGACGGCATTACTCAGTCTCCGTATACAATCCACGGGCAACCACAAACAAAACAAACACACACGACACGAAGTGAAATTCTGGAGAAGGATAAAGTGGCTACCGCAATGCGGTAGCGTAATTAACTGCAGGGGCTTGCGCCTGCAGGGAAGAGCGTCCCCATAATCAAAAACCCCTCAAGCGAGGGAGAATCTGATAAAGTCTGCTATATCGGCTGCATCCGTCTAAACCTTCGATACACGGTGCCATAAATCAACTTGGTATCTTCGGAGAGGTGGACGGATAAAACTAAATAGTATCTGCCCCGAATCTCAGGCAAGACGAACCTTCGCGGCCGCGTCTCTGTGTTTGGAGGGGAACACCAGATAGCTTCCTTTGCGGCATCGCAAGCAGCTATGTACTCCGCTTCCATAGTTGAGTCAGCAACGGTTTCCTGCTTGGAGCTCTTCCAGCAAGCCGCCCCTCCATTGAGGGTAAAGACATAACCCTACATAGACTTGGAGTAATCCTTATCACTCTGTAAGCTGGAGTCAGCAAAGGCCTCGATCTGGAGGTCTTTTCCGCCATACACCAAGAACATCTCCTTAGTCTTTCTCAGGTACTTGAGAATGTTTTTTACTGCTATCCAGTATTTCTCCCTTGGGTCCGACTGATACCGGCTTACAACGCTCAATGCGTATGCTACATCTGGTCTGGTACACAACATCGCATACATAATAGAGCCTACCGTAGATGCGTAGCGTATTGATGACATGCGAGCCCTTTCCAAATCAGTCTTGGGAGACATCTCTTTGGAGAGGGTGATTCCGTGACAAGCCGGTAGATTACAGCGCTTGGAATCTTCCACACTAAATCGTTTCAGTATGGTGTCGATGTACCTGGACTGTGAAAGTCCCAACATCCTCTTAGATCTATCACGATAGATCTGGATCCCCAGAATGTAGTTGGCATCGCCCAGGTCCTTCATGGAGAACCTCTGTGACAAGAATCCTTTGACTGACTGTAACATAGGAATATCATTTTCTATTAGGAGAATGTCATCCACGTACAAGATGAGGAATACCACAGTTCTCCCTACAATCTTACTGTAAATGCATGGTTCATCTGGGTTTCTGGTAAAGTCGAATTCTTTGACAGTATCATCAAAGCAGATGTTCCAACTCCGCGATGCCTGCTTCAGTCCATAGATAGACTTGAGCAACTTGCACACTTTACCGTTGCTCCCACTCTGAATGAATCCCTCTGGCTGATCCATATAGACGCACTCTTCCAAATTTCCATTTAGGAAAGCCGTCTTTACGTCCATCTGCCAGATCTCATAATCGTGGAAAGCAGCAATGGAAAGAAGGACCCGAATGGATTTGAGCATAGGCACTGGAGAAAAGGTCTCGTCATAATCCAAACCAGGTCTTTGACGAAAACCCTTTGCAACAAGTCTAGCTTTATAGGTTTCAACCTGCCCATCTACACCAATCTTCTTTTTGAAGATCCATTTGCAGCCTACGGGTTTTACCCCTTCTGGAGCAAAGTCCAAATTGGTGTGCATGGACTCCATCTCGGTTCGCATTGCATCCAGCCATTTTACCGAATCATCGCTCTGAATGGCTTGCTGGAAGCTAGTAGGCTCATCATAATCAATAGTACAATCCTCTCTATCCCCGTCTATGAGAAAACCGTAGTATCTCTCGAGCGGATGAGACTGCCTACTACTCCTGCGGAGTGACGTAGGAATGTCCGGTTCTCCTGAAACTTCTGGTTCTTCCAAGCTTTCAGTAATAGCTTGTGGTTCTGGAATTTCTTCCAGTTCTATTGCGCTCCCACTTATCTAATTTTCCAAAAACTCAGTTTCCAAGAAGTAGGCATGCTGAGAAACAAAAACTTTTTGTTCCTCTGCGGAATAGAAAAAATACCCCCTGGAGTTTTTTGGGTATCCCATAAACTTACACAGTACTGAGCGTGCCTCGAGCTTGTCCGCATGCTACTTCTTTACAAAAGCTGGACATCCCTATGTCTTAAGATACTTAAGACAGGGTTTCTTCCCACTCCATATCTGATATGGGGTGGTAGGTACAGTCTTGGTTGGAGCCTTATTCAAGAGATATGCAGCTGTTTCTAGTGCATAACCCCAGAAAGATTGCGGTAACTCAGCCTTACTCATCATGGAACGAACCATATCCAATAGGGTTCGATTCCGCTTTTCAGATACACCGTTGTGTTGTGGTGTGTATGGAGGAGTACGCTGAGAGAGAATTCTATTCTCTTTTAAGTAGTCCAGAAACTCGGCACTCAAGTATTCACCACCTCGATCAGATCTCAGTGTCTTTATACTTTTGCCTGTTTGTTTTCCAACTTCATTCTTGTACTCCTGAAATTTCTCAAAGGCTTCGGATTTATACTTCATCAGGAAGATATGCCCATACCTAGAGAAATCATCTGTAAAAGTAATGAAGTATGAATAACCATTTCGTGCATGTGTAGACATTGGACCACACACGTCACTGTGTATGAGTCCCAAGAGCGAGCTCGCTCTTTCTCTGTGTCTAGTGAACGGAGTCTTTGTCATCTTTCCCATGAGACAAGATTCACAAGTGACATAAGACTGATACTCGAACGGATTTAAGTATCCCTCTTTATGTAACTTTGTTAACCGTGTCTCATTAATGTGACCCAGTCTACAATGCCATAAGAAAGCCTGATTTGTTTCCGGAGACTTTCTTTTAAGTGTGTTCTGGACACTGAAAATCTGAGCTTGATTTAATACGTATATCCCGTTTTCTAATGTACCTGACCCAATCAGAACTTGATTTAGGTGGATGTGGACCACATCGCTTACAAAAGTAAAATCATATCCTTCCTTAGAAAGCAAGGATACAGATATGATATTACAAGTCGCACCTGGTACATATAAACAGTTACGCATAATCAATATATGCCCAGTTGTCAGTCCAAGATGATATTCTCCTACGGATTCAACGTCCATGCTCATTCCGTTAGCAACCCTGAGAGTCATATCACCTTTCCTGATAACCCTACGGTTTCTCAGAGCCTGTAATGAATTACAGATGTGAGATCTTTATCCGGTATCCAATACCCAGGAAGTAGGGTTAACTGACATACAGTTCTTTACTACAAAAGACACCCGAAGCCGAAGCCACAACATACTTCGAATCCTGGCAACTGGCTTTGCTAGCCCTGCAATTCTTCTGCCAATGTTCATTCCCGTAACAATAGGAACGTCCCTCCTTTACTACATCCAGTCCCGAAACTTTTGCCCTTTCCTTTCCTTCTACTTCCCTGGTTTCCTTCAGGGTATAAGCAGAGGGCAAAGACTGTAGAATCAAGTCAGTATTTGACCCCGTTCTCCAACGTGGTCTTCAGGTCTGTGAGCTCAAAATAGTTGGTCTCTGTAAGGACGTTGCCCCCTACAGATGACCCGATAGCCAATCTCGTTTGAAGCAATTCGTTCGAGATCTCATATCTTGCGATACGAGATTGCTCTCCATATAAATCTTTGTTATGGAGGAAGATAGAAACTAAGTCTATCTTCTTGTGCTGCCTCTGGTTTGCACCATCAACTGAGGCTAACACGAAGCACTTGGCTTTCGCACAGTCCTTTTCCGATGTCTTACGGATGTCAATATCCATGACAGGGGAAACTGGTCCTGAGACGGCAGGGGTTTGATTAGTTAAGAGGTGTCCCAGCTTGTCATGGGCAATGGACATCTAGACAGACCTTTGCCAATCATAACTGTAACGTTTTGAAAATCGTTTCGGTGAAATTTCGCAAAAACGGTAAAATAAAGGGGTTTTCGGTAAAAAGTCAAAATACAAATATCTTTATTATAAAATTAAATATACATATTCCAGCTATGTAATTACTAGTATTTGATGTTTATTGACCCACTGGTGAAATTTTAAATTTTCTGAAAATTTTTCCGAAATTAATTATTTTAATATTATTTTAAGCCGTCACTAATATATTTAATTAGGGAAAATTACAAATTGGAATGAGTTGAAACAAATTTTGTGCATCATAAAACATTAAACAAAATTTTATCATGTGGTTTTTGAAACGAAATCGTTTGCCAAAACGGTTTAGAAATTATTGATGAAAAAAGGCTTTTTTTTAGTGTAAATGGATGTTGGGGTATTGTATTTGTCATTTTCCTTCACCCCACACTCACACACCCTCACCCTCTCACCTAATAAGGCTGAATTCAGCAGCTCCCCCCCCCCATTTCCCCACTTGTTTTTGCAAATAGAAGCTAAAGAAATGAAAAGAAATGAGAAGAAAGGGTAAATATGTATAAGTATTGGTTGGGTTGACTTGGACTTTCTTTGACTTGGACTTTTCTCCCCACACCCACACACTTCACTCCCATCCCTCCCCATTTCTGGCCGAGCCCTCCCCAAGTGCAGTCCCCTAATTTTCTCCTCTCATTTCCTCATCAAAAACCTATCAAAAATCTCCAAAATTCCATCACAAATCAAGCTAAAACCCAAATCCAACTCTTACCCATTTTTCCTTGACCTATTCTAGTATGGATCTTAGAGCAAGAAGCAAGTTTGTAAGGCTAGGTTGGATGTTTGATTCAAGTTTTGTGAGGTATAAATCCTTGTCCCATGGTTTGTTTATTGCTTAGTAACTTAATTGTTGCCATCATACTTCATTTGAAGCTAATTAGGTGTTTAATTAGGTTTAATTGCTTGTTTGGAAAAATTCAAGAAAAGGGTTTGTAAATCAAGTTAGGGTTTTTATTATGTAATTATAGTTGCAAGTGTAATTTATCATCTTATGAAATGATAAAACTAATCTTGTTGCTAATTAGAAATCGATACTTGTAAAATGTCCAAATTAAGCTTTTTATGCAAACTAGGGTTTTCATGAAATGCATGTATAGGTGAGATTAAATTATGGTTAGGGTTTTTATCACATTATTAACATCTTAATTTGTTGATTAGCAACTTAGATCTTGCAAATCCAACCTAAATTGTTGTTTGTGCATTTTGCTATAAAATTGTTAAAATTTAGGTATTTTGTAAACTAGAATTTTAGGGTTTTTGGAATTTAACGAGATTAAATTATGGGAATTATTTTTGTGACTTATTTGAGATATTTAGTGAATATTGTGGCCGCTAAATTCGTTTATACATCGAGTTTTGTACTAAAACAGTGATTTGTGCTTGCTAGATTTTCGGAAAAATGACTTTTTAAGTGAAATTGGAGTTTTTGCGAATTTTAAGCTATTTTATATTATAATTAGTGCTTGTAACTGTACAAATGAGTGTGTTTGGTGTTTTTCTCGATGTTTTGACGTTTGTACATCGACATCGAGGGTTGGTTTGGCTATTCTTGCATGTGTAGGCGATAGGTTTTGACCTATGCATGATACGCGCGCCGATTTAGTTTTCGTATGCCGTTTCGATTTTGAATTGGGTTTTTATGCGATACAATACGTTGTGATATGTAGGTACCCCATGTGGACTTCGAGACGACAAGCAAGCGCGTGGCGACGTCGGCACCGGCGAGCGAGGACCAGGTGAGTAGATTTATATCTACGGGGAGAAGTCGGGTGGATGGCGTATAGCACCCCCGCAGTCTGTGGTGGTGTATACGGATGCGTATACACACCAACAATTATTATATGTTATTTGGGATTAATAATGATGTTTAGGATGGATATTGGTGTGTTGGATTATTTTAGTGTTGCGAACCCTAGGGTAGTGTTGCACTACACATACACACATACATACTCACATACATTCCTATTTATATATGCTCATGGGATTCTTTATAGTTATGTGTTCACATGGGTATGGGACTATGTGTTCACATACGGATTTGAGGATGATACTTGGATTGAGATGAGTCGATGAGATTTGAGTCGAGGCCGTGAGATCGGTGATATGGCAGGGTTCGTATTTGATATACGACCTGATGTTTTAGCGGGTCCTTTGATGTAGTTTTCACACACGTGCATGCATACTTAGGTGGTATCAGTATTGTACTAGACAGAGATCAGTACCTGGATTAGGATCTTTGATAAAGAAGATACCAGATGAATAATGTGATGAACATGATATTGACCCGTACCCAGATTTGGGGATGCCGTACGACAGATTTACGTACGAGCTATATATTGATGATTGATCCACACTCTTGACTTGGGATGTCTGATTATAGATATGGTAGCGGATATGATATTATTGAGGCGGGATCACCGACTATATATATACAGGTATGTATACGTATCGACTCAGATATTAGGCGGTTTCCTTACCTGTAGTTCAGCTTGTTAGTTCAACCGTATAGTTTAGTGTAGTTGTTAGATTAGATTAGACTCCTACCTATTTCAAAACTAACGAATCGTGGGTATTTTAAAAGACAGGTCAAGGGATTCTACGGATATTTCAAAAGGCGTATCTTTTCTTAAAAACACCGTAGCCCTTATTTTCAAAACACCGCGATTCGTGTTATTTCAAAAGGCACTATTGTAGGACTTATATTAGGGTAATGCAGTTTAGTTATCGTTGTGTCTAGTATTCGGCTCCCGCATATTATTGCTATTGCTCCGCATCGCATACTTTTTGAAGTTCATATTTCATTATCGATATCATGCTGTTAGGACACCATCACCATTACCGATGATGCGTATGTACCACGTACACTTACTTGCCGGCTCACACACATCTTCATCGGTAATTGCCATGTCACGCACACCTTAGAAAATATTATTGCCTAATGTAGCTTGTTAACTAGTAGTTTTAACATGATGATTAGTTGCTTGCCTTATATGCTAGTTTAGACATTGTAGTTGTTACTTGTCACTTCATGCATACTGTTATTCATTATATGCCGCATTCATGGATGCTCATGCTTATATTCATGGTTTTACATGCTATTGATGATTCGAATTTCCATGATACTTTCTGGATTTGGAGGAAAACCGCAAAACATATATAAACTGCTTTCTCTCTTTTTAAATAAAAATGCGGTTTTCCCATGATGTATGAGTCGTCCACCATGAGTTTGCTGATGGATTTCGAGACCCGATTCGAGGAGGCGGATGAACCGTTTCGGGTACATGGTGGGCCCGGTAAGGTACCCCGGGGCAAGAAGCTCGTGGTGATGACGATGAGCCTGGCAGGGGGAGACTGCCTACCGGTGATTTTACCCGACGCGTCGGATATCCGGAGGATACCGTCGTGGTCTTGAGATGGATGGTAGGGGCCGGTCTGGACTGACGGCGCCCTAGATATTGAGATTGAGACATCGAGATTTCGAGATATTGAGGTACCGAGATTTCGAGATATTGAGGTACTGAGATTTGATGATACAGGCCAGTCCGGATAGCCGGAGCCTGAGGTTTTGAGACATTGAAATTTATATTTTGTGTCGATGCTAGACACTGTTGATGCCGATTTCATTTATGATACCTCATTTTAAAAATACAAAGGAAATCTCACTAATTTATGAAAACAGTTCCTTCATTTACATGTATTCTGTTTTCATGCATTCATACTTCATTCATATGATATATTGCTACCTGAGGCACTGACACGGGCACATGAGATCACACTCGGGTTAGATATTACCCTAGCCATTGTTATAGGCTGCATGTTATTCATATATTTGAGGATATATTATGATCATTGACCTAGGTTGCGTTATTTATGCGATTTCTGTGCGTAGATGTTTTTCTATTCACGAGTTGGCAACTCACCCCCGTTGTGCCCCAGTTTCTTGCAGGTTTGCCGTACAGGTTTCATTACGGCTTGCGGGCATAGTTTCCTTCGGGTGATTTGCTAGTAGGTGGGTTTACTTGTATCGTACCTCCCATTATATAACTTGTATATTATTACTCTGTTGTATCTAGAAGTTCCATCAACCAAACATGTATTTATTTCAGAGATAGAGACCAGTGATGTTATTCTTTCGACCTTAGAGTCGCGCGTTTTATTTCTGTGGTTTTCTTGTGGTTTTGAGTTTTTGGTCCTCGCCGTTGGCGTTGTATATTATATTGCTTGTGTGGTTGTGACCGTCGATTGACGAAGAACTAGCTCCCGCTTGGGGATGCCTTTTATTGATTTCGTATACTATTCATGTTGTATCCCGTTTGGGAGCCAGTATTTACAAAGGAGACTCTGCCGAAATTTTCGGGAAATATTGATGTTTTTTTTTAAACCGCATAATTCGGCTTATGCTATTAAAACTACTTGTTTAAATTGGTTTTCCTTCACTCTACTACTTTTCTTGGTTTGCATATCTGGGTTTTCGGCTTACTTGGATTACGTATGCCTCGAGACGTTTCGTAGTTTAAGTGCCGGTCATGTTCCGTACTTTCGGGACATGACAATAACAGTCAGGTTCAGTCATTTTATTATTTAGATGTAACCTATGTGTGGTCACTGGGTCACTGCAATTAAGAGAGAGAGAAGAAAACACTCAGCATGATACTCTTGCAAGTTTAGATTGGTTTTTAATTTATCTTAACAGGATGGCTCCCACTGTTTCTCGAATCCCTTCTCAAACCAAAAAGGAAGAATTAGCCGGGATCAATATCACCGTATAATGCTTACTTAACCGTTCAGCCAGGCCAGTGTCGGTACTTCGAGGGAGGTTTTCCAACGCTTTCGCAAAGTTCCTTAATTTAAGAACCTCTTTTCCCTGAAGGCGTAGCCCCGCTAACACTTTTCTAGACACCTACTTGGTTTATAGCATTGATCGTTAAGCGAGAAATTTCCCGAGGAGTAGCATATACTCACAGTAGGATCGAGATCCAAATATCATCATATGACAAAACTGAAGGAATCCTACCAGAAACATCACACTCCAAATGGTATGCAGCGCTAGCAAGTTTCAGTTTCTTTAGAAACTCCCGATGTGGATTTTGCCCCATGCTCTTATGACCTTGACGAAGGTCAACAAATCATAAGTCACATGTCAAGTTCTACCCGTCATTGTCCAGGTTAATTTAAACCCACCCGTATATACCCTTGACGAAGGTCAACAAGGTAATACGACTGTCCCAAACCAACGCATCTATCTATGCTACATATGAACACCCAACAGCTACCAATCACTATGCCTTGACGAAGGTCAACGAACATAGCTTGAATACTATTGAATATTCATATGGAACGACGGAGGGCTACGAATGGTTTTGGCGAAACCGTGAACGTAGTGAACTTGATATAATCGAAGGAACCTTGATAGCTTTTAAAAGGGGTAGCTTAAGCTCCGCATTTAAAAGTTGTTTTTGAAAAGAAACCGAGTGGTTTTGAAATTGTTCCAACGACTTTAATTTTGGTTTATTTTCTTTCATTAATTTTAATGCGTCCCATCATTTAATCTTACCATTACAGAAAACAACGAAAATATGACGTACGCTTATACCACCCGCATTCGCCACGGGGCCCCGTCATTACCCGTTAGGTTACTTAACTAACGACAGAGCGGGGGCTGGACTAGCGCGGATGCAAAACATAAGCAATGCCTAAATAGATATCATATATAGATATATACATTCGTCAGATGCAATGATAGCCATTCCAGATCACAGATGAACACATTGGATATACTAAGAATCCGCATTTCGTACGAGCCTGTAACGAAAAGCGGATTACACGGTCGCGATGAATAGCCAAATACCCCACCCTAGACCCCTACGGGTGCAGCAAACTACCCGCCAAATACCCGAAGTGAAGCAACCTCCCTCAACAACGTGAGTAGGCCACTCGGCACTTCGACGTACCCGGTAGTTTGTGCACCCCACCTTGGGTCTATCTTAGGAGCAAAAACAGTAAAAGAAATTATACAATGGCGGCTACAACCTCATCCCGGATGTGCGGCATATAAATAATATTACATCAATTACAAATTACATGAATTGAAAGATAAATAAAACTTTCATCTCATAACCCCCCGGCTATTCATCCACGACAATCCAATAAATTCATATACACAAACCAACATCATTACAGATCACAGATATGTATAACCCCCACTAATCGACGTATAGCGATTAGTAGACGTTCAATACATATATCACATCACAGATATAACCCGTTAGCTAAAGTCTTTAGAAGTTCGATCAAAAAACGGATTTTTAACCACCCCAAAAACAAATTTTTCTTTTTGGAAAATTTGGGCAGAAAAAACATATTGTAAAAATCGCAAAACACCCCCCAGAAAAACACTGCAGGAAAACCGATCCACGATCGAGTCAACTCGGCCGCGGATCCGCGGCAAGAAGCTGTTCTTGCCGCGGTTCCGCGGTGAGTTGGTCGGTTCGTTGGCTCATTTTTCTGCTGTGTTTACTAAAAACCCTGAGACGATTTTTCAGATGTGTTAAAACATTTTTAGAGCAGTAAAAAAATCGACAGAAAGTTTAAGTCTCGGGCATGTTTTGTGACTTTTTCTCCGATCGAACTTCTAGTTACTTTGCTAACATGTTAGATAGTGTTTAACTAGTCTCTGATACCACTGTAAGCCCACGTTACCCGTCCCCGGTTCTTTGGGGTTGCGGAAATGGTGAAAAATAATTTTTCGGTCAAGGTAACATGGACTCTAGAAAAGGATCTTTGCTAAACAAACTATCTAACAACCTAACTAAGAGATTAGCTACTCTGTTAGGGGTTATACCTAATCTTGAACTCCTTCTCTTCAACTCCTTGTAGTGGTCGGATCGGCCTCACCTCGTCGTCTCCTTGTGCCGAAGATGGATCCACCCGAAAGCTTCTACCTTTGGCTCCAAGCTCAATCTAGAGGAAACTAAAATCCTTGGCTTGCTAGACCTTGGACTTTAGGATGAGTAGAGAAGTGTTTTAGTGTTTTATCTCCAAGGCAAATGGTTCTCAACTCATGAGAGATTTTTTCCTTGAGCTAGAGGAAGAGGGAGGGCAAGAGGAGAGCTTGGTTGAGAGAGAGAGCAAATGATAGAATGAGAGAATACTTTTACAACCATGCTCTCAAAAGCCAAAATAATAATAATAATAATAATAATAATAATAATAATAATAATAATAATCATCAAGTATTCTTATGATGGTTCATGTCAAATTGTATTATCATTTCATGCACTCATTTTGTAAAGAACAACAAGCAAGCAAAAGTCATAGCCATGAAATGATAGCCATTGTAATGATGATGGTCAACAAGTCCAAACTAGTCAACCGGTCAACTAAGCCAACAAGTCAACAAAGTCAAACTTTCAACCCAACCATGGCACAATAATACTTAATTAATATTATTATTAATCATATTTCTTATTCTCATTAGGGTTTAGAAAAAGTCAACAGTCAACAACCTTAATGAGAATTCTCTGCCTCTGTCTCTGTCAACTGTGCATACATACCCGCATCCGTGTTCCGAGAAACACAAATACAAAGAGATCCTCTGCCTCTGTCTCTGTTAACTGTGCATACACACCCGCATCCGTGTTCTGAGGAATACGAATACAAAGAGATAAAACCAATCCCAAAACGTATACTAGGATCTGGTTTAAACCAAAGCCCGCTAGTAATAACTGCCCGGACACCAAACGTACACAAGTGCGCGGATGTGACCGAACCCTGTGGCAAAACCATGCGACCTCTACTCTTTTTGCCTAAAGGCGAATAGCTCTCTGTGTGGGACTCTAAAGACTCAACACTACACTGGCAGTGGGTTTAACCACAGACCGCAAGCGGCACTAACTGTGCGTAACGGCCCCCAGGTAGATGCCGATAAGAAGACTGACGAGGTGAACTCATCCGAACTCCTACTGAGCCTGAATATGACAGTCTACGTACAGTCCGGTCTGTTCATATAAGAATATCACATGGCAGGCCTAGAGGGGCGGTAAACGCCAGTCCCCTAATAGCGGTACAAGTCATGTCGGAGTGTAGCCCAGAACACCCTGAGATAACACTGGAAACCTACCAGTGTATCTCGCTTGCCCTGGCCAGGTACGACTGTGTGTAACGGCTCTCCTTGAAATAGCGCGATATCAACTCCCAATACCGGGAGAGACGAATCCTGTCTAACCGTCACTGCCTCCAAGTGCTTCGGGACTGCACCCAACTACTACCTGTTTGCACGACTCTTTTGAGCCGTGGTAGGGTAGTAATCAAAGTACAGTGGGAACACACTCTAGGCGAAGTGACAGTGTCAAGTCAGCGGACTAAGCTGTACTCATGTCACCTGGGAACAGATAACTGACGATAGGTATAGTACCAACCAATCTGTTCCCGACGAGTCCTGTCCAGTGTGCTCGTAACCTAACGAGCATCCGCATACTATCTCAAGTACGACGTATTGACGGCTGTGGGACAGACCGTCTCCCCTGCTGGGATAAGAAGCGCATACGCTAGTCTACTCCGGAGTATCGACGTCCTGTCTCGATAATCCTACGACTAGGGACCTGTATAAGGATGTGCTTGTGGATTACCCAGCCCCCACGAGTGTGACTGCCATCACAACGCTGGTAATCAAGCAAAGATCCTAAGGGCTCCACTAATATGTATAGGCGATATGTTAAAAGAAACACATGTACACACATTGAAATAGAAATAAACCAAGTAGCATACTACTATTTTGAGTAAGATTGTCTACACAAATATGAATATCCCAAGTTTCCATCAAGTAATATACAAGTTCGTAGTGCCATTAATAATAATAGTAAAAGCAGTAACAGTAGTAATATTAATAATAATAATACATGCCTTGTAATGTAAATAGTAGTAGTAGTAGTAGGTTTTTAATAGCAGTAGGAATAGTAATGATAATAATCTATATTTATATATATAATAATTTCTGTCATAAAATTTAGGTTGTCATAAAATTTAGGTTATTGGCATTAATATTAATAGTAATAGTAATCTATATATATGCCATTAATTTTTGCCATAATAGTACTATTAGAATGTTGTTTAATTTGTTTGATTTATGTGTGTGTAATAATTTATTTTATTCTTGCAGGATGATGTGGAAAATTTTGTTATGATTTAAAAGACCTCCAGTTTGATTGACACAAGGCATGTGTTTCAACTAAGAGTTAGCGCTGCTTTAAACCATTAGAATGTTGTTTAATTTATGAGTGTATAATAATTTATTTTCTTCTTGCAAGATGACAGAGAAGATTTTGTTATGATTTCAAAGACTACCAATTTGATTAACATAAAGGGTTGGCATTTATTTAGACCGTGTGTATAAAGATGAAAAAGGTTATAAAAGGAGTCATCAGTAAAATTTCGACATTTAAAATAATGAACATAATCGTGCAGCGCATGAGCCTAAAAGGTGCAGCATGATCTTTTGGTTTCATTCTGGTCTTTTAGATATGTACGTGTTTCCTATGATGAATGAATTATACATGATTTTTTAAGCAGCTGTACATGCATCATCCCTCGTAACCTACCAAAAGTAAATGCAAATGATCTGTGTTGGTTTCAAAGAAAAAAGGTCGACAATGGCCTCTCATATATGCTGCTGAAGTATGGAAAATTATTTAATATGCCGGCCGTATACATTCGGATAAGAGAGAGAAGAAATAGAAATATACGCCTCACACACTGCCAAAAACTGTTCGAAATTCCCCCTCCCCCTGCCCAGGTGAAGCATAGGGAATAACTTCTAGTGAAGCATGGCTCATGCTTTTGGACCCGTCTTTGTGCAACTAATGGATATACATTAATGGGTTGTGCATTATCCCAAGTAAATAAAAAGAAAAGTAATTCAAATATGAGTCCGATCATGCTCCAACCCATAAGATTTAGAAACATATCCTATCAACTTTGTAGCCATTATATTCACTTCGAGATTTATACATTCAATTATGAGAAAATTGTTCTCATTTAACTCAATCATGATATCATTGTTTGCATAAATTTTGAAGTAAACCTAATAGATAATAACCTGATAGGATTTTTTCACATATCCTATCTATAGAGTGGTGGATAGTGTAACTCATGGAAATCTTCTTTCAAATTGGTAGTGTTCTTTATTTAGGGTTTTAAGGTGGAAGCATATGGAAGATATTTTTCATTCCACGTGGGATGGATGCATGTGATTTATAGTATTTTCATTTCCTTTAAAAAAAAATATTTGCATTACTTAAAGATTTGTTAAGTTCATGGTTGGGAAAATTAGTTTATCCCCCAATCAATTTTAAAAATACTCACTACATAATTCATTATTCTACGCTATATGCTATATAACATCGTTTAACCTAATTGCTATCGTTTAACCTGGTTGTTATGTAACTCAAGAAAATAATCTAAACACAAAATATTTTACACTATATCTATAAATAGCTTACATTAAGCTAAACATAGACAGCAATAGTGAAAATCTAAGCTATTTATATATAAGATTTTACATAGGGATTTTGTTATCAAACTGGATTGGACTCTCAATTTATCAATTGAATCTAATATGCTGTGTAACACTTCATCCAATTTTCAATTCTCCATGACCTAAAAACATAAAATCCTACCGCCGCTCGATGGCTTTCAATCCCTAAGTCGACTCATTCTTATTTCTTGTTTGTCCTTGATTTTATTTCCATATTCTTCTCTATGACTTCAATACTTAATCCTGAACTTTATGGTGATTATTTTTTCCGGAAATTTAAAACTTGCATTGCCAACTTCGGTTTCTTATGATTATGATTTCTTTTCAAAATACTACCGGTATTGGCAACTCCAATTTTTAATTAACTTCACATAAAAAAAATGGTGCCATTGTTGCCAAATTTTGAAGTGGCAAGGACTAAGGCCCTTTATAATTATGAAAAATGATGAGCTCGATTTTCCTAATCAATTATCAAAGGGGTTGATTGTTAAAAGCTCTCGGCCTGCTCGCTCCAGAGCTGTCAAAAACCTTTCAATATTTTCAAAATTGTTGCGAAGGGTCTACTATTTAAAATCTTTGTGATAGATAAATGGACTGCGTTTCATTTAGGCTTTTATTCCCTCTCAACTGCTTAGATATTACAGTTAACTGTTTAGATATTAGACAACTTGTATAAATGGGTTTTTAATTGAGTACAATGCCTTTTTAAGGCCCAGGGTTTTAACACAAGTTTTAAGCGGGCCGGGGGCTTGTTGACAATTTACCCATTATCAAATGATGAATTTAAAAAATAAATTTGTCCAAATTAGCGTCGGTTTAGATAGACCATGGCCCATTAACAATAACGGGTTCAGATCGGGTCCCAACACCTTCTCGAAACCCGTTAACTTTCGTGCAGGAGAAGTCGGGGCTTTCTTCATCCAAAATCTATATTTCCAACTCAAAATCCATCGCTCTCTTCGAGACTAAACCTCGAAAGCTAGGGTTTCGATCGCAGCCATGGCAATGCACGCAGGGCTCGGCCTCTCGAAGATCATACTCATCGCAGGAGCAGGTGATCTCTCTTCTTCACTTAATTTTTCCCTTTTCTTCGATTTTCTCAGTATTTTTTTTCTCCTTTCTTTTCGTTTTTTAGGGTATACTGGTGCAATTGTGTTGCGTAATGGAAGGCTTTCTGAAATCTTAGCCGAGCTTCAGGTTAATCTCTCAACATTTCTCAATGATTTCTATTTATTTGCTGAAATTCGAGGCAGAAAGTTTGAAATTTATGTTCGATTTTTTATTTTTATTTTTTATGGGATAGGATATAGTGAAAGATAAATCTGGCGGAAAATCGGGGTCTGATACTGATTACGGCGATGCGGTTGCCAATCAGGTAAAAGATTGAAATTGGTGAGGGTTATCTTTTTGAATTATAATATTGTGGGTCTTTTTTTGAAGTTACTGTTGAATATGTTTTAGGTGAGGCGGCTGGCCATGGAGGTCCGGCAACTTGCTAGTGCGAGGCCTGTGACTGTTATCAATGGAAATTCAGGTATATTATATAGTTACACCTAAAGAAGACTCTTTGGATGGTATTTTCTACCGGGGCGTTTGTTTTGGATGTTATATGACAACTGTTGGCCGACCCTTTAGTATATCAAGCCCTTAGATGAAGTAGTCTCTAGCAAGGTTCGAGAACTCGGCCGAAACCTTAGAGTTTCGGCCGTTTCGGATCGGTATCAGAGAAGACCGATCCGAAACAACCCATAAATACCGGTTTCGGCCGATACCATCACACAACCATTGTTTCAATGCAAAAACTCAGAAAATATTGAAAGAAAACTTTGATTTATCCAAAAAAAGATTGAAACTTGCTGCAAAAACTTATCTTAAATGAAGGATCAGGTCGTGGTGGCGAAGAGGAAAGGCGATCTAAGAAGAAAACGAGTAATTTTGACCTTGGAGGAGCAGTTCTCGACTAGGATTGGGGAGAGGCGGCGGCTCAGTGATTAGGAGTTAGGGTTTTCTAAAAGGGCTGCTTATGTATAATGGGTTGAGTGAGATTATTGGGCTTTTTTTTTGCTTGGGTTAGCAATTGGGCCTTTGGGCTAACTTCATATTGGATTGTATACTAATTGTTCATGGCTCTTGGCTAATTATAGCTTGTTGGATAATTATAGCTTGTTGGATAACTATATATATTATGCCTAATATAAGCATATTTTCACATATAATATATGTAGATACATATTTATATCGATACCGAAACTGAAAACGAAACTAGCGAAACTAACCGATACCCACCGAAATTTGTCAATATTCAAAGGACTGAAACTGAGACCGAAACCGAGTTCTCGAACCTTGGTTTCTACCATGGTTTGAAGTAAACGATTCTAGGGAGTAAGTTCAAACCACTTCACTATTTATTCACCCTAAAATATGTTTTACTGCACAAAGCATTGTATGTTTGTTATTGATAATTACGGCCAACTAATAACTAAGCTAAAATTTTCGGTGAAGTTATAGGCATGGTAAGGCATAAACATTTCATAATTTCGTAGTGTTGGCTTTGTGATGCATGTGAAGCGTACATCGTATGATTGCTTGATATATGCGGTTAACCTAGATCTCATAAGCTTAAACATTTCATAATCTTGATCCTTTTCTATTCAAGTGGATATATGAATTTGACTACTTACATCTCAGGTTTAGAAGGCTTCATATATAGAAAAAAATATACAACTTGATAACCTCCTGGTTCAGAAGACTCTGGATGAAGAGGTGCTTATAGTCAAATATTGTGGGTCATAAGGCAGGTAGGGAGACGATAAATGTTTTTTAAGCCTATGGCACCGTATGCGTATCAACTACCAACCTTGTAAAAAAAGGGTCCTCAATTTCAAAATTTTGGTACTTAATGTCTCATTGTTGGATTTCCTCTTCTTCTGCAAAATTTACTCGTTGTATTCCAATATACTTGTTAATAAATAAATTAAAGGTGGTAAGGGCATTCGACAAAGATTAGCATAATTAAACTGAAAAAGCTAAGGAATTGGGATGGACATTGAAGGGTTCAAAAGGAAGCATAACAATAAAACCCTTAATGATTACAGACCAAAGAAAAGAAGTCGAGAAAACTTGGCATAGATTTTTATCCTGAACTAAAGATCTCATCAAAACCCCTTTTTTTCTCTTTAATTCTTGATCATCCATTGATGGGATGCAGTTTCATTTTAAGCTTAACTCTATTTTCTTCTATACGAAGAATGGTATATATTTATATAGAGATAGGGGGAGAGAGAGAACCCATTAGTCCCAAACATGGTTAGATCCATCCAATAAATGGTGCGAGATTTCTTTAGAAATAATTTTATATGTACATACATATGTATAAGGAAGTGATCCATTGCACCCCAATCTGTGTTTTTTGAAACGGGAACTTTTGATTCACAACATATTTGAACGATTGGAACCGTTCATGTAGTTCTTGATGCCTCAAACCAATGTGTAGAGAAGTCAAAAGATTTGAAAATATACATTAGATGAAGTTTATGTTGCATTATCAAATGGCGTTCATTTTTGCACCCATTTATGTATGTGTTAGAGATCTTCAAATTGTTTGATTTTCATACGCATAAGTTTGAAGGTAGAGTGATCAACTTGAACGGTTTGGATCGTTCAAATATGTTGTGGATCAAAAGTTCCAGTTATTCCAAAAATGCGGACCGGTTTGCAATGGAGCTTTCTCCCATAAGTATATATGTACATATATACATGTATATGTATATGCATATATCTATGTGCTGTGTGCGCGCACACGCGCGCACGCATATATGTATATTTGTGCGTATATATATGTGTATATTTGTGTGTGCATGCGTGCGCGCGCATGTGCCGATCCTATGAGGGCATGCCTCATTTTTTTATTATGAAGCCAACTCCTAAAAACACACAACCCGCCGTATTTTTCACCGAAAAAACATGTTAAACTTTCATTATAGATCATTCTACTTAAGCCAATAGTAGGTGGAGCTATGTAGCACATATTCCTTGTCGAGGAGACGTATCTAGGAGACGTATATGTATCGGAGATGTATGCATATCAGATACTTTCTAATTCATCTATAATACTTGTGGAACTCTAAATTACACATGTGATCGATGCAACAGACATGGATGACCAACTAAAACATCAATTATCTATACACTAAATATAATACATATCTGAACTTTTAGTTTAGATATATAGTTTTAATATTTTTTATTAATATGTATGCATATTTTATACAACAAATACTCTTCCCGTATCCTTAGTTTTTCAAAATTGCGGATTCACGAATCCGACTTGTATTGTGCTCTGTATCCGTATCCGAACTATGCTTGCATAGTCAATCCGGTAATACAAACCAAAGTTTTAAATATCGTTAAATATCGGATATCAGAAACGTATTGCAACGTATTGCAGATATGCTTCATATGTCGGATATTGTCGGTATATGGGGAGATATTGTCATATCGGTCGATATATCGGGCGATATTATATCAGTTTATCGTATCGTTTGGGGTCCCAAATTGATTTATCGGCCGGTATATCGGTCGATATGACTGATATTTGATTCCCTGCTGCAAACCATTCATTGTTACAACCTAGATTTATGGTTTCTATTAAATGTCATGGACACACATTACCAAGCCCTGGAAATATCCATTTGATCACAACCTACTGAATACAAGGACATCCCTTGCCATCTTTCATGCAAGATTTCCCCTAAGAACTTAAACTTAGGATTTATATAGCGATAATATTGATCCTCCATTTTTAATGACTAAGTTCATGGCAACCCAATTGAGCATCGCAAGGCACGGTAAGACATGGTGGTGGAGCCTGGTGCTTTTTCATGGAGAAGACTCACATATCCTGATCAACTGATGCATGCAGTCGAGAAATCACATTTTCTAATTTGGAATTTCAAGTCTAAGGAATAAGGTCAAGTCTCACCAAATGAGCTTTAGACATAATAGTTTACATAGCATAGAGCACACCATCCATGTCTTCTTGTGTATAAAAACCTGAAGTGCTATTTACCAAAGAGATTTATTGCAAGTTACATGCAGGAACATGCGATAAGCCAAATCATTCCGTATGAAAATATTTAAGAAAACTATTCAAAGATAAAAGGCTGAACCAAAGCTATCTATTGCATTAGGTAGTAGCCTGAACAAAACATAGTAATTGTCACTTTCTGTATAATTTTTTTTATTACTGGATTTTTTATGACGGGTTTTCAAAACTCCAAGAACTAAACCGGCTACCCAAAATAACTCATTGAGCTCGACACTTAATTATTGGTGATATTTTGGCCAATATGAAGCGGCTAATATATTGGGCGATATTCAGACTATTGGCTGATATTTAAGCAAAACATCTGCTATTGTTTGTATCGTATCGCTAAGGGTCTCGAACCGATAAATCGGCTGATATTTGAATGCCTTGCTAACTCTCCCATCTCCTTGAACTGTTGTTTGAATTGCTTCAATATGTTAAAAAGCACTCCATCAAAATATGTGTTCATTCAATTTTTCTTAGATATGTCCCATTAGCATTCCTGGTAGATGATATCTTCTTGTTGACATCAGAAATTTATGACTATGCTTTTGTTTTGACATTGTTTCAGTGCTATTCTTTATTTATACATTTATTTATTTATTATCTGTATATATACAAGCTAATTTTTTATTTGGAGGCTTTGATGATGCTGAGCTGCTATGCCAGGGAACATGACATCACTGATTGTGCCAGCTGCAACGTTGGGGGCATTAGGTTATGGATACATGTGGTGGAAAGTAAGTTTACAACTGTCATAATTGTTTTCATCTCTTTAATGCCAGATGCACAATTAAGCGTAGCATACATCGATCATGTGCCTTTTAATGTTCCAACTTTATTCTCTTCCAATCCCTGCAGACATTTGTGTTGTAGAAACTAGTTTCTCAGCAAGGTTGCACGGACACTTCTAACCGGTTGCCGTATCCGTGTCTGACATGTATCGGCTACCGACACTTGCAAGACACTTGCACGACACGTATCGGCCGCGTTGTATATACATATAGTATGTGTTCAATGCTTGTTATATGCGTATAAACATATTTGTAGTTTGTTACTAGCGCATAACATGATAAGACTTGTTAATTTTTTCTTGTTTTATATTGTCATAATAGTTTGATATATTATCTATGTTTTATACTGTATATATAGTCGTGTCCCCATATCTTATATTTTAGGATTTTTCCGTGTTGCCGTATTGCATCGTGTCGTACCGGTGTCTCCGTATCCGTGTCCATGCAACCTTGTTTCTCAGTAATGCATGTTATATTGTGAATATGGCTCTTGCGAATTTTTATTCAGTCAGCCACTATGAGCTATTATTGGTTCAGACTTCTTTTGGTCAATGCATGACAAGTTATGATTTCTGATAATTTCTTAGGGAATCTCCTTTTCTGATCTTATGTATGTCACCAAAAGAAGCATGACTACTGCAGTTTCAAACATGACAAAGCACCTGGAACAAGTCTCTTCTGCACTTGCCGTAAGTCTTCAACTGCTATTTCTCCAACCAGTGTCATCTATATCATCTTTGCATGCAGAATTTTTATTAACTGTGGACTTTTCCTGTGCTTTGACATAGGATATTTAATAATACCTTTTGTAGCTGAAAGTTAAAGTAATATCTGTTTGGATTTGTATTTACGCGGGAGCAGCAGTACTGCTGTTTTCCATTGGCTCCAGATATTTAGTGTACGGGCGTTTGGTCATGATAGCCAAAATAGATGCATGATTGTCTGCTTACAAATATATAATTTCTGCACTTCTAAATTTCTCCCGCATAATTTTCATTCTTCTGCAGTTATTGAGGATATCAGAATTTTATGAAAACCTATTATATTCTTTTCTCCTAGGTTAGTATGTTGTCTTGCGCCTTAAGAGGGGTGGGCATGTCTTAGGTGTTGAACCTCCTATAGATGGTAAACACGCTTTCATATGCTAGCAATTTTTAGATTTGCAATACATGTTTGGCAGGACTTTTTTTTTAAATCACTTGCCATCAGATTGGCAACCTAGAGTTATCCTGATTTCAGTGCACCACTTGATGCCAAAATGAAGAATGGATATTTTCCTGATACCATCCACGATAAGCTTACCCCTTACTAATTAGTTTTATCTTCAGTACAAATAATATTATGATCTTCCCTTGTTATGACATGGAATCTGATCTCTTGATTATTTGTTCCTCAGGCTACTAAAAGACATTTGACACAGAGGATTGAGAATATGGATGGAAAATTGGACGAACAAAAGGAGATGTCAAAAGAAATAAAAAGCGAGGTAACGCCAATGAATAGATGCAGATTTTCATTTTGAATTTAGGTTCTAGCTGGCAGTGTGACATTTATAAAAACTATTTTTGTGAATATTAACAACATATACCCATCTTGTCCAAATTGTCAGTAATTTCTTTTTATTTTTTTTGCTTTACTTCTTTCTCTACAGACTAAAGCTATTTGATCTTTCAGCTACTTGTTGAGTTGAGGACTACCTTTATGTGCATCTCACAGGATACTGTGTCGTGATAACTTTTCTTGGTTCCACATACTTATATGTTGATGTGCAAGAAACTTTCACTGAAGGACACAATGAGTCTTCATGACCAATGGCATTCAAATATCATCTGAAAAAATTTCACACTGTTTTTACTAAATAAGTGCACCACATTCCCCCCTTTGTGATGGGTGTATAAGTTGAGGAATTCATTCATGCTGAATACTCTCGCAAGATAACTTTCAATTCTTATGTTCTTTTAAATAGGTGTCTGATGTTCGCGGTAAAGTCTCCAATATTGGTTTTGAATTAAACTCACTTCAGGAGCTTGTTTGTGGTCTGGTAAGTAACATCCATTTATTATGAAATGTAACTAGTACTGAAATTGATTTTCTAAACATATCAATCATTATCTTTTTCTCTGCAGGATGGGAAAATCAATGCAATTGAATACAAGCAGGTACCTTTTGGTATTTATAGAACATTTTTGTCTTGCTATAATTAACTGTGACCCATCATTTGGTGTAAAATCCATGACTCTACTCTAAACAGAGAAGAGTAGCTTAATACTTTTTAAACCATGAGCAAGGACTGATAGTTTTGAGGATTAGAATTACCATGTGCTGTAGCATGTCCGGGCTTTGTGCTGATTTCACAGGAAACATGAACCGAAAGTAAGGTCTGTATTAAAGCTTTAACTCATAGCCACACTGTAATTGGAGCCCGTTTCATTAGCTCTGCAGCCTGTATATGTTCCTTTCTACTATAAACATTAGCTCTTGGTCATGCTGAATTGAATATTAGGTAGGGTTGGTTTTCATGCCATAAACTATTTTTCAGCTACTAAATTCAAAATTTGATGATATGTTTTGACAAGACTGGGAAGCCAACTTTGTTGCAACAGCTTTTGTGAATTCTGACAGGACAGATAGGATTGAAATATTCAATCATGAGATATTTTCAATATAGGTGGTATGTAGGGAATATCAAAGAGACCTTCTAGCTGTTTGACCTTCTGTTGATGTTGGATGGGGTTTCTTTCACATATATGAATGATGACAATCCTTAATAAAAAGGGTTTATTACTTACCAAAACTTAGCTAATTACTAAATTACCCCCCTAAACCTGGTAATTACCTACACCCCCCTAAAATTTTAAAAATTCACTTAAAGAACTCTCGACTGTCTAGAAAAAGCATCTTTTTAGAATTTCATTTAACCCCGTTAATATTTAACGGTAATGAATGTTTTACAATTATTTTTAATTAGTTTTTCCTTAACTTAGTTTATTTTAAAATTAAGATAATTTTAAATTAAAATAATAAAATTTGTTCTTCTTCCTCCCCCATTCTTCTACTTATTCCTCCTCCTCTTCTTCTAGATTTGATTAAACATGGAAGATTAAGATGATGATGATAATGAATATGATGAAGAAGATGACAACTTTACCAAAGGAGGGAGGTTGGGGGCTCGATTTGGACGAAGGAGAGGGATGTGACTTAATTTTGGGCGGAGGAGGGGATGGGTCTTGATTGGGGCTGAGAGAGGACAAAGGAGGGAGATGAGAGCTTGATTGGGGTTGGGGGGGTGAGGAAGGAGGTTGGGTTGGAGTGGAGATCAGGACGAGGATGGAGGAGGATGAGGAGAAGGTGGAGTTTTTGGTTTTGGAGTAGGATTTTACTATTGGGCTTGTTAAGGAAAGAACAGGGAGGACGATGGCAATGGCCGAAGAGAGGGGTGGCATCACCGGCGAAGGGGGTGGGAGAGGAGAGGTTAGCGCTAGGGCTGGTGTTAGAGTTTAGTTAATTAACATTTTATTTATTAACTTTTTTTGTTAAGAATTTAAAAATAAGAAAATTAAATTTGATGGATGGACAGCATTATAGGGCCGCTTTTAGTGAATTTTTGAAGTATTGTTTTAGTAATTATCAAGTTTTTTTTGGGGGGGGGGTGTTTTAGTAATTAGCTGAGTTTTGGGGGTCAATTAAGTAAAAAAAACCCTAATAAAAATACATTTATTATGAAGTAAGAAATGGAAGGCATAACAAAATAGCTAACAGCAAAAAAATTGAAATTTGATGGGGACGTTCTCTTGCATGATGAATAAATAACTGTGATAGCACTTCTTGAACATTTGATGGGAAAGTATTGTTGGTGACAACTGTATCACTAATTTTTATTGGGCATAGAGATAACACTGATGCAGTATATACTACATAGTTTAGCTGCCTAATAATTGTTGATAACTTTATGTTCATATGATGCTTTAGTGCTGGTTGGAATTGCTATACCCCCCACCCCCCCTTCAAAAAAGGGAAAAAAAGAACTACTGCGAAGAACATTATGTCTATACTAGTTTTATTTGCAAGTCTAAGAATATGATCATAAAGCAGTTATCATTTAGTGATATTGCCAACCTGTCTATTGCTTTCTAACATAGAACCCAGATGTTGCTGTTGTATTTCCTTTGGTTGATCCTTTGCTAACAAATCTGCCACCAACAGAAATTTACTTGCGACGGTGTGATGTACCTGTGCCAATTTGTTCAGGAGAATGGAGGAGGAACACCAACTTTTCTGCAGGTTTGTCTTAACAATCTCTGTTATTATTGATTCTAATCTCTTTTTGTGTTCTCTAATTATTCATGTTTAATTATTTTGTGGTAAAGTTTTATAGAACACCTGGTAGCGATTCAATATGTTTTACAACTTTGTGACATTCTGTATTTCTAATTCCAGATTATTCTTTACAGCAGTTTTCCCTATATGCTGCTTGTAGGACTGAATTTCTGCATAGATGAAACTTGAGCGGCACTAATGCTCGCACGAATTAAGAGCAGCTTGCTTTAAAGCAAAGTCATACCTCAATTATTCTTGCCATAATTATTGTAACCGCAAAATGTTCTCAATGTGCAATCAAACATGACAACATTAACAGCAACTGCAGTTTTTGTGTGTTCTGTACTATTGGTTACCCGTTTGTTCACCTGTTAAATTGGTGTTGCATGATTAGGTGAGGAGTTTGGACCAACCATCCATGCGCCAAAAATTATAGTTCTCTTTCAATGGTTTTTTGTTTGTTATTTATTGTTTTCGCGTAAAAATTCTCCCATAAACAATGGGGTGGCTTCATAAGAGATTTTGACCAAGGTATAGGACTGCCCGTTGCCCTCTCTT
Source organism: Agapanthus africanus (assembly GCA_030015575.1). Taxonomy (NCBI): domain Eukaryota; kingdom Viridiplantae; phylum Streptophyta; class Magnoliopsida; order Asparagales; family Amaryllidaceae; genus Agapanthus; species Agapanthus africanus. Next base: position 198,306,786 of record CM057348.1, on the reverse strand, counting down.
AGTAACCTCCAAAATTCTAGTTGAGAAATCGGACGAGAGAGACGCTGTTCCATATTTTTTCTTCCCCAATTAAGTTTTCTTCTTGTGTCTTCTTCTAGAGTTTCTGTTGCATTCTATTGATGATCTGAACTCCCATGATATACTGATGTGATTTTTAAAAAAAATTATCAGAATCCTTTATGTTATATTGAATATGTAGGCCAATGACTTAGTTGTTATTGGCCAAAGGAGTAGGCACAGCGCAAGCGGAAAAACATGTATAACAAAAATTCCTACGAGCACAAACACCCGCAAACCCCAAGCAATCATCCAAACACATGAACTAGCAACTAAAGAGAGCAAGTATATTAACTAGAAGGCGGTTTTGGGGAGCTACAACCTCTGTAGCGTGTCCGATCGTCTATCGGAAGACCCTCGCTAGATTTCGTGATCTCCAGAGAGTCAACTAGCCGACCGCCTCGCAGTAGATGATCTGCGGTGAAGAGTGGCCATCGGAAACTCCATCTCCAACTTCAAGTGGAGAAGCTCACACATTGAACTTGCTAGGTTAATGTGTGAGACGATGCGATTAAGAAAACCTATCATTTTGAATTATAATCTCATTTCCATGCTCCACTATATTTGTAGAGAGGTGGAAGAAGAAGCTTCCATGGAAAATTATGAATAAGAATTTAACACAAAAGAAAAGAATAAGAAGAGAAGAGAAGAAATGAATAAAACAAAGAAAAGAAGTAAGAAGAAGTCCACTCTTCTTATTTCTTCTTTTTATTTCTTTTCATTTCTAATCTTTTCTTTTCTCTTTATGTTTATTCTTAACATATATCATTTCTCTTTACATTATATATATAAATATATATTTATAAAAAGAAGAAAACATGTATCGAATACATTTCCATATTATGTATCGTATACGCAATAATAATATATCAGTATCTCATACTAATATTATAAAATTAGAGTTATCCAATACACAATATTAGAAACCATATCGAAAAACGGTTATTAAGTCAACACTCGATTCAATATTCCGGTTTTCAAACCGATTAGTATTTTTTGGACATTTGATTAAATCGTACATTTAATCGAACTCCTGTACGTATTTTATACACATGCCACATCAACATTTTGTCCGGACACGCACTTTCGTTGCGGGACTCTAAAGACCTGTTAATACGCTGGTAGTAGGTTATATAGGATTATATCCGATTAAATCCGAAACACTTTTAGATTCAATCCCCCGATGGGATAACCCACAAGCACGCCAGTGGCACTAGCTGTACCTAATGGTTATCCAGGTATGATCAAGATAAAAGCAGGTCGACGAGCAAGCTCATCCGGACCCTATAAAGTCTATAAGTGACGGTCACCGTACAGTTCGGTCTTTTCGTCTATGAGTATCGCATGTCGGGTCTAGGGTTTGGAATCCGTCAGACCTCAATAAATCGATAAGTCGTATGACAGAGGATTCATAACCAACCGGACATACAACCGATAACACTTATCAATTTATCTCCACAACGGTAGCCACTGATTTGTAGTTGTAATCATGTCCCGCACAGCGCGACATCAACTCCCTATACCGGGAGAGACGAATCCACTCGATCGCTCACTGCCTTCACGTGTTTCGGGACTATACCCACAATAACTTTTTTGCACGACTCCTTTGAGTATTGTTTGGATAGAAGTCTAAGTATAGTGGGAACATACATAAGATATTATAGCGATCTCAGGTCCTAAGGATTACCCTATACTCGTATCACCACAGAACTGCTATCTGATATTGGTATATTACTAACTAGGAATTCTCGGTGAGTCCATCCAGTACAACTCATACTCTTATGAGCACTTCACTCTTATGAGCACCTGAATACAATCCTCGGTGTCACTGTAGGTGTTTTTCGTCACCCCATTGAGATGGGAATACGTGCGTGCTTGTCAGGCGCATTATGGATTCCCCCTGCCTAAGGTAGACTGGGGTTTATTGATTGTGGGGATTCGAATCTCCGGCAGCCGCAGACTAACCTGCCGTTAATTACCCCTTGCCATTGGAGCAAGAGAACCTCCGATTGACGGGTCAAACATGTCATGCGAACTCAATGTGCAGTGTTGTGTTTTGAAGGGTTTTGGATATATCGGGGGCCCCACAGAGTTTTTTCGGGGGTCCCACTACCCGAATAGCGGGCTGGGGGTCAAGAGGGCTAGTAGCCCCCTTGCGGAGTGCAGGGCAGCGTCCCGTTAGAAATTTTTTCTAACGGGGGAGATATTTTTAGTGTGGAGTACATGTAAAATGAGAGAAAAATGGCATCCAAAGGACGCGTGAGTGCCAGCGCCCACGTGCCCGGCACGTGGGCGCTGGCGCTAGCGCTTTGGGCGCTGGCGCCTCACGTGTCCGGCACATGGGCGCTGGGCGCCGGCGCCGGCGCCTCACGTGCCCGGCACGTGGGCGCTTCGGCGCCGACGAAAAGAAGGGGTTTTTACCCCCGGAAATAGGAGTTGAACTCCAAAAGAAGATTTTGAGTGGAGTTAAATTCCAAAAGATTTAGATTTGGAGTTAAACTCCTAAAGGATATGGATTTGGGTCTTGAAGTTGAACTCCCTAAAAATCTTTAGAGGTTCTTCTTTCTTAAGTCTTGGATCTTCTCTTGAGCCTTGGATCTTTTCCAAAATGGATTTTCGGAGATGGGTCTCTTTCTTCCTCCTCTTTGTTGGCCGGATCTTGGAGGAAAGAGGGGGTGGGATTCAAAATCTCCCATTTTTGAGATCTGATGAAAGATCCAAGTTCCTCTTCATGGGTTTGATGGTGAAAAACTATTTATTTTTAGAAAAGGAAGAGTTAAAACTCTTGATTTAATTCAAAAAAGGGAAGAATGTTTTAGGACCTTGAGGAAGGAGAAGGAGCACAGACCCTAACTTTTTGAGAGGAAAAAAAGTTGAGATATTTTCATTATCTTTGCATTTATAGGCTATACACTTTACATATAGCCCTTTGGGGTTTACAAAATGGCATTTTGCCGATCCCATGCCTCATGTGCTCATTTCTTTTGCACATGAGCTATGAGTTTTTAAAAAAATTGGCTTTATGTCCATTTTTCTTATATTTATTCATAAAATAAAATAAAAGAAATACACCAAAATTATTTATTACAAATTTTTTTTATTTTGGCATGGGGAGGTCGGCGGCTTCATGAGCCGCGCTCGACCCGGGCATTGGCCCACTTGACCTGGGCTTGGGCCCACTTGGCTTAGGGATGACTTTAATTTTGACTTGATCAACCGGGGTGTAAATTTTGATCCCAACAAATTGCCTCAATCAATAAATACACACCACATATGTGGGTTATGTGCATGAAATTGATGGATCTTTTTTCGTGTGGAGGTTGATTTAATTTGGTTCCCGTGTTAATGACGTGCAGGTCGTTTATGCCATTTTAGCGATGTGGATGGTCGGTTTTGTCCTTTTTGCGACTTGGACAGACGGTTCTGCCCTTTTTGTGACTTGAGCGGTCGATGCTACCCTTTTAGCGACGTGGACGGTCGATGCTGTCCTTTTAGCGACTTGGATTGCCGGTTCTGCCCTTTTTGCTACTTGGACTGTCGGTGCTGCCCTTTTAGCGACGTGGTCGGTCGGTTCGACCCTTTTTGCACCTTGGACGGTCGGTTCGGCTCTTTTTGCTATTTGGACGGTCGGTGCGGCCCTTTTAGCGACTTGGATGGTCGGTGCTGCCCTTTTAGCGACGTTGACGGTCGGTGCTTGATTTGACTTGCTCCGCTTCTTGCGGTGTTAGGGATTGGATTTGACTCGTTCCGCTTCCTGCAGTGTCAGGATTTGACTTGTTTCCGAGGTGGAGCTTGATTCCGCCAGGGAGGTAGTTAGTTGTCTTGCTGATTTGATGTGAATTGGGTTGACATCAGTATTACTACGCTGGAATATGGTACCAGGAGCGAATCATCATTTGCTGTAAGAATTTCCCTCATTCCCAGTTTAACGACTTAGGGGCCATCTGCTCCCAGTTTAACGACATAGGGGTATCTGCTCCCAGTTTAACGACTTAGGGGTTTAGTGGATTGGAGTTTGGAATTTTGGGGTTAGGGTAGGCATCAGCGTTGCTAACACTGACGCATATGTGCAAGGAGCAATTCATCATTTGCCTTTTCCTGTTGGGGAGCGATGATTTAGGAGACAGGTTTAGGTCCCTATCATCTAACGCTTTTCAATTATGAGTCGTAAGGGTCCTATAAAAGCATTTTCTTCCTACGAGCCGAAAGGATCTCATAGGTGTACCTTCTCCTTAGGAGTCGTGGGGACTTCCAAGTATGTTTTTCCTTTGTGAGTCGTAAGGACCCACGAAAGTGTTTTCTTACGAGTCGCGAGGATCCCGTAAGTTTGTTCTCCTCATGTGTCGTGAGGACACATGAGTGGGTCTTCCCAAATGGAGCATAAAACCAAGGGCGGAGACCAGCCGCGTGACTGGTGATTCGGTGAGGCATGAGTATGATGAGAATTATTTGAGCCCGTGGATTGTATACGGTAGTCAACTTGGGGACCAACCGTAGGCTTGGGACATTTTGGAAAATTGGATTTTGGTTGGCGTCTGCATCGCTGCACTGGAATATGATATCAGGAGCGACTCATCATTCGCCGTTTGGGGACTTGGAATTTGGATTTTGTTTGGTATCAGTATTGCTGCATTGGAATAATGCCAGGAGCAACTCATCATTTGCCCTGGGAGGATTTGGTTTTTGGGTCGGCATCAGCACCGCTAACACTGAAGCGTAATGCCAGGAGCGACTCATTATTTGCCATTTTCCGTTGGGGAGCGATGACTTAGGAGACAGGTTAGATCCATATCACCTAAGGCTTTTCAATTTTATGATCCGTAAGGGTCTCATAACAAGTCGAGAGGATCTTGCAGGTGTATGTTCTCCTTAGGAATCGTGAGGATTTCTAAGTGTGTTGCTCCTTTGTGAGTCGTGAGGATCTCACGTAGGGATTTTCTCCTCATAAGGCCGAGAGGACTTTGCGAGTGTATTTTATCTCTTTTCACGAGTTTGCGTCCTTTCGGGTTTTCACAAACTCACCGGCAGTCATGCTGTTTTTACTCACGGAGCCTTTTCGGATTTTTATTCGTGCCTGTTTGTCTTGTAGACATACCGTTTTTTTAGGCCGGTGGGACTTTAAATGTAGTTTCGCCGGTAGGACTTTGGGAGAGATAGGGGTCATCTACGCCTGTGGATTGTATACGGTTTTGCAGGATGTATGATCCAGACCATAAGGCCGGTGTGCTCAATTCGTCTGCGACTTGGAGCATTCACGCGTAGTATTTCTTGAGATATTGGCCATTGATGGATGGCATGGGCCTTTCTCTAGTTGGTAGGATCCTCCGTCGAACACTTTCTCGATGACGTACGGCCCTTCCCAATTTGGCTCGAATTTTCCCTTGGCATGTCGATTGGGGAAGATCGGTCTTTTGAGGACCATCACCAATTTTTCTTTCTTGAAAGCGCGGAGACGGGTCATCTTGTCATAGGTCCGTGACATTTGGGTTCGATATAGCTCCAGATTTTGCTCTACCGCGTGCCTCCTTTCTTCGAGGGCGTCAAGTTCTTCGAGACAAAGAAGCATGTTTTCCTCTTCCGTCAACTCATGCTGGACGACCATTCTTAGGGGGAGGACCGCCTCCACTCCGAAGAGCAGTGAGTATGAAGTGGACTGAGTTTGAGTACGATGCGTGGTGCGATATGCCCACAACGCCTCGTGAAGTTTGAGATTCCAGTCTATCTTATTGGTTGAAGCATTTTTCCTCAGAAGCTTGCATAGAGTCTTATTGAAGGCTTCGGCTAGCCCATTGACTCTTGGATTATAGATGGAGGAATATCTCCAGTCTATCTTGTGCTGACTAGCGAATCTTGAGACTTTGAAGCTCTTGAAAGAAGACCCGTTGTCAGAAATGATTCTTCTTGGTGTACCGAAGCGGTATAGAATATTATGCTGGAAGAACGTCATAATATTTTCTGTCTTGACTTCTATTAGCGGAACAACTTCAGCCCATCTGGAGAAAAGTCGGTTGCGGCCAATATAAACCGGTGGCCTCTGGATGACGGAGGATCAATTGGGCCAACTATGCCGGTTCCTCAGACTTCGAAGGGCCACGACGCCACTGTATGATGTAACAGATTGGGATGCTTGTGAATGAAATCACCGTGAATTAGGCAGATATGACATTTCTTTGCACGCTCTCCGCAATCCCGTATCATAGTGGGTCAGTAATACCCAAGCCGTTTAATTTGAAGTCGCATCTTGGGGCCAGATTGGTGAGCACCGCAAACGCCTGAGTGAACTTCCTTCATGACCTTTTGGGTTTCGGCCAATGACAGACACCTGAGCCAGAGTTGGTCATATGACCTGCGGTATAGCGTGTCATTTACAAACACGTATCGGAGAACTCTCTTCTTCAGCTGAATCCTCGCAGATTTTCCTTCGGGCAGCTTGTCGTATCGGAGGTACTCTATGAAGGGTTCTCTCTAATCGAGCCCGTCTTGGATGATCGAAGCTTCTTTGGTAGGATTGTTCTCTTGTTCTATGCTTTCTTCTTCACGCAAAGAGGCTGGAGGCAGAATTTGCCGGCTTCTGACTGTGATTAGAATTTCGTCCATGTTAGGATCAGCTAGCTCTTTAGCTAGGCGAGCGACTATGTCGGCTTTTCCGTTCAACGCTCTAAGGACTCTCATTAGTTCAATGTGAGTGAGCCGTTTCATTAGTCCCACCACTTGGCTTCTGTACCGAGCTAACTCGAGTTTGTATATTTTATAGTCACCACTTGGTTGACAATAAGCTGGGAATTACCGTAGACTCGTAGCCGAAGGATTTCCATCTCTATAGCAAGCTCCAGACCAGCTATCAGAGCTTTGTACTCAGTCTCGTTGTTTGTGCGAGGCTCGGTGAGAGCAAAAGAACGTCGTAGGGTTCCCATCGACGGCGTGATGAACACAAATCCTATCCCTGCTTTTATATGCGGGATGCTTGATTTTCCGGAGCTCCTTATTGATGAGGCTCCATCGAAGTAGAGCTCCCAACATGGCTCGCTATCCTCGGTGCAATATTTGTTCATCGGGTAATTCACAATTTAGCGGCGACCCTTCTGGTATAGGATGAGCAGCGAGGAAATCGACGAGGGCTTGCCTTTTTACTGCTTTCTGAGGAGTATAAACTATGCCAAACTCTAAGCAGCATGACAGCCCATCTTGCCATTCTGCCGGCGAGACTTACTTTGGTCATTAAGTGTTTGAGCGGGTCGACCTTGGAGATCAGTATAACCCGACGAGCAAGCAAATAGTGTCTCAGCTTCTTCACAACGAATATCAGAGCCAGGCATTGCTTTTCGATCGGGGAATAGCTGTGTTTCGTCCCGACTAAAGTTCGACTGAGGTAGTAGAGGGCGTTCTCCTTTCCCTCATCGTTCTTGGCAAGGAGTGCACCGAGTGACTCATCTAGCTCGGCAGTATAAAAAATCAACGGTTTATTTAGAATAGGGGCATCAAGCACTGGAGGGTGTAACAAGTACTGTTTGATGCTTTCGAACGCTTCTTGACATTCGGCATCCCAGACAATGGGGCTCCTTTCTTCATGAGCTTTGAGAAGGGCCTACACCTCCCCGATAAATTTGAGATAAACCTTCGTATGTAAGCAAGCTTGCCTTGAATAGATCTTTAGCTGCGTCGGACTCTTTGGAGGGGGCATCTCCATGATGGCCTTTATCTTGGATGAGTCAACTTCGATCCCCCGATCTACCAGTATAGGGAATAAGATGTTGACACAAAGTTGCAAACTTCTTGGGTTCGGGAGTTGAGTGGAGTCGAACTATAATGCCCAGGAATTTTCCCGATGATACGCCAAAAGCGCACTTCAGAGAATTCATCTTCAGATCGTATTCCCCTAGTCTAGTGAAAACGGTCCTGAGATCTTGGATGTGATCGGCTTTGGTTTAGTCTTGACGACCAAATCATCAACATAACATTCGACGACTTTATGGATTAGGTCATTAAAGATATTGGCCATTGCCCTTTAGTATGTAGCACATGCGTTCTTCAGTCCGAACGACATCATTTTGTAGCAATATATTCCGATCTGGGTTCGAAATGCTGTATGTTTCTCATCCTCAGGCGACATCTTGATCTGATTATATCCAGATGAGCCATCCATGAAGGTGAACAGCTCATAAATTGAGGTGTCGACCATCATTTCCATGACAGGTAGCGGGAAGTCGTCTTTAGGGCATGTCTTGTTGAGGTCCCTAAAATCGACACAAACTTGGATCTGCCCATTTTTCTTCACTGGGACTATGCATGCGATCCAGTCCGCATATTTCTCCTTTCTGATGAAGCCAGCATCGATAAGTTTCTTAGTTTCCTCGATGACCTTTTCTTCTAGCTCCTTTCTCATTCTTCGGGGAGCTTGTTTGACTGGCTTGGCATATGGAGAAATAGCCAGCTTATGCACGGCTACCTCAGGGGAGAGGCCAGGTATTTCTTTGTACGTCCATGCGAAGCAGTCAATGAATTCATGCAGCAGGGCTACTATCTACTCTTTCATTTCCTCTGACAAGAGTGAGCTGATATAGGTCGGTCTTGGATTATCGGGCATTCCCAAATCAATCTCGGTTAGCTCATCGAAGGTTGCTTGTTCGCCATCTTCGAGCTCTTGAAAAGCTTTTTCTGGCTCGGCTATCTCGTCATCATCATTTGATCTTTCGCTGGCTTCACCAACAAGGATCATGTAGCATGCCTTGGAATCAGGTTGAATGAAACCTATGCCCTGTCTGTCTGGAATTCGTCTGTCGATGAGTGCTTGGACCTGAGGCGGATGCCATAGCCCTTCGTAAAACTTCGCTTCGGAGTTCGTTTGATATAGCCGACACCCGCACTTTTTAAAGTATTCCCGCATCTCGGGCGCTTAATATCTGGGATTGAGGACCGCTCTTATGCCTCTCTCATAGGGAAGACACACAACAGACAAATCGTCCGGGTGCACAACGGGATTTGACCCATAAAACAGGATGCCCTTCTGTCCATTTTTTCTTCCGGGAACGTAGAAAGTTTTCAGCTGGTCCACGGTAGAGACTGACAATGCATCGAGCTCTTTGCACATCTGCTGTGGCATCCTTGTGACAGCTAGGGACCCTTCTGTAATTTCGAAGGTCTCTCGTAGTTTCGCTTGTTGCATGGTGTCCAATCTGCACAGCTGTTGCAAGGCAGGTCCTCTTCCTCTGACTCTTCAGTGTCGTTGCCAAGATGAGGGCGGACTTTGCTGCTAGATGGGCCTTCAATATCAGATTCGTCTGTATTGCTACTGAAACGAGGGTGAGTTTTACGGAAAGATGAACTTCCAGCGCCAGACTCATCAGTGTCACTACGCACTTGGGCATTTTTGCTTTTGAAAGTGACAGCCGGCTCGGATTGGATTTTGAGTCTTGGGTCCGCTTTGTCCTCAGTCAGTTGTGGCTTAGCATTTTGGTGGTTTATAAAGTACCGAGAATCTTCATATCGGACTTCATGCACACTGAACGGCTGGATGTCTCCGTCAATGCGTCTTTCTTCGCCATTTTTAGTATACCTCATGCATTGATGGAGAGTTGACGGAACGATACCGTAATCATGGAGCCACGGTCGTCCCAAGAGAATTTTATAAGACGTGTCAGTATCGATCACGTATATCTTAGCTTCGGTTTACAGTTCTACAAATTTGATTGGCAGAGCTATAGACCCCAGAACTTGCTGGCAGTTTTGATTGAAGCCTTGAATGACAATCCTTTCCCTTGACAGGTGTCGGACGTCCATTGACAAACTCTTCAAAGTCTGCAAGTTCATGACGTTCACTGAGGATCTCGGATCAATCAATATGCGATTAATCCGATCTCCGTCGCTGTACTCGGTCACATAAAGCGGCCGATTATGCTCATCCGTTCCTAGTAGGAAGTCTTCGTCCTTAAACATGACCGTGGCGGCATGCAGAGCGTACCGGGCTTCTTTCTTATTAATTTCCGCAAAGCGAGCCTGATATCGTTCGGGGTTATGCAGAGCGTGGATGAGAACATCTCTAAGCTTCTTAGATAGGACCAAGGCATCGTAGATGCTCAGAAGAGACGGAAGCTTCCGGAGAGGAGCCAAGATATTGTAGTCCACTGAGGAAGGATTTGAGTTTTCATTAGCCGGTTCTTTGCCATTTTCCTCATTAGCCACCTGTTTTTTCTTTCCTTTTGGGGCGTTTCTCTGATTTCGCGGTAGAGCCCTGCCGCTTCTGAGCTGGATTTGGTTGGCTTTTCTGGCGAGCTCCCCGTCCTCTTTGGGAAAACAGAGCTTTTCCTCAGAGTCGCTGTCCAGACGGATGGCGTAGCAGGTCACTATAGGGATTTCTTCATTGGAGTCTTCTTCTAACTTCTCCGGAATCTCAGCCGCTTCTACAGGGAAGAACTTCAATTGAATTAGAGTTTCCTTTTGTTCATAGTCTTCGAGAGAATCGATATATTTTTGAATGGTTGATCTCCCTGCAGACTCCTTTTCGTGTCGAGCTGTATTTTTCTTCTTGAGCTTTTTGGATTTTGAGCCTGATTGAGCCGAATTGGCAGCTGGAATGGTGGGCCTCTTCTGCCCTTCCCATTCTGTTATGGGCTCCTTCCGAAATAACTTTAGCATCTTCTTCGTCTTATTAGATATATGCGTACTTCACGGAGGCTACGGTGAGTCGGTTTCATTTCTCAAGGCAGCGGGTTCAGCAGTCTGCTTCCAGAAGGTTTCAGCTTCTGTCTGTATAAAGTTGGTGGTGGTAACTTGATTGTTCACCAACACACTTTTGGATAGCTCGATCTCTTCAGTCTTGTACTGTTTTTCGACCTAGTCTTTGAAGATATAGCAATTCTCGATCGCATGGCTCACTACTTGGTACGGGCAATATAGAGGATTGTCAGTCATTTTTGCTTCTCGAGGTTTTTTCGACTCCGGCAATTGTAGACCGTTGTTCAAGGCATCTTTAAATATCTTGCGGACCTTGTCCCTTCTGAAAGAGTAAACTTTGTTTCTTTTCTCCTTTAGGGAAGGCCCTTCTCCTCCCAGCAATGGCTTTCGAGTCCGGTTGGTTTTGGAATCGCCTGCCCTTCGCTTGCCTTCATTGTCGGCATTGAAGACATTAGTACTGCTGGAATTCCCGTTCTACGGTTGTCGTCCCGCTGGCTTTTCCAAGTCTTGTCTCTCTGAGAGTCCGGGGCGGACTCTTGCTTCGAGCGTTCCAGCATCTGGACTTTCTTGGTTATCTCCTGAAACGTCTTAAGGCCTGCCATACACAAGAATGGGACCATCCAATTACTGAGGTTCCCAATGAGAAGGCTGACGGACTGGTCATGCTCCATCGGTGGTTCGCACTTGACCGTGTGATTACGCCATCGGGTGATAAAGTCAGTGTTGCTTTCATTCTTTCCCGGCTTGGTCCTCATAAGGTCAGCAATGGAGATTTTATCACGGACACTCATGAACCTTTGCCGAAACAGAGACTCCATTTGGGCAAAGGTAATGACGGACCCGTCTGGTATACTCGCGTACCAGTCGAAAGCGACACTAGTCAGACTATTGGCAAACTGACGAAGGAGCGCATCATTGCCCCCTGTATTTCCGCACGATGCTTTAAAGTGGGCGACGTGCTGATTTGCATTTCCCGTCCCGTCAAATCTTCCGAACTTAGGAATGACGTAGCCGCTCGGGAACTCGATCAGATCGTACTGTGCGGGATATGGCCGCCCACTACTGCCAGTTTCTTTCTGAGCTTCAGCTTCGGCCACCAATGTTTTAACCTTGTTGGTGACCAAATCCATTATCCGATCTTGTGTTAGCGGGATAGTGCTATCTGGGGCCAAGGCGTCTCCAGAAGCGGAATGTGGCCGGCTTTCGTGCGGCTCGACCAATCTTGGACCCAAAGGGACAGGCATCGGCCGCTTCGGATTGTCATCATCCGGCTCATGAGTAGTGACTTGTGCTTAATTGGGAGGCGCTCGAGCAATTTGAGCCGTAAGCTGCATCACAACGTTCGTTAGGTCGTCAATTTTCGAATAGAGCTTGGCTATCTCTTTGTCTTTGCTCCTGAGCTGTTTTCAAAGCTCTTGAAGCAGCTCTTGCTCCGCGGTCTTGGGACGGAAAGTTGGCTCTTTCTTGCTGTCCGAGCTGGACTCTACATGGACTGAGGGGTCTTTCTGCCTATCATCCTCATCGAGTGGGTTTTCATCATCCAGCAGAGGTGGCTGTTTTTGGGAAGCGGCAGCCACATTCAAGCCAGATTGGGCTTGGGATGTGGTGGCCCGATCCTTGCTTTTGCTGCGAAGGTTATCGCTGGGGCGCCCATCCGCCATATAGACCGTATGGATAACATATCCAGCCGTCTTTTTATTATTGACGGCTGATTTCACGGATTGCTGCCTTGACCCTCCTGTTTCGGTAACGGGCAGTCGACTGAAGACGGCTGGCCTGGTTGGATTCTTGAATGGTGCCGACGCTTCCATTTTGGTGTTCCCCGCTGTTTTCGCGCGGCACAGAGCGTCTGGTAGACTCTTGAAGAGGGGTCATACTTTTTCTGTTGGGGCCGGGACACCTCTCTTTGTAGCAATGTTCGGACCGCTGTCTTCTTGATTCTGGCTGTCATGGCATTTTTCTGAACCCACTTCAGAGGTTCGAAAGAATTGCTGATTTTTACGGTCGATTCAACCGTCGTCACAGGGTGACTCTGCTCTTGGAATCTCATAAGATTTCATTTTGCCGGAGTCCTGGCCCTCTTGTTGGCTCGATACCTGAGCCGCTTCTGTCTTAGCCTTTCTGTTTTGAGCAATTGGCTGGTTACAGCCCTTCGGGAAGCCGCCGTAGACTGGGCGATGGAGGGTTTTGGAGATACGTCTTATTGTGCATTTGTTGGAGTTATCGCCTGAACTCGTCCGCAACGTTTGATGTTGCCCTTTGTACCGGAAGTCTTGCCCCCAGCTGGAGCACCAGAGAGTCGTTCAGACACTGTCTTAAGTTTCGGTTGTGGTGCCTTAGCGATCACAACATTCGGCCTCTTGCCTCTTGAGACCGGCTTGGCCATTTGTTTTGCCGGCTTTTCTGCCAGATGAGCGCTTCCGGAAGGGTAGATGATGACGGAACCAAATTGGCGGGACAGTTCCTCTCACTATCGACTGAGGCTTGCGGGGAGAACCACACGAGTATTGATCTTGACCACGTACGGAATCGGGGTCGCATCAGAAGCTGGATCCATCTTAGAAGACATTGTCGTTGAAAGTTGATTGCTGCATGGAAAAAACATTATTTCAGTACAAACATCGGCATATGTTAAATGAGTTCGCATGAACACTTGACCCGAGATATGGGAGGATAGAAAGGTCCCATCGGACGTGCCAGAATCTGTAGGGTGTTTCTTGTCACCCCATTGAGATGGGAATACACGCGCGCTTGTCAGGCGCATTACAGATTCCCCTGCTTAGGATAGGCTGGGGTTTATTGATTGTGGTGATCCGAATCTCCGGCAGCCGCGGACTAAGCTGCCGTTAATTACCCCTCGCCTTTAGAGCGAAAAAACCTTCGATTGACGGATCAAACAGGTCATGCGAACTCAATGTGCAGTGTTGTGTTTTGAAGGGGTTTTGGATATATCGGGGGCACCACAGAGTTTTTACTGGGGTCCCGCTATCCGGACAGCGGGTTGGGGGTCAAGGGGCTAGCAGCCTCCTTGCGGGGTGCGGGGCAGCGCCCCGTTAGAAATTTTTTCTAACGGGGAGGTATTTTTAGTGTGGAGTACATGTAAAATGAGGGGAAAATGGTATCCAAAGGACGCTGTGAGCGCCAGCGTCTCACATGCCCAGCACGCTGGCACTGGACGCTGGCGCTAGCGCCTCACGTGTCCGGCATGTGGGCGCGCCTCACGTGTCCGGCGCGTGGGCGCCGGCGCTAGCGCCTCACGTGTCCGGCGCTTGGGCGCTAGTGCTAGTGCTTTGGGCGCTAGCGCCTCACGCGTCCGGCATGTGGGCCCTTGGACGCTGGCGCTAGCGCCTCACGTGCCCGACACGTGGGCGCTTGGGCGCCGATGAAAGAAAGGGGTTTTTAACCCCGGAAATAGGAGTTAAACTCCAAAAGAGGATTTTGAGTGGAGTTAAACTCCAAAAGATTTAGATTTGGAGTTAAACTCCTAAAGGATCTGGATTTGGGTCTTGGAGTTGAACTCCCTAAAAATCTTCAGAGGTTCTTCTCTTTTATGTCTTGGACCTTCTCTTGAGCCTTGGATCTTTTCCAAAGTGGGATTTTCGGATACGAGTCTCCTTCCTCCTCTTTTTTGGCCGGATCTTGGAGGAAAAGGGGGGTTTGAGATTCAAAATCTCCCATTTTTGAGATCTGATGGAAGATCCAAGTTTCCTTTCATGGGTTTGATGGTGAAAAACTATTTATTTTTAGAAAAGGAAGAGTTAAAACTCTTGATTTAATTCAAAAAAGGAGAAGAAGGTTTTAGAACCTTGAGGAAGGAGGAGCACATGCCCTAATTTTTTGAGAGAAAAAAGTTGTTTAGATATTTTCATTATCTTTGCCTTTATAGGCTACACACTTTACATATACCCTCTTGGGCTTTACAAGATGGTATTTTTCCCATCCCATGTCTCATGTGCTCATTTCTTTTGCACATGAGCCATGGGTTTTTACAAAATTTGGGTTTATGCCAATTTTTCTTACATTTATTCATAAAATAAAATAAAAGAAATATACCAAAATTATTTATTACAATTTTTTTTATTTTGGCATGGGGAAGGCCGACGGCTTCATGTTCGGGCTCGACTCGGGCATTAGCCCACTTGACCTAGGCTTTTGCCCACTTGGCTTGGGTTGACTTTGATTTTGACTTGGTCAACCGGAGTGTAAATTTTGACCCCATCAAATACCAATAGCCGTAGGATTAGCTATCGCCCTCCAACCCGATCATGAAACGTACACACTAGTCTAAACTGGAGTACCGATGCCCAGTCTCGATACTCTACTACTACAACTAGGGATATTTAAGAATATGCTTATCGACTATCCAAGTCCCACTAGTATGATTTGCATCATCGTCATGATAGTTAAGCAAAATCTTAAGGATTTTATCTCATGTCTAAACGATACATGATAATGAATAAAACACATCACATGAAAAATAAAGACAAACGAGATAGCATACTATCATCTCGAGTAAGACTGTTTTCCGTATTGGCCCCCTTCAATTACGTAATTGTTATCTTGCAATTACAATAATTGTCTTGAGGACACTATATCCAACAAGGAATGGGGGATGGGTCGTGGCCTTGTAAGCGACTCTTTTGTGTCGTTGTGTAAGACAAGAACCAAAATTGGAGGTTTATCTTTTCCTATGCTTGAACTGCAGTTAACTTTGCCTGAATTAGCTTGAGCTGGGATTTGGTATTTAAATTAGCTTAATCTCCGGAGGTGTTTGTTTTTCTTCTTGTTGCTTTCCTTTTTTGGCATCCTTGAACCGTAGCGGTGTCTATTACATATTACAAATACATAGCTTATAATATACAACGAACAATTAAGCGCCCCAAATTATTGACATTGGAGAGAGCTTTCATTACAATCACACAAAATGTTCCATGTGTGGTTGATAAATGATAAGTATTTACAATAAACTTGTACGTTACCCTGGTAAGCAACTGGTGTATTTTTGTCAGCTACTTTGACAATTATTTCTAGACCCGCACACATTTGGATTTTTTTTGCCATTTACCTGTGCTGCTCATTGTTTCCCTATGCTAGATTTCTTGTTGCCATCCATAACAGCATTTTGTAGCTTTATAAATTTAAACAGATGCAGCTTTCTCTGGCTAACTATTTTGACATATAATCCACAGGATACCCCTATGCTTACTGGCAAATGCCGCTATCAAGGATCAACAGACTCTGTCTTGAAGGTTGTCTCGTACTCTGTTTTTTTTCACTCTAGATGTGCATTTGAAGCATTACATTAAAATGTGTACTAAAACTTAGTCTTAACTTAATTTCATTATCCTAATAATTACATGATTTAAACAAATGCAGATGAAAATATAGGTGTCATTCGAAAAAGGCATATATTAGAAAAGCTGAATATGCTACAAATTTAAAATTTTATGATATCTGGAGCTTGTCCTGGGAAGTAACTAGTTGTTATTTATTGCCCCAGGGTATAGCATTGGCCATAGAAACAGGAAATTTTGATAAAGCCAACAAGGATGGGATATCGATAGATTTGGAACTTTAAGCAAATCAGAAATTGCTCCCCTATGAAAAGCCCATGTGTAAGTTTGTAAATCTTAAAACGTTTGAACTCTCAATTGAATAGCGACTCCAAAGGACCATAGGTTTTCCATATGTTAGCTGTGGCTTAAATTTGTTTCTCACTGCAGGATTACTTCCATCAGGTGTATGTGCTCACAAAATCGGAAGGGGTCTTCAGTCCAGCCATTGCTTAATGGGAAAGGGCTTCAGTTCAGTCCAGGTGTTTGTGAATATTAAGCTTTTTTTTATCTACGTACTGAAGACGAAAATTTTAGTATTCGAAAAGAGTTGCCGTATAAGCTCGTTCTGACAGCTGGTTTCTTCATCCCACTGCAGTGTAGAATTCTGTGGTTGCAGTATATACTAAATTGGAGGTGCTGCTTTTATTTTTAAACTGAGTAGATATGAAAATAACAAG
Source organism: Agapanthus africanus (assembly GCA_030015575.1). NCBI lineage: Eukaryota > Viridiplantae > Streptophyta > Magnoliopsida > Asparagales > Amaryllidaceae > Agapanthus > Agapanthus africanus. The sequence continues at coordinate 198,290,045 of CM057348.1, read as the reverse complement.
TGGAAGTTTAATCTGCCTGTGAATGAACAGTTGCTTAAATAGTTGGGAAAATTTATTACAAAACGATATTCTTATTGCACCCAAGTAGGGACTGATATGTGCCTTTAGTATCTCAGTTTTGGCTTTGATTTTGTGCTGATGTGATTAAATGGTATGCTTTGAGATGGAATAGTTTGATTCTCATGCTCCTCGATTGTAACATTTGAGATGGTAGAATTTTTGGTTCTACTAAAATCAGAACTAGGATCAAATGATGTGTTGGTCGCATCGTTTTATTTGCTTCATTTTACTTAAATCGTTCCATTCACAGTGGTGGTCATTTTTTTCTCCTCTTGTACACATGTTGAGACGAGTTCAGATTTCTAGATTCTAAAATATAATCAATGTGAATTTTAATTTTACCTTCAGATGGTCTTCATTAATTACATTTTTAGGGTTAGATTAAGAACTCTGTATTTAAAGTGAATTGATAAAAAGAAGGGTAGAGCAAAACATGTTTTATGATAATTTAAAGAAACAAATAATTTGAGGAAAACAAGCGCTAAAAAGGACCAGTGTTGTGAGACATAGCGAGAAATATGCCTCCTAACATTTCATATTTCATATGTTTTAAGACTAGTATCTTGCACATGTGAAAAACTAGATAAATGGGGGATAATTAGACAACATGAATATCACCCTAGGTTCAGCAACCCTACATATATAAATGGAAAGCATTGTTGTAAACATTGATCTTCTTTCAATCTCAACCATCTCAACCATCTGCCTGTTACAATATGAGTGAATAGTGGATAACTTGTTACAATGCAATAGTGAGCATTTAATAGAATCTTTATCCTTTATTGAATGCCTGCTCCTGATTCGTGGCCGAGTCCATGGTGGGCAAGTCCATGGTGGGCAAAAAGAAGAGAGAGAATTTATGGGCAATACAAAAATAGAGATAAACTAGCATTGTACCATGCTAAGCGTGGAAAAACATGCTTCAAGGGGGTAATGAGATGTTGAAATTATTTCCCATTTAAAATTTGAATTCCAGTACTCTAATTTGAAACCTATGTCGATTAAATTCAATAAGTACCAAGTGTTTAAAATTGTTGGCTATAGTGTTCTCAAGACAATTATCGTAATCGCAGGCAGATAATTATAATGATTGTGGAAGAACCTATACGGATAGAACAGTCTTATTTGAGATGATAGTATACTATCTGGTTTATCTCTATCATCATGTACATGTTTTATGTGGTATTACAGATCACTATTACATGTTGATAGAGCTCATAAGATTCTTGCTTGACTACCGGCATTATGATGGCGATCATATACGTGAGAGCTGGGTGGTCTATATGCACATTCTTAAATGTCCCTAGTCGTGGGAGTATCGAGACTGAGCATCGATACTCCAGAATAGACTAGTGTATACTTATCGAGACCTCGACGAGGGGCGGTGGCCAGGTCTCACAAGCCATTGCTGTCGGTTTATTCACCTAAGATAGTATGCAGATGCTCATTGGGTTATGAGTACACTGGACGTCGGGAACATACTAGTTGGTATTATATCTATTGTCAGATAGCAATTCTCTGGTGACATGTGCACAGATTAGTCTGTTAACCTGAGATCGTCATTTTTCTCGTGTGAGTTCCCACTGTGCTTTGATTACTACCCTACCACGGCTCAAAAGAGTCGTGCAAACAGGTTTTAGTTGGGTACAGTCCCGAGCCATATGGAGGCAGTGAGCGGATCGTCGGTGATTCGTCTCTTCCGGTATTAGGGGTTGATTTCGCGAGGTGCATGGGTAGCCATCACCAGAAATCTTTGATCAAGATAATCGAGAATTACTGATTTGGATCAGTAGTTTCTCAGTTTTGTGATGGGCTTCATACCGACACGAAATGTTGCGTTATTAGGGGTCTAACTTTATCCACCCCATAAACTCGATATGCGATACTCTTAAATGAATAGACCGTACTGTACGGATATTGTCATGAACATACTCAGTAGGGATCAGGATGAGTTTGCTTGTCGGCCTTTCTTTGCTCAATATCTGAGTAGCCGTTATGTACAACTAGTGCCGCTGATGTGCTTGTGATTAAACCCACTTCTAGCGTATTGACGAGTCTTTAGAGTCCCACATAGAGAGTTTCCCTGTTTCGGACGAAACGATGTAGATGCCTTATTGTTTTATGGCAGGTCTCGAACATATACGTGCACTTTATGAACGTATCATGATTCGGACGGATACTACTAGTGGATTTGGTTTAAGCCGGATTCTAGTATTATATTGTTGGATTATTTTCGTCTCTATGTATTCGTATTTTATCGGAATACGGATACGGGTATGTATATACAGATGAGAGGTATTCTTATAATTTATTATAAGATTGCTTCTAGAAATTACTACCTCATTATGTTTAATAACCATTTAGGGTTAAATGGTTATTTGAGGCGGAGGATGAGATATGCTTGGCATTAATTCAATCATGACTCACTTGGTGACTCATAGGTATGACTCATGGAAACATTATTGAGGCATGCTTGATATTTGTGAGTGTTGTGAGATATTTGTTGTGACTTGAGATATTTTGTGCCATGCTTCACACTTGATATATATCACAACACTTAGCCATTTTCCTGAGTTAGTTTTTTGCTTCACACTCTCATCTCTCATGACTTCTTCTTCTACATCCACCTTAATCCTCTCATGTGTTGAGAAACCTAGGGTGTTTAGAGACAAATTAATCTTTCATTAGACTCTACATCTTCTAAGCTATCTAGTTTAGCGAACTAGATACCTTAGTTACCTCGGTTATGAGGTAGGAGCTCGATTCATAGACTTTCAGGTGGATCATCTTCGATAGAGGAAGACCGGCGACCAAACTTGATCATGGTGGCTACTAGGAGCTTGGGAAGGTAGTTAAAGACCGAAGGACACAGATCATTCGGTATAACATTCCTAACTCTTTTACTAGTTTGCTAGGTTTAGGGTTTATGGTCGATTCGTATTCGGGGGTTGTGTTACCGCCGGTTTGTAAAATTTTTGTTCCACAATCGGCCACGGTTTGATGGTCAGGATGCTGGCATAACCCAACATGGTATCAGAGCCAACCCATAAATCCTATTCCAGCTATTTTAGACGATGTTAAAATATTGAAACCGAAACAATACCCGTAATCTTCCAGTTTCTGTCGATTTTTTCTAGTCTTCAAAAAAATTATTTAAACAATTGCAGAAGACTATTTGTGAGACAACTAGAACACCCTCAAAACACGAGCCCCAAATTCACAAACTTGGCCGGCGAGATGGGACGAATTCCCGGCCTGGCCGGTTTTGTATGGGAATTGGGACTTGGGATTTTGGGTGTGTTCTGGTCTCTGGAAAATTTGGTTTTTGGTATTGTTTGTTTTGCCTAGTTTTGGATATAGTGTTATCTTTTGTTTGGGGGCATTTCGAAATCGATATTTTAACACCGTTTAAAAGTTTACAATACATATATTACTATCTGCGACCGTGAATGTCATTAGAGCGGTATAACTCGTCTAATTACTATATATTTTTTAGACGGGTTTACGAACATGACATTCGCGTTGATGTTCTGTGTTGTGCCGTGATTGTGGTTGGATTGTCGTAGTGGATAGTTTGGATGCAATGCTAGAAGTACAGTTCAGATTTTTTTGTACATTTGATAGTGTGGGGCGAGCGTCCGACATGTGGACTGCCGTTTCCGCCAGTTTGTATATTATTTGATTGGGGCACGACCGGGTTGAGGTCGATGAAATCGTTGTACATATTTTTTTCTTTTCTGTTTTAGGATTACCCCACGGTGGAGTGCAAGAATAGCATGGTTCTAGAGGGCAACGGGCCCGCATCTCATGGTGTTGAGGCGGAGGGGGCCTCACTCTAAAATTAGAGGGCTATTCGCCGCACTCGTAGGGGGTACATGTTGACCCACAGAGGGGTGCTCTAGTTATCGGATTCCGTGAAGTGCTGCGTGTTCCACTCACTTTGTTGATTGGGATTGCCTCGTTTCTGGGATTGGCGGGTAACTTGCCGCACTCGTAGGGGTCTAGGTTTTCATTGCACAGGCTATCCACATGACAGGGAACGTCGGGTCTCATTTGCGGCTCAAGTGAAACCCGAGGCTCCAGGTTTATCCACCACTCTGTGTTGCCTGGCTGAGATTCTGTGATGATTGCTTTATATCATGCCTGGGACAATTGTTATATATATTTATATATATACTAGTAGATGTTGTATATGTTTTGCACCCGAACTAGTCCATCTTCTGCTCTATCGTTAGTTAAGTAACCTAACGGGTGATGACGGGGCCCAGTGGCGAATGCGGATGGCATATACGTATATTATATTTTCGTTCCTTTATCTGGTGTGATATATTTAATTGATGGGACTGCGTTGATTCTGATCAATGCAAGGATAAAAGAAACCAATATGTTGTTGTTGGAACCAATTTTAAAAACTGACATTATAGACGTTTTCTTTTGCTTTGCACAGTTGTATCCGGTTATGAATATTCAGCACCTCATTCGACGAGGCAAGAGCCGAGATCCCTTCATATGGAGTGACCTTTTGAGCAATAGTTTGCGTCAGGGTAATAACTTTACTATAGTCGATTTTTTTGCTTTGCATCGTGGTATTCGGTTATGAATATCCTGATCCTCATTCGACGAGGAAAGAGCCGAGATTCTTTCACAGAGAGTGACCTCTTTAGCAAAAGTTTGTGCCACTATATATTTGAAAAGCTATCCGGTTCCTTCAACGATATCAAGTTCATTACGTTAAAGGTTTTTCGCCATAAACCATCCGTAGCCCTCCGTCATTTCGGATAAATAGCATATAGTATTCATGCGGTGTTTATTGGCCAAAGTCAAGGCATCGTGAATGGTAGCTATGTGTTAATTATCCGTAGTATAGATAGATGCATTGGTTTAGGACAGTCGTATTACTTTGTTGGCCAAAGTCAAGGGTGTGTGCAGGTGGGTCTAAATCAATCTTGATAATGACAGGTAGAACTTGACTTGCGTGTTATGATTTGTTGGCCAAAGTCAAGGTCATAAGCGCTTGGGGTAAAAATCACATCGGGAGTTTCAAACATACATGAAACTTGCCAGGCATGCGCATACCTTCAGCAGTGTGGTGACTTGAGTGGCTTCCATCTAGTTATCATGCGATGATTGTTGGATCTTGATTCTCAATGATGAGTAGGATTACTCCTCGGGTGATTTTTAATGATCCCGACTAATTCTCCTTTTAGGGTTTGAGGGAGAATTCGAGGAAACCGTGGGAGCCATACTGATTAGATAAGTAAATAACCATTCTAATTTAGATTAGAGTGCATGCTGAGTGTTTCTTTTCTCTCTCTCTCTCTCTCTCGCTGGCAGCGACCATGGTCTGACCTAAACTAAAACTCATAAACCAAGTTAACTGAACTTTCTTAAAACACTTTGGTTTTTGAATTGTCAGTTGGTCGCATTTATCATTGCCGCTCCTTCTTTCCCTTTTTGAATTTCTCCAGAACACCCCGTATCAGTACGAAGATTCATATTTATTGGATAATCCATTGTATAGTTACATACGACCTCGAAGGAATTTGTTTCAGTTCGAAGATGGATTCTGGTTCTGGAGAAATTGAATAGGATTATTCGGTCGTCTTTTCCCTTTACATTCTCTCATGTTGCGAGAGCTCCTAGTGTTAGGAGAGTACACCTATTGCGCTTATTGGATAGTTTTCTTCCAAACTTAGGTTGGTGCCGAAAGGTAGGGAAGGAAGAAAACCAATTAGCCTGAGTGTGGTGTACAGAAGCTAATAAGTAAAGATATATAAAGTGATTAGAATAAGGGCAAAGGAAGTTGCGACTGCTATTATTCACGACAAAACTGTGTATACCCCTTCCACTCCTACATTCACTTTTCATTTCTCTAGAACACTTCGTATCACTACGGACATCCATATTGCCTGGATATGCCATCATATAGTTACATACGAACTCGAAGGAACCTGTTCCAGATTCGAGAACGGTTTCCGGTTTAGGAGAAATAGAATATGATTATTTAGTTGTCTTTTCCCTTTACCTTCTCTCAGGTTGCGAGGGCTCCTGGTAAGGAGAGTACATCCATTACGCTTATTGGATACTCTTCTTCCAAATCTTAGGCTGGTGCCGAAAGGTAGGGAAGGAAGAAAACCAATTAGCCTAAAGGTGGTGTACAGAAGGTAATAAGTAAAAATATATAAAGGGATTGAAGTGAGGGCATGGAAATATATGGTTACAGTCATGAATCTGGATAGTGGAAGAGGCATTACTAGGAATACTCGGGAACCCCTTTAAAACATTTTCATGTTTCAGTTTCACTGTGTAGTGTTAATAGAAAATTGTTTTCCCAATTAGATTCTGACTCCAGGGTATGTATTTTCCAGATTTGATTCTCACATCTGTATGACATTACAGATAATGAGTGGGAGTAGAATATTGGGAATTGGGTGATAAGATCCTCAATACATATCAGAATTCTTTGTAATTAATGATATTTGAAGAAATCACCCGGGTTTTGCCAGACGACAAATATTTGGTTTTGAATATCACTTGTTATGCACCAATTTCAAACTGATATATCTGTATCTTTATTTTATAAAGTGAAATATAACCTTTTGAAATTATGTCTGTGACATTTACTTATATTAGTTGGTGGTTAGGTAAGGAGCATTCAACAGCGGTGTAATTTTTCTTAACCACAGTACAGTTTTCAACCTACAATGCACATGGTTTGAGTTATTAAACTCAGTGGACTTATATAAAGTATTGTATGTTATCCATTGTTCGTTAGGACAGAGGGGCTGGTACTCGTACTATATTCTGTTTACTCATGACTTCTCTAGTTTTAGACAAGTATTTCGTTGAAATACAAGGTCCGAATTTTGAGAAGCTATAGGTATAAGAATAAAGTAGAGAATCATATGTTGCAAATATCAGGATTCTTTAAGGTGATCGAAGATGTAGATACTTAGGTATTTCGTTCTAAGTAATGGTTTTGAGAACTTGCTTCTCTTTCATTTTACTCATGCGTGGGTGCATTCCTTAATGAGTAATGCTGCTTGGCCTCCTTCCATTTGGTTGATATGCACTGGAAACAGCTGCATAATTTTTGAATCCGGTTCCAATTAAATTAGTGCCTTTGTTTCTATATGGTATATAGAATGGATTCATATCTTAACAGTGTTAAGGTATATGGAGTAGTCCGGCTAATACTTAAAACCAGAATCTGGACAATTCTAGGCACGTTTTAGTAATGACAGTTTGTGGGTTATCCCGGGCTTTGACGAGGGTTAACTTTCTACCATCAGGAAGATCGATAGTTATATTGTTTTTGACTCGCCACAGTTTTAGTAAAATGAATTCTTTTCAGAAAACATTTGTGGGAGTATGGTAGAACAGGAAATGATTCCAGAACCACAAACGATTACTGAAAATTTAATACAACCTGAGAATTCAATTGTTTTCGATGATCCATTAGCCACTCCGCAGATTTGGTGGGTAACCTCAGGTACCCGAGAGGTACTTTAGTCTCCTCAAAGATGGTGACATGGAGGTTCTTGTTTACTCAAACTTGCCACTGCTGCTGTTCAAGACTATAAGACCCGGTAGGAGGATAAGTATAACGTCGTTCTAAACTAGTTTTAGAAGTGCACGTGTATATGATTCTGTCAGAGGGTGGTTGTAGTCAATGGGAGCAGCGGATGAGTAGTGGGTAAGTAGCTAATGCCTTTTTATAGACTAAAGCAGGTATAGCGGATATAGATCATCTATTTTTTATGTGACAGTCATGGAGTTTGACTTCATCAAAATAAGAGATGGATCTGGTAATAAGGAAGTAGGGAGCGATATCCTGGTATTTGGATAACATGCACTTGTTAGGAAGTGAAATTCTTATACTACGATCGGTTATACTGTGGTTGTCACAAAGTGTTTCTCCACATAGGATCTGGATAAAATATCATGATTATGGTTACTAGATCTATAGTTTTAGATCTAGAAACCAGAAAGTGTCCCAATTTGGGTACTTTGGCATTATTCTAAAGGTGTTCTAGACTAATGGGGAGAGGGATATGCATGATTGGCATATCACTTGCTTAGACAATTGAGTCAATCATGAGATGTCAAGTACCACACCAGATATTGTTTTTGCACTAGATGCAATAAGTATATATATTAATCCAATCCTGGATAAACGTTGGGAAGCAGTTATGAACATAAGTGGATGTTCTAGAAATATGATAACAACAGCCTCCTTCGGGAGGCGGTATCATTTCAGGCTTTCAAGACGACCTGGATGACAGAGAGACTGTCTAAGTAGTTTTTCCTCTTTTGAGAGGCAGTATGTTGGACAGGTGGTCCAAGCGGATACCGAGGAAGGCATGGCGCAGGTTACTGATTAAATTCAGTGGACGATACAGACTAAGAAGTTTGTTGGATTTGGAGTTTATTTGTGAATTGGGTCCCATCAGACATCCAAACAAATTCTAAGATAGGTATTGCTCATTTCGGGAGATAGTATTTCTCCGCTAAGTTGAGATATAGAGAGATAAAGATAGAAACACTAGAGCGGATCCACTCATTGAGGCTATTTCTCGAACGCAATAACTTCACAAATAGGTTTTGTGAGACTGATCAGTAGAGAAGTTGGGTGTTCGGTATCACACGGGCTGTGAGTATGCGATACCGCAATAATTAGCCTTAAGTGCAAATGGAAGACTGTTGGCTATAGTGTTCTCAAGGCAATTATCGTAATTGCAGGCAGGTGATTATGATGATTGAGGGAGGACCTATACGGATATAACAGTCTTACTCGAGATGATAGTATGCTATCTGGTTAGTCTCTATCATCATATACATGCTTTATGTGGTATTATAGATCACTATTACATGTTGATAGAGCCTATATGATTCTTTCTTGACTACCAGCATTATGATGGCGATCATATACGTGAGAGCTGGATGGTCTATAAGCACATCCTTAAATGTCCTTAGTCGTGGGAGTATCGAGACCGGGCAGCGATACTGCAGAGTAGAATAGTGTATACTTATCAAGACCCCGACGAGGGGCGGTGGACAGGTCTTACAAGCCATTGGTGTCAGTTTGTTCACCTAAGATAGTATGCAGGTGCTCATTGGGTTATGAGTATACTGGACGGATTCGTCGGGAATATGCTAATTGGTATTATACCTATTGTCAGATAGTAGTGTAACATTTCAGAAAATATAAAATATTATTTTTGGAATTTAATATTAAAATAACAATTTTCCTGAAAACTGCCCGATTTGCGAAATTGGGGTTTTCGAAAAAGGGTATAAATATATACCAATAATTGTGAAATAAATGAAAATTAAAATGATTTATTCATTTAATAATATATTTAAAGGATTTGGCATTTTAAAAATTTATTATATGCAGTTTCGATAAAAACCCGATTAGTGCACTGCTAATCGCGATCAAGCCAAATCCGTGTTTCTACAGTTTTTCATGGCAAGTGCACCATGTCATGTTACATTTGGTTACATGTTATTGCATTTGTGTTGTTTTATGGGTATTATGTGATTTTGTTTTGAAATTTAAAAGAGAAAAGAAAAAGAAATGGTAAAAGGGTAATTTAGTGAAAAAGGGTATGATTGGAGAGAGAGAGAGAGAGTGAGAATAAGTGAGAGAGAGGGGGGCTGCTGCCATGAACTTTCCCCCCTCATTTTCATCTCCTTCATCTCCTCAAGCCCATCTCCCTCCACTTCAAAGCCTAGATCCATCTCCAAATAATCCCCAAAATCTTGTACTCCCTTCACAAAAATTAATCCCCATCTCTTCCACTACACATTGAACCAAGCAAAGTGGAATTTTGATGACATTGGGGAGCTAGGGCTGTCTAGAGTGGCTTGAATGAGGTATAGCTTCTTCCATTTAGCTAGTTTTAAGCTTCTTTCTATTCTAGTTTAGTTTAGAGATGGTTTGGTGGTGATTTGTGGAAATTGGAAAACCCTAGTGAGGGTTTGAGTGAAGTTGTGGATTAGTGATGCTTGAGTGGCTGTTGAGTGACTGTTTAAGACCTGAGAATGGATATGGGAAACCAAAATACAGATTTGGGATTTGAGTTCATGTCTGTTTTGTGGGAATAAAGGGTGTGCAGGGAAATCTGGAGCAACCCGGGGGATTTTTGAGAGTAGCAAACAAGTCTAGGGACCAAATTAGGGTACTAGGAGACTACCTTGACGAGATGAACCCCATTGGAGCCTAGGGGGCAGAGGTTGCCGGTTTTTCTAGTGATGTGGCCGGCCACTTGGTGGAAATTGGTGTCGGGGTTGATCCAGTAGGTCATATACATCATATACAGCACCCTAGACTTGTTTGTGCAACTACTTTTGGCTTGAGTCAAAATCTGAGAGCATTTTAGTGTGATTTTGGCTATGGTTTTCCGTATTTTGTAATGCTAAGTTTTGATATTTGAATTTTACATTGGTTGTTGGATGTTCGTACATCAACAACAAGGGGTGTTTGGTTGATTTTGTACGCATAGGCCATAGGTTCTGACCTATGAGCAATGCGCGTACCGTTTTGGATTTCAGAACTTGATTTTAATAGCGTTGCGATATGTGTTGTTATTGTAGGTACCCTCGCGTGGATTTCGAGGCGACGGATCATCGCGTCATCGACTTCGGCAAGCGAAGACCAAGGTGAGTGGATCTATATCAATGGGGGAAGTCGGGTGGATGGCGTATAGCACTCCCGCAAAGTTTCGATGGAAACCGATTTGTAGCATATAGTTAAGAAAACCTAGATTAAGAAACTAGGATTAGAATTTAATAGATTGTTAGTGAATCTATATTAGAAACTAAAAGATAGTTAGAAGTGATACAATACGGCTAATATGTGATGACGGAATTTGATGACGACGTTTAACGATATTGCCGTTTAGGGTACTATAGGACTAGATAGTCGACGTAGATGTGTCATCCGAACCATACCTATTTCTAAACTGAAGAATCGTATGCATCGTTTAAACAGATACCTTGGGGGACGTTACGGATTTTCAAATGATATCTTTTCTTTAAAAACACCGTAACCCCTATTTTCAAAACTACGATTCGCTTCTTTTAAAATCTGCTTGTATGGTTCGGGTATATATGTTAGATTAGATACTTATACTTATAGTAGAGGTAGAATGCATATGTAAACTCGACTTGATATGAGATATAAATGCGATGAAAGAATATAAGACGGATATGATGATATGATGATGTTTTGATATACGGATGCGAGTCGATTGAGATGGTTGATACCTTGTCGGTCCCCTGATATGAGATCGTTATGGATGTGACCTGAGATATAGGTATATAGTTACATTTATATGTTGTGAAACATGTGTGATATGCCGTACGTGACGTTAGGACCGTACCCCCTCATTGTCGTAAAGGTTTATAGGATCCCTTTTGGTGTTATGCCGCTGTACAATGATCTTTTCCGTACGTGATGAGTTTGACCTTATGATTGGTCCGTACCCTTGACTATAGGACGTCGTACGGTGGATTATACCGTACGCGATATTGTGAGGCTGGATGCCGATTGATAGATTCACCGACTCGGTCATGTTAGATACATATACCGTCAGCATTTGCATATGATTTACCTTATTTTGCATTCATATTATTCTCATTGCATTGCTTATACCCGTGCTAGTACACCTGCACCATTATCGATGATGCGTATGTTACACGTACAAAGATTTGTAGGCTCACACACTTCATCATCGATAATTGCCATGTCACTACACAGTAGGATTGCTGCATCATGATATGACTCTTCGCATAACATGCTTGCGTATACACCACTTGTACACCCATATTGGTGCACATACATATTGTACATTCTTGCTTGCATATATACCACTTGTATATCCATATTGGTGCACATTTATATTGATATATCCATATTTGCGCATATACACATTGTATATCCATATTGGTGCACATATACATTGGTACATCCATACTTGCGTATATACACATTTGTATATCCATATTGGAGCACATATACATTGATACATCCATACTTGCGCATATACACATTTGTATATCCATATTGGTGCACATATACATTAATACATTCATACTTGCGCACATACACATTGTATATCCATATTGGTGCACATATACATTGATATATCCATATTTGCACACATACACATTGTATATCCATATTGGTGCACATATACATTGATACATCCATACTTGCGCATATACACATTTGTATATCTATATTGGTACACATATACATTGATACATCCATATTTGCGCACATACACATTGTATATCCATATTAGTGCACATATACATTGATGCATCCATACTTGCGCATATACACATTTGTATATCCATATTGGTGCACATATACATTGATATATCCATATTTGCGCACATACACATTGTATATCCATATTGGTGCACACATATATTGTTAGTTATATGTATGCCCTAGAGGCCATTACTGTACATAGGATGTATATTGTAGTGGATGCTGGGACATATATAGGGAGGACTTTCTTGCTCGACATGATAGTATGCTATCTGGTTACTCTTTACCTTAACGTGTATACTGATTGTCTCTCTGTTATATGTTGGTAAAGCCCTTAGGATGTGTACTTGACTACCTGGACTGTGATGCGGATCATACTAGTGGGGACATAGTAGTCCATAAGTACATCCTTCAAGGTCTCTAGTCGTGGGTGTATCGAGACGGGGCATCGATATACCAGAGTAGACTAGCGTATACCTTCTCGACCCATACAAATGGGCGATGGATGATCCCATATCCATTGGTGTTTGACATCAGAGATGATATACGGGTGCTCAGTGGAGACTGGGTACACTGGACGGACTCGCCGAGAACTCCCAGATGGTATTATACCTCACGTCAGATGGCAGTTTTCTGGTGACACTGGTACAGGTTAGTCTGTAGACCCGAGATCGTCATAGAGTCTTGTGTGATTCCCACTGTGCTTTGATTTCCATCTTACCACGTCCAAGAGGGCGTGCAAAACGGTGGTTTTTGGGTACAGTCCCGAATCACATGGAGGCAATGAGCGATAGGAGGGGATTCGTCTCTCCCGGTATAGGGAGTTGATGTTGCGCTGTGTTCGATTGGCTATAACCGGAAATCCCTGGCCAGGGTTGCTGAGATTTACTGGTAAGTGTTACCAGTAGTTTCTCGAACTGTTATAGACCTCATATCGACACGACTTATCGAGCTACTGGGGTCTGACGTTTACCACCCCTAGGCGAGATATGCGACATATCAGAAGATCAGACCGGACTGTACGGTGAGTGTTACTGGTTGGATTCACAGGAGTGTGAGCGGGCTTGCTCGTCGATCTTCTGATCGCTCAATACCCGGGTGGCCGTTACGTTTGGCAGACCGCTTGCGGCTTGTGGGTGCTTGATATGATCATCACCTGCTGTCGGCGTATTGATGAGTCTTTAGAGTCCTACACAGGGGTTTCCTGGCTCAAGCGAAACGAAATAGGAGCGCATATGAGATATGTGCGGGACCGAGAATAATACCAGTATGTGATACTGTATTCGATTCTCGCGATTTGTGACATTGATCGGTTATATGCGATATAGCCGGGTTATCGGATCAAGTGTTGATTCGATAAGTTGTTACTATTGATATTAGTCGGTTATATGCAGTATGACCGGATCATTAAATCAAGCGTTGATTTAATGATTTAATGCATAATTATATATTTGATATATTACTTTGCATTAACTAGTATTGGTTCACTTAAGATGGATTTTCTCACTCGGATGTGCACATTGTATATATGATATAGTTTTGTGCACTAGTTTGTATCATGTTTGATGATACATGCAAATTTGGGTATGTGTATGCTTTAAACCTAGTTTAGGTTAATGGTTAAGGTTTTGTAATCTTTACTTATTTATTTATTCTTTTATTCATTTATTTTGGCAAGAATAAAATGGTGGCTAACTTTGTTTCTTTCTTGAAACTTCATGAAGCTTTGAAGCTTTGACCATTTTGTCTCTTAGCCTTAACCTAACCATTAAACCTAACTCTAGTTTATTTTCTACACTTTACCATGGTTGCTATATGATAAGAATCATCTTTATTTTCTATTTTTAATATTCTTATCATATTCTTTTCTTCTTCTTCTTCTTCTTCAAGATGAAGAAAAGCTTGCTACCATTAATGGCAACACGAGAAAAAGAGTGAGAAATCCAATTCTAAAGTGAACCCACTTCCTATTTCTTCATCCTCTACCACTTGCAAAGTAGTATAGGGTGTTTTCTTCACAAGTTTCATGACTTGGTGAAGTTGGAGCTTGATCTTGAGTTGCCTCGACGTATACATCTTCGGCATCGAAGTCGACGACCTAGCCCGATCATTTCTCCGACGAAACCTTCGCCAGAGTCCGGATTCCGATAGGTACAGCGGAGGGACGTCATCACGAAGCCTAGGAAGTGAAGGACCGGATCTACAAAGGTTGTAGTCACTTTCCTTTAGCAGTAAAGTCGTTTACTTGCATGTTTCGCATAATCTCCAGTTAACGATCTAGTATTAGGGTTTCTCGGCACCGAAAAAATTTTAAAATTGGCATGGTTGATGCCTTGTGAGACCTCTTGAGAGTGCCTAGGAACCCTACAGTGGTATCAGAGCCTAGCTAGAGCCTTAGGCGATGCGTAGACGATGTTAAAAGTCCGATCGAACCCGAAACCTTAATCCGAGACCCTTCTCTGTACAATTTTCAAAACTGTGGATTTTTGTGAATTAAAAATTCTCAGAAAATAGAGCAGGAAATTCTAAGATTACTGGGAGAAAACGAAACCCTAATTCCACTGTAGCGCCGCGGAACCGCGGCAATAGCCTCTTTCTGCGGCGGTTCCGCAGCCATATGTACTGATTAGGGGTTCATTTTTATATAGTAATGCCCGTATCTGTTTTCTCTGTTCTCTGGGAAGTTTTAATCTGCACTCAAGAGTTGAGTTTTCTGGGTTGTATTGGGGACTCGGTGTTTCGATCGGATTGTCTAATTTTGTCTATGTGTTTTTCCGGGTAATTTTAGAATATGTTAAAAAGTTCGACCAGATATGAATACCCAATTTTTCCCCTGCCGGGAAATTTCCAACTGTTGGATTTTTCAGAAGTTCGAGAACGTTCTGAGTAGTGCAAGTAACGCGATGGTCCCTCTAGAAAACAACAAACCTTAACTCGATTATGTGACCGTCTTGAACTGCCCTTTGAACCTTAGGGTTTGGGGCAGTACGGCGTGCCACATATGAGACGTTGGCTTGACCCTTCTACGGCTGGACCGTTGGTACTGAGGCATGAAGTGAATGTTTTTGAACTTATTTCATGTGTTGAGCTGTTTCGGGAAAACTTGGGTGTTCGATTGTTCGATCGGAAAGTTTAACATTTTCTATTTATCCGGATTGGGATACAACATTTGGAATTCACAAGTAGTTATGAGATAGCTGAATGAATGTTATAAACATAACACTTTAGTCTCAATTGATCGGTTGCCATGGAATTTTGATGCGATCAAAAGTCCGTCGCAATCACGTAGCGTACGCGGATACTCACCGGATAAACTTAATAGACAGCTACACCCCTTAACCCCGACCAAGTGACTGTAGGAGAACCCCGTCGCCGAAAGCATCCGTTCGGGTGCTCACGGTAGCGGTGTTCCGCCTTAGTGCACTTCGTCGACGGCATCGGGGGTGCGGCCGTCTACTGAAGTTTGAGACGAGCATTCGATCAGGATGTCGGGAATCTTGTTGAATTGCCCGACTTGATATTGAAAAGAGTTTTCGATAATGAGACTAAAATGCAGGGTTTATAATTGTTAGGCATGCGATGTCTAAGGAATTCATTTGGTTAGGCATGTGATGTCTAAACAGGTTGCGGATTCCAACTGTTGTAGTTTTACACTTTCTTTTCTGTGACCGTAAGTGTAGTATGTAGTGGTATTGCCGATTGTCGTTGCTATACGTCGACGACAATCGGTGTATGCATACTTACTTACGTTGATGACATGTGATGTTATGTGTTGCTGGATATGTTATATTGGATCGTCGTGTTCGAATAGCCGGGTTTTTTTTATGTGAGATGGGTGTTTTTTCATTTTCATTCATGTAAAAACTTGTATGTAATATTCTTTTATTGGGGCACTTCCAGGTTGCGGAAGATGTCACCTTTTGTATATTATTTACTTTTCCTTACTAGGATAGACCCAAGGAGGGGAGCACAAGTAACCGGGTTCTAGGGTCCAGTGGGAGACCAACTCGAGGAGTCGAGTCCGGGTCTCCTAACCCTAGAATTGGTAGGGTTGCTTGCCGCTCTCGTAGGGGTCTAGGGGTGTGGGTTTGGCTATTCATCGCGACCGTGGAATCCGTGTTTTATACTGGCTCGTATTGAAAACACGGACGTCCTAGTATATCCAATGTTTCATATGTTTCTTCTGCTGCGATATCTGTGATGTGATCATGTGATATGTTCAGATAGATATTGTATATAGTATATATGATATATTATATAGACGTTGCTTATGTTTTACACCCGCGCTAGCCCTGCCCCGCTCTGTCGTTAGTTACCTAACCTAACGGTGCACGAGGGGACATCGAGGCGAATGCGGATGGCATAAGTGTACGTCGTATTTATCTGTGATGTTTAGGTAACTTAAATGATGGGACTTCATTAATGTAGTAAAACAAACCTAAAGATATTGTAGAATCGAATTTCAAAAATAAAACAGGTAGCTACAGTTCTTGCTTTGCACAGCGGTATATATGATATATCCTGCACCTTATTCGATGAGGAAAGGGCCGACGATCCCTTCACCGGGAGTGACCCCTTTAGCAATAACTGGCAGATGCTACACACTCGGTTTGTCTTTTGATTGCTTCTATAGTTTCTTCTTTGCACAGTGATATATATGATATATCCCGCACCTCATTCGACGAGGAAAGGGCCGACGATCCCTTCACCGGGAGTGACCCCTTTAGCAAAACTAGAAAAGCCTCAAAAACACTCCATTTCAAAATCATTTGATTCTACAACGATATCAAGTTCATTACGCAATAGGTTTTCAGAAAAACCTGTCGTAGCCCTTCGTCATTTCAGATAAGTAGTAGTTAATATTCGTGCTACGTTTGTTGACCTCCGTCAAGGCGTAGTGTGCGGTAGCTAACTAGTATTTATCTGCTTATGCATATGATGCAGATTGGATTAGGGTAGTCGTGCGACCTTGTTGACCTCCGTCAAGGGTCGTGCGGGTGGGTTTGATTCAATCAAGAAATGACGGGTTGAACTTGACTAGTAGCCTATGGTTTGTTGACCTCCGTCAAGGTCATAGGGTGCTAGGGGCAAAATTATCGGGAATTTCAAGTGTTGAAATTTGCGATGAGATTGCATACCTTCTATGAGATAGTTGGATCCCGATACCTACTGCGAGTAAAAGTTACTCCTGGGAGAGTTTTACACATTACAATTAGCCGATCAAGTAGGTGTCTAGAAAGGTGTTAACGAGGTTACGCCTCTGGGAAAACGAGATTTACATTAATTAGGTTCGTGCGAAAGCACGGGGGACCTCCCTCAAAGTACCGACACTGGCCTGGCTGAAAGATTGGGGAACTTGTAGTGTGTAATTAATCCCGGCTAGTCTTTCCTTTTAGGGTTTGAAGGAAGATTTGATTAAAACAGTGGGAGCCATCCTAATTAGATAAAATTATAACCAATCTATTCTTGCAAGAGCGCACGCTGAGTGTTTTCTTCTCTCTCTCTCCAGGTAGCGACCATATCACGCCTTAATCAAGATAATAATACAGAATATTGACCGAACCCGCTTGTTATACTGAGCTGGGGAACGTTGGTCCCACTCCAACTTATAATTGTTATAAGACAGCTGGAAATAGGGGAATACCAGGATTCCCATGCCGCCCAAACGAAGAAAGTGCATGAGATACATCTCCTTCGGGTGTGTTCATTACAAAGAACTGTTTCTCAGTATCCTCTACGTCCTGAGTATTAGATATCGGATTAGGATCCCGCAAATGTAATCCGTTACATGGGCTACAGAAAGGTAGAGAACTGAGAACGGGTGATAAGTTTCATGAGACAGAAAACGGGGCAAGTGTTGCAGCCAAGTCTGTTGGTCACTGTCACCCTGTATTACCAGTACATTGATTCTGAACAAATGCTATTAGATACCGTATCTGATATACAAAATCATATCAATCTCTTTATTTAGTAAAGAAAGGATATAATTTTGTATTGATGGATAATGTTTTGAACATCTCCTATATCAAATGTTGATCGGTTCAGGCACGTTATCTAAAAGTATTGACGTTCTAAATCAAACTACATTTCCTAGTATACAGAACACACACAAGAGGAAGAGTTCAGAAATGAACGAATCCTTCTTGAGGCATTGTAGACTAGGTCATATCAATGCGACCCGACTGGCTGAAGTTACATTTAGATGCATATTTAAATTAGTTTGAATTTACATCTTGTGAAACTTGCCAGTCATGTCACAAAGATTAGATGACCATAGCTCTGTTTATTGGAAACAGAGAAAGAGTTAGTAAACTCTTGGGACTGATACATGATGATGTATGTAAAGTCCCCTGTCTACACATGCCAGGACCGGTTCTTTATACTTCATTACATTCTCTGATGATCTCTCAAGATTCAGACATATGTTCCTGTTGAAACACAGCTCCGAACCTTTTGAGATATTTACAGAATATAAGTTAGAAGTAGAGAACCAAAATACGGGTAAAAGTATTATGTCCTTTGATGAGATCAAGGAGGAGAATACTTGAGCACGGAATTCCTGGACTATTCTAAAGGAGAATGAGATTCTCTCTCAGCATTATTCCTCCGCATACACCACAGCACGTCGGTGTATCGGGGCAGAGCAATTACACCTTATTTGATATGGTGTGCTCTATGATGAGTACTACTGAGTTTCCTATTTCCTTTTGGGAGTTATGCGCTTGAGAAGCTGCATACCTATTGAATAGGGTTCCAATCAAATCAGTTGCCTACCACTTCATATGCGATATGGAAAGGGAAGAGCCCATATCTTAAGTTGGTTAAGATTTGGGGTCGTCCGGGCTATGTCTAAAAGCATAATCCGGACAAGCTTGAGGCAAGGTCTTTATGTACAACTGGAAAGGTTCCAGCTATACAAACAACAGCAGATGATTTGGTAGAACCAAAGGATTCAGTATATTCCAACGAACCTCAGCCTCTCCGCCGATCTAGTAGGGTTCCCTACCCACCAGAGAGATACTTCGGTTTCTCTATGACAGTGGGAGCGAGGATTGCATCATGAGATGATGACCCAACTAGTTTCGAGCTGGCCATCAGGAGTGGGACTCTGTAAGAATGGCTGGATGCTTAGTGATCTGAGATGGAATTCTTATACACCAACAAAGTATGGACTTTGGTTGCTATATCTGAAGGGTTAAATCCCCATCAGGAGCAAGTATATCTTGAGAAGATTACTTGGTGTACATGGAAAAGTTGAGACTTTCAAAGCTAGACTTGTTAAAGGTTTGCATCATTGACCAGGTATGGATTATGTTGAAACCTTTTCTAAGGATCTATGCTTAAGTCCATCCAGATCCTACTTGCCACGGCTACATACCATGACTACGATATCTGGTGGTTGGGTGTCATGACTGCTTTTCTAAATGATGTTTTAGAAGAGAAAGTCTATAAGTACACAGTCAGAAGGCTTCGTAGACAGTGGGAGCAGCGGAAACGTGTGCGAGGTGTTTTATGTGATAAAGCAGGCATCGCGGAGTTGGAACGTCTATTTTGATGTATTAGTCAAAGAGTTTGACATCATCAAAATGGTAGATGAACCTTGTATATACAAAAGGGTAGTAGGGAGTATGGTAGTGATCCTCGTAAAGTACGTGGATGACATACTCGTGATAGGGAAGGAGTTTCCTATGCTACGCTCGGTCAATCTCCGCTTATCACAAAGATTCTCCATATAGGATCAAAGTGATACCACCTAAATCCTGAGTTTTCATCTATGAGATAGATGTAAATGGATGCTAGGATTCTCACTAAGTAGTAGTGAGATGGTATCAATCGATCCTGGGGAGAATCACTGGAAAGGTTCCAGGGTGATAAGGACGACTGAATATCAGTCACAGGCATTGTCTTTACCCTCAGTGGAGGGACGGTATGTTGGAAGAGTTCCAAGCTAGATACCGTGGCATACTAGATGATAAAGGCTGGATACATTGCTACTTAAGATGCTACCAAAGAGGCTGTCTGGGTGTATATTAGTTCATGAGATGAACTTAGTTCCTCCCATTGTGTGACAATGGAGTTGTGGCTTATGCCAAGGAACGTCCGTCCCATCAGTGATCCAGACATATTCTAATGCAGTATCACCTGATCATGGAGATGGTTGATCTCCAAGGAGATCGAGGTAAGGAGAGCAGACCCAGGGGACAACACGGCGGATCCACTCACAAAGGCCTTTTCCCAGAGAGAGACTTTTATGGGATGGTTGAGTATGAGATACTACAACCACTGCTACAGATGGCCCTAGTGCAAGTGGGAGATTGTTAGTTATATGTATGCCCTAGAGGCCATTACTGTACATAGGATGTATATTGTAGTGGATGCTGGGACATATATAGGGAGGACTTTCTTGCTCGACATGATAGTATGCTATCTGGTTACTCTTTACCTTAACGTGTATACTGATTGTCTCTCTGTTACATGTTGGTAAAGCCCTTAGGATGTGTACTTGACTACCTGGACTGTGATGCAGATCATACTAGTGGGGACATGGTAGTCCATAAGTACATCCTTCAAGGTCCCTAGTCGTGGGTGTATCGAGACGGGGCATCGATATACCAGAGTAGACTAGCGTATACCTTCTCGACCCATACAGATGGGCAATGGATGATCCCATATCCATTGGTGTTTGACATCAGAGATGATATACGGGTGCTCAGTGGAGACCGGGTACACTGGACGGACTCGCCGAGAACTCCCAGATGGTATTATACCTCACGTCAGATGGCAGTTCTCTGGTGACACTGGTACATGTTAGTCTGTAGACCCGAGATCGTCATAGAGTCTTGTGTGATTCCTACTGTGCTTTGATTTCCACCTTACCACGTCCAAGAGGGCGTGCAAAACGGTGGTTTTTGGGTACAGTCCCGAATCACATGGAGGCAATGAGCGATAGGAGGGGATTCGTCTCTCCCGGTATAGGGAGTTGATGTTGCGCTGTGTTCGATTGGCTATAACCGGAAATCCCTGGCCAGGGTTGCTGAGATTTACTGGTAAGTGTTACCAGTAGTTTCTCGAACTGTTATAGACCTCATATCGACACGACTTATCGAGCTACTGGGGTCTGACGTTTACCACCCCTAGGCGAGATATGCGACATATCAGACGATCAGACCGGACTGTACGGTGAGTGTTACTGGTTGGATTCACAGGAGTGTGAGCGGGCTTGCTCGTCGATCTTCTGATCTCTCAATACCCGGGTGTCCGTTCCGTTTGGCAGACCGCTTGCGGCGTGTGGGTGCTTGATATGATCATCACCTGCTGCCGGCGTATTGACGAGAGTCCTACACAGAGGTTTCCTGGCTCAAGCGAAACGAAATAGGAGCGCATATGAGATATGTGTGGGACCGAGAATAATATCAGTATGTGATACTGTATTCGATTCTCGCGATTTGTGACATTGATCGGTTATATGCGATATAGCCGGGTTATCGGATCAAGTGTTGATTCGATAAGTTGTTACTATTGATATTAGTCGGTTATATGCAGTATGACCGGATCATTAAATCAAGCGTTGATTTAATGATTTAATGCATAATTATATATTTGATATATTACTTTGCATTAACTAGTATTGGTTCACTTAAGATGGATTTTCTCACTCGGATGTGCACATTGTATATATGATATAGTTTTGTGCACTAGTTTGTATCATGTTTGATGATACATGCAAACTTGGGTATGTGTATGCTTTAAACCTAGTTTAGGTTAATGGTTAGGATTTTGTAATCTTTACTTATTTATTTATTCTTTTATTCATTTATTTTGGAAAGAATAAAATGGTGGCTAACTTTGTTTCTTTCTTGAAACTTCATGAAGCTTTGAAGCTTTGACCATTTTGTCTCTTAGCCTTAACCTAACCATTAAACCTAACCCTAGTTTATTCTCTACACTTTACCATGGTTGCTATATGATAAGAATCACTTTTATTTTCTATTTTTAATATTCTTATCATATTCTTTTCTTCTTCTTCTTCTTCTTCTTCAAGATGAAGAAAAGCTTGCTACCATTAATGGCAACATGAGAAAAAGAGTGAGAAATCCAATTCTAAAGTGAACCCACTTCCTATTTCTTCATCCTCTACCACTTGCCAAGTAGTATAGGGTGTTTTCTTCACAAGTTTCATGACTTGGTGAAGTTGGAGCTTGATCTTGAGTTGCCTCGATGTATACGTTTTCGGCATCGAAGTCGACGACCTAGCCCGATCATTTCTACGGCGAAACCTTCGCCAGAGTCCGGATTCCGATAGGTACAGTGGAGGGACGTCATCACGGAGCCTAGGAAGTGAAGGACCGGATCTACAAAGGTTGTAGTCACTTTTTTTTAGCAGTAAAGTCGTTTACTTGCATGTTTCACCTAATCTCTAGTTAACGATCTAGCATTAGGGTTTCTCGGCACCGAAAAAAATTGAAAGTGGCATGGTTGATGCCTTGTGAGACCTCTTGAGAGTGCCTAGGAACCCTACATATATTGGTACATCTATACTTGCGCATATACATATTGTACCTACATAGAGAACTGGTTTTTATTGGGAGATTGGAAACTGCAGGATATATTTTAAAACTGGAATCATTTTAAAAGAGCGGTTTTCCCTTAATATGTCATATCACTGATCCATGTTGCATGATACACGGATATGCTCACATTTCTATTATATGTCGCATACATCATGCTCTATGATTTTACGCATTGAGATATGCTGTTTTTATGAGATTTCTGTATTTGAGAACCGTGGACATTTTAAAAGAGATTATGTGTTGTTTTAAAAAAATCCGGTTTCTCTTGATATGATATTTCAGTGCGTCCACCATGTGTTTTCTTGGTTCTGAGAGTGACATGTGAAACCCGATTCGAGGAGGCGGATGAGGCCGATTGCGGGTACATGGTGGACTCGGTATGGTACCCCGTGGCAAGAAAGGGATGCTGTGTATACAGACGGTGAGCCTGGCAGAGGGACTACTACCTATCGGTGATAGTATTTAGGCCCGGCGGATATCCGGAAGATACCGACTGGAGTCGAGAGATGATATGGGCCGATCCGGACTGACGAAGCCCGAGAGATATGAGGATTTACGTGTCGATGCTGGACACGGGTTTCATGATGTTTCGAGTATCGATGTTGGACACCCAGGTTCTATGATTTTGATGTGTCGCGAGGGACACCGTTGATTTATATCCTTATACTTTCATGCACTCTCTTTTATTTTATTTACGTGCATACATACATTGATTATATGAGTGGACGAGATCCCCATGCATACATACATTGATTATATGGTTGGACGAGATTCACATGCATACATACCATGATTATATTGTTGGATTATATCCGCATACATATAGCTATTGACTACCTTGTTGGCACATATACAGACCCGGTCATCCTAAATATCATAGTATTATCTTTATGATATAGTTGATCTAGGAGTCGTTGTTTATTCGATTTCTACTTGTACATAATTTTTTACTCACGAGTTGGCAACTCATCCCCGTTGTGCCACAGTTTTTGCAGGTTGACCGTATGGATCAGTAGCGGCTTCGCTGGCACACAGTTGCATTCGGATGTTTTGCTTTGGTAGGTGGGACATTTGTATCGTACCCACTCTTGTATCTAATTTTCATATTGTACCTAGATAACTCCATCAATCAAAATTAGTAAATTGTATAAGTAATGAGACTTAGTGGGATTGTGGTTGCGAGACTTAGGGCGAGGGGTTTTCCGCTACTTATGGTTTTTATGTCTTGTTTTTCTTTATCTTTTGTGGTGATCTTCGCCGTTGGGCGTCGTATACTTATATATATTGTCTTGCGTGGTTGTGATCCGCCGTTTGGCGAAAAGCTAGCTCCCGCTTGGGGATGCCTTTATCATTATCTTGTATGCGGTTTTGGATCAAAATATATAAAGGAGGTGCTGTCCAAATTTTTAAAAGACGAAACATGTTTTTTTTCAGTTTGTAAAATAAACTTGCATTTTTTATTATACCCTTATTTCAAAACTTTATCTCCTTTATTTTTCAAAAAAAAAGGTTTAGATTTCTAGGTTTCAGCTTACTTGTATTCCGTTACGCCTATAGACATGGCGTGATTCAAGTGCTGATCACGAGCTAATATTTCGGGTCGTGATAAAGTTGGTATCAGAGCGCTAGGTTTAACTTTGGTTCGAGTCTATGTTTGACTATGCGGAGTCTAGGGCGGGTATGTATTTCGGAACCTAGGCTTGACCTTACGGAACTTAGACTTGAACGGGAGGGGGGGAGGGGTATTAAACCCGAACTTTCGTTTCATAGGTTGACCCTGATTGATGGAGTAGGTAACTTGAGTAGAGTGACGTACTGTACGTATGTTCCGCGGTATATTTACGATATGATACTCTACTTAAGAAACCTTAGGATGTACATATTTTTGAGACTTATGATTCTCTTCATACCCATGATTATATATCCATTTGAGATCCTCTATTCTTTTAGTTTCCATGATTATTCTTTCATTGATGCTGTTTCTTCTTATGATCATGTATCCATTCTGGATCTGTCGTTTCCTTTCATGCCGTTGATTTGCTCTTTTCGATACTCGATTGAGGTTCCTGTCACCATAGTTTGAGCGCAGTTTGAACTGCTGCTAGTGATGCGGTCAGCGCGAGCTCGTCTGGTACGAGAACTGACCATTGTAGTTTCTGCTGACACGGGAACGTCTCAAGTTAGTATTTATGTTGTGACCTCTCGGGTGAGGCGAGTGTTTGGTTTTGCACCGGATGAGCGGACCATTGATAGAGCTGCCAGTTGCTAGAGGACTCTTGATGTACAGCCGACCTCAGAGATTGTGATGTCGTCTACCGTGCAGACAGATGACCCAGCTGTTGCTGAGATTGATGGGATGTCGCTTCCAGAGCTTACGAGCTGAGATCGCCGGAGCTTCTAGGCAGAAATGCGACAGATGATAGCTAGTCTACCCCGATTTGAAAGACGAAGGTAATTCGTCAGATTAATACGCCGACGCAGGCCCAGATGAGTTGAAGATTTTCAGTGTGAAGAGTCTTACTCAGATCTAGAGCAGACGGATCAGAGATGACCGTTGATGTATCGTCTTTCCTGGAGGATTGAGGCATTGTTTAGCATGCGGGCGAGGAATATTCACATGTTGTATAGGCGAAGCTAAAAAGTTCGAACGAGTATCAGAAACCCATTTTTCCAAGTTTAAAGTGTTCGGAGGAACATGCAGGTAATTCTGTGGACCCTCTAGAAGAATGAAACCCTAACTCGACATGATGGCAATGGAACCGCTTTGAACCTTAGGGTTTGCGGCAGTTTAGCGGTGCCATCAGTGAGGCTTGGGCTTTCCCTTCTACGGCTGGTCCAGAGGTACTATGGTATGTACCAGATATTTTTAGACTTTGCTCAGGTGTTGAGCTTTCGGGAAATTTTGGGACCTTGATGACTCGATCGAAAAGTTTGACGTCGTCCGGATATCATGTGATAAGAGACCAGTAAGCTGACCAGTTTCGGATAGAAGACCTCACCCAGATGCGTTGTGAGTTGATCAAGGACGGACGAGTATTGAGTATTCCTCCGATGGTTGGGACGAGTTCCCGAGGACGTGTTCGGACAGATATCTTCTACAGAGTGATGAAGATACCGAGTTCGTGACTTCGAGTCCGTGTGAGAGACCCCGGATTGACCGTGGCCGAGGACAGTTGTAGTGCGCAGATAGCATGGCGTGATGTCATAGTGAGCGATGGTACAGACGAGTGGAACCAGAAGTTCGTGCGAGACGCTGACGAGCTGTTGTTACTCCCCGTCGAGATTAGAGATCTGATATACATACAGAGGCGTTGGGATGCGGCCAATTCCCGAGGAAATGTTGTGGTGAGGATGTAGATGTCCAGGAGACGAGAAAAGATTATGCAAGAGTACCAGCCTCCGTACAGTTCGGCATAGGCGAGATCGGAAAAGACCTTGAGCAGGATTCCTTCCAAGACACTGCTGCAATAAGATTTGCACCTAGGATTAGTTGTGTCGCGAGTATTCAGAGGGCCAGAGGCCGACGCCAGTGACGTGCTGCCTTACGCGTGGTCGTGATGATTGACGAAGAGATGACCAGAGAAGTGCCAGAACGGAATCGTCCCCGACAGCACACCCGACAGGACCGACGAGCTGATGGATTGCGAGATTGGTAAATCCATAAAGAAGATAAGGACCCAGAGACCGAGGACGCCAGACCGTGAGCAGGAGGCAAGCGGATGTTTTTGTTCTGCCGGTTTTAGGCGCATCGATTTATTCTTCGACATTGTAGGAGGTGTACCTCAATGTCCTTTGTTGCGATTTGCGTTGTGATCTGAGTATCACGCTTATATCGTTTGGATTTGAGTTTTGATGACGAGTTTCCTGATATTGATTTCATGCACCATGGCTGCACCTACTAGGTATTTATATTTTGTGCATAGTTTTTGCACTTGAGATATGTTTTTATACACCATTGTGTTGGTTTTTGATTTGTGCATATTTATTGCACTTGATATTGGTTTTGTGCCTTGGCTGCACATGTTTATGATTTCGTGGATTTCATACAGTTGATTCGATTTTGTGCGTGTGGTACGCACTCGATTTGATTTTGCACTCGGTATAACTTATATGTGCTTATAGTGCATTGATATGTGTTTTGTGCACGCAGTTGCACACGTTTATGATTTTATACACCCTGATACACTCGGTGTTGCTGTTTACACATTTGAGTTATTGATCGGTATTTTATGCACAGGATACACTGTATTAGTATTTCGTGGACTGGATACACCGGATTTGTATTTCGTACACTGGATACACCGGATTTGTATTTCGTGCACTGGATGCACCGTATTTGTATTTCGTGCACTTGATGCACCAGATTTGTATTTATGCATTTATGCACTATATTTCGTGCCCTGGATGCACCAGATTTGTGTTTCGTGCATTTGTTGCACTAGGTTTTCATTTCGTGCAATTGTCGCACCAGATTTATATTTTGTGCATTTGCTGCACCAGATTCGTATTTCGCACATTAGTTGCATTAGATTTGCATTTCTTGCATTTGTTGCACCGGACGGGTATTTATGCGTTTGTCGCACTGGATTTATACTCCGTACCTTGATTTCACCCGATTTATGTTCTTGAGTATTCGTTTTACCAGATTTGTATTTTCATGCGCGTTGGCACTTGCCGTTCGTTTTCGTGCATGCTACTGCACTATATGCTTTTACGGACCCGACGCACTTTGGTTGGATTTTTGTTCATATTAGGCGCTTGATTTTGGATTTTTGTGCGCATCGAATTCACTTGAGTGAGATTTTACTCGTGCATATTGGATGCTCTTAATTTAGATTTCTTTCTTGCATGATGGATGCACTTGATTTGAATTTTCGCTCATGTTGGGCGCATGATATGAGATGTGGTTTTGTGTACGCCGGATGCACTCAATTGGGATTTTCATTCGTGCATGTTAGTTGCACCGGATGCACTCTAGATGCACTTGATATTGTTGTCGTGCACACCCGTTGCACTGGACAGATGCTTTCGTGCACACCCGTTGCACTTAGTTTTGGTTTTGTGCATATTTGTAGCACTTGTATTTGGATTTAATTTCTGTGCGCACCAGACGCACGTGATTATTGGATACGCCTTTTGAGGCTAATTTTGCTTTTGAGCACTTTGTTTTCATGTTGGGCACTATATTGTGTAGTAGCCAAACATGACTGATCTGAGGACAGTACCTGAATACTTTGC
Source organism: Agapanthus africanus (assembly GCA_030015575.1). NCBI lineage: Eukaryota > Viridiplantae > Streptophyta > Magnoliopsida > Asparagales > Amaryllidaceae > Agapanthus > Agapanthus africanus. The sequence goes on along the minus strand of CM057348.1, from coordinate 198,261,893 downwards.
ATGCATTAAAAGTTTACCAAGAGGTTTTTGAAAAAGAGCTATAGTCTCGCTATTTCCTACGTGTCCGTGAGCGATACGAACGTATATAAAGGAAAACTTTTTGGGATATTTTAAAAATGACGGGACGTGTATTTAGGAAAACATATATGGACATATATTATTATTTTAAAATGAGCGTCCGCCACTTATGCCGTGAGTTACGCATTCACGCGGCAATTCAGACAAGATTTTTCATGTATTTTATTTAGTTTTTAGAGATTTTTTTGCAAGTATGCGTACTATATACATGTTATAGTATTTGATTAGTGTATATTGGATTTCAGTAGTGGATTTCGAGATCTGTATCTCTATTGTAACTCCGAGGATATGCGTGCGAATCAGATGATTTGCATGACTCTTGACGGAGTTCAATTTGAGTTTCGTATTCGTTTTCAGGCGCACGCGACGCGCTGTGTTATTTCTGTGTTTTCCGTGATTTCGGAGCACCGTTGATTTGAGCTGATTATGAAATGTTTTAGATTTTGGGGGTTTAAATTTAAATTCGGGGACCGAATTTATTTAAGGGGGGAAGATTGTTACATTTCAGAAAATATAAAATATTATTTTTGGAATTTAATATTAAAATAATAATTTTCCCGAAAACTACCCGATTTGCGAAATTGGGGTTTTCGAAAAAGAGTATAAATATATACCAATAATTGTGAAATAAATGAAAATTAAAATGATTTATTCATTTAATAATATATTTAAAGGATTTGGCATTTTAAAAATTTATTATATGCAGTTTCGATAAAAACCCGATTAGTGCATTGCTAATCACGATCAAGCCAAATCCGTATTTCTACAGTTTTCCATGGCAAGTGCACCATGTCATGTTACATTTGGTTACATGTTGTTGCATTTGTGTTGTTTTATGGGTATTATGTGATTTTGTTTTGAAATTTAAAAGAGAAAAGAAAAAGAAATGGTAAAAGGGTAATTTAGTGAAAAAGGGTATGATTGGAGAGAGAGAGAGTGTGTGAGAATAAGTGAGAGAGAGGTGGGGGGGCTGCTGCCATGAACTCCCCCCCCTTCATTTTCATCTCCTTCATCTCCTCAAGCCCATCTCCCTCCATTTCAAAGCCTAGATCCATCTCCAAATAATCCCCAAAATCTTATACCCCCTCACAAAAATTAATTCCCATCTCTTCCACTACACATTGAACTAAGAAAAGTGGAATTTTGATGACATTGGGGAGCTAGGGCTGTCTAGAGTGGCTTGAATGAGGTATAGCTTCTTCCATTTAGCTAGTTTTAAGCTTCTTTTTATTCTAGTTTAGTTTAGAGATGGTTGGTGGTGATTTGTGGAAATTGGAAAACCCTAATGAGGGTTTGAGTGAAGTTGTGGATTGGTGATGCTTGAGTGGCTGTTGAGTGACTGTTTAAGACCTAAGAATGAGTATGGGAAACCAAAATACGGATTTGGGATTTGAGTTCATGTCGGTTTTGTGGGAATAAAGGGTGTGAAGGGAGCAATCCGGGGATTTTTGAGAGTAGCAAACAACTCTAGAGACCAAATTAGTGTACTAGGAAACTACCTTGACGAGATGAACCGCATTGGAGCCTAAGGGGCATGGAGGCCGGTTTTTCTAGTGATGTGGCTGGCCATTTGGTGGAAATTGGTGTCGGGGTCGATCCAGTAGGTCATATACATCATATACATCACCATAGACTTGTTTGTACAACTACTTTTGGCCTTAGTCAAAATTTGGGAGAATTTTAGTGTGATTTTGGCTATGGTTTTCCGTATTTTGTAATGCTAAGTTTTTATATTTGAATTTGACATTGGTTGTTGGGTGTTCGTACATCAACAATAAGGGGTGTTTGGTTGATTTTGTACGCGTAGACCATAGGTTCTGACCTATGAGCAACGCGCGTACCGTTTTGGATTTCAGAACTTGATTTTAATAGCGTTGCGATATGTGTTGTTATTGTAGCTACCCTCGCGTGGATTCCGAGGCGACGGATCATAGCATCATCGACTTCGGCAAGCGAAGACCAAGGTGCGTGGATCTATATCCACGGGGGAAGTCGGGTGGATGGCGTATAGCACCCCGGCAAAGTTTTGATAGAAACCGATTTGTAGCATATAGTTAAGAAAACCTAAATTAGGAAACTAGGATTAGAATTTAATAGATTGTTAGTGAATCTATATTAGAAACTAAAAGATAGTTAGAAGTGATATAGTACGGATAATATGTGATGACGGAATTTGAGGATGACGTTTAACGATATTGCCGTTTAGGGTACTATAGAACTAGATAGTCGACGTAGATGTGTCATCCGAACCATACTTATTTCTAAACTGAAGAATCGTATGTATCTTTTAAACAGATACCTTGGAGGACGTTACGGATTTTCAAATGATATTTTTTCCTTAAAAACACCGTAACCCCTATTTTCAAAACTACGATTCGCTTCCTTTAAAATCTGCTTGTATGGTTCGGGTATGTATGTTAGATTAGATATTTATACTTATAGTAAAGATAGAATGTATATGTAAACTCGACTTGATGTGAGATATAAATGCGATGAAAGAATATTAGACGGATATGATGGTATGATGATGTTTTGGTATACGGACGCGAGTCGATTGAGATGGTTGATACCTTGTCGGTCCCCTGATATGAGATCGTTATGGATGTGAACTGGGACAAAGGTATATAGTTACATTTATATGTTGTGAAACATGTGTGATATGCCGTACATGACGTTAGGTCCGTACCCCCTCATTGTCGTAAAGGTTTATAGGATCCTTTTTGGTGTTATGCCACCGTACGATGATATTTTCCGTACGTGATGAGTTTGACCTTATGATTGGTCTGTACCTTTAACTAGAGGACGCCGTACGATGGATTATACCGTACGCGATATTGTGAGGCTGGATGCCGATTGATAGATTCACCGACTCGGTCATATTAGATACGTATACCGTCAGCATTTGCATATGATTTACCTTATGCTGCATTCATATTATTCTCATTGCATTGCTTATACCTGTGCTAGTATACCTGCATTATTATCGATGATGCGTATGTTACATGCACACAGATTTGTAGGCTCACACACTTCATCATTGATAATTTCCATGTCACTACACAGTAAAATTGTTGCATCATGATATGACTTTTCGCATAACATGCTTGCGTATACACCACTTGTACACCTATATTGGCGCACATACATATTGTACACTCATGCTTGCATATATACCACTTGTATATCCATATTGATGCACATACACATTGATATATCCATACTTGCGCACATACACATTGTATATCCATATTGGTGCACATATATATTGATATATCCATACTTGAGTATATACACATTTGTATATCCATATTGGTGCACATATACATTGATACATCCATACTTGCGCATATACACATTTTTATATCCATATTGGTGCACATATACATTGATACATCCATACTTGCGCACATACACATTGTATATCCATATTGGTGCACATATACATTGATACATCCATATTTGTACACATACACATTGTATATACATATTGGTGCACATATACATTGATACATCCATACTTGCGTATATACACATTTGTATATCCATATTGGTGCACATATACATTGATATATCCATATTTACGCACATACACATTGTATATCCATATTAGTGCACACATACATTGGTACATCTATACTTGCGCATATACATATTGTACCTATATAGAGAACTGGTTTTTATTGGGAGATTGGGAACCACAGGATATATTTAAAAACTGGAATCATTTTAAAAGAGCGGTTTTCCGTTAATATGTCATATCACTGTTCCATGTTGCATGATACACGGATATGCTCACATTTCTATTATATGTCGCATACATCATGCTCTATGATTTTACGCATTGAGATATGCTGTTTTTATGAGATTTCTGGATTTGAGAACCGTGGACATTTTAAAAGAGATTATGTGTTGTTTTAAAAAACCCGGTTTCTCTTGATATGATATTTCAGTGCGTCCACCATGTGTTTTCTCGGTTCTGAGAGTGACATGTAAAACCCGATTCGAGGAGGCGGATGAGGCCGATTGCGGGTACATGGTGGACTCGGTATGGTACCCTGTGGCAAGAAAGAGATGCTGTGTATACAGACGGTGAGCCTGGCAGAGGGACTACTACCTACCAGTGATAGTATTTGGGCCCGGCGGATATCTGGAGAATACCGACCGGGGTCGAGAGATGATATGGGCCGATCCGGACTGACGGAGCTCGTGGGCCGATCCGGACTGATAAAGCCCGAGAGATATAAGGATTTACGTGTCGATACTGGACACGGGTTTCATGATGTTTCGAATGTCGATGTTGGACGCTCAGGTTCCATGATTTTGATCTGTCGCGAGGGACACCGTTGATTTATATTCTCTTGCTTTCATGCACACTCTTTTATTTTATTTACGTGCATACATACATTGATTATATGGGTGGACGAGATCCCCATGCATACATATATTGATTATATTGTTGGATTATATCCACATACATATAGGTATTGACTATCTTGTTGGTACATATACAGACCCGGTCACCCTAAATATCATAGTATTACCTTTATGATATAGTTGACCTAGGAGTCGTTGTTTATTCGATTTCTACTTGTAGATGTTTTTCTACTCACGAGTTGGCAACTCACCCCCGTTGTGCCACAGTTTTTGCAGGTTGACCGCATGGATCAGTAGCGGCTTCGCTGGCACACAGTTGCATTCGGATGTTTTGCTTTGGTAGGTGAGACATTTGTATCGTACCCACTCTTGTATTAATATTTCATTTTGTACATAGATAACTTTATCAATCAAAATTAGTAAATTGTATAAGTAATGAGATTTAGTGGGATTGTGGTTGCGAGACTTAGGGCGAGGAGTTTTCCGTTACTTGTGGTTTTTATGTCTTGCTTTTCTTTATCTTTTGTGGTGATCTTCGCCGTTGGGCGTCGTATACTTATATATTGTCTTGTATGGTTGTGATTCGCCATTTGGCGAAAAGCTAGCTCCCGTTTGTGGATGCCTTTATCCTTATCTTGTATATATGGTTTTGGATCAAAATATAGAAATGAGGTGCTGCCCAAATTTTTAAAAGACGAAACATGTTTTTTTCAGTTAGTAAAATAAACTTGCATTTTCTTCACCTCCTTTATTTAAAAAAAAAGGGTTAGATTTCTGGGTTTCAGCTTACTTGAATTCCGTTACGCGTTTAGACGTGGTGTGATTCAAGTGCTGGTCACAAGCTAATATTTCGTGTCATGACAAGTAGTTCCCTGGTGACATGTGTACAGATTAGTCTGTTGACATGAGATCGTCATTTATCTCGTATGAGTTCCCACTATACTTTGATTACTACCCTATCACGGCTCAAAAGCGTTGTGCAAACATATTTTAGTCGGGTACAGTCCCGAGCCACATGGAGGCAGTGAGCGGATCATCGGGGATTCGTCTCTCCCGGTATTGGGGGCTAATGTCTCGAAGTGCACGGGTGGCCATCACCAGAAATTCTTGATCAAGGTAGTCGAGAATTACTGATTTGGATAAGTAGTTTCTCAGTTTTGTGATGGGCTTCATACCGACACGAAATGTCGCGTTACTAGGGGTCTAATTTTATCCACCCCTAGACTTGATATGCGATACTCTTAGACGAACAGACCGTACTGTACGTATATTGTCACGGACAGGCTCAGTAGGGGTCAGGATGACTTTGCTCGTCGGCCTTCCTTTCGTTCAATACCTGGGTAGCCGTTATGTACAGCTAGTGCCGCTGACGTGCTTGTGGTTAAACCCACTTCCAGCGTATTGACGAGTCTTTAGAGTCCCACACAGAGAGTTTCCCTGCTTTGGGCGAAATGATATAGAGGCCGTATGGTTTTATGGCAGGGTTCGATCATATACGTGCACTTTGTGCACGTATCATGATTCGGACAGATAATACTAGTGGCTTTGGTTTAAGCCGGATTCTAGTATTATATTGTTGGACTGTTTTCGTCTCTATGTATTCGTATTTTGTCGGAATACGGATACGGGTATGTATATACGGATGATGGATATTTTTGTAATTTATTACAAGATTGCTTCTAGAAGTAGCCACCTCATTATGTTTAATAACCATTTAGGGTTAAATGGTTATTTGAGGTGGAGGATGAGATATACTTGCCATTAATTCAAGCATGACTCACTTGGTAACTCATGGATGTGACTCATGAAAATACTATTGAGGTATGCTTGATATTTGTGAGTGTTGTGAGATATTTGTTGTGACTTGAGATATTTTGTGCCATGCTTCACACTTGATATATATCACAACACTTAGCCATTTTCTTGAGTTGGTTTTTTGCTTCACACTCTCATCTCTCATGGCTTCTTCTTCTAGCTCCACCTAAATCCTCTCATGTGTTGAGAAAGCTAGGGTGTTTAGAGACGAATTAATTCTTCATTAGACTCTATATCTTCTAGGTTATCTAATTTAGCGAACTAGATACCCTAGATACCTCAGTTATGAGGTAGGAGCTCGATTCATAGACTCTCAGGTGGATCATCTTCGATGGAGGGAGACCGACGACCAAACTTGATTATGGTGGCCATTAGGAGCTTGGATAGGTAGTTAAAGACCGAAGGACACGGATCATTCGGTATAACATTCCTAACTCTTTTACTAGTTTTCTAGGTTTAGGGTTTATGGTCGATCCGTATTCGGGGGTTGTGTTAGCGCCGGTTTGTAAAATTTTTGTTCTGCGATCGGTCACGGTTTGATGGCCAGGATGCTGGCATAACCCAACAAAAACACCATGAGGTATATTTCTATTCTATATTAAAATTGAGAATTTTTGTTCCTTTATTTATCTGAATAGAAAAAACACTAAAATAATAATGGATTATAGGATTGTAAGATATATGACTAATAGTTTTAATCTAGGAATATAAATCCGCAAGTACAAAGATACTATCCAATAGTTAGTACATCATCTATCTTATATTTTAGATTCTGCATCGTCGTCATCCATCTCAATATCATCATTGTCCTCGTTTTCGTCATTGTAATCGTCGTTGTCTTCGTCATCATCATCATCTTCGTTAAATTCAAGAGAATCAATTACCCATTCAATTTTTGTTGTAGGATATCCATGTGACTGTAGTGAGCCAAAGTTCTTGATAGTCAAATAGGTTTTTAACATATAGGTTTAGGTTTTCAACATATCGGTTTACCCTTTACACGTCTCCACATGTTTATTGAATATGTGTCTCCCATTGAACTGTATAATAAGTTTTAAAAATCAGTTAACAAATACAGACTTTTGTGTGTATATTTATATATTAAATGGAAGTGAGAATTTTAACATGAATGTAAACAAATTGTGTATGTTCAACAGGTTGTATTTCACCCGTATGATCAATAACCTTAGCTCTAATTTTATACCTGAAAGGAATGTATAATTTGAATAAAAATAGTTAAATTTGGTATTTTCTCAATATAATATGCAACCGCATTCAATAGTATTTGTTTGATACTTTGGCAACAACTTCGCAGCCGGATGTTGGCATATATTGTACACATTTGGATTGTAAAATGCACGATATTATCTTTTTTCACAACACGAGCAAACATGGTACCAAAAGACTGAATCGGTATACAGTTCCACAAGCCTTTAGTGTAAATTCAAAAACCTATACAATCATATAGATTAATTAACTTATACAGTCATATTGTATTACAATCCCATAGCAATTGAGCAATTGATCATGCTTAGAGATGCTCCACCTTCTATAATAAAACTTTTTTTTCGAAAACATGAATTGTCCCGCTGAAATAAAGTTGCATCCTATAATAAAAAAAAGTTTCACAGATAATATATTGCAGTTATATTGAGAAATATTTTTTTTGCAAAGTGTGTATGTAAAGATTACCATTTAGCAACACGTAAGACCTCATCTTCATTATTAATATCCTAATGAAACGGAGTAAATTCAGTAGATTCTAATGAAAATTTATCTGCATAAAATACTTTAGTTAAAAATATTATGAAACCATAAGTAAACAAAAACATAAAATTGTAATGTTTTTAAGGAGTATGTATTTAAAATGTTTTTAAGGAGTACGTATTTAAAGCCAATAAAATTAAACCTTCATAGAAAATAACACGTAGACAACTTGCAACCACAACATTTTGTTGTATATAAGCATCTAAAAATATTCAATCTTTTCATGGAATATACCGTCCCACACAATAAGAGATGTCACATGATCATAATATGTTCCATCTGTTGCAGATATGTCAGCATATCTTTTAAATCCTCCATTCTTTATAGTAATAATGGTTATGGGGCTGATATCAAATATGAATATTAGAACATCTGAAATATTAGAATCTTAAATTAGTTCACAAAATAAATAGAAAGTATATTCATAGCAAGTTAGAAGAACTAACCTACTAAGACGGTTGATGTTTTTCTGCATGTCAATAATTGCTGCAGTTTCTTAATATTGTAAGGTGATGATGAAAGAGAGATTAGCGATGGATCAATATGTTCTTTTCTATAATAGCTGATGTTTTTTCAATTGAAGATGCCGATATTTATCTATTATCTTATAGCGGGTATTCGAAACATAGTTGATATCATTGTTAATCTTGTATACATGACCTTTTAAAATCTTGTCATGCCAGTATTGAGATAATTCATCAGATATCAATCTCTCAGCTTCATAACCCTAAATTTGAAAAGCAATTTATGTTAGAAAATGATTTATATACAACCGAGTATTGGAATAAATTTACTTACTATTATGTCTTTTCCAATAAAAGCAATGGAAGGAAAACTATGTTGAGCATATAAGGCGTCAAACCAATTTCGAGTTGTTCGAACTATAAATTTTTTTTCTGGTTTCTTCATAGAAGATTGAATGAGTACTTGACAAAGTATAATAATGGAGGTAAATGGATTCTTGGAAAGATATGAACTGGTCTTATATAAAGGAGAAAGTAATCAATGATATAATAAAACATGAATATCTAGATATTACAATGCAGTTTATAAATACAGTGAGTGTGTGTGAAGAAGAAAAGAGGCCATATTCCTTAGGCGGCGTCAAATATCTATATCCTCCATAATTTTTTTCAACGATCGGCACCCATCATCATTATCATGTAAAATGTGGATACACCAAATTTCATGTGTTTCCACCACCTTTTTACCATTAAATTTGGAATGTAAAATATTTTATTGTCGGCAAACCGTTAATTTTACATCCACTAAATCAACGGTGAAAAAGTGATGGAATCAAATAAAATTTGGTGTATCCACATTTTATACGATAAAGAAGATAATGGTGGATGCCGATCGTCAAAAAAAAATCATGGAGGGTGTATTTTTTCGATACCATAGAAGGAAATTCCCTTCTATGGCCACTACTATAATATGGGGTTGCCCCTACCGACTCAGGAATCCGTAAGAGCAAATATTTCTTGCCCCTACGGATTTATCCGTAGGGCCACATCATTGTCCCTACGGTGCCTTACGTTCTAATTTTTTGTTTGGCCTTACGGAGCCGCAAACCATGGACCTATGGTTATGTCCGTAGGGGCATCTAAATAGGTTATTAATAAAAAAAAGCACAGAAAAATTATTCATCGTTCCCAAAATTTCTCTCTCTCACTCCCGCGCCTCTTATCGCCTGTTCCCGTGCCTCGTCGCCACCGTGCTCCGCGCCTCGTCGCCACCTTCATCGGTCGTTCCCACACCTTCGTCGACTTCCCGCGTCTCGTCGCCACCTTCGCCGATCGTCGTCGACCACCGATTTCTGTCGTCTCCTCCACCACGCACACGGTTAGTAATTAAATCTCAAATTATTTTTAATTTTGATGATGTAGTCTAGGGTTCAGGCCAGGTTCGGGTAGGGATAGGGGTTTGGCATCGGCGTCGGCGTTGGCATCGGTTTCAGTTAGGGTTAGGGTTAGGGTTTGGTTGTGGGGTTCGGTTGGGGCTGGGGTTGGGGTTGGGCTGGGGCTGGGCTGGAGCTGGGGCTAGGGTTCGGTTGGGGTGGGGCTGGGCTGGGGCTGGGGCTGGGGCTAGGGTTCGGTTGGGGTTGGGGTTAGGGCTGGGCTGGGGATGGGGCCAAGGTTCGGTTGGGGTGGGCTGGGCAGGGCTGGGGCTGAGGCTAGGGTTTGGTTGGGGTTGGGGCTGGGCTGGGGCTGGGGGATCGCAGCCGCGGTAGATGGTGGAGGAGCCGGGGCCGATTTTATGCAGGTCCACAATGTAGTCTATGACGATATTGCCCCAATTTCCATGGAGACATGAGGAGACATGGGAAGAATTCGTGTCTTTCGTGTTGTAGTTTTTGGTGTCTTTAACCAAAAATAAATAATGATAATCAGAAACTACTGCTCAACAATTACTACATACCGATATTATTTTCAGACCGCAGAGCTATTATATTAATTATGAAAATTGTATTGCAATGTAGGATGCTGTAATAACTCTTTTGTATCCCTCATGCATGAAGTCAGCAAGTTGACACATTGAGTCACAATTATCTCTTTCATAAATTCAGCACAAATTTTAGTTGTACAATAAAAAATAGCTCAATATAATCCCTTATATCTCTTTGTAGATAAGTTGCTGCAACTATAGTGCCATCAATCAACAGGAGTAACTATTTTCTAGTAATTGAATTCTCAATTGAATCTATAAATTCTAAATTTTTGCAATAATTTAACCCGAAATCTCAACCCCAACTCAAACCAAATCGAAACCTGTAGGAATTGTCAAATTTGAAAACAATGAAACGAAATTCCAAAGAAACGGAAAAGACCAAAAAGTTCGAAAAAATTTCTTAGAAAGCCGATAGGTTTTCGTGAACACTGAAAGTGTAAGGACGTTCTTTACCTTCGATAGGGTTCGGTTGGGATGGGGCTGGGGCTAGATAGGGCTTGGGCTTCATCACCTGATATAGCGAAATACAAAGTGTACTTCAGTACACCCGACCTCATTGAGTTTCCTATTGAAGTTCCCGGTCAAACGGCATATGCATATTTTTATTCGCCATGAAATCCCAATTATCAAGCTACCGAGGACGAAAAGCCACATTTGTTAGTCGAGAGTCATGGTAATAGACTTGTCATTATAGATCATAGTCAATTGTTTTTCCTATCATTTTCTTGGTCCAGATGCTAATCAACTTGTTAATTAGTTACTGTTTTTATGACGTATTTGTCTATATTTGTTGACAGTGACCTTTCTTTTGGATGAACATGTTTTTTGGATGCATGTTTCAGTCATGTGAATTCATATGTTGCGTATAACGCTTTATGATATCAGTATCCTACATTTGCAGTTTTAATTGTTGATTGTTATAGATAAATGCCATTGCAATAATAGTTTTTGGTAGATGAATGCCATTGCAATGTAGGATGATAAGTTCTATCAATCTTGATCTCAATAGTTTAAAATCATGTTACATATACAACACGAATGCACAATAAACACATAATTAGAGAGTGATTCAAGATATTCAAGTTAAAACCAATATATGATACTCGATGATAATATGAAACCTTCATATTCTCATCGATACTCATATATGAAACTAAAAGCGTCACTTAGTCCCCGTCTATCGGTTAACATACGTGCGATATTCGTCGTGACATAGAACTATAGGAAGGTTGTTAAATATCGGACGGTATAGCTCGATACTAACAACCGTCGTATAGTATATGCGATGAGAAAATTCAATCGTATGGTGTTAGTTCCGACCGCGATTAGAGATTAGATTAATGATTGTTTTGGTAAAGGCTAGATATGAACGGAGTTCCGTGTCGAGATAGGAGTTAAGAGTGGGATTCCTTTTCCCTCCAGAAACCCTAATCTACACGCATCACCGTCGTTCTAATTTTAAATCTATTAAAGGATAAAAAGGGTAACTTTTAATTAATCATCCATAACTACTAAATCCTAACGAACCCTATAAGCCCTCTTATTATATTAACTACATCCCTAAAATAATCTAGATCTATATATTTTGCATTCTTGCTTAACCAAGATCTAGAAACCATTCACAAAATTCTTTATTCCTCCTCTCCTTTTCAACACGTCTAAAATAAGAGTAAAAGCTTCAACGTTTCCCTGAGGACGATCCGTACTCATCTCGGTCTAGCTACGGACGACACCGTTAACTGCAATCAATAACAGTGTCGCACGTAGCTAGACCAAGATTAGTACGGGTCGTCCTCAGGGAAACGTTAAATCTTTTACTCTTACTTTAGACGTGTTGAAAAAGAGAGGAGGAATAAAGAATTTTGTGAATGGTTTCTATATCTACGTTAAGCACCAATGCAGAATATAGATCTAGATTATTTATGGATTTAGCTAATATAATAAGAGGGCTTGTAGGGTTCGTTAGGATTTAGTAGTTATGGATGACTAATTAAAAGTTACCCTTTTTATCCTTTAATAGATTTAAAACTAGAACGACGGTGATGCGTGTAGATTATGGTTTCTGGAGGGAAAAGGAATCCCACTCTTAACCCTTATCTCGACACGGAACTCCGTTCATATCTAGCCTTTACCAAAACAATCATTAATCTAATCTCTAATCACGGTCGAAACTAACAAAGAATTGTTAGCGCGTCCGATTAGGATGTTAATGATTCTTTTGATAAAGTTCATAAACTTTATAGGACTTAAAAATGGTTTAGGAATGTTCATCATCCATTAGCCTACCCTAATCCTACGAACCCTAACAAGCGGAGAATTACCCGCGCATGTTAGGAGAAAGAGAGATGGAGAGAAAATGCATAATTAAACTACGAAGAAATAGAATAAGAAAAAGAAAGCTACCTTTATTAATCAACAATATTCATTGCACTTGAATCCTTAGAAAATGATTACAATTTCTAGTTGCTTCTCGATCTCTTCTAAGGAGGTAGATGAACCGTTGATGATCAGCCTAGATGCGTGAGCCGTCTGGGACTTCGTGATCTCGTCGGCTTGATAGTTTTTTCAAGAGGCTCTCGGTCCATATTTATACTCCAAAAGCCAGAACCCTAGCTTCCAAATTTGGAAGCCAACAGTAAAGATTCACCCCAAAAAATTGCAACTTCTATCTCTTCAATATTGCCGCGGATCCGCGGCCAACAAGGGGGTTTGGCCGCGGATCCGCGGCCAAGGGTTGAGATCTTTTGTTGATTTTTCTGGGCTTTTATCTGTGTGACACGTGGCAATCTCAGGAACTTTTGGAACTTGGAAATCTTCTCGTAGTTGCTGCCAGACTTGATTTCTGTGTTTTGCTTTTTTAATTAGGCAGGTTTGCTTTAACAACTTGATTTTCTTGATTTTAGTCCTGAAAATTCTGCACAACAACTCAAATGATATTTAGTAGATTTGGTCAATGATATTTTTTTGCATACATTTTCCTACCAAATGCTAATTATAATATATCAACACATGGAAAATAGTATTTTTACAGATATACCCTCATATGTATGATATATTATAATAAAGACCTTTTTTAATATAGAAATAATAGGAAAAATGTAATAACAAATGTGCAGTTTTATCAGCTGAACAAATACCCTCAAACTTATCTTTGATCGTCCCGAGCAAACTAGTTTATTCAAGAGAAGGAAAAGAAAGGAGAAAACTAAGCACACTTTCGTAGGCAAACACGATTGCACGGAGCATGTGCAACAAGCTGTTAAACCTCTAGGTGTCCCTAGTAGGAGGAGTGTTGTCTCCCGAGGGTTTTCAGCGGATTATACCCACAAAATCCTATAATAAAAGAGAGATGGCGAAATTTACATATAAAGATAAGAACCATAAAAGAAATACTTTAAAAATTTAGAGTTTCCAACTACACTAGCTTTTCAGTTGTTATGAGCGCTATCTTAATAGTCATGAAAAGATATTAGAAACCATATCATCCCTCAATAAAACATCGTCTTTATTCTTCATTCCTACCTTTCATCCAAATATCGATCATATACCCCTACGTGTGTGAATAGAACATCCCTACACTCGGAGAATTCAATTCAAACTATCATACTCTTGTCTATCTGCCGCAGTATTTTTTAATTTGATGAATATTTAGATTTGCTCACACATTTTCATGCGATCGTTAATACTTCTCGAGGTACTAACCGACCGATTACTTATGTGCTTGCTGATTAGGTGATAGTATTTTTCTCATCTTGAACCACCCAAGGCTTAGCAGTGACTCCCAAACCAGTTGGTCTAAAGCACTAGGTGATGAAGCACCCTCGCTATATTTTTTTATTGCTGCCTTGGCGATAACAAAACCAGTGTTCATTTTTCTTTTCACCATTTTTATATTTTCTTCATTTTTTTTATTTCCTTCATACTTTGGCTTTTAGACAAGAGCACTTCAAGGTATCCTCTACTATCCCGAGTTTCAAGACGTGTGTAAGTGCATATAGTAGGGTATCAACATTCAAATGTTTGGCTTCCAGAATAGAAACTATTTTTCAGACTTATTTTTATCCTCAGATTAGTGACTTCCTTCATCTTACTAACCCTTGGGACAACGGCTCATAACTAGTTATTACCAGTTCGTTTAAGAAAACTTCTAATTTTCTTGGTTTTCTTAAACTATTCCTATTTTTTGGATGTAATTTTTCACTTTCTACTCTTTTGTTATAAAAGAAAGAAAAAATTTTAATTTTTTTTTGAAAATGTTGTGCTTATGCAAAATATGATGCAAATTGATGTGTAAATAAGTACAAACCTCCCCCAAACTTATCTTCAACAGTATCCTCACTGTTGCTATCTGCTGGATCACAAAAACCTGTAAACTTAGGAGGACATTATTAATGGGGGCAAGAATATATGAAAGTGAAAATGCTCCCCCAAACTTATTCTTTGGCTCACAAATTTGAGGACAAAAGTTATGTTCAAGAGCCAAAAATATACCCCCCCTCAAACATGAGTTAGACAATACGAAGTATTTTAAGAGGGGGTGAGTCATTTAGCCAAAGTAAGACTTTACAAAGACCAAAAGTTAACACTAACCATTCAACGATTTTATCAGTATAGCGTATAGGTTGGTGGAAGAATGTGTTGTATCGAGTCAAGAAAAAAAGGGGAAGGGATAAGAGATGGTCTGGAAAGGTTTTGAAATTAGAGAAAAGAAAGAATGAGGATGAATACGAATGATTAGAAAAAAGGAATGGTGGCGGTTCAACCTCTATAGGTGGAGATTGGTCAATCACAAAATCCGTATTGTTTAAAAATTCAAGTTCGTCAGCAAAAAGTTCTTCAAAACTTTTATCAATGGTGTAATTGAACATTTTGCTGTCAAAGAGTTTTGTGCCAGAATTTATCCTACTTGATTCATCAAAAATCATTAAGGTAAAGGACTCGAAAAACTCATCCATCTCATTTTCAAAAATATCCAAATCAAGTTAAATTTCTGGTATTATTGAACTTGAATTAACAGATTGTGATTCATCAAAACTCACTGAAACTATAGGAACAGAAGAAGAACCGGAGAAAATGGAAGGTGAAATGGGTAAATAAATTGGTGTGTCGAGTGTTGCTGTACCAGATGTGAAAGATGGAGGCTGTATTTCTTCGGGTATACCTTTATCATCAACTTCAAGACATATTTGGGGTTCGGGAAGAATTAAAGGCTCAAGATGATGACCACAAGGAAGTGAAAGGATTTGATGAATTGGTGGGAGAAAATCATCCAAAATTTTGGGTTCATCAATCAATATATCCCCAACGTCAATCACCTCATTCAAGTGAAGGTTAAAATCCTCAAACACCTCATCAAAAGTATGGTTTTCAATCAGTTTTGGTTCAAGAGTGGAGGTGTAGAGATCACAAGGGTTGGGTATGATTTCACTTGAAATGGACCCTTCACAATCGGGTAAATCAAACACTACAAAGTCACACAACTTATCAGACATTCTATCATTAATTGATGAATCATTGAAACTGGAGTTGTGGATTTCAGTTTGGAATGGGGAGGTTTGATTAGGAAGGGTGTACAGTTCTGTCTCACTACCCAAATTCTCATTTTGTCCTATGCCCGAATCATATACTGAAAATTTTTGGGCAGGTTTGAAATTCTTTGCTTGCATCCACTCTGTTGTTTCCTTCCTAATTTGGTTCGACAATTCCAGAAATTTTTCTAATGTCTGCTCCAGACTAGATTTGGGTTGATAAGGGGTTTCAGTATAAGATTGAAATTCCTGTGGATAATTAAAACTCCCAAATGACTGATTAGAAGAACTGTCTAGAGAAGGTGGAAAAGTCGGATTGGATTGATAGGAATAGAATGGTTGCGAAAATTGGGTGGGAGTAGGATCAATATTATGATAAGAAGAATATTGATATGGGTTGGTTGGCTGGCTATTTTCAATAGACATCTTATATGCCACAAACCTCCTATCAAATTCTTCTTTGGACAGTGGTGGTGATGGTTGATATTGGTCCGGGTTGAAATTTTGGCCTCTAGCCCTAGCTATATGCTCAGCAATGGACATTCGTCTAGGGGCTTCCTCACTCTGGGTATGAACTGAAACAGGTGTAGGATTAGGATACGGTTGATAAGACCTAGAGTGAGGTGGCCAACTGTTTCTTCCCTCTTGTTCTATATGATCTCTTAAGGACATGGAAGAGCTGGACGGTATACCGAAGGGATTATGAAAACAAGAAATATCTGGTTATGGACAGCAAAGCTCGGCAAGTGTTCTTCTGTTTAGGTCACCCATTATAAGAAGAGAAGAAGGGGGAAAGGGTAAAAAGGGGAGAAAATAATTGGTTTGTTTTGAAAAATGACGGATTTAGACAAATCACACAAAAATGCACAAACAACCCTAGAACTATGGTTACTTAAGTCCAGTCTCTAGACCGCTCCTAGACTTCCAAAGGACAAACCGCAGGATCAATCTGTTCCCCTCCGAAAGACGGCGCACAGGACCGTCTGGGTCCTGGCACTGAGATTCGGGGCAGATGCTTATCCGTCTACCTCTCCGAAGATGCCAAGTTGATTTATGGCACCGTGTATCGAAGGTTTAGACGGATGCGGCCGATGTAGCAGACTTTGTCAGATTCTCCCTCGCTTGAGGGGTTTTTGATTGTGGGGACGCTCTTCCCTGCAGGCGCAAGCCCCTGCAGTTAATTATGCTACCGCACCGCGGTAGCCACTTTCTCCTTCTCCAGAATTTCACTTCGTGTCGTGTGTGTTTGTTTTGTTTGTGGTTGCCCGTGGATTGTATACGGAGACTGAGTAATGCCGTCGCCCGTAGGACGTGGATTAGTCCAAATCCGTATTTAATTAGATTTGGGTTTGGTGTTTTTAGTTTAAGGATGCATTAGGCGCGTTGCGGCTAAGATCAGCTTAAACGTTCGTTAAGGATACGTTAGTCCTGTTTGAGACTAAGATCTACTTAACGTGGTGATCCATTTAATATAGGGCCGTCGGGACTCGTCGCCTCTCTGATATCGTTGAAGGATTACAACGATAGGTGTCAGAGGAGTTCAGAGATGTACCCTTGAACCAAAATTGATTTGGAATTTTATAGTCCATTTGAGTGTTTAAGGATACGTTAGCCGCGTTTGGGGCTAAGATCAACTTAAACGGGACCGTTTAGATACGGCAAAAGAGCATTAGGAGGCTCTATTGTTCCAGTTTAGGGACGTGGTGGTCCACCGTTAGTTTAGGGACGTTTCGGTCCAGCATTAGTTTAGGGACGTTTCGGTCCAGCATCAGTTTGTGGTCGTCGGGACCCGTCACCTCTCTGACGTCGTTGAAGGATTACAACGACAGGTGTCAGAGGAGTTCGGAGATGTACCCTCGAACTAAAGTAAATTGATTTAAGAGAGCAATCTTGCTCAGTCAACTTAATTTAAGGACTTATGGCCAAAATTGGGCTAAGTCCAGTTTGTGTCTTTGACCTGTGCTAGGGCTTTACCCCTTTTGAAATGCATAGCATTTTTTATTAGGCCTGTTAGGCCTTTTAATTGGGCTCTGTCCCTTTCCTTTAATAATGCAGAGCATTAAATACTCTGACAGTGCCCCACATGGCTTGTCAGGCGCTTTGCGCTAAGTAATGAGCGCTAACTCATATGGTGGTGACACGTGTCACGCTCTGGTGAGCGCAAGCGCAATAGCGCAGTGCGCTGCGCTAATGCGCTGCGCTGCTGACACGTGGCGCGCTCTGGTGAGTTGCGCCAATTCCAGAGAGCAAAGCTCTATTTCAAGAGCGCAAGTTGTTTTGTAGCTGACACGTGGCGCTCTCTCAAGAGCGCAACAGCGCAGTTTGGAAGTGCAAAGTACTAAGAATCTTTTAGATTCAAGAACAGGAGTGCAGAGCACTATTTGATTTCTTGATCTAATTTAGATCAAAGAAAATAAATTTTTCTTTTTTGTTTCAAAAACCAGAGGTTCATAAAAAGTGCAAAGCACTATTATTACTTATTTTTTCTTTTTATTTAAAAATTATTGATCTTGTTTTTAGATCCATAATCTGTCCATAAGAGAATTTTCTCTTTTTCCTAAAGTTTTTTTTTACCTTTTGTTGTTCTTGAGGAATTCTCAAGAGTTCTCTTCTCTTTTTTTTTAGAAAGATCTTGATGCTTTTTAATTGAGGCTTAGGGTCCTTTTTATAGTGCCCATAAATTAGTTAAATTTGTTAAAGAGATCTTTCTCTGAGTGATTTGGGGAATTTTCCCCACCGTTGGATCTTTGATCCAAGGGCTTCTGCTTTGCAGAAGAAAATCTTCTTGTTTTAACAAGAACAGAAAAGATTTCTTGGAAATTTAATTCTGTTTGGCGCAGATGCCCCAGCGCGTGACACGTGTCGCGCAGCGCACTGCGCAGCGCAACTGCGCTGACACGTGTCGCGCAGCGCAACTGCGCTGACACGTGTCGCGCAGCGCAGTGCTTGCGCAGCTGAAGCGTTGCTTCATAAAAATAGAGCTTTGCTCTGATTGGGCGCGCCTTCTTGGGCGCTGCGCTGACGTATCAGCGCCTGACATGTGGCGCGTTGCGTCCGAGATTTGAAGCGTTGCTTCAAAATTTTGAATTTTGAATTTTAACAGAGCTTTGCTCTGATTGGACGAAACAAATGCCCCCCCACCGTTGTGCTCACGTGGCGCACACGTGAGTGCAGCGGTGGAAAACTCTTGATCGTTGGATCAAAGGGTGAGCTCAAGGGGCGCAAGCGCCTTATAAATAGGACCTCTGGCCCTTAGAAAAATCTTACTGTTTTAAGATTTTTATTTTCCAGAGCTTTGCTCTCACTCAAGAACTTCAGAGCTTTGCTCATTTCTAAAGTCTGAAACTTTAGGTAAAATTTAATTTAAATCAAATTAATTTAACTTAATCTTAACCAAAGAGCTTTGCTCTCACAGATCTTTCGATCCAAAGGGATCCCCATTGGGGTTTCATAAACAGAGCTTTGCTCTCAAAACTTATAGATCTACAGGGATCTTATTCATGGGTTTTAACCCATGAACAGAGCTTTGCTCATAGATCAAGTGTGGATCTTTTAGATCTGCCAAGTGAAGAACTTATCATAAGTTTTCATGGGTTTTACAAGGTCCCAAAAATTTTTAAAAAAAAGATTTTAAGTATTAAGATTTTCTGATGGATCTTTTCCATTATTATCACAGAGCTATGCTCTTTTTAAGGAATTTTATTCCTTTGAGACCAGAATTTGACAAGTGTCATTCTATGACAGAGCTTTGCTCTGAACGAGGAGATTTTCTCCTTGTCTCTAGGGATTCTCCCCCCCCTTTTTTTTAAATGGGCATGTTTTCCTGGGGCCAACTGACAATCTCATCCAATGATGAGATCGTCTTATTAACTGACGTATTGTCATTTAGATTTTGTGGGTCCCTCTTTGGTCTCCTACTCACTGCACTGTGGTGCGGTGTAATTAATTAATTTTAATTTGATTAATGCATTTTCTTTTTTAGACGCCAAACGTTGGAATTACAATACTAACGGCTAAATTGTTCTTTTTGCAGCGATCATGTCTCTAGACACTTCATTCCCGTTCGTCCGCTCGGAGGGGGGATTTCCTGAGGCACCCTTGGACCGTGAAGTCCTGACCATGATTAGAGAATATGACCCGGAGTACAAGAAACTCCACCTTTGGGGGTCTTGGTATAACCAGATTATTATGGGTCGACGCAGCTTCACATGCGCAGTGCCGTCTGAGCCCATCACGGCGATTCACTATGCTACCCCACCCTCGGCGCAGTATGCCGTGGAGTTGGTGGATTGGACATCGAAGGGTTTTCTACATCCCGCTATAGATGCGATACCGGTTCAGCGTCCTATGGTTTTGGACATCTTAGGGCGCCGTATCTGTCAGGGTGAAGCACGACCTTGGGGGCAATCTTATAACCTTAGTCTGATCCCCCGCCACCCGATTGGCTATCTGCCGTGAGCCCGGTACATCCTGTCGACGAAGAAGTCGCAGTTGATAAGATTAGGACTGTACACCGCAGTCTACGTCTCTCTTTTCAAGTATCCCACGCTCCCCACCTGGTGGTTCAAATCCTTCTTGGAGCAATGGAATATTCCTACCCACACTTTCCTTACCATGGATCGGGAAGTGTCAATCTCCTTGGAGGAGTTTGCGGAGGTATCTGGCTTACCAGTGATAGGGGAACATTATGAGGAGCTGCTCCCGACAGATGTGTACGTATTTGGTGCTAGGCCGATGGTAAGGGGGGTCACACCAGAGAATGCCGTTCAACATCAATTCCCAAGCTTGATTAAAGTGTTGAACATATATGAGTCCCTCTTCGTCGAACATGGGGGTCGGGGAGTTAACTTTGAGGACTTCATTGCTCGTTTCCTTCTTCCAAGCGTCATTTCATCGGAGGCTGCCAAGTTCGCCACCCTGGATGACCTCTTCGGTCTAGGTGTGGCCAACCTACCGGAGAAGGATATAGATCAAAAGGGTTTTTTTCTTCCGGACTTCCCTACTATGTCATTTGCAGAAATTGCGGCCCCTGGAATGGATGAGGAGGCCTTTTTCTTGGGATTTCTTGAATTGTGGCTGAGCTGGTTTGCAATCCCAATGCACTCTCATCGGATGCGACCCTCTGTCTTTTACCCAGCTCACCGGATGGTCATCGGGGTAAAGGTAGCTGTTGGGATTGCTGGCTTGGCGCACTTATACCATGGCCTCAGTCGAGCAGCGGATGCTAATGAGCCCGGGATACTGCATGTGGTCTTCCCGATGCATTACTTTGCATCGTGGCTCGAGCTACACACAGCGGGTGTCTTTGGCATGCACAAAAGGCCCTCGTTCTTTGACAAGTGCGGTTTTCCCCGATTATACAGCTGATCGGCGCATCAATTGTAACCCCATCACCGCGGAACGCCAGGGGCTTACTCCTTCGCCCTCACACCGTTGGAGCCGGTATGTCCTTTGTCGATAAGGTATTGACCATTGGAAAGGTGTCTACCACTGTGACGCGGCCATTACAAGATGTCTTTAAAGATGGAGCCTCAGTTTTGACGGCTCGGGAGACCCTTTACTTATATTCCATTAGACCGGGTTTCTTAGTCTTTAGGCAGAATGGTGTGGCAATTTTTATGAGGTATAACCCGCATCGTTTTGCCCAACAACTGGGCTATGATCAAGGGGTCCCCTTGGAAGCCTTCTTGCTGGAACCCACTGCCACTGAAGAAGGGATGGAGAACGCACTGCACCATTTCATGCGCCTGAATACGAGCTCTCATTTTTTTATCAATGCGCCGGCTTATGCTCCGAGACTCCTCAATGTGTCCAAAGACTGGTACAATCATGCAACAGGAGCAGTTATAAAGGAGGAAAGGTGATTGTTGGTCGATCGTAAGGGTGTGCCTCCAGGTACCGATCGCAACGCTCCTTTGGTCCCAAGGACCCTAGTAGTTGCCTCTTTAAAAGAGGTCAGAACCGGACCATCGCGTGCGCGAAGCCCTTCGCGTGACTTGTCGCTCCCTGATGTCGCAGATGCACCTGCAGCGCCTCGTGCTCTGGCGGAGACAGTGGTTGTACCCTCGCCGGAGTCTGGCGTGGGTGCGGACATCGGGACCCGTCGTCCCAAAGTGGCTGCTAAACGGAAGTCGATCCCTCGTGAGCCTAGGGTCGGAGGGCAAAAGAAAAAGAAGTCGCTCTTCGCTGCGGACGTCGTGTTCGGTCAGGAACCCCATGCTCCCTATGCCGAGGGCCTGATCGAATACGGGACGAACGAAGGACTAGTGATGCCGCCGCCGGACGATACAGACTTGAAAGCCGCCCTCGAAACTTCGGCGTGGTTGGCAAAGCCTGACGCGTGGCTGGCCAAGCTTGCGCAATCAGGTAACTATTAGTCGCCTTTTCTTTATTGCAACATATCCTCTTCATTGCCTTTGACTAACGCTTTTCTTTCTTTCCTTTCGACAGGCATCACTGATGAAGAAGCCATCGCCGCTTCTTTGAAGACTTTCCAGGAGGAGGAACGTCTTAGAGCGTCTATGGGCCTTAGTAAGTTTTAATCCATCAAGTCTCCATCTCCCCCGTGTTATGGTCGATCTAACCTTTCTCTTTTTATTGCAGAAACCTCAATGCCGTTCCCACCAAGCGACGCAGATGTTTTCCCAGCTGCCGATGTTCCCGCTTCCTCTGGGCCACCGCAGGAGGTTCGTCTTGAAGAGCCGATGAAGGATGCCTTAAAGGATCTGGAGGCATCCCTGAACGAGGATGACGACGCCTTGAAGGAGGCGTCACTAAGATCCATCGCGACAGCCCGGGAGGAAAGGAAGCGGCAAAGGCGTGAGGCGAAGGCGCGCCGGGCTGCCTTGGCTGCGGGAGCGGGCCCCAGCACCGTCCCTCGCGCTGATACTCCATCCGAAGAGGCCCCTGTCGCCCTATCCACTGCCCGCAGAGAGGCGGCGCGCGCAGTTCGGAGCGCAAACGGTAAATCCACTTCAGGTAATGTTTCTCTCAGAGTTTTCGTTATAAGGATTTTAATGTCGTTGGTCCTTATATCTCTTATCTTGCAGGGCCAAGTCCGATCGAGGGGGAGGCGGAAACCGTTGATCCCAAAGAAGCAGAGGAGGCGGTACCTGCCGAACTCGAGCCAACGGTGGGCAATGTCGTTGTGGCTTTAGAGCCTGAAGTGGAGGTCGAGGGGCCTACCGCCGAGAAGGTCATTGATGCCGAACCTGAAGTGGTGGCAGATGATATGATCATTATAACTGCACCGAGGCTGGTGGTGGACGAAGCGCTTGAGGCCGGCGACCTCGTGGTGACAGTGGATGAGCCGATGGAGACGGCGGAGCTCGAAGAAGTTGTGGGAGAGATGGGTACGACTCTTGGGGAAGAATCAGCCGCTTCCTTCCAAGAATCCGGCAACGCTCCAATCATTGCCCTCCCTGCTTACGATCTCCTGCCGTCTCCTGGTCGCGCTAGCATGACGACGGTCCCCATCGAGTCGGGTGATGAGGCTACGGGCGGTGGCCTTATGTCGATAGAGGAGGGAGTCGCTTCTGTTTCGGCCGGGAGCTCCTCAGGTAAACCTTAGGTTACTGTCTTTCTTATTTTACAATCCTTTCTGATAAGTTCACTTGTCTTGTAACGCAGGTGCAGCCAGCGCCGATGCCCCACTGCTTGAAGGAGCGCCTTCAACGACTGCCTTGGCGGTGGTTACCTCCCAACCCTCTCTCATACCGTCTAAGATGTTGGAAGGTATGGGTTTGCAACTTATTAGTCTTATCTTTCCGATGTATAGTGCATGTACTAAAGTCATGCTGTTGTGTCTTTTCAGGAGTACTTTTTGACCATCTTTACCAGATGTTGCTCCCACACTTCTCCTTCCCGTCCGAGCTTGCCTCTTCCTCTGGTGGCGTTGGTGAGCATGATTTCCAATGACATCCTTCTTTCTTTATCGATGGGATTATTTCTAAACCCTTTTTTTATTTCGAGTGCAGTGTTACAAATCGAAGGAGGGGATGAAAGACGGGCTGCGTTGCCGACTCTTCCGGCTCTGCCACCTGCCTCAGCTGGTACAGCGACTATCACATTGATAAAGTCTTCCTTCTTTATTTTCAGAACTGCTATCTGATCACATCCTGTTTCTCTTCAGCTGTCGTTCCGGTCTCGGCGCCCTTTGAATCTCGCATCATAATGCCACCAGGTCCTTACCTGAGACGTCCATCTTCGAAAGGCGACGCGAACAGCTTACGTATGTTGAGCGATTACATTGAGGAGCTCGACGTCGAGACCCCTACCCCTGCTGCGGATTTTGCTATAGCGGTTAACCCGATGCTGGTGATACTCGTGAACTTTCACGACGAGGGTATCATCGCATCTTGGGTTAACCATTGCAGGGAGATCGAGGGTCGCCTATATCGGTTGGAGTCGCTGCGTCCCGCTCCCGAGGCCTTGGTTGCCAGTAATCAAAGAACAGCGTGGATCGAGCAGAGCGCTCCTTACTTCCATCACCTCGAACAAGAAGTCATTTCAAGACGTAAGGAGCGAGGTGAGACTTCGAGCAAGTCTGCCCAACTGCATGCTCGGGTGGAGGCCAACGCCGCACGGCTGAAGGTTGTCTTTGAGGGCCTTCTGCAATGTCTTTCTGAAGGGTTATCATTGAGGCAACACCTTGATGTTGTCGAGCGAGCTGCACCCAGCCAGGAAGCATCCCAGAAGGCGGCGGAGGAGCAACTTTCATCTTTCTTGCAGCAGCGAGCCCGGGTGGAAGCTGAGGTGGCCGCGGCAGCCGCTCAGGAGGAGGCGCTGAAGGAAGTGCGAGAGCAACTTGTGGATTTACTAAAGACACTTCCTCCTCAGTAGCTATCCCCCTTTGTATCGTTTGTAATTGTAGATAAAAGAATGTATATATATATATTTTCATTCTTTGACATAATGTATCCTGTACCCAATCAAGTTTATGAATAAAAGATTTACCCCTTTTTTTTGTAATGTGTCATTTTCTCCGTCTTTTCTTTCTTTCATTATCAGCATGCCACCTTAGTAATCATGGTTGACGGATGATCAGAACGAGTATCCTGACTCTCTTAAGAAATAGTGACGGCTTAGGCCGCAGGTTCAGATCTGCTGCCTAAGACTTTTCAACTCTATAAGCCGTGAGGGTCTCATAGAGAATTTTCTCCCTACGGATCGAGAGGATCTCGTAGGTGGGTTTTCTCCCTAGGAATCGTGGGGATTCCTAAGTGTGGTTTTCTCTTATAAGTCGTAAGGATCCTATAAAAGAATTTTCCCTCTTACGAGTCGAGAGGATTCGTAAGCGGTTGTTTCCCTCCTTGTCGGAAAATCGACTTCGGAGAGTGAGACCCGTGAATAGTATGCAAGAGACCATTTTGGATTGACTTGCAGGGCCCCATTGTTCAGGGAGCAAGCTTTCTTAGTCCATGCTGCCTGAGGCTTCATTTTGCAAGTTGAGACGAACCGGGAATTCTTCCGCAAAGACAGTGGTGGCTCTGCGTGGGTCAAGAGGCTCTCGTCGCGGAGTGTTTGTATCCGTGAGTCGAGGGTTTGCCAGGGATTATTTGTTTCCTAAGCGCCAAGGATTATTTGTTTCCTTGGGGTTTGAAACGAGTCGAGGATTCCCACGGAGGCACTGGTGGCTCTGCGAGTCGACGCGGATCAGGAGGCTCTCGTCAAGGAGTGTTTGTATCCGTGAGTCGAGGAGTTTGCTAGGGATTATTTGTTTCCCAAGCGCCAAGGATTATTTGTTTCCTTGGGGTTTGAAACGAGTCGAGGATTCCCATGGAGACGCTGGTGGCTCTGCGAGTCGACGCGGATCAGGAGGCTCTCGTCAAGGAGTGTTTGTATCCGTGAGTCGAGGAGTTTGCTAGGGATTATTTGTTTCCCAAGCGCCAAGGATTATTTGTTTCCTTCGGGTTTGAAACGAGTCGAGGATTCCCACGGAGGCACTGGTGGCTCTGCAGGTCGACGCGAATCAGAAGGCTCTCGTCAAGGAGTGTTTGTATCCGTGAGTCGAGGAGTTTGCTAGGGATTATTTGTTTCCCAAGCGCCAAGGATTATTTGTTTCCTTGGGGTTTGAAACGAGTCGAGGATTCCCACGGAGGCACTGGTGGCTCTGCAGGTCGACGCGAATCAGAAGGCTCTCGTCAAGGAGTGTTTGTATCCGTGAGTCGAGGAGTTTGCTAGGGATTATTTGTTTCCCAAGCGCCAAGGATTATTTGTTTCCTTGGGGTTTGAAATGAGTCGAGGATTCCCACGGAGGCACTGGTGGCTCTGCAGGTCGACGCGAATCAGAAGGCTCTCGTCAAGGAGTGTTTGTATCCGTGAGTCGAGGAGTTTGTTGAACACACTGGCTTCTTCGGTTGAAACGAACCGTCGAGGTTTGGCTTCGTCGTCTGACGGAGTCTGTTGGGAAAGTATGGTTCCCTCTTTGTTTACGCCCTTGGATTGTATACAGGGATCGATGTGATCTTAACTGTAGGGCCAAAGTTTTACCGTCATTTTTTGTTTTATTTCCGCGATGCTCTATCATTTCAGCTTTTATATCGCGAAGGTCGCGATTGCCCAATCATTTTCGCGGTGCCCAATCATTTCGGCTATTTATTTTATCTTTACTCGCTGCTTTTTATTGCGAGTTGCCCCATCATTTCGGCTATTTTATTTTTTTATTTTTATTTTTACTAGCTGCTTTTTATTGCGAGTTGCCCAATCATTTCGGCTATTTTGCATGCATACATTTTTACTTGCTGCTTTTTATTGCAAGTTGCCCCATCATTTCGGCTATTTCGTATGCATGTGCGGCCTACTGGCTTTCCGCCGTAAACCTGGAATTAGACACCGATTTCGGCATCAGCACCGCTACAACTGGGATATTGCCAGGAGCGAATCATCATCTGCCTCCGTCGATGTTGAACAAAGGTAGCTTAGCGACCAGGGTTAGGGTTCTGTCGACTAAGGCTTTTGACCTCATGAGCCGTAAGGGTCTCATAAAGGTATTTCTCCCTATAAGTCGTGATGATCTTATAGGTGTATTTTCTCCTTAGGAGTCGTGAGGATTCCTAAGTGTATTGTTCCTCTGTAAGTCGTAAGGATCCTACAGGAGGGTTTTCTCCCTGTAAGTCAAGAGGATTTACAAGGGTTGTTCATCATGCGAACATATCCCTAGTCTCGGATGAGACTTGATTAGGGAAATGTTTATTCGCGCCCGTGGATTGTATACAAGGGCCAATACCGGACCACTTGTAGGGAAATGTCGAAAGTTGTGGGGGTTGCTTAAGCACAGGTTTAGGTATCTGTAACTTAAGACTTTCAAATCTTACGAGCCGTGAGGGTCCCATAAGAGAGTTCTCCTTACGAGTCGTGAGGATCTCGCAAGTGTATTTTCTCCTTAGGAATCGTGAGGATTCCCAAGTGTGTTGTTCCCTTATAAGTCGTAAGGATCTCACGCGGGTGGTTTCTCCTTACAGGGTCGAGAGGACCCTATAAGTGTTTCTTAACGAGGTTGCGCCCTTTCGGGTTTTCACGAACACTCGCCGGTAGTCCTGCTGTTTTTACTCACGGAGCCCTCTCGGGTTTTCATCCGTGCCCATTTTGCTTATGGACATACCTTTTTTTTAATTATTTATATATATATATATATATATATTTTTTTTTTTTTGACGAGGTCGCGCCCTTTCGGGTTTTCACGAACACTCGCTGGCAGCCCTGCTGTTTTTACTCACGGAGCCCTTTCGGGTTTTCATCCGTGCCCTTTTTGCTTATGGGCATACCGTCTTTATTTATTATATATTTTTTTATATATTTTTTTATTCATCTCGTCAGCCTGAGGATGCTGCGGTATTAGTTTAAAGACGTTTCGGTCTGCTATTAGTTTAAGGACATTTCGGTCCGCTATTAGTTTAAGGACATTTCGGTCCAACATTGAGAGGCTGGCTACTGCTTATAAAACTTGAGCTTAGGAAGATAGCGAGCAGACATGGTCGTCGTCATCTATCATTGACCTAGGCTGTGGCTCATTAAGCGTAGTATTTCTTCAGGAAGCGACCGTTTATCGGCCTGAAAGGCCTTTCACCGTGCATGTCCATGAGTAGATAGGCCCCACCCTGGTAAACTTTATCTATGATGTACGGGCCTTCATAGTTCGGCTCGAATTTTCCCCGCTTGGCGCGATTGGGGATCATAGGCCTTTTGACCACTAGCATGAGTTCGCCTTGGCGGAATGTCCTTGGTCGGGTCAATCTTTCGTATGAGCGCATCATCTTTGCTTTATAAGCTTCCAGATTTTGCTGCGCTATGAGCCGGGTTTCGTCAAGGGCGTCAAGCTCCTCAAGCCGAAGGTGAGCATTTTCTTCATCCGTTAGCTCGTGGTGAACTGCTACTCGTAGAGAGGGTAACTCTATCTCGAGAGGGAGTACTGCTTCTGTACCAAATACCAACGCATATGGCGTTGCGTTCGTAGCCGTTTTAAACGTAGTTCGATACGCCCAGAGAGCTTCTTGCAGTCTTTCGTGCCAGTCTTTCTTATTTCGTGACACCGTTTTCTTCATGATCTTCGTCAAGGCCTTGTTGAAGGCTTCAGCTAGACCGTTAGCTCGCGGATTATAAATTGAGGAATATCTCCAGTCTATATTATGCTGTTGCGCGAAGCGGCTGATTTTGTGGCTTCTGTAGGCTGGCCCGTTATCGGAGATGATTCGTCTTAGCGTTCCAAACCGATATATGACATGCGTCTTGAAGAAATGGAGGATATTCTCCGTCTTTACTTCCCTCAGCGGTACCGCTTCTGCCCACTTAGAGAAGTAGTCAGTCGTCGCTAGGATAAAACGATGTCCTTTAGACGATGCTGGTTCGATGGGGCCGACTATATCAGTCCCCCACATTTCGAATGGCCAGCTAGCCACCGTTGGATGTAATGGATTTGGATGCTGATGGATGAAGTCCCCATGAATTTGGCATGAGTGACATTGCCTCGCATATTCGAGGCAATCTTGAATCATCGTGGGCCAGTAGTAGCCCATCCGTTTGATCTTCAACTTCATCTTTGGGCCTGCTTGGTGAGAACAGCAGATTCCGTCATGAACCTCTTGAACGACTCTTTCCGTTTCGTCCGGTCCTAAGCACCTCAGCCACAGAGAATCGAATGACCTCTTGTATAGAGTATCATTGACGAAGGCGAAAGACAGAGCTGGTGTCGTGCGGACGCATCTTCGGGCATTCGGTGGGATTTGAAGTAGTCTATAAAGACCTCCCTCCAATCCTCAATCTTCTCATGGTCTTTTATTTGTAAGGTCGCTTGTTCAGTCACTCCCTTTTCTTCGGGTGATCCCGGAGGTATTTCTGCGGGGGCAAGCACCCGACGACTTTGTACCATGATTCTAACCTCATCGAGGTTCTCGTCAGCCAGTTTTTAGCAAGCTTAGCTAACGCGTCCGCTTTGCTATTTTCTGCGCGTGGTATACTTTCCAAAGTATAGGAGGGAATTTGGGTCTGCAGTTGTTGCACCTTTTCCCCGTATTTTACCAATTCCGGTTTGCATGTTTGGTAATCGCCGTTCACTTGACTAACGACTAGCTGAGAGTCCCCATATATGAGGAGGCTTTCTATTCCCATGTCAATGGCGATCTCGAGACCTGCTAACAAAGCTTCATATTCAGCTTCATTATTCGTTCTCGGCTCTGTCAAGGAGAAAGCGAAGCGCATTATTCCTCCTTGTGGGGTCACGAAGATAAGGCCTACTCCCGATTTGATCATTGGCGTACTTTGTTTGTGCTTTTTCATGGAAGATGCTCCATCAAAATAAAGCTCCCAACGGGTATCACCACTGTCGACTGCGTCAAACGCATGTTTGTCTGGCAAATCGCACTTTAGGGGAGAATCGGCAGGTATCGGGTGCTCAGCAAGGAAGTCGGCGATGGCCTGACCTTTCACTGCCTTGAGAGGTCGGTACGTTATCGAGAACTCCATTAACAGCAGGGCCCATTTAGCGAGTCGTCCCGTCAATATGGCCTTTGACATTAGGTATTTGAGAGGGTCCACCTTTGAAATGAGATGGACTTCATGTGCTAATGCGTAATGTCTAAGCTTTGTTATTGCGAAGATCAACGCTAAGCAGTGTTTTTCAATGGGGGAGTAGTTGCTTTCTGCCCTCAGCAGAACTCGACATAAGTAGTAGAGTGCTCTTTCTTTTCCCTGGTCATTCTCCTGTGCCCATAACGCGCCTAAAGAACCTTCGAGAGCAGTTGTATAAAGAATGAGAGGCTTTCCCTTAACCGGAGCAGCCAACACCGGCGGGTTCTGCAGGTATTGCTTGATCTCGTCTAGCGCGCTTTGGCATCTTTGATCCCAGACGAATGGGGTTCCCTTCTTCATCAGGTGGCTATAGGGACGGCACTTGCCTGAAAGATTGGCTATAAATCGCCGTATGTATGCGAGCTTCCCTTGGAGAGACCGCAACTGTTTGAGAGTCCTCGGCGGAGGCATTTCCATGATTGCCTTGATCTTGGACGGATCTATTTCGATACCCCGGTGTCGAACAATGAATCCCAGGAATTTGCTCGAGGAAACCCCGAATGCACACTTCAGAGGGTTCATCTTCAAATTGTATTGTCGAAGACGTTGAAATACGGTCTTCAGATGCTCGAGATGTTCCTCATATGATTTGCTTTTAACAACGAGGTCGTCGATATAGCATTCGACGATTTCGTGTATAAGGTCATCGAAAATCTTCGTCATGGCCCTTTGGTAGGTTGTACCGGCGTTCTTTAAACCGAAGGGCATCACCTTGTAACAGAATATTCCCAAAGGAGTCCGGAAAGCCGTATGTTTCTGGTCTTCAGGATGCATTTTTATTTGATTATATCCTGATGAGCCGTCCATGAATGAGAAAATCTCATGCGTGGACGTATTGTCTATCATCAGTTCGGTGACTGGTACTGGGAAATCATCCTTCGGGCAGGCTTTGTTGAGATCCCGAAAGTCCACGCATATGCGCACCGTTCCATTCTTCTTCATCACTGGGACGATATTAGCAATCTATTCAGGGTATTGAACCTCCTGGATAAAGCCAGAGTCTATCAGCTTTTTGACTTCAGCGTTGATGCTCATCTCGAGCTCAAGCCGCATTCTTCTCGGCGCTTGTTTAACTGGCTTGACACTCGGGGATATCGCCAGTCTATGTACAGCAACTTCTGGATCAAGTCCTGGCATCTCAGAATAGTTCCATGCGAAGCAATCTTTATGCTGTACAAGGACGTCCTTTAACGCAGCCACCTTTTCTTTAGACAGCAGCTCGCTGACGAATGTCGGTCGCGGATCGTTTATCGTCCCCAACTCAATTTTCTTGAGGTTATCTGCAGTGGTATGTATTCCATCCTCCAGTTCTTTCGGAGCTGGGGGAAATTCTGAGATCACCTTATCATTGCTGTTTTCGAGGCACCAGGGAAGGCTGTCTATGTTCTCGGATTCTTCTTGTAGTATTGTTATCATGTGACAGGTACGAATTCTCTTCCAATCCCAATGTGGAACTGGTTTTTCTTTCGTGGCCTTAGGCTCGTGCTTTTGTGGTGGTGCTACCCTCCAGTTGTTGGACAGAGCGAATTTACCAAGCTGATATTGATCTTCGACCCAATTCTTGAAAGTGAAGCAATCTTCAAGAGGATGACCTACTACTCGATGGTAAGAGCAATAGTCCGGGTGTGAGGCTTCGCCTGCTTGTTCAGGGAGTTTAGACTCCGGCAATGTAAGCATTTGATGTTTCAGGGCGAGATCAAGTATTTTCTTCGTCTTGTCCCGAGGAAACGAGTATGCTCGCCCCATTTTCTTCATAAGGGATAGATCAATAACGCTCGACTCCCGTTTGCGTGGCTTCTTAGCCCTGCTTTGTTGTTGTTGAGTGCCTTTTTGGCCTTTCGACTTATTTCTGCTTTTGAGCTGAGCCTTCTTTATAACGGGTTGATAAGGGGCGGCATTTTCATCCTTTACGGCCTGTTGGAGAAGGCGTTGCGTCTTGGCTTTCTCGTAGATGGCCGTCTCACGGTTGTGATCATCTCGGACTTTTTGACCAGCTTTCTTTATAAGTCTGTCCATTTGTTCCTCGAACGACGGACTGGGCTCTTTTGCATCTGGAACTTTCACTGGCTTAGGATTAGCGTCCTCCCATTGAGCATCCGCTTCTTCATCAAGGTCATACACGACGTAGCAGCCGGGTAGTAACTCTCGTTTCTTTGACCGGATGTATCCAAGCCCTCTTATTTCCATTCTCCCATTAGGCAGTTTGCGTTGGGTCCCGGGAATGTTCCAGACCCTGTCATAGAATTTGGCCTCTCTAACGGTCTGTTTGAAGGATATCCCCTGGCGTTTCAGCAGCTTCTTCAAACCCTCTGTATAATACCTGGGAAGACGGATAGGTTGAAGCCTGTCGAGCGCAGGATCTGCGCCATGCCAAATTTCTTTTTTCACATTGGTTTCTTCAGAGCGGTAAAACAGAATTGCTTTCTCGTTTTCTTGCCTGGGAGGGATATAGAATGTCCGCAGCTCTTCTACACTGTAGATATTAAGTGCGTCCAGTTCTTTATGATGTTTAGGCGGCACCATGGCGACTTGCAGACTTTGCTCTTCATCAGCGGAAGCTTGTATTGAAGGTCGAGCAGAGAATACGACATGGACCTCATCCTCCGAATCGCTACCAAAGACCAATGTAGGAGTGGACGGTCTTGGCTTGTTATGTTGGGGCGGACCCGAATAAACGATCTCCTCTTCTTCCTCGGTATCACTGCCGAAGACAGGGATGGTGGCGTTAGTTTTATTCTCCGGCTTGTGACACTTCTCCGTGTCTTCGAAATCCGGCAAGAAGTATTTGGCATCTTTGTATTTGCGGACCTCGTTCACAGAGAACGGGTTCAGTTCTCCCGTCACGGTATACTCGAAACCATCCTTAAAATACTTCATACACTGATGTTGTGTAGAAGGGATGATGTTGTACTCATGTAACCATGGTCGGCCGAGCAAAGCGTTGTAGCATGTCTTGGCGTCTATGACGTGGAACTTAATGTCCGTGACGAGTAACCCGAAGCGTAGCGTCAGTATCACAGATCCAAGAGTCTTTGACGATTGGGAGTCGAACCCGGAGATGGTGATTTTGTCCCGAGCAAGGTGCTGGACGCTCATGCAGATTTCCTTCAACACCCGCACGTTGAGTAGGTTAACAGACGACCCGTTATCGATCAGGATTTTGCCTATCCTTATATCATGGCAGTATCCCGAGACATAGAGAGGGCGATTGTGTTCGCACGTCCCAAGTAGAAGGTCTTCATCGCCAAAAGTAACATCAGCCGTGTGCACTTCCTCTAATTCATCCTTCATCTTTTCCTCGGCCAGGCAGGCTTGGAATTGTTCCGGGTCTTGGAGCGCCTTAATCAACGAATCTCTCGCCTCTTTTGATAGCAAAAGGGCGTCAAGAATGCTGAGCTGTGAGGGCAGCTTCCTCAAATGTGCCAAGACGTTGTAATCCACCTTATTCTTTTTTGGTGGGTCTTTGGCAGCTAGCTCTTCCACCACTTGGTCATCTAAGATGATATCTTCAGAGACCTTTTCTTTCCCTTTATCTTTTTTGTTCGAGGGTCCGAGGTTCTTTTCGGGCAGCGTGCGATTACGTAGCCGGATATTTTCGCAAACCTTTGGTTCTTCTTCTGTTCTCGAAGCGGACTCTTTAAAGAGAGGGGCAAGTTCTAGCTCTTCATCAGAATCACTCCTGAATGTAGGCACTTGTGATCCACCGGTGTTAACCACGCGACAATCGCCAGCTGTTCCTTTAAGCCCTTCGGTCGTATTTCTTTGCTCCCGACGAGTTTTATGTTTTTCCCGCTTAAAGCGTTGTCGATGAGCAACTTATCCTTGCCACCATCTATCGAAAGCTTTGCACTCTTCAATGGGGTGTGAAATCTTCCGATGATATAAGCAATACGAGGGGTGCGTTTCCACTTCGCCGGCGATGTTTCCTTCAGAGGATGGTAGCTTCATGCCCATTGATATGGCCTTAGCAAACTTTTTCCTCATCTTAAATTGGGTTTTGTCGGTAGCGGAGGTGTTTTGCTCCAGCGGGATCGTCTCAGCTCCTTCATCAAATCGCTGGCGCTTGGCCCTTTCAAATATAGCCACCTCGCGCTCCCGATCAGCTTTACTTTTCAACCGAGCTTCATTAAGGAATGCGTCGATTATTTTCTCTGGTGGCCCCAGAACTTTTGGTTCAGGATCTGCCCCCAGCTTTTCGGTGCAAGGAGTCTCCTCATCGTACGTGATCGAATGGGAAATCATATGACAGCTCGCGACGCATTCTTCAGCTTCATCTGACGAACTTTCTCCCTCACCTTCCTCTTGAAAGACGTGGTTGAGGAATTCTTGGAGCGTAATGGGAGTCCGCGCCTTTTGGTTGTATTCTTCCAACGCGTCAATTTTCTTTTGTAAGTCCGTGTGTTTGCCACCAGGCTTCATGGGCTTCTTAGATTTCTTCTTCTTTTTTTTCGAAGATTTTGACGGCTGGCTGCAAGTGCTTGAACCGCCACCATCGGTCCTTGGAATTGGACGTGGCTTCAACATCCTTTCAATGACCTGCGGTTCCAACGGATTCTTCCACTTGACCGCTGGACATGTCTGAAGATCGTTTAGCATCCTCTTTGTCTTGGCTGATAATACGACCTCCCAAGGAGCTTCTTCAATGACGGAGCATGTTGCCCCCGGCGTATTCGTCCCCTTAGAGGTGTGGGGCTGCGGGGGATTCACCTTCCATTTGTCAGATAACGCGAACTTGCCCTGTCGGTATTGGT
Source organism: Agapanthus africanus (assembly GCA_030015575.1). Taxonomy (NCBI): domain Eukaryota; kingdom Viridiplantae; phylum Streptophyta; class Magnoliopsida; order Asparagales; family Amaryllidaceae; genus Agapanthus; species Agapanthus africanus. The sequence goes on along the minus strand of CM057348.1, from coordinate 198,227,068 downwards.
TTTCAAGCCAATTCTTGAAAACGTAGCAATCTTCGATCGGATGGCCTAGTACTCGATGATAAGGACAGTAGTTGGGCTCGTTGACGTCACTTGGTTACAACGGACGTTTTGGATCCGGCAAATTTATGAGTCTGTTGCGCAACGCCAGCTCGAATAACCTCCTCGTTTTATCACGGGGAAAGGAATAAGAACGTCCCATCCTATTCTCAAGGGGCACGTACGGTCGCGTATTATTTTGACGCACAACCGGCTTCGCATTATTCGGTTGTTGTTGGGTATTAGCGACAACGATCGCTTTTCCCTTCCCTTTATCATTTCGGGAGTCCGGCTTTGGGAGAGGGGGTTTATGGCCCATCTGGTCCATCTTCGCTAGTTTTTCGATCAAAGCCTGGAAGGTTGTCGGCTTGAAGAACATCATAAATTGCGAGATGGTTGCTTGTGGATCGAGGGTTCCTACAAACATACCCACCGCGGGAGCTTCTTCAATGCGCTGCTCACACTTTGACCATAAGTTCTGCCATCGTATAGCGTACTGAACCCACGCCTCGCCGGGTTTTACCCTGGCGTTAATCAGTGCTGTCATCGGGGTATGTTCACTAGCGCTTGCAAAACGCTGAGTAAACAACAGCTCCATCTCCGCGAAGGTTTTAATAGAGTCGTTCGGGAGCTCAGAGTACCATTCGAACGCCGTATCCGATAAGCTTCCAACAAACTGGCGAAGTAAAAGCTTGTCATCTCCACCGGTATTGCCGCAGAGTGCCCTGAACTGGGCAACATGCTGGTGAGGATTGCCCGTCCCCTTGTAGAGATGGAACTTGGGAATCGTATAACCTGGCGGGTATTTGATTTGATCGTACCAACTCGGATATGGTCTCCCCGTTTTCACGACCTGGCCGGCTGTTTCGGTTGCATGATGAACCCTTATTTGCTGGGCGATGTACTCATCCAAATCAGCTTTGGAGATTGTATCCTCTTTAGCAGCGGACAGAGCTGGTGGAGGATTCGACGTTTCTCCCTTGTCGTCTTCAAGGATGATCGGGGGATCTTCAGCAGGTGGATCTTGTTGAATCATCATGCCCACCATATCTTGGAACATGAGGGCCATTTTCTTTATGTTGGCTGCCTGCTCCGCAGCTTCTTTATCCTTCTTCTCCAGTACGCGATGAAGGAATTCTGCGTCCGTTTCTTGTTCTTGACGCTCGTCCGAGGATGTTTCAGGGGTTTCTTTTGGCCCTGTAAGTGCGGCCATAGCGTTCATCATCTCTTGGAGCTTCTGCTGCTGCTCCTGAGCCTTGGTCACTGACCTCGTGTGCGGTCTATGACCTGTTGATATGCGGCTATCTTCTTTTCCCGATGCCATATAAACCGTATGAACTGTTATGCCCCCTGACTTAGGGCGTTTAGGTTCACCATTTTTAACTTTTGCCGCTGACGCGGGAGTTTTCTCTGGCCTCCTTCTTTTGTGGGCCGTTGAGGTTGAAGGAACCGTTGAAGGGGGCAGCCTTGCAGCTGCTGTCCCCTGCTGTTCAATAGGATGGTCTTTTCCTTTTTGCACTTTCGCCCTTTTCTGATGACGAGAGTGACCTGAGTCAATTACGGAGTCTTGAACCCTCCGCCAAACTTTATAAATTCTTGAGGATAGCCGTTGAGGGGGCTGTTCTTGCTTCGTTTCTGGAACTCTCTCCGCAAGTGGAGGAGATCTCTTCAGTGTAGCGGTTGGAGAGTCTTTCCGTACCCTCCTCAGCAGTTCAAAACTGTTCCCAGTTGGGACAGCAGCGTTGACTTCCACCACTGGAGCCGATGGAGTTAGCCCTGAGGGAGAGTTGCCCCCTACCTTCCTCACTCGTTGCCAATGGCGACGTCGAGCACGGCGAGCCGTTGGGATTGGCTCAGAGATTGAGATAGTTTCTTTTTGCCCCCTGTTTGAATGAGGCACCGCCGGTGTTAACCTCTTAAAGACTGAGGTTGTCTTCTGAGGGGTGATATTCAACCTGCCGAAGACGGATCCTTGAGCAGGGGCAGGAGCAGGAATCGTCAGTCTTGAAAAGACTGACTCTTTGACAGGGGAAGCCGCTTTGGCGACTTCTGAAGCAGTAGCTGTTGCCCTCCTTTGGACAGCCATTTTAGAGTTCATATTTAGCCTGGTGAAAACAGAGGCTGTCGGTTTGGTAGCGGGCGACCCGTTGACAGGGGTCGTCGTAGCAGTGAGCCGGTCGAAGACCGACTTCTTGTTCACTTCCGGTGCAGGTATGGGCTCAGAGAAGCTTGTAGGTGAGATCATGGTCCCGAAGAACAGGCCAGTGGTGGCTTGGGTCACCTGGTCTACCGGCAGAGCGAGGAAGGAAGCCGCTTGGGGCCCATATGCTACACCTCCGGGGGAGGTGGAGTGTCCATTGCAGTGGCACTTCGAGCAGTTGGTGCAGTTAGAGGCTATTGAGTTTCGAGTTCTGCGCCAGGCAAAAGACCAAATCTTAGTAACTTGAAATCCGAAGGCAACCATTTAACAAACCGCGATTGGTTCGCGAAGACGACACACGAAGTGTGGAGTGGAAAGAGGAAAAGGTCCCACCGGGCGTGCCAGAATCTGTTCCCCTCCGAAAGATGGCGCACAGGACCGTCTGGGTCCTGGCACTGAGATTCGGGGCAGATGCTATTTGGTTTTATCCGTCTACCTCTCCGAAGATGCCAAGTTGATTTATGGCACCGTGCATCGAAGGTTTAGACGGATGCGGCCGATGTAGCAGACTTTGTCAGATTCCCCCTCGCTTGAGGGGTTTTTGATTGTGGGGACGCTCTTCCCTGCAGGCGCAAGCCCCTGCAGTTAATTACGCTACCGCACCGCGGTAGCCACTTTCTCCTTCTCCAGAATTTCACTTCGTGTCGTGTGTGTTTGTTTTGTTTGTGGTTGCCCGTGGATTGTATACGGAGACTGAGTAATGCCGTCGCCCGTAGGACATGGATTAGTCCAAATCCGTATTTAATTAGATTTGGGTTTGGTGTTTTTAGTTTAAGGATGCATTAGGCGTATTGCGGCTAAGATCAGCTTAAACGTTCTTTAAGGATACGTTAGTCCTGTTAGAGACTAAGATCTACTTAACGTGGTGATCCATTTAATATAGGGCCGTCGGGACTCGTCGCCTCTCAGACATCGTTGAAGGATTACAACGATAGGTGTCAGAGGAGTTCAGAGATGTACCCTTGAACCAAAGTTGATTTGGAATTTTATAGTCCATTTGAGTGTTTAAGGATACGTTAGCCGCGTTTGGGGCTAAGATCAACTTAAACGGGACCGTTTAGATCCGGCAAAAGAGCATTAGGAGGCTCTATTGTTCCAGTTTAGGGACGTGGTGGTCCATATTCCAGTTTAGGGACATGGTGGTCCACCGTTAGTTTAGGGACGTTTCGGTCCAATATTAGTTTAGGGACGTCTCGGTCCAGCATTAGTTTAGGGACGTTTCGGTCCAGCATTAGTTTAGGGACGTTTCGGTCCAACATCAGTTTGTGGTCGTCGGGACCCATCACCTCTCTGACGTCGTTGAAGGATTACAACGACAGGTGTCAGAGGAGTTCGGAGATGTACCCTCGAACCAAAGTAAATTGATTTAAGAGAGCAATCTTGCTCAGTCAACTTAATTTAAGGACTTATGGCCAAAATTGGGCTAAGTCCAGTTTGTGTCTTTGACCTGTGCTAGGGCTTTACCCCTTTTGAAATGCATAGCATTTTTTATTAGGCCTGTTAGGCCTTTTAATTGGGCTCTGTCCCTTTCCTTTAATAATGCAGAGCATTAAATACTCTGACAGTGCCCCACGTGGCTTGTCAGGCGCTTTGCGCTAAGTAATGAGCGCTAACTCATATGGTGGTGACACGTGTCACGCTCTGGTGAGCGCAAGCGCAATAGCGCAGTGCGCTGCGCTAATGCGTTGCGCTGTTGCGCTGCTGACACGTGGCGCGCTCTGGTGAGTTGCGCCAATTCCAGAGAGCAAAGCTCTATTTCAAGAGCGCAAGTTGTTTTGTAGCTGACACGTGGCGCTCTTTCAAGAGCGCAATAGCGCAGTTTGGAAGTGCACAGCACTAAGAATCTTTTAGATTCAAGAACAGGAGTGCAGAGCACTATTTGATTTCTTGATCTAATTTAGATCAAAGAAAATAAATTTTTCTTTTTTTGTTTCAAAAACCAGAGGTTAATAAAAAAGTGCAAAGCACTATTATTACTTATTTTTTCTTTTTATTTAAAAATTATTGATCTTGTTTTTAGATCCATAATCTGTCCATAAGAGAATTTTCTCTTTTCCTAAAGGTTTTTTTTACCTTTTGTTGTTCTTGAGGAATTCTCAAGAGTTCTCTTCTCTCTTTTTTTTTAGAAAGATCTTGATGCCTTTTAATTGAGGCTTAGGGTCCTTTTTATAGTGCCCATAAATTAGTTAAATTTGTTAAAGAGATCTTTCTCTGAGTAATTTGGCGAATTTTCCCCACCGTTGGATCTTTGATCCAAGGGCTTCTGCTTTGCAGAAGAAAATCTTCTTGTTTTAACAAGAACAGAAAAGACTTTTTGGAAATTTAATTCTGTTTGGCGCAGATGCCCCAGCGCGTGACACGTGTCGCGCAGCGCACTGCGCAGCGCAACTGCGCTGACACGTGTCGCGCAGCGCAGTGCTTGCGCAGCTGAAGTATTGCTTCATAAAAATAGAGCTTTGCTCTGATTGGGCGCGCTTTCTTGGGCGCTGCGCTGACGTATCAGCGCCTGACATGTGGCACATTGCGCCCGAGATTTGAAGCGTTGCTTCAAAATTTTGAATTTTAAATTTTAACAGAGCTTTGCTCTGATTGGGCGAAACACAATCCTCTGCCGCCTCTGTACTACCCTTGTAGCCAGGTAAGTGCCAGGTAAGTGGGAAGGAACCACAGTAGTGGGCCTAATTAAAAACCACTAGCCTTTGACACACTTGCCTAGGCACTACAAAAGTAATGTGGATAAATGATAGATTACCCACGACCTTCCTTTGTCCTTATTGAGCGCGACAGTCCTTAGAGTCTGGTCTAGATATTTTTTAAGTTAATGAAGGGTTAATCTAGATGCTCGGTTTGTGATTTGTAGGGCTTAGGAAGGGTGATGAAATCCCCACCTAATCTTGATTTGGTCTTTGCCCCTTAAAGTCCGTATTAAAATATGCAAAACAAAACCAATCACAAAACTTTTGCAAAAAGATTTTTGAGCGGCGTTATTTTGCAAAGAATTCTGCAGAAAATAGATTTTATTGGATTTGAGAGGAGAGAGAAAGAGTTGAGAAAGATACCAGAGGAGTTTGGAACCCTAGATCTCCTGTTTTCTCAAGTCTGTGACTCCAGATTTCCTTGCAAAAATTCATGCACAAATCGTTAAATTTGCAATTTGCAGTTTTGTTTTAATAATGATATGAATCGTCTAAGAATTCAACACAAATAGTAAGAATAAAAAATTACGCACGTATTCCCTGGCAACGGCGCCATTTGATTGGTACGCAAAATTGTGTATGTGTAGTAGTTAACCGCAATCAATAACGATGTCGCACGTAGCTAGACCGAGATGAGTACGGGTCGTCCTCAGGGAAACGTTGAATCTTTTACTCTTACTTTAGACGTGTTGAAAAAGAGAGGAGGAATAAAGAATTTTGTGAATGGTTTCTAGATCTACGTTAAGCACTAATGCAGAATATTGATCTAGATTATTTATGGATGTAGCTAATATAATAAGGGGGCTTGTAGGGTTCGTTAGGATTTAGTAGTTATGGACGATTAATTAAAAGTTACCCTTTTATCCTTTAATAGATTTAAAATTAGAACGACGGTGATGCGTGTAGATTATGGTTTCTGGAGGGAAAAGGAATCCCACTCTTAACCCTTATCTCGACACGGAACTCGGTTCATATCCAGCCTTTACCAAAACAATCATTAATCTAATCTCTAATTGCGGTCAGAACTAACAAAGAATTGTTAGCGCGCCCGATTAGGATGTTAATGATTTTTTTGATAAATTTCATAAACTTTATAGGACTTAAAAATGGTTTAGAGATGTTCATCATCCATTAGCCTACCCTAATCCTACGAACCCTAACAAGCGGAGAATTACTCGCGCATGTTGGGAGAAAGAGAGATGGAGAGAAAATGCATAATTAAACTACGAAGAAATAGAATAAGAAAAAGAAAGCTATCTTTATTAATCAATAATATTCATTACACTTGAATCCTTAGAAAATGATTACAATTTCTAGTTGCTTCTCGATCACTTCTAAGGAGGTAGATGAACCATTAATGATCAGCCTGGATGCATGAGCCGTCTGGGACTTCGTGATCTCGTCGGCTTGATAATTTTTTCAAGAGGCACTCGGTCCATATTTATACTCCAAAAGCCAGAACCCTAGCTTCCAAATTTGGAAGCCAACAGTAAAGATTCACCCCAAAAATTTTTAACTTCTATCTCTTCAATATTGCCGCGGATCCGCGGCCAACAAGGGGGTTTGGCCGCGGATCCATGACCAAGGGTTGAGATCTTTTGTTGATTTTTCTGGGATTTTATTTGTGTGACACGTGGTAATCTCAGGAACCTTTGGAACTTGGAAATCTTATCGTAGTTGCTGCCAGACTTGATTTCTATGTTTTGCTTTCTTAATTAGGCAGGTTTGCTTTAACAACTTGATTTCCTTGATTTTAGTCCTGAAAATTCTGCACAACAACTCAAATGATATTTAGTAGATTTGGTCAATGATATTTTTTTTGCATACATTTTCCTACCAAATACTAATTATAATATATCAACACATGGAAAATAGTATTTTTACAGATAAAGCCTCATATGTATGATATATTATAATAAAGACCCTTTTTAATATAGAAATAGTAGGAAAAATGTAATAACAAATGTGCAGTTTTATCAACTGAACATATGGTAACCGATAGATTTGTCCCGTGTGGATAAGTTAGGAATGTATAAAGCAAACACCTTCATTCACTTGTGTTTTCATCTGTTTCGAGATATTTCGTCGGTATCTTTCCGCTGGTTCTCCGTGTATAAAGATAGATTAGATTTTCATTTTAACGTTGTTTCACAGCTTTGAAATGATTATCTATTCTATTACAGTGTACTCGGAGAACAGCGGGGAGGTGCTGTCGAAATTTACTCGAAACGGTTGAAAGCACAAGTGATAGGTGTTCGCTCTATACATTCTTAATGGGATAGAAGCCTTACCCCCGACAACTGGAACACACACATACAACAAGAATACACAACAAACGCATAATTAGATAGTGATTCGAGATGTTCAAATTAAAACCAATATATGATACTCGATGATAATATGAAATCTTCATATTCTCATCGATACTCATATATGAAACTAAAAGCGCCACTTAGTCCCCGTTTATCGGTTAACATACGTGCGATGTTCGTCGTGACATAGAACTATACGAAAGTTGTTAAATATCGGATGGTATAGCTCGATACTAACAACTGTCGTATAGTCTATGCGACGAGAAGATTCAATCGTATGGTAACCAATAGATTTGTCCCGTGTGGACAAGTTAGGAATGTATAAAGCAAACACCTTTATTCACTTGTGTTTTCATCCATTTCGAGATATTTCGTCGGTACCTTTCCGCTGGTTCTCCGTGTACAAAGATAGATTAGATATTCATTTCAACGTTATTTCACAGCTTTGAAATGATTATCTATTCTATTACAGTGTACTCGGAGAACAGCGGGGAGGTGCTGCCGAAATTTACTCGAAACGTTTGAAAGCACAAGTGATGGGTGTTCGCTCTATACATTCTTAATGGGATAGAAACCTTACCCCCGACAGCCGGAACACACACATACAACAAGAATACACAACAAACGCATAATTAGAGGGTGATTCGAGATGTTCAAGTTAAAACCAATATATGATACTCGATGATAATATGAAATCTTCATATTCTCATCGATACTCATATATGAAACTAAAAGCGCCACTTAGTCCCCGTCTATCGGTTAACATACGTGCGATATTCGTCGTGACATAGAACTATACGAAGGTTGTTAAATATCGGACGGTATAGCTCGATACTAACAACCGTCGTATAGTCTATGCGACGAGAAGATTCAATCGTATGGTAACCGATAGATTTGTCTCGTGTGGAAAAATTAGGAATGTATAAAGCAAACACCTTCATTCACTTGTGTTTTCATCCGTTTCGAGATATTTCGTCGGTACCTTTCCGCTGGTTCTCCGTGTACAAAGATAGATTAGATGTTCATTTCAACGTTGTTTCACAACTTTGAAATGATTATCTATTCTATTACAGTGTACTCGGAGAACAGTGGGGAGGTGCTGCCGAGATTTATTCGAAATGGTTGAAAGCATAAGTGATGGGTGTTCGCTCTATACATTCTTAATGGGATAGAAGCCTTCAGGACTTCTCTCCCCGAATCGGTTGGTCTAGTAATCAACGATCTATGTTGTTTTTTCAGAGAGTTGTGTGCTAAAACACTGGAGGTTGTGACGCTGGATAAACTAGAAAATTTTATTGCGTTGATACTTTGCAAGTTTGAGCGTATTTTCCCACCGTCATTCTTCGATATCATAATACACTTGACGGTTCATCTTGCAACTGAGGCTAAATTAGCCGGACCGGTACAATATCGATGGATGTATCCCGTCGAGAGGTACGTGTAATTTTTTGTTTCGCGCAATTTATAAATTTATTGTTGTCCTGTATGTCCGTATTTATTTATTCAACATATTTTCATTAGGTACCTCTACACTCTTAAAAAGTATATACGCAATAAAAATTGACCAGAGGGTTCTATCATGCAAGGTTATCTTCTTGATGAAGCAACCACATTTTGTTCCCGCTATCTGGACGAGAACATTGAGACAAGACTTAACCGGCCTCGAAGAATTCAAGACGGGCCATATAGTAAAGCCGAGTATAAGAGGGTAGACACTATGTTTATCAGCAAAATATACCGGTTTATCTTGCTTAATTGCGCATGTCTTGAACAAATTAGAGAGTAAGATTTTTTGAATTAATTGTTATATTTGTGTTTGTGTGTGTATGAAATGATATAATATTAATGTCACCATTATTTGTCGAAAACAGAATTCATTTTAACGAGGTACGTGAGGGGCATCCTGATTGGAACGAAGAACGATTGGAAAACTATCATCAGGATAATTTTTGTGATTGGGTCACAGATCATGTAAGTTATTCGAATAACATTTTATTGCTATCGGTTTTAATCTAAACTTGTATCGTTATGTATTTTTCGTAAAATTTATTTTGTTAGATCCACGATCCGAACTTGTTTGCATCATTTGAGAGTGATTTAAGATGTTTAGCTCAATTTTCTAGTATGGAGGTTGCATATTACAAAGGATTTGGTGTCCTTGGATATAAATTCGAAGTTAAGGACATAGAAACATCTAGAACCACTCAGAATAGTGGGATTGCGACGGTAGGATCGGACGGTGTGATTTATTATGGGTACTTAAATTGTATACTCGGTATCCACTATCCCGGACGATCAGAACCCTTTTATATATTCCAGTGTACTTGGTACGATACGCGAACCGATACGGATAAGTGGAGAAGCAATCTTAGGACTTGGAAAGATGAATATGGATTGACCAGTGTGAACACATTTCGATTTTACGGTCAGGAAGACCTGTTTATCTTTCCGAACCAAACGTTCCAAGTATACTACTCACAGTGTTTGAAGCATCCGGGATGGAGTGTTGTATGCCGATGGAAACCCAGAGATGTCTACAATATCCCAGAATTCGAGAACAGCGATGAGGATGAAGAAGAGAGAAGGCTTAGGGTGCTCCGACCGTCTGTTTCGAAGGACGGGTTGTCTTCGGCCGATCATGAAGTTACGTGGGTTAGAATGATATCGACGATGAAATCCAAATAGATATGTATAATGCGCCCACGAAAAGAAAAAAGTTATCAGTAATGTTATATTATTACTTCATATTTTACGATCTATACATATATAGTCAATACTTTTAATGATTGTCTAATGCGTCCACGAACCGTTTATCTAGATTTGATGATGATGTCGGAAGCAGCGAGGGGCGGAAGGAGCTCTAGTAGAGGCAGAGGCAGAGGCAGAGCGGTTTTGCCGCCCGGAGAGCTGCGTAGGGAGCTTCAGAGGGCCGGTCTTGCACCCAGATCGGAGACCCCTTCGGATGCCTCCTTCCGTGTGGATTTTGCCACACCTCCAGGTATATTGCACGCATATCCATTTTGAATGTAATATTATAGATATTCATGTCTGTTTATGTCAAAATTACTTATATTGTCAATGTTTGATTGTCTAGTTGTTGGTGATGCGTCCACATCAGGGACAGAGGCCACTCCCGCTCCTCCAGGTATGTTTATATATCATATAGTGCATGTATATTGATTTAGAATGCTATATCATAAATACACACATTCCTTTTGCTCTTACTTAGATAGTAATTTTTATTATTGTCTAACTGTAGGTGGTGACACCACCGCACCTGCGGGTATGTTTATATATCCTATAGTGCATGCATATTGATTTAGAACATTATATTATTGATCTACACATTCTTTTTGCAATTACTTATATAATCTATTTTTAATTGTCTAATTATAGGTGGTGCGTCAACATCTGACGCAGGGGCCACTCCTGCCACTTCCCTACCCTCCGCATCGTCTGTAGGTTAGTATGAATAAATATAAAATATTTATTCATTTTACATATGCTCTATAGAATAAATATGAATTTCATGGAAATTTAGCGTCAATGTTTATTTTCTAGTTGAAGAGGATGCGTCTGCATCCAGGACACCGGATGTTACTCACCGGAGGAACTATCGTCCCGCTCGTGCTACTGCCCGGGCCCAGGCTCGTGCTTTAGTCACCGGAGGTATATATCACACTTCAATTTTCGTTTAACCTTGATTTCTTAATACAACTTTGTCTTAATATTGATTGTCTTGATATTTCTTGCAGACGCAGGGCCTCCCCATCCCCAGAGGGGGACTCGAGGCCCGAATCAGTCCCATAGGTTGAGGCCTGACAGAGCTAGGGGGAGGCGGCATTCCCCCTCTTTTTTACCCTTGACTATCGCTATACCGGTTCTCATGCTGAGAGGTTCGGCCGGTATATGGGGGATAAGAGCCGGCTCGTGAAGAACTATCCATTTCACGTTGAGTGGGGCGAGCAGCACCGGCGCTCATTCGCCCGCTTCTTTGATCAGGCTCGGGTATTAATATATATTTTCTTTTGATTTATCCAATTTATTTATTATTAACACTTGCAATCTAATAACAATGTTTTTTTTGTATTTTCAGTTGGATTACGATTTTCAGCCTGTAACCGACCCTGATCACCCTGGAAGGGTGCTCGACCTTCATGCTCTGTACAATGGCCTGATGAAGAACATGCAGACCAAGGTCCGATACAATAGGAATGAGCTGAAGGCCGACTGCTACTCCCTGTGGATGGCGACCCCCGAGGCAGAGAGAGCGACCCTCCTATCTACTCCGGCGTTTGCGAGAGTCGACGTAGAGACATGGCCTCTATTGTGCGAATATTTCGACTCTCAACGCAAACATGTATGTATTTTAAATGTAATTAATTGTTTAGGATATAATTTATTTTTTTGTGTTCCTTAATTAGAAAACTAAATGTGAATGCGTTGTGCAGAAACAGGCCGCTCAAAATATAGAGAATAGGAAATCGGCGAAGAGGGGTCGCCCCACTTACACAGGTGGCTCGAGGAATATTACTCGAGCCATGGAGTTATCGGTAAATTACAATAGACCGGCCTTTGTGATATAATGCAATATTAAGAGTTATTTTCTAATATATCTAATATTAAGAGTTATTTTCTAATATTGCAGACAGCTCAGACCCTGGCGCAAGGTGGTACACCGAGCATGCTGTCTGCATATCTTGCTATACACAGCAGCTCGACAGATCCCGCCACGGGCGAGATTCGATATCCCGACGTCTCTACCCAGAAGTATTGCGTAAGTGTTAATATTTATTCAGCCCATATTTGAAATTTTAGTTTTGGAAGGTTCAAATTTAAATTTTATACTTATAATTTACTGCTTAATGTGGGTGTAGGAGCGGGTGGTTGAGCAGGCCGAGGCCTCGGAGATCGATTTTATCGGACAGAGCGATCCGAGGCTGCTGACCCCAGTCCTGGACACCGCACACAGAGGGAACCACGGAGGTTGGGAGAGAGGCTGGGGACTGGGCCCTAGCAGGGCCCATATGAGCTTGGACTCCACCCCGGCGGTTACTTCCTCTATCTCCAGTGAGCGACGTGTCCAGCAGGAACTGGAGAGCTTGAAGGCCACCGTTCAGGAGTTGAAGGAGATGCTAGTATGTATACTACTTAATAGTAAAATATCATGTCATATTATAGATATCAACATATCCAATATTAGTACGTAGCCTGAGCTTATTTGGTTGTAAACTTAGGTTTGATTAATCATACATACATATCTAATTAAAATAAACTACGGTTTTCCAAACTAGATATCCAAATGGGATTTCGAAATAACTTGATAATGATACAAATTCGAATAATACACAGTTCTTACACGCTTATTATACACGTTAGGTCCAGACGCGACAGGGTACATCGGCCGAGCCTTCACATACATCTCCTTCGGCTGTGGCTCCGCAAGCCACTACATCGGCCCCGGTTCCGCAGACAGCTCCTATAGCTCCACCACCCGCTCAGACTCCCGCAGCCGCGGCTCCGCAAGCCACTACCTCGACGGCGGCTGCGCAGACCACATCGCCAGCTCCACAGTCCGCTCAGACTCCCGCACGCGCCGAATTGCATGATTTATTGACCGAGGAGCAGGCGCGCCAGATTCTAGCGTTTATTAGAGGTGGAGCTGGACCGAGCTAGGGTAGCTTTTTGATTCTTATTTTTTGAAACATGTATTTATTTATATGATACATATTGTACTACATTTTGGACGATATTGATATTGGTGGTCCTACGGTGTTTATATTTATATCATATTCTGTTTTTTGGTTTCTTTTGTATATTATATGCGTGAGATGTGATTATGAATACTGCGATATATGTTGTGTGATGATTAATTTTATATTTGATTGATGTATATATTATTGTGCACAGGGCGAGAAAAAATCAAGCAGCCCTTTTAAAAAAAAAAACTGATAATATGTACCTACGGATTAATCTGTATGTACACATGTTGCCCCTACGGATTAAACCGTAGGGGCAAAATATCAGAATAACTGATATTTTCCCCTGTGATCTCAGTATCAGGGGGTTGGGATTGCCCCTACGGATATATCTGTAAGGGTATCCGTAGGGGCTAGTACTTGGCCCTACGGATTAATCCGTAGGTACAAGTAATCTATTTTAAAAAACCGTAAATAAAATAATTTTTTCCCCTACGGCCTACTCCGTAGGGCAAACGGGACCTACACAAAACTCCGTAAGGGCAAGTTTTTGTCCGTAAGGGCAAGTTCAGGGCTTCAATTTGCACCTACGGCGTTTGTACCTACAGGGTATTTTCTTGTCCCTACGGCTATATCCGTAGGGGCAACCCTTATTTGTAGCAGTGGATATCTTTCTTCCATTATAATATATATATATATATATATATATATATATATATATATATATATATATATATATATATATATATATATATATATATATATGAAAAGGGATATGAGCCGGTGGACCTTTTTTAAAAATGATCTCTCGTCCCAAAACACACATATCCCCATGTATTTCATCAATTCAAACCGGTCATCTTGATCTACGTATGATGAAACCCTTATGTATAAAAAATCTTGGGATTTAAAAACTTCTAACGCGTTCATCAAGCGACCATAATTTTCCTATACCGATAAGTCGTTAATTTTTCTATTTGCTTGATGAACGCGTTAGAAGTTTTTAAATACCGAGAATTTTGGTATATAGAGGTTTCATTATACGTAGATAATGATGACCGGTTTGGATCAGTGAAATACATGAGGTATGTGAGTATTGGAGCGAGGGCTCATTTTTTTTAAAAAAAGGCCGCCGACTCAAACCCCTATTCTGTGTGTGTGTGTGTGTGTGTGTGTGTCTCTATCTATCTGTCTATCGCACTTTATATTATAGTTTGTTTGGTAGATAGTACTCTTGAATAATCCACATTTGTATTATTGATATATGTGACAGGTAACGTAGATATATGAGATTTGCATTAGTAATAATGAATTGTAGAAAGCGATAAATAGAAAAAGGGATAAATTAAATTTTAATAAGAAGAATATAGTTTAAGGTATTTAATAGAAATAAAAAAAACTTTAAGTTATTTCAATGATGATTAAGACACTTAGTGTTATTTTAATGTAATTTGTGCTTCTTTATATTCCAAAATTTCTCTAGGTCTATATGGCTATTTTGATATTCTACCAATATAGAGATATATGTCAGGATGTTTTGCTCACCATACAAGAGCTTAAAACATAGTCGGTAGGTATAATTTTAAAAATTCAAGCGAGCAAAAAACATCACAACTCAAGAATCAAACCCAAAAGACATAAACTAGCAACCAAAAGAGTGCTTATAAGAAACTAGAGAAGGTGTAAGCATACTAAAACCTTTGTAGCATGTTCGTCCAATTGTGAAAGACCTCTTCTAGGCTCCAAGTCCTCCGGAAACGAGCTTACTTGCCGATCAACCTTGCCGAAGATGATCCACGCGAGGAAACAGAACTCAACCTCTAGCTTTATCAAGTGAGCACCTTGAAGAAGCAACTAGTGTAGAAAATTTGCTAAGAATCCTAGACTGGAGATGTAATAATGAATCTCTCTTGATCTCTCTCTCTCTCTCTCTCTCTTCTTCTCTTTTCTTTTTGAAAGCAAGTGTAAAAAAGGAAGAGGGAAAGAGTGATGAATAAAACTCTTCTCATTTCTTTTTCTCTCTCTTCTTATGCTTATGTTGAGAGGGGGGAGGTTTGTGTAACTCACACAAATGAGTCACAAGCCCACACTCTTCATACACCTTCTAAAAAAAATGAGAAGAATAGATATGAAAACACACACGCACACGCACACACGCACAGTATGTATATATAAACACCCGTATATAAATCAAATATATATACAAGTATTCGTATCAAAATACGAATATCAAAAGAGAGAAAATGAGAGATATAATACTAGTTTTACATATCATATATGTGATATTAACTCAACACTTGATTTAATAATCTGTTGAGTATTATCAAAACGTCTGATTAAAGTACGTGTATCAAATACACGTTTTTAATCGAACTCCCATACGTATCACCATACACACACTAAATCGTTTCGCCTGAGCCGGAAAATCCTCTGTGTGGGACTCTAAAGACTCGACAATACACTAGTAGTAGGTTAGGATCGCATCCGATTGATCTGAAACACTTTCAGATCAATCTCCTCACGGGTTAAACCACAACCACATTAGTGGTACTAGCTGCACGTAACGGCTACCTAAGTATTGAACAAAAGTAAAGTCGACAAGAAAGCTCATCCATACCCTGCAGAGCCTATCAGTGACAGTTATCGTACGGTTCAAGCTCTTCGTCTAAGAGTATCGCATACCGGGTCTAGAAGGTAGAAACCGTCATACTCCCAATAAACCGATAAGTCGTGCCGATGTCAAGCTCATAACCAACCGAGAAACTACCGATAACACTTATCAGTAAATCTCATATTCTATGGCCAGGAACTTATGGTTATAGCCAATCGTGCACAGCATGATATCAACTCCCTATACCGAGAGAGATAAATCCCTTCTGATTGCTCACTGCCTCCATATGGCTCGGGACTGTACCCAACTAAAACCTGTTTGCACCGCTCTTTAAAGCCGTGGTAAGGTAGTAATCAAAGCAAAGTGGGAACCACACAAGAAATTATAACGATCTCAGGTCTATAGATTACTATGTAGTCAAGTCACTAGAGAACTGCTATCTGACGATAGGTATAATACCATCTAGGAGTTCTCGGTGAGTCCGTCCAGTATAACTCATAACCTAATGAGCACCTATATACAATCTCCGGTGTCAAACACCAATGGCTATGTGATCAACCATCGCCCCTACGGGATCAAGGAACATATACACTAGTCTAAACCGGAGTACTGATGTCCAGTCTCGATACTCCTGCGACTAAGGACATTTATGGATGTACTAATGGACTACCCAAACTCTACTAGTATGATCCCCCATAAAAATCCTGGTAGTTAAGTAAAGATCATATGGGCTTTATCATTATGTATTAGCGATACATGATAACGAGTAAAACGTATACACATGAACGAAAAAGACAAACCAGATTACATACTATCATCTCGAGAAAGACTGTTCTATCCGTATAGGTACTTCTTCAATTAAGTAATTGCTATCTCGTAATTACAATAATTGCCCCAAGGGCACTATATCTAACAATATCTCACGTGCACTTAAGGCCAATTATTGCCGTATTGCATACCCATATCTCATATGCTATCGCATACCCAACTTCTCTATTAACAGTTTTGCAAACCGTGTTCAAGAAATAGCCTCAGTGAGTTGATCTGCTACAATATTTCTAACTATATCTCTCTAAATTTCAATATCGCGGAGATCAACTATCTCTCGAATTAAGCGATACCTGCCTTAGAATTTGTCTAGACAGATGATGGGACCAAGTTCATAAATGAACAATTTTATCCAATAACTTCTTAGGCTGTGTTCTCTGCTGAGTTATAATCAGTATCCAGCACCATGTCTAACTAAGTATCCCACTTGAATTCCAATATACTGCTACTCAGAAGAGTGTAAACTTATAACTTGAGACAGACACCCTGTCATTTATATCCTCTTGGAAGCTGGAATCGGTAACCGCCTCAAGAAGAAAGCTGTCATTACCATACATCAAGAACATCCTGATATGTTCAAAACTGCTATTCTATGTTTTTCTAGGATTGGAGTAATATCCGCTTACTACATCAACCGCATAAGCTATATCTAGTCCAGTACTTAAACATCACACGATTGAAATTATTGCCATACGTGTGAGTCCCTCTCCTTATCAGTCTAGAAGACATCTCTTTAGAGAGGATGACTCACCTCTTGCTGGTATACTACTGCACCAGGAGGCGTCCATTCTAAACCCTTTTAGAATAGTGTATAGTACTCGGATTGGGACACTCCCAAATCTAGATAGATCTATCTTTATAGATCTAATCCTCATATTTATTGATATATATTGTCCAAATCCTATATAGAGAAACATTTGTGACAATCTAAGTTTGACTAATTGTAGCATAGGAATATCTTTTCCTATCAGGAGTATGTTATCCACATACCATGTGAGGAATATGACATTACTTTATACATTCTTCTTACAAATACCAGGTTCATCTATTATCTTGATGGAGTCAAACAATTTGACCGTAATATCAAAAAAGATGATCCTCCTCTGCTATGCCTGTTTTAGTCTATAAATAGACTTAAACGTCTTGCACACCTTTCGCTACTCTCACTGACTATGATAACTCTCTGGCAGAGTCATATACATGTACACTTCTAAATTACCATTTAGAATGACGTTATAGTCATTCATCTACCAGATATCATAGTCATGAAAAATAGCAGTGACAAGTTATATCCGTATGGACTTCAGAATAGACACTAAAGTAATAATTTCATCACAATCTACACCGGTTATTTGATGAAAACCTTTTATCATAAGTCTAGTCTTATTAGGTTACTACCTTTCCATCTGCAGTGATTTCGAAAGATCTACTTACTCTTAATGGGTTTTACCCCTTCAGGAGCACCCAATAAAGTCCATATTTTGTTACAGTATATGGAATCCAATTTGGATAACTTGGCATCCAACCATCAGTCAAAAGTCACCACTTCTTATAGCCTGCTGATAACTAGTAGGATCATCATCACCATGATGCAAACCTACCTGTCACCGTCTATGAGGAAACTGAAGTATTTCTCTGATGGCTGAGGTCACCTACTAAATCCAGGGGATAGCTAAGCTTTGTCAGGGGCAGTTATTTCCAGTGAATATTCCTAAATGAAAAAGGCCATACACCATTACTCATCAAGGAGCGCACCCACGGATGAGTAATCTGAGAGTGAATCAAATTCTCAATTATATAACTACATAATATCTAGCATAAGTAACTACAACTTCGAATACTTTGAACAATCTTGATACTTCCAACGTTTGGTTCTATACTTTATTCTTATATTCTATGAACTTCTCAAAATTTTTGAACTTTACATTTCAACAAGAATGCGTGTTTAAAACCAAAGACTCATAAGAAAACGGAACGAATATATACTCCCCTTGTCCGTGTGAACATCGGACAACATACACCACCATGTATAAGTTTTATGAGTTCACTAAATCAAACCCCGTGTGTTGTAAATTGAAAAATGTATCTTGGTTAAGAATGTCTATACCGTTATCTTATGCGCTTTATCCAATCATTAAATGATATAGGTAAATGTTCAGAATATGTTCTCAAAATTTATATCCTACTTTATAAAATAAAGAGACAGATATATCGGTTTTAAAAATTGGTGCATAACAACCGTTATTCAAAACCAAATATTCGCTGCTAGGTAAAACCAAATGATTTTCCCCATAGCAATAATTGCTCCGATTTTCGACATGAGGATCAAATCAGTTTTCCCATTACTCTACTCCTTCTCAGAATCTGTAACAACTTACAGATGTGGGATATTAATACGGTATCTCTATACCCAAGAGTCAGAGTTTATTGAGAAAAGAGTTTCAATTACTATCATACAGGAAACATGAGACATCAAAAATGTTTCAAAGGGGTGGCCTGGTATTCCTAGTAATGCCTCTTTCACTGACTAGGGTCATAACAGTAGTTGCATTTTCTTTTCCACTCACTTTAACCTTTATTGATGTCTCTCTATCTTACCTTATGTATATCGAACTTATGCTAGTTGGTTTTCTTCTTACCATTCCTTTCAGCTCCAGCATCGGGATTGGAAGAACACTATCCAACAAGCATAACTGGTATATTCTCTCTATCTAACGAGCTCTTAAATTTGAGATAAGGTGGAGAGGAGAGACAAATGAATTCTATCAATATACAATTCACTTTTTTGAGAACCAGTAGCCATTCTCGGACTGAAACAATTTCTTCGAGTTCGTATCTAACTATACAAGATGGTCTTAATATGGATCCCTATATGTGATACATAGGGCTATGGAAAAACAAAGTGGAAGTAGGAGGGAAAAGGATATATACGACTTTGTCGTGAATTAGGACAATCATGACATTCCAAAGCCAATTATGTAAAAAGGTTCGGTTAACTTGATTAATGAGTTTTAGTTTAAGATAAGTCTTAAGTCGCTGCAAGAGAGAGAGAGAGAGAGAGAGAAGAAACACTCAGTGTGCACTCTATCAAGATTAGATTGGTTTATTAATTTATCTAACCAGGATGACTCCCACTTTTTCTTCGAATTCTCCTTCAAACCCTGAAAGGAGAACTAGCTGGGATCATGTTCACCCATAAGTTCGCTAACCGTTTAGCTAGGCCAGTGTTGGTACTCCGAGGGAGGTCATACGTGATTGCGTACAGACCCAATTAAATAAACCCGTTTCCGCAGAGGCATAACCCCATCAACACTTTTCTAGATACTTAATCGGTTAGCTATTTGTGAAGTGAAAATCTCCCAAGAGTAACTATTACTCGCAGTGGGAATCGAAATCCAAACTATCATGGCTTTTTAACCTTGACGAAGGTCAACAAGTTATCCCACTATATAGAAGGTATGCAATCACATTGCAAGTTTCAACACTTGAAACTCTCGATATTTGATTTTACCCTAACGACATATGATCTTGATGGAAGCCAGCAAACCATAGGCCGTTAGTCAAGTTCTACCCAACATTTTGTGACTAACTTTAACCTACCAGCACAAGCCCTTGACGGAGGCCAACAAAGCCGTGTGACTGTCCAGGCTAATCACATCACATGTAAGCAGGAAGACATCACTTAGCTACCGTACACCACGTCTTGACGGAGGCCAACAAATGTAGCGCGAATATTAAGTACTCTGCTTTTGACAGAGTGCTGCGGCTGGTTTTGAAGAAAACTTTTAACGCAATGAACTTAATCTCATTGAAGGACCGAATGGTTTTGCAAGTTTATAGTAACATAAACTTTTGCCCAAGAGCGAACTCTCCGTGAAGGGATCAAGGCTCTTTCCTCATCGAATGAGGTACAGGATTGATAGAGATTTATTAGTTTCTAAATTTTAACCGTAAGTATACAGTCGTGCAATTGTAATACTCGATGATCAATCCACAGGGAGGTGTTGAATCTTAATTAATTCTAAAACAAGTACGAAAATAGTTGATGTTAAACTAAAAATTAAATTGCAAATAAAAGTAAAAATGAGTTTTAAATAATAAAGCAAGCCCAGGGTGTCGAACTACCTTTACTATCATGATTGGTTTACATGATTCTATTCTTTTCTAACTCACATTTTTTAATTCATTACTATCAATTATATAAAAGCATAGTGTAATTTAGTTTCGCAATGAAATATCAATCGATGAAAGCATAAATCATATGTTTAAAGATCTAACCTATCAATCACACTACACCATCTAGCAAAAAAAATCAAAACAATAGTTCTAGTTAATTAACGATAATCTAGCAACTACTTTCGATTAATATTTCTAGATGATCAATCTACAACTACTATGTTATCGATGATCTAGACTACCCTAACTAATTAGGTTGAATTTTCTTGATTAAAACCCATCTCTTACCTTTTCTAATTAGATTTTTAGTTTGTCGCATTATCATTAATCTAACTAGTTTTTTGGTGTAATCACCTTTCCCTAAACCTATTTAAGGCATCAACTATCATCATATGATTTAGTTTATGAGATGAAAAACAAAAAGAGAAACTTTTTTAGATCAGGAGAAATTCATAATGAAAACCAATAGAAAAGAGATAGAGATATTAAAACATCACAACCATGATAAAAAAGAATAATTCTAAACCCTAGAAATAAATTAGTTAATCATAATAGAAGAGAGGATGATCAAATAAAGCAAACTTCATATTAAAAATAACTATCACAAATACCTTCGATCTCTCATAAAACCATAAACAATTAAACTATAGTGAGATGCCTCTAACCTTAACATTTCTTCTCTATATATAGGGCTAAGAAGTTTGGAGATCAAGTAATAAAATATATAAGAGAATATACGTTTTTTCCAAACAATCTCAATTCCTAATTCTAATAGATTTCCACTGAATCTTTTGATGGCACTAAACTAGGCAGACTCAAATTGATCTCTTGCTCCGATTTAGTCTTCTCAATTGATTTGTTGTTTTGAATTGATATGACTACTTTTAAACCTGCCAAAAAAATATTCAAAAAAATAATATTTTAGTAGCATCTATTTCAATTAGGGAGCCAATTCTCTCATAAAAAACATATGAATTCATATTTCTACACATAATATCCACATATGTTCTCAAATTATAAATAATAATATTTATTAATTAATAAAAATATGAAAATATGCAATAATGTAACTTATTAATTCTCTATATTTTATTAACTCTAATTAAATCTCCATTTCATGCACGTAATTAATCTTTTGCGACTTTTAGCGTTTAAGTCATATAACCTATATTAGTTCATAAAACCTACCCGGAACAGTATACAATGTGCAAAATTAAGATAAATATGGTTATATAAATATGCAATAAATTGCACCAATCAAGTACCCCCACATTTATCTTTTGCTAGTTTTCGAGCAAATATAGGTTTTCAAACTCTAAATTACAAATGAAAAATTAAAATCTAACTCTATCAACTAAAGTCTACCCCTAAGCTCCTTTCGCGGGTGTGCGATTGCATTGAGCACATGCAACAACTCTTTAAATCTCGAGGTGTCTCTAGTAGGAGGAGTTGTGTCTCCTGAGGGTTTTTAGCGTATACTACCCACAAAATTCCAAAAATTGAAGAAAAAGAGAATAAGAGAAAAGAAAATAAAGGAAATAAAAATAAGAAAATGAAAACCGCATAAAAATATAGGAACATATAAAAGAAAAGATTTGAAAAATAAGAATTTCAAAGTTCCACCAGCTTTTTATTTTTCATGAACTCTATCTTAATAATCTTGATAAATACCGAAAATCATATTATTTCTCAATAAAACATCGTCTTTGTCTTCCTCTCTACCTCTCTTCCAAAAATCAACCATATACCCCTACATGTATGTAAAGTTATCACACACCTTTCACTCGGAGAATTCAATTCAAGCTATCATACCCTTTCCTTAATCCCTTAGTACTACTTTTTATTAATGATGGATGGATTCGCTCAAACACCTTTCATGCGACCACTAATGTTTGCTTAGACACCAATCAACCGATTACCAAATGTGTGAGCTTAAGGCGTAAATAGCACATGCCGGATCTCTTACTAATTTTTTAATTTTTTTCATTGCAAGACCGGACTTATTTATTTATTTTTTCAAGGACATTTTTTGTGTGGTTAAGTTCAAATACCGTTTTTCTTTCATACTAAGCTTTCAGGCAAGAAATATTTCTAGGTCTCTCCTACTATCCCAAGTTTCAAGATGTGTGCGAGTGCATATAGTAGGTTATCAACGTTCAGAAGTTTGGGCTCAATAATATAGACTATTTTTCAGACTTATTCTATCCGCAGATTAGCAACTCTTTCATCTCACGCAACACTTGGGAATGAGTGCATGACCATGTATTACTAGCTTGCTTCACAAACATCTAATTTTCTTATTCTTCTTAAATCTCTTCCTCTCTTTTATATACATTTTCACTTTCTGATTTTCATTTTCAAAATTTTCTTTTTTTTTCAAAAAAAGCCTAAAAAATGAAAATAAAAGAAACTACGAAGAACTAAAAAAAATTGAAAAAGAAAGAAAAATGAAAAAGACTTAAAAAAAAGCTTTGTACAAAATCAAACCTCCACCCTACACTTATTTTAGACAGTGTCTTCATTGTTTTCTATCCCGTATTTACGTTTGATCAACAAAGCAAATTACCCAGAAAATAAGTATTGGAATGAGAAAAGAGAAAGAAAGATTTACCTTCCCCAGAAATCTGGGAGAATTTGTTTGCCTTTAAATTTGAAGGGTCGCTTCCTCTCTTCTGTATTGTTGCATAACTGCTCTTTAGTTAGTCCAAATGTTAATATTAAAGGGTTGGTTTGAGTATAAATAAAAGGTTGGTTCATTTTGCACATAAGACCTTCAAAAAATAAAATTAGCAAATAAAACCTAAAAAAACAAAAAGTTAGTACCTAAAAATAATTTACACAATACTTTAGCTAGTCCAAATGTTAATATTAACCACTCAAAAACTGTCTTTAAACATGCAGAGTAATAAAACAAATTATAGCAATAAGCATCAATAAACACCATAAATTTGTTATGCAGAATATGAATATGGTGTTTATATATGGGTGAACAAAATTGTGATTCGAGTTTTGCCAAACAAACTAGCGCAATAATAAAAGATTTAAGTCTAAAAGAGTCATGCAACCGCGCTATCTTTTCAATGTACTGGCTAAATGGATCAAAGTAGAAAACTTGCACATGCGGTATAAAAAGAAAATATCTAGTTATATTAGTTAAAGATACAACTTCATCTTGCATTTCAATAGGATTGGTTCCAATAATGACCGAAGGTGGTGGAGGGTTTGGTTCAACTGTGAAAGGCCTATCTAAAATCCTAAGTTCATCTTTAAAATACTCCTCAAAACTTAGCTCTAAATAACAGATGTCATCGATGGTCTTATTACTTCCTCTTAAGATTAAGAGTTCCTCTTTAAAAATTTCCTCAAAACTGTATTTTTCAAAACAGCTTCATCAAAATTATCCACCTCTTCTTATTAAACTTCTTCTATTATTATTATAGTGGAATCATCAAAATGTTTATCACATCCTTCATCCAACAATTCTTTTTCCACCTTCTTAAATTGACTCATGTGTTGACTTTTATCATCCAAAAAGGGTTGGTACTCCTACTCGTTCCGTTTTACTATGAGTTCTTTGATTTTAGATACGAATTCTTATTAAAATGAAAAGTCCAATGATTTTGAGAAGTTCATAAGATATAGAAATAAAATAGAAAACCAAACGCTGGAAGTATCAAGATTCTTCAAAGTGTTCGAAGATGTGGATACTTATGCTGGGTATTCTATAATAATATAATCGAGAATTTGATTCTTTCTCAGATTGCTCATCCATGGGTGCGTTCCATGATGAGGAATGATGAATCTCCTTTTTCAATAAAAGGATGCACTAGAAATAGATGCATATCAATTAATACTGGTTCCACCTAAATCAGTGCCTCATTTTCTATATTTGATATAAATTGGGTTATCATCTTAACATTGTTAAGATGTTGAGTTTTCCGGCTTATACTTAAAAACAGAATCTGGATAAACTCAAGGCACGTTTCAATAATGGAAGTTTGTGGATTATCCCGGGCATAGACGAGGGATTAACTTTCTACATTTTTTGGGATCAAAAGTTGTTTTATTTTCGACATGCTACCTTTTTAGAAAAGGAATTTTTTGCAAAAGAAATTAGTGGGAGTACGGTAGAACTGGAAGTGATTCCAGAACCATAAACGGTTACTGAAGATTTAGTAGAATCTGAATATTTAATTGACCGTGACAAACCTTAGCCTACTCCACAGATCTGGTAGGTGGCCTCAGCCACCTGAGAGGTGCTATGGTTTCCTCGTTGACGGTGACAAGGAGGCTTGCATCATATGATGATGACCCTACTAGTCATCAGCAGGGTATAGGAAGTGATAACTTTTGACTGATGGCCGGAAGCCAAGTTATTCTAATTAGACTTTATGCACTGCAACAAAGTGTGGACTTTGTTGGGTGCTTCTGAAAGGGTAAAACCCATCAGGAGCATGGAGATCTTATAAGATCAGTGCAAATGGAAAGGAATTGACCTAATAAGTCCGGACTTGTAGTAAAAAGTCTTCATCAAATACCCGTTGTGAATTGTGATGAAACTATTACTTTAGTATCTGTGCTGAAGTACATACGGATAAAACTTGCCAATGTTGTTTTTCATGACTATGATATTTGGCATGTGGATGACTATAACGACTTTCTAAACTGGATTTAGAAGTATACATGTATATGACTCTGCCAGAGGGTTATCTTAGTCAGTGAGAGCAGCGATAAGCATGCAAGTTGCTTAAGTCTATATTTAGACTAAAGTAGGCATAACAGAGAAGGGTCATATGTTTTGATGATACGGTCAAAACGTTTGACTTCATCAAAATGAGAGATGAACCTGGTATTCGTAAGAAGGTAGTAGGGAGTATTTTTAGATTCCTCATATGGTATGTGGATGGCATACTCATGATAGGAAGTGATGTTCCTATGCTGCAAATCGGTAAAATAATAGTGATCACATGTGTTTCATCATATAGGATATGGATATCTGTCCAATCCCAGAGAAATATAGGGTAGCAATGAAGAGCATTTATTATTCTTGATGTATGGTAATGGAAACCTCCTGAAGGAGGTGGTTACCGATTCTAGCTTCCCATAGAATATAGAGTGTCTGTCGCGAGTTATAAGTTTATCCTCTTTTGAGAAGCAATATATTGGAAAGAGGTACAAGTAGGATACTGAGGTAGTTATGGCGCTAGATACTGATTGTGAATCAGCAAAGGATACCGCCTGAGAATTCACTGGATATAATTGTTCATTTATGGACATGATCTCATCGTCTGTCCAGGCAAATACTAAGGCAGGTATCGCTCAGTTCGAGAGATATTTGATCTCCGCGAAGTTGAGATTCAGGGAGAAATATAGAGATGCACTATGCCGGGTCCGCTCATTGAGGATAGTTCTCGAACACAGTTTGCGAAACTGTTAGTACAGACGTTGGGTATGAGATACTGCAATAATTGGCCTTAAGTGCAAGTGGGAGATTGTTGGATATAGACGCCCTCAAGACAATTATTGTAATTTAAGGAGGACCTATATAAGAGAACAATCTTACTCGAGATGATTGTATGCTATCTGGTTTGCCTTTATTTTTCATGTGATGTGTTTTATTTACTATCATGTATCGTTTAGACATGAGATAAAACCCTAGGATTTTGCTTGACTACCAGGACGATGATGGAGATCATATTAGTAGGGCCTAGGTAGTTAATAAGAATATCCTTAAAAGTCCCTAGTCGTAGTAGTATTGAGACCGGGCATCAGTACTCCAGTTTAGACCAGTGTGTACGTTTCCTGACCCGGTTGAAGGGCGATAGTTGATCCTGCAGCTATTGGTGTTTGACATCAAGGATTGTATACAGGTGCTCATTAGATGAGTTACACTGGACGGACTCACTAAGAACTCCTAGTTGTTAATATACCAATGTTAGGTAGCAGTTCTCTTGTAACATGGTTACAGGGTAGTCCCTAGGACCTAAGATCGCAATAGTATCTCATGTATGTTCACACTGTATTTTGACATCTACCCTACCATGGCTCAAAGGAGTCATGCAAACAGGTTTTTGTAGGGTATAGTCCCAAAACATGTGGAAGCAGTGAGCGGTCGAAGGGATTCGTCTCTCCCGGTATAGGGAGTTGATGTCGCGCTGTGCAGGACATGATTACAATCACAAGTCGATGGCCATCACAGTGGAGATAAACTGATAAGTGTTATCAGTTGTATCTCCGGTTGGTTATGAGTCCTCTGTCGCACGACTTATCGAGTTATTGGGGTCTGACAGATTCCAATCTCTAGATCCGATATGCGATACTCTTAAACGAAGAGACCGGACTGTATGATAATGTCACTGATAGACTTTGCAGGTTCTAATGAGTTTGCTCGTTGACCTTCTTTTGTTCAATACCTGAATAGTCGTTACGTGCAGATAGTACCGCTAACATGCTTATAGGCTATGGATATGATCCTAACCTACTGCCAGCGTATTGTCGAGTCTTTAGAGTCCCACACAGATATTTTCCAGCATATGCAAAACGATGTAGGACACGTATAGGGATACGTGCAAGAGTTCGATTAAACATGTGTATTTGATATACGTATTTTAATCGGGTGTTTATTGATATTAGCCGGTTTATATATGATATAACCGGATTATTAAATCAAGTGTTGATTTAATAATTAAATGTATATTTATATATTGATATATTTATATATTAACTAATATCATGCTAACTTTATTATTTTCTTATCTTTAAAATTAATATTTATATTTGATATAAATAAGGAGACATGTATGTTGATACATGTATGATGAGAGTATAAGACTTATATGATAGAAATGAGTAGGAGTCATGGTTGTAGAATTCATAAGATGATTCTTTTTTGAATGACTCATTTGTGTGAGTCATTATTGGTTCATGACTCATTCTTATTTCTAGTTGACATGTTGATTCATGCTTATCTTCTTCATTCTCTTATCTCCTTCATGCTTCTTCTTCCTCATCTTGATTTTGTTAGTTATATGTATGCCCTAGAGGCCATTACCGTACATGTGATGTATATTGTAGTGGATGCTTGGACATATGTAGGAAGGACTTTCTTGCTTGACATGATAGTATGCTATATGGTTGCACTTTATCTTAACATATACACTTATTGTATCTCTATTACATATTGATAAAGCCCTTAGGATGAGTACTTGACTACCAGGATTATGATGCGGATCATACTAGTGGGGCAGAGGTAGTCGGCAAGTACATCCTTCAATTGTTCCTAGTCGTGGGAGTATCGAGACAGGGCATCGATACTCCAGAGTAGACTAGCGTATACGCTTCTTGACCCATATGATGGGCGATGGATGATCCCATATCCATTGGTGTTTGACATCAGAGATGGTATACGGGTGCTCAGTGGAGTCTGGGTACACTGAACGGACTCGCCGAGAACTCCTAGATGGTATTATATCTATCGTCAGATAGCAGTTCTCTGGTGACACTGGTACAGGTTAGTCTGTCGACCCGAGATCGTCATAGAGTCTTGTGTGTATCCCACTGTGCTTTGATTTCCACCCTACTACGGCTCTACTGAGTCGTGCAAACCGGTAGTTTTTGCGCACAGTCCCAAGTCACATGGAGGCAATGAGCGATAGGAGGGGATTTCGTCTCTCCCGGTATTGGGGGTTGATGTTACGCTATGCTCGATTAGCCATAACAGAAAATCCCTGGTCAAGGTTGCTGAGATCTACTGGTAAGTGTTACCAGTAGTTTCTCGAACCATTATTAGCCTCACATCGGCATGACTTATCAGGGCTATTGGGGTCTGACATTTACCACCCCCTAGGCTGAGATATGGACATATCTGACGAAGAGACCAGACTGTACGGTAGTGTTACTTGATGGATTCGTAGGAGTATGAGCAGGCTTGCTTGTTGATCTTCTGATCGCTCAATACCCGGGTGGCCGTTACGTTTGGCAGACCGCTTGCGGCTTGTGGGTGACTGATACCTACTGCCGGCGTATTGATGAGTCTTTAAAGTCCTACACAGAGGTTTCCTGGCTCAAGCGAAACGAAATAGGAGCACATATATGATATGTACGGGACCGAGATTAATACACGTATGTGATACCGTATTCTATTCTCACGATATGTGATATTGGCCGGTTATATGTGATATAGCCGGGCTGTCGAATCAAGTGTTGATTCGACAAATTGATACATTTGATATTAGTCGGTTGTATATGATATAGACAGATTATTAAATCAAGTGTTGATTTAATAATTTAATGTATAATTATATATTTGATATATTATCTTACATTAACTAATATTAGCTCACTTAAGTTTTCTTTTTCTCACTAGTGTACACTTAGTATATATGTGATATATATTAATATACATCTTTTGTGTCATGCTTGATGCTACATGCTACATGGGTGTATGAAACTCACACCATACTTATAATAATGATAAGGTATTATTTATTTAAAGTAAATCAAATTAGTTGGAATTTAATCATATGGTTGAAGCTTGTAGAAGCTTGTAGAACCATTGACCAAGTCCACTAATTTTGTTTTACTTGTAGATATTTATTAACCTAACCATTATTGTTAGCCATGATTTATTCTCTACATGAGTTAGTGTATGACACTAATTCACTCACGGTTGCTATTCTCACCTCATGAGTTTTCATTCTTTTCTCCACTTCATCTTTTTCTTCCTCATGAGAAAACTTTCTAGCTTTTCTAAAAGTGAAGAAATATCGTGAGAAAAATAAATCTAAAGTGAGCAAAATTCCTACTTCATCATCCTCTACTATACTAGCCATTTAGTTTAGGGTGTTTGCTTCACTAAACCCTAATTAGTGAAGAGGTAGCTTGAGTCGGTGTCTTCTCGACGTAGATCATCTTCGGCCTCGAAGACTTCAAGCAAGCTTGTTTCGTTCATCTTGTGGAGCCTTTCTAGAGTCCGGGAGTTCACTACTTGGAGCGAAGGGACTACTACACGGAGCTATTGAAGTGAAGGATCGGTTTACAAAGGTAGTATTCGTTGTTCTCTTTGTATGCAAAGTTGTTTGCATATTGTATTGTTTATATCTCTAGTTAAGATTCTAGGTTAAGGTTCTTTAGTACGGCAAATTTTTAAAAATTGGCATGGACGATACCTCCCGAAACCTTGATGCCGCTCTAGAGAACCCAACAGATTTTTCTTCAAGTGAGGAATGGAAAAGAAAAGAGAAAAATTAAGTGATCTAATTATTCTACATCTCCTACTAATCATTCTTAGCAAGTTTAATTAGTGGGTTGCTTCATTTTGATGAGATCAATTTGAAACTAAAGCTTGTGTTGGAGTTATCTCAATGTGGATCATCTTCGGCGAGAAGAATATCGAGCAAGCTTGTTCCGGGCTTCGTGGAGACCAGCCGGAGTCCAAGGAAAGGTGGCTAACGTGCTACAAAGATTGTAACCCGCTAAACTCTTGCTTTTACCTTACTAGTTTAGTAACAAATTTAATAGTTTGGTTTCATTATTGGTTTGGGTTTGCTAAAATTCTCTAGATTTTTATAATTACCGCTTCCGCCGCGCTTTAAACCCTACTAAAGGAGCCTAGCATCCCAACAGTAATTTTAAATTGGAAAATTATTTTAACAAAAGAAAATGTTGCATGCTTGGTTTGTGATGACTTATTCATTCTACCGTTTTAGCCTATCTTTCTTCCATGGCTTCTTCTTCTTCAACTCTCTCATGAGTTGAGAATCATGAAGATAAAGAGGAAGAAAAATGCTAGAACACCCACACACATCACTAAGCATTCTAGATTAGCAATCTAGGATCTTTAGTTACTTTATTGATGAAATTGAATCCTGAACTTGGTTCCCTCGGGTGGACCATCTTCGGTGAAGGAAGACCGGCTTGCAAGCGCGATCTAGAGCTCTTGAGAGTGTGCTAGAGTCCAACCCAATTAGACCAACTGAAGATGCTATAAAGCCTGTGATTTCTATCTTTTTGTGCTTGCTAGTTTAGGTATTTGGTTTAGATTCTTGGGTTAGAGTTTCTAGTGCCATAAAAAATTTCATTTTTGGATTCCGCATCGGCTGCGGGTTTACGGCGGGGGCACTAGGAACTTTCATCTAGAAAGGTGTTAATCGGGCTACTTCTCTGCGGAAACGAGATTTATTTTAATTAGACCTGTGTGAGAGCGCGAGGAACCTCCCTCAGAGTACCAACACCCACATGGCTGAACGGTTAGCGAACTTGTAAGGTGTTAATGATCCCAACTAGTTCTCCTTTTAAAGGTTTGAAGGAGAATTCGAGAAAGCAGTGGGAGCCATCCTGATTAGATAAATTAATAACCAATCTAATTTTGCAAGAGCGCACACTGATTGTTTCTTTTCTCTCTCTCCAAGTAGCAACCATGTGACACTTTAATCAAGATAATAAAATGTATAACTTGACCAACCCAAATTCTTATTCGGGGCTGGGGAATGTCGGTTGGCTCTAACTTATGACAACTTTCATGAGTATGAGAAAGAGAAAGAGGAATGCAAGGATTTCCATTTGACCCTGATGAAAAAGAAGCATTCTATTGCGTCTCCTTCAGGTGTTCTTGTTATTGAGAACTGTTTTTCGGTCAGTCATACCTCATGAGTACTAGATACCGGATCAGGATCTCGTATCTGTAATTTATTGCAGGGACTGAGAAAAAGTAGGATAGTTGGACCTGGTAATATGTCTCTCAGAGTAGGGAACGGAACACAAGTTGATATTGCTGCTGTCGGTGAATGTCATTTGGTATTGCCAAGCGGCAATACTATGATTTTGAAAAACTGCTACTATGTACCTTCCATACTTTGCAATATCATATCGGCTTCTTTACTTGATAAAGATAGATTTAACTTTGTTTTAGATAGAAATATCATGAATATCTACCTTAATAAGGTATTGGTTGCAGAAGGTACACCGTGTAATGATATCTATGTTCTTAATCAAAACACAGTCAGTGAAGAATTTAAGTGCGTAGATCATCTCCTCACGAAAGGTCTTTTTGGATCGGCCAATGTGACCCAAGCCCTAAGGTTCGAGACGAAAGAAGTTGCGCCGAATCGAAAAAAGAAGGCAATGCGCGAAATCGTTCAAAGTCGATGCATAGTGGCATATAAAAAGTCAAATCAAATACCCGGAAATCTCCGACTCCAAGAAGAGTGCGCAGTTCCTTCTCCTCGGTCAGTGCCTTTGCATGTCTTAAGCATAGTCAGAGAGATTTCTTTATGAATCTCCTGTCCGGCGAGCCCGGTGGGCCCTGTGAGCTCGAACAGAGAGTGGTTGCCCAAAGGCGACCACGAACAAGTAAGGCAGGGTTCGGACTCCTTTACAGCTTCTGATTATGCGGATACGGGACGCTTCAAAGAGTATCCCCTCACGCCCGTATTGGATTGACTGGTTTAATCATATCGGTTTAAAGAATCCCTTTCTTGGTAAACTGTGCTTCTTTAACGGATAGGCGTAGCTATTGCTTTTTCACGAGAGAAGCGGTTCGGTTAAGAAAGAAAACTAAGGAGCTCGGGCAGCTAGGCAGTAAAGGAATCGGCAATCAAAGACAAATTAATTAAGACCAGACGGGTAGTGAACTTCTATCATCAAATCTCCGTTCGACATTTTCTGTTTTTACTCCGCATCTAGGCGACCGGTAGGTATTCTTAATGTACAAAACTCACGCAAGAGGAAGAGTTCAGATACGAACGAAACCTACTTGTGGCATTGCAGACTTGGTCATATTGGTGAGAAAAGTCTAAGTAAGTTGCATAAGGATGGATATCTGAATCCGTTCGAATTTTCATCCTGTGAAACTAGTCAGTTTTGTCTCAAAGAGAAGATGACCAAATCTCCATTCACCGGACACAGAGAAAGAGCAACAGAGCTCTTGGGACTCATACACAGTGATGTGTGTAGTCTAATGTCTATACATGCAAGGGGTGGGTTCTCGTACTTTATTATATTCACTGATGATCTCTCTAGATTCGGATATGTATTTCTTATAAAACACAAATCTAAAGCTTTTGAGAAATTCAATGAATATAAGAACGAAGTAGAGAACCAGACAAGAAAAAGTATCAAGATCTTTCGATCTGATCGAGGAGGGGAATACTTAAGCATGAAATTCTTTGATTTTCTAAAAGAGAAAGGTTTTCTCTCTCATCTTACTCCTCCGTATACACCACAGCACAACGGTGTATCGGAGCGGAGGAATCGTACCCTATTAGATACGGTTCGCTCCATGATGAGCAATGCTGAGTTGCCTCTTTCTTTCTGGGGACATGCTCTTCAGACAGCGGCATACCTATTGAATCAGGTTCCATCTAAACATGTGCCTATGACTCCGTATGAAATATGGAGTGGAAAAAAACCATGTATTAAGCGTATTAAGATATGGGGTTGTCCGGCATATGTAAAGTACAAAATCTGGACAAACTTCAGGCACGATCAGTTCTATGTAAGTTTGTAGGATATCCCAAGTATTCACATGGATATCTGTTCTACCACACCAGAAGGTGTTTGTTGCTCGCCATGCCACTTTCTTAGAATGAAAATTTCTTGCAAAAGAAATTAGTGGGAGCATGGTAGAATAAAAGAAATTCAAGAACCACAAACTGTAACTGAAGATCTGGATGAATCGCAGGATTCAATAGTACCAGATGAACCTCAGCCACTCTTCAGATCTAGTAGGATTTCTCATTCGCCCAAGAGATACTACGGTTTTCTTATAGACGGGGATCGAGAGAATTGCATCTTGGAAGAAGATGATCCTATTAGTTTCAAGCAGGCCATTACCAGTAAGGACTCTCATAAATGACTGGATGCTATGAGGTCCGAAATGGAGTCCATGTACACCAGCAAAGTTTGGACCTTAGATATTGCTCTTCCTGGGGTAAAATCCGTTGGATGCAAATGGATCATCAAAAAGAAGATTGGTGTATATGGACAGGTGGAAACCAGTAAGGCTAGACTTGTTGCAAAAGGTTTTCGTCAAATAACAGATGTGGACTATGACGAAATCATTTTTCCAGTGGCTATGCTGAAATCCATTCGGATCCTACTTGTCATTGCTGCCTTCAATGACTATGAAATCTAGCAGATGGATGTAGAAACGGGTTTTCTGAACGGAAATTTGGAAGAGTGCGTTTGTATGGATTATCCAGAGGGATTCGTAGACAGTGGGAGCAGCAGGAAGGTGTACAAGTTGCTTAAATCCATTTATGAATTAAAGCAGACATCGCGGAGCTGGAACATCTGTTTTGATGAGACGGTCAAGCAATTTGACTTCATAAAAAATGATGATGAGCTTTGTATCTATAAGAATATTATAGGAAGAACTGTCATATTCCTAATCTTGTACGTGAACGACATTCTCTTGGTAGCAAATGACATTTCTATGCTACAATCGGTCAAGCTGTTCTTGTCACAAATGTTCTCCATGAAAGACCTGGGTAATACCTCCTACATTCTAGGGATTAAGATCTACAGAAATAGATCCATGAGATTGTTGGGACTTTCACAATCCAGGTACATAGAGGCCATACTAAAGAGATTTAGTATAGAAGATTCCAAGCACGGTAATATACCCGTTTTGCATGAATTTCCCTCTCCAAAGTGAAGTCTCCCAAGACTGATGAAGAGAGGGTTCACATAAGCATTATACCCTATGCTTTGGCGATAGGATGTATAATGTATGCGATACTATGTACCAGACCAGATGTTGCCTACGTGCTTAGCGTGGTAAGCCGGTATCAGTCAAACCCATGGGAAAACCACTGGACAGTAGTGAAGAAAATTCTTAAGTATCTGAGAATAACTAAGAAACTGTTCTTGGTGTACAGTAACAGGGACCTTCAGGTGGAGTCCTTTACCAACTCGAGCTTCCAAAATGACAAGAATGACAGTAAATCTGTCTCGGATTTTGTGTTTACTCTTAACGGAAGGGCGGTCTGTTGGAAGAGCTCCAAATAAGACACCTGTTGGGGTCGAAAATTGCACCCCGGTTGACTAAGTCAAAGTCAAGGTCAACCCCAAGCCAGGTGGGCCCAAGCCCAGATCAAGTGGGCTCATGCCCGAGTCGAGCCCGAACATGAAGCGGCCGGCCTCCCCCATGCTGAAATAAAAATTCATGTAATAAATAATTTTGATGTAATTTTTTTATGCATGAATGGGCATAAAGCCAAATTTTTGTAAAGCCCATGGATTATGTGCAAAAAGAAATAGCACATGAGGTATGAGATGGGGAAAATGCCATTTTTGTAAAGCCCAAGGGGCTATATGTAAAGTGTATAGCCTATAAAGGCAAAGATAATGAAAATATCTCAACAAATTTTTCTCTCTCCAAAAAGAATCAAGATCTGTGATCTTTTCCTTTCTCAAGGTTCTAAAACCTTTTTATTTCTTTTGAACTAAATCAAGAGTTTTACTCTTCCTTTTCCAAAGCTAAATAGTTTTTCACCACAAAACTCACAAAGGGGAGCTTGGATCTTCCATCAGACCTTAAAAAGGAGAGATTTTTAAAATCTCACCCCTCTTGTTATCCAAGAGCCGGCCAATAGAGGAGGAAGAAGGAGACCCATCTCCAAAGACCCCACTTTGGGGGAAGATCCAGGGGCTCAGGAGGAGAAGCCCCTTCATCAGCTTCAAAAATATCTTAGGATTTTACCTCCTCACACACATATACACACACACACACACACAAAATAATAAGTATTTCTTTCTGGGAGTACAACTCCCAGCGCAGGGACCAAATCCCTTTCGCCGCCCAAAGCGCGAGCGCCCGAGCGCCCACATGCTTGGCACGTGAGGCGCTAGCGCCCGAGCGCCCACATGCCTGGCACGTGTGGCGCTAGCGCCCAAAGCGCTAGCATCCGAGCGCCCACACGTGTGGCGCTAGCGCCTAAAATGCTAGAGCATGAGCGCCCATGTGCGCCCACACGTGTGGCGCTAGCACCCAAAGAGCTAGTACCCGGGTGCCCACACGTGTGGCGCTAGCTCCCAAAGCGCTAGCGTCCGAGTGCCCATGTGCCTGGCACGTGAGGCGCTAGCGCTTTGGGCGCTAGCGCCAGTGCCCGCGTGCCGCGCACGTGAGTCGCTGGCTCTTTCTCCCATGCATCCTTTGGATGCCCTTTCGCTTTATACACACACACATACATACATATACACATACACATACTCTACAACACTGTCCCCCATTAGAAAAAATTTCTAACGGGGCGCTGCCCCGCACCCTGCAAGGGGGCTACTAGTCCTCTTGACCCCCAGCCCGCTATCTGGGTAGCGGGACCTCCGTAAAAGCTCTGCGGGCCTCCCGATATATCCAAAACCCCTTCAAAACACAACACTGCATATTGAGTTCGCATGACCTATTTGACCCGTCAATCGGAGGTTCTCTCGCTCCAAAGGCGAGGGGTAATTAACGACAACTTAGTTCGCGGCTGCCGGAGATTTGGATCCCCATAATCAATAAACCCCAGCCTACCCTAGGCAGGAGAATCTGTAAGGCGTTTGACTACCACACGCGTATTCCCATCTTAATAGAGTGACGAAAAACACCTTACAGATTCTGGCACGCCCAGTGGGACCCTATCTCTCCTCCCATATTTTGGGTTAAACATTCATGCGAACTCAATCAATATACATATCGATACTTATACTAAAATAATGCTCTTTCATGCAGGACTTCAAGCGATCAAGCATCAACCATGTCTCCAAGGACCAGCTCAGCTCTCAACACGGCTCCCATCTCATACACGATGAAGATGGACTCCAGGACGGTCCTTCCGGCCAGTATCGGGCGACAGTGGGAGGAGTCGCTGCTACAGTTCGGCTCTATTCTGTTCGTGCCAGCTAACGCCGTTCCAGCTCCTCAAGCTCCGGTAACAAACAAACCGGCCTCGAAAGGCAAGAGGCCAAATGTGGTGATCTCGAGGGCACCACTACCCAAACGCAAGTCGGTGTCTGAACAAATTTCCTTGGCCCCAGCTGAAGGAAAGGCCATCAACACCAACAAAGCAACAAGGTGTCTCGAGCAAGCTCCAGCGGTGTCCCTAATGACTGCTCGATCGGGTGTCTTATCTAAGCACCCCGCCAAAGATAAAGAGATGGCTGGATGTGTGGTCCACACTGTCTACATGGTGGGTACGCGCAGCAAGAGCAAGGATGGGGCCACCACATCTCAAATCCAACCTGGTGTGAATAAGGCTGCCACATTCTAAGACCAGCCTCCTCTGGAAGGTAATGACGACCCTTCCAGTGAGGCTGATAAGCAGGGAGAGCCCTCAGTTCATGAGGAGTCGGGCTAGGAAAGTGAAGATGAACCAACTTTCCATCCTAAGACCGCAGAGCAGCAACTTCTTCAGGAGCTCCGAAAGCAGCTCAGAAAAAAAGATAAGGAGATGGCCAAGCTCTACTCAAAAATTGACGACTTGACAAACGTCGTCTTACGGCTCATAGCTCAAGTTGCCTCTCAGCCGCCCAATCAAGCGCATAGTTCTACTCATGAACCGGGAAACAGTGTTCCGAGACAGCCGATACCTATTCCCTCAAATCCAAAGGTGGGCGGACCGCACGAAAGTCAGTCGCATCCTATCTCGGGAAATGTATTGGCTACCGATGACAGCAACCCGCTAACTCAAGATCAAATCATGGATTTGGTTGCCAACAAAGTCAAAACATTGGTAGCCAAAGCCGGAGAGAAAAAAGAGGTCAATAGCAGCGGGAGACCATACCCTGCTCGGTACGATCTTGTGGAGTTTCCTACTGGCTATGTCGTCCCCAAATTTGAAAGGTTTGATGAGACGGGAAATGCGAACCGGCACATTGCCCAATTTAAAGCATCATGTGAGAACACTGGGGGCAATGATGCTCTCCTTCTCCTCCAGTTTATCAATAGTTTGACCGATGTTTCTTTCGATTGGTATGCAAGCATACCGAATGACTCGATCACGACGTTCGTTCAAATAGAATCCATGTTCAAGCAAAGGTTCATGAGTGTCAGCGATAAAATCACCATTGCTGACCTTGTAAGGACCGAGCTAAAGAACAATGAAAGCAACATGGATTTTATAGTCCGATGGCGCAATCTCTATATCAAATGTGAACAGCCGTTGGAGCAAGACCAATCCGACAGTTTTCTTATAGAAAATCTGAACGACTGGATGAAACCTTTCCTGTGCACCGCAGGCCTCAAAACATTCCAAGAGCTGACCAAGAAAGTTCAAATGTTGGAACGCTCAAAGCCCGAGTCTATCTCAGAATCTCCAATTCACAAATAGACCGAGACATCGGAGGGACGAAAACCGGAAAGGCGAAAGTTCCAACAGCACTGATTCTCTAAATAAGCAGAGAGCGAGCAGAGCAAAAGCTAACAAACCCCGAGAGCCAACTTTGGGGGAAAAGAGAAATAAGGTCTACTCTTTCAGAAGAGACAAGGTCCACAAAATATTCAAAGATGCTCTGAAGAATGGCCTGCGGCTACCAGAACCAAAAAGGCTAAGTGAAGCGAACAGGACTGATCATCCCAACTTTTGCCCGTACCACCGAGTGCTGGGACACACTATTGAAGATTGTTGCATCTTCAAGGATTGGTTCAAAAAACAATACAAGGTGGGAGAAATATCATTGTCCCCTGGCGTGTTAAAGAACAGTCAAGCTGCGACCGCCAATTTCATACAAACGGAGGCCGAAGTCCTTCGGGAACCTGATTCTCTCAGACATCTGCCTTTCTCTGAGAAGAGCGGATTAAGGCAACAAGCTAAAAGACAGGCGAGCAACATTGCTAATGAAGAAGCAATAGATGGGTACACAACCCATACGGTCTACATGATGGAGCTCAGAGGAACAATTCCTCCTACGCCTCATAGCCATGACAATGACGCGGTTGTTGCCATCCAATAACGGCTCGATTCAAATGATGAAGAGCTTGCTCAGGCCATTAAGCCAAAGTAACCCGTGGTTCATACTGAGTCAAGCTCAGGCGGTAAGGATTGTTAGTGTATATGCCCTAGAGGCTATTACTGTATCATACTAGTTTGTATATTACTTAATGGAAGCTTGGGACATTCACAGTTGTATAGATAATCTTGCTCGAAATGGTAGTATGCTACTTAGTTTGTCTCCGCTTTAATGTGTACATGTGTTTCTTTTATTAGATCACCTATACGCATTAGTGGAGCCTTTAGGATCTTTGCTTGATTACCAGCGTTGTGATGGCAGTCACACTCGTGGGGGCTGGGTAATCTACAAGCACATCCTTATTTACACGTCCCTGGTCGTGGGATTATCGAGACAGGGCATCGATACTCCGGAGTAGACTAGCGTATGCGCTTCTCATCACAGCACGGGAGACGGCCTGTCCTACAGCCGTCAGTACGTCGTACTTGAGATAGTATGCGGGTGCTCGTTAGGTTACGAGTACACTGGACAGGACTCGTCGGGAACTGTTGGTTGGTATTATACCTATCGTCAGTTATCAGTTCCTAGGTGACATGAGTACAGCTTAGTCTGCTGACTTGACACTGTCACTTCGCCTCAAGTGTGTTCCCACTGCAGTTTGATTACTACCCTACCACGGCTCAAAGGAGTCGTGCAAACAGGTAATAGTTGGGTGCAGTCCCGAAGCACTTGGAGGCAGTGACGGTTAGACAGAATTCATCTCTCCCGGTATTGGGGGTTAGCATCGCGCTGTGTCTAGGAGAGCCATTACACAAGTAGTCCCTGGCCAGGGCAAGCGAGATATACTGGTAGGTTTTCAGTGTTATCTCAGAGTGTTCTGGGCTACACTCCGACACGACTTGTACCGCTATTAGGGGACTGACGTTTTACCGCCCCCTAGGCCCGCCATGTGATGTTATCAGACGAACAGACCGGACTGTACGGAGACTATCACATTCAGGCTCAGTAGGAGTTCAGATGGGTTTACCTCGTCAGTCTTCTTATCGGCATCTACCTGGGGACTGTTACGTACAGCTAGTGCTACTTGCGGTCTGTGGTTAAACCCACTGCCAGCGTAGTGTCGAGTCTTTAGAGTCCCACACAGAGGGTTATTCGCCTTTAGGCAAAATGAGTAGAGGTCGCATGGTTTTGCGACGGGGTTCGTTCACATTCGCGCACTTGTGCACGTTTTGTGTCTGGACAGCTTATAATAGCGGGCTTTGGTTTAAGCCGGATCCTAGTATATGATTTGGGATTGGTTTCATCTCATTGTATTTGTGTTCCTCAGAACACGGATGCGGGTGTGTATGCACAGTTGACTGAGGGAGAGGCAGAGGACTTTAATTAGGGTTGATGACTATTGTCATTTTCTTAACCCTAATGGTTATGTGTGAAATATGATTTATTGATATTAGTTAATTATAATTGTTCATGGTTAGGGTTGTTGACCATTTGACTTTATTTGACTTGTTGACCTAGGTTGACAACTTGACCATAATCATTCCATAAGAAAAATGCTCTTTGATTCTAGCAAAAAGCATTTAATGTGAAATGATCATGGTCATTCTTGATTAACCATGACAATTATATTTAGCTAATTATCTATTTTCATAATTCACACATATATGTGAGAAGAATGGTTCATTTCTTCTCATTCTATCATTTAGATTCTCTCTCCTCCTCTTCCTCTCTCTCTAGCTCTCCCCTCTCATGAGTTGAGAAACCCTTGAGCTTGAGATAAATCCTTCTAAAATACTCTCTACTCTTTCTAAGGTTCTAGGATTAGCACTTCTAGCATCTTATTTACTTCTAGTTTGAAGTTGAAGCCAAAGATTGAGGCTCTCGGGTGGATCTTTCTTCGACAAGAGGAGGCGACAAGGAGATCCCTTTCTTTCACTCCAAGGAGCAAGAAGAGAAGGACTTGAAGACCTAGGTATAACCCCTAAACCGAGTAGCTAACTCTTTTAGCTTTGTAGTTAGTTTTGTTTAGTAAAGATCCCTCTTTTTGCAAGTTCATGTTGTCTAGTGTTGTAAAAATCAAATTTTTCATAACGTTTCCTCCTCCCCGCAAGCACCGGGGTAGGCAACGTGGACTTACAGTGGTATCAGAGCCTAACTAAACATAAACTAGCTAGTTAGTAAAGTATATAGAACTTCGATCGATAAAAATCACAAAACTTTTTTCCAAAACCCTAAGTTTCTGCCGATTTTTAAACCTGCTTTAAAAATAATAAATCACACCTTAAAAATCAGCTCAGGGTTTTTACAGAACACTCAAGAAAAACGAACCTGCGAACCGACCAACTCAACACGGTTCCGTGGCAGAAGCTTGCTTCTGCCGCGGATCCGCGGCCGAGTTGACTCGGCCGCGGCTCGTTTCTCTTGCAGTATTCTTATTTCATGGTTTTGGGATTTTTAGGATGGTTTGTTTTTGCCCAGATTTTCCAGAGAGCAAATTTACTTTTCGGGTAATTACAAATCTGTATTTTTGATCGATCTTCCCTATACTTTGACTAATGGGTTATATCTGTGATGTATTATACGTATTGAACATCTGCTAATCGCTATACGTCGATTAGTGGGGGTTATACATATCTGTGATCTGTAATGCTTGTTGGTTTGTGTATATGAATTCGTTGGATTGTCACTGTAATACCCGGCCCTTTTTGTACGTTTATACCCGTATTTTCTTTTTCACCTATAAAATTTTATTTATAACTATTCATTATTTTAAATTTTTCAATCTATTTTAGTTCTCCACTCTCCTATTTGATTTCCAAGCCGGTTTCTTCATTTTGCTTTACTTATTATTTCTATTCCGGCCTAACCCACTTTTTCCCTCAGCCCATTCATCCTAGCGAGCCCATTCCCTATTTATGAAATATAAGTTTTCCTATCATCCTTAAACACCCAATCCCTTTTATTTTTCCTCCCTCTTTTCACAAACCCTACTTCATGTTATTTTTCCCAAGCCCAGCAGCTGCTTTTCCCATTCTCATATTGATTCTTTTATTTTTATTTATTTTGCAACCCAACCCACTGTCCCGGCCCACTCCCTTCTCCCTCTTCAATAAATTAAAACTTTCTTAGCCAGCCCGTTTCCCCAGGCCCAGCAGACTAAGCCCAATTCTTTCCTTTTAATTAAGTTTAATCCTTCTTAAAACCCAGCCCACACTCTCCTTCTCCATCAATTTTTCCCTTATGAATATAATCCCTCGGCCCGGCCTACATCCAACAGCCCACATTCCCTTTTCACAAGTTTTTATTTTTCTTTTCTCTTCTTCTCTGGCCCAGCTCACGGCCCACGCCCGCCTCTTTCTTCAGCCCACGCCCGATCACTGTTCTTCTCCCCAACGGCTATTTTCCCCTTTCCTCGCGCGCGTTTTCCTTCGCGATCCACCCCCTTCGCCTCCGCCTGCGCCCACGACGCGCACGTTTCACTGCGACCCACTCCCTCATCTCGTTCTCCATCATTCCTTCTCTTTTCCCCTCTCTATTCTCCCCTCACTCTCTCTACACCTCACTGCCTCACCACTGTTTTCCCCTGCACCCAGCTCACCACCACAAAATCCACCTCGCCGCAGCTCGTAGTCGTCGTCGTCGTCGCCACCATCTCCTCATCCGAGCACTCCACTTAATCTCCCCCTCCATCATCCTCCGAGCTCGCCCTCCTCTCTTTCCTTCCTCCCTCTCCCCCGCACCATCATCAGCTCGTCGTCGTCATCATCGTCGTTGCCGTCCCAACCCAACTCCATCACCATCACCTCCACCGCGACCACCATAGTCGCACTCTCGTCGTCAGCAGCATCACCCCAGTCGCCTCTATTCTCTCCCTCTCTCTCAATCCTGTCCCTCTCTCACCTTCACTCTGCACTCTCTTTCTCTCTCCTGCTATCTCTCTCTCTCTCTGTTTTCTCACACTCTCTCCCTAATCTCTCATACCTCTCACTCTCTGTTCTCTCTCTCTCTCCCTGCTCCCCAATCTCTCTGTCGCTCTCTGTCTCTCTTCCCTCTGCCTTTCTCTCTCTCTCACTCACTCTCTCTCCCTCTCAGTTTTCTCTCTCTCTCTCACTCCCCCCCTCTCTTACTGCTCCTCTCCCCCTCTCTCTAAAACCTCTCTCTCTCTCCTCCTTCCTACGTCTCACTTCAAACACCATTGTTATTTCCCTTGCCGTCGTCACTTCTCTTTCGACAACGGCCAGCCGCACCCACGAGCCTCCTTGTGCATTCGCATCACATCAAACCCAGGCTCGAGCCAGGATCGAGGCTTTTGTCACTCGGAGCCGTAGCCGTCGCGGTGCTTGCCCGTTGCGCGTTCGTGACTTTACCACTGCCGTGCATCGCCTAGACACCTCCAGGCAAGTTTTTACTTGCTTTCATGCTATTCTATATATGTTACAAATCAATATCGTGTATAAATTATGCTTTTCTTTCCGTAAGATTATTCAACACAACTGTTCGATACTTGTTCCCTTAGAAAATCTTTATCGAATTTGACGGAACTGGATAAATTACATTGGCCCTTGTAGAGATGGATAACGTGTGCAAAGTTCATTGGAAAATACGACTGTTAAAGATTAAAACAACTACCCCCAAGTTTAACCGTAAAACTGGAATTTTCTTGCATCTGAAAATCGTTAAATTCACCATAAATCATATACATAAATCGTTTTCCTGATATTCCTGTACTTAAATTGTGATGATATTCGTACCGGAGTGCGACTCTGGACTGCAGTCCAGAGCGACTCAAATTGTGCTTGCTGTTCCGTAATGGATACCATAGGATTTCCTTAACTCGTAGGTTGCAGAACTCCGTTGCTTATTGTAGGTAACTCTGTTAGATAGACAACACATTTGGTCTCATTCTGTTTCGTTACCGTTTGATATTTAATCTGTAATTTAAAAGATCGGGACACATAACAGTCCCAGCAGAATCAGAATTGACACGTTAATATTAAACAGATTATAACTCCTAACGTACAGACGCGATTGAAGGTCCGTTTGTTGCGTTGAAAACTTTACTGAAAACCCTAGAATTCATTCAACTGTAGCGTCGCTAAATTATGATCCCAACTGGGGTTAAAATGCGTTGCGAAATGGATTTCTGATTCTGAAACCGGATTTTCAGCCGCGTGCGCTTAAAATGAAATGGATATAACTAATGATCCTGGAACCCGATTGGATTGAAACTAAATTCTATGGATGGACAACTGAACATACTAATTACTACCTGTTTATCATTTCGCCAAATTATATACTTATGTTTCATGATAAATCGTGCAAGTGAAAGAATGCTGCTTCATAACATCCTCATCATGTTTATATACTTGTTCACGCATCATATCATACCCATATCATCGTATTGATAACCTAGTGACATCGTGCATTTACCCAGTGTTAGATTTTAGTGATGATTGTGGCAAGTACATCAGTGTTCGTGTATCCGTGATTAAGTGAAAGTGATACGTACTTGTGCACAATCAGTGACCCTATTATTCTATTGCATTGTCGACGTCTGTGGGATGCGTGCACGTGTGACTAATAAGTGGAATGGGACATTTATGGAAGCGTTTGCACGGGTGTCACAGATAAGGCATCCGACACTGCCATTTTCTTAGGTATTAGTCGGGACGTGCTTGATGGAGGTCCTGTCTCCAGTTCTCGCGCAGACTTGACACGGATCGATTAGTATTTAGGGTGATGGTTAGCGTTTGATGTAGACCACAGGGTGTGGGGTAGTTTACGTGTGAGTTCAACAGAATCTCGGGAGTCCCATGCCGGCTTATATATTTAGGGAGTTATATGGAGATTTACAGGGTACGTGATATATACACCGTGATACATTCGTTACATGTTGGGCCCGTGGTCCCTTGCCCTTGGGTTCTACCCTTGGGTGGAGGACACTCGCGAGTGGTTGACTCTCACACTTGGACTGACGATAGGCTTAGTGACCTGTACCGTGAGACTTAGAGACTGATAGGGATACTGGCATTTACATTCCTTATATACTGTGTTGGCATACGTGACATATCGTTATACTGCTTTACTGTTCCGCTGCATTGATTACTGCACATTCATATTCATGCTGTCATTGATTTACTGTTATTCATATCTATTACCA
This sequence comes from Agapanthus africanus, assembly GCA_030015575.1. Taxonomy (NCBI): domain Eukaryota; kingdom Viridiplantae; phylum Streptophyta; class Magnoliopsida; order Asparagales; family Amaryllidaceae; genus Agapanthus; species Agapanthus africanus. Next base: position 198,182,419 of record CM057348.1, on the reverse strand, counting down.
CTGTTAGAACTGTCATTTGATTTTATATATATTATATTGCTATTGTGTCGCTCTGACGACCTGAGTATGCATGCTCAGTGTGAGGAGAAGATTTAGCCTGGACCAGAACTAGACGTGCACCACAGACTTCTTGACTTGCTATTCCGAGTTACATTCGTTTGTTCCAGTTCAGGTCAGTTTATATTATTGTATCTTTCAGTTACTGCATTTCTCATTACCTGCGCATCATTTACTGTTTACCATGATAAACTAGAAGCCGAAGTGTGACTACGGCAGGACTTTCCTTGACCGTAGGAGCATGGCTGGCCTTGTCTACCCCTCGTATTCCGTATTTTGGGAAGCGGGGCGTGACAGTCACGGATGAATAGCCGGGGGTTGTGAGATGAAAGTTTTCTTATTCTTTCAATTCTTGTAATATGTAAATTGATGTAATATTATTTGTTTGGCCGCACATCCGGGTTGATGTTGTAGCCGCCATTGTATAATTTCTTTTTACTGTTTTTGCTCCTAGGATAGACCCAAGGAGGGGTGCACAAACTACTGGGTATCTCGAAGTGCCGAGTGGCCTACTCACGGTGTTGAGGGGGGTTGCTTCGCTTCGGATACTTGGCGGGTAGTTTGCCGCACCCGTAGGGGTCTAGGGTGGGGTATTGGCTATTCATCGCGACCGTGTAATCAATTTTTCGTTACAGGCTCGAACGGAATGCGGATTCCTAGTATATCTAATGTATTCATCTATGATCTGGATTGGCTATCATTGCTATATATATATATACGATATCTATTTAGGCGTTGCTTATGTTTTTCATCCGCGCTAGCCCAGCCCCCGCTCTGTCGTTAGTTAAGTAACCTAATGGGTGATGACGGGGCCTCGTGGCGAATGCGAATGACATAAACGTACGTCATATTTTGGTTATTTTCTGCAAAGGTGGGATTAAATGATGTGACACATTGGAATTAATGCAAGAAAATAAACCAAGTAAAAGTCGTTGGAACACTTTCAAAACCACTCGGTTCTTTTCAAAAACCAACTTTTAAATGCGGAGCTTGAACCACTCCTTTTAAAAGCTATCTCGTTCCATCGATTATATCAAGTTCACTACGTTCACGGTTTCGCCAAAACCATTCGTAGCTCTCCATCATTTCAGTTAAATATTCGGTAGTATTCAAGCTATGTATTTTAACCCCACGTCAAGGCATAGTGTTTGCTAGCTGCCAGATATTTATCTGTTGCATAGATAGAATGCGTTGATTTGAGACAATCGTACTACCATTTTGGCCTACGTCAAGGGTAGGTACGGGTGGGTTCAAATTAACCTGGATAATGATGGGTAGAACTTGACATGTGACTTATGATATTTTGACCTCACGCCAAGGTCATAAGAGCATGGGGCAAAAATCCACATCGGGAGTTTCATAAGTACTGAAACTTGCTAGCGCTGCATACCATTTGGAGTGTGATAATTCTGGTAGGATTCCTTCAGTTTTGTCACGCGATGATATTTGGATCCCGATCCTACTGTGAGTATATGCTACTCCTTGGGAAATTTCTCACTTAACGATTAGGGGTGGTAATTGAACGAGCTAGCTCAAGTTCGATTAAGGTTCGGCTCGGTATCAGCTCGTTCAAATTCGGTTCATTTATTAACGAGCCGGACATGAGCCAGAAAGTCTGGCTCGTTTATTATACGAGCCGGACTCGAGCTCAGCCAGTCTCGTTCGGTATTGACTTGGGTTCGGCTGGGTTACACAGTTTGAAAAAAAACAGTAATATGTAATATATAGCAAATTCTATACAACTCTTAGAACACTTAATTCAATTAAATAACAGTTTATAAAGTGTACTAAGATAAATATAAAACACAACACTTAGACCCATTCAATGCCCTGGATGTTAATATTTTTTAATTTTTCCATATCTCAAAACCCTGAGTTTTAAGCATTATTGTTAATTATGTGTTTTTCTTGGAAGATACTATTAATATGAGTAAACGAGCTGAAAACGAGCCGAGCTCACAAACGAGCTCTAAACGAGCTCAGTTGAGCTCTAAACGAGCTCAGTTGAGCTCAGCTCGTGAACTCGGCTCGTTTAGTTAATGGGCCACAAATGAACCGAACACGGGCTGGGCATGTTTAATCGAGCCGGACTCGAGCCGAGCATCTCTAGCTCGATTAACTAAACGAGCCGGATTTGGGCCAACAAAAAGAACCACGAGCCGAACTCGAGCCGAGCTTGGCTGGCTCGAGTTCGATTCGTTTACACCCCTATTAACGATCAATGCTATAAACCTAGTAGGTGTCTAGAAAGATGTTAGCGGGGCTACGCCCCCAGGGAAAAGAGGTTCTTAAATTAAGGAACTTCGTGAAAGCGTTGGAAAACCTCCCTCGAAGTACCGACACTGGCCAGGCTGAACGGTTAAGCAAGTATTGTACGGTGAGATTGATCCCGACTAATTCTTCCTTTATGGTTTGAGGATGGATTCGAGAGACAGTGGGAGCCATCCTATTTAGACAAACTAAAAACCACTCTAAACTTGCAAGAGTATCATGCTAAACTGTTTCTTTTCTCTCTCCTAATTGCAGCGACCATTCAAGATGACCAGACTTAAGTTATTACTAGATAAAAATATACTGACAGGGCCAAACTATAAAGATTGGCTCAGGAATGTCAAAATGGCAATCACTTATGACAAGTTGGGGTATCTTCTTACCACCAAAGCTCCCCCTGTCCCAGGTCCCAAAACCAGTATCGTAGATAGGGAAATCTACAAGACCTGGGAAATCGACTGAGCGAAGTCCAAGTGCCTCGTGCTTGCCTCTATGGACAATGAACATCAGAGGAGGCACGGGAATATGGACCTCGAATCCATATTTCTCCATACAAAAGAACTGTATGGAGAGCAACCTCGTATCGCCAGATACGAAGTGTCGAAGAAGCTGTTTTCGGAAAGATTGGCCGTCGGATCATCGGTAGCGGAACACGTGCTTAAGATGATTAGCTACATTGAGGAGCTCGCGGACTTTGGGACCACGTTGGAGAATGAACTCTATACGGACTTGATTCTCCAGTCCCTTCCTTCCACTTACGCCCAGTTTATCCTAAACTTCAACATGCAAGGAAAGGAGGTTGAACTTTCCGAGCTTCTGAACATGTTGAGGAGTGCTGAGGGCATCCTACAAAAGGGTAGGGAAACATCCACTTTGTTTGTAGGAGGATCTTCCCCTTCTAAGTCCAGGGCGAAAGCCAAGGGAAAGAAGAAGAAAGCCCCCGCCAAACCAAGGAGCGGTGTTAGTAAAGTGGATACGAAGGGAAAGGCAAAAGCAACAAAGGTAGCGGGGAAGCTTGTGGGGAAAGAAGAGTGCTTTTACTGTTACAAGAGTGGACACTGGAAGAAAGATTGCAGGGATTGGAAAGCCAGAACACAAGATCTGAAGCAAATTGCGGCTTCAGCTTCAGGTGTGTATGTTATTGAAAACTGTCTATCAATAAACTCTACTTCCTGGGTATTGGATACCGGATCAAGATCATATCTGTAATTCTTTGCAGGGGTTGAGAAAGCGTAGGTTTTTGAAGGCAGGTGACATGATCCTCAAAGTTGCAAACGGAGCTAGCATGGATGCTGAGGCCGTGGGGGACTATCACCTGGGGATGTCAGATGGACATGTTTTGGTTTTACGTAATTGCTTTTTTGTACCCAATGCAACTTGTACTATCATTTCTGTATCTTTAATATCTAAAGAAGATTATGAATTTGCGTTTGTAAGCAATGTTGTGAATATTCACCTTAATCAAGTTCTGATTGGGTCAGGTACATTAAGCAATGGTATATATGTATTAAATCAACCACAGATTTTCAATGTCCAGAATACACACAAAAGAAAGTCTCCAGATATCAATCAGGCTTTCTTATGGCATTGTAGACTGGGCTACATCAATGAGAGATGATTGACGAAGTTACATACAGAAGGATATTTGGATCCGTTCGAATATCAATCATATGCAACTTGTCAATCCTGTCTTAAAAGAAAGATGACAAAGACTCCGTTCACTGGACACGGAGTAAGAGCGAGCGAGCTCTTGGGACTCGTACACAGCGACGTGTGCGGTCCAATATCTACACATGCGCGAAGCGGTTATTCTTACTTCATTACTTTTACGGATGATTTTTCAAGGTTCGGACATGTCTTCTTAATGAAGCATAAATCTGAAGCCTTTGAAAAGTTCCAGGAATACAAGAATGAAGTAGAAAAACAAACAGGCAAAAGTATCAAGACACTGAGATCTGATCGAGGTGGTGAATACTTGAGTGCCGAGTTCCTGGATTACTTAAAAGAGAATGGAATTCTCTCTCAGCTTACTCCTTCATACACTCCGCAACATAACGGTGTATCGGAGAGACGGAACCGAACCCTATTAGATATGGTACGGTCCATGATGAGTAACGCTGAGTTGCCGCGATCATTCTGGGGATATGCGCTAGAATCAGCCGCATACCTTTTGAACCGAGTTCCAACTAAGACTGTGCCTACCACACCATATGAGTTATGGAGTGGGAAGAAACCCTATCTTCAATATCTGAAGAATTGGGGATGTCCAGCTTTTGTCAAAAAGCAGCATGCGGACAAACTCGAGACACGCTCAGTACTGTGCAAGTTTGTGGGATACCCAAAGAACACCAGGGGGTATCTTTTCTACCACGCAGAGGAACAAAAGGTCTTTGTTTCTTATAATGCCCACTTTCTAGAACACCAGTTCTTGGAAAAGGAAATTAGTGGGAGCGCAGTAGAACCGGAAGAAATTCCAGAACCACAAGCTATTACTGAAAGCTTAGTAGAACCAGAGGGTTCGAAAGATCAGGACATTCTTACGCCGCTCTGCAGGAGTAGTAGGCAGTCTCATCCGCCCGAGAGATACTACGGTTTTCTCATAGACGGAGATAGAGATGATTGCATCATTGATTGTGATGAGCCTACTAGCTTCCAGCAAGCCATTCAGAGCGTTGACTCGGTAAAATGGCTGGATACAATGCGGACCGAAATGGAGTCCATGTACACCAACAAAGTATGGACGTTGGACATTGCTCCAGATGGGGTAAAACCCGTAGGATGCAAGTGGATCTTCAAAAGGAAGATTGGTGTAGATGGACAGGTTGAGACCTATAAAGCTAGACTTGTTGCAAAGGGTTTTCGTTAGAGACCTGGTTTAGACTATGACGAAACCTTTTCTCCAGTGGCTATGCTGAAATCCATTCGGATCCTTCTTGCCATTGCTGCCTTCCACGATTATGAGATTTGGCAGATGGACGTAAAGACCGCTTTTCTAAATGGAAATTTAGAGGAGTGTGTCTATATGGACCAGCCAGAAGGTTTCATTCAGAGTGGGAGCAGCGGAAAGATGTGCAAGTTGCTTAAGTCCATTTATGGACTAAAGCAGGCATCGCGGAGTTGGAACATCTGTTTTGATGAGACGGTCAAAGAATTTGGCTTTATCAAAAATCCAGATGAACCATGCATCTATAGTAGATTTGTAGCAAGAACTGTCGTATTCCTCGTTTTGTACGTGGATGACATTTTGTTGATAGGAAATGACATTCCTATGCTACAATCTGTCAAGGGTTTCTTGTCACACAGGTTCTCCATGAAAGACCTAGGTGATGCCTCCTACATTCTGGGGATCCGGATCTATCGTGATAGATCCAAGAGGATATTAGGACTTTCGCAGTCCAGGTACATCGACACCATACTGAAAAGATTCGGTATGGAAGATTCCAAGTGCGGTAACCTACCGGCTTGTCACGGGATCACCCTCTCCAAAGAGATGTCTCCCAAGACTGATTTGGAAAGGGATCGCATGTCTATTATACCCTACGCTTCTACGGTAGGCTCTATAATGTATGCGATGTTGTGTACCAGACCAGATTTTGCTTACGCACTGAGTATGGTAAGCCGGTATCAGTCAAACCCTGGGGAAAAACACTGGATAGCGGTAAAAAACATTCTCAAGTATCTGAGAAGGACTAAGGAGATGTTCTTGGTGTATGGCGGAAAAGACCTCCAGATCGAGGCCTTTGCTGACTCCAGCTTCCAGAGTGACAAGGATGATTCCAAGTCCATGTCGGGCTTTGTCTTTACCCTTAATGGAGGGGCGGTGTGTTGGAAGAGTTCCAAACAGGAAACCGTTGCTGACTCGACTATGGAAGCGGAATATATCGCTGCATCTAATGCCGCAAAAGAAGCCGTCTGGATGAGGAAGTTCTTGAAAGAACTTCAGGTGGTTCCGTCCATTGTTGATCCAATACCTCTGTATTGCGACAACAACGGGGCTATAGCTTTAGCGAAGGAACCCAGGTCCCATCAGAAATCCATACACATCTTAAGGCGGTATCACCTGATTAGGGAGATCGTGGATCGCCAGGAGATCGAGGTTCGGAGGGTTGCTTCAGAAGATAACACTGCAGATCCATTCACGAAGGCCTTACCCCAGACTCAGTTCGAGCGGCTGATCGAGATGATAGGTCTTCGATACACCAGTACATGGCCTTAGTGCAAGTGGAAGATTGTTAGTGTATATGCCCTAGAGGCCATTACTGTATCATACTAGTTTGTATATTACTTAATGGAAGCTTAGGACATTCACAGTTGTATAGACAATCTTGCTCAAAATGGTAGTATGCTACTTGGTTTGTCTCTGCTTTAATGTGTACATGTGTTTCTTTTATTATATCACCTATACGCATTAGTGGAGCCCTTAGGATCTTTGCTTGATTACTAGCGTTGTGATGGCAGTCACACTCGTAGGGGCTGGGTAATCTACAAGCACATCCTTATTTACACGTCCCTGGTCGTGGGATTATCGAGACAGGGCATCGATACTCCGGAGTAGACTAGCGTATGCGCTTCTAATCCCAGCACGGGAGACGGCCTGTCCCACAGCCGTCAGTACGTCGTACATGAGATAGTATGCGGGTGCTCATTAGGTTATGAGTACACTGGACAGGACTCGTCGGGAACTGTTAGTTGGTATTATACCTATCATCAGTTATCAGTTCCCAGGTGACATGAGTACAGCTTAGTCCGCTGACTTGACACTGTCACTTCGCCTCAAGTGTGTTCCCACTGCACTTTGATTACTACCCTACCATGGCTCAAAGGAGTCGTGCAAATAGGTAATAGTTGGGTGCAGTCCCGAAGCACTTGGAGGCAGTGACGGTTAGACAGGATCCGTCTCTCCCGGTATTTGGGGTTGGCATCGCGCTGTGTCTAGGAGAACCATTACACAAGTAGTCACTGGCCAGGGCAAGCGAGATATACTGGTAGGTTTCCAGTATTATCTCACGGTGTTCTGGGCTACACTCCGACACGACTTGTACCGCTATTAGAGGACTGACGTTTTACCGCCCCTTAGGCCCGCCATGCGATGTTATCAGACGAACAGACCGGACTGTACGGAGACTGTCACATTTAGGCTCAGTAGGAGTTCAGATGGGTGTACCTCGTCAGTCTTCTTATCGGCATCTACCTGGGGACTGTTACGTATAGCTAGTGCCACTTGCGGTCTGTGGTTAAACCCACTGCCAGCGTAGTGTCGAGTCTTTAGAGTCCCACACAGAGGGTTATTCGCCTTTAGGCAAAATGAGTAGAGGTCGCATGGTTTTGCGACGGGGTTCGTTCACATTCGCGCACTTGTGCACGTTTTGTGTCCGGACAGCTTATACTAGCGGGCTTTGGTTTAAGCCGGATCCTAGTATATGATTTGGGATTGGTTTCATCTCATTGTATACGTGTTCCTCGGAACACGGATGCGGGTGTATATGCACAGTTGACTGAGGGAGAGGCAGAGGACTTTGATTGGGGTTGATAACTATTGTCATTTTCTTAACCCTAATGGTTATGTGTGAAATATGATTTATTGATATTAGTTAATTATAATTGTGCATGGTTAGGGTTGTTGACCATTTGACTTTATTTGACTTGTTGACCTAGGTTGACAACTTGACCATAATCATTCCATAAGAAAGATACTCTTTGATTCTAGCAAAAAGCATTTAATATGGAATGATCATGGTCATTCTTGATTAACCATGACAATTATATTTAGCTAATTATCTATTTTCATAATTCACACATATATGTGAGAAGAATGGTTCATTTCTTCTCATTCTATCATTTAGATTCTCTTTCCTCCTCTTCCTCTCTCTCTAGCTCTCCCCTCTCATGAGTTGAGAAACCCTTGAGCTTAAGATAAATCCTTCTAAAATACTCTCTACTCTTTCTAAGGTTCTAGGATTAGCACTTCTAGCATCTTAGTTACTTCTAGTTTGAAGTTGAAGCCAAAGGTTGAGGCCCTCGGGTGGATCTTTCTTCGACAGGAGGAGGCGACAAGGAGATCCCTTTCTTTCACTCCAAGGAGCAAGAAGAGAAGGACTTGAAGACCTAGGTATAACCCCTAAACCGAGTAGCTAACTCTTTTAGCTTTGTAGTTAGTTTTGTTTAGTAAAGATCCCTCCTTTTGCAAGTCCATGTTGTCTAGTGTTGTAAAAATCGAATTTTTCATAACGTTTCCTCCTTCCCGCAAGCACCGGGGTAGGCAACGCGGACTTACAAGGATGACCCCATTGCCATACCCGGAACTATAGAACAAGTATTATTCCAATGGATTCAAAAGCAGCTTCAGGACATGGACGAGAAGATGGCCAAGGTCCATTCAAAATTCGACGAGCTGCCAAACGTCGTGGCAGATCTCACGAACCAAGTCGCCCGATTGCAATTGCAGCAAAATCGAATTTTGGTTCGTAAGCTAGGGATTGATATCCAGAAGCAGCCAACCGATACTCCCTCCGGCCCAAAAGCAGAACACCTTTGCTAAAAACGGCCGCGATCAGCCTCCAGTCCCTCTGATACATATACCGAACGTGGTAAGCGGACAGTAGGCGAACCAGGGACTGATCATCCTCAGGGTCCAGCATCAGTAAGGGCACTTACTCTAATAGAGAGAAAGAAGAAAGTATACTCCTTCAGGAGGGATGAAGTCCGCAAAATATTCGAGGACACCTTGAACAACGGTCTCCAACTGCCTATTTCAAAAAGGACACATGAGATGGACATGACCGGCAATCCCATGTACTGCCCATATCATAGAATGGTGAGTCATACCATTGAAGACTGCTATATTTTTAAAGATTGGGTGGAGAACCAATACAAACTTGGGAAAGCCTCACAGTCGTCAGATGTACCGACAAGACACAGGGCTACGGTCATCAACACAGCTCCACCAAGATCAAAGTTTGAGGAGCTAGGATAAGCAAACCACTGACCACCACGTCGTTAAACTGGGAACGATAGACCTCTAAGTCTTTAAACTGGGAACCGTTGACCACCATGTCATTAAACTGGGAATAATCGACCTCTAAGTTGTTAAACTGGGAATGTAAATAAAAAAAAGTGTGTAAATAAAAAACAAAAGAAAAGCCGAAATGATGGAGCAACTCGCAATAAAAATCAGCGAGTAAAATAAAAATGAAAAATAAAGCCGAAATGATGGGGCAACTGCGAATAAATAGCCAAAATGATAGGACAATCGCGACCTTCGTGATAAGAAAAGCTGAAATGATAGAGCAATCGCGGTTAAAAAAAACAGCGAATGATGAGTCGCTCCTGGTACCGTATTCCAGTGCAGCGATGCAGATGCCAACCAAATTCTAAATCCCAACACCCCAATGGTGAATGATGAGTCGCTCCTGGTACCATATTCCAGTGCAGCGATGCAGACGCCAACCAAATTCAAATTTTCAAATCCCTGGATGTCCCAATGGCGAATGATGAGTCGCTCATGGTACCATATTCTAGTGCAGCGATGCAGACGCCAAACAAAATTCAATTTCCCAAAATTCTTCCGGCCCTACGGTTGGTCTCCAAAGTTGACTACCGTATACAATCCACGAGCTCAAATAATTCTCATCATACCCATGTCCCACCGCAACCACCATTTACGCAGTTGGTCTCCGCCCCTGGAATTATGCTCTATTTGGGAAGACCCACTCATGTGTCCTCACGATACATGAGGAGAACAAACTTACGAGATCCTCTCGACTCGTAAGAAAACACCTTCGCGGGATTATTATGACTCACGAAGGAAAAACACACTTGGGAGTCCCCACGACTCCTAAGGAGAAAGTACACCTACGAGATCCTTTCGACTCGTAGGGAGAAAATGCTTTTATGGGACCCTTACGGCTTATAAAATTGAAAAGTCTTAGGTGACAGGGACCTAAAACTGTCTCCTAAGCCATCGCCCCCAACAGGGAATAGCAAATGATGAATTGCTCCTGGCACATGTGCTTCAGTGTAAGCAACGCCGATGCCTATCCTAACCACAAACTTCCAAACTCCAATCCAATAGACCCCTAAGTCTTTAAACTGGGAATAGATGACCTCTAAGTCGTTAAACTGGGAATAGATGCCCCCTAAGTTGTTAAACTGGAAACGAGGGAGATCCCCTCACGGCGAATGATGAGTCGCTCCTGGTACCATATTCTAGTGCAGCGATGCAGACGCCAACAAAGTCCCGAAATTCTTCCGGCCCTATGGTTTGGATCATACATCCTGCAAAACCGTATACAATCCACGGGCGTAAAACAATCCCAATCTCTCCTAAGTCCTACCGGTGAGACCACATTGAAAGTCCCACCGGCGATGAAGATTAAAAAAAAAAGGTATGTCCACAAGCAAAAGGGGCATGGATGAAAACCCGAAAGGGCTCCGTGAGTAAAAACTGCAGGACTGCCGGCGAGTTTGTGAAAACCCGAAAAGGTGCAAACTCGTGAAAAAGAGATGAAATGCACTCGTAAAGCCCTCTCGACTTTGTGAGGAGAAAATTCCCGCGTGAGATCCTTATGACTCACAAATGAGCAACACACTTAGGAGTCCCCACGACTCCTAAGGAGAAAATACACCTACGGGATCCTTACGACTCGTAGGGAGAAAATGCTTTTATGGGATCTTTACGGCCCGTAAAATTGAAAAGCCTTAGGTGATAGGGATCTAAATCTGTCTCCTAAGCCATCGCTTCCCAACAGGGAAAGGCAAATGATAATTCGCTCCGGGTACCATATTCCAGTGTAGCGGTGCTGATGCCGACAAAAAAAAACAATTCCCAAATCCTCTCAAAGGCAAATGATGATTCACTCCTGGTACCATATTCCAGTGTAGCGATGCTGATGTCAACATAAATCAAACCAACCAATTCCAACATCGACCTCTGCGTCAACCAGCGACACTCCGTAATGGGGAAACGTCAAGCAGACACTCCGTACCGGGACACGTCAACCAGCGACACTCCATGCCGGGGAAACGTCACAAACAGACACTCCGTAATGGGGAAACGTCAAGCAAACACTCCGTGCCGGGGGCACGTCGACTACAGACACTCCGTACCGGGGACACGTCAACCAGCGACACTCCGTGCCGGGGAAATGTCACAAATAGACACTCCATGCCGGGAAAACGTCCAACACAGACACTCCGTACCGGGGACACGTCAACAAGCAGACACTCTGTACCGGGGACACGCCAACAAGCAGACACTCCGTAACGGGGAAACGTCAAGCAGACACTCCGTACCGGGGACACGTCAACCAGAGACACTCCGTAACGGGGAAACGTCAAGCAGACACTCCGTGCTGGGGGCACGTCGACTACAGACACTCCGTATTGGGGACACGTCGACCAGCGACACTCCGTAACGGGGAAACGTCAAGCAAACACTCCATGCCGGGGAAACGTCAAACAGACACTCCGTGCCGGGGAAACGTCTACTACGGACACTCCATCTCGGAGACACGTCAAGCGTCGACCATCCATGTCGAAAAAAGGGCAGTGCAGGCTTCCTACAAAGTGGGAACCAAATCGCTCCGGGCCAGGAAAACGTCTACCACGGACACTCCGTCTCGGAGACGCGTTAAGCGTCGACCGTCCATGTCGTAAAAATGGCAGTGCAGACTTCCTACAAAGCGGGAACCAAATCTCTCCGGGCCAGGGAAACGTCTACTATGGACACTCCGTCTTGGAGACGCGTCAAGCGTCGACCGTCTATGTCGTTAAAAAAGCAGTGCATCCCAAAAAGTGGGAAACAAAGCAAGTCGCCTCCACGTGAAAGAAGATCCATCAATTTCATGCACACGACCCACATATGTGGTGTGCATTTATTGATGGGGGCACTTTGTTGGGGTCGAAAATTGCACCCTGATTGACCAAGTCAAAATCAAGGTCAACCCCAAGCCAGGTGGGCCCAAGCCCAGATCAAGTGGGCTCATGCTCAAGTCGAGCCCGAACATGAAGCGGCCGACCTCCTCCACGCTGAAATAAAAATTCATGTAATAAATAATTTTGATGTAATTTTTTTAATGCATGAATGGGCATAAAGACAAATTTTTGTAAAGCTCATGGCTTATGTGCAAAAAGAAATAGCACATGAGGCATGGGATGGGCAAAATGCCATTTTTTAAAACCCAAGGGGCTATATGTAAAGTGTATAGCCTATAAAGACAAAGATAATGAAAATATCTCAACAACTTTTTCTCTTTCCAAAAAGAATCAAGATCTGTGATCTTCTCCTTCCTCAAGATTCTAAAACCTTCTTCTTTATTTTGAACTAAATCAAGAGTTTTACATTTTCTTTTCCAAAACTAAATAGCTTTTCACCACAAAAACCACAAAGGGAAGCTTGGATCTTCCATCAGATCTTAAAAAGGAGAGATTTTTAAAATCTCACCCCTCTTGTTATCCAAGAGCCGGCCAACAGAGGAGGAAGAAGGAGACTCATCTCCAAAGACCCTACTTTGGGGGAAGATCCAGGGGCTTATAGGGAGAAGCCCCTTCATCAGCTTCAAAAATATCTTAGAAGTTTAACTCCTCACACACACACACACACACACACACACAAAATAATAAGTATTTCTTTCTGGGAGTACAACTCCCAGCGCAGGGACCAAGTCCTTTTCGCCGCCCAAAGCGCGAGCGCCCGAGCTCCCATATGCCTAGCACGTGTGGCGCTAGCGCCCGAGCGCCCATACGTATGGCTCTAGCGCCCAAAATGCTAGCGCCCAAGCGTCCACGTATGCCCACACATGTGGCGCTAGCGCCCGGATGCCCATACGTGTGGCTCTAGCGCTCAAAGTGCTAACGTCTGAGTGCCCACGTGCCTGGCATGTGAGGCGCTAGCGCTTTGGGCGATAGCGCCAGCGTCCGCGTGCCACGCACGTGAGGCGCTGGCGCTTTCTCCCACGCATCCTTTGGATGCCCTTTCCCTTTATATATGTATGTATGTATGTATGTATGTATACATATACACATACACACAGATACTCTACAGCACTGTGCCCCATTTGAAAAAATTTCTAACGGGACGCCGCCCCACACCCCGCAAAGGGGCTGCTAGCCCCCTTGACCCCCAGCCTGCTATCCGGGTAGCGGGACCCCCGTAAAAACTATGCGGGGCCTCCGATATATCCAAAGCCCCTTCAAAACACAATACTGCACATTGAGTTTGCATGAACTGTTTGACCCATCAATCTGAGGTTCTCTCGCTCCAAAGGCGATGGGTAATTAACGGCAGCTTAGTTCATAGTTGCCGGATATTCGGATCCCCACAATCAATAAACCCCAGCCTACCCTAGGCAGGGGGAATCTGTAATGCGCCTGACAAGCGCGCTCGTATTTCCATCTCAATGGGGTGACGAAAAACACCCTACAACACCATCGCAGACTCGACGATGGAGGATGAATACATTGCTGCCAATGCAGTCGTAAAAGAAGCGGTTTCAATAAAGAAGTTCATTACTGAATTTGAGGTGGTTCTGTCCATTTTTGATCCAATACCTTTATATTGCGACAACAATCGGGCTATGGTTTTAGCGAAGGGACCACGGTCCCATCAGAAATCCAAACACGTCCTGAGACGGTATTGTTGGCTATAATGCCCTCAAGTCAATTATTGGATCGCAGGCACGTGATTGCAATGATTGAAGGAGGACCTATACCGGTAGAACAGTCTTACTCGAGATGATAGTATGCTATCTGGTTTGCCTTTATTATCATGTACATGCTTCATGTGACACCACCGATCACTATTACATGTTGATAGAGCACATAGGATTCTTGCTTGACTACCAGCAGTATGATGGCGATCATATACGTGGGAGCTGGGATCTATAAGCACATCTTTAAATATCCCTAGTCGAGGGAGTTTCGAGATTGGGCATCGACACTCCAGAGTAGACTAGTATATACGGATCGAGACCCTGACGAGTGGCGGTGGCCGGTCTTACAAGCCAATGGTGTCTGTTTGTTCACCTAAGATATATACAGGTGCTCATTGGGTTATGAGTACACCGGACGGACTCGCCGGGAACGTACTAGTTGGTATTATACCTATTGTCAGATAGCAGTTCCCTGGTGACATATGTACAGGTTAGTATATTGACCTGAGATTGTCATTTATCTCGTGTGAGTTCCCACTATGCTTTGATTACTACCCTACTACGAGTCAAAAGAGTCGTGCAAACAGGTTTTAGTTGGGTACAGTCCCGAGCCACATGGAGGCAGTGAGCGGATCGTTAGGGGATTCGTCTCTTCCGATATTGGGGGTTGATGTCGCGGTGTGCACGGGTGGCTATCACCAGAAATCCTTAGCCAAGATAGTCGAGAATTACTGATCTAGGATCGATAGTTTCTAAGGTGGTGATGGGTTTCATACCGACACTAAATGTCGCATTATTAGGGGTCTGACTTTATCCACCCCTCTAAACTCAATATGCGATACTCATAGACGAACGGACCGGACTGTACGGATATTGTCACTATCAGGCTCTGTAGGGTTTCAGGATGAGTTTGCTCGTCGGCCTCCCTTTCGCTCAATACCTGGGCAGCCGTTGCGTACAGCTGGTGACACTGACGTGCTTGTGGTTAAACCCACTGCCAGCGTATTGACGAGTCTTTAGAGTTCCACACAGAGGGTTTCCTTGGTTCGGGCGAAACGTTGTAAAGGTCATATGGTTTTATGGTAGGGTTCGATCATATACGTGCACTTGTGCACGGATCATGATCGGACGGATAATACTGGTGGGCTTTGGTTTAAGCTGGATCCTAGTATTATATTGTTGGATTACTTTTGTCTCGTTGTATTCGTATTCAGTCGGAATACGGATGCGGGTATGTATATACAGATGAGGGGTATTCTTGTAATTCGTTACAAGATTAATTTAGATAATGGCATTTTCTTTTTGGATTAAACATTTAGTTTAAATGTTTATTGTGAGGTGAAAAGTGTGAGTGCAAGTCTTGGCATTGAGGATTGATTCATGGTGCATGCACTTGGTGACTCATGGTGTTGGGTCTTGTGAGAATTCATTGTGACATGGATTGTTTTGTTTGGGCTAAGATATTTTGTAGTGTGGGTTGTGAGATATTTTTTGGTGAGAGGCAGTTCTTTTCTCATGGTGAATTCTTTAGTTTCTTGAGCTCACAAAATATATCACAACACACACAAAGAGAAAAACAACACAAGCCACTTCATTTTCTTTCTTGACTTGCCAAAAGCTTTAGCTCACACTTTCCTCCATTGGCTTCTTCTTCAACCTCCATCCAAACCCTCACATGAGTTGAGAATCCTTGGGTGTTTTGAGACAAACTAATCACACACTCTCTCTACTTCATCTTGTCTATCTAGGCTAGCAAACTGGATACCCAAGTTGCTTCGGTTTTGAGGCGGGAGCTCGTATTACCAACCCTCGTGGATCTTCTTCGATGTGGGGAGACCGGAGACCAAACATGATCTACGAAGCCGCGAGGAGTTTGGGACAGAGGTTGAAGACCGAAGGACTCAGATCGTTCAGTATAACCTCTCTAAGCTCCTTTTATACAACTAGTATAAGGTTAATGGTACGATCCGTCGATTAGGGTTCCGTTAGCGCCGGGTTTAAGAAGTTTTTGTTCCACATTTGGCCACGGATTGATGGTCGGGGAGCTTCCGTAACCCAACATGGTATCAGATCCAACCCATTAACCCCATACTTACTCATTGCGACATTAGAAATCCGTCGTTTTTGTCATGCAAAACTGCCGACAAAAACAGTTCCAAAAACTGAAAGTTTGAGATGTTTGCACGCCCCGCGGGCTCACGGCTTGAACTGAGAAGCCGCGGGGTGGTGCATGGGCACCCCGGGTAAACCTGGGGGGGAGACCGAACGGCTGGGCCCACTCCCCAAGACCACCACAAGGTGGTCTTGGCGGTGGGGACCTGAAACTGCACCTTCTTGGGCAGTTTCGGGTCTGCCTCACCCCCTGGCCACCTCATGGTGGCCTCGGGGATGGTATACCCCCTCTAGGCCCCCCGACTCGAAATTGATTTCGTGCTTTAACTCCCCATGAAGTTTTGGGCGCGTTTCGTTTTGATTTGGACTTCCGGATTGGCTTTAAACGGTCGGTTTTTGGAACTTTAGCTCATTGTTTTGGAAATTGGTTTGGTTTGCTAATTGCGTGCGGAATTCTAATGTCATAGTTTACAGTACATACATTACTATCTGCGACCGTGAATGTCATTAGAGCGTTACAATTTGTCTAATTGCTATGGTACTTTTAGACGGGTTTGGGAACGTGATATTCACGTTGATGTTCTGTGTTGTGCTGTGTGTTGGCTGGATCGTCGTGGTGGATAGCCTGGGTGCAATATTAGTACAGTTTAGTTTTATTTGTACATTTGATATCACAGGGCAAGAGTCCTACATGTGGACTGCCGTCACTTCCTATTTGTATATTATTTATTTGGGGCACGACCGGGTTAAGGTCGATGCCAAGGTTAAACTTATTTTCTTTTCTGTACTAGGATTACCCCGCGGTGGAGTGCATGGATAGCCGGGTTCTAGAGGGCAACGGGCCCGCATCTCATGGCATTGAGATGGGGGGCTCACTCTAGAATTGCCGGGCTATTCACCGCACTCGTAGGGGGTACAGGTTGACCCAAGAGGAGTGCTCAAGTTACCGGATTCCGTGAAGTGCCGGGTGACCCATTCACTTTGATGAAGGGGGCTGCCTCGCCTCTGGTTTTGGCGGGAAACTTGCAGCACTCGTAGGGGTCTAGGTTTTCATTGCACAGGCCATCCACACGACTCGGGGAACGTCGGGTTTCAGTTGTGGCTCAAAGGAAACCCGGGGCTCCCAGATTATCAGTATTGTTCTGTGATGCTTATCGCTTATCTGTGATGTTGCATTTATCATGCCTAGAGCGATTATTACACACACACACACACACACACACTAGTAAATGTTGTATATGTTTTGCACCCGCGCTAGTCCAGTCCTCGCTCTGTCGTTAGTTAAGTAACCTAACGAGTGATGACGGGACCCAGTGGCGAATGCGGATGGAATATACTACATCATATTTTCGTTCTTTTCTGGTGTGATTAATTGATGGGACTGCATTGATTCTGATCAATGCAAGGAAAGAAAAAACTTATATGATGTTGTTGGAACAATTTTCAAAAGCTTTTATTACAAGGTCGTTTTATTTTGTTTTGCACAACGGTATTCGGTTATGAATATCCAGCACCTCATTCTACGAGGCAAGAGCCGAGATCCCTTTACCGGGAGTGACATCTTGGGCAGAAGTTTGTGTTAGGGTAATAATTTCACTATAGTCGATTACTTTTTGCTTTGCATCACGGTGTTCAGTGGGAATATCATGCGCCTCATTCTATGAGGAAAGAGCCGAGATCCCTTCACCGGGAGTGACCTCTTTAGCAAAGGTTTTCGCCACTATATATTTGTAAAAAGCTATCCGGTTTCTTCAACGATATCACGTTCATTACGTCAAAGGTTTTTCTCCAAAAACTAGCCCTCCGTCATTTCAGACGAGTAGCACCTAGTATTCATGTTATGTTTGTTGGCTTTAGTCAAGGAATAGTGTATGGTAGCTGTTTGTTACTTTTCTGTTACATACATAGATGCGTTGGTTTAGGACAGTCATACAGCCTTGTTGACCTTCGTCAAGGGCGAGTACGGGTGAGTTCAAATTAACCTGAACAATGACGGGTAGAACTTGACATGTGACTTATAATTTGTTGGCCTTAGTCAAGGTCATAAGAGCATGGGGTAAAAATTACATCGGGAGTTTCAAACATACAGGAAACTTGCCAGGCATGCGCATACCTTCTGGAGTGTGATAACTTGAGTGGATTCTATCAAGTTATCATGCGATGATAGTTGGATCCCGATTCCCACTGATGAGTTGGTTTACTGCTCGGGTGATTTTAGATGATCCCGACTAATTCTTCCATTGGGTTTAGAGGAGAATTTGCTGATACAGTGGGAGACATCCTGATTAGATAAAATGATTAACCATTCTGATCTAGGTTAGAGTGCACGCTGAGTGTTTCTTTTCTCTCTCTCTTTGGCAGCGACCATGCCTCGACCCTAGACTAGAACTCATGAACCAAGTTAACCGAACTTTCTTAAAACACATTGGCTTTTGGATTGTCAAAGTTTCATACTTCATTGCCACTCCTACTTTTACCCTTTGCTTTTCTCCGGAACACTCCGTATTACTATGAACACCCCCTTTTATTGGATATGACCATCGTATAGTTACATACGAACTTGAAGAAACTTGTTTCAGATTCGAGGATGGTTTCCGATTCTGGAGAAATCAAATAGGATTATTCGGTTGACTTTTCCTTTTACCTTCTCTCAGGATGTGAGGGCTCCTAGGATTAGGAGAGGGTACAATTATTACGCTTATTGGATAGTCTTATTTTAAACCATAGGCAGGTGCCGAAAGGTGGGGAAGGAAGAAAACCAATTAGCCTAAGTGTGGTGTACAGAAAGTAATAAGTAAAGACAAAATAAAGGGATTAGAAAGATGGCAAAGTAAATTGCGACTACTATCATTCACGACCAAACCGCGTATTTCATCGCCACTCCTACTTCACCTTTGAATTTCTCCAGAACACCCCTTATCACTACGAAGATCCGCATTTATTGGATAATCTATCGTACTCGAAGGAACTTGTTCCAGTTCGAGGATGGATTCTGGTTCAAGAGAAATAGAATAAAGATTATTCGGTTGTCTTTTATCTTTACCTTCTCTCAGGCTGCGAGGGCTCCTAGGATTAGGAGGGTACAACTATTATGCTTATTGGATAGTCTTCTTCCAAACCATAGGCTGGTGCCGAACGGTAGGGAAGGAAGAAAACCACTTAGCCTAAAAAGGGTGTACAGAAGGTACTGAGTAAAGACAAATAAATGGATTTTGAGAGATAACAAGGAAATATACGGTTACAGTCGTGAATCTGTATAATGGAAGATTCATTACTAGGAATACCCGGCTACCCCTTCGAAACATTTTCATGTTTCAGTTTCACTATGCGCTGTTAATTAAAAACTGATTTCCCAATTTGATTCTTGCTCCAGGGTATGTATTTACCAGGTTTGATTCTCACATCTGCACGGTTTTACAGATGATGAGTGGGAGTAAGTTATTGGGAATTAGGTAATTATATTCTCATTATATCGGAATTCGTTGTAATTGGTGATATTTGAGGAAATCACCTGGGGTTTTGCCTGATGGCAAATATTTGGTTTTGAATATCCGTTGTTATGCACCAATTTAAAACTGATATTTCTGTACGTTTATTTTATAAAGTGAGATATAACTTTTTGAAATTATGACCATGACATTTAGCTATATCAGTTGATGATTGGGTAAGGAGCATTAAACAGCGGTGTAATTTTTCTTAATCATAGTACAGTTTTCAACTTACGACGCACATGGTTTGAGTTATTGAACTCAGGGTACTTATACAAAGTATTGTATGTTGTCCAGTGTCCATTAGGACAAAGTGGTTGGTCCTCGTACTATATTTTGTTTACTTGTGAGTTCTCCAGTTTTAGACAAGTATTTCATAGAAATGCAAGGTCCAAGTTTTGAGAAGTTATAGGTACAAGAATAAAGTAAAGAACCATGTGTTGCAAGTATCAGGATTCTTCAAGCTGATCGAAAATATAGATACTTGTGTTTGGTATTCAGTTGATAGTAATGGTTTTGAGAACTTGCTTCTCTTTCAGCTTACTCATATCTAGATGCACTCCTAAGTTGAGTAATGCCGATCGACCTCTCTCCATTTAGTTGACATACACTGGAGATCACAGCTGCATGATTTGAATCTGGTTTCAATTAAATCAGTGCCTATGTTTCTATATTGTATATAGAATGGTTCATATCTTAACGATGTTAAGCTATATGGAGTTGTCCGGCTTATGCTTAAAACCAGACTCTGGATAACTCAAGGCACGTTTCTGTAAAGGCAGTTTGTAGTTTATCCCGGGCTATGACGAGGGTTAACTTTCTACCATCTGGAAAATCAATAGTGACATTGTTCTTGACTCGCCACAGTTTTAGTAAAATGGACTTTTTTCAGAAAACGGTAGTGGGATTATGGTAGAACTGGAAGTGATTCCAGAACCATAAACGATTACTGAAAATTTAATAGAACCTATAGATTCAACTGGTTTTGACATTCCATTAGCCACTCCGCAGATATGGTGGGTAACCTCAGGCGCCCGAGAGGTACTTCGGTATTCTCAAAGACGATGACAGGGAGGTTCTTGTTTATCCAGACTTGCTATTACTGTTGTTCAAGACTATGAGACCCGGCAGGAGGATGAGTATAGCGTCGTTCTAAACCAGATTTAGAAGTGCATGTGTATATGGCTCTGCCAGAGGGTTGTTATAGTCAGTGGGAGCAGCGGAAGCATAGTGGATAAGTAGCTTGTGTCTATTTATAGACTAAAGCAGGTATAGCGGAGATAGATCATCTATTTTTGATGTAACAGTCATAGGCTTTGATTTCATCAGAATAGGAGATGGATCTATTAAGAAAGTAGTAGGGTGTGATGTCCTGGTATTTGGATGACATACACTTTGTAGGAAGTGAAATTCCTATACCACGATCGGTTATACTGTGGTTGTCACACAGTGGTTTCTCCACATAGAATTTGGATATTATATCAGGCATTCTGGTTACTGGATCTATAGTTTTAGATCTAGAATTTGGTAGTTTCCCAATCTGGGTACAATGGCACTATTCTAAAGGTGTTTTCAAATAGAAGACTCCTGGCATGGTGGTGTACCTGTAGGTGAAGGAGTCACCCTCTCTAAATGTGTCTTACAGACTAAAGGGGAGAGGGATGTGCATGATAGACATATCACTTGCTTAGGCAATTGAGTCAATCATGAGATGTCAAGTACCACACCAGATATTGTTTTTGCACTAGCTGCAATAAGTTTATATTAATCCAATCCTGGAGAAACGTTCGAAAGCAATTTGTGAACATAAGTGGATGTTCTAGGGATATAATAACGGCAGCCTCTTTCAGGAGACAGTTATCATTCCAGGCTTCCAAGGTGACCTGGATGACAGAGTGACTGTCAGAGTTATAGTTTTCCCTCTTTTGAGGGGCAGTAGTTTGGAAAGGCGGTCCAAACGGATACTGAGGGAGGCATGGCGCAGGAAACTGATTAAATTCAATGGACGATACAGTCTAAGAAGTTTGCTGGATTTGGAGTTCATTTGTGAACTGGGTCCCATCAGATATCCAGGCATATTCTAAGACAGATATTGCTCACTTCGGGAGATGGATTTCTCCGCGAACTTAAGATAAAGAGAGACATAGAAAGAAACATTAGAGCGGATCCACCCACTGAGGCTATTTCTCGAACGCAATAGTTTCGCAAACGAGCTTTATGAAACTGATTAGTAGAGGAGTTGGGTGTTTGGTATCACACGGGCTGTGAGTATGCGACACCGCAATAATTAGCCTTAAGTGCAAGTGGGAGATTGTTGGCTATAGTGCCATTAAGTCAATTATTGGATCGCAGTCACGTGATTGCAATGATTGAGGGAGGACCTATACGGGTAGAACAGTCTTACTCGAGATGATAGTATACTATCTAGTTTGCCTTTATCATCATATACATGCTTCAGGTGACACTACAGGTTGCTATTACTTGTTGATAGAGCCCATAGGATTCTTGCTTGACTACCAGCAGTATGATGGCGATTATATACATGGGAGCTGGTGTCACGCCCCGCTTCCCAGAGTACGCTAGATTGGGCACGTGACATAGCCAACCATGCTACCTGTGGATCGGAAGTATCCATCCACAGTCACATTACGGCTGTAGAGATATCAAGAATAAGATAAAACTATCTAAAACATGTCCATAATCCAGAATAACAGGAGTCAATAATAAATAAATGCGGAAGCAAATGATCCAATACAAATAACTGAAAAGTGTGTCCCATAATGCGGGCTCACATCAGGAAATAAATGCAGGAAATAAAACTAACTACTACTGAACTCACAGCTCAGCCTGCTGGCTGAAGTACTGCTGCTCGGACTGCAACAGCGGTACGGAATCTGGGCCATACAAAACCCAGACGTCAGCGCGTCATGTCAACAAGTAATATAATATGAACAGTGTAGCAGGCAATGTAATATAAACATGAATACAGCAAGAATAACAATAATATAAATCATACCAGTACAGGGTAGCGTGCAGTGGGTAAACTAAACTGTTCTATCAGGTTTTCTATTCTAAAGTCTTTGAAATCAATTGATGAATCATCGATGTAACTCAATAGTATCCCGTGCATGCCCGGGACCACGGTCAAGATCCTCGGGGCTGAATCCGAGACGTGCCGCTAGGCAGTAACAGGTAGCAGGATGGGCGAGTGATGTCAGCATCATCACTCCGGGGCTGGTCTAGCCCGTAAGACTGATCAGAACAGGTATCGAACTGTTGAGTTACAAGTCAGGTTTCACCTTTGATTTCCCCATACCCCCAAGTTATGTATGTCAAGTCGGGTATTCAGTAGTCAAGAGCTAATGCCAACACAGGATCAGGTAAAAGCAGGTTTGTCTGGATAGACAACAGGAACGGTCCATGAGGACTACATGTTATGTTTGTTAGCATTAGACACAAGATCAGGTAATAGGTAAAGCCATGGTACATCAGGTCCAGCCAGGTAATGTATAAAGGTGTCATGTCATGTCAAGAGTGTACGGTACCATGTCATGTCAAGTAGGAAGTGTAACAGGTCATGTCAGGAAGCACAAGATGTCATGTGGGTGCTCATAATCAAACTAACATAAGCATGTGTATAAATAAACAAGCATGAGTACTATCAGAACAATAAACTGGAACATGTAATATGATATGCAAATAGATATAATTTCAAGAATATGGATGCACAGTTATCGATTAGGGTTACATGTATAGTTCCAATATTAATTAGGATGCAATTTATTAAACATGGAGTGTTAATATCACATTATTATGTAGTAATCTGATCTATGAATGCAATTATATGTATCTTAAATGCGATGGATGCAAACGGGTATCCGAAAAGTTATAAAACTATAAAATGGTAATGTGGGATATACAACTAAGCAATATGTGATATAAATATTGATATAATAATATTAATATGGATAGCATATTCAAAGAGATTAATAACTATAAAAGTGGTATTGATTAACCATGCACAAGAAAGTTCCGTTCAGAAATTCAGCGTCACCCTAATTTGTAAAATAGCTTAAAAATAACAAACGTTCCCCAAAAGGGACGTGTCTTATACCAAAACAAAGATAATTCAATAAGGTTTTCAGTTTTATAAGTATAAGCATCTCAGGTTGACCCTACAAAAAGTTATGAACATTCGAACTTGAAAGTTTGCTGCTGGAATTTCCCTTGACAGCGGTTTGGAGACATTTTCATTTGCATTTTACGTTATTTAAACAATTTATTTTGCTAGTAAATATTTCATAAAGTTATAGAATTCTGAGTTAGCTTCGTAACGAATTAAATAACGTATACTAATGATTTTTCTATGATTTATAATGAATTTTATACGGTAAGGTGTACAGTAAATTTCAGATTTGTCGTATCCGCTTTTTCAACGACGTTTCATGTGTAAACTATAATATTTTAAATATATAATATCATAAAATGCATATTATAAACTAATTAAAGATAATAATAAGAAATATTACGACAATGTATATTTTAATTGATATGGATGCAGTATAATGTAATCTAGTATGTCACAAGATAAGTTTTCATGATCTAGATTTAATATGATATAAACGGATGCAAACGGAACATCGAAACGTTATAAAATTAAACATGGGCACTAGATTTAAAATATAGGTATGGTATTTATTTAAATAGGTATAAAATGAATTATATCGCATGTAGCAAGATTAACTTGCCTCGATGGGTCGCGAATCGGGAAAACGGAACGTTAACCGTCGGCGGGGAAAACTCGCGACGGGCGCACGGTTCACGGAATGAACCCAAACGACGAACAAAGGAACCACACGGGTCGGGGTACCTCGCTGGAACGTCGAGAAGCGTCACCGGCACGACGGAATTCCGGCAACAAAAGAACAGTTAAAAAAAAAAAGAGAAACAAGACATGAAGCAAGAAGAGAAGGAATGATAAAGAGAAGTACGAGAGAATATATAAGAGAGAGAAAAAGTGGAGAGAGAGAAAGTGGAGAGATAGAGAGAGAGAGAGAGAAGTGAAAGCAAGAGAGAGAAAGAGAGCTGCACGTGGGGGCCCACGGAATTAAAAGGAACGCGATTGGCTAAAGGGGAATCGTTAGTTAGGGATAAATATTAATTAAAAATTCAAAATATTTTAAGAACAGTAGGATATATATATATATGTTAATTTAAAGATTTAAAAGATAGGTAATGAACAGTAAAATATCAGGTTAGTTAGAAAAATATATGCGATGGTTTTAATAATATTAAAATTTGGGATTTTGGCGCCAAATAAAACATTTCCAAATCGCGCCCGGGTCGAGTCCAAAAATTAGAAATTGAAATAATAGGATTTTAAGCGGGATCCAAATTTTAAATTTAAGTGTTTTATGATTAAAAAGCATACCCCCAAAACGGACACATGTACGGGCGCGCAGCCGTCCAAACTCGCTCGTTTCACTGAACGGGACGAGAACACAAAGCACGGACGCTACCACGAGGCTAGGGGTGTCGAGTAGGCCAAGATGGATATTTTTAATTTTATTTTAGATGCCAAAAATTGTAATATGCAGAAATGACTTTGCCGGGTAAAATTTTGCAGTAAGCAACAACAAGCAAGCTATGAGAAATGAGTACCACATTATACTCAAACAGTAACCAAAAATAGTAGCATCGGGCTCGGGTGTTACATTATACCCAACTACAAAAAGAATTTCGTCCTCGAAATTCCAAGAATACAAAAAAACTACAAGAAGAGGTGAGGAAACTTCTGTCGGATTTCATCTTCTCGTTCCAAAGTGGACTCTCCATGCGATCAATTACCCCAAGAAACAAGCACAAGGGGGATAACCTTGTTCTTGAGAACCTTTTCCTTTCAATCCACGATTTCAACCGGTCGCTCCTCAAAATTCAAGTCTTCCCGTACTGTTAACTCCGAATGATCCAAAACGTGCGTTTCATCTCGAACATACTTTCGTAGTTGAGATACGTGAAACACATCGTGCACACCTGCCAAGGACTGCGGTAACGCCAAACGGTACGCTACCTCATCAACATGCTCCAATATCTCAAAGGGTCCAACGAATCGAGGACTACGCTTTCCTCGACTCCCAAAACGAATCACCCCTCTAGTCGGTGATATCTTCAAGAACACCAAATCCCCCACGGCGAACTCTAGAGGTTTTCTTGATATATCTGCCCAACTCTTCTGTCGGTCCTGTGCTGCCTTCATATGATTTCTGATAGGGTTAACCTTCTCAACTGTCTGCACAACCAAATCTGGTCCCAATAATTTTCGTTCACCGACATCGTCCCAACAAATAGGTGAACGGCATTTACGACCATACAAAGCTTCAAATGGAGCCATCTGAATAGTTGCCTGAAAACTGTTGTTGTAAGACAACTCCACCAAAAGTAGATGATCCTCCTAAGACCCCTTGAAGTCCAACATGCATGCTCTCAACATATCCTCAAGAGTTTGGATCGTTCTCTCCGACTGACCATCAGTTTGAGGATGATAAGCTGTGCTAAACTTCAATCGAGTCCCCAAACTTTCCTGTAAACTCCTCCAGAAGTGTGATAAGAACCGAGTGTCCCGATCGGACATGATGCTCACCGGTACTCCATGCAATCTTATAATCTCCTGCATGTACCGCTCTGCCAAAGTCTCTGTTGATTGACCAATCCGGAAAGGAATAAAGTGAGCTGCCTTGGTCAACCGATTAACAATCACCCATACTGCATTGTTGCCCCTTGGACTCCGCGGTAAAGCCGTCACGAAATCCATGGTTATATGTTCCCACTTCCACTGAGGAATCGGAAGTGGTTGCAATAAACCAGCAACCCTTTGATGTTCAGCCTTAACTTGCTGACACACCAAGCACTTAGCCACAAATCGAGCAATCTCCCGTTTCATGCCTTCCCACCAGAAATGCTGTCGAATATCTCGGTACATCTTTGTCCCTCCCGGATGTACAGAATAAGCTGAACTGTGTCCCTCCTTCATAAGCTCTTCACGAACATCACCCTTTGGCACACACAAACGGCTATCATACCTCAACGAACTATCTTCGTGGACCAGTAAATCTGTTCGTAGTCCGGCTTCAACTTGCTCTCGAAACTTTTGCAGTCTAGGATCCTGCGATTGAGCTGCTTTAATATTCTCGATCAAAGACGAATGTACTTGCAGCTGCAACAACTGTCCCGTAGAACGCGGTAGCACAACCTCCAAGTCAAATCTTCGAAAATCTGCGACGATCTCCTTCTGCGTAGTTAACACCTGAATTACTGGTAACCGACTAAGCGCATTCGGCACAACATTAACCTTCCCCGGATGGTACTTAAGATCAAGATCGTAGTCAGCCCATCAGCTCTAACCATCTACGCTGCCTCATGTTAAGCTCCTTCTGTGTGAACACATACTTCAAGCTCTTATGATCTGTAAAAACTTCGACTCTTTCGCCCAAAAGGTAGTGTCTCCAAATCTTCAAAGCGAAAATCACAGCCGCAAGCTCCAAGTCATGAGTTGGATAATTTTTCTCATGGGTCTTCAACTGTCTCGATGCGTATGCTACAACCTTCCCATGCAGCATCAAAACACATCCCAATCCTTTCCCAGATGCGTCGCTGTGAATCACCAATCCTCCGGAATTGTCTGGCACGGTCAGAATAGGGACGGTTATCAACTTCTGTTTCAACGTCTCAAAAGCTAACGCACACTTATCCGTCCATATAAAAGGTACTTCCTTGCGCGTAAGCTTGGTCAACGGCTCTGCCAGACGAGCAAAGTTCTCCACAAATCTCCTGTAGTATCCGGCGAGTCCAAGAAAGCTTCTTATCTCCGCAACATTCTTTGGAATTGGCCAATCTCGAACCGCTGCAATCTTTTCTGGATCGACGGCGATTCCATCGCCCGACACAACATGCCCCAAAAACTTCACTTCCTCCAGCCAAAACTCGCACTTACTCATCTTCGCATAAAGCTTCTCCTGTCTCAATGTCTGCAGTGCGATCTTCGAATACTCAGCATGCTCCTCAAAACTCTTCGAGTAAACCAGAATATCGTCAATGAAGACCACGATAAACTGGTCCAAGAACGGTGAAAAGATTCGGTTCATCAAGTCTATGAATTCTGCCGGCGCATTCGTTACTCCGAAGGGCATCACTAAGTACTTGTAATGTCCATACCGAGTTCGGAACGCCGTCTTGCAAATATCTTCTGCTTTCACTCGAACCTGATGATATCCGGATCGCAAATCCAGCTTCGAGAATACCCTCGCGCCACTAAGCTGCTCAAAAAGTTCTCCAATGCAAGGGATCGGGTACTTGTTCTTAATAGTCACCCGGTTTAATTCTCGATAGTCGATGCACATTCTTTTTGTGCCATCCTTCTTCTTTACTAGAAGAACTGGAGCTCCCCATCTGAGTTACTACTTCGAATCCAACCCTTCTCAAGCAATTCAACAACCTGTTTCTTAACTTCTTCCAACTCTACTGGTGCCATTGGATAATACGCTTTAGATACTGGCGCTGCACCAGGAATAAGATCAATTGCGAACTCCACGTCTCGCTTCGGCGGTAAACCCGATATATCTTCAAATACGTCCATAAAATCACGAACAACAGCCGGCTCTTTACTTTCATCACTTCCATTGATGCAAGAATATTGTTTGTCGGCCTAGCCCTAAACTCGACCGGCCCGACCGAACTGCTTCCTTAACGCAACTGTTGTCTGCTGCAAACTCCCTTTCATCCCAGATAAAATCTGCTGCTCTTGGCTGCTGCAAGTATTTGTGAGAAAGTGGTCAAACCCAGAGAGACAATCTGCCTCTGGATGTCCACGTCCAGTCTGCGCATGAACCTCTGTGCCCTGTCTGTATCGTTGGCAACTAAAGGTCTAGCGAAACTACTGAGTCTCGTCCATTCTGCTACATGCACATCTACGGGTGCTCCCTTCTGCTTTAGTCCGATGAACTTCTCTTCCATTTCCTCCCGTGCAGTCCGTGGGAAGAAATTCTCCAGGAAACTCTTAGAAAAATCCGCCCACTTGATCGGCTTGGGCAAGCGGGTCTCCTCAACAAGCCACCATTCTCGGGCGTAGTCCACTGGCTGAATGCGTACCATAACAACTTTTTTTTGTCATCTGGAATCTGTGCCGCAAAAAGCAAGTTCTCTGTGTCAACTAGCCACTGCTCCACTGGCAACGGCTCCTTTAAACCAGTAAATGTAGACGGACCCAACCGCCTGAAATCTGCTACGGTCTCTACTCGGTCAACTGGTCTAGCTCCAACATTGTTCACAGACTGCTGAACGATCTGCAAACCTTCCCGAAACAAGTCTGCTTGCTGCTGGATCAGCTCGGTCTGTTTCTTTGATTCTCCAGCATTCCTCTTATCACTCCAAGCATGGCGACTTCGTCCACACGCCTCTAGTATGTCTTCAATTTCTTACCGGCCATAATCCTGAATTCAAAATACCCAACATTAGCATGATGATAGATTTTGAATATAGATCAAGGCTAGAACTCCAAGATACTTAAATAGAGTACCGCATTGTAACTATGCCGCGGTATCATAGCCACAATTACATAACTCCATCCAAGTCGCCTAAGTCCTAGAGATAACAAGGAATCAGGTTTTCGAATCGATATGCAAAGGAAGTTTGCACATCGTAAAAGATATAATCAGGAAGAATGTGATTCAAGAATGGTAAAACGGTCAAGGTGGCAGGACATGTTTCCTAAACACGGGTATTCTGATTCGTGTATTGGGTACAATACCCAACTACAAAAGAATCAACCCGACTATCCTATGGCTCTGATACCAAAAGAACCATGTCACGCCCCGCTTCCCAGAGTACGCTAGATTGGGCACGTGACATAGCCAACCATGCTACCTGTGGGTAGGAAGTATCCATCCACAGTCACATTACGGCTGTAGAGATATCAAGAACAAGATAAAACTATCTAAAACATGTCCATAATCCAGAATAACAGGAGTCAATAATAAATAAATGCGGAAGCAAATGATCCAATACAAATAACTGAAAAGTGTGTCCCATAATGCGGGCTCACATCAGGAAATCAATGCAGGAAATAAAACTAACTACTACTGAACTCACAGCTCAGCCTGCTGGCTGAAGTACTCCTGCTCGGACTGCAACAGCGGTACATAATCTGGGCCATGCAAAACCCAGACGTCAGCGCGTATGTCAACAAGTAATATAATATGAACAGTGTAGCAGGCAATGTAATATAAATATGAATACAGCAAGAATAACAATAATATAAATCATACCAGTACAGGGTAGCGTGCAGTGGGTAAACTAAACTGTTCTATCAGGTTTTCTATTCTAAAGTCTTTGAAATCAATTGATGAATCATCGATATAACTCAATAGTATCCCGTGCATGCCCGGGACCACGGTTAAGATCCTTGGGGCTGAATCCGAGACGTGCCGCTAGGCAGTAACAGGTAGCAGGATGGGCGAGTGATGTCAGCATCATCACTCTGGGGCTGGCCTAGCCCGTAAGACTGATCAGAACAGGTATCGAACTGTTGAGTTACAAGTCAGGTTTCACCTTTGATTTCCCCATACCCCCAAGTTATGTATGTCAAGTCGGGTATTCAGTAGTCAAGAGCTAATGCCAACACAGGATCAGGTAAAAGCAGGTTTGTCTGGATAGACGACAGGAACGGTCCATGAGGACTACATGTTATGTTTGTTGGTATTAGACACAAGATCAGGTAACAGGTAAAGCCATGGTACATCAGGTCCAGCCAGGTAATGTATAAAGGTGTCATGTCATGTCAAGAGTGTACGGTACCATGTCATGTCAAGTAGGAAGTGTAACAGGTCATGTCAGGAAGCACAAGATGTCATGTGGGTGCTCATAATCAAACTAATATAAGCATGTGTATAAATAAACAAGCATGAGTACTATCAGAACAATAAACTGGAACATGTAATATGATATGCAAATAGATATAATTTCAAGGATATGGATGCACAGCTATCGATTAGGGTTACATGTATAGTTCCAATATTAATTAGGATGCAATTTATTAAACATGGAGTGTTAATATCACATTATTATGTAGTAATCTGATCTATGGATGCAATTATATGTATCTTAAATGCGATGGATGCAAACGGGTATCCGAAAAGTTATAAAACTATAAAATGGTAATGTGGGATGTACAACTTAGCAATATGTGATATAAATATTGATATAATAATATTAATATGGATAGCATATTCAAAGCGATTAATAACTATAAAAGTGGTATTGATTAACGATGCACAAGAAAGTTCCGTTCAGAAATTCAGCGTCACCCTAATTTGTAAAATAGCTTAAAAATAACAAACGTTCCCCAAAAAGGACGTGTCTTATACCAAAACAAAGATAATTCAATAAGATTTTTAGTTTTATAAGTATAAGCATCTCAGGTTGACCCTACAAAAAGTTATGAACATTCGAACTTGAAAGTTTGCTGCTGGAATTTCCCTGGACAGCGGTTTGGAGACATTTTTATTTGCATTTTACGTTATTTAAACAATTTATTTTGCAAGTAAATATTTCATAGAGTTATAGTATTCTGAGTTAGCTTCGTAACGAACTAAAGAACGTATACTAATGATTTTTCTATGATTTATAATGAATTTTATACGGTAAGATGTACAGTAAATTTCAGATTTGTCGTATCCGCTTTTTCAACGACGTTTCATGTGTAAACTATAATATTTTAAATATATAATATCATAAAATGCATATTATAAACTAATTAAAGATAATAATAAGAAATATTACGACGATGTATATTTTAATTGATATGGATTCAGTATAATGTAATCTAGTATGTCACAAGATAAGTTTTCATGATCTAGATTTAATATGATATAAACGGATGCAAACGGAACATCGAAACGTTATAAAATTAAATATGGGCACTAGATTTAAAATATAGGTATGGTATTTATTTAAATAGGTATAAAATGAATTATATCGCATGTAGCAAGATTAACTTGCCTCGATGGGTCGCGAATCGGGAAAACGGAACGTTAACCGTCGGCGGGGAAAACTCGCGACGGGCGCACGGTTCACGGAATGAACCCAAACGACGAACAAAGGAACCACACGGGTCGGGGTACCTCGCTGGAACGTCGAGAAGCGTCACCAGTACGACGGAATTCCGGCAACAAAAGAACAGTTAAAAAAAAATGAGAAACAAGACATGAAGCAAGAAGAGAAGGAATGATAAAGAGAAGTACGAGAGAATATATAAGAGAGAGAAAAAGTGGAGAGAGAGAAAGTGGAGAGATAGAGAGAGAGAAGTGAAAGCAAGAAAGAGAGAGAGAGATGCAGGTGGGGGCCCACGGAATTAAAAGGAACACGATTGGCTAAAGGGGAATCGTTAGTTAGGGATAAATATTAATTAAAGATTCAAAATATTTTAAGAACAGTAGGATATATATATATATATATATATATATATAGGTTAATTTAAAGATTTAAAAGATAGGTAATGAACAGTAAGATATCAGGTTAGTTAGAAAAATATATGCGATGGTTTTAATAATATTAAAATTTGGGATTTTGGCGCCAAATAAAACATTTCCAAATCGCGCCCGGGTCGAGTCCAAAAATTAGAAATTGAAATAATAGGATTTTAAGCGGGATCCAAATTTTAAAATTAAGTGTTTTATGATTAAAAAGTATACCCCCAAAACGGACACATGTACGCGCGCGCAGCCGTCCAAACTCGCTCGTTTCACTGAACGGGATGAGAACACAAAGCACGGACGCTACCACGAGGCTAGGGGTGTCGAGTAGGCCAAGATGGATATTTTTAATTTTATTTTAGATGCCAAAAATTGTAATATGCAGAAATGACTTTGCCGGGTAAAATTTTGCAGTAAGCAACAACAAGCAAGCTATAAGAAATGAGTACCACACTATACTCAAACAGTAACCGAAAATAGTACCATCGGGCTCGGGTGTTACAGCTGGGGTCTATAAGCATATCCTTAAATGTCCCTAGTCGAGGGAGTTTCGAGATTGGGCAATAACACTCCAGAGTAGACTAGTGTATACTGATCGAGACCCCGACGAGGGGCGGTGGCCGGTCTCACAAGCCATTGTTGTATGTTTGTTCACCTAAGATGTATATATGTGCTCATTGGGTTATGAGTACACCGTACTGACTCGCCGGAAACATGCTAGTTGGTATTTACATATTGTCAGATAGCAGTTCCCTGGTGATATGTGTACAGTTTAGTGTATCGACCTGAGATCATTATTTGTCTCGTGTGAGTTCCCACTGTGCTTTGATTACTACCCTACCACGGTTCAAAGGAGTCGTGCAAACAGGTTTTAGTTAGGTACAGTCCCAAGCCACATGGAGGCAGTGAGCGGATCATCATGAGAATCGTCTCTCCCGGTATTGGGGGTTGATGTCGCGGTGTGCACGGGTAGCCATCACCAGAAATCCTTGGCCAAGGTAGTCGAGAATTATTGATCTAGGATCGGTAGTTTCTCAGGAGGTGATGGGTTTCATACCGACACTAA
Source organism: Agapanthus africanus (assembly GCA_030015575.1). Classification (NCBI taxonomy): domain Eukaryota; kingdom Viridiplantae; phylum Streptophyta; class Magnoliopsida; order Asparagales; family Amaryllidaceae; genus Agapanthus; species Agapanthus africanus. The sequence goes on along the minus strand of CM057348.1, from coordinate 198,149,253 downwards.
ATGTCACGTTATTAGGGGTCTAACTTTATCCACCCCTAGACTCGATATGCGATACTCATAGACGAACGGACCGGACTGTACGGATATTATCACTGTCGGGCTCAGTAGGGTTTCAGGATGAGTTTGCTCATCGGCCTCCCTTTCGCTCAATACCTGGGCAGTCGTTACGTACAGCTAGTGCCACTGACGTGCTTGTGGTTAAACCCATTGCCGGCATATTGACGAGTCTTTAGAGTCCCACACAGAGAGTTTTCCTGGTTCGGGCGAAACGTTGTAGAGGCCGTATGGTTTTATGGCAGGGTTCGATCATATACGTGCACTTGTGCACGGATCATGATCGGACGGATAATACTGGTGGGCTTTGGTTTAAGCCGGATCTTAATATTATATTGTTGGATTACTTTCGTCTCGTTGTATTCGTATTCAATCGGAATACGGATGCGGGTATGTATATACGGATGAGGGGTATTCTTGTAATTCGTTACAAGATTACTTTAGATAATGCCATTTTCTTTTTGGATTAAACATTTAGTTTAAATGTTTATTGTGAGGTGGAAGGTGTGAGTGCAAGTCTTGGCATTGAGCATTGATTCATGGTGTATGTACTTGGTGACTCATGGTATTGGGTCTTATGAGAATTCATTGTGACATGGATTGTTTTGTTTGGGCTAAGATATTTTGTAGTGTGGGTTGTGAAATATTTTTTGGTGAGAGGCGGTTCTTTTTTCATAGTGAATTCTTAAGTTTCATGAGCTCACAAAATATATCACAACACACACAAAGCAAAAAACAACACAAGCCACTTCCTTTTCTTTCTTGACTTGCTAAAAGCTTTAGCTCACACTTTCCTCCATTGGCTTCTTCTTCAATCTCCACCCAAACCTTCACATGAGTTGAGAATCCTTGGGTGTTTTGAGACAAAGTAATCACACACTCTCTCTACTTCATCTTGGCTATCTAGGCTAGAAAACTAGATACCTGAGTTGCTTCGGTTTTGAGGCGGGAGCCCGTATTACTAACCCTCGACGTGGATCTTCTTCGATGTGGGGAGACCGGAGACCAAACATGATCAAGGAAGTCGTGAGGAGCTTGGGACAGAGGTTGAAAACCGAAGGACTCGGATCGTTCGATATAACCTCTCTAAACTCCTTTTATAGAACTAGTATGGGGTTAATGGTACGATCCGTCGATTAGGATTCCATTAGCGCCGGGTTTTAAAAAATTTTGTTCTGCATTTGGCCACGAATTGATGGTCGGGACGCTTCCGTAATCCAACAGGTATCACCTGATCAAGGAGATCATAGATCATCGGGAGATCGAGGTGCGGAGAGTAGACACAAAAGAGAACACGGTGGATCCATTCACCAAGACCTTCCCTCAAGCACACTTCGAGAGACTATTTGAGATGTCGGGTATGCGATACGCCAACAACTGGCCCTAGAGCAGATGTTGGGTAGTCAATACGCCAATATATGGCCTTAGTGCAAGTGGGAGATTGTTGGATATGTATGCCCTAGAGACCATTATTGTATATATGTATATATAGTGGATGCTTGGACATATGTATGTATAAAACAATCTTGCTCAATAAGACAGTATGCTATTTGGTTTGTCTTTATCTTAACATGTGTATATGTTTTACATATTATTACGTATCATTAATACATGTTGATAAAGCCCGTAGGATTATTTCTTGACTACCAGCATTATAATGGCGATTATACATGTGGTGGCTGGGTAGTCCATAAGAACATCCTTAAATGTCCCTAATAGTGGGAGTATAGAGACAGGGCATCGATACTCCGGAGTAGACTGGTGTATACATTTCTAGAACACGATGATGAGTGATGGTTGGTCCCACAGCCATTGGTATTTGGCACCTAAGATCGTATACAGGTGCTCACTGTGGGTGAGTAAACTGGACGGACTCGTCGAGAACTTCTAAATGGTACTATACTTATCGTCAAATAGCAGTTCTCAGATGACATGAATACAGATTAGTATTTAGATCCGAGATCGTCATTTGTTTCGTGTGATTTCCCACTGTACTTAGATTACTACCCTACCACGGCTCGACTAAGTCATGCAAATATGTTTTAGTTGGGTACAGTCCCGAGCCACATGGAGGCAGTAAGCGATTGTTGGGGATTCGTCTCTCCTGGTACAGGGAGTCGATATCACGTTGTGTTTGGTTGGCCAGAACCATAAGAGCTTGGCCAGGGCAGTTGGGATTTACTGATAGTTGGAATAGTAGTTTCCCGAATTGGTCCTGAACCATATTGGCATGAATTAACGGGTTATTAGGGTCTGATGTTTACTAACCTTAGACCCGGTATGCGATATTCTTAAACGAAGAGACCGGACTGTACGGAGATTGTCACAGATAGGCTCAGTAAGGGTCGGATGAGCTTGATCGTCGGCTTTCCTTTCGACAGATACCCGGATAGCCGTTACGTACAGCTAGTGCCGCCGACGTGCTTATGGTTATGGATTTATCCAGTAACTCACTGCTGGCATACTGTCGAGTCTTTAGAGTCCCACACAGAGGGTTTCCCTGATTCAAGCAAAATGATGTAGTAGCCGTATTTTGATACGTGCATAGTTCCGATCAAATGAGTATACTTACTATCCAGACTTTTGATCGGACGGTTGATAATACTAGCCGGCTTAGGATTAAGCCAGATTATTAAATCAGGTATTGATTTAATGATTTACATATAATATATATATATATATATATATATATATATATATATTGATATGTATATTCTAGTATTACGTTCATTGGATTATTCTATTTCTTTGGGTATTCGTATTTTAATACGAATACGAGTATGCATATACGGTAGAGTGTATTCCGTATTTATATGGAAAGACATTCTAGAAGGATACCTCATTTGTATGAATTCCATTTATTGAAATTGGAAATGAGGTGCAGAGGTGAGACGTAAAGGAAGCATGGTAAGAAGAATGACTTTGTTTTTTGTTTATTGTATTTATATGCACTATGCAAGCATGGTTGCAATTTTCTGTTTGAAAATTGCTTTGAACAAAACTATGCTAGCAATTTTTCATTAGAGTTAGTTGTTTTCATTTCACCATTTCCTTTCTCTCTCTTTTCTTTTTGAGCTCCTCCTCCTCTTCTTTCTTCTTCTACCCTACACTCTCATGAGTTGAGAATCAATGGTAGAAAGAGATAGAAAGAATACTTGAACACTTCACTACACTTTAAGCACTCTAGATTAGCAACCTAAAGTCTTTAATTGCTCCACTTGATCTTTATTGTGGAGTTAGAGCCATGAACCATATCACTCGGATGGATCATCTTCGAGGAGGAAGACTGATGGTCAAGCTCGATCAAGGAGATCCTAAGGAGCTAAGGAAGAGAAGATGAAGACCGAAAGACTCGATCATTTGGTATAATCTTCTAACATAGGACTAAAAACTCTATGTTGCTTTCTATTTGATGTGTTTGGATTCGATTCTAGGATTTTTAGTTTCTAGCGCCTCTAGAATTTTTTGTTTTTCATTCCGCATAGACCGCGGTTTTAGCAGCTAAGACGCTAGGAACCCTAACATGCACGGGTTATGTTATGGTATTTCTAGAATGTGCAAGACTTTGGAGCCCCATTGGTTTGATTGGACAAAATGTTTTAAAGATTTGGGGTTTAATATTCGGAGATTGAATTTCTTCAACTGGAGGATATTGTAACATTTTAGAAATTATTATTATTATTTTGAAATTTAAATAATAATATTATGAGTTTTATGGAAATAATACCGAGTATGGATTTGTGTTTTCGGATCGGTATCTGTATGTATATTTAGTTTTGGAATTGAAAAATATGAGATATTTTAACATGGCAATTATTTTGTTTTGAGCAAAAGATACGAGATTTTTGTGTTAGATGATAGAATTATTTTGTAGAGAGAGAGTGTGTGCGCGCGCGCGCGCGCGCGCGCGCGAATACTTTACCCACTCCCTCATACTCACACCTTATCCTCATCCTTTCTCCTCAACCTCTCATATTTTCAATCCCATTATTTCTCCTTCAAAAATATCTTCTCCTCTCTCTCTCAAAAATATCTCTTACTCTCAAACTCCCACACACCTAAATTCCCTCCATCAAAACTCTAGCTTTTCTTCATCAAAATTCATGGTTGGTGTTAAGAATTGCAATTGAAATCTTCAAGATATCAAGTGGAGCCATCTTTAACCTCACAAAACCCTTAAAGCTTCATCAAGAGCTTGGATCTCCATTTTTCCTTACTCAATTAGGTAAAAATCCATCTTTTCATCAAGTTCTTCAAGTGTTTAAAGATGTGGCCATGAAAACGTATAGTTTTTTATATAAAAATGGTATTTTTATGGGTTAAACACTTTCTAGTTTGGGTTTTGAAGTGATCCACTAGTAGTGGTGAGGTTAATATGGTTTACTTGGTAATTACAACTTGTTTGGGAGAATTAAGGGTACTTGGATGCAAGGATTTTTGATTGTAAAGTGTTTAAATTTTCAAAAACTAGGATTTTCATGGAATTTTGGTGATCAAGTCTTTGCTGGTGTTAATTGAGATCTCTAAAAAATACTCGATAAGCTGTTTTGTGCTTGTTCGACTATTATAAGACCGCCCCAGAAACACAAGCTCCTGAATCCACTTTTTGGCCGACCTAACATCACCCCTGTTGGCCCAATTTTTTAATTTGAATTTGGAATTTTCACAATAGTTCGTTCTTATATTAATTAAGCTATTTTCATATATCAAAAGTTCCTGGATTCCCTCTGGTGAAATCTGGAAGCGTTTTAAGTTGATAATTTCCGATGTTTCTAAGATTTGAAACTTGAGTTTTGGATTTCTAAATTGATCGTTCGACGTTTATACGTCGATACCGGGGGTAGTTCTACGTAGATAGGACACAGATAGCACGTGTTGGACATAGGTTCTAATCTCCGTGCGCTTCTCTCGTTTGTGTCGATATTGGTATAGATTTTTATGTGATTTGCATGTGGTTTCTATTGTAGGTTCGATCGCAAAGACTTCTGGGATGGCAAGGAAGGACGAGGCAAACGTATTTCATATACTTAGCCTATATCTACATATCTAGTATATAATTAGCCTATATCTACTTAAGATAAATCGTATTTCATATACTTAGCCTATATCTACATATCTAGTATATAATTTGAAACTCGTACACTTAGTTTATAATGCAATACTAGGAAACCTATATATGTAATCCGTATGCTAGTCTACAACGGTATAATTAATTTATAATTCGTAACTCATAGACTTAGCTCGTAAACTATATACTCGGTCGATAATTCATAACTGATAGGCTTTATATGTAAGTATATATATGATTAATATTATGTGTCGTACGTGACTAGATATCCGTACTATATGTGGTATGTGTTTGCGTACACGACTAGATGTCCGTACTGATCCTAATTGGATATTTGGTTGTGATCATATGAGGAATGATTCCATACTTGATGAGATGAGAATAGATTGCCGAATGCGGCCTGTGTTTATTAGACTCGTGGAGTCATGCTTTTACCGCGATTGTGAGGTATAAGGGTGCCACCGCCTCGGGAGGGACAAGGATGCGACGAGACTCGGGGCGAAGCTCTCTGGCGTAAGACCTCGGAGCGAAATGAAGCGGTGCCCATCGGGTCATTGAATGTGTTGGCCCGGGAGATCTGCGACCATGGGAGGTAGCGAGGCGGTGATCGGCAGTGCCGACGCGGACAGAGTCTTCTCTCCCCCTGTAGGGGTCTCGGTCCCGAGGTGGCGGAGCGGCGGCCTGGGGATCTTGCCCCGCCATTTGGATGCGGGTTAGAACCTCCACGACGGACGCGGGTCGGTCTATCCGGCCGACGAGGGCGTTGATGGCATTCGGCGGAGGAGGTTTGTCCGCGCCTCCGTTGAGGGGGAGGCGGCAGCTAGTGCTTGGATCGTCATGAGGATCGCTCTCCATTAGGTTGAGATCGGAAACGAACTTTTTGTTTTTGTGGAATCAAGGATTTCCTACAGACGGCGCCAGCTGACGCGTGGTGAATTGCGTCGAGATGTTACCTTCCGTTGATCTGCTGATGGCGGCGATGAACGACTGATATAGGATCTGGAGGCTGGCTCCTGAGGCGTGTGGATCTCAATGGGTTTGAGGTTGTTTGCGCCTAGCTACCTGCAAGGAAGTCCCGGGGTGGTTGTACCACCGAAAACTCTCCGACAGTCAAATTAGAGAGAAAATCCGAGTAGAGTAACGGCTTAGTGGAGTAAAAATGGCTTACTTGAACCGTCTGAAAGAAGGGTTTATATAGCGGCGGCAGCAGGCAGGGCAGGCGCGAGAATCACGCCGTCCATTACGCTCGTGACGTCACGTCCGCGTGATGAGCGGGATCTAATGGCGAGACATGCTCATTAATAGGGGGATCGTGATGGCGTGGAATGTGGGATGTGGTCGGCGGATATCTCGCGCATGGCGAGATTCGCGGGATGGCAGTCGCGCCTGTGAGCGGTGCCGTTGGTCGGTCGATGAGACCGAGAAAGATAACCTCGGCGAAAGAGCTCGCGGACGAGCGGGAGAGCCGAGGTATCTTGATTCTGCGGTAGCTCAGAGACGAGCTGTGAGGCCGAGGAGGCCAGTTGTGCAGGGGGCTCGGAGGTGAGCCCGCGTTGGTTGGTAGGACGGGCACAGGAGTGGTCTGGTCGGCCACTGTAGGTCCTTTCTTATATGCTCTGGGACACGTCATCTGCCACGTGTCATAATCTGAAAGATCGCCGATATCGAGCATCATCACAAACAAAGCTAAAATATTTTCCAACTTGTATGCCAGGACCACGTTAGGCATTGAGAAAATGTCAATAGTTTCATGGTTGCACATTGTCCTAAACATAAATTGTGATCACATGTGTACCTCAAAGGCATAAATGGCTTACATTGCATACAAGAAGAACAAGAGAGAATTTCGTAACATAAATCACCGATGTAAACACCAAGCAAACTATCTATATCAGTAATAAATCAGTCGGTAATAAATCTTGCAAATAGTATTAATCCATAATCGACTGTTAATCATAATATGTTGACCACGTCCATCTATTGTGCAAAATGCTTTCGAAAAGAAAGTCGACAACCCGTCCTATAATTGTTAAATAATTGAATGCATTGTTAGAATAATCTCAAAAGAAAATCTCTAACATTTTATCAATATATAGGTAAATGTATGTGAAACCAAAAAATAACTTACAGCCTCTTTGCTCATAGACATCTTCTAGTTTAGATTGTAGTGGTGGATGCGTGAATCGATGGGCAATACATAGGGTGGAAACGAAGAGCATTGAGGGCTTACTCTAAAAATTCTCTTTCTTTATATATATATATATATATATATATATATATTTAGTACAAACTCCCTTTTTCCTTGAAGAGAGGGGCTGACTCTAATATATATATATAGATATATATAGATATATATTTTTGGCAAAAAGCCCCCTTACCTCTAAAGTCAAGGGCTTACTCCAAAAATTAGTATATATATAGAGAGAGAGAATAATGGAGGAAAGAGGAGTTCGTCCTATGGCGTCGAAAAAATACAACCTCCACCATTTTTTCCGACGGTCGGCACCTTTCATTATCATCGTTATCATCTAAGATGTGCATACACCGAATTTCATGTGATTCCACCACTTTTTCACCGTTGAATTAGCAATGTAAAAAGTTCTATTGTCGGTAAACCATTAATTTTGCACCAACTAAATCAACGGTGAAAAAATGGTATAACCATATGAAATTTGCTGTATCTACGTCTTAAATGATAAAAATGGAGGTGATATATTCCGATCGTCGAAAAAAAAATCATGAAGGATGCATTTTTCGACACCAAAAGAGGAAATTCCCTCCTATGACAGCTTTCCTTCATTAACCTCATATATATATATATATATATATATATATATATATATATATATATATATATATATATACCTCAAAACCTCCTTTCCTTTCCTGAAGAGAGAGGGCTAACTCTAAAATTCTTCTTCTTTTTTATATATATATGGGTTATTTTTTTGGCAAAAAGGCCCCTTAGCTGGCTAGGAGGCTTACTTTAAAAATTCTCTTTCTTTATATATATATTTTTATTCAAACCCTCTCAAAGTCTCAAAGGATTGACTCTAAAATTTATGTTTATTGTATATGTAATTTTTTTTGCAATAAGCTCCCTTACCTCTAAAGTCAAAGAGCTTACTCAAAAATTCTCTTTCTATATATATATATATATATATATATATATATATATATATATATTACGAAAAGTCCCCTTACCTCTAAAGTCAAGGGTTACTCCAAAAATTCTCTTTATTTATATATATTTTTAGTAAAACCCCTTTTCCCGAAAAGAGTTCCAAATTTCTCTTATTGTATATGTTTTTTTTTGCTGCGAAAAGCCCTCTTACCTCTAAACAAGGCCTTACTCCAAAAATTATTTTTCTTTATATTTTTGTGCAAACTCCCTTCCCTCTACAAGTTACATGAATATAATTGAATAATTGAATGAGGGTAAAATCGGAATATTGCAAAAATTTGCCACCGTGGATATGGGTTCACATTAGATATATAGATACGTAGAGATTCGTGACGAAAATGGCCTCCGGGTCTTGGACCTTAAATTTGTTACTGAAATCATCTTATAGCAGCAATTCGAGATATATTCTAGACAATCACATATTACTGTGAACAAGCAAAATGAATAAATATATAATTATTCAAGAGAAGCAATTTTCATTTAAAGGATGACCTATCGATATATAATAGAATGGGTTTGAAACACCTTAAAGATACTGGGCAGTCTTTTTAATAACAGTTTGCATGCTATATTTGTATCATCTTATTTGTATCTCTCTTTGATGGCGGGCCACCTGAAAACAGTATCAAATTAATAAAATTGTTACCTTCAAGGTGGGAAAAGGGCCGGGTCGGTCCGGCGTGAAGCCCGTAGGACTTGGAGTCTTCGGACAGGGCCAAGCCTGAGTTCACTGGATTTCGGGCCGGGCCTCGAATCGGCCCGAGTGCCTCAAACCCGAGCCCGGTCTTTTCCTAGACCCGACTTGGGTCAGGCAGGCCAAATCGGGCCGGCCCATATGCAATTTAAATAAAAGAAATCTTTAAAAAAAATGGGTTTTTGGGTGGTTTTTGAAAAAATGTAAAATTTTAAACAGTCAAAAAATTTAAATTTCGAAAATCCCCTGCTCTCCATCATTTCGCACAGTATTTCCTTCTTTTTATATCAATTTTTTTTTTGTTTTTTTTCCTCCCTCCCTTAAAATCCAAAAACATCTATTCCCCGCCATGATTCCCCAAATACAAATCAATTAAGAGGGGCTCACAAAAAAAATTTTAAACCAAACCCCAAAAATTTTGACCGAACTTCCCTAATTTTTTTTTTAATTTGCCCCGGTCCCGGCTCGGGCTCATGGCCGGACCGGACCGTTGGGCTCCCCCCAGTCCGGGCTTGACTAACAGCAGGGCCGTCCTGGCCCGTCAAGTGGCTGCCGGGCCAGACCAGGCCTCGGGCCGCCCGGCCCATTAGTCATCTTGACCCTATCATCATTTTGACCGACGGACAATTAAATGTTTGCGAGAGAAGCCAGGACGAAAAAAGATTGACTTTTTATTAGGTTATTATATCGTATCGTCACTCTGACCAGTAGGCCAACGCCGCTACTGATGATCGATATCAATGACTTTACAAACTATAAAAAAACCAAATATGCTGAAGTTTTGGTTGATTTTCTATACATTATCACAAAGAATTAATTGTTAATTGCGCTACTGATTATATATATTCCCTAACATAACATTTTCCATCTTCACATTCTTGAAAGTTAAAGATCTTTTATTGCGTGATTATAAAACAAGCTAGACCCAGGCTCGGAGAGGGAAAAAAATGATTTAAAGGCTAATATTTTGAGTTGCGTAAGAAAGATGATAGTCTTGGACAATTAAATTTTTTCCTTCGGTATCGACAGCTGACCAGAACTTGAACAGCTCAAACATTGACTTCGTACATCCCCAACCCTTAAACCAATCCAATTCTTTTTCTAACATAATCATTTGAGTTTTTTCCAAAGAAAATTACGCCTACTTGTGATGTCAACCAACTATCAAACTTGAAGGCTGTTGTGTCACACAATTTTATATACACAGCATGCTGAAACAAAGGACATCTAGTTGCAGATATTTATATGGATGGAAGGAGCAAAATATGCAGTTCTTGTGATAAAGATAGCTCTGAGTTAATCTAATATATCTTATTCATTAAATAGAAAAAATAAAATAAAAAAACCTTAAGTTGACATCCAAAGTTTAACATGCATGCTCTATATATGTGTGGCATCAACAAAGCTATCATATCGTCCACCACCAAATTAACACTCATAGGGCAAAAGGCATACACTTATCAAGAGTAAGAAGATGGCTTGTAGCGCGTACCTCGTCCTCTCGATGCTCCTCGTTGCTATTTTCGTCATCCCGTTGGTGAATGCAACAGGAAGGGGAGAAGTCACCCACCTTATTCAAGAAAGTAAGTATAATCATGTACTTGAAACCTTTTTTCTTCCGAAACAACCTAAAACAATATTGTGTTTTAAGGAAAAAAAAGGGGGGGGAAGAAGAATCCGGAGTGGCTGCTATTAGAGCCACAATAGCACCCCATGCTATTAGATCCAACGGTCCAGATTCATCCAAAATCACAATCAACGGTCGAGATTTGTGTAAAACATGAGATTTTGGTATTGGTATATCCTACCACGTAGTATGTGTGGCCAAGATGAAAGAATAGCATGGGTGCTATTATCTCATAATAGCAGAATAGCATGGAGCATCACTCTGGGCCCTTTTCTTTTTCATCCATCCATCTTCTTTAGTCTTTATTTGAAGGGTACTTCATGAAATATAAGAAAAAAGAAATCTTCAGAACTAGTGAAATTTCATCTAGCAAAGAATTCACAAAGTTTATAATTTTTGGCTTTATTGTTTGCTACCTCATTTTTGTGTTCTTACAATAATATTCTCAAATTCATGAGGTAACATACCGTTGCTGCATTGATCAAACATTAAATGAAGGTTGAGTTTACATGCTCTCCCAATTTCTACCCAATTGTTATTGGGTTTTTTTTGTTACATAGGCCTTCTAAAACATTTGTATTTTGAAAACCTCCTAAAACTTCATATTTTCAAATACAACCCCTAAAACACTTAGTTAAACTAAATTGGGCCTATCCTTAATCAACATCCCTAACAGTGTTAGAAATCTCTGTTAAGAAGCTAAAATGACAACTTTATCTTCTGATGGTTTTATATTTGCATTGAAAGAGGAAAAAAAAGGGAGGGATTATTAAGTAATGTTGGAAGATTGAAGGAGAAAATATTGGTTTTGGATACAATTCATCAAATTAGCTCTAATCCAACTATTAATTCTAATTAACTTAAGAAAAATGATGTTTTTAGTTAACGGAGAGGTTTTGCGGGGTATATTTAAAAATATAAAATTTTAGGGTGTTTTTCAAAGTTCCAATATTTCATTAAGCCTATATTAAAAAGACCCTTTGTTATTTCTACAAGGAAACTGATTGATCTGTTTTAAACAAGTGTTTGTAGAATAACCGCAATCAATAACGATGTCGCGTGTAGCTAGACTGAGATGAGTACGGGTCGTCCTCAGGAAAATGTGGAATCTTTCAATCTTACTTTAGACGTGTTGAAAAAGAGGAAGAATAGAAGAATAAAGAATAGTGGAGAATAGTTTCTACGTCAAAATACGGATGTAGAAAATAGATCTAATTTAAATAAAGATGTAGATTTTATATCAGAAGAGGGCTTGTAAGGTTCGTTCGGATTTAGTAGTAATGGATGACTAATAAAGATGACTCTTTTTATCCATTGGTAGATTTAAAACTAGATTGATAGTGATGAATGTGGATTATGGTTCTTGGAAGAAACTAGGGTTTCCACACTATTGACCCTTGTTCTTTCATTGATCTCTATTCATGTCTAGCCTTTAACTAAACAATTATTAATCTAATCTCAAATCGCGGTCAAGACTATCAATAAATTGATAGCGCGTCCGATTAGGATATTAACATTTATTTTGCTAAAGTTCATAAGATTTAAAAGAAATTAAGAAATTTTTCATTTTCCATTGATCTACCATAATCCTACGATCTCTATTAAGCGGTGAATTACTCACGAATGATGGAGATAGAAGAACGGATAGAGATCATGATGTAAATAAAAAATAAATGCAATAAGAATAAAACAAACTACTTTTATTAATCAACTTGATCAATTACACTTTTTGTTCCTTGAGAAAGTAGAATACAAAACCCTAGTTTGCTTCTCAATCTATCTTGAAGGAGGTAAATGAACAGCCGATTGATCAAGCTGGATGCGTAAGTCAACTTGAACTTCGTGATCTTTTCGGTTTGATGATCTTCCAAGAGGGGCTCTGGATTCTATTTATAGTCACAGAAGTTGCAATCTCTAAATTTCATAAATTAGGGTTTGTTGAGATGATACTACACAGAAAATCCCAAATCCCAACTCCCCCATATAGCCGCGGATCCTCTGTATATTGTAGGGTTTGGCTGCGGTTGGGCCGCACTTTGGTAGGGTCTTGGATGCAAATTTCTGGAGCTTCATCTAGTTGACATGTGGTGATCTTTTGGATATCTGGATTTTGGAAATCTTCTCTAAGTCTCTGCCAGAATTGATTTCTTCGATTTACTTTAATATTTCGGCAGATTTGATCTCGATATCTCGGATTTCCTTGATTCCAATCCTAATATAATTTCTGTACAATATCTCAACAAATAATATTAGTAATATTTGGTATTTTTGAGATATTATCATAACCATTTTATATGATATTATATTTTAAGAATATTGATTAAGGATATTTGATATGATATGCATATTTAAATTATCAAAATATTATATAAATATTATATGCATATATTTTCCTTCATAATATTAATTATAATATATAAACATATGATAATAGTATTTTTTACAGATAAACCCTCATATGTGTCATATTTATAATAAACACTTTTAGATATTTAAGAAAAATAAGGAAAATGTCATATCAAAAGTGCAGTTTTATCGACTGAAAAAATACCCCCAAACTTAATTTTGATCGTCCCGAGCAAACTAGTTATTCAAGAGAAGGAGAAAAAGAAAAAGAAAAACCTAAATAGCATATTTTCGTAGGCAACACGATTGCACTGAGCATGTGCAACAAGCTGTTAAACCTCTAGGTGTCCCTAGTAGTAGGAGTGTTCTCCTGAGGGTTTTCAGCGGATTACACCCACAAAATCCTATAATAAAAGAAAAATAGTGAAAGTTATATACAAAGATAAGAACTATAAAAGAAAGAACTTGAAAAGTAGAGTTTCCAACTACACCAGCTTTTTAGTTGCCATGAGCTTTATCTTAATGGTCATGAAAAGATGTTAGAAATCACATCATCTCTCAATAAAATATCGTCTTTAGTCTTCATCCCTATCTTTCTTCCAAATATCGATCATATACCCCTACGTGTGTGTAAAAGACATCCCTACACTTAGAGAATTCAATTCAAGCTATCATACTCTTGTCCATCTTCCAAAGTACTTTTTAGTCGGTGAGTCTTTTGATGAAATTGCTCACATATCTTTCATGCGACCGTTAATACTTTTTTAGGTACTAACCAACCGATTACTAAATGTGCTCACGCATTTAGACGTAATTTCTCGTCTTGCAACACCTAAGGCTTAGCAGTGGCTCCCAAACCAGTTGGTCTAGGACACTAGGTGATAAAGCACCCTCGCTATATTTTTTTATGCTGCCTTAAACAATTACAAAACCAGTGTTCATTTTTTTCCTTCACCACTTATACTTTTTTTATTTTTTATTTCATACTAAGACTTTTAGACAAGAGCATTTCAAGGTATTCTCTATTATCCCAAGTTTCAAGATGTGTGTAAGTGCTTATAGTAGAATATCAACGTTCAAATGTTTGGTCTCAAGAAGAGAGACTATTTTCCAGACTTATTTTTATTCTCAGATTAGCAATTTTCTTTATCTTCCTAACCCTTGGGACAACAGCTCATAACTACTTATTACTAGTTTTGTTTAAGAAAGCATCTACCTGTAAGCCCGCGGGGGCGCCCCGGCCGTCGATCCGACGCCGGAAACGCGGAAAACAAAAACTTTGCGAACTTTGCAAAACGGCACCACCGCGGACTTTTCACCCGGATCGGGCCATTAACCTAGCTAGCTAGCAAAAAGAAAAGAGTAGAGATGCTATACCAAACGATCCGTGTCCTTCGGTCTTCGTCTCCACTCCGATCTCCCGCGGAATCTCCGTCACCTCCTCGCTCGTCGGAAAGGGCACCACGTAGCCGGAATCTTTTACGGGCTCCCGCCTCTTGACCGAGGCAACTCGGGCGCGAAGTTGGCTAGCCGACACGTCCAAGGCTTGCTATAGAATAGTGTAGAAGCTTGTCTCTTGGGGTTTTTGAGATTGCCATGGTTGGAGGAATATTTGTACAAGGATTTTTCATGAAGGCTTAAAGAGAAAATGGAGCTTGTCAAGAAGTGAGCTCGGCCAAAAAAAGAAGAAGTGCTCACTGTAAAAAAAAAAAATGAACCAAACTCTCTCTGGAAAATTAATGTGTGAAGGTTGCATGAAAAAATACCAAAGGAAAAAAAAGAAATTAATCCATCAACCTCACACCACTCCTACACAGTGGCCGGCCCACTACTAAAACCAAGTGGAAAAATAATGGAATTAATCCATACAAGAGAATAAAAACCATAATCTAATATCAAAATGTCACAACCAAATTCCAACTCAATCCATTCACAAACCATCACCATAAATGCAAGGAATGACAAGAAAGGCATCTCATGATTATGAAGCCACACTCATGCAAAGAAACCCCTCACAAAAATGTTAATTGCAAACTTGCAATTAACACCCTCCAACGAAAAGTCCGACCGGGAAGGAAAAAGAGAAAACCGGCCGGAACGGAATGCAAACTGGCAACCCCAGAAAACCGATCCCATAATAAATTACAGGAAAATCCCGCTACTGCAAATACATGCCCGCATTTGTATTCCCACTGAATACAAATGCAGAGAGACAAAACTACACTATCAAATACTAGTATCCGGCTTAAGCCAAAGCCGGCTAGTAAAAACTGTCCGATCACGATCCGTGCAATACCGCACGTATCTGATCGAACCCTGCCATATCTCCATACGGCCTCTACAGCGTTTCGCCCGAAACTTGAGTAACTGTCTGTGGTGGACTCTAAAGACTCGTCAATACCTTGGCTGTGGATTTAACCACTAGCACGTCAGAGGTATAAGCCAATACGTGACGGGCCACCAGGTATTGACCAAATGGGACGTCGATGAGGAAGCTCACCCCGACACCCAACTGAGCCTGTCAGTGACAATATCCGTACAGTCCGGTCCGTTCGTCTATGAGCATCGCATGGCGGGCCTAGGGGGTTGGTAAAAGTCAGACCCCCAAAAGCGGTACAAGTCGTGTCGGAGTGTAGCCCAGAACACCCTGAGATACTACTGGAATACCTACCAGCAAATCTCCTGCCTTGGCCAAGGACTTTTCATGTTCTGGCTCTCCTAGACACAGCACGACCTCACCCCCAATACCGGGAGAGACGAACCCCTGCAGATCCGCTCACTGCCTCCATGTGGCTCGGGACTGTACCCAACTAAAACCTGTTTGCACGACTCCTTTGAGCCGTGGTAGGGTAGTAATCAAAGTACAGTGGGAACTCACACGAGACAAATGACGACCCCAGGTCGATGAACTAACCTGTACACATGTCACCTGGGAACTGCTATCTGACGTCTGGTATATCCCAACTAGCAGGTTCCCGGCGAGTCCTGTCCGGTGTACTCATAACCCAATGAGCACCTGTATACATCTTAGGTGAACCAACTGACACCAGTGGCTTGTGAGACCGGCCACCGCCCCTCGTCGGGGTCTCGAATGTATACACTAGTCTACTCTGGAGAAACGATGCCCTGTCTCGAATCTCCCACGACTAGGGACCTTTTAAGGATGTGCTTGTAGACCCCAGCTCCCACTTATATGATCGCCCTCATACTGCTGGAAGTCAAGCAAGAATCCTAGGGGCTTTATCAACGTGTAATAGCGACGTGTCATGTCACCTAAAGCAGTACACGATGATAAAGGTAAACCAGATAGCATACTATCATCTCGAGTAAGACTGTCCTACCGGGATAGGTCCTCCCCTCAATCATTGCAATCACGTGCCTGTGACCCAATAATTGACTCTGAGGGCACTATCTCCAACAATCTCCCACTTGCACTCGAGGCTAATTATTGCGATGTCGCATACTCACAGCCCGTGTGATACCGAACACCCAACTCCTCTACTAGTCAGTCTCACAAAGCTCGTTTGCGAAACTATTGCGTTCGAGGAATAGCCTCGGTGAGTGGATCCGCTATGATGTTTCTTTCTATGTCTCTCTATATCCCATGTTCGCGGAGAAAGCCATCTCCCGAAATGAGCAATACCTGTCTTAGAATGTCTGGATGTCTGATGGGACCTAGCTCATAAGTGAACTCCAAATCCAAACTTCTTAGACTGTATCGACAACTGAACTTAATCAGTGTCCTGCGCCATGCCTTCCCTCAGTATCCACCTGGACCAACTGTCCAAAATACTGCCCCTCGTTAGAGGGAAAACTATAACTCTGACAGCCACTCTGCCATCCAGGTCACCTTGGAAGCCTGGAATGATAACTGTCTCCTGAAGAAGACTGCCGTTATCATATCCCTAGAACATTCACTTATGTTCTAAAACTGCTTCCGACTGTTTCTCCAGGATTGGATCAATATCAACTTATTGCACCTACTGCAAGAACAACATCTGGTGGTACTTGACATCTCATGATTGACTCAATTGCCTAAGCAAGTGATCTGCCAATCATGCACATCCCTCTCTATTTTAGTCTATAAGACACCTTTAGAGAGGGTGACTCCATTACCTGCAGGTACACTACCGTGCCAGGAGTCGTCCATTCTAAATACTCATAGAATGCGGTTAAAGTACCCAGATTGGGAAACCACCCAAATCTAGATCTAAAACCATAGATCTAGCAACCAGAATGTCTGATATAATATCCAAGTCCTACGTGGAGAAACTACTGTGTGACGACCAAAGTATAACCGATCGTAGTATAGGAATATCACTTCCTACTCTGTGTATGTCATCAAATACCAGGACATCTCACTCTACAACCTTCTTAACAGATCCATCCCCTATTCTGATGAAGTCAAACCTATGACTGTCACATCAGAAATAGATGATCTATCTCCGCAATATCTGCTATAGTCTATAAATAGACATAAGCTTGATGTCCACCAATGCTTCCGCTGCTCCCACTGACTACGACAACCTTCTGGCAGAGTCATATAGGCGTACACTTCTAAAGCTAGTTTAGAATGACGCTATACTCATCCTCCCGCCAGGTCTCGCAGCCTGGAACAACAGCAATGGCAAGTGTGGGTAAACAAGAACCTCCCTGCCACCGTCCTTGAGCATACCGAAGTACCTCTCGAGTGCCTGAGGTTACCCACCGTATTTGCGGAGTGGCCAATGGAATGTCAAACCAGATTGAATCTTTAGGTTCTAATCAAATCTTCAGTAATCGTTTGCGGTTCTGGAATCACTTCCAGTTCTACCATACTCCCACTACTGTTTTTCTGAAAAAATCCATTTTTGATAAAACTGTGGCGAGTCAAGAACAATATCACTATTGATCTTCCAGATGGTAGAAAGTCAACCCTCGTCATAGCCCGGGTCAACCCACAAACAGCCACTACTGAAACGTGCCTTGAGTTGTCCAGTGTCTGGTTTTAAGCATAAGCCGGACAACTCCCCGTATCTTAACAATGTCAAGATATGAACTGTTCTATATCCAAGAACCAGAGGCACTGATTTAATTGAACCAGATTCAACTCATGCAGCTGTCTCCAGTGCATGTCAAGTAAATGGAAGAGAGGCCGATCAGCGTTACTCAACTTAGGAGTACTTCCAATTATGAGTAACCTGAAAGAGAAGTTAGTTCTCTTAATCATTACTATCAACTGAATACCATTCACAAATATCTACTCTTCGATCACCTTGAAGAATCCCGATACTTGCAATGCTTGGTTCTCTACTTTACTCTTATACCTATAACTCCTCAAAACTTAGACCCTGTGTTTCTACGAAACACATGTCTAAGAACTAGAGAAGTCATAAGTAAACAGAATATAGTACGAGGACCAACCCCTCCGTCCTAATGGACACTGGACAATATACAATACTCTGTATAAGTCCCCTGAGTCTAGTGACTCATTCACTGTGTGTCGTAGGTTGAAAACTGTACTTTTGGTTAAGAAGAATTACACCGTTGTTCAATGCTCCTTACCTAACCATCCACTGATATAGGTAAATGTCATAGACATAATTTCAAAAAGTATATCTCACTCTATAAAAATAGACGTACAGATATATCAATTTGAAATTGGTGCACAACAACGGATATTCAAAACCAAATATTTGCCGACCGGCAAACAACCCAGGTGGCTTCCTCAAATATCATGAATCCCGATATAATGAGAAAGGTCACCTAATTTCCAATAACTTACTCCCACTCATCATCTGTAAAACCATACAGACGTGAGACTCATACCTGGTAAATACATACCCTGGAGCAAGTGTCTAATTGGGAAATCAGTTTTCTTTTAACAGTACACAGTGAAACTGAAACATTGCAATGTTTCGATGGGGTATCCTGGTATTCCTAGTAATGCCTCTTCCATTATCCAGATTCACAACTATAACCGTATAATTCTTTGCCATCTCTCCAAATCCCTTTACATGTCTTTAGTCATTACCTTCTGTACACCCCTTTAGGCCAAATGGTTTTCTTCCTTCCCTACCGTTCGGCACCAGCCTATGGTTTGGAAGAAGATTATCCAATAAGCATAATGGGTGTACTGTCCTGATCCTAGGAACACTCGCAATGCGAGAGAAGGTGAGGATAAAAGACAACCGAATGAACTTAATTCATAGGTGATTTAGGATTGACAAAGAAGTACATGGTTTGGTCGTGAATAGCAGTCGCAATTTACTTTGCCCTCTTACTAATCCCTGGCTTTGTCTGAACTTAATACCTTCTGTACACCGTTTAGGCTAATTGGCTTTCTTCATTCCCTACCGGTCGGCACCAGCCTAGGGTCTGGAAGAAGACTATCCAATTTGCGTAATAGGTGTACTACTCCTAAACCAAGGAGTACTCGCAACCTGAGAGAAGGTAAAAGGAAAAGACAACTGAATAGTCCTATTCGTTTTCTCCAGAACCGGAAACCATCCTCGAAGTCCTTCGAGTTCGTATATAACCATACGATGGTTTTGTCCAATGGAAGTGGACGTTCGTAGTAATACGGGGTGTCCCGGAGAAAAGGGTAAAAGTAGGGGTGGCAAAGAGGTCTGCAACTCTGACAATCCAAAAGTCAGTGTTAAGTAGGTTCGGTCAACTTGGTTACTGAGTCATAGTCTAGGGTCGGGTCAATGGTCGCTGCCAGAGAGAGAGAAAAAAGAAACACTCAGCGTGCACTCTAACCTAGATCAGAATGGTTACCAATTTATCTAATCTGGAAACCTCCCACTGTAACGTCAAATTCTTCCCCAAACCTGAAAGAAGAATTAGCCGGGATAACCCGAGGAGTAAACCAACTCATCAGTGGGAATCGGGATCCAACTCTCATCGCATGATAACGTGACGGAATCCGCTCACGTTATCACACTCCAGAAGGTATGCGCATATCTGGCAAGTTTCAGTACTTTTGAAACTCCCGATGTGGATTTTTACCCCATGCTCTTATGACCTTGACTAAGGCCAACAAATCATAAGTCACATGTCAAGTTCTACCCGTCATTGTCCAGGTTGATTTGAACCCACCCGTACAAGCCCTTGACTAGGGCCAACAAGGCTATACGACTGTCCCAAACCAACGCATCTATCTATGCAGCATATGAATATCCAATAGCTACCAAACACTGTGCCTTGACTAAGGCCAACAAACACAGCTTGAATACTATTGACTATCCATATGAAACGACGGAGGGTTACGAATGGTTTCTGGCGAAAACCTTTAACGTAATGAACTTGATATCGTTGAAGGAACTGATAGCTTTATAAAAAAAATAGTGACGACAACCTTTGCTAAAGAGGTCACTCCCGGTGAAGGGATCTCGGCTCTTTCCCCGTAGAATGAGGTGCAGGATATTCCAACTGAATACCACGGTGCAAAGCAAAAGCAATCGGCTATAGTGAAGTTAATGCCCTGACGTAAACTTTTGTCCAAGGGGTCACTCCCGGTGAAGGGATCTCGGCCCTTGCCTCGTCGACTGAGGAGCAGGATATTCCAAATGAATACCACTGTGCAAAACAAAAGAGAACGCCCTTGCAATAACAGCTTTTTGAAAAAGTGTTCCAACAACATCAGATTAGGTTTGTTTAACTTGCATTGATCCGAATCAATGCAGTCCCATCAATTGATCACACCACAAAGAACGAAAATATACTGACGTACGTATATGCCATCCGCATTCGCCACTGGGTCCCGTCATCACCCGTTAGGTTAGCTAACTAACGACAGAGCGGGGACTGGACTAGCGCGGATGAAAAACATATACAACATCTACTAATATATATACCAATATATAATTCGCTCAAGGCGTGATAAAAGCAACACAGAAATGTATAGCAACACAGATCAATACAGATATCTGGGATCCCCAGGTTTCACAGAGCCGCTGAAACCCGACGTTCCCCTGGTCGTGTGGATAGCCTGTGCAACGAAAAACCCTAGACCCCTACGGGCGCGGCAAGTTACCCGCCAAAACCTGAAGCGAGGCAGCCCCTTTCAGCAACGTGAATGGACCACCCAGCACTTCACGGAATCCGGTAACTTGGGCACCCCTCCTGGGTCAACCCTATACCCCCTACGAGTGCGGCGAATAGCCCGCCAATTCTAGAGTGAAGCCCCCTCCGTCTCAATGCCATGAGATGCGGGCTTGTTGCCCTCTAGAATCCGGCTATCCGTGCACCCCTCCGCGGGGTAATCCTAGTACAGAAAGTAAAATATACATACAACGGGTACATCGACTGCAACCAGGTCGTGCCCCAAAAGAATAATACAAACAGGCAGTGACGGCAGTCCACATGTCGGACGCTCGCCCCGCAAAATCAAATGTACATAAAAACAAAACTGTACTACCACTGCAACCAGGCTATCCCCACGACCGATCCGCAACAACACAGTACAATCACAGAACATCAACGTGAAAGTCACGTTCGCAAATCCGTCTAACCGGGCTATAGCAGTTAGACGGGATTTACCGATCAAGTGACATTCACGGTCGCAGATATAATGTAAAAACTGTGAACTAGCATGTTTAAAATATCCGATCGAACAAATTTATCAAAGTGGGCCCCACACACTATTGTAGCACTTACAGAAAATCTGGGCCCAAAGAAAATGTCCCAAATGCCCTATTTTCAACACATAAGCTTACTGGGAAAATATGGTGCCAAGATTCCTCCTATCCGCCGCGGAAGCGCGGCCAAACAGAGGGTTTGGCCGCCCTTCCGCGGTCGAAGTGAAGAATCATTGGATCGTATTTTCCCAGAATTCTTATAATTGCTTGTACATGCCTCTGAAACAACCTGAAAAATTTTAGGAGCTCAAAAAATTTTAACAGAGAACACATGTGCACAAAATACGGTTTTTGGGGATTTTCGTTCGATCGAGCACTAAACATACTAGAGCAAGCTAGGTAGGTTAACGGCGTGGCTCTGATGCCATTGTAAGCCCGCGGGGGCGCCCCGGCCGTCGATCCGACGCCGGAAACGCGGAAAACAAAAACTTTGCGAACTTTGCAAAACGGCACCACCGCGGACTTTTCACCCGGATCGGGCCATTAACCTAGCTAGCTAGCAAAAAGAAAAGAGTAGAGATGCTATACCAAACGATCCGTGTCCTTCGGTCTTCGTCTCCACTCCGATCTCCCGCGGAATCTCCGTCACCTCCTCGCTCGTCGGAAAGGGCACCACGTAGCCGGAATCTTTTACGGGCTCCCGCCTCTTGACCGAGGCAACTCGGGCGCGAAGTTGGCTAGCCGACGCGTCCAAGGCTTGCTATAGAATAGTGTAGAAGCTTGTCTCTTGGGGTTTTTGAGATTGCCATGGTTGGAGGAATATTTGTACAAGGATTTTTCATGAAGGCTTAAAGAGAAAATGGAGCTTGTCAAGAAGTGAGCTCGGCCAAAAAAAGAAGAAGTGCTCACTGTAAAAAAAAAAATGAACCAAACTCTCTCTGGAAAATTAATGTGTGAAGGTTGCATGAAAAAATACCAAAGGAAAAAAAAGAAATTAATCCATCAACCTCACACCACTCCTACACAGTGGCCGGCCCACTACTAAAACCAAGTGGAAAAATAATGGAATTAATCCATACAAGAGAATAAAAACCATAATCTAATATCAAAATGTCACAACCAAATTCCAACTCAATCCATTCACAAACCATCACCATAAATGCAAGGAATGACAAGAAAGGCATCTCATGATTATGAAGCCACACTCATGCAAAGAAACCCCTCACAAAAATGTTAATTGCAAACTTGCAATTAACACCCTCCAACGAAAAGTCCGACCGGGAAGGAAAAAGAGAAAACCGGCCGGAACGGAATGCAAACTGGCAACCCCAGAAAACCGATCCCATAATAAATTACAGGAAAATCCCGCTACTGCAAATACATGCCCGCATTTGTATTCCCACTGAATACAAATGCAGAGAGACAAAACTACACTATCAAATACTAGTATCCGGCTTAAGCCAAAGCCGGCTAGTAAAAACTGTCCGATCACGATCCGTGCAATACCGCACGTATCTGATCGAACCCTGCCATATCTCCATACGGCCTCTACAGCGTTTCGCCCGAAACTTGAGTAACTGTCTGTGGTGGACTCTAAAGACTCGTCAATACCTTGGCTGTGGATTTAACCACTAGCACGTCAGAGGTATAAGCCAATACGTGACGGGCCACCAGGTATTGACCAAATGGGACGTCGATGAGGAAGCTCACCCCGACACCCAACTGAGCCTGTCAGTGACAATATCCGTACAGTCCGGTCCGTTCGTCTATGAGCATCGCATGGCGGGCCTAGGGGGTTGGTAAAAGTCAGACCCCCAAAAGCGGTACAAGTCGTGTCGGAGTGTAGCCCAGAACACCCTGAGATACTACTGGAATACCTACCAGCAAATCTCCTGCCTTGGCCAAGGACTTTTCATGTTCTGGCTCTCCTAGACACAGCACGACCTCACCCCCAATACCGGGAGAGACGAACCCCTGCAGATCCGCTCACTGCCTCCATGTGGCTCGGGACTGTACCCAACTAAAACCTGTTTGCACGACTCCTTTGAGCCGTGGTAGGGTAGTAATCAAAGTACAGTGGGAACTCATACGAGACAAATGACGACCCCAGGTCGATGAACTAACCTGTACACATGTCACCTGGGAACTGCTATCTGACGTCTGGTATATCCCAACTAGCAGGTTCCCGGCGAGTCCTGTCCGGTGTACTCATAACCCAATGAGCACCTGTATACATCTTAGGTGAACCAACTGACACCAGTGGCTTGTGAGACCGGCCACCGCCCCTCGTCGGGGTCTCGACTGTATACACTAGTCTACTCTGGAGAAACGATGCCCTGTCTCGAATCTCCCACGACTAGGGACCTTTTAAGGATGTGCTTGTAGACCCCAGCTCCCACTTATATGATCGCCCTCATACTGCTGGAAGTCAAGCAAGAATCCTAGGGGCTTTATCAACGTGTAATAGCGACGTGTCATGTCACCTAAAGCAGTACACGATGATAAAGGTAAACCAGATAGCATACTATCATCTCGAGTAAGACTGTCCTACCGGGATAGGTCCTCCCCTCAATCATTGCAATCACGTGCCTGTGACCCAATAATTGACTCTGAGGGCACTATCTCCAACACTACCTTTCTTGCTTTTCTCAAACTATTCCTACCTTTCGAATGTAAATTTTTCACTTTCAAACTTTCATTATCAAATTTTTTTTGTGCTTATATATAGTATAATGCAAAGTAATGCGTGAATAAGCACAAAACTCCCCCAAAACTGTTCACATCAGTGGCCTCACTGATGTCATCTGTTAAGCTTAAAAAAAACTGTAGACTTGAGAGAAAAAGTTAGTAACGGAGACATGAATAAATGACTGTGAAAATCTCCCCCAAACTTATTTTTGGCTCATGATTTTTGTAAAAAAATATTTTTTTTCAAGAGCCAAAATATTTTCTCCCCCTTTCAAACTTGAGTAAAATAGTATTAAGCATTTAAAATTATGAGGGGGGTTAAAGTTATTGGTCAATATAAATCTTTACAAAGACCAATAGTCAACACCAACCATTCAAAAATTTTATCGATATAACGCACTGGTTGGTAGAAGAACATGTCACCTATTGACATGAAGAAGAGGGGAGGGGAGAAGAGGTGGTATAGAACGGGTTTACGTCTTGGTTCATAGAGATGAAACCATAATGGTGGATTACTCGTATTCTCGTGATTGTTAAGAAGAAGGGGTGACAGTTCAACTTCTTTAGGTTGGGGTTGATTCATCACAACGCCCATATTTTCTAAGAATGCGAGTTCTTCAGCGAGTATTTTTTCAAAACTTTTATCGATATCCCGAATAATAATCTTATTGGAAAGAACGGGATGATACTCGGACTCCATAAAAGTTTCATAATTAGCGTTAGATGTTGACCCGGATAACTCGATAGAAGGGTCCGTATGTGTATAATAAATAGCAGGGTCAAACAACAACGTAATAGCGGAGTCGGGATCAGTATCGTGAAGCTGTTCAAATTTGTTGCTGTAGGAATTTATCGCTTCGAAAGATAATACTTGAGCATAGGGTTCGGAGGGTTCACTTCCTAACTTGTAAATGTTAATCTTAATTGACATCTTCCCGAAAGATAGGGTCATAGAGCCGTTTCGACAATTGATTATAGCGTTGGAAGTCGCAAGAAAAGGTCGATCTAAAATCACCGGGATTTGGTTTCGTGGGTTCGCTACAGGTTATGTATTTATAACGATAAAGTCTACAGGGAATATAAATTCTCCGACTTTGATTAACACGTCCTCTAGCTCATCCCTAGGTTAGGTGATAGATCGATTGGCCATCTGAAGAGTACAGTACGCCGGTTTTAACTCTCCGATCCTTAATTGCTCATACACAGAATACGGAAGCAAGTTAACACTAGCGCTTAAATCGAGTAGAGCACGATTGATAGTTTTATTCCCAATAGAAATAGATATTGTAGAACTTCCGGGGTTCTTTCGTTTCTTGGGTAGTTGTTGTGTAAAAGCAGTGCTCATGTTACTCGTTAAGAATACATTTTTCAGCACTTGAGTTTTTCTCTTCCTAGTGCACAAGTCCTTTAAGAATTTTGGATAAGACGGAATTTGTTGAATAACATCTAGGAGAGGAATGTTTTTGTTAACTTACTTAAAAATTTCCACAACCTTCTCTATTTGTGGACTTGGTCTGTTGCCCCTTAACCTGTTTGGATAAGATGCTTTATCAATAAGGGTTGGGTCCAATATTGGAGAGGATTGTGAGGATGGAATGGATCCCAGAATGGAATGGGGATCGTTTTAGATAGACTTGAGAAAGTGGGCTGAGTGTTTGAGCCTTGGGGAATACGGAGAATAGGCTCGGAAGAAGGTGAGGGACTAGATGAAGTAGGAGAAGAAGTAGAAACCGGGGTGTTATTAATATCATCAACGTCATCAACGTGTTCACCCACTTGGTTATCCCGTACTCTTCCCGATCTCAATGTGTTTACGACACTCACATTATAACTTAGTGAGTGGCTAAGATTCGGTATAGGTTGAGATAGAAGTTTTCTTTTCTCTCTCGCACTCATCGCGGTATTTATTTGTGCAAATTGTGCTTCTATCGATTTTATACTTTCACCGTGGGAGGAGGTGGTCTGTGATAGTGTTCGGATAGAAGAGTTAATATCATCTGTCGATTGCATAGAATGTTTAATAAACATATTCAAGCTTTGTTCGAGTGCAGAAGGTTTATCGGTACCGGCAAAAGAATTATTATAAGGATCAAAGTTGTTGGTCGGGTTTTGAAAAGGTTGTGGTTGAAAGGGGTGCTGACTCGGTTGTGGTGGTTGTTGTTGCTGTGGAGGAGGTCTTTGATAGTTGCTTTGGAACTGATTTTAATTTTGGGTTGGTTTTGGTTCCAAGCAGAATTAGAATGATTCCTCCATCCCTGATTATATGTAGAAGAATAAGATTCATTTCTAGGTCGCTGCTGAAAAGTAGCATTAATTTGGTCTTGACCTTAAAACGGTGGATTCAAAGAACATTCTTCCGTCAAATGTGATGAGTTGGAACAGCAACCACACACGGTTTTGGGAAGCGTAAATTGGTTTGGGGAGGCTGAAAAGACTTTGTTTTCAATAGCATTGAGTTTCTTTTGTATCGCGGTCATTTCAGCTTTCATTGCAATGGAAACTTCGAGCTGATGGACACCTGCCCTAGATGATGATGGTCTAACGCTTTTCCACTGCAAAGTTTGTTCAGCGAGATCTTTCAGAAATTGCCAAGCTTCACCATCATCTTTAGATAGGAAATGACATTGACACATGGTTTCAAGCATCTGTTTTGTTGCTGAATCAATACCCTCATATATAATGTGACAAAGGTCCCATCTATTGATTCCGTGATGAGGGCATTATAGAAGATGATCCTTAAACTGTTCAAAATATTTCCAGAATGGTTCATTGGGAAGTTGGGTAAACTGATTAATCTCGCTTCGAACGCGGGCGGTCTTATGATTGGGATAATTTTTTTAAGGAATGCTACAACGAATTCATCCCATTTGGCAATAGAATGTGCGGCAGTGTTATAAAGCTATTTTTCTGCTAGATCACACAAACTAAAAAGGAGAAGACGTAATCTCATAGTATCCACAGAAAGTTGTGACGTGCCGATCATTGCGCATACGTTTTCGAATTTGTTTATAAAAACGTATGCATCTTCGGATTCAAGCCCGTGAAATTTGAGCAACAATTTAATGAAGTGGGGTTTAATTTCAAAATTATCTCTATTGGCTGGTGGAATAGATAGACAGGTAGGAAGGGGTCTACGTAAGGGGTAGCATCTTTACTGGAGAGAAATGCACGGTGGATTCTGCGCACCTACAGGTGGTGGCAGGGTGGTGGTGGTAAAATCTGATGGATAGCCGTCCATCGCGGATGTGGTGGGTGGAGGGAAAAAGAAGATAAAGAATTACCGACTTCGGAGTCGATAGACGAAACGCGGACAAGACGGGCACTAGAATCCCGTGTCCAGCTGAGCATGTACTAAGCAGGTTTAGCGCACGTGGCAGCGTGTGTGTGATTAAAAAAAATTGGTTTGTTTTGAAAAATATCGGACTTGAGACAAATTACACAAAAATGCACAAACAACCCTCGAACTAAGGTCACCTAGGTCAAGTCACTAGACCGCTTCTAGACTTCCAAAGGACAAACCACATGATCAATCCTCTACCACCTCTTTATTACTCGTGTGGTCAGGTAAGTGGGAGGTATCCACTATACGAATCACCGAAAATAACGGGCATAATTAAGTAACCACTTTTCTTAGACACACTTGCCTAGACACCATAAATAGTAATGCGGATAAGCGATAGATTACTCATGACCTTCCTCTGTCCTTATTGAGCGCGACGGTCCTTAGAGTCTTGATCTAAATATTTTTTAATTAATATAAGATTATGCGGATGCTCGTTTTGTGATTTGTGGGGCTTAGGAAGGGTGATAAAATCCCAAAATCTGAATTGTGGTCTTGCCCCTTAAAGTTCGTATTAAAATATACATAAACCAATTACAAAACACACAAAAAGATTTTTGAGCGGCGATATTTTACAAAGAATCCTACAGAAAAATATATTATTGGATTTTTCAGAGGAGAGAGAAAGAGATAGAAAAGTTACCAGAGAAATTTGGATGCAGAATTCCCCAACTCCGCCGCCCAATCGCCGCAAAATTCACCCTTTTGCCGCGGTTCCGCCGCTATTTAGAGGTTTCTTTGTTTAATTTTTTCACTGTGGCCTCCGTTTCTCCTCCGGGTCTTGATGAATGTCTTTGAATCTTTATCTCCTCGCTCAAATGACTCCAGATTCACTCGCAAAAATCGCACACTAATCGTTAAATACACAATTTGCTATTTTGTTTTATTTTTTTGATATGAATCGAATAAGAATTCAACACGAATAGTAAGAAAAAAATTACGTACGTATTCCCGGCAACGACGCCATTTGATTGATCTGTTTTAAAGAAGTGTTTGTAGAATAACCGCAATTAATAACGGTGTGGCGTGTAGCTAGACCGAGATGAGTACGGGTCGTTCTCAGGGAAACGTGGAATCTTTCAATCTTACTTTAGACGTGTTGAAAAAGAGTAAGAATGGAAGAATAAAAAATAGTGGAGAATAGTTTCTAGATTTACGTCAAAATATGGATGTAGAAAATAGATCTAGTTTAAATAAAGATGTAGATTTTATATCAGAAGAGAGCTTGTAGGGTTCGTTCGGATTTAGTAGTAATGGATGACGAATAAAAATGACTCTTTTTATCTGTTGATAGATTTAAAATTAGATTGATAGTGATGAATGAGTATTAGGGTTCTCGGAAGAAACTAGGGTTTCCACACTATTGACCCTTGTCCTTTCATTGATCTCTATTCATGTCTAGTTTTTAACAAAACAATTGTTAATCTAATATCAAATCGCGGTCAAAACTATCAATAAATTGATCGCGCGCCCGATTAGGATGTTAATATTTATTTTGCTAAACTTTATAAACTTCATAAGACTTAAAAGAAATTAAGAAATTTTTCATTTTCCATTGATCTACCATAATCCTACGAATTCTATCAAGTGGTGAATTACTTGCGCATGATGGAGATAGAAGAACGGATAGAGATCATGATGTAAATAAAAAATAAATGCAATAAGAATAAAACAACTAGCTTTATTAATCAACTTGATCAATTACACTTTTTGTTCGTTTAGAAAGTGGAATACAAAATCCTAGTTTGCTTCTCAATCCATCTTGAAGGAGGTAAATGAACAGCCGATTGATCAACCTGGATGCGTAAGTCAACTTGAACTTCGTGATCTCTTCGATTTGATGATCTTCTAAAAGGGGCTCTGGGTTCTATTTATAGTCACAGAAGCTGCAATCTCTAGATTCCATAAATTAGGGTTTGTTGAGACGATCCTACACAGAAAATCCCAAATCCCAACTCCCCCATATAGCAGCGGATCCGCCGCATATTGTAGGGTTTGGCCGCGGTTGGGCCACACTTTGGTGGGGTCTTGGATGCAAATTTCTGGAGCTTCATCTAGTTGACATGTGGTGATCTTTTGGATATCTGGATTTTGGAAATCTTCTCTAAGTCTCTGCCAGAATTGATTTCTTTGATTTACTTTAATATTTCGGCAGATTTGATCTCGATATCTCGGATTTCCTTGATTCCAATCCTGATATAGTTTCTGCACAATATCTCAACAAATAATATTAGTAATATTTGGTGTTTTTGAGATATTATCCTAACCATGTTATATGATATTATATTTTAAGAATATTAATTAAGGATATTTGATATGATATGCATATTTAAATTATCAAAATATTATATAAATATTATATGAATATATCTTCCTTCATAATATTAATTATAATATATAAACATATGAAAATAGTATTTTTTTACAGATAAACGCTCATATGTGTCATATTTATAATAAACACTTTTAGATATTTAAGAAAACTAAGGAAAATGTCATGTCAAAAGTGCAGTTTTATTGACTGAACAGAAACTCACATGTATTTTTCATGGTAAAAGAAAACACGGAACAATAGCATATTAATATAGAAGCATTTTAACTTAAAATGCCCTAGTATTAATAACGAAAAAATTAACACGAACATTTCATCTTATACTTAAGCCTTTCTATCATTTTACTAGACCGTCTTCATGGCTAAAGTTATACATAGTGGATGATATGTTATTCTGTAATGCTTATAGAACATGGGAGAGAAGAATGTGGGAAAATCCATTCAAACAAGCCGAGAAAATTGGAGGCCTCTTTCTTTTACCGCAGGAGACCATGTAACCCGCGACATGAGTATTGTTAGAAGTGTTATACAACAATTCTCATGAGAGCCAGCAATTGATCAAAGTGTTTCGAAAGACCGATTGAAGTGAATTTGTCATAAGTGCCATATGATAATATGTGTTCAAATATGCCATATGTGTTTATTGGTAGAAAAAAATAAATTTGAATGAAAGTGGTAGTGTGGTATATGTATCCATAAGAAGAGTGAATTTCAGTTAAAAACCCCAATTTAAAAATGGTCACGGTTAGTGCTATATTTTCCTCTTATTTTCTCCCTCTTTATGAGTATCACATCCCTTTTTTATATCACGACACCGTATTACTATGTAATTCACACTTAAGCCGTCACGGTTCTCATTTCTATTATTAGAACATCAAGTTATGTTAAAAAGCATTAACAGAATCCACGGACTATCCTATTGTTGTTATGGCAATATATTCAAAAGGTTAACGTGACCAAGGAAATAAATGGCATCAAAGCTCGGATAATTTGGATAATACAAAATTCAGCGACCTATTCCGAGATGTTGATTTGAACAACAATAGGATAGTCCGTGGATGCCACTAGTATGGAAAAATACGTCAACTGCAGTTCGGTTGTAGAAGTATATGCATCGGAGATGCCACTAGTATGGAAAAATGCATCGACTCTATAAATCTTCAATCCTAAATGAATACAATTCTTCAGCAATAGAACGTTCAAAGTTCTGAGCCAAAGAACGAAAAAGGGCGCCGCATAACTAGTGAATGGCCAATAACTGTACGAATGTAACGATGCCTTGTTTTCTCACACCTTAAACCTCCTCTCGGTATCATGAAGCCATGAATCTGACGCAAAGAATATGGAATAGACGATAGAGGCCCCGAAAGAGCAACTTCTTTCCAGAAACCAATAAATCCGTCGACTTGATGGCTGCTTCTATGCATAGTCTATGCATAGTCTAAAAGTGAGAGTGATTTTCCTAATAATACAGGAATAAATAACAGACGAGAGTTGCTAAAAAATGTGATTCATGTGTATAACCACAGAAAAATAGATGTTACTATAACTTTATAACATCATAGACTTATTGAAATACATATATTTCCTATATTATTATATACACTGCATATGTTGTGTTATCATTGTATCATATTCGAATATGAATTTATTCCAAAATTATTTGTATGATATCCCACTCCAGCTGTGTTGTATAATATCAATAAGTTCAATAGTAAGTAGTTGACATATATATACTAAGCTACACTATAAACGTTTACCACGAATCATTTATCCATCTCAAATTGTTCGTGGTCAGGGGACATAGACAATGTTCTATTGACATATAAATGTTGCTTGATAGGCAACCCTTTGTAAATATATTTGCAACCTGTTCTTGTTATCATACATAGGTTGTTTGCACTTCATTGGATTCCATTTTCTCTCAAAAAAAAAATGATAATCAACGTGATGCATTTCTTTCTAATTTCGATCATGAATTAAGGACAGGATTTGCAGCAATAGCCAAGGAAATTTTGGTGATATTTAGATCAACAAATGATGAGATAAAAAAATCAAAACCATTAATGATGATTAAGACATGATTAAGGAGATTAACGGGTTTGAGGTGAAATTAATCTGTGGAAATTATTCCAATTGATATAGATTGATTATGATGATGTGGAAATTATCATCAATTTGACGAAAGCAACTATGGACAATTTTGGAAAGTTTGTGCCAAATTTGAACCGTTCAATCAAGTTTTTTTCATGTCACACTAGACACTTGGTGGTATGCAAAGTGAGATGTATTGGAGTCAAAATACCAAATTTCCCTTGAAAATACCTTATTTTAAATTGTTAGTGGGTATCTCAAATAAGCGGGAATCTTTGATAGCGGATATCTCAAATAAGCAGGGATCCTTTGTTGGCGAGTATCTCTTTTGGCCAGGTCAAAATGAGATACACGCCACAAAAATAAAGTGCCGACGGGTATCTTTTAAGATACCCGCATGTGCAGTTAGGGGGCATTTAGTGGTTTGTTTTCACCCCGCTACCTCTAGCACTACTACATACAGTCAATATTAGAGACCGTAAAGAACGGTCTCCAAAAAAAATAAACGGTCACCAATGTATATTAGCAACCATTAAAATTTTAAACGGTTGCTAAAACACAGTCGCTGATACATATATTAGCGATCATTCATGAACGGTCTCTAATATGAACGGTCGCTAATATAGATATCAGGGACCGTTTGTTTCGGTCGCCAATAAGGCGACACGTGGACTTCCCATCGAATTTAACTGTTTCCTAATATCAGCGAACAATCACTGATAAGGTATTAGCGACCGTTCCTGTAATTAATACGGTCGCTAATACCTATTTTTTCTGGGGAAAAAATTACAGAAAAATTCTATATTCAATACAATAATACACAAAATCACAATATATTATGTCACAATAGCTTTTCGCATACAAATCAATATATATGCACAGTTCACAATATATATCAACAACTCAAACGAATACATATGCATACTAACCAACATATAAACACTATCCACTGTATATCCACCAATATCAACAACTCAATCAAACACATATGAACAAAAATCTTAATAAACAAGCAGACATAAACTAAATTGTTTTGAATACAAACAACACAATACATACGCTATATATGTCCAACAATACGAAAAAAATCCAAATCACGCACAATAGAAACAAATAAATAAATACATGAACTCAAATCATAATCTTCGAAACAACATTAGCTATACTAACACACACACACCTATATATATGCGTACATCACTAACTCCCGCCATTTCCATCACCAAAACATAAACCTTTCGCCGTTAACTTATAAGAACCCTACGAAAATACAACATGAATTTTAAACATCAAAACACAACACAGTTTAATTGTACGTTCAAATTTCTGTAAATAATAACTATGCGTACCTCACTAACTCTCACCGCTGCCATCGCCACCAGAATCTCACCTTGAATAGTATCGATTCACATCGTCGAAATGCTCCTGCGAAAAAAGTTACCTAAATACCCTCCCTATGGGGTTGGCTGATCAGGATTATACGGTTCCTATGGCGGAGGGTGAGGGTAATAAGGATCTTGTGGCGGAGGCTGAAGATAGTACCCTTCTTGTGATTGCGAAGGCGGAGGATAAGGGTAGTATGACGTTCTCTGTGATGGGGGGGGGGTAATACTGTCGCTGCGTCAGAGAAGGGTAATATGCCGACTGCGACGACCATGGACCTTGTGCGGACCACGGTTGTGGAGGCGAAACGTATTGTTCCCACCGTGTCTCCATTTGAGCTCTCCAAGCCGCTTTATCTCCCGCTCTCTTCTTATCTGCTTCACCCCTCCTCCTGAGCTTCTCCTCCAGCTCATTGATCCTTTGTGCCTTAGCCTATTATTGGTTGGAACGAGCGGTCGACGAGATTGAAATAGTTCTTCTTACATATAGGAGAATACACCCGCGTCCCCTCGAATGAGGGAAAAACTGCCCTATAATAGATACCCTGCGTCCGTAAGAAGAGGATTGTCGGCCGGATATTCGGGATTTGATTCCTGATGGCTCCTCTCCGCCTTTTCGAAATCCTTCTTCGATAAATAAAACAATAATTAATTTTCTCTACGAAGTTAACAAGTGTAATTAATTTACTAAAAAGAATTAAAAATACAGCTTACCACATGTAAAGTGGCTATATCCATCCTTTCTTCTGACATGCCCTCTCATGTACAATGCCTCCTGAGTCTCAGGGAGGCTCAGCTTTTTTCCAGGTTTCTCCTGGAACGGATATTTAATTTATTTATATGTGAAGATATGTAATGTCACATCCCGCTTCCCAGTAGACGGTGACGGCACGTGATAAGCCTGCGACGTATTTATTTCGAGAAGGTCATTTCCCGGAATAAATACGCTAAGCGTAATTGGGCAATATAAAAATGACAAGAAATGTGACATGAGATTTAAACTTCAATAACTTTATTTATATTCAACTTGATACATTTACAATACACGAGTTCAACTGAAAAAGAAATACAAGAACAGAACTGCCTAAACATGTAGTATATATGAACTAAAAGAAAGATGAGTTAAGCTAAGCTTGAATAGTAGTCTGGTCGTAAACCCCTGCAGTCGCTTCTATCTCCTCAGTCTCTAGACCACCTGACGAACATCCAAAATAAGAAAGAGGTGGGTGGATGCTTGTCAGCAAACTTTTGCTTGGTAAGTTCTCAAAGAAAGGTGTGAAGTATAAAAGTATAATGATAAGTTGGAAATGGATATCATGAAGCAATGGACCAGGGGACATGGTGATTAAATATGTCATTTAATATAAGCATGGAAATTCTAAGTAACATGGAAAAGTAACATGAGTATAGTATAACATGGTCGTATAGTGTAGGTATAGAGAACATGATGTGCATGTAAGTATCCTAAAAAGATTACTAATAAGGTAAGCTAACTAACGTGAGTTCAACGGGTGAGTATCAACCAAATCTCAAGAGTGCTCTTGAACCCAACATGTTGTAATCCAGGGGTAAGGAACCACGGGCCCTCACGATAGTTAGCAACAGGACTTTGACCGTCGTCGAAGTATTTCAAACTCAACAGGCTATAATCCAAGAGAAAGGAAACACGAGCCCTCATGATTGTTAGTATTCGTGATTGCTTGTATTCGTGATGGTTAGCTGGGAATCTTAAGATTTCATTGGCCTCACAACTCAAACTACCCCAACATCCCGCGTATATTAGTCTATAGTTAAAGTTACAAGTCTTGCTCGAATCCATGAATACATCAAGTTGGAAGATTGAGTTCATATCAATATTAAGTTTTCGTGTCAAGTGTTCATGTATTCATATCAAGTTGTATTCATAGTTCGAGTCAAGTCGTTTCAATAGTAACCATTATGTTCTGGTATACATGTTGAGTTCATATCAAGTCATAGTATTCAAGTATTCAAGTTTTGGGATATTCAAGTTCAAGTGTTCAGGTTCATGATCATGTACGTTCAAGTTTGTGTTTGAGGTTATATTCGAGTTCAAGATTGTATTCATGTTATAGTCAATTTCATATGAATGGATTTCACTTTTGAATTTTTTAAGTTCGGGAGTAATCGGAAAACTGCTTCACATGGACGACAGGATTTGTGTCTTTTTCCAAGACAATTATCATTGATAACTCAATTAATTTGCAGTGTTGTCTATTCGAAATAGGCAAGCACTCATTTTCTCCGGCTTCCTGAGGCTCAAAAGAAATGATATCTGTTAAACCTATATTAATCTAGAGTCCCTAAAGATTTATTTTAGTTGTTTATTATGTATTTTGCATGTTTGCATTTCTTGAGGGGATTTCATGTAAAATGTTTTAAAAATAAATCTTGAGGGTATTTTTGATAAAAACATGTTAATTCGAATGTCTAGAGTTTTTATAAAAATGTATTTTAGATTTAGTGGTGTTTTAGTGATGAAATCTAGCTTTTAACAGTTTATGGTATTATTATGAAAACTATACTTTTGGAAACTTGGTAGTATTTTCTTGAAACTTTAATCTTTCATTTAAAAATATAACTTTCATAAATTGTTTTTATTGAAAATACGGATTCATAATTTATATAAATTTTCAACGATTTAGTTTGTTTTAAAAGTCGTATTCTTTAGAATCGTATTTTTTTATCCCTTTCGAGGCCGAATTCTCCGTGAGGAGCTCTACATCTCGTTCTACTATCTCAAGGACGTACGATAATCCGCACCATCCATAAGTGGATCTCTTAAAGAGAGTTGTAGAGGCGTAATTACAAATATTTTCAAATAGCGATTAAAAGTAGTTTTAGAAAGCGAGGGTATTTTCTTAAAAATTGATTTCTTTTAAAACAACGCTACAAATATATGATCGTGCTATGATTCAAAAGTGTGCGTGTGGGGTAGGTCGTTACCCCGTGCATGATCTATATAATCAAGTCATAAAAACTAGCACTTTAATAAGAATAATAAAACTTGGTATTTTAGCGTTACTTGTATTCTATTATGGTTTTTAACATGTTACGATTCCATTTTTCATACATATAAAAATTAGATATGGTAATATATATTTCTCTTGTTAACATTGCATGGAGATGAATATGTTAAGGTTTTGCAACGATTATATTTCTAGTTAAATTAATCACTAAACCGTATTTGTGATCATGAGAGGTGAGGCAAAATAAAGAGAAGTAGAGGGGGACTTGCTCGACAACCGCTCGTACTCATATGAGCAATGGAATGGAGAGAGGTGTTCTCGGTTTGAAGAACTGAGACCGACGGCACACTGAAAGATGTTCTGGTTGATTACAAGGAAGATAGGTTTCGATGCGTGGTTGTTGCGGAGTCTACGACGGCGATGATGTTGGATGGCGGAGACATCGTTGGTGATGATGATGAGTTAGAGGATGCTTGGCCAAGGTACGTTGTCATCATGGTGGAACGAAGCTTCAATGTCTACGGTGATGGTTCCACTAGGACTTGAGAGGAATAAGTTTTGAGAGGGTTTTGGTTGGGTGCAGTCCCGAGCCACATGGAGGCAGAGAGTGATTGTCAGGAATTTGTCTCTCCCGATATTGGGAGTCGATATTGCACTGTGTTCGGTTGGCTAGAACCATAAGACCTTGGTCAAG
The DNA here is from genome assembly GCA_030015575.1 of Agapanthus africanus. Lineage (NCBI taxonomy): Eukaryota > Viridiplantae > Streptophyta > Magnoliopsida > Asparagales > Amaryllidaceae > Agapanthus > Agapanthus africanus. The sequence goes on along the minus strand of CM057348.1, from coordinate 198,112,202 downwards.
GAAGTTGAGAACTACTGATGGTTAGATCAGTAGTTTCTCGGATTGGTCCTGAACCAAATCGACACAACTTATCAGGTCAGTAAGGGTCTGACGTTTACCACCCCCTAGACCCGGTATGCTATACTCTTAGATGAAGAGACCAGACTGTATGGAGATTGTCATGGATAGGCTCAGTAGGGATCCGGATGAGTTTGCTCATCGGCCTTCTTTTCGACAGGTACCTTAGTAGCTGTTACGTACAGCTAGTGCCGCTGATGTGCTTGTGGTTAAACCCACTGCGACTAGTTAAATTAGTCACTAAACCGCATTCGTGATCATGAGAGGAGAGGAAAAATAAAGAGAAGTATAGGGGGACTTACTCGACAATCTCTCATACTCGTATGAGCAATGGAATGGAGAGAGATAGCCTCGGTTTGAAGAACTGAGACCGACCGCACACTGAAAGTGTTCCGGTTGATTACAAGGAAGATAGGTTTCGATGCGTGGTTGTTGCGGAGTCTACGACGGTGATGATGTTGGATAGCGGTGACGTCGTTGGTGATGATGATGAGGAGTTAGAGGATGCTTGGCCAAGGTACGTTGTCAACGTGGTGGAACGGAGCTTCAATGTCTACAGTGATGGTTCTATTAGGACTTGAGAAGAATAAGTTTTGAGAGGGTTTTGGTTGAGTGCAGTCCTGAGCCACATGGAGGCAGTGAGTGATTGTCAGGGATTCGTCTCTCCCGATATTGGGAGTCGATATCGCACTGTATTCGATTGGCTAGAACTATAAGACCTTGGCCAAGGCAGTTGAGAACTACTGATGGTTAGATCGGTAGTTTCTCGGATTGGTCCTGAGCCAAATCGACACGACTTATTAGGTCAGTAGGGGTTTGACGTTTACCACCCCTAAACCGGTATGCGATACTCTTAGATGAAGAGACCGGACTATATGGAGATTGTCACGAATAGGCTTAGTAGGGATCCAGATGAGCTTGCACTTCGACCTTTTTTCGACAGGTATTTGGGTAGCCATTATGTTGGATATAGTGCCCTCAAAGTCAATTATTGGATCGCAGGTACGTGATTGCAATGATTGAGGGAGGACCTATACCGGTAGGACATTCTTGCTCGAGATGATAGTATGCTATCTGGTTTGTCTTTATCATCGTATACATGCTTTAGTTCACTGTTGCATGTTGATAGAGCTCATAGGATTCTTGCTTGACTTCCAGCAGTATGATGGCGATCATATACGTGGGAGCTGGGGTCTATAAGAACATCCTTAAAGTGTCCCTAGTTGTAGGAGTTTCGAGACAGGACATCGATACTCCAGAGTAGACTAGTGTATACAGTCGAGACCCCGACGAGGGGCGGTGGCCGGTCTCACAAGCCATTGGTGTCAGTTGGTTCACCTAAGATGTATACAGGTGCTCATTGGGTTATGAGTACACCGGACAGGACTCGCCGGGAACATGCTAGTTGGTATTATACATATCGTCAGATAGCAGTTCCCTGGTGACATGTGTACAGGTTAGTCTGTCGACCTGAGATCGTCATTTGTCTCGTGTGAGTTCCCACTGTGCTTTGATTACTACCCTACCACGGCTCAAAGGAGTCGTGCAAACAGGTTTTAGTTGGGTACAGTCCCGAGCCACATGGAGGCAGTGAGCGGATCGTCAGGGATTCGTCTCTCCCGGTATTGGGGGTGATATCGCGCTGTGTCTAGGAGAGCCATTATACGAAATCCCTGGCCAGGGTAATCGAGATTTACTGGTAGGTATTCCAGTAGTTTCTCATGGTGTTCTGGGCTACTCTCCGACATGACTTATACCGCTATTGGGGGTCTGACGTTTACCAGCCCCCTAGGCCCTATATGCGATACTCATAGACGAACGGTCCGGACTGTACGGATATTGTCACAGTCAGGCTCAGTAGTGTTTCAGGATGAGTTCGCTCATCAACTTCCCTTTCGTTCAATACATAGGCAACCGTTACGTCCAGCTAGTACCTCTGACGTGCTAGTGGTTATACCCAGTGCCAGTGTATTGATGAGTCATTAGAGTCCCCTACAGACAGTTTCCCAAGTTCGGGCGAAACATTGTAGAGGCCGTATAGTTTTATGGCATGGTTTGATCATATTCGTGCATTTGTGCGCGGATCAGGATCGGACGGATAATACTAGCGGGCTTTGTTTTAAGCCGGATCCTAGTATTATTTTGTAGGAATATTTTTGTTTCGTTGGCCATGCCCGTTAAATGCACTCATAATGACTCACCAAAACAAAAGAAAAACCCATGCCCTGCCTCACAGTGCAGCCCACGGAATTGGCCAGGAAAGATTGCAGAAATTTGGCAAGAAGGATTGCTAACAGAGCTCACAATATATTAAACATTGAATCTAATGTTTAAGACGGAAAAAGAAAACTGAAAACTCCCAAAATAATCCCGTAACGAATTACGAGATTACACCTCAACTGTAAATACATACCCGCATTTATATTCGGTCGGAATACAAATGCGGGTATGTATTTACAGTTGAGGTGTAATCTCGTAATTCGTTACGGGATTATTTTGGGAGTTGCCAGTTTTCTTTTTCCGTCTTAAACATTAGATTCAATGTTTAATATATTGTGAGCTCTATTAGCAATCCTTCTTGCCAAATTTCTGCAATCTTTCCTGGCCAATTCCGTGGGCTGCACTGTGAGGCAGGGCATGGGTTTTTCTTTTGTTTTGGTGAGTCATTATGAGTGCATTTAACGGGCATGACCTTGGGCAGTATGGGGTTGATGTGCATGAGGTGGCTGATTTTCCTTGGTGGGAGGTTCCCTGCAAACTCGCCAATTCTTTAACGGGAAAGTTTTTCTTGTGGTGGTGGGCCGCTAGTTTCAGGGGGATCCTTGCATTTTCGCCACTTGGAAAAAGTAAGGGTTTTTCTGCGGTCAGTATGGCGGCACTCATTTGGTGGGTGAATGATCAATCCTTGATAAGCTTTCTTGAGTTTTTGATTCACTGCCAATTTTTTTCCCCTCTTGCAAACACAACTTGGCAAAATCCAGAGAGCTCATTGCTTCTCACCTCACTTGCATAATCTCATATGTTCACAATCTATCCTTGGCAACTCCAGTTTACCTCCACTCAAATGCTTAGGTATCTTGAGACAAAATATTCTACATCTTCTCTACTTCATTCTTGGACATGTCGGCTAGCAAATTTCATGTCCGAGTTGCCTCTGTTCGAGGCGGGAGCCTGTATAAAGATTCAATAACGTGGTGCCACATCGACGAGCGAGATTGGGGAGCGAACTTCGTCGGCGCAGCAGCGGGGAGCTTGGTGTGGAGATTAAAGACCGAAGGACACGGATCGATCGGTATAATCTTTCCAAACTCTTTTAAATATTGCTAGTTTACGGTTAATGGAAAGATCTGGAAATTGGGTTGCGGTAGCGCCGGTTTTGTAAAAAGTTTTTGTTCCGCATTTGGCGTTTGACGGCCGGGATGCCGCCGCATCCCAACATGGTATCAGAGCCACGCCATTAACCGTATACTAGCTTGTTCTAACATGTTTAAAAGCACGATCAGACAAAATTTCCAAAACCACATTTTCAAGTTCAAAGTTTCTGTCGAATTTTTTTGTGGTCTAAAAATTATTTTGAGTGTTTCAGAAAATCAGGCAGGCTTTTATAAGACAACTGTAAAATTTTGGTAGCAAGTTCCCTCTGTAGCGCCGCGGAACCACGGCCGTACCCACGTGTTGGCCGCGGTTCCGCCGCAGTTTTGAGTTTTCAGTGCACTAAATTTTTGCTTTGGGTCTTTAACTTGGAATTAGGGTTTCTGGAATATTTTGTTTGGGCCCAGATTTTATTTTGAGTACTGGATTTGTACTTGGGGCCTACTTCGGGAAGTTTTGTCGATCGAGATTTTAAATGTGTTAGTTTACAGTGGTTACATTATATCTGCGACCGTGAATGTCATTTGATCGGTAAATCTTGTCTAATCGCTATAGTCCTTTTAGACGGATTTGCGAACGTGACATTCACGTTGATGTTCTGTATTGTGCTGTGATGTCGCGGATTTGTCGTGATGGATAACTCCTGTGCAATGGTAGTGCAGTTTGGATTTATTTGTACATTTGATATTGCGGGGCGAGTGTCCGACATGTGGACTGCCGTCACTGCCTGTTTGTATATTATTCTTTTGGGGTACGATCGGGATGAGGTCGATGTACCCGTTGTATATTTTTCTTTTCTTTTCTGTACTAGGATTAGCCCACGGTGGGGTGCACGTATAGCCGGGTTCTAGAGGGCAACGGGCCCGCATCTCATAACGTTGAGACGGAGGGGGCTTCACTCTAGAATTGGCGGGCTATTTGCCGCACTCGTAGGGGGTACAGGTTGACCCAAGGAGGAGTGCTCAAGTTACCGAATTCCGTGAAGTGCTGGGTGGTCCATTCACTTTACTGAAGGGGGCTGCCTCACTTCAGGTTTTGGCAGGTAACTTGTCGCGCTCGTAGGGGTCTAGGTTTTCATTTCACAGGCTATCCATATAACCAGGGGAACGTCAGGTTTCATTTGCGGCTCTATGAAACCCGGGGGTCCCAGATTATCTGTATTGTTCTGTGATGCTTATTACTTTTCTGTGATGTTGCATTTATCATACTTGGAGCGATTATTATATATTGATATATATACTAGTAGATGTTGTATATGTTTTGCACCCGCGCTAGTCCAGTCCCCTCTTTGTCGTTAGTTAAGTAACCTAACGGGTGATGACGGGACCCAGTGGCGAATGCGGATGGCATATACGTACATTTTATTTTCGTTCTTTTGTGGTGTGATTAATTGATGGGACTGCGTTGATTCTTATCAATGCAAGGAAAACAAACCTATATTTGATATTGTCGGAACCAATTTTTCAAAAGCTGTTATTGCAAGGACGTTCTCTTTTGTTTTGCACAGTGGTATTCGGTTATGAATATCCAGCACCTCATTCGACGAGGCAAGGGCCGGGATCCTTTCATCGGGAGTGACCCCTTGGACAGAGCTTTGCGTCAGGGTAATAACTTCACTATAGTCGATTACTTTTTGCTTTGTATCGTGGTATTCAGTTTGGAATATCCTGCACCTCATTCCAGGAGGAAAGAGCCGAGATCCCTTCATCGGGAGTGACCTCTTTAGCAAAGGTTTTCGCCACTATAATTTTTATAAAAAGCTATCCGGTTTCTTCAACGATATTAAGTTCATTACGTTAATGGTTTTTCGCCAAAAACCAGCCGTAGCCCTCCGTCATTTAATATTAGTATTGCTTAGTATTCGTGTTACGTATGTTGACTGTGTCAAGGCGTAGTGTGCGGTAGCTCTGTAATGCTTTTCTGTCGCATGGATATGTGGATTGGTTAGGACAGTCGTACGGTCATGTTGACTGTGTCAAGGACTCGTACGGGTGGGTTTAATGCAATCAAGATAATGACGGGTTGAACTTGACTAGGATCCTTTGATATGTTGACCGTGTCAAGGTCACTTGGGTACTAGTGGTAAAAACACACATCGGGAGTTTCAAACATACAGAAAACTTGCCAGGCTTGCGCATACCTTCTGGAGTGTGGTGACTTGAGTGCCTTCCATCAAGTTATCATGCGATGATAGTTGGATCCCGATTCCCACTGATGAGTTGGTTTACTCCTCGGGTGATTCCGACTGATTCTTTTTTCAGGTTTGGGGGAGAATTTGAGAAAACAGTGGGAGGTTTCCTGATTAGATAAAATGATTAACCATTCTGATCTAGGTTATAGTGAACGCAGAGTGTTTCTACTTTTTCTCTCTTTGACTGCGACCATGACCCAACCTTAGACTATAACTCAGTGACCAAGTTAACCGAACTTTCTTATAACACTGGCTTTTGGATTGTCTGAGTTGCATACATCATTGCCACTCCTTCTTTTACCCTTTGCATTTCTCTAGAACACCTCGTATCACTACGAACATCCACTTCCATTGGATAAATCCATCGTATGGTTATATACGAACTCGAAGGAATTTCTTCGAGGATGGATTCAGGTTCTGGAGAGATAGAATAGGACTATTCAGTTATCTTTTCCTTTTACCTTCTCTCAGGTTGTGAGGGCTCCTAGGATTAGGAGAGGGTACACTTATTACACTTATTAGATAGTCTTCTTCCAAACCATATGCAGGTGTCGAAAGGTAGGGAATGAAGAAAACCAATTAGCCTAAGTTGGGTGTACAGAAAGTAATAAGTAAAGACAAATAAAGGGATCAGAAAGAGGGCAATGTAAATTGCGACTGTTAACATTCATGACCAAACCACGTATCTCATCGCCACTCTTAATTCACCTTTGTATTTCTCCAGAACATCCCGTATCACTACGAACATCCACTTCCATTGGATAAATCCATCGTATGGTTATATACGAACTCGAAGGAACTTTTTCGAGGATGGATTCTGGTTCAGGAGAAATAAGAATAAGGTTTATTCAGTTGTCTTTTATCCTTACCTTCTCTCAGGTTACGAGTGCTCCTAGGATTAGGACAGTACACCTATTATGCTTATTAGATAGTTTTCTTCCAAACCATAGGCTGGTGCCGAGCGGTAGGGAAGGAAGAAAACCATTAAGCCTAACGATGGTGTACAGAAGGTAACGACTAAAGACAAATAAAGGGAATTGGAGAGATGACAAAGAAATATACGGTTACAGTCATGAATCTGATAATGGAAGAGGCATTACTAGGAATACCCGGATTCCCCTTCGAAACATATTCATGTTTCAGTTTCACTGTGTATTGTTAATAGAAAACTGATTTCCCAATTAGACCCTTGTTCCAGGGTATGTATTTACCAGGTATGATTCTCACATCTGTATGGTTTTACAGATGATGAGTGGGAGTAAGTTATTGGGAATTAGGTGATCATCCTCATTATATCGGAATTCGTTGTAATTGGTGATATTTGAGAAAATCGCCTGGGTACAGTTTTCAACCTACAACGTAGTGAGTTTGAGTTATTCAACTCAGGGGACTTATACAAAGTATTGTATATTGTCCAGTGTCCATTAGGACAAAGGGGTTGGTCCTCGTACTGTATTCTGTTTACTTGTGACTTCTCAAGTTTTAGACAAGTGTTTCGTAGAAATACAAGGTCTAAGTTTTGAGAAGTTATAGGTAAAAGAATAAAGTAGAGAACCAGGTGTTGCAAGTGTTGGGATTCTTCAAGATGATCGAAAATGTAGATAGTTTTGTTTGGTATTCAGTTGATAGTAATGGTTTTGAGAAACTTATTTCTTTTTCAGGTTACTCATAATTGATGCACTCCTAAGTTGAGTAATGTTGATCGTCCTCTCTCCATTTAGTTAACCTGCACTGGAGACAGCTGCATGATTTGAATCTGGTTCCAATTAAATCAGTGCCTCTATTTCTATATAGTATATAGAATGGTTCGTATCTTAACGATGTTAAGGTACGGGGAGTTGTCCGGCTTATGCTTAAAACCAGACTCCGGATAACTCGAGGCACGTTTCTGTAATGGCAGTTTGTGGGTTAACCCGGGCTTTGACGAGGGTTGACTTTCTACCATCTGGAAGATCAATAGTGATATTGTTCTTGACTCACCACAGTTTTAGTAAAATGGATTTTTTCAGAAAACAGTAATGGGAGTATGGTAGAACTGGAAGAGATTCCAGAACCACAAACGATTACGGAAAATTTAATAGGACCTAAACATTCAATCAGGATTGACATTCCATTAGCCACTCCGCAGATATGGTGGGTAACCTCAGGCGCCCGAGAGGTACTTCGGTATTCTCCAAGACGGTGACAGGGAGGTTCTTGTTTACCCAGACTTGCCATTACTGCTGTTCCAGACTATGAGACCCGGCAGGAGGATGAGTATAGCGTCGTTCTAAACTATCTTTAGAAGTGCACGTGTATATGACTCTGCCAGAGGGTTGTCGTAGTCAGTGGGAGCAGTGGAAGTGTAGTGGACAAGTTGCTTATGTCTATTTATAGACAAAAGCAGATATAGCAGAGATAGATCAACTATTTCTGGTGTAACAGTCATATGTTTTGACTTCATCAGAATAGGGGATGGATCTGTTAAGAAGGTAGTAGGGTATGATGTCCTGGTATTTGGATTACATACACAGAGTAGGAAGTGAAATTCCTATACTACGATCGATTATACCGTGGTTGTCACACAATGTTTTCTCCACATAAGTTGATATTAATCCAATCCTAGAGAAACGTTCGGAAGCAGTTTTAGAACATGAATGGTTGTTCTAGGGATTTGATAACGGCGGCCTCCTTTGGGAGACGGTTATCATTCCAGGCTTCCAAGGTGACCCGGATGACAGAGTGACTGTCAGAGTTATAGTTTTCCCTCTGACGAGGGGCGGTAGTTTGGACAGGTGGTCCAAGCGGATACTGAGGGAGGCATGGCGCAGGATACTGATTAAGTTCAGTGGACGATACAGTCTAAGAAGTTTGCTGGATTTGGAGTTCACTTGTGAGCTAGGTCCCATCAGATATCCAGACATGTTCTAAGACGTGTATTACTCAATTCGGGAGATGGCTTTCTCAGCGAACTTGAGATAAAGAGAGACATAGAAAGAAACATCAGGGCGGATCCACTCACTGAGGCTATTTCTCGAACACAATAGTTTTACAAAAGAGCTTTGTGAAACTGATTAGTAGAGGAGTTGGATGTTCGGTATCACACGAGCTGTGAGTACGCGACATCGCAATAATTAGCCTTAAGTGCAAGTGGGAGATTGTTGGAGATAGTGCCCTCAAAGTCAATTATTGGATCGCAGGTACGTGATTGCAATGATTGAGGGAGGACCTATACCGGTAGGACAGTCTTGCTCGAGATGATAGTATGCTATCTGGTTTGTTTTTATCATCGTATACATGCTTTAGTTCACTATTGCATGTTGATAGAGCCCATAGGATTCTTGCTTGACTGCCAGCAGTATGATGACGATCATATACGTGGGAGCTGGGGTCTATAAGCACATCTTTAAAGTGTCCCTAGTCGTAGGAGTTTCGAGACAGGACATCGATACTCCAGAGTAGACTAGTGTATACAGTCGAGACCCCGATGAGGGGCGGTGGCCGGTCTCACAAGCCATTGGTGTCAGTTGGTTCACCTAAGATGTATACAGGTGCTCATTGGGTTATGAGTACACCGGACAGGACTCGCCGGGAACATGCTAGTTGGTATTATACATATCGTTAGATAGCAGTTCCCTGGTGACATGTGTACAGGTTAGTCTGTCGACCTGAGATCGTCATTTGTCTCGTGTGAGTTCCCACTGTGCTTTGATTACTACCCTACCACGGCCCAAAGGAGTCGTGCAAACAGGTTTTAGTTGGGTACAGTCTCGAGCCACATGGAGGCAGTGAGCGGATCGTCAGGGATTCGTCTCTCCCGGTATTGGGGGTGATATCGCGCTGTGTCTAGGAGAGCCATTACACGAAATCCCTGGCCAGGGTAATCGAGATTTACTGGTAGGTATTCCAGTAGTTTCTCATGGTGTTCTGGGCTACTCTCTGACATGACTTATCCCGCTATTAGGGGTCTGACATTTACCAGCCCCCTAGGCCCTATATGCGATACTCATAGACGAACGGACCGGACTGTACGGATATTGTCACTGTCACGCTCAGTAGGGTTTCAGGATGAGTTCGCTCATCAGCTTCCCTTTCGTTCAATACATAGGCAACTGTTACGTACAGCTAGTACCTCTGACGTGCTAGTGGTTATACCCAGTGCCAGTGTATTGATGAGTCATTAGAGTCCCCCACAGACAGTTTCCCAAGTTCGGACGAAACGTTGTAGAGGCCGTATAGTTTTATGGCAGGGTTTGATCATATTCGTGCACTTGTGCGCGGATCAGGATCGGACGGATAATACTAGCGGGCTTTGTTTTAAGCCGGATCCTAGTATTATTTTGTAGGAATATTTTTGTCTCGTTGCATTTGTATTCGGTCGGAATACAAATGCGGGTATATATTTACAGTTGAGGTGTAATCTCGTAATTCGTTACGGGATTATTTTGGAAGTTGCCAGTTTTCTTTTTCCATCTTAAACATTAGATTCAATGTTTAATATATTGTGAGCTTTGTTAGCAATCCTTCTTGCCAAATTTCTGCAATCTTTCCTGGCCAATTTCGTGGGCTGCACTGTGAGGTAGGGCATGGGTTTTTCTTTTGTTTTGGTGAGTCATTATGAGTGCATTTAACGGGCATGGCCTTGGGCAGCATGGGGTTGATGTGCATGAGGTGGCTGATTTTCCTTGGCGGGGGGTTCGCTGCAAATTCGCCAATTCTTTAATGGGAAAGTTTTTCTTGTGGTGGTGGGCCGCTAGCTTCAGGGGGGTCCCTGCATTTTCGCCACTTGGAAAAAGCAGGGGTTTTTCTGCGGTGAGTATGGCGGCACTCATTTGGTGGGTGAATGATCAATCCTTGATAAGCTTTCTTGAGTTTTTGATTCACTGTCAATTTTTTTCCCCCTCTTGCAAACACAACTTGGCAAAATCCAGAGAGCCCATTGCTTCTCACCTCACTTGCATAATCTCATATGTTCACAATCTATCCTTGGCAACTCCAGTTTACCTCCACTCAAATGCTTGGGTATCTTGAGACAAAATATTCTACATCTTCTCTACTTCATTCTTGGACATGTCGGCTAGCAAACTTCATGTCCGAGTTGCCTCGGTTCGAGACGGGAGCCCGTATAAAGATTCAATGACGTGGTGCCACATCGACGAGCGAGATCGGGGAGCGAACTTCGTCGGCGTAGCAGCGGGGAGCTTGGTGCGGAGATTAAAGACCGAAAGACACGGATCGATCGGTATAATCTTTCCAAACTCTTTTAAATATTGCTAGTTTACGGTTAATGGAAAGATCCGGAAATTGGGTTGCGGTAGCGCCGGTTTTGTAAAAAGTTTTTGTTCCGCATTTGGCGTCGGTTTGACGGCCGGGGCGCCGCCGCATCCCAACACATTACGTACAGCTGTGCCGCTGATGTGCTTGTGGTTAAACCCACTGCCAGTATACTGTCGAGTCTTTAGAGTCCTACACAGAAGGCTTCTCTGATTCAGGCGAAACGATATAGTGGCCGTATGTTTATACGTGCAGGGTTTTGACTGAACGATAATACTAGCTGGCTTAGGATTAAGCCGGATTATTAAATCATGTATTGATTTAATAATTTAGATGTACATATTTCGATATGTATATTTTAGTGTTATCCAGATTTTCAATCGGACGGTTGGTAATACTGGCAAGCTTAGGATTAAGCCGGTTCATTAAATCGGATGTTGATTTAATACCAGTATTATTTTAATGGTATTATTCTATCTCTTGGGTATTCGTATTTTGGTACGAATATGGGTATGCATATACGGTAGAAAGTATTTTGTATTTATACAAAATATCTTTTATAAGATGACACCTCATCTTGTATTTTTCTATTTTTTGAAAATAGATACTGAGATAGAGGAATGGAGATATTTGTGGCATGGGATGAAGCATGACTAATTCTTTTTGTTTATTCATTTTCTTTTACTATTCAAGCAAGGTTGCATTTTTCTATGAAAAAATAATGCATGCTTGAATTTGTAAAAAGACTTAGCCATTCTTCACTTGCTCATTCTACACTTGTTCTTTTCTCTCATCTTTGAGAGCTCACTTATTCTATTTCCTCTTGAGTTCATCTTCAACTCAAAACCCCACCATTCTCATGTCTTGAGAAACAATGGTTTTGAGGTAGAAAATTACCACTAAAATCACTACATCTCCTTAGTAACCTAGACTAGCAAACTAGGTCACTAAGTTGCTTCATTTGTGAAACCAAGCTTGAATCAAGAACTCTCGGGTGGATCATCTAGGATCAAGAAAGCGATCTAGCAAGGTCGATCAAGATCACCTAAGGAGCTTAAGAAGATGAGTAAAGACCCGAAGGACACGAGTCTCTAGATATAACTCCTCATCACGGTAGATAGATCCCTTTAGATAGCTAGTTTCGGTTTATGGTTAGATTCTAGGACGAGTTTTCTAGCGCCGAATTTTAAAAAGTTAAAGTTTTTCGTTCCGCAAAGGCCTCGGTAGGCGGCCAGGACACCAGGAAACCCAACAGCGGCGACGTCGTTGGTGATGATGATGAGGAGTTAGAGGATGCTTGGCCAAGGTATGTTGTCATCATGGTGGAATGGAGCTTCGATGTCTACGGTGATGGTTCCACTAGGACTTGAGAGGAATAAGGTTTGAGAGGGATTTTCAAAGTGGAATTTATGTCTAATTCAGAGGGGAGAGCTTAGAATAGACTAGGGTATTCTATAGGAGAAAGTATGGGGTATGGTGAGACATTAAAATGATATAAAAGAGTGTTAATAGGGTATATGAAAGGTTGAGAGTTCTTTAGTTTGAATGGGGCTTTGAGGTATCAAAATGAGCTGAAGGGATGTCAAACGACACACGTGCACGAGACAGAGTCATTTGGACTTAGCCATACCGCAAAACTCGGCCAAAGCTTGGCCCCAAGTTGGCCCTTGGCCTCGGGGTTCGTGCTATATACTTGAATCGCTTCGTTTGGTCCATTTGCATACATCTTTTCTTCTGAAACTTCTTGTAACTCCGTGTGATGCTCATGCAAACTTTTGGGCTTCCAAATCGTTAAAAAGAAAAATATTAAAAATAATTAGGACTGATGGGATTCGAACACGCAGGCTATAACACATCAGTAGAGGGTCTGAACCAGTGAGCTACAAGTTGCTTCTTACTTTTATTGAACAAAATTAACTTATAACTCCTAGACATACCCTTTCTATACATTGAAGAAATTACATTTATACAGGGATTTCAGAGTCGTTACATGTAATGATGAAATTGAAAAATCGAACATTTATGTAATTAAAGATAAGCTAGCCAATGTATCCCTATACTGATCAGCAGGAACCGATCCACTATAATAGTTATCTGTGGCTTTCCCTCGGTTTTGCTTATTCCTTTCTAACACTTCCTGCTTATTCAGATGATAATATCTCTAAATGGAATTTAATCTAAATTCGGTATTCAAATTATTTAAGTGTATTTTTAATTACCTTTGCTTCTGGTGTATCCCAATGCAATAAGAGAAATGCAAACTGATATATAGGGATGATGGAGGGAAGAGTGGCAAAACGTTTCTAATCATCCATAAATTTCTCCGACCGTTTGAATTTTTTTTTCAATCTTTGACACCATCTCTTGAATATTTATGACATCTCATACCGGACATGCGTCCAATGCCCATCTATATCGTCTTCTAAGACGAAATGTTTTTGTAATACAGATTAATAAATATATTATTTAATAAATTTATAGCATATAACAGGTATGCATGTAATGTTGAAATATAGTTAAGTTATGTATTACCAAGAGTGAGCGCAAAGTCCATGCGTATGCTTCCCAGGGGTTATCTGCAAACGTGAAACCCACATTCCCGAGTCGGTGCTGCAGACGAGAATACCGATATAACCATGGAAATGTGTAGCCCACATACTCGGACCAACGGGATTCCCACCTACCTATTGCAGAATTGCTCTTTTTCCACGCATATCATATTTTATAATTTCGTTTGCAACACATCTTCCGTGGTGTTCAAACCGGGCCAGATTATCCCCCGTAGCCCGTGCCTCATCAATACTCGTGTCTGCTGCTTCTATCATCATATCGATTTGAGGTCGAGCAGCAGCCCACCGCGCCAGTGTCTTCGTATTGTCCCTATCTCGATACGGTTTTTTATTTTGTAAATCACGAGAAAGAGGGAATGCATGAATCCACTCATCGGTGATGGGATCCGAGAACACCCCAGGTTCTCTACTCAAGTCTGTGCACTGCTCGTCTAGGTGTGCATACGGATTATATGTACTGATGGACCTGCATCCTCCTGATCAGATGTACCTACATATTTTAATTTATTATAATTAATGCAATAGTTATTTGAATAAAATAATTTGAACACGATATTTAAAACTCGTAATATATATCTCTACTCTCACGATCTGGCTATGTTGAGGAGGAAGTATCTCGATTTCTTTTCTTTGAAGAAAATGTTTTGGCAAATTTTCCGAATATGTTTTTTCGTCCCATCTGTTTCATGCAAGAGTAATGACGGTACAAAATATATAATATGTATAAATCATTAAACTAACAAATCAATACATTACAAGTGATTAGAACTGCAGAGTTTTTCATATATCATTTACATACAAGTGATTAGAAGTTTTTACAACTGCAAAGTTTATAACATATATCAATTGATTACAATTGTTTACAACTGCAAAATTTATAACACACACACACACACGCACACACACACACACACACACACACACATATATAAATTATTACAACCGCAAAGTTTTTCATATGTCAACCGAATCTGCTTTATTGAGGTCAACCTCATCGGTAGAACTATCAAACAAGGATGGTGCCAGAAATGCAATCCAAGCTTCTTCATGATTAGGATCTTTGACATAGAAACACTGTTCAGCATGTGAAACTAACATGAACTTATCATCTAGATAAATTTCTTTATTGAGATTGACAAGCTGAAAACCGTACTCATCTATCTGGATGTAAGCGCACCAACGAACTTTGAATATAACAAATCTTTCTTACTCATTACTCCTGTAAAATAGCTCTATTATGTCCTCCAGCTGACTGTAGTATTCTTTTTTTCCTCCTTGCGGTTTTTGATCACGGGAACTTGAGAAACACGTTTGTTCAAACGGACAATAAATCCCATTATTTTGGGTAGTCAATTTCTCGGTTGTAAGAAATTTTAGGTTATTAATGTAATATGAACCGTATCGATTCACTTTTGCACTAAGACCTTTAGATAGTCGCACAATTACATCCGGGAATTGTATCTCCTTTGTTATGTCATTTTCAATCTGCAATGTATTTACACGTAAAATGTATAAGCTATATGTGATATATGCATATGAAACATGAAATATACAAAACATACGTACATGTTACTGTGGAAAGTGTTTCTTATGTTCTTAATTAATCTTCCAATTAGCGCCCTTTCCGGAAATCGCATTCGTAAGTTCTTCAATATGTCGGCTAAAAGAATAACAATATTAATTATTTAGGCATATCTAGATATAGAAACTCCAAATATTGACGTGATTAAATTTTTTAATTTATATACCTTCTGTGATCGGCAGTAATTTCAAGATTATTAAGGATATACGAATGCGCTTGATCGAGCCACTCTTTCCGGTAGGATCGGTCCTTCCCTTGTGGATGGGATAGCTGGTCATCGTTAATTCGAGAAAGACGGTTTAATCTTATTTCAACTCCATGCAAGTAACGAGAAGTGAAATTGAAGTATTCGTTGACGCAATAACTCTCGGCTATTGACCCTTCCGGTTGAGCTCGATTGCGCACTTACCGTTTCAAGAATCCTAAGTATCTAAAATGTTAACGAATACTTTAGACAAATATGAATATTATAATGAATTAAATAACATAATTGACTGAAAAAATATATTACCTTTCTACTGGATACATTCACCTATATGAGACCGGTCCAGCAATCATTGCCTCTGTAGCTAGATGCACAGAAAGATGAACTATGATGGTGAAGAATGATGGTGGAAATATCATCTCCAACTTACAGAGGGTTTCAACAATACTTTTTTGCAACTCCTCAAATTTGGCCACATCTATCACTATAGAACAAAGTTTATTGAAAAAGTCGCAATACTCTTGTTCCCTGATTAAAAAATCAGGAAAAGATTCAGAAGAGGCATCACGTGCTCACACGTGACCAGTGGTCACGTGTTGGCACGTGATGGTTAAGCTGCGGCACATAGCATATTTATTCTCTAATTAAAAGTCATGAAGAAGCTTCAGAGGAGGCATCACGTGCTCACACGTGACCAGTGGTCACGTGATGGTGTAGGGTTCCTAGGCACACTAATGAAGTCTCACATGGCATCAAACATGGCTAATTCAAATTTTACGGGTGCCTACAAACCCTAATACGGATCATTAACTAGATAAACTAGGCGATGCAAGCAAGTAAACGGAAATATAACTAAAGGGAAGGGGCTACAACCTTTGTAGATCCGGTCCTCCACCTCCTAGGCTCCGTGATGAAGTCCCCTCGCTGTCCAAATCGGATTCCGGACTCAAGCATCGGCTTCATCGAAGAAATGGGTGGGCTTGGTCGTCGGCTTCGATGCCGAAGATGATCTACGTCGAGGCATCACTAGATCAAGCTCCACCTTCACAAAACTATAAAAACTTGTGAAGGAAACACCCTATACTACTTGGAAAGAGGTAGAGGATGAAGAAATAGGAGGTGGGTTCACTTTAGAATTGGATTTCTCACTCATATGCTCAACTTGCCATTGATGAAGACAAGCTTCTTCATTTTGTTGAAGATGAAGAAGAAGAAGAAGATATATGATAAGTTATTTAAAAAGGAAAATAAAAAGAATACTTATCATGACTTCAACCATGGTTTAGTGTAGAGATTTAACTAAGGTTAGATGAGTGGTTAGGGTTAGAGAAGAGACAAGAATGGTGGACTTGTTCAAAGCTTCAAGAAGCTTCAACAAAAAACAAACTAAGCCACCATTTCTTTTTCTCATTATCTTTTCCAAAACAATAATAAATGGATAAATAAATAAGAGAAAAGAAACCCTAACCATTCACTAAACATGGTTTAATCTTTACACAAACCCAAATGAGCAAGTATCATCAAACATGATACAATCTTGTGCACAAAAATATATCATATACACAATGTGCACTTCAAGTGAGAAAATCCTTTTAAAGTGAACAAATACTAGTTAATGCAAAGTAATATATCAAATATATAATTATACATTAAATCATTAAATCAACACTTGATTCAATGATCCGGTCATGTCGCATATAACCGGCTAGTATCCAATGTATCGGCTTATCGAATCAATCCTTGATTCGATAACTAGGTTATATCGCATACAACCATTCGACACATTCATCGCGAGAATGAAATACGGTATCACATACACGCATTATTCTCGGTCCCACACATATCTCATATGCGCTCCTATTTCGTTTCGCTTGAGCCAGGAAACCTCTGTGTAGGACTCTAAAGACTCGTCAATACGCCGGCAGCAGGTGATGATCATATCAAACACCCACAAGCCGCAAGCGGTCTGCTAAACGTAACGGCCACCCGGGTATTGAGCGATCAGAAGATCGACGAGCAAGCCCGCTCACACTCCTGTGAATCCAACCAGTAACACTTACCGTACAGTCCGGTCTGTTCGTCTGATATGCCGCATATCTCGCCTAGGGGTGGTAAACGTCAGACCCCAGTAACTCGATAAGTCATGCCGACGTGAAGTCCATGACATGTGTGAAACTACTGATAACACTTACCAGTAGGTCACTGCAACCCTGGCCAGGGATTTCCTGTTATGGCCAGTCGAGCATAGCGCAACTCAACCCCCAATACCGGGAGAGACGAATCCCCTCCTATCGCTCATTGCCTCCATGTGAATCGGGACTGTACCCAAAAACCACCTGTTTGCATGACTCAGTAGAGCCGTGGTAGGGTGGAAATCAAAGCACAGTGGGAGACACACAAGACTCTATGACGATCTCGGGTCAACAGACTAAGCTGTACCAGTGTCACCAGAGAACTGCCATCTGACGTGAGGTATAATACCATCTGGGAGTTCTCGGCGAGTCCGTTCAGTGTACCCAGTCTCCACTGAGCACCCGCATACCATCTCCGATGTCAAACACCAATGGATATGGGATCATCCATCGCCCATCACATGGGTCGAGAAGATATACGCTAGTCTACTCTGGAATATCGATGCCCCGTCTCGATATTCCCATGACTAGGAACATTGAAGGATGTACTCATGGGCTACCCAGGCCCTACTAGTATGATCTGCATCACAGTCCTGGAAGTTGAGTACACATCCTAAGGGCTTCATCAACATGTAATCAGAGAGACATGAAGTATACATGTTAAGATAAAGAGCAACCAGATAGCGTACTATCATGTCGAGCAAGAAAGTCCTTCCTATATATGTCCCAGCATCCACTACAATATACATCCAATGTACAGTAATGGCCTCTAGGGCATACATATAACTAACAATCTCCCACTTGCACTAGGGCTATCTGTAGCAGTGGTTGCAGTATCACATACTCAACCATCCCCTAAAAGTCTCTCTTTGGGAAAAGGCCTTCGTGAGTGGATCCGCCGTGTTGTCCTCCGAGTCTACTCTCCTAACCTTGATCAACCTGGAGATCAACTATCTCCATGATCAGGTGATGCTACCTCAGATTATGTCTGGGTCACTGATGGGACCAGGGTTCCAGGGCCGAAGCCACACTTCCATTGTCATACAATGGCAGGAACCTAGTTCATCTTATGAACCAATATACACCCAAAATGCCTCTTTGGTAGTATCTTTAATAGCGATGTTACCAGCCTTTATCGTCTAGTTTGTCACGGTATCTAGCTTGGAAATCTTCCAACATACCGTCCCTTTACTGAGGGTAAAGACAATGCCTGTGACTGACATTCAGTCGTCATTATCACTATGGAACCCTTCCAGTGATTCTCCCCAGGATCGATTGATACCATCTCACTACAACTAGTGAGTATCCTAACATCCAATTAGATCTATCTCATAGATCCAAAGCTTAGGATTTAGGAGGTATCACTTTGATCCTATATGGAAAATCATTGTGATAAGCGGAGATTGATCGAGCGTAGCATAGGAAACTCCTTTCCTAACAAGAGTATGTCATCCACGTACTCTACGAGGATCGTCACCATACTCCCTACTACCTTTTTGTTTATACAAGGTTCATCTACCATTTTGATGATGTCAACTTCTTTGGCTAATCCATCAAAACAGATGTTCCAGCTCCGCGATGCCTGCTTTATCCTATAAAGCATCTTGCACATGTTTCTGCTGCTCCCACTGTCTACGAGGCCCTCTGGTTGTGTACTTATAGACGCACTCTTCTAAAACATTATTTAGAAAAGTAGTCATGGCACCCAACCACCAGATATCGTAGTTATGGTATGTAGCCGTGGCAAGTAGAATCTGGATGGACTTAAGCATATTCCCTGGAAAAAGTATCATCATTATCCATGTCTGGTTGATGACTAAAACCTTTAACAAGTCTAGCTTTGAAAGTCTTAACTTTTCTATCTACACCAAGTAATCTTCTCAAGATATACTTGCTCCTGATGGGGATTTAACCCTTCAGATATAGCAGCTAAAGTCCATACTTTGCCGGTGTACATGGATTCCATCTCAGATCGCTAAGCATCCAGCCATTCTTACAGAGTCTCTACTCTCGATGGCCAGCTCGAAACTAGTTGGGTCATCATCTCATGATGCATTCCTCGCTCCCACTGTCAACGAGAAACCAAGGTATCTCTCAGGTGGGTGAGGAACCCTATTAGATTGGCGGAGAGGCTGAGGTTCGTTGGAATCTACTGAATCCTTTGGTTCTACCAAATTGTCTGCTGTAGTTTGTATAGCTAGAACCTTTCCAGTTCTACATTACAGACCTTGCCTCGAGCTTGTCCGGATTTTTCTTTCAGACATAGGCCGGTCAACCCCAAATCTTAACTAGCTTAAGACATGGGCTCTTCCCTTTCCATATCACATGTGAAGCGGTAGGCAACTGATTTGATTGGAACCCTATTCAATAGGTATGCAGCTTCTCAAGCGCATAACTCCCAAAAAGGAAATAGGTAACTCAGTAGTACTCATCATAGAGAACACCTTATCATATAGGGTGTGATTGCTCCGCCCCGATATACCATCGTGTTATGGTCTATACGGAGGAGTAATGCTGAGAGAGAATCTCATTCTCCTTTAGAATAGTCCAGGAATTCCATGCACAAGTATTCTCCTCCCTGATTTTATCATAGGACATAATACTTATACCCGGTTATTGGTTCTCTACTTCTAACTTATATTCTGTGAATATCTCAAAAGGTTCGGACTTGTGTTTCAACAGGAACATATGTCAGAATCTTGAGAGATCATCAGAGAACGTAATGAAGTATAAAGAACCAGTCCTGGCATTTGTAGACAGGAGACCTTACATACATCATCATGTATCAGTCCCAAGAGTGCTATGGTCATCTTATCTTTGTGACATGACTGGCAAGTTTCACAAGATGTAAATTCAAACTGATTTAAATATGCATCTAAAATGTAACTTCAGCCAGTCGGGTCGCATTGATATGACCTAGTCTACAATGCCTCAAGAATGATTCGTTCATTTCTGAACTCTTCCTCTTGTGTGTGTTCCGTATACTAAGAACTGTAGTTTGATTTAGAACATCAATGCTTTTAGATAACGTGCCTGAACCGATCAACTTTTAATATAGGAAATGTTCAAAACATTATCCAACAATAAAAAATTTTATCATTTCTTTACTAATAAAGAGAGTGATATGATTTTGTATATCAGGTTCGGTATCTAATAGCATTTGTTCAGAATCAATGTATTGGTAATACAGGGTGACAGTGACCAACAGACTTGGCTGCAACACTTGCCCCGTTTTCTGTCTCATGAAACTTATCACCCGTTCTCAGTTTTTCTACCTTTTTGTAGCCCTATGTAACAGATTACATATCTGGGATCCTGATCCGGTATCAGATACCCAGGATGCAGAGGATACTGAGAAATAGTTCTGTATAATGAACACACCCGAAGGAGATGCATCATATGCACTTTCTTCGTTTGGGCGGCATAGGAATTCTGGTATTCCCTATTTCCTGCTTTGTCTTATAACAATTATAAGTTGGAGCGGGACCAACGTTCCCCAGCTCAGTATAACAAGCGGGTTCGGTCAATACATCCATATTATTATCTTGATTAAGGCGTGATATGGTCGCTACCTGGAGAGAGAGAGAAGAAAACACTCTGCGTGCGCTCTTGCAAGATCAGATTGGTTATATATTTTATCTAATCAGGATGGCTCCCACTGTTTTTATCAAATCTTCTTTCAAACCTTAAAAGGAAAGACTAGCCGGGATTAATTACACTCTACAAGTTCGCCAATCTTTTAGCCAGGCCAGTGTCGGTACTTTGAGGGAGGTTCCCCGTGCTTTCGCACGGACATAATTACAGTAAACCTCGTTTTCCCAGAGGCGTAACCCCATTGACACCTTTCTAGACACCTACTTGATCGGCTAATTGTAAAGTGCAAAACTCTTCCAGGAGTAACAATTACTCGCAGTGGGTATCGGGATCCAACTATCACATAGAAGGTATGCAATCTCATTGCAAATTTCAACACTTGAAACTCCTGATAAAGATTTTTACCCCTAGCACCTATGACCTTAACTATAGTCAACAAATCATAGGTACTAGTCAAGTTCTACCCGTCATTTCGTGATTAATTAGACCCACCCACATGACCCTTAACTAAGGTCAACAAAGTCACGCGACTGTCCTAACTAATCGCATCATATGCGGTGTAGGAAGACATCACTTAGCTACCGTACACTGTGCCTTGACTATGGTCAACAAACACAGCACGAATACTAAGTACTCTACTTCCTAAAATGACGGAGGGTTGCGAATGGCTTTTATGAAAACCTTTAACGCTTTGAACTTGATCTCGTTGCGGAATCAAATGGTTTTTAAATGGAATGTTTTTGAGGCTTTTCTAGTTTTGCTAAAGGGGTCACTCCCGGTGAAGGGATCGTCGGCCCTTTCCTCGTCAAATGAGATGCGAGATATATCATATATATCACTGTGCAAAGCAGAAACTATAGAGGCAATCAAAGGACAAACCGAGTATGTAGCATCTGCCAGTTATTGCTAAAGGAGTCACTCCCGGTGAAGGGATCTCGGTCCTTTCCTCATCGAATAAGGTGCAGGATGTTCTATAATGAGCACCGCGATGCAAAGCAAGAACTGTAGCTACCTGTTTTTATTTTGAAATTCGATTCCACAACATCAATTAGGTTTATTTTCTTTCATTAATCTCATTAATGAATATCCCATCATTAAGGTCCACCTAAACATCACAGATAAATATAACGTACGCTTATGCCATCCGCATTCGCCTCGATGTCCTGTCTGCACCGTTAGGTTAGGTAACTAACGGCAGAGCGGGGCAGGGCTAGCGCGGGTGTAAAACATAAGCAACGTCTATATAATATATCATATATACTATATATAATATCTGTCACAGAACATCACATGATCACATCACAGATAACGCAGCAGAAAATATCATATGAAATATTGGATATACTAGGACGTCCGTGTTTTCAATACGAGCCAGTATAAAACACGGATTCCACGGTCGTGATGAATAGCCAATCCCACACCCCTAGACCCCTACGAGAGCGGCAAGCAACCCTACCAATTCTAGGGTTAGGAGACCCGGATTCGACTCCTCGAGTTGGTCTCCCACTGGACCCCAGAACCCGGTTACTTGTGCTCCCCTCCTTGGGTCTATCCTAATGCGGAAAAGTAAATAATATACATCAACGGTGACAACTTCCGCAACCTGGAAGTGCCCCAATAAAAGAATATTACATACAAGTTCTTACATGAATGAAAATGAAAAACACTCATCTCACATAAAACCCCCCCGGCTATTCAAACACGACGATCCAATATAACATATCCAGCAACACATAACATCACATGTCATCAACGTAAGTAAATATGCGCATCCCAATTGTCGTTGACATATAGCAACGAAACCGGCGATATCACATATTACACTTACGGTCACAGAAAAGAAAGTGTAAAACTACAACAGTTGGAATCCGCAACCACCTCAGACATCGCATGCCTGACCAAATGAATTCTTTAGACATCGCATGCCTAACAATTATAAACCCCGCGTTTTAGTCTCATTATCGAAAACACTTTTCAATATCAAGTCGGGCAATTCAACAAGATTCCCGACATCCTGATCGAATGCTCGTCGCAAACTTCAGTAGACGGCCGCACCCCTGATACCGTCGACGAAGTGCACCAAGGCGGAACACCGCTACCGCGAGCACCCGAACGGATGCTTTCGGCGACGGGGTTCTCCTACAGTCACTTGGTCGGGGCTATGGAGTGAGGCTGTCTATTAAGTTTACCCGGCGAGTATCCGCGTACGCTACGTGATTGCGACGGACTTTTGATCACATCAAAATTCTGTGGCAACCGATCAATTGAGACTAAACTGCTATGTTTATAACATTCATTCAGTTATCTCATAACTTCTTGTGAATTCCAATTGTTGTATCACATTCCGGATAAGATAGAAAATGTTAAACTTTTCGATCGAACAATCGAACACCCAAGTTTTCCCGATACAGCTCATCACATGAAATAAGTCTAACAGCATTCAGTTCGTGCCTCAGTACCAACGGTCCAGCCGTAGAAGGGTCAAGCCAACGCCTCACATGTGGCACGCCGTACTGCCCCAAACCCGAAGGTTCAAAGGGCAGTTCAAGACGGTCACATAATCGAGTTAAGGTTTGTTGTCTTCTAGAGGGACCATCGCGTTACTTGCACTACTTAGAACGTCGTTAAACTACGGAAAAATCCAACAATTGGAAATTTCCCGGCAGGGGAAAAAGTGGGTATTTATATCCGGTCGAACTTTTTAACATATTCTAAAAATTACCCGGAAAAACACACAGACAAAATTAGACAATCCGATCGAAACACCGAGTCCCTAATACAACCCAGAAAATTCAATTCTTGAAAAATTATTAAAAATTCCCAGGAAAACCAGCACTGCATACTAGGAATTACTGTGCACAATTCGTTAAACAAGGAGATATTATGGCCGCGGAACCGCCGCATAAGCCATGCTTATGCGGCGGAACCGCGGCTCTTTGATGGATTCAGGAACTCGAATTTCACAGTAACTCTTAGATCTTCCTGCTGATTTTTCTGCATATTTTTAATCTGGAAAAAACCACGATTTTCAAAATTGTCCAGAGAGCAATATTAGGGTTACGGTTTCGGTTCGATCGGATTTCTAACTCCGTCTACGCATCACCTAAGGCTCTAGCTAGGCTCTGATACCACTGTAGGGTTCCTAGGCACACTAATGAAGTCTCACATGGCATCAAACATGGCTAATTCAAATTTTACGGGTGCCTACAAACCCTAATACGGATCATTAACTAGATAAACTAGGCGATGCAAGCAAGTAAACGGAAATATAGCTAAAGGGAAGGGGCTACAACCTTTGTAGATCCGGTCCTCCACCTCCTAGGCTCCGTGATGAAGTCCCCTCGCTGTCCAAATCGGATTCCGGACTCAAGCATCGGCTTCATCGAAGAAATGGGTGGGCTTGGTCGTCGGCTTCGATGCCGAAGATGATCTACGTCGAGGCATCACTAGATCAAGCTCCACCTTCACAAAGCCATGAAAACTTGTGAAGGAAACACCCTATACTACTTGGCAAGAGGTAGAGGATGAAGAAATAGGAGGTGGGTTCACTTTAGAATTGGATTTCTCACTCATATGCTCAACTTGCCATTGATGAAGACAAGCTTCTTCATTTTGTTGAAGATGAAGAAGAAGAAGAAGATATATGATAAGTTATTTAAAAAGGAAAATAAAAAGAATACTTATCATGACTTCAACCATGGTTTAGTGTAGAGATTTAACTAAGGTTAGATGAGTGGTTAGGGTTAGAGAAGAGACAAGAATGGTGGACTTGTTCAAAGCTTCAAGAAGCTTCAACAAAAAACAAACTAAGCCACCATTTCTTTTTCTCATTATCTTTTCCAAAACAATAATAAATGAATAAATAAATAAGAGAAAAGAAACCCTAACCATTCACTAAACATGGTTTAATCTTTACACAAACCCAAATGAGCAAGTATCATCAAACATGATACAATCTTGTGCACAAAAATATATCATATACACAATGTGCACTTCAAGTGAGAAAATCCTTTTAAAGTGAACAAATACTAGTTAATGCAAAGTAATATATCAAATATATAATTATACATTAAATCATTAAATCAACACTTGATTCAATGATCCGGTCATGTCGCATATAACCGGCTAGTATCCAATGTATCGGCTTATCGAATCAATCCTTGATTCGATAACTAGGTTATATCGCATACAACCATTCGACACATTCATCGCGAGAATGAAATACGGTATCACATACACGCATTATTCTCGGTCCCGCACATATCTTATATGCGCTCCTATTTCGTTTCGCTTGAGCCAGGAAACCTCTGTGTAGGACTCTAAAGACTCGTCAATACGCCGGCAGCAGGTGATGATCATATCAAACACCCACAAGCCGCAAGCGGTCTGCTAAACGTAACGGCCACCCGGGTATTGAGCGATCAGAAGATCGACGAGCAAGCCCGCTCACACTCCTGTGAATCCAACCAGTAACACTTACCGTACAGTCCGGTCTGTTCGTCTGATATGCCGCATATCTCGCCTAGGGGTGGTAAACGTCAGACCCCAGTAGCTCGATAAGTCATGCCGACGTGAAGTCCATGACATGTGTGAAACTACTGATAACACTTACCAGTAGGTCACTGCAACCCTGGCCAGGGATTTCCTGTTATGGCCAGTCGAGCATAGCGCAACATCAACCCCCAATACCGGGAGAGACGAATCCCCTCCTATCGCTCATTGCCTCCATGTGAATCGGGACTGTACCCAAAAACCACCTGTTTGCACGACTCAGTAGAGCCGTGGTAGGGTGGAAATCAAAGCACAGTGGGAGACACACAAGACTCTATGACGATCTCGGGTCAACAGACTAAGCTGTACCAGTGTCACCAGAGAACTGCCATCTGACGTGAGGTATAATACCATCTGGGAGTTCTCGGCGAGTCCGTTCAGTGTACCCAGTCTCCACTGAGCACCCGCATACCATCTCCGATGTCAAACACCAATGGATATGGGATTATCCATCGCCCATCACATGGGTCGAGAAGATATACGCTAGTCTACTCTGGAATATCGATGCCCCGTCTCGATATTCCCACGACTAGGAACATTGAAGGATGTACTCATGGGCTACCCAGGCCCCACTAGTATGATCTGCATCACAGTCCTGGAAGTCGAGTACACATCCTAAGGGCTTCATCAACATGTAATCAGAGAGACAGGAAGTATACATGTTAAGATAAAGAGCAACCAGATAGCGTACTATCATGTCGAGCAAGAAAGTCCTTCCTATATATGTCCCAGCATCCACTACAATATACATCCAATGTACAGTAATGGCCTCTAGGGCATACATATAACTAACAGATGGCACGTGATGGTTAAGCAGCGGCCAGAAAACAGAGCGCAGAAGAAGAGAATCCCATTCCAGGGGTCACGTGCTTACACGTGACCAGGGGTCACGTGCTTACACGTGACCAACGGTCACGTGACCGGCTTTAAAAGCCTTATTCTTTAACAGAATTAAATTTTGAGGAGAGATCATTCAAATCTTTCCAAAATGGAGAAAAATTATGTGAAACCGTTGGATTAAAAAATCCAAAGGTGATTAAATATCACCAATTTATGGAAAAATCTCGGACATGGAAAGAATTCCCCCTAAATCTAACCGAAATAACAAAGAGATATCTTTGAATTTAAAATCCAATGGTGAATAAAATTCACCTAATAATCTAAAAGGCCCAGATTAATGG
Organism: Agapanthus africanus; assembly: GCA_030015575.1. Lineage (NCBI taxonomy): Eukaryota > Viridiplantae > Streptophyta > Magnoliopsida > Asparagales > Amaryllidaceae > Agapanthus > Agapanthus africanus. The sequence continues at coordinate 198,085,514 of CM057348.1, read as the reverse complement.
TGAAGATAAATCAAATCTCTCAATAAACAGATCAAATCTTTCAATGAAAAATCACTAAAACAGATTGATTCTTTTCCTCCTCCTATAAATAGGAGCCCAGAGACCGAGAGAGATATAAGGCCTTAGGATCTTGAAAATTCAGAAAGAAGAATTTAATTCTCTGCAAAGAAAAACCCTAGGTAAGAAAAGAGAGACTTAAAAAGAGAATTTAATTCTCAAAAGAGTTTAACTCTTATATGAAAGAAAAGAACTTAGTTCTTTCTCTAGTGGAGGATCTGCAAAGTGCACATCTCCCCATGAATTGAGAATTTAATTCTCATTGGGTTGAGATCCTGCCATGCAGATCTAAAACATAGAGGAGGAATTGAGTTTTGAGAATTTAATTCTCACAGAATTATAGGAATTTAATTTCTTTGAGATAAAGTTAGGGTTTAACCCTACATCATAGGAATTTAATTCCTTGAAAATGGACAGAAGCAGGGTTTAACCTTAATTGAGAACTTAATTCTCTAAAACTCACAGGAATTTAATTCCCTTAAAAAAAGAAATTAGGGTTTCACCCTATGCCAGAATTTAATTCTTTACATATATGGGGAATTTAATTCCTACAGAAAAGAAATTAGGGTTTAACCCTATCTAAGAATATAATTCTTCAGAAGAAAATAGAAATTTAATTCCTCTAAAGTTTATTGCTAGGGTTTAACCCTATGAAGAATTTAATTCTTAAAAGATGAACAGATCTTTAAAATATGCAAAGAACCAAGGTCACGTGCTACCACGTGACCCCTATAAAGATCCACGGAAAAGAGCTTTGAGGCAACGCCTCACGTGCCCCACGTGACCCTTGAACACACAGAGAAAAAGGCAAAAGAAACAGAAAAGAGCTCTAGGGCGTCCTCACGTGTCATCACGTGACCCCTAATGTACATTCTAACAGACCAGAGCATGGGCCTCCATCACGTGCTCACACGTGATGGCCGTCAGAATTAAAAGTGTTAAACACTGATCTGCAGAATAAAATAAGAAGAATCAGGGTGCTCTCACGTGTCCACACGTGACCTCTCTCTTCTTAGTGTTTAACACTAATCTGAAGACTTTGTCCCCAGTGTTTAACACCGATTTTCTTAGTGTTTGACACTAACTTGGAAAACTCTAGTTCCAGTGTTTAACACTGATTTGCTTTAGTGTTTAACACTAATTGAAAAATTCTACTTGTAGTGTTTAACACTGATTTGCCTTAGTGTTAAACACTAATTTGGAATCCCTATTTCCAGTGTTTAACAATGATTTGCTTTAGTGTTTAACACTAATTTGAAAGCCCTGTTGCTAGTGTTTAACACTGATTATCTTTTTAATGTTCAACACTAACTTGCTAATCTTGATCTCAGTGCTCAACACTGTTAGTCTTTAGTGTTTAACATTAGTTTTAGCCCAATTGGCTAAGTTTCTAGGGGCAAAGCCTCTCTTTCAATGAACCAACAGAGGGCCAATATTCTAAACATGATTGGACTTAGCCCAAGATGACCATAAGTCCTCAATTCAAACTTAACTGGGCTAATGGGCTCATAACATAATTAATTGGTCTTGGTTCCAAATTGGGCCAAAGACTATTTAATCTACCTTGGTTCAAGGGTACATCTCTTCACGCCTTTGATACTTGGCGTTGTAATCCCTCAACGTCTTCAAAGAGGTGACGGGTCCCGATGACCACACATTTGATACGGACTGTGGGGTCCTTAAACTCATGGACTATGATGTCCTTAATCTTGACCGGGATGTCTTAAAACTAACACCGGACTATGGAGTCCTTAAATCCTCGGATTATGACGTCCTTAACCTTGACCGGGATGTCTTAAAACTAACACCGGACTGTGGAGTCCTTAAATCCTCGGACTATGACGTCCTTAACCTTGACCGGAATGTCTTAAAACTAACAACGGACTATGACGTCCCTAACCTTGACCGTGATGTCTTAAAACTAACAATGGACTGTGGAGTCCTTCAATCCACGGACTATGATGTCCTTAACCTTGACCGCAATGTCTTAAAACTAATATTGGACCGCAATGTCCTTAAACTACCTATCGACCACAATGTCATTAAACTAAACAAAAGGGCCCCCCAATTGCTCTCTTGTTGGATCTAAACGATCCCGTTAAGTTGATCTTAGTCTAAAAACTAGACTAAGGTATCCTTAACAAATGTTTAAGTCAATCTTAGTCTCAAACGAGGCTAACGTATCCTTAAACCCAACCCCCAAACCCAAATCTAAGAAAGATACGGATTTGGACTAGTCCACGCCCTACGGGAGACAACATAACTTAGTCTCCGTATACAATCCACGGGCAACCAAACACAAAACGAACACCCACGACACGAAGTGATCATCTGGAGAAGGAGAAAGTTGTTACCGCAATGCGGTAGCGTAATTAACTGCAGGGGCTTGCGCCTGCAGGGAAGAGCATCCCCACAATCAAAAACCCCTCAAGCGAGGGGGAATCTGACGAAGTCTGCTACATTGGCCGCATCCGTTTAAACCTTCGATACATATTGCCATAAATCAACTTGGCATCTTCGGAGAGGTGGACGGATAGCACCAATTAGCATCTGCCCCGAATTTCAGGCAAGACGTACGTCGCGCCGCCTATTCAAAGGGGAACAGATTCTGGTACGCCCGGTGGGACCTTTTCCTCTTTCCACTCCACACTTCGTGTGTCGTCTTCACAAACGAATCGCGGTTTGTTAATAGTTTCCTTTGGGTTTCAAGTTACTAAGATTCGGACTTTTGCCTGGCGCAGAAATCAAGCATCAATGGCCTTCAACTGCTCGAGCTGCTCGAAATGCAAGTGCAACAGACGCTCCGCCTCACCTGGAGGTGTAGCCTATGAGCCTCAAGCGGCCTCCATCCTCGCCATGCCGGTGGAACAGGTGGCTCAGGCCACCACCAGTCTATTTTTCGGGACCATGCTCCCACTTGCAAGCTTCACTATGCCAGTGCCCGCACCGGAAGCGAACAAGAAGTCGGTCTTCGATCGGCTCACTGCTACAACGGCCCCTTTCAACGGGTCGTCCAATATCAAACCGGAAGCCTCTGTCTTTGCCAGGCTGAGCCAGAACCCTAATGGGCCCGTCAAGAAGCCCATGAACCCTGAAATAGCAGTCCTGAGGAAGACAGCCACCCCTGCTCCAGAAGTCGTCAAGGCGGCTTGTTCTGTTAAAGAGTCGGTCTTTTTGAGGTTGACCATTCCGACTCCTGCTCCTACTCGAGGATCTGTCTTTGACAGATTGAACATCGCCACTCAAAAGACAACATCAGTCTTCAAAAGGCTGACACCAGCGACGCCTCATCCGGACAGGGGGCAAGACGAAACTATCCCTATCGCCGAGCCGGTCCCAACAGCTCGACGCGCTCGACGTCGCCACTGGCGCCGAGTGAGGAAGGCCGGGGGCAACTCCCCCTCAGGGCTAACTCCGCCTGCTCCAGTGGTGGAAGTTAATGCTGCTGTTCCAACTGGGAACAGCTTTGAACCACTAAGGAGGGTACGTAAGAACTCTCCAACTGCTACGCTAAAAAGATCTCCTCCACCTGCGAAGAGGGTTACAGAAACGAAGCTGGAGCGGCCTCCTAAACGGCTGTCCTCCAAAATTTACAAGGTCTGGCGGAGGGTTCAAGATTCCGTAATCGACCAAGATCACTCTCGCCAACAGAAAAGAGCGAAAGTGCAAGAAGAAAAGAACCGTCCGGACAAACAGCAAAGGACGAAAACCGCCAGGGTGCCCGCTGCAACGCCCCCCTCAACTTCAACAGCCCATAAGAAAAGGAGGCCGGAGAAAATCCCTACGCCTGCGGCGAATTCCTAAAGCGACAGGCCCAAACGCCCTCAGTCTGGGGGCAGTGTAGTCCATACTGTATACATGGCGTCGGGGAAGGAAGATAGCCGTGCATCTACAGGTCACAGACCGCTTACACGGTCAGTGACCAAAGCTCAGGAGCAACAGCAGAAGCTCCAGGAAATGATGAACGCGATGGCCTCACTCACTGGGCCAAAAGAAAGCCCCGAAGCATCCTCAGATGAACGCCAGGAGCAAGAAACTGACGCTGAATTCCTTCGCCGGATATTGGAAAAGAAGGATAAAGAGGCTGCTGAACAAGCAGCCAATATAAAGCAAATGGCCCTCTTGTTCCAGGACATGGTGGGAATGATGATCCAACAAGATCCTCCTGCTGAAGATCCTCCGATCGTCCTTGAAGACGACCGGGGAGAAACGTCAAATCCTCCACCGGCTCTGTCAACAGCCAAGGAGGAGACAATCTCCAAAGCTGACTTGGACGAATATATAGCTCAACAGATACGGGTCCATCAGGCAATTGAGGCAGCTGGTCAGGTCGTAAAAACGGGGCGACCATATCCAAGCTGGTACGACCAGATCAAGTACCCGCCGGGCTATACAATACCGAAATTCCATGTGTATAAGGGGACAGGCAATCCCCACCAGCATGTTGCCCAGTTCAGGGCCCTTTGCGGTAATGATAAACTGTTGCTTCGCCAGTTCGTCGGTAGCTTATCGGATACAGCATTCGAGTGGTACTCCGAGCTCCCAAACGACTCTATTAAGACATTTGCGGAGATGGAGCTGCTGTTTACCCAGCGTTTCGCAAGCGCCAGCGAACACACTCCGATAACGGCGTTGATTAATGCCAGAGTGAAACCAGGCGAGATGTGGGTCCAGTACGCTATACGCTGGCGAAACTTGTGTTCGAAATGCGAACAACGCATTGAGGAAGCGCCCGCGGTGGGCATGTTCGTGGGTACCCTGGATCCTCATGCAACTATCTCCCAGTTCATGATGTTCTTTAAGCCAACCACGTTTCAGGCTTTGATCGACAAGTTGGCCCAGATGGACCAGATGGGTCACAGACCATCCCCCCCGAAGCCAGAACCTCGGAATGACAAGGGTAAAGGGAAGGCAACCTTCGTTGCGAATGCTCAACAGCAGCCCAGTGCTCCAAGACTAGCGGATCAACTGGAAGAAAGACGGCGGTATTATAATGAGAAAATGAAGCGCCCTTACTCATTCCCGCAGGATAAGACGAAGAGGCTATTCGAGCTGGCTGTGCGCAACAGGCTTATTAACTTCCCAAATCCAAGGCGACCGCCATAACCCAACGAGGCGAATAACCCTAATTATTGCCCTTACCATCAGACTGTAAGCCATCCGATTGAGGATTGCTTCGTCTTCAAAGGATGGATTGAAGATCAATACTTACAGGGAAAGTTTGCGCTGTCCGAGAAGTGGAAAGTGAACCCGCCGCAACCTCACACTCCCAAGAAGACGGACACACCGGGGGCAACTTGTTCCTTCATTGAAGAAGCTCCATGGGAAATCGTGCTTTCAGCAAAAACCAAAAGGATGCTGAGTGATCTTCATACATGCCCGGCGGTAGAATAGAAGAACCCGCTTGAACCTCAAGTCATTGAAGGGATGCTGAAGCCGCGCCCAACTACAAAGATCGGGGGTGACGGCCCAAGTACTCACACCCAACCGTCAAAATCTTCAAAGAAAAAGAAGGAGAAATCCAAGAAGCCCGTGAAGCCTGGAGACAAGCGCACGGACTTGCAGAAGCAGATTGGCGCGCTGGAGGAGTATAATAAAAAGGCGCGGACTCCGGTCACACTCCAAGAGTTCCTCAACCACGTCTTTCAGGAAGAAGATAATGGAGGAAGCTCGTCGGATGAATCTGAGGGATATGTGGCGAGTTGTCATGTGATCTCCCACTCGTTTACGGACGATGAAAAACTCCTGGCACTGATAAGCTGGGGGCAGAGCCTGGACCAGAACTTGTGTGGCCGACAGACGAAATGATCGACGCCTTTCTGGATAAGATTCGTCTGAAAAGTAAAGCCGATCGGGAGCATCAGAAGGAGCCAAACGTAGGCGTCTAAACGAAAGAGTCGAAGCACTCCCGCCAGGTCAAAAGACATCCGATGCGGATAAAAACATATTCAAGACGAGGAAAAAGTTTGCCAAAGCCATGTCAATAGGAATGAAGCTACCACCCTCGGAAGAAAACACGCTCGATGGGGGCGGAGAGGCACCCTAATTACTGCTCATATCATCGGAAGATTTCACATCCCACTGAGGAATGCGACGCTTTTAAGATATGGTGGCAGGGATATGTTGCTCACCGACAACATTTTAAGCGAATGAAACGCAGAACTCGTCTGGAGCAGAGAAGTACGACCGAAGGTCACAAATGAACTACCGGTAACTGTTACACGGTTAACGCCGGAGGATCACAAGTTCTCACCTTTAGGAGCGACTCTGATGAGGAAATGGCTCTGGGCCCTCTCTTTAAAGAATCCGTCTTAGGGAAAGAGGAAGAACCGGAGGCCTGCGAGAACATTCAGCTGCGCAATCGCACGCTCCCGGAAAAGAATCTCGGACCCGCAACTAGAAAAGATAAGGGAAAAGAAAAGGTCGCTGAGGATATCGCCTTAGATGACCAAGTCATGAAAGAGCTGACTGCCAAGGACCCGCCCAAGAAGAGTAAGGTGGACTACAACATCCTAGCGCACCTAAGAAAGCTACCTTCACAGCTCAGCATTCTTGACGCCCTCTTACTATCAGAAGAAGCGAAGGATTCATTAATCAAGGCGCTACAAGAGCCCGAGCAATTCCAAGCCTTCCTCGCCGAACAAAGGATGAAGGATGAACTGGAAGAAGTACACACGGACGATATCACTTTCGGTGACGAAGACCTTCTCCTCGGGACGTGCGACCACAACCGTCTCCTATATGTCTCTGGATACTGTCACGATATCAAGATAGGCAAAATCCTGGTGGATAATGGGTCCTCCGTCAATCTCCTTAATGTTCGGGTGTTGAAGGAAATCTGCATGAGCGTCCAGCACCTCGCTCGTGATAAAATTACCATCTCCAGTTTTGACTCCCAGTCATCACGAACTCTTGGATCTGTGATATTGACGCTACGCTTTGGGCTACTCGTCACGGACATTAAGTTTCACGTCATAGACGCTAAGACATGCTACAATGCTTTGCTCGGCCAACCTTGGTTACACGAGTACAACATCATCCCTTCTACACAACATCCGTGTATGAAGTATTTCAAGGATGGTCTCGAGTATACCGTAACAGGTGAGCTGAACTCGTTCTCCGTGAATGAAGTCCGCAAGTACGAAGATGCAAAGTACTTTTTGCCAGATTTCGAGGACACGGAGAGGTGTCGCAAACCAGAGAACAAAGCCGCCGCCGCCACCATTCCTGTTTTCGGGAGTGATACGAAGACAAAGAAGAGATAGTTTACGGTGGGCCGTCTCGACGCAACAACTCGGGACCGTCCGCCCCCGTGTTGATCTTCGGAAGCGACTCGGAAGATGAGGTGAATGTTGTGTTCTCCAGTCGGCCGTCAATACGAGAATTCCCTGGTGGTGATCAGAGTTTGGAAATTACCATGATTCCATAGGAGCACTACAAAGATCTTGACGCACTTGAAGCTTACAGTGTGAAAGACCTCCAGACGTTTTACGTCCCTCCCAGGCGAAAGGGTGAAAGGGCGATCCTATTCTATCAGTCCACAGAAACAAGAGTGGAGAAAGAGATCTGGCACGGCGTGGATTCTACACTTGATAGGCTCCAACCCATCCGTTTGCCCAGATATTATACGAACGGACTAAAAAGGCTATTGAAGCGCTAAGGGGTACCCTTAAAACAGACTATTCGACAAGCTCGATTCTATAACAGGATTTGGGATGTCCCTGGGACTCAGCGTAAATTGCCCAACGGGAGAATGGAAATGCTTGGGCTTGGATACATGAGATCCGGGAAACGGGAACGAGTCCACAGTAGCTACGCCATATATAACTTCGATGAAGAAGAGGACGCCATGTCAGAAAGCGCCGACCCCGTGTCAAAACGAGATCTCGCAATCAAAATGCCGAGTCCGTCATTTGAAGAAAGAATGGACAAGCTTATCAGGAAAGCGGGTCAAAAAGCTCAGGACGACCATAATCGCGAAATGGCCATCTACGAGAAAGCCAGGACGCAACGTCTTCTTCAACAGGCTGCAAAAGACGAAAATGCTCCTCCCTGTCAACCTGCCGTGCAAAAGGCCCGACGCAGAGGCAGAAATAAGTCAAGGAGCGGAAAAGGCATTTGAAAACGACAAAGCGGGACTGGAAAGTCACGTAATCAGGAATTGGGCGGTCCAGATTTGTCCCTCATGAAGAAGATGAGTCGAGCATACTCCTTTCCTCGAGACAAGACGGAGAAAATACTTGATCTCGCTTTAAAACATCGAATGATCACATTGCCGGAGTCTAAGCATCCTGAGCAAGCTAACGAGGTCTCTCATCCGGGCTACTGCTCTTATCACCGAGCCATAGGACACCCTATCGAAGACTGCTTCACCTTCAAGAACTAGGTCGAAGACCAATATCAGCTCGGCAAGTTCGTTCTATCCAGCAGCTGGAGGGTAACGCCGCCACAAAAGCATGAACCCAAAGCCACAAGGGCAGAACCAGATCCACATCGGTCTTCGAAGCAAGATCGTACTTGTCACATGATAACAATATCGAAAGAAGAGCCCGAGAACATGAATGACCTTCCCTGGTGCTTTGAAAACAGCAATGAAGACGAAGTAATCTCAGAATTTCCGCCAGCACCGAAAGAGCTGGAGAATGGAATACATACTACCGCAGATAACCTCAAGAAGATTGAGTTGGGAACGGCAAATGACCCGTGACCGACATTCGTCAGCGAGCTGCTATCTGAAGAAAAGGTGGCTGCGTTAAAAGACGTGCTTATGCAGTATAGAGATTGCTTCGCGTGGAACTATTCCGAAATGCCAGGACTAGATCCAGAAATAGCTGTCCATAAATTGGCAATATCCCCGGACATCAAGCCAGTTAAACAGGCGCCGAGAAGAATGCGGCTCGAGCTTGAGATGAGCATCAACGCCGAAGTCAAGAAGCTGATCGACTCTGGGTTTATCCAGGAAGTTCAGTACCCAGATTGGATCGCCAACATCATCCCAGTAATGAAGAAAAATGGGACAGTGCGCATCTGCGTAGACTTCCGGGATCTCAATAAAGCCTGCCCGAAGGACGATTTCCCAGTGCCGGTCACCGAACTGATGATAGACAACACGTCCACTCACGAGGTTTTCTCTTTCATGGACGGCTCATCAGGGTATAATCAGATTAAGATGTATCCCGAAGACCAGAAGCACACCGCTTTCCGGACCCCTCTGGGAATATTCTGCTACAAGGTGATGCCCTTCGGTCTAAAGAACGCCGGTGCCACCTATCAAAGGGCCATGACAAAGATCTTTGATGACCTTATACATGAAATCGTCGAATGCTATATCGACGACCTCGTGGTTAAAAGCAAATCATACGAGGAACATCTCGAGCATCTAAAGACTGTATTTCAACGCCTTCGGCAGTACAACTTGAAGATGAACCCCCTCAAATGCGCGTTCGGGGTATCCTCAGGCAAGTTCCTAGGGTTCATTGTCCGGTACCGGGGCATTGAGATAGATCCGTCGAAGATTAAGGCGATCATAGAAATGCCTCCGCCAAGGACTCTCAAACAATTGCGATCTCTCCAAGGGAAGCTCGCGTACATCCGGCGATTTATAGCCAACCTTTCAGGCAAGTGCCGCCCTTACAGTCACCTGATGAAGAAAGGAACTCCTTTCGTTTGGGATCATAAATGCCAAGGCGCGCTGGACGAGATCAAGCAATACCTGCAGAACCTGCCGGTGTTAGCTGCTCCAGTCAAGGGAAAACCTCTTATTCTTTATACAACTGCCCTCGAAGGTTCCTTAGGTGCATTATGGGCACAAGAGAAAGACCAAGGGAAAGAAAGAGCTCTCTATTACTTGAGTCGAGTTCTCCTGGGGGCAGAAAGAAATTACTCCCCCATCGAAAAACACTGTCTGGCGTTGATCTTCGCGATAAAAAAACTCAGGCACTATGCATTGGCGCATGAAGTCCGACTTATATCAAAGGTGGACCCCCTCAAATATCTGATGTCAAAGGCCATATTTGACAGGGAGACTCGCTAAATGGGCCCTGCTCCTGATGGAGTTTTCAATAACCTATCAGCCTCTTAAGGCAGTGAAAGGCCAAGCCATCGCTGACTTTCTCGCTGAGCATCCAATACCTGCCGACTCTCCTTTGAATTGCGAGCTGCAAGACGAACATGCGTTCAACACGATCGACGGAAGTGGTACCCGGTGGGAACTCTATTTTGACGGAGCGTTTTCCATGAAGAAGCGCAAATAGAACACGCCCATAATCAAATCGGGGGTAGGCCTCATCTTCGTAACTCCACAAGGAGGGATAATGTGCTTTTCTTTCTCCTTGACAGAGCCGAGGACGAATAATGAAGCTGAATACGAAGCTTTGATAGCAGGCCTCGAGATCGCCGTCGACATGGAAATTGATAACCTCCTCATATACGGAGACTCCCAACTAGTCGTCAGTCAAGTAAATGGCGACTACCAAACGTGCAAACCAGAGTTGGTGAAGTACGGAGAAAAGGTGCAACAACTGTTGACCCAAATTCCCTCCTATACTTTGGAAAAACATACCGCGAGCGGAAAATAGCAAGGCGGACGCGTTAGCCAAGCTCGCTAAAGAACTGGCTGATGAAAACCTCGATGACGTCAGAATCGTGGTACAAAGCCGTCAGGTCCTCACAGGTGCAGAAATATCTTCGGAATCATCTGAGGAAAAGGAAGCAACCGAGCAAATGGCTATGCAAATAAAGGACCAAGAAAAGGCTGAAGATTGGAGAGAAGTCTTCATAGACTACTTCAAATCCCGTCGAACGCCTGAAGATGCGTCCTCAAGACATCAGCTTGTGAAACGAGCTCTGTCCTTCGCCTTCGTCAATAATACTCTGTACAAAAGGTCATTTGATTCTCTGTGGTTGAGATGCCTGGGACCTGACGAAGCGAAAAGAGTCGTTCAGGAAGTTCACGACGGACTCTGCGGTTCTCATCAAGCAGGCCCGAAGATGAAGTTAAAGATTAAACGAATGCGCTATTATTGGCCCACGATGATTCAGGACTGCCTCGAATATGCGAAGCAATGCCACTCATGCCGGATCCATGGGGACTTCATCCATCAACATCCAAATCCACTACATCCGACGGTGGCTAGCTGGCCATTCGAGATGTGGGGAACTGACATAGTCGGCCCTATCGAACCAGCATCGTCCAGGGGACATCGTTTCATCCTAGCGACCACTGATTACTTCTCTAAATGGGCAGAAGAAGTACCGTTAAGGGAAGTGAAGACGGAGAATATCCTCCATTTCTTCAAGACGCACGTCATCTATCGGTTTGGAACGCCAAGACGGATCATCTCCGATAATAGGCCAGCTTACAGAAGCCACAAGATCAGCCGCTTCGCGCAACAACACAACATAGACTGGAGATATTCCTCAGTGTATAATCCCCGAGCTAACGGTCTAGCTGAGGCTTTCAACAAAACCTTGACGAAGATTGTGAAGAAGACGGTGTCCCGAAATAAGAAGGACTGGCACGAGAGACTGCAAGAAGCTCTCTGGGCATATCGAACTACATTCAAAACGGCCACAAACACGACGCCGTACACATTGGTATTCGGTACAGAAGCAGTACTCCCCCTCGAGATAGAGTTACCCTCTCTACGAATGGCAGTCCACTACGAGCTGACGGACGAAGAAAATGCTCACCTTCGGCTTGAGAAACTTGACGCCCTTGATGAAACCCGGCTCATAGCGCAACAAAATCTGGAGGCTTATAAAGCAAAGATGACATGCTCATATGAAAGATTGACCAGGCCGAGGACATTCCGCCAAGGCGAACTCATGCTAGTGGTCAAAAGGCCTATGATCCCCAATCGCGCCAAGCGGGGAAAATTCGAGCCGAACTACGAAGGCCCGTACATCATAGACAAGGTCTATCAGGGTGGAGCGTATCTACTCATGGATATGCACGGTGAAAGACATTTCAGGCCAATAAACGGTCGCTTCCTGAAGAAATACTACGCTTAACGGGTCAAGGCCTAGGTCATTGATAGATGACGACGACTATGTCCGCTCGCTATCTTCCTAAGCCCGAACTCTATAAGTAGTAACCGGCCTTCTTCAACAACGGACCGAAATGTCCTTAAACTAACAACGGACCGAAATGTTCTTAAACTAACGACAGACCGAAATGTCTTTAAACTAACGACGGACCGAAATGTCCTTAAACTAACGACAGACCGAAACGTCCTTAAACTAACGATAGACCACTATGTCCTAAAACTAGCTGTTGACCGAAATGTCGTTAAAATACGGTGGATTGCAGCATCTCAAAGCCGATACAAAAAAAATATTAAAAAAATAATAAAAATAAAAACGGTATGTCCATAAGTGAAATGGGCACGGATGAAAACCCGAAAGGGCTCCGTGAGTAAAAACAGCAGGGCTACCGGCGAGTGTTTATGAAAACCCGAAAGAGCGCAACCTCGTTAAAGAACACTTGCAGGGTCCTTACGACCTTGTAAGGAGAAACTACCCGCGTGAGATCCTTACGACTCACAAGGGAGCAACACACTTAGGAGTCCTCACGATTCCTAAGAAGAAATTACACTTGTGAGATCCTCACAACTCGTAAGGAGAACTCTCTTATGGGACCCTCACGGCTCATAAGACTTGAAAGTCTTAAGTTACAGAAACCTGAACCTATTCTTAAGCAACCCTACCACAACATTCGATACTGCCCTACAAGCGGCTCATACTGACCCTTGTATACAATCCACGGGCGCAAATAAACATTTCCCTAACCGAGTCCCATCCGTGACTAGGGATATGTTCATATAGTGGACAACCCTTATAAGTCCTCTCGACTTATAAGGAGAAAACCCTTTCGTAAGATCCTTACGACTTACGGGGGAACATGCACTTAGGAATCCTTACGATTCCCAAGGAGAAAACACACCTACAAGATCCTCACGACTTGTAGGGAGAAATACCTTTGTGAGACCCTTACGGCTCATGAAGTCAAAAGCTTTAGTCGACAGGACCCTTAACCCCGTTTATTAAGCAACCTTTGTTTAACATCGACAGAGGCAAATGATGATTCACTCCTGGAAATATCCCAGTTGTAGCAGTGCTGATGCCAGAAATCGGTGTCTAAATCCAAGCTTGCAGCGAAAAGCCAGCAGGCCACATATGCATGCGAAATAGCCGAAATGATGGGGCAACTTGCAATAAAAAGCAGCAAGTAAAAATGTATGCATAAAAAAAAATAGCCAAAAAGATTAGGCAACTCGCAATAAAAAGCAGCGAGTAAAAATAAAATAAATAGCCGAAATGATTGGGCACCGCGAAAAATAGCCGAAATGATGGGGCAATCGCGACCTTCGCGATATAAAAGCTGAAATGATAGAGCATCGTGGAAAAAGAAATAAAATAAAAATGAAATTTATGCCCTACAGGTGATGTTACATCTATCCTTGTATACAATCCAGGGGCGCAAACAAAGAAGGAATCGCACTCCTCCTCTCCCAGGTTTCATCAGAAGAAGAAGCCAAACCTTGATGAGTCGCAGATAGCCTAGAGACCATCTCGAAGCTCGTCTCGTTGCAGCGGACACAACATCAAGCAAAGCGGAACAGCGGCAACCCCCAGTTCCATGGCTCGGTGATATACAGATCACCAAGAGTCAAATCCCCACCCCATGAAATGCGAATATAATCAAAAAATTCCTGGTCACGTGGAACGCGGATAACGCCACTCTTTGATCCCGTGGAAAACGTCCATAGCGGATCCTGGTCCTCGCAGAGCACGGCAGCGAACCCGTGTGAAGTATCCAGAGCGGAGCCTAGTCCTCGCCGAACACGGCAGTGAACCCGTGTGAAGCATCTAGTGCAAAATTCCTGGCCACGTGGAACGCGGATAACGTCACTCTTTGACCCCGTGGAAAACGTCCAGAGCGGATCCTGGTCCTCGCAGAGCACGGCAGTGAACCCGTGTGAAGCATCCAGAGCGGAGCCTAGTCCTCGCCGAACACGGCAGTGAACCCGTGTGAAGCATCTAGAGCAAAATTCCTGGTTACATGGAACGCGGATAACGTCACTCTTTGACCCCGTGGAAAACGCCCAGAGCGGAGCCTGGTCCTCACAGAACACGGCAGTGAACCCGTGGGAAGCATCCAGAGCAAAATTCCTGGTTACGTGGAACGCGGATAACGTCACTCTTTGACCCCGTGGAAAACGTCCAGAGCGGATCCTGGTCCTCGCAGAGCACGGCAGTGAACCCGTGTGAAGCATCCAGAGCGGAGCCTAGTCCTCGCCGAACACGGCAGTGAACCCGTGTGAAGCATCTAGTACAAAATTCCTGATCACGTGGAACGCGGATAACGTCACTCTTTGACCCCGTGGAAAACGTCCAGAGTGGATCCTGGGCCTCGCAGAGCATGGCAGTGAACCCGTGTGAAGCATCCAGAGCGGAGCCTAGTCCTTGCCGAACACAGCAGTGAATCCGTGTGAAGCATCTAGTGCAAAATTCCTGGTCACGTGGAACGCGGATAACGTCACTCTTTGACCCCGCGGAAAACGTCCAGAGCGGAGCCTGGTCCTCGCAGAACACAGCAGTGAACCCATGGGAAGCATCCAGAGCAAAATTCCTGGTCATGTGGAACGCGGATAACGTCACTCTTTGACCCCGTAGAAAACGTCCAGAGCGGATCCTGGTCCTCGCAGAGCACGGCAGTGAACCAGTGTGAAGCATCTAGAGCGGAGCCTAGTCCTCGCCGAACACGGCAGTGAACCTGTGTGAAGCATCTAGTGCAAAATTCCTGGTCATGTGGAACGCGGATAACGTCACTCTTTGACCCCACGGAAAACGCCCAGAGCGGAGCCTGGTCCTCGCCAAGCACGGCAGTGAACCCGTGTGAAGCATCCAGAGCAAACACTGGACTGTGGAGTCCTTAAAATCCATGGACTATGATGTCCTTAACCTCGACCGTAATGTCTTAAAACTAACAATCAACCACCATGATTCTAGACTGATTTTACCTTGGTTCAAGGGTACATCTCTTCACTCCTTTGATATTTGTCGTTGTAATTCCTCAACGTCTTCAAAGAGGTGACGGGTCCCAGTAACCACACATCGGACTGTGGAGTCCTTAAATCCATGGACTATGATGTCCTTAACCTTGACCGTGATGTCTTAAAACTAACATTGGACTGTGGAGTCCTTAAATCTACGGACTATGATGTCCTTAACCTTGACTGTGATGTCTTAAAACTAACATTGGACTGTGGAGTCCTTAAATCCACGGACTATGACGTCCTTAACCTTGACCGTGGTGTCTTAAAACTAACATTGGACTGTGGAGTCCTTAAATCCACGGACTATGACGTCCTTAACCTTGACCGTGATGTCTTAAAACTAACATTGGACTGTGGAGTCCTTAAATCCACGGACTATGATGTCCTTAACCTTGACCGTGATGTCTTAAAACTAACGTTGGACTGTGGAGTCCATAAACACACGGACTATGAGGTCCTTAACCTTAACCGCAATGTCTTTAAACTACGGTACCTTGAAAAACATCCCAAAGCAACCCCTGACCCCGTGAAATACAGATAAGGGCGACCGCACCCAGCACTTGCGGGTCCTCACGACCCGTAAGGAAGCAAATTCTCTTGAGAGATCCTTACGACTCCTAAGGGAAAACCCGCTTAAGAATCCTTACGATTCTTAAGAAGAACTTACACCTACGGGATCCTCTCGACCTGTATGGAGAAAAACTCTCTATGAGACCCTCACGGCTCATAAAGCTTAAAAAGTCTTAGGAGGCAGATCTTAACTCTGAGTCCTAAGCCATCGCTGCCCTACAAGGAGATCAAGACTATCCGCAGAATACATTCAATAAAAAGGGACACACCATTGGAAAAAATATATGCCTTTTATTCATAAACCAAAATGGATACAAAGTACAATTCATGAAAGAACAAAAAGAAAGTACTCTCATTCAGGAGTATGTACAAAAAGAAAGGAAAAGATACAAGTTTTTCAAGCCGGCGGGCGATTTAGCAATTTTGCTAGCTCATCTTGCTTTTGCTGGGCCATAGCTTCATGATTCAGGATTGCCAGAAGACGAGCCTCCGCCTGAGCCTGCTGGGCCTAATACGAGGCGAGCCGGCCTTCGAGCTCTTTCTCAATGACTTTGTGAGCCTCGACCCTTTCGCGAGTGAACACGACAGCTTTATCAAGAGACACCACCTCTCTGATAGACTCTTGAAGTACCCGTCAGAGTTCATACGCTTTATTGGCTTTAGCTGTAAGGCTGGTTTGAAGCTCGCTCAATGCCTTAGAGGCCAACTCCCTTTCCGAGAATTTACGGCCGAGCCTCTTCTCGCATGATGCCATGTTTGCCGTGCACCGTGCTATCAGCCCCCGCAACTCCGCCTTTGCAGCCACGGCCTCCGAGGAAAGGTAGGAACACTCAAGGGCGTGCAAGCAAGCCTCCACCTGCCGACAGAACTCCACCCAGACTCGCACCACCTCCTCGCTATGGTAGGTGGCAAGAAAATGAAGAGAACCGTTAGCTTCGGCGGCAAATACTTCAGCTGTGGTTGCACTTCTAGCACGAAGCTCCTCGATCAAAGACGACAAGGAGACAAGGCTTAATTGGGTCAAGCGTTCTGAAGCTCGTAGAGCATAAGGGCCGGGCGGCATGGCGATACGCGATTCCAACACTATGGGGGCTGGCAAGGCTGTTCAGATTTGAAAAATGTCAGTAAAACTCTTAAGCAGAGAAACAAGTCAGACTATATTGAAATGTCACTTACCTACGGTCATGCAAGTAGGAGCTGAAGGTTCCCCTGGCCCTTCGAGGACCTCAACCTCGTCATCGGCCTCCAAAACTGTAGAAAATATCAATGTCAATACGCAAAATAACAATGATTCTATGAGAAATGATGAATGACACTAACCTTGTCCGGATGAGAGGACGATGCGTTGAGGAGATATCGCCTGCGGAGCTGCCATCTCCAGCAGACGCTGAAAGGTTTGCCGGGGAGACAGATCGGTAATAGAGGCCGCCAGCCCGCGTAATTCTGAGAAAACAAAAGAGTTCAGACAATGGAAAGATTGCTAATTTAAAATGCAGAAGGTTACCTTCAACACTCCTCCCATTCTGAGCCGGGGGGATAGCAGCTTCAACTGCCTCCGCCGTGACCTCAGGCTCCAACAAAGGGACGGTAGTCCCGACTACCTCTCTCTCAACCTCTGGGCCACCCTCAGGAAGAGTCATTGGGGCGGCGACCACCAAAGGAGCCTCCCTCAAAGGAGCAAGCGCTTCGTGATCGAGAACCGCCACTGGAGGCTCTATTGCAAGAGGAACAACCTCGTCAGCCCCCTCCACATCGAGTAAGGCTGCATCGGGGATGTCAACAGGCTTCAGCTTCAACAAGCCCATAGGGACCTCCCCCATCGTCGAAGATTCTGCACAATTCGCGCAAGAATAAGGATATATGCAGGGATAAACAATCTGAAATGCTACAAAAAAGTATAAAAACATACCAATGCGTAGCGAAGCCTTCAATATGGCTCCTTCAAGCTGATGCTCCTTCTCAAGGAGGCGTGCTCGCCGAGGTTCGAGGGTGGACTCATGGCCGCCGGTCCATAAGGAAAGTGCATCCGCAGCATCCTCCAAAGCAGCCTGCTTCAGGGCCCGTTCTCCCCATTCCTCCAAAGGGCCAATAAACCGCCGCCGGATCCATGAGGGGTCTTCATAGAAGATCACGGCAGGATAGGATTTCTTCGGAACCCTTGCGTTCAGAGACTCATCCTTAGAACGTCTTATGGCCTCAGCCAATTGTGCGGCCTCCTCGGCAACCGAGCCCGGGAAGAGAAGACCAGCGTCCGACTCTTGCACGACCAACGGCTCATCTGGAAGTATGGGCTCAGACTCCGTTAAAGAATCAAGTAAGTTGGTGGCCACCCTCCTCCGCCTCTTAGATCCAGAACCGGCCGCCGAAGACGACCGTTTCTTCCCCCCCGAAGCCTTAGTGCGGCGTCGGCCCACGTCGCCCTCAACACCCTCATCCCTGCCACCCTCACTCGGTGCCACAACTGGGGATGACACCGCCATTGTCGATGCCACGGAGGGCGGTGCTGCCTCGGGTGGTGGTGCTGTTACCGAGTACCCAAGGGCATACCAACTGTTGGAGTAAGATCTACCCCCGACTCCCCCGGGATAAGCGCGGTGCCGGTATCCCTCAGAGGAAAGCGGACCGGGGCGCGCGGTCGCAGCGTAACTCCCGTAGCCAGAACCTGAGTAGGGGCACCGTGACCGAGAAGTACCCTTCTTTCCTCAATAATAATCAGGTTAACCCGATGGAGATACCGGCCCGTGAACGACCCTACGCATCGGGGCATGTAATCACCATCGGGGATCATGAACTGGGAGCCAGTGTTCAGCCTCACAAAGTGATGGGCGGCATCTCGAACGGCCTCAAGCGAAGGAACCAGCGCGACTATGAAAGCTTCAAACGGGACGCCTTGATCGTAGCCAAACTGCCGGGCAAAGCGATGCGGATTGTATCGCATGAAAAGGGCCGCGCTATCCTGAGGAATACTAGGTAACCCGGTCTGATTGCGTATAAGTGCGTGGCCTCCCGGGGCTTCAAAGAGGGCGCGTTATCTATTGACCGATCCTAAAGCGGCTGGGCTGAACCCGCAGAAAAAGATAAGACCCGATCATTAAATACCAACCCGCCAGCAGTAGCATATGGAGAAATCAGCGCTCGGATAGCCCCGAACTGAGTCGGGCCAGCGGCAGAAGCATCCACCAATCGCATAATCCGCGGGAAGGTATAGGCGTCGTAGAATGCGGGCCTTTGATGCATAGCGAAAGAACCCAAGACGTGCATTTCAATTCAAGACGTAAAGTAGTGAAGCGAAAAATTTACCACATCTACGCCAGAGGTGGAAGTATTAGCTGCAGCGCCCAATCCGTGATAGAGATGCACCAATGCCGGGATGCCAATGGCCAGCCGCGTTCCCTCAGCTATACGGTGAGCCGGATAGATTACCGAAACACTCATAAAGCGGCGATGCATAGGGATGACGAACCAGCTGAGCCAGACACTGATAAACCCAACGAAGAACGTCTCCTCATCCATGCCGGGAGTTGTAATGGATTCGAAAGACATCGGCGACATTATGGGGATGTAGTATTGCGGTAGATCCGATTCATTAGTCGGCAGCTTCTTCGGACCAAACCCAAAGGGGTCTTTAATGTTTGCAAACTTCGGAGCTGTCTTCGACAAGACGCCCTCGCGAAGGAAACATGCAATGAAGCTCTTGAAAGTAACACCCTGCTCCTCAGATTCGATGAACAATCGATCAAAGATACTTAGCACCTTGATCAAGCTGGGACGTTTGGGACAGACGGCGTTCTCGACAGACAAGCCGTCAAGCGGTGCGGGCTCGGGTTCAAAGACGTATTCATCAGAGGGCAGCAACTCCTCATAAAGCGTCCTTCGAATTGGCAGCCCCGAGATCTCATAAAATTCCCCCAAAGAGATCGAAACCTCTCTGTCCCCCAGAAGAAAAGTGTTGGTGGGGAGATTCCATTGATTCAAGAACGCCTTAACCCACCAGACATGCGGGGATTGATAATGGAAGAGCGACGCATATATTGCCTGGTAGAGCCCAACCTTCTGCAGCCGCGCAAGATTGGTAGCAAGGATATAGCGAGCCCAGAGGAGGTAACCCGTGGGGTGTCGAGGAGTGAGCCCTATCTTATAAATCTGTCCCCATGGGTGGGCCTCACCCTGGTAAATACGTCGTCCCAGGATATCTATAGTTGGGATCGGATGGTTCGGGATACCGGTCGTCGAAGGCTCGAGCCGTCCCGTTGGAGTCCAATTTGGCATCTCCACAGCGAAAACCGTCCTCGGAGGGTCCATCGGCAAAAACGGGAAAGTGGGCTCTGTCGGCACTTCGCAGAGGAAACTCCGGCGACCCCGGATAATATGACTGTACCAAGTTCCCCATAGAAGTAAGTTAGTGCAGTTCGGGTCATGAGCCCGGATCATCGCCATCGCTTCCTCATCGGATGGTGACTGAGGAAAAGCGGACTCCGAGCGAGTGAAGGGAAAGCACGGAACAGAAGCCAACGCACCTGAAACAAAGTAAAGGAAAACTGTCAAAAGTGGAGCCAGCAATACACACACACACACACACACACACACACACATATGAGCATAGATATATGAAGACAGTTGAAGAAAGCGACAGAGGACTTGTTTGGTAGGACCATTAGTTACAAAACATGTGGGTCCCACAAAATCAAGATGACGGCTGGCTAATGATGAGGCACAGCAATTATAATGAGACAAAGGGAGTATTCTAATCAAATAGACAAGGGACTTCAAATAACCCTACACACTCCCCTAAAAGAAATCCACCTTGGACTCTACAACAAATCAAACAAGATCAAGGGAATTAAATTCCCACAAAAGACTTCATTGCAAGCTTCTTCTTCATTGATTACAGAAAGACAACCCAGGGCAAGAAAACCCTAAGAAACCTCCATGGGAAGAACTGAGTTCTTCACAGGAATTAAATTCCTTACTGAGAGAAGGGAATTAAATTCCCAGAAATATTTTCTTTAAACGGAATTAAATTTCTTGGAAAGAGCAACCAACATCATCATCTTCCTAAAGGATCAGGTGAACCCTAAAGAGAATTACTGGTGAAGATTAAATGGTTTCATATTTCGGTTGAAAAACTTAAGGGAAGAATGGGTTCTTATTAAAAAGGGTAAAAACCCTTGCTATGGATTTAAAATCCAGAGAATTTTATGTATGAAAGTTCTTCGTTCGCTCAAGATGATTACCTGAGGGAAAGGAATCAGTCAACAGAGTTAAACTCTAGAAAATTTTTGGAACAGAGAACTAAGCTCTGGAAAGGAGAATTAAATTCTCAGAAAGAAAAGTATGCAAGGAGGAAGATGAGCAAAGTGGAGGCGCTTCTGAAAAGACATGGGTATTTATAGGATGGGATGGAAAACGTTTTATCTACCCTGCTCCCAAGGCAGATCCAACGATCACAAAAGTGACAGCGTTGCACTCACGTGCAGACACGTGAGAGCAACGCTGTGGGGGCATTTGTTCCCTGATTAAAAAATCAGGAAAAGATTCAGAAGAGGCATCACGTGCTCACACCTGACCAGTGGTCACGTGTTGGCACGTGATGGTTAAGCTGCGGCACAGAGCATATTTGTTCTCTAATTAAAAGTCATGAAGAAGCTTCAGAGGAGGCATCACGTGCTCACACGTGACCAGTGGTCACGTGATGGCACGTGATGGTTAAGCAGCGGCCAGAAAACAGAGCGCAGAAGAAGAGAATCCCATTCCAGGGGTCACGTGCTTACACGTGACAAGGGGTCACGTGCTTACACGTGACCAACGGTCACGTGGCCACACGTGGCCGGCTTTAAAAGCCTTATTCTTTAACAGAATTAAATTCTGAGGAGAGATCATTCAAATCTTTCCAAAATGGAGAAGAATTATATGAAACCGTTGGATTAAAAAATCCAAAGGTGATTAAATATCACTAATTTATGGAAAAATCTAGGACATGGAAAGAATTCCCCCTAAATCTAACCGAAATAATAAAGAGATATCTTTGGATTTAAAATCCAATGGTGAATAAAATTCATCTAATAATCTAAAAAGCCCAGATTAATGGTGAAGATAAATCAAATCTCTCAATAAACAGATCAAATCTTTCTATGATAGATTCACTAAAACAGATTGATTCTTTTCATCCTCCTATAAATAGGAGCCCAGAGACCGAGAGAGATATAGGGCCTTGGGATCTTGAAAATTCAGAAGGAAGAATTTAATTCTCTGCAAAGAAAAACCCTAGGTAAGAAAAGAGAGGCTTAAAAAGAGAATTTAATTCTCAAAAGAGTTTAACTCTTATATGAAAGAAAAGAACTTAGTTCTTTCTCTAGTGGAGGATCTGCAAAGTGCACATCTCCCCATGAATTGAGAATTTAATTCTCATTGGGTTGAGATCCTGCCATGCAGATCTAAAACAGAGAGGAGGAATTGAGTTTTGAGAATTTAATTCTCACAGAATTATAGGAATTTAATTCGTTTGAGATAAAATTAGGGTTTAACCCTACATCATAGGAATTTAATTCCTTGAAAATGGACAGAACCAGGGTTTAACCCTAATTGAGAACTTAATTCTCTAAAACTCACAGGAATTTAATTCCCTTAAAAAAAGAAATTAGGGTTTCACCCTATGCCAGAATTTAATTCTTTACATATATGGGGAATTTAATACCTACAGAAAAGAAATTAGGGTTTAACCCTATCTAAGAATATAATTCTTCAGAAGAAAATAGGAATTTAATTCCTCTAAAGTTTATTGCTAGGGTTTAACCCTATGAAGAATTTAATTCTTAAAAGATGAACAGATCTTTAAAATATGCAAAGAACCAAGGTCGCGTGCTACCACGTGACCCCTATAAAGATCCACGGAAAAGAGCTTTGAGGCAACGCCTCACGTGCCCCACGTCCCCTTTGAAAGCACACAGAGAAAAAGGTAAAAGAAACAGAAAAAAGCTCTAGGGCGCCCTCACGTGTCATCACGTGACATTCTAACAGACCAGAGCATAGGCTTCCATCACGTGCTCACACGTGATGGCCGTCAGAATTAAAAGTGTTAAACACTGATCTGCAGAATAAAATAAGGAGAATCAGGGCGCTCTCACGTGTCCACACGTGACCTCTCTCTCCTTAGTGTTTAACACTAATCTGAAAACTTTGTCCCCAGTGTTTAACACTGATTTTCTTAGTGTTTGACACTAACTTAGAAAACTCTAGTTCCAGTGTTTAATACTGATTTGCCTTAGTGTTTAACATTAATTGAAAAATTCTACTTACAGTGTTTAACACTGATTTGCCTTAGTGCTAAACACTAATTTGGAATCCCTATTTCGAGTGTTTAACACTGATTTGCTTTAGTGTTTAACACTAATTTGAAAGCCCTGTTGCTAGTGTTTAACACTGATTATCTTTTTAATGTTCAACACTAACTTGCTAATCTTGATCTCAGTGCTCAACACTGTTAGTCTTTAGTGTTTAACACTAGGTTTAGCCCAATTGGCTAAGTTTCTAGAGACAAAATCTCTCTTTCAATGAACCAACAGAGGGCCAATATTCTAAACATGATTGGACTTAGCCCAAGATGACCATAAGTCCTCAATTCAAACTTAACTGGGCTAATGGGCTCATAACATAATTAATTGGTCTTGGTTCCAAATTGGGCCAAAGACTATTTAATCTACCTTGGTTCAAGGGTACATCTCTTCACTTCATTGATACTTGGCGTTGTAATCCCTCAACGTCTTCAAAGAGGTGACGGGTCCCGATGACCACACATTTGATACGGACTGTGGGGTCCTTAAACTCATGGACTATGATGTCCTTAACCTTGACCGGGATGTCTTAAAACTAACACCGGACTGTGGAGTCCTTAAATCCTCAGACTATGACGTCCTTAACCTTGACCGGGATGTCTTAAAACTAACACCGGACTGTGGAGTCCTTAAATCTTCGGACTATGACGTCCTTAACCTTGACCGGAATGTCTTAAAACTAACAACGTACTATGACGTCCCTAACCTTGACCGTGATGTCTTAAAACTAACAAAGGACTGTGGAGTCCTTAAATCCACGGACTATGATGTCCTTAACCTTGACCGCAATGTCTTAATACTAACATTGGACCGCAATGTCCTTAAACTACCTATCGACCGCAATGTCATTAAACTAAACAAAAGGGCCCCCCAATTGCTCTCTTGTTGGATCTAAACGATCCCGTTAAGTTGATCTTAGTCTAAAAACTAGACTAACGTATCCTTAACAAATGTTTAAGTCGATCTTAGTCTCAAACGAGGCTAACGTATCCTTAAACCTAACCCCCAAACCCAAATCTAAGAAAGATATAGATTTGGACTAGTCCACGCCCTACGGGCGACAACATAACTTAGTCTCCGTATACAATCCACGGGCAACCACAAAACGAACACCCACGATACGAAGTGATCATCTAGAGAAGGAGAAAGTTGTTACCGCAATGCGGTAGCGTAATTAACTGCAGGGGCTTGCGCCTGCAGGGAAGAGCGTCCCCACAATCAAAAACCCCTCAAGCGAGAGGGAATCTGACGAAGTTTGCTACATCGGCCGCATCCGTTTAAACCTTCGATACATGTTGCCATAAATCAACTTGGCATTTTCGGAGAGGTGGACGGATAGCACCAATTAGCATCTGCCCCGAATTTCAGGCAAGACGTACGTCGCGCCGCCTATTCGGAAGGGAACAACTCTACCAAAGCCTTGGTGATATTGGATGGAAAATTATGTTAAAGAGTCACTAAAAGCAATTAATGTAGACGATATGACAATCGTGAGTTTTAAGATTCGATAGCTTTGGTGGCTTGACCTGCAGATGTAGGGTTAGCTTAGCACCTTAGCAAGGTTTTGGCAAGTATCAATCATGCTACTTTAAAATTTTTGGGGTGCTAAACAAACCCTAACCAAGATCTTAACTAGAGACATAAGGTAAACAAAGCAAGTAAACATCTTTACTTCTAAGAGTTTAGGATTACAACCTTTGTTGTCCGTTCCTTCGCTTCATAAGCTCCGTGTTGAGGTCCCTTCGCTGCGATCATCATGTACCCGGATTTTAGAGAGGCTCCATGAAGAGAAAGATGCAAGCTTGCTTCCAATCTTCAACAACTAAGATGATCTACCTTGAAGAATCTCAAACCCAAGCTCTTGCTTCACTAATCAAGTATTAGCAAAGCAAACACCCTAATCTAAGTGGCTAGAATAGATGAGGATGATGAAGTAGGAATTTAGCTCTCTTTTGTTTTCTTTTTCTCACACTAATTCATCACATGCAAAAAGCTAGCAAACTTTTCAAGAGCAAGAAGAAGAAGAAATCTATTTGTGATGAATAATGAAATTCTTGTTATGGTTACAAATCCAACCTTGGGTTAAGTATGATGGCTTAACCCTTGTAGAGAATTGACTAGGGTAAAGGGCTTGGGTTGGGTTAAGAAATATCAACTCAAAATATCAATCCAAAATATCTAAGCATAAAACAAAATAAAGCTTCTAGAAGCTTCATGAAAAAGCTAACTCCAATCAAACCCTAACTATGTTTAATCTCCACAAATCATGTTGCATTTGTAATCATAACTTGTAACAATATTATATGTCACATATATAATATATTTTTGTAACAAAAGAAAATAATACAATTAACATATATCGCATATATATCAATGTATTATCCGGTGAGAAAATGAATCAATAAAGCGAGCTTATATCAGTTAATGTAATGTAATATATCACATATATAATTATACATTAAATTATCGAATCAACACTTGATCCGACAATCCGGCTATTTCTCAAATAACCGACTAATATAATCTGTATTAGTTCATCGAATCAACACTTGATCCGATGACCCGGCTATATCACATATACCCGGCTGATATCTAATATCGCGAGAATAGAATACGGTATCTCATATTGTAATATTCTCGATCCCGCACATATCACATATGTGCTCCTACTCCGTTTTGCCTGAGCCAGGAAACCTTTGTGTAGGACTCTAAAGAATCGTCAATACGCCAGCAGCAGGTGATGATCATATCAAACACCCACAAGCTGCAAGCGGTCAGCTAAACGTAACATCCACCCATGTATTGAGCGATAAGAAGATCAACAAGCAAGCCTGTACATTCTCTTGTGAATCCAATCAGTAACACTACCGTACAGTCCGGTCTCTTCGTCTGATATGTCGCATATCTCGCCTAGGGGTGGTAAACGTCAGACCCCAGTAGCTTGATAAGTCGTGTCGATATGAGGTCCATAACAGTTCGAGAAACTACTGATAACACTTACCAGTAAATCTCAGCAACCCTGGCCAGGGATTTCCAGTTATAGCCAATCGAACACAGCGCAACATCAACTCCCTATACCGGGAGAGACGAAACCCCTCATATCGATCATTGCCTCCATGTGATTCGGGACTGTACCCAAAAGCCACCGTTTTTCATGCCCTCTTGGACGCGGTATGATGGAAATCAAAGCACAGTGGGAATCACACAAGACTCTATGACGATCTCGGGTCTACAGACTAACTTGTACCAGCGTCACCAGAGAACTGCCATCTGACGTTAGGTATAATACCATCTGGGAGTTCTAAGCGAGTCCGTCCAGTGTACCCAGTCTCCACTGAGCACCCGTATACCTTCTCTGATGTCAAACACCAATGGATATGAGATCACCCATCGCCCATCATATGGGTCAAGAAGCACATACGCTAGTCTAGTCTGGAGTATCGATGCCCTGTCTCGGTACTCCCACGACTAGGAACATTTGAAGGATATACTTGGCAACTACTCTGTCCCCACTAGTATGATCTGCATCATAGTCCTGGCAGTCAAGTACTCATCCTAAGAGCTTTATCAACATGTGACATAGAGACAATCAGAGTACATGTTAAGATAAAGGGCAACCAGATAGCATACTATCATGTCGAGCAAGAAAGTCCACCCTATATATGTCCAAGCATCCACTACAATATACATCGTATGTACAGTAATGGCCTCTAGGACATACATATAACTAACAATCTCCTACTTGCACTAGGGCCATCTGTTGTGGTATCGCATACCCAACAATCAGCTGTGGTTGAAGTATCTCATACTCAACCATTCCATAAAAGTCTCTACTGGGAAATAGGCCTTTGTGAGTGGATCCGCGCTGTTGTCCTCTGTGTCTACTCTCCTAACCTCGATCTCCTTGAAGATCAACCATCTCCATGATCAGGCGATACTGCCTAAGAATATGTCTGGATCTCTGATGGGACTGGGGTTCCTAGGCATAAGCCACAACACCATTGTCACACAATGGTAGGAACGAAGTTCATCTCATGAACTTATTTTTATATCCAGACTGCCTCTTTGGTAGCATCCTTGGTAACGATGTATCTTGCCTTTAATCGTCTAGTATGTTACGGTATCTAGCTTGGAACTCTTCCAACATACCGTCCTTCCACTGAGGGTAAAGACAATGCCTGCGACTGACATTCAGTCGTCCTTATCACCCTGAAACCTTTCCAGTGATTCTCCCCAGGATCGATTGATACCATCTCACTACAACTAGTGAGAATCCTAACATCCAATTAGATCTATCTCATAGATCCATAACCCAAGATTTAGAAGGTATCATCTTGATCCTATATAGAGAATCTTTGTGATAAGAGGAGATTGACCGAGCGTAGCATAGGAAACTCCTTCCCTATCAAGAGTTTGTCATCCACGTACTATACGAGGATCACCACCATACTCCCTACTACCTTTTTGTATATACAAGGTTCATCTACCATTTTGATGAAGTCAAACTCTTTGACTACTACATCAAAACAGACGTTCCAACTCCGCGATGCCTGATTTATCCCATAAAACATCATGCTCACGTTTCCGCTGCTCCCACTATCTACGAAGCTCTCTGGCTGTGTACTTATAGACGCTCTCTTCCAAATCATCATTTAGAAAAGCAGTCATGACACCCAACCGCCAGATATCGTGGTCATGGTATGTAGCCATGGCAAGTAGGATCTGGATGGACTTAAGCATAGCTTTGAAAGTCTCAACTTTTCCATGTACACCAAGTAATCTTCTCAAGATATACTTGCTCCTGATGGGGATTTAACCCTTCAGATAAAGCAACCAAAGTCCATACTTTGTTGGTGTATAAGGTTCCATCTCAGATCGCTAAGCATCCAGCCATTCTTACAGAGCCCCCACTCCTGATGGCCTGCTCGAAACTAGTTGGGTCATCATCTCATGATGCAATCCTCGCTCCCACTGTCATAGAGAAACCGAAGTATCTCTCAGGTGGATGAGGAACCCTACCAGATCGTTAGAGAGGCTGAGGTTCGTTGGAAACTATTGAATCCTCCGGGTTTACCAAATCATCAGCTGCGGTTTGTATAGCTGGAACTCCTTCCAGTTCTACCTCATGACCACTAATTTCTTCACAAGAAATTCCCTTGTTCTCAAAAAGTGGTATGCCGAGAAATAAAACATCTTTTGTTCCTCGGTGTGGTAGAAGATATTCCTTGCGAATGCTTGGGATATCCAACAAACTTCCACAGAACTGACCTTGCCTCGAGCTTGTCCGGATTTTGCTTTTGATATAGGTCGGACAACCCCAAATCTTAACTTCCTTAAGAGATGGGCTATTCCCATACCATATCATATATGGAGTGGTAGGCATCTGATTTGGTTGGAACCCTATTCAATAGGTATGCAACTTCTCAAGTGCATAACCCTAAAAGAAAATAGGCAACTCAGTAGTACTCATCATAGAGCACACCATATCACATAGGGTGCGATTGCTCCGCCCCGATATACCGACGTGCTGTGGTGTATTCGGAGGAGTAATGCTGAGAGAGAATCTCATTCTCCTTTAGAATAGTCCAGGAATTTCGTGCTCAAGTATTCTCCTCCTTGATCACATCAAAGGACATAATACTTATACCCGTTTTTGGTTCTCTACTTCTAACTTATATTCTATGATTATCTCAAAAGTTCCAGACTTGTGTTTCAACAGAAACATATGTCTGAATCTTGAGAGATCATTAGTGAATGTAATGAAGTACAAAGAACCTGTCCTGGCATATGTAGACATGGGACTATCATACATCATCATGTATCAATCCCAAGAGTTCACTAACTCTTTCTCTGTTTCCAATAAACGGAGCTGCGGTCAACTTATCTTTGTGACATGACTAGCAAGTTTTACAAGATGTAAATCCAAACTAATTTAAATATGCATCTTTATGTAACTTCTGCTAGTCCGGTCGCATTGATATGACCTAGTCTACAATGCCTCAAGAAGGATTCGTTCATTTCTGAACTCTTCCTCTTGTGTGTGTTCTGTACGTTAAGAACTGTGGTTTGATTTAGAATGTCTATGCTTTTAGATAACGTGCCTGAACCGATCAACTCTTGATATAGGAAATGTTCAAAACATTATCCAACAATACAAAATTATATCCTTCTTTACTAATAAAGAGACCGATATGATGTTGTATATCAGGTTCAGTATCTAATAACATTCGTTGAGAATCAATGTATTCTGGTAATACAGGGTGATAACTTCCAACAGACTTGGCTGCAACACTTGCATCATTTCCAACTCTTGAAATTTATCACCCGTTCTCAGTTCTCTACCTTTCTGTAGCCCATGTAACAAATTACATTTGCGGGATCCTGATCCGGTATCTCATACCCAGGACGTAAAAGATACTGAGAAACAATTCTCGGTAATGAACATACCTGAAGATAATGCATCAGCATGCACTTTCTTTGTTTGGACGGTACGGGAATTCTGGTAATCCCCTATTTCCTGCTCTGTCTTATAACAATTAAAAGTTGGAGCGGGACTAACGTTCCCTAGTGCAGTATAACAAGCGGGTTCGGTCAATACATCCGTATTATTATCTTGATTTAAGGCGTGACATGGTCGCTAGCTAGAGAGAGATAGAAGAAAACACTCAGCGTATGCTCTTGCAAGATTAGATTGGTTATTAATATATCTAATCAGGATGTCTCCCACTGTTTTAGTCAAATCTTCCTTCAAACCGTAAAAGGAAAGACTAGCCGGGATTAATTACACCCTACAAGTTCGCCAATCTTTCAGCCAGGCCAGTGCCGGTACTTTGAGGGAGATTCCCCGTGCTTTCGCACGGACCTAATTAAAATAAACCTCGTTTTCCCAGAGGCATAACCCCCTTTGACACCTTTCTAGAAACCTACTTGATCGGCTAATTGTAATGTGTAAAACTCTTCCAGGAGTAACTCTTACTCGCAGCGGGTATCAGGATCCAACTATCTCATAGAAGGTATGCAAACTCATTGCAAATTTCAACTCTTGAAATTCCCAATAATATTTTACCCCTAGCAGCTATATGAGCTTAACTTAGTCAACAAATCATAAGTGCTGGTCAAGTTCAACCCGTCATTTCCCGATTGAATTAAACCCACCCGCACGACCCTTAACATAGTCAACAAATTCGCACGACTACCCTAATCCAATCGCATCATATGCTTATACAGATAAGCACTAATCAGCTACCGCACACTACGCCTTAACATAGTCAACAAACGTAGCACGAATACTAACTAGTACTTATCTGAAATGACGGAGGGCTACGACAGGTCTTTAAGAAAACCCTTTGCGTAATGAACTTGATATCGTTGTAGAATCGAGTGATTTTGAAAAGGAGTGTTTTTTGAGGCTTTTACTAGTTTCGCTAAAGAGGTCACTCCCGGTGAAAGGATCTCGGCTCTTTCCTTATCGAATAAGATGCAGGATATTTCACAAATACCACTATGCAAAGCAAAAACTATAAAAACAATCAAAAGACAAACCAAGTTTGTAGCATCTGCTAGTTTCGCTAAAGAGGTCACTCCCGGTGAAGGGATCTCGGCTCTTTCCTTATCGAATAAGGTGCTGGATATTCTACAAGGAACACCGCTATGCAAAGCAAGAACTAGAGCTACCAGTTTTTGAGACAAGTTTCTACACCATCTTTAGGTTTCTTTTAGTTTCATTAATCTCATTAATGAAGTCTTATTTTATTATACTTCACAAGCATCACATTTGAAACGAAATCAGCAATATAACATATATCTCATAAATATAATATAAACATTCGTCTCAGGAAGTAATATGATCTCATCACAGAACATTGCAGCAGAAGATAACATATGAAATATTGGATATACTAGGACGTCCGTGTTTTATATCGAGCCTGTATAAAATATGGATTCCACGGTCGCAATGAATAGCCAAACCCACATCCCTAGACCCCTACGAGAGCGGCAAGCAACACTACCAATTCTAGGGTTAGGAGACCCGGTCCCGACTCCTCGAGATAGTCTCCTACTGGACCCTAGAACCCGGTTACATGTGCTCCCCGCCTTGGGTCTATCCTAATGCGGAAAAGTAAATAATATACAATGGTGACATCATCCTCAACCTGGAAGTGCCCCAATAAAAGAATATTACATAGAATTGAATTTTACATGAATGAAAATAAAAAACTCTCATCTCACATAAAACCCCCGGCTATTCAAAACATGACGATCCAATATAACATATCACAGCAATACATAATATCTCATATCATCAACGTAAGCAAGTATGCGTATCCCGATTGTCATTGATGTATAGCAATGAAGCCGGTGATACACCACATACTACGCTTACGGTCACAGAAAAAAAGTGTAAAACTACAACAGTTGGAATCCGCAACCTTCTTATACATCTCATGCCTAACCAAATAAATTCCTTAGACATTGCATGCCTAACAATTATAAACCCCGCATTTTAGTCTCGATCTCAAAAACACTTTTCAATATCTAGTTGGGTAATTCAACAAGATTCCCGACATCCTGATCGAATGCTCGTCGGAAACTTTAGTAGGCGGCCGCACCCCCGGATGCCGTCGACGGAGTGCACTAAGGCGGAACACCGCTGCCGCGAGCACCCGAACGGATGCTTTGGGCGACGGGGTTCTCCTACAGTCACTTGGTCGGGGCTATGGGGCGTGGCTATCTATTAAGTTTACTCGGCGAGTATCCGCGTACGCTACGTGATTGCGACAGACTTTTGATCAGATCAAAATCCTGTGGCAACCGATCAAATGAGACTAAACTGCTAGGTTTATAACATTCAAATTAGTTATCTCATAACTACTTGTGGATTCCAAATATTGTATCACATTCCAGACAAATAGACAATGTTAAACTTTCCAATTGAATAAACAAACACCCAAAATTTCTTTTTTTGCTCAACACTTGAACTTAGTTTAAAAAAATCCATCACATGCCACGGTACCAATGGTCCAGCCGTAGAAGGGTCAAACCAACGCCTCACATGTGGCAACGCCGTACTTCCCCAAACCCTAAGGTTTAGAGGCGGTTCATACGGTCACATAATCGAGTTAAGGTTTGTGTTCTTCTAGAGGGTCCACCGTGTTACTTGCACGATTTTGAACGTTCTTTAACTAAGGAAAAATCCAACACTTGGAAATTTTCCGACAGGGGAAAAAGTGAGTTATTGATATCCGTTCGAACCTTTTAACATGTTCTAAATTACCCGGAAGAAAGTTAAACGAAGTTAAACTTTCCGATCGAATCAACGAATTCTTTATATCTCCAGAAAACTCAACATTTGAGTAATATTAAAAATTTCCAGAAGCATGTAGTAATACCTACGGATGTACTGTTAAAGTACGATCCCTCACTCATCATGTTCGGACCGCGGAACCGCCGCCAATTGCTTGGTTTGGCCGCGGTTCCGCGGTGACGTGATGGAGTTAGGGTGTCGTACTTCACAGATATCCATAGAATCACCTGCTTAATTATCTGAGTATTTTTAATACGGAAAAAACTATCTTTTTAAAAAATTTCCAGAGAGGGGGTCCAAAATCATATTTCGGGGTTCGATCAGACTTTTAACTTCGTCTACACATCGCCTAATGCTCTAGCTTGGCTCTGATACCACTGTAGGGTTAGCTTAGCACCTTAGCAAGGTTTTGGCAAGTATCAATCATGCTACTTTAAAATTTTTGGGGTGCTAAATACACCCTAACCAAGATCTTAACTACAGACATAGGGTAAACAAAGCAAGTAAACATCTTCACTTCTAAGAGTTTGGGATTACAACCTTTGTAGTCCGTTCCTTCGCTTCATAAGCTCCGTGTTGAGGTCCCTTCGCCGCGATCATCATGTACCTGGACTCTAAAGAGACTCCATGAAGAGAAAGATGCAAGCTTACTTCCAATCTTCAACAACTAAGATGATCTACCTTGAAGAATCTCAAACCCAAGCTCTTGCTTCACTAATCAAGTATTAGCAAAGCAAACACCCTAATCTACGTGGCTAGAATAGATGAGGATGATGAAGTAGGAATTTAGCTCTCTTTTGTTTTCTTTTTCTCACACTAATTCATCACATGCAAAAAGCTAGCAAGCTTTTCAAGAGCAAGAAGAAGAAGAAATCTATTTGTGATGAATAATGAAATTCTTGTTATGGTTACAAATCCAACCTTGGATTAAGTATGATGGCTTAACCCTTGTAGAGAATTGACTAGGGTAAAGAGCTTGGGTTGAGTTAAGAAATATCAACTCAAAATATCAATCCAAAATATCTAAGCATAAAACAAAATAAAGCTTCTAGAAGCTTAATGAAAAAGTTAACCCCAATCAAACCCTAACTATGTTTAATCTCCACAAACCATGTTGCATTTGTAATCATAACCTGTTACAATATTATATATCACATATATAATATATTTTTGTAACAAAAGAAAATAATACAATTAACATATATCGCATATATATCAATGTATTATCCGGTGAGAAAATGAATCAATAAAGAGAGCTTATATCAGTTAATGTAATGTAATATACCACATATATAATTATCATTAAATTATCGAATCAACACTTAATCCGACAATCCGGCTATTTCTCAAATAACTGACTAATATAATCTGTATCAGTTCATCGAATCAACACTTGATCCGATGACCCGGCTATATCACATATACCCGGCCGATATCTAATATCGCGAGAATAGAATACGGTATCTCATATCGTAATTGATCCCGCACATATCACATATGTGCTCCTACTCCGTTTTTCCTGAGCCAGGAAACCTCTGTGTAGGACTCTAAAGAATCGTTAATACGCCGGCAGCAGGTGATGATCATATCAAACACCCACAAGCTGCAAGCGGTCAGCTAAACATAACAGCCATCCAGGTATTGAGCGATAAGAAGATCAACAAGCAAGCCTGTACATTCTCCTGTGAATCCAATCAGTAACACTACCGTACAGTCCGGTCTCTTCGTCTGATATGTCACATATCTAGCCTAGGGGTGGTAAACGTCAGACCCCAGTAGCTTGATAAGTCGTGTCGATATGAGGTCCATAACAGTTCGAGAAACTACTGATAAAACTTACCAGTAAATCTCAGCAACCCTGGCCAGGGATTTCCAGTTATAGCCAATCGAACGCAGCGCAACATCAACTCCCTATACAGGGAGAGACGAAACCCCTCCTATCGCTCATTGCCTCCATGTGATTCGGGACTGTACCCAAAAGCCACCGTTTTGCACGCCCTCTTTGACGTGGTATGATGGAAATCAAAGCATAGTGGGAATCACACAAGACTCTATGACGATCTTGGGTCTACAGACTAACCTGTACCAGTGTCACCAGAGAACTGCCATCTGACGTGAGGTATAATACCATCTGAGAGTTCTCGGCGAGTCCGTCCAGTGTACCCAGTCTCCACTGAGCACCCGTATACCTTCTCTGATGTCAAACACCAATGGATATGAGATCATCCATCGCCCATCATATGGGTCAAGAAGCGCATACGCTACTCTACTCTGGAGTATCGATGCCCTATCTCGGTACTTCCACGACTAGGAATATTTGAAGGATGTACTTGGCGACTGCTCTGTCCCCACTAGTATGATCTGCATCATAGTCCTGGTAGTCAAGTACTCAAACTAAGGGCTTTATCAACATGTGACATAGAGACAATCAGAGTACATGTTAAGATAAAGGGCAACCAGATAGCATACTATCATGTCGAGCAAAAAAGTCCTCCCTATATATGTCCAAGCATCCACTACAATATACATCGTATGTACAGTAATGGCCTCTAGGGCATACATATAACTAACAGCAGATTCTTTACTATGTTAGAGGGGTAGCCATCTGGGGTTTTGACACTCTTTAGCATCTCACAAAATCTTTTCATAGACAATTTCGATATTGTGTGGCTCAAAACTGGTAATTCATAGACACTATCGTCACGAAGTACCGGATGCAATTCCTGTCAGATTCCAAGCTCCTCCAAGCACTCGCGGGCACTTAACTTATCCTTAGACTTAGAATCGTCCTGTAACAATGTGCCAGCAATATTATCAAACACATTCTTCTTACATGCATGACATCAATATTGTGCCGAATCAACAGATATTTCTATTAAGGTAGATTCCATAATATACTTTTCTTCTTCCACACACACTCAACAATTCATTATTTTCGGATCGCTTTCGTTTTTTGTTTATTGAAAGAACCATCTAAGTTAAAACGATTAGAACTTTGCTGGAATTAACACGATGAAATCTGCTAAAAAATTTCTATCCCTGACAATTGTTTTGGTACTCCACCCTTTTCCAATATTCCATCAAACTTATTTACCATTTTTCTGTACGGATGATTCGCCGATAGCTACTTACGATGAAACCAGTAGCAAAACTTACGACGTGTCTTAAGTTGTAGGGAGCTATAATCAAGACCACATGATGGATATGCATGTTTCGCATAGGTAGACCATCCAGATAACATGTCGTATGCTGAAAAATAATTGATTGTCCAAATAACAACCGCTAGCATTCTAAACTTCTCCTTGGCGTACGTATCATATGTCTCTGCTCCATGTTCCCAGAGTTCTATCATCTCTTCAATTAAAGGTTTCATATAGATGTCGATGTTCTAACCAGGTGAATATTTTTTAGGAATTAATAAGGAAAGAATCATATACGGTTGCTTCATACACATCCAGGGAGACAGATTGTAAGGCATAGGTAATACTGGCTACGTGGACCAACTAGAGCTCATGAGTCCGTAAGGCATGAAACCGTCGGTTACCAAACCTAGATGTACATTCCTCGGCTCATCCCCAAAATGATCAACACAGTGTAATTGCTTCCATACTTCTGCATCAGCCGGATGCCTCAGCTTCCCGTCTTTGATCCGACGATCGGAATGCCATCGCATGCTCTTCGCCATGTCTATTGAAATATATAAACTTTGTAACCTCTTAGCCAGGGGAAATAACGAAGGCTTTGGTTGAAATTTTCTTACTCTTTTTGCTGACATCGGAAGTTTCTGCGATTGAATTTAGCTTAACATTTTTTCACCTAGACAAGTTGCAGGTGAGACACTCATTAAAAGACACGTAATCCTTGTGATACAGCACACAATCATTGGGACATGTATCGATCTTTTTATACGAGAAACCAAGTGTCTTAACAATATTTTTTGTATGGTAATGATTCTCTGGAATGCTTTCCTTTCCTTCAGGAACTACCTTGCGTAGGAGATCAAAAAGTACGTCATAGTGCTTGTTAGCCATCCCACCGATCATCTACAGATGGAGGAGACTTATTACAAATGACAGCCTACTTAATTCCGTACAGCCTTCGTATAGATCTTGTTTATTTTTCTCCAGAGGTTTCT
The DNA here is from genome assembly GCA_030015575.1 of Agapanthus africanus. Taxonomy (NCBI): domain Eukaryota; kingdom Viridiplantae; phylum Streptophyta; class Magnoliopsida; order Asparagales; family Amaryllidaceae; genus Agapanthus; species Agapanthus africanus. The sequence continues at coordinate 198,049,058 of CM057348.1, read as the reverse complement.
ACAATTCTTCTACTTCACTGGTGTCTTCAGACGATTCAACATCATTCATTTTCTCTCCAGCAAATAAATCTTCCAACATCTTATGCGTGTTATCTATCCTGTCACCCATCGGCAATTCAGCTTGCGAAGTCGTGGTCTAATTATCTATCCTCGTTTCCTCGTCACGTATTCCTTCGCCTTGGTAATTCCAATATATGTAGTTCGGTTCAAAATCCTCTATAAACACATGTCCTTCTATCACTTCACGTCGAAAACGGGCTCTATTCTTACATTTCTTATAAGGACAGAACAAAAGTTCGTCTCGGCTACGCTTTGGGTTCATCTCTGCGTAATCTAAAAAGTCTTTAAACCAGTCTTTAAATCGAGTGTATCTAAAACTATACATATCTTTATTCCCCATGTGCATAAACGAATTATCCAGAAGAATTCTCATCAGTTATCACACATCATAATGAGTTTAACATATCTTATGGGTTTATTACAAGCTCATCATTAAATAAATTTTCAAGTCTTAAATAAAATTTCATGATGTGGACAAATCAAAGTATCTGAACTCATTTAAAATTGGCGAAAGTACTCAGGGCAAAAGGTCGAGACGAATAATTAGTTTCACGGCTATCAGGAATAAGGGTCCTAATTCCCATTACAAATGCAACACTCACATCTCACTTCCTCCTGTTTTTCGTCCATTTCGAGAAAATTTTAGCAGCACTTTCCCCATGTTCTCCGTGTTTGTACATAAATCTGTACACAGGGAACAAGTGAAAAGCACCGTCGAAACTTCTTGAAATGGACAAAAATACATGAGGATGTGAGATGTGAGTCTTGTTGCATTCGTAACATGTTCAAACTGGACAAATCCGACAATTACTGTATGTCAAACCCTTTCTTCGAATACTACACATATGTTTGAAAAAATTTAACATGATACTCAACTCTCACAAACATATAATGTGATCCTATCAATTCGACGGGAAAAAGATTTGACATACACAAATTGTCCGGGAAACTATAGATCGATCCTAAACAAGTTTAAGACCTTTCGATCTTAAAATTACTAATTAAATCAAAAAATAAAACCCTGGTTAAGTTTCTAATCAAAATTTTAGGGTATCCCTTAATTTTCTATTTAATCATTTTTTAATCAGGGTCTCGGTTCAGGTCTTAATTAAGATTTCTAATTAGTGTAATTAATGTTATAGGTTAATTAGTGTTAATTTTTCTTAATCGGTTTGATTTTATTTTTTATTTATGCATCTACTATAGTTTAATTGGTATTAAAGGATTTGATTTTTATTTTGATTTGGTTTATAAATTATGCTACAACTAAAATATCTAAGCAATAAATCATGAGCAACAAGATATTGAATTATTAAATTTACAAAATAAAGGATATCGAATTATTAAATTTACAAAATACAAGCTAGAAGTTAGGATGAATATATTTTTGAAATATTTCATATATGAGCGCGCGCGCACATATACACTCTCACACACTCACACATACGCACGCGCACTCAAACACTTATACATACACTCGCTCACACACTCACACACTCACTCACATACGTACACGCGGACACACACTTACACATACTCATAAACACACATGTGCGCACGCGCACTCGCACACACGTCCTCAATTAATTATAATACATTTTATCCTAAATTCATCTAACATAATTCTATAATCCATCTTACCCTAAATTAATGTAACAAGTAAATTCATCAATTACCTATAATCCTTATATTTTCAACTCTAACCCTAAATTACCAAATTTATATTTCAATTTTTCATCTATTTTCAATTCTAAAACCCATCTAAAACAATTTTCTTCAATTATATTTTAATGTTAAAACCCATCAACCCCCAAAATCATAATAAATTTCAAACCCATCATTCTACAACCGATTCAATTTCTCATTATCCATATTTAATATATCAAAACTAACACAAATCACATATTATAATCACATAATTTCAAAATTTAATAATCTAATTAAAAAATTAGGGCTAAAAGGAGAAAACACTAATCTTTGCCTGGATTTGAAAAGGAAAAGAGAGGTTGCGAGCTCCTACACCACCAACTGTAACAATACCACCTACAAAAAAATTTGGGTTAAATTTTATAATTTTTTCGAAAATTTTGGGGAAAAGGGGATGGGGATTACTTCTCGCCGTAGGATGAAATTGGGGAATGAGGAAGAAGAAAGGCCCAGCGGCTCTTATCTAATCGACCTATTAGCAACCGTTTAGAATGGTCGCTAATGTTTTGTGAACGATCATCAATACATTGGCGACCGTTCATTAGAGATCGTATAATATATACGGTCGCTAATAATTTATTAGGGACTTTATATATTTACACGGTCCCTAATAAACGGTCTCTAATTCTTACAGTTTCTACTGGTGTATAAACTTGGGTGGTGGTTTACTAACTTCTCAATTCATCAATTATAGTATAAATAATTCTCTAAAAGAAGGAAAAAAAGATAATAACAACAGGGAAGAACTTTTTCAAGACTTGAAGATTTTGTGCTCTCGGGTAAGAGGAGGAAGAAGAAGAAGAAAAGAAAAGGAGAAGGTGGAGACTTGATGAAAGCCTTTTCATTTCAAAGAATGATTCTTCTTTTCTTCTTAATTTGATAGGGAATACTTCGTGTTGAGGTTTTAAAGAAATCATTATTGATTCCTATAATCAAAAACTCCCCTAATGAAGTTAGGGATACGATTAATTTCATATTTTTTGACGAACATCAGTTATGAAAATACTTTCTTTAGAATATAGAAGAAATTCTACATTCTATTTAGAATATAGGGAAAATACTATGTTCTTGATATACAAGAACATGTACCACAAATTCATTTTCTTCTTTAAAACTTTTATATATATATATATATATATATAAGGAAATTGTGCCTAAATTTCTAATAAATCTAAAGAAAGTGATGAGACTTCGCATATATTTAACAAACTTCTCTAAAAAAGAAATGATAATGTATGTATCTTAAAATTCCATACATCAATTTCTTGATATAAAGGACTCAACATTTCCGTATAAAATATACAAAGCAGGCATCTTAAATGATACCCGAAAATTGGATATCTTCAAAGATGTCCGCATGTAGGATCGGGTATCTTAAAAAAATACCCACAAATATGTATTTTTAAAATATACCCGCCAAGCATAAAAATGGAGCGGATAACTTCATAAAAGAAATCCGTTGCGAGTATCCTAAAATAGATACCTGCAAATATCAAAAATGGGACGGATATCTTCATTAAAGATTCTGCATCCCCTCAATATAGGGTCTCCCACTGGAAGTTACTCGCCTATTCCCTAAGCTATATATGCGATAGGTCCTACTCAGAGGACCCTATATTGGCTCATCTGAACTAAATTTGGATCCCACAAATGGAAGTGCCTACTTATCTCTTGAAATGATTTCAACTTCGATAAACCCCTGTTCTGTTTAAAGTATATTTGTATCCCCTGTAATTCTTGTGTAAATCTTAAGACATGAAGAAATATACATGTACCGATGTTGTAAACAAATCAACATAAATGAAATCTCTTTGATTCATTTATATTTGTTCTTTCTTTTGTAAATACATATATTTGTGACGTAGTCTTTATTTCTGATGTGATTTAGAACAACCTAAAAAGGTATCTCATCTAGTTATTTCCTAAGATAACAGTGAATAATTAACGGTAAGTGTTTGCGCTTATCAGACGTCTCGAACCTCAGGACCTTCTGGTCAAACTTTAAAACTTTAAAATTTATTTTGTTTAAACTCTACCTTTTTTAAGGATACAATCATGAGAGGTTTTAAAGAGGGTGAACAAAAATGGCGACTCCGCTGGGGAATCTTGACTTCTCCTTAGATTATTACAAATCACATCAATGTTGTATTCCGTCCTAAAATCATTGGTTGACAGAACCCTCTTTTAAAGTCACATATATTTGCAACATTGAAATCTACCAAATTTTATAGCAACTCAAAATGATCATACACTAATAAAGTCCGCCAGATTTAAATAAATCATCTGGATGGACTCTGCTTCTTCTTATGCCACCATTATGGCATTATGAAATCCTAAAACAAATTTTTTACTATTTTTAGTGAAGCTTGGTGCATCATACCGAGCCCGCTTGAAGGTTTATAATGTCACAATGGTATACTCTACAGGTTGATACAAATGGCTTTCAACAATAAGAACGTTTCACCTGAAGACTTGGTTGCTGCAGCCAAGATTGCACGGTCAATATTTCTAATTACTGAAACTAACCCCCAATTTGTCCTATCTATGACTGGGTTGGCCAGGTATGGCTCAGAATAATGCCCATTCGGCACCATTAACGATTTTCCCTCACTTCAAGCCGCTCAGAGAAGGACGGTGAAAACCAGATCAATTTTGAAGCCGTACAATCATCATCACATCCTTAAAATACTTACGAGGTTGCTGCCATGGCTACTAGACCTGTAGCAAACTCATCCCCCCTCAAATCAGGTTACTCGCCTGGTGCAGAGTAACAAGGTGTTTGTCTCGAACATCAATATTGTCTGCCAGGGGAAACCTATGAAGGTGCCGGCTCCTGACGCAAAACAGAAGCGAAAGTCAGTTTTTGAGAGACTTTCATATTCAAGGAATGATCCTCGGAATGACGAAGGTATTTATTTCTCTACAGACTGCTTCAAGGCCTCTTCCTCCCCAAAAAAGCAAACCTCTCGCAATGCGAGAAGTCGCGCCACTAAGAAGGCAAGCGTGGAAGGCAGAGTAGCCTATTCGGTTTATCGCCAAATCGCCACTGTGCAGACGGAGAATTGATTCACTCCCCTCCAGGGGAAAACAAAGCAAACAAGACCAGAAGTGAAGCATCCTTTCCAAGGAAAGAAGAACGCTAATCAGAAGATTTATACGGCCTATAAAGAGGACAAGAATGTTCGAAGGGCTGTTCCTCCCAAAGTGTTCTATAAGAAAAAGAACCAGATCTTGAATAAGCTTACGAATGAGATCCATGTACCAGTTAAATCCTCAGCAAGTTTTCCAGGGTATAAGAGACGCTCACAAAAGGAGTTAGGTGAATCCTCCTCTTGCCCAACAATCCACACATGCAGAATGAGCACATGTCAATTGTACACACTTGTCGAATAGCGTCGCATGTTGATGATTCCTAAACAAGCCAGACAAGAGGCCTCGGACGGTTAGAATGACTCAATCCCAACCCTCCACAAACTAATCCGAATGCACCGACAGAAGGCGAACAAGAACGGCATGCCAATGAAGTTCATGATAATGATGAGCGACCGTTACCTCCAAATCTCAACGATAATCCTATTTATGAGGAAAATGAGGTAGACATCGAAAATGATGATGCTGAGGAAACCCCAGTCGAACAACCAGGGGTGAATCAAACTCAGGAATTAAGGAAGTAAAGCACAAGTGGCCAACATGACTGCGACTCTCCAAGTTATCATGGTTCATATTCAAAGTCTGGTCGAAACCACTAGATTCAATTCGTCCGCGGATAAAGCTAGTGTGCCTGATCCTTTGCCTAAGCCAACGTAAGGAACAGCCCAAGGCACACAACATGTTGTAAAGGCGCGCCCAGTGCCTGCGCCTGGTAGGATGAAGAAAACCTCCTCAGTACCGAAACAACCGACCACAGGTAACATCAAAGCCTACTCCAACGGCCATTCCGTTAGCACCGATTCAGTGGCAGTGCCTACGGCGATTGTGGATATAGACAAAGAGATGTTAAAGAAATGGATCATCAATCAAATGAAACCACTCAATTCACATGTGGAGGCTCCTATAGCTAGCCAACTGTATCCTGATAGCTATAACGTGGTCCCATATCCGCTAAGGTACATAATTCTTCATTCCGAATGTTCAACGGATCAAGGAGCCCGAACAACACTTAGCCCATTTTAAAGTCACATGCAGAGATTCAGCGCAAGATGATTGACTCCTATTGCGACAGTTTTCTAAAAGCTTAATAGGCTTGGCCTTCACCTGGTATGCAGAATTAGAACCATGATTCATCACCACATTCAATCAAATGGCCGAAAAGTTCAAAGAACGACTCGCGGGAGGTGTTTCAAACAAAATCACTATGGCACAGCCTTCAGCAATGCGTCACGAAGAAGGCAAGCCAACTATTGACTTTGTCTTGAGATGGAAAGATGATGTTATGTAATTTGACCAGCACATGCCAGATGCTCAATCCATACATTTTCTCATCTTTAAGATAAATGGCCCTATCCAACCATTCCCGGCATCAGTTAAACACAAGAATTATCCGGAACTAATTGAACAGGTGATAGAATTAAGTAATATGGAGCGTGAATGGCTTAAAAATTCAATCGCTTCTCAAGATAGGTGGGGTCGTCTCACAACCCAAATATCAACAGAAAGGTAAACCGGCAGCAGCATTGGTCATTGACACGAATGAACTAGTGCCCAAGTTGCGACCGCAACAGACTCCTTAAGCCAATGTAATAGAAAGTAATCGACCCAAACCCACACTGACTGAAATGCTGAACAAAGAATATTATTTTAAAACAGAATATACAAAGACTATCTTTGATGTAGCTTTAAAGAAGGTTCTAGAATTGCCAGCTCCTAAGAAGCCCGAAGAAGTTAATAAAACTGATCACCCGAAGTATTGCCTGTATTATCGGATGATCAGTAATTCAATCGATAACTGCTTTATATTCAAAAGTTGGGTAGAAAAGCAATATCGAGCAGAAAAGATCATTCTGGTTGATAAATTCAAGAATTAAATCCCCAAAACCCAGAATCGTCACATAGCCGTTCACAGCAATCAAGATCCGACTTCGTGTTTGAATTCCCCAACAGAGGAAGATTCATGGGAAATTGTCTTATCAAAGAAACCTGAAAAGATATTAAAAAGACTTGAAAGAATTCAGGGAATTAATACACCAAGAAATCCTCAACACGAGTTGCAACTCAAAAGAGTATCATCAGGAGGAAATCGGTATAAAGGTACAAGGAAGAGCAAAAAGAATGCCGATGAAGAAAAGCTGCCGAAACCCCCATCCTTGACCTAAGGGACTTCATACCTTCCGAGTATTGGGATGAAGAAAAGTCTAATATAATAGCTAAAGAACCCTTTTGGGGTTCTAATGACACTAATTCCTCCTGCCAGTATTTGGAATTGATTGCAACCGCTTTGTCTAGACCTGACATCAGGGCTCAGATGTCACGAATTCACACATGTCGCTACGTGACTCATAGAATTTTAAATGCATGCCCCACAAACTCAGGATCAAAGAGAAGGCGGTAATACCTAATGAAAATGAGGAAACTCCTATTGAAAGGGTTGTGGAATCGACATTGATAGATAATAATCCAGATCTCCCATTAGGCACTATGTGGGAAGAACAAATAAGTTCAGACAGAAATGTGATAAGTCAAATTCATGTCCATATTCCTACTAACTCTACACCAAGTCATCCTAAAGATGCAAGGCCCTCTTCTCCTCAATCTTGGTCGCGATCTCGAGTAGAAGAGATGTCGTAAACAGAATTAACAGAGCTTGTTACTTTCCTATTTCACGCTTATCAAAGGTTTAGTAACTTGCATGCAACAACAGGTCATACAATCTCTGAAATGAATGATGAAGTTGAAACGCTACGCCAAACTGTTAATTCACATACACAGCGAATATGACAACTTCATCGAAAAACTGCCGAATTCCTCTCCATCATATACCGATTGCAACGATTGGTAGAAAACTATGAACAAAGGAACGGAGATAGTTTAGCCCAGCAAACACATCAAGTAGGAGGTTAAGTGTCGAATCCTTAATCGCAAATGGCGGAACCTCGGCTTCAAACACCAATGTTTATCCAGCCACTAGAATCAACTGAGACCGGTAGAGAAAGAAGGCGTGGATTACGCCAAGAAGCTATGACGACCCAACCATCATAAGCATCCAGGGAGCAAGTGAACCGAGCCATCACAAGGATGTCGAATCGGAATCTATATCATGTATTTCGAACACTTAGGCAGATGGGTGTTGAACTACCAAATCCCAGAATGCCACATGAAAGTGATTTGGCTGGTCAACCTAACTTCTGCATTTTGCATAGTGTGTAGGGCACACTGTAACACCCTAGTTCATTTATACCAGCTCTAGTTCAAGTATTTCTTTATTTATGGTATTTTCTTGATTTACTTTGTTTTGGATGCAAATAGTGTTTTGACATCTGTATTTGCATCCGACCCGACCCGCTTGCTAGAAACCCATCTTGATTCCTGTTTATGGTTTATCCTGGCTTATTATATGGATCCGTGCACTTTCATTATTTATACATTGCATACTCGCATTAAATCTGGCATCTGCATTTTTCTAAATATAACATTTAAAGTCGCATAAAACAGTTTAAAAATATATTGCATGACATGCTTGATACCCCTAACCCTGTGGTAGCATCCGCGCTGTTAGTTGTATGTATGCCCTAGAGGCCAGTATTGTACAGATGATGTATATTATATTGGATGCTTGGACATATATATAGAGATGACTTTCTTGCTCGATATGATAGTATGCTATCTGGTTGCTCTTTATCTTAACATGTACACTAGTTTCTTTAAACTGTCTTTTAGTTACATGTTGGTAAACCCCTTAGGATGTGTACTTGACTACCTGGACTATGATGCAGATCATACTAGTGGGGACATGGTAGTCCATAAGTACATCCTTCAAGGTCCCTAGTCGTGGGTGTATCGAGACGGGGCATCGATATACCAGAGTAGACTAGCGTATACGCTTCTCGACCCATGAGATGGGCGATGGATGATCCCATATCCATTGGTGTTTGACATCAGAGATGGTATACGGGTGCTCAGTGGAGACTGGCTATACTGGACGGACTCGCCGAGAACTCCCAGATGGTATTATACCTCACGTCAGATGGCAGTTCTCAGGTGACACTTGTGCAGGTTAGTCTGTAGACCCGAGATCGTCATAGAGTCTTGTGTGATTCCCACTGTGCTTTGATCTCCACCTTACCACGTCCATGAGGGCGTGCAAAACGGTGGTCTTTGGGCACAGTCCCGAGTCACATGGAGGCAATGAGCGATAGGAGGGGTTTCGTCTCTCCCGGTATTGGGGGTTGATGTTGCGCTGTGCTCGATTGGCCGTAACAGGGAAGTCCCTGGCCAGGGCTGATCAGAGATTTGCTGGTAAGTGTTACCAGTAGTTTCTCGACCCGTTATGAGCCTCACATCGGCACGACTTATCGGTTATTGGGGTCTGACGTATACCACGCCTAGACTTGATATGCGACATATCAGACGAACAGACCGGACTGTACGGTAAGTGTTACTGGTTGGATTCACAGGAGTGTGAGCGGGCTAGCTCGTCGATCTTCTGATCGCTCAATACCCGGATGGCCGTTACGTTTAGCAGACCGCTTGCGGCTTGTGGGTGCTTGATATGATCATCATCTGCTACCGGCGTATTGACGAGTCTTTAGAGTCCTACACAAAGGTTTCCTGGCTCAAGCGAAACGAAATAGGAGCGCATATGAGATATGTGCAGGACCGAGAATAATGCGTGTATGTGATACCGCATTTCATTCTCGCGATATATGTTTCGATTGGTTATATTCGATATGACCTAGTTATCGAATCATTGATTCGATAAATCGATACATTAGATTCTAGTCGGTTATGTGCGACATGACCGGATCATTGAATCAAATGTTGATTTAATGATTTAATGTATAATTATATATATTTGATATATTGCATTGCATTAACTAGTATTGGTTCACTTTATATGGATTTTCTCACTTGATGTGCAAGAAGTATATGTGATATACTTTTGTGCACATATTTGTATCATGTTTGATGATACTTGATCATTTGGTTAAGTGTGAAAAATTAAACCATGGTTAAATGATAATTAGGGTTTTGCCTTATCATTTATTTATTCATTTCTTTATTTATTTCATTGGATAAATGAAAATAAAATGGTTTGTTTTTGTCATGAAGCTTGTTGAAGCTTTATGAAGCTTTGACCAAAGAGACCATTTTGTCTTCATGCTTAACCCTAACCCATCCACTTACCATGGTCTATTCTCTACACTTAACCCTAGTTAGAATATGATAAGTATGATTTTCTTTTTCATTTTAATAAATACTTATCATATTCTTTCTTTTTCTTGACCTTCTTCTTCAAGAAAGAAACCTTGATGCCATCAATGGCAACTTGAGATCTAAAGTGAGAAATCCAATTCTAAAGTGAACCCACCTCCTATTTCTTCACCCTCTACCTCTTGCCAAGTTGTTTTGGGTGTTTTCTTCACAAGTTTCACAACTTTGTGAAGTCGGAGCTTGAACTTGTGATGCCTCGACGTAGATCGTCTTTGACACGAAGCCGACGACCTATTCCGCTCGTTTCTCCAATGAAGCCGACGATTGAGTTCGGGATTCATAATGGATAGCGAGAGGACACCTACGTGGAGCTTAGGAAGTGGAGAAACGGATCTACAAAGATTGTAGTCTCTCTCCTTTAGTTAAAGTGTTAACTAGTTTATTGTTTCGCCTAGAAATCTAGCCGACGATCCGTATTAGGGTTTCTCGGCACCCATAAAATTTTAAGTTGGCATGATCGATGCCTTGTGAGACCTCTATAGTGTGCCTAGGAACCCTACAGTGGTATCAGAGCCTAGCTAGAGCCTTAGGCGAAGTCTAGACGGAGTTTGAAGTCCGAACGAACCGAAACCCTAACTCACAAAATGCTCTCTGTACATTTTCTAAAATCTGGGATTTTTCCAAATTAAAAATATGCAGAAAAATCAGCAGGTAATTCTAAGAGTTACTGTGAAATTCGACAGCCCAAATCCACCAAGTCGCCGCGGTTCCGCGGCATGAGCATAGCTCATGCGGCGGTTCCGCGGCCGTACGGCCTCATTAAACAATGAATTCTGCACAGTAATTCTTATTTTCCAGTGCTGGTTTTCCTGGGAATTTTTAAAAAATTTTCAAGAGTTACATTTTCTGGGGTTGTTTTGGAGCTTCGATAGTTTGATCGGATTATCAAATTTCGTCTATGTGTTTTTCCGGATGACTTTAGAATATGTTAAAAGATTCGACCGGATATAAATACCCAACTTTTCCCCTGTCGGGAAATTTCCAAGTGTTGGATTTTTCCGTAGTTTAACAACGTTCTAAGTAGTGCAAGTAACGCGATGGACCCTCTAGAAGACAACAAACATTAACTCGATTATGTGACCGTCTTGAACTGCCCTTTGAACCTTCGGGTTTGGGGCAGTACGGCGTGCCACATGTGAGGCGTTGGCTTGACCCTTCTACGGCTGGACCGTTGGTACTGAGGCACGAACTGAATGTTGTTAGACTTATTTCATGTGTTGAGTTGTATCGGGAAAACTTGGGTATTCGACTGTTCGATCGGAAAGTTTAACATTTTCTGTTTATCTGGAATGTGATACAATAATTGGAATTCACAAACAGTTATGAGATAACTGAATGAATGATATAAATCTAGCGGTTTAGTTTCATTTGATGTTGAAAAGAGTTTTCGATAATGAGACTAAAATGCGGGGTTTATAACTGTTAGGCATGTGATGTCTAAGTATTTCATTTGATTAGGCATGTGATGTCTAAAGAGATTGCGGATTCCAACTGTTGTAGTTTTACACTTTCTTTTCTGTGCCCGTAAGTGTAGTATGTTCATATCGCCGGTTTCGTTGCTATACGTCAACGACAATTGGGATATGCATACTTACTTACGTTGATGACATGTGATGTTATATGTTGCTGGATATGTTATATTGGATCGTCGTGTTTGATTAGCCGGGGGTTTTTTATGTGAGATGAGTGTTTTTCATTTTCATTCATGTAAAAACTTGTATGTAATATTCTTTTATTTGGGGCACTTCCAGGTAGCGGAAGCTGTCACCCTTTGTATATTATTTACTTTTCCGCATTAGGATAGACCCAAGGAGGAGAGCACAAGTAACCGGGTTCTGGGGTCCAGTGGGAGACCAACTCGAGGAGTCGAGTCCGGGTCTCCTAACCCTAGAATTGGTAGGGTTGCTTGCCGCTCTCGTAGGGGTCTAGGGATGTGGGATTGGCTATTCATCACGACCATGGAATCCGTGTTTTATACTGGCTCGTATTGAAAACACGGACGTCCTAGTATATCCAATATTTCATATGTTTCTTCTGCTGCGATATCTGTGATGTGATCATGTGATGTTCTGTGATAGATACAGTATATAGTATATATGATATATTATATAGACGTTACTTATGTTTTGCACCCGCACTAGCCCTGCCCTGCTCTGTCGTTAGTTACCTAACCTAACGGTGCACGAGGGGACATCGAGGCGAATGCGGATGGCATAAGTGTACGTCGTATTTATCTGTGATGTTTAGGTACTTAAATGATGGGACTTCATTAATGTGATTAATGAAAGAAAAGAAACCTAAGATGTTGTAGAATCAGATTTTAAACAAAACAGGTAGCTACAGTTCTTGCTTTGCATAGCGGTATATATGATATACCCTGCACCTTATTCGATGAGGAAAGGACCGAGATCCCTTCACCGGGAGTGACTCCTTTAGCAATAACTGGCAGATGCTACACACTCGGTCTGCTTTTGATTGCTTCTATAGTTTCTGCTTTGCTCAGTGATATATATGATATATCCCGCACCTCATTCGACGAGGAAAGAGCCGACGATCCCTTCACCGGGAGTGACCCCTTTAGCAAAACTAGAAAAGCCTCAAAATCACTCCATTTTAAAACTTCATTTGATTCTACAAACGATATCAAGTTCATTACGCAATAGGTTTTCAGAAAAACCTGTCGTAGCCCTCCGTCATTTCAGATAAGTAGTAGTTAGTATTCGTGCTACGTTTGTTGGCCTGCGTCAAGGCGTAGTATGCGGTAGCTAACTAGTATTTATCTGCTTATGCATATGATGCAGATTGGATTAGGGTAGTCGTACGAATTTGTTGGCCTGCGTCAAGGGTCGTGCGGGTGGGTTTAATTCAATCAGGAAATGACGGGTTGAACTTGACTAGCGCACTATGGTTTGTTGGCCTGCGTCAAGGTCATAGGACGCTAGGGGCAAAATATTATCGGGAATTTCAAGTGTTGAAATTTGCAATGAGATTGCATACCTTCTATGAGATAGTTGGATCCCGATACCCGCTGCGAGTAAGAGTTACTCCTGGGAGAGTTTTACATATTACAATTAGCCGATCAAGTAGGTGTCTAGAAAGGTGTTAACGAGGTTACGCCCTTGGGAAAACGAGGTTTACATTAATTAGGTTCGTGCGAAAGCACGGGGGACCTCCCTCAAAGTACCGACACTGGCCTGGCTGAAAGATTGGCGAACTTGTAGTGTGTAATTAATCCCGGCTAGTCTTTCCTTTTAGGGTTTTGAAGGAAGATTTGATAAAAAGCAGTGGGAGCCATCCTGATTAGATAAGATAATAACCAATCTGATCTTGCACGAGCATACGCTAAAGTGTTTTCTTCTCTCTCTCTCCAGGTAGCGACCATTTCATGCCCTAATAAAGATAATAATATGGATGTATTGACCGAACCCGCATGTTATACTGTGCTGGGGAACGTTGGTTCCGTTCTTTCTTATAAGAGTTATAGGAATGAACAGGAAATAGGGGAATACCAGGATTCCCATGCCACCCGATTGAAGAAAGTACATGTTGATGCATTTTCTTCGGGTGTGTTCGTTACAGAGAACTGTTTCTCCTACGTCCTGGGTATTAGATACCGGGTCAGGATCCCATATATGTAATCAGTTACATGGGCTTAGGAAAGGTAGAGAACTTGGAGAAGGTGATAAAGACATTAGAGTTGGAAATGGTGCAATTGTTGCAGCTAAGACTGTCGGGGAATATCACCTTGTATTACCAACTGGTAATACATTGGTTCTGAACGAATGCTATTACATGCCGAACCTGATATGCAACATTATATCGGTTTCTTTGTTGAGTAAAGAGGGATATAATTTTGTATTACAGGACAATGTTATGAACATTTTCCGTAACCAAAAGTTGGTTGGATCAGGCACGTTGTGCAATGGCAATTATGTTCTAAATCAATCAACAGTTCTGAGCATAACAAACACACACAAGAGGAAGAGTTCAGAACTGAACGAATCCTTCTTGTGGCATTGTAGACTGGGTCACATCAATGCGACACGACTGGCTAAGTTGCATAAGGATGGATATTTAAATCCGTTTGATTTTTCATCTTATGACACTTGCCAGTCATGTCTCAAAGGCAAGATGACCAAAACTCCGTTTACGGGACACGGAGAAAGAGTTACCGAACTCTTGGGACTTATACATAGTGATGTATGCGTTCCCATGTCTACACATGCCAGGGATGGTTCTTCATACTTCATTACATTCACTGACGATCTCTCTAGGTTCGGGTATGTGTTCCTGATGAAACACAAATCAGAAGCTTTTGAGAAATTTAGGGAATATAAACAAGAAGTTGAGAACCAAACCGGAAAAAGTATTAAAATCCTACGATCTGATCGAGGAGGAGAATACTTGAGCAATGAATTCCTGGACTTCCTAAAAGAGAATGGGATTCTCTCTCAGCTGACTCCTCCATATACACCACAGCACAACGGTGTATCAGAACGGAGGAACCGCACCCTATTAGATATGGTGCGCTCTATGATGAGCACAGCTGAGTTACCTATTTCCTTCTGGGGATATGCACTGGAAACAGCTGCAGACCTATTGAATATGGTTCCCACCAAAACCGTGCCGACCACTCCATATGAGATATGGAAAGGAAAGAGACCATGTCTTAATTATGTTAAGATATGGGGTTGTCCGGCCTATGTAAAAACGCAAAATCCGGACAAACTCGCGGCAAGGTCCATTCTGTGTAAGTTTATTGGATATCCCAAACATTCGCGCGGGTATATCTTCTACCACACCGAGGAACAAAAGGTGTTTGTTTCTCGACATGCCACCTTTTTAGAAAAGGAATTTCTTGAAAAGGAGATTAGTGGCAAGGAGGTAGAACTGGAAGAGGTTCCAGCAATATAGACTACAACAGAAGATTTGGTTGAACCAGAGGATTCAGTAGCTCGCGATGAACCTCAGCCTCTCCGCCGATCTAGTAGGGTTCCTCGCCCACCTGAGAGATACTACGGTTTTCTCATGGATGGTGGGAGCGAGGATTGCATCATGGATGATGATGACCCAACTAGCTTCGAGCAGGCCATCACGAGTAGGGACTCAGTGAAATGGCTGGATGCTATGCGGTCCGAGATGGAATCCATGTACACCAACAAAGTATGGACTTTGGACGTTGCTCCTGAAGGGGTAAAACCCATTGGGAGCAAGTGGATCTTCAAGAAGAAACTTGGTGTAGATGGGAAAGTGGAGACTTTCAAAGCTAGACTTGTTGCAAAGGGTTTTCGTCAAAGACCAGGTGTGGACTATGACGAAACCTTTTCTCCAGTGGCTATGCTTAAATCCATCCGGATCATGCTTGCCATCGCTGCATATCATGATTACGAAATCTGGTAAATGGATGTTAAGACCGCCTTTCTAAATGGTGATTTAGAAGAGTGCGTGTACATGACTCAGCCAGAGGGCTTCGTAGATAGTGGGAGCAGCGGGAAGGTGTGTAAGCTGCTTAAATCCATTTATGGATTAAAGCAAGCATCGCAGAGTTGGAACATCTGCTTTGACATCGTTATAAAAGAGTTTGATTTCGTCAAAAATCCAGATGAACCTTGTATCTACAAGAAGGTAGCAGAGAGTAAGGTTGTCTTCCTCGTATTGTACGTGGACGACATACTCTTGATAGGAAATGATATTCCTATGCTGCAATCGGTCAAGCTCTTCTTATCATAAAGATTCTCAATGAAAGATCTTGGTGATGCCTCCTGCATATTGGGGATTAGGATCTATAGAGATAGATCCAAACGGACATTGGGATTGTCCCAATCCAGGTACATTGACACCATACTAAAGAGGTTTAGTATGGAAGAATCCAAGCGTGGGAACTTGCCCACGATCTCTGGAGTCACTCTCTCCAAAGAGATGTCTCCCAAGACTGATTTGGAGAGAGCTCGCATGCAAGGGATACCCTATGCTTCGGCAGTAGGCTCTATCATGTATGCGATGCTATGTACCAGACCCGATGTAGCATACTCACTAAGTGTAGTGAGCAGGTATCAAGCTGATCCTGGAGAGAGTCACTGGACAGCTGTGAAGAGCATTCTCAAGTACTTGCGAAGGACTAAAGAGATGCTCTTGGTGTATGGTAACGGAGAACTCCAAGTGGAGTCCTTTACCGATTCGAGCTTCCAGAGTGATAAGGACGACTCTAAGTCGCGGTCGGGCTTTGTCTTTACCCTTTACGGAGGGGCGGTTAGCTGGAAGAGTTCCAAGCAGGAAACCGTGGCAGACTTGACGATGGAGGCTGAATACATCGCTGCCAACGATGCTGCCAAAGAGGCTGTCTGGATCAAGAAGTTCATTACTGAACTTGGAGTGGTTCCATCCATTGAGCATCCAATACCTTTGTATTGCGATAACAATGGAGCAGTGGCTTTGGCCAAGGAACCCAGGTCCCATCAGCGATCCAGGCATATTCTGAGGCGGTATCACCTGATCCGGGAGATAGTTGATCGCCGGGAGATCGAGGTCAGGAGGGTTGACACGACGAACAACACGGCGGATCCACTCACGAAGGCCATTCCCCAGATACAGTTTGAGAGACTCTTCGGGATGCTCGGTATGCGATACTACAGCAGATGGCCTTAGTGCAAGTGGGAGATTGTTAGTTGTATGTATGCCCTAGAGGCCAGTATTGTACAGATGATGTATATTATATATTGGATGCTTGGACATATATAGAGATGACTTTCTTGCTCGATATGATAGTATGCTATCTGGTTACTCTTTATCTTAACATGTACACTTGTCTCTTTAAACTGTCTTATAGTTACATGTTGGTAAAGCCCTTAGGATGTGTACTTGACTACCTGGACTATGATGCAGATCATACTAGTGGGGACATGGTAGTCCACAAGTACATCCTTCAAGGTCCCTAGTCGTGGGTGTATCGAGACGGGGCATCGATATACCAGAGTAGACTAGCGTATACGCTTCTCGACCCATGAGATGGGCAATGGATGATCCTATATCCATTGGTGTTTGACATCAGAGATGGTATACGGGTGCTCAGTGGAGACTGGGTACACTGGACGGACTCGCCGAGAACTCCCAGATGGTATTATACCTCACGTCAGATGGCAGTTCTCAGGTGACACTTGTACAGGTTAGTCTGTAGACCCGAGATCGTCATAGAGTCTTGTGTGATTCCCACTGTGCTTTGATCTCCACCTTACCACGTCCATGAGGGCGTGCAAAACGGTGGTCTTTGGGTACAGTCCCGAGTCACATGGAGGCAATGAGCGATAGGAGGGGTTTCGTCTCTCCCGGTATTGGGGGTTGATGTTGCGCTGTGCTCGATTGGCCGTAACAGGGAAGTCCCTGGCCAGGGCTGATCAGAGATTTGCTGGTAAGTGTTACCAGTAGTTTCTCGACCCGTTATGAGCCTCACATCGGCACGACTTATCGGTTATTGGGGTCTGACGTATACCACCCCTAGACTTGATATGCGACATATCAGACGAACAGACCGGACTGTACGGTAAGTGTTACTGGTTGGATTCACAGGAGTGTGAGCGGGCTAGCTCGTCGATCTTCTGATCGCTCAATACCCGGATGGCCGTTATGTTTAGCAGACCGCTTGCGGCTTGTGGGTGCTTGATATGATCATCATCTGCTACCGGCGTATTGACGAGTCTTTAGAGTCCTACACAGAGGTTTCCTGGCTCAAGCGAAACGAAATAGGAGCGCATATGAGATATGTGCAGGACCGAGAATAATGCGTGTATGTGATACCGCATTTCATTCTCGCGATATATGTTTCGATTGGTTATATTCGATATGACCTAGTTATCGAATCATTGATTCGATAAATCGATACATTGGATTCTAGTCGGTTATGTGCGACATGACCGGATCATTGAATCAAATGTTGATTTAATGATTTAATGTATAATTATATATATTTGATATATTGCATTGCATTAACTAGTATTGGTTCACTTTATATGGATTTTCTCACTTGATGTGCAAGAAGTATATGTGATATACTTTTGTGCACATATTTGTATCATGTTTGATGATACTTGATCATTTGGTTAAGTGTGAAAAATTAAACCATGTTTAAATGATAATTAGGGTTTTTCCTTATCATTTATTTATTCATTTCTTTATTTATTTCATTGGATAAATGAAAATAAAATGGTTTGTTTTTGTCATGAAGCTTGTTGAAGCTTCATGAAGCTTTGACCAAAGAGACCATTTTGTCTTCATGCTTAACCCTAACACATCCACTTACCATGGTCTATTCTCTACACTTAACCCTAGTTAGAATATGATAAGTATGGTTTTCTTTTTCATTTTAATATATACTTATCATATTCTTTCTTTTTCTTGACCTTCTTCTTCAAGAAAGAAACCTTGATGCCATCAATGGCAACTTGAGATCTAAAGTGAGAAATCCAATTCTAAAGTGAACCCACCTCCTATTTCTTCACCCTCTACCTCTTGCCAAGTTGTTTTGGGTGTTTTCTTCACAAGTTTCACAATTTTGTGAAGTCGAAGCTTGAACTTGTGATGCCTCGACGTAGATCGTCTTTGACACGAAGCCGACGACCTATTCCGCTCGTTTCTCCGATGAAGCCGACGATTGAGTTCGGGATTCATGATGGACAGCGAGAGGACACCTACGTGGAGCTTAGGAAGTGGAGAAACGGATCTACAAAGGTTGTAGTCTCTCTCCTTTAGTTAAAGTGTTAACTAGTTTATTGTTTCGCCTAGAAATCTAGCCGACGATCCGTATTAAGGTTTCTCGGCACCCATAAAATTTTAAGTTGGCATGATCGATGCCTTGTGAGACCTCTATAGTGTGCCTAGGAACCCTACAATATCGAGCAAGAAAGTCATCTCTATATATGTCCAAGCATCCAATATAATATACATCATCTGTATAATACTGGCCTCTAGGGCATACATACAACTAACAGACCCAACATTGCAGAAGTTTCAAGAACAGGTTGAAGCGGGACTTCGAACGGACTTGTTGATTCATGAAAATGGCTCGTTGCGTTATGGTAGCCGTTTGTGTATGCCGAAAGGCGACATTCACGAAGAAGTTATGAAGGAGGCGGATAGTTCCGTATATTCCGTACATCCAGGAGGCACGAAGATATATCGTGATCTACGACAGCATTTCTGGTGGGAAGGCATGAAAAGGGAGATTGCCCGTTTTGTAGCGAAGTGCTTGGTGTGTCAGCAAGTTAAGGCTGAACATCAAAGGGTAGCTAGTTTATTGCAACCACTTCCGATTCCTCAGTGAAAGTGGGAACATATAACCATGGATTTCATGACAGCTTTACCGCGGAGTCCAAAGGGCAACAATGCAGTTTGGGTGATTTTTGATCGACTGACCAAGGCAGCTCATTTCGTACCATTTTGAGTTGGTCAGTCGACGGAAGCGTTGGCGGAGCGGTACATGCAGAAGATTGTGAGATTGCATGGAGTACCTGTGAGCATCGTTTCCGATCATGATACCCGATTCTTATCGCACTTTTGGAGGAGTTTACAGGAAAGTTTGGGGACGCGATTGAAGTTTAGCACCGCTTATCATCCTCAGACAGATGGCCAGTCGGAGAGAACGATCCAAACTCTTGAAGACATGTTGAGAGCTTGCATGTTAGACTTCAAGGGTTCGTGGGAGGATCATCTACACTTGGTGGAGTTTTCTTACAATAACAGCATTCTGGCGACTATTCAGATGGCTCCATTCGAAGCATTGTATGGTCGCAAGTGTCGCTAACCCGTTTGTTGGGACGATGTTGGAGAACAAAGATTGTTGGGACCGGATTTGATCGTGCAAATAGTAGAGAAGGTTAATACTATCCGGAATCACATGAAGGCAGCACATGATCGGTAGAAGAGTTGGGCCGATACATCGAGAAGACCTCTAGAGTTCGCTGTTGGTGATCTTGTATTCTTGAAAATATCACCGACTAAAGGAGTGATTCGTTTTGGGAGTCGAGGCAAGTTTAGTCCTAGATTTGTGGGGCCTTTCGAGATTATTGAGCATGTTGGAGAAGTGGCGTATCGATTGGCTTTACCACCATCATTGGCGAGTATTCACGACGTGTTTCATGTATCTCAACTCCGTAAGTATGTTCGAGATGAAACACACGTGCTAGATCATTCGGAGCTGACTGTAAGGGAGGATTTGACCTATGAAGAACGACCGATATCGATTGTTGATCGAAGAGAAAAGGTCCTAAAGAACAAGGTTATCCCTGTCGTACTTGTTTTATGGGGGAATCGCTCGCACGGAGAATCGACTTGGGAACGAGAAAACGAGATTCGACAGAAGTTTCCAGATCTTTTCTTGTAGATTCATGATTTTTTATCTTTTCTTGTTCTTGGAATTTCGAGAATGAAATTCTTTTTGTAGTTGGGTATAATGTAACACCCTAGTTCATTTATACCAGTTCTAATTCAAGTATTTCTTTATTTATGGTATTTTATTGATTTACTGTGTTTTGGGTGTGAATAGCGTTTTGACATCTGTATTTGCATCCGACCCGACCCGCTTGCTAGAAACCCGTCTTGATTCCTGTTTATGGTTATCCTGGCTTATTATATGGATCCGTGCACTTTCATTATTTATACATTGCATACTCGCATTATATCTGGCATCTGCATTTTTTTAAATATAACATTTAAAGTCGCATAAAATAGTTTAAAAATATATTGCATGGCCTGCTTGATACCGTTAACCCTGTGGTAGTATCCGCGCATCTTGTTCTCGTCCCGTTCAGAGAAACAGAGTTGTTTGGATGGCTACGCGCACGTACGTGCATCCGTTCTTGGGAGTATGCATTTTCGTTACCCGGATATCCTGTTTTGATTTTGGTTTACACATATATTTTTCGTATTTTAAAACTGGATTTTTAGACCCGACCCGGACGTGTTTTGGACTAAGTTTGTATTTACCTGAAAATCAAATTTTATTAATTTAAATTAATTAACACAGTCTAAATCTTTGTAACTAAAAATATTTTTTAAATTTAAAATCTTAACTTTAAACAACCTTTCTCTCTCTCTCTCTTTCTCTTTCCTTCTCTCTCTCTTTCCCCCACAGCACTCTCTCCCCCCCACTCTTTCTCTCCCTTTCTCTCTCCTCTCGCTCGTCTCTCTCTCTCCTCTCGGAAACACTGTTTCCTTCTCGATTCCGGTCACCTCCTCTCCTCTTACCGTCACCTCCCTTCTCTTCCTCCTCTCTTCTCTTCTTTTTAAAGGCCGAGCGCCCACGAGAAAACCCATAAAAGCGAAACCCTAACACTAAAACTCCTCTGCCTTCACTAACCCGACCTCGTCACCACCTCCATTTCCATTCTCTCCTGCTCCTCGTCATCTTCTTCCTCTCCTTCCACCTTCCCGAGCACCAAAACCTTGCACATCAAGAACCCCGACAACCCATCACCCTGCACACCTCGTCGCCGGCGATACCTCGACCTTGCCGTCACCACCACTATCTCCTCCTCTCCCTCTCCTCTTCCCTTCTCCCTCCTACACCAAGATCCCTGCACCCAAGCCCCAGCCTGGACCAACACCCGAGCCCAAATCCTAACTACTCAAAGCCAAACCCTAGCCTTGTCGCCGGAGCTCCGTTGATCTCGTCACCACCCTCTCATCTCCCTGACCCCAGTGCACAACCCAGTAAGCAATCCCCTCTCTCTTCTTCTTCCTCTTCTTCTTTCCTTCTTCTTTTCTTTATCTTTTCCTGAATCTTGTTTCCAGCGATCGCCGGAGTTGCGTCGATGCTGCAGATCCGACGATCCAGTGAACGTACCTTGCTCGCGTGAACACCCTCTCGCCTTGCCTAGACCCGTCCCGCGTGCCGCATGTACGTTGCGACGATTTACCGACGTCGGGCATGCCGTGCGTATCCATCGTGTGATCCGATCGAGGCAAGTTAATCTTGCTACATGCTATACTACAATATACTGCACCCATTTGAATAATAGTATTACATATTGTTTAGTTATGCATCCATATTACAATTTTTCAGTTTTCGGATACCCGTTTGCATCCATATCATTTAAAATATATATAACTGCATCTATAGATCATATTAATTCATGTTATTATTGTAGTGACACCCCATACTTAATAATGTGTATCCCACTTAGTCTTGGAACTGTAAATATAACCCTAATCGATAATTGTGCATCCATACCATTAATTATATATATATATATATATATATATATATTTGCATTTCAAGTCATGTTATTTCATATTACAGTTACATTAACACCCCATGCTAGAAAATGTGCATCCTACATAGTAATGGAGCTATAGTTGCAATCCCTTATAGTTATTCATGAATCCATGTTTTATTGTGTACCCATACCATTAATTCTTTATATCTAGTTGCATGCTATGTCATATTAATTCATAATATTGTTACAGTAATACCCCATGCTTGATAATGTGCATCATACATAGTCATGATGTAACCCCTGACAAAATATTTATGCATCCATGCTTTTACCGTGCATCCGTACTTGCTACAGTTTATTATGAGCATCCGCTTGACACATGTGCACTACCTGTCATGACCTGATATACCATTGCTTGACTTAATACCTGATCTTGTTACTGATGCCGACAATCTTGACCTGTTGTCCCTACGGACATATCCTGTTGTCTATTTAGACAAACCTCTACCTTCTTGATCCTGTGTTGGCATTAGCTCCAGATTTATCAATACCTGACTTGAACACATAACCTTGGGGGTATGGGGAAATCAAAAGTGTAAACTAAAGTGTAGGGTATTACTTGATCCGTGGTCCCGGGGGATAACGGGACAGAATCATTCATGATTCTTACTTGATCCGTGCTCCCGGGGGATAACGGGATAGAGTCATTCATGACTCCCACTACCTGATCCGTGGTCCCGGGGGATAACGGGACATATCCTTTGAGTTATATGGAGGATTACATTAATTTATTTCAAACAACTTTAGAATAGATAACCCAGTAGCACAGTTTAGATTGATCACTGTACGTCACATATATTGATACACTTCACTGTTCTATATCCGTGTTTACTTATTACATTCATGTTACTGTTTATGATTCATACCTGCATATCTCGTGTATCCTGTTCATTTATTATTGGTTGATATCATGACGCACTGACGTCTGGGTTTTGCATGGCCCAGATCCTCTATCTCTGTCGCAGGCAGTTCAGGAGTATGTTGACCAACAAGCCGAGCAGTGAAGATCATGTTAGTAGCTAGTTAGTTTAGTTTTCTTTCATATTTTCATTCCTGATGTGAGCCCGTATTATGGGACGTACTTTCCAGATTGTTATTGTTACTTGGATTTATTGCTTCCGCATATTATTTCTTGACTCGTTATTTCTGGCTCATGGACATGTACTAGATAGTTTCTTTTATTTTCCTGTTCTTGATATCTATAGACAGCCGTAATGTGACTGTGGAGGGATGTTTCCTAGCCACAGGTAGCATGGTTGGCTCTGTCACGTGCCTATCTTAGCGCATTCTGGGAAGCGGGGCGTGACACACATACTAAAGAATTGTACAACATTTAGGCGACTTGCATATGAGACAACCAAGAATCAACCGTTAATCATTCCTCAAGCTCGAGAAGAACAAGGAGAAAGTTCTCAATAGTCAGGAACTCGACATACTTGCCGGGTCATTAATGTTGTACATGGGTCAGAAGATGACGTGCTTTACTTCCCCAATGAGGAAAATTCATAAGTTTAATTCGTCAATAACATAACGATCCGTCGAGGTATAGTGCTTCCCGGTCATAAACCTAAATAAATTCAACAAAAATCCAAAGACGATGGAAAGGATAAAGCAATCGAAATCGAAGAAGCCGCTATCCCTTCTATCTCAAAACCCAAACCCAAAATGAATTACAACGTCTTGGCACATCTGAAGAAAATCCCGGTGTTGTTAACTGTTTATGAAGCATTGATGCTATCCCCTGAATTACGAAGTACGCTGGTTGAAGCTCTACTAAACCCAGAAGAGTATCAAGCTTTCATTGCTGAGGAAACCAAACATTTTATGCAGAGCAAACCGCCGGGGTTGTTTTCACTGATGAAAACATATTACTCGGAACATCAGAGCATAATCGGCCTTTGTATATTTCGATGATTTTCAAAGACGCCATTGCCAGAAGAACTCTAGTGGATATGGGTTCATTTGTAAACAAGGTCACATTGAAAACCCTGTGCACATTATCCCTTGATGTTAATCATCTTAACACTGAAAGGATATTGATTCAGGGATTTGATCAAAATACTAGTAAAGCTCTAGGCGCTATTAACCGAAGCTTTTAAGTTGGGTCTTTGCAGACCTGTGCGAAATTCCACGTTATCAATGCTAACAGCTACTACAAAGCCTTATTAGGGAGACCTTGGTTGCATGACTATTGTATCGTACCCTCAACTTTGCACCAATGTTTGAAATATAAAGATGACGAAGGTGAACATCGTATTGATGGTGAACTCAATCCTTTCAGCGTCAATGAAATTCATTTGGAAGAAGCGCAATACTATTTCCCAAAATTCAATGCCGAATCAGCTCACCCAAGAGAGCGGCATCCCTAAAGAAAATGTGATTCGGATGATGCAAGCTCCTGCTCGTCCGAAGACATCATGTTTAACAGAGGTATCCTGCGTATAGGGTTTGATTCAGAATCAGAATCGGAAAATGAAGCCGATCTTATTCAATTCACTTCTGAAGCCTATCATGGGATCAAAAGCTTTTGTATATCTGACAATGACGATAGCGATGATTCTGATGCTCACTTTCAAAAGTCTCATAAAACAATACAAAAAAGGAAGGGTAGAGTATGCGCTATCATGACTCCCCATAATCTCCAAAAACCCTTATAAGAATTGCATATATCCAATATCACACACCTAGAAACCTTTTATGTCTCTCCAAGCAGAGGACAAAAAGCAATCCTATTTTACAAATCACAACCAAATGAGTGCATTGACAGAAAAATCCTTTTATACGATTAAGGACCCGATTTAAGAGTTCCAATTCCTAAATACATGTCAAACGTTGAGACTTTGTAAAAAGATGTGCATGTCATTAAGACAAACTCCATATGAATTTAAACTATTTGACTCCTTATGGTACCCCCGACAAACCCGTAGGTATGTTAAAGAGTTGGATAGAAATGATTCATGAGGATTGGGGTATTTTTCATATACTTCCAAACAACCTCATTTTAAATTTCATAAATATGTAAGTCCTTGCTGAATAATATCCATACGAACGGAAAGAGTAGAACCAGACTCTATGACCGTACCTCAAGAGTGTACGGAATCACAAACCTGGGAGTTAACTCATTTACAACTGGCCTCTCTTGAATTTGAAGAAAGAGGACATGCCCCTGTTGATGAACTAATGAAAGTAAACTTAGGGACCGATGAAGATCATAGACCCACTTTTATTAGTGCTCGTTTAAATATCAAAGAACGGTCTAAATTAATCAAATTGCTTAAAGTTTCTATTGACTGTTTGCTTGGAATTACACTGAAATGCCAGGTCTTGATCCAGAAATCGCGGTGCATAAGCTCGCTATCTCACCTAATAAGAAATCGGTGAAGCAATTTCAAAGCAACATGCGAAAAGAAATTAAAAAGGCGGTTATCAAAGAGGTTAAGAAGATAATTGATGCAGGCTTCATACGTGAAGAGCAGTATCCTAATTGGGCCTCATCAATAGTTCCAGTTACGAAGAACAGTGACATTCGTGTTTGCTTCGATTTCATAGACCTCAACAAAGCATGTTTTAAAGACGACTTCCTTTTATCAGCTACGGAATTACGATTGATAATACATCAATGTACGAGATATTCTCTTTCATTGATGGTTACTCCGGATACAATCAAATCAAGATGCACTTGGATGATGAAAAGCATACAGCTTTCAAAATTCCGATGGGTATCTTTTGTTATAAAGTCATGCCCTTTGGCCTAAAAAACGCCGGAGCCACTTATCAAAGGGCGATGACAAAGATATTGATGAATTGTTACATGATATCTGTGAATGCTATGTAGATGATCTCGTTGTAAAAAGTTCTAATAAAACTGATCATTTGCAACATCTATCTACTATGTTTGATCGCATTTGTAAATATAATTTAAAAATAAATCCTATGAAATATGCGTTTACTGTGTCTTCTGGTAAATTTTTAGGTTTTGAAGTAAAATACAGGGGTTTAGAGATTGATTCGGCTAAAATAAAAGCAATATTGGATATGCCTCCCCCTAAAAACCATAAAGAATTCCGTTCATTCTAAGGGAAATTGGTTTACATCCGATGATTTATTGCCAATCTTTCGAGTAAATGTAAACCCTTTTCTAAACTTGTTAAAAAGAATGCACCCTGTATCTAGGATCGTGAATGTCAAGAATCTTTCGATCGAATCAAACCTTATCTTTCGCATCCCCCGATTATGGCATCATCTATTCATGGTCGACCTTTTATTCTTTATACCACTGCCTTGGAAAGATCTCTAGGGCAATGCTTGCACATGTTAATGATGCCAAGCATGAAAATGCTCTATATTATCTAAGTAGAGTGTTTGTAAGGGCAAAAAAGAACTACTCCCCTATTGAAATACATTGTTTATCTTTCGACTTTGCAGTGACTAAACTAAGACATTACTTACTTTCAAACGAAATATGGTTAATCTCTAAAACAAATCCCATCAAATATTTGGCGAAATTACCAGTATTAACTGGACATTTAGCCAAATGGGCATTAATATTGCTCCAATTTGACATCCAATACGTGTGTCAGAAAGGGGTTAAAGGCCAAGCCCTAGCCAATTTCTTAGCAAAACACCCAGTTCCAGATGATTCACCCATCCTTTTTGAATTACCTGGAGAAAATGTAATGCTTGACGAAGACGAACAGCCTTTTTGGAAACTATATTTCGCCGACGCGTCGTCATTAGAAACAACGGTAGAATCTAAAATTTCGAAAGTTAAGGTAGGTTTGGGTTTGGTGTTTATTACCCCTGCGAGAGGTATCATTAGACAAGCCTTCACGATGACAGACCCTAAAACAAGCAACGAAGCTGAGTATGAAGCGCTTATTTTAGGCTTAGAACTCACTATCGAAATGGGTATTTTAAATTTACGTATTTATGAAGATTCCCAATTAATAGTAAATCAAGTATTGGGAATCTTCAAAACAAATAAACTTGAATTGCTACACTGTTGTTTATAAGCCAGGCAGCTTCTCTTACAAATACCTGTGTTTAGATTAAAGAATTTACCTAGGGCATAAAATAGTAAGGCCGACTCATTAGCTAAACGAGCTAAAGAATTGGTTAACCCAGATCTAGACGAAATTCAAGTCATCGTCCAGAACCGCTTGAGTGTATATCCCACGCTTCTCGAAAATGAAGAGATACATGCCCAAACTTTAAACGTCAAGGACGCTGAATCGTCTGTAGAAAAACTCAATTGGCAACAATCATTCCTAGATTTCTTTCAAAATGACATTACCTGACAACAAGTTTTCCCGATTCGCTTTGAGGAAGAAAGCTCTACGTTATGGCGTACTTCGATGGTGTCCTATACCATTGTACTTTCGATGAACTCCTGTTATGACTTGAAACCTGAAGAGGCTAAACAAGTAATGGAAGTAGTTCATTCGAGAATCTGTGGGGCCCACCAAGCTGACCCCAAAATGAAATTAAAGATTAAGAAGTTAGGGTATTGTTGGCCTAAAATGACACAAGACTGTATAGAACATGCAAGAAAGTGTCACTTGTGCAAAATACATGATAATTTTATTCATATGCACCCAAATCCTTTGCATCTCACAGTTTCTGTCACGCCCCGCTTCCCAAAAGAAGGTGAAGGATGACGTGGCAAAGTCCGCAACCTAACTGTATTGAAGGTGGTCTATTCAATATAGTTACGTTAAGCGTATAAATATCTAACATGCAGGATGTGTACCAAAATCAAAGTAATAAAAGCGAAAGGCATTTATTTCCATTAACCAAACTTTATTACATCCCAAAGGAAACATAAAATAAACTAAATAGTTTAATTATATCAAAGGAGAAACAAAAGCCCTAAACATGTGGGCAAAAACAAAAATTAAATCTAGCTAATCTTCCATCGTCAAGTCTGCATAATCTTCATTAGTTGGTTCCACACCTTGATCCTTGCCATAATACCCATTCTCATCTGACGGACATTCCAAAGATAGAGGAAGAAAGGGAAGGCCCGTCAGCGAGTTATACTCGGGTAGGATTGCCTCATAAGGAAGTAAAGGTATAGAAACAGACATGTGTGTGTAAATATAATGAATATTATGTACATGGGTATAAAGGTATGAGGTTATATACAAATTAGATATGTTGACAGAGGTATATGTGAATATGAGTAGGTTGTGTGAGGTATATGTTTGATAAAAGTTCAATTCAAGTCAAACAGATATTCAGTCTAAGAGTTAGATCAGGTTAAACAAGATGTGTATGGATGGAATTGATTGGTGAACGTACCCGTATCCTTGAAGTATCCCATGACTAGCTGGCGCTCGTGCCTGGGGTGGCAATCAATGCGGTAGCGTGAACATCCCTAAAGGTGTCACATGACTACTTTGGAGTTTTTTCTAGCGTGAATATCACTCAAGTGCACAGGTATTTCCACCATTCAGTTCCATAGTAAACAACAAGTATAAACTGGTAAAATATCCACATCCAAGATACTGAATAACTCGTGTCTCATAAAGAAAGGTAGATAAGGTAACAAGTGGGTATATCACATGATGTGAGTTTAGTGTTGAGTATCAATAGGTATTGTAAATGTTTTAGTTTGTTAAACAAGGGTCCGAATACTCGCGATTATTCCGTTGTGGCCACGGAACAACAACTAGGGAAGTGAAATGTACCGTTTCACTTCCCAGGATCATGATCGAGTAGTAGGGGAATCCGAGTTCCGAATCTCCTTACCTAATCAAACTACCCACCCCCGTTATTCAGTGTAAAGGTCTAGAGTTAGTGCGTATACCTCTAGGCATGGAATTTACACATTATATGTCATCCACGTTTTGGATCATTCGCCCTCAAATAGGGTTAGTATTCGCCCGAATATCGGGTTAGTATTCGCCCGAATATCGGGTTAGTAGTCGTCCACACATTGGACTGGTCATCCTGCCTGCAGGGATCTTCATATATGAGTATTCCATACCTAGGTCCGTGCATTCTAACCCTAACCGTATCATGTGTCATGTATGTCATAAACTGGAAATTTAAAAAGTTGATCTCATTTAATATGGCCTTCCACAACCGCTCGTTTTATCTTGTTATCTTCTAAAGTTTGTAATGTATTTCGTATCATCTTATAGAACACTTAGTTAATAAAAGATAATAGTGTTTAATTATATTTATTGTTTATAAGAAAACCATGATGTTTAGAATATTTATCATTTTGGAAACCCATAATATTTTACTGAAAAAATATTCTTTTAATAAAAGATTATGGTATTTGTTTGAAAATCATATTTTAATAAAGTTTTAGATGTCCTTTTGGAAAATATCATTTATAAGGGTTATGGTCTTTGTTGAAAATAGCCTTTTAATAAAGGTCAAGGTATTTAAATGAAATTATATCTTTTTAGGGTGGATTGAGGTATCTTATTGTAAATAATAATTTTATGAAATTATAGTGTTTTAAGTTTGAGATAACGTTTTAGAAAATACGTTCGTGTTGGCAACCGCTGCACATGGACGGCAGGATTTGTATCCTTTTCAAGGACGATTGTCTATCAACCACGAGGTACTCGTGTAAAACATTACCCTATTATTAGGGTAACTCATTAAACTTTAGTTAACATTCTAAAAAGAATTAATATAAAAACATCCTTTCGAGTGAAAGGGGCTAAATTGGAAAAACCATGTGCCGTTATTTAGATTTAGTATTATCCCCTTTCAAAGGGTAAAGGGATTTAACAAAATTACAGTAGTTGGTGAAAAAGTGTAAGTAATATATATATATATATCGTATCTAAAATATTTATTCCAAATATCTTATCTCATATGGATATTTTAAACAAATACAACATTTTAATGAAACGAGGGTATTTTGTGGAAGTAACCTATTTCGAGATCACAAAAGTGGCATGAGTGAGTATGGGTATGTAAGGGGTGAATTAATACTCGTGGGTTATAACTTTAAGCCTGTCACATTCCATGTTGTATGAAGGTGCAATATTTTTTGACATATAAGAGTGATTAAGGAAACCATTTTAATCATGAGTTAAGATTATCATCATTAAGCGGTACAAAAGTATAGGCATGCAAGAATATTGTAACATCATTTTAATATGGGGTTGATGATTAGAAGTTGGAATTAAGGTTATTGAAAAAAAAAGAAGGCGACAGATGAGTGGAGAGAGACGGATTCTACCTCTGATTAGAGTTGGATGTAGATGGGTTAAAAACGTAGGCTTGTACAAGCTCCTCAATAGCTCCGCGCTCAAATTTTTACTTGGTGATTGGGTAGATCCGTAGCGTCGACGTCGTCGATATGAAGGCGTGGGTATTTTTTTCAGAATTTTTGGAGTTCTGAGGTGTGAGAAATCAATGTTTGAAGTGCCTATTCATAGGGTTTTATTACCAACCATAAAATCCAAAATTTATGTTAAAATCACCAAAAAATCCGCGCCGCCAATGATTTTTGAATCATCCATTGATGATTGCGCCGCCGCCAGGGATTTGTAGCCGTTGGATGTTGATCCAACGGCCTAGGCTGCATCGCCACGCCATCGCCAGCCTGCCACATGTCCGCGTGGAGAGGGATCACGCGGTTTCGCGTGGTCCCCACCACGTGGGCGCCACCGAGCGTCTTTGGGCTGTTGGATCTTGTATCCAACGGTCCAGATCAAAGGGATTAATTTAAAAAAAATTAAATAAAAATAATAAGCTGTTTATTATTTAATATTTGAATTTGGTTTTAAAAAATTGTTAAAAATAGTTTAAAATACGGGAAGATTATGGAAAAATTTCAGAAAATATATTTTATTGTTATCTTTAGTATAAAAATAATTTTGGGCTAAAACAAAATAATATATCCATTTCTATGGTGTTAGCTAGTTATTATGATTATTTAAAATCTAGTTTATCCTTTAAAATATTTTTAATTACGAATTAATTATTTTAATCGATAATAAAAATATGTAGATTATTTTAAGGCATTATACAACATTTTAAGCCTATAAAAATAATAAATAGATTTTAGAAAATTCCTTTAATCATTTTCAATGTTTTGAAAATTATTAACATTACTTTAAAAATTATTCTTCTATCAACGAAACACGTAAATAATTATTTGATAGTAGAAATTTAAATAAAATATATTTTATTAGATATTAGAAAACACGGTCGTTACAGTTTCCTTATAGCTTTTTGAAATGTGAGGCACCGATATCATTGACCCGATTGATCCTCCTTCATCAAAAGGGCATAGGTTCATTTTGGCCGTGACTGATTACTTCTCTTGATAGTCTATAGCTGTGAGTTTTAAAGAAACCACAGTAGAAACTATTATCAATTTCTTCCAAAACAATATCTGTATAGATTCAGAGTTCCAAGACGAATTTTATCTGATAATGGACTCGCCTATAGAAGTAGAAAAATAGTAAAGTTCGCTCAGTCACACAAAATTGATTGGTGATACTCTACTTTATATAACCCACGAGCAAATGGTTTAGATGGAGCTTTTAACAAAACTCTGACTAAGTTGCTCAAAAAGATGATCCTTAAAAATAAAAATGATTGGCATTCTAAGATGGATGAAGCTTTGTGA
Organism: Agapanthus africanus; assembly: GCA_030015575.1. Taxonomy (NCBI): domain Eukaryota; kingdom Viridiplantae; phylum Streptophyta; class Magnoliopsida; order Asparagales; family Amaryllidaceae; genus Agapanthus; species Agapanthus africanus. The sequence goes on along the minus strand of CM057348.1, from coordinate 198,016,994 downwards.
GCGTATCGCACTACGTATAAAAATCCTATGAAAGCTACAACATATCAATTGGTATTCGGAACTGAAGTTGTACTACCGCTTGAAATCCAAATGCCATCTTTACGAGTCGCTATACACGAAGGAAAATTAGAATAGCTTGAAACTTTAGATGATACGCGACTCAAAACACAAAAAAAATTATGAACTTTATCTAGCTCGAATGAGACACGCTTATAATAAATTGGTTAGACCTAGAGCATTCACTCAAGGAGAACTAGTCCTAGTGTTACGCCGTCTCAAGATATATGAATCACAAGGCTAGTGGAAAATTTGAACCAAATTGGAAAGGTCCATATAAAATAGAAACTGTATATGAAGGTGGTTCATATCAACTCATTGATGTCCACGGAAATGGACCCATGCTCCCTATTAATGGCCAGTATCTAAAGAAATATTATGCCTAAATGAAAGGGCTAAGCCATATTTCTTATTTATCCCAAATCGAAATGACATGAATAACGAAAAGGAATTCAACAACTCAACAATGTTTAAGACGTTCGTGCCAAACGCTGATAAAGATTCAAGCCCTTAAGATATACTTTCAATTGAAAGTACTTCTCAGCTGACTGTATTCTCGTATATATCTACGCAGATAAGCCAAATAAATAAAATATTATCATGAACGAAATATTTTATTAAGGCCCCTACTTTGAAAAACACTAAATGTAACAAGCTTGAAATAAAAATTGAATGATAATTTCTGGCCCCATACAAAACAGGGATAGGTCCGAAACCCAATAAATGTGGTTTCCGACCCCCACAAACATCTCTCGGATATGGATCGGACTTGAGGTAGATCGAGCATACCCTAGGAGATGACCCACATGATTTATCTCCGGTCGTCATGCAAAACCATTAAAAGCGGTACTAAAGATGAAATCGAGTACGTTGCGAAAGGATACTCATTAAAATGTTCATCTTCAGGTCTCACGGTAAAATATCCACATTACGGAAAAACCTACGAAAGACGGTAACAAAGCCGAATATTGAATATAACTGTAACGTTTTAAAAATAAATAATTAAATAATTAAATAAATAAAATCATTTAGGTGAATTTTCTGATAATTGGTAAAATAAACCGTATTTTCCGTAAAACTCAACTGCAATTATTTTTCAATATAGATTTAAATATGCCTATTTTAACTATGTAATTACTAGTAAATGGTGTTTATTTAGTGACTTATAAATTATTAGTTTACTTAAATATTTTTTCTTAATTAATTATTTTAAATATTAACATAAGCTTTTAATTATACATTAAATGGGTGCAAATTATAAATTGCAATGGGTTTATTTTTCAAAAGTGAACCATGACAAATTAAAACAAGTTTGTAACATGCTCAATCTTTTCTTAATATGTCTCCAATATTCTAGTAGATTCTAGCATGAAACAATTAAGAAAATAAATAAAATTAACTAAATTGTTGAAAAGACTAAATGGATGTATTAAATTGTGAAGCTTCTACATTTTTCCACACCCTTTTCTCTCTCCCCCATCATCCCTCCCGCATGGCCGAAATTCCCTTGGCTGCCCAAAAAATTTTCCTATCTCATTTCCATTGCAAAAATGTTCAAAATTCCAAAATAAAACCTCAAAATCCAAATCCAATCTCTACCCATTATTCTTTGGCCTATCTAGCTTGGATCTTAGGGAAAAGTTAGCACTTTGGAGGCTATGATTTTCATGTTTGATCTCATATTTAGTGAGGTATAATTCTAACCTTAGTGTTAATTGTAAGTTAATTACTTAAATTGAATGGATTTCGGTATTTAATTAGGGTTCTAGTTGCTAAATTAAAAATTCAAGAAAGGGTTTTTAAATCAAATTAGGGTTTTTACCATTGGTTATTGATCTTAATATGTAGTTTAACATGTTAGGTAATGCTAAACCTAATCTAGAAGCTAAATTGTAAATTGTTACAATTAATTTGTCCAAATTGCTTAATTATTGCAAACTAGGTTTTTGTAAAATATAAATTTATATGAGAGATAAAATTCTAGTGAGAGTTTTTATCACTAGATTATGGTTTTAGTGAGTATATTAACATGTTAATAGAATGCAAAACCTAATCTAGTTACTAGTTGCTAATTGTTAGTTTAAAAATTGTGATAATTATGCTATTTTGCTAACTAGGTTTTTAGAAATTGATTAAATAATTGAGAGAAAAATCTAATTAGGGTATTCATGAAATTATTAACATTATAAATTATAGTTTAATGCTTTAGATCATGCAAAACCAAGCTTAATTGTTGTTTGTGCATTTTTACTTTGAAATTGTTAAAATTGGATAAATTTGCAAACTAGAATTTTGGGTTTAATACAAATTGATGAGATTAAATTATGGTGATGGTTTGTATGCTTAGTTATGATATTTAGTGAATATTATGGTCATTAATTTTGTTAAAATATCAAGTTTCGATTTAAAACGATAATTAAGTGCTTTCTAGGTTTTCGGAAATAAATCGATTTGATTTATTTTGAGGTTTTAATGAATTGCAATCTATTTCATATTATAATTAGTGATTTCTGAAACCACGATTGGTGTGTTTGGGTTTTTCTCGATCAATCGGCGTTTGTACGCCGATGTAGAGGGTTATTTGGTTATTTTGCATGAGCGGGTCATAGATTTTAACCTATGCGCGTTTCGTGCGCCGTTTTAGTTTTGTCTGCGATTTCGGTTTACGATATTATATATGTTTGTGTATAGGTACCCCTCACGTGGACTTCAGACGATGAATAAGAGGATGGCAACATCGATTTCGGCAGATAAGGACCAGGTGAGTAGATGTATATCTACGGGGGAAGTCGGGTGAATGATATATAGCACCCCCGCAAACGTAGAATAAGGATATTACATATTATTATTAGGAAGCGGACGTGACCTTAGATTCTTGGCGAGTAGGGTACTATTAAAGATTTTAAGTTGGATTAGACTGATTTAGAAAGACTTAACCAGAGAATGATTGCCTTGGAGGGAATTTGTAGGTTTCATATACACACACACGCATACACGCATACACTTGACTTGGTGTGTGTGTGTGTGTGTGTGTGTCTATGAATGTGTGTAGGTTTCCATATAAATATATATATATATATATATATATATATATATATATATATATATATATATATATATAACATATACACGTGATATGATGATATTATATAATACCTGGGGATGAGTCGGTATGACTGGGCATGATGCCGTGAGATATTGGATATACGATCGAGTTATGATATAAGATGTATTATGATATTAGCGGATCGTTGGGAAATGAGAAAATGTATATTTATACATAAACGATAATAGGTGATGATGACATTGAAATGTACGAGACTCTAGAATAGAACCTGGATGTAATATGTGATTTAATCATGATATGATATATGACATGATATTTTAGTGGATCATTTGACAATGGATATTTACACATACAATGATATATGTTTGATGATATTGGGATGTATGCGATTATAGTACAGTCCCCTTGATCATGATATTGTTTGATGATGATACTTTACGAACGATGATGTATATATGTGGTAGTTGACCCGTATCCCGATTTTGGGATGCCGTACGATGGATTTTACCGTACGAGGCATAGATGTGATGATTGATCTGCACTCTTGACTCGAGAAAGTCGTACTACGTACGTGACGCCATTGAGGCTGGATCGCCGACTACTAGAGATATCGATTCAGACTTTAGGAGGATTCTTCTTACCTTTCGACTAGTGTCTTTAGTTAGTGCCTTAGTTGGTTAGGTAGATCTGTAGGGTTACTATGCACGCTCACAAGGTTCTACGAGGCATCGACCATGCCCGATTTAAAATTTAGCCGTGCCGAACAACCCAAAGCCGGATCTTTAAACTAGAGTTTACGCGAAAACAAGCATGTTAACAATTTTAACACTAAGTGAAAGGGATTACAACCTTTCTAGATCCGGTCCTTCATTTCAATAGCTCCATGTAGATGTCCCCTTCGCTGCAATCATGTACTCCGGACTCTAGCGATGGTTTCCTCGGAGAAATGAGCGGGCTAGGTCGTTGACTTCGAAGCCGAAGATGATCTACGTCGGGGAGATACTAACTCAAGCTATTCCTTAACTGGGTCATGAACTTTGTGAAGAGAACACACTCTACTACATGGCAAGTGGTAGAGGATGAAGAAGTAGGAGGTGGGATCACTTTAGAATTGATTTTCTTACACTTTTTCTCATGGCACCATTAGAGCTAGCAAGCTTTTCATGGAGCTTGATGAAGAAGAAGAAGAAGAAAGAATAATTCATCATATGAATTAATTCTCTCAACAATGTAACCATGGGTGAGTTAATCTATCATGCTTAACTCATGTAGAGAATTGACCAAGGTATTAGGTTAAGATTTAGGTTAAAGAATAGCAAGAGAAATGACAAAAGAGTGGACTTTGTCAAAGTTTCTCCAAGCTTCTTCAAGCTTGATAACTTTGACTAAGTTCAACTCTTTTGTTAAATCTTAAGATAAAACAATAATCCTAATCTTGGTACAAGTCTCATACACCCATTTTGTGTGTATCTTCAAGTATGACACAAACATATGTGCACAAATATATATATCACATATACACTTATGCACAAACTAGTGAGAAAATAAATCTTAAGTGAGCTAATACTAGTTAATGTAATGTAATATATCAAATATATAATTATACATTAAATTATTAAATCAACTCTTGATTTAATAATCCGGCTATAACCGACTAATATCAAAAGTAACAACTTATCGAATCAACACTTGATCCAATAACCCGGCTATATCGCATACAACCGATCAATGTCACAAATCGCGAGAATAGAATACGGTATCTCATATCGTATCAATCTCGGTCCCGCACATATCATATATGCGCTCCTACTCCGTTTCGCTTGAGCCAGGAAACCCCTGTGTAGAACTCTAAAGACTCGTCAATACGCCGGCAGTAGGTGATGATCATATCAAACACCCACAAGCAGCAAGCGGTTTGCTAAACGTAACGGCCACCCGGGTATTGAGCGATCAGAAGATCAACAAGCAAGCCTGTACATTCTCCTGTGAATCCAATCAGCAACACTCCCGTACAGTCCGGTCTCGTCGTCTGATATGTCGCATATCTCGCCTAAGGGTGGTAAACGTCAGACCCCAGTAGCTTGATAAGTCGTGTCGATATGAGGACTATAACAGTTCGAGAAACTACTGATAACACTTAACAGTAAATCTCAGTAACCCTGGCCAGGGATTTCCAGTTATAGCCAATCGAACACAGCACAACATCAACTCCCTATACCGGGAGAGACGAATCCCCTCCTATCGCTCATTGCCTCCATGTGATTCGGGACTGTACCCAAAAGCCACCTTTTTGCATGCCCTCTTGGACGTGGTATGATGGAAATCAAAGCACAGTGGGAATCACACAAGACTCTATGACGATCTCGGGTCAACAGACTACTCTGTACCAGTGTCACCGGAGAACTGCCCTCTGACGTGAAGTATAATACCATCTGGGAGTTCTCGGCGAGTCCGTCCAGTGTACCCAGTCTCTACTGAGCACCCGTACACCATCCTTGATGTCAAACACCGATGGATATGGGATCATCCATTGCCCATCATATGGGTCAAGATGCGTATACGCTAGTCTACTCTGGTGTATCGATGCCCTGTCTCGATACACCCTCGACTAGGAACAGTTATTGGATGTACTCGTCGACTACCGTGGCCCCACTAGTATGATCTCATCATAGTCCCAATAGTCGAGTACATATCCTAAGGGCTTTATCAACATGTAACATACAGACAATCAGAGTACATGTTAAGATAAAGTTCAACCAGATAGCATACTATCATGTCGAGCAAGAAAGTCCTCCCTATATATGTCCAAGCATCCATTACAATATATATCGTATGTACAGTAATGGCCTCTAGGGCATACATATAACTAACAATCTCCCACTTGCACTAGGGCCATCTGTTGTGGTATCACATACCCAACAATTAGCTGTGGTTGAAGTATCTCATACTCAACCATCCCATAAAAGTCTCTACTGGGAAAAAGGCCTTTTTGAGTGGATCCGCGCTGTTGTCCTCTGCGTCTGCTCTCCTAACCTCGATCTCCCTGGAGATTAACCATCTCCATGATCAGGTGGTACTGCCTAAGAATTATATCTGGATTTCTGATAGGACGGGGGTTCCTTGGCAAAGCCACAACTCCATTGTCACCCAATGGTAGGAACGAAGTTCATCTCATGAACTTATATATCTAGACTGCCTCTTTGGTAGCATCTTTGGTAACGATGTATCTTGCCTTTAATCATCTAGTAAGTCAAGGTATCTAGCTTGGAACTTTTCCAACATACCGTCCCTCCACTGAGGGTAAAGACAATGCCTGCGACTGACATTCAGTCGTCCTTATCACCCTGAAACCTTTCCAGTGATTCTCCCCAGGATCGATTGATACCATCTCACTACAACTAGTGAGTATCCTAACATCCAATTAGATCTATCTCATAGATCAAAACCCAGGATTTAGAAGGTATCACTTTGATCCTATATGGAGAATCCTTGTGATAAGCGGAGATTAACCGAGCGTAGCATAGGAAACTCCTTCCCTATCAAGAGTATGTCATCCACGTACTCCACGAGGATCACTACTATACTCCCTACTACCTTTTTGTATATACAAGGTTCATCTACCATTTTGATGAAGTCAAACTCTTTGACTACCACATCAAAACAGACGTTCCAACTCCGCGATGCCTGCTTTATCCTATAAAGCATCTTGTACACGTTTCCGCTGCTCCCACTGTCTACGAAGCCCTCTGGCTGTGTACTTATAGACGCTCTCTTCTAAAAACATCATTTTAGAAAAGCAGTCATGACACCCAACCACCAGATATCGTAGTCATGGTATGTAGCCGTGGCAAGTAGGATCTGGATGGACTTAAGCATAGCTTTGACAGTCTCAACTTTTCCATGTACACCAAGTAATCTTCTCAAGATATACTTGCTCCTGATAGGGATTTAACCCTTCAGATAAAGCAACTAAAGTCCATACTTTGTTGGTGTATAAGGATTCCATCTCAGATCAATAAGCATCCACCCATTCTTACAGAGTCTCACTCCTGATGGCTAGCTCGAAACTAGTTGGGTCATCATCTCATGATGCAATCCTCGCTCCCACTATCATAGAGAAACCGAAGTATCTCTCAGGTGGGTGAGGAACCCTACTAGATCGGAGGAGAGACTGAGGTTCGTTGGTTACTATTAAATCCTTTGGTTCTACCAAATAATCTGCTGTAGTTTGTATAGCTGGAACTCCTTCCAGTTCTACCTCATGACCAATAATTTCTTCACAAGAAATTCCCTTTCACAAAGGTGGCATGTTGAGAAACAAAACATCCTTTGTTCCTCGGTTAGGTAGAAGATATTCCCTTGCGTATGCTTGGGATATCCAACCAACTTCCACAGATCTGACTTTGCCTCGAGCTTATCCTGATTATGCTTTTAGACATATACCGGACAACCCCAAATCTTAACATACTTAAGATATGGGCTCTTCCCATTCCATATCACATATGAAGTGGTAGGCAACTGATTTGATTTGAACCCTATTCAATAGGTATGCAGCTTCTCAAGTGCATAACTCCCAAAAGGAAATAGGAAACTCAGTAGTACTCATCATAGAGCACACCATATCACATAGGGTGCTATTGCTCAGCCCCGATACACCGACGTGCTGTGGTGTATTCGGAGGAGTAATGCAGAGAGAGAATCTCATTCTCCTTTAGAATAGTCCAGGAATTCCTTCCTCAAGTATTCTCCTCCTTGATCTCATCAAAGGACATAATACTTATACCCGTATTTTGGTTCTCTACTTCTAACTTATATTCTGTGAATATCTCAAAAGTTTCGGACTTATGTTTCAACAGGAACATATGTTTCAACAGGAACATATGTCTGAATCTTGAGAGATCGTCAGAGAATGTAATGAAGTACAAAGAACCGGTCTTGGCAAGTGTAGACAGGGGACTTTCATACATCAGCATGTATCAATCCCAAGAGTTTAATAACTCTTTCTCTATTTCCAATAAACGGAGCTGTGGTCATCTTCTCTCTGTGACATGACTGGCAAGTTTCACAAGATGTAAATTCAAACTAATTTAAATATGCATCTTTATGTAAGTTTAGCTAGTCGGGTCGCATTGATATGACCTAGTCTACAATGCCTCAAGAAGGATTCGTTCATTTCTGAACTCTTCCTCTTGTGTGTGTTGTGTATACTAAGAACTATAGTTTGATTTAGAACGTCAATGTTTTAGATAACGTGCCTGAACCGATCAACTCTTGATATAGGAAATGTTCATAACATTATCCAACAATACAAAATTATATCCTTCTTTACTAATAAAGAAACTGATATGATGTTGTATATCAGGTTCGGTATCTAATAACATTTGTTTAGAATCAATGTATTCTGGTAATACAGGGTGATAGTGACTAACCTGCAACACTTGCACCGTTTTCTGTCTCATGAAACTTATCACCCGTTCTCAGTTCTCTACCTTTCTGTAGCCCATGTAACAGATTACATATGCGGGATCCTGATCCGGTATCTCATACCCAGGACGTAATGGATACTGAGAAACAGTTCTCTTTAATGAACACACCCGAAGAAGATGCATCAGCATGCACTTTCTTCGTTTGGACGGCACGGAAAATCTGGTATTCCCCAATTTCCTGCTCTGTCTTATAACAATTATAAGTTGGAGCGGGACCAACGTTCCCCAGTTCAGTATAACAAGCGGGTTCGGTCAATATATCCGTATTATTATCTTGATTAAGGCGTGATATGATCGCTACCTGGAGAGAGAGAGAAGAAAACACTCAGCGTATGCTCTTGCAAGATTAGATTGGTTATCTAATATATCTAATCAGGATGTCTCCCACTGTTTTAATCAAATCTTCCTTCAAACCCTAAAAGGAAAGAGTAGCCGGGATTAATTACACACTACAAGTTCGCCAATCTTTCAGCCAAGCCAGTGCCGGTACTTTGAGGGAGGTCCCCCGTGCTTTCGCACGAACCTAATTATAGTAAACCTCGTTTTTCCAGAGGCGTAATCCCGTTGACAGCTTTCTAGACACCTACTTGATCGGCTAATTATAATGTATAAAACACTCCCAGGAGTAACTCTTACTCACAGCGGGTATCCGGATCCAACTATCTCATAGAAGGTATGCAATCTCATTGCAAATTTCAACACTTGAAATTCCCAATATTATTTTACCCCTAGCGTCCCATGACCTTGACGCAGGCCAACAAACTATAGTCCGCTAGTTAAGTTCAACCCGTCATTTCTTGATTGAATTAAACCCACCCGCACGACCCTTGACGCAGGCCAACAAAGTCGCACGACTACCCTAATCCAATCTGCATCATATGCATAAACAGATAAATACTAGTTAGCTACCGCACACTACGCCTTGACGCAGGCCAACAAACGTAGCACGAATACTAAGTAGGACTTATCTGAAATGACGGAGAGCTACGACAGGTTTTTAAGAAAACCCTTTGCGTAATGAACTTGATATCGTTGTAGAATCGAGTGATTTTAAATAGAGTGTTTTTGAGTCTTTTCTAGTTTTGCTAAAGGGGTCACTCCCGGTGAAGGGATCGTCGGCCCTTTCCTCATCGAATAAGGTGCAGGATATTTCACAAATATCACTATGCAAAGCAAAAATTATAGAAGCAATCAAAAGACAAACCGAGTTTGTAGCATCTGCTAGTTTTACTAAAGAGGCCACTCCCGGTGAAGGGATCTCGGCTATTTCCTTATCGAATAAGGTGCTGGATGTTCTACAAGGAACACCGCTATGCAAAGCAAGAACTAGAGCTACCAGTTTTTAAACAAGTTTCTACAACATCTTTAGGTTTCTTTTATTTCATTAATCTCATTAATGAAGTCCCATCATTTAAGTCACCTAAACATCACAGATAAATACGACGTACACTTATGCCATCCGCATTCGCCTCGATGTCCCCTCGTGCACCGTTAGGTTAGGTAACTAACGGCAGAGCGGGGCAGGGCTAGCGCGGGTGTAAAACATAAGTAACGTCTATATAATATATCATATATACTATATATAGTATTTATCACAACATATCAAATGATCACATCACAGATATCGTAGCAGAAGAAACATATGAAATAATGGATATACTAGGAGGTCCGTGTTTTATTTTGAGCCTCTATAAAACACAGATTCCACGGTCGCGATGAATAGCCAAACCCACACCCCTAGACCCTTACGAGAGCGGCAAGCAACCCTTCCAATTCTAGAGTTAGGAGACCCGGACTCGACTCCTCGAGTTGGTCTCCCACTGGACTCTAGAACCCGGTTACTTGTGCTCCCCGCCTTGGGTCTACCTAATGCGGAAAAGTAAATAATATACAATGGTGACATCATCCTCAGCCCGGAAGTGCCCCAATAAAAGAATATTACATACAAATGAATTTTACATGAATGAAAAAGAAAAACTCTCATCTCACATAAAACCTCCGGCTATTCAGAACGCGACGATCCAATATAACATATCCGGCAACAGATAACATCATATGTCATCAACGTAAGTAAATATACGCATCCCAATTGTCGTTGACATATAGCAACAAAACCTGCGATATCGCATATTACACTTACGGTCGCAGAAAAGAAAGTGTAAAACTACAACAGTTGGAATCCGCAACCTCCTTAGACATCGCATGCCTAACCAAATGAATTCCTTAGACATCGCATGCCTAACAATTATAAACCCCGCATTTTAGTCTCATTTATCGAAAACTCTTTTCAATATCTAGTCGGGCAATTCAACAAGATTCCCGATATCCTGATCGAATGCTCGTCGCAAACTTTAGTAGACGGCCGCACCCCCGGATGCCGTCAACGAAGTGCACTAAGGCGGAACACCGCTGCCGCGAGCATCCGAACGGATGCTTTTGGCGACGGGGTTCTCCTACAGTCACTTGGTCGGGGCTATGGGGCATGGCTGTCTATTAAGTTTACCCGGCGAGTATCCGCGTACGCTACGTGATTGCGACGGACTTTTGATCACATCAAAATTCCATGGCAACTGATCATCTGAGACTAAACTGCTATATTTATAACATTCAAATTAGTTATCTCATAACTACATGTGGATTCCAAATATTGTATCACAATCCAGATAAATAGACAATGCTAAACTTTCCGATCGAATAATCAAACACCCAGGTTTTCCCAAATAGTTATCAACACTTGAAATTAGTTTTAAAACATCCATCACATGCCACAGTACCAATGGTCCAGCCATAGAAGGGTCAATCCAACGCCTCACATGTGGCACGCCGTACTGCCACAAACCCTAAGATTTAGAGGCAGTTCAAGACGATCACATAATCGAGTTAAGGTTTGTTGTCTTCTAGAGGGTACACTGCGTTACTTGCACGACTTAGAACGTTCTTAAACTACGGAAAAATCCAACGCTTGAAAATTTTCCGGCATGGGAAAAAGTGAGTTATTGATATCCGTTCGAACTTTTTAACACGTTCTAAAAATTACCCGGACAAACTAAACAAAGTTAAATTATCCGATCGAATCAACGAGTCCCCAATACAACCCTAGAAAACTCAACACTTGAGTGGAATTTAAAAATTACCAGAAATAAATGACAAGAAAGGACCTAAGAATAAATATATGAAGTTTCAGGGACTAATTCAAAATTTTGGCCGCGGAACCTCGGCCAAACCCTTGGTTTAGCGGCGGTTCCGCGGCCGAATGAGCGAATTAGGGGGTCGTACTTCACAGTAATTCTTAGTTTTTCCTGATTGTTTTTCTGAGTATTTTTAATTTAGAAAAAATTACATTTTCAGAAAATGTAGAGAGAGGGGTATACTCGGGTGTGTCGGAGTTCGATCGGACTTTAAACTTCGTCTAGACTTCGTCTAAAGCTCTAGCTTGGCTCTGATACCACTGTAGGGTTGCTAGGCACGCTCATAAGGTTTTACGAGGCATCGACCATGCCCGATTTAAAATTTAGCCGTGCCGAACAACCCAAAGCCGGATCTTTAAACTAGAGTTTACGCGAAAACAAGCATGTTAACAATTTTAACACTAAGTGAAAGGGATTACAACCTTTGTAGATCCGGTCCTTCACTTTAATAGCTCCGTGTAGATGTCCCCTTCGCTGCGATCGTGTACTCCGGACTCTAGCGCTGGTTTCCTCGGAGAAATGAGCGGGCTAGGTCGTTGACTTCGAGGCCGAAGATGATCTACGTCGGGGAGACACTAACTCAAGCTATTCCTTCACTAGATCATGAACTTTGTGAAGAGAACACACTCTACTACATGGAAAGTGGTAGAGGATGAAGAAGTAGGAAGTGGGCTCACTTTAGAATTGATTTTCTCACACTTTTTCTCATGGCACCATTAGAGCTAGCAAACTTTTCATGGAGCTTGATGAAGAAGAAGAAGACGAAAGAATAATTCATCATATGAATTAATTCTCTCAACAATGTAACCATGGGTGAGTTAAGCTATCATGCTTAACTCATGTACAGAATTGACCAAGGTATTAGGTTAAGGGTTAGGTTAAAGAATAGCAAGAGAAATGACAAAAGAGTGGACTTTGTCAAAGTTTCTCCAAGCTTCTTCAAGCTTGATAACTTTGACTAAGTTCAACTCTTTTGTTAAATCTTAAGATAAAACAATAACCCTAATCTTAAACCTAATCTTGGTACAAGTCTCATACACCCATCTTGTGTGTATCATCAAGAATGACACAAACATATGTACACAAATATATATCACATATACACTTATGCACAAACTAGTGAGAAAATAAATCTTAAGTGAGCTAATACTAGTTAATGTAATGTAATATATCAAATATATAATTATACATTAAATTATTAAATCAACTCTTGATTTAATAATCCGGCTATAACCGACTAATATCAAAAGTAACAACTTATCGAATCAACACTTGATCCGATAACCCGGCTATATCGCATACAACCGATCAATGTCACAAATCACGAGAATAGAATACGGTATCTCATATCGTATCAATATCGGTCCCGCACATATCATATATGCGCTCCTACTCCGTTTCGCTTGAGCCAGGAAACCCCTGTGTAGGACTCTAAAGACTCGTCAATACGCCGGCAGTAGGTGATGATCATATCAAACACCCACAAGCCGCAAGCGGTCTGCTAAACATAACGGCCACCCGGGTATTGAGCGATCAGAAGATCAACAAGCAAGCCTGTACATTCTCCTGTGAATCCAATCAGTAACACTCCCGTACAGTTCGGTCTTGTCATCTGATATGTCGCATATCTCGCCTAGGGGTGGTAAACGTCAGACCCCAGTAGCTTGATAAGTCGTGTCGATATGAGGACTATAACAGTTCAAGAAACTACTGATAACACTTACCAGTAAATCTCAGCAACTCTGGTCAGGGATTTCCAGTTATAGCCAATCAAACACAGCACAACATCAACTCCCTATACCGGGAGAGACGAATCCCCTCCTATCGCTCATTGCCTCCATGTGATTCGGGACTGTACCCAAAAACCACCTTTTTGCACGCCCTCTTGGACGTGGTATGATGGAAATCAAAGCACAGTGGGAATCACACAAGACTCTATGACGATCTCGGGTCAACAGACTACTCTGTACCAGTGTCACCGGAGAACTGCCATCTGACGTGAAGTATAATACCATCTAGGAGTTCTCGGCGAGTCCGTCCAATGTACCCAGTCTCTACTGAGCACCCGTACACCATCCTTGATGTCAAACACCGATGGATATAGGATCATCCATCGCCCATCATATGGGTCAAGATGCGTATACGCTAGTCTACTCTGGTGTATCGATGCCCTGTCTCGATACACCCTCGACTAGGAACAGTTATAGGATGTACTCGTCGACTACCGTGGCCCCACTAGTATGATCTCATCATAGTCCCAATAGTCGAGTACATATCCTAAGGGCTTTATCAACATGTAACATAGAGACAATCAGAGTACATGTTAAGATAAAGTTCAACCAGATAGCAAACTATCATGTCGAGCAAAAAAGTCCTCTCTATATATATCCAAGTATCCATTACAATATACATCGTATGTACAGTAATGGCCTCTAGGGCATACATATAACTAACAAGATCTTAGTTTAGGCTCGAGTCATACTTATTTTTAAAACTAACGAATCGTGCGCATTTTTAAAGACAGCTTGAGGGATACTACAAACTTTTCAAAGGACATATCTTTTCTTAAAAACCCCGTAGTCCCTAATTTTCTAAAAACCATGATTCGTGCTTTTTCAAACAACAAACTGTATGACTCGTAATTAGTATGTATTCTCTAGTTGTGCGTTTACTACACATTCACTGTTATATTCATGTTGTATTTATCGCATTGCATGTTCACATATATGTTTCTTTAGCTAATATGAAACTCTGCCTGTTAGGACACCAACACCATTACCAATGATGCGCATGATCCACGTACACTTATTTGCCGGCTCACATACATCATCATCGGTAATTGCCATGTCACGTACACTTTATTATCTTTTTATTGATATAATCAGATAAATGCTGGTCCAATATAATATTGTGTGATTACTCTCATGTGCTAGTTTAGTCATTGCATTTATTACTTAGACACTTCATGCATTAACATATTCATATTATCATGCAGTATTGTGGGGCTTATGCCAATACTCATTATTTACTTACTCATGATTTTGGGATTTTGGATTTCTATGAGATATTGAGACTATGAGGTATTGAGACTTGAGATTTAAGTGTTTTGTGTCGATACTTAACACGGATTTCCATGGATTTCATTGATTATGTTCAGATTATCATACAAATTTTATTATGATAAAAGTTAAGATTTTCTTATACAGATATGTCCAGATTTCATGATTGATTGTTTTACATTCATGATGCATGCATACTCATACACATGACATGTTATTACTTGAGGCACTGACATGAGCACTGAGTATTGCACTTACGCATGGCCTATTACCCTATCACTACTAAATGACTAGTTTTATGTAAGTATATTATTATGACCTAGGAGAATGGCGTGCATGCAATTTCTACTCGTAGATGTCTTCTACTCACGAGTTGGCAACTCACCCCCGTTGTGCCAAATTTTTCTTACAGGTTTCGATGTACAGGTTTCCTTGGCAGCTTGCTGGCACATCATTTTATTCAGGATGATTTGCTTGGTAGGTTAGTTCATTGTATCGGGACCGCCATTGTAATTTTATTATTTCAATTGTATCTAGTATGCTCCATCAACCAGACTTGTATTACTTGATAAATTTAGAAGACCAGTTGCTTATTTTTTCGACCTTAGAGTCGCGCTTGTACTATTATGGTTTTCTGGTGGTTTTGATGGTTTTCTTTGGGTTTTGTTCCTCGCCCTTCGGCGTTGTATATTATCTTGCTTGCGTGGTTGTGACCGCCAATTGGCGAAGAGCTAGCTCCCGCTTGGGGATGCCTTTATTATTGCTTATGTATATATTCTTATTTGTATCCGTTTGGGGCCAGTTTTTACAAAGGAGACTCTGCCGAAATTTTTGAGAAATTTGGTGTTGCTTTTAAACATATTTTCCTTTACTTCTTCTTTTAAATGGTTTAGATTTCTGGGCTTCGGCTTACTTAGATTACGTTACGTCTTTAGACGTTTCGTAATTTAAGTGCCGGTCACGTTCCGTACCTTCGGGTCGTGACAAAGTTGGTATCTGAGCGCTAGGTTTAACCTTTGTCCAAGTCTAGGATGACCCTTGGTTGATGGAGTAGGTGACTTAGGTAGAGTGACGTACCGTGGGTATGATCCGCGGCATACTTACGATACGCTACTCTTCTTAAGAAACCTTAGGATGTACATTTCTTTGCATCTTATTCTATTTGTTCCTATGATCTATCTTCGTCAATGTCGGATGGTGGTTTCTGTTACCACGGTCGCATGGACAGAGGGAGCTGCGGCTCGAATGCGATGACTGTTAGGGTATTGTCTATTCTAGAAGGTTGAAGCATTGTTTAGCGTACGGACGAAGAGTATTCACATGTCGTCCAGACGAAGTTAAAAGGTTCGAACGAATGTCAGAAACCCATTTTTCCAAGTTTAAGGTATTCGGAAGAACATGCAGGTATTTCTATGGACCCTCTAGAAGAATGAAACCCTAACTCGACATAATAACCATGAGAACGCCTTTGAATCTTAGGGTTTACGGCAGTTCCGCGGTGCCATTAGTGAGGCTTGGGTTTGCCCTTCTACGGCTGGTTCGCAGGTGCTGTGGCATGTACTGGATATTTTTAAACTGTACTTGAGTGTTGAGCTCTCGGGAATTATGGGACTTTGATAAATCGATCGAAAATTTTAACGTAGTCTGGATATCATGTGATAAGATACATTACTCGGGAGACTCTAGATATGAGTATAGCCATTTGTAGCGACGTTCATATAGCCACGAAGAGACGAGTTCGAATCAGTCGACACCAGAGGAAAGAGGAACATATTGACGTCAGTGTTACGGTTTGCGATTTGGTGATTCAAATACCACATTTCCGTTGTTTGGATTCTGGTATTTTGATGATTTCGTTTAATGATTGGTATTTCCTATGTGTACATTCATTACACTCTATTCGTGTTTCATATATCAGTTGTATTGATGTTGTTTTGTGCATACCCAGTGCACTCGATTTGGTTTTATACATTTTGAGATATTGATTTGATTTTGTGCATATAGGTTGCACATGATTTTGACGTGTGCTTCGGCATAGTTTTCATGCACTTTTCGTACCGTAATTTCGATTTTGATATTCGGTATATGTTTTTGTACACCATGTGCACTTGATTGAGATTCTTGCGCACACTTGGCCTACTTGATGCGATTTTATGCACACCAGATGCACTAAATCGGGATTTATGCAGATTAGATGCACCTAATATTGTTTTCGTGCACGCCCGTTGCACTTGACAGATATTTTTGGTGCACACCCGTTGCACTTAGTTTTGTTTCCGTGCGTATTCATGGCATCTGTATTCGATTTCGATTTCCATGCGCACCGGACGCACGTGGTACCTCGTATACTGTATTTGAGATTGATTTCATTTTGAGCAGTACGTTTTTATGATATTTACTATTTGGTTTAATAATCGAGCAGGACTGTCCTGAGACCAGTACCTGGGTGTTTTTGCATGCTTCTCTATTCAGATGTTTGGACGATTTTACTACGATGCGCACTATATACAAGTTATAGTTTTGATGTAATTCATGTTAGTTTTCGTATTGGACTTTGACATTGTATTTTCACCATAACTCCGATGATTGCGTTATGCTTGACGGAGTTGATTTTTAGTTAAGTATTGATGATTTCGGAGCCCCGACGATTTGAGTGTTTTGCTAAATATTTTAGTATTTGGGGGGAGTTTTGATCTAAATTCGGGGACTGAATTTCTTTAAGAGGGAAAAATTGTAACGTTTTAAAAATAAATAAATAAATAATTAAATAAATAAAATCCTTTAGGTGAATTTTCTGATAATCGGTAAAATAAACCGTATTTTCTGTAAAACTCAACTACAATTATTTTTCAATATAGATTTAAATACGCCTATTTTAACTATATAATTACTAGTAAATGGTGTTTATTTAGTGACTTATAAATTATTAGTTTACTTAAATATTTTTCCTTAATTAATTATTTTAAATATTAACATAAGCTTTTAATTATACATTAAATGGGTGCAAATTATAAATTGCAATGGGTTTATTTTTCAAAAGTGAACCATAAAAAATAAAAAAAAGTTTGGAACATTCTCATTCTTTTCTTAATATGTCTCCAATATTCTAGTAGATTCTAGCATGAAACAATTAAGAAAATAAATAAAATTAACTAAATTGTTGAAAAGACTAAATGGATGTATTAAATTGTGAAGCTTCTACATTTTTCCACACCCTTTTCTCTCTTTCCCTCATCCCTCCCTCATGGCCGAAATTCCCTTGGCACCCCAAAAAAAATTTCCCATCTCATTTCCATTGCAAAAATGTTCAAAAATCCATCAAAAATACAAAATAAAACCTCAAAATCCAAATCCAATCTCTACCCATTATTCTTTGGCCTATCTAGCTTGGATCTTAGGGAAAAGTTAGTACTTTGGAGGCTATGATTTTCATGTTTGATCTCATGTTTAGTGAGGTATAATTCTAAACTTCGTGTTAATTGTAAGTTAATTACTTAAATTGAATGGATTTCGGTATTTAATTAGGGTTCTAGTTGCTAAATTAAAAATTCAAGAAAGGGTTTTTAAATCAAATTAGGGTTTTTACCATTGGTTATTGATCTTAATGTATAGTTTAACATGTTAGGTAATGCTAAACCTAATCTAGAAACTAAATTGTAAATTCTTACAATTAATTTGTCCAAATTGCTTAATTGTTGCAAACTAGGTTTTTGTAAAATATATATATGTGTGAGATAAAATTCTAGTGAGAGTTTTTATCATTAGATTATGATTTTAGTGAGTAGATTAATATGTTAATGGAATGCAAAACCTAATCTAGTTACTAGTTGCTAATTGTTAGTTTAAAAATTGTGATAATTATGCTATTTTGCTAACTAGGTTTTTAGAAATTGATTAAATAATTGAGAGAAAAATCTAATTAGGGTATTCATGACATTATTAACATTATAAATTATAGTTTAATACTTTAGATCATGCAAAACCAGGCTTAATTGTTGTTTGTGCATTTTTACTTTGAAATTGTTAAAATTGGATAAATTTGCAAACTAGAATTTTGGGTTTAATACAAATTGATGAGATTAAATTATGGTGATGGTTTGTATGGCTTAGTTATGATATTTAGTGAATATTATGGTCATTAGTTTTTTTAAAACATCAAGTTTCGATTTAAAATGATAATTAAGTGCTTTCTAGGTTTTCGGAAATAAATCAATTTGATTTATTTTGAGGTTTTAATGAATTGCAATCTATTTCATATTATAATTAGTGATTTGTGAAACCACGATTGGTATGTTTGGGTTTTTCTCGATCAATCGGCGTTTGTACGCCGATGTCGAGGGTTATTTGGTTATTTTGCATGAGTGGGTCATAAATTTTAACCTATGCGCGTTCCGTGCGCCGTTTTGATTTTTTCCACGATTTCGGTTTACGATATTATATATGTTTGCGTATAGGTACCCCTCACGTGGACTTCAGACGATGAAGAAGAGTATGGAGACATCGACTTCGGCAGACAAGGACCAGGTGAGTAGATGTATATCTACGGGGAAAGTCGGTTGTATGGTGTATAGCACCCCCGCAAACGTAGAATAAGGATATTACATATTATTATTAAGAAGTCTGACGTGAAGATTCTTGGTGAGTAGGGTACCATTAAGGATTTTAAGTTGGATTAGACTGATTTAGAAAGACTTAATCAGAGGATGATTGCCTTGGAGGGAATTTGTAGGTTTCATGTAGACACACACACGCGCACACACATATACTTGACTTGGTGTGTGTGTGTGTGTGTGTGTATGAATGTGTGTAGGTTTCTATATGTGTGTGTGTGTGTGTATATATATATATATTACATATACACGTGATATAAGGATGTTATATGATACCTGGGGATGAGTCGGCATGACTGGGCATGATGCGGTGAGATATTGGATATACGATCGAGTTATGATATGAGATGTATTATGATATTAGCGAATCGTTGGGAAATAAGAAAATGTATATTTATACATAAAACAATAATAGGTGATGATGACATTGAAATGTACGAGACTCTAGAATAGAACCCGAATTGTAATATGTGACTTAATCACGATATGATATATGACATGATATTTTAGTGGATCATTTGACGATGGATATTTACACAGACAATGATATATGTTTGATGATATTGGGATGTATGCGATTATAGTACAGTACCATTGATCATGATATTGTTTGATGATGATACTATACGAACAATGATGTATATATGTGATAGTTGACCCGTACCCCAATTTTGGGATGCCGTACAATGGATTTTACCGTACGAGGTATAGATGTGATGATTGATCCGCACTCTTAACTCGAGAAAGTCGTACTACGTACGTGACGCTATTGAGGCTGGATCGCTGACTACTAGAGATATCGACTCAGACTTTAGGAGGATTTTTCTTACCTTTCGAATAATGTCTTTAGTTAGTGCCTTAGTTGGTTAGGTAGATCTTAAATTAGGCTCGGGTCATACTTATTTTCAAAACCAACGAATCGTGCGCATTTTTAAAGATAACCTGAGGGATACTACGGACTTTTCAAAGGACATATCTTTTCTTAAAAACCTCATAGTCCCTAATTTTCTAAAAACCACGATTCGTGCTTTTTCAAACAACAAACTATATGACTCGTAATTAGTATGTATTCTTTAGTTCTGCGTTTACTACACATTCACTGTTATATTCATGTTGTATTCATCGCATTGCATGTTCACACATATGTTTCTTTAGCTAATATGAAACTCTTCCTGTTATGACACCAGCACCATTACTGATGTTGCGCATGATCCACGTACACTTATTTGCCGGCTCACACACATCATCATCGGTAATTGCCATGTCACGTACAATTTAGAACATATTATATTTTTATTGATATAATCAGCTAAATGCTGGTCCAATATAATATTGTGTGATTACTCCCATATGCTAATTTAGACATTGCATTTATTACTTAGACACTTTATGCATTCACATATTCATATTATCATACAGTATTGTGGGGCTTATGCCAATACTCATTATTTACTTACTCATGATTTTGGGATTTTGGATTTCTATGAGATATTGAGACTATGAGGTATTGAGACTTGAGATTTACGTGTTTTGTGTCGATGCTTAACACGAATTTCCATGGATTTCATTGATGATGTTCAGATTATCATACAAATTTTACTATAATAAAAGTTAAGATTTTCTTATACAAATATGTCCAGATTTCATGATTGATTGTTTTACATTCATGATGCATGCATACTCATACATATGACATGTTATTACTTGAGGCACTGACATGAGCACTGAGTATTGCACTTACGCATAGCCTATTACCCTATCACTACTAGATGACTAGTTTTATGTAAGTATATTATTATGACCTAGGAGAGCGTCGTGCATGCGATTTCTACTCGCAGATGTCTTCTACTCACGAGTTGGCAACTCACCCCCGTTGTGCCAAATTTTTCTTATAGGTTTCGATGTACAGGTTTCCTTGGCAGTTTGCTGGCACATCATTTCATTCAGGGTGATTTGCTTGGTAGGTTGGTTCATTGTATCGGGACTGCCGTTATACTTTTATTATTTTAGTTGTATCTAGTAAGCTCCATCAACCAGACTTATATTACTTGATAAATTTAGAAGACCAGTTTCTTATTTTTTCGACCTTAGAGTCGCGCTTGTACTATTATGGTTTTCTGATGGTTTTGATGGTTTTCTGGTGGTTTTGATGGTTTTCTTTGAGTTTTGTTCCTCGCCCTTCGGCGTTGTATATTATCTTGCTTGCGTGGTTGTGACCGCCAATTGGCGAAGAGCTAGCTCCCGCTTGGGGATGCCTTTATTATTGCTTATGTATATATTCTTATTTGTACCCGTTTGGGGCCAGTTTTTACAAAGGAGACTCTGCCAAAATTTTTGAGAAATTTGGTGTTTCTTTTAAACATATTTTCCTTTACTTCTTCTTTTAAATGGTTTAGATTTCTGGGTTTCGGCTTACTTAGATTACGTTACGCCTTTAGACGTTTCGTAATTTAAGTACCGGTCACGTTCCATACTTTCGGGTTGTGACAATAACCATGGAAGGGTATTCAAAAATCCTACTTCATAAGGTTATATAGTGATATCCACAAAAGTGCAAATAGGTCAAGAAAAACAGAGTGTTGCTATAAATGGAAACTCTATGTAAGACCCTGCTTCTATGTATTTAAATAAGAATAGATTCGAAAGCAAGTAAATAATAATTTCTAATCCCACACAAAGCTTCATACGAAAATAAAATAGAGATGACAATGCAATTTTATTGATTTTCTCCAACAGACTTAACACGAAAGGAGATGAAACGCGAATAAAAGTCGAATGATTACAAAATTGATAAACAAAGTTTCAAATAAGGGTCTTTGCCGGATTATGAAGAGCCTCTAAATGATGTGCAGCCCCGTCTTTCAAAGATTGAACAGCCGCCTTACGGAAGTCAATGAGCTCGTTGGAACGCTTGTACTGATCGTCTAGGTCAATTATTTGCGCTTCACGTTCTTCCAAAAAAGTTTGACATCTATTAGACTTTTGCCTGATAGTAACAAGATTGTACTTGGCATCTGTCTGTCGTTTACTAACAATTTTTAGCTCAGCTTCGAGTCTCTTTCTCATTCCGATATTCCATCTCAAGTTTCACCCAACGATCCCAGGCTTTGGCTAACTCTGCTACCTCAGCAACCTCATTTTCTTTCGCCTTGACCGCATTGGCTTTATCCTAAAGAAGAGTATTCAAAATAGCTTGATCATTCGAGAACTCAAATTGATGAGTTACATCTCCCGTCTTGTGTATCTAATAAAGATCCCTGCACATTTCTTCCATTTGCAGACTAAACGGTTTTCAATCAATATCGGCATTAGCTAGCACACCAGAGAGGCCACTAACCATCTCTCTAAGAGCGTCCGGAAATATTGTAGTTGTTTGGCTGAAAGCATTCTCTATACGCACGATCAATCCGACGCCTTGTTGCGCAACAGCAAGGAAATTAAGTACGTAACAGAAGATCGATGGAAGCACTAATGACACATTATATTCTTCCATAGAAGTGCCAAGTCTCTCTTCCACTTCTTTTCTCAAGTCAATGTCTAAATTATCTAAACGGGAAAAAGAAAGGAAATTTGCATCAAATATGATCAATAAAGAAAGATAAAATCATATGTAATATCCTTGACAAAGAAATCATACCTATATCTTCAGCTACATTAAGAAGAAGACACTTCCCTAAATGTGATGCGGAGCTAGATGGAAGAATAATTGAAGGGTCGGGCATCTCTAATTTTGTTTCCATCAGGTAGTTGTTTCATGAACAGGGACGTAAGCTTCATCCGTTTGTTCGGTATTCGTAACACTGATAAAATTAGGAGTATTAGAAATGGTCTGCATATCAGTAGGGTCGACCGCCACATGAAATTCTGGTAAAAGCGATTCGGTTGATGTCCCAACTCCACTTGAACTGGCTTTGCCGACAATCAAATTTAGGTCCGTATGGATGGGGGATCTAGATATATCTATATCCATTCGAGTTAAAGCTTCAGCCATAGATAATTATGTTGCTCTAGCAACATGAGCTTCTTCATCTGCTTGTGTGCGTAGGGCAACAGCTAGAGATAATGGCATATTGAATGAAACATCCACAGACACGTCTTCTTTTAAGTCGGAAGAAAGTAACACTGCTTGATACCGCACCGCAATCTTGTGATCTATGATGGTGGACTCTATCCTCAAGGTAATTACAAACTCAGGAGTTAAATTGGGATTAAAAGAACTAGCCAACTAATGACAAGTTACTTGGATATTGCCCAAATTTAACTGTTTTTCAATAACAGGTTGGCTAGAAGACTTGGGTTTCTTCAATATTTTGTCGGTCGCTAAGCCTTTTCCTTTAGTCGACTCCTTAGCAGATACTGGGAGTACAGTCTCACTGCGCTCTGAAGTACCTCCAGTTGTTCTAGCAACCATCGTTAGAGTTGAAATGACAAAGTCTGTCACGGAAAGGTCGCCAACTAAGGAAAGATCATCATAGACTGCTTCCTCTTCAGCGATAACCTCATCTGCTTCACCAATCACTTTGCTACAATCTGATGAATATGAAATGATATACATTAATACGCATATATCGAAATATGGCATGAAATTAATAAATACTCACGAGAAGCCATGCGCTTAGGCTTCTTTGATAAGGATGATACGGCTTGCATGTCCTCAAGAGAGATGTCAAATCGAGATCTTTTTGCTCAAGACCCATCAGTTGTAGCAGCAGAAATATTCTCCAAACCCAAAATAGAATCTATAAATGGTTTGATAGCTTTCTTAGAAGATGAGCATTTTGAAACTTTAGATGCCTGGGTCTTTGCTGCCGTTTTAGGACGTGTTCTTCCAATGTGTTCCTCGCTCGGGGAAGAGCAATCTTTACCTACCGAGCTTGAAATCCACCACAATCCACCTAAGAGATAAAATGGTGGGACCCACAACACCTAGATACTAGTGCCAAATAAGTGGGCCCATGATTTTTGTCTCTTGGGTGGATTGTGGTCGATTTCAAGCCCTTAGGTTAAGCATTTTTTTCTTGGGGAGCTAGGCCAGAAGGATGATGAAGTAAATTGTGGCTGAGGAGATTCGGGCACTAAACAATGAAAATTACGAAATCT
The DNA here is from genome assembly GCA_030015575.1 of Agapanthus africanus. Taxonomy (NCBI): domain Eukaryota; kingdom Viridiplantae; phylum Streptophyta; class Magnoliopsida; order Asparagales; family Amaryllidaceae; genus Agapanthus; species Agapanthus africanus. Next base: position 197,992,427 of record CM057348.1, on the reverse strand, counting down.
GTGAAGATAGAAAGAATAAAAAAGAGTTCATGTACAAATTATGGAGCAAATGCTTACCAACATCAGATGGTGAAGACTCTACTCGAACGATTGTAGACATCAGTCTAGGTCGAATGGGATTTTGACTTGGAGCTGCAGGGGTTGGAAGGCGTGAAGCTTCTATTCCTAAGAACATGTTCCATCAATATTACGTAAACCTAAAAATGTTGATGTACTTGCATGAAACAAATGAATACCTGTAGTAAGTACGGGCGAAGTTCCTATGGGATGTGAAGAAGATTTCGATGGAGATCGAGTAGTTCTCTGGCTCTGCGGTACTTGAACTGAAAAGATGGGAAGTTTGGATGTTATATATAGAAGGACTGTTAAAATAATTTAGAAATATATTGATACATAAACATGTGAATATGAAGTGACTGAGTACCTAATGAAGTAATGGGAGTCTTAGCCTGATTAACTGAAGAAACTTGAGAAGGAGGTTGATCTTCAATTAGTGGTTCGAAAAACTCCGTACCCTCTATTGAGGTCAAAAATTACACCACATTGCCAAAATCAAAAGTCAAAATCAAAATAAAAAAGTCAAAGTCAACGTCCAAATGGACCCGGGTCCGACCCCAAACAACTGGGCCCATGCCCAAACCGCCTCAAGCCCAAGTGAACCCGGCCGACCATCGACGAAGAGAAGAAAAGATTATGCAATTAATAAATTTAATGTATTTTTTTATAAATGTAAATAAATAGGCAAAAACCAATATTATAAAACCCAAGGGCCCAAATAAACAGTGTAGAGCCTATATAAGGCTATTTGAGAAATCAATAAAAATAAGTCTCCTTCAAAAAAATTCTAAGGTTTTTGGAGCCGTTATCGCTCTACCTCTCTTCCTCTCGTGGGTTCTTTCTCTCTCTGTCATCTCTCCAAAAAAAAATTATTACTATTATTAGACTTCCCAATCCTTACGGGAAAAAAATAAAGAGAAGGAATCAAGTGTCTACTAGATTGCAAGAGGCCAGAAAAGAGACTTTTGTCTCGTACTCCTTTACTTCTTAGGATCCAAAGGTCATTCAAAAATAAGGAATTTTTCTCATTATTCAAGAATAAGATCAGAGACTTTCAAGATCCAAGAAAACTCTTATTGGGAGACAAAGTGGAGACGGTAGAGAATGACCCCGTCAAATGGAATGCCTTCTGGCTTTTCCATTGGGGAAACCCTCGGGAATGCAAATTTTGATCCGTATTTCCCAATCAGCGACTCGAGAATGCGGACTTCGGTACGCATTTCTTTTTGGAATGCGGATTTCTGCCCGTGTTTTCTTTTGGTGGGTGCGGAGTTTTTCGTACTTCACCGTTTCGCACAATAAATCAACAGATTTAGCGGTCATGCCGCCAAAATTCCGTCGAAATCCGTGTGTTTAATCATGTTTACAAAATTAAACAAAATATGAATAAAACGAAAGAAAACAATAAGTAACGAACAAATCCACCGTCTCCTCGGATCCCCCAAAAGGGAATACCCAACCGCCGGGGACCCCACAAGCGGAGAGGTCCCCGCTTTCAAAAGAAAAGATTTCCAAAAAAAGAATTTTTTAAAAAAAAATCGGCCCCCAAGAGGGGGCCCGCCACTTCGGGGACCCTCCCTAGCGGGAGGGTGAAGGGTCCCCGAAGCTTTCCCCTGAACTTTTGAGGTCCTTTTCCAAAAGGGGAAGGTCCCCACTTTAAAACAATCTTCAATAAAATTCAATCTATCTGTGAACTATGTTCTTTTCTCCATACCATGGAACACATTTATTTACAGTAATGAAAACTGATCAAGTCAATGCTGCATTTATTGCCATTGATATCATATTCTTCCAAAATTTGAGCAGTGTATCTAAATCTTCAACATTCAAGCATTTTTGGGAAGTTGATAAATTAAGCAACTCATCAAGCTTTTTATATGTCAAGTATGAATGAAGCAAACTTTCTATTGATTCCATCTTGATTTTGATTGTTAAAAAAATGTAATGAAAATAAATTGATATGAAAAAACAAAATAAAAATGAGATGAACATGTTGGCATTCAATTTCAAACACACCAATTCCAAATTGAGTTCGCACGATTCGCATGACCCGTTAATCAGAGGTTCCCTTGTTTCGGAGCGAGAGCTAATTACTGGAAGTTTTATCTGCGGCTGCCGAAGATTAGGATCTCCAAAATCATTAAACCCTCGTCTACCCTACACAGGAAGAATCTATATAATACCTGACAAGCGAATGCATTCCCATCTCAATAGGGTAATAAAAAACACTCTACACCCTCTCCGAAATTTAAGACACATGAGTATGATTTTGACAAATTCAATATAAGAAGGAAATATTACATAAAGGAAAGATTAATTACCAGAATCAAGTATTGGAGCATCTTCTTCATCAAATCAAATGAAGGTTCTGAAGGAAGGATGTTTACCGCCGAAGACTGGACTGAGGCGTTGGGATGTTTAACCTGAATTTGGGGGTAGATGCTATTTGGATATATCCATCCACCTCTCCGAAGATACCAAGTTGATTTATGGCACCGTATATCGGAGGTTTGGACAGATGCGACCGTTGTAGCAGACTTCATCAGCTTCCCCCACATTTGTGCGGGGTTTTTGATTGTGGGGACGCTCTTCCTTGTAGGCGCAAGCCCCCACAGTTAATTACGTTATCGCATTGCAATAATCACTTTCTCCTACTCCAATAGTTCAGTTCGTGTCGTGTGTTATTTTGTTTGTTTTGGTTGCCCGTGGATTGGATATGGAGACTAGTTTATGTCGTCGCCCGTAGGGCACGGATTATTCTAAATCAGTATATTTTAGATTTGGGTTTGAGTCAAAAATTTGCTTGACGGGTTCCACGTTGGTAGCTTGGTTTGCCAACAGGAATGAACTTAGGACGTAGATCTCATATAAATGAGGTACATCAGTTCATGGAATATTTGGGTCTGATCTAAGAATCGTTAGTCATATTTGAGACTAAAATCAACTTAGAAACAAATGAATATATGGGCTCAATTATATTAGTTTAAGGACATCGCGGTCCATTATCACCATGTTTGGGGCGATACGATAGTTTTAGGACGTTTCGGTCCATCATTCATCTTGCACGCACGTGTATTTTTTACGTGGCGGAGTGAACGATGGTGACATGGAATACGCCCAATTCGGTGTGGGATCCAATTTGAAGTGTGCACGTCAATTTGAAAGTGCATCAATGTGGAATGTATCATTCCCTGTCTTGATGAAATTTTATATCAATGGTGACGAGAAAGGAGTTATTGGTTGTTGGGACCTGACATCTCTCTGAAAACGTTGAGGAATTACAACGACATATATCAGAGGTGTGGAAATATGTACCCTTGAACCAAATACTGTATTTGAGGGAAAGAATCGCGGTGGGCCTAAGAATCGTTAGTCATATTTGAGACTAAGATTACCTTAGGCGATATGGGATAAATATCATTTTGGATATCATCAATGAGATATCATTAGTCAAGTTTGAAACTAAGATCAGTTTGGAAGTCACAAGCATATAGGATTGGTTGATTTAAAATAAAAAAGAAAGCACAAGCTTCACAGACTTAGCCAATTTGGGTCTAAGCTTGGGTTTCTATACTACCCAGCAGTGCTAAGCACTGAGATATGTAGCGCTCACGTGTGTTTCACGTGAGGCGCTGATATAATTCTAAGCACTAATCTTTTCTGGCGCTCATGTGTATTTCACGTGAGGCGCCGGCGCTTTTGACCTTGGGCGCTTATGTGCTTTTCACGTGAGACACTGAGTTTTTAGCCTTGGGCGCTCACGTGCTTTTCACGTGAGGCGCTGAGTTTTTGGAGATTTAATCTCTGTTGATATTTTTAGAGAACTTAAATCTTTGTTGATGGTATTTTGACCATTAATGATCACCAAGATCACTATTTTGAGGATCTGGGATTGGGTTCTTTAAGAACTAAGTTCTTGATTTGAAGGAACTAAGTTCCTGAAGTATTATGGACTCCATATTTTCCATATTCTTTTATCCATGTTTTCCTGTTTATATTTTCAGAGAGGTTAAATCTCGGTTAATGGTACTTGACTATTAACAATCACCAAGACCACCATTTTGAGGATCTTGGATCGGGTTCTTTAAGAACTCGGTTCTTGATTTGAAGGAACTAAGTTCCTGGAGTCTAAAACTCCATCTTCTTTCTTTTTAATTTTGTTCTTTCCTGAATCTTTGATTCTCAAGAATAAGATCTTCCCGATGGGAATTAAATTCTCAACTTGTGGAAGACTTGTCTTGTGGATTTCAGATCTAAAGAAAGAACTAAGTTCTTTGAGAAGGGTTAAACCCTTATATAGGTAAAGAAGATGTTTTGATCTCTGTGTTTTCTTTACCTAGGGTTTTGAGGAGGGAGAGAATTAAATTCTCTGTTGTTTTTTAGAGCCTTCTGTATTTTTTTTATAGAAGCTTATGGGGTTTTCCTTTTTTTTATATCGAGTCATTCCCCCTCCTCTTCTTTTCATCTCTTTGCTCCTATTTATAGGAGAAGGAAAAGAATCAATTTGTTGAGAAAATCTCTCATTGAGAGATCATGATTGATTTCATAAGGTGAATTTTATTCACCGTTGGATTTTTAATCCAAAGGCTCTCTGTTTAATAGAGAAGATTTCTTGTTTGTTTAATAAGATTAGGAAATATTTTCCTAAGATAGAATATTATTCTATCATATGAATATTTTGTTAGTTTAACAAGATTAGAATTTTATTCTATCATATGAATATCTTGTTAGTTTAAAATGATTAAGAAGATATTTTCCTAATATAGAATTTAATTCTATCACATAGAATTGGATACCTTGTTAGTTTAACAAGGTTAGGAAGATATTTTCCTAACATAGAATTTAATTCTATCATATGAATATCTTGTTAGTTTAACAGGATTAAGAAGATATTTTCCTAACATAGAATTTAATTCTATTAGATGGTTTAAGTGATTTTATCACCATTGGATTTTAAATCCAAGATTCTCAGTTAGAGAAGATCTTTCCATATTAGAAAGATCAAGGAAAATATTTCCCAAATAGAATTTAATTCTATCAATTTATGATTTTTTTAATTACCATTGGATTTTTAATCTAACGACTCTCTTCCTCTTTTAAAAAGATCAGGGGAAATATTCTCCCAAAAAATAGAATTTAATTCTATATAGAATTCAATTCTATCCTTAGAGAGCATTTTAGATTGCGGTGCTCACGTGCTTTGCATGTTAGCGCTGCCAAAAGAATGCGGCAAAGAAACTCACGTGTTTAACACATGACTCATAGTGTGGGCTTTAGCTTATTTATTTTCAACGCTCATATACTTTGCATATGAGCACTCACGTGTTTAACACGTGATGCATGTTTGGCCTTTGGTTATTTATGTTTAGCGCTTATATGTTTCGCATATAAGCGCTCACGTGTTTAACATATAAGGCCAGTTTGGCCTTTAGGTTTATTTTATTCAACGCTCATATGTTTTGCATATGAGCGCTTACGTGTTTAATACGTGAGATCAGTTTGGCCCTTAGTTATTTGTTTTCAGTGCTTATATGTTTTGCATATAAGCGCTCACGTGTTTAGCACGCGATACCAAACTATGAGAATTCTTTTTCCTTTTCTTTTCTCTCACCCCTTTTTTTTAAGAGAACAAATCGCTTTTAGCCAAAAAAAATTTGTGGGAACAAATGCCCCCCACTATTTTGCCCACATAAGTATGTACATGGGTGAAGTAGTGCAAAGTTATGCATAGCCATGGAATTGATGGCTTAGGAGACAAGTTTACGATTCTTGTAGCCTATGGTTTTTGTTTCATCTTCATGAGCCGTAAGGGTCTTAAGAAGTTTTTTCTCCCTATGAGTCTTGAGGATCTCACAGATGCATATTCTCCTTGGGAATCGTGGGGATTCCTAAGTGTCTTTCACCTTCGTGAGTTGTAAGGATCTCACACAGGTATTTTCTTCTTATGGGTCGAGAGGACCCATAAGTGGTATCTTCACTTCATCAATAAATGTGGCACGTGGATAGTATACAAGAATCAGTTTGGACCTTCTTGTAGGGCAGCGATGGCTTAGGAAACATGTTTAGATCTGTCGCCTAAGGCTTTTCAATTTTATGAGCCGTGAGGGTCTCATAAAGATGTTTCTCCCTACGAGTCGAGAGGATCTCATAGGTGTATTTTCTCCTTAGAAGTCGTGAGGACTCCTATGTGCGTTTTCTCTTAAGAGACGTAAGGATCTCACAAGAGAATTTTCTCCTTATGAGTCGAGAGGACTCATAAGTGGCTTCTCCTCTGCATCGGTATGCAACTTTGGAGAATGTGGCCCGTAGATAGTATACAAGAGTCAATTTGGACCTACTTGTAGGGCCACAGTGCTTAGGAAACAGGTTGATATCCCCGTCGCTTAAGGATTTTCACCTTTATAAGCCATAAGGGTTTCATAAAGATGTTTTCCCTATGAGTCGAGACGGGTCAAGAGGATCTCGCAGGTGTATCCTAACGTGAAATATAGATAACCCCTTTTTTGATAGAGGTCCGTTAGGTTTGTGGTACTAGGCTTAAGTCCATCGTAATGTCGCGTTGGCTGATGTATTCCTCGATATGGTTGCTGCTTGAGTAGCCCCGCGACTGTCGTGTTTCTGATCCCTTCTGAGGATGGACAAGACGTTTTCAAGTAATTTTCTTAGGTCCTATTACCGTTGGAAGAACAAGCGTTAGGTATTTGCCATGACGCTTTTTACTTGAGGTTAGGCTCAATTTGGAGCCCCGATGAGTCATAACCACACACTTCTGGGGTGGGATGATCTCCAATGGTCTTTAGACTTTATATGTATTGCCGTCAAGACCCGAAATTAGGAATATACCATCACTTCGTTTTTTATTTTGATGATGTCACACTGATTCTTTGCTGATGTCGGGAAAACATCTGTATGATCTCTATGCTGTATGTATTGCAATTGAGATCTGGAGTTAGGAATATTCCATTGCTCCAATTTTATTTAACCCTTGAGTCCTGGTTGACGTCACGTCTGCATCTTGCTGGCATGAGAACCACGTCGAGTTGATCACTAGGTTGTAGATGTTGTCATCGAGATATGGAGCTAGGAATATGCCATTGCTCCACTTTTTGTTTTGGAATGTCGTACCGATTCTTTGCTGAAGTAGGGTAGACCTTGTTAGTCCGTTCTTTCAAGAATAGGACATCCGAATGACCTCTATGCTGTATGTATTGCAATCGAGATCTGGAGCTAGGAATATGTCATTGCTCCACTTTTATTTGATCTTTGGGTCTTTGATGACGTCGAGTCTGTGCTGAGAAAGAGCATCGAGTTGGAGCTAGGATTTTGCCATTACTCCTATTGTATTTGACCCTTAGATCTTTGTTGACGTTGTGTCTACATCCTGCTGGTATGGGAAACACGTCGAGCTGGAGTTAGGATTTTGCCATCGCTCCTTTTTTATTTGACCCTTGTGTCTTAATTGACGTTGTGTCTGCACCGAGAAGCAACCTCGGACTGGAGTTAGGATTTTGCCATCACCCCTTTTTGATTTGGCTCCTTGGATCCTTTGTTGACGTCGCGTCAGCACTAAGAAGGAACGTTGAGTTGGAGCTAGAATTTTGCCATTACTCCACTTTTATTTGACCCTTAGATCTTTGTTCACATTGCGTCTGCATCCTGCTGGCATGAGAAGCACGTCGAGCTGGAGTTAGGATTTTGCCATCACCCCTTTTTGATTTGGCTCCTTGGAGACTTTGTTGATGTCATGTCTGCACCCTGCTGGAATGAGGAGGAACACAGGGATAGTCTCTATGTGTTATATGTACCGTCAAGACTCATTTCTCCTTTTGACGAAGCGTGATGGGAAAATATGGTTCCCTTTCCTTTATTTGCGCCTATGGATTGTATACAAGAGTTAATATTGGACATACTTGCAGGGCAAAAAAAAGTTTTATTTTATTTTATTTTACCGCGATGCTCTATCATCTCAGCTTTTTATATCGCAAAAGTCACGATTGTTCAATCATTTCGAATATTTTTCGCGGTGCCCAATCATTTCGGCTATTTTATTTTTTTATTTTTTTACTCGCTATTTTTTATTGCGAGTTTCCCAAACATTCCGATTGTTTCATATGCATTTTTTTTTGCGACTCTCTGATTTTTGTTGTGAGTCAGGAACTTGAGATCTGATACCAATCTTGGCATCACCATCGCTGCAACTGAAATATTGCCAGAAGCGAATCATCATTTGCCGTGAGAGGGCTTGAAATTTAACACCTGTTTAGGCATCAGCATCGCTACAACTGAGATATTGCCAGGAGCGAATCATCATTTGCCTTTTACGATTTGAACAAAGGTGGCTTAGTAAATAGGATTTGTTAGTTATGTATATGCCCTAGAGGCCATTGTTGTACATATGATGTATATTATGATGGATGCTTGGATATATAGAGAGAGGACTTTCTTGCTCGTCATGATAGTATGCTATTTGGTTTCACTTTATCTTAACATGTTGACTTGTATTGGTTTACTGTCTTTCTCTCACATGTTGATAAAGCCCTTAGGATCTGTACTCGACTACTGGGACTATGATGAGATCATACTAGTGGGGCCACAGTGGTCGATGAGTGCATCCTATAACTGTTCCTAGTCGAGGGTATATCGAGACAGGGCATCGATACACCAAAGTAGACTAGCGTATACGCATCTTGACCCATATGATGGGCGATGGATGATCCCATATCCATCGGTGTTGGACATCAAGGATGGTATACGGGTGCTCAGTGGAGACTGGGTACACTGGACGGACTCGCCGAGAACTCCCAGATGGTGATATACCACACGTCAGATGGCAGCTCTTCGGTGACACTGGTACAGGGTAGTCTGTAGACCCGAGATCATCATAGAGTCTTGTGTGATTCCCACTGTGCTTTGATTTCCACCTTACAATGTCCAAGAGGGCGTGCAAAACGGTGGCTTTTGGGTGCAGTCCCGAATCACATGGAGGCAATGAGCGATAGGAGGGGATTCGTCTCTCCCGGTATAGGGAGTTGATGTTGTGCTGTGTTCGATTGGCAATAACTGGAAATCCCTGGCCAGGGCTGATATAAAGATTTACTGGTAAGTGTTACCAGTAGTTTCTCGACCTGTTATGAGCCTCACATCGACACGACTTATCGGTTACTGGGGTCTGACGTATACCACCCCTAGACTTGATATGCGACATATCAGACGAAGAGACCGGACTACACGGGAGTGTTACTGATTGGATTCACAGGAGAACGTACAGGCTACCTTGTTGATCTTCTGATCGCTCAATACCTGGGTGGCTGTTAGTTTAGCTGACCGCTTGCAGCTTGTGGGTGTTTGATATGATCATCACCTTCTACCGGCGTATTGACGATTCTTTAGAGTCCTACACAGAGGTTCTTGGCTTAGGCAAAACGGAGTAGAGGCACATATGTGATATGTGCAGGACCGAGGATAATGCGATATGAGATACCGTATTATATTCTCGCGATATTTAGAAATGAACCGGGTCATCGGATCAAGTGTTGATTCGATGAATCGGTACATGATATATTAGTCGGTTATATTCAATATAGCCGGATTGTCGGATCAAGTGTTGATTCGATGACTTAATGTATAATAATATATATGATATATTGTATTACATTATCTAATATTGGCTCGCTTTATTATTTCACTTTCTCACCGGATAATACAATGATATATATGCGATATATATTAATTGTATTATTTTCTTTTGTTACAAATATATAATATATATGTGATATATATTATAGTAACATGATATGATTAATAATGAAACATGTTTAGTAGTGTTTAAACAAGGTTAGGGTTTGGTTAGGGTTAGTTCTTTCTTGCACATTCTAGAAGGAATTCCTTTTGTCATGAGAAAGATATTATGTTGATATTTATCCATGACTCACTCTTGAACCCAACCAAACCCTAGCTCTAGTTGATTCTCTACAAGGGTTATCCTTGTCATCCCTTGACCATGGTTACATTATTAATTCATATATACTTTTCCCTATTCATCACAGAAGGATTATTCTCATTATTCATCATCTTCTTCTCTCTTGAGTTTTGAGAAAGCTTGCTTGATTTTCCTTTTGTGATGATTTCTTGTGAGAACATGATATAAAAAGAAAGCATAAATACTACTCCATCATTCTCATCTAATCTAGCCCATTAGATTAGGGTGTTCACCTCATTAGAGTGAGAGAGCTTGAGTTATAGCAACTTCGACGTAGATCATCGGAGAAACGGAACACTACAAGCTAGCATAGATCGTTCGAGTCGTGGAGCCTCTCTTGAATCCGGGAGATCGTGGATCGCGGCGAAGGGACTTCTACTCGGAGCTTATAAAGTGAAGGAGTCGCTCACACTTAGTAGTAAAAATGTTTACTTGCATGTTAAACCCTAATAATCTAGCAAAGATCCCGGTTTTGGGTTGTTCGGCACGTCTAAAATTTTATTCGGGCATGGTTGATGCCTTATGAACCCTCACAAGAGTGCCTAGGAACCCTACAGTGGTATCAGAGCCTAGCTAGAGCATTAGGCGACGTGTATACGAAGTTAAAACACCGATCGAACCCGATACGACGAAATAGAACCCCTCTCTGGAAATTTTGTAAAAATGTGATTTTTTCTGCATTAAAAATACTCAAAAAAATCAGCAGGGAATTCTAAGAATTATCATGAAATAGGAGCTCACAATTCCATGAAGTCGCCGCGGAACTGCGGCGGGAACCTGCTTCCTGCGGTGGTTCCGCGGCCGATCTTTGGCATTGGGACACGTGTCTTCAGGGTAATATCCGTAGGTGCTTGTTGCTGCTTCTGGGTATTTTTAATCTGTCTCAAGTGTTGAGTGTTCTGGGGATTATTTTGAATTTGTTGATTTGATCGGATAGTTTAATTTCGTTATGATTTCCGGATATTTAGAAACTGTTAAAATGTTCGAACGGATATCATTAACTCATTTTTTCCCGGCACGAAAAACTTTCAAGTGTTGAATTTTTATCGGGTTTAAATCTTTCGGAAAAATTGTACAAGTTACGCGGTGGACCCTCTAGAAGAACACAAACCTTAACTCGATTATGTGACCGTCTTGAACTGCCTCTAAACCTTAGGGTTTGGGGCAGTACGGCGTGCCATATGTGAGGCGTTGGCTTGACCCTTCTACGGCTGGATCATCGCTACCGTGACATATTCTGGGATTATTTGAACTCCGCTCAGGTGTTGAGCTATTTAGGAAATTTTGGGTATTTGATTATCTGTTCGGAAAGTTTAATATTGTCTATTTATCTGGAATGTGATACAATATGTGGAATTCATATAGTTAGGCATGAAATGCGAAGTATGTGATATTTCGGATTTACGATGTCTAAAGTGATTGTGGATTCCAAATATTGTAGTTTTACAATTTCATTTCTGTGACCGTAAGTGTAGTATGTAGTTGTATTGCCGGTTTTCGTTGCTATATGTCAACGACGATCGATGTATGCATACTTACTTACGTTGATGATATGTGATATTATGTGTTGCTGTGATATGTTATATTGGATCGTCGTGTTCTGAATAGCCGGGGGTTTTATGTGAAATGAGGGTTTTTATTTTCATTCATGTAAAATTCATTTGTATGTAATATTCTTTTATTGGGGCACTTCCGGGATGAGGTTGATATCACCAGTGTATATTATTTACTTTTCCGCATTAGGTAGACCCAAGGAGGGGAGCACAAGTAACCGGGTTCTAGGGTCCAGTGGGAGGCCATCTCGAAGAGTCGAGACCGGGTCTCCTAACCCTAGAATTGGCGATGTTACTTGCCGCTCTAGTAGGGGTCTTGGGATGTGGGTTTGGCTATTCGCCGCGACCGTGGAATCCGTGTTTTATACCGGCTCGTATTAAAAACACGGACATCCTAGTATATCCAATATTTCATATATGTTCTTCTGCTGCAATGTTCTGTGATAAGATCATATTACTGCCTGAGACGAATGCTTATACTATATATATATATATATATATATGCTGATATATAAATATTACTACTTTCGTTTCTTCTGTGATGCTTAGGAAGCATAAGCTGATGGGATTTTATTAATGAGATTAATAAAAAGAAAAGAAACCTAAAAGATGTTGTAGAATCAAAACTTTATAAAAAGGGTAGCTACAGATTTGCTTTGCATAGCAGTATATATGATATACCCTGCACCTTATTCGATGAGGAAAGAGCCGAGATCCCTTCACCGGGAATGACCTCTTTAGCGAAACTGGCAGATGCTACAAACTCGCGGTTTAGTTTTTGACAGCTTCTATAGTCTTGCTTTGCACAGCGGTATATATGATATATCCTGCACCTTATTCGATGGGGAAAGAGCCGAGATCCCTTCACCGGGAGTGACCTCTTTAGCGAAACTAGAAAAGCCTAAAAAACACTCCTTTTCTAAAACCACTTGATTCTACGACGATATCAAGTTCATTACGCTCACGGTTTTTTCTGAAAAACCTGCGTAGCCCTCCGTCATTTCAGATAAGTAATATTTAGTATTCGTGTTGTGGTAGTTTGGCATGCGTCAAGGCGTAGTGTACGGTAGCTGATTATTACTAATCTGTAGAATGAGATGCGATTGGATTAGGGTATTCGTACGGCGTTGTTTGGCATGCATCAAGGGTCGTACGGGTGGGTTTAATTCAATCACGAAATGTACGGGTTGAACTTGACTAGCGGACTATGGGTTGTTTGGCATGCGTCAAGGTCATAGCACGCTAGGGGTAAAAGAATTATCGGGAATTTCAAATGTTGAAATTTGCAATGAGATTGCATTCCTCCTATTAGTTGGATCCCGATACCCACTGCGAGTAAAAGTTACTCCTGGGAGAGTTTTACACAGGACAATTAGCCGATCAAGTAGGTGTCTAGAAAAGTGTTAACGGGGTTACGCCTCTGGGAAAACGAGGTTTACTTTAATTAGGTCCGTGCGAAAGCACGGGGAACCTCCCTCAAGTACCGACACTGATCTGGCTGAAAGATTAACGAAATTGTAGGGTGTAATTAATCCCGGCTAATCTTACCTTTTAGGGTTTGAAGGAAGATTTGATAAAAACAGTTGGAGACACCCTGATTAGAAAAGATAATAACCAATCTAATTTTGCAAGAGCATACGCTAAAGTGTTTTCTTCTCTCTCTCTCCAGGTAGCGACCATGTCATGCCATAATCAAGATAATAATATGGATGTATTGACTGAACCCGCTTATTATACTGAGTAGGGGAACGTTGGACCCGTTCTTTCTTATAAGAGTTATAAGACTGAACAGGGAATAGTAGAATATATGGATTCTCACACCGCCCAAACGGAGAACATGCATGTTGATGCACCTTCTTCGGGTGTGTTAGTTATTGAGAACTGTTTCTCAGTTCACCCTACGTCCTGGGTATTAGATACCGGATCAGGATCCCACGTATGTAAATTGTTACATGGGCTACGTAAAGGTAGAGAACTGAGAAAAGGTGATCATTCCGTTCAAGTAGGGAATGGTGCAAATATTGCAGCCAAAACAGTTGGTGAATATCACCTAGTATTACCAAGTCGTAATACACTGATTCTGAATGAGTGTTATTATATACCGAACATGATGTGCAATATTATATCAGTTTCTTTATTAAGTAAAGAAGGATATAATTTTGTAGTACAGGATAATGTTATGAACATCTTCCTAAATCAAAAGTTGATTGCATCAGGCTCGTTATATAATGTCATATTCATTCTCAATCAAAATACAGTCCTCAATATACAAAACACACACAAGAGGAAGAGTTCAGAAATGAATGAATCCTTCTTATGGAATTGTAGACTTGGTCATATCAATGCGACACGACTGGCTAAGTTACATAAGGATGGATATCTTAATCCGTTCGAATTATCATCTTATGATACTTGCCATTCATGTCTCAAAGGCAAAATGACCAAAGCTCCGTTTAGTGGACACGGAGAAAGAGTTACGGAACTCTTAGGACTGGTACATAGTGATGTATGCGGTTTTATGTCTATACACGCCAGGAACGGTTCTTCCTACTTCATTACATTCACTGACGATCTCTCTAGATACGGACATGTGTTCCTGATGAAACACAAGTCTGAAGCTTTTGAGAAATACAGAGAATATAAGCACGAAGTAGAGAACCAAACGGGCAAAAGTATTAAAATCCTTCGATCTGATCGAGGAGAAGAATATTTAAGCAATGAGTTCCTAGATTATCTAAAAGAGAATGGGATTCTCTCTCAGCTTACTCCTCCTTATACATCACAGCACAACGGTGTATCGGAGCGGAGGAATCACACTCTATTAGATATGGTGCGCTCTATGATGAGTACAGCTGAGTTACTTATTTCCTTCTGGGGGTATGCGCTTGAGACAGCCATAGACCTATTGAATAGGGTTCCTACCAAATCTGTGCCTACTACTCCATATGAAATATGGAAAGGAAAGAGACCATATCTTAATTATATTAAGATATGGGGTTGTCTGGCCTATGTCAAAAGACAAAACCCGGACAAACTCGAGACAAGATCTGTCTTATGTAAGTTTATAGGATATCCCAAAAATTCACAAGGGTATATCTTCTACCACCCCGAGGAACAAAAGGTGTTTGTTTCTAAACATGCCACTTTCTTAGAAAAAGGTTTTCTTATGAAACAGATTAGTGGCATTGAGGTAAAACTGGAAGAGGTTCCAGCGACACAAACTATAACAGAAGACTTGGTAGAACCAGACGATTCAGTAATACCCGATGAACCCCAGCCTCTCCGCCGATCTAGCAGGGTTTCTCATCCACCTGAGAGATACTATGGTTTTCTTATTGATGGTAGAAGTGAGGATTGCAGCATGGAAGATGATGACCCGACTAGTTTTGAGCAGGCCATCACGAGTGGTGACTCTGTGAAATGGTTGGAGGCAATGCGATCTGAGATGGAATCCATGTACACCAACAAAGTATGGACTTTGGAAAATGCTCCTGAAGGGGTAAAACCCATTGGGAGCAAGTGGATCTTTAAAAAGAAATTTGGTGTAGATGGAAAAGTTGAGACTTTCAAAGCTAGACTTGTAGCAAAGGGTTTTCGTCAACGACCAGGTGTGGATTATGACGAAACCTTTTCTCCAGTAGCTATGCTTAAGTCCATCCGGATCTTACTTGCCATCGCTGCATACCATGACTACGAAATCTGGCAAATGGATGTTAAGACCGCCTTTCTAAACGGTGATTTAGAAGAGTGCGTGTACATGACTCAGCCAGAGGGCTTCGTAGATAGTGGGAGCAGCGGAAAGGTGTGCAAGCTGCTTAAATCCATTTATGGGTTAAAGCAAGCATCGCGGAGTTGGAACATCTGTTTTGATGTTGTAGTCAAAGAGTTTGACTTCATCAAAAATATAGATGAACCTTGTATCTATAAGAAGGTAGCAGAGAGTAAGGTTGTCTTTCTCGTATTGTACGTGGATGACATACTCTTGATAGGAAATGATATTCCTATGCTGCAATCAGTCAAGCTCTTCTTATCATAAAAATTCTCAATGAAAAATCTAGGTGATGCCTCCTGCATATTGGGAATCATGATCTATAGAGATAGATCTAAACGGATACTGGAATTGTCCCAATCCAGGTACATTGACACCATACTAAAGAGTTTTAGTATGGAAGAATCCAAGCGTGGGAACCAACCTACGATCTCTGGACTCACTCTCTCCAAAGAGATGTCTCCCAAGACTGATTTGGAGAGAGCTCGCATGCAAGGGATACCCTATGCTTTGGCAGTAGGCTCTATCATGTATGCGATGCTGTGTACCAGACCCGATGTAGCATACTCACTAAGTGTAGTGAGTCGGTATCAAGCAGATCCTAGAGAGAGCCACTGGACAGCTGTGAAGAACATTCTTAAGTACTTGCGAAGGACTAAGGAGATGTTCTTGGTGTATGGTAACGGAGAACTCCAGGTGGAGTCCCTTACCGATTCGAGCATCCAAAGTGATAAGGATGACTCTAAGTCGCACTCGGGATTTATCTTTACTCTCAATGGAGGAGCGGTATGTTGGAAGAGTTCCAAACAGGATACCGTTGCAGACTCGACGATGGAGGCTGAATACATCGCTGCCAACGATGCTGCCAAAGAGGCTGTCTGGATAAAGAAGTTCATTAGTGAACTTGGTGTGGTTCCATCCATTGAACATCCAATACCTCTGTATTGTGATAACAATGGAGCTATGGCTTTGGCCAAGGAACCCAGGTCACATCAAAAGTCCAGACATATTCTAAGGCGGTATCACCTTATCAGGGAGATAGTTGATCGCCGGGAGATCGAGGTCAGGAGAGTAGATATGAAGGACAACACTGCGGATCCACTCACGAAGGCCATTCTTCAGATACAGTTTGAGAGATTATTCAGGATGCTAGGTATGAGATACTACAGCAGCTGGCCTTAGTGCAAGTGGGAGATTGTTAGTTATGTATATGCCCTAAAGGCCATTGTTGTATGTATAATGTATATTATGATGGATGCTTGGATATATAGAGAGAGGAATTTCTTGCTCGTCATGATAGTATGCTATTTGGTTTCACTTTATCTTAACATGTTGACTTGTATTGGTTTACTGTCTTTCTCTCATATGTTGATAAAGCCCTTAGGATCTGTACTCGACTACTGGGACTATGATGAGATCATACTAGTGGGGCCACAGTGGTCGATGAGTACATCCTATAACTGTTCCTAGTCGAGGGTATATCAAGACAGGGCATCGATACACCAGAGTAGACTAGCGTATACGCATCTTGACCCATATGATGGGCGATGGATGATCCCATATCCATCGGTGTTGGACATCAAGGATGGTGTGCGGGTGCTCAGTGGAGACTGGGTACACTGGACGGACTCGCCGAGAACTCCCAGATGGTGATATACCATACGTCAGATGGCAGTTCTCCGGTGACACTGGTACAGGGTAGTTTGTAGACCCGAGATCGTCATAGAGTCTTGTGTGATTCCTACTGTGCTTTGATTTCCACCTTACCTTGTCCAAGAGGGCATGCAAAACGGTAGCTTTTGGGTGCAGTCCCGAATCACATGGAGGCAATGAGTGATAGGAGGGGATTCGTCTCTCCCGGTATAGGGAGTTGATGTTGTGTTGTGTTCGATTGGCTATAACTGGAAGTCCCTGGCCAGGGCTGATATAGAGATTTACTGGTAAGTGTTACCAGTAGTTTCTCGACCTATTATGAGCCTCACATCGACACGACTTATCGGTTACTGGGGTCTGACGTATACCACCCCTAGACTTGATATGCGACATATTAGACGAAGAGACCGGACTGTACGGGAGTGTTACTGATTGGATTCACAGGAGAACGTACAGGCTAGCTTGTTGATCTTCTGATCGCTCAATACCTGGGTGGCTGTTACGTTTAGCTGACCGCTTGCAGCTTGTGGGTGTTTGATATGATCATCACCTTCTACTGGCGTATTGACGATTCTTTAGAGTCCTACACAGAGGTTTCTTGGCTCAGGCAAAATGGAGTAGAGGCACATATGTGATATGTGCAGGACCGAGGATAATGCGATATGAGATACCGTATTATATTCTCGCGATATTTAGAAATGAACCGGGTCATCGGATCAAGTGTTGATTCGATGAATCGGTACATGATATATTAGTCGGTTATATTCAATATAGCCGGATTGTTGGATCAAGTGTTGATTCGATGATTTAATGTATAATAATATATATGATATATTGTATTACATTATCTAATATTGGCTCGCTTTATTATTTCATTTTCTCACCGGATAATACAATGATATATATGCGATATATATTAATTGTATTATTTTCTTTTGTTACAAATATATAATATATGTGTGATATATATTATAGTAACATGATATGATTAATAATGAAACATGTTTAGTAGAGTTTAAACAAGGTTAGGGTTTGGTTAGGGTTAGTTCTTTCTTGCACATTCTAGAAGGAATTACTTTTGTCATGAGAAAGATATTATGTTGATATTTATCCATGACTCACTCTTTAACCCAACCAAACCCTAGCTCTAGTTGATTCTCTACAAGGGTTATCCTTGCCATCCCTTGACCATGGTTACATTATTAATTCATATATACTTTTCCCTATTCATCACAAAAGGATTATTCTCATTATTCATCATCTTCTTCTCTCTTGAGCTTTGAGAAAGCTTGCTTGATTTTCCTTTTGTGATGATTTCTTGTGAGAATATGATATAAAAAGAAAGCATAAATACTACTCCATCATCCTCATCTAATCTAGCCCATTAGATTAGGGTGTTCACCTCATTAGAGTGAGAGAGCTTGAGTTATAGCAACTTCGACGTAGATCATCGGAGAAACGGAACACTACAAGCTAGCATAGATCGTTCGAGTCGTGGAGCCTCTCTTGAGTCCGGGAGATCGTGGATCGCGGCGAAGGGACTTCTACTCGGAGCTTATGAAGCGAAGGAGCGGACTACAAAGGTTGTAATCCCTCACACTTAGTAGTAAAAATGTTTACTTGCATGTTAATCCCTAATAATCTAGCAAAGATCCCGACTTTGGGTTGTTCGGCACGTCTAAAATTTTATTCGGGCATGGTTGATGCCTTATGAACCCTCACAAGAGTGCCTAGGAACCCTACAGGATTAGGATCCTGTCGACTAAGGCTTTTTGACTTTATGAGCCGTAAGGGTCTCATATAGGTATTTCTCCCTATGAGTCATGAAGATCTCGTAGGTGTACGTTCTTCATTAGAAGTCGTGAGGACTCCTAAGTGGTATTTTCTCTTGCAAGTCGTAAGGATCTTACAAGAGTGTTTTCTCCTTATAAGTCGAGAGGACTTACAAGTGTCGTTCACCATATAGAGATATTTCTCGTCATTGGTGGAACTTGGTGGGGAATTGTTTATTTATGCCTGTGGATTGCATACAAGAGTCGATATTGGACTACTTGTAAGGCATCTTAGGGGATATGACGGCTTAAGAACATGTTTCGATCCCTGTAACCTAAGACTTTTGAATTCTATGAGCCGTGAGGGTCTCATAGGGGGGAATTCTCCTTACGAGGCGTGAGGATCTCGCAAGTGTAATTTCTCCTTAGGAATCGTATGGACTCCTAAGTGTGTTGATCTTTCGCAAGTTGTAAGGATCTCACGTAGGTATTTTCCCTCACAAGGTCGAGAAGACCTTGCAAGTGCACATAATTTTTTTTATTTTACGAAAAATTGCGCCCTTTCAAGTTTTCACAAACTTGCCGGTAGTCCTGCTGTTTTTACTCACGGCGCCCCTTTCAGGCTTTCATCTGTGCCCACTTCGCTTGTTGACAGCCGTTTTCTTTCCGCAAATGGTGAAACTCTCGAAAGCAGTTTCGTCGCAGGTGACCTTTTTGTTTGTCGGTAGGACTTGGGGGTGGCTTCACCACTGGAGTAGATGTGTAGCCAGTGGGACTTGAGTTGCAACCTTCGCCGTTAGGATTTCGATTGCAATATAGATCTTAAAAGAGCATATCACCGTATTTGGGGCGATGCGCTAGTTTAGGGACATTTCGGTCCATTATTGTCGTATTTGCGGCGATGCACATTATCGCTGTGTTTAGGGAGAAATGCTAGTTTAGGGACGTTCTGGTCCATCATCGCCGTGTTTAAGGCGATGCGCTAGTTTAAGCACATTTCGGTCCATTATCGCCATGTTTGAGACGACGCACTAGTTTAGGGACGTTTCAGTCCACTATTTATCATTTGGTTGGGAAGTTGCATAACTCATTCCTTCCAACGCTTGCTTGTCGAGGCGCTGCTGCATGTCCTTTATTTGCATGGACATTTCACAGTTTAAGCTATCTTCACCTTCTTGGGTTGCTTATTTTACCATCGCAGCAATCAGGTTGTTTTTGCGGGAGATACCGGACATTTTACACGACACTTCCCCCCTCCTCATCAATATCGATTTCTGACGCTGACGGAGTATCTTCTTCATATATTAAGAAACGAGATATCATGTCATTCCTTCTGTTGAGTCTTCTTCTTCTTTAGAAGAATGAACTTGACTTGAGAGTTTTTCCCCTCATCGTATAATTCGGAGTGGGACATGGATTTCATATCCTTTCCATAGTTCTTTGGTTCAAGTGGGATATTCCACTTGATTGTAGGACCTGTTTGTAGGTCTCTTGATATTCTTTCTGTTCTTTGAAGAGAGGACCATCTCACGTAAAGATTTTTTTCCCAGTGAGGAATATGCCCCCTGTGTATATTTCAGGGGGCGGGTATTCGCGTCCCAATATTTTCAAGGGTAGGACCCGTGCTATCGCTATTTTGGCGACAGTTTGCTTCAAAGACACTCATTTTGTTGAGCATTGGCGACAAACGCCACCTTGCCTTTGCTTTTCATTTATCTTCATCGGATGAGGAAGGGTCTTAACCCATCTGATACAATCGAGCCATTTTATCCATGAGCTCTTGGAAGGTCGTCAGCTTGAAGAGGGCCGTATATGGGAACACCCTTGCATTTGGGTCAAGGGTGGCTATGAACATTCCCACGGCTGCAACTTCGTCGATGCGTTGCTCGTATTTTGACCAGAAATTTCTCCATCGAGTAACATATTGAATGCAGGTCTCATTCGGTCCAACCCTTTCGTTAACCAATACCGCCACGGTAGTGTATTTATTCACACTAGAGAAATTCTGACAAAAGAGCATCTCTATTTGTTCGAAGGTGTTCACGGATTCATTTGGGAGTTTCGCATACCATTCGAACACGATGCCCGCCAGACTGCTGACAAACTGTCGGACGAGCAGTATATCATTCCCTCCAGTGTTGCTGCATATGGATTTAAATTGTGCGATATGCTGGTGAGGATTCCTGGTTCTTTTGTATATGTGGAACGTCGGAAGTATGTATTCTGGCGGGTAATGTATTTGATCATAGCATGCCGGATACGGTCGACCAGTCTTGATTGACCTATTTGCCGCTTCACTGGCATAGTGAGCTTTGATTTGCTGAGCGATGTATTCGTCGAGCTTTGCTTTTAGGATCATTTCCTCCCTAGCCATTGATGAGGATTTGAAATATCACCCTTGTCTTTAAGTGCTCTATCGGCGGTTCATCTGCCAGTGGTTCTGAATGAACCATCATTCCAGCCATATTCTGCATCAAGAGAGCCATTTGGTTCGTTCTAGTGAATATTTTTGCCGCTTCTTCATCTCTCTTTTTGAGAGTGCGCTTTAGGAGGTCAATATCCGACTCCTGCCCTATTCTTTCTCCAGGTGCATCTTCAGAATTTGTCTTAGACGTTGGATTAGCGAGTGCTGCCGCCTGAGCAAGTATCTTCTGCAACTTTTCACATTGCAGTTGAGCCTTTTCCGGAGACCGAGTATGCGGTCTGTGACTAGTAGAAGCGGTACTTTCCTCTTTGGAGTTCACCATGTGGACTGTATGAACTACCATGCCTCCAGGCTTGGGGCATCTGAAATCTTGACCCTTGGAGTTTGCCTTGGGTATTTGGATTTTATTAGGCCTCTCCTTTTTGTGAGAAGCCGCTTTGGCTTTAGGAGGAACCGTTGTAGCAGGAACCGCCTTGGGAAGAGTCCCTTTGTATTTAGAAGGGGAGCTGTCAGAGTTTGGCTGATGCTTGGGAGGAACCATCGTATCAAGAACCTCCTTGGGATGAGTCCCCTTGTATTTGGTAGGGGAGTTGTCAGAGTTTGGCTGACGCTTAGGGGAAGAGTCGCGGATGATGACTGAGTCCTTCACCTGCTTCCACACCTTATATATAGATGAGGAAAGTTCATTTAGGGAACGAATTGGTTTTTGCTCTCCTTGGATCTCCACGGTCTGCGAAGACTTTTTCAATACCGCGATGGGGGAATTTTGCCTGACCTTTCACAGCAGTTCGAAGCTGTTCCCGGTTGGAACAGCAGCATTCGCCATTGGAGTTGAAGCAGGTAAAGTCAACACGGATGGAGAACATCCCCCAGTTTGTTTTGTATGACGCCGATGTCGATGTCGATCGACCTCAAGATTTTGCTAAGCTTTCCCCCTGTTTTCTTTGAGAGCTTGAATATTCTGTCCCCTATGTTGACCTTGTCTTCAGCGAGGGTCAGTCGTATGGGGACCATTGCTATCAGCAGAACTGGAGCTTGGGGAGCCAATCTATGGAAGACAAACTTCCTTTGGGCTTCCACCTTCGGCGTTGGGGCACCAAGAGTAGGAGGTGTGCGCATCGACCCAAAGAAGAGCCGCTTCATTTCTTGAAGAGCCGAATTGCAGAGATTTAAGGCTACAAGTAGCCCATACTTGACTCCACCAGATGTGACAGAGTTTGAGTTGCTGTGAGTGGAAGCAAATGCCATTCTAGGAAGAAATGAAACGCCGACTTCAGTATCTCATCACCCAAAGGCAACTGCAAACTTATATACCGCGATTATTTGATCGCGGAAAAACACGACACACAAAGTGTGGAGTGGAAAGAGGAAAATGTCCCATCGGGCGTGCCAGAATCTGTTTACAACCGAAAACCGAACTGAGATGTTGGGACGTCTAGCCTGAATTTGGGGGCAGATGCTATTTGGACATATCCATCCACCTCTTCGAAAATATCAAATTGATTTATAGCACCGTATATCTGAGGTTTGGACAGATGCGACCATTGTAGTAGACTTCATTAGATTCCCCCTCATTTGTGAATGGTTTTTGATTGTGGGGACGCTCTTCCCTGCAGGAGTAAGCCCCCGCAGTTAATTACATTATCGCATTGCGATAACCACTTTCTCCTGCTCCAGTAGTTCACTTCGTGTCGTGTGTTATTTTGTTTGTTTTGGTTACCCGTGGATTGTATACAGAGACTAGTTTATGTCGTCGCCCGTAGGGGGCAGATTAGTCCAAATCCGTATATTTTGAATTTAGGTTTGGGTCAAGGATTTGCTTGACGGGGTCCACGTTGGTAGCTTGGTTTGCCAAAGGGAATGGACTTAGGACGCAGATCTCATATAAATGAGGTACATCTGTTCATGGGATATTTAGGTCTGATCTAAGGATCATTGCTCATATTTGAGAGTAAGATCAACTTTGAAACAAATGAGTATATGGGCTCAATTATATTAGTTTAAGGACATTGCGGTCCATTATCGCCATGTTTGGGGCCATACGATAGTTTCAGGACGTTTCGATCTATCATTCATCTTGCGGGCACGTGTATTTGTTACGTGGCGGAGTGAACGATGGTGACATGGAATGCGCCCAATTCGGGGTGCGATCTGATTTGAGGTGTGCACGTCAATTTGGAAGTGCATCAATGTGGGATGTATCATTTCCTATCTTGATGAAATTTTATACCAATGGTGACGAGAAAGGAGTTATTGGTTGTCAGGACACCTCTCTAAAGACGTTAAGGAATTACAACGACATATATCAGAGATGTGGAAAAATGTATCCTTGAACCAAATCCCGTATTTGAGGGAAAGAATCGTGGTGGACCTAAGAATCGTTAGTCATATTTGAGACTAAGATTACCTTAGGAGATATGAGATGAATATCATTTTGGATATCATCAATGAGAGATCATTAGTCATGTTTGAGACTAAGATCGGTTTGGAAGTCACGAGCATATAGGCTCGGTTGATTTAATATCAAAGAGGAAGCACAAGCTTCACGGACTTAGCTAATTTGGGGTTAAGCTTGGGTTTCTATACTACCCAGCAGTGCTAAGCACTGAGATATGTAGCTCTCACGTGTGTTTCACATGAGACGTTGATATAATGCTAAGCACTAATCTTTTCTGGCGCTCATGTGTATTTCACGTGAGACGCCGGCGCTTTTTACCTTGGGCGCTTATGTGCTTTTCACGTGAGGGGCTGAGTTTTTAGCCTTAGGCGCTCACGTGCTTTTCACGTGATGCGCTGAGTTTTTGGAGATTTAATCTCTGTTGATATTTTTAGAGAACTTAAATCTCTGTTGACGATATTTTGACCATTAATGATCACCAAGATCACTATTTTGAGGATCTGGGATTGGGTTCTTTAAGAACTAAGTTCTTGATTTGAAGGAACTAAGTTCCTGGAGTATTATGGACTCCATATTCTCCATGTTCTTTTATCCATATTTTCCTGTTCATATTTTCAGATAGGTTAAACATCTGTTAATGGTATTTTGGCTATTAACAATCACCAAGATCACTATTTTGAGGATCTTGGATCGGGTTCTTTAAGAACTCAGTTCTTGATTTGAAGGAACTAAGTTCCTGGAGTCTAAAACTCCATCTTCTTTCTTTTTAATCTTGTTCTTGAATCTTTGATTCTCAAGAACAAGATCTTCCCGATGAGAATTAAATTCTCAACTTGTGAGAGACTTGTCTTGTGGATCTCAGATCTAGAGAAAGAACTAAGTTCTTTGAGAAGGGTTAAACCCTTATATAGGTAAAGGAGATATTTTGATCTTTGTGTTTTCTTTACCTAGGGTTTTGAGAAGGGAGATCTTCTTTTTTGAGAGAATTAAATTCTCTGTTGTTTTTTAGAGCCTTCTGTATTTTTTTATAGAAACTTATGAGGGTTTTCCTTCTCTTTTTTTTATATTGAGTCCTTCCCCCTTCTCTTCTTTTCATCTCTTTGCTTCTATTTATAAGATAAGGAAAATAATCAATTTATTAAGAAAATCTCTCATTAAGAGATCATGATTGATTTCATAATCAAGCAAAATGATCTTTTAGATCAATCGGTGAATTTTATTCACCATTGGATTTTTAATCCAAAAGCTCTCTGTTTAACAGAGAAGATTTCTTGTTTGTTTAACAAGATTAGAAAATATTTTCTTAAGATAAAATTTTATTCTATCATATGAAATCTTGTTAGTTTAACAAGATTAGAATTTTATTTTATCATATGAATATCTTGTTAGTTTAAAAAGATTAGGAAGATATTTTCCTAACATAGAATTTAATTCTATTATATAGATATGAATACTTTGTTAATTTAACAAGATTAGGAATTCCTAACATAGAATTTAATTCTATCATATAAATATCTTGTTGGTTTAACAAGATTAGGAAGATATTTTCCTAACATAAAATTTAATTCTATCATATAAATATCTTGTTAGCTTAACAAGATTAAGAAGATATTTTCCTAATATAGAATTTAATTATATCATATAGAATTTAATTCTATCAGATGGTTTAAGTGATTTTATCAACATTGGATTTTAAATCCAAGATTCTCTATTAGAGAAGATCTTTCCATATTAGAAAGATTAAGGAAAATATTTGCCAAATAAAATTTAATTCTATCGGTTAATGATTTTTTTAATCACCATTGGATTTTAATCCAACGGCTCTCTTTCTCTTTTAGAAAGATCAGGGGAATTATTCTCCCAAAAAATAGAATTTAATTCTCTATAGAATTCAATTCTATCCTTAGAGAGCATTTTAGATTGCGACGCTCAAGTGCTTTGTATATGAGCGCTACCAAAAGAATGTGACAAAAGAACTCACGTGTTTAACACGTGACCCCTAATGTGGGCTTTAGCCTATTTATTTTCAGCGCTCATATGCATATGAGTGCTCACGTGTTTAACACGTGAAGCCTATTTGGCCCTTGGTTATTTATATTCAGCGCTCATATGCTTTGCATATGAGCGCTCACGTGTTTAACACGTGAGGCCGGTTTGGCATTTAGGTTTATTTTACTCAGCGCTCATATGCTTTGCATATAAGCGCTCACATGTTTAACACGTGAGATCAGTTTGACCCTTGGTTATTTGTTTTCAGCGCTTATATGTTTTGCATATAAGCGCCCATGTGTTTAACAAGTGATGCCAAACTATGAGAATTCTTTTCATATTTCTTTTCTCTCCCCCTTTTTTTTTATAAGGGAACAAATAGCTCTTAGCCAAAAAAATTTGGCGGGAATAAAGGATATCCTCTCTTCCCCACCATTTTTTTATTTTTATGAAGCCTTTGGTGTAGAATCCCTTTATCTCCACTCACATGAATTGCTTTACATTGATTTTGAAGTATTTGGGCTACCTCACAAGTTTTAACTTGATAAGCGTAGCCTCGGGTAGACATCATCCCGTATCATACTTTTTGCTTCAAAGAATACTTGTCGTATCTCGAGGTCTGTAATTGCAGGATTCTAACAACGCTGCATAGTAATGAAACCCTGAGGATGACCAAGCAGTGCTCCTGTCATATTTGTTATACCTACAGTTGGATATTTTTCCTTAGGTCATCAGCTAGATCTCTAAAAGTTTCCATAGTAAAGCCCGCTGATGTACCTGGTCCTGTAGGAACGATTTTCCCGATACCGAGAATCATTGGAATATTTACCTCACGACGCTTGTGCACAAACGACTCACTATTTCCTCCAATAAGACGAATTTGAGATGCCGCCAATTCCCCAGTTTGAAAGATTTTACTTACTATGGTTGATAAGTATGCTCCATCAAAAAATGGAGGGAACAACAAATATCGAGCTATTGTTACAATCCCTAAGTTCAAACCAGCACTGTCCTAGAAAGCTTAAAGAAATATGCTAGGTAGGTAGTGTTAATTCCCTAAGGATATGTTGATCCAAACCTAATTGTCAGCCAAGGCGATTTGAGCAATACAGTTCAATACTCAAGATGTTCTTGCGACGGAAAGGAATATTGCAGCACCGTAAAGAAACCAAATATTCTCTGAATCGATCAGCCATGATAGGATCTTTTGATGCAACCTTTGCAAAGTAATCTTCAGCAGCATGACACACGTACTCCTTAAATTCACGTCCGACATATCTCTTCTCAAAAATCAAAAAGGAATCAAGATTCTGAAACGCTAGTCTATCCCTATTATGAATATCGGGACCTGTATATAGGGTTGCAAAAGCAATCAAGAGCATCGAAGGCCACGAATGATGTCGAAAGTGATCGAGTACAGTGGGTGTATACATTCCTTGAATCTGAGTTCCCAAAAAACATATATATACTGCATAGGAGCAACAAAGGTTCTTGATACCAGGGGGTCGACTGCTAAGAATATACATATGCTTCGATGAATGTCAGCATATACATGCAACCCTATAGTGCGCCTAACCCCCTGCGCCATACATGAAGCCATCAAAATTTATGGATGAGAGGGAACTGCGAAGTGACAAATCCATAATGCTATAAAGGCGTTCAAAAGGATATCTCGATTAGTGTTCTCTTGTTTGCGAATTCACCTAAATTGTGGTTCGAAGAAAGATGATGCATGTATAGCGTAATTATCTCAAGAACTTGGAGTACGCACATCCTCTTTAACTTCATCGAAATCTATTGGGGGAGTTACTTGAGAACTCTTATCTTTCTCTCTTAGTTTGCGACCCTGTTTAGATTGTGGCGAAGAAGTTGTAGAATCATCCTTAGGGAAAAGATTCTTTATATAATCCTTTGATCGAACTCATCCAGATTTAAGAAATACATAATCCATTGATCGAAACGCACGGCTTTGGGTGCTGGTTGTGTTTCGGCACAAGAAAGGGCATAATAAGCCTTATATAGGTCTACGCTAGATGGATGTACATAACGTCGGCATCTGTCATTCCAACCGAAGAGCAATTCCTCGGGTGGATTACACTCATCATAAATTTCTTCATTAATAGGTAATCAGAAACAGTCCCGGATATATAGCAAAGTAATACCAAATTCATCCATTGTCGTGATAGCAGTGTTAGTGTGAGTATTAAAATTCTCTAAGAAAGCTTTCAAATAGTCCATTGATGAAGGATAGTGGACGAACGAGCAATATATAGCATTATAAATGCCTGCAGACCTTACTCATGACCCAAAGAATACTAGGCCCACTCCAAATATCCTGGTACGTGAGGAGGGTTACTCGCAAATTTGAATTGCGAAGACCACGTCGCTTGTGCTCCGCTTGTCAATGAAGCGCCTAAAACTGTTGAATATTCTTGCGGTAGCCGTTGCGCATACAGACTAATAACGGGGAATGAAGCAGGATGATCATTAGACAACAATATACTCCCCTTATCATTAAAATGGGCTTCTTGATCCTTAACAATAGGACATAGATTATTCTCATCCTTAATAAAACGGCGTTTTTCGCTGATTGAAACTTCAAATAAAAAGATAGGCAAGTGGCGCTCGAAAGTTTCTCCTTAAGTCTTTCGTCCGGTCAAAAAATGATTGTGGAGAATAACCCTACTCACCAGATTCGTAGGTTCTCTCTCATGGCAAAATCGCTCCAGTAAAGCCTCGTTCGGTCATGAAGGGGCACAACCACAGTCTACATTCATAAATAAGGACATTTTGGCATCACAAATGGGATCGATCCAAAAGGCCCTGGCTCATTTCGATGATATAGTTAGTGGTCCGACCCTTGTCCTTTCGATGAGCAAGACAACATCTTCAATTGGGTTTTCGACGGCTTCTCCAACCCTTGATGTTACTGATGCATTAGTGTAACAACCCTAATTTTCTTATACACTTTTTCCTATAAAAAATTTTTCAAATATTTTTTCAAAAATCCATAAAGGGGTATTTATTGCCTGAGCATAAAATTTAAGTAATTGATTAGCAATTTAATTACAAGAAGGAGCTTGTAACCCATTGGTAATACCGTACATTGCTGACCAAGCCACCAGAGATCAAATCCCCTGCCCCACATTATTTTTAATATTATTTTGTTTTAAATTCTTCTTCAATGTTGTGTCTCTTCATCTTCTAAACCCCCATGTACACTTCAAATTCGTAAATCGGTTTCAGAGACCTTTGAAATCCCCATTTACTCCATTTTAATGATTTTTAATACATTTTTACATTAAAACCTTTCATATACCCTATTTACTCCAATTTTTAATAATTTTATACATTTTTACATTAAAACCTTTCATATACCCTATTTACTCCAACTTTTAATGATTTTATATATTTTTACATTTTTTATTTAAAACCCCTTCACCTAGCCTACCCTATAAATACACCCCCTCCCCTCTACCCTCTCATCCCAAAAATCCTAAGCTCACTCTCTCAAAATTTTCCAAGAGTTGTGTACTTTGAAAATAAGCTCGCGGCGAAGCTCCGACGAAATTCCGGCAGAAATTCCGGCGACGTTTTTAAGAACTACCGGCAACGACGCAACGCATCGGCAACCCCTTTAGTCCCCCTCACTCCTTAGTATAAATTGAAACCCGTAAGTCCCATTCTTTCTTTCTTTCTACTTCTCAAAAATACGAAATTACGAAACCCGGCGGAAATCGGAACAAACCGATTTCCGATTCGGTTTTCTATCAAATCTCACTTATCACTAATTCCATAATACTTAAACATATTCATATTGACTACTAATCACTTAAAAATTAATTTGAATAAGTTTTCACACATGAAATGATAACCTTTTCAACTTACCGTATTTTTTCACCTTAATACCCTCATGTTTCAATTTCACATTTAACCCTTTAACATTACTATACCTT
Source organism: Agapanthus africanus (assembly GCA_030015575.1). NCBI lineage: Eukaryota > Viridiplantae > Streptophyta > Magnoliopsida > Asparagales > Amaryllidaceae > Agapanthus > Agapanthus africanus. The sequence goes on along the minus strand of CM057348.1, from coordinate 197,962,876 downwards.
AAAATAGATCACGAGATAATGACCTACCTCCTCATACACACATATGAAACCATAATACGCTATCTTGAAAACTACTAATACGATAAAAGAAGATTTTACATTAAAATACCATTTCCTTAATAAAACCTTTTATAAAAGTTTAGGTTTGATACATTTGTTTAAACAATATCTTTAATAGGAAAAATACGATAAGTTGTGGACATCGATCGTTTATCTAAAGCTGACTTTGTGTTGTCTAGGCAAGTGGTTACTTAATTAGGGCCACTACTTGTAGTGGAGAGCCTCCCACTTACCTGGCACTTACCTGGCCGCAATTGGCGGTGAAGAGGCGATTTGAGGCTTCTAACGACTTGTCATTTAGACCTTTTAGAAATAGGCTAGTTGGCTTAGGAAACCCTAGAATCTAAAATACGGAAAATTACACTTTGCAAATAAATACATTTTACTTTATAAAACCGTTTTCTAAAGGATTAGTATTTTTACAATCTTTGCAAAGCGCCGCTACAACCCATCTTTGGGGAACCCGTTCGAGATCGTGCGGTTTATCGCGCACCCTCGGGCTAGTAGTGCGAGATTCAGACATCCGCAAGAAGCATTCGGTCTCGAAAGGTTTAAAATACGACATCTTAAGAAAAATGAGATTTTTGGAATATAAAATATTTATTAAAACTATTTTTGTATAAATATATGTATATTTATCATTTAAATATCTATTTTATTATAATATAAATATTCCACATTTTTCTAAAAAATCACAAGAATATACACTAAAACACCATGAACTTCAAATAAATCAATATTACAGATAAGTACCCTTATTTATAAAACTAGGATATTTTCACTAGAAATGTCACAACATAAAATCCACCCTTATTACAACTCTAAAGACGAACAATAAATACTTGAGGTGTATTTTGAAAAATATATAAAAGTATTTTTACATAAAACCCCCTCAAGTTTATAAATTGCCCTAAGGACCCTAGCAATTATAAGACTTCGATTCACATCCCCGATTGTCTGACTCGGGTTTGAGTCTGATTAATCTGACTTGAATATGATTCAAGTCAATCTATAATCTACAAGTTTCCACTTCAATATGAACTCATGAATTCATGAATCCAATATCAATCTATACATCTTGACTGAACCGAACCATGGATATACCTATTCCTTTTACATGATTCTCAGTTATTCCATTTACATAACTCTATGGTTACAACCGCTTACTGATATCATGCTTTCGGTTAGTCAATCAATCTTACAATCAATACAATTTACAAGATAACAATACAAACAAGATATCGCGGGGTGTAAGGGGTAGACTGGTACGGAATATGTTAAAGGTGGCACGAGGTGGTCACTTAAGACGTAATTACATCCATGCCGTTGTTCCGTGGTATTATCGACGGAGCCTTGTACTACAGGTTACCAAGGTCCCCGGTGTAAGTGGGACTCCCCTCGTATACACTGGCATCTTCTGTACCAAATTACAAACAACAACATTAATACAATATTACAACAATATAATACAACATTAAAAGCTACTCTTTCTCTCTCCTACTCTTTGTCTATTTCTCCCATATCTTTGGGACTTACCGAGCGACCTGTTCGCTGACGACATTCTATTTCTTTCTTCTTTGAATGTCGTCAGGTGGTTTGGACCCGGCGGAGATCGAGCCATTTCAAGAAGACTTGGAGCAGTTTGCCAAAGACCCTGCACTTTAGTTTCATTGTACACTTTTCCTTTCTGTATTTTTCATTTCCTGTTATGCCACTGTTTAGGCATCTTTTTATTTCAGTTGTATTTCCTTGTACAAAAGAATGTTAATAAATAAAAGTTGTTGTTTTTTGTCACTTGTGTATTTTCTTTTATATTGCTTAGATACGCTCAGCGTATGTAATTCTGAGTATATACGTAGCGGACCTCGTCGCGTCTCCTTCGCCGTACACTGGGAAGCGGGGCGTGACAGGTTTTGTTGGTGGCCCATGCAGGTCAGAGCTGTATGAATCCCTATCATGCAGTTCTGGTCTGCGTGAACAACCTAAGCAATATAACACAAGAACCAGCAACTAAAACATTCTCTACACTTCATGTTCCTTGAATCTTGCAATTCCATATTCCTCGAATCTTATCATTTCATGTACTTGAATCTGTCCTAACCCAAATTTTTCTTCAGGTTTATGGATTCCCCAAACAACACCAGCACCAAACTTTCCTTGAAACTGTTACACTTTCCTTTTACAAATTTCGAGGACGAAATTTTTATAAGGAGGGTAAAATGTAACAACCCTAATTTTCTTATACACTTTTTCCTATAAATATTTTTTCAAATATTTTTTCAAAAATCCATAAAAGGGTATTTATTGCCTGAGCATAAGATTTAAGTAATTGATTAACAATTTAATTACAAGAAGGAGCTTGTAGCTCATTGATAATACCTTGCATTGCTGACCAAGCCACCAGAGATCAAATCCCCTGCCCCACATTATTTTTAATATTATTTTGTTTTAAATTCTTCTTCAATGTTGTGTCTCTTCATCTTCTAAACCCCATGTACACTTCAAATTCGTATATCGGTTTCAGAGACCTTTGAAATCCCCATTTACTCCATTTTAATGATTTTTAATACATTTTTACATTAAAACCTTTCATATACCCTATTTACTCCAATTTTTAATAATTTTATATATTTTTACATTAAAATCTTTCATATACCCTATTTACTCCAAATTTTAATGATTTTATATATTTTTACATTTTTTATTTAAAATCCCTTCACCTACCCTACCCCTAGCCTACCCTATAAATACACCCCCTCCCCTCTACCCTCTCATCCCAAAAATCCTAAGCTCACTCTCTCAAAATTTTCTAAGAGTTGTGTACTTTGAAAACAAGCTCGCGGCGAAGCTCCGACGAAATTCCGGCGGAAATTCCGGCGACGTTTTTAGGAACTACCGGCAACGACGCAACGCATCGGCAACTCCTTTAGTCCCCCTCACTCCTTAGTATAGATCGAAACCCGTAAGTCCCATTCTTTCCTTCTTTCTACTTCTCAAAAATACGAAATTACGAAACCCGACGGAAATCGGAACAAACCGATTTCCGATTCGGTTTTCTATCAAATCTCACTTATCACTAATTTCATAATACTTAAACATATTCATGTTGACTACTAATCACTTAAAAATTAATTTGAATAAGTTTTCACACATGAAATGATAACCTTTTCAACTTACCGTATTTTTCCACCTTAATACCCTCATGTTTCAATTTCACATTTAACCCTTTAATATTGCTATACCTTAAAATAGATCACGAGGTAATGACCTACCTCCTCACACACACATATGAAACCATAATACGCTATCTTGAAAACTACTAATACGATAAAAGAAGATTTTACATTAAAATACCATTTCCTTAATAAAACCTTTTATAAAAGTTTAGGTTTGATACATTTGTTTAAACAATATCTTTAATAGGAAAAATACGATAAGTTGTGGATATCGATCGTTTATCTAAAGCTGACTTTGTGGTGTCTAGGCAAGTGTGTCTAAGGCAAGTGGTTACTTAATTAGGGCCACTACTTGTAGTGGAGAGCCTCCCACTTACCTGGCACTTACCTGGTCGCAATTGGCGGTGAAGAGGCGATTTGAGGATTCTAACGACTTGTCGTTTAGACCTTTTAGAAATAGGCTAGTTGGCTTAGGAAACCCTAGAATCTAAAATACGGAAAATTACACTTTGCAAATAAATACCTTTTACTTTATAAAACCGTTTTCTAAAAGATTAGTATTTTTACAATCTTTGCAAAGCGCTGCTACAACCCATCCTTGGGGAACCCGTTCGGGATCGTGCGGTTTATCGCGCACTCTCGGGCTAGTAGTGCGAGATTCAGACCTCCGCAAGGAGCATTCGGTCTCGAAAGGTTTAAAATACAACATCTTAAGAAAAATGAGATTTTTGGAATATAAAATATTTATTAAAACTATTTTTGTATAAATATATGTATATTTATCATTTAAATATCTATTTTATTATAATATAAATATTCCACATTTTTCTAAAAAATCACAAGAATAAATTTTACACTAAAACATCATGAACTTCAAATAAATCAATATTACAGATAAGTACCCTTATTTATAAAACTAGGATATTTTCACTAGAAATGTCACAACATAAAATCCACCCTCATTACAACTCTAAAAACGAACAATAAATACTTGAGGTGTATTTTTGAAAAATATATAAAAGTATTTTTACATAAAACCCCCACAAGTTTATAAATTACCCTAAGGACCCTAGCAATTATAAGACTTCGATTCACATCCCCGATTGTCTGACTCGGGTTTGAGTCTGATTAATCTGACTTGAATATGATTCAAGTCAATCTATAATCTACAAGTTTCCACTTCAATATGAACTCATGAATTCATGAATCCAATATCAATCTATACATCTTGACTGAACCAAACCATGGATATACCTATTCCTTTTACATGATTCTCAGTTATTCCATTTACATAACTCTATGGTTACAACCGCTTACTGATATCATGGTTTCGGTTAGTCAATCAATCTTACAATCAATACAATTTACAAGATAACAATACAAACAAGATATCGCGGGGTTTAAGAAGTAGACTGGTACGGAATATGTTAAAGGTGGCACGAGGTGGTCACTTAAGACGTAATTACATCCATGCCGTTGTTCCGTGGTATTATCGACGGAGCCTTGTACTATAGGTTACCAAGGTCCTCGGTGTAATTGGGACTCCCCTCGTATACACTGACATCTTCTGTACCAAATTACAAATAACAGGATTAATACAACATTACAATAATATAATACAACATTAAAAGCTACTCTTTCTCTCTCCTACTCTTTGTCTATTTCTCCCCTATCTTTGGGACTTACCGAGCGACCTGTTCGCTGACGACATTCTATTTCTTTCTTCTTTGAATGTCGTCAGGTGGTTTGGACCCGGCGGAGATCGAGCCATCTCAAGAAGACTTGGAGCAGTTTGTCGAAGACCCTGCACTTTAGTTTCATTGTACACTTTTCCTTTCTGTATTTTTCATTTCCTGTTATGCCACTGTTTAGGCATCTTTTTATTTCAGTTGTATTTCCTTGTACACAAGAATGTTAATAAATAAAAGTTGTTGTTTTTTGTCTCTTGTGTATTTTCTTTTATATTGCTTAGATACGCTTAGCGTATGTACTTCTGAGTATATACGTAGCGGACCTCATCGCGTCTCCTTCGCCGTACACTGGGAAGCGGGGCGTGACAATTAGCCTCGACAACAGTTCCAATAGCTTCTAAAACTTCGGGATCTGGACAATACGCTTTGGCTGTATTTGTCGGTTGTGAGGCCAGCTCTTTCTTCTACATTAACCTCTTTAGACCAATCAGAATAGCTGGATTCAGCCTTATCGGCATATGAACCATCATAGTCTACAACCTCCTCTTCCATGGAGGCTTCTGAATGTCCGACTCCGGTTACCTGAGTAGATGTGTCTTTCAGGGTAGGACTTAGTAGTGAAGAAGCTTCAATGCTCTTAGCAGTGGCAGTCAGGGAATCACCAGCTAAGATCTCATTTCCTTCCATGGTCCCCTGAACAATGGGCTGACTAACTTAAGTGACGAGAGTGTTCACATTGGGAGTTGACATTGTACCTAGGACGATGAAGATACATATTAAAAGGCAAACACTGCCTATGTGTACAAGTAAATGCATGCATGCATGAATGAAGGAATGACGATGTGTATATATGATTCAAAGGACTTTACATCATAAGAGAGAGTTGTGAGATTTGATAAACAATTCTAAAATACCGGGAAATGACCAAGTGTGAATTGAGGGTTTACACCCAAAAAAATTTCACTTGACTTGGTCACTTTTGATTAAGTAGGAGCGGGTATCTCCAACTTAAAGATGCATGTTTACTAAGAGGAATCCGCTTCAGGCATCTCTGAAAAATTGAGATGCCCGATTGTCAAAAGAACCCCACCGCGGGTAACTTCAACTTGAAGATACACGAATATTCCAAAAGCTCCCCGCATGTCTCGCGGAGACCTATTTCAAGGGCTTTTCCTAATTTCTTTTAAGATTTATCCGCTGTTCAAAAATCCTATGACTCCTATGTGTTCTATTTAATAAAATTTTAAAAAAATTGGACAGAACTTCCTCCATGTTTGCCAACTTTTATTAAATGGAGAATTTGGGGGGAAAACCCAATTCTTCATAGAACTATGGGCAAAAGCCCTAATTCATGAAGAAAGTAGCAAAAGCTACATCCAATTAAGCCAGATGAACCCAAGAGGTTTCATCTCCTTCGCTTGATCTCTATTAATCGACATCAAACAAAAATGGTCGCGGAGCACTCCTCTATGATAAGTGAAGTTAACCCACCTAAGCAAATCTGCAAACAACGGAGAGAAAAGGGTTAGAGTTTCAATCGATAGATCTTCATTATTTCTTGTGCTTGGATGTGAGTGAATGTGAATGAATGACGAAGAAAATTCGAATGGGTTCTTTTAAACCCCTAAAAATTCCTTTAAATAGATGAGGGAGATGAAGGGGTGGTCGCAGAACCGCTAGATGGCCGCCATGTCACCCCTATCTCTCTATTCCAGTGGTGTCTTGGGCCGCAACCCATTAAGATGTTCATTTGATTAAAATATCCGCTCATGTGGACATCTCATTTGCAACGAAGAACCCATTGCAGGCATCTAATTTTAGAATGCAACAATGTATCGTGTATAATAGATGTACGCAGACATTGTTGTAGGGCATTTGTTGGACTCAAAATACCAAATTTCCCTTGAAAATACACTAATTTAAATTATTAGCGGGTGTCTCAAATATGCGGGGATCTTGATATCTCAAATAAGCGGGGTCTTAGTTGGCGGGCATCTCTTTTGGCCAAGTCAAAAAGAGAAACCTGCCCCAAATTTAATGCGGCAGCGGGTATCTTAAAAGATACCCACATGTGCGGTTATGGATCATTTAGTTGTTTGTTTTCACCACACTACCCCTATAAACGCGGGTGGTTGTTTACTAACTCCCCAATTTATCAATTAGGGTATAAATACTTCTCTAAACGAAGAAAAAAAGACAATAACGGCAAGGAAGAACTTTTTTCTAAGACTTGAAGATTTTGTGCTCTCGACTTAGGGGGAAAAGAAGAAGAAGAAGAAGAAGAAAAGGCGAATGTGGAGGCTTGATGAAAGCATTTTCATTTCAAAGAACTATTCTATTTTTCTTCTTAATTTGATATGGAATACTTAGGCTTGAGGTTTTGAAGGAATTCTCATCGGTTCCTATAATCAAAAACTCCCCTAATAAAGTTAGGGATACGATTAATTTCATATTCTTTGACGAACATCGATTATGAAAACACTCTTTTTAGAATATAGAAGAAATTCTATATTCTCTTTAGAATATAGGGAAAACCCTATATTCTTCATATACAAGAACATGTACCACAAATTCATGTTCTTCTTTAAAACTTGTGTATATATATAAGAGGAAACTCTACCCAAATTTCTAATAAATCTAAAATAGTTTTAAGGTTAATATTTTGAGTTGGATAATTAAGGATGATGACAGCTTTTTTAATATCCTAATATTTTAGGACACTTCATTTCTCCCCTTTATGTTGATTGGTGGCCAGAACTTGAACAACTCAAGCATTGACTTCCTACATTCTCAAACCTCAGACCATTTCAAATTCTTCTTCAACACAATCATTGAAGTACTTTGCAAAAAAGGTCAAGTCTACTTGTGATATTCATTATCAATCAAACATGATGGCTGTTAGATGTTGCACCAGCAATAGAGGACAACCTAGAATATAGAAACATATATAATTCAAGGTTTATAGATAACTAATAAAAGGGAGATGCACATTGTACTGATTTAATTCCTCATTTTTCTTTGCCAACTGTATAACTATGTATATTGAGAATTCTACAATGGGCATATATATATATATATATATATATATATATATATATATATATATATATATATATATAGTTTAAGCAAACTTGCCATTGGTAAATTATTCTGCTAAAAACAATCAATTGACATCTAATTTATTAATATAATAATAGGATGTATTTCCTTTCTTACAGGTATTCCACTCCACTTGAGTACCTGTCAACAAATTTAATACATGAACCAAATACTCATCGAATTTTATTTTTCCATTAAAAGGAGCTCGTACATGTTCAGCTTGTATATTATAATCCAATAGTATGATCTAAGGCGCAATGCAATAGCAGGCATGGTATATAAATAGTTCATGTGGATACAAGTTCACAATTAAATCTTGGGAAACATTTATATTGAACTTACCAGGACACTTGTACTGAGATTTACTAACCTCGGTTTTAAAAACTACAGCAATATTTTAAATTGACTTGAATATGGATGTTTCTGCCACCCAACTCCTTATTGGCTGTTGTATATCTTCTCTATATATAATGCAAATACCCAAGGTTAGAGGTCCACCCTTCTCTTTTTTTCTAAAAAAAATGAGAAAAATCGAGAAAAATCTTCACCTCTCAAACCCTCCACGTCATCTCTTATCTCTCAAACCCTCCACGTCATCTCTCTCCTAAAAAACAATTAATTGTTTATTTAGAACCTTCCATATCATCTCTCCCAATATATATATATATATATATATATGAAGTTAATGGAGGAAAAGTGCCATAGGAGGGAATTTCCTCTTATGGCATCGGAAAAATACATGCTCCGTAATTTTTTTCGACGATCGGCATACATCACTTCCATATTTATCATCTAAGATGTAGATAAACCAAATTTCATGTGATTATACCATTTTCTCACCGTTGATTTAGTTGGTGCAAAATTAATGGTTTACCGACAATAGAACTTTTTACATTGCTAATTCAACGGTGAAAAAGCGGCGGAATCACATAAAATTTGGGATATGTACATCTTAGATGATAACGATGATGATGATGGGTTCCGATCGTCAGAAAAAACGATGGAGGTTGTATTTTTTCGATGCCACAGGAGGAAATTCTCTATTATGGCATTTTCCCTCCATTATTCTCATATATATATATATATGGAAGGTTCTAGATAAACAATTAGTTGTTTTTTAGGAGAGGGAGTGTGTATGTGTGTGTGTGTGTATACACACACACACACACACCCTCTCCTAAAAAACAACTAATTGTTTATCTAGAATCTTTCATATCATCTCTCCCAATATATATATATATATATATATATATATATATATATATATATATATATATATATATAATGCAAATAGGGGTTGATTAGAGGACCCTCTCTCAATTTTTTTAAAAAATAAATAAGACTCTAGAACCCTCCATATTTCTCTCCCCCCTCTTATTAAAATTTTTAAACTAACACGTGCAACGCACGTGTATAAATTCTGGTCTCTGTATATAATGCAAATACTTTTGGTTAGAGATCCACCCTTCTCTTTTTTCTAGAAAAAAAGAAAAAAAAAGGAAAGAAATCCCCACTTCTCAAGCCCTCCACGTCATCTCCCTCACCTCTCAAGTCCTTCACATCAACTTTCTCTCTCTCCTCCCAAAAAACAATTAATTGTTTATCTAGAATCCTTCACATCATCAATCCCTTTTTTTTTAAAAACAAATAAATAAAACTCTAGAACCCTCCACATCTCTCTCCCCCTTCTCATTTTTTAAACTAACACGTGCAACACACGTGCATAAATTATATATATATATATATATATATATATATATATAATTCAAATACCCATGGTTATCTCTATATATAATGCAAATACCCATGATTACGGGTCCATCCTTCCCCTTTTTTCTAGAAAAAAGGAGAAAAATCCCCATCTCTTAAGCCCTCCACATCATCTCTCTCATCTCTTAAACGCTCTACATCATCTCTCTCTCCTCCCAAAAAACAATTAATTGTTTATCTACAACTCTCTACATCATCAATCCCCCATTTTAAAAATAAATAAATAAATAAAACTCTAGAATCCTCCCCATCTCTCTCCCTTCTTCCCCTTTCTCAATTTTTTTTAAATCAACACGTGCAATGTAAATAACAACAACAACAACTGAGCCTTTTATCCCAAGCATATGGGGTAGGCTACATGAACCAACATGAGAATCACGCCGGGTCCAGCACATGAATCCTCTGTCTCCACTCACTTCTATCGAACAATATACTTTCATTGAGTCCTTTGGCAACCATATCATTTCGTATCACCTCCATCCATGTTTTCTTCGGTCTCCCTTTTGCCCTTTTGCCATTACCCATATCGAGAGTATCTATTCGTCGAACCGGTGCTTCCATAGGTCTGCGTCGCACATGACCAAACCATCTAAGCCGGTTTTCCCGCATCTTCTCCTCCACGGGTGTTACACCAACTTTTGCACGAATATCCTCATTTCGCACCTTGTCTTTTCTAGTGTTACCGCACATCCAACGAAGCATGCGCATCTCCGCTACGTGCATCTTCTGTGTATGATGCTTCTTAGGAGCCCAGCATTCTGTACCATATAATAAGGCAGGCCGAATAGCGCTCCGATAAAACTTCCCTTTAAATTTTAACGGAAAGTTACGATCACACAAAATCCCTGTTGCACTCCTCCATTTCAACCAACCCGCTTGGATCCTTTGATTAACATCACTATCGATCTCCCCATTCCTTTGGATGATGGAACCTAGATATCTAAACTGGTCGCTTGGTGATTATCTCTTGCCCTTCCAATGTTATACCAATATGGTTTTGACTTCTCTGGCTACTAAATTTGCAGTGCATATATGCTGTCTTGGACCTGCTCAATCTGAATCCCCGAGATTCCAATGTTTGTCTCCATAATTCCAATTTGGCATTAACCCCTGCTTTCGTCTCATTTACTAGAACAATATCATCAGCGAATAGCATACACCAAGGGACCTCATCTTGGATAGTTCTAGTAAGCTCATCCATCACGATGGTAAACAGGAAAGGACTTAATGCAGATCCTTGATGTAAACCAATAGTAATCGGAAAATCACTTGTTAAGCCACCGCAAGTTCTGACATTTGCCACTACTCCGTCGTATATATCCTTGATTATGTCAATATACTTGACGGGGACCCTCTTTTTCATCATTATCCCCCATAAACCTCTCTAGGTACCTTGTCGTACGCTTTTTCTAAATCAATAAATATCATATGCAAATCTCTTCTCCTCTCTCGAAAGCGCTCGACAAGTTGACGAAGCAAATGAATCGCCTCTGTCGTCGATCGTCCAGGCATGAACCCAAATTGGTTCTCTGTTATCTTAATATCCTTCCTTAGCCTGTGTTCAATCACTCTCTCCCAAAGTTTCATGGTGTGACACATTAGTTTTATTCCACGGTAGTTTGAGCAACTTTGAATGACACCCTTATTCTTGTAGATAGGTACAAGGATACTTTTCCTCCATTCATTTGGCATCTTTTTTGTCTGCCAAATCTTATTAAACAGATCTGTCAGCCATTTAACGCCTATTTCTCCTAAGCATCTCCAAATCTCGATAGGAATCCCGTCAGGACCAACCGCTTTTCTTAAACCCATTCTGTTCAAAGCTTCTTTAACCTCAGTAAGTCTTATTTTACGCATGAAATCACGATTTATATCTTGAGATTGAATGACAAGTCCATCCAAATTCTTAGTAAAGCTCTCATTGAACAATTTGTCAAAATAATCTCTCCATCTTTCCTTGATATTCTCATCTCGAACTAAAACCTTCTGATTTTCATTTTTGACACACTTCACCGCACATAAGTCTCTAGTCTTCCTTTCCCGCATTCGAGCAATCCGGTATATATCATTTGCAGCCTCTTTAGTGTCTAATTTCTCGTACACCTCCTTGTAAACCTTAGATTTAGCTTCCCGAACAGCTTTCTTAACTTCCTTTTTAGCCATTTTGTACTTCTCAAATCTCTCCACATCTCTACTTTTCTTCAAATCTTTATAAGAATCTCTTTTAATTTTAATAGCAGCCTTTACATCTTCATTCCACCATGATATGTCCTTAGATGGTGGAGCACCACCTCTCGACTCACCAAGTAGATCTCTAGCTACTTTCTTGATACAACTAGCCATTTTGTTCCATGTTTTGTCTGGATCATCTTCCGACTGCCAATCCGCTTCTTGTACTACACGATCTATAAAAGCCTTTTGATTACCTTCTTTCAATCGCCACCATTTAATTTTAGGCTCTACCTTACGTCTAATCTTCCTAGGTTCTCTTCTAAATCGAAAATCTAGAACTAAAAGTCTATGTTGAGTAGTTACACTCTCACCTGGCACTACCTTACAGTCGATACAACAACCTCTATCTATTCTTCTCGTCAGAAAAAAGTCTATTTGACTAGCATTTGATCCGCTCCTAAAAGTGATAAGGTGGGACTCTCTTTTCCTAAACCAGGTGTTTGCTAAGATCAAGTCATAAGATAAAGCAAAATCTAGAATCGAGTCACCTACTTCATTCCTTTGTCCGAAACCAAAACCTCCATGGATAGTATCAAACCCACTACGACTAGTACCTACATGTCCATTAAGATCACCACCAATAAATAACTTCTCTCCACTAGGTATACTTTGCACCACCTCGTCTAAATCCTCCCAGAATAGACGCTTACTAGCGTCATCAAGACCTATCTGTGGTGCATAAGCACTAATAACATTAACGATCTCTCCACCTAGAATAAGCTTAACCAGTAAAATTCTATCACCTTTTCTCCTAATCTCAACTACATCCTCAAGCAACCGTCTATCTATGATTATACCTACCCCATTACGATTTTTATCTCTACCCGTATACCAAAGCTTATAACCCCAAGGCTCTATGACTCTACTCTTTTCACCTACCCACTTAGTTTCTTGCAAATACATAATACCAACTCTCCTCCTAATCATCACCTCCACTAATTCTATTAGTCTACCCGTAAGGGAACCTATGTTCCAGGAAGCTAGACGGATCCTATGAAACCCTTGCTTATTTGTCACTACACCCGGGGTCCGATGTAGCGCGCCGTCTCTGGACGACGACCCTTGCTTATTTGTCACTACACCCGGGGTCCGATGTAGCGCGCCGTCTGTAGACGACGACCCTTGCTTATTTGTCACTACACCCGGGGTCCAATGTAGCGCGCCGTCTCTGGACGACGACCCTTGCTTATTTGTCACTACACCCGAATGTAGCGCGCCGCATCTGGACGACGACCAAGCCCTTGCATATTTAACACTACACCCGGGATCCGATGTAGCGCGTCGCTGAATAGGGGACGCCCCAACGATATTCTTATTATGGTTCATGTCATAGAATGTGACAAAGTTTTACGTTGACTGTCACAAGCCTACCACAACCCTCACCTTTTCTCATCCGGACTTGGGACCGGCAACGGTGGTGCCATAAATTCTAGTTTTAGTAATATAACTAGACGAGTATTTGCATCATATATACTAGAATTTATGCACGTGCATTGCATAAATTCTAGTTTTAGTAATATAACTAGACGAGTACCTCATCTATTTCATTTAAAGATAATTTCCCTCACACTATTTTCTTTCCTTCTTTTCTGTTTCTTTTTCCTTTTTTAAGGAGTTGAAGAATGAATTCAAATTGTAGCTCATGACCGTTGATGAAAGGCGTCAGATCTTTTATATCAAGAAGAAAGAAAAAATTGCTGAAACAAAGAACATCCACTTGCACATATTTACAAGCAGGCTATAATTTGTCTTCTAAAGAAAATAAAAGGAACAAATATGCATGTTCTTGTACCTAAATCACTTATTTATTAAATTGAAATTAATTTTAAGTTGGCATCCAAAGCTTAACATGATACACACACGCACACACGATATCAACAAAGCCATCGTAAAATCCACCACCAAATTAAAACTCATAGGACAAAAAAGCGACACTTAAAAAGATTAAGAAGATGGCTTGCCGCGCATACCTCATCCTCTCGATGCTCCTGGTTTCGAGTTTTGTCATCCCAACGGTGAATGCAACAGGAAGGGGAGAACTCACCCACCTTATTCAAGAAAGTAAGCATTATCATATATGAGAAACCTTTTTCTCATATATTCCAGCAAAAAACACACACACACACACACACACACACAATATTAGTAATAAATAATAGCAGAGAATTGCTAAAAAATGCGATTCATGTGTCAATCGGCAGAAAAATAGGTGTTACTATAAGTTTGTAACATCATAGACTTATTGAAATACATGTATTCCTATGTTATATACATTGTATATGGTATGCTATCATTGTATCATCTTCGACAATCAATCTGTTAATCCAAAATTATTTATAGGATATCCCACTCCGGTTGTGTTATATTTTATCAATAAGTTAAATAGTAAGCAGTTGACATCCATATACTAAGCTACACTATAAAGCTTTACAAAGAATAATTTATTGGTCTAAAGTTGTTCAAATTTTATTAAATCTTTAAATATAAATATTATAAATCTTTAAAAATATTAGTATAATATTTTAATTTCTTAATTAAAGATGTCTAAAATCTTCTCAAAACATTTCTATAGTTCTTAACTTTTTTATACCTACATCATGAAAAGTTTATAAGAATTGATAGGGGAATCTAAAAGATCATCAAAATGATAATGTTGCTTGATAGGTAACCATTTTGTTAAAAACATTTGTAACCTATTCTTGTGATGGAGCATAGCCTGTTTGCACTTCGCTTGATTCCACACATTCTCTCGAACAAAATGATAATCATTTTGAATGTGTTGCTTTTTATCATGAAAGGCTGGATTTGCAGCAATAGCCAAGAATATTCTGGTAACATTTGGATCAACGGATGATGAGATACAAAATCGGAACCGCTATTGATGATTAAGGCATGATAAAAGAGATTAATGGGTTTCGAATGAAACTAACCATTGGAAATTATTTCAATTGATGAATGATCAAGTATGATGATGATAGCATGGAAATTCTCATCAATTTGGCAAAAGTAATTTTGGAAAGTTTGAGTTTTAATGCAAATTTGAATGGCTAATCAAGATATTATCATGATAAACTAAACATTTATTAGTATGCAAAGTGAGATGATGGTTGGTGATGCAAATGCTATGAGGTGATGCAAATGGTTAAGCAAAGATAAAATAAATAAACAAATTCATTAATGGCTGCTTACCAGGGGGTGTCTCTACAATATCGTTGTTTTGCTAATAATAAAAGGATATGAAATGGTAGCAGGAAACTTAATTATTTTATTAAGGTAAAAAAGTTATCTTTTTACACTTTGAGATGGATAAATTTCGCCGCTGATGATCTCTCTAAAAGCTTTTAAAAGAACAAATATACATGAAGTTTTGGTGGCTTTCCACATTATTTTAAGGATTGACGCGATATTATTTCATAATAGAGCTTTTTCCATTTCTAGATTCTTGACAGTATATGATCTTTATCGTATAATGAGAACAAGGCCGGAGAGAAAAATGCTTTGAAGATCAAAATTTTGAATTGTTTAAGAAAGATGATAGCCTTTTTTTTTAATATCAATAACATTTTATGACACTTCATTTTCTTCCTTTAATATTGATAGCTGACCAGAACTTGAACGGCTCAACGTCCACTTCCTATATTCTCAAAACTTAAACCAATTCAATTCTTCTTAAACACAATTATTGAAGTTCTTTGCCAGAAATTTAAGCCTACTGGTGAGTGGTGACCCTCAATCATTAATCAAATTTGATGGAAGCTGCATTGCACAATTCTAAATATAGAAGATGCTGAAACAAAGGACATCTAGTTGCAGATGTTTACATGCAAGCTACAAGGAGCAAATAAGTAGTTCTTGTACTCTAATTTTGGTAGTTGCATATAAAACCATGTTGATTCACAAGCTCTGAGTTAATTTAGTATATCGTATTCATTAAATTCACTTCCAATGATTAATATGTTCATGTGACATAAACGAGCTAACATAAAATCCACCACCGATTTAACACTCATGAGACAAAAGGCAACACTCATCAAGATTCAGAAGATGGTTTGTAGCGCGTACCTCATCCTCTCGATGCTCTTGGTTTCAAGTTTTGTCATCCCAGCAGTGAATGCAAGAGGAACGGAAGAACTCACCCACCATCATATATTTGAAACCTTTTTCTTCAGTTAAAAACTAAGACAGTATATTGTGTTTTAAGTATAAAAAAAGTGGGGAAAGGCATGAAGCATGATATTATATCCTTTTTCTTTTCCATCCATCTTTGAAATGTCTTGTTTGAAGTGTTTTCATAAATATATGAACCAAAAAAAATCTCCAAAATTAGAATTACTTCATTTTAGAAAAGAATTCACAAAGACTATAATTTTTCGTTTTCTTGTTCGCTATCCCATTTTTGAGTAATCACCGCTAATTTTCTCAAATCATGAGTTAACCACCATTGCTACATTGATCAAATTGAAATGAAGGTTGAAGCTTCATGCTCTCCCATTTTCTACCCAATTCTTTTATAACCAAAAAGTTATTTTAACAAGTAAACCACATCTATTTTTAGTAGAAAAAGGGAACACGGAATAATAGCATATTAAAAAGAAGCATTTTAACTTAAGCCCAATGCCATAATACAAATAAGGCTTATTTAAACTCCCCTTGGGATTGAACCCGTGGCAAAAAACCTTAGATTTGCGTTAGTGGGGGAGGGGGGAGCATAGTGGGAGATTGAGGGGAGGGGAGTCGGGGAAGGGGGTCGTTGGGGAAGGGGGCAGGGCGCGCTAGAGGGGGAGATTGGGGGAGGGCATGATGGGGCGGGAAGGGGAGCTGGGGCATGGGAAGGGGTGGGAGGTCAATGGGGCGATGGTGCCAGCTCCGTCGTGCCATCCGCCGGTGATGGCGGGTGGAGGAAGGAGGATGATTGGGTTTATTTAAAAATGTTTTTAAAATAGGGGTAGCGTTAGAAGAGAGGTAATTTTAGGTGTTTCTTTGTTGACGTGACAACTTAGCAGACATGATACAGTTAAGGCCGATGTTGCACCGTTAAGTAGGATAGTTTTTTATAATTTTGAGGGAAAAAATGATAGTTTGATGTCATGGGACCAAACCTATCGGAGTTTTTAGTAAATAAGCCTTAAAATAAAGAAAAAATTATGATTGATATCTCATCTTATACTGAAAACGATCTGTCGTTCTTTAGACTTTGCCTATTGACCAAAGTCATACATAATGGCTAATAAGTTTTCTATGATACTAATAAAACAGAGGAGAGAAGAAAATAGGAAAATCTATTTAAAGACATAAACATCATCGATATATATACATCAGATGCCGGCCGATATATCAGAAATGGAGTGAAATGATACGATTTATTGATTTAATATCTTTTTGTAATTTTCGGCCCATATATCTTAATATTTGCCTATATATCAGTTAAAATATCATGATTTTTCCTCAAAAATATATTTAGATTTTCGGGTAATATTGGAAAAGAATCCGACCCGACTTCTATCAGGATAACTTAAAGTCAAAAATGCTCAAATAAAGCCTAGCTTAAAACTCTTCTTATCTTTGTATCCAAAAAGATTCTTTATCAAAACCTAAGATTTGCGTTTTCCAAATTCGAAGCTCTTCTCTCTGTCTTTGAAACTTTCCGAAATTGGACAAAGTCCGAAGTTCTTCCATCTCTCTTTTCTTCGAAGGTTGTTCTCTCTTTCTCTCTCTAATAGCAAATTTATCAGAAATTCATGTCTCAATTTCTCATAAATTCAGCCTTGAATTTCTGAGATATTCAACTATAGTTTTCTAAGAAATTCTCCATCAAAAGAAAAGGAGATAGTTATCTTCAAAAATGAGATAGAAGGAGAAAACACATAAAAAATTAAGATTAGTCATTTATATGACCGTTTTACCACTGAGCTATTAAAGAAAACTCATTTAAGAAAGTCAATTTGAGTTACATTCATGACATTTATTATACAAAAATATATAGTCCGGTTTTTAGAAATTATCTCCTGATATATCACAAGATCTGGTATCCGATATAAAAAATTTCATGTCGATACCAAAAACTAATATTTAGAACATTGTTCACAGAAGGCAAAAAAATTGATGACGGAGACCATGTAATCCACATTATGAGTATTGTTATAAATGTTCTACAACAAGTGTCCTCAGAGCCGTTGGCATTGGACTAAGTCGGGCCAGTCCAATGGCCCATCCAATCGAGCGGACGGGTCTAAAGGGTCAGCCGACCCGACCCATCTTATCAAGTCAAGCCCGATTCGGGCTTGAGCTCCTAATTGGGGTTGACTATGGGGCTGGCCAAACCCTATTAGGGTTCGAGCCCCGATGTGATCTCGTGCGTTCATGCATTGCTTCTCTGCCTATTTATATGAAGGCAGAGGAAAGTGTTTACCATAGTCACAAATTCGTCGTTCGGGTATAAATCGGCGAGTTCGAAAATTCGGATTCGAAGAACTATTCGGAAAATATCGGCAGGTATTCAGGAAAGATTCGGTAAGTGTTCGGGAAATTTCGGGCAGGATTTCGAGCAAGAAATTAATATATGAGATGCAGGGTTTTGATTTTGTGAATTATTCACTGTTTTTTCAATTATTCGCTATTTTTTCAAATAATTCAGGAATAATTCGTGAATTATTCGGGAATAATTCGTGAATTATTCGGGAATTATTCGTGAATTATTCGGGAATTATTCGGCCCGTTCGGCAACGGCGATTAATTCGGAGATTAAATCGGCTGATCGAAAATTCGTGAATTATTCACGAATTCGCCGAATAATTCGCGAATTATGTGACTATGGTGTTTACTATCAAGAAATTAACTTTGCATTAGACGAGAATTAATTGAGAGAGATCAATTAATTGCTACTAGGGTTTCTTGGTTCCACCATCTTCCTCAAAGTCTCAACAGCCGCGGGGATTAAGAGAGCTTTCCGACCAACGTTGTGATCGACTCCCGCCGGCCATCACGAAGAGGAAAGGAGAACATCAGAGAACTTACGGATTTGGGTGATCTTCTGCCCCGCAAAGATATTAAAGATCTTAGCGTAGTGTAGGCCTCTAGCTACGATTTATTATTGTTTCCGCTCGGATGGATTGGAATCCATGCAAGAGATCGATGGTATATAGATGGTTACTTATATTCATTAGCCTACAAAAGCCTTGTAATTGATCCAAGTGTTTCAAAAGAAGACCAACGAAATGGATTTGTAATGAGAGTCATGCGTGTGTGGCTGTTATTTTTTTCAAAGGAGTCAAGGAATAGAAGACGGTGATCAATTATTTTTTCCGCAAGAAAGAATGTAATCCAAAGTTTGAATACTGTTAGAAGAGTCGGAGAAACATTCATCAGGGGGTATATAAGATTTATTTTGGTGCTCAGGTGGAACGATATACAAGATGTGATGAAATATTACTTACGAAAACTAAGATATTACTATAGTTATTTCCAAATACTCCAACCGCCTCTATATATTATTATAAATGGGTATATGTCCATGCTATAATTATTGGTTTTGAGATGAGAATAACAACAACTGTGACTTTTATCCCAAGCATATAGGGTAGGCTACATGAACTAACATGAGAATCACGCCGGGTAGAGCACATGAATCCTCCATCTCCACTCAGTCCTATTTAACAATATACTTTCATTAAGACCTTTGGCATCCATATCTTTTCGTATCGCCTCCATCCACGTTTTCTTCGGTCTCCCTTTCGCTCTTTTGACATGGTCTAAATCGAGAATATCCATTCGTCAAACCGTGCTTCCGTAGATCTGCATCACACATGACCAAGCCATCTTAGATAGTTTTCCCATATTTTCTCCTCCACGGATGCTACACTAACCTTTACATGAATATCCTCATATCGTACCTTATCCTTTCTAGTATTATCACGCATCCAACGAAGTATGCACATCTCCACTACATGCATCTTCTGTGCATGATATTTCTTAGGAGCCAAGTATTCCAAATCATATAATAAGACAGACTGAATAGCGATTCGATAAACTTCCTTTTCAACCTTAACGGATAGTTACGACCGCATAAAATCTTCATTGCACTCCTCCATTTCAACTAGTCGGCCTGAATTCTCTGGTTGACATCGCTATCGATCTCTCCATTCTTTTGGATGATGGAACCTAAATATCTAAACTGGTCGCTCGGTGATATCTCTTGCATATGCAGTGTTATACCACTGTGATCTCGACTTCTTTATTTATTAAATTTGCATTGCATATATACTGTCTTGGACCTACTCAATCTAAACCCTCGAGATTCCAACGTTTGCCTCCATAACTCAAATTTGGCATTAATCCATGCTTTTGTCTTATTTATCTAAATAATATCATCAGCGGATAACATACACCAAAATATCTCATCCTGAATAGTTCTAGTAAGCTCATTCATCACTATGGTAAACAAGAATAAACTTAATGTGGATCCTTGGTGCAAGCCGATTATGATTTCGTTAGGTTGCCGTAAGTCCTTACATTTGTCACTACTCCATTATACATGTCCTTGAGGGTTCTGAGATGAGAATAAAAAATGAAAATCTATATTTCAAAGTACAATGCATCGAAAATATGTCCATATTGTAATTGTTATTCGAAATTCTAAATTTATAGTTCTAGAATGTAAAAGTTCAAAGTTCCAGATAAAAAGTCCCAAACGGAGGGGAAAAAAGTTTGGGTTAGGTAGATTTTTGGTAACTCAGATTCCTATTGGCTTACGCGATTCCTACAGGTTCATAGCGTGAAGAAGAAGATTGATATGTAGTCATGTCCATTTGAAGTCGGAAAGTTAAGTGTAAAATTGATGATACAACATTGAGCAGGATGTACAGAATTAACTTGAGCTTTTGGGCGAGACTGAGTACTCGACTCCCCAAAGAGCCTGTGTGAATCTTAGCATTGTAAACCCATTCGCAGAAGTGAGCTTTACAACCTCTAGTTTTGCTTCAAGGCTTCGATATCTTCTTCCATAGCTTTCCTATCTAAGAGTTTTTCGACAGAGATGGGAGTTATCCAGCTTATTTTATCAAAAGAAGATATGGGGAACATGCATTATATGTGGAGGAGACCGAGTTGTTTAATGAAATATTTATATACCCTTAAATATGTTAGGAATATAGGTAAAACTACTTGTATAAAATACAACACAAATACATTCCTAAAGTCAATAATGCCTACATCAGTAGTTTGAATAATAGTGATCCATCCACATCAATAGTTAGCAAACTCACCATCTGTAAAGTATTCCCGTTGACTATGAGCTTTGGCCGTGGAGCGAGTCGACGCCCTAAATATTGTATCATAGTTTCAACAGCTGCTAGCCGACAGCAGAACTCTAATAATGTAGTACTGAAAGTTTAGTCGACTTGAATCAATCGGATAAATACGAACCGCATACTGTTTTTAGCAAATAAAATTGATAAGAGCATATGTGAAATATACTAGAAACGAGAAAAGTGGTATATATATTAACTTCTTAAATAACAATACATTCTATTTTAAACAACAATTAAATGGCAGTAATTAACTACACAGTTATTTAGAGACAGCTCATCATTTCAAGCTACCACCTGCATTTTTTTAAGAATATATTATGATCTCTATTTATATGGATTCCATTTTTCTCAATTATGTAATGAATTTATAACTGTTAATATATAATGAATAAGATATGTGGGTTAAACTATAAGGATTGTCCTTGACTTAATAAATATTAGGAATTGAGTGAGTCAGAAACACTAGATTTGTACAGTTGTTGGACTTGAATATCTAGCATTTTAAGAATACAAGAAACAGGGACAAAGAATTCAGCAGGTTGAGGTCAGGTTAAATTTAATAACAAGATGGCTAGAGATATTGCTTGCAAAGAGAGTGAACTTCAAGTTGACATTTCAACGATCATGATTTGAGAGCAATCGATATATAAACACACGATAAAGCTATCATATCATCCACTTAGCTGTATCCGTAGTAAGAAGATGGTTTGCAACAAAAAACTCATATTAGCGATGATTATAATTTCAAGCTTCATCATTCCCTCAACTATGCCTGTAAGGGGAAACGGGGGCCTAATTTACGATGTTTACCAAAGTAAGTAAATATTTCTTGATTTCATCTGTCGATAGGAAAATATGCAGGTATAGAAAACCTAAAGTTATCTGAATTCTAATGAATTTTGAACGTCATGTATGGAGACTATTATTGTGCATGCTAATTTTTTCATTGATGTTTGTTCAGATTTTAAGTTATTCTTTTCATCATGAGGAAAGACTGTGCATGTCGCTAATTAAATATCGTTGTGTTTCTCGCAGAGTCTGAGGGAAACATCCAAATCAATTTAGGAGGGCCTAGGAAGCTGCTGCAAAACAGTTTTTTCTTTCGAAGCAGATCATGTAATCCTCGAGTAGAATATTGTTAAAAGACATAAATGACAATCCAGTATGAATTCCTGATTTCAGGAGAAGGATGTGATAACCTTTTTATGAGGTAACCGATGATAAATTTATAATCTGAGATTTTCGTTTTAACGTATATGTACTTTGAGTTATATTTTGTAATATGTATGTATTCTATTGGTAGATGAGTTGCGTGCAACTCTATTAAAATGAAATTCAGAAATTGTTGTTTCTAGTAAGTTGTATAGAATATAGACATATACCACAATCGACCTTTGCTTATCTTTTGAATGCAAGTAAGCAACCAATTATATCCTTGAGCAAATGATTTAGAGAGAAGAATTGGTAACAGAGATCAATTGATATTTCAAATATTATGATTAGTTGTCATTGCAAATAGAAAATATATCAGCTTTTCCTACTTCCACCAAGTTTGGAGGAACTTTGAGGATACCAGCAGGGTATTTAGAGTTATGACAGCCCTATTGTCATAGTTTCCTTGACAAGTAATCCTGGCACTTAATAAGAGAGGGCGGACTCATGTTGACATACGGTCATAAAACTATGTCAAATCTTTAAGGGGAATGGACAAAAAAACCATCCTATGGTTTGTACAAGAAACCACCTTGTGCTTTTTCCGTTAGCGAAAACCACCTTAAATTATGCACCTTTAAGGGTATGTTTTCGCTAATGGTGCATACTTCAAGATGGTTTTTCGCTAAAACTATCGAACTCTTAGGTGGTTTTTGGAGAATAGCCCACTTTTGATAGTTAAAGATAAGGGGTAGAAGTCATTAAATAATATACAACAACATGGTTGTTTTTCATTAACGGTGCATACTTCAGCGTGGTTATTTGTAAACGTCTGAACCTTTCATAGAGCTTTGCTTCATAATCCGACCCAATTGGTTTATAGGAGAAGCCCCCAATCTTCAACAACGCTTTGCTTCAAAACCCAACCCTATATGTTTATAAGGAAAAGACTTGGATGATGATGATGATAAACGTTAAGATAAAACATAAATGTTCGCTCCAGCACACATTTCTAAGCATCAGGCTAATTAGGATCAATATATTTAAATGTTTTTAATGAAAATAAACTTGATTAGAAAAACTAAAAGAAAATTCTCTTCAATTGCTTGCTCCATTTAAAACCATAGAGATGATGCCCTGCAAATACAAGTACAAATCTGAACTTAATATGGCGAGTCCTAAATATGAAAATGTAAAAACCCAATCCCAGATGCATTTCATAATCTTAACAATCTAGAGTTCAAACAGAACTCCAATTCCAATTTTTGGTTGGGATTGAATCCTAGATCCAAAAGGACAGAATGTCATAAGCTAAATAATAAAATAATCTCATTTGCCACTTGCATATAGACCATATTTTATTTAAAATTAGAGAAAAGAATTCATCGATTGCTCTAAAAGCAATCCGATATGTTTGTTGCTGTGTAGAAGAGGAGGGGGGGTATCTTATTTCATACCTGCATAATGTAATTCCTGATATTTGCAGCCAAGAACTTCAAAACTGAAAAGAGGAAGAAAGTAGTTTCAGCAACAATGTCACTTAAAAAACCAGCAACACATGCAGAATTAATAATATTCCCTTTAATTCTCAATATTTTCCTGAATATAACGGAGAATACTAGAATGTACAAAAGAACATATTCACCTTTCTCCAAAAAAAAAAAGTGAAGAGAAAATAAATAAATAAAGGAGAAAATATTCACCAATTAGCTAATTATAAACATAGACAAATGAAATATATCTATCTCCAAAACAAATGAAGCTCATGTAAATATAATGATCTATCTACTCAATAGATAACGCCAACTTGCCAGCAAATCGATCACACAATTGTCTGTCAAAAGAAACGAAGAAAAATTAAACAGTATATATTGATTTAATTAAAACAATTAGGGTTTTGAGATGGTTATTTTGCCCTAAATATTTCCCAAAAAAGAAACAATTAGAAACTATCGATAATTATACGCTGTAATGACTGAATTGCAGAAGGACCCAAAAATTATCTGACCCAAAGAACATTCAATAACTATGAATTCTAAATAGTTTGTCTTCGTCAACAAAATTACTTACCAAAATGAATGAAAGAATTCAACAGATGAAGCATTCAGCATTAAAATGAGCAAATGAAGCTTCATAGACACCAAATTTATACACATAAATGTGTGGATTAATGCTACGAGTATATGTGTTTAAATAAGGTGGAAAGCCCCGATAATAATGGAGAAGGCCGTTGTTTATGTCGGTAGGAGATTTCTTTTATTTTTTAATTTATTTTTTTTTAACTTTTTAATGGTAAATTGTAAAAAAAAAGCGTAGGTTTTCTGGCTCGCAAACGAGTTTAGGGGCCATGGGTATCAATGCATGCGGTATCTAAAGAAGTTTTCAGTAATCAAAAAATCCCTGGATGCGGTATCTGTACAGGTCTGCTATATCTAGTTATTATGCGATGTCTATGCAGTTGCTTGCGATTTTCATGCGTCATATATGACCTATTTAGATATAGTAGGCAACTATACAAACTATACGTATGCATCATGAAAAATTTTCAGGGTTTTCTGACGACCTGTTTGGGGTTTTTGACCATTTACCCTTTTTTTTATTTACCCCCACACCAATCCTGGGTATCCTTAAGAGAACCCACTCAAATATTTGCATTTCTAAATGTCCCATAGAAAATTTAACTATTATGGTGCTCTTGCCAGAAAGTAATCTAGATGATAGTTCTAAATTCCCATAAATATTATCACACTTGTTTAGAAATAAAAGATATTCCCGTGAATATACGATTACCATGGTAATCATATGAGCTCTTTTCATGGGAATCTTATTCCCCCTAAAACGGGTGTATATCTTAAATTACCACCAAACATTCCTATCTAGCAGAAGATGTGTCATTACCGTCCGCTCATCACCAGCCGCCAACTGACCTTTCGTTATCGATCGGTCACCCGCCGCCGGTCGGTCGTTCGCCGCCAGCCTCCCTCGCCGCCGGTCGGTCGTTCGCCGCCAGCCTCTCTCGAAGTCGGCCGGCCCCACCGTCCATCACGGGTTAGTCCCGCCGCCGGTCGACCGTTCGCCGCCGCCGGTCGGTCATTCGCCGCCGCCTCGTCGCCCGTCAACCGCGGCTAGCCGTTGACGGTTGTGTGGTTTGCATGCATGCAATCAGTGGTTTCGTATAATTGGGGTTTTGTAAAGTTCACGGTCATTTGGTAACATGGTTTACGGAACCAAGGTTTAGTTTAACTAAACGTATCTTTAAGTGCTTGGAGGGGGAAGTATAAAAAACGATAATACGAAACTTCGCAAGATTCTACCATTTTTGGCGGTTAGAAAAATGGGGTTCCAAGCCCTCGAAACTTTTTGGAGCCGTTGGTTTGGCAAACTCTATTCTGGTTGCCTGATGAGCCATGGTTTCATTTTGTTTGAGTTTAGCATCGATACCTTCCCGAAACCAAAGTTTCAGAAACCACAACCTTGTTAGCAAACAAGGCATAACTAAATACCTCTCTTCCGAGCGCGGTTCTGATAGAATCCCCATTTGATGCAAAAAGATCGAAACTAATTATCCACCGTATATGGTGTAATATATGAACGGTTGAGATTTGAAAAGAAAAAAACAAAAGGCCTCAAAAATAAGAGTTAGCATTTTCTTTTAATCTCAATCGTTCATATATTACACCATAGACGGTGGATAATCAGTTTTTGCATCAAATGGGAATTCTACTGGATCTTTAAACCAGTCGACTGTTACCATTGAGCTAGTTTTATTTTATTTTATTTTTTGTGTTTTTTCTGTAAAATTGGAGCTAGTTTTAGCTAGTCAGTTACGATCAACCAATGAGGTTAGCTAGGTTAAGACCTCAGATACCCATCTTCTCTCAAAGGTACCTCATCATCATCATCATCATCATGCACCTCACTTCTGCTCTCACCCTCTCTCAAACCCATCAATTCCTTAATCTCTTATATATCCTCCACCTTCACCATTTCCCATTCCCTCCTATTCTTTCATCGCAAACCCATCATCCTATCATCTCCCTCGTCCATCACAATCCACTCCATTAAAAAAGCTCAAAGGCCGCAACCTCAAAGATGCCAATGGCAAAACTATAGCAATCAAGATCGTACTGCGCTTGGCTCCTCATATCCTGTACTAGAGCAGGGTGAGGATCAAGATGCATGAGGCACCAAGCTCACGACAACGTTTTCAAAGTTGGAGATTTGTGCAGCTTGAGAAGATTAGACCAATAAGCAAAATTAAGACTATTAATTGATTGCACTGTTTGCCACTGCGAGGAATGCACCTACAGTTGTTGTGTTGAGGTTGTGCCTCCTGAGCTCCTTGAGCTTCCAATTTAGTAGTTGTTGATCATGCTGTTTGGTAGTTGCCAAATGTAGCTGAGGTGTTTGATCTTATTTGTGAACAGATTTGGCAAATTTGAATGATGGGTGTTCTTCAAAATTGCTTTTTGAGGCATACACTGTGTGTTGGAAGGCTTGTTTTATCTTTTAGTTCCTACTTGATTTTGTTCTTATGAGGAGTAAAAATGTTATAATACATTGTAAGATTGAATTTAATTGTTTGAAATGATGCGTCTCTTTCAAATTGCTTGTGTGTGTGTGTGTGTATTATATTTATAAAGACATGTATGCATTTGTTTGTGTATTGATGAATGTAGTTGAGGTGTTTGATGTTTTATATGTGAATGAATTTCTTTTATACTTTCCTTAAATTTATGGTTTGCTAAATTCTCCACGGCGACATAGCAACATCTCTACAAAATATTCAATCTCTGGCAAATATGAAACGAGTTTAGGGGCCATTTAAATGTTGCAAAGGGCCATCGATCAATCGCTTGGTGAGAGAGAGAGAGAGAAGCAGGGAAGAAAGAGAATAACTGTGTGGGTTTTTTTCTATATTGGACCCCTAAAATTTGGCTTATTCTAAATACAACTCATACAATATTCTAATTCTAAATACAACCTCTTAATGACATAAGTATCTCTTAACGGTCGCATCTCTTCTCCTTCCTCGCTTAGCTACTACTCATCCTACCGCTGATGATGCTCACAAGTGGTATTTTCTCAGATTATGACACGTGACAGATGACGTGTCCCGAAGGCTACGGAGATGGAATAAATGTGTTGTATTAGGGGCATTCCTCGGGACCTCGTCTCGAGGAAGTATCCGACCTTTCAGGAGACCTTCCTGAGTACTTTCCACCTACGCCTAGCAAACTACCAATAGCTCGTCCCCGAGCTTCCTTAGTCTCCTTGGTCGTCTCCGAGCCATCTGACAGGCCTAGTGTCACGATCAGAAGGTACGGAACGTGACTGTCACTTAAACTCCGAAACGTCTCAAGGCGCAACGTAATCTAAGTAAGCCAAAACCCAGAAAACTAAACCGTTTAACAATTAGAGTGAAGAAAAACTTGTTTTAAAGCAAGTGGTTTAACAAATAAGCGGCATCAAACATTTAAAAGCAACATCATATTTTCCCGAAAATTTCGGCAGAGTCTCCTTTGTAAATACTGGCCCCCAAACGGGTACAACACATAAAAACACATATAAAAGATGAATAAGGCATCCCCAAGCGGGAGTTGGCTCTTCGCCAATGGCGGAATCACAACCATAAGCAATATGTATAGCAAAAGTGCACAATAAGTATCTGAAAGCAAGAAATAAGAAGATACTACGTCGGCTCAAGTGAGTATCGATACCAAACACCACAAATACAAGTCTCACGAGTCTCACTGTCTAATCAAATATACAAGAGTAGATGGAGTATACTAGATACAAAATAATAATACAAAATGGAACAAAATGTCTTCGTAACCCACCTACGAGCAAGCCGCAAGTCAAGCAAAAGGAGGTAAATGAGGAAGTACGCCCGTCGCTACTGTGCTGACGGGTCAGACCTGCAAGATATTGTGGTACAACGGGGGTGAGTTGCCAACTCGTGAGTAGTAAGTAACATCTAATAAAGCTATCGTAAGCATGCACGCAAATGCGTCTCAACCTATGCATATCGATATAATACGATGTACTAACATGCATACAACATGAATGCATAATCAAACACGAAACCTGAACAAGTCTGGTATGAGAAAATCTTTGTTCTTATCTTAGAAAAATCACCGTGTAATAAACTGAAGTATCATAAATGAAATCAACAGAAAATCTGTGTCAAGCATCGACACAATATATATATATATATATATATATATATATCCCAATATCTTAATGTCTCAATATCTCAATATCTCAATGTCTCAATATCTCGGGTTCCGTCAGTCCGGATCGACCCATATCATCAAATCTCACGACTACGTCGGTATCCTCCGGATATCCGCCGCGTCAAAATAAACGGTCGATAGTGGTCCCTTGCCGGGCTCAACGCCATCTGTGCGATCTTCTTGCCTCGAGATATCGCACTAGGTCCACCATGTCCCCGCAGACGGTGCATCCCCCTCCTCGAATCGGGTATACGATACAGCTCAAGAACTGAGAATACACATGATGGACGCCACACATATCATATCACGAGAAAACCGCAAATTTCTATTTTTAAAATGATAATAGGTTAATAAAGTTCTTGAGGTTTTCCCCAAAATCCAGAAATCTCATCAATACTGAAATCCTTGAGAAGAATCACAATATGTAAACATGTCGGTGATGATAATGTTTATGATATGATAGTATATACCATGCGAAGTACGGCCAGAAGCTATGTATGAATCATGATGCAATGATGTATGTATATATGACTAATAATCCTACGTATCCATCCCGATGAAAAGAATATACAAGTACAAGTCTACAGATCATATATGATGCAATTGCACAGATACTGATTCTAAGCAAGTTCTATAGTGTTCGTGACATAGCAATTACCAAAGGCGTGTGTGTTCGCATGAATAGTACACGTGCGGCATGAACCAATGGTAATGGTGCAAGTGTCTTATGAGATAATATCATATTTATTTATGACGATGCAATACAATGAGATGAATGACTAGGAGACTACGCATATAAATACAAGCACTGCTAGAAATCCTAACTATCGGGCGCCTCAGGCCATCCAGACGATTCCCCCGTAGATGTGTACATCTACTCACCAGGACAACAACAACAACTGAGCCTTTTATCCCAAGTATATGGGGTAGGCTACATGAACCAACATGAGAATCACGCCGGGTCTAGCACATGAATTCTCTGCCTCCACTCACTCCTATCGAACAATATACTTTCATTGAGTCCTTTGGCAACCATATCGTTTCGTATCACCTCCATCCATGTTTTCTTCGGTCTCCCTTTTGCCCTTTTGCCATTGCTCATATCGAGAGTATCTATTCGTCGAACCGGTGCTTCCATAGGTCTGCGTCGTACATGACCAAACCATCTACTCACTAGGACGCCTCAGCTAATCTGATCCGATTTCAGCTCTGCCATTTCTGTGCCACATCCGACGCCTCTGCACCCGATCCTAGAAACGTACACAAGTAAATAAGAGAATAAATATATAAATAGTCGCGGACACAAACAATACAAGTCAACCACGTGTACTAACTAAACGCGCACGCACTTGGTGCACAAAACGCGCTCCCGACTACACCACAAACCACAATTAGGGTCGCTATACGTGGCAACTACCAAACCAAAAACCCAATCGCATCAATCGTGCGTTCACAACACACTAAAAATTATATGAAATAGGTTGTATATCAACAAAACCTCAAACTTAATTAAAATCGATTTATTCCAAAAACCTAGTAAATATCAATTTACCATTTTAATACTAATATAAATGTTTTAGCAATTCTAACGGCCAAATAGCTCACTTAATATCTTACCTAGGTCACACCAATATTTACTAAAATTTAATCTCGCCTCTTTACATAAATCCTAAAAATCTAGTTTGCAAATGTATAATTTGGACAAATTTTTAACATAACAATTTACAACTTAACAACTAGATTAAATTTTGTATGCCTTCAAATGTCAAACTACTAATTGCAATCATGATCAATGATAAAAACCCTAACTTTAATTTAAACCCTTTTCTTTACAAGTTCTAACTAGAAATTAAAACCATATTAATATCTAAATAAGTTTGATTTAAGGTAATTAAACAACAATTTAACTATTGGGTTAAGATTATGCCTCAATAAACAATAGATCTAGCTTGCAACTTAGCCATCCCAAAATGCTCTTTTGCTCCAAAATCCAAGCAAGTTGGGCCAAGGAATAAAGGGGTGAAGGTTTAATTAGGAATTAGTAGGAATTTGTGTGGATTTTTGATGCATTTCTTGAAGATTTTGGAGGTGAAATGAAGTGGAGAAATTGGGGAGGCTGCTGGTGTGGGGCTCAGCCAAGGTGAGGAGAAGAGAGAAGTGAGTGTGTGTGAGAAAAAAAAACCAAGTCAAGAAACCCCATAACTCACATATTAACACTCCATACTTCTTTCTTTATTGTTTTCTTTTTAATTTCATTTCTATTTCAACTTTGAAGTGGGGAATTGGGGATTTTTGGCAGCAGGGAGCTCGGCCAGAATGGGGCTGGAATGGTGAGTGAGTGTGTGTGTGTGGGTGAGGAATTAATAAACACTATACCCCAAGTCAAACTAGCACCATACTTCATTGTTTATTATATTCATTTAATTTTCCTTTTCTATTTAAACTTCCACCAAGAATCGTCTAGAAACATGAGAATATAAATGTAGAAAGAATAAGCATGTTATAAACTAGGTTTTAAGTTATCATGGTTCACATTTGTATAATTAACCTATTCTCATTTGTAATTAACACAATTTAATGTATAAGTGAAACTTTAAAAAAATATTAAAAATAATTAATTAAGGAAAAATATTTAAGTAAACTAACAATTTATAAGAGACTAATTAAATATCAATACTGGCCATTACATAGCTAGAAAAGGTATATTTAATTCTATGTTGAAAAATAATTATATCTTGGTTTTTACGGAAAACACCAGTTATATTACCGATTATCGGAAATTTTCACCTAAACGATTTTTCATAACGTTACACCTAGCTTCCTGGGCTTCTCGGCTCGTCTCCGAGCTCTTGACGGACCGAGCTTCCTCAGTTTCCCCCGATCAATCAGGAGCGCGGATCCCATGCACTCCGCAACGGCTCCGCATATATCGCCAGGGCGAGATATCCGCCTCCCCACGTTCCGCGTCCCACGCTAGCGTATCCCCCATTAATGGGCATATGCCGCCATTAAATGCGAGGATAACGCTGGGGTGTAACTGACAGCGATGATCTCACGCCTGCTCGGTCCACGCGACTACTATATAAACCTCTCTCTCAGACGACTCAGGTAACTTGAAATCATTTCCAATACGTTGTTACTCTGCACTTATTCCCCGGCACTAACTTGATCGTCGGAGAGTTCTACGGTGGTCACCCACCTCGGGACTTCTTTTGCAGATAGGTCGGCGTCAATGCCAACCCACTGAGATCCACACACTCAACCACTCCCAAACTAAATCTCAACCGTCAAAGACCGTCATTACAGGATCGACGGAGGACAACATCTGAAGGAGATCACCGCCTCCATCAGTTGGCATCATCTGTGGGAATGTTTCAGAAACTTCACCACCCCTAAAAGTTGATCTTCCGCTCTCAACTCGATGGCGAACGACAGCCGCGGCGATCCAAATACGAGCCGCCACAACGGAGGCAGAGGCGGCTCGTCTCCCCCTCCTAACGTCATCAACGCCTTATCCACTCGAATAGACAGGCTCACATCGCTGGTGGATGCCCTCATCCACATTCAAGCGGTGGGCCCTACCCACTAGACCGTAGTTCTTCCT
Source organism: Agapanthus africanus (assembly GCA_030015575.1). NCBI lineage: Eukaryota > Viridiplantae > Streptophyta > Magnoliopsida > Asparagales > Amaryllidaceae > Agapanthus > Agapanthus africanus. Next base: position 197,930,551 of record CM057348.1, on the reverse strand, counting down.
CCCCGAGATAACAACGTCCGCAGAAGGACGAATGGACACGCTCAAGCCCTTGATCTCACTCACGTTCATCTCAGCGTCACCGAGCGTCGGCGTGCCGGCTCCGGCCACCATGACTCGCATGCGGCAATTGATTCCATGACCCGCTGGGCACCGGACAGCTCCACACTCGGTCCCAGGGAAGACTAGCTTGTCGCTCTGATACCCACCGCGCTCTCTCTCCCCCTGAGGAGGTGTCGGTCAGCTCGCCTGCTTCCAGGCAAGACCGATGCCCCTACTCTCGCCGGGGCCACATGAACGACGAACATCGGGACTACTCAAGAAGGGCCTCACCCGAGAATTTAAGAAATTTGATAGAGCGGAATCGAAGCTACACCATCGCGCAGACCGGGAGCGGGGGTGGACACCACTCCGACTGTGCAGAATCCTCGGGGTACCACCACCGACTTGAAGCCCTTGAAAAGAAAATCGAAGGCATGCGACGGGATGGCCATGCGTCCGACGAAGAAGCCAGTTACTTCGCCGACTCACTAATAAAGCCCTTTACAGAAGAGCTGCTGACCGAGCACGCATCGTCCAGGAACAAGCCGCTAAAATTGGCCCTCTTCGACGGGAATTCCGACCCGAAGGACCACCTTGACTCATTTACGGCGGGCATGAACTTCCAAGATAACTCGGACCCGGCTCAATGCCGATCTTTCCCCACTACACTCATCTGGGCTAGCCGGGACTGGTTTTGAGGACTTACACCACACTCTATCTCGACCTTCGATGAGCTGGCCCCCTAATTCCTCGGTCACTTCATCGAGAACCGACGAAAGAAGAGGACGGTCGACTACCTGTTCACTGTCAAGAGTGGAGACAAGGAATCCTTCAAAGGATATGTCACCCGCTTCTACAATGCCCTCTTGGAGGTCCCCGAGCACCGTGATGAAACAGTCATCACCACGCTGAGGTCGGGTCTTAGGCAAAAAGAGTGGTTCCGCTCTTTTGCATTAGCGCAACCTGAGACCATGGCCGAAATGAAAGTCTGGACCGAGCAAGAAATCCAACTCGAGTCCGAGGTGAACTCAAACCTCCACCGAGCCGACCAGGCGGACAAAAAGAAAAGGGATAGGGAGGAGAAAAAGAAAGTCGATCGTCTAAAGCCTTACTCCCCGAGATTTTAGGAGTACACTCCTCTAAACATCTCTCAGACCGAGCTGTTGGAGGAAGCTAAGGGCGAGAGGCTCTTCAGGCTCCTGCCGGCTACCCGAAGCACGGGAAAACGACTCCGAGGCCCGTATTGTGCCTATCACCGGATGCAAGAACATATGACCAAGGATTGTAAATAGCTGCGCGATTATATCGAAGAGCTGATCCGCTCTAGTCACTTGGCAAAATACCTGTGAAGCAAACGTCAAGCAGATAGGGGGAAAGCCGACCAAATTACAGCCGAAGAGCTGGCAATAGGACAGATCATGGTCGTCACCAACCGACCCAAGTCTGAGCAACGAGGACACTCGCCGAATCCGTTTAATACGGAAGAGTTTAAATTGAATCAGTATTTTCTTTAATTATAAAGATTCTTGCTTCCCTGCAATCTGAACTGCTTCTCTCTATTTCCATGCTATAACTTATTGCAGGGCCACCGAGTAGCTTCCTGCTCGGTCCATCTGCAGCGGGTAGATTCCTGCCCAACTACGCTATGGATCCAAAGCCCTCGACGTCGAGACGACCGAGTAGCTTCCTGCTCGGTCCATCCACAGTGGGTAGCTTCCTTCCCATCAATGCTGTAGATCTAAAGCCTTCCTCATGAGGCCACCGAGCAGCTTCCTGCTCGGTCCGTCCGCAGTGGGTAGCTTCCTGCCCATCAATGCTGTGGATCTAAAGCCCTCTTCACGAGGCCACTGAACAGCTTCCTGCTCGATCCATCCACAGTGGGTAGCTTCCTGCCCATCAATGCTATGGATCTAAAGCCTTCCTCACGAGGCTACCAACTAGCTTCCTGCTCGGTCCATCTGCAGTGGGTATCTTCCTGCCCATCAATGCTGTGGACCTAAAGCCCTCCTCACGAGGCCACCGAGTAGCTTCTTGCTCGGTCCATCCGCAGCGGGTAGATTCCTGCCCGACAACGCTGTGGATCAAAAGCCCTCTTCACGAGGCCACCGAGTAGCTTCTTGCTCGGTCCATCCACAGCGGGTAGATTCCTGCCCAAATACGTTGTGGATCCAAAACCCTCGATGTCGAGGGGACCAAGTAGCTTCCTGCTCAGTCCATCCGCAGCGGATAGATTCCTGCCCTACAAAGAAGTGGACCTAAAAGCCCTCCTTACGAGGCCACCGAGCAGATTCCTGCTCGGCCCATCAATTGGTTCATACTCGATGCACGGTTTCCACCTCGACTCCGGGGAAAAGGAGGATGCCGACCTTCCTACACTTGGCTATCGTCCGACTCTACTCGATGAACGGTTCGCAAGTGCGGGAAGGGTGGACACTGGCCTAACACTTGCAAGATAATGATACTTATGAGCTAAAAGTACTTGCAAGATAAAAATACTTTCGAGCTAAAAAATACTTGAAGAACGAAGATTCGAACAAAAGTATACAAGCTAAAAGTACTTACGCAGTAAGCAGACATTTGGGAAGGGAAAAAGGTGTACTTTATTTATAACCAAAAATAAATACAAGGTATTCTGGGCTCCTCAGCCTTACAAAAATGTCCGGAGGCTTACAAAATTTGGAAAAAAAAAAACCCCAAAGAGGGAAAGCTCAGGCCGCCTGCTCAGGAAGGATCTCGCCCAGCTCGATGCCGGTATCAGGGACCAAAAATGCAACCTCAGGATCGGCGCTTCCGCCGGCAGCCTCGCCCCCAATGGCTGTCTTGGTGACTTCCCCTTGTGGTGCTTCCTCGGCTAGGAGGTACTTGGTATGGAGCTCGTTGTTATCGAACCCCGGCATGGACTCCTTGACATTGTCGAGGGCGTTGTGCCACACGATGACCATGGACTCGGCAAGATCGGCATAAAATTGATCGGACGCCTTATATCCCTCCACGGCCTTCGCCGCCCAGCTCTCGGTGAGCTTCACCACGTCCATAGCCACCCGGACATCCCTCTTGAGGGCGTCCCTTTTGAGGGGGATTTCGGCGGGCTCAGCCTCCTCCTCTTCCTCTCTTGCCCGGGGCGCTGGGTCCCACGCGTGCTTATAACCCCCCGTGACATTCTTCTGGGGCTCGCGGAGCGGCGGAGGGCTTGGACGGTGGAGTTGGCCTCGGGGCCGAGCTCGGACCGGGTCGGGACGAGCTTGTGCCCCCGTCCTTCCTTCCTTGGTTCTTAGCAGCCATGACGGCTAGGATCTTTGATCGGTCCATTGGCTTTGCAAAAAAAGAACACACAAACAAAAGGGGGTTAGCAACACTGAAAAGGTAAAAGAAGTTAACGAAGTCTAAACAGGTTGTCGAAAGCCCTAACTTACCCAAAAAACGCGCAGGACTGAGCCCAGCCCAGCCCAGCCTAGTGCCCGCTCGGATAGCAGGGCATCCGCCGATTGGATCGGCTCCTACTGGGACACCACCCTCTCTTCGAGGGAAGTCGACTGCTTTGCCCTTGGGCAATCGACACTGTGCCACTGTGTGGGCACATGCCAATCCTCGCCCTCAGGTGGCCCGACGAATACAAACTTCTCCTTCCATTCGTGGATGGAAGAAGGGACGACTACTACCCCCGACTCGGCCGCCCCACCCTTATGTTTTGTATACGAAAAATACACCCAGCTCGGCACTTCTTTGCTGGTGCCGGGATAATTTTTATAACAAAGGAAAGACACAATGAGGGTCAAACTGAAGGGGATTTGATCGAGTTTTAACCGGACTAGAAACCCGAGGAGGATTCTCCCCGAGTTCGACGCTAGCTGGCCTGGGGCAAGACGAAAGCAACGAAGCACACCACAAACCACGGTTAGGAAGGGCGGATGCATTCCTTCCTGGAATGCTTCTAAATATAGGGCAATCTCCTAGCCCCGCATCTGGTCTGCCCGCTCATCCTCTTTAGCTAAACGGATGGAATAGCTAGAAGGGATGTGGAATCAAGTTCGAATTTCTGAAAGCTCGTCCAAACTCTTCAAAATGGAGGCCGCATCGCAAGTGTTCCCGATGCGTTCCTCGGGAGCCATTGTCGCCGCCCGACGGCGAGTAACAAGGGCTGCCCTGACTCTAAGGGGAGAACCCGACACAGAAGATGTATCAGAAAAGGAACCCTCTTGGCTATCTGAAGCCGAAGAGGAGGAAGACCCACTGGACTCGGCCTGAGCAACTGGAGCCTCATTGTCTGACTCCACCCTTACTACCTCTATAGACTCCTCGGATGAAGACATCTAACTTGATTCAAAGGAAGGGACTCACCGAGGAAAAATGAATAGAGGATCCGATCTAAGAAGTGGAGCGCCGGGCAATCTTCAACAATGAAAGAGAATTAGAGCAAAGTGTCGGTCCTAGAATGGTCCCCTCCTATTTATACACCCCAAAGGAGAACATCCTACGGTCCAGATTGATTCCCACCAAAACGAAACGTCGCACCCAAGCGACAGTCAAAGCTCCACGTGGCGGTCGACCATTGGGGACGTCTCTTCGGTTGCAGGAGTCAAAGACAGCCTGTCTCGCCCACCAACCGATGTCCGACACGTGGCCTGTATCCCAACTGGCGAATCAACTGAAATGACGCCCCTTCTTTAAAGCGCAATCATTTCACTGATCCGCTGACGCCATCGAAGATACGCGCGAAAATTCAGGAGCACGATGAGACGACACGTGGACCCAAAGATCGAAAAGACGCAACCGCCAAATGCTATGTCGTTCTTGGGCGATCCACATTATGATTCTCAGCGCCAAACTGAGCAGAAGAAAAATCGAGCAGGCCACTCTCGACCCGTCCCTTAAATAGGTCGGAATGAGAGTGGGGGCTAATGATGATGCTCACAAGTGGTATTTCCTCAGATTACGACACATGGCGGATGATATGTCCTGAAGGCTACGAAGGTGGAATAAATGAGTTGCATTAGGGGCATTCTTCGGGACCTCGTCTGTAAGTCGATGCCGTGCACCCCGCAGATTCATGGGGAGGCGGAATACATAAAAAATGATTTTTACGGACTTCGCAACACCGACTTGAACCCAGGATCGACCATAAACCCTAGCTAGCCAAACTTTATGAGGTTAACTACTCGGATAGGAAGTTATACCTCAGGTTACTGGTCCTTCTTATTCTTGCTGTCCTTCTCCTCTTCGTGAGCTCCTTGGAATGTGTATGGATCGCGCCTTCTCGTCGGCCTCCTCAAGTCGAAGATGATCCACCCGAGAGTGCCTATCTTGAGCTTCTACCTCTAAGATGAGGTAACTAGGTTACCTAGAGTGCTAATCTAAGTGACCTAGAGGATATAGAGAGTGACTAAGGATTAATAAGTCTTACTAACCCTAGGATTCTCAACACATGAGACAATTAGGGTTTGAGGGAGAAGAAGAGTGCTCTTGAGGTGAGAGAGTGTTTTAGATAATAATGAAATGAATATGGCTACTTGAGATGACTATGAAGCATGCCAAAATATCTCACAAAATATCTCACAAAATATCTCATAAAATATCTAAGTCCACTCTTGCTTCAATAGTCATCCATGAGTCACCAAGTAGCCATGCTTCATTTATCACAAAATAACACCTAATACCTCCACCTCATTTATCTTTTAATCAAAAGATAAAAGCACAAATGGGGTGTCCCCTTCTAGAAGTATACTTGAGTAAATTACAAGAATACCCCTCACCGTATATACATACCCGTATCCGTATTCCGAAAAACACGAATACAATGAGATGAAACTAATCCAATAATCTAATACTAAGATCCGGCTTAAACCAAAGCCCACTAGTATTATCCGCCCGAACATTTTACGTGCACAAGTACACGTATGTGATCGAACCCTGTCGTAAAACCATACGACCTCTACATCGTTTTGCTCGAAGCAAGGAAACCCTCTGTGTGGGACTCTAAAGACTCGACAGTACGCTGGCAGTGGGTTTAACCATAAGCACGTCAGCGGTACTAGCTGCACGTAACGGGTACCCAGGTATCTGTCGAAAAGAAGGCCGATGAGCAAACTCATCCGAACTCCTAGTGAGCCTATCTATGACAATCTCTGTACAATCCGGTCTGTTCGTCTAAGAGTATCGTATATCGGGCCGAGGGGCGGTAGCCGTAAGACCCCTAATAGCACAATAAGTCATGCCAGAGTAGAGCCCAAAAACACCCTGAGAAACTACTGGAGTACCTACCAGTAAATCTTGCTTTTCCTGGCCAAGGACTTTGTGTAACGGCTTTCCAAACACAGCGTGACATCAACCTCCAATACCGAGATAGACGAATTCTATCTAACCGCCACTGCTTCCAAGTGCTTCGGGACTACACCCAACTACTACCAGTTTGCACGACTCATCAGAGCCGTGGTAGGGTAGTAATCTAAGAACGGTGGGAACACACTCGAGACGAAGTAGCAGTGTCAAGTCAACGGACTATGTTGTACTCATGTCATCTGGAAACTGCTTGTAAGTGCACGGCGGCGCCCCGGCCTCCACCCCGAGGCCAAATGCGGAAGCGATGGTTAACTTTAAATTTTCTTGAACCGGCACCACCGCGCACTAAAACCCGGATCGTACCATTAACTAGTCCTAGCTAACTACAAGATGGGGAAGAGAGATATACCGAGTGATCCGAGTCCTCCGGTCTTCTCGCCGTCGTCCCGATCTCCTGCGGAATGTCCGGTCTCCACCTCCTCGCCGGAAAGGCACCACGTCGCCTACATCTTTTACGGGCTCCCACCTCTATACCGAGGCAACTCGGGCACGAAGTTGGCGAGCCGACGTGCCCAAGATTTGCTGTAGAATGGTGTGTGGAACTTGTGTCTCATTTTGGGGTTGTAGGAATTGCCATATGGTGGAGGAATGATATATATATACTTTTGTGGAGGAACTTGGGGATTTTTGCAAGCATGAGAGAGCAAAAATCCCCCAACAAAATATTTGGACAGCCCCAAAGAGAAGTGACCGGCCATGGCACTTGGGGAGAGTGAGAATGGAGAGTGAAGTGAATGAGGAACAATCCCAAGAGATAAATCATGAGAATAATGCAAGAGAATGGTGATAATCAACCATGATCACAAAACCAACCTCACACTCCAACTATCATCATCCATCATCATCACCAAAAGGTCATGCCATCATGACACTACAAGACTAGCCATGAAGACTAAAGAAAGTCAAGCAATGATGGTGCAAGTATCATGATACAAAAATATGCAAAGACCCCCTTCCAAATTGCTTATTTGCATAAATGCAAATAAGCCCTCCTCCACCAATCTTCGGCCAATGAAAGATACAAATGAAAATGGCCGAAACGGAAAGCAAACTGACAACTCCAGAAAACTGGTCCCATAATAAATTACAGGAAAACCCCGATACTGTGCATACACACCCGCATCTGTATTTCGACCGAATACAAATGCAATGAGACAGAATCTACACTGTACTATACTAGGATCCGGCTTAAACCAAAGCCGGCTAGTAATATTCGTTCGATCCTGATCCGTGCAATACCGCACGTATCTGATCGAACCCTGCCATATATCCATACGGCCTCTAGTACATACCGTCCGATCCTGATCCGTGCAATACCGCACGTATCTGATCGAACCGTATCATATCTCCATACGGCCTCTACAGCTTTTCGCCCGAAAGCTTGAGTAACTGAATGTGTGGTGGACTCTAAAGACTCGTCAATACTATGGCTGTGGATTTAATCACTAGCACGTCAGAGGTATTAGCCATACATGACGGGCCACCAGCTATTGACAAAAAGGGACATCTGTGAGTGAACTCATCCTGACACCCTACTGAGCTTGTCAGTGACAATATCCGTACAGTCCGGTCCGTTCGTCTATGAGCATCGCATGGCGGGCCTAGGGGGTTGGTAAAAGTCAGACCCCCAAAAGCGGTACAAGTTGTGTCGGAGTGTAGCCCAGAACACCCTGAGATACTACTGGAATACCTACCAGTAAATCTCCTGCCTCGGCCGAGGGCTTCGTGTAATGGCTCTCCTAGACACAGCGCGACCTCACCCCCAATACCGGGAGAGACGAACCCCTGAAGATCCGCTCACTTCCTCCATGTGGCTCGGGACTGTACCCAACTAAAACCTGTTTGCACGTCTCCTTTGAGCGTGGTAGGGTAGTAATCAAAGTACAGTGGGAACTCACACGAGACAAATGACGATCCCCAGGTCGATGAACTAACCTATACACATGTCACCAGGGAACTGCCATCTGACGTCAGGTATAAGACCAACTGGCATGTTCTCGGCGAGTCCTGTCCGGTGTACTCATAACCCAATGAGCACCTGTATATATCTTAGGTGAACCAACTAACACCAGTGGCTTGTGAGACCGGCCACCGCCCCTCGTCGGGGTCTCGACTGTATACACCAGTCTACTCTGGAGTATCGATGCCCTCTCTTGAAACTCTCACGACTAGGGACCTTTTAAGGATGTGCTTATAGACCCCAGCTCCCACTTATATGATCGCCCTCATACTGCTGGTGGTCAAGCAAGAATCCTAGGGGCTCTATCAACGTGTAATAGCGACATGTCAGGTCACCTAAAGCAGTACACGATGATAAAGATAAACCAGATAGCATACTATCATCTTGAGTAAGATTGTCCTACCGGGATAGGTCCTCCCTCAATCATTGCAATCACGTGCCTGTGATCCAATAATTGACTCTGAGGGCACTATCTCCAACAATCTCCCACTTGCACTCAAGGCTAATTATTGCGATGTCGCATACTCACAGCCCGTGTGATACCGAACACCCAACTCCTCTACTAGTCTGTCCCACAAAACCTGTTTGCGAAACTATTGCGTTCGAGGAATAGCCTTTGTGAGTGGATCCTCCTTGATGTTTCTTTCTGTGTCTCTCTATATCTCATGTTCACGGAGAAAGCCATCTCCCGAAATGAGCAATACCTGTCTTAGAATGTGTCTGGATGTCTGATGGGACCTAGCACATAAATGAACTCCAAATCCAAACTTCTTAGACTGTATCGTCAGCTGAACTTAATCAGTATCCTGCGCCATGCCTCCCTCAGTATTGCCTTGGACCATCTGTCCAAAATACTGCCCCTCGTCAGAAGGAAAAACTATAACTCTGACAACCTCCTTGTCGTCCAGGTCACCTTGGAAGCCTGGAATGATAACTGTCTCCCGAATGAGGATGTCGTTATCATATCCCTAGAACATCCACTTATGTTCTAAAACTGCTTCCGACTGTTTCTCCAGGATAGGATCAATGTCAACTTATTGCATCTAGTGCAAGAACAACATCTGGTGCGGTACTTGACATCTCATGATTGACTCAATTGCCTGAGCAAGTGATCTGCCAATCATGCACATCCCTCTCCCCTTTAGTCTGTAAGACACCTTTAGAGAGGGTGACTCCATTTCCTGCAGGTACACTACCGTGCCAGGAGTCGTCCATTCTAAATACTCTTAGAATGCTGTCTAAGTACCCTGATTTGGGAAACCACCCAAATCTAGATCTAAAACCATAGATCCAGTAACCAGTATGTCTGATATAATGTCCAAGTCCTATGTGGAGAAACCACTGTGTGACGACCAAAGTATAACCGATCGTAGTATAGGAGTTTCTTTTCCTATTCTGTGTATGTCATCCAAATACCATGACATCACACCTTACTACCTTCTCAACAGATCCATCCCCTATTCTGATGAAGTCAAACCTATGACTGTCACATCAGAAATTGATGATCTATCTCCGCTATATCTTCTTTAGTCTATAAATAGACATAAGCTACCTGTCCACCAATGCTTCCGCTGCTCCTACTGACTACGACAACCCTCTGGCAGAGTCATATAAACGTACACTTCTAAAGCCAGTTCAGAACGACGCTATACTCATCCTCCTGCCGGGTCTCGCAGCCTGGAACAACAGCAATGGCAAGTGTGGGTAAACAAGAACCTCCCTGCCACCGTCCTTGAGGCTACCGGAGTACCTCTCGGGTGCCTGAGGTTACCCACCTTATCTGCGGAGTGGCCAATGGAATGTCAAGCCAGATTGAATCTTTAGGTTCCTTATCAAATCTTCAGTAATCGTTTGCGGTTCTGGAATCACTTCCAGTTCTACCATACTCCCACTATTGTTTTCTGAAAAAAATCCATTTTTAATAAAACTGTGGTGAGTCTAGAACAATATTTCTATTGATCTGCCAGATGGTAGAAAGTCAACCCTCGTCATAGCCTGGGTCAACCCACAAACAGTCATTACAGAAAACGTGCCTTGAGTTGTCCAGTGTCTGGTTTTAAGCATAATCCGGACAACTCCCCGTACCCTAACATCGTTAAGATATGAACTGTTCTATATCCAATATAGAACCAGAGGCACTGATTTAATTGAACCAGATTCAAATCATGCAGCTGTCTCCAGTGCATGTCTACTAAATGGAAGGAGGCCGATCAGCGTTACTCAACTTAGGAATGGTTCCAATTATGAGTAACCTGAAAGAGAAGAAAGTTCTCTTAACCATTACTATCAACTGAATACCAAACACAAGTATCTACATCTTCGATCACCTTGAAGAATCCCGATACTTGCAATACCTGGTTCTCTACTTTATTCAAATACCTATAACTTCTCAAAATTCGGACCCTGTGTTTCCACGAAACACCTGTCTAAAAACTAGAGAAGTCATAAGTAAACCGAATATAGTACGAGGACCATCCCCTCTGTCCTGATGGACCCTGGACAACATACAATACTCTGTATAAGTCCCTTGAGTCTAATAACTCACTCCCTGTGTGTCGTAGGTTGAAAACTGTACTGTGGTTATGAAGAATTACACCGCTGTTTAATGCTCCTTACCTAACCATCCACTGATATAGGTAAATGTCATCGACATAATTTCAAAAAGGTATATCTCACTCTATGAAAAATAGACGTACAGATATATCGATTTGAAATTAGTGCATAACAGCGGATATTCAAAACCAAATATTTGCCGACCGGCAAACAGCCCAGGTGATTTCCTCAAATATCACTGATTACAACGAATCCCGATATAATGAGGATGATCACCCAATTCCCAATAACTTACTCCTACTCATCATCTGTAAAGCCATACAGATGTGAGAATTATACCTGGTAAATACATACCCTGGAGTAAGTATCTAATCGGGAAATCAGTTTTCCTTTAACAGTACACAGTAAAACTGAAACATTGAAACGTTTCGATGGGGTATCTCGGTATTCCTAGTAATGCCTCTTCCAGATTCACGACTGTAACCGTATAATTTTTTGCCACCTCTCCAAATCCCTTTATATGTCTTTAGTCATTACCTTCTGCACACCCCTTAGGCCAAATGGTTTTCTTCCTTCCCTATCGTTCGGCACCAGCCTATGGTTTGGAAGAAGACTATCCAATAAGCATAATGGGTGTACTGTCCTAATCCTAGGAGCACTCACAATGCGAGAGAAGGTGAAAATAAAAGACAACCGAATAAACCTTATTCCTATTTCTCCTGAACCAGAATCCATCCCCGAACTGGAACAAGTTCCTTTCGAGTTCGTATATAACCATACGATGGAGTATCCAATAAACTGTGGATCTTCGTAGTGATACGGAGTGTCCTGGAGAAATACAAAGGTGAAGTGGGAGTGGTAATGAAATACCTGGTTTGGTCGTGAATATCAGTCGCAATTTACTTTGCCCTCTTACTAATCCCTTGCTTCGTCTTAACTTAATACCTTCTGTACACCATCGTTAGGCTAATTGGTTTTCTTTATTCCCTACCGTTCGGCACCAGCCTAAGGTTTGGAAGAAGACTATCCAATTTGCGTAATAGGTGTACTATCTCCTAAACCAAGGAGTACTCGCAACCTGAGAGAAGGTAAAAGGAAAAGACAACTGAATAATCCTATCCGTTTTCTCCAGAACCGGAAACCATCCTCGAATAAATTCCTTCGAGTTCGTATATAATCATACGATGGTTTTGTCCAATGGAAGTGGACGTTCGTAGTAATACGAGGTGTCCTGGAGAAAAGGGTAAAAGTAGGAGTGGCAATGAGGTTCGCAACTCTGACAATCCAAAAGCCAGTGTTAAAGAAGGTTCGGTTAATTTTGGTCACCGAGTCATAGTCTTAGGGTCGGGTCAATGGTCGCTGCTAAAGAGAGAGAGAAAAGAAACACTCAGCGTGCACTCTAACCTAGATCAGAATGGTTACCAATTTATCTAATCTGAAAACCTCCCACTGTACCGTCAAATTCTCCTCCAAACCTGAAAGAAGAATTAGTCGGGATCACCCGAGGAGTATACCAACTCATCAGTGGGAATCGGGATCCAACTATCATCGCATGATAACGTGATGGAATCCGCTCAGGTCATCACACTCCAGAAGGTATGCGTATATCTGGCAAGTTTCAGTTTCTTTAAAAACTCCCGATGTGATTTCTGCCCTATGCTCTTATGAACTTGGCGTGAGGTCAAAATATCATAAGTCACATGTCAAGTTCTACCCGTCATTGTCCAGGTTAATTTGAACCCACCCGTACATACCCTTGACGTAGGCCAAAATAGTAGTACGACTGTCCCAAACCAACGCATCTATCTATGCAACAGATAAATACCCGGCAGCTACCAATCACTATGCCTTGGCGTGAGGTCAAAATACATAGCTTGAATACTACCGAATATTTAACTGAAACGACGGAGGGCTACGAATGGTTTCTGGCAAAAACCTTTAACATAATGAACTTGATATCGTTGAAGGAATGGATAGCTTTTTAGAAAATATAGTGACGAAAACCCTTGCTAAAGAGGTCACTCCCGGTGAAGGGATCTCGGCTCTTTCCCCGTAGAATGAGGTGCAGGATATTCCAACTGAATACCACGGTGCAAAGCAAAAGTAATCGGCTATAGTGAAGTTATTGCCCTGACGCAAACTTTTTGTCCAAGGGGTCACTCCCGGTGAAGGGATCTCGGCCCTTGCCTCGTCGACTGAGGAGCAGGATATTCCAACTGAATACCACGATGCAAAACAAAAGTGAACGTCCTTGCAATAACAGCTTTTTGAAAAGTGTTCCAACAACATCATATTAGGTTTGTTTTTAACTTGCATTGATCCGAATCAACGCAGTCCCATCAATTGATCACACCACAAAGAACGAAAATATACTGATGTACGTATATGCCATCCGCATTCGCCACTGGGTCCCGTCATTACCCGTTAGGTTAGCTAACTAACGACAGAGCGGGGACTGGACTAGCGCGGATGCAAAACATATACAACATCTACTAATATATATACCAATATATAATTTTCGTTCAAGGCGTGATAAAATGCAACATCACAGAAATGTACAGCATCACAGAACAATACAGATATCTGGGATCCCCGGGTTTCACAGAGCCACTACTGAAACCCGACGTTCCCCTGGTCGTGTGGATAGCCTGTGCAATGAAATCCTAGACCCCTACGGGCGCGGCAAGTTAACCGCCAAAACCTGAAGTGAGGCAGCCCCCTTCAGCAACGTGAATGGACCACCCGTCACTTCACGGAATCCGGTAACTTGGGCACCCCTCCTGGGTCAACCTGTACCCCCTACGAGTGCGGCGAATAGCCCGCCAATTCTAGAGTAAAGCCCCCTCCGCTTCAATGCCATGAGATGCTGGCTTATTGCCCTCTAGAACCCGGCTATCCGTGCACCCCACCTTGGGGTAATCCTAGTACAGAAAGTAAAATATACATACAACGGGTACATCGACCGCAACCTGGTCGTGCCCCAAAAAAATAATATACAACAGGCAGTGACGGCAGTCCACATATCGGACGCTCGCCCCGCAATATCAAATGTACATAATACAACCATAACTGTACTAGCATTGCATCCAGGCTATCCCCCACGACCAATCCGCAACATCACAGCAATACACAGAACATCAACGTGAAAGTCACGTTCGCAAATCCGTCTAACCGGGCTATAGCAGTTAGACTGGATTTACTGATCAAGTGACATTCACGGTCGCAGATATAATGTAAATACTGTGAACTAATGTGTTTAAAATATCCGATCGATCAAATTTTAACAAGTGGGCCCCCAGCAATACTGTAGCAGTTAAAGAAATTCTGGGCCCAAAATTAATATTCCAAAAACCCTATTTTCAACACAGGAGCTCTCTGTAAAAATTTGGCACACCGATCTGCATATACTGCGGCGGAACCGCGGCCCAAGCATTGGTTTGGCCACGGTTCCGCGGTCGTATGGAGCGATCACGTGATCAATTTTCTACAGAATTCTTATAATTCCCTGCACATCATTCTGAGACAACCTGAAAAATTTTTGGAGACAAAAAAATTTCGACAGAAACTGATATGCATGAAAACGCGGGTTTTGGGATTTTTGTTCGATCGGAAATGCAAAACACATTAGACCAAGCTAGACTATGTTAATGGCGAGGCTCTGATACCAATGTAAGTGCACGGCGGCGCCCCGGCCTCCATCCCGAGGCCAAATGCGGAAGCGATGGTTAACTTTAAATTTTCTTGAACCGGCACCACCGCGCACTAAAACCCGGATCGTACCATTAACTAGTCCTAGCTAACTACAAGATGGGGAAGAGAGATATACCGAGTGATCCGAGTCTTCCGGTCTTCTCGCCGTCGTCCCGATCTCCCGCGGAATGTCCGGTCTCCACCTCCTCGCCGGAAAGGCACCACGTCGCCTACATCTTTTACGGGCTCCCACCTCTATACCGAGGCAACTCGGGCACGAAGTTGGCGAGCCGACGTGCCCAAGATTTGCTGTAGAATGGTGTGTGGAACTTGTGTCTCATTTTGGGGTTGTAGGAATTGCCATATGGTGGAGGAATGATATATATATATACTTTTGTGGAGGAACTTGGGGATTTTTGCAAGCATGAGAGAGCAAAAATCCCCCAACAAAATATTTGGACAGCCCCAAAGAGAAGTGGCCGGCCATGGCACTTGGGGAGAGTGAGAATGGAGAGTGAAGTGAATGAGGAACAATCCCAAGAGATAAGTCATGAGAATAATGCAAGAGAATGGTGATAATCAACCATGATCACAAAACCAACCTCACACTCCAACTATCATCATCCATCATCATCACCAAAAGGTCATGCCATCATGACACTACAAGACTAGCCATGAAGACTAAAGAAAGTCAAGCAATGATGGTGCAAGTATCATGATACAAAAATATGCAAAGACCCATTTCCAAATTGCTTATTTGCACAAATGCAAATAAGCCCTCCTCCACCAATTTTCGGCCAATGAAAGATACAAATGAAAATGGCCGAAACGGAAAGCAAACTGGCAACTCCAGAAAACTGGTCCCGTAATAAATTACAGGAAAACCCCGATACTGTGCATACACACCCGCATCTGTATTTCGACCGAATACAAATGCAATGAGACAGAATCTACACTGTACTATACTAGGATCCGGCTTAAACCAAAGCCGGCTAGTAATATCCGTTCGATCCTGATCCGTGCAATACCGCACGTATCTGATCGAACCCTTCCATATATCCATACGGCCTCTAGTACATACCGTCCGATCCTGATCCGTGCAATATCGCACGTATCTGATCGAACAGTGTCATATCTCCATACGGCCTCTACAGCTTTTCGCCCGAAAGCTTGAGTAACTGAATGTGTGGTGGACTCTAAAGACTCGTCAATACTATGGCTGTGGATTTAACCACTAGCACGTCAGAGGTATTAGCTATACATGACGGGCCACCAGCTATTGACAAAAAGGGACGTCTATGAGTGAACTCATCCTGACACCCTACTGAGCCTGTCAGTGACAATATCCATACAGTCCGGTCCGTTCGTCTATGAGCATCGCATGGCGGGCCTAGGGGGTTGGTAAAAGTCAGACCCCCAAAAGCGGTACAAGTCGTGTCGGAGTGTAGCCCAGAACACCCTGAGATACTACTGGAATACCTACCAGTAAATCTCCTGCCTTGGCCGAGGGCTTCGTGTAATGGCTCTCCTAGACACAGCGCGACCTCACCCCCAATACCGGGAGAGACGAACCCCTGAAGATCCGTTCACTTCCTCCATGTGGCTCGGGACTGTACCCAACTAAAACCTGTTTGCACGTCTCCTTTGAGCGTGGTAGGGTAGTAATCAAAGTACAGTGGGAACTCATACGAGACAAATGACGATCCCCATGTCGATGAACTAACCTGTACACATGTCACCAGGGAACTGCCATCTGACGTCAGGTATAAGACCAACTGGCATGTTCCCGGCGAGTCCTGTCCGGTGTACTCATAACCCAATGAGCACCTGTATACATCTTAGGTGAACCAACTAACACCAGTGGCTTGTGAGACCGGCCACCGCCCCTCGTCGGGGTCTCGACTGTATACACCAGTCTACTCTGGAGTATCGATGCCCTCTCTCGAAACTCTCACGACTAGGGACCTTTTAAGGATGTGCTTATAGACCCCAGCTCCCACTTATATGATCGCCCTCATACTGCTGGTAGTCAGCAAGAATCCTAGGGGCTCTATCAACGTGTAATAGCGACATGTCAGGTCACCTAAAGCAGTACACGATGATAAAGATAAACCAGATAGCATACTATCATCTTGAGTAAGATTGTCCTACCGGGATAGGTCCTCCCTCAATCATTGCAATCACGTGCCTGTGATCCAATAATTGACTCTGAGGGCACTATCTCCAACACTGCTACCTGACGATAGGTATAGTACCAATTAATAGTTCCCCATGAGTCCGTCCAGTATAACTCATAACCCAATGAGCACCTGCATACTATCTCCAGTACGACGTACTAATGGCTGTGGGACAGATCATCTCCCCTGCTGGGATGAGAAGCGTATACACTAGTCTACTCTGGAGTATCGATGCCCTGTCTCGATAATCCTACGACTAGGGACCTGTATAAGGATGTTCTTATAGACTATCCAGCCCCCACTAGTGTGACTGTCATCACAACGCTGGTAGTCAAGCAAAGATCCTAAGGGCTCTACCAATATGTATTAGCGATATGCTAAAAGAAACATATACACATATTAAGATAGAAACAAACCAAGTAGCATACTACCATATTGAGCAAGACTGTCATAAAATCCATGTATATCCCAAGCTTCCAAAATGTAATATACAAACTAATACTATACAATAATGGCCTCTAAGGCATATATCACTAACAATCTCCTACTTGCACTAAGGCCATGTGTTGGCATATCGCAGATCTATTATCTCGAATAGCCTCTCGAACTGCGTTTGAGGGATGGCCTTTGTGAGTGGATCTATAGTGTTGTTCTCCGTATCTACTCTCCGCACCTCGATCTCCCGGCGATCAACGATCTCCCTAATCAGGTGGTACAGTCTCAAGATATGTCTGGACTTCTGATGGGACTTGGGTTCCTTCGCTAAAGCTATAGCGCCATTGTTGTCACAATACAGAGGTATTGGATCAACAATGGATGGAACCACCTGAAGTTTTGTTAAGAACTTTCTCATCCAGACTGCTTCTTTTGCGGTGTCACATGCGGCAATATACTCCGCTTCCATTGTCTAGTCAGCAACGGTGTCCTGCTTGGAGCTCTTCCAACAGACTGCCTAACCCGACATGGACTTGGAGTCATCCTTGCCACTCTGGAAGCTGGAGTCAGCAAAGGCCTCGATCTCGAGGTCTTTTCCACCGTACACCAAGATCATCCCCTTAGTCCTCCTCAGTACTTGAGAATGCTCTTTACTGCTATCCAGTGCTTCTCCCCAGGGTTTGAATGATACCGGCTTACCACGCTTAGTGCGTAAGCAACATCTGGTCTGGTACACAACATCGCATACATTATAGAGCCTACCGCAGAAGCGTAGGATATTGTTAACATGCGATCCCTTTCCAAATCAGTCTTGAGAGACATCTCTTTGGAGAGGGTGATTCTGTGACAAGCCGGTAGATTACCGATCGCACGCTTTTGGCGTGTCGGATGTTCAAAGTTCTAAAGTTATAACCGCGATCAGGACGGTGTCGCTATGCAGCTAGCCGGTTGAGCACGGGTCGATCCACAGGGAGATGGTTGTATGTCCGTTCGAGTCTTAGACGAGTCAATAAAGAATCTGTATATGTTTGTTCAATTCTATCCTAAGTGTTATATGCAAGTATAAAGTTGTTAAAAAAAAGATACGAAAGTGTAAGCTAAGGAAATCCGCACTCAAAACCTTTGAGCCGAGTCTTGACCAATTGAAGTTAGAGCAATCGGCAACAACGTGGATTAGGGGATTTAAGCACGGTACTCGTGGAATCCGGCTTATTTACCCTTGTCCTTCCGTTCTTGTCTCTTGCTTTCGCCTCCGGCCAAACCGAACGCAACCGGTCGCGGTTAGGAATCACCGTTACATTGGTAGGGTAGGGTGCCTAACGGAGCGCTTGCGTAACGTTTGGGCGGAGTTCAAAGGAAAATAACGGGAAAAGGAAATGAGGAATGAAACCTTAACTTACAATATTGTATTTATTCTTAACAACAACATATTACAACCATTCACAAAACGAACCAAAAAGAGCAAAAGAAAAGATAAACAAAGAAAAGAAAAGATTACAAGAAAGTAATTAAAAGTGCATGGAATTTAAGTGCATGAAAGTAAAGCATGAATGTAAAGCAAGTAATAAAAAGTAAGAAAGAAATAAGCAAGAAAGAGAACTAGAAACCATGGAACAAGTTACACACCATGGGTTTAATAACCCAAACTTAAACTTGCAAGCTCAATTAAGAGGTTGCAAGATCAAGAGAGAGCTAAAAACCCAAGGCAAAATGAAGCACAAAAGAGACTTTTATTCCTTCCAAAATGATACAACTCTTGAGATCAAATACCAACCCTTAAACCTTCAAGCTCAATGAAGAGGTTGAAAGATCAAGAGAGAGCAAGGATCTCAAGGGGAAGCTAAGCAAAAGAATGATACAAAATAACCATCATCGTCATTTAACATCCACTCAAAAGCTCTCACAACAATTTAATGGAGGAAAGATGATGAAGAAGAAGAAGTTAAACTAAAAACTAACAAAAAGAGGGCATAAGAATTCATCCCATGGCTTGGAAAGTTCTGGGCTATTTATAGGCTGCGTGCTGAAACCCTAGGGCTACATTCTGACCCTACAAGAAAAGACCAAACTGCCCCTGAAAACGTTTTATTTGAAGAGTCTATTAGGCCGCGGATCCGCGGCCTAACCCCCATGTTGGCCGCGGATCCGCGGCCGTCTTGATGGGTTAGGTGACGAGATTTTGTCAGTTTCCCTGGTTTGCTGTCTTATGTTGTTCTACATGTACCAAATTGCAAATTGTTTCCACAATTGCTTCAGATCTGCAACGGTCCAAAATGGCATAAAAAATAATACTTTTGACCTTTTCTCCCTCGAGCTCTGCGCACCCATTGATTCTTGTGCTGCCCCCCTCGTGCTCTGTGCTTGTCCGAGACACGAGTGACCACTGTCATATGTCTTGTCTCTGGAACTGGTATGCGGCACTAGACGGATACGGATGACCGGAACCCGGCTTTTATCTGCTGTCAACAGATTTTCTGTATTTTGGCGTAACAATGGAGATTTTGTATCAATTGCGTTATTTTGGACTAGAAAACTATGGCCTGTAAATATGTAGCAAACACGGATTAAAAGCACCTGCCTATAAACAAAAGAGCGTAAGAATGGGTGGTATAAAATGCAATATTCTGGTATGAACAAATACCCCCAAACTTAACTTTTGCTCGTCCCGAGCAAAACCAATTATTCACAAAAAAGAATCCTAACCGCACTTTCGCAGGGAACGCGATTGCACTGAGCGTGTGCAACAAGCCGTTAAACCTCTAGGTGTCCCTAGTAGGAGGAGTGTTGTCTCCTGAGGGTTTTCAGCGAATTACACACACAAAATCCCCTCAAGCTAGTGTCATAAGTTAACATCGATTCTACTCCTACAGTTTAGTATTTACGTTAGAAATTCTATCGTCCTAAGTTAGAAATATCCAACCCTAATGCTTCACATCTCCTATCTATTTAACCTTAGATCATATACGTTCCAAAAAAAGTTTAGAAAGATGTTGGTATCTCCTGAGTTTTCCTTCTAACAGTGTGGTCTTAAATCAGGGATTTTTATCAACTTTACAGAAAACATAAGTCTTATCTTTTATTTTTATCTTTTATACAAACATCGATTGTATACCCCTACGTGTGTGTATATTTGTACCCCTACACTCAAGAATTCAATTCAAGCTATAATACCCTTGTCCTAACACCTAATACTACTTCTTTTCATTAAGGATGGACGGATTTGCTCACACACCTTTCATGCGACTATTAATGCTTCTTGAGGCACTAACAGCCGATTACTGAGTATGTGAGCTTAAAGCGTAAATAGCAGTTTCCAGGTCTTGACTTTATTCTATTTTTCTTTTTCTTTTTCAAGACCGGATATATTTTTCAATATTGCTCTTTTGGTGTTTAGCTTTAAATACCATTTTTTCTTTCATACTAGGTTTTCAGGTAAGAGTATTTCTAGGTATCCTCTACTATCCCAAGTTTCAAGGTGCGTGTAAGTGCAGTTTGTAGGGTGTATACTTTCTAAATTTGAACTCAAGAAAAGAAACTATTTTTCAGACTTATCCTTCAGTAAAACTTCAATACTTTCCCCTCATCTTAACTTAACTCAAGAACTGAACTCAAGATTACCTACTTCTATAAAAAAAACTGTAAGGACGTATAATCACCAAGTTTAAATAGAATGAGGGTTATTTTTAAGATTTTCAATTCCTAAGCCTAGAATTTAGTTATTTCTAACATATCAACTAAACTTTCAGAATAAAAATCTAAGTTACCCTATTAGCTAACTTGACGACAAAGTTTTTATATTTTGGAAAATTTTCGATTTTTTATGGTTCTTTTTTTTATAAGGTATGCAAATGCAGAATATACAAATGAATGCGAAGGAAGAAAGCTTACCGAGCATACCCCCAAACTTAA
The DNA here is from genome assembly GCA_030015575.1 of Agapanthus africanus. NCBI lineage: Eukaryota > Viridiplantae > Streptophyta > Magnoliopsida > Asparagales > Amaryllidaceae > Agapanthus > Agapanthus africanus. Next base: position 197,909,452 of record CM057348.1, on the reverse strand, counting down.
ACTTGACAGTGCCCTCACTGTCAGGCTACACCAAGAGAGTCAAAATTGTCGGTGCTCTCCCTAAAAACAAATTATATACAAAACAAAAAGGAAAACAAAAAATATATACAAAAAAGGAGTCCCCCCCAAACTTAAGTAAAACAGTGTTTTCACTGTTAAGCGTTGAAGTTTAGGATTAGGGGGGAAAGAGAATAGTATCAATCTATACAAGGCCTTACACAGGCCAAAAGTTAACACCAACCATTCAAAGATTTTATCTCTATAATGTGCTGGTTGGTGAAAGAATGCGGAGAGGTAAGAAATGGAGAATACGCGAGACCGTATGGAGATAGAAGCGGGATACGGTCTCGGTATATGAGAAGAAGAATGGCGGAAGGGAGAAAGAAGTGGAATATGAACTTGAGGGTGGAAATGGATTGAATAAATTAGTACAATCTGTAATGATCGATGTGAAAAGATGGATTGTACTAATCTATCAATATGACGAGAAATTGGGTCAAATCCCTCAAGACTCGTGAGAAACCATGGGTACGCCGAACTTGGTAAACCAGACAATGGAAATGGAAGTGATACGGTTACTTGCAAGGTCGGAACGATGGAAAGGATGGAGGTAGGTGACTGAGGAAGGTTATCGGTTAAAGGTTCAGGAGGGTGTACACAGTCAATGAAAGGGATAGGATGAATTGGAAAATCTGACTCATCAACAAGAACCGTTTCATCCTCAAAAATATCCTCAAAATTCTCCTCAAAGTTAAGCACATCCATGCATTTATCCTCAAAATCTAGACGCATATGGGGTTCGGGAAAAACATTTAATGACTCGGGATGATGAATTGAAGAGAAAAACTCAGCCAAATCTATAGGTTCATCATCCAAAATATTCCCAGCATCAATATCCTCAATCAAGTGAAAATCAATTTTCTCAGACACCTCATCAAAAGTATGGATTTCAATTGATTCTGGTTCTAAGATGGAGGTGTAGAGGTCAAAAGGATTGGGATTGGTTTCACTCAAAAGGGACCCTTCACAACCGGGTAAATCAAATACTACAAAGTCGCACAACTCATTGATCATTCTATCTTCAATTGATAAATCATTTGGGATACTCGATAGACTTTCAAAACAGGAGTTGTGGGATTCAAGTTGAAATGGGTAGGTTTGATTTGGAAGGGTATATGGCTCATTCTCTCTACTCAAATTCTCAGCCTGTCCTACCGCCTCTTCATACATTGGAAAATTTGGAGCTAGTTGGAAACTAGCTACCGGGTCACTAGGTTGTATGAGGGCGGTCATGGACGCATTCAAATCCATCATCTGTTGGTGCGGCGCTACCCGAAAGTTTTCCAAAGACTGTTCCAGACTAGACATGGGTTGTGAAGGGGTTTCAGTAAAAGATTCAAAGTTGTTTGGATACTGAAAACTCCCAAATGGCGGTTCAGAGGCAATGTCTAGGGAAGGTGCAAAAATCGGGTAGGACTGGTAGGAATTGAATGGTTGGACAGGAGTAGGATCAACATTCGGATAAGAAGGTGAATGGAATTGTTGATCCCATGAATCTGTAGTGGTGAAAGGAGTGAAAGATCGGCTACAGGATTGTTCAATATGTTCAGCGATGGACAAAGGACGACTTGCAAAAGGGGTATCAACATAAGAGGGTGGGGGAGGTTGAAAAGGTTGATACAAAGTGGATTGCGGAATGCAAGTGTTTGTCCTAGACGCTTCTATGCGATCTTTCAGTGAAATTTTGGGCATGGAGGGGTCGTTCGAAATTCGACCAAAACAAGAACCGTAGGAAGTTATGTCTGGTTGTGGGTACCAAAGTTCAGCAAGAGTTTTGCGAGGTGGGGTACCCATGATATGAAGAGAGAAAGAAAGAAAGAAAGGCAGAGAAAAGGAGGGGAAAAAAGAATGTGATTTTTTTAGCTATTAACAAAAGATTGAAATATACACACAAAAAGAATCTGGACCAAAAAAGAAAACAATCAAGACACAAAAATATCACACACCTAATCGGTCTAGGGTTCACCTAGGTCAACTAGACCTGCTCTAGAACTTGATCGTCGAAGTAAAATTGTATCGAGAAACCGGCTCAAGATACACTGATCACGAGGCCAGGTAAGTGCAGAGATAAGGGGAAGTTTTCCGGCGCTTTCGCGAAGGTGCTTAATTAAGTAACCCTTTCTCTTTTGGCGGTTTCGCCGTTAACACTTTCCTAGACACCCCGTAAACAATATACCGTGAAGCGGTGTTCTAAACACAGTTAACTTCTCCTAGTGAGCGTGCAGTCCTTAAGGCTTAAAGTCTAGTTTCTTTTAAAATTTGTGCGGGTAAACGTTATGCTCAAGTTCGTGATTTGTGGGCTACGGAAAAGGTGATGAAATCCTTTACCGTATGTTGTGGGGTTCGCTTGCTCTTAAGTTCGTATTAATGTATGCAACGCGCAATTCAATAAAAATTCTATAAAGAATCAAAACAATTGTTTTTTAGTTTAAGCGCGGCACTGCAACAAATATGGGTTAGTCAATTTTTAGCGTTTGCTAGCGAACTTGCAAAAAATCCTGCAAAGAATAGTATATTGGATGTGTCGGATTTGAGAAGAAGATGTTAGTAAAGTACGTACCGTTAAGTTTTCGGGTTTAGAAAACCCCCATTGAATCAAATTCGGTAAGCTTAAAAAGTTCGCTTGCGCGGGTCAAACTACCCGGATCTTTGGCACTGTACTTTGCAATCACCTTAGCCTTGAACGTACACTTTGCTCCCCACAATCGCAGTTCACAAATCCGCAAAAATCTGCAGAAAATACAGTATGGTGGAATTCACAGAGAAGATAAAAGAAAAGAAAAAGGGGTGGAGAAAAAATTGGGCACAGAGGCCTCAATGGGACCGTGGAACCGCCGCTCAAGGCACCTTTTGACCGTGGTTCCGTAGTCAAAATGTTGACTTGGGGATTTGTCTTTGGTCAACGAACTCCACTTCTTCTCTTCTCCAAAATAAAAACCTCTGTTTTCTTTTTGGATTATTGTACTTGCTCCAGATTAGCCTGCACACTTGCACACAAAAATTATCAAAAATAACAAAAAGATTTTATTTTTTTATTTATAAATATATACAAAAAGAATATTAACCCGAATAACAAGAAAGAAAATACTCTACCGTCTCCCCGGCAATGGCGCCAGTTGATCGCACGCTTTTGGCGTGTCGGATGTTCAAAATTCTAAAGTTATAACCGCGATCAGGACGGTGTCGCTATGCAGCTAGCCGGTTGAGCACGGATCGATCCACAGGGAGATGGTTGTATGTCCGTTCGAGTCTTAGACGAGTCAATAAAGAATGTGTATATGTTTGTTCAATTCTATCCTAAGTGTTATATACAAGTATAATGTAACGTTTTGAAAATCGTTTCGGTGAAATTTCGAAAAAATCGGTAAAATAAGGGGGTTTTCTGTAAAAAGTCAAAATACAAATATCTTATTATAAAAATTAAATATACATATTCTAGCTATGTAATTGCTATTATTTGGTGTTTATTGAGCCGCTGGTGAAATTTCAAATTTTCTGAAAAAAATTATTTTATTATTATTTTAAGCCGCCACTAATACATTTAATTAGGGAAAATTACAAATTGGAATGAGTTGAAACAAATTTTGTGCATCATAAAACATTAAATAAAATTTGTTCATGTGGTTTTTGGAATGAAATCGTTTGCCAAAACGGTTTAGAAAATATTGAAGAAAAATGCTTATTTTGTGAAAATAAAAGGGTTTTGGTGCATATTGTATTGGTGTTTGGTGTTCATTGCTCCACACACACACCCTCTCATCCTCACCCACTCACATGGCCGGCCCCACCACCACATGACAGCAGCCCTCCCTCTCTCTTCACAATTCCCATCACATTCTCTCATCATTTAATAGAAAAAGGAATTGTAAAAAGGGTGTAATGAAGGGTTTTTTTGAAAAGATGCATTAAATAAGGTGGTTCTACACATACACCCACATTTCCACTCTCTTTATCTCTCCCATTTCCTGCACCATGGCCGAGCCTCCTCCATGATCAGCCCAAAAAAATCCTCCTCCTCATTTTGGCTCAAAAATCTTCTCATTTCCATTAAAATGCTTCCAAATTACCACTAATTCCTACTTAACTCCTAACCCTTTATTTCCTTGGCCAATCAAGTGTGGATCTTGGGCAATGAAGCTAGATTTGGGAGGCTAAGTTTCTTGTAGATCTACAAAATTGTGAGGTATAAATCTCAACCCATGTTTTCATTGTTGATAAATTATCTAAATCTAGCCTAATTAGGTATTATTGTGGTTTAATTTCTAGATTTGGAAATTCTAAGAGAAGGGTTTGAATTTAATTAAGGTTTTTATCATTAGTTTATGATTTTAATATGGAGATTAACATGTTAATAGAATGCTAAAACTAATCTAGTTGTTAGTTGCATTTTTGTTAATTTAAATTGTGTTAATTACGCTAATTTGCTAACTAGGTTTTTTATAATTGGTTAAATAATTAAGAGAAAAATGTGATTAGGGTATTCATAACATTATTAACATTATAAAATGTTGTTTAATGATTTAGTTCATGGAAATCCAAACTAGATTGTAGTTTGTGCATTTTTGCTATAAAATTGTTAAAATTTAGGTATTTTGTTAACTAGAATTTTAGGGTTTTTGGAATTTAACGAGATTAAATTATGGGAATTGTTTTTATGACTTATTTAAGATATTTAGTGAATATTGTGGCCTCTAGATTTGTTTAAACATCGAGTTTTGTACTAAAACGGGTAATTTTGCTTGTTAGTTTTTCGGAAAAATGACTTTTTAGGTAAAATTGGGGTTTTTGTGAGTTTTAACCTATTTTATATTAAAATTAGTGTTCGTGAATGTGCAAATGAGTGTATTTGGGTTTTTCTCGATGGTCTGGCGTTTGTACGCCGACGTCGAGGGTTTTTGGGTCGATTTGTGAAAGCAACCATAGGTTTTGACCTATGTGGGTTTCGTGCGTCGTTTTGGTCATAAGTCGGATTTTAATGCGATACGGTGCGTTATGATATGTAGGTAACCATGTGGACTTCGAGACGACTAGCAAGCGCGTGGCGACGTCGGCACCGGCGAGCGAGGACCAGGTGAGTAGATTTATATCTACGGGGAGAAGTCGGGTGGATGGCGTATAGCACCCCCGCAGTTCATGGTGATGTATACGGACACGTATACACATATATATATATTGGTTATATATTGTTTGAGTTATTGATGATAAATATGGATATTTGGTGTTCTTGGATGATTGAGTGTCGCGAAACCCTAGAGTAGCGGTCGCACCACACTTGCACACACCCACCCATACTTGCATACTTATATTATAATTTCTTATTGCATTATTAATATCATGCTGTTAGGACACCAGCACCATTACCGATGACGCGTATGTACCACGTACACTTACTTGCCGGCTCACACACATCTTCATCGGTAATTGACATGTCACGAACACTTTAGAAAATACTATTTCATTTGACATAGGTTGTTAGCTAATAGTTTAGACATGATATTAGTGTACTTGCCTTATATGCTAGTTAGACATTGTAGTTATTGCCTACTACTTCATGCATGTTATTATTCACTGTTGTGTCGCATTCATGGATTCTCATGCCTATATTCACTGTTTACATGCTATTGATGACTTGGATTCGGATTTCATGAGATTTCTTGGATTTGGAGGAAAACCGCAAAAACATAAATAAACCTTTTCTCCCTTTTAAAATAAAAAGTGCGGTTTTCCCATGATGTATGAGTCATCCACCATGAGTTTGCTGATGGATTTCGAGACCCGATTCGAGGAGTGGAGGAACCGTTTCGGGTACATGGTAGGCCCGGTATGGTACCCCGGGGCAAGAGGAATGTGGTGTTGACGTTGAGCCTGGCTGGGGAGCACTACCTACCGGTGATATTATCCGACACGTCGGATATCCGGAGGATACCGTCGTGGTGTTGAGATGGATGGTAGGGGCCGGTCTGGACTGACGGCGCCCTAGATATTGAGATTGAGACATTGATATTTCGAGACAGCGAGATTTATGTTTTGTGTCGATGCTAGACACTGTTGATACTAATTTCATTTATGATACATCAGTTTAAAAATACGAAGGAAATCTCACTAATTTATGAAAACAGTTTCTTCATTTACATGTATTCTGTTTCATGCATGCATACCTCATTCATATGATATATTGCTACCTGAGGCACAGACACGGGCACATGAGATTACACTCGGGTTAGATATTTACCCTAGCCTTGTTATAGGCTACATGTTATATACATTTTTGAGGCTATATTATGATCATTGACCTAGGATTGCGTTATTTATGCGATTTCTGTGCGTAGATGTTTTTCTATTCACGAGTTGGCAACTCACCCCCGTTGTGCCCCAGTTTCTTGCAGGTTTGCCGTACAGGTTTCTTTACGGCTTTGCGGGCTCAGTTTCATTCGGGTGACTTGCTAGTAGGTGGGTTTTTCTTGTATCGTACCCATCATATTACCTTGTATAATATTATTCCGTTGTATCTAGTAAATTCCATCAACCAAACATGTATTTATTGAGATAGAGACCAGTGTTGTTTATTCTTTCGACCTTAGAGTCGCTCGTTATATATTTGGTGGTTTTGAGTTTCCTTTTGAGTTTTGATCCTCGCCGTTGGCGTTGTATATTATATTGCTTGTGTGGTTGTGACCGTCGATTGACGAAGAGCTAGCTCCCGCTTGGGGATGCCTTTTTCTTGATTTCGTATACTATTCATGTTGTATCCCGTTTGGGGGCCAGTATTTACAAAGGAGACTCTGCCGAAATTTTCAGTAAAATTTTGATGTTTTAAAAAAACCGCATAGTTCGGCTTATGCTATTGAAATTACTTGCTTTAAGTTGGTTTTTCCTGCACTCTACTACTTTTCTTGGTTTGGATTTCTGGGTTTTCGGTTTACTTAGATCACGTACGCCTCGAGACGTTCGTAGTTTAAGTGCCGGTCATGTTCCGTACTTTCGGGTCGTGACAAAGTTGGTATCAGAGCGTTAGGTTTTAACCTTCGGAGCATAGGATGACCCTTGGTTGATGGAATAGGTGACTAAAGTAGAGTGACGTACCGTTGATATGTTCCGCGGCATATTTACGACACGCCACTCCACTTATGAAGCCTTAGGATGTACATTTCCTTGTTCAGTATTATATTCCTTCCTGATCTAGCCTCATCGGTACCAGTTTGGTTTTGCTGCTACGGTTATGGCAGGAAGAGCTACGGCTAGAGTTGCGGTCAGCACAAGCTCGTCACGAACGAGGACTGACCAGGGCATGATTCCGGCGACACACGATTGCGGAGATGTGTCTTTTTACTGTGTTTCCGCGCCACGAGCGTTTGGCGGATCGCCTTTATGAGGTTACTCGGATGTGCTGATCGACACTAGAGGATTGAGCCAATGATAGAGGCCAGCCAGATCTTGATGACCGTTGGTGTGTTGCTTACTCATGATGATTGAGGCACTGTTCAGCGTGCAGACGAGTGAGCTAGTTGTTGCTGCGAGTGACGAGATATCGCCCAATATGTTGGAGCTATTGCGGGACGAGTTGTACTAATAGATGCTAGAAGGTCGCTAGTCATCGAGGATGAATGACTAGGACATGTGGATCGTTCGCCTATCCCGATGCGAGGTCATCAGATAGATTGATTCCAGCTGGAGACGACTTCACGCGGAGACGTTGAGAGTCGACAGAGACGATCGAATGTCAGAAACCTATTATTCCAAGTTTAAAGTAGTCGGAAAGACATGCAGGCAATTCTATGGTCCCTCTAGAAGAATGAAACCCTAACTCGACTTAATGACCGTGTGAAAGCCTTTGAACCTTCGGGTTTGCGGCAGTTCTACGGTGCCATTAGTGAGGCTTGGGTTTGCCCTTCTACGGCTGGACCACCGATGCTGTGGTATGTACTCGATACTATTAAACTATGCCCAAGAGGTTGAGCTCTTGGGGGATTATGAGGTTTGACGACTCGGTCGGATGGCTCGACTTAATTCGGATGCTAGGTGGTGAGATGCATTTCTTGGGAGACTCCCGATACGAGGATAGCCGTTGGAGCCCAGTCTATGTAGCCATGATGAGACGATTCCGAAGCAGTCGACATTAGAGAAAGTGGAGCAAAGAGGTCCGTACAAGATCTGGATAAGACGACGTTCCACTCTGCCGACATCAGAGATGCGATACGCATGCCGAGGCAGAGTACTGGATATACCTTCCAGAAGGAGTCGCGATGGGTATGCAGCCGTTCTGGAGCAAGATGCAGATATAGGAAAAGACGATGACTTCCGGACAGTTGGCAGAGGCGAGACATGGAAGAGACCATGAGCAGGATTCCTTCCAGGACACTGCTGCAATGATACTTGCACCCAGGATCAGATGTGTCACGTACATTCAGAGAGCTAGAGGCCGACGCCAGTAATACGCTGTCTTACGAGTGGTCGCGATGATTGACCAAGAGATGACCAGAGAAGTGCCAGAACGGAATCGTCCCCGTTAGCACACCTGACAGGCTGATGAGCCGATGGACCGAAAGATTGGTAATTCACAGTGAAGACCTTGACTCAGGAGTGGTCATTGTTACGCACATCAGCAGGCCAGAGTTCATGATCATCGACGAGACGTCCCACTAGTGACCGCGACAGTTGGCCCGAGATTCTTAGAGGATGCACTTGAGCGGTACTATTCCGCCATACTAGATTTCGATGTTTTGGGGTGAATTATTCACATGATTTTGTCGTGATGATTGAGGATTTACGATTTTCGCACAGTCGTTGCACTTGATATCGTTTTCGTGCTTGGTTTCACATGTTTATGATTTTACGGTTTTAGACATTTGAGTTGATTTTGTGCGTATATACGCACACGATTTGGTTTTTGCACGCGGTATAGTTCATATATGCTTGCAGTGCAGTGTTACGTATATTGTGCATTTAGATGCACTGGACTTTGATTTCGATGGTGATGTTCGATATTTGTTTTGTGCACCTTGTGCACCTGATTTGATTTTGCGCATGTTCGGCACTTGATATTGGATTTCATGATTTCGTGCACGATGGATGCACCTGATTTGGATTTTCGCGCATGTTGGGCGCATGTTTTGAAGTGTAATTTTGGTGCACACCAGATGCACTAAATCGAGATTCTTCGTGCATGTCAGATGCACCTGATTTTGCTGTCAGGCACACATGTTGCCTACGACAGATGTTCGTGCACACCCGATGCACTTAGATGTTGTTTTTGTGCATATGCATGGTACATATTTGGATTTTGATTTCCGCGCGCACAAGACGCGCGTAGTATTCATACGCGTATTTTGGGATTGATTTTTCTTATAGAGCAGTACGTTTTTATGATATTGCTATGTGTTTTCGTACTGAGCAGGGCTAGTCAGAGGACAGTACCTGAATATATTTTACATGTATAGTTTCGAGTTATGTCATATTGGTTTTGTATTGGATTTGACATTTGTGTCTTTACCATGACTCCGATGATTGCGGGATGCTTGACGGAGTTTTAATTTTGAGTTATATGCTCATTTTTCATGCGCACGCGCTGCGCTACAATTTGTTTTATGTATTTACGATTCGGAACCCCGACGACTTGATGGTTTTGGCTTAGATGTTTTACTATTTGGGGGGAGTTTTAATTTAAATTCGGGGACCGAATTTCTTTAACGGGGGAAGATTGTAACGTTTTGAAAATCGTTTCGGTGAAATTTCGAAAAAATCGGTAAAATAAGGGGGTTTTCTGTAAAAAGTCAAAATACAAATATCTTATTATAAAAATTAAATATACATATTCTAGCTATGTAATTGCTATTATTTGGTGTTTATTGAGCCGCTGGTGAAATTTCAAATTTTCTGAAAAAAATTATTTTATTATTATTTTAAGCCGCCACTAATACATTTAATTAGGGAAAATTATAAATTCGAATGAGTTGAAACAAATTTTGTGCATCATAAAACATTAAATAAAATTTGTTCATGTGGTTTTTGGAATGAAATCGTTTGCCAAAACGGTTTAGAAAATATTGAAGAAAAATGCTTATTTTGTGAAAATAAAAGGGTTTTGGTGCATATTGTATTGGTGTTTGGTGTTCATTGCTCCACACACACACCCTCTCATCCTCACCCACTCACATGGCCGGCCCCACCACCACATGACAGCAGCCCTCCCTCTCTCTTCACAATTCCCATCACATTCTCTCATCATTTAATAGAAAAAGGAATTGTAAAAAGGGTGTAATGAAGGGTTTTTTTTGAAAAGATGCATTAAATAAGGTGGTTCTACACATACACCCACATTTCCACTCTCTTTCTCTCTCCCATTTCCTGCACCATGGCCGAGCCTCCTCCATGATCAGCCCAAAAAAATCCTCCTCCTCATTTTGGCTCAAAAATCTTCTCATTTCCATTAAAATGCTTCCAAATTACCACTAATTCCTAGTTAACTCCTAACCCTTTATTTCCTTGGCCAATCAAGTGTGGATCTTGGGCAATGAAGCTAGATTTGGGAGGCTACGTTTCTTGTAGATCTACAAAATTGTGAGGTATAAATCTCAACCCATGTTTTCATTGTTGATAAATTATCTAAATCTAGCCTAATTAGGTATTATTGTGGTTTAATTTCTAGATTTGGAAATTCTAAGAGAAGGGTTTGAATTTAATTAGGGTTTTTATCATTAGTTTATGATTTTAATACGGAGATTAACATGTTAATAGAATGCTAAAACTAATCTAGTTGTTAGTTGCATTTTTGTTAATTTAAATTGTGTTAATTACGCTAATTTGCTAACTAGGTTTTTTATAATTGGTTAAATAATTAAGAGAAAAATGTGATTAGGGTATTCATAACATTATTAACATTATAAAATGTTGTTTAATGATTTAGTTCATGGAAATCCAAACTAGATTGTAGTTTGTGCATTTTTGCTATAAAATTGTTAAAATTTAGGTATTTTGTTAACTAGAATTTTAGGGTTTTTGGAATTTAACGAGATTAAATTATGGGAATTGTTTTTATGACTTATTTAAGATATTTAGTGAATATTGTGGCCTCTAGATTTGTTTAAACATCGAGTTTTGTACTAAAACGGGTAATTTTGCTTGTTAGTTTTTCGGAAAAATGACTTTTTAGGTAAAATTGGGGTTTTTGTGAGTTTTAACCTATTTTATATTAAAATTAGTGTTCGTGAATGTGCAAATGAGTGTATTTGGGTTTTTCTCGATGGTCTGGCGTTTGTACGCCGACGTCGAGGGTTTTTGGGTCGATTTGTGAAAGCAACCATAGGTTTTGACCTATGTGGGTTTCGTGCGTCGTTTTGGTCATAAGTCGGATTTTAATGCGATACGGTGCGTTATGATATGTAGGTAACCATGTGGACTTCGAGACGACTAGCAAGCGCGTGGCGACGTCGGCACCGGCGAGCGAGGACCAGGTGAGTAGATTTATATCTACGGGGAGAAGTCGGGTGGATGGCGTATAGCACCCCCGCAGTTCATGGTGATGTATACGGACACGTATACACATATATATATATTGGTTATATATTGTTTGAGTTATTGATGATAAATATGGATATTTGGTGTTCTTGGATGATTGAGTGTCGCGAAACCCTAGAGTAGCGGTCGCACCACACTTGCACACACCCACCCATACTTGCATACTTATATTATAATTTCTTATTGCATTATTAATATCATGCTGTTAGGACACCAGCACCATTACCGATGACGCGTATGTACCACGTACACTTACTTGCCGGCTCACACACATCTTTATCGGTAATTGACATGTCACGAACACTTTAGAAAATACTATTTCATTTGACATAGGTTGTTAGCTAATAGTTTAGACATGATATTAGTGTACTTGCCTTATATGCTAGTTAGACATTGTAGTTATTGCCTACTACTTCATGCATGTTATTATTCACTGTTGTGTCGCATTCATAGATTCTCATGCCTATATTCACTGTTTACATGCTATTGATGACTTGGATTCGGATTTCATGAGATTTCTTGGATTTGGAGGAAAACCGCAAAAACATAAATAAACCTTTTCTCCTTTTTAAAATAAAAAGTGCGGTTTTCCCATGATGTATGAGTCATCCACCATGAGTTTGCTGATGGATTTCGAGACCCGATTCGAGGAGTGGAGGAACCGTTTCGGGTACATGGTGGGCCCGGTATGGTACCCCGGGGCAAGAGGAATGTGGTGTTGACGTTGAGCCTGGCTGGGGAGCACTACCTACCGGTGATATTATCCGACACGTCGGATATCCGGAGGATACCGTCGTGGTCTTGAGATGGATGGTAGGGGCCGGTCTGGACTGACGGCGCCCTAGATATTGAGATTGAGACATTGATATTTCGAGACAGTGAGATTTATGTTTTGTGTCGATGCTAGGCACTGTTGATACTAATTTCATTTATGATACCTCAGTTTAAAAATACGAAGGAAATCTCACTAATTTATGAAAACAGTTTCTTCATTTACATGTATTCTGTTTCATGCATGCATACCTCATTCATATGATATATTGCTACCTGAGGCACAGACACGGGCACATGAGATTACACTCGGGTTAGATATTTACCCTAGCCTTGTTATAGGCTACATGTTATATACATTTTTGAGGCTATATTATGATCATTGACCTAGGATTGCGTTATTTATGCGATTTCTGTGCGTAGATGTTTTTCTATTCACGAGTTGGCAACTCACCCCCGTTGTGCCCCAGTTTCTTGCAGGTTTGCCGTACAGGTTTCTTTACGGCTTTGCAGGCTCAGTTTCATTCGGGTGACTTGCTAGTAGGTGGGTTTTTCTTGTATCGTACCCATCATATTACCTTGTATAATATTATTCCGTTGTATCTAGTAAATTCCATCAACCAAACATGTATTTATTGAGATAGAGACCAGTGTTGTTTATTCTTTCGACCTTAGAGTCGCTCGTTATATATTTGGTGGTTTTGAGTTTCCTTTTGAGTTTTGATCCTCGCCGTTGGCGTTGTATATTATATTGCTTGTGTGGTTGTGACCGTCGATTGACGAAGAGCTAGCTCCCGCTTGGGGATGCCTTTTTCTTGATTTCGTATACTATTCATGTTGTATCCCGTTTGGGAGCCAGTATTTACAAAGGAGACTCTGCCGAAATTTTCAGTAAAATTTTGATGTTTTAAAAAAACCGCATAATTCGGCTTATGCTATTGAAATTACTTGCTTTAAGTTGGTTTTTCCTGCACTCTACTACTTTTCTTGGTTTGGATTTCTGGGTTTTCGGTTTACTTAGATCACGTACGCCTCGAGACGTTCGTAGTTTAAGTGCCGGTCATGTTCCGTACTTTCGGGTCGTGACAAAGTTGGTATCAGAGCGTTAGGTTTTAACATTCGGAGCGTAGGATGACCCTTGGTTGATGGAATAGGTGACTAAAGTAGAGTGACGTACCGTTGATATGTTCCGCGGCATATTTACGACACGCCACTCCACTTATGAAGCCTTAGGATGTACATTTCCTTGTTCAGTATTATATTCCTTCCTGATCTAGCCTCATCGGTACCAGTTTGGTTTTGCTGCTACGGTTATGGCAGGAAGAGCTACGGCTAGAGTTGCGGTCAGCACAAGCTCGTCACGAACGAGGACTGACCAGGGCATGATTCCGGCGACACACGATTGCGGAGATGTGTCTTTTTACTGTGTTTCCGCGCCACGAGCGTTTGGCGGATCGCCTTTATGAGGTTACTCGGATGTGCTGATCGACACTAGAGGATTGAGCCAATGATAGAGGCCAGCCAGATCTTGATGACCGTTGGTGTGTTGCTTACTCATGATGATTGAGGCACTGTTCAGCGTGCAGACGAGTGAGCTAGTTGTTGCTGCGAGTGACGAGATATCGCCCAATATGTTGGAGCTATTGCGGGACGAGTTGTACTAATAGATGCTAGAAGGTCGCTAGTCATCGAGGATGAATGACTAGGACATGTGGATCGTTCGCCTACCCCGATGCGAGGTCATCAGATAGATTGATTCCAGCTGGAGACGACTTCACGCGGAGACGTTGAGAGTCGACAGAGACGATCGAATGTCAGAAACCTATTATTCCAAGTTTAAAGTAGTCGGAAAGACATGCAGGCAATTCTATGGTCCCTCTAGAAGAATGAAACCCTAACTCGACTTAATGACCGTGTGAAAGCCTTTGAACCTTCGGGTTTGCGGCAGTTCTACGGCGCCATTAGTGAGGCTTGGGTTTGCCCTTCTACGGCTGGACCACCAATGCTGTGGTATGTACTCGATACTATTAAACTATGCCCAAGAGGTTGAGCTCTTGGGGGATTATGAGGTTTGACGACTCGGTCGGATGGCTCGACTTAATTCGGATGCTAGGTGGTGAGATGCATTTCTTGGGAGACTCCCGATACGAGGATAGCCGTTGGAGCCCAGTCCATGTAGCCATGATGAGACGATTCCGAAGCAGTCGACATTAGAGAAAGTGGAGGAAAGAGGTCCGTACAAGATCTGGATAAGACGACGTTCCACTCTGCCGACATCAGAGATGCGATACGCATGCCGAGGCAGAGTACTGGATATACCTTCCAGAAGGAGTCGCGATGGGTATGCAGCCGGTTTGGAGCAAGATGCAGATATAGGAAAGGACGATGACTTCCGGACAGTTGGCAGAGGCGAGACATGGAAGAGACCATGAGCAGGATTCCTTCCAGGACACTGCTGCAATGATACTTGCACCCAGGATCAGATGTGTCACGTACATTCAGAGAGCTAGAGGCCGACGCCAGTAATACGCTGTCTTACGAGTGGTCGCGATGATTGACCAAGAGATGACCATAGAAGTGCCAGAACGGAATCGTCCCCGTTAGCACACCTGACAGGCTGATGAGCCGATGGACCGAAAGATTGGTAATTCACAGTGAAGACCTTGACCCAGGAGTGGTCATTGTTATGTACACCAGCAGGCCAGAGTTCATGATCATCGACGAGACGTCCCACTAGTGACCGCGACAGTTGGCCCGAGATTCTTAGAGGATGCACTTGAGCGGTACTATTCCGCCATACTAGATTTCGATGTTTTGGGGTGAATTATTCACATGATTTTGTCGTGATGATTGAGGATTTACGATTTTCGCACAGTCGTTGCACTTGATATCGTTTTCGTGCTTGGTTTCACATGTTTATGATTTTACGGTTTTAGACATTTGAGTTGATTTTGTGCGTATATACGCACACGATTTGGTTTTTGCACGCGGTATAGTTCATATATGCTTGCAGTGCAGTGTTACGTATATTGTGCATTTAGATGCACTGGACTTTGATTTCGATGGTGATGTTCGATATTTGTTTTGTGCACCTTGTGCACCTGATTTGATTTTGCGCATGTTCGGCACTTGATATTGGATTTCATGATTTCGTGCACGATGGATGCACCTGATTTGGATTTTCGCGCATGTTGGGCGCATGTTTTGAAGTGTAATTTTGGTGCACACCAGATGCACTAAATCGAGATTCTTCGTGCATGTCAGATGCACCTGATTTTGCTGTCAGGCACACATGTTGCCTACGACAGATGTTCGTGCACCCCCGATGCACTTAGATGTTGTTTCTGTGCATATGCATGGCACATATTTGGATTTTGATTTCCGCGCGCACAAGACGCGCGTAGTATTCATACGCGTATTTTGGGATTGATTTTTCTTATAGAGCAGTACGTTTTTATGATATTGCTATGTGTTTTCGTATTGAACAGGGCTAGTCAGAGGACAGTACCTGAATATATTTTACATGTATAGTTTCGAGTTATGTCATATTGGTTTTGTATTGGATTTGACATTTGTGTCTTTACCATGACTCCGATGATTGCGGGATGCTTGACGGAGTTTTAATTTTGAGTTATATGCTCATTTTTCATGCGCACGCGCTGCGCTACAATTTGTTTTATGTATTTACGATTCGGAACCCCGACGACTTGATGGTTTTGGCTTAGATGTTTTAGTATTTGGGAAGAGTTTTAATTTAAATTCGGGGACCGAATTTCTTTAAGGGGGGAAGATTGTAACGTTTTGAAAATCGTTTCGGTGAAATTTCGAAAAAATCGGTAAAATAAGGGGGTTTTCTGTAAAATGTCAAAATACAAATATCTTATTATAAAAATTAAATATACATATTCTAGCTATATAATTGCTATTATTTGGTGTTTATTGAGCCGCTGGTGAAATTTCAAATTTTCTGAAAAAAATTATTTTATTATTATTTTAAGCCGCCACTAATACATTTAATTAGGGAAAATTACAAATTGGAATGAGTTGAAACAAATTTTGTGCATCATAAAACATTAAATAAAATTTGTTCATGTGGTTTTTGGAATGAAATCGTTTGCCAAAACGGTTTAGAAAATATTGAAGAAAAATACTTATTTTGTGAAAATAAAAGGGTTTTGGTGCATATTGTATTGGTGTTTGGTGTTCATTGCTCCACACACACACCCTCTCATCCTCACCCACTCACATGGCCGGCCCCACCACCACATGACAGCAGCCCTCCCTCTCTCTTCACAATTCCCATCACATTCTCTCATCATTTAATAGAAAAAGGAATTGTAAAAAGGGTGTAATGAAGGGTTTTTTTGAAAAGATGCATTAAATAAGGTGGTTCTACACATACACCCACATTTCCACTCTCTTTCTCTCTCCCATTTCCTGCACCATGGCCGAGCCTCCTCCATGATCAGCCCAAAAAAATCCTCCTCCTCATTTTGGCTCAAAAATCTTCTCATTTCCATTAAAATGCTTCCAAATTACCACTAATTCCTAGTTAACTCCTAACCCTTTATTTCCTTGGCCAATCAAGTGTGGATCTTGAGCAATGAAGCTAGATTTGGGAGGCTAAGTTTCTTGTAGATCTACAAAATTGTGAGGTATAAATCTCAACCCATGTTTTCATTGTTGATAAATTATCTAAATCTAGCCTAATTAGGTATTATTGTGGTTTAATTTCTAGATTTGGAAATTCTAAGAGAAGGGTTTGAATTTAATTAGGGTTTTTATCATTAGTTTATGATTTTAATATGGAGATTAACATGTTAATAGAATGCTAAAACTAATCTAGTTGTTAGTTGCATTTTTGTTAATTTAAATTGTGTTAATTACGCTAATTTGCTAACTAGGTTTTTTATAATTGGTTAAATAATTAAGAGAAAAATGTGATTAGGGTATTCATAACATTATTAACATTATAAAATGTTGTTTAATGATTTAGTTCATGGAAATCTAAACTAGATTGTAGTTTGTGCATTTTTGCTATAAAATTGTTAAAATTTAGGTATTTTGTTAACTAGAATTTTAGGGTTTTTGGAATTTAACGAGATTAAATTATGGGAATTGTTTTTATGACTTATTTAAGATATTTAGTGAATATTGTGGCCTCTAGATTTGTTTAAACATCGAGTTTTGTACTAAAACGGGTAATTTTGCTTGCTAGTTTTTCGGAAAAATGACTTTTTAGGTAAAATTGGGGTTTTTGTGAGTTTTAACCTATTTTATATTAAAATTAGTGTTCGTGAATGTGCAAATGAGTGTATTTGGGTTTTTCTCGATGGTCTGGCGTTTGTACGCCGACGTCGAAGGTTTTTGGGTTGATTTGTGAAAGCAACCATAGGTTTTGACCTATATGGGTTTCGTGCGTCGTTTTGGTCATAAGTCGGATTTTAATGCGATACGGTGCGTTATGATATGTAGGTACCCATGTAGACTTCGAGACGACAAGCAAGCGCGTGGCGACGTCGGCACCGGCGAGCGAGGACCAGGTGAGTAGATTTATATCTACGGGGAGAAGTCGGGTGGATGGCGTATAGCACCCCCGCAGTTCATGGTGATGTATACGGACACGTATACACATATATATATATTGGTTATATATTGTTTGAGTTATTGATGATAAATATGGATATTTGGTGTTCTTGGATGATTGAGTGTCGCGAAACCCTAGAGTAGCGGTCGCACCACACTTGCACACACCCACCCATACTTGCATATTTATATTATAATTTCTTATTGCATTATTAATATCATGCTGTTAGGACACCAGCACCATTACCGATGACGCGTATGTACCACGTACACTTACTTGCCGGCTCACACACATCTTCATCGGTAATTGACATGTCACGAACACTTTAGAAAATACTATTTCATTTGACATAGGTTGTTAGCTAATAGTTTAGACATGATATTAGTGTACTTGCCTTATATGCTAGTTAGACATTGTAGTTATTGCCTACTACTTCATGCATGTTATTATTCACTGTTGTGTCGCATTCATGGATTCTCATGCCTATATTCACTGTTTACATGCTATTGATGACTTGGATTCGGATTTCATGAGATTTCTTGGATTTGGAGGAAAACCGCAAAAACATAAATAAACCTTTTCTCCCTTTTAAAATAAAAAGTGCGGTTTTCCCATGATGTATGAGTCGTCCACCATGAGTTTGCTGATGGATTTCGAGACCCGATTCGAGGAGTGGAGGAACCGTTTCGGGTACATGGTGGGCCCGGTATGGTACCCCGGGGCAAGAGGAATGTGGTGTTGACGTTGAGCCTGGCTGGGGAGCACTACCTACCGGTGATATTATCCGACACGTCGGATATCCGGAGGATACCGTCGTGGTCTTGAGATGGATGGTAGGGGCCGGTCTGGACTGACGGCGCCCTAGATATTGAGATTGAGACATTGATATTTCGAGACAGTGAGATTTATGTTTTGTGTCGATGCTAGGCACTGTTGATACTAATTTCATTTATGATACCTCAGTTTAAAAATACGAAGGAAATCTCACTAATTTATGAAAACAGTTTCTTCATTTACATGTATTCTGTTTCATGCATGCATACCTCATTCATATGATATATTGCTACCTGAGGCACAGACACGGGCACATGAGATTACACTCGGGTTAGATATTTACCCTAGCCTTGTTATAGGCTACATGTTATATACATTTTTGAGGCTATATTATGATCATTGACCTAGGATTGCGTTATTTATGCGATTTCTGTGCGTAGATGTTTTTCTATTCACGAGTTGGCAACTCACCCCCGTTGTGCCCCAGTTTCTTGCAGGTTTGCCGTACAGGTTTCTTTACGGCTTTGCAGGCTCAGTTTCATTCGGGTGACTTGCTAGTAGGTGGGTTTTTCTTGTATCGTACCCATCATATTACCTTGTATAATATTATTCCGTTGTATCTAGTAAATTCCATCAACCAAACATGTATTTATTGAGATAGAGACCAGTGTTGTTTATTCTTTCGACCTTAGAGTCGCTCGTTATATATTTGGTGGTTTTGAGTTTCCTTTTGAGTTTTGATCCTCGCCGTTGGCGTTGTATATTATATTGCTTGTGTGGTTGTGACCGTCGATTGACGAAGAGCTAGCTCCCGCTTGGGGATGCCTTTTTCTTGATTTCGTATACTATTCATGTTGTATCCCGTTTGGGGGCCAGTATTTACAAAGGAGACTCTGCCGAAATTTTCAGTAAAATTTTGATGTTTTAAAAAACCCGCATAATTCGGCTTATGCTATTGAAATTACTTGCTTTAAGTTGGTTTTTCCTGCACTCTACTACTTTTCTTGGTTTGGATTTCTGGGTTTTCGGTTTACTTAGATCACGTACGCCTCGAGACGTTCGTAGTTTAAGTGCCGGTCATGTTCCGTACTTTCGGGTCGTGACATATAAAGTTGTTAAGAAAAAGATACGAAAGTGTAAGCTAAGGAAATCCGCACTCAAAACCTTTGTGCCGAGTCTTGACCAATTGAAGCTAGAGCAATCGGCAACAACGTGGATTAGGGGATTTAAGCACGGTATTCGTGGAATCCGGCTTATTTACCCTTGTCCTTCCGTTCTTGTCTCTTGCTTTCGCCTCCGGCCAAACCGAACGCAACCGTCGCGGTTAGGAATCACCGTTACCTTGGTAGGGTAGGGTGCCTAACGGAGCGCTTGCGTAACGTTTGGGTGGAGTTCAAAGGAAAATAACGGGAAAAGGAAATGGGGAATGAAACCTTAACTTACAATATTGTATTTATTCTTAACAACAACATATTACAACCATTCACAAAACGAACCAAAAAGAGCAAAAGAAAAGATAAACAAAGAAAAGAAAAGATTACAAGAAAGTAATTAAAAGTGCATGGAATTTAAGTGCATGAAAGTAAAGCATGAATGTAAAGCAAGTAATAAAAAGTAGGAAAGAAATAAGCAAGAAAGAGAACTAGAAACCATGGAACAAGTTACACACCATGGGTTTAATAACCCAAACTTAAACTTGCAAGCTCAATTAAGAGGTTGCAAGATCAAGAGAGAGCTAAAAACCCAAGGCAAAATGAAGCACAAAAGAGACTTTTATTCCTTCCAAAATGATACAACCCTTGAGATCAAATACCAACCCTTAAACCTTCAAGCTCAATGAAGAGGTTGAAAGATCAAGAGAGAGCAAGGATCTCAAGGGGAATCTAAGCAAAAGAATGATACAAAATAACCCTCATCTTCATTTAACATCCACTCAAAAGCTCTCACAACAATTTAATGGAGGAAAGATGATGAAGAAGAAGAAGTTAAACTAAAAACTAACAAAAAGAGGGTATAAGAATTCATCCCATGGCTTGGCAAGTTCTGGGCTATTTATAGGCTGCGTGCTGAAACCCTAGGGCCACATTCTGACCCTACAAGAAAAGACCAAACTGCCCCTAAAAACGTTTTAGTTGAAGAGTCTATTAGGCCGCGGATCAGCGGCCTAACCCCCGTGTTGGCCGCGGATCCGCGCCGTCTTGATGGGTTAGGTGACGAGATTTTGTCAGTTTCCCTGGTTTGCTGTCTTATGTTGTTCTACATGTACCAAATTGCAAATTGCTTCCACAATTGCTTCAGATTTGCAACGGTCCAAAATGGCATAAAAAATAATACTTTTGACCTTTTCTCTCTCGAGCTCCGCGCACCCATTGATTCTTGTACTGCCCCCCTCGTGCTCTGTGCTTGTCCGAGACACGAATGACCACTGTCATATGTCTTTTCTCTGGAACTGGTACGCGGCACTGGACGGATACGGATGACCGGAACCCGGCTTTTATCTGCTGTCAACAGATGTTTTGTATTTTGGCGTAACAGTGGAGATTTTGTATCAATTGCGTTATTTTGGACTAGAAAACTGTGGCCTGTAAATATGTAGCAAACAAAGATTAAAAGCACCTGCCTATAAACAAACGAGCGTAAGAATGGGCGATATAAAATGCAATATTCTGGTATGAACAATTACCGTGCTTTGAATCTTCCATACTGAATCATTTCAGTATGGTGTTGATGTACCTGGATTGTGAAAGTCCCAACATCCTCTTAGATCTATCACGATAGATCTGAATCCCTAGAATGTAAGAGGCATCACCCAGGTCTTTCATGAAGAACCTTTGTGACAAGAATCCTTTGACTGATTGTCGCATTGGAATGTCATTTCCTATCAAGAGAATGTCATCCACGTACAAGACGAGGAATACAATAGTTCTTACTACAATCTTACTATAGATGCATGGTTTATTTGGAATTTTGATAAAGTCAAATTCTTTGACCGTCTCATCAAAACATACGTTCCAATTCCGCGATGCCTGCTTTAATCCATAAATGGATTTAAGCAACTTGCACACTTTCTCGCTGCTCCCACTCTGAATGAAACCCTCTGGCTAATCCATATAGATGCACTCTTCCAAATTTCCATTTAGAAAAGCGGTCTTTACGTCCATCTGCCAAATCTCATAATCGTGGAAGGCGGCAATGGTAAGAAGGATCTGAATGGATTTGAGCATAGCCACTGGAGAAAAGGTTACATCATAGTCCAAACCTGGTCTTTGACGAAAACCTTTTGCAACAAGTCTAGCCTTATAGGTTTCAACCTGTCCATCTACACCAATCTTCTTTCCGAAGATCCATTTGCAGCCTACGAGTTTTACCTCTTCTGGAGAAATATCCAAAGTCCATACTTTGTTGGTGTACATGGACTCCATCTCGGTCCACATTGCATCCAGCCATTTTACCAAGTCTTCGCTCTGAATGACTTGTTGGAAGCTAGTTGGCTCACCATTGTCAATGATGCAATCCTCTCTATCCCCGTCTACGAGAAAACTGTAGTATCTCTCAGGAGGATGAAACAGCCTACTACTCCTGCAGAGTGTCATGGGGATGTCCTGTTCTTTTGAAACTTCTGGTTCCACCATGATTTCAGTAATAGTATTTGGTTCCAGAATTTCTTCCAGTTCTATTGCGCTCCCACTTATCTCTTTTTCTAAAAATTGAGTTTCCAAGAAGTGGTCATGACGATAAACAAAAATCTTTTGTTCCTCTGCGTAATAGAAAAGATACCCCCCTGGAGTTCCTTGGGTATCCCACAAACTTACACAGTACTGAGCGTGCCTTGAGCTTGTCCGCATGCTGCTTTTTAAAAAAAGATGGACATCTCTATATCTTCAGATACTGAAGATAGGGTTTCTTCCTACTCCACATCTGATATGGTGTGGTAGGCACAATCTTGGTAGGAACCTTGTTCAAAAGATATGCAGCAGATTCTAGTGCATAGCCTCAGAAGGATCGCGATAACTTAGCGTTACTTATCATGGAACGTACCATATCCAATAAGGTTCGGTTCTGCCTTTCCGATACACCATTATGTTGTGGTGTGTATGGAGGAGTAAGTTGAGAGAGAATTCCATTCTCTTTTAAGTAATCCAGTAACTCGGCACTTAAGTATTCACCACCTCGATCAGATCTTAGTGTCTTGATACTTTTTCCGGTTTGTTTTTCCACTTCATTCTTATATTCTCAGAATTTTTCAAAGGCCTCGGATTTATATTTCATCAAGAAGACATGTCCATACTTAGAGAAATCATCCGTAAAAGTAATAAAATAGGAATAACCACTTCTTACATGTGTAGACATTGGACCACACACGTCGCTGTCTATGAGTCGGAAGAGCTCGCTCGCTCTTACTCCGTGTCCAGTGAACGGAGTCTTTCTCATCTTTCCTTTGAGACATGATTGACAAGTTGCATAAGATTGATATTTGAACAAATCCAAATATCCCTCTTTATTTAACTTAGTCAACCGTGTTTCATTGATGTGATCCAGTTTACAATGTCATAAGAAAGCTTGATTTAATTCTGGAGACTTTCTTTTATGTGTTTTGGACGTTGAAAACTTGCAATTGGTTTAATACGTATATACTGTTGTTTAGTGTACCTGACCCAATCAAATCATGATTAAGGTGGATGTTTACGACATCGTTTACAAATGTAAAATCATAACCATCTTTAGATAACAAAGATACAGAAATGATATTACAAGTCAAACTAGGTACACAAAAACAGTGGCGCAAAACCAAAATATGTCTACTTGTCAATCCTAAGTGATATTCCCCTACGGACACAGCATCCATGCTCGCTCGGTTATCAACCCTGAGGGTCATATCACCCGCCTTCAAAACTCTATGGATTCTCAGTGCCTATAAAGAATTACAGATATGAGATCCTGATCCGGTATCCAATACCCAGGAAGTAAAGTTGATTGAAAGACAGTTTTCAATCACAAACTGTCATGACCCGAATATTTCGACTCGTGACCGGCACTTAACCACACAACGTCTACAGGCGTAACGCGACTAAGTAAGCCGAACCCAGAAATCAAAAACCATTTAAAAGTAGTGAGTGTTGAAAACATTCAATTAAACATTTAGAAAACCTTAAATAGTTCAATAAAGTTCCTTTTTAAAGTTAAATTATCCTTATAATAATTTTGGCAGCATTTCCTTTGTAAAAGTAACCCCGAAATCGAGTACAAAACAGGGTATAAGTAAAAAAATGAGATCTAATGAAATAAAGCATCCCCAAACGGGAGCAATCATGCCCAACGGAGGAAACCATCACCACAAGAGTAATATATGACGCCGTAGCGAAGAATGAGCAATAAGTAAACATCACAGAATAATAAACTGCAGATATAAACAGTCGGCTTCCACGAGCTCGACACCAGAATACAAATAATATACATCATCATCCTCACACTGTCTCTAAGTCAAGTACATATATGGTAGATGGAGAATACAAGATACAAAAGAGTGTACAATAAAAGTAACCAGATACCATAACCCACCTAATAGCAAAATAGCTCTCGCACCAGCTGCAGTGGTATCTGTAGCCAAAAGATGCAAAAGGCAGCCTGCCGCGACTACTCTGAGGGGCAACCTGCAAGTACTGTGGCACAACGGGGGTGAGTTGCCAACTCGTGAATAGAGATAACATATAAAGGTAATCGCGAGCATGCACGTACTGCGCTACTCTATCATATGCCAGCAGGTAAAAATCTATATGCGACAAGCAGTAGGTGCAATAATCATGCAAGTGCTATGTCAGGTAAAATAACTACAGGATGAGATACATGATAGTCAATTCTGAGCATGGGATAAACAACATCTACACGGAATATCAATCGTGGAAAAATAATCGGTGCCCAAAACTGCACCCAAATCCCAAATAAACTCAGGCGCCGGCACTCTCCTTGGCCCTCAAATCCTGTAAATCTCTGAGAATCACGAGTGCCCAACATCGGCACTCAAAATATCATAAAATACTTGTGTCCAACATCGACACGCAAATCCTCATATATCGGGCTCCGTAAGTCCGGGTCAGCCCACGGGCTCCGTCTGCGGTATCGGCCCTCGGCCCCGGCAGTACGGATCATCCCGCATCCATCTCTCGACTCTGGTCGGTATCCTCCGGATAACCGCCAGGTCCAACCAATCACCGGTAGGTACTCGCCCACCTCCAGGCTCAATTGGCAAAGTCCATCGATCATCTTGCCGAGGGGAACCATACCGGGTCCACCACGAACCCGCAAACGGATCATCCAATACCTCGAATCGGGTTTCAAGCACAAGTCTCAGCACCGAGAAAACGCGTGGTGGACGCACCAAAATATCCTATCACGAGGAACCGGGTTTTCAAATAGTGCATCTTTTCTCAAATAATCCCACGGTCCTCAAAACAGAAATCACATGAAAATCCAACACCAATAAGTAAATCAAATGCGATGTGCTATGCACATCAAGCCATAATATAGGTACAAGGGAGAAACCGCTTTTTAAAATAGTTTCAGTTTTCAAAGATATCGTGCAGCTCCCAATTCTATGAAAATCATATCGAATCATATGTGAAATGAACTACAGCAATATAATCATGGCAATTCTATAGTGAGTGTGTCATGGCAATTACTAACGGTGTGTGTGTAACATGCAGATTAGTGCTCGTGCAACATGAACCGTTGGTAATAGTGCGGTGTTCTATCAATTCTAAGTTTACATACAGATAGCAGAGAATGCAGTATGCAACAACAGTATACATGACAGTCAATGGGGTAAATGCAACATATAGCTATAAGGTCCTATCAGCCCTGACGCATAACGCCATGCGGGCGATATCCCCGTAGATGTTAAATCTACTCACCGAAGTCTCGCGCTAAGTGTAGCCGATGACTTGCTTCCCCTTCTTCGCAGCGTCCGTCTCACTCGCCTGCGAACCTATAATTACACAATATATCACACATAAGCTCAAATCCACAAAACGCGATATTAGGGTCAAACTAGAAACCCGCGTCGCAAACCAAGCGCGCGTGTGCGCGATACGCTAAAACGTGTGATTAAGCGTCTGAAACTACCTCGACGCGTCGCGATACGCAGAACACCCCAAACCACATGCGTATCACGTGTGTCGCGAAGATTTAAAATACGAGAAACAGGTAATTAGCTCCAGATTTTGATACAGAAAGAGTTTTACAAAACTAAACATACCATAAAACCCCCACATAGCAGCAGACACCCATCACCAAAACCTCAACCCCCAGGTCACCAATCTGGCCGCAATTTGCGGCCAGAAGTAATATTTCGGCGGCCCAGGTTCGGAGCCTGCCTCCCGTGCTTCGTGTGTGTTTTCTACTCCTAGTGTACGTGCTCCAGTAATTACAATTTTATTCTGAAATAATCAGAGTGCAAGCAGATTTCAACAGAGCCCCAAAACCAGTTAAAAACAACATTTAGCACTAAATTGATACTTTAGGGTATTTTTATGTAATCTGAAATGAAAACTTGGTTTAAACAGCTCTAATAGCACTTAAATGAGTTAACCAAGCCATAAAATTCCCAACTTATCATATACTTCACAAAATTCCTTTCAATATCACAAAAAAACACATACAAACATGATTTTTAGCTAAAATACTACAAATTATGAGAAAGGGTGTTAAGTGTGAGTTTAATACCTCCCAAAAGCCTTAGGAAAACCCAAACTTCCATCTCTTTCCTCAAGTATGCAGACTTGTCTCCAAACTCCCCCAAAAAGCCATTTTTGTAAGGTTTTGAGTGCAAGAATGAGTGGTTCTTGTGTAGGTTTTGAACAAGAATCAAAAGGGAAGTGAAAGATCAAGAACAAAGTGATGAAAATGGGGTATTGTTGCTGCTGGAGCTGCTGCTCTGCAGAGATTTCAGCAAAAGAAAGAAAAAGAGAAGAAAGAGAGAGAGAGATGCTTCAATAAATGCTCACCATACCTCATTAAATGCACACCATACCTCTTTCTTTTCTCTCAAATCAAATTTCTTTTGTTTTAAAAGGAAAAAGAAAAAAGAAAATTTGAAAAGAGTGAGAAGGAATAAGTATGTGCCACTAAAATGCTAAGTGTGCAAGCAAGCACACTAATCCTCATTAGGAAAGTAATTAAGGAAAAATAATTCTAATTAAAAGAACACATTGCTAAATTAAAATTAATTAAAGATAATAAATCCCGTTTAAATATATGAAACCCCAATTCATCTCAATTGGACTAGATAAAAAGGAAATTAAGATTTTACGGGTTTCATGAAAACACGCATCAAAATTATCTAACGCGAAATAACCCTAAACGAGTTTTCAAAGTGTTACAATCTACCCCCCTTAAAGAAATTCGGTCCCCGAATTTAAAAATATAACAACATGTACCTTCAAAGAGATGGGGATATCTCTTCCTCATCTCGCTCTCGGTCTCCCAAGTGACCTTCTCGCTGCTCGGGCCACGCCAAAGTACCTTGACTGACGGTATGTCCTTCGATCTTAATTTCTTCACTTGTCGATCCAAAATGATCACCGGCTGCTCTGCATAGGAAAGGTCACGATCAAGCTGGATCGTCGGGTACTGAATCGCATGTGAAGGATCATGAAGATATCTGCGGAGCATCAAAACGTGAAATACGGGGTGCACATCTGGGAAACTAGGCGGAAGGGTCAACCGATACGCAACTGCACCAACGCGCTCGAGGATTTCGAAGGGGCCCACAAATATGGGACTAAGCTTCCCCTTCTTCCCAAATCTCATCACATATTTCATTGGGGAGATCCTCAAGAAAACATGATCACCAACAGAAAACTCAAGTCTGCGCCGACGACGGTCCGCATAAGATCTCTGCCTACTCTGGGCTGCCCTCATCCTATCGCGAATCAACTGGATCTTCGCGGTTGTCTCCTCAACAATCTGTGACCCTAAGATACTGCTCTCACTGAGCTCCGTCCAACAGGAGGGCGATCTGCATCTCCTCCCATAAAGAGCCTCAAACGGTGCCATCTGAATGGTCTCCTGGTAGCTGTTATTGTAGGAGGACTCTACTAAGGGCAAATGATGATCCCAGCTACCTCTGAAGTCTAATACGCATGCTCTGAGCATGTCCTCGAGAGTCTGAATAGTCCGCTCTGACTGTCCGTCGGTCTGCGAATGAAATGCTGTGCTGAAACTCAAGCGGGTGCCCAAAGCCTCCTGAAGCCTCTGCCATAGTCGGCTGGTAAACTGGGTGCCTCTATCGGACACGATACATGTCGGAACTCCGTGCAGTCATACGATCTCGTCGATATATATCTGGGCATACTGAGCAAATCCGAAAGTCGTCTTCACCGGTAGAAAGTGAGCCGCTTTCGTCAAACGATCCACGATCACCCAGATGGAGTCATACCCTCGACTAGTCCTGGGTAGACCCACTATGAAGTCCATAGAAATCTATTCCCATTTCCACTCCGGAATGGGCAACGGCTGTAGCTCTCCCGCGGGCCTCTGATGCTCGGCCTTAACTTGCTGACAAGTCAGGCATCTCAACACGAAATCTGCAATGTCCCTTTTCATACCGTCCCACCAGTAAACATCTCTCATATCGTGGTACATCTTGGTGGAACCTGGATGAACACTGTACACCGAGTGATGTGCCTCCTCAAGAATCTCACGCCGCAGTCCCTCAGCATCTGGTACGCACAGTCTAGTCCCAAATCGTAGTATCCCCTGATCATCGATCACGAACTCGGAAAATCTGCCCTATCCCATCTGTTTCCTGATCTCTGAACAATGGTCATCACTGTGCTGTGCCTCATGTATACGGTCAAGCAACTGTGGGCGTGCACGAACATGCGCAATCTGTCATCTGATCGGCGTAAACTCGAACTGTACCCGGCTGTCGCATAAAATCTACCAATCTGCCGACGACTGACTCTGCACTGCGCTCAAACAAGATAAACTACCCCCGGGCCTCCTGCTCAAAGCATCCGCCACCACATTATCCTTGCCCGGGTGGTACAAGATCTCGCAATCGTAATCCTTCACTAACTCCATCCATCGGCGCTGTCTAAGGTTCAGGTCTCGCTGCTGGAATATATACTTTAAGCTCTTGTGATCAGTGAATATCTGACACGACTCGCCGTATAAGTAATGTCGCCAGATCTTAAGTGTAAAGACCACTGCAGCCATCTCCAAATCATGAGTGGGGTAGTTCTATTCATGTTTCTTCAATTGCCGCGAAGCATACGCGATCACCCTGTCATGTTGCATCAATACGCACCCTAGCCCCTCTAGAGAAGCATCACAATAAACCACAAATTCGCCTGACCCTGAAGGCAATGATAATACTGGCGCCGTAGTCAGTAGAGCCCGTAACTGCTGAAAACTGTGCTCACACTCCTCCTTCCAAACGAAAGGAACTCCCTTCTGGGTCAACCCGGTCAACGGTGTAGCAATACGGGAGAAGTCCTGCACGAATCGCCTGTAGTAGCCGGCCAGCCCTAGGAAGCTGCGAATCTCCGTAACTGATGTGGGTCTGGGCCAACGATGAACGACCTCGATCTTCCTCGGGTCTACACATATACCGTCTTGTGAAATCACATGCCCCAAGAAGTCTTCGCTGTCCAGCCAGAAAGCACACTTGGAGAATTTGGCGAAAAGCTGATGCTCCCTCAAGGTCTGCAGTGTAATCCGCAGGTGCTGCTCGTGCTCGTCTCTGCTCCGGGAATACACCAGAATATCGTCAATGAATACAATGATGAACAAATCAAGATATGGCCGGAAAATACGGTTCATCAAGTCCATAAATGCTGTCGGCGCATTGGTGAGTCCGAACGACATCACCAAAAACTCATAATGGCCGTAGCGCGTGCGGAAAGCTGTCCTAGGGATGTCCTCCTGTCGAACCCGCAGCTGATGGTAGCCTGAACGCAAATCGATCCTCGAAAAGTATCCTGCCCCCTAAAGCTGGTCAAACAAATCGTTGATGCGTGGAAAAGGATACCTGTTCCGCACTGTAACCTTGTTCAGCTGGCGGTAGTCGATACACAAACGCAAACTATCGTCCTTCTTCTTAACAAACAGGACCGGAGCACCCCAAGGAGAAACACTGGGTCGAATAAGTCCCTTATCCAGCAAATCTTGCAACTGACCTTTCAATTCTCTAAGTTCCGCCGGGGCCATCCGATAAGGCGGTATAGAAATAGGCCCCGCGCCAGGAACCAAATCAATACAGAAAGAAATGTCGCGCTCGGGCGGTAGCCCAGGAAGCTCGTCAGGGAACACATCAGGGAACTCGCCAACAACCGGAACCTGATCCAACGGAACCTCTGTAGCTCTAGTATCGCAAACATAGGCGAGAAATCCCCGAAATCCCCTCCTCAAGAGCTGTCCAGCGCGAAAAGAAGAAATCAAACTGTGAGGGGTGGCACCACGGTCCCCCTAACACAACAAAAACCGACTCGGCGGGAAAACAAAATCTAACTGTCTTCTCACGGCAGTCCACAGAAGCATAGCACGTGGCTAACCAATCCATGCCCAAAAGAACGTCGAAGTCCAACATCTCAAGAAGGATCAAGTCGACAGGCAACTCCCTCTCGCCAATACAGATGGTACAAGATCGGAACACGTTCCTAGTAACAAACGACTCTCCTACAGGAGTGGTCACAACAAGTGGCTAATCAAGCAAACCAGACTCTTTACCCAAACTCGGCACAAAGTGTGTGGATACGTACGGGTGCGTGGATCCGGGGTCGAATAACACGTGTGCATCAACCGAACATACTAGAAGGATACCTGAGACCACCGCATTGGACGCCTGCGCGTCCTGATGCGTCAAAGCAAAAACTCGCGCCTGTCCTCCACCTGTGACTGACTGTCCTCTGCCTCGGTCGCCCCGTCCTCTCTGAGCAAATCCTCCATGCCCACGACCTCTCTATGTATGAGTCTGACGCGGAGTAACAGTAGGTACAATAGGCAACGCCCTCTGGGGTGGTGAAGGTGGTAAGGTGACGTGCGGTGCTGCTGTTTCCCTCTGGTGTATCTCAGGACAATCTCTGACGAGGTGAAGTAGACTGCCGCATCTATAGCAACCCCGCGACGACTGCTGACTCTCCTGTGGATACGAACTAAACATCTGGCCTCGTCCCGAATCTCTGCCACTCCCCGTACCGGAACGATACCTGTCGCGGCGTCTGAATGTCTGTCTCCGTTCTGATATACCAGTATGAACTCTCTTCGGTTCTGGAACTACCGAAGTCTCAGCAAGGCGCTCCTCGACTAATAGGGCTGCGTTTACCGCTGTTGCATATGTCTCGTAATGCTGCGTGCTGATCGCAAGGAATAGTGGTGTAAGCAAGCCTCGGAGAAATCTCTTGACTCGCAACTCCTCAGTAGCCACTAGATACGGGGCATAGATAGATAGCTCTGTGAACAGCATATCATACTCTGGCGCTGACATCTCCGGAGTCTGGCGTAAGGAATCGAACCTGCGTGCTCTAGCATCTCTGATGCTCAGTGGAAAGAAGCGGGCGAGGAATAGTGCCACGAACTCTGTCCAGGTCATAGGAGGAAGACCTGCTGCTCTGCCCTTCTCGACTGATTCGCACCATTTCTGCGCAAGACCTTCCAGGCGAAAGCTCGCGAACTCGACCCATCTCGCATCTGCGCATATGAGGGAACGACATATCCGAGCCATCCTATCAATGAAAGACTGTGGGTCCTCGGCTGCATCGGTGCCTGTGAAGACCGGAGGCTTCAGCCTCATAAACTCTGATAGCGATACGGAGATGACCTCTGTAGCTGTAGGGACAACTGCCTGTGCTGTGGGTATTACCGCGGTCTCTGCAACGGGTGGAACTACTTCTGGTCGCTGCGCTTGAAGTGTCTCAACTAGAGATCCTATCATCTGGCGCATCTCCTCCATTCTGGATCCCACCGTCTGGCGCATCTCCTGCATACCAGCCCCTATCATGGTGATCTGATCCGTCATGGGAGGAATAGCCTGCTCGGGCACAACCGGTGTACTACCCGGATCTGTCCTCATCTCAGACGAATCAACTCTAATCTCGGCCCTCGCGGCCGCTCTCTGCGCCCTCGTAGTCTTTGGCGGCATAATGGCTGAAAGGAAATTAGGATTCGATAAGAATATGGAAATCGAATCACAAGAATATATATACTCAAGAAGGAATTTAAATCAATAAGTCCTAAGGTCGCCTTGGCGGAGTACCGTGTCGTGAGTATGCCGCGGAACATACACACGCTACGCCACTCTGCTTCAGCTACCTACTCCATCATACCAAGGTCATCCTACACTCCAAAAGGTAAAACCTACGCTCTGATACCAACCTTGTCACGACCCGAATATTTCGACTCATGACCGACACTTAACCACGCAACGTCTACAGGCGTAACGCGACTAAGTAAGCCGAACCCAGAAATCAACAACCATTTAAAAGTAGTGAGTGTTGAAAACATTCAATTAAACATTTAGAAAACCTTAAAGTTCCTTTTTAAAGTTAAGTTATCCTTATAATAATTTTGGCAGCATTTCGTTTGTAAAAGTAACCCCGAAATCGAGTACAAAACAGGGAATAAGTAAAAAATGAGATCTAATGAAATAAAGCATCAACAAATGGGAGCAATCACGCCCAACGGCGGAAACCATCACCACAAGAGTAATATACGACGCCGTAGCGAAGAATGAGCAATAAGTAAACATCACAGAATAATAAACTGCATATATAAACAGTCGGCTCCCACGAGCTCGACACCAGAATACAAATAATATACATCATCGTCCTCACACTGTCTCTAAGTCAAGTACATATATGGTAGATGGAGAATAAAAGATACAAAAGAGTGTACAATAAACGTAACCAGATACCACAACCCACCTAAAAGCAAAATAGCTCTCGCACCAGCTGTAGTGGTATCTGTAGCCAAAAGATGCAAAAGGCAGCCTGTCGCGACTACCCTGAGGGGCAACCTGCAAATACTGTGGCACAACGGGGGTGAGTTGCCAACTCGTGAATAGAGATAACATATAAAGGTAATCGCGAGCATGCACGTACTGCGCTACTCTATCATATGCCAGCAGGTAAAAATCTATATGCGACAAGCAGTAGGTGCAATAATCATGCAAGTGCTATGTCAGGTAAAATACCTACAGGATGAGATACATGATAGTCAATGCTGAGCATGGGATAAACAACATCTACACAGAATATCAATCGTGGAAAAATAATCGGTGCCCAAAATTGCACCCAAATCCCAAATAAACTCAGGCGCCGGCACTCTCCTCGGCCCTCAAATCCTGTAAATCTCTGAGAATCACGAGTGCCCAACATCGGCACTCAAAATATCATAAAATACTCATGTCCAACATCGACACGCAAATCCTCATATATCGGGCTCCGTAAGTCCGGGTCAGCCCACGGGCTCCGTCTGCGATATCAGCCCTCGGCCCTGGCAGTACGGATCATCCCGCATCCATCTCTCGACTCTGGTCGGTATCCTCCGGATAACCGCCAGGTCCAACCAATCACCGGTAGGTACTCGCCCACCTCCAGGCTCAATCGGCAAAGTCCATCGATCATCTTGCCGAGGGGAACTATACCGGGTCCACCACGAACCCGCAAACGGATCATCCAACACCTCGAATCGGGTTTCAAGCACACGTCTCAGCACCGAGAAAACGCGTGGTGGACGCACCAAAATATCATATCACGAGGAACCGGATTTTCAAATAGTGCATCTTTTCTCAAATAATCCCACGGTCCTCAAAACAGAAATCACATGAAAATCCAACACCAATAAGTAAATCAAATGCGATGTGCTATGCACATCAAGCCATAATATAGGTACAAGGGAGAAACCGCTTTTTAAAATAGTTTCAGTTTTCAAAGACATCGTGCGGCTCCCAATTCTATGAAAATCATATCGAATCATATGTGAAATGAACTACAGCAATATAATCATGGCAATTCTACAGTGAGTGTGTCATGGCAATTACTAACGGTGTGTGTGTAACATGCAGATTAGTGCTCGTGCAACATGAACCGTTAGTAATAGTGCGGTGTTATATCAATTCTAAGTTTACATACAGATAGCAGGGAATGCAGTATGCAACTACAATATCCATTGTTAGTGTATATGCCGTAGAGGCCATTACTGTATCATACTAGTATGTATATTACCTAATGGAAGCTTGGGATATTTACCTTGTATTGACAATCTTGCTCAAAATGGTAGTATCCTACTTGGTTTGTTTCTGCTTTAATGTGTGCATGTGTTTCTTTTAGCATATCGCCTTTACACATTAGTGGAGCCCTTAGGATCTTTGCTTGATTACCAGCGTTGTGATGGCAGTCACACTCGTGGGGGCTGGGTAATCTATAAGCACATCCTTATGCAGGTCCGTAGTCGCAGGACTATCGAGACAGGGCATCGATACTCCGGAGTAGACTAGCGTATGCGCTTCTTATCCTAGCTTGGGAGACGGTCTGTCTCATAGCCGTCAGTACGTCGTACTTGAGATAGTATGCGGGTGCTCGTTAGGTTACGAGTACACTGGACAGGACTCGTCGGGAACTGTTGGTTGGTTTTATACCTATCGTCAGTTATCAGTTCCCAGGTGACATGAGTACAGCTTAGTCCGTTGACTTGACACTGTCACTTCGCCTCGAGTGTGATCCCACTGTACTTTGATTACTACCCTACCACGGCTCAAAGGAGTCGTGCAAACAGGTAGTTTTTGGGTGCAGTCCTGAAGCACTTGGAGGCAGTGACGGTTAGACATGATTCGTCTCTCCAGGTATTGGGGGTTGATATCGCGCTGTGTCTAGGAGAGCCATTACACAAAGTCTCTGGCCAGGGCAAGCGAGATAGACTGGTAGGTTTCCAGTGTTATCTCAGGTGTTCTGGGCTACACTCCGGCACGACTTGTACCGCTAGTAGGGGACTGACGTTTACCGCCCCCTAGGCCCGCCATGCGATGTTCTTAGACGAACAGACCGGACTGTACGGAGACTGTCACATACAGGCTCAGTAGGAGTTCAGATGGGTTTACCTCGTCAGTCTTCTTATCGGCATCTACCTGGGGACCGTTACGTACAGCTAGTGCCGCTTGCGGTCTGTGGTTAAACCCACTGCCAGCGTAGTGTCGAGTCTTTAGAGTCCCACACAGAGGGTTATTCGCCTTTGGGCAAAACAGAGTAGAAGTCGCATGGTTTTGCGACAGGGTTCGTTCACATCCGCGCACTTGTGCACGTTTGGCATCCGGACAGACATTACTAGCGGGCTCTGGTTTGATCCAGATCCTAGTATATGTTTTGGGGTTAGTTTTATCTCATAGTATTCATGTTCCTCGGAACACGAATGCGGGTGTGTATGCACAGTTGACTGAGGCGGAGGAAGAGGATTTTCATTAGGGTTTCGGAACGGGTGTGTATGCACAGTTGACAGTTGTCTTTTTCCAAACCCTAATGGATATGTGAAATATCAATTAATAATATTAATTAAATGAAATTGTGTCATGGTTAGGGTTGTTGACTTGTTGACCAAGGTTGACTAGTTGACCAAGGTTGAAAGGTTGACCATCATCATTTCAAGCAAAGATGCTCTTTGATCTTTGCAAAACTCATTTAATGTGAAATGATAATGGTCATTTCAACATACCATCACCTTTTTCATTTTGATTAATTTTGTTAATTGATTAATTCACATATATTTGTTAGGGTTGTAAAAAAACCATCTCATTCTATCATAACCGTTCTCTCTCTTCTTCTTTTCTTCTTCCTCCTCTAGTTCAAGGAGAACAATTCTCATGTGTTGGGAAACATCTCCTTGAAGATAAAACACCCTAAGACACTCACTACTCACTCTAAGGTAGAAGGTTTAGCAAGCCGGATACCTTAGTTCTCTCAAAGTTCGAGAAAGGAGCTCAAGGAAGAAACCCTCAGGTGGATCGATCTTCGACAAGAGAAGGCGACGAGGAAGGCACCATCCGACCACTACAAAGAGTCCAAGACGAAGGAGTTCAAGTTGAGGTATAACCCCTAACCGAGTAGACAACTCTCTAGTTAGGTTGCTAGTGTGTAGTTTAGCAAAGATCCGTTTTTGTAGTCTATGTTACCTAAGTCTTAAAAATCGTTTTTTACCATTTCCTCAAGCCCGAAAGAACCGGGAGAGGTAACGTGGACTTACAGTAGTATCAGAGCCTAACTAAACACACCCTAGCATGTTAGCAAAGTATTTAGAATATCGATCGGAAAAAATCACAAAAACACGTCCGGGAAAAATCCATTTTCTGTCGATTTTTTATACTGTTCAAAAAAATATTTAACATACATGAAAAATCGTCTCAGGGTTTTTATAGAACACACAGCAAAAATGAGCCGCTGACTCGGCCAACTCACCGCGGAACCGCGGCCAAACCATGCGTTTGGCCGCGGATCCGCGGCCGAGTTGACTCGGCCGCGACTCCGTTTTGCTGCAGTGTTCTTACTGTGTTGTTTTGGGATTTTTAATACAGTTTGTTTCTACCTAGATTTTCCAGAGAACAAATTTGTTTTTGGGGTGGTTAAAATCCGTATTTTGGTCGATTTTCTGTAGACTTTGGCTAATGGGTTGTATCTGTAATGTTTTATATGTATTGAACGTCTGCTAATCGCTATACGTCGATTAGTGGGGGTTATATATATCTGTGATCTGTGATGTTGATGGTATGTGTATATGAATTCATTGGATTGTCGCGGATGAATAGCCGGGGGGAATTGTGAGATGAGTGTTTTGTTTATCTTTCAATTCTTGTAATATGTAAATTGATGTAATATTATTTGTATGGCCGCACAACTGCGTCGGGGTTGTAGCCGTCATTGTATAATTTCTTTTTACTGTTTTTACTCCTAGGATAGACCCAAGGTGGGGTGCACAAACTACCGGGTATCTCGAAGTGCCGAGTGGCCTACTCACGAGTTGAGGGAGGTTGCTTCGCTTCGGGTACTTGGCGGGTAGTTTGCCGCACCCGTAGGGGTCTAGGGTGGGGTTTGGCTATTCATCGCGACCGTGTAATCCGCTCTTCGTTACAGGCTCGTACGAATTGCGGATTCCTAATATATCCAATGTATTCATCTGTGATCTGGAATGGCTATCATTGCATGTGAAGAATGTTTATATATATCTATATGATATCTATTTAGGCGTTGCTTATGTTTTGCATCCGCGCTAGTCCAGTCCCCGCTCTGTCGTTAGTTAAGTAACCTAACGGGTGATGACGGGACCCCGTGGCGAATGCGGATGGCATAAGCGTACGTCATATTTTCGTTGTTTTCTGCAATGGTAGGATTAAATGATAGGACGCATTGGAATTAATGCAAGAAAAAAATAAACCAAGTAAAAGTCGTTGGAACACTTTGAAAACCACTCGGTTCTTTTCAAAACCACACTTTTAAATGCGGAGCTTGAACCACTCCTTTTGAAAGCTATCTCGTTCCTTCGATTATATCAAGTTCACTATGTTCATGGTTTCGCCAAAACCATTCGTAGCCCTCCGTCGTTTCACATGAATGGTCAATAAGTATTCAAGCTATGTATGTTGGCCAAAGTCAAGGCATAGTGATTGGTAGCTATTGGGTATTCATGTGCAGCATAGATAGATGTGTTGGTTTAGGGCAGTCGTTCTACCATTTTGGCCAAAGTCAAGGGTATGTGCGGGTGGGCTCAAATTAACCTGGAGAATGACGGGTAGAACTTGACATGTGACTTATGATAATTTAGCCAAAGTCAAGGTCATAAGAGCATGGGGCAAAAATCCACATCGGGAGTTTCAAAAGAACTGAAACTTGCTAGCGCTGCATACCATTCGGAGTGTGATGATTCTGGTAGGATTCCTTCAGTTTTGTCACGCGATGATATTTGGATCCCGATCCTACTGTGAGTGTTTCTCCCAATCAGAGCAAAGCTCTGTTGAAATTCAAAATTCAAAATTTTGAAGCAACGCTTCAAATCTTGGGCGCAACGCGCCACATATCAGGCGCTGATACGTCAGCGCAGCGCCCAAGAAGGCGCGCCCAATCAGAGCAAAGCTCTATTTTAAGAAAAATCAAAGGAAGCAACGCTTCAGTTGCGCATGCACTGCGCTGCGCGACACGTGTCAGCGCAGATGCGCTCACGCAGTTGCGCTGCGCTGTGCGCTGCGCGACACGTGTCAGCGCAGTTGCGCTGCGCTGTGCGTTGCGCGACACGTGTCAGCGCAGATGCGCTAGCGCAGTTGCGCTGCGCTGTGCGACATGTGTCACGCGCTGGGGCATTTGCGCCAAACAGAATTAAGATTTTAAAAAAATCTTTCTGTTCTTGTTAAAACAAGAAGATTTTCTCCTGTAAAACAGAAGCCCTTGGATCAAAGATCCAACGGTGGGGAAAATTCCCCAAATCACTCAGAGAAAGATCTCTTCAACAAAATTAACTAATTTATGGGCACTATAAAAGAGACCCCAGACCTCAATTCAAAGGGATCAACATTTTCTTGAAAAAAGTCAAGAGCTTCAAACAGAGAGAGAATTCTGAGAAAATTTCAAAGAAAAAGGTAAAAACCTTCACGAGAGAAAAGAAATCTCTTTTAATAAATCATTGATCTAAAAACCAGATCAATGTTCTTCACATAATAAACAGTGCTTTGCACTTCTCATGAACCATTGGTTCTTTAAAAACAAGAAAACAACAAAATAAAAATAGTGCTTTGCACTTTTATGAACCTCTGTTTCTTGAAACAAAAAGAAAAACTTATTTTTCTTTGATCTAAATTAGATCAAGAAATCAAATAGTGCTCTGCACTTCTGTTCTTGAATCTAAAAAGATTCTTAGTGCTTTGCACTTCCAAACTGCGCTGTTGCGCTCTTGAGAGAGCGCCACGTGTCAGCTACAGAACAACTTGCGCTACGCGCTCTTGAAATAGAACTTTGCTCTCTGGAATTGGCACAAGTCACTAGAGCGCGCCACGTGTCAGCAGCGCAACAGCGCAGCGCACTGCGCCGTTGCGCTTGCGCTCACCAGAGCATGACACGTGTCCTCACTACAAGCGCTTGCGCTCAGTGATTGGCGCAAAGCGCCTGACAAATGCAATGCATTTCTTCCCCTGAAGGGCCAGGCCCAATTAAAAGACCAAACATGCCTAATTAAATTGATGCTCTGCATCATTTATAAACGGGCAGAGCGCAAAAAAAATAATAAAAATGCTATGCAGATGCCTTGCAGAGTCCAAAATAAATTGATGCTCTGCATCTTTTATGGGCAGACCCCAAACAAAAAAAAATAATAGAAAATAATGCAATGCATTATTTAAAAATGGGCTAAGCCTTAACACAGGTCTAACAGACAAAAAATAAATAAAAGGCGTCGAATACTTTGGACTTAGTCCAATCATGGCCGTAAGTCCTCAAATTAAGTTGACTGAGCGATATTGCTCCCTTAAATCAATTTATATCCGGTTCGAGGGTACATCTCCGAGCTCCTCCGATACCTCTCGTTGTAATCCTTCAACGACGTCAGAGAGGCGACGGGTCCCAACAACCACACATGAATATGGACTGCGGGGTCCTTAAACTCGTGGACCGAAACGTCCTTAAACTAATATTGGACCGAAATGTCCTTAAACTAATATTGGACCGAAACGTCCTTAAACTAATGTCGGACCACCACGTCCCTAAACTGAAATACGGACCACTACGTCTTTAAACTGGAATATGGACCCCTATGTCCCTAAACTGGCAATGGACCGCAATGTCCCTAAACTACCTATGGACCACTACGTCCCTAAACTGGAACAACAGAGCATCTAAATGCTCTTTTGCTGGATCTAAACGGTCCCGTTTAAGTTGTTCTTAGCCCCAAATACGGCTAACGTATCCTTAAACATTTAAATGAACGATAAAACTACAAATCGACTTTGGTTCAAGGGTACATCTCTGAACTCCCCTGACACCTATCGTTGTAATCCTTCAACGACGTTAGAGAGGTGACGAGTCCCGATGGCCAGATATTAAATGGATTATCACGTCAAGTTGATCTTAGTCTCAAACAGGACTATCGTATCCTTAACGAACGTTTAAGTTGATCTTAGCCGCAACGCGACTAATGCATCCTTAAACTAAAAACACCAAACCCAAATCTAAGTAAATACGGATTTGGACTAATCCACGTCCTACAGGCGACGGCATTACTCAGTCTCCGTATACAATTCACGGGCAACCACAAACAAAACAAACACACACGACACGAAGTGAAATTCTGGAGAAGGAGAAAGTTGTTACCGCGATGCGGTAGCGTAATTAACTGCAGGCAGGGAAGAGCGTCCCCACAATCAAAAACCCCTCAAGCGAGGGGG
Source organism: Agapanthus africanus (assembly GCA_030015575.1). NCBI lineage: Eukaryota > Viridiplantae > Streptophyta > Magnoliopsida > Asparagales > Amaryllidaceae > Agapanthus > Agapanthus africanus. The sequence goes on along the minus strand of CM057348.1, from coordinate 197,869,340 downwards.
AATCTGACGAAGTCTGCTACATCGGCCGCATCTGTTTAAACCTCCGATATACTGTGCCATAAATCAACTTGGCATCTTCGGAGAGGTGGACGGATAAAACCAAATAGCATCTGCCCCGAATCTCAGCGTCAGGACATCGCGGTCCCGTGCGCCGTCCTTCGGAGGGGAACAGATTCTGGCACGCCCGGTGGGACCTCTTCCTCTTTCCACTCCACACTTCATGTGTCGTCTTCGCGAACCAATCACGGTTTGTTAAATGGTTGCCTTCGGATTTCAATTTACTAAGATTTGGTCTTTTGCCTGGCGCAGAATTCAAGCATCAATGGCCTTTAACTGCACCAACTGCTCGAAGTGCCACTGCAACGGACGCTCCACCTCACTGGGAGGTGTAGCATATGGGCCCCAAGCGGCTTCCTTCCTCACTCTGCCAGTAGACCAGGTGACCCAAGCCACCACTGGCCTGTTCTTCGGGACCATGATCCCACCTACAAGCTTCCCTACGCCAGTACCTGCACCGGAAGTGAACAAAAAGTCGGTCTTCGACCGGCTCACTGCTACGACGGCCCCTGTCAACGGGTCGCCCACTACCAAACCGACAGCCTCTGTTTTCACCAGGCTAAATCAGAACTCTAAACTGGCTGTCCCAAGGAAAGCATTAACTGCTGCTCCAGAAGTCGTCAAGGCGGCTTCCCCTGTCAAAGAGTCAGTCTTTTCAAGACTGACGATTCCTGCTCCTGTCCCTGCTCGAAGATCTGTCTTCGACAGGTTGAATATCATCCCTCAAAAGACAACTTCAGTCTTTAAGAGGTTAACACCGGCGGCGCCTCATTCAGACAGGGGGCAAAAAGAAGATGTCTCAATCTCCGAGCCAGTCCCAACGGCTCGTCATGCTCGACGTCGCCATTGGCAACGAGTGAGGAAGGCAGGGGGTAACTCCCCCTCAGGGCTAACTCCACCAGCTCCAATGGTAGAAGTCAACGCTACTGTTCCAACTGGGAACAACTTTGAACTGCTGAGGAGGGTACGGAAGAACTCTCCAACCGCTACACTGAAAAGATCTCCTCCGCCCGCGGAGAGAGTTCCGGAAACAAAGCAAGAACAGCCCCCTCAACGGCTGTCCTAAAAAATATACAAGGTTTGGCGAAGGGTTCAAGACTCCGTGATTGACCCAGATCACTCTCGTCAACAGAAAAAGGTAAAGGTGCAAAAAGAAAAGGACCGCCCTATTAAACAGCAGAGGACAACAATCGCTAGGGTGCCCACTGCAACTGCCCCCTCCACTTCAACGACCCACAAAAGAAGAAGGCCGGAGAAAACCCCCGCGTCGGCGACAGATATCAGAGGTGATGAACCCAAACGCCCTAAGTCAGGGGGCATGATAGTTCATACCGTCTACATGGCGTCTGGTAAAGAGGACAGTCGCATATCTACGGGTCATCGACCGCATACGCGATCAGTAACCAAGGCGCAAGAGCAGCAACAGAAGCTCTAAGAGTTGATGAACGCTATGGCCGCAGTTACAGGGCCAAAAGAAAACCCTGAAGCGTCCTCAGATGAACGCCAAGAGGAAGAAACCGACGCCGAATTCCTTCGTCGGATATTGGAGAAGAAGGACAAAGAAGCTGCTGAACAAGCAGCCAACATACAGCGTATGGTCCTCCTCTTCCAAGACATGATAGGGATGATGATACAACAAGATGCTCCGGCTGAAGATCCTCCGATCGTCCTTGGCGACGATAGGGGAGAGACATCAAATCCTCCGCCAGCCCTATCAACAGCTAAGGAGGATACAATCTCCAAAGCTGATTTGGATGAGTACATCGCCCAACAAATACGGGCTCATCAGGCGACCGAAGCAGCCGGCCAGGTCGTAAAAACGGGGCGGCCGTATCCGGGCTGGTACGATCAGATTAAGTACCCGCCAGGTTATACGATACCAAAATTCCATGTGTACAAGGGGACTGGCAACCCTCATCAACATGTTGCCCAGTTCAGGGCACTTTGCGGCAACACCGGCGGTGATGACAAGCTTTTGCTTCGCCAGTTTGTTGGAAGTTTATCAGATACGGCGTTCGAATGGTACTCTGAGCTCCCGAACGACTCTATTAAAACCTTCGTGGAGATGGAGCTGTTGTTTACTCAGCGTTTTGCAAGCGCCAGTGAACGTACCCCGATGACAGCACTGATTAACGCCAGGGTAAAACCCGGCGAGACGTGGGTTCAGTACGCTATACGATGGCGGAACTTATGGTCGAAGTGTGAGCAGCGCATTGAAGAAGCTCCCGCGGTGGGTATGTTTGTGGGAACCCTTGATCCGCAAGCAACCATCTCACAATTTATGATGTTTTTCAAGCCAACTACCTTCCAGGCCTTGATTGACAAACTAGCGCAAATGGATCAAATGGGCTATAAACCCCCTCTTCCAAGGCCGGACTCCCGAAATGACAAAGGGAAGGGAAAAGCGATCGTCGTTGCTAATGCTTAACAAAAACCGAGCGACTCGAAGCCGGTTGCTCGTCAAAATAATATGCGCCCGTACATACCCCTTGAGGATAGGATGGGACGTCCTTATTCCTTTCCCCGCGATAAAACAAGAAGGTTATTCGAGCTGGCATTACGCAACAGACTCATAAATCTGCCGGATCCAAAACGTCCGTTGCAACCAAGTGACGTCAACGAGCCCAACTACTGTCCTTATCATCGAGTACTAGGCCATCCGATCGAAGATTGCTACGTTTTCAAGAATTGGCTTGAAAACCAGTACCGACAGGGCAAGTTCACGTTATCTGACAAATGGAAGGTGAATCCCCCGCAGCCCCACACCTCTAAAGGGACGAATACGCCGGGGGCAACATGCTCCGTCATTGAAGAAGCTCCTTGGGAGGTTGTATTATCAGCCAAGACAAAGAGGATGCTAAACGATCTTCAGACATGTCCAGCAATCAAGTGGAAGAACCCGTTGGAACCGCAGGTCATTGAGGGGATGTTGAAGCCACGTCCAACTCTAAAGACCGATGATGGTGGTTCAAGCACTTGCAGCCAGCCGTCAAAATATTTGAAAAAGAAGAAGAAGAAATCTAAGAAGCCCGTGAAGCCTGGCGACAAGCGCACGGACTTACAAAAGCAAATTGACGCGCTGGATGAATACAACCAAAAGGCACGGACTCCCATTACGCTCCAAGAGTTCCTCAATCACGTCTTTCAAGAAGAAGATGAGGGAGAAAGTTCATCGGATGAATCCGAGAAATATGTGGCGAGCTGTCATATGATTTCCCATTCGATCACGAACGATGAGGAGACTCCTTGCACTGGAACGCTGGGGGCAGATCTTGAACCAAAATTTCCGGAACTATCAGATGAAATGATTGACGCGTTCCTTAACGAAGCTCGACTGAAAAGTAAAGCTGATCGAGAACGCGAGACGGCTATATTCGAAAGGGCCAAGCGCCAGCGACTTGATGAAAGAGCTGAGATGATCCCACTTGAGCAAAATGCCTCCACCGCTGACAAAAGCCAATTCAAGATGAGGAAAAAGTTTGCTAAGGCCATATCAATGGGCATGAAGCTACCATCCTCTAAAGGAAACATCGCCGGTGAAGTGGAAACGCACCCCTCCTATTGCTTATATCATCAAAAGATTTTGCACCCCACTCAAGAGTGCAAAGCTTTCGATAGATGGTGGTAAGGATATGTTGCTCATCGACAACGCTTTAAGCGGGAAAAGCGTAAAACTCGTCGAGAGCAAAGAAATACGACCGAAGGGATTAAAAGAACTACCGACAATTGTCGCATAGTTAACACTGGCGGGTCACAAGTGCCTACATTCGGGAGCGATTCTGATGAAGAGCTGGAACTTGCCCCTCTCTTTAAAGAATCCACTTCGGGAAAAGAAGAAGAGCCGAAGGTCTGCGAAAATATCCGGCTGCGGAATCGGACGCTGCCTGAAAAGAACCTCGGACCCTCAAACAGAAAAGATAAAGGTAAAGAAAAGGTCTCTGAAGATATCGTCTTAGATGACCAAATTCTGGAGGAGCTAAGCGCCAACAACCCGCCGAAGAAGAATAAGGTGGATTACAACGTCTTAGCACATCTGAGGAAGCTGCCATCACAACTCAGCATTCTTGACGCCCTTTTGCTATCAAAAGAGGCGAGAGATTCGTTGATTAAGGCGCTCCAAGACCCAGAACAATTCCAAGCATGCCTGGCCGAGGAAAAGATGAAGGATGAGCTAGAGGAAGTGCACACTGCCGATGTCACTTTTGGCGATGAAGACCTTCTTCTTGGGACGTGCGAGCACAACCGCCCTCTCTATATCTCAGGATACTGCCATGATATAAAGATAGGCAAAATCCCGATCGATAACGGATCCTCTGTTAATCTCCTCAATGTGCGGGTGTTAAAAGAAATCTGCATGAGCGTCCAGCACCTTGCTCGTGACAAGATCACCATTTCCGGGTTCGACTCCCAGTCATCAAGAACTCTTGGGTCTGTGATACTGACGCTACGCTTCGGGCTACTCGTCACGGACATTAAGTTCCACGTCATAGACTTCAAGACATGCTACAACGCTTTGCTCGGCCGACCATGGTTACACGAGTACAACATTATCCCTTCTACACAACATCAGTGTATGAAGTATTTTAAGGATGGTTTCGAGTATACCGTGGCGGGAGAACTGAACCCTGTTGGGGTAAAAATTTACACCCCGGTTGACCAAGTCAAAATCAAAGTCAACCCCAAGCCAAGTGAGCCCACACCCGGGTCGAGCCCGAACATGAAGCGGCCGGCCTCCCACCACGCCAAGATAAAAATTTTGTAATAAACAATTTTGTTATATTTCTTTTATTTTTATTTTATGGACAAATGTAAGAAAAATAGGCATAAAGCCAAATTTTTGTAAAGCCCATGGCTTATGTGCAAAAAGAAATCGCACATGAGCCATGAGATAGGCAAAATGCCATTTTGTGAAGCCCAAGGGACTATGTGTAAAGTGTATAGCCTATAAAGGCAAAGATAATGAAATATCTCAACAACTTTTTTCTCTCTCCAAAAAAGTTTCAGATCTGAGATCTTTCTTCCTTCTTCAAGGTTCCAAAACCTTCTTCTTTCTTTTGAATTAAATCAAGAGTTTTACTCTTCCTTTTTCAAAACTAAATAGTTTTCCACCACAAAACCCATTAAGGGGAACTCAGATCTGCCATCAGATCTCAAAAAGAAAAGATTTTTAAATCTCACATCTCTTTATCTCCAAGATCCGGCCAGCAAAAGAAGAAGAAGGACCCATTTCCTTAACCCAAAGCATCTTAGGAGTTTAACTCCACCCTATTTTCTCTTTAGAGAATTTCCGGGGCTAAAACCCCCCCTTTTTCCTCGCTGGTGCACTAGCGCTCGAGCGCAAAGCGCCCACGTGCCGACACGTGGCGCGCTTGCGCTCCAGCGCACTGCGCTCGAGCGCAAAACGCCCACGTGCCGACACGTGGCGCGCTTGCGCTCCAGCGCCTCGCGCTCGAGCGCAAAGCGCCCACGTGCCGACACGTGGCGCACTTGTGCTCCAGCGCGCTTGCGCTCCAGCGCTCTGCGCTCGAGCGCAAAGCGCCCACGTGCCGACACGTGGCGCGTTGCGCTCCAGCGCTCTGCGCTCGAGCGCAAAGCGCCCACGTGCCGACACGTGGCGCGTTGCGCTCCAGCGCTCTGCGCTCGAGCGCAAAGCGCCTACGTGCCGACACGTGGCGCGCTTGCGCTCCAGCGCCCAGGCGCTAGCCCCACGCATCCTTTGGATGTCTTTCCCCCCCTTTTTTTTATATATATACATATGTATACAAATGTACACATACGCATACTCCACGACACTGTCCCCCTCAAAAAAAATTTTGGGCCGGGGTGCTGTCCCGAACCCCGCAAGGGGGCTGCTAGCCCCCTTGACCCCCAGCCCGCTATCCGGGTAGCGGGACCCCCGTAAAAACTCTGCGTGGCTCCCGATATATCCAAAAACCCCTTTTAAAACAAAACACACGCACACCGCACATTGAGTTCGCATAACCAGTTTAACTCGTTAATCGGAGGTTCCCTCGCCCCAAAGGCGAGGGGTAATTAACGGTAGCTTAGTCCGCGGCTGCCGGAGATTCGGATCCCCATAATCATTAAACCCCAGCCTACCCTAGGCAGGGGGAATCTGTAGTACGCCTGACAAGCGTGCGCGTATTCCCATCTCAATGGGGTGACGAAAAACACCCTACAGATTCTGGCACGCCCGGTGGGACCAATCTCTCCTCCCATATTTCGGGTTAAACGTTCATGCGAACTCAATCAATATACATATCGATTGTCTATACTGAAATGATGTTTTTTTTTCTGTGCAGCAATCAACCTTCGACGACAATGTCTCCCCAGACGAATTCAGCTTCCAACGTGACCTCGATTCCGTACGTGGTCAAGATTAACGCTCGTGTGGTCCTCCCTGCAAGCCTCAGTCGACAGTGGGAGGAACCGCCCCGCCAGTTTGGCTCCGTCATCATCTACCCTGCCGGAAGCGCTCATCTGGCGGAAATCCCGGCGGAACAGGTGGCCAAGCCGGTCCCAAGGGGCAAGAGGCCGAATGTCGTGATCGCCAAGGCACCACAACCAAAACTTAAGACGGTGTCTGAACGATTCTTTGGTGCTCCAGCAGAGGGCAAGAACTCCGGTAAAAAGGGCAACATCAAATGTTGCGGACGAGCTCAGGCGATGACTCCAATAAATGCACAATTGAGCGTATCTCCAAAGCCTTCCATTGCCCGGTCTGCGGCGTCTTCCCAAAGAGCCGAAGCCTGCCAGGTGCTTAGAACAGAAAAGTTAAGGCAGAAGCGGCTCAGGTATCGAGCCAACAAGAGGGCCAGGACTTCGGCCAAATGGAATTTTGTGAAGTTCCAAGTGCATGGTCGCCCCGCGACGACGGCTGAGTCGGACGTGAGAATCAGCAATTCCTTCGATTCTCTGAAGTGGGTTCAGAAAAATGCCATGACCGCCAGAATCAAGAAGACAGCGGTCCGAACAATGCTACAAAGAGACGTGTCCCGGCCCCAACAGAAAAGGTATGACACTGTCTCTTCAAGAGTCTATCGGGCGCTTTGTGCCGCACGAAAGCAGCGGGGAAAATCCAGAAAAGAATCGCCAGCACCATTCAAGAATCCGGCCAGGCCATCCGCCTTCAATCGACTGCCCGCTACCGAAACAGGAGGGCCAAGACAGCGATCCGTGAAATCAGCCGCCGATAATAAAAAGACGGCTGGATATGTCATCCATACGGTCTATATGGCGGGCGGGCACCCCAGCGACAACCTTCGCAGCAGAAGAAAGGATGGGGCCACCACATCCCAAGCCCAATCTAGCCTGAATGTGGTTGCCGCTGCCCAAGAACAGCCGCCCCCACTTGATGAAGAAAACCCTCTCGATGAGGATGATAGGAAGAAAGACCCCTCGGTCCATGCAGAGTCAAGCTCGGACAGCGAGGAAGAGCCGACCTTCCGCCCCAGGACTGCGGAGCAAGAGCTGCTTCAAGAGCTTCGAAAATAGCTCAGGAGCAAAGATAAAGAGATGGCCAAGCTCTATTCGAAAATTGATGATTTAACGAACGTGGTGATGCAGCTTATGGCTCAAATTGCTCGAGCGCCTCCCAATCAGGCACAAGCCGCTACTAATCAGCCGGGTGATGACAATCCGAGGCAGCCAATGCCTGTTCCTTTGGGACCAAGACTGGTCGAGCCGCATGAAAGCCGGCCACATTCCGCTTCTGGGGACGCCTTGGCCCCAGATAGCATTATCCCGCTAACACAGGATCGGATAATGGATTTGGTCACCAGCAAGGTTAAAACATTGGTGGCCGAAGCTGAAGCTCAGAAAGAAATCGGCAGTAGTGGGCGGCCATATCCCGCGCAGTACGATCTGATTGAGTTCCCAAGCGGCTACGTTATTCCTAAGTTCGGAAGATTTGATGGAACGGGGAATGCAAATCAGCACGTCGCCCACTTCAAAGCATCGTGCGGAAATACAGGGGGCAATGACGCGCTCCTTCTTCGGCAGTTTGTCAACAGCCTGACCGGCGTTGCCTTCGACTGGTGTGCGAGTATACCGGACGGGTCCGTCATTACCTTTGCCCAAATGGAGTCCCTGTTTCGGCAAAGGTTCATGAGTGTCAGTGATAAAATCTCCATTGCCGACCTTGTGAGGACTAAGCCGGGGAAGAATGAAAGCAACACCGACTTTATCGCCCGATGGCGTAATCTCACAGTCAAGTGCGAACTGCCGCTGGAGCAGGACCAGTCTGTCAGCCTTCTCATTGGGAACCTCAGCAATTGGATGGTCCCATTCTTGTGTACAGCGGGCCTCAAGACATTTCAGGAGCTAACCAAGAAAGTTCAAATGCTGGAACGCTCGAAGCAAGAGTCCCCGCCGGACTCTCAGAGAGACAAAACCTGGAAAAGCAAGCTGGACGACAACCGTAGAAGCGGGAGTTCCAGCAGTACCAATGTCTTCAATGCCTCCGTCAATGAAGAAAAGCGAAGGGCGGGCGAATCCAAAACCAACCGGTCTCGAAAGCCATTGCTGGGAGGAGATGGGCCTTCCCTAGAGGAGAAAAAGAACAAGATTTACTCTTTCAGAAGGGACAAGGTCCGCAAGATATTTAAAGATGCCTTGAACAACGGCCCACAATTGCCGGAGTCGAAAAGACCCCAAGAAGCAAAAATGACCGACAATCCTCTGTATTGCCCGTACCACCGAGTAGTGAGCCATGCGATCGAGGATTGCTATATCTTCAAAGACTGGGTCGAGAAGCAGTACAAGGCTGGAGAAATCGAGCTGTCTAAAAGTGTGTTGGTGAACAATCAAGTTGCAACCACCAACTTTATACAGACAGAAACTGAAGCCTTTTGGGAGCAGACAGCCGAACCCGCTGCCCTGAGAAATGAAACGGACTCATCGCGGCCTCCGTGGAGTATGCACATATCTAATAAGACGAAGAAGATGATAAAGCTACTTCGGAAGGAACCCAGGATGGAATGGGAAGGGCAGAAGAAGCCTACCAGTCCAGCTGCCAATGCGGCTCCATCAGGCTCAAAATCCAAGAAGCTCAAGAAGAAGAAAAGTGCATCTCGGCGCGAAAAAGAGTCTGCAAGGAGATCAACCATTCAAAAATATATCGATTCCCTCGAAGAATATGAACAAAAGGAAAGAACATTGATTCAATTGAAGGAGTTCTTCCCTGTACAAGCGGCTGAAATTCTGGAGGAGTTAGAAGAAGACTCCAATGAAGAGATCCCAGTAGTGACCTGCTACGCTATCCATCTTGGCAGCGACTCCGAGGATGAGCTCTGTTTTCCCGAAGAAGATGAGGAGCTCGCCATAAAGGCCAATCAAATCCAGCTCAGAAGCGGCAGGGCTCTACCGCCAAATCAGGGCAACGCCCCAAAAGGGAAGGAAAAACATGTGGCTAATGATGAAGATGGCAGAGAACCGGCTGATGAAAACTCAAGTCCTTCCTCGGTGGACTATAATTTCTTGGCTCACCTTCGAAGGCTTCCGTCTCTCTTGAGCATCTACGACGCCTTGGTCCTATCTAAGGAGCTTAGAAATGTTCTTATTCACGCTCTCCAAAACCCCGAGCGGTATCAGGCTCACTTTGCGGAAATTAATATGAAAGAAGCTCCGCACGCTTTGCATGCCGCCGTAGTCACATTTAAGGATGAAGACTTGCTACTGGGAACGACTGAGCATAATCGGACGCTTTACGTGACCGGGTACAGCGACGGAGATCGGATTAATCGCATATTGATTGATCCGGGGTCTTCAGTGAACATCATGAACTTGCGGACGCTGAAGAGTTTGTCAATGGACGTCCGACACCTGTCAAGAGAAAGGATTGTCATTCAGGGCTTCAACCAAAATTGCCAGCAAGTTCTGGGGTCCATAGCTCTGCCAATCAAATTCGGGGATCTGCAAACTGAAGCTAAGATATACGTGATCGACGCCGACACGTCTTATAAGATTCTCTTGGGGCGGCCGTGGCTCCACGATTATGGCATCATTCCGTCAACTCTCCATCAATGCATGAAGTATACTAAAAATGGCGAAGAAAGACGCATTGACGGAGACATCCAGCCGTTCGGTGTGCATGAAGTCCGCTATGAAGATTCTCGGTACTTTATGAACCACCAAAATGCTAAGCCACAACTGACTGAGGATAGACCGACCCCAAGACCCAAAAGCAAATCTGCGCCGGTTGTCACTTTCAAAAGTAAAAACGCCCAAGTGCGCCCACATTTCGGTAGCGACACTGATGAGTCTGACGCTGGAAGCCCGTCCTTCCGTAAAACCCGCCCTCGTTTCGGCAGTGATACGGACGAATATGTTACTGAAGGTCCATCTAGCAGCAAAGTCCGCCCTCATCTTGGCAGTGACACTGAAGAGTCAGAAGAAGAGGACCTGCCGTGCAACAGCTGTGCAGATTGGACCCCTATGCAGCAAGCGAAACTAAGAGAGACCTTCGAAGTTGCAGAAGGGTCCCTGGCCATCACAAGGGTGCCGGAACGGATGTGCAAAGAGCTCGACGCATTGTCAGTCTCTACCGTGGACCAGCTGAAAACTTTCTACGTACCCGGGAGGAAAAATGGACAGAAGGGCATCCTGTTTTACAGGTCAAACCCCGTTGTGCACCCGGACGATCTTTCTGTCGCGTGCCTTCCCTATGAGAGAGGCATAAGAGCCGTCCTCAATCCCAGATACTATGCACCCGATATGCGGGAATACTTTAAGAAGTGCGGATGCCGGTTATATCAAACGGAGTCCGAAGCAAAGTTTTACGAAGGGCTATGGTATCCACCCCAGGTCCGAGCACTCATCGATGGACGAATTCCAGATAGACGGGGCATAGGCTACATTCAACCTGATTCCAAAGCGTGCTACATGATCCATGTTGGTGAGGCCAGCGAAAGATCAAATGATGATGACGAGATAGCCGAGCCAGAAGAAGCTCCTCAAGAGCTCGAAGATGGTGGACAAGCAACCTTTGACGAGCTAACCGAGATTGACTTAGGAATGCCCGATAATCCAAGACCGACCTACATCAGCTCACTCTTGTCGGAGGAAATGAAAGAGCAGATAATTGCCCTGCTGCGTGAGTTCGTCGACTTCTTCGCGTGGACGTAAAAAGAAATGCCTGGCCTTTCCCATGAGGTAGCCGTGCATAAGCTGGCTATATCTCCTTATGCTAAGCTAGTCAAACAAGCTCCTCGAAGAATGAGAAGGGAGTTGGAAGAAAAGGTCACCGAGGAAACCAAGAAACTCATCGATGCCGGCTTCATCAGGGAAGAGAAATATGCAGACTGGATCGCATGCATAGTCCCAGTGAAGAAGAAAAATGGGCAGATCCGAGTTTGTGTCGATTTCAGGGACCTCAACAAGGCATGTCCTAAAGACGACTTCCCGCTACCGGTCATGGAAATGATGGTCGATGACACCTCAAATTACGAACTGTTCACCTTTATGGATGGCTCGTCTGGATATAATCAGATCAAGATGTCGCCTGAGGATGAGAAGCACACAGCATTTCGAACCCCGATCGGAATATATTGCTACAAGGTGATGCCGTTCGGATTGAAGAACGCAGGTGCTACATATCAAAGGGCAATGACCAATATCTTCGATGACCTAATTCATAAAGTCGTCGAATGTTATGTTGATGATCTGGTCGTTAAGATTAAAACCAAGGTCGATCATATCCAGGATCTTAGGACCGTTCTCACCAGACTGAGGGAATTTGACCTGAAGATGAACCCTTTGAAATGCGCTTTTGGCGTGTCATCGGGAAAATTCCTGGGCTTCATAGTCCGACATCGAGGGATCGAAGTTGACCCATCAAAGATAAAGGCCATCATGGAGATGCCCCCTCCGAAGAGTCTGACGCAGCTAAGGTCTTTTCAAGGCAAGCTTGCTTATATACGGAGGTTTATCTCAAATTTATCGGGGAGATGTAGGCCCTTCTCGAAGCTCATGAAGAAAGGAGCTCCTTTTATCTGGGATGCTGAATGTCAAGCAGCGTTCGAATGCATCAAACAGTACTTGTTGCACCCTCCAGTGCTGGCCGCTCCCATTCCAAATAAACCGCTGATTCTCTACACTGCCGCGCTGGATGAGTCATTCGGTGCGCTCCTTGCCCAGAATAACGAGGAGGGAAAAGAAAATGCCCTCTACTACCTCAGTCGAACTCTAGTCGGGGCGGAACACAACTATTCCCCAATCGAGAAGCAATGCCTGGCTCTGATATTGGCTGTGAAGAAGCTGAGGCACTATCTGCTTGCTCATCGGGTTATGCTGATCTCCAAGGTCGACCCGCTCAAACACTTGATTACCAGAGCGACCCTAGCCGGCAGAATGGCAAGATGGGCTGTTATGCTACTCGAGTTTGACATAGTTTATACTCCTCAGAAAGCAGTAAAAGGGCAAGCTCTTGCAGACTTTCTCGCTGCTCATCCCATACCAGAAGGATCGCCGCTAAATTGTGAGTTACCCGACGAACAAGTGCTGCACCTCGAGGAAGACGAGCCATATTGGGAGCTCTACTTTGATGGGGCTTCATCAATAAGGAGCTCCGGCAGATCAAGCGTCCCGGAGGTAAAAACGGGGATAGGATTAGTGTTCACCACGCCATCAATGGGAACCCTGCGGCGTTCTTTCGCTCTCACCGAGCCTCGGACAAACAATGAAGCTGAGTATGAAGCTCTGATAGCTGGTTTGGAGCTCGCCATAGAAATGGAAATCCGTCGGCTATGAGTTTACGGTGACTCCCAGCTCGTCGTCAACCAAGTAAGCGGCGATTATAAAATATACAAACCCGAGTTAGCTCGGTACAGAGGCCGAGTGGTGGAACTCATGAAACGGTTCACTCACATTGAACTAATAAGAGTCGCTAGAGCGTTGAATGGAAAGGCTGACGTACTCGCTCTCTTAGCCAAGGAGCTGGCCGATCCTGACATAGACGAAATTCTGATCACAGTCAGGAGCCGACAAATTCTACCCCCAGTCTCTCTACGAGAAGAGGAAAGCGCGGAACAGAAGAGGAGTCCTGCCGAAGAAGCTTCGATCATCCAAGACGAGCCCGATTGGAGAGAACCCTTCATAGAGTACCTCCGATACGACAAGCTTCCCGAAGAAAAATCTGCGAGGATTCAGCTGAAGAAAAGAGCTCTCCGATACGTGTTTGTAAATGACACATTATACCGCAGGTCATATGACCAACTCTGGCTCAGGTGTCTGTCATTGGCCGAAGCCCAAAAGGTCATGAAAGATGTTCACTCGGGCGTTTGCGGTGCTCACCAATCTGGCCCCAAGATGCGACTTCAAATCAAACGGCTTGGGTATTACTGGCCCACCATGATACGGGATTGCGGAGAGTATGCAAAGAAATGTCAGATCTGCCAAATCCATGGTGATTTCTTTCACAAGCATCCCAATCCGTTACATCCTACGGTGGCGTCGTGGCCCTTCGAAGTCTGGGGCACCGACATTGTTGGCCCAATTGATCCTCCGTCATCCAAAGGCCACCGGTTCATACTGGCCGCAACTGATTAATTCTCCAGATGGGCTGAAGCTGTCCCGCTAAAAGAAGTCAAGACAAAAGATATTCTGACATTCTTCCAACACAATATTCTATACCGCTTTGGTACACCAAGAAGAATCATTTCTGACAACGGGCCTTCTTTCAAGAGCTTCAATGTCTCAAGGTTCGCTACTCAGCACAAGATAGACTGGAGATATTCCTCCATCTACAATCCAAGAGCCAATGGGCTAGCCGAAGCCTTCAATAAGACTTTATGCAAGCTCCTGAGGAAAAATGCTTCAGCCAACAAGAGAGACTGGAATCTCAAACTTCATGAGGCGTTGTGGGCATATCGTACCACGCACCGTACTCCAACACAGTCCACTCCATACTCATTGCTCTTCGGAGTGGAGGCGGTCCTCCCTCTCGAAGTCGAAGTTCCAAGCTTAAGAATGGCCGTTCAGCACGAGTTGACGGAGGAGGAAAATGTGCTCCTTCGACTTGAAGAGCTCGATGCCCTCGAAGAAAAGAGGCTTGCGGTACAGCAAAATCTGGAGCTATACCGAGCCCAAATGTCACGGGCCTATGACAAGATAACCCGTCTCCGCGCTTTCAAGAAAGGTGAATTGGTGTTGGTCCTCAAAAGACCGATTATCCCCAATCGACATGCCAAGGGAAAATTCGAGCCAAACTGGGAAGGACCATACGTCATCGAGAAAGTGTTCGACGGAGGATCCTACCAACTAATAAGTGCCGAGGGAGAAAGGCCCATGCCACCCATCAATGGCCGATATCTTAAGAAATACTACACGTAAATGCTTCAAGTCGCAGGCGAATTCAGCACATCAGCCCTACGGTCTGGATCAGACATCCTGCAAAACCGTATACAATCCACGGGCGTAAATGACCCCTATCTCTCCCAAATCCTGCCGGTGAGGCTACTTTTAAAGTCCCACCAGCGGTAAAAAAAAAAGAGAAAAAAATAAAAATAAAAATAAAATAAAAATAAAAGAAATAAAAAAATAAACAGTATGTCCACAAGCAAAACGGGCACGGATGAAAACCCGAAAGGGCTCCGTGAGTAAAAACAGCAGGACTACCGGCGAGTCTGCGAAAACCCGAAAGGGCGCAAACTCGTGAAAAGAGATGAAATACACTCGCAAAGTCCTCTCGACCTTGTGAGGAGAAAACCCCTGCGTGAGATCCTTACGACTCACAAAGGAGCAACACACTTAGGAATCCTCACGATTCCTAAGGAGAAAATACACCTGCGGGATCCTTACGACTCGTAGGGAGAAAATGCTTTTATGGGATCCTCACGGCCCATAAAATTGAAAATCCTTAGGTGATAGGGACCCAAACCTGTCTACTAAGCCATCGTCCCCCAACGGGCAACGGCAAATGATAAGTCGCTCCTGGCATTTCACTTCAGTGTTAGCGGTGCTGATGCCGACTAAAAACCCAAATCCCAAGTCCTCCCAAGGCAAATGATGAGTTGCTCCTGGCATTATTCCAGTACAGCAATGCTGATGCCAAACAAGATCTAAATCCCAAGTCCTCCCAAGGCAAATGATGAGTTGCTCCTGGCATTATTCCAGTGCAGCAATGCTGATGCCAAACAAGATCCAAATTCCAAGTCCCCAAACGGCGAATGATGAGTCGCTCCTGGTACCACATTCCAGTACAGCGATGCAGACGCCAACCAAAATCCGATTTCTTAAAATTCTCCTGGCCCTACGGTGGGTCCCCAAATTGACCATCGTATACAATCCACGGGCTCAAATAATTCTCATCATACCCATGCCCCACCGTAATCACCAGTTACGCGGCCGGTCTCCGCTTTGGGAATGATGCTCCATTGATAAGACCCACTCATGTGTCCTCACGATATATGAGGAGAACAAACCTTTGTGGGATCCTTACGACTCATAAAGGAAAAACACACTTAGGAGTCCTCACGACTTCTAAGGAGAAAATACACCTGCGGGATCCTTACGACTCGTAGGGAGAAAATGCTTTTATGGGACCCTCACGGCCCATAAAATTGAAAAGTCTTAGGCGATAGGGATCTAAACCTATCTCCTAAGCCATCGCTCCCCAATCCCCAAATGGCGAATGATGAGTCGCTCCTGGTACCATATTCCAGTGCAGCGATGCAGACGCCAACCAAATTCCAAATCCCATACCCCAACGGCGAATGATGAGTCGCTCCTGGTACCATATTCCAGTGTAGCGATGCAGACGCCGACAAAATCCCGAAATTTTTCCGGCCCTACGGTCTGGATCATACATCCTGCAAAACCGTATACAATCCACGGGCGTAAAACAATCCCAAAATCCTCTCAATGACAGATGATTCGCTCCTGGTACCATATTCCAGTATAGCGATGCTGATGTCAACCCAAATCAAAATCAACAAGTCAACTTCCACTCCGACACCGCAGAAAGCGGAGCAAGTCAGAATCCAATCTCGACACCGCAAGAAGCGGAGCAAGTCAAGTCTACCCCTGACACTGCAAGAAGCAGAGCAAGTCAAATTAAGAACCGACCGTCCAAGTCGCAAAAAGGGCAGCATCGACCGTCCAAGTCGCAAAAAGGGCAGAACCGACCGTCCACGTCGCTAAAAGGGCAACACCGACCGTCCACGTCGCTAAAAGGGCAGCACCGACCGTCCAAGTCGCTAAAAGGGCAACCACGACCGTCCAAGTCGCTAAAATGGCAGCACCGACCGTCCAAGTTGCAAAAAGGGCAGCATCGATCGTCCAAGTCGCAAAAAGGGCAGAACCGACCGTCCACGTCGTTAAAAGGGCAGAACCGACCGTCCACGTCGCTAAAAGGGCAGCACCGACCGTCCAAGTCGCTAAAAGGGCAGCCACGACCGTCCAAGTCATTAAAATGGCAGTATCGACCGTCCACGTCGCTAAAAGGGCAGCAACGACCGTCCAAGTCGCAAAAAGGGCAGAATCGACCGTCCACGTCGCTAAAATGGCAACAACGACCGTCCAAGTCGCTAAAATGGCAGCACCGACCGTCCAAGTCGCAAAAAGGGTAGCATCGACCGTCCAAGTTGCAAAAAGGGCAGAACCGACCGTCCACGTTGCTAAAAGGGCAGAACCGACCGTCCACGTCGCTAAAAGGGCAGCACTGACCGTCCAAGTCGCTAAAAGGGCAGCCACGACCGTCCAAGTCGCTAAAATGGCAGCATCGACCGTCCACGTCGCTAAAAGGGCAACAACGACCGTCCAAGTCGCAAAAAGGGCAGAATCGACCGTCCACGTCGCTAAAATGGCAACATCGACCGTCCAAGTCGCTAAAAGGGCAGTATCGACCGTCCAAGTCGCAAAAAGGGCAGCATTGACCGTTCATGCCGTAAAAAGGGCAGCGCAGGATTCCTACAAAGCGGGAACCAGATCACTCCGGGCCAGGGAAACGTCTGTCACGGACACTCTGTCTCGGAGACATGTCAAGCAACGACCGTCTATGTCGTAAAAAGGGCAGTGCTAACTTCCCAAAAAGCGGGAACCAAATCAGGTCGCCTCCAAGTAAAAGAGGATCCATCAATTTCATGCACACGACCCACATATGTGGTGTGCATTCATTGATGGGGGGCAATTTGTTGGGGTAAAAATTTACATCCCGGTTGACCAAGTCAAAATCAAAGTCAACCCCAAGCCAAGTGGGCCCACGCCCGGGTCGAGCCCGAACATGAAGCGGCCGGCCTCCCACCACGCCAAGATAAAAATTTTGTAATAAACAATTTTGTTGTATTTCTTTTATTTTTATTTTATGGACAAATGTAAGAAAAATAGGCATAAAGCCAAATTTTTGTAAAGCCCATGGCTTATGTGCAAAAAGAAATGGCACATGAGCCATGGGATAGGCAAAATGTCATTTTGTGAAGCCCAAGGGGCTATGTGTAAAGTGTATAGCCTATAAAGGCAAAGATAATGAAATATCTCAACAACTTTTTTCTCTCTCCAAAAAAGTTTTAGATCCGAGATCTTTCTTCCTTCTTCAAGATTCCAAAACCTTCTTCTTTCTTTTGAATTAAATCAAGAGTTTTACTCTTCCTTTTTCAAAACTAAATAGTTTTCCACAACAAAACCCATTAAGGGGAACTCAGATCTGCCATCAGATCTCAAAAAGAAAAGATTTTTAAATCTCACATCTCTTTATCTCCAAGATCCGGCCAGCAAAGGAAGAAGAATGACCCATTTCCTTAACCCAAAGCATCTTAGGAGTTTAACTCCACCCTATTTTCTCTTTAGAGAATTTCCGGGGCTAAAAACCCCACTTTTTCCTCGCTGGTGCGCTAGCGCTCGAACGCAAAGCGCCCACGTGCCGACACGTGGCGCGCTTGCGCTCCAGCGCACTGCGCTCGAGCGCAAAACGCCCACGTGCCGACACATGGCGCGCTTGCGCTCCAGCGCCTCGCGCTCGAGCGCAAAGCGCCCACGTGCCGACACGTGGCGCACTTGCGCTCCAGCGCTCTGCGCTCGAGCGCAAAGCGCCCACGTGCCGACACGTGGCGCGTTGCGCTCCAGCGCTCTGCGCTCGAGCGCAAAGCGCCCACGTGCCGACACGTGGCGCGCTTGTGCTCCAGCGCCCAGGCGCTGGCCCCACGCATCCTTTGGATGTCTTTTCCCCCCCGTTTTTTTTTATATATATACATATATATACAAATGTACACATACACATACTCCACGACACTGTCCCTCTCAAAATTTTTTTTGGGCCGGGGCGCTGCCTCGAACCCCGCAAGGGGGCTGCTAGCCCCCTTGACCCCTAGCCCGCTATCCGGGTAGCGGGACCCCCGTAAAAACTCTGCGTGGCTCTCGATATATCCAAAACCCCCTTTTAAAACAAAACACACGCACACCGCACATTGAGTTCGCATGACCAGTTTAACTCGTTAATCGGAGGTTCCCTCGCCCCAAAGGCGAGGGGTAATTAACGGTAGCTTAGTCCGCGGCTGCCGGAGATTCGGATCCCCACAATCATTGAACCCCATCCTACCCTAGACAGGGGGAATCTGTAGTACGCCTGACAAGCGTGCGCATATTCCCATCTCAATGGGGTGACGAAAAACACCCTACAAACCCGTTCTCTGTGAACGAGGTCCGCAAATACGAAAAGGCTAAATACTTCTTACCGGATTTCGAAGATACGGAGAAGTGTCACAAGCCGGAGAATAAAGCTAATGCCACCATCCCTGTCTTCGGCAGTGATACCGAGGAGGAAGAGGAGATAGTGTATTCGGGTCCGCCCCAACACAACAAGCCAGGACTGTCCGCCCCTACGTTGATCTTTGGTAGCGACTCAGAAGATGAGATCCATGCTGTATTCTCTGCTTGACCTTCAATACAAATGTTCGCTGATGAAGAGCAAAGTCTGCAAGTCGTCATGGTGCCGCTTGAACACCATAAAGAACTGGATGCACTTAATATTTACAATGTAGAAGAGCTACAAACGTTCTACATCCCTCCCAGGCGAGAAAGCGAGAAAGCAATTTTGTTCTACCGCTCTGAAGAAACCAAGGTAGAAAAAGAAATTTGGCATGGTGCGGATTCTACGCTCGACAGGCTTCAGCCCATCCGTCTCCCCAGATATTATACGGAAGGTTTGAAAAAGCTGCTGAAACGCCAGGGGATATCCTTCAAGCAGACCGTTCGAAAAGCCAAGTTCTATGATAAAGTCTGGAACGTTCCCGGGACTCAACGCAAACTTCCTAACGGGAGAATGGAGACGAAAGGACTCGGATACATCCGGTCAAAGAAACGGGAGCTACTAAACAGCTGTTACGTCATGTATGACTTCGATGAAGAAGCAGATGCTCAATGGGAGGACGCTAATCCTAAGCCAGTGAAAGTTCCAGATGCAAAGGAGCCCAGTCCGTCGTTCGAGGAACAAATGGACAAACTTATAAAGAAAGCTGGTCAAAAAGTCCGAGATGATCACAACCGTGAGACGGCCATCTACGAGAAAGCCAAGACGCAACGCCTTCTCCAACAGGCCGCAAAGGATGAAAATGTCGCTCCTTGTCAACCTGTTATAAAGAAGGCTCGGCGTAAAAGCAGAAATAAGTTGAAAGCCCAAAAAGGCGCTCAACAACAACAAAGCAGGGCTAAGAAGTCACGCAAATGGGAGTTGAGCGTTATTGATCTATCCCTCATGAAGAAAATGGGTCGAGCGTACTCGTTTCCTCGGGACAAGACGAAGAAGATACTTGATCTTGCTCTAAAACATCAGATGCTTACACTGTCGAAGTCCAAGCACCCCGAACAAGCAAGCGAAGTCTTTGGCCCAAACTATTGCTCTTACCATCGAGTAATAGGGCACCCGCTCGAAGACTGCTTCACCTTTAAGAATTGGGTCGAAGATCAGTACCAGCTCGGCAAGTTCGCTCTGTCTGACAACTGGAAGATAACGCCACCACAGAAGCACGAGCCCAAGGCCATGAAAGAAGAACGGGTTCCACATTGGGATTGGAAGCGAATCCGTACTTGTCACATGATAATGATATCAAAAGAAGAGCCCGAGGACATAGATGAGCTCCCTTGGTGCTTCGAAAACAGCAGCGACGAGGTAATCTCAGAGTTCCCACCAGCGCCGAAAGAGCTGGAAGATGGAATCCATACCATTGCAGATAACCTTAAGAAAATTGAGTTGGGGACGGCAAACGATCCACGACCGACATTCATCAGCGAGTTACTATCTGAAGAAAGGGTAGCTGCGTTAAAGGAGGTGCTTTTGCAGCATAGAGATTGCTTCGCGTGGAACTATTCCGAAATGCCGAGACTAGATCCAGAAATTGCTGTACACAAATTGGCGATATCCCCGGATATCAAGCCAGTCAAACAGGCGCCGAGAAGAATGCGACTCGAGCTTGAGATGAGCATCAATGCCGAGGTCAAGAAGCTGATCGACTCTGACTTCATCCAGGAAGTTCAATACCCTGAATGGATCGCCAACATCGTCCCGGTGATGAAGAAAAATGGGACGGTGCGCATATGCGTGGACTTTCGGGATCTCAATAAAGCTTGCCCGAAGGATGATTTTCCAGTGCCAGTCACCGAACTGATGATAGACAATACGTCCACTCATGAGGTTTTCTCCTTCATGGACGGCTCATCAGGGTATAACCAGATAAAGATGCATCCAGAAGACCAGAAGCACACCGCCTTCAGGACTCCTCTGGGTATATTCTGCTACAAGGTGATGCCCTTCGGTTTAAAGAATGCCGGTGCCACTTATCAAAGGGCCATGACGAAGATCTTTGATGACCTTATACACGAAATCGTCGAATGCTATATCGACGACCTCGTGGTTAAAAGCAAATCATACGAGGAACACCTCGAGCATTTGAAGACCGTATTTCAACGCCTTCGGCAATACAACTTGAAGATGAACTCGCTCAAGTATGCATTCGGAGTTTCCTCGGGCAAATTCCTGGGATTCATCGTCCGACACCGGGGTATCGAAATAGATCCGTCAAAGATCAAGGCGATCATGGAAATGCCTCCGCCAAGGACTCTCAAACAGTTGCGGTCTCTCCAAGGAAAGCTCGCATATATTCGGCGATTTATAGCCAACCTTTCAGGAAAGTGCCGTCCTTACAGCCACCTGATGAAGAAGGGAACCCCGTTCGTCTGGGACCAAAATGCCAAAGCGCACTGGACGAAATTAAACAATACCTACAGAACCCGCCGGTGTTGGCTGCTCCGGTCAAAGGAAAGCCCCTTATTCTTTACACAACCGCCCTCGAAGGTTCTTTAGGCGCGTTATGGGCACAAGAGAACGATCAAGGGAAGGAAAGAGCACTCTATTACTTAAGTTGAGTTCTGCTGGGAGCAGAAAGCAATTACTCTCCCATTGAGAAGCACTGCCTGGCGCTAATCTTTGCGATAACAAAGCTCAGACATTACGCATTAGCACATGAAGTCCGTCTCATTTCGAAGGTGGACCCTCTCAAATATATGATGTCAAAGGCCATATTGACGGGACGACTTGCTAAATGGGCCCTGCTCTTGATGGGGTTCTCGATAACGTATCAACCTCTCAAGGCAGTGAAAGGCCAGGCCATCGCCGAATTCCTCGCTGAACATCCGATACCCGCCGATTCTCCTCTGAATTGCGATCTTCCAGATGAACATGCGTTTGATGCGATCGACGGTGATAATATCCGATGGGAGATTTATTTCGACGGAGCATCTTCCGTGAAGAAGCGCAAACAAAGTACCCCTATAATTAAATCAGGGGTAGGACTCATCTTTATAACTCCACAAGGAGGGATAATGCGCTACGCATTCTCCCTAACAGAGCCGAGGACAAATAACGAAGCCGAATATGAAGCTCTGATAGCAGGCCTTGAGATCGCCATTGACATGGGAATTGAAAACCTCCTTATATACGGGGATTCTCAACTGGTCGTTAGTCAAGTAAACGGCGACTACCAAACGTGCAAACCGGAAATGGTGAAATACGGTGAAAAGGTGCAACAACTGTTGACCCAAATTCCCTCTTATACTTTGGAGAACATACCGCGTGCGGAAAATAGCAAAGCAGACGCGTTGGCCAAACTTGCTAAAGAACTGGCTGATGAGAACCTCGACGACGGTAGAATCGTGGTACAAAGCCGTCGAGTGCTTGCCCCAGCAGAAATATCTCCGGAATCATCCGAAGAAAAAGGAGCGAACGAGCAGACAACCCTGCAAGTAAAAGATTGGGAAAATACCGAAGATTGGAGGGAAGTCTTCATAGATTACTTTAAATCCCACCGAATGCCTGAAGAAGCGTCCGCAAGACATCAGCTCATGAAATGAGCTCTGTCTTTCGCCTTCGTTAACGATACTCTATACAAGAGGTCATTTGATTCTCTGTGGCTGAGATGCTTAGGACCTGACGAAGCGAAAAGGGTCGTCCAGGAAGTTCACGACGGACTCTGCGGTTCTCACCAAGCAGGCCCAAAGATGAAGTTGAAGATTAAACGGATGGGCTACTATTGGCCCACGATGATCCAGGACTGCCTCGAATATACGAAGCAATGCCACTCATGCCAAATTCATGGGGACTTCATCCATCAGCATCTGAATCCACTACATCCAACTGTGGCTAGCTGGCCATTCGAAATATGGGGGACTGATATAGTCGGCCCCATCGAACCAGCATCGTCTAGAGGACATCGTTTCATCCTAGCGACGACTGACTACTTCTCTAAGTGGGCAGAAGCGGTACCGCTGAGGGAAGTAAAGACGGAGAATATCCTCCACTTCTTCAAGACGCACGTCATATATCGGTTTGGAACTCCGCGACGGATCATCTCCGATAACGGGCCAGCTTACAGAAGCCACAAGATCAGTCGCTTTGCGCAACAGCATAATATAGACTGGAGATATTCCTCGGTTTATAATCCGTGAGCTAACGGTCTAGCTGAGGCCTTCAACAAGACCTTGACAAAGATCATGAAGAAAACAGTGTCACGAAATAAGAAGGACTGGCACGAAAGGATGCAAGAGGCTCTCTGGGCATATCGAACCACGTTCAAGACAGCCACTGACACAACGCCATATGCGTTGGTATTCGGTACAGAAGCAGTACTCCCCCTCGAGATAGAGTTACCCTCTCTACGAGTGGCAGTCCATTACGAGCTAACGGACGAAGAAAATGCTCACCTTCGGCTTGAGGAGCTTGACGCCCTTGATGAAACCCGGCTCATAGCGCAGCAAAATCTGGAAGCTTATAAAGCAAAGATGACGCGCTCATATGAGAGATTGATCCGACTGAGGACATTTCGCCAAGGCGAACTTGTGTTAGTGGTCAAAAGGCCTATGATCCCCAATCGCGCTAAGCGGGGAAAATTCGAGCCAAACTATGAAGGCCCATACATCATAGATAAGGTCTACCAAGGTGGGGCCTATCTACTCATGGACATGCACGGTGAAAGGCCTTTCAGGCCGATAAACGGTCGCTTCCTAAAGAAATACTATGCTTAATGAGCCGCAGCCTAGGTCAATGGTAGATGACGACGACTATGTCCGCTCACTATCTTCCTAAGCTCAAACTCCATCAGCAGTAGCCAGCCTTCTCAAACGTCGGACCGAAATGTCCTTAAACTAATAGCAGACCGAAACGTCTTTAAACTACTACCGCAGCATCTTCAGGCTGACAAGATATAAAAAAATATAAAAATAAAAAGAATAAAAAAAAACGGTATGTCCATAAGCAAAAAGGGCATGGATGAAAACCCGAAAGGGCTCCGTGAGTAAAAACAGCAGGGCTACCGGCGAGTGTTCGTGAAAACCCGAAAGGGCGCGACCTCGTAAAAAAAAAGAGAGAAAGAAAATAAAAAGAATAAAAAAACGGTATGTCCATATGCAAAATGGGCACGGATGAAAACCCGAAAGGGCTCCGTGAGTAAAAACAGCAGGACTACCGGCGAGTGTTTGTGAAAACTTGAAAGGGCGCAACCTCGTCAAAAGACACTTACAGGGTCCCCTCGACCTTGTAAGGAGAAACCACCCGCGTGAGATCCTTACGACTCACAAGGGAGCAACACACTTAGGGATCCTCATGATTCCTAGGGAGAAAATACAATCGCGAGATCCTCACGACTCGTGAGGAGAACTCTCTTATGGGACCCTCACGGCTCATAAGATTTGAAAGTCTTAAGTTACAGAGACCTAAACCCGTGCTTAAGCAACCCCCACAACTTCCGATATTGCCCTACAAGTGGCTCAATACCGACCCTTGTATACAATCCATGGGCGCGAATAAACATTTCCCTAACCAAGATCCATCCGTGACGGAGGATATGTTCGCACGACCCTTGTAGGTCCTCTCGATTTACAAGGAGAAAACCCTCCTGTAGGATCCTTACGACTTACAGAGGAAACAAACGCTTAGGAATCCTCATGATTCCTAAGAAGAAAATACACCTATAAGATCCTCACGACTTGTAGGGAGAAATACCTTTGTGAGACCCTTATGGCTCATGAAGTTAAAAGCCTTAGTCGACAGTGCCTTAACCCTGTTCGCTAAGCCATCTTTGTTCGACATCGACGGAGGCAGATGATGATTCGCTCCTGGTAATAGCCCAGTTGTAGCGGTGCTGATGCCGAAATCGGCTCACGGCGAAAAACCAGTAGGCCGCACATGCATACGAAATAGCCGAAATGATGGGGCAACTTGCAATAAAAAGCAGCAAGTAAAATGTATGCATGAAAAATAGCCGAAACGATTGGGCAACTCGCAATAAAAAACAGCGAGTAAAAATAAAATAAATAGCCGAAATGATTGGGCACCGCGAAAAATAACCGAAATGATTGGGCAATCGCGACCTTCGCGATATAAAAGCTGAAATGATAGAGCATCGCGGAGATAAAACAAAAAAAATGATGATAAAACTTTGGCCCTACAGTTAAGATCACATCGATCCCTGTATACAATCCAAGGGCGTAAACAGAAAGGGAACCATACTTTCCCAGTAGGCTCCGCCAGAAGACGAAGCCAAACCTCGACGGTTCATTCCAACTCCGAAGAAACCAGTGTCTTCAGCAAACTCCTCGACTCACGGATACAAACACTCCTTGACGAGAGCCTCTTGATCCGCGCGACTCGCAGAGCCACCAGTGCCTCCGTGGGAAATTCTCGACTCGTTTCAAACCCCAAGGAAACAAATAATCCTTGGCGCTAGGGAAACAAATAATCCTTAGCAAATTCCTCGACTCACGGATACAAACACTCCTTGACGAGAGCCTCCTGATCCGCGTCGACTCGCAGAGCCACCAGTGCCTCCGTGGGAAATTCTCGACTCGTTTCAAACCCCAAGGAAACAAATAATCCTTGGCACTAGGGAAACAAATAATCCTTAGCAAATTCCTCAACTCACGGATACAAACACTCCTTGACGAGAGCCTCCTGATCCGCGTCGACTCGCAGAGCCACCAGTGCCTCCGTGGGAAATCCTCGACTCGTTTCAAACCCCAAGAAAACAAATAATCCTTGGTGCTTGGGAAACAAATAATCCCTAGCAAACTCCTCGACTCACGGATACAAACACTCCTTGACGAGAGCCTCCTGATCCGCGTCGACTCGCAGAGCCACCAGTGCCTCCATGGGAAATTCTCGACTCGTTTCAAACCCCAAGGAAACAAATAATCCTTGGCGCTAGGGAAACAAATAATCCTTAGCAAATTCCTCGACTCACGGATACAAACACTCCTTGACGAGAGCCTCCTGATCCGCGTCGACTCGCAGAGCCACCGGTGCCTCCGTGGGAAATCCTCGACTCGTTTCAAACCCCAAGGAAACAAATAATCCTTGGCGCTAGGGAAACAAATAATCCTTAGCAAATTCCTCGACTCACGGATACAAACACTCCTTGACGAAAGCTTCCTGATCCGCGTCGACTCGCAGAGCCACCAGTGCTTCCGTGGGAAATCCTCGACTCGTTTCAAACCCCAAGGAAACAAATAATCCTTGGCGCTAGGGAAACAAATAATCCCTAGCAAATTCCTCGACTCACGGATACAAACACTCCTTGACGAGAGCCTCCTGATTCACGTCAGCTCGCAGAGAAACCAGTGTCTCCGCGGGAAATTCCCGATTCGTCTCAAATTGCAAGATGAAGCCCCAGGCAGCAGGAATCAAAAAGCTTGCTTCCCGAACAGTGGGACCCTGCAAGTCGATCCAAAAAGATGTCTTACATACTGTTCACGGGTCTCATTCTCCAAAGTCGAATCTCGACAAGGAGGGAAACAACCGCTTACGGGCCCTCTCGACTCGTAAGAGGGAAAAATTCTCTTATTGGATCCTTACGACTTGTAAGAGAAAACACACTTAGGAATCCACACTATTCCTAAGGAGAAAATCCACCTATGAGATCCTCTCGATCCGTAGGGAGAAAAGTCTCTATGAGACCCTCACGGCTCTTAGAGTTGAAAAGTCTTAGGCAACAGATCTGAACCTGCGGCCTAAGCCATCGCTATCTCTTAAAAAAAAAAAACTAAGTTATCTGCCAATTATGTTTATCAAAGATAACATGCTGATAATAAGAGAAGACAGAAAGCAAAAGAGCATACAAGACATTGCAAAAGAAAATATGTATCTTTATTCATTGACTTCAATCAAATACAAGATGAATCGTACAAAAGAATAAAGAATGGATACATATTATTTAAAAGGAAAATTTTACAAATACATTGATACGAAGGCAGCTATTGGGAAGGAAGCGTCTTAAGTAGCTTTATCAGTTGTTCGTACGCCTCCTTCCATGCCTTTTCCTGATTAGCCACCACTGCCAACTCCGCCTCCACTTGGGCCCGTTGCTGTGCGACAGATGCAAGCTGATCCCTGACGGCCTGATCAGCAGCTTCACGGCCTGGAGTGTCATGCTCGACGACATCAAGTGCCCGCTTCAGTCTCAGCCCATTTGATATGCGCTCCAGAAGGCCCTCGAAGACGGCCTTTACCTCAGCGGCGTTTGCCTCAACTTCAGCACACAGGCGAGCAGTTTTGCTTGAAGATTCTTGGCACTCCTTCAGCCTCAAAGCTGCTTTTTGTTCCAAATGACGGAAATGAGAAGTGCTTTGCTCGAGCTATGCTCCCCGTTGAGTGCTCAAGGCCAAAGTCTCGGGGGATAGGCGCATCGACTCCAGCTGATGAAGGCGAGCCTCAATCTCCCGACAATAGTTAACCCAAGAGGCGACAATACCCTCATCATGGAAGGTGGCAAATATCACCAACATCGGGTTAACCGTCGTAGCGAAGTCCTCAGCAGATGTAGGAGCCTCGACGTCGAGTTTCTCTATGTAGTCGCTCAACATGCGCAGACTATTCGCCGCACCTTTTGAGGACGGACGTCTCTGGGAAGGGCCGTCCGGTATTGTAATACGAGACTCAAAAGGCACCGAGACTGGAACGACAGCTGAAAAGGACAAAATGTGATTAGATGATGATTCAATAGATACGGAGAAAGTCATGGATAAGATAGTTTACTATACCAGTTGAAGCAAGTGGCAAGGCCGGAAGGGCCGGTGGCGCAACCGATCTTTCTTCTCCCCCTTCGATTCGTAACACTGCGGTCAGGACAAGAGAGAGTTAGAAATAATTCTACCACTGAGAAAACAAAGATATCAATCGGGAACGGTACTCACCAGCGCCACCAGAAGGGGAGGCGAATTCAGATGGGAAGGAGAAGTGTGGGAGCAACACTTGATAGAGATGGTCAAAAAGCACTCCTGAAAGACACAACAGTATAACTTTAGTACACAAATTATGCGTCTGGAAGATAAGACTAATAAATTGCAAACCCATACCTTCCAACATCTTCGAGGGTATGAGAGAGGGTTGAGAGGTGACCACCGCCAAGGCAGTCGTTGAAGGCGCTCCCTCGAGCAGTGGGGCATCGGCACTGGCTGCACCTGCGTTACGAAAAGATGAACTTGTCAGAAAGGATTATGAGGTAAAGAAAGACAGAAACCTGGGATTTACCTGATGAGCTACCGGCTGAAACGGAGGCGACTCCCTCTTCTATTGACATGAGGCCACCGCCCGTGGCCTCATCACCCGACTCGATGGGGACCGTCGTCGTGCTTTCGCAGCCAGGAGACGGCGGAAGATCGTAGACGGGGAGGGCAATGATTGGAGCATTGCCGGACTCTTGAGAGAGAGTGGCTAACTCTTCCCCAAGAGTCGTACCCATCTCACCCGCTACTTCTTCGGGCTCCGCCGTCTCCATCGGCTCATCCACCGTCACCACGAGGTCGCCGGCCTCAAGCGCCTCATCCGCCACCACCCTCGGTTCAGTTGTAATGATCATTTCATCTACCGCCACTTCAGGCTGGGCATCAATGACCCTCTCAGTTGCAGACCCCTCAACCTCCATCTCGGGCCCCGAAGCCTCGGCGACGTTGCTCACCGTCGGCTCAGGCTCGGTAGGAGCTGCCTCCTCTATCTCCTTGGGATCAACGGTTTCCGCCTCCCCCTCGATCGTACTTGGCCCGGCAAGATAAGAGATATAAGGACCAATGGCATTAAAATCCTTATAACAAAAACTCTGAGAGAAATATTACCTGAAGCGGATTTACCGTTTGCGCTCCGAACTGCGCGCGCCACCTCTCTACAGGCAGTGGATAGGGCGACAGGGGCCTCTTCGGATGGAGTATCAGCGCGAGGGACGG
This sequence comes from Agapanthus africanus, assembly GCA_030015575.1. Lineage (NCBI taxonomy): Eukaryota > Viridiplantae > Streptophyta > Magnoliopsida > Asparagales > Amaryllidaceae > Agapanthus > Agapanthus africanus. The sequence goes on along the minus strand of CM057348.1, from coordinate 197,840,591 downwards.
TGCTGGGGCCCGCTCCCACAGCCAAGGCAGCCCTGCGCGCCTTCGCCTCACACCTTAGCCGCTTTCTTTCCTCCCGAGCTGTCACAATGGACCTCTGTGACGCCTCTTTCACCGCGGCGTCGTCATCTGTAAACAAAGACACCTCCAGAGCCTTTAAAGCGTCTCTCATCGGCTCCTTAAGACGGACTTCTTGTGGTAACCCCGAGGAAACAGGAACGTCGGCAGCCCGTAGGACATCTGCATCACTTGGCGGGAACGGCATTGAGGTTCCTTTGATTAAAAGGGAAAGGTTAGATTGACCATAACACAAGGGAAATGAAAACTTAATGAATCAAAACTTACTAAGGCCCATGGATGCTCTAAGACGTTCCTCCTCCTGGAAAGTCTTCAGAGAAGCGGCAATGGCTTCTTCATCAGTGATGCCTGTTGAAAGAAAAGAAAGAAAAGCGTTAGTCAAAGGCAATGAAGAGGATATGTTGCAATAAAGAAAAGGCGACTAGTAGTTACCTGATTGCGCAAGCTTAGCTAGCCACGCGTCACGCCTCGCCAACCACGCTGAAGCTTCGAGAGCAGCCTCCAAGTCGGTATCGTCCGGCGGCGGCATCACTAATCCTTTGTTAGTCCCGTATTCGATCAGGCCCTCGGCATAGGGAGCATGGGGTTCCTGACCGAACACGACGTCCGCAGCGAAGAGCGACTTCTTTTTCTTTTGCCATCTGACCCTAGGCTCACGTGGGATCGACTTCCGCTTAGCAGCCACTTTGGGACGACGGGTCCCGATGTCCGCACCCACGCCAGACTCCGGCGAGGATACAACCACTGTCTCCACTGGAGCACAGGGTGCGGGAGGTGCATCTGTGATATCAGGGAGCGGCAACTCACGTGGAGGACTTTGCGCACGCGATGGTCTGCCCCCGGCATCTTTTAGAGGAGGAACCACCGGGGTCCTTGGCACTAAGGGAGCGTTACGGTTGGTGCCGGGAGGTGCTTCTTTATGGTCGATCAACACTCGCCTCTCTTCCTTTATAACGGCCCCCGTCGCATGATTGTACCACTCTTTATATACATTAAGGAGTCTTGGAGCGCAGGCCGGCGCGCTGATGAAAAAACGAGAACCCGTGTTCAGGCGCATGAAGTGATGTAACGCGTTCTCCATCCCTTCTTCATTGACAGCAGGTTCCAGTAAGAAATCTTCCAGAGGTACCTCTTGATCGTAGCCCAGTTGTTGGGCGAAACGATACGGGTTATATCTCATGAAGATTGCCGCACCGCCCTGCCTGAAGACTAGGAAGCCCGGTCTAATAGAATACAAGTGGAGGGTCTCCCGGGACGTCAACACTGAAGCTCCATCCTTAAAGGAGTCATGTAATGGTCGCACCGCAGTGGTGGATGCTTTTCCAATGGTTAATACCTTGTCAATGAAAGACATCCCGACTCCAACGGTGTGAAGGCGAAGCAGTAAACCTCTGGCGTTCCGTGGTGAAGGGGTCACGATTGATGCGCCAATCAACTGAATAATGCGAGGGAAACCACACTGTCAAAGAACGAGGGCCTTTTATGCATGCCGAAGACACCCGCCGTATGTAGCTCGAACCACGACATAAAGTAGTGCATCGGGAAGACCACGTGCAATACCCCGGGCACGTTAGCATCCGCTGCTCGGTTGAGACCATGATATAGGTGCGCCAAGCCAGCGATCCCAACAGCCACCTTTACCCCGATGGCCATCCGGTGGGCTGGGTAAAAGACAGAGGGCCGCATACGATGAGAGTGCATTGGGATCGCAAACCAGCTCAGCCACAATCCAAGAAATCCTAAGAAAAAGGCCTCCTCATCCATTCCAGGGGCCGCAATTTCTGCAAATGACATGGTAGGGAAGTCCGGAAGAAAAAAACCTTTTTGATCTATCTCCTTCTCCGGTAGGTTGTCCACACCTAAACCGAAAGGGTCATCCAGAGTGGCAAACTTGGCAGCCTCTGATGAGAGGACGCTTGGGCGAAGGAACCGAGCGATGAAATCTTCAAAGTTAACCCCCCGACTCCCATGTTCGGTAAAAAGAGATTCATAGATGTTCAGCACCTTAATCAAACTTGGGAATTGATGTTGAACAGCATTCTCCGGTGTGACCCCCCTTACCACTGGCCTAGCACCAAAGACGTACACATCTGTCGGGAGCAGCTCCTCATAATGTTCTCCCATGACTGGTAGACCGGATACCTCCGTGAACTCCTCCAAAGAGATGGACACTTCCCGATCCATGGAAAGGAAAGTGTGGGTGGGAATGTTCCACTGCTCCAGGAAAGCCTTAAACCACCAGGTGGGGAGTGTGGGATACTGGAAGAGAGAGACGTAGACCGCGGTGTACAATCCTAATCTTATCAACTGCGACTTCTTCGTCGACAGGATGTACCGAGCCCACGGCAGGTAGCCAATCGGATGGCGGGGGATCAGACCAATGTTATATGATTGCCCCCAGGGTCTCGCCTCGCCCTGACAGATACGAAGTCCTAGGATATCCAAGACCATAGGACGTTGGACCGGAACCGCATCCATAGCGGGATGAAGAAAGCTGTTCGCGGTCCAATCCACCATCTCCACGGCATACTGCACCGAGGGTGGGGTAGCATAATGAATTGCCGTGATGGGCTCGGACGGCACTGCGCATGTGAAGCTGCGTCGACCCATGATGATCTGGTTATACCAAGACCCCCAAAGGTGGAGGTTCTTGTACTCCGGGTCGTATTCTCTAATCATGGTCAGGACTTCATGGTCCAAGGGTGCCTCGGGAAATCCCTCCTCCGAGCGGACGAACGGGAATGAAGTGTCTAGAGACATGATCGCTGCAAAAGAACAATTTAGCCGTTAGTGTTGTAATTCCAACGTTTGGCGTCTAAAGAAGAAAATGCATTAATTAAATTAAATTAAAATTAATTAATTACACCACACAACAGTGCAGTGAGTAGGAGACCAAAGAGGGACCCACAAAATCTGGATGACAATACGTCAGTTAATAAGACAACCTCATCATTGGATGATATTGTCAGTTGGTCCCCAGGAAAACATTCCCATTTAAAAAAAAGGTGGGGGGGGGGGAAGAATCCTTAGAGACAAGGAGAAAATCTCCTCTTTCAGAGCAAAGCTCTGTCACAGAGTGACACTTGTCAAACTCTGATCTCAGAGAAATAAGATTCCTTAAAAGAGCATAGCTCTATGGTTCATCAGAAAATGTTACACCTAAAAGAATTAGAATTTTTAGAATCTTGGAAAATCCATGAAAAACTTGTGAAATTTTTTCATTTTTCAGATCTAAAAGATCTACAGATGATTCAAAGAGCAAAGCTCTGTTCATGGGTTAGAACCCATGAACAAGATCTCTACAGATCTATAAGTTCTTAAGAGCAAAGCTCTGTTTATGAAACCCCAATGGGGATCTCTTTAGATCAAAAGATCTGTGAGAGCAAAGCTCTTTGGTTGAAGATTAAGTTCAATTAAGTTTAATTAATTTTACCTAAAGTTTTGACTTTAGAAATGAGCAAAGCTCTGAAAGTTCTTGAATGAGAGCAAAGCTCCGGGAAATAAAAATCTTGAAATGATAAGATTTTTCTAAGGGCCAGAGGTCCTATTTATAAGGCGCTTGCGCCCCTTGAGCTCACCCCTTGATCCAACGATCAGGAGTTTGCCACCGTTGCACTCACGTGTGTGCCACGTGAGCGCAACGGTGGGGGGGCATTTGTTTCGCCAAATCAGAGCAAAGCTCTGTTGAAATTCAAAATTCAAAATTTTGAAGCAACGCTTCAAATCTTGGGCGCAACGCGCCACATGTCAGGCGCTGATACGTCAGCGCAGCGCCCAAGAAGGCGCGCCCAATCAGAGCAAAGCTCTATTTTAAGCAAAATCAAAGGAAGCAACGCTTCAGTTGCGCATGCACTGCGCGACACTTGTCAGCGCAGATGCGCTGCGCGACACGTGTCAGCGCAGTTGCGCTGCGCTGTGCGCTGCGCGACACGTGTCAGCGCAGTTGCGCTGCGCTGTGCGCTGCGCGACACGTGTCACGCGCTGGGGCATTTGCGCCAAACAGAATTAAAATTTTAAAAAAATCTTTCTGTTCTTGTTAAAACAAGAAGATTTTCTCTTTTAAAACAGAAGCCCATGGATCAAAGATCCAACGGTGGGGAAAATTCCCCAAATCACTCAGAGAAAGATCTCTTCAACAAAATTAACTAATTTATGGGCACTATAAAAGAGACCCCAGACCTCAATTCAAAGGGATCAACATTTTCTTGAAAAAAGTCAAGTGCTTCAAACAGAGAGAGAATTCTGAGAAAATTTCAAAGAAAAAGGTAAAAACCTTCACGAGAGAAAAGAAATCTCTTTTAATAAATCATTGATCTAAAAACCAGATCAATGTTCTTCACATAATAAACAGTGCTTTGCACTTCTCATGAACCATTGGTTCTTTAAAAACAAGAAAACAACAAAATAAAAATAGTGCTTTGCACTTTTATGAACCTCTGTTTCTTGAAACAAAAAGAAAAACTTATTTTTCTTTGATCTAAATTAGATCAAGAAATCAAATAGTGCTCTGCACTTCTGTTCTTGAATCTAAAAAGATTCTTAGTGTTTTGCACTTCCAAACTGCGCTGTTGCGCTCTTGAGAGAGCGCCACGTGTCAGCTACAGAACAACTTGCGCTACGCGCTCTTGAAATAGAGCTTTGCTCTCTGGAATTGGCGCAACTCACCAGAGCGCGCCACGTGTCAGCAGCGCAACAGCGCACTAGCGCAGCGCACTGCGCCGTTGCGCTTGCGCTCACCAGAGCATGACACGTGTTCTCACCACAAGCGCTTGCGCTCAGTGATTGGCGCAAAGCGCCTGACAAATGCAATGCATTTCTTCCCCTGAAGGGCCAGGCCCAATTAAAAGACCAAACAGGCCTAATTAAATTGATGCTCTGCATCATTTATAAACGGGCAAAGCCCAAACAAAATAATAAAAATTCTATGCAGATGCCTTGCAGAGTCCAAAATAAATTGATGCTCTGCATCTTTTATGGGCAGACCCCAAACAAAAAAATAATAATAGAAAATAATGCATTGCATTATTTAAAAATGGGCCAAGCCTTAACACAGGTCTAACAGACCAAAAACAAATAAAAGGCGTCGAATACTTTGGACTTAGTCCAATCATGGCCGAAAGTCCTCAAATTAAGTTGACTGAGCGATATTGCTCCCTTAAATCAATTTATATCCGGTTCGAGGGTACATCTCCGAGCTCCTCCGACACCTCTCGTTGTAATCCTTCAACGACGTCAGAGAGGCGACGGGTCCCAACAACCACACATGAATATGGACTGCGGGGTCCTTAAACTCGTGGACCGAAACGTTCTTAAACTAATATTGGACCGAAACGTCTTTAAACTAATATTGGACCGAAACGTCCTTAAACTAATGTCGGACCACCACGTCTTTAAACTGGAATACGGACCACCACGTCTTTAAACTGGAATATGGACCCCCATGTCCCTAAACTGGCAATGGACCGCAATGTCCCTAAACTACCTATGGACCACTACGTCCCTAAACTGGAACAACAGAGCATCCAAATGCTCTTTTGCTGGATCTAAACGGTCCCGTTTAAGTTGATCTTAGCCCCAAATATGGCTAATGTATCCTTAAACATTTAAATGAACGATAAAACTACAAATCGACTTTGGTTCAAGGGTACATCTCTGAACTCCCCTGACACCTATCGTTGTAATCCTTCAACGACGTTAGAGAGGTGACGAGTCCCGATGGCCAGATATTAAATGGATTATCACGTCAAGTTGATCTTAGTCTCAAACAGGACTATCGTATCCTTAACGAACGTTTAAGTTGATCTTAGCCGCAACGCGACTAATGCATCCTTAAACTAAAAACACCAAACCCAAATCTAAGTAAATACGGATTTGGACTAATCCACGTCCTACGGGCGACGGCATTACTCAGTCTCCGTATACAATCCACGGGCAACCACAAACAAAACAAACACACACGACACGAAGTGAAATTCTGGAGAAGGAGAAAGTTGTTACCGCGATGCGGTAGCGTAATTAACTGCAGGGGTTTGCGCCTGCAGGGAAGAGCGTCCCCACAATCAAAAACCCCTCAAGCGAGGGGGAATCTGATGAAGTCTGCTACATCGGCCGCATCTGTTTAAACCTCCGATACACGGTGCCATAAATCAACTTGGCATCTTCGGAGAGGTGGAAGGATAAAACCAAATAGCATCTGCCCCGAATCTCAGCGTCAGGACATCGCGGTCCCGTGCGCCGTCCTTCGGAGGGGAACAGTGAGTATATGCTACTCCTCCGGAACTTTCTCACTTAACGATCAATGCTATAAACCAAGTAGGTGTCTAGAAAGGTGTTAGCGGGGCTACGCCCCCAGGAAAAAGAGGTTATTTAATTAAGGAACTTCGCGAAAGCGTTGGAAAACCTCCCTCGAAGTACCGACACTGGCCTGGCTGAACGGTTAAGCAAGTATTGTACGGTGAGATTGATCCCGACTAGTTCTTCCTTTATGGTTTGAGGAGGGATTCAAGAGACAGTGGGAGCCATCCTGTTTAGACAAATTAAAAACCACTCTAAACTTGCAAGAGCATCATGCTAAAGTGTTTCTTCTCTCTCTCCTAATTGCAGCGACCAAACATCATGACTGGACTTAAGTTACTACTAGATAAAAACATACTGACAGGGCCAAACTACAAAGATTGGCTCAGGAATGTCAAAATGGCAATCACTTATGACAAGTTGGGGTATCTTCTTACCACCAAAGCTCCCCCTGTCCCAGGTCCCACCTCCAGCGTCGCGGATAAGGAAATCCGTAAGACTTGGGAGATCGACTGCGCGAAGGCCAAGTGCCTCGTGCTTGCCTCTATGGACAACGAACATCAGAGGAGGCATGAGAATATGGACCTCGAATCCATATTTCTCCATACAAAAGAACTGTATAGAGAGCAATCTCGTATCGCCAGATACGAAGTGTCGAAGAAGTTGTTTTCAGCAAGATTGGCCGTCAGATCATCGGTAGCGGAACACGTGCTTAAGATGATTGGATACATAGAGGAGCTCGCGAACCTTGGGACCACGTTGGAGAATGAGCTCTATACGGACTTGATTATTCAGTCCCTTCCTTCCACTTACGCCCAGTTTATTCTGAATTTCAACTTGCAAGAAAAGGAAGTTGAACTTTCAGAGCTCCTCAACATGCTGAGGAGTGCAGAGGGCACCCTACAGAAAGGTAAGGAAACATCCACTTTGTTTATAGGAGGATCTTCCTCTTCTAGGTCCAAGGCGAAAGCCAAGGGAAAGAAGAAGAAAACCCCTGCCAAACCAAGGGGCGGTGTTAGTAAGGTGGATACGAAGGGAAAGGCAAAAGCAACAAAAGTAGCGGGGAAACTTGTGGATAAGAAAGAATGCTTTTACTGTCACAAGAGTGGACACTGGAAGAAAGATTGCAGGGCTTGGAAAGCCAGAACACAGGATCTGAAGCAGGTTGCGGCTTCAGCTTCAGGTGTGTATGTTATTGAAAACTGTCTATCAATAAACTCTACGTCCTGGGTATTGGATACCGGATCAGGATCTTATATCTGTAATTCTTTGCAGGCGTTGAGAAAACGTAGGTTTTTGAAAGCAGGCGACATGACCCTCAAAGTTGCAAACGGAGCTAGCATGGATGCTGAGGCCGTGGGGGACTATCACCTGGGAATGTCAGATGGGCATGTTTTGGTTTTACGTAATTGCTTTTTTGTACCCAATGCAACTTGTAATATCATTTCTGTATCTTTAGTTTCTAAAGAAAGTTATGAATTTGCATTTGTAAGTAATGTTGTAAACATTCACCTTAATCAAGTTCTGATTGGGTCAGGTACATTGAGCAATGGTATATACGTATTAAACCAACCACAGATTTTCAATGTCCAGAATACACACAAAAGAAAGTCTTCGGAAATAAATCAGACTTTCTTATGGCATTGTAGACTGGGTCACATCAATGAGAGAAGGTTGACAAAGTTACATACAGAAGGATATTTGGATCCGTTCGAATATCAATCATATGCAACTTGTCAATCCCGTCTCAAAGGAAAGATGACAAAGACTCCGTTCACTGGACACGGAGTGAGAGCGAGCGAGCTCTTGGGACTCGTACACAGCGACGTGTGCGGTCCAATGTCTACACATGCACGAAGCGGTTATTCTTACTTCATTACTTTTACGGATGACTTTTCAAGGTACGGTTATGTCTTCTTAATGAAACATAAATCCGAAGCCTTTGGAAAATTCCAGGAATATAAGAATGAAGTAGAAAAACAAACAGGCAAAAGTATCAAGACACTAAGATCTGATCGAGGTGGTGAATACTTGAGTGCCGAGTTCCTGGACTACTTAAAAGAGAATGGAATTCTCTCTCAGCTTACTCCTCCATACACTCCGCAACATAACGGTGTATCGGAGAGACGGAACCGAACTCTATTGGATATGGTACGGTCCATGATGAGTAACGCTGAGTTGCCGCGATCATTCTGGGGATATACGCTGGAATCAGCTGCATACTTTTTGAACCGAGTTCCAACTAAGACTGTGCCTACTACACCATATCAGATGTGGTGTGGGAAGAGACCCTATCTTAATCACATTAAGACATGGGGATGTCCAGCTTTTGTCAAAAAGCAGCATGCGGACAAGCTCGAGGCACGCTTAGTACAGTGCAAGTTTGTGGGATATCCAAAGAACTCCAAGGGATATTTCTTCTATTGCGAAGAGGAACAAAAGGTTTTTGTTTCTCGGCATGCCCACTTCTTGGAAACTCAGTTTTTGGAGAATCAGATAAGTGGGAGCGCAATAGAACTGGAAGAAATTCCAGAACCACGATCTATTACTGAAAGCTTAGTAGAACCAGAGGGTTCGAAAGATCAGGACATTCCTACGCCGCTCCGCAGAAGTAGTAGGAAGTCTCATCCGCCCGAGAGATACTAAGGTTTTCTCATAGACGGGGATAGAGAGGATTGCATCATTGATAGTGATGAGCCGACTAGCTTCCAGTAGGCCATTCAGAGCGTTGACTCGGTAAAATGGCTGGATGCAATGCGGACCGAAATGGAGTCCATGTACACCAACAAAGTATGGACGTTGGACATTGCTCCAGATGGGGTAAAACCCGTAGGATGCAAGTGGATCTTCAAAAGGAAGATTGGTGTAGATGGACAGGTTGAGACCTATAAAGCTAGACTTGTTGCAAAGGGTTTCCATCAAAGACCTGGCTTGGACTACGACGAAACCTTTTCTCCAGTGGCTATGCTGAAATCCATTCGGATCCTTCTTGCCATTGCTGCCTTCCACGATTATGAGATCTGGCAAATGGACGTAAAGACCGCTTTTCTAAATGGAAATTTAGAGGAATGTGTCTATATGGACCAGCCAGAGGGTTTCATTCAGAGTGGGAGCAGCGGAAAGGTGTGCAAGTTGCTTAAGTCCATCTATGGACTAAAGCAGGCATCGCGGAGTTGGAACATCTGTTTTGATGAGACGGTCAAAGAATTTGGCTTTATCAAAAATCCAGATGAACCATGCATCTATAGTAGATTTGTAGCGAGAACTGTAGTATTCCTCGTTTTATACGTGGATGACATTCTCTTGATAGGAAATGACATTCCTATGCTACAATCTGTCAAAGGGTTCTTGTCACACAGGTTCTCCATGAAAGACCTGTGTGATGCCTCATACATTCTGGGGATCCGGATCTATCGTGACAGGTCCAAGAGGATACTGGGACTCTCACAGTCCAGGTACATCGACACCATAATGAAAAGATTCAGTATGGAACATTCCAAGCGCGGTAATCTACCGGCTTGTCACGGGATCACCCTCTCCAAAGAGATGTCTCCCAAGACTGATTTGGAAAGGGATCGCATGTCTATTATACCCTACGCTTCTGCGGTAGGCTCTATAATGTATGCGATGTTGTGTACCAGACCAGATGTAGCTTATGCACTGAGTGTGGTAAGCCAGTATCAGTCAAACCCTGGGGAGAAACACTGGATAGCGGTAAGGAACATTCTCAAGTACCTGAGAAGGACTAAGGAGATGTTCTTGGTGTATGGCGGAAAAGACCTCCAGATCGAGGCCTTTGCTGACTCCAGCTTCCAGAGTGACAAGGATTATTCCAAGTCCATGTCGGGTTATGTCTTTACCCTCTATGGAGGGGCGGTGTGTTGGAAGAGTTCCAAACAGGAAACCGTTGCTGACTCGACGATGGAAGCGGAATATATCGCTGCTGCTGATGCCGCAAAGGAAGCTGTCTGGATGAAGAAGTTCCTCACGGAGCTTCAGGTGGTTCCTACCATTGTTGATCTAATACCGCTGTATTGCGACAACAATGGAGCTATAGTTTTAGCGAAGGAACCCAGGTCCCATCAGAAGTCCAGGAACATTTTGAGGCGGTATCACCTGATTAGGGAGATCGTGGGTTGCCAGGAGATCGAGATTCGGAGAGTTGCTACGGAAGATAACACTGCTGATCCATTCATGAAGGCCTTACCCCAGACTCAGTTCGAGCGGCTGATCGAGATGATAGGTCTTCGATACGCCAGTACATGGACATAGTGCAAGTGAGAGATTGTTAGTGTATATGACCTAGAGGCCATTACTGTATCATACTAGTATGTATATTACTTAATGGAAGCTTGGGATATACACCTTGTATTGACAATCTTGCTCAAAATGGTAGTATGCTACTTGGTTTGTTTCTGCTTTAATGTGTGCATGTGTTTCTTTTAGCATATCGCCTTTACACATTAGTGGAGCCCTTAGGATCTTTGCTTGATTACCAGCGTTGTGATGGCAGTCACACTCGTGGGGGCTGGGTAATCTATAAGCACATCCTTATGCAGGTCCCTAGTCGCAGGACTATCGAGACTGGGCATCGATACTCCAGAGTAGACTAGCGTATGCGCTTCTTATCCCAGCTTGGGAGACGGTCTGTCCCACAGCCGTCAGTACGTCGTACTTGAGATAGTATGCGGGTGCTCGTTAGGTTATGAGTACACTGGACAGGACTCATCGGGAACTGTTGGTTGGTATTATACCTATCGTCAGTTATCAGTTCCCAGGTGACATGAGTACAGCTTAGTCCGTTGACTTGACACTGTCACTTCGCCTCGAGTGTGTTCCCACTGTACTTTGATTATTACCCTACCACGGCTCAAAGGAGTCGTGCAAACAGGTAGTTTTTGGGTGCAGTCCCGAAGCACTTGGAGGCAGTGACGGTTAGACGGGATTCGTCTCACCCGGTATTGGGGGTTGATATCGCGCTGTGTCTAAGAGAGCCATTACACAAAGTCCCTGGCCAGGGCAAGCGGGATAGACTGGTAGGTTTCCAGTGTTATCTCAGGTGTTGTGGGCTACACTCCGGCACGACTTGTATCGCTAGTAGGGGACTGACGTTTACCGCCCCCCTAGGCCCGCCATGCGATGTTCTTAGATGAACAGACCGGACTGTACGGAGACTGTCACATACAGGCTCAGTAGGAGTTCAGATGGGTTTACCTCGTCTGTCTTCTTGTCGGCATCTACCTGAGGACCGTTACGTACAGCTAGTGCCGCTTGCGGTCTGTGGTTAAACCCACTGCCAGCGTAGTGTCGAGTCTTTAGAGTCCCACACAGAGGGTTATTCGCCTTTGGGCAAAACAGAGTAGAGGTCGCATGGTTTTGCGACAGGGTTCGTTCACATCCGCGCACTTGTGCACGTTTGGCGTCCGGATAGACATTACTAGCGGGCTCTGGTTTGAGCCAGATCCTAGTATATGTTTTGGAGTTAGTTTTATCTCATAGTATTCATGTTCCTCGGAACACGAATGCGGATGTGTATGCACAGTTGATTGAGGCGGAGGAAGAGGATTTTCATTAGGGTTTCGGAACGGGTGTGTATGCACAGTTGACAGTTGTCTTTTTCCAAACCCTAATGGATATGTGAAATATCAATTAATAATATTAATTAAATGAAATTGTGTCATGGTTAGGTTGTTGACTTGTTGACCAAGGTTGACTAGTTGACCAAGGTTGAAAGGTTGACCATCATCATTTCAAGCAAAGATGCTCTTTGATCTTTGCAAAACTCATTTAATGTGAAATGATAATGGTCATTTCAACATACCATCACCTTTTTCATTTTGATTAATTTTGTTAATTGATTAATTCACATATATTTGTTATGGTTGTAAAAAAAACATCTCATTCTATCATAACCATTCTCTCTCTTCTTCTCTTCTTCTTCCTCCTCTAGTTCAAGGAGAACAATTCTCATGTGTTGAGAAACATCTCCTTGAAGATAAAACACCCTAAGACACTCACTACTCACTCTAAGGTAGAAGGTTTAGCAAGCCGGATACCTTAGTTCTCTCAAAGTTCGAGAAAGGAGCTCAAGGAAGAAACCCTCAGGTGGATCGATCTTCGACAAGAGAAGGCGACGAGGAAGGCACCATCCGACCACTACAAAGAGTCCAAGAAGAAGGAGTTCAAGTTGAGGTATAACCCCTAACCGAGTAGACAACTCTCTAGTTAGGTTGCTAGTGTATAGTTTAGCAAAGATCCATTTTTGTAGTCCATGTTACCTAAGTCTTAAAAATCGTTTTTTACCGTTTCCGCAAGCCCGAAAGAACCGGGAGAGGTAACGTGGACTTACATCCATGACAGTCAATGGGGTAAATGCAACATATAGCTATAAGGTCCTATCAGCCCTGACGCATAACGCCATGCGGACGATATCCCCGTAGATGTTAAATCTACTCACCGAAGTCTCGCGCTAAGTGTAGCCGACGACTTGCTTCCCCTTCTTCGCAGCGTCCGTCTCACTCACCTGCGAACCTATAATTACACAATATATCACACATAAGCTCATATCCACAAAACACGATATTAGGGTCAAACTAGAAACCCGCGTCGCAAACCAAGCGCGCGTGTGCGCGATACGCTAAAACGTGTGATTAAGCGTCTGAAACTACCTCGACGCGTCGCGATACGCAGAACACCCTAAACCCACACACGTATCACGTGTGTCGCGAAGATTTAAAATACGAGAAACAGGTAATTAGCTCAAGATTTTGATACATAAAGAGTTTTGCAAAACTAAACATACCATAAAACCCCACATAGCAGCAGACACCTATCACCAAAACCTCAACCCCCAGGTCACCAATCTGGCCGCAATTTGCGGCCAGAAGTAATATTTCGGCGGCCCAGGTTGGGAGCATGCCTCCCGTGCTTCGTGTGTGTTTTCTACTCCTAGTGTACGTGCTCCAGTAATTACAATTTTATTCTGAAATAATCAGAGTGCAAGCAGATTTCAACAGAGCCCCAAAACCAGTTAAAAACAACATTTAGCACTAAATTGATACTTTAGGGTATTTTTATGTAATCTTAAATGAAAACTTGGTTTAAACAGCTCTAATAGCACTTAAATGAGTTAACCAAGCCATAAAATTCCCAACTTATCATATACTTCACAAAATTCCTTTCAATATAAAAAAAAACACATAAAAACATGATTTTTAGCTAAAATACTACAAATTATGAGAAAGGGTGTTAAGTGTGAGTTTAATACCTCCCAAAAACCTTAGGAAAACCCAAACTTCCAGCTCTTTCCTCAAGTATGCAGACTTGCCTCCAAACTCCCCCAAAAAGCCATTTTTCTAAGGGTTTGAGTGCAAGAATGAGTGGTTCTTGTGTAGGTTTTGAACAAGAATCAAAAGGGAAGTGAAAGATCAAGAACAAGGTGATGAAAATGGGGTATTGTTGCTGCTGGAGCTGCTGCTCTGCAGAGATTTCAGCAAAAGAAAGAAAAAGAGAAGAAAGAGAGAGAGAGAGAGAGAGAGAGATGCTTCAATAAATGCTCACCATACCTCATTAAATGCACACCATACCTCTTTCTTTTCTCTCAAATAAAATTTCTTTTGTTTTAAAAGGAAAAAGAAAAAAGAAAATTTGAAAAGAGTGAGAAGGAATAAGTATGTGCCACTAAAATGCTAAGTGTGCAAGCAAGCACACTAATCCTCATTAGGAAAGTAATTAAGGAAAATAATTCTAATTAAAAGAACACATTGCTAAATTAAAATTAATTAAAGATAATAAACCCTGTTTAAATATATGAAACCCCAATTCATCTCAATTGGACTAGATAAAAAGGAAATTAAGATTTTACGGGTTTCATGAAAACACGCATCAAAATTATCTAACGCGAAATAACCCTAAACGAGTTTTCAAAGTGTTACACAAACACACCTGAATCCGAAGCCACAACCTGCTTCGCACCCTGGTTCTGGGCTTTTCAGGCCCTGCAATCCTTTTTCCAATGGACCTTCTTGTGACAGTAGAAGTATTCTTCCTTCCCTACTGTCAGCCCCCAACTTTTTCCTTTTCCCTTGCCTCTACCTTACTAACACTGCCTTTCGGCTTGGTGGGGGCCTTCTTCTTCCTCCCCCTGGCTTTCGCCTTGGATCTAGAAGAGGAAGATCCTCCAACAAGCAGAGCGGGTGTCTCTCTGGACTTCTGCAGGGTGCCCTCAGCGCTCCTCAACATGTTGAGGAGTTCTGGAAGTGTAACTTCCTTCCCTTGAATGTTAAAATTCAAGATAATCTGGGCGTAAGTAGAGGGAAGAGACTGTAGAATCAAGTTTTTATACAACTCATTTTCCAACGTGGTCCCTAGGTCCGCGATCTCTTCAGTCAAGCTAATCATCTTAAGGACGTGGTCCCCTACAGATGACCCGATAGCCAACCTCGCTTGAAATAGTTTCTTCGTATCTTGCGATACCAGATTTCTCTCTATATAAGTCCTTGGTATGGAGGAAGATGGATTCAAAATCCATCTTCTTGTGCCGTCTCTGGTGTTCATTATCCATAGAGGCCAGCACGAGGTACTTGGCTTTCACACTGTCAATTTCCCAGGTCTTACGGATTTCCTTATCCACGATGCTGGAATCTGGACCTGAGACGGCGGGGGCTTTAGTAGAAAGAAAATAGCCCAGTTTGTCATATGTGATGGCCATCTGGACATTCCTGAGCCAATCTTTATAGTTTGGCCCCGTCAATATATTTTTATCTAAAAGTAACTTAAGGCCGGTCACCTTGGTCGCTGCAATTAGGAGAGAGAGAGAAAAAACACTTTAGCATGATACTCTTGCAAGTTTAGATTGGTTTTTAGTTTATCTAAACAGGATGGCTTCCACTGTTTCTCGAATCTTTCCTCAAACCATAAAAGAAGAATTAGTCAGGATTAATCTCACCGTACAATTCTTACTTAACCTTTCGGCCAGGCTAGTGTCGGTACTTCGAGGGAGGTTTTACAACGCTTTCATGAAGTTTCTTAATTAAATAACCCCTTTTCCCTGTAGGTGTAGCCCCGCTAACACTGTTCTAGACACCTACTTGGTTTACAGCATTGATCGTTAGGTGAAAAAAATCTTCCGAGGAGTAGCGAATACTCATAGTAGGATCGGGATCTAAATACCATTATGTGATAACCTTGAAAGAATCCTACCAAAATTATCACAATCCAAATGGCATGCAACATTAGCAAGTTTCAATTTCTTTAGAAACTCCCGATGTGGATTTTTTCCCCAAGCCTATGACCTTGACGAAGGCCGACATATCATAAGTCGCAAGTTAAGTTATACCCGTCATTATCCAGGTTAATTTGAACCAAGCCGTACATACCCTTGACGAAGGCCAAAATAGTAGTACGACTGTCCTAAACCAACGCATCTATCTATGCAACAGATGAATGTTTAGCAGCTACCAATCACTATGCCTTGGCGAAGGTCAAAATACATAGCTTGAATACTACTGAATATCCATCTGAAATGACGAAGGGCTACGAATGATTTTGGCTAAACCGTGAACGTAATGAACTTGATATAATTGAAGGAACCATGATAGCTTTTTAAAGGAGCGGTTTAAGCTCCGCATTTAAAAGTTTTCTTTTTGGAAAAAACCGAGTGGTTTTAAAAGTGTTCCAGCGATTTAGCTTTGGTTTTGCTTTGTATTAATCTAATACAGTCCCATCATTTACACCTATCATTATAGAGAGAAACAAAAATACAGCGTACGCTGATACCATCCGCATTCGCCAATAGGCCCCGTCTAACACCGTTAGGTTACTTAACTAACGCCAGAGCGGGGACTGGACTGGTGCGGGTGCAAAACATAAGCAACGTCTACTATATAGCATATATATAATAATCATTCATCTCACGAAATAATATGCATTCCTCATAGATGAACATATTGGATATACTAGGAATTCCGCGTTTCATTTAAGCCTGTAACGAAAGACGGATACCACGGTCGTGATGAATAGCCAAACCCCACCCTAGGCCCCTACGGGTGCAGCAAAATACCTGCCAAATTACCGAAGTGAAGCAACCTCCTTCAGTAAAATGAGTAGGCCACTCGGCACTTCAAAGAACCCGGTAGTTTGTGCACCCTACCATGGGTCTATCCTAGGAGCAAAAAAAAGTAAATGAAATAACACAATGGTGGCAACAACCTCAACCTGGATGTACCCCGCAAAATAATATTACATCAATATTACAATTTATATCGAATGAAAGAAACTCTCATCTCACATCCCCGGCTATTCATCCACGACGATCCAATAAAGTTCATATACACAAACCAATCATCACAGATATGTTCAACCCCCAACTAACCGACATATAGAAATTAGAGGAAGTTTACGAACACATATACACATCACAAAGCTTGTAAAGTAACCTACGATGTTATAAAATCCGCGCACAATTAGCGAACGAAACTAATTTTTCAAGACCATGAAAAACTGTCCACTAAAGTCGCCAAAAAAAATCGTTTTAAGCCAATCCGGGAGTCGAAACGAACTCGAAACCCGTCCGAATCTTCGCGGAGGTGAGGGGGCAAAAATTAACTATCGATCCAAAGGCCTTGGGGGGGTACCCACCACCGGGGGCCACCATGAGGTGGCCCCCAAGGGGAGGCAGACCCGAGAGCACCATTTTGTGGTGCTCTGGGTCACCACCCCCCAAGGCCACCTTGTGGTGGTCTTGGGGGGTTGGCCCGGCCTTTAGTCTACCCGGGGTATCCCCGGGGACCCTACGCTCCACCCAGTAGCTTCTTGGTTCGAACCATGAGCACGTGGGGTGTGTAAACATCTTAAAACAACTTTTTGGTTCTGTTTTTGTCGGCAGTCCGTGCGCGACAAAAACGACGGATTTTAAACGTCGCTACAAGCTATCTAAGACTTATAGAGAGGCTCTGATACCACCGTAAGTCGATGTCGTGCATGTTGGGTTATGGAAGCGCCCCGGCCATCAATCCGTGGCCAAACGCGGAACAAAAACTTTAAAAAACCGGTGCTAACGGTACCCTAATCGACGGATCGTACCATTAACCCTATACTAGTTATATGAAAAGAGTTTAGATAGGTTATACCGATCGATCCGTGTCCTTCGGTCTTCAACCTCTGTCCCAAGCTCCTCGCGGCTTCCTCGATCAAGTTTGATCTCCGGTCTCCCTACATCGAAGACGATCCACGTCGAGAGTTAGTAATACGGGCTCCCGCCTCAAAACCGAAGCAACTCGGGTATCTAGTTTGCTAGCCTAGATAGCCAAGATGAAGTAGAGTGTGTTTGTGATTACTTTGTCTCAAAACACCCACGGATTCTCAACTCATGAGAGGGTTTGGGTGGAGGTTAAAGAAGTTGTCATGAGAGGAAAATGTTAGCTCAAGCAAAAAATTGGCAAGTGGAGAAAGTGGGTTGCTGCCTTTTTATTGTGTGTGTGTTTTGAGAAATTAGTGAGCAACTAAAGAAAATCCCACACCAAGGAAAAGATCTTCCTCTCACAATAATATCTTACAAAACACCAAAAAAAATCTAGTGCACATGCCACATTCAATGCCACAAAACCAAAACTCACACTCACAATCCAAAACTTAACTTCACATTTTCCACACAATAAACATTAAACTAAATGTTTAAAGTAAGAAAAGGAATGGCAACCCTAAAGTTATCTTGTAACGAATTACAAGAATACCCTTCATCCGTATATACATACCCGCATCTGTATTCCGACTGAATGTGAATACAACGAGACGAAAATAATCCAACAATATAATACTAGGATCCAGTTTAAACTAAAGCCCACCAGTATTATTCGTCCGATCATGATCCTGCACAAGTGCACGAATATGATCGAACCCTGCCATAAAACCATATGGCCTCTACAACGTTTCGCCCGAACCAGGAAACCCTTTGTGTAGGACTCTAAAGACTCGTCAATACGCTGGAAGTGGGTTTAACCATAAGCACGTCAGTGGCACTAGCTGTACGTAACGGCTGCCCAGGTATTGAGCGAAAGGGAGGCCGACTAGGAAACTCATCCTGAAACCCTACTGAGCCTGACAGTGACAATATCTGTACAGTCCGGTCCGTTCGTTTATGAGTATCGCATATCGAGTCTAGGGGAGTGGATAATGTTAGACCCTTAATAACTTGACATTTAGTGTCGGTATGAAACCTATCACCAACTGAGAAACTACCGATCCTAAATCGGTAATTCTTGTCTACCCCGGCCGAGGATTTCTGGTGATGGCCACCCGTGCACACCGCGACATCAACCCCTAATACCGGGAGAGACGAATCCCCGGACGATCTGCTCATCGCCTCCATGTGGCTCGGGACTGTACCTAACTAAAACCTGTTTGCACGATTCTTTTGAGCCGTGGTAGGGTAGTAATCAAAGCACAGTAGGAACTCACACAAGACAAATGATGATCTCAGGTCGATAGACTAACCTGTACACATGTCACCTGGGAACTGCTATCTGACAATAGGTATAATACAACTGGCATATTCTCGGCGAGTCCGTCCAGTGTACTCAAAACCCAATGAGCACCTGTATACATCTTAGGTGAACCAACTGACACCAATGGTTTGTGAGACCGGCCACCACCCCTTGTCGGGGTCTCGATCCGTATGCACTAGTCTACTCTTGGAGTATCGATGCCCAGTCTTGAAACTCCTACGACTAGGGACACTTTAAGGATGTGCTTATAGACCACCCAACTCTCACGTATATGATCGCCATAATACTGCGTGGTTGTTAGTTATATGTATGCCCTAGAGGCCTTTACTATACATGGGATGTATATTGTAGTGGATGCTTGGACATATATAGGGAGGACTTTCTTGCTCGATATGATAGTATGCTATCTGGTTGCTCTTTGTCTTAACATGTTGATTTGTATACGTGATGCTGTCTTGTTCTCACATGTTGACAAAGCCTTTTAGGATGTGTACTTGACACCCAGGACTATGATGGAGATCATACTAGTGGGGCCAAGGGTAGTCCATAAGTACACCCAATAATTGTTCCTAATCGAGGGAGTATCGAGACAGGGCATCGATGCTCCAGAGTAGACTAGCGTATACGCATCTTGACCCATATGATAGGCGATGGATGATCCCACATCTATTGGTGTTTGACATCAAAGATGGTATATGGGTGCTTAGTGGAGACTGGGTACACTGAACGGACTCGCCGAGAACTCCTAGGTGGTATTATACCTATCGTCAGATAGCAGTTCTTTGGTGACACTGGTACAGGTTAGTCTGTCGACCCGAGATCGCCATAGATTCTTGTGTGATTCCCACTATGCTTTGATTTCCACTTTACCACGGTCAAGAGATCGTGCAAAACGGTGGTTTTTGGGTACGGTCCTGAGTCACATGGAGGCAATGAGCGATAGGAGGGGATTCGTCTCTCCCGGTATTGGGAGTTGATTGATTGGAAAGAGTGTGTTTGTAGTTTAACCGCAATCAGAACGGTGTCGCGTGTAGCTAGACCGAGGTGAGTACGGATCGTCCTCAGGGAAACGTTGAATGTTTTACTCTTACTTTAGATGTGTTGAAAAAGAGAGGAGAAATAAAGAATTTTGTGAAAAATTTCTAGATCTACTTTAAGCAAGAGAGCAAATTTATAGATCTAGATTATTTTAGGAATATAGTTAATATAATAAAAGGGCTTGTAGGGTTCGTTAGGATTTAGTAGTCATGGACGATTAATTAAAAGTTACCCTTTTATCCATTAATAGATTTAAAACTAGAACGACGGTGATGCGTGTAGATTAGGGTTTCTGGAGGGAAAAGGAATCCAACTCTTAACCCTTATCTCGACACGGAACTCCGTTCAAATCTAGCCTTTACCAAAACAATCATTAATCTAATCTCTAATCACGGTCGGAACTAGCAAAGAATTGTTAGCACGCCCGATTAGTATGTTAATGATTCTTTTGATAAAGTTCATAAACTTTATAGGACTTAAAAAGGGTTTAGAGATGTTCATCATCCATTAGCCTACCCTAATCCTACGAACCCTAACAAGCGGAGAATTACTCGCGCATGTTGGGAGAAAAAGAGATGGAAAGAAATTGCATAATTAAACTACGAAGAAATAGAATAAGAAAAAGAAAGCTACCTTTATTAATCAACAAAATTCATTACACTTGAATCCTTAGAAAATGATTACAAATCTAGTTGCTTCTCGATCTCTTCCAAGGAGGTAGATGAACCGTTGATGATCAGCCTGGATGCGTGAGCCGTCTGGGACTTCGTGATCGCGTCGGCTTGATAATTCTTCCAAGAGGCTCTCGGTCCCTTTTTATAGTCTAAAGCCAGAATCCTTTGCTTCCAAATTAGGTAAAATTCATCAGAGATTCACCCACAATTTGAGCAAACCCTAAATCCATAATAGTGCCGCGGATCCGCGGCCCAAGGGGGTTTTGGCCGCGGATCCGCGGCCTGATGATCACGTCCCTTCATCATTTTTCAGGAGCTGTCTCTATGTGACATTTGGCGATCCTTGGTACCTTTAGAATTTGGAAATCTTTTCGTGGTTGCTTCCAGACTTGGTCTCCAAGTTTTGCTTCTTAATTAGGCAAGTCTTCTTCAACAACTTGATTTGCTTGATTCTAGTCTTTGAAAAATTCTGCACACTTGGAAATCTTTTGCACAACAACTCAAATAATATTTAGTAGACTTTGTTCTACTAGGATTTGGTCAATAAATTTATTTGCATACATTTTCCTACCAAATGCTAATTATAATATATCAACACATGGAAAATAGTATTTTTACACATAAACCCTCATATGTATGATATATTATAATAAAGTCCTTTTTAATATGAAAATGGTAGGAAAAATGTAATAACAAATGTGCAGTTTTATCAACTGAACAAATACCCCCAAACTTATCTTTGATCGTCCCGAGCAAACTAGTTTATTCAAGAGGAGAAAAAGAAAGGAGAAAACTAAGCACACTTTCGTAGGCAGACACGATTGCACTGAGCACGTGCAACAAGCCGTTAAAACTCTAGGTGTCCCTAGTAGGAGGAGTGTTGTCTCCTGAGGGTTTTCAGCGGATTGCACCCACAAAATCCCATAACAAAAGAGAGATAGTGAAATTTACATATAAAGATAAGAACCATAAAAGAAAGACTTTGAAAATAAGAGTTTCCAACTATACTAGCTTTTCAGTCGTCATGAGCCCTATCTTAATAGTCATGAAAAAATGTTAGAAATCACATCATCCCTCAATAAAACATCGTCTTTATTCTTCATTCCTACCTTTCATCCAAACATTGATCATATACCCCTACGTGTGTGAAATGGACATCCCTACACTCGGAGAATTCAATTCAAGCTATCATACTCTTGTCCATCTACCTCAGTACTTTTTAATTTGATGAATATTTAGATTTGCTCACACCTTTTCATGCGACTATTAATACTTCTTGAGGTACTAACCGATCGATTACTCAAGTGCTTGCTGATTAAGTGATAATATTTTCCTCGTCTTGCACCACCTAAGGCTTAGCAGTGACTCCCAGACCAGTTGGCCTTAGGGCACTAGATGAAGAGGCACCCTCGCTATATTTTTTTATTGCTGCCTTGGCGATACAAAACCAGTGTTCATTTTTTTCTTTTCACCATTTTTATATTTTCTTCATTTTTTTTCATTTCCTTCATACTTTGGCTTTTAGACAAGAGCATTTCAAGGTATCCTCTACTATCTCGAGTTTCAAGACGTGTGTAAGTGCATATAGTAGGGTATCAACATTCAAATGTTTGGCTTCCAGAATAGAAACTATTTTTCAGATTTATTTTTATTCTCAGATTAGTGACTTCCTTCATCTTACTAACCCTTAGGACACCAGCTCATAACTACTTATTACTAGTTCGTTTAAGAAATCTTCTAATTTTCTTGGTTTTCTTAAACTATTCCTATCTTTTGGATGTAATTTTTCACTTTCGACTCTTTTGTTATAAAAGAAAATTTTTGAAATTTTTGAAAATGTTGTGCTTATGCAAAGTATGATGCAAATTGATGCGTAAATAAGCACAAACCTCCCCCAAACCTGTTTACAGCAGTGTCCTCACTGATGTCATCCGTTAAGCTCAAAAACCTGTAGACTTGGGAGGAAAAAGGGGACAAGAAATAATGCAAGTGAACTCCTCCCCCAAACTTATTTCTTGGCTCACAATTTTGTAAAAATCATTTTCTTTCAAGAGCCAAAATATACCACCCCCCAAAACTTGAGTTAAACAATTTTAATCTTTTAAAATCACACGAGGGGATCGAGGTTATTGGTCAATGCAAAGCTTTGCAAAGACCGAAGGTCAACACTAACCATTCAAAAATTTTATCGATGAAGCACCAAGGTTGGAGGAAGAAAATGTCACCTTTCGACAAGAAGAAGTGGGGAAGTGATAAGATGTGTAATGGAAAAGAATTGCGTCTCAATTTGGAGAGACGACACAGTGATAGTAATGATGGATTACTCGCATTATCATGATTGTCCAAAAGAAGGGGTGGAGGTCCAATTTCTTCATCTTGGAGTTGATTCATCTCAACACCCGTGTCTTGTAAGAATGCGAGTTCATCAGCGAAAATTTCCTCAAAGCTTTCATCGATACCCCGAAAAATAATGTCATCAGAAAAAATGGGGTGATCGTCAGACTCTATAAAAAGTTCCTCATCAGTGTTAGATGTTGACCCGAACAACTCGGTGGAAGAGTACATGGTTGGGTCAAACAACAACATATGAAAAGAGTCAGTATCATGAGGTTGATCAAATTCGCTGCTGTCGACATCCATTAATTCGACAGAACACACATGAGCATAGGGTACGGAGGGTTCACTTCCCAACCTGTAAATGTTAAGCTCAATTGACTTCTTTCCAAAGGATAGGGTCATAGAGCCGTTTCTACAATTGATTACTGCGTTGGAAGTGGCCAAAAAGGGTCGACCGAGTATCACCGGGATTTGACTGCGTGGGTTTGCCACAGGTTGTGTATCTATAACGATAAAGTCCACAGGGAATATTAATTCCCCGACTTTGATTAACACATCCTCTAGCTCACTCCTAGGTTGGGTGATAGATCGATCGGCCATCTGAAGAGTGCAATGCGCAGGTTTTAACTCTCCGATCCCTAATTGCTCATAAACAGAATACGGAAGCAAGTTAACACTAGCACCTAAATTGAGTAGAGCACGATTGATATTTTTACGCCCAATAGAAATTGAAATTGTAGGACTTCCGGGGTCCTTTCGTTTCTTGGGAAGTTGTTGTGTAAAAGCTGTGCTCACATTACTCGCAAGGAAAACTTTTTTAGGTACTTGAACTTTTCTCTTCCTAGTGCACAAGTCCTTTAGGATTTTCGCATATGACGGAACTTGTTGAATAGCATCTAGGAGAGGAATGTTTATGTTAACTTGCTTAAAAATTTCCACAATCTTCTCCATTTGTGGACTTGGTCTGTTGCCCCTTAACCTGTTTGGATAAGGTGCTTGATCAATAAGTTTTGGGTCCAACGTTTGTGGAGAAGACTGTGGGGATGGATTTGATCCCAAAATTGGAGTGGGAATCGACTTAGATAGATTCGGCGAAATGTTCGAGCCTTGGGGAAAACGGAGAATAGGCTCGGATGAAGGTGGAAGACTAGACGAATTAGGGGAAGAAGAAGATGAAGATGGGGTATCAAATGTGTCACTAACATCAAATTGCTCACCCACTCGGTTATTTAGCACTCTCCCCGATCTCAACGTAGTAACGGCATTCACATTATGATTTTGTGAATGGCCAGGATTCGGTAGGGGTTGAGATGGGAATTTCCCTTTCTCTCTCGCACTCATTGCGGCGTTTAACTGTGCGATTTGGTTTTCTAATGATTTAATACTCTCACCATGGGAGGCGGAGTTTTTCGTTATGGTATCAATAGAAGACTTCATCTCAGCCGAAAATTGCATGGATTGTTTCATGAACATATCCAAAGTTTGTGCAAGTGAGTTGTCAGTACCGGCCACTTGTGGTGTAGAAATGTTGGCCGGGTTTTGGAAATTCTGTGACTGAAAGGGGGCTGATTCTGTGGTTGTGGTTGCTGTGGAGGAGGTCTTTGATAATTGCTTTGTTGGTTTTGGTTCCAAGCAAAGTTAGGATGATTCCTCCATCCTTGATTGTACGTGGAAGAATAAGGGTCGTTTCTAGGTCGCTTCTTAAAAACCATCATTAGCTTGAAATGATGCATTCATAGGACATTCTTCCGTTAAGTGTGAAGGATCCGAACAGCAACCACAGACGGTCTTAGGAAGCATGACCTGATTTAAGGAGAATGATGAGAACTTGTTTTCAATAGCGTCGAGTTTCTTCTGTATCGCTGCCATTTCGGTTTTTACTGCGATAGAAACATCGAGCTGGTGAATACCTCCCTTAGTTGAAGGTGGTCTTACGCTTTCCCACTGCAACGTGTGTTCAGCAAGGTCTTCCAGATATTTCCAAGCTTCACCGTCGTCTTTAGACATGAAATTGCATTGACAATTTGTTTCAAGCATCTGCTTTGTTGCTGGATTAATGCCCTCATATATAATCCGACATAAATCCCATCTATTGATTCCATGATGAGGACATTGGACAAGAAGATCCTTGAAACGTTCAAAGCACTTCCAAAATGGTTCATTGGGAAGCTGGGTGAACTGGTTGATCTCGCTTCTAACACGGGCAGTCTTATGGTTTGGGTAAAACTTCTTAAGAAATGCTATGACAAATTCATCCCAATTAGTGATAGAGTGTGCGGCAGTATTATAAAGCCATTTTTCTGCCAAGTCGCACAGTGTGAATGGGAGAAGACGTAAGCGCATAGCATCTAAAGTCAATTGTGAAGTACCCATCATTGCGCATACGTTTTCGAATTTGGTGATGAAAACGTACGCATCTTTCGACTCAAGCCCGTGAAATTTGGGTAGCAGATTGATGTAGTGGGGTTTAATTTCGAAATTATCCCCGTTAGGTGGTGGAAGAGATAGACAAGTGGGAAGAGGACCACGGATAGGATAGCATCTCTCTTAGAGAGAGATGCGCGGTGGATTCTGCGCACCTCCGGGCGGTGGCAGCGTGGTGTTATACTCTAATGGAGTGTCGTCCATCTCGGTCGATGTGGTGTGTGGTGGGGGAAAAGAAGATGAAGAAGTATCGACTTCGGCGTCGATAGCAGGAACGCGGACAAGACGGGCACTAGGATCCCGTGTCCAGCCGAGCATGCACTAAGCGGGTTTAGTGCAAGTGGCAGCGTGTGTGTGATTTAAAATTGACTTGTTTTGAAAAAGTGGGACTCAAGACAAATCTCCCTAAGATGCACAAGCAATCCTAGAACTAAGGTCACCTAGGTCCAGTCTCTAGACCGCTCCTAGACTTCTAAAGGACAAGCCGCAGGATAAATCCTCTATCGCCTCTGTACTACCCTTGTAGCCAGGTAAGTGCCAGGTAAGTGGGAAGGAACCACAGTAGTGGGCCTAATTAAAAACCACTAGCCTTTGACACACTTGCCTAGGCACTACAAAAGTAATGCGGATAAACGATAGATTACCCACGACCTTCCTCTGTCCTTAATGAGCGCGACAGTCCTTAGAGTCTGGTCTAGATATTTTTTAAGTTAATGAAGGGTTGATCTAGATGCTCGGTTTATGATTTGTGGGGCTTAGGAAGGGTGATGAAATCCCCACCTAATCTTGATTTGGTCTTTGCCCTTTAAAGTCCGTATTAAAATATGCAAAACAAAACCAATCACAAAACTTTTGCAAAAAGATTTTTGAGCGACGCTATTTTGCAAAGAATCCTGCAGAAGATATATTTTATTGGATTTGAGAGGAGAGAGAAGGAGTTGAGAATCTTACCAGAGAGTTCTGTAGCCCTAATCCCTCTAACCTGCCGCGATTCCGCCGCCTGAAGCACCTTTGTGCCGCGGTTCCGCCGCGAGGTGGATGGATCGGTTGATGAAAAATTTTCTGTGGCCTCCTTTGCTCCTCTGGATCACTAAGAATGTCTCTGTCTTCTGTTTTCCTCAATTCTGTGACTCCAGATCTCCTTGCAAAATTCACGCACAAATCGTTAAATATGCAATTTGCAGTTTTGTGTTAATAATGATATAAATCGTCTAAGAATTCAACACAAATAGCAAGAATAGAAAATTACGCACGTATCCCCGGCAACGGCGCCATTTAATTGATTGGAAAGAGTGTGTTTGTAGTTTAACCGCAATCAGAACGGTGTCGCGTGTAGCTAGACCGAGGTGAGTACGGGTCGTCCTCAGGGAAACGTTGAATGTTTTACTCTTACTTTAGATGTGTTGAAAAAGAGAGGAGAAATAAAGAATTTTGTGAAAAGTTTCTAGATCTACTTTAAGCAAGAGAGCAAATTTATAGATCTAGATTATTTTAGGAATATAGTTAATATAATAAGAGGGCTTGTAGGGTTCGTTAGGATTTAGTAGTCATGGACGATTAATTAAAAGTTACCCTTTTTATCCATTAATAGATTTAAAACTAGAACGACGGTGATGTGTGTAGATTAGGGTTTCTGGAGGGAAAAGGAATCCCACTCTTAACCCTTATCTCGACACGGAACTCCGTTCAAATCTAGCCTTTACCAAAACAATCATTAATTTAATCTCTAATCGCCGTCGGAACTAGCAAAGAATTGTTAGCACGCCCGATTAGGATGTTAATGATTCTTTTGATAAAGTTCATAAGCTTTATAGGACTTAAAAAGGGTTTAGAGATGTTCATCGTCCATTAGCCTACCCTAATCCTACGAACCCTAACAAGCGGAGAATTACTCGCGAATGTTGGGAGAAAAAGAGATGGAAAGAAATTGCATAATTAAACTACGAAGAAATAGAATAAGGAAAAGAAAGCTACCTTTATTAATCAACAAAATTCATTACACTTGAATCCTTAGAAAATGATTACAAATCTAGTTGCTTCTCGATCTCTTCCAAGGAGGTAGATGAACCGTTGATGATCAGCCTCGATGCGTGAGCCGTCTGGGACTTCGTGATCGCGTCGGCTTGATAATTCTTCCAAGAGGCTCTCGGTCCCTTTTTATAGTCTAAAGCCAGAATCCTTTGCTTCCAAATTAGGTAAAATTCATCAGAGATTCACCCACAATTTGAGCAAACCCTAAATCCATAATAGTGCCGCGGATCTGCGGCCCAAGGGGGTTTTAGCCGCGGATCCGCGGCCTGATGATCACGTCCCTTCATCATTTTTCAGGAGCTGTCTCTATATGACATTTGGCGATCCTTGGTACCTTTAGAATTTGGAAATCTTTTCGTGGTTGCTTCCAGACTTGGTCTCCAAGTTTTGCTTCTTAATTAGGCAAGTCTTCTTTGTTAGTTATATGTATGCCCTAGAGGCCATTACTGTACATTGGATGTATATTGTAGTGGATGCTGGGACATATATAGGGAGGACTTTCTTGCTCGACATGATAGTATGCTATCTGGTTGCTCTTTACCTTAACGTGTACACAGATTGTCTCTCTATTACATGTTGGTAAAGCCCTTAGGATGTGTACTTGACTACCTGGACTATGATGCGGATCATACTAGTGGGGATATGGTAGTCCATAAGTACATCCTTCAAAGTCCCTAGTCGTGGGTGTATCGAGACGGGGCATCGATATACCAGAGTAGACTAGCGTATACCTTCTCGACCCATACAGATGGGCGATGGATGATCCCATATCCATTGGTGTTTGACATCAGAGATGATGTACGAGTGCTCAGTAGAGACTGGGTACACTGGACGGACTCGCCGAGAACTCCCAGATGGTATTATACCTCACGTCAGATGGCAGTTCTCTGGTGACACTGGTACAGAGTAGTCTGTTGACCCGAGATCGTCATAGAGTCTTGTGTGGTTCCCACTGTGCTTTGATTTCCATCTTACCACGTCCAAGAGGGCGTGCAAAACGGTGGTTTTTGGGTACAGTCCCGAGTCACATGGAGGCAATGAGCGATAGGAGGGGATTCGTCTCTCCCGGTATAGGGAGTTGATGTTGCGCTGTGTTCGATTGGCTATAACAGGAAATCCCTGGCCAGGGTTGCTGAGATTTACTGGTAAGTGTTACCAGTAGTTTCTCGAATTGTTATAGACCTCATATCGACACGACTTATCGAGCTATTGGGGTCTGACGTTTACCACCCCTAGGCGAGATATGCGACAGATCAGACGATCAGACCGGACTGTACGGTAGTGTTACTGGTTGGATTCACTGGAGTGTGAGCGGGCTTGCTCGTCGATCTTCAGATCGCTCAATACCCGGGTGGCCGTTACGTTTAGCAGACCGCTTGCGGCTTGTGGGTGTTTGATATGATCATCATCTGCTGCCGGCGTATTGACGAGTCTTTAGAGTCCTACACAGAGGTTTCCTGGCTCAAGCGAAACGAAATAGGAGCGCATATGAGATATGTGCGGGACCGAGAATAATGCATGTATGTGATACCGTATTCCATTCTCGCGATGAATGTATCGAATGGTTGTATGCAATATAACCTAGTTATCGATTCAAGCGTTGATTCGATAAGTCGATACATTGAATACTAGTCGGTTATGTTCGACATGACCGGATCATTGAATCAAGTGTTGATTTAATGATTTGATGCATAATTATATATTTGATATATTACTTTGCATTAACTAGTATCGGTTCACTTTAAATGGATTTTCTCGCTCGGATGTGCGCATTACATATGCGATATGATTTTGTGCACTTGTTTGTATCATGTTTGATGATACATATCTTTTTGGTTAAGTGTAAAGATTTAAACCTTGGTTAAGTGGATAATTAGGGTTTTACTTATTCATTTATTAATCCTTTTATTTTTGGAAAAAGGAAAAGAAGTGAGAAAAATGGTGGCTTATTTTGTTTGCAACATGAAGCTTCATGAAGCATTCATTAAGTGACCATTTTTGTCTCATCTCCTTAACCCTAACCATTCTTTAACCTTGGTCAATTCTCTATACTTAACTTAGGTTAATATTATGATAAGAATAAATTTATTATTCTTTTCATAATAACTTATGATAACATTATCTTCATCTTCTTCTTCTTCCTCACAAGAAGAAAGCTCTCTTCATCAATGGTGATTGATGTTTTTGAGTGAGAAATCCAATTCTAAAGTCTACCCACTTCCTATTTCTTCATCCTCTACCTCTTGCCAAGTAGTAGAGTGTGTTTTCTTCACAAGTTTCTTGACTTGGTGAAGTCGGAGCTTGATTTAGCGATGCCTCGACGTAGATCATCTTCGGCATGGACATCGATGACCTAGCCCGTCCATTCTCCGATGAAGCCGATGCTAGAGCCCGAGACTTGTTATGGACAGCGAGGAGACTTCATTGCGGAGCTATGGAGGTGGAGAACCGGATCTACAAAGGTTGTATTTCCGTATCTCTTAGTTAATTGTTAACTAGTTATCTTTTCGCCTAGAAATCTAGCCAACGATCCGTACACTAGGGTTTCTCGGCACCATAATTTTTGAAATTGGCATGGTTGATGCCTTGTGAGACCTCACTAGGGTGCCTAGGAACCCTACAGTGGTATCAGAGACTAGCTAGAGCCTTAGGCGAAGTCTAGACGGAATTTGAACTCCGATCGAATCAAAACCAAAACCCTAAAATTGCTCTCTGTACTTTTTCTAAAATCGTGGATTTTTCCAAATTAAAAATATGCAGAAAACTCAGCAGGGAATTCTAAGAATTACGGCGGAATTTTTTTTTCATGAACAGTGATTTTGGCGGCGGAACCGC
The DNA here is from genome assembly GCA_030015575.1 of Agapanthus africanus. Lineage (NCBI taxonomy): Eukaryota > Viridiplantae > Streptophyta > Magnoliopsida > Asparagales > Amaryllidaceae > Agapanthus > Agapanthus africanus. Next base: position 197,810,380 of record CM057348.1, on the reverse strand, counting down.
GACATAAGCCTAGCTTATGCGGCGGTTCCGCGGCGGATGTATGACGTCAGCCCTAACATGTTACACAGTAATTCATTGTTTCTGGTTCTGAGTTCTCTGGGTATTTTTAAAATTTATTCAAGAGTTGAATTTTCTGGAGTTGTTTTGGGGATTCGGTGTTTTGATCGGATTATCAAATTTTTTCTGTGTGTCTTTCCGGATAATTTTTAGAATATGTTAAAAAGCTCGACCGGATATAAATACCCAATTTTTCCCCTGTCGGGAAATTTCCAAGTGTTGGATTTTTCCGTAGTTTAACGACGTTCTAAGTAGTGCAAGTAACTCGATGGACCCTCTAGAAGACAACAAACCTTAACTCGATTATGTGACCGTCTTGAACTGCCCTTTGAACCTTCGGGTTTGGGGCAGTACGGCGTGCCACATGTGAGGCGTTGGCTTGACCCTTCTACGGCTGGACCGTTGGTACTGAGGCACGAACTGAATGTTGTTAGACTTATTTCATATGTTGATTGTATCGGGAAAACTTGGGTGTTCAATTGTTCGATCGGAAAGTTTTATATTTTCTGTTTATCTGGAATGTGATACAATAATTGGAATTCACAAATAGTTATGAGATAACTGAATGAATGTTGTAAATCTAGCAATTTAGTCTCACTTGATCGGTTGCCACGGAATTTTGATGTGATCAAAAGTCCGTCGCAATCACGTAGCGTACGCGGATACTCGCCGGGTAAACTTAATAGACAGCCTCACTCCATAGCCCCGACCAAGTGACTGTAGGAGAACCCCGTCGCCGAAAGCATCCGTTCGGGTGCTCGCGGCAGCGGTGTTCCGCCTTGGTGCACTTCGTCGACGGTATCGGGGGTGCAGCCTTCTACTGAAGTTTGCGACGAGTATTCGATCAGGATCTCGGGAATCTTGTTGAATTGCCCGACTTGATATTGAAAAGTGTTTTCGATTTTGAGACTAAAATGCGGGGTTTATAATTGTTAGGCATGCGATGTCTAAGTAATTCATTTGGTCAGGCATGCGATGTCTGAGGTGGTTGTGGATTCCAACTGTTGTAGTTTTACACTTTCTTTTCTGTGACCGTAAGTGTAATATGTGATATCGCCGGTTTCGTTGCTATATGTCAACGACAATTGGGATGCGCATATTTACTTACGTTGATGACATGTGATGTTATGTGTTGCTGGATATGTTATATTGGATCGTCGTGTTTGAATAGCCGGGGTTTTTTATGTGAGATGAGTGTTTTTCATTTTCATTCATGTAAAAACTTGTATGTAATATTCTTTTATTGGGGCGCTTCCAGGTTGCGGAAGTTGTCACCGTTTGTATATTATTTACTTTTCTGCACTAGGATAGACCCAAGGAGGGGAGCACAAGTAACCGGGTTCTGGGGTCCAGTGGGAGACCAACTCGAGGAGTCGAGTCCGGGTCTCCTAACCCTAGAATTGGTAGGGTTGCTTGCCGCTCTCGTATGGGTCTAGGGGTGTGGGATTGGCTATTCATCACGACCGTGGAATCCGTGTTTTATACTGGCTCGTATTGAAAACACGGACGTCCTAGTATATCTAATATTTCATATGTTTCTTCTGCTGTGATTTATCTGAGATCATGTGATGTTCTGTGACAGATATTATATATAGTATATATGATATATTATATAGATGTTACTTATGTTTTACACCCGCGCTAGCCCTGCCCCGCTCTGCCGTTAGTTACCTAACCTAACGGTGCACGAGGGGACATCGAGACGAATGCGGATGGCATAAGTGTACGTCGTATTTATCTGTGATGTTTAGGTGCTTAGATGATGGGACTTCATTAATGTGATTAATGAAAATAAAAGAAACCTAAGATGTTGTAGAATCGAATTTCAAAATAAAACAGGTAGCTACAGTTCTTGCTTTGCACAGAGGTATATGTGATATATCCTGCACCTTATTCGATAAGGAAAGGACCGAGATCCCTTCACCGGGAGTGACTCCTTTAGCAATAACTGGCAGATGCTACACACTCGGTTTGTCTTTTGATTGCTTTTAAGTGTTTTTGCTTTGCACAGTGATATATGTGATATATCCCGCACCTCATTCGACGAGGAAAGGACCGACGATCCCTTCACCGGGAGTGACTCCTTTAGCAAAACTAGAAAAGCCTCAAAAGCACTCCATTTTAAAATCATTTGATTCTACAACGATATCAAGTTCATTACGCAATAGGTTTTCAGAAAAACCTGACGTAGCCCTCCGTCATTTCAGATAAGTAGTAGTTAGTATTCGTGCTGCGTTTGTTGGCCTTTGTCAAGGCGCAGTGTGCGGTAGCTAACTGGTGCTTATCTGCTTATGCATATGATGCAGATTGGGTTAGGGTAGTCGTGCGACCTTGTTGGCCTTTGTCAAGGGTCGTGCGGGTGGGTTTGATTCAATCAGGAAATGACGTGCTGAACTTGACTAGCATCCTATGGTTTGTTGGCCTTTGTCAAGGTCATAGGAGGTTAGGGGCAAAATATTATCGGGAATTTCAAGTGTTGAAATTTGCAATGAGATTGCATACCTTCTATGAGATAGTTGGATCCCGATACCCGCTGCGAGTAATTGTTACTCCTGGGAGAGTTTTATACATTACAATTAGCCGATCAAGTAGGTGTCTAGAAAGGTGTCAACGGGGTTACGCCTCTGGGAAAACGAGGTTTACATTAATTAGGTTCGTGCGAAAGCACGGGGGACCTCCCTCAAAGTACCGACACTGGCCTGGCTGAAAGATTGGCGAACTTGTAGTGTGTAATTAATCCCGGCTAGTCTATCCTTTTAGGGTTTGAAGGAAGATTTGATAAAAAGCAGTGGGAGCCATCCTGATTAGATAAAATAATAACCAATCTATTCTTGACAGAGCGCACGCTGAGTGTTTTCTTCTCTCTCTCTCCAGGTAGCGAACATATCACGCCTTAATCAAGATAATAATACGGATTATTGACCGAACCCGCTTGTTATACTGAGCTGGGGAACGTTGGTCCCGCTCCAACTTATAATTGTTATAAGACAGAGCAGGAAATTGGGGATTACCAGAATTCCCGTGCCGCCCAAACGAAGAGAGTGCATGCTGATGCATCATCTTCGGGTGTGTTCATTTCAAGAATTGTTTCTCAGTATTCTTTACGTCCTGGGTATGTGATACCAGATCAGGATCCCAGATATGTAATCTGTTACATAGGGCTACAGATAGGTAGAAAACTGAGAACGGGTGATAAGTTTAATGAGGAAGAAAACGGAGCAAGTGTTGCAGCCAAGTCTGTTGGTCACTGTCACCCTGTATTATGAATACATTGATTCTGAACAAATGTTATTAGATACCGAACCTGATATACAAAATCATATCTATCTCTTTATCAGTAAAGAAATGATAAAATTTTGTATAGTTGGATAATGTTTTGAACATTTCCTATATCAAAGTTGATCGGTTCAGGCACGTTATCTAAAAGCATTGACGTTCTAAATCAAACTACAGTTCTTTAGTATACAGAACACACACAAGAGGAAGAGTTCAGAAATGAACAAATCCTTCTTGAGGCATTGTAGACTAGGTCATATCAATGCGACCCGACTGGCTGAAGTTACATTTAGATGCATATTTAAATCAGTTTGAATTTACATCTTATGAAACTTGCCAGTCATGTCACAGAGATAAGATGACCACAGCTCTGTTTATTGGAAACAGAGAAAGAGTTAGTGAACTCTTGGGATGATACATGTTGATGTATGTAGGTCCCCTGTCTACACATGCCAAAACTGGTTCCTTGTACTTCATTACATTCTCTGATGATCTTTCGAGATTCAGACCTATGTTCCTGTTGAAACATGAGTCCGAACCTTTTGAGATATTCACAGAATATAAGTTAGAAGTAGAGAACTAATACGGGTATAAGTATTATGTCCTTTGATGTGATCAAGGAGGAGAATACTTGTGCACGGAATTCCTGGACTATTCTAAAGGAGAATGAGATTCTCTCTCAGCATTACTCCTCCGTATACACCATAGCACGATGGTATATCGGGGCGGAGCAATCTCACCCTATATGATAAGGTGTGCTCTATGATGAGTACTACTGAGTTACCTATTTCCTTTTGGGAGTTATGCACTTGAGAAGCTGCATACCTATTGAATAGGGTTCGAATCAAATCAGTTGCCTACCACTTCATATGAGATATGGTATGGTAAGAGCCCATGTCTTAAGCTAGTTAAGATTTGGGGTTGTCCGGCCTATGTCTGAAAGCAAAATCCGGACAAGCTCGAGGCAAGGTCTGTAATGTAGAACTGGAAATGTTCCAGCTATACAAAACTGCAGATGATGATTTGACAGAACCAAAGGATTCAATAGTAACCAACGAACCTCAGCCTCTCCGCCGATCTAGTAGGGTTCTTCACCCACCTGAGAGATACTTCTGTTTCTCTATGACAGTGGGAGCGAGGATTGTATAATGAGATGATGACCCAACTAGTTTCGAGCTGGCCATCAGGAGTGAGACTCTGTAAGAATGGCTGGATGCTTAGCGATCTGAGATGGAATCCTTATACACCAACAAAGTATGGACTTTGGTTGCTATATCTGAAGGGTTAAATCCCCATCAGGAGCAAGTATATCTTGAGAAGATTACTTGGTGTAGATGGAAAAGTTGAGACTTTCAAAGCTAGACTTGTTAAAGGTTTGCATCATTGACCAGGTGTGGATCATGATGAAACTTTTTCTAAGGATCTATGCTTAAGTCCATTCAGATCCTACTTGTCACGGCTACATACCATGACTGCGATATCTGGTGGTTGGGTGTCTTGACTGCTTTTCTAAATGATGATTTAGAAGAGAGCGTCTATAAGTACACAGCCAGAGGGCTTCGTAGACAGTGGGGGCAGCGGAAACGTGTGCAAGATGCTTTATAGGATTAAAGCAGGCATCGCGGAGTTGGAACATCTGTTTTGATGGATTAGTCAAAGAGTTTGACATCATCAAAATGGTAGATGAACCTTGTATAAACAAAAAGGTAGTAGGGAGTATGGTGGTGATCCTCGTAGAGTACGTGGATGACATACTCTTGATAAGAAAGGAGTTTCTTATGCTACACTCGATCAATCTCCGTCTGTCACAATGATTCTCCACATAGGATCAAAATGATACCTCCTAAATCCTGAGTTTTGGATCTATGAGATAGATTTAATTGGATGTTAGGATTCTCACTAGTTGTAGTGAGATGGTATCAATCGATCCAGGGGAGAATCACTGGAAGTGTTCCAGGGTGATAAGGACGACTGAATGTCAGTCGCAGGCATTGTCTTTACCCTCAGTAAAGGGACGGTATGTTGGAAGAGTTCCAAGTTAGATACCGTGACATACTAGACGATAAAGGCAGGATACATCGCTACTTAAGATACTACCAAAGAGGCTGTTTGGGTATATATTGGTTCATAAGATGAACTATGTTCCTACCATTGTGAGACAATGGAGTTGTGGCTTATGCCAAGGAACGCCGGTCCCATCAATGATCCAGACATATTCTAAGGCAGTGTCACCTGATCATGGAGATGCTTGATCTCCAAGGGATCGAGGTTAGGAGAGTAGACTTAGAGGACAACACAGCGGATCCACTCACAAAGGCCTGTTCCCAGAGAGAGATTTTTATGGGATGGTTGAGTATGAGATACTACAACCACTGCTATAGATGGCCCTAGTGCAAGTGGGAGATTGTTAGTTATATGTATGCCCTAGAGGCCATTACTGTACATTGGATGTATATTGTAGTGGATGCTGGGACATATATAGGGAGGACTTTCTTGCTCGACATGATAGTATGCTATCTGGTTGCTCTTTACCTTAACGTGTACACAGATTGTCTCTCTATTACATGTTGGTAAAGCCCTTAGGATGTGTACTTGACTACCTGGACTATGATGCGGATCATACTAGTGGGGACATGGTAGTCCATAAGTACATCCTTCAAAGTCCCTAGTCGTGGGTGTATCGAGACGGGGCATCGATATACCAGAGTAGACTAGCGTATACCTTCTCGACCCATACAGATGGGCGATGGATGATCCCATATCCATTGGTGTTTGACATCAGAGATGATGTACGGGTGCTCAGTAGAGACTGGGTACACTGGACGGACTCGCCGAGAACTCCCAGATGGTATTATACCTCACGTCAGATGGCAGTTCTCTGGTGACACTGGTACAGAGTAGTCTGTTGACCCGAGATCGTCATAGAGTCTTGTGTGGTTCCCACTGTGCTTTGATTTCCATCTTACCACGTCTAAGAGGGCATGCAAAACGGTGGTTTTTGGGTACAGTCCCGAGTCACATGGAGGCAATGAGCGATAGGAGGGGATTCGTCTCTCCCGGTATAGGGAGTTGATGTTGCGCTGTGTTCGATTGGCTATAACAGGAAATCTCTGGCCAGGGTTGCTGAGATTTACTGGTAAGTGTTACCAGTAGTTTCTCGAATTGTTATAGACCTCATATCGACACGACTTATCGAGCTATTGGGGTCTGACGTTTACCACCCCTAGGCGAGATATGCGACAGATCAGACGATCAGACCGGACTGTACGGTAGTGTTACTGGTTGGATTCACTGGAGTGTGAGCGGGCTTGCTCGTCGATATTCAGATCGCTCAATACCCGGGTGGCCGTTACGTTTAGCAGACCGCTTGCGGCTTGTGGGTGTTTGATATGATCATCATCTGCTGCCGGCGTATTGACGAGTCTTTAGAGTCCTACACAGAGGTTTCCTGGCTCAAGCGAAACGAAATAGGAGCGCATATGAGATATGTGCGGGACCGAGAATAATGCGTGTATGTGATACCGTATTCCATTCTCGCGATGAATGTATCGAATGGTTGTATGCAATATAACCTAGTTATCGATTCAAGCGTTGATTCGATATGTCGATACATTGAATACTAGTCGGTTATGTTCGACATGACCGGATCATTGAATCAAGTGTTGATTTAATGATTTGATGCATAATTATATATTTGATATATTACTTTGCATTAACTAGTATCGGTTCACTTTAAATGGATTTTCTCGCTCGGATGTGCGCATTACATATGCGATATGATTTTGTGCACTTGTTTGTATCATGTTTGATGATACATATCTTTTTGGTTAAGTGTAAAGATTTAAACCTTGGTTAAGTGGATAATTAGGGTTTTACTTATTCATTTATTAATCCTTTTATTTTTGGAAAAAGGAAAAGAAGTGAGAGAAAAATGGTGGCTTATTTTGTTTGCAACATGAAGCTTCATGAAGCATTCATTAAGTGACCATTTTTGTCTCATCTCCTTAACCCTAACCATTCTTTAACCTTGGTCAATTCTCTACACTTAACTTAGGTTAATATTATGATAAGAATAAATTTATTATTCTTTTCATAATAACTTATGATAACATTATCTTCATCTTCTTCTTCTTCCTCACAAGAAGAAAGCTCTCTTCATCAATGGTGATTGATGTTTTTGAGTGAGAAATCCAATTCTAAAGTCTACCCACTTCCTATTTCTTCATCCTCTACCTCTTGCCAAGTAGTAGAGTGTGTTTTCTTCACAAGTTTCTTGACTTGGTGATGTCGGAGCTTGATTTAGCGATGCCTCGACGTAGATCATCTTCGGCATGGACATCGATGACCTAGCCCGTCCATTCTCCGATGAAGCCGACGCTAGAGCCCGGGACTTGTTATGGACAGCGAGGAGACTTCATTGCGGAGCTATGGAGGTGGAGAACCGGATTTACAAAGGTTGTATTTCCGTATCTCTTAGTTAATTGTTAACTAGTTATCTTTTCGTCTAGAAATCTAGCCAACGATCCGTACACTAGGGTTTCTCGGCACCATAATTTTTGAAATTGGCATGGTTGATGCCTTGTGAGACCTCACTAGGGTGCCTAAGAACCCTACATTCTTTAACAACTTGATTTGCTTGATTCTAGTCTTTGAAAAATTCTGCACACTTGGAAATCTTTTGCACAACAACTCAAATAATATTTAGTAGACTTTGTTCTACTAGGATTTGGTCAATGAATTTATTTGCATATATTTTCCTACCAAATGCTAATTATAATATATCAACACATGGAAAATAGTATTTTTACACATAAACCCTCATATGTATTATAATAAAGTCCTTTTTAATATGAAAATGGTAGGAAAAATGTAATAACAAATGTGCAGTTTTATCAACTGAACAGGAGTTGATGTTGCGCTATGCTCGATTGGCCATAACATGAAATCCCTGGCCAGGGTTGCTGAGATTTACTGGTAAGCGTTATCAGTAGTTTCTTGAACCATTATGGACCTTGAATCGGCATGACTTATCAGGCTATTGAGGTCTGACGTTTTACCACCCCCAGGCGATGATATGCGACATATCAGACGAAGAGACCGGATAGTACGGTAGTGTTACTGTCAGGCTTTTGCAGAAGTTAGAGCGGGCTTGCTTGCTGATCTTCTAATCGTTCAATACCCGGGTAGCCGTTACGTCCAGCTAGTACCGCTGACGGCTTGTGGGTGCTTGATGTGATCATCACCTACTGCCGGCATATTGACGAGTCTTTAGAGTCCTACACAGAGGTTTCACTGGCCCAGGTAAAACGAAGTAGGAGCACATATGTGATATGTGCGGGACCGAGATTAATACGAGTATGTGATACCGTATTCTATTCTCGCGATATAAAGTATCGATCGGTTATATGTGATATAGCCGGGTTATCGAATCAAATGTTGATTCGCTAAGTCGATGCTGTATCGGTCGGTTATATGCGATATAGCCGGGTTATCGAATCAAGTGTTGATTCGATATAATGATACGAATAATATTAGTCGGTCATATGAGATATAACCGGATTATTAAATCAAGTGTTGATTTAATGATTTAATGTATAATTATATATTTGATATATTAATTTACATTAACTAATATTAGCTCACTTAAACATTTATTTTTCTCACATGTGCACACTTAATATATATGTGATATATATTAATTGTGTTTTATTTTGTGTCATGGTTGATGATACAAGCTACATGGGTGTATGAGACTTACACCATGATAAAGATAATGTAGGGTTTATTTATTTAGTTTAAATCAATTATTAGTTGGATAATGGTCACATGGCATGAAGCTTTGAGAAGCTTGGAGAGCCATTGACTAGTCCACTAGTTTTGTTTTATACTAGATATTTGTTAACCCAACCATTATCTTAACTCATGGTTAAGTCTCTACATGAGACATATTAGATATTTTCTTATCCATGGTTGCTATTCTCACTCACAACATTATCTCTCTTCATCTTCCTCTTCAAAGCTCAAGAGCTCTCTAGCTCTTGATCAAGTGAGAAACCCTAATGGGAAAATTAATTCCAAAGTGAGCAAAAATCCTATTTCATCATCCTCTACTAGAATAGCATTTTAGTATAGGGTGTTAGCTTCACTAATCCCACATTAGTGAAGAGGGTAGCTTGGGTTAGTTTCTTCTCGACGTAGATCATCTTCGGCCTCGAAGACTTCAAGCAAGATCGTTGCTTTCTTCTCATGGAGCCATTCAAGAGTCCGCAAGATCATTTCATCGCAGCGAAGGGACTACTACACGGAGCTATTGAAGTGAAGGACCTGTTTACAAAGGTTGTATTCCTCATTCACTTAGATGTTAAGTTGTTAACATTGCTTGCTTGTTTAAATTTCTAGTTAAAGATTCTTGGTTAGAGTTATTTAGAACGACAAAAATTTTAAAAATGGCATGGACGATGCCTCTCGAAACCTTGCTGCCGTCCTAGGTAATCTTCTAGTGGTATCAAAGCCAAGCTAGAGATTTAGACGGATTGTGTAGGATTACGAAAACGAAACTACTCCGAAACTTGCAAAACCAAACCACAGTTTCTGTCGATTTTTATACGAGCTCTAATAATTTTTCAAACAAGTGCAGAATGTTGTATGGGACAATATAAGAACACAGAAGAAATTTGGACACAACTGGCCGGTTTTTGGCCGAACCCCAAGCCACAAAATCCGAGCAGGCCGACCCCTTTAGGGAATTCTGGGTCCAATTTTTTTTGTGTTCCGGTCTCTGGGTTTTGGTGTTTCAGGTGTTGTTTGTTTTTGCTAAATTTGCATGAGATGTTGATTTACTATAAAGGCAACTTGGAGTGTTTCGTAGTCGTAATTCTAGCAGTATTTCGGGTTGTTTAGACGGTGTTTAAAACCTCGAACGGATATCAGATACCCACTTTGACCCTCGCTGGAAATTTTTTTCAAGAGTTGATTTTTTTCCAAGTTTGAAACATTCAAATATCGTGCAAGTTATTCGATGAACCCTCTAAAAGAATGAAACCTTAACTCGATTCTGTGACCGTCAGAACCGTCACGAACCCTAGGGTTTATGGTGGTTCAGTGGTGCCACAGGTGTGGCATTGGTTTGCCCTTCTACGGCTGGTTCATTGGTACTGTGGCATGTGATGGATACTTTTAAACTACGCTCAACTGTTGAGCTTATTGGGTAATTGTTGGTGTTTGTTGATTCGATCGGAATGTTTAACTTCGTCTGGCTATCTGTGATTATGATACAATATTTGGAATCCACAATTAGTTATGAGATAACTAGTTTGAATTTTATAAATCTAGCAATTTAGTCTCATTTGATCGGTTGCCACGGGATTTTGATGTGATCAAAAGTCCGTCGCAATTACGTAGTGTACGCGGATACTCGCCAGCTAACCTTACTAGATAGCCATGCCCTATAGCCCCGAACAAGTGACTGAAGGAGAACCCTGTTGCCAAAAGCATCCGTTCGGGTGCTCGCGGCCGCGGTGTTCCGCCTTAGTGCACTTAGTCGATGGCATCGGGGGGTGTGGCCGTCTATTAAAGTTTCCGACGAGCATTTGATCAGGTTGTCGGGAATCTTGTTGAATTACCCGACATGTTATTGAAAAGTGTTTTTAATATCGAGACTAAAATACGGGGTTTATAATTGTTAGGCATGTGATGTCTAAGGAATTCATTTGTTGGGCATGAAATCCAAAGTATGTGATACATTGGGTTTATGATGTCTAAGGTGGTTGCGGATTCCAATTGTTGTAGTTTTTCACTTTCTTTTCTACGACCGTAAGTGTAATATGTGGTGCATCGCTGGTTTCGGTGCTATATATTAACGACAACCGGGATACGCATATTTACTTACATTGATGACATGTGATATCATGTGTTGTTGTGATATGTTATATTGAATCATCGTGTTTTGAATAGCCGATTTTTTTTATGTGAGATGAGAGTTTTTCATTTTCATTCATGTAAAAGCTTGTATGTAATATTCTTTTATTAGGGCACTTCCGGGTTGAGGATGATGTCACCATTGATGTATATTATTTACTTTTCCACATTAGGATAGACCCAAGACGGGAAGCACAAGTAACCAGGTTCTAGGGTCCAGTGGGAGACCATCTCGAGGAGTCGAGACCGGGTCTCCTAACTCTAGAATTGGTAGGGTTGCTTGCCACGCTCGTAGGGGTCTAGGGTTGTGGGTTTGGCTATTCATCGCGACCGTGGAATCTGTGTTTTATACAGGCTTAAATTAAAACACGGAATTCCTAGTATATCCAATATTTCATATATGTTCTTCTGCTGCTGATATCTGTGATGTGATCACTGCTTATTCTGAGACGAATGCTTATATTATATATATATATATATATATATATATGATATATATATTATATATTGATACTTTCGTTTCATACGTGATGCTTGGGAAGCAAAATTATTGGGACTTCATTAATGAGATTAATGAATGAAAAAGAAACCTAAAGATGTTGTAGACACTTGTTTTAAAAACCGGTAGCTCTAGTTCTTTCTTTGCATAGCGGTATTCCTTGTAGAATATCTAGCACCTTATTCGATAAGGAAAGAGCTGAGATCCCTTCACCGGGAGTGATCTCTTTAGAGAAACTAGCAGATGCTACAAACTCGGATTGTCTTTTGATTGATTTTATAGTTTTTGCTTTGCATAGTGGTATTTGTGAAATATCCTGCACCTCATGTAGGATTAGCTTAGCACCTTAGCAAGGTTTTGGTAAGCATCAATCATGCTACTTTAAAATTTTAGGGTGCTAAACAAACCCTAACCATGATCTTCACTAGAGACTTAGGGTTAAACATGAAATGTAAACACTTTACATCTAAGTGAACAAGGAATACAACCTTTGTAGATCGGTCCTTCACTTCAATAGCTCCGTGTAGTAGTCCTTTCGCTGCGATCATGATCCCCTGGACTCTATAAATGCTCACATGAAGAAACGGACAAGCTTGCTTCGAAGTCTTCGAGGCCGAAGATGATCTACGTCGAGGAGACACTAGCTCATGCTATATCTTCACTAATTGTGTAGATTAGTGAAGCAAACACCCTAAAATAAATGGCTAATAGTAGAGGATGATGAAGTAGGAAGTGGGCTCACTTTAGATATATTTTTCTCACAAGGAACATCACTTTTACAAAAGCTAGAAAGCTTAAAAATGAGGAAGAAGAAGATGAAACTCAAGTGATGAAAGAATGAATCTATTAAGGTTAAAAATGCAACCATGGGTGCGTATATCATATATCTAACTCTTGTAGAGAGTTAACCATTGTGTATGGTTAATGGTTGGGTTAATAAATATCTTAAGGAAAACAAAAGAGTGGACTAAGTTAATGATTATCTTGAAACTTCTCCAAGCTTCCAACCATCAAAATATCTCCACTAATTGTAATTACTTAAGAATAAATATTAACCCTAACATTAACCCTAGCATGGTGTAAGTCTCATACATACATGTTGCATGTATAACCTAGCATGTCACAATATTATATATCACATATATAATATTTATGTAACAAAAGAAAACAATACAATAAACATATATCGCATATATGTTAAATGCATCATAAGTGAGAATAATAAATATTTAAGTGAGCATAATATATATATATATATATATATATATATATATATATATATCATCTCATCGAATCAACACTTGATCCGATAACCCGTCTATATCACATATAACCGGCCGATATCATATATCGTGATAATAGAATACGGTATCACATACTCGTATTAATCTCGGTCCCGCACATATCACATATGTGCTCCTACTCCGTTTCGCATGATCCAGAAAACCTCTATGTAGGACTCTAAAGACTCGTCAATACGCCGGCAGTAGGTGATGATCATATCAAACACCAACAAGCCGCAAGCATTCTGCTAAACGTAACAGCCATCCGGGTATTGAGCGATCAGAAGATCAACAAGCAAGCCTGCTATAACTACTGCGAATCCAATCAGTAACACTACCGTACAGTCAGGTCTCTTCGTCTGATATGTCACATATCAATAGCCTATAGGTGGTATAACGTCAGACTCCAATAGCCTGATAAGTCATGCCGATGCAAGGTCCATAACGGTTCGAGAAACTACTGATAACACTTACCAGTAAATCTCAGCAACCCTTGCCAGGGATTTCCTGTTATGGCCAATCGAGCATAGCACAACATCAACTCCCAATACCGGGAGAGACGAAACCCCTCCTATCGCTCATTGCCTCCATGTGACTCGGGACTGTACCCAAAAACCACCTTTTTGCACGATCTCTTGACCGTGGTATGGTGGAAATCAAAGCACAGTGGGAATCACACAAGACTTTATGACGATCTCGGGTCTACAGACTAACCTGTACCAGTGTCACCAGAGAACTGCTATCCGACGATGAGTATAATACCATCTAGGAGTCCTCGGCGAGTCCGTCCAGTGTACCCAATCTCCACTGAGCACCCGTATGCCTTCTCTGATGTTAAACACAAATGGATATGGGATCATCCATCGTCCATCATATGGGTCATGAAGCGCATACGTTAGTCTACTCTGGAGTACCGATGCCCTGTCTCAATACTCCCACGACTAGGAACATTTAAAGGATGTACTTATCGACTACCATGTCCCCACTAGTATGATCTGCATCATAATCCTGGTAGTCAAGTAATCATCCTAAGGTCTTTATCAACATATGATCACAAAACAGTATTCGTTAACATGTTAAGATAAAGTGCAACCAGATAGCATACTATCATGTCGAGCAAGAAAGTCCTCCCTACATATGTCCAAGAATCCACTAAAATATACATCGCATGTACAGTAATGGCCTCTAGGGCATACATATAACTAACAATCTCCCACTTGCACTAAGGCCATCTGTTGTAGTATCCAATACCCAACAATGTAGCAGTGGTTGTAGTATCCCATACTCATCCATTGTGGAGAAGTCTCTCCAGGGGTAAGGCCTATGTGAGTGGATCCGCTGTGTCAACCTTCTGGTCTACTCTCCTAACCTCGATCCCTTGAAGATCAGCCATCTCCCTGATCAAGTGATACTTTCCTCAGAATATGTCTGGAACGCAGATGGGACAGGTGTTCCTAGGCCAAAGCCACAACTCCATTGTTGTCATAATAACAGTTATTGGACGCTCAATGGTAGGAACCTTGTTCATCTTATGAACAAGAAATGTCCAGACAGCCACTTTGGTAGTATTGTTGGTAGCAATGTATTCAACCTTTATCTTCTAGAACGTCACGGTATCTAGCTTGGAACTTTTCCAACATACCGTCCCTCCACTGAGGGTAAAGACTGTTGGATATATATGCCCTAGAGGCCTACATTGTATAGGATGCTTGGGATATGTATGTACATGACAGTCTTGCTTGATATGATAGTATGCTATTTGGTTTGTCTTTATCTTAACATATGATATATTTTGTGTTGTATTCATTTATATATACATGTTGATAAAGCCCATAGGGTGTTTGCCTGACTACCGGCGTTGTGATTGAAGTCATACTAGTGGGAGCTGGATAGTCAATAGGCACATCCTTAGATGTCCCTAGTCGCAGGAGTATCAAGACTGGGCATCGATACTCCGGAGTAGACTAGTGTATACATATCTAGACCCTGACGAGGGGCGATGGATTGGTCCCGCAGCCATTGGTGGTGTGCACCTAAGATTGTATACAGATGCTCACTGGGTATGAGTACACCGGACAGGACTCGCCGAGAATTGACTGGATGGTATTATACCTAACATCAGATAGCAGTTCTCAGGTGACATGTGTGCAGATAGTCTGTTGACTTAAAGTCATCATTTGTCTCGTGTGAGTTCCCACTGTGTTTTGATTATTACCCTACCACGGTTCAAAGGAGTCGTGCAAACAGGTTTTAGTTAGGCACAGTCCTGAGCCACGTGGAGGCAGTGAGCAACTGTTAGGGATTCGTCTCTCCCGGTATAGGGAGTTGATATCGCAGTGTGGTCGGTTGGTCATTACCATAAGTCCCTGGCCAGGGCTGATTGAGAATTGCTGATGGAATGATCAGTAGATTCTCGGATGGTCTTGAGCTATACCTACACGACTTGTACGGTTATTAGGGGTCTGATGTCCACCACCTCCCTAGACCATACATGCGATACTCTTAGACGAACAGACCGGACTGCGCGGATATTGTCACGGACAGGCTCAGTAGGATTTCGGATGGGTTACCTCATCGGCTTTCTTATCGACAACTACCTGGGGACCGTTACGTACAGCTAGTGCCGCTTGCGGTCTGTGGTTAAACCCACTGCCAGCGTAGTAGTCGAGTCTTTAGAGTCCCACACAGAGATTTCCCAAACCCAGGCGAAAAGATATAGAGGTCGTATGGTTTTACGACAAAGGTTCGGACGCATACATGTTTAAACGCACGTACGACATTCGGACAGTTTTTACTAGCTGGCTTTGGTTTAAGCCAGTTTCTAGTATCAGGTTATTGGATTTACACAGTCTAAAGTTTTTCCGTGTTTTCACGGATGCGAGGGGCGTTCTCGTAATTTCCGAGAAGCTTCTAGAAGGATGTGACATGAGGGGTTAATGTGGAATTTTCATTAATTGCTTTAGTGACTCATTCATATGATTCATCATATCATTAAATGCATCATTAATGCATCATTAATGATCTAATGACTCACATGATGAATCACTCTTCTTGAATAAATGAAGTATTGTGAATAATCATTTAATTGATATTATTTGATAATTCATTATGTTTGATATATTCAAGTGAGAAGCTTTTTTCTTCTCATTATCATCTCCACCTTCTCTCTCCTCAAGTGCACTCCTTCTTAAAATCCCAATCCTACCACTCATGAGTTGAGACCATGGATTAGGATAGACTAAACACTCGACAACCTAACTCTACATCATCTTAGTTACTTTGGTTAGCAACTAGAGAAACAAAGTTACCTCAAGTCTTGAGGTGTAGCTTGGATTAGGGTACTCGGGTGGATCATCTATCACGGATAGGAGGCCGAGGAGGACTTAGAGATCATAAAGACGAAGGACTAGAATCATTTGGTATAATCTCTTTACATAGTAGCTTAGAACTCTATGCTTGTTGTTAATTATCGTTTAGAAAAGATCTTCGGTTAGTCGATGTATGCTACAAAACAAGATCGTTTTTCATATTTCCGCCTCCCCGCAACTCGTGGGGTGTTGCACATCGACTTACAAAGACAATGCCTATGACTGACTCTCAGTCGAACTTATCACTCTGAAAGCTGGAACCAAGAACTTTCTTTTAGTTCTTCTCAAGTACTTAAGAATGTCCTCCACAGCTTTCCAGTGATTCTCCCAAGATCCGATTGATTTCTGATCACTACACCTAGTGAGTTATCTACATCTAGTATGGTACATAACATCGCATACTCTGATAGAGCCTACTGCCGAAGCATAGGGTATCTCTTGCATACGAGCTCTCTTCAAATCAGTCTCTGGAGACATCTTTTTGGAGAGAGTGATCCATGAGTAAGTGGACAAACCACCACTCTTAGAATCTTCCATATTAAACCCCTTTAGTATGGTGTTTATGTACCTGGATTTGGGACACTTCCAATATCCACTTAGATCTATTACCATAGATCATAATCTACGAGATGCAGTAGGTATCATCCAGATCTTCTATTGAGAATCCCCGTGACAAGAGGATCTTGATCGAGTGTAGCATAAGAAACCATTTCCTATCAAGAGTATGTTTTCTACGTATGATACGTGGAAGACAGCCTTACTCTCTACAACATTCTCGTATATACAAGGTTCATCAACTATTTTGATGAAGTCAAACTCTTTGACTATCACATCAAAACAGATGTTCCAACTGCCTGAACCCGGTTGGTGTTAGTTATATGTATGCCCTAGAGGCCATTACTGTACATATGATGTATATTGTAGTGGATGCTAGGACGTATATAGGGAGGACTTTCTTGCTCGACATGATAGTATGCTATCTGGTTGAACTTTATCTTAACGTGTATACTGATTGTCTCTCTGTTACATGTTGGTAAAGCCCTTAGGATGTGTGCTTGACTACCTGGACTATGATGCAGATCATACTAGTGGGGACATGGTAGTCCATAAGTACATCCTTCAAAGTCCCTAGTCGTGGGTGTATCGAGACGGGGCATCGATATGCCAGAGTAGACTAGCGTGTACCTTCTCGACCCATACAGATGGGCGATGGATGATCCCATATCCATCGGTGTTTGACATCAGAGATGATATACGGGTGCTCAGTAGAGACTGGGTACACTGGACGGACTCGCCGAGAACTCCCAGATGGTATTATACCTCACGTCAGATGGCAGTTCTCTGGTGACACTGGTACAGAGTAGTCTGTTGACCCGAGATCGTCATAGAGTCTTGTGTGGTTCCCACTGTGCTTTGATTTCCATCTTACCACGTCCAAGAGGGCGTGCAAAACGATGGTTTTTGGGTACAGTCCCAAGTCACATGGAGGCAATGAGCGATAGGAGGGGATTCGTCTCTCCCGGTATAGGGGGTTGATGTTGCGCTGTGTTCGATTGGCTATAACAGGAAATCCCTGGCCAGGGTTGCTGAGATTTACTGGTAAGTGTTACCAGTAGTTTCTCGAATAGTTATAGACCTCATATCGACACGACTTATTGAGCTATTGGGGTCTGACGTTTACCACCCCTAGGCGAGATATGCGACATATCAGACGATCAGACCGGACTGTACGGTAGTGTTACTGGTTGGATTCACTGGAGTGTGAGCGGGCTTGCTCGTCGATCTTCAGATCGCTCAATACCCGGGTGGCCGTTACGTTTAGCAGACCGCTTGCGGCTTGTGGATGCTTGATATGATCATCATCTGCTGCCGGCGTATTGACGAGTCTTTAGAGTCCTACACAGAGGTTTCCTGGCTCAAGCGAAACGAAATAGGAGCGCATATGAGATATGTGCGGGACCGAGAATAATACCAGTATGTGATACTGTTTTCGATTCTCGCGATGTGACATTGATCGGTTATATGCGATATAGCCGAGTTATCGGATCAAGTGTTGATTCGATAAGGTGTTACTAATGGTACCAGTCGGTTATGTGCGTCATGACCGGATCGTTAAATCAAGCGTTGATTTAATGATTTAATGCATAATTATATATTTGATATATTACTTTGCATTAACTAGTATCGGTTCACTTTAAATGGATTTTCTCACTCGGGTGTGCACATTTCATATGCGATATGATTTGTGCACTTGCTTGTATCATGTTTGATGATGCATGCTTTTTGGTTAAGTATAAAGAATTAAACCAAGGTTAAGTTGTTGATTAGGGTTTTACTTATTCATTTATCTTATTTATTTATTCATTTTGAATAAATTGGAAGATAAATGAATGGTGGCTACTTTTGTTTTTAGTTGAAGTTTCATGAAGCTTTGACTTGTTGACCTTTTGTTCTCATCCTTAACCCTAACCATTCAACCCAACCTTAGTCAATTCTCTACACTTAACTAAGGTAAAGATTATGATAAGTATTGTTTTATTTTTCTATTTGAAAAAACTTATCATATTCTTCATCTTCTTCTTCTTCTTCACTTCAAGAAAAAGCTTCACAAGCTTTAATGGCAAAGTGAGAATTAGAGTGAGAAATCCAATTCTAAAGTCTACCCACTTCCTATTTCTTCATCCTCTACCTCTTGCCAAGTAGTAGAGTGTGTTTACTTCACAACTTTCTTGACTTGGTGAAGTCGGAGCTTGATTTAGCGATGCCTCGACGTAGATCATCTTCGGCATGGACATCGACGACCTAGCTTGCCCATTCTCCGACGAAGCGGACGCTTGAGCCCGGATTTGATTTGGACAGCGGAGAGGACCTCGTTGCGGAGCTATGGAGGTGGAGCACCGGATCTACAAAGGTTGTATTTCCGTATCTTGTAGTTAAGTGTTAACTAGTTAGCTTTTTCGCCTAGTTTTCTAGCAAACGATCCGTAGTTTAGGGTTTCTCGGCACCATAATTTTTGAAATTGGCATGTTCGATACCTTGTGAGACCTCACTAGGGTGCTTAGGAACCCTACAGTGGTATCAGAGCCTAGCTAGAGCCTTAGGCGAAGTCCAGACGGAATTTGAAACCCGAACGAACCCGAAACCCACACCCGAGAATGCTCTCTGGACATTTTTGAAATATCTGGATTTTTCCAAATTAAAAATTCGTAAAAAATTCAGCAGGGAAAAATAAGAATTACGATGCAAAAATTTTGTCATGAACAGTAATAACGGCGGCGGAACCGCGGCAGAAGCCTGGCTTCTGCGGCGGTTCCGCGGCAAGATGATGACGTCATCACTCACTTTTTGCACAGTAATTTATATTTTAATATGCTGAGTTTTCTGGGAACTTTTAATATTCAGTCAACAGTTGAGTTTTCTAGGGTTGTTTTGGGGATTCGAATGTTCGATCGGATTATCAAATTTTGTCTGTGTGGCTTTCCGGATAAATTTTTAGAATATGTTAAAAAGTTCGACCGGATATAAATACCCAATTTTTCCCCTGTCGGGAAATTTCCAAGTGTTGGATTTTTCCATAGTTTAACGACGTTCTAAGTAGTGCAAGTAACGCGATGGTCCCTCTAGAAGACACACACCTTAACTCGATTATGTGACCGTCTTGAACTGCCCTTTGAACCTTCGGGTTTGGGGCAGTACGGCGTGCCACATGTGAGGCGTTGGCTTGACCCTTCTACGGCTGGACCGTTGGTACTGAGGCATGAACTGAATGTTGTTAGACTTATTTCATGTGTTGACCTGTATCGGGAAAACTTGGGTGTTCGATTGTTCGATCGGAAAGTTTAACATTTTCTATTTATCTGGAATGTGATACAATACTTGGAATTCGCAAATTGTTATGAGATAACTAAATGAATGATATAAACATAGCAGTTTAGTCTCACTTGATCGGTTGCCACGGAATTTTGATGTGATCAAAAGTCCGTCGCAATCACGTAGCGTACGCGGATACTCGCCGGGTAAACTTAATAGACAGCCTCACCCCATAGCCCCGACCAAGTGACTGTAGGAGAACCCCGTCGCCAAAAGCATCCGTTCGGGTGCTCGCGGCATCGGTGTTCCGCCTTGGTGCACTTCGTCGACGGTATCGGGGGTGCGGCCGTCTACTGAAGTTTGCGACGAGCATTCGATCAGGATGTCGGGAATCTTGTTGAATTGCCCGACTTGGTATTGAAAAGTGTTTTCGATGTTGAGACTAAAATGCGGGGTTTATAATTGTTAGGCATGCGATGTCTAAGTAATTCATTTGGTCAGGCATGTGATGTCTGAGATGGTTGCGGATTCCAACTGTTGTAGTTTTACACTTTCTTTTCTGTGACCGTAAGTGTAATATGTGATATCGCCGGTTTCGTTGCTATATGTCAACGACAATTGGGATGCGCATATTTACTTACGTTGATGACATGTGATGTTATGTGTTGCTGGATATGTTATATTGGATCGTCGTGTTTGAATAGCCGGTTTTTTTTATGTGAGATGAGTGTTTTTCATTTTCATTCATGTAAAAACTTGTATGTAATATTCTTTTATTGGGGCGCTTCCAGGTTGCGGAAGTTGTCACCTTTTGTATATTATTTACTTTTCCGCACTAGGATAGACCCAAGGAGGGGAGCACAAGTAACCGGGTTCTGGAGTCCAGTGGGAGACCAACTCGAGGAGTCGAGTCCGGGTCTCCTAACTCTAGAATTGGTAGGGTTTCTTGCCGCTCTCGTAGGGGTCTAGGGGTGTGGGTTTGGCTATTCATCACGACCGTGGAATCCGTGTTTTATACTGGCTCGTATTGAAAACACGGACGTCCTAGTATATCCAATATTTCATATGTTTCTTCTGCTGCGATATCTGTGATGTGATCATGTGATGTTCTGTGATAGATACAGTATATAGTATATATGATATATTATATAGACGTTACTTATGTTTTACACCCGCGCTAGCCCTGCCCCGCTCTGCCGTTAGTTACCTAACCTAACGGTGCACGAGGGGACATCGAGGCGAATGCGGATGGCATAAGTGTACGTCGTATTTATCTGTGATGTTTAGGTACTTAAATGATGGGACTTCATTAATGTGATTAATGAAATAAAAGAAACCTAAGATGTTGTAGAATCGAATTTCAAAATAAAACAGGTAGCTACAGTTCTTGCTTTGCACAGCGGTATATGCGATATATCCTGCACCTTATTCGATGAGGAAAGGACCGAGATCCCTTCACCGGGAGTGACTCCTTTAGCAATAACTGGCAGATGCTACACACTCGGTTTGTCTTTTGATTGCTTTTAAGTGTTTTTGCTTTGCACAGCGATATATATGATATATCCCGCACCTCATTCGACGAGGAAAGGACCGACGATCCCTTCATCGGGAGTGACTCCTTTAGCAAAACTAGAAAAGCCTCAAAAGCACTCCATTTTAAAATCATTTGATTCTACAACGATATAAAGTTCATTACGCAAAAGGTTTTCTTAAAAACCTGTCGTAGCCCTCCGTCATTTCAGATAGGTAATAGTTAGTATTCGTGCTGCGTTTGTTGACTCAGTCAAGGCGTAGTGTGCGGTAGCTGATTATTGCTTATCTGCAAAGCATATGATGCGATTGGATTAGGGTAGTCGTGCGGCCTTGTTGACTCAGTCAAGGGTCGTGCGGGTGGGTTTAATTCAATCGAGAAATGACGGGTTGAACTTTACTTGCGGTCTATGGTTTGTTGACTCAGTCAAGGTCATAGATCGCATAGGGCAAAATATTATCGGGAATTTCAAGTGTTGAAATTTGTAATGAGATTGCATACCTTCTATGAGATAGTTGGATCCCGATACCCGCTGCGAGTAAGAGTTACTCCTGGGAGAGTTTTATACATTACAATTAGCCGATCAAGTAGGTGTCTAGAAAGGTGTCAACGGGGTTATGCCTCTGGGAAAACGAGGTTTACAGTAATTAGGTTCGTGCGAAAGCACGGGGGACCTCCCTCAAAGTACCGACACTGGCCTGGCTGAAAGATTGGCGAACTTGTAGTGTGTAATTAATCCCGGCTAGTCTTTCCTTTTAGGGTTTGAAGGAAGATTTGATAAAAAGCAGTGGGAGCCATCCTGACTAGATAAAATAAAAACCAATCTATTCTTGACAGAGCGCACGCTGAGTGTTTTCTTCTGTCTCTCTCCTGGTAGCGACCATATCACGCCTTAATCAAGATAATAATATGGATTATTGACTGAACCCGCTTGTTATACTGAGCTGGGGAACGTTGGTCCCGCTCCAACTTATAATTGTTATAAGACAGAGCAGGAAATTGGGGATTACCAGAATTCCCGTGCCGCCCAAACGAAGAGAGTGCATGCTGATGCATCATCTTCGGGTGTGTTCGTTACAAAGAACTGTTTCTCAGTATCCTTTACGTCCTGGGTATGTGATACCAGATCAGGATCCCAGATATGTAATCTGTTACATAGGGCTACAGAAAGGTAGAGAACTGAGAACGGGTGATAAGTTTCATGAGGCAGAAAACGGGGCAAGTGTTGCAGCCAAGTCTGTTGGTCACTGTCACCCTGTATTACCAATACATTGATTCTGAACGAATGTTGTTAGATACCGAACCTGATATACAAAATCATATCAGTCTCTTTATTAGTAAAGAAATGATAAAATTTTGTATAGATGGATAATGTTTTGAACATTTCCTATATCAAAAGTTGATCGGTTCAGGCACGTTATCTAAAAGCATTAATGTTCTAAATCAAATTACAGTTCTTAGTATATGGAACACACATAAGAGGAAGAGTTCAGAAATGAACGGATCCTTCTTAAGGTATTGTAGACTAGGTCAGATCAACGTGACCCGACTAGCTGAAGTTACATGTAGATGCATATTTAAATCAGTTTGAATCTACATCTTGTGAAACTTGCCAGTCATGTCACAAAGATATAATGACACTAGCTCTGTTTATTGGAAACAGAGAAAGAGTTGGTAAACTCTTGGGATGATACATGTTGATGTATGTAAGGTCCCCTGTCTACACATGCCAAGACCGGTTCTTTATACTTCATTACATTCTCTGATAATCTCTCAAGATTCAGACATACGTTCCTGTTGAAACATAAGTCCGAACCTTTTGAGATATTCACAGAATATAAGTTAGAAGTAGAGAACCAATACGGGTATAAGTATTATGTCCTTTGATGTGATCAGGGAGGAGAATACTTGAGCACGGAAATACTGGACTATTCTAAAGGAGAATGAGATTCTCTCTCGGCATTACTCCTCCGCATACACCATAGCACGATGGTATATCGGGGTGGAGCAATCACACCCTATATGATAAGGTGTGCTCTATGATGAGTACTGCTGAGTTACCTATTTCCTTTTTGGGAGTTATGCACTTACGAAGCTGCATACCTATTGAATAGGGTTTCAATCAAATCAGTTGCCTACCACTTCATATGTGATATGGAAAGGGAAGAGCCCATGTCTTAAGCTAGTTAAGATTTGGGGTTGTCCGGCCTATGTCTAAAAGCAAAATCCGGACAAGCTCGAGGCAAGATCTGTTATGTAGAACTGGAAATGTTCCAGCTATACAAACAACAGCAGATGATTTGATAGAACTAAAGGATTCGGTAGATACCAACGAATCTCAGCCTCTCCGCCGATCTAGTAGGGTTCCTCACCCACCTGAGAGATACTTCGGTTTCTCTATGACAGTGGGAGCGAGGATTGCATCATGAGATGATGACCCAACTAGTTTCGAGCTGGCCATCAGGAGTAGGACTCTGTAAGAATGGCTGGATGTTTATCGATCTGAGATGGAATCCTTATACACCAACAAAGTATGGACTTTAGTTGCTATATCTGAAGGGTTAAATCCCCATCAGGAGCAAGTATATCTTGAGAAGATTACTTGGTGTACATGGAAAAGTTGAGACTTTCAAAGCTAGAATTGTTAAAGGTTTTCGTCATCGACCAGGCGTGGATAATGATGAAACCTTTTCCAGTAGCTATGCTTAAGTCCATCCAGATCCTACTTGTCACGGCTACATACCATGACTGCGATATCTGGTGGTTGGGTGTCTTGACTGCTTTTCTAAATGATGATTTAGAAGAGAGCGTCTATAAGTACACAGCCAGAGGGCCTCGTAGACAGTGGGAGCAGCGGAAACGTGTGCAAGATGTTTTATATGATAAAGCAGGCATCGCGGAGTTGGAACATCTGTTTTTGATGAATTAGTCAAAGAGTTTGACATCATCAAAATGGTAGATGAACCTTGTATAAACAAAAAGGTAGTAGGGAGTATGGTGACGATCCTCGTAGAGTACGTGGATGACATACTCTTGATGGGGAAGGAGTTTCCTATGCTACGCTCGATCAATCTCCGGTTATCACAAGGATTCTCCATATAGGATCAAAATGATACCTCCTAAATCCTGAGTTTTAGATCTATGAGATAGACTTAATTGGATGTTAGGATTCTCACTAGTTGTAGTGAGACGGTATCAACCGATCCTGGGGAGAATCACTGGAAGTGTTCCAGGGTGATAAAGACGACTGAGTGTCAGTCACAGGCATTGTCTTTACCCTCAGTAAAGGGGCGGTATGTTGGAAGAGTTCCAAACTAGATACCGTGACATACTAGACGATAAAGGCTGGATACATCGCTATTTGAGATGCTACCAAAGAGGCAGTCTGGATATATATTTGTTCATGAGATGAACTTTGTTCCTCCCATTGTGTGACAATGGAGTTGTGGCTTATGCCAAGGAACGCCGGTCCCATCAGTGATCCAGACATATTCTATGGCAGTATCACTTGATCATGGAGATGGTTGATCTCCAGGGAGATCGAGGTTAGGAGAGTAGGCTCAGAGGACAACACAGCGGATCCACTCACAAAGGCCTGTTCCCAGAGAGAGACTTTTAATGGGATGGTTGAGTATGAGATACTATAACCACTGCTACAGATGGCCCTAGTGCAAGTGGGAGATTGTTAGTTATATGTATGCCCTAGAGGCCATTACTGTACATATGATGTATATTGTAGTGGATGCTAGGACGTATATAGGGAGGACTTTCTTGCTCGACATGATAGTATGCTATCTGGTTGAACTTTACCTTAACGTGTATACTGATTGTCTCTCTGTTACATGTTGGTAAAGCCCTTAGGATGTGTGCTTGACTACCTGGACTATGATGCAGATCATACTAGTGGGGACATGGTAGTCCATAAGTACATCCTTCAAAGTCCCTAGTCGTGGGTGTATCGAGACGGGGCATCGATATGCCAGAGTAGACTAGCGTGTACCTTCTCGACCCATACAGATGGGCGATGGATGATCCCATATCCATCGGTGTTTGACATCAGAGATGATATACGGGTGCTCAGTAGAGACTGGGTACACTGGACGGACTCGCCGAGAACTCCCAGATGGTATTATACCTCACGTCAGATGGCAGTTCTCTGGTGACACTGGTACAGAGTAGTCTGTTGACCCGAGATCGTCATAGAGTCTTGTGTGGTTCCCACTGTGCTTTGATTTCCATCTTACCACGTCCAAGAGGGCGTGCAAAACGGTGGTTTTTGGGTACAGTCCCGAGTCACATGGAGGCAATGAGCGATAGGAGGGGATTCGTCTCTCCCGGTATAGGGGGTTGATGTTGCGCTGTGTTCGATTGGCTATAACAGGAAATCCCTGGCCACGGTTGCTGAGATTTACTGGTAAGTGTTACCAGTAGTTTCTCGAACAGTTATAGACCTCATATCGACACGACTTATTGAGCTATTGGGGTCTGACGTTTACCACCCCTAGGCGAGATATGCGACATATCAGACGATCAGACCGGACTGTACGGTAGTGTTACTGGTTGGATTCACTGGAGTGTGAGCGGGCTTGCTCGTTGATCTTCAGATCGCTCAATACCCGGGTGGCCGTTACGTTTAGCAGACCGCTTGCGGCTTGTGGATGCTTGATATGATCATCATCTGCTGCCGGCGTATTGACGAGTCTTTAGAGTCCTACACAGAGGTTTCCTGGCTCAAGCGAAACGAAATAGGAGCGCATATGAGATATGTGCGGGACCGAGAATAATACCAGTATGTGATACTGTATTCGATTCTCGCGATGTGACATTGATCGGTTATATGCGATATAGCCGAGTTATCGGATCAAGTGTTGATTCGATAAGGTGTTACTAATGGTACCAGTCGGTTATGTGCGTCATGACCGGATCGTTAAATCAAGCGTTGATTTAATGATTTAATGCATAATTATATATTTGATATATTACTTTGCATTAACTAGTATCGGTTCACTTTAAATGGATTTTCTCACTCGGGTGTGCACATTTCATATGGGATATGATTTGTGCACTTGCTTGTATCATGTTTGATGATGCATGCTTTTTGGTTAAGTATAAAGAATTAAACCAAGGTTAAGTTGTTGATTAGGGTTTTACTTATTCATTTATCTTATTTATTTATTCATTTTGAATAAATTGGAAGATAAATGAATGGTGGCTACTTTTGTTTTTAGTTGAAGTTTCATGAAGCTTTGACTTGTTGACCTTTTGTTCTCATCCTTAACCCTAACCATTCAACCCAACCTTAGTCAATTATCTACACTTAACTAAGGTAAAGATTATGATAAGTATTGTTTTATTTTTCTATTTGAAAAAACTTATCATATTCTTCATCTTCTTCTTCTTCTTCACTTCAAGAAAAAGCTTCACAAGCTTTAATGGCAAAGTGAGAATTAGAGTGAGAAATCCAATTCTAAAGTCTACCCACTTCCTATTTCTTCATCCTCTACCTCTTGCCAAGTAGTAGAGTGTGTTTACTTCACAACTTTCTTGACTTGGTGAAGTCGGAGCTTGATTTAGCGATGCCTCGACGTAGATCATCTTCGGCATGGACATCGACGACCTAGCTTGCCCATTCTCCGACGAAGCCGACGCTTGAGCCCGGATTTGATTTGGACAGCGGAGAGGACCTCGTTGCGGAGCTATGGAGGTGGAGCACCGGATCTACAAAGGTTGTATTTCCGTATCTTGTAGTTAAGTGTTAACTAGTTAGCTTTTTCGCCTAGTTTTCTAGCAAACGATCCGTAGTTTAGGGTTTCTCGGCACCATAATTTTTGAAATTGGCATGTTCGATGCCTTGTGAGACCTCACTAGGGTGCCTAGGAACCCTACAGTTGGGCCATCATCTCATGATGCAATCCTCGCTCCTACTGTCACCAAGAAGACTGTAGTATCTCTCAAGTGGACGAGGAACCCTACCAGATTCGCGGAGAGGCTGAGGTTCGTTGGAGACTATTGAATCCTTTGGTTTCATCAAATCATCAGCTGTTAGTTTGTCTAGCTGAAACTCCTTCCAGTTCTACCTCATCACCACTAATTTCTTCACAAGAAATACCTTTTTCCCAAAAAGGTGTCATGCCGAGAAACAAACCACCTTTTTCTCCTCAGAGTGGTAGAAGATATACTCTCACAAATGTTCGGGATATCCTGACAAACTTATACAGAACTGACCTTGCCTCGAGCTTGTCTGGATTCTGCCTTTCAACATAGGCCGGAAACCCCATATCTTAACTCGTTTAAGACATGGTCTCTTCCTATTACATATCTCATATGTTGTAGTAGGCCCCTGATTTGGATGGAACCCCATTCAATAGGTATGCAACTTCTCAAGTGCATAATCCCCAAAAGGAAATAGGTAACTCAGCAATACTCATCATAGAGCGCGCCATATCACATAGGATGCGATACCTCCGTCCCGATACACTGTTGTGCTGTGGTGTATACGAAGGAGTAAGCTGAGAGAGAATCACATTCTCCTTTTAGAAACTCCAGAAACTCTATACGCAAGTATTCGCCTCCCCGATCACATCGTAGAGCTTTATACTTTTACCCGTTTGGTTCTCAAGAACCAACCTTGGCATTTGTAGACATGGGACCATATACATCATCATGTATCTGTCCCAAGAGTTCACTAACTCTTTCTCTGTTTCCAGTAAACGGAGTATTGGTCATTTTATCTTTGAGACAAGACTAGCAAGTAGCATAAGATGAAAATTCGAACAGATTCTCATATTCATCCTTATGTAACTTAGCTGGTCGTGTCACATTGATATGACCTAGTCTACAATGCTTCAAAAAGGATTCGTTCATTCCTGAACCGCTCCTCTTGTCTGTGTGGTCTACATACTTTAAACTGTGGTTTGATTTAGAACGTATATGCTATTATCTAACGTACCTGATCGAATCAACTCTTGATTCAGGAAAATGTTCACAACATTTTCCTCCTATACAGAATTATATCCTTCTTTAACTTAGTAAAGAACATGATATAATGTTGCATATCAGGTTCGGTATGTAATAACATTCGTTCAGAATCAATGTATCAAATACAAGGTGATATCTGCCAACAGACTTGGCTGCAAAAATTGCACCATTCTCTAACACTTAGAGACATATCACCCATTTTCAGTTCTCTACCTTTCTATAGCCCATGTAACATATTACATATGTGGTATCCTGATCCGGTATCACATACCTAGGACGTAGAGTATACTGAAAAAGAGTTCTCGGTAATAAGGACACCCGAAGAATATGCATCAACATGTACTTTCTTTGAATTGGGTGGCATGGGAATCCGGAGATTCCCCTATTTCCTGCTCGGAGTTATAACAATTATAAGATTGAGCGAAACCAACGTTCCTTAGCTCAGTATAGTAAGCAGGTTCGGTCAATGCATCCATATTATTTTCTTGATTAAGGCGTGAAATGATTGCTACCAGGAGAGAGAGAGAAGAAAACACTCTGCGTGTGCTCTCGCAAGATTAGATTGGTTATTAGTTTATCTAATCAGGATAGCTCCCACTGTTTTAGTCAAATCTATCTTCAAACCCTAAAAGGTAAGACTAGCCGGGATTAGTTACACCCTACAAGTTCGCCAATCTTTCGGCCAGGTCAGTGTCGGTACTTTGAAGGAGGTACCCCGTGCTTTTGCACGAACCTAATTAAAATAAACCTCGTTTTCCCAGAGGCATAATCCCGTTAACATCTTTCTACACACCTAATTGATCGGCTAATTGTCATGTGTAAAACTTTCCCAGGAGTAACTCTTACTCGCAGTGGGTATCGGGATCCAACTATCTCATAGAAGATATGCAATCTCATTGTAAATTTCAACACTCGAAATTCCCGATAATATTTTGCCCCGAGCGATCTATGACCTTGACAAGGTCAACAAACCATAGACCGTAAGTCATGTTTAACCCGTCATTTCTTGATTGAATTAAACCCACCCGTACGACCCTTGACAAGGTCAACAAGGCCGCACGACTATCCTAATCCAATCGCATCATATGTTTTGCAGATATGCACTAATCAGCTACCGCACACTACGCCTTGACAAGGTCAACAAACGCAACACAAATACTAAATACTACTTATCTGAAATGATGGAGGGTTACGACAGGTTTTCAAGAAAACCCTTTGCGTAATGAACTTGATATCGTTGTAGAATCGAGTAAATTTTAAAAAGAGTGTTTTTGAGGCTTTTACTAGTTTTGCTAAAGAGGTCACTCCCGGTGAAGGGATCTCGGCTTTTTCCTTATCGAATAAGGTGCAGGATATTTCACAAATACCACTATGCAAAGCAAAAACTATAGAAGCAATCAAAAGACAAGCCGTGTTTGTAGCATCTGCTAGTTTCGCTAAAGAGGTCACTCCCGGTGAAGGGATCTCGGCTCTTTCCTTATCGAATAAGGTGCAGAATATTCTACAAGGAATACCGCTATGCAAAGCAAGAACAAGAGCTACCATTTTAAAAAAAGTTTCTACAATATCTTTAGGTTTCTTTTTATTTCATTAATCTCATTAATGAAGTCCCATTATTTATGCTTCCTAAGCATCACAGAAGAAACGAAAGCAATAATATTTATATATTATATATATAAGCATTCGTCTCACGCATATAAAATGATCACATCACAGAATATCAGCAGCAGAAGAGTCATATATGAAATATTGGATATACTAGGATTTCCGTGTTTTATTTAAGCCAGTATAAAACACGGATTCTGTTAGTGTATATGCCCTAGAGGCCATTACTGTATCATACTGGTTTGTATATTACTTAATGGATGCTTGGGATATTCACCTTGTATATACAATCTTGCTCAAAATAGTAGTATGCTACTTGGTTTGTTTCTACTTCAATGTGTACATGTGTTTATTTTTGTATATCGCCTATACACATTAGTAGAGCCCTTAGGATCTTTGCTTGATTACCAGCGATGTGATAGCCGTCACACTAGTGGGGCTGGGTAATCTATAAGCACATCCTTATGCAGGTCCCTGGTCGCAGGACTATCGAGACAGGGCATCGATACTCCGGAGTAGACCAGCGCATGCGCTTCTCATCCCAGTGTGGGAGACGGTCTGTCCCACAGCCGTCAGTACGTCGTACTTGAGATAGTATGCGGGTGCTCGTTAGGTTACGGGTACACTGGACAGGACTCGTCGGGAACTGACTAGTTGGTATTATACCTATCGTCAGTTATCAGTTCCCAGGTGACATGAGTACAGCTTAGTCCGCTGACTTGACACTGTCACTCCGCCTCGAGTGTGTTCCCACTGTACTTTGATCACTACCCTACCACGGCTCAAAGGAGTCGTGCAAACAGGTAGTGGTTGGGTGCAGTCCCGAAGCACTTGGAGGCAGTGACGGTTAGACAGGATTCGTCTCTCCCGTTATTGGGGGTTGACATCGCGCTGTGTCTAGGAGAGCCATTACACGAGTAGTCCCTGGCCAGGGCAAACGAGATATACTGGTAGGTTTCCAGTGTTATCTCAGGGTGTTTTGGGCTTCGCTCCGGCACGACTTGTACCGCTATTGGGGGACTGACGTTTACCGCCCCCTAGGCCCGCCATGCGATGTATCAGACGAACAGACCGGACTGTACGGAGAATGTCACACTCAGGCTCAGTAGGAGTTCAGATGGGTTTCGCCTCGTCGGTCTTCTTGTCGGCATTACCTGGGGACCGTTACGCACAGCTAGTGCCGCTTGCGGTCTGTGGTTAAACCCACTGCCAGCGTAGTGTCGAGTCTTTAGAGTCCCACACAGAAAGCTTTTCGCCTTTAGGCAAAAGAGTAGAGGTCGCATGGTATTGCGACAGGTCGCATGGTTTTGCGACAGGGTTCGGTCACATCCGTGCACTTGTGCGCGTACAGTGTCCGGACAGTTTACACTAGCGGGCTTTGGTTTAAGCCAGATCCTAGTGTACCTTATGGGATTGGATTTATCCAGTTTGCATTCGTGTTCCTCGGAACGCGGATGCGGGTGTGTATGCACAGTTGACAGAGAGACAGAGGCAGTGGATTCTCATTAGGGTTGTTGACAGTTGACCGTTGACTATTTGACTTTTTGCTCAACCCTAATGAGAATATGATATGTGATTAACTATTATATTAATTAAGTATTATGGTGATTTGGTTGTTGACTTTGTTGACTTGTTGACTTTTGTTGACTTGTTGACTTTGTTGACCGGTTGACTAGGCTTGACTAGTTGACCATCATGATAACCATAGTCATCATTTCATGGCAAAGACTTTTTCTTGCTTGCTCATTTGTGTAAAATGAGTGCATGAAATGATATGGTTATGGTTGCTTCTAACCATCACATAAGACTTTTTTAGTATGATGAGTTATCATGACTTTGGATTATGAGAGGGTGAAAGACAAAAGAGAGCCTCATTCTTTCTTGCTCATTCTCTCTCTTGTTCTTGAGCTCTCCTTTTGCTCTCACCCTTTTGCTCTTGCTCCCTCTCTTTAATCTATGGTTCTCTTGTCTCATGAGTTGAGAATCAAGAACCATAGATAAAATCCCATTCTAATTCTTCTCTACTCATTCTAGTTCACTAGGTTTAGCAAACCAAGTGAACTAGTTTCTTCAAAGAACGAAGAAGGAGCTAAAGGTTGGAGCTTTCAGGTGGATCTATCTTCGGCGTATGGAGACGACGTGAAGAAGCCATTCCGGACCACCATCGGAGCTTGAAGACGAAGGAGTTCAAGACAAGCAAGGTATAACCCCCTAACCGAGTAGCTAGAAACTCGTAATTAGGTTGCTAGATAGATGTTTAACCAACATCCGGGTTTTAGGTCCATGTTACCACCTCCGTAAAAATCGTTTTTTACCAAATTCCGCATTCCCGAAAGTACCGGGAGAGGTTGCATGGACTTACAGTGGTATCAGAGCCTAGTTAAACTCTATCTAACAAGTTAGCAAGTAACTAGAAGATCGATCAAAGAAAAAGTCCCAAAAACGAACCCATGAATTTTCAACTTTCTGTCGATTTCAAAAGTACTGGAAAAACTTTTTAAAATACACCTAAAATCGACTCAGGCTTTTTTAAAGAAACTGCAAAAATTTGGGCCCCTGACTCGATCAAAGCGCCGCGTTTCCGCGGCGGGAGCACGCTCCCGCCGAGGAAACGCGGCCGAGTTGACTCGGTCAAGGGTTTTCTTTTTTGCAGTTTACTCACTGGGGTATTTTGGGATTTTTGGAATATATATTTTCAACCCAGATTTTCCAGAACGAAAAATTTACTTTGGGGTCCTGAAAATCCGTATTTTTGATCGAACTTCTAAAAGACTTAAGCTAACGGGTTTTCTGTAATGTGATATTTGTATTGAACGTCTACTAATCGCTATATGTCGATTAGTGGGGGTTATACAAATCTGTGATCTGTAATGTTGCTGGAATGTGGATATGAATATGTTGGATTGTCGCGGGTGAATAGCCGGGGGTTGTGAGACGAGAGTTTTCTTTTCTTTCAATTCATGTAAATTTGTAAATTGATGTAATAATTATTTGTATGGCCGCACAACCGGGTCGGGGTTGTAGCCGTCATTGTATAATTTCTTTTTACTGTTTTTGCTCCTAGGATAGACCCATGGAGGGGGTGCACAAACTACCGGGTATGCCGAAGTGTCGAGTGGCCTACTCATGGAGATGAGGGAGGTTGCTACGCTTCGGGTACTTGGCGGGTAGTTTGCCGCACCCGTAGGGGTCTTGGGTGGGGTTTTGGCTATTCACCGCGACCGTGTAATCTGTTTTTGTTACAGGCTCGTGCAAATTACAGATTCCTAGTATATCCAATGTATTCATCTGTGATCTGAAATGTTTATCATTGCAGTATATCTATATATGATATTATTTAGGCGTTGCTTATGTTTTACAGACGCGCTAGCCCAGCCCCCGCTCTGTCGTTAGTTAAGTAACCTAACGGGTAATGACGGGGCCCCGTGGCGAATGCGAATGGCATAAGCGTACGTCATATTTTGGTTGTTTTCTGCAATGGTAGGATTAAATGATGGGACGCATTAAAAGAACTAATGCAAGAATATCACGCATTAAAAGAACTAATGCAAGATAATAAACCAAGTTAAAGTCGTTGGAACACTTTCGAAAAACCGCTCGGTTCTTTTCAAAACCAACTTTTAAATGCGGAGCTTGAGCCACTCCTTTTAAAAGCTATCTCGTTCCATCGACTATATCAAGTTCACTACGTTCACGGTTTTGCCAAAACCATCTGTAGCCCTCCGTCGTTTCACATGAATAGTCAATAGTATTCAAGCTGTGTATG
Source organism: Agapanthus africanus (assembly GCA_030015575.1). Classification (NCBI taxonomy): domain Eukaryota; kingdom Viridiplantae; phylum Streptophyta; class Magnoliopsida; order Asparagales; family Amaryllidaceae; genus Agapanthus; species Agapanthus africanus. Next base: position 197,776,290 of record CM057348.1, on the reverse strand, counting down.
TTGGCCAAAGTCAAGGCACAGTGATTGGTAGCTATTGGGTGTTCATGTGTAGCATAGATAGATGCGTTGGTTTGGGACAGTCGTACTGCCATTTTGGCCAAAGTCAAGGGTAGGTACGGATGGATCCAAATTAACCTGGATAATGACGGGTAGAACTTGACATGTGACTTATGATATTTTGGCCAAAGTCAAGGTCATAAGAGCGTGGGGCAAAAATCCACATCGGGAGTTTCATAAGTACTGAAACTTGCTAGATTTGCATACCATTTGGAGTGTAATGATTCTGGTAGGATTCCTTCAGTTTCGTCACGCAATGATATTTGGATCCCGATCCTACTGTGAGTATATGCTACTCCTCGGGAAATTTCTCACTTAACGATCAATGCTATAAACCTAGTAGGTGCCTAGAAAGGTGTTAGCGGGGCTACGCCCCCAGGGAAAAGAGGTTCTCTAATTAAGGAACTTCGCGAAAGCGTTGGAAAACCTCCCTCGAAGTACCGACACCGGCCTGGCTGAACGGTTAAGCAAGTATTGTGCGGTGGGATTGATCCCGGCTAATTCTTCCTTTATGGTTTGAGGAGGGATTCGAGAAACAGTGGGAGCCATCCTGTTTAGACAAACTGAAAACCACTCTAAACTTGCAAGAGCATCATGCTGAGTGTTTCTTCTTCTCTCTCCTAATTGCAGCGACAAATCGACATGACTGGACTTAAGTTACTCCTAGATAAAAACAAACTGACAGGGCCAAACTACAAAGATTGGCTCAGGAATGTCAAGATAGCAATCACTTACGACAAGCTGGGGTATCTTCTTACCACCAAAGCTCCCCCTGTCCCTGGTCCAACTTCCAGCGTCGCGGATAAGGAAATCCGCAAGACTTGGGAGATTGATAGCGCGAAGGCCAAATGCCTCCTGCTTGCCTCGATGGACAACGAACATCAGATGAGGCACGAGAATATGGACATGGAGTCCATATTGCTTCATACAAAAGAACTGTATGGAGAGCAATCTCGTATCGCAAGATACGAAGCGTCGAAAAAGTTATTTTCGACAAGAATGGCCGTCGGATCATCAGTAGCCGAGCACGTGCTAAAGATGATCGGCTACATTGAGGAGCTCGCTGACCTAGGGATCACATTGGAGAGTGAGCTATATACGGATATAGTTCTCCAGTCCCTTCCTTCCACTTACGCCCAGTTTATACTGAACTTCAACTTACAAGAAAAAGAGGTTGAACTTTCAGAGCTCCTCAACATGCTGAGGAGCGCAGAGGGCACCCTACAGAAAGGTAGGGAAACATCCACTTTGTTTGTAGGAGGATCATCTTCTTCTAGGTCCAAGGCGAAAGCCAAGGGAAAGAAGAAGAAAGCCCCCGCCAAACCAAGGGGCGGTGTTAGTAAAGTGGATACGAAGGGAAAAGCAAAAGCAACAAAGATAGCGGGGAAGCTTGTGGATAAGGAAGAATGCTTCTATTGTCATAAGAAAGGACACTGGAAGAATGATTGCAGGGCCTGGAAGGCCAGAACACAGGAATTGAAGCAGGTTGCAGCTTCAGCTTCAGGTGTGTATGTTATTGAAAACTGTCTTTCAATAAACTCTACTTCCTGGGTATTGGATACCGGATCAGGATCTCATATCTGTAATTCTTTGCAGGCGTTGAGAAACCGTAGGGTTTTGAAGGCAGGTGACATGACCCTCAGAGTTGCGAACGGAGCTAGCATGGATGCTAAAGCCGTGGGGGACTATCACCTGGGAATGTCAGATGGACATGTTTTGGTTTTGCGTAATTGCTTTTTTGTACCCAACGCAACTTGTAATATCATTTCTGTATCTTTAGTTTCTAAAGAAGGTTATGAATTTGTGTTTGTAAGTAATGTTGTAAACATTCACCTTAATCAAGTTTTGATTGGGTCAGGTACATTGAGTAATGGTATATACGTGTTAAACCAACCACGGATTTTTAATGTCCAGAATACACACAAAAGAAAGTCTCCAGAAATAAATCAGACTTTCTTATGGCATTGTAGATTGGGTCACATCAATGAGAGAAGGTTGACGAAGTTACATACAGAAGGGTATTTGAATGCGTTCGAATATCAGTCGTATGCCACTTGTCAATCCTGTCTCAAAGGAAAGATGACAAAGACTCCGTTTACTGGACATGGAGTAAGAGCGAGCGAGCTCTTAGGACTCGTACACAGTGACGTGTGCGGTCCAATGTCTACACATGCCCGAAGCGGACATTCTTACTTCATTACTTTTACGGATGACTTCTCAAGGTACGGTTATGTCTTCTTAATGAAACATAAGTCTGAGGCCTTTGGAAAATTCCAGGAGTATAAGAATGAAGTAGAGTAACAGACCGGCAAAAGTATTAAGATTCTAAGATCGGATCGAGGTGGAGAATACTTAAGTGCCGAGTTCCTGGACTATTTAAAAGAGAACGGAATTCTCTCTCAGCTTACTCCTCCATACACCCCGCAACATAACGGTGTATCGGAGAGACGGAACCGCACCCTATTGGATATGGTGCGGTCCATGATGAGTAACGCTGAGTTACCGCGATCATTCTGGGGATATGCGCTAGAATCAGCCGCATACCTTTTGAACTGAGTTCCCACTAAGACTGTGCCTACTACGCCATTTGAGATGTGGTGTGGGAAGAGACCCCATCTTAATCACATTAAGACATGGGGAAGTCCAGCTTTTGTCAAAAAGCAGCATGCGGACAAGCTCGAGGCACGCTCAGTACTGTGCAAGTTTGTGGGATATCCAAAGAATTCCAAGGGATATTTCTTCTACTGCGAAGAGGAACAAAAAGTTCTTGTTTCTCGTCATGCCCACTTTCTAGAACACCAGTTCATAGAAAAGGAAATAAGTGGGAGCGAAGAAGAACTGGAAGAAATTCCAGAACCACGGACTATTACTGAAAGTTTGGTGGAACCAGAGGGTTCGGAAGAACAGGACATTCCTACGCCGCTCCGCAGAAGTAGTAGGCAGTCTCATCCGCCCGAGAGATACTACGGTTTTCTCATAGACGGGGATAGAGAGGATTGCATCATAGATTATGATGAGCCTACTAGCTACCAGCAGGCCGTTCAGAGCGTTGACTCAGTGAAATGGCTGGATGCAATGCGGACCGAAATGGAGTCCATGTACACCAACAAGGTATGGACGTTGGACATTGCTCCAGACGGGGTAAAACCCGTAGGATGCAAGTGGATCTTCAAAAGGAAGATTGGTGTAGATGGACATGTTGAGACCTATAAAGCTAGGCTGGTAGCAAAGGGTTTCCGTCAAAGACCTGGCTTGGACTATGACGAAACCTTTTCTCCAGTAGCCATGCTGAAATCCATTCGGATCCTTCTTGCCATTGCTGCCTTCCACGATTATGAGATCTGGCAAATGGACGTAAAGACCGCTTTTCTAAATGGAAATTTAGAGGAGTGTGTCTATATGGACCAACCAGAGGGTTTCATTCAGAGTGGGAGCAGCGGAAAGGTGTGCAAGTTGCTTAAGTCCATCTATGGACTAAAGCAGGCGTCGCGGAGTTGGAACATCTGCTTTGATGAGACGGTCAAAGAATTTGGCTTTATCAAAAACCCAGATGAACCATGCATCTATAGTAGATTTGTAGCGAGAACTGTAGTATTCCTCGTTTTATACGTGGATGACATTCTCTTAATAGGAAATGACATTCCTATGCTACAATCTGTCAAGGGGTTCTTGTCACAAAGGTTCTCCATGAAAGACCTGGGTGATGCCTCATACATTCTGGGTATCCGGATCTACCATGACAGATCCAAGAGGATATTAGGACTTTCTCAGTCCAGGTACATCGACACCGTGCTGAAAAGATTCAGTATGGAAGATTCCAAGCGCGGTAACCTGCCGGCTTGTCACGGGATCACCCTCTCTAAAGAGATGTCTCCCAAGACTGATTTGGAGAGGGATCGCATGTCTATTATACCCTACGCTTCTGCGGTAGGCTCTATAATGTATGCGATGTTGTGTACCAGACCGGATGTAGCTTATGCACTGAGTGTGGTAAGCCGGTATCAGTCAAACCCTGGGGAGAAACACTGGATAGCGGTACAGATTATTCTCAAGTACCTGAGAAGGACTAAGGAGATGTTCTTGGTGTATGGCGGAAAAGACCTCCAGATCGAGGCCTTTGCTGACTCCAGTTTCCAGAGTGACAAGGATGATTCCAAGTCCATGTCGGGTTTTGTCTTTACCCTCAATGGAGGGGCGGTGTGTTGGAAGAGTTCCAAACAGGAAACCGTTGCAGACTCGACGATGGAAGCGGAATACATCGCTGCATCTGATGCCGCAAAAGAAGCTGTCTGGATGAGGAAGTTCTTGAAAGAACTTCAGGTGGTTCCGTCCATTGTTGATCCAATACCTCTGTATTGCGACAACAACGGGGCTATAGCTTTAGCGAAGGAACCCAGGTCCCATCAGAGATCCAGGCACATCTTGAGGCGGTATCACCTGATCAGGGAGATCGTGGATCGCCAGGAGATCGAGGTTCGGAGAGTCGCTTCAGAAGATAACACTGCAGATCCATTCACCAAGGCCTTGCCCCAGACTCAGTTCGAGCGGCAGATCGAGATGATAGGTCTTCGATACGCCAGTATATGGCCTTAGTGCAAGTGGGAGATTGTTAGTGTATATGCCCTAGAGGCCATTACTGTATCATACTGGTTTGTATATTACTTAATGGATGCTTGGGATATTCACCTTGTATATACAATCTTGCTCAAAATAGTAGTATGCTACTTGGTTTGTTTCTACTTCAATGTGTACATGTGTTTATTTTTGTATATCGCCTATACACATTAGTAGAGCCCTTAGGATCTTTGCTTGATTACCAGCGATGTGATGGCCGTCACACTAGTGGGGCTGGGTAATCTATAAGCACATCCTTATGCAGGTCCCTGGTCGCAGGACTATCGAGACAGGGCATCGATACTCCGGAGTAGACCAGCGCATGCGCTTCTCATCCCAGTGTGGGAGACGGTCTGTCCCACAGCCGTCAGTACGTCGTACTTGAGATAGTATGCGGGTGCTCGTTAGGTTACGGGTACACTGGACAGGACTCGTCGGGAACTGACTAGTTGGTATTATACCTATCGTCAGTTATCAGTTCCCAGGTGACATGAGTACAGCTTAGTCCGCTGACTTGACACTGTCACTCCGCCTCGAGTGTGTTCCTACTGTACTTTGATCACTACCCTACCACGGCTCAAAGGAGTCGTGCAAACAGGTAGTGGTTGGGTGCAGTCCCGAAGCACTTGGAGGCAGTGACGGTTAGACAGGATTCGTCTCTCCCGGTATTGGGGGTTGACATCGCGCTGTGTCTAGGAGAGCCATTACACGAGTAGTCCCTGGCCAGGGCAAACGAGATATACTGGTAGGTTTCCAGTGTTATCTCAGGGTGTTTTGGGCTTCGCTCCGGCATGACTTGTACCGCTATTGGGGGACTGACGTTTACCGCCCCCTAGGCCCGCCATGCGATGTATCAGACGAACAGACCGGACTGTACGGAGAATGTCACACTCAGGCTCAGTAGGAGTTCAGATGGGTTTCGCCTCGTCGGTCTTCTTGTCGGCATTACCTGGGGACCGTTACGCACAGCTAGTGCCGCTTGCGGTCTGTGGTTAAACCCACTGCCAGCGTAGTGTCGAGTCTTTAGAGTCCCACACAGAAAGCTTTTCGCCTTTAGGCAAAAGAGTAGAGGTCGCATGGTATTGCGACAGGTCGCATGGTTTTGCGACAGGGTTCGGTCACATCCGTGCACTTGTGCGCGTACAGTGTCCGGACAGTTTACACTAGCGGGCTTTGGTTTAAGCCAGATCCTAGTGTACCTTATGGGATTGGATTTATCCAGTTTGCATTCGTGTTCCTCGGAACGCGGATGCGGGTGTGTATGCACAGTTGACAGGGAGACAGAGGCAGTGGATTCTCATTAGGGTTGTTGACAGTTGACCGTTGACTATTTGACTTTTTGCTCAACCCTAATGAGAATATGATATGTGATTAACTATTATATTAATTAAGTATTATGGTGATTTGGTTGTTGACTTTGTTGACTTTTGTTGACTTGTTGACTTTGTTGACCGGTTGACTAGGCTTGACTAGTTGACCATCATGATAACCATAGCCATCATTTCATGGCAAAGACTTTTTCTTGCTTGCTCATTTGTGTAAAATGAGTGCATGAAATGATATGGTTATAGTTGCTTCTAACCATCACATAAGACTTTTTTAGTATGATGAGTTATCATGACTTTGGATTATGAGAGGGTGAAAGACAAAAGAGAGCCTCATTCTTTCTTGCTCATTCTCTCTCTTGTTCTTGAGCTCTCCTTTTGCTCTCACCCTTTTGCTCTTGCTCCCTCTCTTTAATCTATGGTTCTCTTGTCTCATGAGTTGAGAATCAAGAACCATAGATAAAATCCCATTCTAATTCTTCTCTACTCTTTCTAGTTCACTAGGTTTAGCAAACCAAGTGAACTAGTTTCTTCAAAGAACGAAGAAGGAGCTAAAGGTTGGAGCTTTCAGGTGGATCTATCTTCGGCGTACGGAGACGACGAGAAGAAGCCATTCCGGACCACCATCGGAGCTTGAAGATGAAGGAGTTCAAGACAAGCAAGGTATAACCCCCTAACCGAGTAGCTAGAAACTCGTAGTTAGGTTGCTAGATAGATGTTTAACCAAGATCCGGGTTTTAGGTCCATGTTACCACCTCCGTAAAAATTGTTTTTTACCAAATTCCGCATTCCCGAAAGTACCGGGAGAGGTAGCATGGACTTACAGATTCCACGGTCGTGATGAATAGCCAAACCCATATCCCTAGACCCTTACGAGAGCGGCAAGCAACCCTACCAATTCTAGAGTTAGGAGACCCGGTCTCGACTCCTCGAGATGGTCTCCTACTGTACCCTAGAACCCGGTTACTTGTGCTCCCCGCCTTGGGTCTATCCTAATGCGGAAAAGTAAATAATATACAATGGTGACATCATCCTCAACCCAGAAGTGCCCCAATAAAAGAATATGACATACAATGAATTTTACATGAATGAAAATGAAAAACTCTCATCTCACATAAAACCCCCGGCTATTCAAAACACGACGATCCAATGTAATATATCACAGTAACACATAACATCACATGTCATCAACGTAAGTAAATATGCGTATCCCAATTGTCGTTGACATATAGCAGCGAAACCGGCGATACACCACATATTACACTTACGGTCGCAGAAAAGAAAGTGAAAAACTACAACAGTTGGAATCCACAACTATCTTAGACATCATAAACCCAATATATCACATACATTGGATTTATGCCTAACCAAATGAATTCCTTAGACATCGCATGCCTAACAATTATAAACCCCGCATTTTAGTCTCAATATTGAAAACACTTTCCAATAACCTGTTGGGTGATTCAACAAGATTCCCGATAATATGATCGAATGCTCGTCAGAAACTTTAATAGACGGCCGCACCCCCCAATGCCGTCGACGAAGTGCACCAAGGAGGAACACCGCGGCCGCGAGCACCCGAATGGATGCTTTTGGCTATAGGGTTCTCCTACAGTCACTTGGTCGGGGCTTTGGGGTGGCTCTCTAGTAAGATTACCCGGCGAGTATCCGCGTACACTACGTGATTGCGACGAACTTTTGATCAACATCAAAATCCCGTGGCAACCGATCAAATGAGATTAAACTGCTAGATTTATAAAATTCAAACTAGTTATCTCATAACTAATTATGTGGATTCCAAATATTGTGTCACATCACAGATAGCTAGGCAAAATTAGATAATTCGATCGATACAACGAATTCCCAAAAATTCCCAGAGAGCTCAACACTTAAGAAAAATTAAAAGTTTCCAGAAGCATGCCTGCTTGGTAAGCTTTCTTCCTTCGTATTCATTTGTATATTCTGCATTTGCATACCTTATTAAAAACCCACAAAAATCGAAAATTTTTACAAAAAATATAAAAACTTTTTCGTTAAGTTAGCTAATAGGGTAACTGAGATTTTTATTCCGAAAGCTTAGTTGATACTTTAGAAACAACTAAATTCTAGGCTTAGGAATTGAAAACCCTAAAAATAACCCTCCGCTTAACCTTGGAAAGTATACGTCCTTACAGTTTTTTTGAGGAATAGGTAATCTTGAGTTCAGTTCTTGAGTTAAGTCAAGATGAGGGGAAAGTATTGAAGTTTTACTGAAGGATAAGTCTGAAAAATAGTTTCTATTCTTGTGTTCAAATTTAGAAAGTATATACCCTACAAACTGCACTTACACGCACCTTGAAACTTGGGATAGTAGAGGATACCTAGAAATACTCTTGCCTGAAAGCCTGGTATGAAAGAAAAAATGGTAATTAAAGCTAAACACCAAAAGAGCATCAGTGAAAAATATATCCGGTCTTGAAAAAGAAAAATAAAAATAAATAAAGTCACGACCTGGAAATTGCTATTTACGCTTTAAGCCCACTCATTCAGTAATCGGCTGTTAGTGCCTCAAGAAGCATTAATAGTCGTATGAAAGGTGTGTGAGCAACACCGTCCATCATTAATGAATAGAAGTAGTATTAGGTATTAGGGCAAGGGTATTATAGCTTGAATTGAATTTTTGAGTGTAGGGGTGCAAATTTACACACACATAGGGGTATACAATCGATGTTTGGATAAAAAATAAAAATAAAGATTAAGACTTATGTTTTCTGTAAAGTTGATAAAAATCCCTGATTTGAGACCGCACTTTAGAAGGAAAACTCAGGAGAACCAACATCTTTCTAAACTTTTTTGGAACGTATATGATCTGGGGTTAAATAGATAGGAGGTGTAGAAAATAAGGGTTGGATATTTCTAACTTAGGATAATAGAATTTCTAATGTAAATATTGAACTGTAGGAGTAGAATCAACGTTAACTTATGAAACTAGCTTGACGGGATTTTGTGGGTATAATCCGCTGAAAACCCTCAGGAGACTACACTCTTCGTACTAGGGACACCTAAAGGTTTAACGGCTTGTTGCACGTGCTCAGTACAATCGCATTCCTTGCGAAAGTGAGGCTAGGATTTTGTTTTGCTCGGGACGAGCAAAAGATAAGTTTGGGGGTATTTGTTCATACCAGAATATTGCATTTTAATACCGCCCATTCATTATCTATTTTTTGTATATATCGGTACTATTAACCGGTGTTTGCTCAGTAATACAGATTACATGTATCCGTGACAAAATACTTGAAATACATTCAGAATCACCGATATATCATTTGTGAGCCGACACTGCAATCAGAACGGAGAACCGACCGATATCCCAAGAGTTATTTTGCAAATAAAGCGTGTGCACATACTTTTGGTCCAACACAATACATGTTGCACACAACTCTTGGACCATGGACCATGATGGGCAACCATGAATCATGGTGCAAGTGGCATGGAGATGATGTGCATTAATGGTGCATTCAATGCAAAAGGTCTGATGTGATTTGTATCTTCTTATTTCCCTCCAAAACCTGGGTGCAGACCAAGCCTAATTTGAGAGATCAAACAGCACCAAAGTCATATTGGAGAGAACCCCAGCACACCATAGGAGCATGACCCCATGTGCTCGGATTTGACCCGAGCACATGTCCTTCAAAACCGGGGTCGCCGGTCGTACTGCCCCCTCTGGCTTCCATCTTTCTGTGGGCCCCTCCTTACTGCCACGTAGCCCTATTTTTATTGTTTATTTTCTTTTCTTTTCTGCCTATATATAGCAGGCAGTGGGCATGGGTTCATGGCCATTCTTTAGTCTTGGATTGTGCTTTCATTCTTCATTCTTTGTCCAAGTTTTCTTTTCTCTTTTCTTGTAAATAGCTTAGTCCCCTTGAGTTCTTAACCTTCTCTTGATCCTTCAACCTCTTCATTGAGCTTGAAAGTTTAAGGGTTGGTTATTGATATCAAAGGGTTGTATCATTCTTGAAGTTTAATAAAGTGTTCTTTTGTGCTTCATTCACCATGAGTTCTTTGCTTCTTCTTGATCTTGCAACCTCTTAATTGAGCTTGCAAGTTTAAGATTAGGTTATTGAACCCATGTCTTGTATATTGTTCCATGGTTCCTAGTTCTTTCTTGCTTGCTTTTTATTACTTGCCCTTTACATTCTTGCTTTACTTTATTGCACTTTACATTCATGCTTTACTTACTTGCTCTGTAAATTCCATGTCATTTAATTACTTGCTTGTAATCTTTTCTTTTCTTTGTTCTTCTATTTTGTTCTCTCTTTTTGTTTTGTTTTCTGATTGGTTGTGATTATGGTGTTGTTAGGAATAAATACGATATTATAAGTTAATGTTTCTTTGCTCATTTCCTTTTCACGTTATTTTCCTTTGAACTCCTCCCAAACGTTACGCAAGTGCTCCGTTAGGCACCCTACCCTATCAAGGTAACGGTGATTCCTAACCGCGACCGGTTGCGTTCGGTTTGGCCGGAGGCGAAAGCAAAAGATAAGAACGGAAGGACAAGGGTCAATAAGCCGGATTCCACGAATACCGTGCTTAAATCTTCTAATCCACGTTGTTGCCGATTGCTCTAGCTTCAATCGTTAAGTTCGGCTCAAAGGTTTTGAATACGGATTTCCTTAGCTTACACTTTCGTATCTTTTCCTAACAACTTTATACTTGCATATAACACATAGGGTAGATAAAGAACTTTCCGCCCTCGCGCATTAACTCGTAACGACAAGAACGTAAAATGGCCCTCATCTTGACTGAACTCAAGAACTGAACTCAAGATTACCTATTCCTAAAAAAAACTATAAGGACGTATACTTTCCAAGGTTAAGCAGAATGAGGGTTATTTTTAGGGTTTTCAATTCCTAAGCCTAGAATTTAGTTGTTTCTAAAGTATCAACTAAGCTTTCAGAATAAAAATCTCGGTTACCCTATTAGCTAACTTGACGACAAAGTTTTTATATTTTTTGTAAAATTTTTCGATTTTTGTGGGTTTTTAATAAGGTATGGAAATGCAGAATATACAAATGAATGCGAAGGAAGAAAGCTTACCGAGCACACCCCAAACTTAAACTTGACAGTGCCCTCACTGTCAGGCTACACCAAGAAGGTCAAAATTGTCGGCGCTCCCCAAAAGAAAATTTTATACAAAACAGAAAAAGAAAACCAAAAATATATACACCAAAAGGATCCCCCCAAACTTAAGTAAAACAGTGTTTCTACTGTTAAGCGTTGAAGTTCAGGATTAGGGGGGAAAGAGCACAGTATCAATCTATACAAGGCCTTACACAGGCCAGAAGTGAGCACCAACCATTCAAAAATTCTATCGCTATAATGTGCAGGTTGGTAGAAGAAGGCATAGAGAAAAGAAATGAAGAATACGCAGGACCGTATGTGAATAGAAGTGGGATACGGTCTCGGTATATGAAAAGAAGAATGACGGAAGGGAAAAAGAAATGGAGTACGAACTTGAGGGTGAAAATGGAGTGAATAGATTAGCACAATTTGTGATGACCGATGTGTAAGAAGCGTTTGTGCTAATCTATTAACCCGTCGAGAAATGGGGTCAAATCCCTCAAGATTCGCGAGAAAACATGGGTACGCCGAACTTGGTAAACCAGACACTGGAGATGAAAGTGATACAGTTTCTTGCAAGGTCGGAACGATGGGGAGGATGGAGGGTAGTGGTTGAGGAAGGTTATCGGTTAAAGGTTCAGGAGGGTGTACACAGTCAATGAAAGGGATGGGATGAATTGGAAAATCCGACTCATCAAGCAAAACTGTTTCATCCTCAAAAATATCCTCAAAGTTAAGCTCATCTATGCATATTTCATCAATATCAAGACGCATATGAAGTTCGGGAAAAACATTCAATGACTCGGGATGATGAGTTGGAGAGAAAAACTCAGCCAAATCTACTGGTTCATCATCCAAAATATTCCCAGCGTCAATATCCTCAATCAAGTGAAAATCAATTTTCTAAGACACCTCATCAAAAGCATGGATTTCAATCGATTCTGGTTCTAAGATGGAGGTGTAGAGGTCAAAAGGATTGGATGTGGTTTCACTCAAAAGGGACCCTTCACAATCGGGCAAATCAAACACTACAAAGTCGCACAACTCATTCATCATCCTATCTTCAATTGATAATTCATTTGGGACACTTGATAGACATTCAAAACCGGAGTTGTGTGATTCAATTTGTGACGGGTAGGTTTGACTTGGAAGGGGGTACAGCTCACACTCACCACTCAAATCCTCAGCCTGTCCTACCGCCTCATCATATGTTGGAAAATATGGAGCTAGTTGAAAACTAGCTACCGGGTCACTAGGTTGTATGAGGGCGGCCATAGACGCATTCAAATCTATCATCTGTTAGCATGACGCTACCCTAAAGTCTTCCAACGATTGTTCTAGACTAGACATGGGTTGTGAAGGGGTTTCAGTAAAAGATTCAAAATTGTTTGGCTACTGAAAACTCCCAAATGGCAGTTCAGAAGCAATGTCTAGGGAAGGTGCAAAAGTTGGGTAGGACTGGTAGGAATTGAATGGTTGGACAGGGGTGGGATCAACATATGGATAAGAAGGTGAATGTAATTGTTGATCCAAAGAATTTGTAGTGGTGAAAGGAGTGAAAGATCGGTTACGAGATTGTACAATATGTTCAGCGATAGACATGGGTCTTGGAGTTACAACTGGACTCGAAAAAAAGGTATCAACGTAAGAAGGTGGTGTAGGTTGAAATGATTGATACAAGGTGGATTGCGGGGTCCAGTTGTTCGTCCTAGACGCGTCTATCCGATCCTTCAAAGAGATTTTGGGCATGGAGGGGTCGTTCGAAGTTCGACCAAAGAAAGAACCATAAGAAGTGATGTCTGGTTGTGGATACCAAAGTTCGGTAAGAGTTTTTCTAGGTGGGGTACCCATGATATGATGAGAGAAAGGAGAAGAAAAAGAATGTGATTTCTTTTAAATTTTTTTAGTTAGTTATGAACAAAAGAATGAAGTATACACGCAAAAATAATCTGGACAAAATAATCACGACACAAAAATACCACACACCTAATCGTTCTAGGGTTCACCTAGGTCAATTAGACCTATTCCAGAACTTGATTGTCGAAGTAAAACTGTGTCGAGAAACGGACTCAAGATATACTGATCACGAGGCCAGGTAAGTGCAGAGATAAGGGGAGGTTTTCCGATGCTTTCGCGAAGGTCCTTAATTAAATAACCCTTTCTCTTTTGGCGGTTTCGCCGTTAACACTTTCCTAGACACCCCGTAAACAATATACCGTTAAGCGGTGTTCTAAACACAGTTAACCTCTCTTAGTGAGCGCGAAGTCCTTAAGGCTTAAAGTTTAGTTTCTTTTAAAATTTGTGTGGGTAAACGATTATGCACAGTTTTGTGATTTATTGGCCACGAAAAAGGTGATGAAATCTTTTACCGTATGTTGTGGGGTTCGCTTGCCCTTAAGTCCGTATTAATGGATGCAATACACAATTCAAAAAATTCTATAAAGAATCAAACAATCGTTTTTTACTTTAAGCACGGCACTGCAACAAATACAGGTTAGTTAATTTGAGCGTTTGGAAGCGAACTTGCAAAGAATCCTGCAAAGAATAGTCTATTGGATGCGTCGGATTTGAGAAGAAGGTGTTTAAGAAATACGTACCGATAAGTTTCGGGTTAAGAAACTCCCGTTGAAGTAAAATCCGGTTTTCTTGAAAGTTCGCTTGCGCGGGTCAAACTACCCGGATCTTTGGCATTGTACTTCGCAATCACTTTAACGTTGAATGTACACTTTGCTCCCCACGTTCGTCGTTCGCAATTCCGCAAAAATCTATAAATGTCGGAAACCGGATATTAGTGCGGAAAAGCGATACGAATGCCTAAATACCTGCACACTAAAATTTAAAACAAGCAAACAATAAAAATGGGATAAAACCAGGACAATGGAGCACAGATGAAAACTTGGAGGCGGAGGGAGGAGCTTGGGCCGGCGACGCTGGATTTCTTGTGGACAATGGGCTCCAATCTTCTTCTGTGTTCCCACTATTCTATTAATATCTCACTGATATTGTTTACTTTTTCAGTTCAAATCCAGAGTGCTTGCAGGTACAAAATCCAGAGAGCAAAATGAGTTAAGAATGTTAGTTTTTTTTTTTGGTTTTGGTTTTTGAAATTTTTATGTTGTTTTAGAAAATAGGGTTAGATGTATAAGTGAGATGTACAATGATTAACCCGAAATAAAAAAAAACTAAAAATGTTACCGTCTCCCTGGCAACGGCGCCATTTGATTGAAAGAATTAAAGTTGTTTACCGCAATCAAGACGGTGTCGCTTTGCAGCTAGCCGTGATGAGCACGGGTCGATCCACAGGGAGACGGAGCGTTTTACATTCTTGTCGTTACGAGTTAATGCGCGAGGGCGGAAAGTTCTTTATCTACCCTATGTGTTATATGCAAGTATAAAGTTATTAGGAAAAGATACGAAAGTGTAAGCTAAGGAAATCCGTATTCAAAACCTTTGAGCCGAACTTAACGATTGAAGCTAGAGCAATCGACAACAACGTGGATTAGGTGATTTAAGTACGGTATTCATGGAATCCGGCTTATTGACCCTTGTATTCCGTTCTTGTCTCTTGCTTTCGCCTGCGGCCAAACCGAACGCAACCGGTCGCGGTTAGGAATCACCGTTAACTTGGTAGGGTAGGGTGCCTAACGGAGCGCTTGCGTAACGTTTGGGCGGAGTTCAAAGGAAAATAACGGGAAAAGGAAATGAGTAAAGAAACATTAACTTACAATATCGTATTTATTCCTAACAACACCATATTAACAACCAATCACAAAACAAACCAAAAAGAAAGAACAAAAGAGAAGAACAAAGAAAAGAAAAGATTACAAGCAAGTAATTAAATGACATGGAATTTAAAGAGCAAGTAAGTAAAGCATGAATGTAAAGTGCAAGAAAGTAAAGCAAGAATGTAAAGGGCAAGTAATAAAAAGCGAGAAAGAAAGAACTAGGAACCATGGAACAATATACAAGACATGGGTTCAATAACCTAATCTTAAACTTGCAAGCTCAATTAAGAGGTTGCAAGATCAAGAAGAGGCAAAGAACTCATGGTGAATGAAGCACAAAAGAACACTTTATTAAACTTCAAGAATGATACAACCCCTTAAGATCAATAACCAACCCTTAAACTTTCAAGCTTAATGAAGAGATTGAAGGATCAAGAGAATGTTAAGAACTCAAAGGGACTAAGCTATTTACAAGAAAAGAGAAAAGAAAACTTGGGCAAAGAATGAAGAATGAAAGCACAATCCAAGACTAAAGAATGGCCATGAACCCATGCCCACTGCCTGCTATATATAGGCAGAAAAGAAAAGAAAATAAACAATAAAAATAGGGCTACGTAGCAGCAAGGAGGGGCTCACAGAAAGATGGAAGCCAGAGGGGGCAGTACGGCCGGCGACCCCGGTTTTGAAGGACATGTGCTCGGGTCAAATCCGAGCAGATGGGGTCGTGCTCCTATGGTGTGCTGGGGTTCTCTCCAATATGACTTTGGTGTTGTTTGATTTCTCAACTTAGGCTTGGTCTGCACCCAGGTTTTGGAGGGAAATAACAAGATACAAATCACATCAGATCTTTTGCATTGAATGCACCATTAATGCACATCACCTCCATGTCACTTACACCATGATTCATGGCTGCCCATCATGGTCCATGGTCCAAGAGTTGTGTGCAACATGTATTGTGTTGGACCAAAAGTATGTGCACACTCTTTATTTGCAAAATAACTCTTGGGATATCGGTCGGTTCTCCGTTCTGATTGCAGTGTCGGCTCACAAATGATATATCCATGATTCTGAATGTGTTTCAAGTATTTTGTCACGGATACCTGTAATCTGTATTACTGAGAAAACACCGGTTAATAGTACCGATATATACAATAAATACATAATGAATTGGCGGTATTAAAATGCCATATTCTGGTATGAACAATGCCCCGGTACCTATGGACCAACAGCTGAAGGGCCCGACCCAAGCCTCTCAAGCGGCGCCGCGGATCCGCCGCCAAAACCATGTTTTGGCGCGGCGCCGCGGATCCGCCGCCAAAACCATGTTTTGGCGCGGATCCGCGGTCACTTAGACGAGTTAGGGTTTCGTTCTTCAGGTGTGTCCATAGAATTCCCTGCATGATTTTCTGAGTATTTTTAATATGAAAAAAATCCAACTTTTGGAAAAATTTCCAGAAAAGGGGTCATTTCGGGCTTTCGGAGTTCGATCGGACTTTAAACTTCGTCTAGACAACGTCTAA
The DNA here is from genome assembly GCA_030015575.1 of Agapanthus africanus. Lineage (NCBI taxonomy): Eukaryota > Viridiplantae > Streptophyta > Magnoliopsida > Asparagales > Amaryllidaceae > Agapanthus > Agapanthus africanus. Next base: position 197,759,949 of record CM057348.1, on the reverse strand, counting down.
TACTCTAGCTTGGCTCTGATACCACTGTAGGGTTAGTATAGAACCTTAGCAAGGTTTTGGCAAGCATCAATCATGCTACTTAAAAATTTTAGGGTGCTAAACAAACCCTAACCAAGATCTTAACTAGAGACTTAGGGTTAAACATGATATGTAAACACTTTACATCTATGTGAACAAGGAATACAACCTTTGTAGACCGGTCCTTCACTTCAATAGCTCCGTGTAGTAGTCCCTTCACTGCGACCATGATCCCCCGGACTCTAGAAATGCTCACATGAAGAAATGAACAAGCTTGCTTCGAAGTCTTCGAGGCCGAAGATGATATACGTCGAGGAGACACTAGCTCATGCTATCTCTTCACTAATTGTGTAGATTAGTGAAGCAAACACCCTAAACTAAATGGCTAATAGTAGAGGATGATGAAGTAGGAAGTGGGCTCACTTTAGATATATTTTTCTCATAAGGAATCATCACTTTCACAAAAGCTAGAAAGCTTAAAAATGAGGAAGAAGAAGATGAAACTCAAGTGATGAAAGAATGAATCCATTAAGGTTAAAAATGCAACCATGTGTGAGTATATCATACATCTAACCCTTGTAGAGATTTAACCATTGTGTATGGTTAATGGTTGGGTTTATAAATATCTTAAGCAAAACAAAAGAGTGGACTAAGTCAATGGTTATCTTGAAACTTCTCCAAGCTTCCAACCATCAAAATATCTCCACTAATTGTAATTACTTAAGAATAAATATTAACCCTAACATTAACCCTAGTATGGTGTAAGTCTCATACATACATGTTGCATGTATAACCTAGCATGTCACAATATTATATATCACATATATAATATTTTTGTAACAAAAGAAAACAATACTATAAACATATATCACATATATGTTAAATGCATCATAAGTGAGAATAATAAATATTTAAGTGAGCATATAATATATATATATTTATATATATATATGTTAAATGAATCATAAGTGAGAATAATAAATATTTAAGTGAGCATATAATATATATATATATATATATATATATATATATATATATTATCTCATCGAATCAACACTTGATCCGATAACCCGGCTATATCACATATAACCGGCCGATATCACATATCGCGAGAATAGAATATGGTATCACATACTCGTATTAATCTCAGTCCCGCACATATCACATATGTGTTCTTACTCCGTTTCGAATGAACCAGGAAACCTCTGTGTAGGACTTTAAAGACTCGTCAATACGCCGGCAGTAGGTGATGATCATATCAAACACCCACAAGCCGCAAGCGGTTTGCTAAACGTAACGGCCACCCGGGTATTGAGCGATCAAAAGATCAACAAGCAAGCCTGCTATGACTCCTGTGAATCCAATCAGTAACACTACCGTACAGTCCGGTCTCTTCGTCTGATATGCCACATATCAACAGCCTGGGGGTGGTATAACGTCAGACCCCAATAGCCTGATAAGTAATGCCGATTCAAGGTCCATAACGGTTTGAGAAACTACTGATAACACTTACCAGTAAATCTCAGCAACCCTGGCCAGGGATTTCCTGTTTTGGCCAATCGAACATAGTGCAACTTCAACTCCCAATACCGGGAGAGACGAAACCCCTCCTATCGCTCATTGCCTCCATGTGACTCGGGACTGTACCCCAAAACCACCTTTTTGCACGATCTCTTGACCATGGTATGGTGGAAATCAAAGGAAAGTGGGAATCACACAAGACTCTATGACGATCTCGGGTCTACAGACTAACCTGTACCAGTGTCACCAGAGAACTGCTATCTGACGATGGGTATAATACCTCTAGGATTCCTCGGCGAGTCCGTCCAGTGTACCCAGTCTCCACTGAGCACCCTATGCCTTCTCTTATGTCAAACACAAATGGATATGGGATCATCCATCGCCCATCATATGGGTTAAGAAGCGCATACGCTAGTCTACTCTGGAGTACCGTTGCCCTGTCTCGATACTCACACGACTAGGAACATTTGAAGGATGCACTTATCGACTACCCCGTCCCCACTAGTATGATCTGCATCATAATCCTGGTAGTCAAGTAATCATCCTAAGGGCTTTATCAACATGTGATCACAAAACAGTATTCGTTAACATGTTAAGATAAAGTGCAACCAGATAGTATACTATCATGTCGAGCAAGAAAGTCCTCCCTACATATGTCCAAGCATCCACTACAATATACATCGTATGTACAGTAATGGCCTCTAGGGCATACATATAACTAACACCTCATTCGATGAGGAAAGAGCCGAGATCCCTTCACCAGGAGTGACCTCTTTAGCAAAACTAGAAAAAGCCTAAAAAACACTCCTTTTTCAAAATCACTCGATTCTACAACGATATCAAGTTCATTATGCAAAAGGTTTTCTTAAAAACCTGTCGTAGCCCTCCGTCATGTCAGATAAGTACTTCATAGTATTCGTGCTACGTTTGTTGGCTTTCGTCAAGGCGTAGTGTGCGGTAGCTATTTATGCTTATCTGCATAAGCATATGATGCGATTGGATTAGGGTAGTCGTACGGCTTTGTTGGCTTCCGTCAAGGGTCGTGCAGGTGGGTTTAATTCAATCATGAAATGTACGGGTTGAACTTGACTAGCGGACTATGGTTTGTTGGCTTTCGTCAAGGTCATAGGACGCTAGGGGCAAACTATTATCGGGAATTTCAAGTGTTGAAATTTGCAATGAGATTGCATACCTTCTATGAGATAGTTGGATCCCGATTCCCACTGCGAGTAAGAGTTACTCCTGGGAGAGTTTTACACATTACAATTAGCCGATCAAGTAGGTGTCTAGAAAGGTGTTAACGGGGATACGCCCCTGGGAAAATGAGGTTTATTTTAATTAGGTCCGTGCGAAAGCACGAGGAACCTCCCTCAAAGTACCAACACTGGCCTGGCCGAAAGACTGGCGAACTTGTAGGGTGTAATTAATCCCGGCTAATCTTTCCTTTTAGGGTTTGAAGGAAGATTTGATAAAAACAGTGGGAGCCATCCAGATTAGATAAAATAATAACCAATCTAATCTTACAAAGAGCGCACGTAGAGTGTTTTCTTCTCTCTCTCCTGGTAGCGACCATGTCACGCCTTAAATCAAGATAATAATATGGATGCATTGACCGAACCTGCTTATTATACTGTGCTAGGAAACGTTGGTTCCGCTCCATCTTATAATTGTTATAAGTTCGAGCAGGAAATAGGGGAATATCCAGATTCCGATGCCACCCAATTGAAGAAAGTGCATGTTGATGCATTTTCTTCAGGTGTGTTCATTACCAAGAACTGTTTCTCAGTATCCTCTACGTCCTGGGTATGTGATACCGGATCAGGATCCCGCATATATAATATGTTACATGGGCTATAGATAGGTAGAGAACTGAGAATGGGTGATATGTCTCTAAGTGTTAGAGAATGGTGCAATTGTTGCAGCCAAGTCAGTTGGCAAATATCACCTTGTATTTATACATTGATTCTGAACGAATGTTATTACATACCGAACCTGATATACAACATCACATCAGTTTCTTTATTCAGTTAAAGAAGGATATAATTTTGTATTAGCGGATAATGTTGTGAACATTTTCCTGAATCAAGAGTTGATTTAATCAGGCACGATATATAATAGCATATACGTTCTAAATCAAACCACGGTTCAAAGTGTCTAGAACACACACAAGAGGAATAGTTCAGAAATGAACGAATCCTTCTTGTGGCATTGTAGACTAGGTTATATCAATGCGGCACGACCAGCTAAGTTACATAAGGATGAATATTAGAATTCGTTCAAATTTTCATCTTATGATACTTGCCAGTCTTGTCTCAAAGGTAAAATGACATATACTCCATTTACTGGAAACAGAGAAAGAGTTAGTGAACTCTTGGGACAGATACATGATGATGTATACGGTCCTATGTCTACAAATGCCAGGCTTGGTTCTTCGTACATCGTTATATTCATCGACTATCTCTCAGGATTCAGACATATGTTCCTGTTGAAACACAAGTCAGAAACTTTTGAGATATTCAAGGAATATAAGCTTGAAGTTAAAGAACCGACGGGTAGAAGTATTAATTCCTTCGATGTGATCGAGGAGGCGAATACTCAAGCATGGAGTTCCTGGATTTTCTAAAAGGAGAATGGGATTCTCTCTCAGCTTACTCCTTCGTATACACCACAGCAAAACGGTGTATCGGGGCGGAGGTATCACACCGTATGAGATATGGCGCGCTCTATGATGAGTACTGCTGAGTTGCCTGTTTCCTTTTGGGGTTATGCACTTGAGAAGCTGCATACCTATTGAATAGGGTTCCATCCAAATCAGCGCCTACCACTCCATATGAGATATGAAATGGGAAGAGACCATGTCTTAAACGAGTTAAGATATATGGTTGTCCGACCTATGTTGAAAAGAAAAATCTGGACAAGCTCGAGGCAAGGTCAGTTCTGTATAAGTTTGTTAGGATATCCCAAACATTTGTGAGGGAATATCTTCTACCACTCTGAGGAGCAAAAGGTGTTTTGTTTCTCAGCATGACACCTTTTTAGAAAAGGAATTTCTTGTGAAGAAATTAGTGGTCATGAGGTAGAACTGGAAGGAGTTCCATCTGGAAAAACTAACAGCTGATGATTTGGAGATACCAAAGGATTCAATAGTCTCCAATGAAGCTTAGCCACTCCGCGAATCTGGTAGGGTTCCTCATCCACTTGAGAGATACTACGGTCTTCTCGGTGACAGTGGGAGCGAGGATTGCATCATGGTTGATGATGGCCCAACTAGGTTCAGGCAGGCCATCACGAGCGGCGACTCTGTGAAAAGGCTGGATGCTATGTGATCAAAGATGGAATCCATGTACACCAACAAAGTATGACTTTGCATGTTGCACCTGAAGGGGTAAAACCCATTGGGAGCAAATGGATCTTGAGAAGATTCTTGGTGTAGATGGAAAGTTGAGACTTTCAAAGCTATGCTTAAGTCTATCAGGATCAATACAAGCATCGCAGAGATGGAACATATGTTTTGATGTGGCAGTCAAAGTGTTTAACTTCATCAAAAAGATAGATGAACCTTGTATATACAAGAAGGTTGTAGAGAGTAAGGTTGTCTTCCACGTATTGTACGTAGATGACATACTCTACATAGGAAAGTGTTTCCTATGCTACACTCGGTCAAGCTCCTCTTCTCACGAGGATTCTCAATATAAGATCTGGATGATACCTACTACATCTTGTGGATTATGATCTATGGTGATAGATCCATGTGGATGTTGGGAGTGTCCCAAATCCAGGTACATTAACACCATACTAAAGGGGTTTAGTATGGAGGATTCTAAGTGCGGTGGTTTGCCCACTTACTCATGGATCACTCGCGTGCAAGGGATACCCTATGCTTCGGCAGTAGGCTCTACCATGTATGCGATGTTATGTACCAGATTAGATATAGATGACTCACTAGGTGTAGTGATCAGGAATCAATCGGATCTTGGGAGAATAACTGGACAGCTGTGGAGGACATTCTTAAGTACTTGAGAAGCACTTAAAGAAAGTTCTTGGTTCCAGCTTCCAGAGTGATAAGTTTGACTGAAAGTCAGTCACGGGCATTGTCTTTACCCTCAGTAGAGGGACGGTATGATTGGAAGAGTTCCAAGCTAGATACCATGATATACTAGACGATAAAGGATGAATACATTGCTACCAACGATGCTATCAAAGAGTTTGTCTGGACATTACATGTTCATGAGATGAACAAGGTTCTTACCATTGAGCGTCCAATAATTGTTATTGTGACTATAATGGAGTTGTGGCTTTGGCCTAGAAACACCTATCCCATCATCAATCCAGACATATTCTGAGGAAAGTATCACCTGATCAGGGAGATGGTTGATCTCCAACGGATCGAGGTAAGGAGAGTTGACATGAAAAATAACACGGCGGATCCACTCACCAAGGCCTGCTTTCCCAAATATAATTTGAGAGATTTTGGGATGGTTGAGTATAGGATACTACAACCACTGCTATATTGTTAAGTATGTGATACTGCGACAAATGGCCTTAGTGCAAGTAGGAGATTGTTAGTTATATGTATGCCCTAGAGGCCATTACTGTACATGGGATGTATATTGTAGTGGAGGCTTAGACATATATAGGGAGGACTATCTTGCTCGATATGATAGTATGCTATCTGGTTGCTCTTTGTCTTAACATGTTGACTTGTATACGTAATGCTGTCTTGCTCTCACATGTTGACAAAGCCCTTTAGGATGTGTACTTGACACCCAGGACTATGATGGAGATCATACTAGTAGGGACAAGGGTAGTCTACAAGTACACCCTATAATTGATCCTAGTCGAGGGAGTATCGAGACAGGGCATCGATGCTCCAGAGTAGACTAGTGTATACGCATCTTGACCCATATGATGGGCGATGGATGATCCCACATCCATTGGTGTTTGACATCAAAGATGGTATACAGGTGCTCAGTGGAGACTGGGTACACTGAACGGACTCACCGAGAACTCCTAGATGGTATTATACCTATCGTCAGATAGTTGTTCTCTGGTGACACTGGTACAGGTTAGTCCGTCGACCCGAGATCGCCATAGAGTCTTGTGTGATTCCCACCGTGCTTTGATTTCCACCTTACCACGGCCAAGAGATCGTGCAAAACGGTGGTTTTTTGGTACAGTCCCGAGTCACATGGAGGCAATGAGCGATAAGAGGGGATTCGTCTCTCCCGATATTGGGAGTTGATGTTGCGCTATGCTCGATTGGCCATAACATGAAATCCCTGGCCAGGGTTGCTGAGATTTACTGGTAAGTGTTATCAGTAGTTTCTCGAACCATTATGGACCTTGCATCGGCATGACTTATCAGGCTATTGAAGTCTGACGTTTTACCACCCCCAGGCGATGATATGCGACATATCAGACGAAGAGACCGGACTGTACGGTAGTGTTACTGTCAGGCTTTTGCAGGAGTTAGAGCGGGCTTGCTTGCTGATCTTCTGATCATTCAATACCCGGGTAGCCGTTACGTCCAGCTAGTGCCGCTGACGGCTTGTGGGTGCTTGATGTGATCATCACTTACTGCCGGTGTATTAACGAGTCTTTAGAGTCCTACACAGAGGTTTCATTGGTTTAGGCAAAACGAAGTAGGAGCACATATGTGATATGTGCGGGACCGAGATTGATACGAGTATGTGATACCGTATTCTATTCTCGCGATATAAAGTATCGATCGGTTATATGTGATATAGTCGGGTTATCGAATCAAATGTTGATTCGATAAGTCGATACTGTATCGGTCGGTTATACGCGATATAGCCGAGTTATCGAATCAAGTGTTGATTCGATATAATGATACGAATAATATTAGTCGGTCATATGAGATATAACCGGATTATTAAATCAAGTGTTGATTTAATGATTTAATGTATAATTATATATTTGATATATTAATTTACATTAACTAATATTAGCTCACTTAAACATTTATTTTTCTTACATGTGCACACTTAATATATATGTGATATATATTAATTGTGTTTTATTTTGTATCATGGTGTATGAGACTTACACCATGATAAAGATAATGTAGGGTTTATTTATTTAGTTTAAATCAATTATTAGTTGGATAATGGTCACATGGCATGAAGCTTTGAGAAGCTTGGAGACCCATTGACTAGTCCACTAGTTTTGTTTTATACTAGATATTTGTTAACCCAACCATTATCTTAACTCATGGTTAAGTCTCTACATGAGACATATTAGATATTTTCTCACCCATGGTTGCCATTCTCACTCACAACATTATCTCTCTTCATCTTCCTCTTCAAAGCTCAAGAGCTCTCTAGCTCTTGATCAAGTCAGAACCCTAGTGAGAAAATTAATTCCAAAGTGAGCAAAAATCCTACTTCATCATCCTCTACTAGATTAGCACTTTAGTATAGGGTGTTAGCTTCACTAATCCCATATTAGTGAAGAGGGTAGCTTGGGTTAGTGTCTTCTCGACATAGATCATCTTCGGCCTCAAAGACTTCAAGCAAGATCGTTGTTTTCTTCTCATGGAGCCATTCAAGAGTCCGCAAGATCATTTCATCGCAGCGAAAGGACTGCTACACGGAGCTATTGAAGTGAAGGAACGGTCTACAAAGATTGTATTCCTCATTCACTTAGATGTTAAGTTGTTGACATTGCTTGCTTGTTTAAATTTCTAGTTAAACATTCTTGATTAGAGTTATTTAGAACGACAAAATTTTTAAAAACGGCATGGACGATGCCTCTCGAAACCTTGTTGCCGTCCTAGTTAACCCTCCACTGGTAGTCAAGCAAGAATCCTATGGGCTCTATCAACATGTAATAGTGATCTGTAATGTCACCTGAGGCATGTACACGATGATAAAGACAATCTAGATAGCATACTATCATCTCGAGTAAGATCGTTCTACCGGTATAGGTCCTCCCTCAATCATTGCAATCACGTGCCTGCGATCCAATAATTGATTTGAGGGCACTATAGCCAACAATCTCCCACTTGCACTTAAGGCTAATTATTGCGGTGTCTCATACTCACAGCCCATGTGATACCGAACACCCAACTTCTCTACTAATCAGTTTCACAAAGCTCATTTATATCTCTCTTTATCTCAAGCTTGCGAAGAAAACCATCTCCTGAAATGAGCAATACCTATCTTAGAATATGTCTGGATACTGATGGGACCCAGTTCAAAAATGAACTCCAAATCCAGAAAACTTCTTAGACTGTATCGTACACTGAATTTAATCAGTATCTTGCGCCATGCCTCCCTCAGTATCCACTTGGACCACCTGTCCAAACTACTGCCCCTCAAAAGAGGGAAAACTATAACCCTGACAGTCACTCTGTCATCCAGGTCACCTTGGAAGCCTGTAATGATAACCGTCTCCCGAAGGAGGCTGCCGTTACCATATCCCTAGAACATCCACTTATGTTCTAAAACTGCTTCCGAACGTTTCTCTAGGATTGGATTAATATAAACTTATTGCAACTAGTGCAAAAATAATATCTGGTGTGGTACTTGACATCTTATGATTGACTCAATTGCTTAAGCAAGTGATATGCCAATCATGCACATCCCTCTCCCTTTTAGTCTGTAAGACACTTTTAGAGAGGGTGACTCCATCATTTGCAGGTACACCACCATGCCAGGAGTCGTCCATTCTAAAACACCTTTAGAATACTGTCTAAGTACCCAGATTGGGAAACTACCCAAATCTAGATCTAAAACCATAGATCTAGTAAGCAGAATGCCTGATATTATATCTATATCCTATGTGGAGAAACCACTGTGTGACAACCACAGTATAACCGATCGTAGTATAGGAATTTCACTTCCTACAAAATGCATGTCATCCAAATACCAGGACTTCACACCCTACTACCTTCTTAACAGATCCATCTCCTATTCCGATGAAGTCAAAACCTATGACTGTCACATCAAAAATCAGATGATCTATCTCCGCTATACTTGCTTTAGTCTATAAATAGACACAATCTCCTTGTCCACTATGCTTCCGCTGCTCCCACTGATTACAACAACCCTCTGGCAGAGTCATATACACGTGCACTTCTAAAGCTAGTTTAGAACGACGCTATACTCATCCTCATGCCGGGTCTCATAGTCTAGAACAAAAGTAATTGCATGTCTGGGTAAACAAGAACCTCCATGTTACCGTCTTTGAGGATACCGAAGTACCTCTCGGGCAACTGAGGTTACCCACCATATCTGCGGAGTGGCTAATGGAATGTCAAACCCGATTGAATCTTTAGGTTCTATTGAATTTTCAGTAATCGTTTATGGTTCTGGAATCACTTCCAGTTCTACCATACTCCCACTACTGTTTTCTGAAAAAGTCCATTTTACTAAAAATGTGGCGAGTCAAGAACAATATCACTATTGATCTCCCAGATGGTAGAAAGTTAACCCTCGTCATAGCCCGGGATAACCCACAAACTGCCATTACAGAAACATGCCTTGAGTTATCTAGAGTCCGGTTTTAAGCATAAGACGGACAACTCCATATACCTTAACAACGTTAAGATATGAACCATTCTATATACAATATAGAAACAGAGGCACTGATTTAATTGGAACCAATTTCAAATCATGCAGCTGTCTCTAGTGCATGTCAACTAAATGGAGAGAGGCCGATCAACATTACTCAACTAGGAGTATATTCAGATATGAGTAACCTGAAAGAGAAGCAAGTTCTCAAAACCATTACTATCAACTGAATACCAAACATAAGTATCTACATCTTCGATCACCTTGAAGAATCATGATACTTGCATCACGTGATTCTCTACTTTATTCTTGTACCTATAACTTCTCAAAACATGGACCTTGTATTTCTGAGAAATACTTGTCTAAAACTGGAGAAGTCACAAGTAAACAGAATATAGTACGAGCACCATCCCCTCTGTCCTAATGGACACCGGACAACATATAATATTTTGTATAAGTCCCCTGAGTTGAATAACACAAACCTTGTGCGTCGTAGGTTGAAAACTGTACTATGGTTAAGAAGAATTACACCGCTGTTTAATGCTCCTTACCCAATCATCAACTGATATAGGTAAATGTCATGGACATAATTTCAAAAATTTATATCTCACTTTATAAAATAAACGTACAGATATATCATTTTGAAATTGGTGCATAACAACGGATATTCAAAACCAAATATTTGCCATAAGGAAAAACCCCAGGCGATTTCCTCAAATACCACCAATACAACGAATTCTGATATAACGAGGATATAATCACCTAATTCCCAATAACTTACTCCCACTCATCATCTATAAAACCATACAGATGTGAGAATTAAACCTGGTAAATACATACCCTGAAGCAAGGATCCAACTGGGAAATCAGTTTTCAATTAACAACGCATAGTGAAACTGAAACATAAAATGTTTCGATAGGGGAGCCGGGTATTCCTAGTAATGCTTTTTCCATTATCCATATTCCTGACTGTAACCGTATATTTCTTTGCCATCTCCCCAAATCTCTTTATTTGCCTTTGCTCATTACCTTCTGTACACCATTGTTGATCTCAGAAAACTGCATTTTAATACCACTCATTTATTATCTATTTTGTTATATATTGGTGCTATTAACCAGTGTCTGCTCAGTAATTACAGATTACAGGTGTTCGTGATTAAATACTGGAAACAAACTCAATATCACGGATAGAGCGTTTGGGAGCCGACACTGCAAATAGAACAGAAAACCGACCGATATCCAAAGAGCTTTTGCAAAATAAATGTGTGCACACAATTTTGGTCCAACACATACAAGTGTGCACACGAATCTTTGATGGCTTGGACTATGGTAGGGGTGCCTTGGCACACACAAATGATGAATTATATAACTAGTAGGCACATGTGAGTGTGATGGGTAATAAATACAAAAAGTTGTGATGTGAGTTAAAGGTTTGATTTCCCTCCAAAACTACTGGGTACAATACAAGCTTCTAAAAAGAAAACAATCAGCACCAGGATGTTATTGGAGTTGACACAAGTCCACACAACCAACACGAGCCCATGTGCTCGGATTTTGGCCGGCCACACCCTCAATGAATTCGAGCTCGCTGGCCCCTTGCCCTATTTGTCCCCATATTTTCTCTGTCCCTCCCTTGCAGTCACATCACCTGATTTTTATTATTTGTTTAATCTTTTTTGGTGCCTATAAAAGCCAGATGAGTGAGCAAGGGAAGGGCTCTCTCATATATTCTCATATACCATGTAATATATACCCATTTTCCATTTTAGTTTGATTTTGGTTTAGGCTTGAGAGTGAGTAGGCTTTAACTTGGTCTCTTCTTCTTCTTCTTCTTCTTCTTCTTCTCTCTTGAAGCTTTCTCTTGAGAGCTTCATTATGGAGGTTGAACAAGTTACCAATGATTTTTACCTCAACTTCAAGTGTTAATAATATTGCTTTTGTTATTTGCATTGTTTACTTACTTCTTGTTCTTATTTGCTTTTCTATTTATCATGCTTAACTAATATCTTTGGTTGTGGTAATGGTAAGGAAGTGAGATGAAAGGCTTTGCCTCTTTCTCCTCTTGTTAATGTTTAATGTGCTTTAATATGATTATAAACTTAGTATTGCAACTTGGATGGGTTGATATGGTATGTTCATTTCATGGTTATTTTGTAACCTTATTACATACCATATTCTCCCCACAAACCCCATCTTGCAAGCCTAAGATTAGAATTAATTTGGTGTTAAATTTGCTAAGCTTGGATGTGGTATTTTATGATTAAATGACTTGACAAATCTCTTTGTTTCATATATCATATACCATCACAAACACTTAGCACACTTAACACTAAATTATTTGCTCTCACTCACTAATTATGCTTTTGATGTTGTGGTAAGCTTGCTAACCCTTGTGCTTAGTGTTGATACCCAAGCTTGGACATACAAATGGTAAGTGGACAAAACGGACAACTCATGATCAAGAGAGCATCGAAGGAATCGTCGCGTATCGACCTTCCGAGCTAAAGCCACAACCACTTCCTTCTTATCTTCTTTGCTTGCTTTTCTTGTTTTTGTATTCTTTCTATTCTTTGTGACATAACCAACCATTCGTTATTTGTTGAACTTTAAACAACAAGACCTAAGACACAATTCCCTGCGGATCGACCCGTACCTGCCGGCTTGCTACAACGCTCCGTGAACTTGCGGTTTATAAATTTTAAAACGAGAACGATCTCGCGTGCGCATTCCATTTCTTTAAAATCATATCCGTTTCCAAAACATACGTGTTTGCGCGCGCGGGTGAATTCCCAACAAGTTTTTTGGCGCCGTTGCCGAGGAGTTGGTACTTATTAGGTATTGTTATTTCTGGTTCGTACTAACAAACTAACTACTAACTTAATTTTTTCAAAACTTACAAAATACGATTGTATCACTTTGTTCTCTGTCTTTGCAACCTGCTAGCACTCTATGATTCAACTGAAAAATCAAGTTATACCATAAAAGTACATAGCTAGCCTAAAGAACTCACCAAAAATTCTTGCACCTAACTCTTATAAAAAACCGGCGACATCAGTAAAATGTCCGATGTCGCCGGTCTGTTTGTGTGATTTTTTGGTTTTCTCTTTTTTGGTCATCTCCAGTGCAGTGTTGGTATTCTAGTGGTATTTTTTGATTTTTATAATTTTTAGTGTGCAGGAATTGGGGCAGATATATCGCTTTTGACACTAAATATCGTATTTTTCCGACATTTCAGTTTTTAGGGAATTACGACCAGCGATTGCGCGGAGCGAGGATCAAATTCAATTGCAAAACGTTAGTGAAGTACAGTGCCTAAGATCCGGGTAGTTTGACCTGCGCAAGCGAACATTCAAATACCCGTAATCACTTCAACGGGGTTTCTTGACCCAAATCGAATCGATACGTATTTTCTAACACCTTCGCTCAAATCCGGCACATTCCAATATTCTATCTTCTGCAGGATTCTTCGCACAAGTTTGCCACCAATTGCACAGAGAACTAACCGTATTTTTTGCAGCGCTTAAATTTAAACGAAAAAGAATTGCTTAAATTGCTTGATGTCTTGAATTCTTTTATTGATTGCGCATTTGCATCTTAATACGAATTTAAGGGCAAAAAGACCAAACAAGATACGGTAAAGGATTTCATCACCTTTTTCCATAGCCCACAAATCATAAAACTGCATTCTTGCATACCCAAAGTAATTTAAAATTAACTAGAAATTTGACTTTAAGGACTTCGCGCTCATTAGGAGAAGTTGACTGTATTTAGAACACCGCTTAACGGTATATCGTTCACGCGGTGTCTAGACAAGTGTTCAAGAGAAAGGATTATCCAATTAAGGAACTTCACGAAAGCGTTGGAAAGCCTTCTCTTATCTCTTGCACTTACCTGGCTTCGTGATCCGTATATCTTGAGCCCGTTTCTCAACACAGTCTTATTTCAACAATCAGGTTCTTGAGCAGGTCTAGTTGACTAGCATACTATAGACTGCTAGGGGTGTGATATTCTTTGTTTTTTATGATATTTATGAATTCTTGTTAATATAGGTGATACACGATTTAATTCAATTTTTCACAATTCTTATTCCTCTGTTTATACTCAGTCCCAATTCTTTTGTTCAAATTGCCACGATTCTTCCCACATTCACGAAAATTATCCTTCTCTAGGGGGTGACCAATCGTACCAGATTTTTGATAATGGTCACCCGCCTATCACTCTTGAACCCAGTCCCACTTCAATTAGAGACCTAATAATTGAAGATTTAGAGAAAGAGGTTGACAGATTGACTACTTTAGCATCACCACCGTCACAACCCTCTCTTCCTGAAACAAATGACCCATCCTTTGGGAATGATGGTGAGATGGATGCTAGGTTGACCGCTTTAGAGAAAGGTATTGAAGTGATAATTGCGGTCGAGAATCAAACTGTCACGACCCGAATTTTAGTTCGTGACCGGCACTTAAATCACGCAACGTCTAAAGGCGTAACGTAAATTAAGTAAGTCGAAACCCAGAAATCTAAATCTTTTAAAGAAAATAAAAGAGGTGAAGTTTTGAAATCAAGGTATGATGATGTCAAATGTTTTCTTAATTGCATAGATAATGGAACATGAAAAATGCAAGTGGATTTTACTAGTTGAAAAACATGTTCGTCTTTTAAAAATTTGGGCAGCACCTCCCTTGTATATTTTGATTCAAAACCACATATACATGATAACATAAAAGGCATCCCCAAGAAGGAGCTAGATCTTCGCCAATCGACGGAATCACAACCACGCAAGTCATAATTGTAGGGTGTTTTTCGTCACCCCATTGAGATGGGAATACGCGCGCGCTTGTCAGGCGTACTACAGATTCCCCCTGCCTAGGGTAGGCCGGAGTTTAATGATTGTGGGGATCCGAATCTCCGGCAGCCGCGGACTAAACTGCCGTTAATTACCCCTCGCCTTTGGAGCGAGGGAACCTCCGATTGACGGGTTAAACTGGTCATGCGAACTCAATGTGCAGTGTACGTGTGTGTTGTTTTGGAAGGGGGGTTTGGATATATCGGGAGCCACGCAGAGTTTTCACGGGGGTCCCGCTACCCGGATAGCGGGATAGGGGTCAAGGGGGCTAGCAGCCCCTTTGCGGGGTGCGGGGCAGCGCCCCAGCCCAAATTTTTTTTGGGAGGGAGAGTGTTGTAGAGTATGTGTATGTGTACATATGTATACATATGTATATATATACATGTATATATATATATAAAGGGGGGAAAAGACATCCAAAGGATGCGTGAGGCCAGCGCTTTGAGCGCAAGAGCGCTAGCGCGCCACGTGTCGGCATGTGGGCGCTTTGCGCTTGAGTGCTGGGCGCTCGAGCGCAAGCGCGCCACGTGTCGGCACGTGGGCGCTTTGCGCTTGAGCGTAGGGCGCTGGAGCGCAAGCGCGCCACGTATCGGCATGTGGGCGCTTTGCGCTTGAGCGCTAGGCGCTTGAGCGCAAGTGCGCCACGTGTCGGCACGTGGGCGCTTCGCGCTTGAGCGAAGGGCGCTGGAGCGCAAGCGCGCCACGTGGGCACTTCGCGCTTGAGCGCTGGGCGCTGGAGCGCTGGGCGCTGGAGCGCCAGCGCGGCACGTGTCGGCACGTGGGCGCTTTGCGCTCGAGCGCAAGGCGCTTGAGCGCAAGCGTGCCATGTGTCGGCATGTGGGCGTTTTGCGCTCGAGCGCAGGGTGCTCGAGCGCCAGCGCGCCACCTGTCAGCACGTGGGCGCTTGGCGCTTGAGCGCTTGGGCGCCGTCTTGGAAAATAGGGCTTTTAGTCCCAGAACCAGAAGCTATGCTTCAGAAAGGAAATATTTATTATATATATATATATATGTGTGTGTGTGTGTATATATATATATGGAGTTAAACTCCTAGGATGTTTTGAAGATGATGAAGGGCTTCTCCCCTTAAGCCCTAGTTCTTCCCCAAAGTGGGGTTTCAGGAGATGAGTCTCCTTCTTCTTCCTTTGTTTGGCCGGATCTTGAAGATCAAGAGATGTGGGCTTTTAAAGATCTCTTCTTTTTGAGATCTGATGGTAGATCCAAGTTCCCCTTTGTAGGTTTTATGGTGAGAAACTATTTAGTTTTGAAAAAAGAAGAGTAAAACTCTTGATTTAATTCAAAGAAAAAAGAAGGTTTGGAACCTTCAGAAAGGGGAAAGAGGCACAAACCCTAGGTTTTTTTGAGAGAATGAAAAGTTGTTACTTTATTCATCATCATGTTGCCTTTTATAGGCTTACATATTTACATATAGCCCCTTGGACTTCACAAAATGGCATTTTGCCTATCCTATGGCTCATGGGCCATTTCATTTTTGCACATAAGCTACGGGCTTACAAAATATTGGCTTTATGCCCATTTTGCATACATTCAAGTATAAGAAAATTACATAAAAAATATTTATTACATGATTTTGTTGTTGGCATGGGGAGGCTGGCCGCGGGCTCGACTTGGGCATGGGCCCGCTTGACCTGGGCTGGGGCCCACCTAGTTTCGGGGTTGACCTTGACTTTGACTCGGTCAACCGGGGTGCAAATTTTTACCCCAACAAATTGCCCCCATCAATAAATGAATACCGCACATTTGAGTTGTGTGCATGAAATTGATGGATCTTCTTTCACGTGGAGGCGACTTGTCTTGGTTCCCAATTTTTGGGATGCACTGCCCTTTTTACGACATGGACGGTCGACGCTTGACGCGTCTCCGAGACGGAGTGTCCGTGGTACACGTTTCCCTGGCCCGGAGTGATCTGGTTCCTGCTTTGTAGGAAGCCTGCACTGCCCGTTTTACGACATGGACGGTCGACGCTCTGATCCGGAGCGATTTGGTTCCTGCTTTGTAGGAAGCCTGCACTGCCCGTTTTATGACATGGACGGTCGACGCTCTGATCCGGAGCAATTTGGTTCCTGCTTTGTAGGAAGCCTGCACTGCCCTTTTTACGACATGGAAGGTCGACGCTCTGATCCGGAGCAATTTGGTTCCTGCTTTGTAGGAAGCCTGTATTGCCCGTTTTACGACATGGACGGTCGACGCTCTGATCCGGAGCGATTTGGTTCCTGCTTTGTAGGAAGCCTGGACTTCCCTTTTTACGACATGGACGGTCGACGCTCTGATCCGGAGCGATTTGGTTCCTGCTTTGTAGGAAACCTGCACTGCCCTTTTTACGACATGGACGGTCGGTTCTGCCCTTTTTGTGACTTGGACGGTCGGCTCTGGATTTGACTTCGAGGTGTAACATCATTCCAGGGGCGGAGCATCATCCCGGGGAGCATGATTCCCGGGGATCGAAGCATCATTCTGATTCGCGGAGCATAATTCCAGGGTCGGAGTATCCCACGGGGAGCATGATTCCCGGGGATCGGAGCATCATTCCGATGAGCGGAGTATGATTCCAGGGTTCGGAGCATCATCCCGGGGAGCATGATTCCCGAGGATCGAAGCATCATTCTGATTCACGGAGCATAATTCCAGGGTCGGAGTATCCCACGGGGAGCATGATTCCCGGGGATCGGAGCATCATTCCGATGAGCGGAGTATGATTCCAGGGTTCGGAGCATCATTCCGAAGAGCGGAGCATGATTCCAGGGGATCGGAGCATCATTCCGAGGCGCGGAGCATTCTGACCGAAGCATAATTTCGATGCAGAGGCTGATTCCCAGGCGAAGCATAATTCCGACGGGGAAGGCAAATACTCCGAGGCGAAGCTTGATTTCGACGCGGGGTAGACTCTGAGACGAAGTATGATTCCGACGTAGAGTTGGTTGGTTGATTTGATTCCGAGGCGGAGCATAATTCTGGCGAGGAGGACGCTGGTTGATTCCAAGCCGAAGCATAATTCCGACAGGGAAGGCAGATACACCGAGGCGAAGCATGATTTCGATGCGGGGTACACTCTGAGACGAAGCATGATTCCGACGCAGAGCTGGTTGGCTGACTTGATTCTGAGACGAAGCATAATTTCGACAGGGAAGGCAGATACACCGAGGCAAAGCATTATTTCGACACGGGGTGCACATTCTGAGATGAAGCATGATTCCGACGCAGAACTTACTGGTTGACTTGATTTCGAGACGAAGCATAATTTCGACAGGGAAGGCAGATACACCGAGGAGAAGCATTATTTCGACACGGGGTATATTCTGGGACGGAGCATGATTCCGCCACAGAGGTTGTTGGTTTGATTTGATTTGGGTTGACATCAGCATCGCTATACTGGAATATGGTACCGGAAGCGAATCATCATTTGCCATGAGTGGATTTGAGGATTTGGCTTTGGTTTGGCATCTGCATTGCTGCACTGGAATAATGCCAGGAGCAACTCATCATTTGCCCCGGGAGGGCATGGAAATTGGTTTTTGCTTGGCATCAGTATCGCTACATTGGAATATGGTACCAGGAGCGAATCATCATTTGCGTTTGCTTATTAGGAAACGATGGCTTAGGAGATAGGTTTTAGGTCCCTATCACCTAAGACTTTTCAGTTTTTGTGAGCCGTAAGGGTCTCACAAAGCATTTTCTCCCTACGGGTCGTAAGGATCCCGTAGGTGTATTTTCTCCTTAGGAGTCGTGGGGACTCCTAAGTGTGTTGCTCCTTTGTGAGTCGTAAGGATCTCACGCGGGAATTTTCTCCTCACAAAGTCGAGAGGACTTTGTGAGTGCATTTCATCTATTTTTCACGAGTTTGCGCCCTTTCGGGTTTTCACAAACTCGCCGATAGTCCTGCTGTTTTTACTCACGGAGCCCTTTCGGGTTTTCATCCGTGCCCATTTTGCTTGTGGACATACCTTTTTTTTTATTATTTTATTATTTTTGGTGGGACTTTGAGTGTGGTCTCACCGGTAGGACTCGGAAGAGATTGGGATTGTTTTACGCCCGTGGATTGTATACGGTTTTGCAGGATGTATGATCCAGACCGTAGGGCCAGAAACATTTCGGGACTTTGTTAGCGTCTACATCGCTGCACTAGAATATGGTACCAGGAGCGACTCATCATTCGCCGTTGGGGTATGGGATATGGAATTTGGTTAGCGTCTGCATCGCTGCACCGGAATATGGTACCAGGAGCGACTCATCATTCTCCATTAGGAATTTGAGTTTTGGACGGCGTCTGCATCGCTGCACTGGAATATGGTACCAGGAGCGACTCATCATTCGCCACTTAGGGGATGGGGAGCAATGGCTTAGGAGACAGGTTTAGATCCCTACCACCTAAGACTTTTCAATTTTATGGGCCAAGAGGGTCCCATAAAAGCATTTCTTCCCTGCGAGTCGTAAGGATCTCGCAGGTGTATTTTCTCCTTAGGAGTCGTGGGGACTCCTAAGTGTGTTTTTCCTTCGTGAGTCGTAAGGATCTCACAAAGGTTTGTTCTCCTCATGTATCGTGGGGACACATGAGTGAGTCTTCTTAATGGAGCATAATTCCAAAGGCGAAGACCAGCTGCGTAACTGGTGATTATGGTGGAGCATGGGTATGATGAGAATTATTTGAGCCCGTGGATTGTATACGGTAGTCAATTTGGGGACTGGCCGTAGGGCTGGAGAATTTTGAGAAATTGGATTTTGGTTGGCATCTGCATCGCTGCACTGGAATATGGTACCAGGAGCGACTCATCATTCGCCGTTTTTTTATTTCGTTTTGTTTTTGTTTTCTTTTTTGTTTTACCGCGATTACTCTATCATTTCAGCTTTTCTTATCGCGAAGGTCGCAATTGCCCCATCATTTCGGCTTTTATTCGCGGTTGCCCCATCATTTCGGCTTTATTTTCATCTTTATTTTACTCACTGGTTTGTATTGCGAGTTGCCCCATCATTTCGGCTTTTCTTTATTTTTCTTTTATTTACACATTTTTTGTTTATTTACACATATATATTTCTTTTTACATTCCCAGTTTAACGACTTAGAGGTCGACCGTTCCCAGTTTAATGACGTGGTGGCCGATTGTTTTCAGAGAAAGGCAGATGTCTGAGAGAATTGGTTTCACAAAGAACTTCGGTCTCCGTTTGTATGAAATTGGCTGTCGCAACTGGACTGTTTGTTAACATGCCTTTAGACAGTTCTATCTCTCCTGCCTTGTATTGCTTTTCGACCCAATCTTTGAAGACAAAGCTGTCCTTAATGGCATGACCTATCACTCTGTGATAGGGGCAGTATCTGGGGTCTTCGGTCCTATTCGCTTCCTGCAGTCTTTTTGACTCTGGCAGTTGTAGACCGTTCCTCAGGGCGTCTTTGAATATTTTACGGATTTTGTCCCTTCTGAAGGAATAGACCTTGTCCAGCTTCTCTTTCAGTGGAGATTCTCCTCCCTCTCCGAACGTTGGCTTCCGAAGCTGGTTGGCATTAAGCCCGCTCGACCCATGCTTATTTCAGTTGGCCGAGGCATTGAAAGATTCAGTATCGTCGGAATTTCCGCCTTTGCGATTTTCGTCCTTTCAGTTTCTCCAGGACCTATTGTTATTTTGGGACTCCTGCTTTGAGCGCTCCAGCATCTGAACTTTCCTGGTCAGCTCTTAGAATGTTTTGAGACCCGCGGTACATAGAAACGGGGCCATCCAATTATTGAGATTTCCGACGAAGAGACTGACAGATTGGTCTTGTTCTATCGACGGTTTGCATTTGACGGATAGATTGCGCCATCGGGTTATAAAATCCGTACTGCTTTCGTTGTTCTTGGGCTTGGTCCTTACGAGCTCGGCAATGGTGATCTTATCGCTGACACTCATGAACCATTGTCGAAACAAAAATTCCATTTGGACGAAAGTAGTAACGGAGCCATCCGGTATGCTCGCGTACCAGTCGAAAGCAACATCGGTCAAGCTATTAACGAACTGGCAGAGGAGAAGCGCGTCATTTCCCCCAGTATTCCCGCATGAGGCTTTAAAGTGGGCGATGTGCTGATTCGCATTTCCCGTCCCATCGAATCTTCCGAATTTGGGGATGACATAGCCGCTAGGAAATTCTACCAGATCATACTGAGCAGGATATGGTCTCCCACTACTGCTGATATCTTTTTGCGCTTCGGCTTCGGCCACCAATGTTTTGACTTTGCTGGCAACCAAATCCATAATTTGATCTTGAGTTAGTGGGCTACTGTCATCGGCAGCCAAGACATTTCCTGAGATAGGATGCGAATGATTTTCATGCGGTCCGCCTACTTTTGGATTTGAGGGAATGGGCGTCGGCTGTTTCGGGACACCGTTTCCCGGTTCATGAGAGCCCTGCGCCTGATTGGGCGGCTGAAAGGCAAGTTGGGCCATAAGCTGTAAGACGACATTTGTCAAGTCGTCAATTTTTGAGTAGAGCTTGGCCATCTCCTTGTCTTTGCTTCTGAGCTGATTTTGGAGCTCTTGGAGAAGTTGCTGCTCTGCGTTCTTGGGACGGAAGATTGGCTCATCTTCGCTCTCCGACCCCGACTCCTCATGGACCGAAGGGTCATTCTGCCTATCATCCTCATCGAGAGGGTTTTCATCATCCAGCGGAGGCGGCTGTTCTTGGGAAGTGGCAACCACATTCAAGCCAGATGGGATCTGAGATATGGTGGCCCCGTCCTTGCTCTTGCTGCGCGTGCCCACCGTGTAGACAGTGTGGACCACATATACAGCCATTTCCCCATCTTCGGCGGGGTAACCCTGTTCTTCGAACCCTATGAGGTTCAGCCTAGCAGGAGCCCTAGCCCTTTTGTTGGCTCTATATCTGAGCCTTTTCTGCCTTAGCTTCTCAATTTTAAGGGCATGGCGGGCATCTGTTCCCTGGGAAGCCACCGTGAGTCGATTAGCGGGGAGCTTAGAGAAGACACCCGATCGAGCAGTTGTCAGGGGCATCGCCGGAGCTTGCTCTAGACGACTTGTTTCATTGTTGGTGTTGATGGCCTTGCCCCCAGCTGGGACCAAGGAGAGTTGTTCGAACACCGATTTGCGTTTGAGTTGGGACGCCTTCGAGACCACCACATTTGGCCTCTTGCCTTTTGAGACCGGTTTGTCTGCCACCGGGGCTTGAGGAGCTGAGATGGCGTTAGCTGACACGAACAGGATAGAGCCGAATGGTAGCGGCGGCTCTTCCCATTGTCGCCCGAGACTGGCCAGAAGGACCGTCCTTGCGTCCATCTTCATCGTATATGTATACATATGTATATATATACATGTATATATATATATAAAGGGGGGAAAAGACATCCAAAGGATGCGTGGGGCCAGCGGTTTGAGCACAAGAGCGCTAGCGCGCCACGTGTCGGCATGTGGGCGCTTTGCGCTCGAGCGCAAGCGCGCCACGTGTCGGCACGTGGGCGCTTCGCGCTTGAGCGCAGGGCGCTGGAGCGTAAGCGCGCCACGTGTCGGCACGTGGGCGCTTCGCGCTTGAGCGCAGGGCGCTGGAGCGCAAGCGCGCCACGTAGGCTCTTCGCGCTTGAGCGCTGGGCGCTTGAGCGATAGCGCGCCATGTGTCGGCACGTGGGCGCTTTGCGCTTGAGCGCATGGCGCTTGAGCGCAAGCGCGCCACGTATCGGCAAGTGCGCTTGAGCGCAAGCGCGCCACGTGGGCGCTTTGCACTCGATCGCAGGGTACTGAAGCGCAAGCGCGCCACGTGTCGGCACGTGGGCGTTTTGAGCTTGAGCGCAGGGCACTCGAGCGCCAGCGCGCCACCTGTCGGCACGTGGGCGCTTGGCGTTTGAGCGCTTGGGCGCCGGCGAGGAAATGTGGCTTTTAGTCCCAGAACCAGAAGCTATGCTTCAGAAATGAAATATTTATTATATATATATGTATATATATATATATGTATATATATATGAAGTTAAACTCCTAGGATGTTTTGAAGCTGATGAAGGGCTTCTCCCCTTGAGCCCTAGTTCTTCCCCAAAGTGGGGTTTCTGGAGATGAGTCTCCTTCTTCTTCCTTTGTTTGGCCGGATCTAAAAGATCAAGAGATGTGAGCTTTTAAAGATCTCTTCTTTTTTAGATCTGATGGTAGATCCAAGTACCCCTTTGTAGGTTTTATGGTGAAAAACTATTTAGTTTTGAAAAAAGAAGAGTAAAACTCTTGATTTAATTCAAAGAAAGAAGAAGGTTTGGAACCTTCAGAAAGGGGAAAGAGGCACAAACCCCAGGTTTTTTTGAGAGAATGAAAAGTTGTTACTTTATTCATCATCATGTTGCCTTTTATAGGCTTACATATTTACATATAGCTCCTTGGGCTTCACAAAATGACATTTTGCCTATCCTATAGTTCATGGGCCATTTCATTTTTGCACATAAGCCATGAGCTTACAAAATATTGGCTTTATGCCCATTTTGCATACATTCATGTATAAAAAAATTACATAAAAAATATTTATTACATGATTTTGTTGTTGGCATGGGGAGGCTGGCCGCGGGCTCGACTTGGACATGGGCCCGCTTGACCTGGGCTTGGGCTTACCTAGCTTGGGGGTTGACCTTGACTTTTACTTGGTCAACCGGGGTGCAAATTTTTACCCCAACAATAATATAAGTATACGACGCCCAACGGCGAAAATCAACACAAAGGGTAATGTAAAGCAAGACATCAAACCCACCAAGCGAACATATAGCCCATCGCTCTAAATCTCGCAACCACAAGTCTTTCTAAGTCTTACTATATATACAAATACTAGTTTCTGATTGATGGAGTTAGTTAGATACAACAGGAATAATAATACAAGAGTGGCACGATCCAATATGTACCACCTACCAAAGAAAATCACCCGAATGCAAGCTGTGTGCCAGTGATGCCGCTACTGATCCATGCGGTCAACCTGCAAGAACTGTGGCACAACGGGGGTGAGTTGCCAACTCGTGAGTAGAAAACTTCATCAGGTAGAAATCGAATAAAACAACGATTCATAGGTCAACTATATCATAAAGGAAATATTATGATATCTAGGGTGACCGTATCTGTATATGTGCCAACAATATAATCGATGCCTGTAAGAATGTGGATAACATCTACGTGTCCATCAATGACACAACAACATTATGCATGTAAATATCATGAAAGCATATGCATGTAAATATAAGGATATCAATCAACGTGTGTCCATCAACGACACATCAAAATCATGGAACCTGAGTGTTCAACATCGACACTCGAAACGTCATGAAACCAATGTCCAACATCGACACGTAAATCCTCATATCTCGGGCACCATCAGTCCGGATCGGCCCACGGGCTCCGTCAGTCCGGATCGGCCCATATCATCTCACGACTCCGGTCGGTATCCTCCGGATTACCGCCGAGCTCAAATACTATCACCGGTAGATAGTAGTCCCTCTGCCAGGCTCATCGTCTACTGCACAACATACCTTTCTTGCCCCGGGGTACCATACCGGGTCCACCATGTACCCGCAAACGGCCTCATCTAGCTCCTCGAATCGGGTATCACATAACTCATAACCGAGAAAACACATGGTGGACGTCTCGAAATATCATATCAAGAGAAACCGGGTTTTAAAAAAATACATAATTTCCTTTGAAATATACCCACGGTTCTCAAATTCAGAATCTCATGAAAACAACATCTCAATGCATATAATCATAAAGCATGATGTATGCAAACATAGAACAGAAATATGAGCATATCAAGTATATCATGCGACATAGTATAGTGATGTGAACATAGCAAGTATATCATGCAACATAGCATAATGATGTGAGCATAGCAATATATCATAGCATGATGTAGAAATTCTGCTGTGTAATTGATATAGCAATTATCGATGATGAAGGTGTGTGAGCCGGCAATCTGTGTAAGTGTAACATACGCATCATCGATAATTGTGTAGGTGTACTAGCACAAGTATATGAAATGCAATGAAAATATCATGAACGTAGCATAAAGTACATCGTAAGGGAAATGCTATCAGGTATACGTATCTACAACATATCCGAGTCGGTGAATCTATCAATCAGCACCCAGGCTCACAACATCACGTACGGTATAATCCATCGTACGGCATCCTCTAGTCAAGGGTATGGATCAATCATCAAGTAAAAACCATCACATACGGTATCCATCGTACGGCGGCATTAAACCATTAGGGATCCTATAACCCTATATGACAATGAGGGTACGGACCTAACGTCTCGTACGACATATCACTCATGATTCACAACATTATATATATCTATATACCTATATCCCAGGTCACATCCATATCAATCTCATATCATGGGACTAACAAAGGTATCAATTATCTCATATCGACTCGCATCCGTATAACGACATATCAAACCAAGTCATCATATCTCATCGTATACTCTTTTCATCACATCAATATCTCACATCAAGTCATCTTCTTAATCTCATATCATATTTATCAACCTCATAATATGTCACTATAATCTCATACTGATTCTCTTTCACTACATACATATATATATATATATATATATATATATATATATATATATATATATCGTGATTCACATTCACGTTTTACATCCTTATATATCAATTCGAGACATCATTTCTAGCATATCATGTCACACTAAACCATACACTATAAGCTTAAGTCGTGGTATATCTTGTCTCCTAATAATTCTTTAACCATATCCATAAGTTTCTAACATGGTTTCCTTAACCATATTCTATATATATCGGTTTCCATTATAATTTGCGGGGGGTTATACGCCATCCACCCGACTTCCCCTGTAGATATAAATCTACTCAACTGGGGAACTCCTTGTTCGGTCGTAGTCGATGTGCTTCGTCGTCTCGGAATCGACGCGAGGGTACCTACAATAAATACACAGTCGCAATGCCATCAAAATCAAGTCTGGAAAACCGATACGGCATACGGCGCGCTCATAGGTTAGAACTTATAGCTTACGCATACAAAAACAACCAAACAACCCTCGTCGTTGACGTACAAACATCCAACGACCCAATACAATATCAAGTACCAAAACCAAGAATTCCAATATCAGAAAACATAACCCAAAACCAACCCAATATGCTCCCAGATTTATCTCAGGTCAAATTGTGACTAAACTAGCAAGTACAAGGGATAGGTTACAGGGTAAGCAAGCTACAACCAAAATCTCAGCCTCAGACCCTTACAGAAAACCGGCGACATCGCCTCCAGATCCGAGCTCGCCGGCCAAAAGGGGGTAAAACTGGCTCGAACTTGGGTGGTGGTCTTCTAGGGGTTTATCTAGGTCAGCGATATTGCTAGTTTTCCTCGTAAACGTCCCAGGTTGCTCCAGATTCCTTGTAGGCCAATATTATTACAAAACCGACATGGAAAGTTCTAAAATCCAAGTCTTGGGTTTTCTATGCAAAGTGTTGGTCCAGAAATGTACTAACAAGCTTGTGGTCACTAATTACACCTTAACAAACCATAAATCCCCTAAAAGCTTGTCTTGGAAATTTCCAAGATCACTAGTCCTCACTAAACCAATTCTAAACTAAAATAGAAACTAAAGAAACTAAATTACTAAGCTAATGGTGTAGGAAATATCTCATTTGGCAACTCAAGAATTTTCTTGAGTTGTTCAAAGTCTTCAAAATCTAACTTTGAAAGGTCCAATAGGTTTGTAGAGAGGAGGGGATCATTTTTAGTGAAGGAAGTATAGGGTTTTGGCAAGGTTTTGGAGATGAAGTATGGGGGTAGAAGTGAGGGGAGCTTGAAGATGACGAAGATGAAGAAAAGCCATGGGAAAGGAAAGAGGGCAGCCACTCTCTCTCCCTCTCTCTCATCTCCCCTCTCACTCTTATTCTCACCCCCTCACATGAGTGTGTCCCCCCTCTCTCTCTCCAATAATGTACTCTTTTTCTTCTCATTTTCTTTCTCACATAACAAACAAAATGCCACAAACACAAAAGAACAACATGCAACAAAATGCAACATGTCATGGTGCACTAGTCATGGTTAAATGTAGAAACACGGATTTGGCTTAATCGCGATTAGTAGTGCACTAATCGGGTTTAATTTTAAAAATGCATATAATTAATTATAAAAATGCCAAACTCCGATAAATATATTTTAAATGAATAAATCATTTTAAATCTCCAATTATTTCATAATTATTGGTATATATTTATACTATATTACGAAAACCCTAAATTCGCAAATCGAATAGTTTTCGCGAAATATATTATTTTAATATTAATTTCCCCAAAAATAATATTTTATATTTTTTGAAATGTTACACAAACAGCTGCAACGCTAGTCCTGTATATACAGCAGTCCGAGCAACTGTTTCACGCTCAAGCTCAATCTTTGGCTAGAATTGAAGAGCATGTAGCTGTAGTGATTCTAAAGAGTGAACACAGTCAATTAGAACCACATAATGTTGATATCTGTCATCTAGGAAGTCACCCAAGTAAGATAAACGATCAATTGAATTTTGATAATTTCATAGATGACGATGCAATTGAATTGACTAAGTGTTATCAGGACACACAAGAAAGACCACTGACTGATTTTTGCATTTCTATTTTAGAGGAGAAATCTTATGATTTTGATGGGTGTGGTTTGGATAAATTGTTAGAAGAGATCAATGATCAGGAACCTACGATTTTTGTATCACCTAGTGATATTGTTTCCGAAGAAACGTTAGGATGGGAACCCACCTTTTTATATGACATGAACATACCCAGATATGAATATGATGAAGAAGAACGTGCTTTGGGAAATGTGAGCTATAGCAGTGAGTATAGGATTGTGCAGAATTATAAGGAGGAAGACAGCCTTGAAAAACAGTCTTTCATACAAAGTTTTGAAAAATTATTTGCGGATGAACTTGATATCCTCGGTGAGTTTGAGTCAGGATCAATTAGGAAACATCCCATGAACTTTTCCTTTTCCAATTTTTTTGCGGATGAAATCCAGTTTTTAAACGAACCTGGCTTCGGAACTCAACATGTGCTTTATGAACATTCAATTCATCCGGGCAACAATTCGTTGACCTCTTCAAAACTTCATTTTCCCTTTCAACGTCTTCTGATTCCTACTCATACATACCCATGCCCTTCACTAACAACAAAAATATTCTTTTTATTTTTATTTTTTATATACATATTCTTTTACCAACCACTACATTATATCGATAAATTTTTTTTATGGCTGGTATTAATTTCTGGACTAATAATGTCATTTAACTTGTGAATACTGTAATTAATGTTTGTCTTTTTTATGAGTTTTTTGAAAATAAGATCTCACCGGTTAGGGATGAGTGCTGAAGTTTGGGGAAAGCGCTGATTTAACTTCTTGTTTGAGTAAAATTGTAAAAAATGGGGTTTTCTTTTTGTTGGGGGGAGTTTGTAAAATGTCCTTTATATAGTCATAGCATCCCTGACCCGAACCCTTTATTCTCAGTTCTCAAACAGCACCATATCCTTTCTTTTCTTTCCCCGCACCTTCCTCCAAAACCCTAGCCCATCACCTCGGAATCCGACTGGCGACATCTTCGAAAAATCCGGCGAGGCCGGCCGTACCTCCTCCGATCGCCGTTTTCCTTTGTCAGAGCTGTAAGATTTTCTCTTCCCCCCTCTCCTGCACTGTTTAAATTTTCTGCAAATTTCACCAACCCACAGATCATGGCCCTTTTCAAATTAGAGCGAAATTTTGTCGATGTATTCACCTATGAGGTGTTCGGGAGCTATTTCTATGATGCTATCCGACTGTTGGGGTGGGAATTTTTGTTGTATGGGGAAGAGGGGTTATGTCCTTGCGAACACTTGGTAGATGAGTTCTATGATGCGCTTAGAAATTGTGAGATACTCCATGATCGCATTAGATTTCACTTTCAAGGGAGACGGAGGGTATTTTCAGCTGATACGATATCCAACGTCACCAACATCCCTATCGATCTGGTTTTCAAAGACCATTAAAGCTGGCCCAGTATAGGACGATTATGGGGAACATGTGCGAGTTATGAGATGCTGGGCTAAATGCCCAGCAGATTTATAGAAACGTCGATACGTCTTGCCGCTGGCTTACCATAATATCAGGGGAATCGCTCGAGTTTCATCTTTTCCAGCGATTGTGGTGTACATGGTTCATTGTTTAATGACCAAGGATTATCAATTTTGCATGGTGAGAATGCTATTTGCCACAGTCAAGGAAAGTGTCTCCGCGCGCAAATCTTTACTTCCCGTCCTTGTTACCCAAATTTGTCGCTACTATATGGAGGATGATGATTTCGCGGCCTGCCTCACGATGTATGCCACCATCTCGGTGGAGATAGAGAGGATCTCACCAGGCTATACAGACGGCAGGAGTGAGCAGCGGATTTGGTCACCCACTGACCCCAGCGAGCATGCGGCACCGCAGACTTCCTCAGAGGTTTACTTGGGAGAGGACGTTCCGACAGATCCCTATGAATTACACAGGATGGAAGTCCATGGCATCAAGACTTTGATCAGGCAAAACAAGGAAATAAAGGACCAACTCAGCTAGATCTTAGCGAACCAAGAAGAAGCAAGTGGATGCAGCAGAGCCAAGGGCAAAGCCAATTGACGATGAGGACATCGTCATATTCTATTTGGGGGTGGAGCTGTTTTGGTTGTATTTTGTATCTGCATATAGAGTACATGTGCATATTTCTTGCATTTCAGCACGTACATTATGTATTTTTCTTTTCTTTTGCATGTAGTCGCATTTCATATATGCTTTTGTATTGCATTGTATTGAAAAACTTATAAAAATTGAAAAATTTCTTCAAAAATATAAAAACTTTGTCATGTTAGCTAGCGGGGGAACTTAGATTCAAAGTTTGATGGTTCGGTTGATAAGTTGAAATAACTAAATCCTTATTATGAGACCGACAACTCGAAAAATAATCCTCCTTTTTGTTTAACCATAGCTGATATACGTCTTTTATAACACTTTACACGTGTCATATGTGTTTTGAGAATTTGATAAATTTATGATATGTCTGAAAAACTTTTGAAAATTGATAAACATCATTAGAATCAAGCAGGTTTGTTCTAAGTTAAGCAAATATCAAGAATAGTTCATACAGTGAAGTAAATATGAAGAATTTTATTGATGTTTTAATAGAAGCTATATGTATGAAAAATAACCCATCTGGAACCTTGTTGGAGTAATTACACACCTTATCTGCATGTAACGTCTTCAGATTAAAAGAAAAGCTGGCTATATGTCTGTTTTCGCTGAGTTCAGAATATTTTAAAATAAAATGAGTATTTTGTTTTGTGGCCTTGGTAACTTGGATAATTAAGTCCTGGGGGTGTCTCCACACTTAATACCCTAAAACCATCTGGTTTGAGAGTCATTGACCCAAAGCTCGTTAAGTTTCCAATCGCCAAATAAAACAAGCTAAGAAAGTGTTCTCTCCGAGTTAAAAGTCCTCATGGTTCTTTATGGGAGAATAATCTTGGCGGAGACGAGTTTTCTATTAAAACAGTTTTTTCGCGGAGATATGAAGGTATATTTATATAAGACGTTTTGCACGATAACGAAGGGTGTATATGAACAAAAACAGGTAAAAGGTAGGAGTGAAGAATAAGAATTTGGTTCTCTGTTAAAAACGATTGAAATTCTGACTTGAAACCTAACTTGAGAACAAAAACTTGAGAAAATCTTAACTCCTTTCAAACTCGTGTGATCCTTCAGAAGTTTATCCTAGTCTATAATTACGACATGATGACCCTAATCAAAGTTTTAAAACATTATGGACACTATCCGCACAATCACGTAAAGACACGTATGATCGCACGCCAACAGCGTGTCGGATGTTCAAAGTTCTAAAGTTATAACCGCGATCAGGACGGTGTCGCTATGCAGCTAGCCGGTTGAGCACGGGTCGATCCACAGGGAGATGGTTGTATGTCCTTTCTTGTTTTAGACGAGTCAATAAAGAATTTGTGTATGTTTGTTCGATTCTAACCTATGTGTATTATTTGCAAGTATAAAGTTGTTAAGAAAAGATACGAAAATGTAAGCTAAAGAAATCCGTACTCAAAACCTTTGAGCCGAGTCTTGACCAATTGAAGCTAGAGCAATCGGCAACAACGTGGATTAGGGGATTTAAGCGCGGTATTCGTGGAATCCAGCTTATTTACCCTTGTCCTTCCGTTCTTGTCTCTTGCTTTCGCCTCCGGCCAAACCGAACGCAACCGGTCGCGGTTAGGAATCACCGTTACCTTGTTAGGGTAGGGTGCCTAACGGAGCGCTTGCGTATCGTTTGGGCGGAGTTCAATGGAAAATAACGGGAAAAGGAAATGAGCAAGGAAACGTTAACTTACAATACCGTATTGATTCTTAACAACGATAATTACAACCATTCACAAAAGGAACCAAAAAGAGCAAAAGAAAAGAAGGAAGAAAAGAGAAGATTACAAGTATGTAAGTGCATGAATTTAAATTGCAAGAAAGTAAAGCAAGGTAATAAAAAGCAAGTAATAAAAAGCAAGAAAGAAAACTAGAAACTAGAACTCAAGACAAGCATGGGATCAATAGCCAACCCTTAAACTTGCAAGCTCAATCAAGAGGTTGCAAGATCAAGAGAAGGGTAGAGAACTCATGTGAAATGAAGAACTAATTCCATAAGAAGATACAACCCTTGAGATCAATAACAAACCCTTAAACTTTCAAGCTCAATGAAGAGGTTGAAAGATCAAGAGAAAGCAAGAATCTCAGGGGGAAGTTAAACTAACAAGAAAGATACAAAAACTCTCATCTTCATTTAACATCCACTCAATGCTCTCACTACATTTTCATGGAGGAAAGATGAAGAAGAAGAAGAAGAAGAACAAAACTACACTAAAGTGGCTAAAAGAATGGACTAAGAATTGATACTTTGGTTTGGCTCAGATCCGGGGTATTTATAGGCTGCTTACAGAAACCCAAGGGCAAGAATCTGGCATAACATGAAGTACCCAAACTACCCCTGAAAACTCTCCCACTGAAGAGCTAGTACGGCCGCGGAACCGCGGCCTAGACCCCTATTGGCCGCGGTTCCACGGCCATTTAGTGGAGTTGGCACTCCGGGTTTTTAGTGCTTCCCTGGTCTTCTGTCCCCTTTTGTCTGGTACATGATCTTTCTGATAATCTTTTAACATTTCTTCCAGAATTCTAGTGGGTCCAAAAGGTGTGAAAGTAGATCTTTTTGTAATGATTTCTTGGGCCCCGCGTAGATTTCTTTGGATCTTGTGTTTGCCATTAAGCCTTGTGCATGAAAATGACATTGATTTGCCATTTTGTCTCTTAAACTGGTGTGTGGCAACATACGGACAAAGAGCAGAGACCCGTGTTTTATCTGTGGTTGGCAGGAATCCGGAATTTGACGTACTTTTCTATGAATTTCACTGTTTAGAGCCGAGAACCTGTATCCTGTAAATATGTATAGCAAACACTGATTAAAAGCACCTGCCTATAACCAAACGAGCGTAAGAATGGGCGGTATAAAATGCAATATTCTGGTATGAACAAATACCCCCAAACTTAACTTTTGCTCGTCCCGAGCAAAACCAATTATTCACAAAAATAAAATCCTAACCGCACTTTCGCAGGGAACGCGATTGCTCTGAGCACGTGCAACAAGCCGTTAAACCTCTAGGTGTCCCTAGTAGGAGGAGTGTTGTCTCCTGAGGGTTTTCAGCGGATACTACCCACAAAATCCCGTCAAGCTAGTGTCATAAGTTAACGTTGATTCTACTCCTATAGTTTAGTATTTACGTTAGAAATTCTATCATCCTAAGTTAGAAAAATCCAATCCTAATGCTTCACGCCTCTAATCTGTTCAACCTTAGATCATATACGTACCAAAAAAGTTTAAAAAGATATTGGTATCTTCTGAGTTTTCCTACTAAAGTGCGGTCTCAAATCAGGGATTTTTATCAACTTTACAGAAAACACAAGTCTTATTCTTTATTTCTATCTTTTATCCAAACATCGATTGTATACTCCTACGTGTGTGTATATTTGCACCCCTACACTTGAGAATTCAATTCAAGCTATAATACCCTTGCCCTAATACCTAATACTACTTCTTTTCATTAAGGATGGACGGATTTGCTCACACACCTTTCATGCGATTATTAATGCTTCTTGAGGCACTAACGACCGATTACTGAATGTGTGAACTTTAAAGCGTAAATAGCAGTTTCCAGGTCTTGACTTTATTCTATTTTTTTCTTTTTCTTTTTCTTTTTCTTGACCGGATATATTTTTCACATGCTCTTTTGGTGTTTAGCTTTAAATACCGTTTTTTCTTTCATACTAGGCTTTCAGGCAAGAGTATTTCTAGGTATCCTCTACTATCCCAAGTTTCAAGGTGCGTGTAAGTGTAGTTGTAGGGTATATACTTTCTAAATTTGAACTCAAGAAAAGAAACTATTTTTCAGACTTATCCTCCGGTAAAGCTTCAATACTTTCCCTTCATCTTGACTTAACTCAAAAACTGAACTCAAGATTTCCTATTTCTCAAAAAAAATGTAAGGACGTATACTTACCAAACTTAGACAGAATGAGGGTTATTTTTAGGGTTTTCAATTCCTAAGTCTAGAATTTAGTTATTTCTATCATATCAACTAAACTTTCGGAATAAAGATCTAAGTTACCCTATTAGCTAACTTGTCGACAAAGTTTTTATATTTTTGAAAATTTTTTCGATTTTTGTGGGTTTTTAATAAGGTATGCAAATGCAAAATATACAAATGAATGCGAAGGAAGAAAGCTTACCGAGCACACCCCCAAACTTAAACTTGACAGTGCCCTCACTGTCAGGCTATACCAAGAGGGTCAAAATTGTCGGCGCTCCCTAAAAACAAATTATATACAACAAAGAAAAAAAAACAAAAAAAAAAAATATATACACAAAAAGGGTTCCCCCCCCCCAAACTTAACAGTGTTTCCACTGTTAAGCGATGAAGTTCAGGATTAGGGGGGAAAGAACAATATCTATCTATACAAGGCCTTACACAGGCCAAAGGTGAGCACCAACCATTCAAAGATCTTATCGTGATAAAGCAGTGGCTGGTGAAAGAAGGCGTAGAGAAAAGAGATAGAGAATACGCGAGACCGTATAGGAAGAGAAGCGGGATACGGTCTCGGTATATGAGAGGAAGAATGGCGGAAAGGAAAAAGAAGTGGAATACGAACTTGAGGGTGCAAATGGAGTAAATAGATTAGCACAATTTGTGATGACCGATGTGTAAAAATCGATTGTGCTAATCTATTAACCCGTCGAGAAATGGGGTCAAATCCCTCAAGATTCGTGAGAAACCATGGGTACGCCGAACTTGGTAAACCAGACATAGTAAATGAAAGTGAGACGGTTTCTTGCAAGGTCGGAACGATGGGAAGGATGGAGGGAAGTGATCGAGGAGGGGTATCGGTTAAGGTTTCGGGAGGGTGCACACAGTTAATGAAAGGAACAGGATGAATTGGAAAATCCGACTCATCAATTAAAACTGTTTCATCCTCAGTACTATCCTCAATATTCTCCTCAAAATTTATCTCATCCATGCCTTTATCATCAATATCAAGACGCATATGAAGTTCGGGAAAAACATTTAATGACTCGGGATGATGAATTGGAGAGAAAAATTCAGCCAAATCTATGGGTCCATCATCCAAAATATTCCCAGCGTCAATATCCTCAATCAAGTGAAAATCAATTTTCTCAGAAACCTCATCAAAAGCATGGATTTCAATCGATTCTGGTTCTAAAATGGAGGTGTAAAGGTCAAAAGGATTGGATGTGGTTTCACTCAAAAGGGGCCCTTCACAATTTGGCAAATCAAACACTACAAAGTCGCACAACTCATTAAACATTCTATCTTCAACTGATAATTCATTTGGGACACTTGATAGACTTTCAACACAGGAGTTGTAGGATTCAATTTGAGACGGGTATGGTTGATTTGGAAGGGTATATAGCTCACTTTCTCCACTCAAATTCTCAGCCTGTCCTACCGCTTCATCATACATTGGAAAATTTGGAGCTAACTGGAAACTAGCTACCGGGTCAGTAGTTTGTATGAGAGCGGCCATGGACGCATTCAAATCCATCATCTGTTGACTTGATGCTACCCTAAAGTCTTCCAATGACTGTTCCAGACTAGACATGGGTTGTGAAGGGGTTTCAGTAAAAGATTCAAAGTTGTTTGGATACTGAAAACTCCCAAATGGCTGTGTAGAAGCAATGTCTAGGGAAGGTGCAAAATTCGGGTAGGACTGGTAGGAATTGAATGGTTGGACAGGAGTAGGATCAACATTTAGATAGGAAGGTGAATGGAATTGTTGATCCCAAGAATTTGAAGTGGTGAAAGGAGTGAAAGATCGGTTACGGGATTGTTCAATTTGTTCAGCAAGCGACATAGGTCTTGTGGATACAACTGGACTTTCAAAAGGGGTATCAATGCAAGAAGGGGTGAATGTTTGAAATGGTTGATACGAAGTGGATTGCGGGGTCCAGTTGTTCGTCCTAGACGCGTCTATTCGATCTTTCAAAGAAATTTTGGGCATGGAGGGGTCGTTCGAAGTTCGACCAAAACAAGAACTGTAGGAAGTTATGTCTGGTTGTGGGTACCAAAGTTCGGCAAGGGTTTTTCGAGGTGGGGTACCCATGATATGATGAGAGAAGGAAAGAAAGGAAGAGAAAAGGAAGGAAAAAGAATGTGATTTTTTTTAGTTTTTTTTTAGTTAGTTATGAACAAAAGAATGAAATATACACACAAAAAGAATATGGACAAAAACAATCACGACACAAAAATACCACACACCTAATCGTTCTAGGGTTCACCTAGGTCAACTAGACCTGCTCCAGAACTTGATTGTCGAAGTAAAACTGTGTCGAGAAACGGGCTCAAGATACACTGATCACGAGGCCAGGTAAGTGCAGAGATAAGGGGAGGTTTTCCAACGCTTTCGCGAAGTTCCTTAATTAAATAACCCTTTCTCTTTTGGCGGTTTCGCCGTTAACACTTTCCTAGACACCCCGTAAACAATATACCGTTAAGCGAGGTTCTAAACACAGTTAACTTCTCCTAGTGAGCGCGAAGTCCTTAAGGCTTAAAGTCTAATTTCTTTTAAAATTTGTGCGGGTAAACGTTATGCTCAAGTTCGTGATTTGTGGGCCACGGAAAAGGTGATGAAATCCTTTACCGTATGTTGTGGGGTTCGCTTGCCCTTAAATCCGTATTAATGTATGCAATGCGCAATTCAATAAAAATTCTATAAAGAATCAAACAATTGTTTTTTAGTTTAAGCACGGCACTGCAACAAATACGGGTTAGTCAATTTTTAGCGTTTTGCTAGCGAACTTGCAAAGAATCCTGCAAAGAATAGTATATTGGATGCGTCGGATTTGAGAAGAAGGTGTTAGTAAAGTACGTACCGTTAAGTTTTTGGGTTAGGAAACCCCCGTTGAATCAAATCCGGTAAGCTTGAAAAGTTCGCTTGCGCGGGTCAAACTACCCGGATCTTTGGCACTGTACTTTGCAATCAACTTAACTTTGAATGTACACTTTGCTCCCCACAATCGCAGTTTGCAAATGCGCAAAAATCTGCACTCTTGCCCATAAAAATTATCCTAAAAAAAAAAAAAAGAATTTTTATTTTTTTTAAATATATACAAAAAGAATATTAACCCGAATAACAAGAAAGAAAATACGCTACCGTCTCCCCGGCAACGGCGCCATTTGATCGCACGCCAACAGCGTGTCGGATGTTCAAAGTTCTAAAGTTATAACCGCGATCAGGACGGTGTCGCTATGCAGCTAGCCGATTGAGCACGGGTCGATCCACAGGGAGATGGTTGTATGTCCTTTCTTGTTTTAGACGAGTCAATAAAGAATTTGTGTATGTTTGTTCGATTCTAACCTATGTGTATTATTTGCAAGTATAAAGTTGTTAAGAAAAGATACGAAAATGTAAGCTAAAGAAATCCGTACTCAAAACCTTTGAGCCGAGTCTTGACCAATTGAAGCTAGAGCAATCGGCAACAACGTGGATTAGGGGATTTAAGCGCGGTATTCGTGGAATCCGGCTTATTTACCCTTGTCCTTCCGTTCTTGTCTCTTGCTTTCGCCTCCGGCCAAACCGAACGCAACCGGTCGCGGTTAGGAATCACCGTTACCTTGTTAGGGTAGGGTGCCTAACGGAGCGCTTGCGTATCGTTTGGACGGAGTTCAATGGAAAATAACGGGAAAAGGAAATGAGCAAGGAAACGTTAACTTACAATACCGTATTGATTCTTAACAACGATAATTACAACCATTCACAAAAGGAACCAAAAAGAGCAAAAGAAAAGAAGGAAGAAAAGAGAAGATTACAAGTAAGTAAGTGCATGAATTTAAATTGCAAGAAAGTAAAGAAAGGTAATAAAAAGCAAGTAATAAAAAGCAAGAAAGAAAACTAGAAACTAGAACTCAAGACAAGCATGGGATCAATAGCCAACCCTTAAACTTGCAAGCTCAATCAAGAGGTTGCAAGATCAAGAGAAGGGTAGAGAACTCATGTGAAATGAAGAACTAATTCCATAAGAAGATACAACCCTTGAGATCAATAACAAACCCTTAAACTTTCAAGCTCAATGAAGAGGTTGAAAGATCAAGAGAAAGCAAGAATCTCAAGGGGAAGTTAAACTAACAAGAAAGATACAAAAACTCTCATCTTCATTTAACATCCACTCAATGCTCTCACTACATTTTCATGGAGGAAAGATGAAGAAGAAGAAGAAGAAGAAGAACAAAACTACACTAAAGTGGCTAAAAGAATGGACTAAGAATTGACACTTTGGTTTGGCTCAGATCCGGGGTATTTATAGGCTGCTTACAGAAACCCAAAGGCAAGAATCTGGCATAACATGAAGTACCCAAACTACCCCTGAAAACTCTCCCACTGAAGAGCTAGTACGGCCGCGGAACCGCGGCCTAGACCCCTATTGGCCGCGGTTCCGCGGCCATTTAGTGGAGTTGGCACTCCGGGTTTTTAGTGCTTCCCTGGTCTTCTGTCCCCTTTTGTCTGGTACATGATCTTTCTGATAATCTTTTAACATTTCTTCCAGAATTCTAGTGGGTCCAAAAAGTGTGAAAGTGGATCTTTTTGTAATGATTTCTTGGGCCCCGCGTAGATTTCTTTGGATCTTGTGTTTGCCATTAAGCCTTGTGCATGAAAATGACATTGATTTGCCATTTTGTCTCTTAAACTGGTGTGTGGCAACATACGGACAAAGAGCAGAGACCCGTGTTTTATCTGTGGTTGGCAGGAATCCGGAATTTGACGTACTTTTCTATGAATTTCACTGTTTAGAGCCGAGAACCTGTATCCTGTAAATATGTAGCAAACACTGATTAAAAGCACCTGCCTATAACCAAACGAGCGTAAGAATGGGCGGTATAAAATGCAATATTCTGGTATGAACAACGTATGAGCTTATGTTAAAATTGTGAGGAGTGAAAAATAAGGTTTAACGTTTCTGACTTGGGTAATAGAACTTCTAACTTTGATTCTTAACATTAAGATTAGAATCAACAGTTTCTCCACGACGCTAACTTGACTGGATTTTGTGGGTGTAATCCGCTGAAAACCCTCAAGAGAAAACACTCCTCCAACTAGGGACACCTAGAGATTTAACGGCTTTTTGCACATGCTCAGTGCAATCGCGTTCCCTGCAAAAGTGAGGCTAGAATTTTTGTTTTGCTCTGGACGAGCAAAAGATAAGTTTGGGGGTATTTGTTCATCTCAGAAAACTGCATTTTAATACCGCTCATTCATTATCTATTTTGTTATATATCGGTGCTATTAACCAGTGTCTGCTCAGTAATTACAGATTACAGGTGTTCGTGATTAAATACTAGAAACAAACTCAATATCACAGATATAGCGTTTGGGAGCCGACACTGCAAACAGAACAGAAAACCGACCGATATTCAAAGAGCTTTTGCAAAATAAATGTGTGCACACAATTTTGGTCCAACACATACAAGTGTGCGCATGACTCTTTGATGGCTTGGACCATGGTGGGGCTGCCTTGACACACACAAATGATGAATTGTGCAACTAGTGGGCACATGTGAGTGTGATGGGTAATAAATGCAAAAAGTTGTGATGTGCGTTAAAAGTTTGATTTCCCACCAAAACTACTTGGTACAATACAAGCTTCTACAAAGAAAACAATCAGCACCAGGATGATTTTGGAGTTGACACAAGTCCACAAAACCAACACAAGCCCATGTGCTCGGATTTTGGACGGCCACACCCTCAATGAATCCGAGCTTGCCGGCCCCCCTTGCCCTGTTTTTCCCCATATTTTCTCTGTCCTTCCCTTGCAGTCACATCACCTGATTTTTATTACTTGTTTAATCTTTTTTGATGCCTATAAAAGCCAGATCAGTGAGCAAGGGAAGGGCTCTCTCATATATTCTCATATACCATGTAATATATACCCATTTTCCATTTTAGTTTGTTTTTGGTTTAGGCTTGAGAGTGAGTGGGCTTTAACTTGGTCTCTTCTTCTTCTTCCCTCTTGAAGCTTTCTCTTGAGAGCTTCATTATGGAGGTTGAACAAGTTACCAATGATTGGTAACTCAACTTCAAGTGTTAATAATATTGCTTTTATTATTTGCATTGTTTACTTGCTTCTTGTTCTTATTTGCTTTTCTTTTTATCATGCTTAACTAATATCTTTGGTTGTGATAATGATAAGGAAGTGAGATGAAAGGCTTTTCCTCCTCCTCCTCCTCTTGTTAATGTTTAATGTGCTTTAATGTGATTATAAACTTAGTATTGCAAGTTGGATGGGTTGATGTGGTATGTAAATTTCATGGTTACTTTGTAACCTCATTACATACCATATTCTCCCCACAAACCCCATCTTGCAAGCCTAAACTTAGAATCAATTTGGTGTTAAGTTTGCTAAGCTTGGATGTGGTATTTTGTGATTAAATGACTTGACAAATCTCTTTGTTTCATATACCATATACCATCACAAATACTTAGCACACTTAACACTGAAATCATTTGCTCTCACTCACTAATTGTGCTTTTGATGTTGTGGTAAGTTTGCTAACCCTTGTTCTTAGTGTTTATAGCCCAAGTTTGGACATACAAATGGTAAGTGGACAAAACGGACAACTCATGATCAAGGGAGCATCGAAGGAATCATCGCGAATCGACCTTCCGAGCCAAAGCCACAACCACTTCCTTCTTATCTTCTTTGCTTGCTTTTCTTGTTTTCGTATTCTTTCTATTCTTTGTGACATAACCAAACATTCGTTATTTGTTGAACCTTAAACAACAAGACCTAAGACAATTCCTTGCGGATCGACCGGTACCTGCCGGCTTGCTACAACGCGCCGTGCACTTTCGATTTACAAATTTTAAAATGAGAACAATCTCGCGTGCGCATTCCATTTCCTTAAAATCATATACGTTTCCAAAACATACGCGTTTGCACGTGCGGGTTAATTCCCAACAAGTTTTTGGTGTTCATCTCAGAAAACTGCATTTTAATACCGCTCATTCATTATCTATTTTGTTATATATCGGTGTTATTAACCAGTATCATGCCCTGCTTCCCAATATACGGGCAGAGGACGCGACGAGTCTACTACGTATTTACTCAGAAGTAAATACGCTAAGCGTAATTAAGCAATATAAAAGAAATATACACAAGAGACAAATGTAATGAACATCAACTTTATTTATTAACATTCTTTTGTAAAATGCATGGAAAATAAATGCATCTGAATGAAAGCAATGCCTAAACAGTGGCATAACATGAAAGGAAAATACATAATGTAAAGGAAATGTATAAGTGTAACTACAGCTCGGGATCTTCAATAAATTGGTCCAAGTCTTTAGTGCTAGGCTCGATCTCTGTAAGGTCCGAATCACCTGACAACATTTCAAAGAAGAAAGAGAAGGAATGTCGTCAGCGAACAATCGCTCGGTAATTCCCAATGATAAGTGAGAAATAGAATAGACAGAGAGAGTGTAACTTTTAAAGTTGTATTATATTTTTATAATGTTGTATTTAGTGTTAACGCTGTTGTTTGTATCTTGATACAGAAGAATGCCAGTGTATACGAGAGGAGTCTCTATATGCCAGAGACTAAAGGCAAATGGAGTACAAGACTCCGTTAGAATGCCCGGAACAACGGCGATTGTATTCAGGTTAGGTGTCTTAAATCTTGCAGTCTCGTGCCACTTTTAACACCTTCCGTACCAATCTACCCCTTAAACCCCGCGAAATATTGTTTGTATTGTTTGTATTATATTTCAACTTGTATTATCTTGTAATATAGATTGTACAATTGGATGACTTGCTGAAACCATGATATCAGTAAATGGATGTAACTGGAGAATCATGGATGTAACTGGAGAATCATGTAAATGGAAGTATATCCATGGTTCGGTTCAGTCAATATAGATTGAATAGATTGAATATATGGATTCATGGATTCATATTGAATTGTAATGTAACATTTCAGAAAAATAAAATATTATTTTTAGGAATTTTTATAATTAAATAATAAAATATTGAATATTTTAATAAGGCGGTATAATTAAATACCGATAAATTGGGGAAATTTTTTGAAAATTATGGAAATTACTAAAAAGAGGGTGCTATATGTGATTTATGCAAATTATAAAATTTTATGATTTATTTGATACTATTTTAGTGCTAATCGTGATTAAAAATCACTAATCGGGCTTTAAGCGTGTTTTGTGCAAAACATGCACCATATCATTTCACACTTGTGTTACATTTTCCTACATGGCTTTATCATCATTTTTCATTCTTTTCTTTGGGTTCACTATTGAGGAGAGAAGTAAATAAAAGAAAAGAAAATGGAAAATGGAAATGAATAAAGAAATAAGCATGGGCAAGTGAGAGAGTGTGAGGGGTCAAGAGAGAGCCTTACCCTTTTGTCTCCCCCCTCATTTTCTTCATCTCTTTCTCTCTCCCTTAACTCCATGGCAGCACCTCCTCCACCTCCTCTTCAACCATGCAAAACACCCTCAACCCCACTCCCACTTCATAAAAATGTGCACAAGCTCACAAGCTACACCTTGAACCAAGAAAAATCACATTTTGGTGTTATAGGGGATTCTTAGGTTCCAAATGAGGTAATCCTTTCACAATCAGTGTAGTATTTCTTTTACTTATGCATCTATTCAAGTTTAAAATCTATTTGGCGAAGTTTAGTGGACTTTGGATATCCCTAGAGAGGGTTAGGGTTAATTTGAGTTGTGTTAGTGTAATTAAGCCTTAGTGGTGACCATTAAACCCCGCTTGGTGCTAAAAACCCAGATCCAATACAATACCAAACCTGAAACCCAAAACAGAAACAGTCCATGTCGGTTTTGTGAGTGTTTAAGGCGTGCAGGGAAATCTGTAGTGACCCGAGACCAATACTAGAAAAGTAAACAGTACCAGTAGCCGAAATGGACCACCACGAGGCCACCCTACCAGAACGAGACCCTACCTCCTCAGCAAAACCGGACTGGTCGGAATTCCTCTCTATGTGGACGGCCACCCTAGTGTTTTAGGTGCCCAGGATTCTTCTGTAGGTCATATATACCCTATATATCACCCTAGTGTTGTTTTAGAACATTGTTTTCACCCTAGACAAAATCTGGGACTATTTCCTTGTGTTGCTGCTTTGATTTGAGTTATGGTTTTCCGTATTTTAAATCCTGAATTTTGGTGTTTGTTCTTTATCTCGATCACGTGACGTTTGTACGTCTATATCGAGTGGTATCGGGTTGATTTGCGAAAGCTAACCATAGGTTTTGACCTATGCGAGTTTCGTGTGTCGTTTTGGCTTTGATTTGGATTTTAATGCGGCATGATACGTTATGATGTGTAGGTACCCTCGCGAAGATTTTAAGACGACAAGCAAGCACGTGGCGACGTCGGCAACGGAAAGCGAAGAGCAAAGTGAGTAGATTATATCTACGGGGGAAGTCGGGTGGATGTCGTATAGCACCCCCGTAGTTCGATGTATAGTATGCTATATATATACTATATATATATATATGATTATGTGTTCATGGTTAGATTAGGGTTTTTAAAAGTGAACTAGTATAGCTTCTTAGTCATGAACCCTAGAATAGGTTTACACTCACACGCACACGCATGCTTACTGTTATACTTGTGCTTATATGGGGAGATATATACACGCACATAGGTATGGGACTATGTATATATATATACTCGTATACCTACCCTTGGATGATGAGGATAGTGGATGATATTTGGAGATGAGTCAATGTGATTGGGCATGATGCCATGAGATCGGTGATTTGATGTGGTTCGTATTTTGAGATACGATATGAGATTTTAGCGGGCATATGGACGGGTGATTTACACACGCATTTACATATATAGATAGTATCAGTTGTACTAGACTTAGATCAGTACCCCAGATCATGAGAGATGATGATAAGGATACCAGATAAATGATGAGATAAATGTGAGATTCGACCCGTACCTAGATTTGGGATGCTGTACGACGAATTTACGTACGAGCTTTATATTGATGATTGATCCGCACTCTTGACTCGAAGATGTCATGTTATATATTGTATCGTATGTGATACTATTGAGGCGGGATCACCGACTATTATATTTATATATATATCGACTCAGATTTAGGTGGTTTCCATACCCTTCGATTAGCTTGTTAGTTAGATCTGTAGTTTACTTAGTAGATGTTAGACTAGACCCGAGTCATACCTATTTCAAAACTAACCAATCGTGAGTATTTTTAAGACAGGTCAAGGGATTCTACGGATATTTTCAAAAGACGCATCTTTTCTTAAAAACACCGCAGCCCTTATTTTTCTAAACCTCACGATTCGTGTTATTTCAAATGGCAAAACTGTATGATGTAGATTCTTCAATGTTGTGTTTATCATTCTTTTTCCGCATATCCTTGCTGTTCGCATCGCATGCATGTTTAAATGTGTTCATTGTTATATTAAACATATGCTGTCAAGACACCAACACCATTATCGATGATGCGTATGTTCCACGTACACCTGTTTGCCTGCTCACACACTTCATCATCGATAATTGCCATGTCACTACACAGTAGGATTGTTGCATCAGGATATGACATACATATTGTACACTCATATTTGCGTACACACATAGTGTACACCCATACTTGCATACATACGTATTTGCACATACATAGACGATTCTGGCTTGATTTTGGATATTTGGGGAACCGCAAAATATATTTTAAAACTGGATTCATTTAAAAAGAGCGGTTTTCCCCTCGATGTGTGCATACTACTGTTTTATGTTGCATGATATACGGATATGCTTACATTTCTATCATATGTCGTATACATCATGCTTTATGATTTTACGCATTGAGATATGCTGTTTTCATGAGATTTCTGGATTTGAGAACCGTGGCGATTTCAAAAGAAAGCATTTACTGTTTTAAAAACCCGGTTTCTCTTGATATGATACTTCAGTGCGTCCACCATGTGTTTTCTCGGTTCTGAGAGCGACATGTGAAACCCGATTCGAGGAGGCGGATGAGGCCGATTGCGGGTACATGGTGGACCCGGTATGGTACCCCGGGGCGAGAGAGAGATTTCGTGTGGATGACGACAAGCCTGCCAGAGGGACCACTACCTACCGGTGATTGTATTTGGGCTTGGAGGATATCCGGAGGATACCGACCGGAGTCGAGAGATGATATGGGCCGATCCGGACCGACGGAGCCCGTGGGCCGATCCGGACCGACGGAGCCCGATATATGAGGATTTACGTGC
Organism: Agapanthus africanus; assembly: GCA_030015575.1. Classification (NCBI taxonomy): domain Eukaryota; kingdom Viridiplantae; phylum Streptophyta; class Magnoliopsida; order Asparagales; family Amaryllidaceae; genus Agapanthus; species Agapanthus africanus. Next base: position 197,715,136 of record CM057348.1, on the reverse strand, counting down.
CGATGCTGGGCACGGATTTCATGATGTTTTCGAGTGTCGATGCTGGACACTCCGGTTCTATGATTTTGATGTGTCGCGAGGGACACACGTTGATTTACATCCTCATACTTCCATGCATATGCTTTATGATATTTACATGCATGATGTTTTGTGTCATTGGGTGACACGTGGACGAGATCTACATACATACATACATTGATTAGATAGTTGGATGATATCCACATACTCATAGACTTCAGGATATAGTTGACACTGATTACATTGATTATACCTCATATTTTTGATATGGTTCTACCTGAGGCACTGGCACGAGCACTTGGTACTACACTATGTATAGATGTTTACCCTTGCCACTTTATCATGCTTCAGACTTATTCATATTGAGGATATATATTACTGATCGTATTGACCTAGGATTGAGTCATACATACGATTTCTGCTCTGTGATGTTTTTATTCACGAGTTGGCAACTCACCCCCGTTGTGCCACAGTTCTTGCAGGTTTTGCCGTACAGGTTTCATTGCGGCTTTCTGGCACACTGCTTCCTTTCTGGGTGATTGCTTTGGTAGGTGGGTTCACTCGCAGACCGCCATTGTACTTATTTATTTTCAATTGTATCTAGTAAATTCCATCAACCAGACTTGTATATTTATATTCAGACTTAGGAAACCAGTTGTGTATTATTTCGACCTTAGAGTCGCGCGTTGTAGTATTATGGTTTTCATGATGATTTTGAGTTTCCTTTAGAGTTTTGATCCTCGCCTTTCAGCGTTGTATATTATATTGCTTGCGTGGTTGTGACCGTTGTTTGATGAAGAGCTAGCTCCCGCTTGGGGATGCCTTTATCATTATGCATATATTGTTCTTGTTGTACCCCGTTTGGGGCCAGTATTTACAAAGAAAACTCTGCCGAAATTTTCAGAAAAGTCTCGGGATTTTTAAAATGCATATTCGGCTTATTTATTTAAGGACCTTGTTTTTAAAACATGTTTTCTTCACTTCTTTAAAACTAGTTTTCCTTCATTTATTATTTAAGATGGTTTTAGATTTCTGGGCTTTTGGCTTACTTGAATTAGATGAGGTCCTATAGACTTCATATGATTCAAGGGACAGTTATGTGCTATTTCGGATCATGACAAAGTTGGTATCAAAGCGTTAGGTTAACCTTGGTTCGAGTCTAAGTTTGACTATGCGGAGCCTAGAGCGTTTGTATATATTCGGAACTTAGGCTTGACCTTACGGAGCTTAGACTTAGTCGAGGGGGTATTAGACCCGAACTTTCGTCGCATAGGTTGACCTTGGTTGATGGAGTAGGTGACTTCAATAGAGTGACGTACCGTTTGTATGTTCCGCGGCATACTTACGATACGCTACTCCACTTAAGGAGCCTTAGGATGTACATTTCCTTGCACAGTATTATATTCATTCCTATGATCTATCCTCATCGATATTGGTTATAATTTTGCTGCCATGATTACACGGACAGAGAGAGCTACGGCTAGAGTTGCGGTCAGCACGAGCTCGTCACGGACGAGGACTGACCAAGGCGTGATTCCCGGGAGATACGATTGCATAGAGCAGCGTCGTTTTATTGTGTTTTCGCGCCGTGAGCGTTTGATAGATCGCTGTTATGAGATTTCTCGAACGTGCAGATCAGCACCAGAGGATCAGGCTACTGCTAGAGGCCAGCCGAAATATGATGACTGTCGATGAACTGATTATTTGATGATTGAGTCACTGTTCAGCGTGCGGATAAATGAGCCAGTTGTTGCTGCAGATGACGAGATATCGCCTCAGATGTTGGAGCTATTGCAGTACGGGTTGTACTTAGAGGTATGATAGAAGGTCGCTAGTCGCTCGAGGATGAATGACTAGGACATGTGGTTTGTTCGCTTACCCCGATGCGAGGTCATCAGATAGATTGATTCCAGCTAGAGACGACTTCACGCAGGTACGTTGAGAGTTGATGGAGACGATTGAATGTCAGGAGCCCATTTTCCAAGTTTAAAGTATTCGGAAAGACATGCAAGTGATTCTATGGATCCTCTAGAAGAATGAAACCCTAACTCGACATAATGACCGTGTGAAAGCCTTTGAACCTTAGGGTTTGCGGCAGTTCCGCGGTGCCATCAGTGAGGCTTGGGTTTGCCCTTCTACGGCTGGTCCACCGATGCTGTGGTATGTATTCGATACTATTAAACTGTACCCAAGATGTTGAGCTCTTGGGGGATTATAAGGTTTTGATGAACCGATCGAATGGTTCGACTTCATTCGGATGCTATGTGGTGGGATGTATTGCTTGGGAGACTCCAGATACGAGTATAGCCGTTGGAGCACAGTCCATACAGCCACGATGAGACGAGTCCGAAGCAGTCGACAGCAGAGAAAAGTGGAGTAAGGGGTTCGTACGAGATCTTTATGAGATGACGTTCCACTCCGCCGACATCAGAGATGTGATACGCATGCAGAGGCGTTGATTATAGATATATCTTCCAGAAGGAGTCGCGATGAGTATGCAGCCATTCCGGAACAAGAAATAGCTTTAGTAAAGGACGATGACTTCCGGGCAGTTCGGCAGAAGCGAGATTTGAGAGAGACCTCAACAGGACCTTTCTGGAATACTATACGAGAAGACTTAGACCCAGGAGCAGTCATATTGTGCATACCCAGCAGGCCAGAGTTCGGCATCGTCGATGAGATAGTTGGCCAGAGATCTTTAAAGGATGTGCTAGATCGGGACTGTTTCCGTCGTCATTCCACATTGGGCCGTTGAGCCGAGGAGCTATATATCTAGCAATACACAGTGAGAGACAAGAGCTTAAAAGCACCAGGCGTCAGACCATGAACAGGAGGCAAGTAGATATCTTGCTCTGCTAGATTTGGATGCACCAGCACCTTCTTGACGTTGAAGGAGGAAATATCGACGACGGTATTTATGATTTGTGATTTGGTGATTCGATTATCATGTCTTCGTCACCTTGGATTTCGGTATTTTGGGTGATCTATTCGCATGATTTAGTCTTGATGGCTGAGTTCCATGATATTTGTTTTCGTACACCATGGTTGCACCTACTGGGTATTCATATTTGTGCACAGTTATTGCACCTGATATCGTTTTTGTGCCTTGGCTGCACATGCTTATGACTTCATGGATTTCATACAGTTGGGTTGATTTTATGCATATGGTATGCACCCGATTTGATTTTTGCACTCGGTATAGTTCATATATGCTTGCTGTGCCGTGATACGTATTTTATGCACTACAGTTGCACAGGACTTCGATTTGATGTTATTGGAGGTATTGATTTTGACTTCATGCCTAGGGCATGCATATGATTTGACTTATGCTTTCGGCATAGTTTTCATGCACTTTTAGTGTTTTGATTTGATTTGTGCATGCTGATGCATATGGTTGTGAGATTATATACCGCGGTATACCTGATTTGGATTGAGGTTTATTGTATACCGTTGATTTCGATTATGATATTGATGTTGATTTCGTGTACTCTGTGCATTTGATTTGGATTTTTCTGCATATTTGGCGCGCTTGGGTTGGATTTTGCACATGTTCGGCGCTTGATATTGGATTTCATGATTTCGTGCATGTCGAATGCACATGATTTAGATTTTATTCGTGTATGATGGATGCACCTGATTTGGATTTTCGCGCATGTTGGGCGCATGTTATGAGATGCGATTTTGGTGCACACCAGATGCACTAAATCGAGATTCTTCATGCATATCAGATGCACCTGATATTTGTTGTCAGGCACACCCGTTGCCTTTGACAGGTGTTCGTGCACGCCCGTTGCACTTAGATTTTGTTTCTGTGCATATATATGGCACATATATGGACCTTGCTTTCCGTGCGCACCAGATGCACGTATCATTCATATACACATTTTTGGGATTTATTTCCTATGGAGAAGTACGTTTTTATGATATTTGCTATTTGTTTTTGTATTAAGCAGGACTAGTCAGAGAACAGTACCTGAATATATTTTGCATGCATTGATAGTTATCGAAGGGATTTCCAAAAAGGGAGCTATAGTCTCAGTATTTACCTACGTGTCTGATATGACACGAAACGTTTAAAACAAGGAAACCTTTCTAAATTGTTTTCAAAACGGAGGTACATGCATTTAAACAAAGGATATATATATATATATATATATATATATATATATATATATATATAGAGAGAGAGAGAGAGAGAGAGAGAGGGGGAGAGAGAGAGAGATAGAGAGTTATTTTCTTACTCGAGACGTCCGCCAATGTGCAGTGTTATGCGCATCGCACAGCGACTTAAAAAAGGTTTGGCATGCATTTCCTTCAGATATCTACATGTATAAATTTGATGTTTACATGTATAGTTTTGATGTATAGCATGTTGGGTTTCGTATTGGATTTGACATTGGTGTCTTCACCATGACTTCGATGATTGCGGGATGCTTGACGGAGTTTTGATTTTGAGTTATCTGATCATTGTTCACGCGCATGCATTGCGCTATGATGTGTTTTATGTATTGATGATTTCGAAGCCCTAACGACTTGGACTTTTAACTGAAATGTTTTGGAATTTGAGGGGTTTAAATTTAAATTCGAGGACCGAATTTCTTTAAGGGGGGAAGATTGTAACATTTTAGAAAAATAAAATATTATTTTTGGGAATTTTTATAATTAAATAATAAAATATTGAATATTTTAATAAGGCGGTATAATTAAATACCGATAAATTGGGGAAATTTTTTGAAAATTATAGAAATTACTAAAAAGAGGGTGCTATATGTGATTTATGCAAATTATGAAATTTTATGATTTATTTGACACTATTTTAGTGCTAATCGCGATTAAAAATCGCTAATCGGGCTTTAAGCGTGTTTTGTGCAAAACATGCACCATATCATTTCACACTTGTGTTACATTTTCCTACATGGCTTTAACATCATTTTTCATTCTTTGCTTTGGGTTCACTATTGAGGAGAGAAGGAAATAAAAGAAAAGAAAAAGGAAAATGGAAATGAATAAAGAAATAAGCATGGGCAAGTGAGAGAGTGTGAGGGGTCAAGAGAGAGCCTTACCCTTTTGTCTCCCCCTCATTTTCTTCATCTCTTTCTCTCTCCCTTAACTCCATGGCAGCACCTCCTCCACCTCCTCTTCAACCATGCAAAACACCCTCAACCCGACATCAAAACCCCACCCCCACTTCACAAAAATGTGCACAAGCTCACAAGCTACACCTTGGACCAAGAAAAATCACATTTTGGTGCTGTAGGGGATTCTTGGGTCCCAAATGAGGTAATCCTTTCACAATTAGTGTAGTATTTCTTTTGCTTATGCATCTATTCAAGTTTAAAATCGATTTGGCGAAGTTTAGTGGACATTGGATATCCTTAGAGAGGGTTAGGGTTAATTTGAATTGTGTTAGTGTAATTAAGCCTTAGTGGTGACCCTTAAACCCCCCTTGGTGCTAAAAACCCAGATCCAACACAATACCAAGCCTGAAACCCAAAACAGAAACAGTCCATGTCGGTTTTGTGAGTGTTTAAGGCGTGCAGGGAAATCTGGAGTGACCTGAGACCAATACTAGAAAAGTAAACAGTACCAGAAGCCGAGATGGACCACCACGAGGCCACCCTATCAGAACAAGACCCTACCTCCTCAGAAAAACCGGCCTGGCCGGAATTCCTCTTTATGTGGCCGGCCACCCTAGTGTTTTAGGTGCCCAAGTTTCTTCTGTAGGTCACATATACCCTATATATCACCCTAGTGTTGTTTTGGAACATTGTTTTCACCCTAGACAAAATCTGGGACTATTCGTTGTGTTGCTGCTTTGATTTGAGTTATGGTTTTCCGTATTTTAAATCCTGAATTTTGGTGTTTGTGCTTTATCTCGATCACGTGACGTTTGTACGTCTATATCGAGTGGTATCAGGTTGATTTGCGAGGGCTAACCATAGATTTTGACCTATGTGAGTTTCGTGCGTCGTTTTGGCTTTGATTTGGATTTTAATGCGGCACGATACGTTATGATGTGTAGGTACCCTCGCGAAGATTTCGAGACGACAAGCAAGCATGTGGCGACATCGGCAACGGAAAGCGAAGAGCAAAGTGAGTAGATTATATTTAAGGGGGAAGTCGGGTGGATGGCGTATAATACCCCCGCAGTTCGATATATAGTATGCTATATATATATATGATTATGTGTTCATGGTTAGATTAGGGTTTTTAAAAGTGAACTAGTATAGCTTCTTAGTCGCGAACCCTAGAATAGGTTTACACTCACACGCACACACATGCTTACTGTTATACTTGTGTGTATATGGGGAGATATATATATATATACACACACATAGGTATGAGACTGTGTGTATATATATATACTCGTATACCTACCCTTGGATGATGAGAATAGTGGATGATATTTGGAGATGAGTCGATGAGATTGGGCATGATGCCATGAGATCGGTGATATGATGTGGTTCGTATTTTGAGATACGACATGAGATTTTAGCGGGCCTTTGGACGGGTGATTTACACACGCATATATATATATAGATGGTATCAGTTATACTAGACTTAGATCAGTACCCGAGATCATGAGAGATGATGATAAGGATACCAGATAATTGATGAGATAAATGTGAGATTAGACCCGTACCCAGATTTGGGATGCCGTACGACGGAATTACGTATGAGCTTTATATTGATGATTGATCCGCACTCTTGACTCGAGGATGTCATGTTGTATATTGTATCGTATGTGATACTATTGAGGCGAGATCACCGACTATTATATTTATATATATATCGACTCAGATTTAGGTGGTTTCCATACCCTTGGATTGGCTTGTTAGTTAGATCTGTAGTTCACTTAGTAGATGTTAGACTAGACCCGAGTCATACCTATTTCAAAACTAACCAATCGTGAGTATTTTTAAGACAGGTCAAGGGATTCTACGGATATTTTCAAAAGACGAATCTTTTCTTAAAAACATCATAGCCCTTATTTTTCTAAACTCCATGATTCGTGTTATTTCAAATGGCAAAACTGTATGATGTATATATGTATTGTTGTAGATTCTTCACTGTTGTGTTTATCATTCTTTTTCCGCATATCCTTGCTGTTCGCATCGCATGCATGTTTAAATGTGTTCATTGTTATATTAAACATATGCTGTCAAGACACCAGCACCATTATCGATGATGCGTATGTTCCACGTACACCTGCTTGCCGGCTCACACACTTCATCATCGATAATTGCCATATCACTATACAGTAGGATTGTTGCATCAGGATATGACATACATATTGTACACTCATACTTGCGTACACACATAGTGTACGCCCATACTTGCATACATACGTATTTGCACATACATAGACGATTCTGGCTTGATTTAGGATATTTGAGGAACCGCAAGATATATTTTAAAACTGGATTCATTTAAAAAGAGCGGTTTTCCCCTCGATGTGTGCATACTACTTTTTTATGTTGCATGATATACGGATATGCTTACATTTCTATCATATGTCGTATACATCATGCTTTATGATTTTACGCATTGAGATATGCTGTTTTCATGAGATTTCTGGATTTGAGAACCGTGGCGATTTCAAAAGAAAGCATGTACTGTTTTAAAAACCCGGTTTCTCTTGATATGATATTTCAGTGCGTCCACTATGTGTTTTCTCGGTTCTGAGAGCGACATGTGAAACCCGATTCGAGGAGGCGGATGAGGCCGATTGCGGGTACATGGTGGACCCGGTATGGTACCCCGGGGCGAGAGAGAGATTTCGTGTGGATGACGACAAGCCTGCTAGAGGGACCACTACCTACCGGTGATTGTATTTGGGCTCGGCGGATATCCGGAGGATATCGACCAGAGTCGAGAGATAATATGGGCTGATCCGGACTGATGGAGCCCGTGGGCCGATCCGGACTGACGGTGCCCGATATATGAGGATTTACCTGCCTATGCTGGGCACGGATTTCATGATGTTTTCGAGTGTCGATGCTGGACACTCCGGTTCCATGATTTTGATGTGTCGCGAGGGACACACGTTGATTTACATCCTCATACCTCCATGCATATGCTTTATGATATTTACATGCATGATGTTTTGTGTCATTGGGTGACACGTGGACGAGATCCACATACATACATACATTGATTAGATAGTTGGATGATATCCACATACTCATAGACTTCAGGATATAGTTGACACTGATTACATTGATTATACCTCATATTTATGATATGTTGCTACCTGAGGCACTGGCACGAGCACTTGGTACTACACTTATGTATAGATGTTTACCCTTGCCACCTTATCATGCTTCAGACTTATTCATATTGAGGATATATATTACTGATCGTATTGACCTAGAATTGAGTCATACATACGATTTCTGCTCTGTGATGTTTTCTATTCACGAGTTGGCAACACCCCCCCGTTGTGCCACAGTTCTTGCAAGTTTTTCCATACAGGTTTCATTGCGGCTTTCTGGCACACTGCTTCCTTTCTGGGTGATTGCTTTGGTAGGTGGGTTCACTCGCATCGTGACCGCCATTGTACTTATTTATTTTCAGTTGTATATAGTAAATTCCATCAACCAGACTTGTATATTTATATTCAGACTTAGGAAACCAATTGTGTATTATTTCGACCTTAGAGTCGCGCGTTGTAGTATTATGGTTTTCATGATCATTTTGAGTTTCCTTTTGAGTTTTGATTCTCGCCCTTCGACGTTGTATATTATATTGCTTGCGTGGTTGTGACCGTCGTTTGACGAAGAGCTAGCTCCCGCTTGGGGATGCCTTTATCATTATGCATATATTGTTCTTGTTGTACCCCGTTTGGGGCCAGTATTTACAAAGAAAACTCTGCCGAAATTTTCAGAAAAGACTCAGGATTTTTAAAATACATATTCGGCTTACGTATTTAAAAACCTTGTTTTTAAAACATGTTTTCTTCACTTCTTTAAAACTAGTTTTCCTTCATTTATTATTTAAGATGGTTTTAGATTTCTGGGCTTTCGGCTTACTTGAATTAGATGAGGTCCTATAGACTTTATATGATTCAAGGGCCAGTCACGTGTTATTTCGGGTCGTGACATGTAATATTATGGATTGTACTTGAATCGTATTCAAGTCAGATTATATTGAGACACAGTCTGATTCAGGCAATTAGAAAAGAACTTGAAGTCCTGAATTAGGTTTCTGGTGTTATCGGTAACCGCTGCACATGGGCGGCAGGATTTGTGTCTTTTTCAAAGACGATTACCGTGTTGATAAAACCGTTTGTTAAGTTGTTTACCTTAAATAGGCAAGCACTCACTTCTCCGGCTCCCTGAGGCTCAAGAGATTGGTCCTGCATAAACCTATGTTTACTAGGGTCCTTAGGGTAATTTAGAGAACTTGAGAGGGTTTTATGTAAAAATAGTTTGTATAATTTTCAAAATACACCTCAAGTATTTTAATTATCGTCTTTAGAGTTGTCATAGATGTAGATTTTATATATGTGACATTTCTAGTGAAAATAACCTATTTTCCATAATATAGGGTATTTATTTGTAATATTGAACTTGTATGGAATTTCATGATATTTTCATGTAAAGTGATTCTTTAGATTTAAAAAAGTTGTAATATTTATATGATATAAAAAATTAGATATTTTGATGATACATACATACATACATACATATATGTATATATAATTTTAATATATTATATTTCTAGAAATATCATTTTCTTAAGATATTTGTATTTTTAAATCTCTCGAGACCGAATGCTCCTTGCGGAGGTCTGCATCTCGCACGACTAAGCCCGAGGATGTGCGATAATCCGCACTATCCCGAACGGGTTCCCCAAATGGGTTGCAGCGGCGCTTTGCGAAGATTTGTGTAAAATACGTAATCTTGTGAAAATAGTTTTTATAAGTTAAAGGTGGATTTATGTAAAACGGTATTTCCCGAATCTATATTTCCCAAAAGGTATTATGATATGTTTCATATAAGTGTTGTGAAGAGGTAGGTCATTACCTCGTGATCTATCTAAAGGTATAGCAAGATTTATGATGTTTTAAAGTCGAAACTAAACTACATGGTATTTTACTGAAAAAGTACGATAAAAATTGCAATATGAAATATTTTGCTATGGAACTTGTTCATGATGTTTTGTTAATGATTAATAGTCAAGATGTAAGAGTTTGGTTTGGTTGTATTTGAGGAAAGTTGCACTTTTTAAAGAAAACCGAATCGGAAGTCGGATTAACTCCGCTTCCGTCGGGTTTTAGTTTTACAAATTTTTAGAATCTAATAGAGAAGGGAGAGGAGGGAATTACTGGATTTGAGGTTAGAGATGAGGAAGAGGAGGAAGTAGGAGTTGCCGGTGCGTCGTTTCGTCGCCGGGAACTCCTAGAGTCGTCGTCGGAATTTCGCCGGAGCTTCGCCCTTCGCTAACTCCACTTGTACACAAAATTTCTAGAGAGTTTTCTTGAGAGTTTGGATAGAATTTGTAAGTGAGGTGTGTGTGTTTAGGGGTGGTATTTATAAGGTAAAACTAGGGTTTAGGGTAGATGAAAAGTTGTATTGAAAAATGGTATGAAAATTGTATTAAAAATTGGTTTAATTGAATTTTATTAGGCTATGTTAATGTGCAGGTGAAATAAAGTGTACAAGGGTTTCAAGAATAACAAGAGGCACAAGTTCACAGAAGAGACCAACCCGATCCAAGCTGAATCGGCCGACGGCGGCGGCCGAGTCGACCCCTCCTTTGCTGCCACGTGTCCAGTGTCTCTTGGTTGTTCTCTTGGGTTAGTTTGTTTTATATGTGAATTTTGGTTTTACGTGTTGAGCACGTGTAGACTCTTGGGATTTTAAAATTTTAAAAAGAAATCAATATTAAAAATAATGTGAGCGATGGGATTTGAACTCTAGTGCTTTGGTTCAGCAGTGCAAGGTCTTACCAATGAGCTACAAGCTCCTTCTTGCTATTAAAAATCAAAACAAATTTATAACTTGTGCTCAGGCAAAAGTACCCCTTTCTGTATTTTTTGAAAAATTATACAGAAAGTTTAGGGTTGTTACAACCAGTGTCAGCTCAGTAATTACAGATTACAGGTGTTCGTGATTAAATACTAGAAACAAACTCAATATCATGGATATAGAGTTTGGGAGTCGACACTGCAAACATAACAGAAAACCGACCGATATCCAAAGAGCTTTTGCAAAATAAACATGTGCACACAATTTTGGCCCAACACATACAAGTGTGCACATGACTCTTTGATGGCTTAGACCATGGTGGGGCAGCCTTGGCACACACAAATGATGAATTGTGCAACTAGTGAGCACATGTGAGTGTGATGGTTAATAAATGCAAAAAATTGTGATGTGAGTTAAAGGTTTGATTTCCCTCCAAAACTACTGGGTACAATACAAGCTTCTACAAAGAAAACAATCAGCACCAGGATGTTATTGGAGTTGACACAAGTCCACACAACCAACACGAGCCCATGTGCTCGGATTTTGGCCGGCCACACCCTCAATGAATTCGAGCTCGCTGGCCCCTTGCCCTATTTGTCCCCATATTTTCTCTGTCCCTCCCTTGCAGTCACATCACCTGATTTTTATTACTTGTTTAATCTTTTTTGGTGCCTTTAAAAGCCAGATTAGTGAGCAAGAGAAGGGCTCTCTCATATATTCTCATATACCATGTAATATATACCTATTTTCCATTTTAGTTTGTTTTTGGTTTAGGCTTGAGAGTGAGTGGGCTTTAACTTGGTCTCTTCTTCTTCTTCCTTCTTGAAGCTTTCTCTTGAGAGCTTCATTATGGAGGTTGAACAAGTTACCAATGATTTTTACCTCAACTTCAAGTGTTAATAATATTGCTTTTGTTATTTGCATTGTTTACTTGCTTCTTGTTCTTATTTGCTTTTCTTTTTATCATGCTTAACTAATATCTTTGGTTGTGGTAATGGTAAGGGAGTGAGATGAAAGACTTTGCCTCCTCCTCCTCTTGTTAATGTTTAATGTGCTTTAATATGATTATAAACTTAGTATTGCAACTTGGATGGGTTGATGTGGTATGTTGATTTCATGGTTACTTTGTAACCTCATCACATACCATATTCTCCTCACAAACCCCATCTTGTAAGCCTAAGGTTAGAATCAATTTGGTGTTAAGTTTTCTAAGCTTGGATGTGGTATTTTTTTATTAAATGACTTGACAAATCTCTTTGTTTCATATACCATATACCATCACAAACACTTAGCACACTTAACACTGAAATCATTTGCTCTCACTCATTAATTGTGTTTTTGATGTTGTGGTAAGCTTGCTAAACTTGTGCTTAGTGTTGATACCCCAAGCTTGGATATACAAACGGTAAGTGGACAAAACGGATAACTCATGATCAAGGGAGTATCGAAGGAATCATCGCAATTCGACCTTCCAAGCCAAAACCACAACCACTTCCTTCTTATCTTCTTTGCTTGCTTTTCTTGTTTTCGTATTCTTTCTATTCTTTGTGACATAACCAACCATTCGTTATTTGATGAACCTTAAACAACAAGATCTAAGACACAATTCCCTGCGGATCGACCCGTACCTGTCGGCTTGCTACAACGCGCCGTGCACTTGCGGTTTATAAATTTTAAAACGAAAACGATCTCGCGTGCACATTCCATTTCCTTAAAATCATATCCGTTTCCAAAACATACGCGTTTGCCTGCCCAGGTGAATTCCCCATAACCATCCTTAGGCTAAATGGTTTTCTTCCTTCACTACCGTTCGGCACCAGCCTATGGTTTGAAAGAAGACTATCCAATAAGCGTAATAGGTGTACTCTCCTAATCCTAGGAGTACTCGCAACCTTAGAGATGGTAAAGATAAAAAACAACTGAATAAACTGTCACGACCCGAAGGTACGGAACGTGACCGGCACTTAGATTACAAAACGTCTAAAGGCATAACGTAATCTAAGTAAACCGAAACCCAAAAATCTAAACCATTTAAAAGAAGAAGTGAAGGAAAACATGTTTAAAAGCAACATCAATTTTCTCAAAAATTTCGGCAGAGTCTCCTTTGTAAAAACTGGCCCCAAATGGGTACAAGCAAGAATATATACATAAGCAACAATAAAAAGGCATCCCAAGCGGGAGCTAGCTCTACGCCAAATGGCGGAAACAACCACACAATGCACTATAATATACAACGCCGAAGGGCGAGGCTCAAAACTCAAAAGAAAACCAAATCCACCAGAAAACCATAATAATACAAGCACGACTCTAAGGTCGAAATAAAAACAACCGGTCTTCTAAATCTATCAAGTAATACAAGTCTGGTTGATGGAGCTTACTAGATACAAATGAAATAATAAAAGTACAACGGCGGTCCTGATACAAGTGAACCAACCTACCAAGAAAATCACCCTGAATGAAATGATGTGCCAGCAAGCTGCTAAGGAAACCTGTACATTGAAACCTGTAAGAAAATTTGGCATAACGGGAATGAGTTGCCAACTCATGAGTAGAAGACATCTGCGAGTAGAAATCGTATGCACGACGCTCTCCTAGGTCATAATAATATACTTAACATGACACTAGTCATCTAGTAGTGGCAGGGTAATAATCTATGCGTAAGTGCAATACTCAGTGCTCGTGTCAGTGCATCATGTAATAACATGTCATGGGTATGAGTATGCATGCATCATGAATGTAAAATAATCAATCATGAAATCTGGATATATCTGTATAAGAAATCTTTAACTTTTATCATAGTAAAATTTTATGGTATTCTAAAACATCATCAATGAAATCAATGAAAATCCGTGTCAAGTATCGACACAAAATATGTAAATCTCAAAGTCTCAATACCTCATAGTCTCAATATCTCGGGCTCCGTCAGTCCGGATCAGCCCATATCATCAAATCATATGACAACGGTCGGTATCCTTCAGATATCCGCCGCGCCAGACATCACCGGTAGGTAGTCTTCCCCTACCAGGCTCATCATCTACAACTCGAGCTTCTTGCCCCGGGATACCATACTGGGCCCACCATGTACCCGAGACGGTTCATCCACTCCTCGAATCGGGTCTCGAAATCCAACAGAAAACATGAAATCTCATGGTGGACGACACATACATCACGAGAAAACCGTAACTTGTATTTTAAAATGAGAGGGAGAAAGAGAGAAGTTTTATTTATATATATTCTTGCGGTTTTCCCCAAAATCCAGAAATCTCATAGAAATCCAAAATCCCAAAATCACGAGTAAGTAAATAACGAGTATCGACATAAGCCCCACAATACTGCATGATAATATGAAAATGTGAATGCATGAAGTGTCTAAGTAATAAATGTAATGTCTAAACTAGCACATGAGAGTAATCACACAATATTATATTGGACTAGAATTTAGCTGATTATATCAATAAAAAGATAATATGTTCTAAAGTGTACGTGACATGGCAATTACTGATGATGATGTGTGTGAGATGGCAAATAAGTGTACGTGGAACATGCGCATCATCGGTAATGGTGCTGGTATCCTATCAGGCAGAGTTTCATATTAGCTAAAGAAACATATGTATGAATATGCAATGCGATGAATACAACATGAATATAACGGTGAATGTGTAGTAAACGCACAACTAGAAAATACATACTAATTACGAGTCATATAGTTTGTTGTTTGAAAAAGCACGATTCATTAGTTTTGAAAATAAGTATGACTCGAGCGTAAATTAAGATCGACCTAACCAACTAAGGAACTAACTAAAGACACTAGTCGGAAGGTAAGAAGAATCCTCCTAAAGTCTGAGTCGATATCTCAAGTAGTCGGCAATCCAGCCTCAATAGCGTCACGTACGTAGTACGACTTTCTCAAGTCAAGAGTGCGGATCAATCATCACATCTATGCCTCGTACGGTAAAATCCATCGTACAGCTTCCCAAATTCGGGGTACGGGTCAACTATCAGATATATACATCATCGTTCGTATAGTATCATCATCAAACAATATCATGATCAAGGGTACTGTACTATAATCACATACGTCCCAATATCATCAAACATATATCATCGTCTGTGTAAATATACATCGTCAAATGATCTACTAAAATGTCATGTCATATATCATATCGTGATTAAGTCACATATTACAATCCGGGTTCTATTCTAGAGTCTCATTCGTTTCAATGTCATTTACACATATCATCGTTTATATATATCTCCTTACCTAACGATCCTCTAATATCGTAATACATTTCATATCATATCTCGGTCATATATCCAATATCTCACGGCATCATGCCCAATCTTATCGACTCATCCCCAAGTATCATATAATACCCTCATATCACATGTATATATATATTATATATATATATATATATATATACCTACACACGTTCCTATATACATATATATATACACACACACACACACACACATATACACCAAGTCAAGTTTATGTGTGTGCGTGTGTGTGTGTCTACAAGAAACCTACGAATTCCCTCCAAGGGAATCATCCTCTAGTTAAGTCTTTCTAAATCAGTCTAGTTCAGCCTAAAGTCTTCAATAGGACCCTACTCGCCAAGAACCTAAGGTCACGTCCGACTTCCTAATAACATTACGTAATATCCTTATTCTACGTTTGCGGAGGTGTTATACGCCATCCACCCGACTTCCCCCGTAGATATACATCTACTCACCTGGTCCTTGTCTGCCGAAGTCGATACCTCCATCCTCCTCTTCATCGTCCGAAGTCCACTTGAGGGGTACCTATACGTAAACACATATAATATCGTAAACCGAAATAGCGAATAAAAACCAAAACAGCACATGAAACGCGCATAGGTTAAAACATATGACCCGCTCATGCAAAATTACCATATAACCCCCGACAACGGCGTACAAACGCCGATTAATCGAGACAAACCCAAACACACCAATCGTGGTTTCACAAATCACTAATTATAATATGAAATAGATTGTAACTCATCAAAACCTCAAAATAAATCAAATCGATTTATTTCCGAAAACCTAGAAAGCATCAAATAACCGTTTTAATTCGAAACATGATGTTTTAACAAAACTAGAGGCCATAATATTCACTAAATATCATAAGTTGATCATAAAAACCATTACTTAAATTTAGTCTCGTCAATTTCCATTAAACCCAAAATTCTAGTTTGCAAAAATATCAAATTTTAACACTTTTTAAAGCAAAATTCACAATTCAACAACTAAGCTAGATTTTGCATATTTTAAATCGTTAAACCACTCATGGAAACCTTAATGATGTGCTAAAAACCTTAACTAGATTTTAATCCCACATTTTAAATTAATTTCTAAAAACCTAGTTAGCAAAATAGCATAATTATCACAATTTTTAAACTAACAATTAGCAACTAGTAACCAAATTAGGTTTTGCATTCAATTAACATATTAATCTCCTCATTAAAACAATGAATAATTGATAAAAATTCTCACTAGAATTTTATCTCACATATATACATATTCTACAAAAACCTAGTTTGCATAATTTTTCCTAGTTTTAACAATTTTAAAGTAACACCTAACAATTTAACAATTAGATTAGTTTTTTCATGTCTCAACATGGTAAACTACACCTTGTAAATATAATTGAGTGATCAAACCCTAACCTAATTTAAAACCCCTTCTCTTGAAAATTTAAATCTTGAAATTAAAACCATAATTAAACACCTAATTAGCTTAAATTAAAGTAATTATCCAACAATTAAGCTATAGGTTAAGATTTATACCTCACAACATAATGTCTAGCATGCTCACATAGTCCCAAATGGCTCTCTTTCCTCAAGAATCCAAGCTAGAATGAGCAAAGAATAATGGGTAGGAATTAAATTAGAAATTTGTGGGTTTTTATTTAGATTTTTGATGAATTTTTGGATGATTTTAGAAGCAAAGTGAAGTGGGGAGAAAATGGGGGCTGCCTAAGGTGGTTTCGGCCATGAGGGAGAGAGTGAGGGGAGAGAGAAAAAGAGTGTAGAACCGTGGAAAAACTTTAGTCTTTTCAATAATTTATTTAATTTTCTTTTCTAAACCAATCCTAGAAAATTCTAGAACCGTGGAAAAATTTGAGAAAGAATTTTGCATGTTACACACTTGTTTTAAATTGTCACGGTTCACTTTGTAAAATTAACCCATTTCTAATTTGCACTAATTTAATGTATAATTAAAACTTATGTTAATATTTGAATTTAATTAATTACGGAAAATATTTTAGTAAAATAATAATTTATAAGTCACTAAATAAACACCATTTACTAGTAATTACATAGTTAAAATAGGCGTATTTAAATTTATATTGAAAAATAACTATAGTTGAGTTTTACGGAAAATACGGTTTATTTTACCGATTATCAGAAAATTTACCTAAAGGGTTTTATTTATTTAATTATTTATTTATTTATTATTATTATTTTAAAACGTTACATAAACCTTATTCTATTTCTCCTGAACCAGAATTCATTCTCGAACTAGAACAAGTTCCTTCGAGTTCATATATAACTATACGATGGATTATCCAATAAAAGAGGATCTTCGTAGTGATACGGGACGTTCTGGAGAAATACAAAGGTGAAGTAGGAGTGGCGATGATATACACGGTTTCTTCATGAATGGTAGCAGTCGCAATTTACTTTGCCATCTTTCTAATTCCTTTATTTGTCTTTACTTATTATCTTCTGTACACCACACTTAGGCCAATTGGTTTTCTTTCTTCCCTACCTTTCGACACCTGCATATGGTTTGGAAGAAGACTATCCAATAAGCGCAATAGGTGTACCCTCTCCTAATCCTAGGAGCCCTTACAACCTAAGAGAAGGTAAAAGGAAAATATAACTGAATAGTCTTATTCAATTCATCCAGAACCGGAAACCATTCTCGAATCTGAAACAAGTTTCTTCGAGTTCGTATGTAACTATGAGATGGTCATATCCAATAAATGTGGATCTTCGTAGTGATACGGAATGTTCCGGAGAAAAGCAAATGGTAAAAGTGTAGGGTTCCTAGGCATCCTAATTAAGTCTCACAAGGCATCGAACATGCCGAATTTAAAAATATGGTGCCGAGAAACCCTAGTTAACGGATCGTTGCTAGAATTCTAGGCGAAAAACAAAGCTAGTTAACTATTTAACTATAGGTTAAGATGCTACAACCTTTGTAGATCCGGATTTCCGCCTCCTTAGCTCCATGTGGTCATGCCCTCGCTGTCCATCATGAATCCTCGACTCGATCATCGGCTTCATCGGGAAAACAAGCGGAATAGGTCGTCGGCTTTGTGTCAAAGACGATCTACCTCGAGGCTTCGCAAGTTCAAACTCTGACTTCACAAACTTGTGAAACTTGTGAAGTAAACACCCAAAACAACTTGGCAAGAGGTAGAGGGTGAAGAAATAGGAGGTGGGTTCTCTTTAGAATTGGATTTATCTCACTTTAGCTCAAGTTGCCATTGATGCACCTTGAGCTTTTCTTGAAGAAGAAGATGGAGCTCAAGAAAATATATGATAAGTGTTATGATAAAAATAAATTTAAATCAATACTTATCATATTTAAACCAAGGTTAAGTGTAGAGAATAAACCATGGTCATTTGGAGAGTTAGGGTTAAGCATGAGGACAAGAATGGTTGCATAAAGTCAAGGCTTCATGAAGCTTCAACATAAAACAAACTTAGCCACCATTCTTATCATAACTCATTTCTAAATAAATAATAAAATAAATAAATGATAAAGCAAAACCCTAATGACCCAATTAACCATGGTTTAATTCTATGCATTTAACCAAATGATCAAGTATCATCAAACATGATACAAAGATGTCCACTAAAGTATATCACATATACAACATGTACATCAAGTGAGAGTAATCCGTTTAAAGTGAACCAATACTAGTTAATGTAAAGCAATATATCAAATATATAATTATACATTAAATCATTAAATCAACACTTGATTCAATGATCCGGTTATATCGCATACAACCGACAAGTATCTAATGTATCGATTTATCGAATCAATGATTCGATAACTAGGTCATATCGAATATAACCAATCGAAACATATATCGCGAGAATGAAATGCGGTATCACATACACGCATTATTCTCGGTCCTGCACATATCTCATATGCGCTCCTATTTCGTTTCGCTTGACCCAGGAAACCTCTGTGTAGGACTCTAAAGACTCGTCAATACGCTGGTAGCAGATGATGATCATATCAAGCACCCACAAGCCGCAAGCGGTCTGCTAAACGTAACGGCCACCCGGGTATTGAGCGATCAGAAGATCGACGAGCTAGCCCGCTCACACTCCTGCGAATCCGACCAGTAACACTTACCGTACAGTCCGGTCTCTTCGTCTGATACGTCGCATATCAAGTCTAGGGGTGGTAAACGTCAGACCCCAATAACCCGATAAGTCGTGCCAATGTGAGGCTCGTAACGGGTCGAGAAACTACTGGTAACACTTACCAGCAAATCTCTGAGCAGCCCTGGCCAGGGACTTCCCTGTTACGGCCAATCGAGCACAGCGCAACATCAACCCCCAATACCGGGAGAGACGAAACCCCTCCTATCGCTCATTGCCTCCATGTGACTCGGGACTGTGCCCAAAGACCACCGTTTTGCACGCCCTCATGGATGTGGTAAGGTGGAGATCAAAGCACAGTGGGAATCACACAAGACTCTATGACGATCTCGGGTCTACAGACTAACCTGTACAAGTGTCACCTGAGAACTGCCATCTGACGTGAGGTATAATACCATCTGGGAGTTCTCGGCGAGTCCGTCCAGTGTACCCAGTCTCCACTGAGCACCCACATACCATCTCTGATGTCAAACACCAATGGATATGGGATCATCCATCGCCCATCACATGGGTCGAGAAGCGTATACGCTAGTCTACTCTGGTATATCGATGCCCCGTCTCGATACACCCACGACTAGGGACCTTGAAGGAGGTACTTATGGACTACCATGTCCCCACTAGTATGATCTGCATCATAGTCCAGGTAGTCAAGTACACATCCTAAGGGCTTTACCAACATGTAACTTTAAAACAGTATAAAGAGACTAGTGTACATGTTAAGATAAAGAGTAACCAGATAGCATACTATCATATCGAGCAAGAAAGTCATCTCTATATATGTCCAAGCATCCAATATAATATACATCATTTGTACAATACTGGCCTCTAGGGCATACATACAACTAACAATCTCCCACTTGCACTAGGGCCAGCTGCTGTAGTATCGCATACCGAGCATCCCGAAGAGTCTCTCAAACTGTATCTGGGGAATGGCCTTCGTGAGTGGATCCGCGGTGTTGTTCTTCGTGTCAACCCTCCTGACCTCGATCTCCCGGCGATCAACTATCTCCCGGATCAGGTGATACCGCCTCAGAATATGCCTGGATCGCTGATGGGACCTGGGTTCCTTGGCTAAAGCCACCGCTCCATTGTTATCGCAATACAAAGGTATTGGACGCTCAATGGATGGAACCACTCCAAGTTCAGAAATGAACTTCTTGATCCAGACAGCCTCTTTGGCAGCATCGTTGGCAGCGATGTATTCAACCTCCATCGTCGAGTCTGCCACGGTTTCCTGCTTGGAACTCTTCCAGCTAACCGCCCCTCCGTAAAGGGTAAAGACAAAGCCCGACTGCGACTTAGAGTCGTCCTTATCACTCTGGAAGCTCGAATCGGTAAAGGACTCCACTTGGAGTTCTCCGTTACCATACACCAAGAACATATCTCTAGTCCTTCGCAAGTACTTGAGAATGCTCTTCACAGCTGTCCAGTGACTCTCTCCAGGATCAGCTTGATACCTGCTCACTATACTTAGTGAGTATGCAACATCGGGTCTAGTACATAGCATCGCATACATGATAGAGCCTACTGCCGAAGCATAGGGTATCCCTTGCATGCGAGCTCTCTCCAAATCAGTCTTAGGAGACATCTCTTTGGAGAGAGTGACTCCAGAGATCGTGGGCAAGTTCCCACGCTTGGACTCTTCCATACTAAACCTCTTTAGTATGGTGTCAATGTACCTGGATTGGGACAATCCCAAAATCCGTTTGGATCTATCTCTATAGATCCTAATTCCCAATATGCAGGAGGCATCACCAAGATCTTTCATTGAGAATCTTTGTGATAAGAAGAGCTTGACCGCTTGCAGCATAGGAATATCATTTCCTATCAAGAGTATGTCGTCCACGTACAATACGAGGAAGACAACCTTACTCTCTGCCACCTTCTTGTAGATACAAGGTTCATCTGGATTTTTGACGAAATCAAACTCTTTGATAACGACGTCAAAGCAGATGTTCCAACTCCGCGATGCTTGCTTTAATCCATAAATGGATTTAAGCAACTTGCACACCTTCCCGCTGCTCCCACTGTCTACGAAGCCCTCTGGCTGAGTCATGTACACGCACTCTTCTAAATCACCATTTAGAAAGGCGGTCTTAACATCCATTTGCCAGATTTCGTAGTTATGAAAGGCAGCAATGGCAAGCATGATTCGGATGGATTTAAGCATAGCCACTGGAGAAAAGGTTTCGTCATAGTCCACACCTGGTCTTTGACGAAAACCCTTTGCTACAAGTCTAGCTTTGAAAGTCTCCACTTTCCCATCTACACCAAGTTTCTTTTTGAAGATCCACTTGCTCCCAATGGGTTTTACCCCTTCAGGAGCAACTTCCAAAGTCCATACTTTGTTGGTGTACATGGATTCCATCTCGGACCGCATAGCATCCAGCCATTTCACTGAGTCCCTACTCGTGATGGCCTGCTCGAAGCTAGTTGGGTCATCATCCTCCATGATGCAATCCTCGCTCCCACCGTCCATGAGAAAACCATAGTATCTCTCAGGTTGGCGAGGAACCCTACTAGATCGGCGGAGTGGCTGGGGTTCATCGGGAACTACGGAATCCTCTGGTTCCACCAGATCTTCTGTTGTAGCTTCTGCAGCTGGAACCTCTTCCAGTTCTACCTCATGACCACTAATCTCTTTTTCAAGAAATTCCTTTTCTAAAAAGGTGGCATGCCGAGAAACAAACACTCTTTGTTCCTCAGGGTGGTAGAAGATATACCCTCGCGAATGTTTGGGATATCCAATAAACTTACACAGAATAGACCTTGCCGCGAGTTTGTCCGGATTTTGCGTTTTTACATAGGCCGGACAACTCCATATCTTAACATAATTAAGACATGGTCTCTTTCCTTTCCATATCTCATATGGAGTGGTCGGCACGGTTTTGGTGGGAACCATATTCAATAGGTCTGCAGCTGTTTCCAGTGCATATCCCCAGAAGGAAATAGGTAACTCAGCTGTGCTCATCATAGAGCGCACCATATCTAATAGGGTGCGGTTCCTCCGTTCTGATACACCATTGTGCTGTGGTGTATATGGAGGAGTCAGCTGAGAGAGAATCCCATTCTCTTTTAGGAAGTCCAGGAATTCATTGCTTAAGTATTCTCCTCCTCAATCAGATCGAAGGATTTTAATACTTTTTCCGGTTTGGTTCTCAACTTCTTGTTTATATTCCCTAAATTTCTCAAAAGCTTCTGATTTGTGTTTCATCAGGAACACATACCCGAACCTAGAGAGATCGTCAGTGAATGTAATGAAGTATGAAGAACCATCTCTGGCATGTGTAGACATGGGACCGCATACATCACTATGTATCAGTCCCAAGAGTTCGGTAACTCTTTCTCCGTGTCCCGTAAACGGAGTCTTGGTCATCTTGCCTTTGAGACATGACTGGCAAGTGTCATAAGATGAAAATTCGAAAGGTTTCAAATATCCATCTTTATGCAACTTAGCCAGTCGTGTCGCATTGATGTGACCTAGTCTACAATGCCACAAGAAAGAATCGTTCAGTTCTGAACTCTTCCTCTTGTGTGTGTTTGTTATACTCAGAACTGTTGATTGGTTTAGAACATAAATGCCATTGCACAACGTACCTGATCCAACCAACTTTTGGTTATGGAAAATGTTCATAACATTGTCCTGTAATACAAAATTATATCCCTCTTTACTTAATAAAGAAACCGATATAATGTTGCATATTAGGTTCGGCATGTAATAGCATTCGTTCAGAACCAATGTATTACCAGTTGGTAATACAAGGTGATATTCCCCGACAGTCTTAGCTGCAACAATTGCACCATTTCCAACTCTAATGTCTTTATCACCTTCTCCAAGTTCTCTACCTTTCTTAAGCCCATGTAACTGATTACATATATGGGATCCTGACCCGGTATCCAATACCCAGGACGTAGAGCAAATGGAGAAACAGTTCTCAGTAACGAACACACCCGAAGAAAATGCATCAGCATGTACTTTCTTCATTCGGGTGGCATGGGAATCCTGGTATTCCCCTATATCCTGTTCATTTCTATAACTCTTATAAGAATGAACGGAACCAACGTTCCCCAGCACAGTATAACATGCGGGTTCGATCAATACATCCATATTATTATCTTTATTAAGGCATGAAATGGTCGCTACCTGGAGAGAGAGAGAAGAAAACACTTTAGCGTATGCTCGTGCAAGATCAGATTGGTTATTATCTTATCTAATCAGGATGGCTCCCACTGCTTTTTATCAAATCTTCCTCCAAACCCTAAAAGGAAAGACTAGCCGGGATTAATTACACACTATAAGTTTGCCAATCTTTCAGCCAGGCCAGTGTCGGTACTTTGAGGGAGGTCCCCCATGCTTTCGCACGAACCTAATTACTGTAAACCTCATTTTCCCAGAGGCGTAACCTCGTTAACACCTTTCTAGACACCTACTTGATCGGCTAATTGTAATGTGTAAAACTCTCCCAGGAGTAACTCTTACTCGCAGTGGGTATCGGGATCCAACTATCTCATAGAAGGTATGCAATCTTATTGCAAATTTCAACACTTGAAATTCCCGATAATCTTTTGCCCCTAGCGTCCTATGACCTTGACGCAGGCCAACAAACCATAGTGCGCTAGTCAAGTTCAACCCGTCATTTCCTGATTGAATTAAACCCACCCGTACGACCCTTGACGCAGGCCAACAAAGTCGCACGACTACCCTAATCCAATCTGCATCATATGCATAAGCAGATAAATACTAGTTAGCTACCGCACACTACGCCTTGACGCAGGCCAACAAACGTAGCATGAATACTAACTACTACTCATTTGAAATGACGGAGGGCTACGCCAGGTTTATCTGAAAACCTATTACATAATGAACTTGATATCGTTGTAGAATCAAATGAAGTTTTGAAATGGAGTGATTTTGAGGCTTTTCTAGTTTTGCTAAAGGGGTCACTCCCGGTGAAGGGATCGTCGGCCCTTTCCTCGTCGAATGAGGTGCGGGATATATCATATATATCACTGTGCAAAGCAGAAACTATAAAAGTAATCAAAAACAAACCGAGTGTGTAGCATCTGCCAGTTATTGCTAAAGGAGTCACTCCCGGTGAAGGGATCTCGGTCCTTTCCTCATCGAATAAGGTGCGGGGTATATCATATATACCGCTATGCAAAGCAAGAACTGTAGCTACCTGTTTTATTTAAAATCTGATTCTACAACATCTTAGGTTTCTTTTCTTTCATTAATCACATTAATGAAGTCCCATCATTTAAATACCTAAACATCACAGATAGATATGACGTACACTTATGCCATCCGCATTCGCCTCGATGTCCCCTCGTGCACCGTTAGGTTAGGTAACTAACGACAGAGCAGGGCAGGGCTAGCGCGGGTGTAAAACATAAGTAACGTCTATATAATATATCATATATACTATATCCATCACAGAACATCACATGATCACATCACAGATATCGCAGCAGAAGAATCATATGAAATATTGGATATACTAGGACGTCCGTGTTTTCAATACAAGCCAGTATAAAACACGGATTCCACGGTCGTGATGAATAGCCAATCCCACACCCCTAGACCCCTACGAGAGCGGCAAGCAACCCTGCCAATTCTAGGGTTAGGAGACCCGGACTCGACTCCTCGAGTTGGTCTCCCACTGGACCCCAGAACCCGGTTACTTGTGCTCCCCTCCTTGGGTCTATCCTAATGCGGAAAAGTAAATAATATACAAAAGGTGACATCTTCCGCTACCTGGAAGTGCCCCAAATAAAAGAATATTACATACAAGTTTTTACATGAATGAAAATGAAAAACACTCATCTCACATAAAAAACCCCGGCTATTCGAATACGACGATCCAATATAACATATCCAGCAACACATAACATCACATGTCATCAACGTAAGTAAGTATGCATACCCCAATTGTCGTTGATGTATAGCAACGAAACCGGCGATATGAACATACTACACTTACGGTCACAGAAAAGAAAGTGTAAAACTACAACAGTTGGAATCCGCAACTACTTTAGACATCGCATGCCTAACAGATATAAATCCCGCATTTTAGTCCCATCATCGAAAACTCTTTTCGATATCTTGTGAAACTAAACCGCTAGATTTATAACATTCTACCAGTTATCTCATAACTATTTGTGAATTCCAATTATTGTATCCATTTCCGGATAAATAGAATATATCAAACTTTCCGATCGAACATTCGAACACCCAAGTTTTCCCGACACCGATCAACACATGAAATAGGTTCAAAGACATTCACTTCATGCCTCAGTACCAACGGTCCAGCCGTAGAAGGGTCAAGCCAACGCCTCACATGTGGCACGCCGTACTGCCCCAAACCCGAAGGTTCAAAGGGCAGTTCAAGACGGTCACATAATCGAGTTAAGGTTTGTTGTCTTCTAGAGGGACCATCGCGTTACTTGCACTACTTCGAACGTCTTTTAACCACAGAAAAATCCAACACTTGGAATTTTTCCGGCAGGGGAAAAGTTGGGTATTTGTATCCGGTCAAACTTTTTAACATATTCTACAGTTATCTGGAAAAACACTTAGACAAAGTTTGATATTCCGATCGAATCGTCGATTCCCAATATAACCCCAGAGCACTCAACCCTTAAATCAATTTAAAAATACCCAGAAAACTCACCAGAATTTATCAGGTATTACTGTGCAGTGAAACATGGCTGACGTCACTATATGGCCGCGGAACGGCGGCAGAAGCCATGCTTCTGCCGCGCTTCCGCGGCTCATGGAACTGTTCATGGGAAACGTTTTACACAGTAATTCTTAGAATTCTTTGGTGAATTTTTTAAGCATTTTTAATATAAAAAATTCCCAGATTTCAGAAAATGTCCAGAGAGCTCTTGGGTATCGGGGTTTCGGGTTCGTTCGGACTTCAAATTCCGTCTAGACTTCGCCTAAGGCTCTAGCTAGGCTCTGATACCACTGTAGGGTTCCTAGGCATCCTAATTAAGTCTCACAAGGCATCGAACATGCCGAATTTAAAAATATGGTGCCGAGAAACCCTAGTTAACGGATCGTTGCTAGAATTCTAGGCGAAAAACAAAGCTAGTTAACTATTTAACTATAGGTTAAGATGCTACAACCTTTGTAGATCCGGATTTCCGCCTCCTTAGCTCCACGTGGTCATGCCCTCGCTGTCCATCATGAATCCTCGACTCGATCATCGGCTTCATCGGGAAAACAAGCGGAATAGGTCGTCGGCTTTGTGTCAAAGACGATCTACCTCGAGGCTTCGCAAGTTCAAACTCCGACTTCACAAACTTGTGAAACTTGTGAAGTAAACACCCAAAACAACTTGGCAAGAGGTAGAGGGTGAAGAAATAGGAGGTGGGTTCTCTTTAGAATTGGATTTATCTCACTTTAGCTCAAGTTGCCATTGATGCACCTTGAGCTTTTCTTGAAGAAGAAGATGGAGCTCAAGAAAATATATGATAAGTGTTATGATAAAAATAAATTTAAATCAATACTTATCATATCTAAACCAAGGTTAAGTGTAGAGAATAAACTATGGTCATTTGGAGAGTTAGGGTTAAGCATGAGGATAAGAATGGTTGCATAAAGTCAAGGCTTCATGAAGCTTCAACACAAAACAAACTTAGCCACCATTCTTATCATAACTCATTTCTAAATAAATAATCAAATAAATAAATGATAAAGCAAAACCCTAATGACCCAATTAACCATGGTTTAATTCTATGCATTTAACCAAATGATCAAGTATCATCAAACATGATACAAAGATGTGCACTAAAGTATATCACATATACAACATGTACATCAAGTGAGAGTAATCCGTTTAAAGTGAACCAATACTAGTTAATGTAAAGCAATATATCAAATATATAATTATACATTAAATCATTAAATCAACACTTGATTCAATGATCCGGTTATATCGCATACAACCGACTAGTATCTAATGTATCGATTTATCGAATCAATGATTCGATAACTAGGTCATATCGAATATAACCAATCGAAACATATATCGCGAGAATGAAATGCGGTATCACATACACGCATTATTCTCGGTCCTGCACATATCTCATATGCGCTCCTATTTCGTTTCGCTTGACCCAGGAAACCTCTGTGTAGGACTCTAAAGACTCGTCAATACGCCGGTAGCAGATGATGATCATATCAAGCACCCACAAGCCGCAAGCGGTCTGCTAAACGTAACGGCCACCCGGGTATTGAGCGATCAGAAGATCGACGAGCTAGCCCGCTCACACTCCTGCGAATCCGACCAGTAACACTTACCGTACAGTCCGGTCTCTTCGTCTGATACGTCGCATATCAAGTCTAGGGGTGGTAAACGTCAGACCCCAATAACCCGATAAGTCGTGCCAATGTGAGGCTCGTAACGGGTCGAGAAACTACTGGTAACACTTACCAGCAAATCTCTGATCAGCCCTGGCCAGGGACTTCCCTGTTACGGCCAATCGAGCACAGCGCAACATCAACCCCCAATACCGGGAGAGACGAAACCCCTCCTATCGCTCATTGCTTCCATGTGACTCGGGACTGTGCCCAAAGACCACCGTTTTGCACGCCCTCATGGATGTGGTAAGGTGGAGATCAAAGCACAGTGGGAATCACACAAGACTCTATGACGATCTCGGGTCTACAGACTAACCTGTACAAGTGTCACCTGAGAACTGCTATCTGACGTGAGGTATAATACCATCTGGGAGTTCTCGGCGAGTCCGTCCAGTGTACCCAGTCTCCACTGAGCACCCGCATACCATCTCTGATGTCAAACACCAATGGATATGGGATCATCCATCGCCCATCATATGGGTCGAGAAGCGTATACGCTAGTCTACTCTGGTATATCGATGTCCCGTCTCGATACACCCACGACTAGGGACCTTGAAGGAGGTACTTATGGACTACCATATCCCCACTAGTATGATCTGCATCATAGTCCAGGTAGTCAAGTACACATCCTAAGGGCTTTACCAACATGTAACTTTAAAACAGTATAAAGAGACTAGTGTACATGTTAAGATAAAGAGTAACCAGATAGCATACTATCATATCGAGCAAGAAAGTCATCTCTATATATGTCCAAGCATCCAATATAATATACATCATCTGTACAATACTGGCCTCTAGGGCATACATACAACTAACAAAAAGTAAGAGTGGCAATGAAGTATGCAACTCTTACAATTCAAAAGCCAGTGTGTTTTAAGAAGATTCGGTTAACTTGGCTACTGAGTTATAGTCTAGGGTCGTGCCATGGTTGCTACCAAAGAGAGAGAGAGAAAAGAAACACTCGACGTGCACTCTAACCTAGATCAGAATGGTTAATCACTTTATCTAATCAGGATGTCTCCCACTGTTTCCTCAAATTCTCCTCCAAACCTGAAAGAAGAATTAGTCGGGATCATCTAAAATCACCCGATGAGTAAACCAACTCATTAGTGGGAATCGGGATCCAACTATCATCGCATGATAATCTGATGGAATCCACTCAAGTTATCACACTCCAGAAGGTATGCGCATGCCTGGCAAGTTTCCTGTATGTTTGAAACTCCCTATGTGATTTTTAGCCCATGCTCTTATGACCTTGACGAAGGCCAACATATCATAAGTCACATATCAAGTTCTACCCTTCATTGTCCAGGTTAATTTGAACCCACCCGTACATACCCTTGACGAAGGCCAAAATAGTAGTACGACAGTACCAAACTAACACATCTATCTATGCAACAGAAAAGTAACAAATAGCTAGCATACATTATGCCTTGACGAAGGCCAACAAACATAGCATGAATACTAACTGCTACCCGTCTGGAATGACGGAGGGCTACGAATGGTTTTGGCAAAAAACCTTTAACGTAATGAACTGCAGGGCTCCGTAGGGCGGCAGCTGGGTTTTGGGAGGCATCGTCCATGCCAATTTCAAAAATTTGCCGTGCTATAGAACCCTAACCTAAAATCTTAACTAGAGATTTAGACGAAACAATAATGTAAACAACTTTACATCTAAGTGAATAAGGAATACAATCTTTGTAGACCGGTCCTTCACTTCTAAAACTCCGTGTAGTAGTCCCTTCGCTCTAAATAGTGAACACCCGAACTCTAATAAGGATTCACATGAAGAAATGAACTAGCTTGCTCGAAGTCTTCGAGGCTGAAGATGATCTATGTCGAGAAGACTCAAGCTCATGCTACCTCTTCACTAATGGTAGATTAGTGAAGCAAACACCCTAAACTAAATAGCTAATATAGTAGAGGATGATGAAGTAGGAATTGGGCTCACTTTAGATTAATTTTTCTCACAATATTTCTTCACCATTTTAAAAGCTAGAATGCTTTCTCATGAGGAAGAAGAAGATGCAGTGGAGATGAGAATGAAACTCATGAGGAGAGAATAGCAACCATGGGTAAGTTAGTATCATACACTAACTCATGTAGAGAATAAACCATGGCTAACAATAATGGTTAGGTTAATAAATATCTAATGTAAAACAAAGTTAGTGGACTAAGTCAATGGTTAGCAACAAGCTTCTCCAAGCTTCTAGCCATGACATAATTCCACCAATTTGTGATTTACTTTGATAAATAAAAACCCTAGGATTATCATAATCATGGTGTGAGTCTCATACACCCATGTTGTATGTGGCATCAAACATGACACAAATAAATGTATATTAATATATATCACATATATATTATATGCACACAAGTGAGAAAAAGAAATGTTTAGTGAGCAAATATTAGTTAATGTAAGTTAATATATCAAATATATAATTATATATTAAACTATTAAATCAACACTTGATTTAATAATCCGGCTATATCACATACAACCGACTAATATCAAATGTAACATCTTATCGAATCAACACTTAATTCGATAACCCAGCTATATCACATATAACCGACTGATATCACATATCGCGAGAATAGACTGTGATATCACATACGCGTATTAATCTCGGTCCCGCACATATCACATATGTGTTCCTACTTCGTTTCGCATGAACCAGGAAACCTCTGTGTAGGACTCTAAAGACTCGTCAATACGCCGGCAGTAGGTGATGTTCATATCAAACACCCACAATCTGCAAGCGGACTGCTAAACGTAACGGCCACCCGGGTATTGAGCGATCAGAAGATCAACAAGCAAGCCTACTCATACTCCTGCGAATCCAATCAGTAACACTACCGTACAGTCCGGTCTCTTCATCAGATATGTCGCATATCACAGCCTGGGGTGGTAAAATGTCAGACCCCAATAGCCTGATAAGTCATGCCGATGCATGGTCCATAATGGTTCGAGAAACTACTGATAACACTTACCAGTAGATCTCAGCAACCTTGGCCAGGGATTTCCTGTTATGGCCAATCGAGCATAGCGCAACATCAACCCCCAATACCGGGAGAGACGAATCCCCTCCTATCGCTCATTGCCTCCATGTGAATCGGGACTGTACCCAAAAACCACCGTTTTGCACAATCTCTTGAACGTGGTAAGGTGGAAATCAAAGCACAGTGGGAATCATACAAGACTCTATGACGATCTCGGGTCGACAGACTAACCTGTACCAGTGTCACCAGAAACTGCTATCTGACGATAGGTATAATACCATTTAAGAGTTCTCGGCGAGTCCGTCCAGTGTACCCAGTCTCCACTGAGCACCCGTATACTTTCTCTGATGTCAAACACCAATGGATGTGGAATCATCCATCGCCCATCATATGGGTCGAGAAGCGTATACGCTAGTCTACTCTGGAATATCGATGCCCTGTCTCAATACTCCCACGACTAGGAACTTTTGAAGGATGTACTTACCGACTAACCTGTCCCCACTAGTATGATCTGCATCATAATCCTGGTAGTCAAGTACTCATCCTAAGGGCTTTATCAACATGTAATAGAGAGACTATAAGTGTACATGTTAAGATAAAGAGCAACCAGATAGCATACTATCATATCGAGCAAGAAAGTCCTCCCTATATATGTCCAAGCATCCACTACAATATACATCACATGTACAGTAATGGCCTCTAGAGCATAAATATAACTAACAATCTTCCACTTGTACTAAGGCCATTTGTTGCAGTATCACATACTCAGCGTCCTATAGAAGTCTCTCTTGGGAAATGCCTTCGTGAGTGGATCCGCCGTGTTATCCATCACGTCAACTCTCCTAACCTTGATCCTTTGGAGATCAACCATCTCCTTGATCAGGTGATACTGTCCTCAGAATATGTCTGGATCACTGATGGGACTGGCGTCCCTAGGCTAAAGCCACAACTCCATTGTTGTTTCAATAACAGTTATTGGACGCTCAATGATAGGAACCTTGTTCATATCATGAACAAGAAATGTCCAGACAACCTCTTTGGTAGCATCGTTGGTAGCAATGTATTCAGCCTTTATCGTCTAGTATGTCATGATATTTAGTTTGGAACTCTTCCAATATACTTTCCCTCCACTGAGGGTAAAGACAAAGCCTGTGACTAACTTTCAGTCGTCCTTATCACAATGGGAGCTGGAATTGGTAAAGGACTCCCACTGGAGTTCACTGTTACCAAAACCCCAAAAACATTTCTTCAGTGCTTCTCAAGTACTTAAGAATTTCCTATACAGCTGCCCAGTGATTCTCCCATGATCCGATTGATTCCTGATCACTACAATTAGTGAGTTAGCTACATCTAGTTTGGTACATAACATCACATACATTATAGAGCCTACTGTCGAAGCATAGGATATCCCTTGTATGCAAGCTCTCTCCATATCAGTCTTGGAAGATATCTTTTTGGAAAGAGTGATTCCTCAGTAAGTGGGCGAACCGCCATACTTAGAATCTTCCATACTAAACCCCTTTAGTACGATATTAATGTACCTGGATTTGGGACACTCCTAACATCCACTTAGATCTATTATCATAGATCATAAACTACAAGATGTAGTAGGTAGCATCCAGATCTTCTATAGAGAATCCTTGTGATAAGAGGAGCTTGACCGAGGGTAGCATAGGAAACCATTTCCTATCAAGAGTATGTCATCTTCATTAATACATGGAGGACAACCTTACTCTCTACAACCTTCTTGTATATACAAAGTTCATCTACCTTTTTGATGAAGTCAAACTCTTTGACTGCCACATCAAAACAGATGTTCCAGCTCCGCGGTGCCTGCTTTTATCCTGATGGACTTAAGCATAGCTTTGAAAGTCTCAACCTTTTCTTTTACACCAATGATATTCTCAAGATCCATTTGCTCCCGATGGGTTTTACCTCTTTAGGTGCAACAATCAAAGTCATACTTTGTTGGTGTACATGGATTCCATCTTTGATTGCATAGCATCCAGCCATTTCACAAAGTCTCCACTTGTGATGGCCTGTCTGAAACTAGTTTGGCCATCATCTACCATGATGCAATCCTCGCTCCCACTGTCACCGAGAAGACCATAGTATCTCTCAAGTGGATGAGGAACCCTACCAGATTCGCGGAGTGGCTAAGCTTCATTGGAGACTATTGAATCCTTTAGTATCTCCAAATCATCAGCTGTTAGTTTTTCCAGATGGAACTCCTTCCAGTTCTACCTTTTTTATCACAAATTTCTTCACAAGAAATTCCTTTTCTAAAATGGTGGCATGCTGAGAAACAAAACACCTTTTGCTCCTCAGTTAGGTAGAAGATATGCCCTCGCAAATGTTTGGGATATCCTGACAAACTTATACAGAACTGACCTTGCCTCGAGTTTGTCCAGATTTTGCTTTTCAACATAGGCTGGACAACCCCATATCTTAACTCGTTTAAGACATGGTCTCTTCCCATTCTATATCTTATATGGAGTGGTAGGCTCTGATTTGGATGGAACCCCATTCAATAGGTATACAGCTTCTCAAGTGCATAACTCAAAAAGAAAATAAGTAACTCAGCAATACTCATCATAGAGCGCGCCATATCTCATAGGGTGCGATACCTCCGCCCCGATACACCGTTGTGCTATGGTGTATACGAAGGAGTAAGCTGAGAGAGAATCACATTCTCCTTTAAATAATCTAGGAACTCCATGCCCAAGTATTCTTCTCCTCGATCACATCGAAGGACTTTAATACTTCTACCCGTCTGGTTCTCAACTTCAAGCTTACATTCCTTGAATTTCTCAAAAGTTTCAGACTTGCGTTTCAATCTTGAGAGATGATCAGTGAATATAATGAAATACAAAGAACCAACCCTGGAATTTGTAGAAATAGGACCGTGTATATCACCATGTATTGGTCCCAAGAGTTCAGTAACTCTTTTTCTGTTTCCAGTAAACGGAGTATTGGTCATTTTGCCTTTGAGACAAGACTGGCAAGTATCATAAGATGAAAATTCGAACAGATTCTCATATTAATCCTTAGCTGGTCGTGTCGCATTGATATGACCTAGTCTACAATGCCACAAGAAGGATTCATTCATTTCTGAACTACTCCTCTTATGTGTGTTCTACATACTTTGAACTGTGCTTTGATTTAAAACTTATATGCCATTACATAACATGCCTGATCCAATCAACTCTTGATTCAGGAAAATGTTCACAATATTATCCTCCAATACAGAATTATATCCTTTTCTTTAACTTAATAAAGAATCTGACATAATGTTGTATATCAGGTTCGGTATCTAATAACATTTGTTCAGAATCAATGTATTTACCATTTAGCAATACAAGGTGATATTTGCCAACTGACTTGGCTGCAACAATTGCACCATTCTCTACACTATAGAACAATTACATATTCTCAGTTCTCTACCTGTCTGTAGCCCATGTAACAGATTACATTTGTGAGATCCTAATCCGGTATCTCATACCTAGGACGTAGAGGATACTGAGAAACAGTTCTTGGTAATGAACACACCCAAAGAATATGCATCAACATGCTTAATCCTCGATTGGGTGGCATGGGAATCCAGATATTACCCTATTTCCTGCTCGGACTTATAACAATTATAAGATAGAGCGGAACCAACGTTCCCTAACTCAGTATAATAAGCAGGTTCGGTCAATGCATCTATATTATTATCTTGATTAAGGCATGTTACGGTCGCTACCAGGAGAGAGAAAGAAGAAAACACTCTGCGTATACTCTTGCAAGATCAGATTGGTTATTATTTTATCTAATCAGGATGGCTCCCACTATTTTTATCAAATCTTCCTTCAAACCCTAAAAGGTAAGACTAGCCGAGATTAATTACACCCTACAAGTTCGCCAATCTTTCGGCCAGGCCAGTGTCGGTGCTTTGAGGGAGGTTCCCCGTACTTTCGCACAGACCTAATTAAAATAAACATCATTTTCCCAGGGGCGTAACCCCGTTAACACCTTTCTAGACACTTACTTGATCGTCTAATTGTAATGTATAAAACTCTCCCAGGAGTAACACTTACTCGCAGTAGGTATCAGGATCCAACTATCATAAAAGGTATGCAATCTCATTGCAAATTTCAACACTTGAAATTCTCGATAATATTTTACCCCTAACCTCCTATGACCTTGATGGAGGCCAACAAACCATAGGCTGCTAGTCAAGTTCAACCCATACATTTCATAATTGAATTAAACCCATCCGCACGACCCTTGACGGAGGCCAACAAAGTCGCACGACTACCCTAATCCAATCTCATCTTATGTTGCAGATGAGCACTAGTTAGCTACCGCACACTACGCCTTGACGGAGGCCAACAAACGTAGCACAAATACTAAGTAGTACTTATCTGAAACGACGGAGGGCTACGACAGGTTTTTAAGAAAACCCTTTGCGTAATGAACTTGATCTCGTTGTAGAATCGAGTGATTTTGAAAAGGAGTGTTTTTAAGGCTTTTACTAGTTTTGCTAAAGAGGTCACTCCCGGTGAAGGGATCTCGGCCCTTTCCTCATCGAATGAGGTGCTAGATATTTCACAAATACCACTATGCAAAGCAAAAAACTATAGAAGTAATCAAAACACAAACCGAGTGGGTTGTAGCATCTGCCACTTTCGCTAAAGAGGTCACTCCCGGTGAAAGGATCTCGGCTCTTTCCTTATCGAATAAGGTGCTGGATGTTCTACAAGGTATACCGCTATGCAAAGCAAGAACTAGAGCTACAAGTTTTTAAAACAAGATTCTGCAACATCTTTAGGTTTATTTTATTCATTAATCTCATTAATGAAGTCCCATCTAATTATGCTTCCTAAGCATCACAGAAGAAACGAAAGTATCAATATTTACTATAGATCATCATATATGATATAAGCATTCATCTTAACATATAAAGTGAACACATCACAGAATATCAGCAGCAAAAGAACACATATGAAATATTGGATATACTAGGAATTCCGTGTTTTATTTAAGCCAATAAAAATGCGGATTCCACGGTCGCGATGAATAGCCAAATCCACATCCCTAGACCCCTACGAGAGTGGCAAGCAACCCTACCAATTCTAGAGTTAGGAGACCCGGTCTCAACTCCTAGAGATGGTCTCCCACTGGACCCTAGAACTCGGTTACTTGTGCTCTCCTCCTTGGGTCTATCCTAATGCGGAAAAGTAAATAATATATATCAATCGTGACATCAACCTCAACCCGGAAGTGCCCCAATAAAAGAATATTACATACAAGTTTTTACATGAATGAAAATGAAAAACTCTCATCTCACATAAAAAAAACCCGACTATTCAAAACACGACGATCCAATATAACATATCACAGCAACACATAACATCATATGTCATCAACGTAAGTAAATATGCGTATCCCAATTTTCATTGACATATAGCAATGAAACCAGCGATACACAACATATTACCCTTACGGTCGCAGAAAATAAAGTGAAAAACTACAACAATTGGAATCCGCAACCACCTTAGACATCATAAACCCAATGTATCTTATACTTTGGATTTCATGCCTTACCAAATGAATTCCTTAGACATCACATGCCTAACAATTATATACCCCATATTTTAGTCTCGATATTGAAAACACTTTCCAATAAACAGTCGAGTAATTCAACAGGATTCTCGATAACCTATTCGAATGCTCGTTGGAAACTTTAGTAGACGGCCGCACCCCTGATACCATCGACGAAGTGCACTAAGGTGGAACACCGCGGCCTCGAGCACCCGAATGGATGATTTTAGCGACGGGGTTCTCCTACAGTCACTTGGTCGGGGCTATGGGGCATGGCTATCTAGTAAGGTTACCCGATGAGTATCCGCGTACACTACGTGATTGCGACGGACTTTTGATCCACATCAAAATTCCGTGGCAACCGATCAAATGAGACTAAATTACTAGATTTATAAAATTCAAACTAGTTATCGCATAACTAATTATGTGGATTCCAAATATTGTATCACAATCACAGATAGCTAGACGATGTTAAACTTTTCGATCGAATAAACAAACACCCAAAATTTCCCTAAGAGCTCAACACTTGTGCGGGGTTCAAAAAGTACCCAGAACATGCCACAACACCTATGAACCATCCGTAGAAGGTTCGACCCATGACTCACTCATGTCGTCATGGAACTGCCGCAAACCCTAGGGTATGACCGCGGTTCCGCGATCCAAAAAGTCAAGTTTGGGTATCATTCTTCTAGAGGGTCCATAGAATCGCTTGCATGATTTTCTGAAGATTTTAAACTTGGAAAAATCCAACTCTTGGAAAATTTCCAGCGAGGGAAAATATGGGTTATTGATATCCATTTGAACTTTTTAACGTTGTCTAAATAACCCGAATAGATGTTAGAATTATGACTATGAAGCACTCTGTATTGCCTTTGCACAAAGATAACATTGTTAGTTGTATATATGCCCTAGAGGCCATTGTTGTACATATGATGTATATTATAGTGGTATCTTGGATATATATAGAAAGGACTTTCTTGCTCGATATGATAGTATGCTATCTAGTTTCACTTTGTCTAAACATGTTGACTTGTATTAGTTTACTGTCTTGCTCTCACATGTTGATAAAGCCCTTAGGATATGTACTCGACTACTAGGACTATGATGCAGATCATACTAGTGGGGCCAAGGTAGTCCAAGAGTACATCCTATAACTGTTCCTAGTCGAGGGTGTATCAAGACAGGGCATGGATACACCAGAGTAGACTAGCGTATACACATCTTGACCCATATGATGAGCGATAAATGATCCCATATCCATCGGTGTTTGACATCAAAGATGGTGTACGGGTGATCAGCGGAGACTGGGTACACTGAACGGACTCGCCGAGAACTCCAAGATGGTATTATAACTATTGTCAGATAGCAGTTCTCTGGTGACACTGGTACAGGTTAGTCTGTAGACCCGAGATCGTCATAGAGTCTTGTGTGATTCCCACTGTGCTTTGATTTCCACCTTGCCACGTTCAAGAGAACGTGCAAAACGGTGGCTTTTAGGTACAGTCCTGAATCACATGGAGGCAATGAGCAATAGGAAGGGTTTCATCTCTCCCGGTATTGGGGGTTGATGTTGCGCTGTGTTCGATTGGTTATAACTGGAAGTCCCTGGCCAGGGCTGATATGGAGATCTACTGGTAAATGTTATCAGTAGTTTGTCGACCCGTTATGAGCCTCACATCGACACGACTTATCGGTTACTGAGGTCTATCGTTCACCACCCCTAGACTGGATATGCGACATATGAGACGAAGAGACCGAAATGTATGGTAGTGTTACTGATTGGCTTGACGGGAGTTTTGAAAACTTTATTTTCTTCTGATTGCTCAATACCCGGGTGGCCGTTACATTTAGGTGACCGCTTGCGGCTTGTAAGTGTTTGATATGATCATCATCTACTGCCGGCATATTGACGAGTCTTAAGTATCCCACACAGGAGTTTCCTAGCTCAGGTGAAATGATGTGGTGTGCATATGAGATATGCGCGGGGACCCGATTAAATGCTAGTATGTGATACTGTATTTTAATCGGGCGTTTTTCTATTGGTCGGGTCGTATGTGATATGACCGGTTTATTAAATCAATTGTTGATTTAATATTTGACTTTTAGAATAATTCTTTATTTAAACCCTTTTTTCTAAAAAAAAATAGGTGTATGCATGCATGTATGCACATGTTGATGTGCATGGACACATACATACATACATTGTATCATGTTGTTGATACAAAGGAGATGGCAATAGAAGACTCACATGGTTCAATAACACACACACACACACACATACATATTTGTATTTGGATTAAAGCAAAGAAATGAAAATTAAATCATTAATGGGTTTTTTCTACACTCTTCTTTGTTTTGACCTAGCTTCAACCCATGGTTTAGTTTTCATTTGGACTTTAACCCAAATGAAAAATATCTAGATATTATTGTACCATGGTTTGTGATGAGAGAATGAAAATATATATATTTTCTTTTCTCATTTTTTTCTTCAAGTTTTATCATTATCTTTTGAGAAAGCTTTTGCCATTTCCTTCTTCTTCCTCCAAGCTCCCTTAATATTTCTTGTGAGTGAGATTGACAAAAAGAAAGGGTTTTGATTAGAGAATACAAACCACCTCATCATTCTACACTTCTCTAGCCCATTTGTTTAGGGTCTTTTCTACACTTTGTTTAAAAGACCAAGTAAAGTTAGGAGCTTTGGGCAAAGGGACTTCGGGTGGATCATCGTGGACAAGGAAGATCGCTAGCAAACCCGTTCCAACTCTCAAGGAGCCAAGGAGTCAAGTAAAGAGAACTACAAAGGTTGTAATCTCTTAACTTAGTGCTATATTACTTGTTTTATGTGATACAACTTTATGTTACCCTAGCTTTTCTAGTTCGATTCCTAGGTTAGATTGTTTAGCACCCCCTAAAATTTTAAATTATGGCATGTATGATACAACCAAATCCAAGTAGTGGTGATAAAGAATCCCTACAGTGGTATCTGAGCCAAACCAGAAACCTAGACGGTGTTAAGATAATACGAAACCGAAAAACTCCGCAAAATACGATTTTAGAAACCCTAGATTTTGCTCTCTGGAATTTTTTTGAAAAATCATTTAAAAATTATTTTAGCAACTGCAGAGTGATGTATGTGATACTATAAGAACACAGGTGAAATACGGGGGGAGGGGTGCTCGGATTTTGACCGAGCACGAGGCTCCCAATTCCAGGGACGCCGGCCCTATGTGCTCCAAACTCCCTCGTATTGCACCAGTGCTCTATTATTTAAGATTTGGGGTTTCTGGTATTGTTTGTTTAGTCCAGATTATCATGTGATGATAATTTATTCATGGGCTAATTGCGGAGTATTTCGTAGTCATATTTTTAGCATTGTATTGGTAACCTAGACAATGTTTAACAGTTCGATCGAACTTCAAACACCTCGTTAAGAACCCCAATGAAATTTTTAAGAGTTGGAATTTTCTTAAGTTAATGATATTCAATAGTCGTGCAAATAATTCTATGGACTCTCTAGAAAAACAAAAACCTTAACTCGATTCTATGCCTTCGGAACCGCGACTTGAACCCTAGGGTTTGTCGTAGTTCCGCGGTGTCATAGGTGAGGCATTGGTTTGACCCTTCTACGGCTGGATCATAGGTACTGTGGCACGTTTTGAGTACTTTAACTTTGCTCAAGTGTTGAGCTCATCGGGTGATGTGGGTGTTAGTTGATTCGATCGAAACGTTTAACAAGTCTAGTTTATTGTGATACAATAATTGGAATATACATTTAGATGTTGCGTGTAAATCTAGCATTTCGGTCTCGGAGGTAATCGGAAATCTTGTTGAATTATCCGACTTACTTTGAAAAGTGTTTTCATAGGATGAGACCTAAATGCGAGACTTACATTGTTGGGCATGAAATCTTGGGTATGTGATATCCTGGGTTTATGATGTCTAAGGGCGGAGATGATTTCAATTGTTGTAGTTTTACACTTTCTTTTCTACGACCGCAAGCGTAATATGTGGTGTATCGCTGGTTTCGTTGCTATACATCAACGACAATTGGAGTACGCATACTTGCTTACGATAATGACATGAGATGTTATGTGTTGCTGTGATATGATGTATAGGATCGTCGTGATTGAATGGCCGGGGGTTTTATATGAGATGAGAGTTTTTCTTTTCATTCATGTAAAATTCATTTGTATATAATATTCTTTTATTGGGACACTTCTGGGTTGAGGATGATGTCACCATTGTTATATATTATTTACTTTTCCGCATTAGGATAGACCCAAGGTGGGGAGCACAAGTGACCGGGTTCTGGGGTCCAGTGGGAGACCATCTCGAGGCGTCGAGACCGGGTTTCCTAACTCCAGAATTGGCAGGGTCACTTGCCGCTCTCGTAGGGGTCTAGGGTGTGGGATTAGCTATTCATCACGACCGTGGAATCCGTATTTTCTATTGTTGGCTAAATACAGATATCCTAGCATATCCTATATTTTCATATATGTGTTTCTGCTACTGATATTATGTGATGTGATCATATTATATGCGTGAGACAAATGCTTTATTATTGTATATATGATATATAATAAACGTTGCTTATGTTTTACACCCGCCCTAGTCCCGCCCTGCTATGCCGTTAGTTAAGTAACCTAACGGTGCATAACGGGACATAGTTGCGAATGCGGATGGCATAAGCGTACGTTGTATTTTTGTTTCTTCTGTGATGCTTAAGAAGCTTAAAAGATGGGATTCATTAATGAGATTAATGAAAGAAAAGAAACCTAAAAGATGTTGTAGAATCAAATTTATAAAAAGGGTAACTCTAGTTTTTGCTTTGCATAGATGTATTTCTTGCAGAATATCCAGCACCTTATTCGATAAGGAAAAAGCCGAGATCCCTTCACCGGAAGTGACCTCTTTAGCTATACTAGCAGATGCTACAACTCACTCGGTTTTGTTTTTGATTGATTCTATAGTTATTGCTTTGCATAGTGGTATTTGTGAAATATCCTGCACCTTATTCGATGAGGAAAGAGCCGAGATCCCTTCACCGGGAGTGACCTCTTTAGCGAAACTAGTAAAAACCTCAAAAACACTCCTTTTCCAAAATCACTTGTGTCTACAACGATATCAATTTCATTACGCTCATGGTTTTCTTAAAAAACCTGCACAGCCCTCCGTCATTTCAGATAAAGACTATTTAGTATTCGTGCTGCGTTTGTTGGCTTTTGTCAAGGCATAGTGTGCGGTAGATGGCTAGTACTTATCTGTTTAAGCATGTGATGTGATTGGATTAGGGTAGTCGTACGACCTTGTTGGCCTTTGTCAAGGGTCGTACGGATGGGTTTACTTCAATCGGGAAATGACGGGTTGAACTTGACTAGCATCCTATGGTTTGTTGGCCTTTGTCAAGGTCATAGAAGGTTAGGGGTAAAAGTATTATCGGGAATTTCAAGTGTTGAAATTTGCGATGAGATTTCATACCTTCTATGAGATAGTTGGATCCTGATATCCACTGCGAGTAAGAGTTACTCCTGGGAGAGTTTTATACATGACAATTAACCGATCAAGTATGTGTCTAGAAAGGTGTTAACGGGGTTATGCCTCTGGGAAAATGAGGTTTATTTTAATTAGGTTCGTGTGAAAGAACGGGGAACCTCCCTCAAAGTACCAACACTAACCTGGCTGAAAAATTGGCGAACTTATAAGATGTAATTAATCCCGGCTAGTCTTACCTTTTAGGGTTTTAAGGAAGATTTGATAAAAGCAGTGGGAGCCATCCTGATTAGATAAGATAATAACCAATCTAATCTTGCAAGAGCATACGCTAAAGTGTTTTTCTTCTCTCTCTCTCTCTCCAGGTAGCGACCATGTCAGGCCTTTATCAAGATAATAATATGCATGTATTGACCGAACCCACTTATTATACTAAGCTGGGGAACGTTGGTTCCATTCTTTCGTATAATTGTTATAAGACTGAACATGGAATAGGAGAATATCCAGATTATCACGCCACCCAAACGAAGAACAAGTATGCTGATGCATCTTCTTCTGGTGTGTTAGTTATCGAGAACTGTTTCTCAGTTCACTCTATGTCCTGGGTATTAGATACCGGATCGGGATCCCATATATGTAATATTTTACATGGGCTACGTAAAGGTAGAGAACTAGGAGAGGGTGATCATCCCATAAGAGTAGGGAATGGTGCAAATGTTGCAGCCAAGGCTGTTGGCGAATATCACCTTGTATTACCAAATGGTAATACATTGATTCTGAACGAATGCTGTTACATTCCGACCATGATATGCAATCTTATATCAGTTTCTTTATTGAGTAAGGAAGGATATAATTTTGTAATACATGATAATATTATGAACATCTTCCTAAATCAAAAGTTGATTGGATCAGGCTCGTTAAATAATGGAATATATGTTCTCAATCAAACTACAACACTTAATTTGCAAAACACACACAAGAGGAAGAGTTCAGAAATGAACGAATCCTTCTTGTGGCATTGTAGACTAGGTCATGTAAGCCCGCGGGGGCGCCCCGGCCGTCGATCCGACGCCGGAAACGCGGAAAACAAAAACTTTGCGAACTTTGCAAAACGGCACCACCGCGGACTTTTTAATCCGGATCGGGCCATTAACCTAGCTAGCTAGCAAAATAGAAAAGAGTAGAGAAGTTATACCAAGCGATCCGTGTCCTTCGGTCTTCATCTCCACTCCGATCTCTTGCGGAATCTCCGTCACCTCCTCGCTCGTCGGAAAGGGGCACCACGTAGCCGGAATCTTTTACGGGCTCCCGCCTCTTGACCGAGGCAACTCGGGCGCGAAGTTGGCTAGCCGACGCGTCCAAGGCATGCTATAGAAATAGTGTAGAAGCTTGTCTCTTGGGGTTTATGAGGTTGCCATGAAATGGTGGAGGTAAAGAAAGCAACTCAAAAGGTGCTTATGAACTTGGTAGCATGAAAAAGGATATGAAACATTTTTCCTCACTCAAAAGGAAATGATCCTCTCTCTCTAGCCAAAGTGGCCGGCCCCCTCTCCATAGAATTAGATTGGAGAGAGAAAAGAGAATTACATAAAACAATATATCAAAAAGATAATATAAACCTCACATCCTTTCTCACTCATCTCACAAATCAATCCCTTTTCCAAACCATCAAATGAAAAGCCATCAAATGGACAAGAAAGGAATCTCATGATTATGAAGCCACACATATGCAAAGAAACCCCTCACAAAATGTTAATTGCGAACTTGCAATTAACACTCTCCAATAAGAAAGTCCGACCGAGAAGGAATGAAGGAAAACCGGCCGGAACGGAATGCAAACTGGCAACTTCATAAAACCGATCCCGTAATAAATTACAGGAAAACCCCGCTACTGCAAATACATGCCCGCATTTGTATTCGCACTGAACACAAATGCAAAAGAGACAAAACTACACTATCTAAAACTAGAATCCGGCTTAAGCCAAAGCCGGCTAGTAAAAACCGCCCGATCATGATCCGTGCAATACCGCACGTATCTGATCGAACCCTGCCATATCTCCATACGGCCTCTACAGCGTTTCGCCCGAAACTTGAGTAACTGTCTGTGTGGTGGACTCTAAAGACTCGTCAATACTATGGCTGTAGATTTAACCACTAGCACGTCAGAGGTATAAGCCAATACGTGACGGGCCACCAGGTATTGACCAAATGGGACGTCGATGAGGAAGCTCACCCCGACACCCAACTGAGCCTGTCAGTGACAATATCCGTACAGTCCGGTCCGTTCGTCTATGAGCATCGCATGGCGGGCCTAGGGGGTTGGTAAAA
Source organism: Agapanthus africanus (assembly GCA_030015575.1). Taxonomy (NCBI): domain Eukaryota; kingdom Viridiplantae; phylum Streptophyta; class Magnoliopsida; order Asparagales; family Amaryllidaceae; genus Agapanthus; species Agapanthus africanus. Next base: position 197,670,941 of record CM057348.1, on the reverse strand, counting down.
GTCAGACCCCCAAAAGCGGTACAAGTCGTGTCGGAGTATAGCCCAGAACACCCTGAGATACTACTGGAATACCTACCAGCAAATCTCCTGCCTTGGCCAAGGACTTTTCATGTTCTGGCTCTCCTAGACACAGCACGACCTCACCCCCAATACCGGGAGAGACGAACCCCTGAAGATCCGCTCACTGCCTCCATGTGGCTCGGGACTGTACCCAACTAAAACCTGTTTGCACGACTCCTTTGAGCCGTGGTAGGGTAGTAATCAAAGTACAGTGGGAACTCACACGAGACAAATGACGATCCCAGGTCGATGAACTAACCTGTACACATGTCACCTGGGAACTGCTATCTGACGTCTGGTATATCCCAACTAGCAGGTTCCCGGCGAGTCCTGTCCGGTGTACTCATAACCCAATGAGCACCTGTATACATCTTAGGTGAACCAACTGACACCAGTGGCTTGTGAGACCGGCCACCGCCCCTCGTCGGGGTCTCGACTGTATACACTAGTCTACTCCGGAGTATCGATGCCCTGTCTCGAAACTCCCACGACTAGGGACCTTTTAAGGATATGCTTGTAGACCCCCAGCTCCCACTTATATGATCGCCCTCATACTGCTGGTGGTCAAGCAAGAATCCAAGGGGCTTTATCAACGTGTAATAGCGACTCGAAAGGTCACCTAAAGCAGTACACGATGATAAAGATAAACCAGATAGCATACTATCATCTCGAGTAAGACTGTCCTACCGGGATAGGTCCTCCCCTCAATCATTGCAATCACGTGCCTGTGACCCAATAATTGACTCTGAGGGCACTATCTCCAACAATCTCCCACTTGCACTCGAGGCTAATTATTGCGATGTCGCATACTCACAGCCCGTGTGATACCGAACACCCAACTCCTCTACTAGTCAGTCTCACAAAGCTCGTTTGCGAAACTATTGCGTTCGAGGAATAGCCTCAGTGAGTGGATCCGCTTTGATGTTTCTTTCTATGTCTCTCTAAATCCCATGTTCGCGGAGAAAGCTATCTCCCGAAATGAGCAATACCTGTCTTAGAATGTCTGGATGTCTGATGGGACCTAGCTCATAAGTGAACTCCAAATCCAAACTTCTTAGACTGTATCGACAACTGAACTTAATCAGTGTCCTGCGCCATGCCTTCCCTCAGTTTCCACCTGGACCACCTGTCCAAAATACTGCCCCTCGTTAGAGGGAAAACTATAACTCTGACAGCCACTCTGCCATCCAGGTCACCTTGGAAGCCTGGAATGATAACCGTCTCGTAAAGGAGGCTGCCGTTATCATATCCCTAGAACATCAACTTATGTTCTAAAACTGCTTCCGACTGTTTCTCCAGGATTGGATCAATATCAACTTATTGCACCTACTGCAAGAACAACATCTGGTGTGGTACTTGACATCTCATGATTGACTCAGTTGCCTAAGCAAGTGATCTGTCAATTATGCGTGTCCCTCTCCCCTTTAGTCTGTAAGACACCTTTAGAGAGGGTGACTCCATTACGTGCAGGTACACTACCGTGCCAGGAGTCGTCCATTCTAAATACTCATAGAATGCGGTCAAAGTACCCAGATTGGGAAACCACCCAAATCTAGATCTAAAACCATAGATCTAGTAACCAGAATGTCTGATATAATATCCAAGTCCTATGTGGAGAAACTACTGTGTGACGACCAAAGTATAACCGATCGTAGTATAGGAATATCACTTCCTACTCTGTGTATGTCATCAAATACCAGGACATCACACCCTACTACCTTCTCAACAGATCCATCTCCTATTCTGATGAAGTCAAACCTATGACTGTCACATCAGAAATAGATGATCTATCTCCGCAATATCTGCTATAGTCTATAAATAGACATAAGCCTGATGTCCACCAATGCTTCTGCTGCTCCCACTGACTACGACAACCCTCTGGCAGAGTCATATAGGCGTACACTTCTAAAGCTAGTTTAGAATGACGCTATACTCATCCTCCCGCCAGGTCTCGCAGCCTGGAACAACAGCAATGGCAAGTGTGGGTAAACAAGAACCTCCCTGCCACCGTCCTTGAGCATACCGAAGTACCTCTCGAGTGCCTGAGGTTACCCACCATATCTGCGGAGTGGCCAATGGAATGTCAAACCAGATTGAATCTTTAGGTTCTTATCAAATCTTCAGTAATCGTTTGCGGTTCTGGAATCACTTCCAGTTCTACCATACTCCCACTACTGTTTTCTGAAAAATCCATTTCTTTAAAAAATGTGGCGAGTCAAGAACAATATCACTATTGATCTTCCAGATGGTAGAAAATCAACCCTCGTCATAGCCCGGGTCAACCCACAAACAGCCATTACAGAAACGTGCCTTGAGTTATCCGGAGTCTGGTTTTAAGCATAAGCCGGACAACTCCCCGTATCTTAACAATGTCAAGATATGAACTGTTCTATATCCAAGAAACAGAGGCACTGATTTAATTGAACCAGATTCAAATCATGCAGCTGTCTCCAGTGCATGTCAAGTAAATGGAAGAGAGGCCGATCAGCGTTACTCAACTTAGGAGTACTTCCAATTATGAGTAACCTGAAAGAGAAGCTAGTTCTCTTAATCATTACTATAAACTGAATACCATTCACAAGTATCTACATCTTCGATCTTCTTGAAGAATCCCGATACTTGCAACACCTGGTTCTCTACTTCATTCATATACCTATAACTCCTCAAAACTTAGACCCTGTGTTTCTACGAACACATGTCTAAGAATTAGAGAAGTTAAAAGTAAACAGAATGAAGCACGAGGACCAACCCTTCAGTCCTAATGGACACTGGACAATATACAATACTCTGTATAAGTCCCCTGAGTCTAGTGACCCATTCACTGTGTGTCGTAGGTTGAAAACTGTACTTTTGGTTAAGGAGAATTACACCGTTGTTCAATGCTCCTTACCTAACCATCCACTGGTATAGGTAAATGTCATAGACATAATTTCAAAAAGATATGTCTCACTCTATAAAAATAGACGTACAGATATATCAATTTGAAATTGGTGCACAACAACGGATATTCAAAACCAAATATTTGCCGACCGGCAAACAACCCAGGTGACTTCCTCAAATATCACCGATTACAACGAATCCCGATATAATGAGGATGGTCACCTAATTCCCAATAACTTACTCCCACTCATCGTCTGTAAAACCATACAGATGTGAGAATCCTACCTGGTAAATACATACCCTGGAGCAAGTGCCTAATTGGGAAATCAGTTTTCATTTAACAGTACACAGTGAAACTGAAACATTAAGATGTTTCGATGGGGTATCCTGGTATTCTTAGTAATGCCTCTTCCAATATCCAGATTCACAACTATAACTGTATAATTCTTTGCCACCTCTCCAAATCCCTTTATATGTCTTCAGTCATTACCTTCTGTACACCCCTTTAGGCCAAATGGTTTTCTTCCTTCCCTACCGTTCGGCACCAGCCTATGGTTTGGAAGAAGACTATCCAATAAGCATAATGGGTGTACTGCCCTAGTCCTAGGAACACTCGGAATGCGAGAGAAGGTGAGGATAAAAGACAACCGAATGTACTTAATTCATAGGTGATTTAGGATTGACAAAGAAGTACATGGTTTGGTCGTGAATAGCAGTCGCAATTTACTTTGCCCTCTTACTAATCCCTTGCTTTGTCTGAACTTAATACCTTCTGTACACCGTTTAGGCTAATTGGCTTTCTTCATTCCCTACCGGTCGGCACCAGCCTAAGGTTTGGAAGAAGACTATCCAATTTGCATAATAGGTGTACTATCTCCTAAACCAAGGAGTACTCGCAACCTGAGAGAAGGTAAAAGGTAAAGACAACTGAATAGTCCTATTCGTTTTCTCCAGAACCTGAAACCATCCTCGAAGTCCTTCGAGTTCGTATATAACCATACGATGGTTTTGTCCAATGGAAGTGGACGTTCGTAGTAATACGGGGTGTCCCGGAGAAAAGAGTAAAAGTAGGAGTGGCAAAGAGGTCTGCAACTCTGACAATCCAAAAGCCAGTGTTAAGTAGGTTCGGTCAATTTGGTCACTGAGTCATAGTCTAGGGTCGGGTCAATGGTCGCTGCCAGAGAGAGAGAGAAAAGAAACACTCAGCGTGCACTCTAACCTAGATCAGAATGGTTGTCACTTTATCTAATCTGGAAACCTCCCACTGTAACGTCAAATTCTTCCCCAAACCTGAAAGAAGAATTAGCCGGGATAACCCGAGGAGTAAACCAACTCATCAGTGGGAATCGGGATCCAACTCTCATCGCATGATAACGTGACGGAATCCGCTCATGTTATCACACTCCAGAAGGTATGCGCATATCTGGCAAGTTTCAGTACTTTTGAAACTCCCGATGTGGATTTTTGCCCCATGCTCTTATGACCTTGACTAAGGCCAACAAATCATAAGTCACATGTCAAGTTCTACCCGTCATTGTCCAGGTTGATTTGAACCCACCCGTACAAGCCCTTGACTAAGGCCAACAAGGCTATACGACTGTCCCAAACCAACGCATCTATCTATGCAGCATATGAATACCCAATAGCTACCAAACACTGTGCCTTGACTAAGGCCAACAAACACAGCTTGAATACTATTGACTACCCATATGAAACGACGGAGGGCTACGAATGGTTTCTGGCGAAAACCTTTAACGTAGTGAACTTGATATCGTTGAAGGAACGGATAGCTTTTTAGAAAATATAGTGACGACAACCTTTGCTAAAGAGGTCACTCCCGGTGAAGGGATCTCGGCTCTTTCCCCGTAGAATGAGGTGCAGGATATTCCAACTGAATACCACGGTGCAAAGCAAAAGCAATCGGCTATAGTGAAGTTAATGCCCTGACGCAAACTTCTGTCCAAGGGGTCACTCCCGGTGAAGGGATCTCGGCCCTTGCCTCGTCGACTGAGGAGCAGGATATTCCAAATGAATACCACGATGCAAAACAAAAGAGAACGCCCTTGCAATAACAGCTTTTTGAAAAAGTGTTCCAACAACATCAGAATAGGTTTGTTTATCTTGCATTGATCCGAATCAACGCAGTCCCATCAATTGATCACACCACAAAGAACGAAAATATACTGACGTACGTATATGCCATCCGCATTCGCCACTGGGTCCCGTCATCACCCGTTAGGTTAGCTAACTAACGACAGAGCGGGGACTGGACTAGCGCGGATGAAAAACATATACAACATCTATAAATATATATATATACCAATATATAATTTTCGCTCATGGCGTGATAAAAGCAACACAGAAATGTATAGCAACACAGATCAATACAGATATCTGGGATCCCCGGGTTTCACAGAGCCGCTGCTGAAACCCGACGTTCCCCTGGTCGTGTGGATAGCCTGTGCAATGAAATCCTAGACCCCTACGGGCGCGGCAAGTTACCCGCCAAAACCTGAAGCGAGGCAGCCCCTTTCAGCAACGTGAATGGACCACCCAGCACTTCACGGAATCCGGTAACTTGAGCACCCCTCCTGGGTCAACCCTATACCCCCTACGAGTGCGGCGAATAGCCCGCCAATTCTAGAGTGAAGCCCCCTCCGTCTCAATGCCATGAGATGCGGGCTTGTTGCCCTCTAGAATCCGGCTATCCGTGCACCCCTCCGCGGGGTAATCCTAGTACAGAAAGTAAAATATACATACAACGGGTACATCGACCGCAACCAGGTCGTGCCCCAAAATAATAATACAAACTGGCAGTGACGGCAGTCCACATGTCGGACGCTCGCCCCGCAATATCAAATGTACATAATACAACAGAACTGTACTACCACTGCAACCAGGCTATCCCCACGACCGATCCGCAACAACACAGTACAATCACAGAACATCAACGTGAAAGTCACGTTCGCAAATCCGTCTAACCGGGCTATAGCAGTTAGACGGGATTTACCGATCGAATGACATTCACGGTCGCAGATATAAAGTAAAAAACTGTGAACTGGCATGTTTAAAATATCCGATCGAACAAATTTATCAAAGTGGGCCCCCAAAATGAACTGTAGCACTTACAGAAAATCTGGGCCCAAATAAAATATCCCAAAAGCCCTATTTCTATACCACAAGCTTACTGGGAAAATTTGGTGCCACAATTCCTCTTATCCGCCGCGCAAGCGCGGCCAAACCAGGGTTTTGGCCGCGCTTCCGCGGTGAAACTGAGGAATTGGTGGATCGTATTTTCCCAGATTTCTTATAATTGCTTGTACATGCCTCTGCAACAACCTGAAAAATTTTAGGAGCTCAAAAAATTTCAACAGAGAACACATGTGCACAAAAATACGGTTTTTGGGTTTTTGTTCGATCGAGTTCTAAACGCGCTAGAGCAAGCTAGGGTAGGTTAACGGCGTGGCTCTGATACCATTGTAAGCCCGCGGGGGCGCCCCGGCCGTCGATCCGACGCCGGAAACGCGAAAAACAAAAACTTTGCGAACTTTGCAAAACGGCACCACCGCGGACTTTTTAATCCGGATCGGGCCATTAACCTAGCTAGCTAGCAAAATAGAAAAGAGTAGAGAAGTTATACCAAGCGATCCGTGTCCTTCGGTCTTCATCTCCACTCCGATCTCTTGCGGAATCTCCGTCACCTCCTCGCTCGTCGGAAAGGGGCACCACGTAGCCGGAATCTTTTACGGGCTCCCGCCTCTTGACCGAGGCAACTCGGGCGCGAAGTTGGCTAGCCGACGCGTCCAAGGCATGCTATAGAAATAGTGTAGAAGCTTGTCTCTTGGGGTTTATGAGGTTGCCATGAAATGGTGGAGGTAAAGAAAGCAACTCAAAAGGTGCTTATGAACTTGGTAGCATGAAAAAGGATATGAAACATTTTTCCTCACTCAAAAGGAAATGATCCTCTCTCTCTAGCCAAAGTGGCCGGCCCCCTCTCCATAGAATTAGATTGGAGAGAGAAAAGAGAATTACATAAAACAATATATCAAAAAGATAATATAAACCTCACATCCTTTCTCACTCATCTCACAAATCAATCCCTTTTCCAAACCATCAAATGAAAAGCCATCAAATGGACAAGAAAGGAATCTCATGATTATGAAGCCACACATATGCAAAGAAACCCCTCACAAAATGTTAATTGCGAACTTGCAATTAACACTCTCCAATAAGAAAGTCCGACCGAGAAGGAATGAAGGAAAACCGGCCGGAACGGAATGCAAACTGGCAACTTCATAAAACCGATCCCGTAATAAATTACAGGAAAACCCCGCTACTGCAAATACATGCCCGCATTTGTATTCGCACTGAACACAAATGCAAAAGAGACAAAACTACACTATCTAAAACTAGAATCCGGCTTAAGCCAAAGCCGGCTAGTAAAAACCGCCCGATCATGATCCGTGCAATACCGTACGTATCTGATCGAACCCTGCCATATCTCCATACGGCCTCTACAGCGTTTCGCCCGAAACTTGAGTAACTGTCTGTGTGGTGGACTCTAAAGACTCGTCAATACTATGGCTGTAGATTTAACCACTAGCACGTCAGAGGTATAAGCCAATACGTGACGGGCCACCAGGTATTGACCAAATGGGACGTCGATGAGGAAGCTCACCCCGACACCCAACTGAGCCTGTCAGTGACAATATCCGTACAGTCCGGTCCGTTCGTCTATGAGCATCGCATGGCGGGCCTAGGGGGTTGGTAAAAGTCAGACCCCCAAAAGCGGTACAAGTCGTGTCGGAGTATAGCCCAGAACACCCTGAGATACTACTGGAATACCTACCAGCAAATCTCCTGCCTTGGCCAAGGACTTTTCATGTTCTGGCTCTCCTAGACACAGCACGACCTCACCCCCAATACCGGGAGAGACGAACCCCTGAAGATCCGCTCACTGCCTCCATGTGGCTCGGGACTGTACCCAACTAAAACCTGTTTGCACGACTCCTTTGAGCCGTGGTAGGGTAGTAATCAAAGTACAGTGGGAACTCACACGAGACAAATGACGATCCCAGGTCGATGAACTAACCTGTACACATGTCACCTGGGAACTGCTATCTGACGTCTGGTATATCCCAACTAGCAGGTTCCCGGCGAGTCCTGTCCGGTGTACTCATAACCCAATGAGCACCTGTATACATCTTAGGTGAACCAACTGACACCAGTGGCTTGTGAGACCGGCCACCGCCCCTCGTCGGGGTCTCGACTGTATACACTAGTCTACTCCGGAGTATCGATGCCCTGTCTCGAAACTCCCACGACTAGGGACCTTTTAAGGATATGCTTGTAGACCCCCAGCTCCCACTTATATGATCGCCCTCATACTGCTGGTGGTCAAGCAAGAATCCAAGGGGCTTTATCAACGTGTAATAGCGACTCGAAAGGTCACCTAAAGCAGTACACGATGATAAAGATAAACCAGATAGCATACTATCATCTCGAGTAAGACTGTCCTACCGGGATAGGTCCTCCCCTCAATCATTGCAATCACGTGCCTGTGACCCAATAATTGACTCTGAGGGCACTATCTCCAACAGGTCATATCAATGCGACACGACTAGCTAAGTTACATAAGGATGGATATTTGAATTCATTCGAATTTACATCTTATGATACTTTCCAGTCATGTCTCAAAGGCAAGATGACCAAAACTCCGTTTAGTAGACACGGAGAAAGAGTTACGGAACTCTTGGGACTGATACATAGTGATGTATGTGGTCTCATGTCTACACATATTAGGAATGGTTATTCGTACTTCATTACATTCACTGACGATCTCTCAAGATACGGACATGTGTTCTTGTTGAAACACAAGTATGAAGCTTTTGAGAAATTCAGAGAATATAAGCACGAAGTAGAGAACCAAACGGGTAAAAGTATTAAGATTCTTCGATCTAATCGAGGAGGAGAATACTTGAGCAATGAGTTCCTGGACTATCTAAAAGAGAATGAGATTCTCTCTCAGCTTACTCCTCCATATACACCACAGCACAATAGTGTATCGGAGTGGAGGAATCGCACCCTATTAGATATGGTGCGCTCTATGATGAGCACCGCTGAGTTGCCTATTTCCTTTTGGGGTTATGCGCTTGAGACAGCAGCATACCTATTGAATCAAGTTCCATCTAAATCTGTACCTACCACACCATATGAGATATGGAGTGGGAAGAGACCATGTCTTAAACGTGTTAAGATATGAGGTTGTCCGGCCTATGTCAAAAGGCAAAATCCGGAAAAAATCGAGGCACGGTCAGTTCTTTGCAAGTTTGTGGGATATCCCAAACATTCACATGGATATCTATTCTACCATGGCACAGAACAAAAGGTGTTTGTTTCTCGAAATGCCACCTTTTTAGAAAAGGAATTTCTTGCAAAAGAAATTAGTGGCAATGAGGTAGACCTGGAAGAAGTTCCAGCACCACAAACTGCAACTGAAGATTTAATGGAACCAGAGGATTTAGTAGTTCCAAACGAACCTCAGCCTCTCCGCTGATCTAGTAGGGTTCCTCATCCACCTGAGAGATACTACGGTTTTCTCATTGATGGTGGGAGCGAGGATTGCATCATGGAAGATGATGACCCGACTAGCTTCGGGCAGGCCATCACGAGTGGAGACTCTGTGAAGTGGCTGGATACAATGCGATCTGAGATGGAATCCATGTATACCAATAAAGTATGGACTTTGGAAGTTGCACCTGAAGGGGTAAAACCCATTGGGAGCAAATGGATCTTTAAGAAGAAACTTGGTGTAGATGGAAAAGTTGAGACTTTCAAAGCTAGACTTGTTGCAAAGGGTTTTCATCAACAACCAGGTGTGGATTATGATGAGACCTTTTCTCCAGTGGCTATGCTTAAGTCCATCCGGATTCTACTTTCCATTGCTGCATACCATGACTACGAAATTTGGCAAATGGATGTTAAGACCGCCTTTCTAAATGGTGATTTAGAGGAGTGCGTGTACATGACTCAGCTAGAGGGCTTCGTAGACAGTGGGAGCAGCGGAAAGGTGTGCAAGCTGCTTAAATCCATCTACGGGTTAAAGCAAGCATCGCGGAGTTGGAACATCTGCTTTGATGTGGTAGTCAAAGAGTTTGACTTCATCAAAAACGTAGATGAACCTTGTATTTACAAGAAGGTTGCAGAGAGTAAGGTTGTCTTCCTCGTATTGTACGTAGATGACATACTCTTGATAGGAAATGATATTCCTATGCTGCACTCGGTCATGCTCTTCTTATCATATAAATTCTCAATGGAAGATCTAGGTGATGCCTCCTGCATTTTGGGGATTAAGATCTATAGAGATAGATCTAAAAGGATACTGGGATTGTCCCAATCCAGGTACATTGACACCATACTAAAGAGGTTTAGTATGGAAGAATCCAAGTGTGGTAACCAACCCACGATCTCTGGACTCACTCTCTCCAAAGAAATGTCTCCTGAGACTGATTTGGAGAGAGTTCGCATGCAAGGGATACCCTATGCTTCGGCAGTAGGCTCTATCATGTATGCGATGCTATGTACCAGACCCGATGTAGCATACTCATTAAGTATAGTGAGTTGGTATCAAGCAGATCCAGGAGAGAGTCACTGGACAGCTGTGAAGAACATTCTCATGTAATTGAGAAGGACCAAAGAGATGTTCTTAGTGTATGGTAACGGAGAACTCCAGGTGGAGTCCTTTACCGATTCGAGATTCCAAAGTGATAACGACGAATCTAAGTCGCACTCGGGATTTGTCTTTACCCTAAATGGAGGGGCGGTTTGTTGGAAGAGTTTCAAGCAAGAAACCGTGGCAGACTCGACGATGGAGGCTGAATACATAGCTGCCAACGATGCTGCCAAAGAGGCTGTCTGGATGAAGAAGTTCATCACTGAACTTGGTGTGGTTCCGTCCATTAAGCATCCAATACCTTTGTATTATGATAACAATGGAGCTGCGGTTTTAGCCAAGGAACCCAGGTCCCATCAGAAGCCCAGACATATTCTGAGGCGGTATCACTTGATCCGGGAAATAGTTGATCGCCACGAGATCGAGGTCAGGAGAGTTGACACGAAGGACAACACTGCGGATCCACTCATGAAGGCCATACCCCAGATACAATTTGAGAGACTCTTCGGGATGTTGGGTATGAGATACTACAACAGCTGGCCTTAGTGCAAGTGGGAGATTGTTAGTTGTATATATGCCCTAGAGGCCATTGTTGTACAAATGATGTATATTATAGTTGATGCTTGGATATATATAAAGAGGACTTTCTTGATCGATATGATAGTATACTATCTAGTTTCACTTTGTCTAAACATGTTGACTTGTATTGGTTTAATGTCTTGCTCTCACATGTTAATAAAACCCTTAGAATATGTACTCGGCTACTAGGACTATGATGCAGATCATACTAGTGGGGCCAGGGTAGTCCAAGAGTACATCCTATAACTGTTCCTATTCGAGGGTGAATCGATACAGGACATCGATACACCAGAGTAGACTAGTGTATACACATCTTGACCCATATGATGGGCGATGGATGATCCCATATCCATCGGCGTTTGACATCAAAGATGGTGTACGGGTGCTCAGTGGAGACTGGGTACACTGAACGGACTCGCGGAGAACTCCTAGATGGTATTATACCTATCGTCAGATAGCAGTTCTCTGGTGACACTTGTACAGGTTAGTATGTAGACCGAGATCGTCATAGAGTCTTGTGTGATTCCCACTGTGCTTTGATTTCCACCTTACCACGTTCAAGAGAGCGTGCAAAACGGTGGCTTTTGGGTACAGTCCCGAATCACATGGAGGCAATGAGCAATAGGAGGGGTTTCGTATCTCCCGGTATTGGGGGTTGATGTTGTGCTGTGTTCGATTGGTTATAACTAGAAGTCCCTGGCCAGGGCTGACATGGAGATCTACTGGTAAGTGTTATCAGTAGTTTCTCGACCCGTTATGAGCTTCACATCGATACGACTTATCGGTTACTAGGGTCTGACGTTCACCACCCCTAGACCAGATATGCGACAAATGAGACGAAGAGACCGGACTGTACGGTAGTGTTACTGAGTAGCTCGACGAGAGTTTTGACAGTTTTGCTGGTTTTCTTTTGATCGTTTAATACCCGGGTGGCCGTTACGTTTAGCTGACCGCTTGCGGCTTGTAGGTGTTTGATATGATCATCACCTACTGCCGGCGTATTGACGAGCCTTAAGAGCCCCACACAGGAATTTCCTAGCTCAGACAAAACAATGTGGTGTGCATGTGAGATATGGACGGGGACCCGATTAAATACGAGTATGTGATACTGTATTTTAATCGGGCGTTTTTCTATTGGTCGGGTCGTATGTGATATGACTGGTTTATTAAATTAAGTGTTGATTTAATATTTGACCTTTAGAATAATTCTTTATTTAAACCTTTTTTTCTAAAAAAAAAGAAGAGGTGTATGCATGCATGTATGCGCATGTTGATGTGCTTGGACACATACATATATTGTATCATGGTTGTTGATACAAAGGAGTTGGTAATAGAAGACTCACATGGTTCAATAATATATATATATATATATATATATATATATTTGGATTTGAATTAAAGCAAAAAAATGAAAATTAAATCATTAATGGGTTTTTTCTACACTCTTCTTTGTTTTGACCTAGCTTTAACCCATGGTTTAGTTTTCATTTGGACTTTAACCCAAATGAAAAATATCTAGATATTATTGTACCATGGTTTGTGATGAGAGAATTAAAATATATATATTTTCTTTTCTCATTTTTTCTTCAAGTTTTATCATTATCTTTTGAGAAAAGCTTTTGCCATTTCCTTCTTCTTCCTCCAAGCTCTCTTGATATTTCTTGTGAGTGAGGTTGATAAAAAGAAAGGGTTTTGATTAGAGAATATAAACCACCTCATCATTCTACATTTCTCTAGCCCATTTGTGTAGGGTGTTTGCTACACTTTGTTTAAAAGACCAAGTAAAGCAAAGAGCTTTGGGCAAAGGGATTTCGGATGGATCATTGTGGACAAGGAAGATCGCTAACAAACCCGTTCCAACCCTCAAGGAGCCAAGGAGTCAAGTAAAGAGAACTACAAATGTTGTAATCTCTTAACTTAGTGCTATATTACTTGTTGTATGTGATACAACTTTATGTTACTTTAGCTTTTCTAGTTCGATTCCTAGGTTAGATTGTTTAGCACCCTCTAAAATTTTAAATTATGGCATGTGTGATGCAACCAAACCCTAGTAGTGGTGCTAAAGAATCCCAACAAACATCACATGCAATTTTAGCAAAAATAAGCAACACCTGAAATACCAAAACCCAAAGACTGGAACACCATAGAAATTTCAACCCAGAACCCCACTAGAAAACCGAGCTGACCGGATTTTCTTGACTTGTGGCCGGCCATTTTCCGGCGACGAGGGCTGAATTTTTTATAGTGTTCATGTTACATCTCATGCAACATTCTGCAATTGCTTAAAAAAATTTAGACTCTCTGAAAATTTTGACAGAAACTGGGTCTTTGTTTCTGGTGTTTCGGAGTTGTTTCGGTTTCGAATACTACAACATCGTCTAATTCTCTAGCTTGGCTCTGATACCACTACAGGGTTCCGTAGGGCGGAAGCTGGGTTTCGGGAGGCATCGTCCATGCCAATTTAAAAAAAATTCTGTACTATAGAACCCTAATCTAAAATCTTAACTAGAGATTTAGACGAAACAACAATGTAAACAACTTTATATCTAAGGGAATGAGGAATACAACCTTTGTAGACCGGTCCATCACTTCTAAAACTCCGTGTAGTAGTCCCTTCGCTTCAAGTAGTGAACACCCGAACTCTAGTAAGGATTCACATGAAGAAATGAACAAGCTTGCTCGAAGTCTTCAAGGCCGAAGATGATCTACGTCGAGGAGACTCAAGCTCATGCTACCTCTTCACTAATGGTAGATTAGTGAAGCAAACACCCTAAACTAAATGGCTAAAATAGTAGAGGATGATGAAGTAGGAATTGGGCTCACTTTAGATTAATTTTTCTCACAATATTTCTTTACCATTTTAAAATCTAGAAAGCTTTCTCATGAGGAAGAAGAAGATGAAGTGGAGATGAGAATGAAACTCATAAGATGAGAATAGCAACCATGGGTGAGTTAGTGTCATACGCTAAGTCATGTAGAGAATAAACCATGGCTAACAATAATGGTTAGGTTAATAAATATCTAATGTAAAACATAGTTAGTGGACTAAGTCAATGGTTAGCAACAAGCTTCTCCAAGCTTCTAGGCATGACATAATTCCACCAATTTGTGATTTAATTTGATAAATAAAAACCCTAGGATTATCATAAGCATGGTGTGAGTCTCATACACCCATGTTGCATGTGGCATCAAACATGACACAAATAAATGTACATTAATATATATCACAGATATACTATATGCACACAAGTGAGAAAAAAAAAATTAGTGAGCAAATATTAGTTAATGTAAGTTAATATATCAAATATATAATTATACATTAAATTATCAAATCAACACATGATTTAATAATCCGGCTATATCGCATACAACCGACTCATATCAAATGTAACATCTTATCGAATCAACACTTGATCCGATAACCCGGCTATATCACATATAACCGACCGATATCACATATCGTGAGAATAGAATGCGATATCACATACACGTATTAATCTCGGTCCCGCATATATCACATATGTGCTCCTACTTCATTTCGCATGAACCAGGAAACCTCTGTGTAGGACTCTAAAGACTCGTCAATACGCCGGTAGTAGGTGATGATCATATCAAACACCCACAAGCCGCAAGCGGTCTGCTAAACGTAACGGCCACCCGGGTATTGAGCGATTAGAAGATCAACAAGCAAGCCTACTCATACTCCTGCGAATCCAATCAGTAACACTACCGTACATTCCGGTCTTTTCGTCAGATATGTCGCATATCACAGCCTGGGGGTGGTAAAACGTCAGACCCTAATAGCTTGATAAGTCATGCCGATCCAAGGTCCATAACGGTTCGAGAAACTACTGATAACACTTATCGGTAGATCTCGGTAACCCTGGCCAGAGATTTCCTGTTATGGCCAATTGAGCATAGCGCAACATCAACCCCCAATACCGGGAGAGACGAATCCCCTCCTATCACTCATTGCCTCCATGTGACTCGGGACTGTACCCAAAAACCACCGTTTTTCACGATCTCTTGAACATGGTAAGGTGGAAATCAAAGCACAATGGGAATCACACAAGAGTCTATGACGATCTCGGATCGACAGACTAACCTGTACCAGTGTCACCAGAAAACTGTTATCTGACGATAGGTATAATACCATCTAGGAGTTCTCGGCGAATCCGTCCAGTGTACCCAGTCTCCACTGAGCACCCGTATACCTTCTTTGATGTCAAACACCAATGGATTTGGGATCATCCATCGCCCATCATATTGGTCAAGAAGCGTATACGCTAGTCTACTCTGGAATATCGATGCCCTGTCTTGATACTCCCACAACTAGGAACTTTTGAAGGATGTACTTACCGACTAACCTGTCCCCAGTATGATCTGCATCATAATTCTGGTAGTCAAGTACTCATCTTAAGGACTTTATCAACATATAATAGAGAGACTATAAGTGTACATGTTAAGATAAAGAGCAACTATATAGCATACTATCATGTCGAGCAAGAAAGTCCTCCCTATATATGTCCAGGCATCCACTACAATATACATCACATATACAGTAATGGCCATTAGGGCATACATATAACTAACAATCTTCCACTCGCACTAAGGTCATTTGTTGCAGTATCTCATACTCAACGTCCTATAGAAGTTTCTCTAGGGAAAGGCCTTCATGAGTGGATCCGCCGTGTTATCCTTCGCGTCAACTTTCCTAACCTTGCCCTTGGAGATCAACTATCTCCCTGATCAGGTGATACTGTCCTCAGAATATGTCTGGATCACTGATGGGACCGGCATTCCTAGGCTAAAGCCACAACTCCATTGTTTTCTCAATAACAGTTATTGGACGCTCAATGGTAGGAACCTTGTTCATCTCATGAACAAGAAATGTCCAGACAACCTCTTTGGTAGAATCGTTGGTAGCGATGTATTCAGCCTTTATCGTCTAGTATGTCACGGTATTTAGCTTGGAACTCTTCCAACATACCGTCCCTCCACTAAAGAAAAATCCTGTAACTTCCACTGAGGGTAAAGAAAAATCCTGTGACTAACTTTCTGTCGTCTTTATCACAATGGGAGCTGAAATTAGTAAAGGACTCCTACTGGAGTTCACCGTTACCAAAACCCCAAGAACATTTCTTCAGTGCTTTTCAAGTACTTAAGAATTTCCTACACAGCTGCTCAGTGATTCTCCCAAGATCCGATCGATTCTTGATCAATACACTTAGTGAGTTAGCTACATCTAGTCTGGTACATAACATCGCATACATGATAGAGCCTATTGCCGAAGCATAGGATATCCCTTGTATGCGAGCTCTCTCCAAATTAGTCTTGGAAGATATCTTTTTGGAGAGAGTGATTCCTCAGTAAGTGGGCGAACCACCAAGCTTAGAATCTTCCATACTAAACCCCTTTAGTACGGTGTTAATGTACCTGGATTTAGGACACTCCTAATATCCACTTAGATCTATCACCATAAATCATAAACTACAAGATGTAGTAGGTATCATCCAGATCTTCAATGGAGAATCCTTGTGATAAGAGGAGCTTAACCGAGTGTAGCATAGAAAACCATTTCCTATCAAGAGTATGGCATCTGCGTACAATACATGGAGGACAACCTTACTCTCTACAAACTTCTTGTATATACAAAGTTCATCTACCTTTTTGATGAAGTCAAACTCTTTGACTGCCATATCAAAACAGATGTTCATCTCATGAACTTATATACACCCAGACTCCATTTTCATACAATGGTAGGAACGAAGTTCATTTCATGAACTTATATACACCCAGACTCCCTCTCTGGTAGTATCGTTGGTAGCGATGTATCCAACCTTTATCATCTAGTATGTCACGGTATCTAGCTTGGAACTCTTCCAACATACCGTCCCTCCACTGAGGGTAAAGACAATGCATGTGACTGACATTCAATCGACCTTATCACCCTGGAATCTATCCAGTGATTCTCCCCAGGATCGATTGATACCATCTCACTACACCTAGTGAGAATCCTAACATCCACTTAGATCTATCTCATAGATCCAAAACCCAGTATTTAGGAGGTATCACCTTGATCCTATATGGAGAATCCTTGTGATAAGAGGAGATTGACAGAGTGTAGCATAGGAAACACCTTCCCTATCAAGAGTATGTAATCCACGTACAATACGAAGAAGACCACAATACTCTCTATTACCCTTTTGTACATACAAGATTCATCTACCATTTTGATGAAGCCTAACACTTTGACTACCACATCAAAACAGTTGTTCCAACTCCGCGATGCCTGCTTTATCCCATAAAGCAACTTGCACACGTTTCCACTGCTCCCACTGTCTACGAAGCCCTCTGTCCATGTACTTATAGACGCTCTCTTCTAAATCACTATCTAGAAAAGAAGTCATGACACCCAACCGCCAGATATCATAGTCATGGTATGTAGCAATGGCAAGTAGGATCCGGATAGACTTAAGCATAGCTACTGGAGAAATGGTTTCATCATAAACCACACCTGATTGATGACGAGAACCCTTTTCAACAAGTCTAGCTTTGAAAGTCTCAACTTTTCCATCTACACTAAGTAATATTCTCAAGATATACTTGCTCCTGATGGGGATTTAACCTTTCAGATATAGCAACCAAAGTCCATTCTTTGTTGGTGTATATGGATTCCATCTCAGTTCGCTTAGCATCCAGCCATTCTTACAGAGTCCCCACTCCTGATGGCCTGCTTGAAACTAGTTGGGTCATCATCTCATGATGCAATCCTCGCTCCCACTGTCATAGAGAAAACCGAAGTATCTCTCAGGTGGATGAGGAACCTTACCAGATTGGCGTAGAGACTGAGGTTCGTCGGGAACTATTGAATCCTCCGGTTCTACCAAATCGTCAGCTGTAGTTTGTATAGCTGAAACTCCTTCCAGTTCTACCTCATGACCACAAATTCGTTTCCAAAATAAATTCCTTTTCTAAAAAGGTGGCATGCCGAGAAATAAAACACCTTTTGTTCCTCGGTGCGATAGAAGATATTCCCTTGCGAATGCTTGGGATACCCAACAAACTTCCACAAAACTGACCTTTCCTCAAGCTTGTCCGGATTTTGCTTTTCACATAGGCCGGACAACCCTAAATCTTAACTTACTTAAGAGATGGGCTCTTCCTATACCATATCACATATGGAGTGGTAGGCACCCGATTTGGTTGGAACCCTATTCAATAGGTATGCAGCTTCTCAAGTGCATAACCCCCAAAGTAATTAGGCAATTCAGTAATACTCGTCATAGAGCTCACCATATCTAATAGGGTGCGATTGCTCCGTCCTGATACACCATTGTGCTTTGGTGTATACGGAGGAGTAATGCTGAGAGAGAATCTCATTCTCCTTTAGAATAGTCCAGGAATTCCGTGCTCAAGTATTCTCCTCTCTGATCACATCAAAGGACATAATACTTATATCCTTTTTGGTTCTCTACTTCTAACTTATATTCTTTGAATTTCTCAAAAGCTTCAGACTTGTGTTTCAACAGGAACACATGTGCGAATCTTGAGAGATCATTAATAAATGTAATGAAGTACAAAGAACCGGTCATGGCATATGTAGACAGGGGACCTACATACATCATCATGTATCAATCCCAAGAGTTTACTAACTCTTTCTCTGTTTCCAATAAATGGAGCTATGGTCATCTTATCTTTGTGACATGATTGGAAAGTTTCATAAGATGTAAATTCAAACCGATTTAAATATGCATCTAAATGTAACTTAGCTAGTTGTGTTGTATTGATATGACCCAGTCTACAATGCCTTAAGAAGGATTCGTTCATTTCTGAACTCTTCCTCTTGTATGTGTTCTGTATGTTAAGAACTGTAGTTTGATTTAGAACGTATATGTCATTAGATAACGTGCCTGAACCGATCAACACTTGATATAGGAAAATTGTTCAAAACATTATCCAACAATACAAAATTATATCTGTAGGGTTGCTATGCACGCTCACAAGGTTCTACGAGGCATCAACCATGCCCGATTAAAAATTTAGCCGTGCCGAACAACCCAAAACCGGATCTTTAAACTAGAGTTTAGGCGAAAACAAGCATGTTAAACACTTTAACACTAAGTGAGAGGGATTACAACCTTTGTAGATCCGGTCCTTCATTTCTAAAGCTCCGTGTTGAAGTCCCTTCGCTGCGATCATCGTGTTCCGGACTCTCGAGAGGTTCCACGAAGAGAAAGATGCAGTCTTGCTTCCGATCTTCGATACAAAGATGATCTACCTTGAAGTTTCGTTAACACAAGGTAACACTCATAATATGAAGTGAACACCCTCATCTAAATGGCAAGGATAGATGAGGATGATGAAGTAGGATTTTTTCTCTCTTTTGTTTTCTTATTCTCACTTATTTTTCATCACAAAATCAAAGCAAGAAAGCTTTGCAAAAGAGGAAGAAGAAGAAATGTGATCCAATCCTTTTTTTGTGATGAATAATGAAAATGTAATAATGATTAATCTTGCAACCATGGTCAAGGATGACTCATGTAGAGATTTAACTAGGGCTAGGGTTTGGGTTGGGTTAAGAATGAGTCACACATAAATATCAAGCATAATATCTCATTCAAGTCAAAAGAAAAACTTCTAAAATCTACTAGAAGTCTTAACCCTAATCCAAACCCTAATCATGTTTAAACTCTACAAAACATGTTGCATTAATAACCATATCATGTTACAATATTATATATCACATATATAATATTTATCGTAACAAAATAAAATAATACAATTAACATATATCGTATATATATCAATGTATTACCCGAGTGAGAAAAAGAATCTTTTAGTGAGCTGATATTAGTTAATGTAATTTAATATATCATATATATTATTATACATTAAATTATCGAATCAACACTTGATCCGACAATCCAGCTATATCGCATATAACCGACTAATGTCTCATTTACCGATTCATCGAATCAACACTTGATCCGATGACCCGGCTGGTATCAAATATCGCGAGAATAGAATACGGTATCACATATCGCATTATCCTCGGTTCCGCACATATCACATATGTGCTCCTACTTCGTTTTGCCTGAGTCAAGAAACCTCTGTGTAGGACTCTAAAGAATCGTCAATACGCCGGCAGTAGGTGATGATCATATCAAACACCCACAAGCTGCAAGCGGTCAGCTAAACGTAACAGCTACCCAGGTATTGAGCGCTCAGGAGATCAACAAGCAAGCCTGTACATTCTCCTGTGAATCCAATCAGTAACACTCCCGTACAGTCCGGTCTCGTCGTCTGATATGTCGCATATCTCGCATAGGGGTGGTAAACGTCAGACCCCAGTAGCTCGATAAGTCGTGTCGATATGAGGTCTATAACAGTTTGAGAAACTACTGATAACACTTACCAGTAAATCTCAGCAACCCTGGCCTGGGATTTCCGGTTATAGCCAATCGAACACAGCGTAACATCAACTCTCTATACCGGGAGAGACGAATCCCCACCTATCGCTCATTGCCTCCATGTGATTTGGGACTGTACCCAAAAGCCACCTTTTTGCACGATCTCTTGGATGTGGTATGATGGAAATCAAAGCACAGTGGGAATCACGCAAGACTCTATGAGGATATCGGGTCAACAGACTACTCTGTACCAGTGTCACTGGAGAACTGCCATCTGACGTGAGGTATAATACCATCTGGGAGTTCTCGGCGAGTCCGTCCAGTGTACCTAGTCTCCACTGAGCACCCATACACCATCCTTGATGTCAAACACCGATGGATATGGGATCATCCATCGCCCATCATATGGGTCAAGATGCGTATACGCTAGTCTACTCTGGTGTATCGATGCCCTGTCTCGATACACCCTCGATTAGGAACAGTTATAGGATGCACTCGTCGACTACCGTGGCCCCACTAGTATGATCTCATCATAGTCCCAGTAGTTGAGTACATATCCTAAGGGCATTATCAACATGTAATATAGAGACAATCAGAGTACATGTTAAGATAAAGTACAACCAGATAGCGTACTATCATGTCGAGCAAGAAAGTCCTCCCTATATATGTCCAAGCATCCATTACAATATACATCGTATGTACAGTAATGGCCTATAGGGCATACATATAACTAACAATCTCCCACTTGCACTAGGGCCATCTGTTGTGGTATCACATACCCAACAATTAGCTGTGGTTGAAGTATCTCATACTCAACCATCCAATAAAAGTCTCTACTGGAAAAAAAGCCTTTGTGAGTGGATCCGCGCTGTCGTCCTCTGTGTCTACTCTTCTAACCTCGATCTCCCTGGAGATCAACCATCTCCATGATCAGGTGATACTGCCTAAGAATTATATCTGGATTACTGATGGGACGGGGGCTTCCTTGGCAAAAGCCACAACTCTATTGTCACACAATGGTAGGAACGAAGTTCATCTCATGAACTTATATATCCAGACAGCCTCTTTGGTAGCATCCTTGGTAACGATTTATCTTGCCTTTAATCGTCTAGTAAGTCACGGTATCTAGCTTGGAACTCTTCCAACATACCGTCCCTCCACTGAGGGTAAAGACAATGCCTGCGACTGACATTCAGTCGTCCTTATCACCATGGAACCTTTCCAGTGATTCTCCCCAGGATCGATTGATACCATCTCACTACAACTAGTGAGTATCCTAACATCCAATTAGAACTATCTCATAGATCCAAAACCCAGGATTTAGGAGGTATCACCTTGATCCTATATGGAGAATCCTTGTGATAAGCGGAGATTGACCGAGCGTAGCATAGGAAACTCCTTCCCTATCAAGAGTATGTCATCCACGTACTCTACGAGGATCATCACCATAGTCTCTACTACCTTTTTGTATATATAAGGTTCATCTACCATTTTGATGAAGTCAAACTCTTTGACTACCATATCAAAACAGACGTTCCAACTCCGCGATACCTGCTTTATCACATAAAACATCTTGCACGCGTTTCCGCTGCTCCCACTATCTACGAAGCCCTCTGGCTGTGTACTTATAGACGCTATTTTCTAAAACATCATTTAGAAAAGCAGTCATGACACCCAACCACCAGATATCGTAGTCATGGTATATAGCCGTGGTAAGTAGGATCTGGATGGACTTAAGCATAGCTTTGAAAGTCTCAACTTTTCCATATACACCAAGTAATCTTCTCAAGATATACTTGCTCCTGATGGGGATTTAACCCTTCAGATAAAGCAACCAAAGTCCATACTTTGTTGGTGTATAAGGATTCCATCTCAGATCACTAAGCATCCAGCCATTCTTACAGAGTCCCACTCCTGATGGCTAGCTCGAAACTAGTTGGGTCATCATCTCATGATGCAATCCTCGCTCCCACTGTCATAGAGAAACCGAAGTATCTCTCAGGTGGGTGAGGAACCCTACTAGATCGGCGGAGAGGCTGAGGTTCGTTGGAAACTATTGAATCCTTTGTTTCTACCAAATCATCAGCTGCAGTTTGTATAGCTAGAACCATTCCAGTTCTACATAACAGACCTTGCCTCGAGCTTGTCCGAATTTTGCTTTTAGACATAGGCCGGACAACCCCAAATCTTAACCAACTTAAGATATGGGCTCTTCCCTTTCTATATCATATATGAAGTGGTAGGCAACTGATTTGATTCGAACCCTATTCAATAGGTATGCAGCTTCTCAAGTGCATAACTCCCAAAAGGAAATAGGAAACTCAGTAGTACCCATCATAGAGCACACCATATCACATAGGGTGTTATTGCTCCGCCCCGATACACCGACGTGCTGTGGTGTATACGGAGGAGTAATGCTGAGAGAGAATCTCATTCTCCTTTAGAATAGTCCAGGAATTCCGTGCTCAAGTATTCTCCTCCTTGATCTCATCAAAGGACAAAATACTTATACCCGTATTTTGGTTCTCTACTTCTAACTTACATTCTGTGAATATCTCAAAAGGTTCGGACTTGTGTTTCAACAGGAACATATGTCTGAATCTTGAGAGATCATCAGAGAATGTAATGAAGTACAAAGAACCGGTCTTGGTATGTGTAGACAGGAGACTTTCATACATCAGCATGTATCAATCCCAAGAGTTCACTAACTCTTTCTCTGTTTCCAATAAACAGAGCTATGGTCATCTTATCTTTGTGACATGACCGGCAAGTTTCACAAGATGTAAATTCAAACAAATTTATATATGCATCTTAATGTAACTTCAGCTAGTCGGGTCGTATTGATATGACCTAGTCTACAATGCCTCAAGAAGGATTCGTTCATTTCTGAACTCTTCCTCTTGTGTGTGTTCTGTATTTCTAAATTATATCCTTTCTTTACTAATAAAGAAACTGATATGATGTTGTATATCAGGTTTGGTATCTAATAACATTTGTTCAGAATCAATGTATTCTGGTAATACAGGATGATAGTGACCAACAGACTTGGCTGCAACACTTGCACCGTTTTCTGTCTCATGAAACTTATCACCCGTTCTCAGTTCTCTACCTTTCTGTAGCCCATGTAACAAATTACATATGCGAGATCCTGATCCGGTATCTCATACACAGGACGTAAAGGATACTGAGAAACAGTTCTCTGTAATGAACACACCCGAAGAAGATGCATCAACATGCACTTTCTTCGTTTGGGCGGCACGGGAAATCTAGTATTCTCCAATTTCCTGCTCTATCTTATAACAATTATAAGTTGGAGCGGGACCAACGTTCCCCAGCTCAGTATAACAAGCGGGTTCGGTCAATTCATCCGTTTTATTATCTTGATTAAGGCATGATATGGTCGCTACCTGGAGAGAGAGAGAAGAAAACACTCAGCGTATGCTCTTGCAAGATTAGATTGGTTATCTAATATATCTAATCAGGATGTCTCCCACTGTTTTATTCAAATCTTCCTTCAAACCCTAAAAGGAAAGATTAGCCGGGATTAATTACACTCTACAAGTTCGCCAATCTTTCAGCCAGGCCAGTGCCGGTACTTTGAGGGAGGTCCCCCGTGCTTTCGCACGAACCTAATTAAAGTAAACCTCGTTTTCCCAGATGCATAACCCCGTTAACACCTTTATAGACACCTACTTGATCGGCTAATTGTAATGTGTAAAACTCTCCCAGGAGTAACTCTTACTCGCAGCGGGTATCGGGATCCAACTATCTCATAGAAGGTATGCAATCTCATTGCAAATTTCAACACTTGAAATTCCCGATAATATTTTGCCCCGAGCGATCTATGACCTTGACAAGGTCAACAAACCATAGACCGCAAGTTAAGTTCAGCCCGTCATTTCCTGATCTGAATTAAACCCACGCACACGACCCTTGACAAGGTCAACAAAGTCGCACGACTACCCTAATCCAATCGCATCATATGCTTATACAGATAAGCAGTAATCAGCTACCGCACACTACGCCTTGACAAGGTCAACAAACGCAGCACGAATACTAACTATTACTTATCTGAAATGACGGAGGGCTACGACAGGTTTTTAAGAAAACCCTTTGCGTAATGAACTTGATATCGTTGTAGAATCGAGTGATTTTAAATGGAGTGTTTTTGAGGCTTTTCTAGTTTTGCTAAAGGGGTCACTCCCGGTGAAGGGATCGTCGGCCCTTTCCTCATCGAATAAGGTGCAGGGTATATCATATATACCGTTGTGCAAAGCAAGAACTATAGAAGCAATCAAAAGACAAATCGAGTTTGTAGCATCTGCTAGTTTCACTAAAGAGGTTACTCCCGGTGAAGGGATCTCGGCTCTTTTCTTATCGAATAAGGTGCTGGATGTTCTACAAGGAACACCGCTATGCAAAGCAAGAACTAGAGCTACCAGTTTTTAAACAAGTTTCTACAACATCTTAGGTTTCTTTTATTTCATTAATCTCATTAATGAAGTCCCTTTTTATTATGCTTCACAAGCATCACATTTGAAACGCAATCTTCAATATAACATATATCTCATATATATAATATAAACATTCGTCTCAGGCAGTAATATGATCTCATCACAGAACATTGCAGCAGAAGAACATATATGAAATTTTGGATATACTAGGACGTCCGTGTTTTAATACGAGCCTGTATAAAACACGGATTCCACGGTCGCGATGAATAGCCAAACCCACATCCCTAGACCCCTATGAGAGCGGCAAGCAACACTGCCAATTCTAGGGTTAGGAGACCCGGTCTCGACTCCTCGAGATGGTCTCCCACTGGACCCCAGAACCCGGTTACTTGTGCTCCCCGCCTTGGGTCTACCTAATGCGGAAAAGTAAATAATATACAACGGTGACATCATCCTCAGCCCGGAAGTGCCCCAATAAAAGAATATTACATACAAATGAATTTTACATGAATGAAAAAGAAAAAACTCTCATCTCACATAAAACCCCCGGCTATTCAAAACGCGACGATCCAATATAACATATCACAGCAACACATAATATCACATATCATCAACGTAAGCAAGTATGCGTATCCTGATTGTCGTTGATGTATAGCAACGAAGCCGGCGATACACCACATACTACGCTTACGGTCACAGAAAAGAAAGTGTAAAACTACAACAGTTGGAATCCATAACCTCCTTAGACATCGCATGCCTAACCAAATGAATTCCTTAGACATCGCATGCCTAACAATTATAAACCCCGCATTTTAGTCTCATTATCAAAAACTCTTATCAATATCAAGTCGGGCAATTCAACAAGATTCCCGACATTCTGATCGAATGCTCGTCGCAAACTTTAGTAGACGGCCGCACCCCCGGATGCCGTCGACGAAGTGCACTAAGGCGGAACACCACTGCCGCGAGCATCCGAACGGATGCTTTTGGTGACGGGGTTCTCCTACAGTCACTTGGTCGGGGCTTTGGGGCGTGGCTGTCTATTAAGTTTACCCGGCGAGTATCCGCGTACGATACGTGATTGCGACGGACTTTTGATCGCATCAAAATCCCGTGGCAACCGATCATTTGAGACTGAACTGCTGGATTTATAACATTCAAATTAGTTATCTCATAACTACTTGTGGATTCCAAATATTCTATCACATTCTAGATAAATAGACAATGTTAAACTTTCCGATCGAATAATCAAATACCCAAGATTTCCCCAATATATCTCAACACTTGAAATCAGTTTAAAAACATCCATCACATGACACAGTACCGATGGTCCAGCCGTAGAAGGGTCAAGCCAACACCTTACATGTGGCACGCCGTACTGCCCCAAACCCTAAGGTTCAGAGGCCGTTCAAGACGGTCACATAATCGAGTTAAGGTTTGTGTTCTTCTAGAGGGTCCACCGCGTTACTTGCACGACTTAGAACATTTTTAAACTCGAGAAAAAATCCAACTTTTGAAAAATTTTCCGACAGGGGAAAAAGTGAGTTATTGATATCCGTTCGAACTTTTTAACAGTTTCTAAAAATTATCCGGACAAAACTAAACGAAGTTAAATTATTCGATCGAATCAACGAGTCCCCAATACAACCCTAGAAAACTCAACACTTGAGTGGAATTAAAAAATTCCCAGAAAAAATTGCCAAGAAAGGACCTAACAATAAATACAAGAAATTCCATGGACTAATTCGAAATTTTGGCCGCGGAACCGCCGCCAAACCCTTAGTTTGGCCGCGGTTCCGCGGTCAAATAAGAAAATTAAAAGTCCGTACTTTACAGTAATTCTTAGTTTTTCCTGCTTAATTTTCTGAGCATTTTTAATTCATAAAAAATCACATTTTTGAAAAATATCCAGAGAAGGGTTTATATCGGGGTTTCGGTGTTCGATCGGACTTTAAATTTCGTCTAGACTTCGCCTAAAGCTCTAGCTTAGCTCTGATACCACTGTAGGGTTGCTATGTACGCTCACAAGGTTCTACGAGGCATCAACCATGCCCGATTAAAAATTTAGCTGTGCCGAACAACCCAATGCCGGATCTTTAAACTAGAGTTTAGGCGAAAACAAGCATGTTAAACACTTTAACACTAAGTGAGAGGGATTACAACCTTTGTAGATCCGGTCCTTCATTTGTAAAGCTCCGTGTTGAAGTCCCTTCGCTGCGATCATCGTGTTTCGGACTCTCGAGAGGTTCCACGAAGAGAAAGATGCAGTCTTGCTTCCGATCTTCGATACAAAGATGATCTACCTTGAAGTTTCGTTAACACAAACTAACACTCATAATATGAAGTGAACACCCTCATCTAAATGGCAAGGATAGATGAGGATGATGAAGTAGGATTTTTGCCCTCTTTTGTTTTCTTATTCTCACTTATTTTTCATCACAAAATCAAAGCAAGAAAGCTTTGCAAAAGAGGAAGAAGAAGAAGAAATGTAATCCAATCCTTTTTTTTGTGATGAATAATGAAAATGTGATAATGATTAATCTTGCAACCATGGTCAAGGATGACTTATGTAGAGATTTAACTAGGGCCAGGGTTTGGGTTGGGTTAAGAATGAGTCACACATAAATATCAAGCATAATATCTCATTCAAGACAAAAGAAAAGCTTCTAGAATCTACTAGAAGTCTTAACCCTAATCCAAAACCTAATCATGTTTAAACTCCACAAAACATGTTGCATTAATAACCATATCATGTTACAATATTATATATCACATATATAATATTTTTCGTAACAAAATAAAATAATACAATTAACATATATCGCATATATATCAATGTATTACCCGAGTAAGAAAAAGAATCTTTTAGTGAGCTGATATTAGTTAATGTAATTTAATATATCATATATATTATTATACATTAAATTATCGAATCAACACTTGATCCGACAATCCGGCTATATCGCATATAACCGACTAATATCTCATTTACCGATTCATCGAATCAACACTTGATCTGATGACCCGGCTGGTATCAAATATCGCGAGAATAGAATACGGTATCACATATCGCATTATCCTCGGTTCCGCACATATCACATATGTGCTCCTACTTCGTTTTGCCTGAGTCAAGAAACCTCTGTGTAGGACTCTAAAGAATCGTCAATACGCCGGCAGTAGGTGATGATCATATCAAACACCCACAAGCTGCAAGCGGTCAGCTAAACGTAACAGCTACCCAGGTATTGAGCGCTCAGAAGATCAACAAGCAAGCCTGTACATTCTCCTGTGAATCCAATCAGTAACACTCCCGTACAGTCTGGTCTCGTCGTCTGATATGTCGCATATCTCGCCTAGGGGTGGTAAATGTCAGACCCCAGTAGCTCGATAAGTCGTGTCGATATGAGGTCTATAACAGTTCGATAAACTACTGATAACACTTACCAGTAAATCTCAGCAACCCTGGCCAGAGATTTCCGGTTATAGCCAATCGAACACAGCGCAACATCAACTCTCTATACCGGGAGAGACGAATCCTGTCCTATCGCTCATTGCCTCCATGTGATTCAGGACTGTACCCAAAAGCCACCTTTTTGCATGCCCTCTTAGACGTGGTATGATGGAAATCAAAGCACAGTAGGAATCACACAAGACTCTATGACGATCTCGGGTCAACAGACTACTCTGTACCAGTGTCACCGGAGAACTGCCATCTGACGTGAGGTATATACCATCTGGGAGTTCTCGGCGAGTCCGTCCAGTGTACCCAGTCTCCACTGAGCACCCGTACACCATCCTTGATGTCAAACACCGATGGATATGGGATCATCCATCGCCCATCATATGGGTCAAGATGCGTATACGCTAGTCTACTCTGGTGTATCGATGCCCTGTCTCGATACACCCTCGACTAGGAACAGTTATAGGATGCACTCGTCGACTACCGTGGCCCCACTAGTATGATCTCATCATAGTCCCAGTAGTCGAGTACATATCCTAAGGGCTTTATCAACATGTAATATAGAGACAATCAGAGTACATGTTAAGATAAAGTACAACCAGATAGCGTACTATCATGTCGAGCAAGAAAGTCCTCCCTATATATGTCCAAGCATCCATTACAATATACATCGTATGTACAGTAATGGCCTCTAAGGCATACATATAACTAACAATATCCTTCTTTACTAAATAAAGAGACTGATATGATGTTGTATATCGGGTTCGGTATTTAATAACATTCGTTCAGAATCAATGTATTTGGTAATACTGGGTGATAACTACCAACAAGCTTGGCTGCAACACTTGCACCATTTCCAATTCTTGAAACTTATCACCCATTCCCAGTTCTCTATCTGTCTGTAGCCCATGTAATAGTTTACATATATGGGATCCTGATCCGGTATCTCATACCCAGGACGTAGAGGATACTGAGAAACATTTTTCGGTAATGAACATACCCGAAGAAGATGCATCAGCATGCACTTTCTTCGTTTGGGTGGCATGGGAATCCTGGTAATCCCCTATTTCCTGCTCGGTGTTATAACAATTATAAGTTGGAGCGGGACCAACGTTCCCCAGCTCAGTATAACAAGCGGGTTCGGTCAATACATCCATATTATTATCTTGATTAAGGCGTGACATGGTCGCTACCTGGAGAGAGAGAGAAGAAAACACTGTTCTTATGCTCTTGCAAGATTAGATTGGTTATTATTTTATCTAATCAGGATGGCTCCCACTGTTTTAGTCAAATCTCCCTTCAAACCCTAAAAGGAAAAGACTAGCCGGGATTAATTACACCCTACAAGTTCGCCAACCATTCAGTCAGGCCAGTGCCGGTACTTTGAGGGAGGTTCCCCGTGCTTTCGCACGGACCTAATTAAAATAAACATCATTTTCCTAGGGGTGTAACCCCGTTAACACATTTCTAGACACCAACTTGATCGGCTAATTGTAATGTGTAAAACTCTCCCAGGAGTAACTATTACTCGCAGTGGGTATCGTGATCCAACTATCTTATAGAAGGTATGCAATCTCATTGCAAATTTCAACACTTGAAATTCCCGATAATATTTTGCCCTGAGCGATCTATGACCTTGACAAGGTTAACAAACCATAGACCGCAAGTCAAGTTCAACCCATCATTTCCTGATTGAATTAAACCCACCCGCATGACCCTTGACAAGGTCAACAAGGTCGCACGGCTTCCCTAATCCAATCACATCATATGCTAGCAGATAAGTACAAATCAGCTACCGCACACTACGCCTTGACAAGGTCAACAAACGCAGCACGAATACTAACTATTATTTATTTGAAATGACGGAGGGCTACGACAGGTTTTTAAGAAAACCTTTTGCGTAATAAACTTGATCTCGTTGTAGAATCGAGTGATTTTGTAAAGGAGTGTTTTTTAGGCTTTTACTAATTTTGCTAAAGAGGTCACTCCCGGTGAAAGGATCTCGGCTCTTTCCTTATCGAATAAGGTGCAGGATATTTCACAAATACCACCATGCAAAGCAAAAACTATAGAAGCAATCAAAAGACAAACCGTGTGGGTTGTAGCATCTTTTGGCTATAGTGCCCTTAAGGCAATTATCATAGTCGCAGGCAGGTGATCATGATGATTGAGGGAGTACCTATACCGATAAAACAGTCTTACTCGAGACGATAGTATGATATCTGGTTTGTCTTTATCATCATGTATATGTTGATAAAGCCCATAGCATTCTCTCTTGACTACCAGCATTATGATGGCGATCATATATGTGGGAGCTGGGGGTCTATAAGCACATCCTTAAATGTCCCTAGTCATGGGAGTATCGAGACTGGGCATCGATACTCCAGTGTAGACTGGTGTATACTTATCTAGATCCTGACGAGGGGCGGTGGCCGGTCTCATAAGACATTGGTGTCAGTTCTTCACCTAAGATAGTATACATGTGCTCATTGGGTTATGAGTACACTGGACGGACTCGTAGGGAACATGCTAGTTGGTATTATACCTATAGTCAGATAGCAGTTCCCTGGTGACATGTGTACAGGTTAGTCTGTCGACCTGAGATCGTCATTTGTCTCGTGTGAGTTCCCACTGTGCTTTGAATACTACCCTACCACGGCTTAAAGGAGTCGTGCAAACAGGTTTTAGTTGGGTACAGTCCCGAGCCACTGGAGGCAGTGAGCGGATCGTCAGGGATTCATCTCTCCCGGTATTGGGGGTTGATGTCGCGCAGTGCACGGGTGGCCATCACTAGAAATCCTTGGCCGAGGTATGTGAGAATTACCGATCCAGGATCGATAGCTTCTCAGGTAGTGATGGGTTTCATACCGACACAAATTATCGCGTTGTTAGGGGTCTGACATTATCCACCCCCTAGACCCGATATGCGATACTCTTAGAAGAACAGACCGGACTGTACGGATATTGTCACTGACAGGCTCAGTAGGGGTTTGGATGAGTTTGCTCGTCGGCCTTCCTTTCGCTCAATACCTGGGTAGCCGTTACGTACAGCTAGTGCCGCTGACGTGCTTATGGTTAAACCCACTGCCATCATATTGACGAGTCTTTAGAGTCCCACACAGAGGGTTTTTACGGTTTAGGAGATATGGTGTAGATGACGTATGTTGATATATACAGGTGTCCGATTAAATATGTGCACAGGCTGCACAGACTTTAATCGGACGGTTGATAATACTAGCGGCTTAGGATTAAGCCGGATTGTTAAATCAAGTTTTAATTTAATAATTTATATATGTATTTATATATATGTATTCAGTATTATTTCTCACTACACATTTTCTCTCTTTTGCTATTCGTATTTTCGTACGAATACGCGTATGTGTATTTTGATACATGTACCGGGAAGCATTCCGTATTTATACGGAATGGCTTCTAGAAGATGCCACCTCATTATTGATTTTCTTTATAAAATCATTTGTTTTAGATGAGGTGGAAAAGGTGACATGGCATGGGTATGGGCTTTGGGTCAAAGCATGGTTTTTGGATATGTAGTGATTGGTATGGTTGGATTTGTTTATTACAAAAATTGGATAAGTTTTTTGGGTGCATTATTGTGTCAGGAGAGAGAGGGGCAGCCACACTAGTTGATGGGGGCTTGCTCATTTTTGTAGATGACACTCTCTTGCTCACTCCCTCTAGTTCACTCTCATTGACACACCCAAAAGACTTAACCATTTAGCTCATGCCATTCTTGCTTTCATCACCTCCACATCTTCCATGGTTGTTCTATGAGCATAATATTTTGAGAGAAAATTATGGTGAGACTATACTACACCCCCCACTTTCCACTACTAGCAATCCTGGATAGTCGGTTGGTCCGCTTGGCGAACCTGGAGCTTGTGCCGTTTCCCTCGGGTGGATCATCGGAGATGAAGGAAGACCGATGACCAAAGTCGATCGGCATCACTAGGAGCTTGGAGATGGTTCAAGACCCGAAGGACTTGGTTCATTAGGTATAACCATTCTATCTCTTTGTGTTTGGTTTTCTAGTTTTAGGGTTAATGGTTTCGATCTTGGAATTGGGTAATGGTAGCGCCGGGTTTTAGAAAATTTTTGTTCCGCATTTGGCCACGGTTCGATGGCCGGGTCGCTCCCATAACCCAGCAGCATCTGGTAGTTTCGCTAAAGAGGTCACTCCCGGTGAAGGGATCTCGGCTCTTTCCTTATCGAATAAGGTGCTGGATATTCTACAAGGAATACCGCTATACAAAGCAAGAACTAGAGCTACCGGTTTTTATAAAACAAGTTTCTACAACATCTTTTAGGTTTCTTTTATTTCATTAATCTCATTAATGAAGTCCCATCATAATATGCTTCCTAAGCATCACATATGAAACGAAAGCAAAAATATTAATTATATCACATATATATAATATATGCATTCGTCTGAACATATTACAGTGATCACATCATAGAGCAGCAGAAGATAACATATGAAATATTGGATATACTAGGATTTCCGTGTTTTAACAAGCCTGTATAAAACACGGGTTCCACGGTCGTGATGAATAGCCAAACCCACATCCCTAGACACCTACGAGAGCGACAACAACCCTGCCAATTCTAGAGTTAGGAGACCCGGTCTCGACTCCTCAAGATGGTCTCCTACTGGACCCTAGAACCCGGTTACTTGTGCTCCCCGCCTTGGGTCTATCCTAATGCAGAAAAGTAAATAATATACATCAACGGTGACATCTTCCTCAAACCGGAAGTGCCGTAATAAAAGAATATTATATACAAGGTTTTACATGAATGAAAATGAAAAACTCTCATCTCACATAAAACCCCCCAACTATTCAAACAGGACGATCCAATATAACATATCCCAGCAACACATAACATCACATGTCATCAACGTAAGTAAATATGCGTATCCCAATTG
Organism: Agapanthus africanus; assembly: GCA_030015575.1. NCBI lineage: Eukaryota > Viridiplantae > Streptophyta > Magnoliopsida > Asparagales > Amaryllidaceae > Agapanthus > Agapanthus africanus. The sequence goes on along the minus strand of CM057348.1, from coordinate 197,637,481 downwards.
TCGTTGACATATAACACCGAAACCGGCGATACACCACATATTACACTTACAGTCGCAGAAAAGAAAGTGAAAAACTACAACAGTTGGAATCCGCAACCACCTTAGACATCATAAACCCGAAATATCACATACTTTCGATTTCATTCCTAACCAAATGAATTCCTTAGACATCACATGCCTAACAATTATAAACCCCGCATTTTAGTCTCGATATTGAAAAAACTTTCCAATAACTTGTCGGGTAATTCAACAAGACTCCCGATAACCTGATCGAATGCTCTTCGGAAACTTTAGCAGACGGCCGCACCCCCCGATGCCGTCTACGAAGTGCACTAAGGTAGAACACCGCTGCCGCGAGCACCCGAACGGATGCTTTTGGCGACGGGGTTCTCCTACAGTCACTTGGTCGGGGCTATGGGGCGTGGCTATCTAAAAAGATTACCCGGCGAGTATCCGCGTACGCTACGTGATTGCGACGAACTTTTGATCACATCAAAATCCCGTGGCAACCGATCAAATGAGACTAAATTGCTAGATTTATAAAATGCAAATTAGTGTAGATTCCAAGTATTGTATCCCATCACATGATACCCGGACGAGGTTAAACTTTTCGATCGAATCATCAATGTCCCACTATTTCTCGAGAGCTCAACACTTGAGCACAGTTTAATAATATCCAGAACATGCCACAGTACCTATGAACCAGTCGTAGAAGGGCAGACCTAAGCCTCACTCATATCGCCACGGAACTGCGGCAAACCCTAGGGTATGACCGCGGTTCCGTGATCCATAAAGTCGAGTTAGGGTTTCATTCTTCTAGAGGGTTCACAGAATTACTTGCATGTTTTTCCGAATACGTTAAACTTGGAAAATTAGGTTTTTGACATTCGATCGAACTTTTTAACTTCGCCTAGACAGCATGCGAATCCCCGAAACAATATTAAAACTACGAATACGAAACACTCCAAATTTCTTATAGTGTAAGATCACATTACTTGCAAACTTAGAAAAAACAAACAACACCTGAAACACCAAAACCCAGAGACTGGAACACAGACAAAAATTGAAGCCCAGAACTTCCTATACAACCGAGCAGGCCGGTTTTAAGCCTCATATGGCGGCCAAAGTTTACCAAAAATGTTTCAATTTTCGTCTGTGTTCATGTTATATCTCATATAACATTCTGCAGTTGATTAAAAAATTGTTTGAAGACCTTTTAAAATCGACAGAAACTAGGGTTTCATGTTGCAAGTTTCGGAGTAGTTTCGGTTTCGTAATCTTAACAAAATCTGTCTAATTTTCTAGCATGGATCTGATACCACTGAAGGGTTATCTAGCACAGCAGCAAAGTTTTGGGAGGCATCATCCATGACAATTTCAAAATTTGCCGTTTTAGCTAACCCTAACCTAGAATCGTATACTAGAAAATCCGACAAAACATAATACAAACAACTTTGCATACAAGTGAACAAGGAATATAACCTTTGTAGACCAGTCCTTCACTTCATTAGCTCCGTGAAGTAGTCCCTTCGCTGCGATCATGAACTCCCGGATTCTAGATAGGCTCCCATGAAGAAATGAACAAGCTTGTATCGAAGTCTTCGAGGCCGAAGATGATCTACGTCGATGAGACACTAACCCAAGATATCTCTTCACTACTTGTGAAATTAGCGAAGCAAACACCCTATACTAAATGGAAAGTAGTAGAGAATGATGAAGTAGGAAGTGGGCTCACTTTAGATTTATTTTTCTCACTAAAAATCATCACTTGATCACAAGCTAAAGAGCAAACTCAAGAGGAAGAAGAAGATGAAGTCAAGTGATGAGTGAATAATTCATGAGGTTAGAAATGCAACCATGGTGAGTTATTATGTCATGCCTAACTCATGTAGAGAATAAACCATGGTCATGGGTTAATGTTGGGTTAACAAATATCTTAAGCAAGACAAACAAGTGGACTTGGTCAATAGTTATCAAGTTTGCACAAATAATCAACCATGACAAATTACAAATGTTTGAATTACTTAATAAATATAAACCTTAACATAAACCCTAGCATGGCATGAGTCTTATATGTACATGTTGCATGTGTAACCTAGTATGTCACAATGATATATATCACATATATATATTAGTTTGCAAAAAGAATACAATTAACATATATCACATATATGTCAATGTATCAAATGTGAGAAAAAGAATTACTTAAGTGAAATAATATTAGTTAATGTAATATAATATATCAAATATATAATTATATATTAAATTATTAAATCAACTCTTGATTTAATAATCCGGTTATATTACATATAACCAACTAATATCAAATAAATCAACACTTGATCCGATAACCCGGCTATATCATATATAACTGACCGATATCACATATCGTGAGAATAGAATACGGTATCACATATCGTATTAATCTCGGTCCCACACATATCACATATGTTCTCCTACTCCGTTTCGCTTGAGCCAGAAAACCTCTGTGTAGGACTCTAAAGACTCGTCAATATGCCGGCAGTAGGCGATGATCATATCAAACACCCACAAGCCACAAGCGGTCTGCTAAACGTAACGTCCACCCGAGTATTGAGCGATCAGAAGATCAACAAGCAAGCCTGCTCATACTCCTGCGAATTCAATCAGTAACACTACCGTATAGTCCGGTCTCTTCGTCTGATATGCCGCATATCTCGTCTAGGGGTGGTAAACGTCAGACCCCAGTAACTTGATAAGTCACGCCGATGTGAAGCTCATAACGGGTCGAGAAACTACTGATAACACTTACCAGTATATCTCTGAATCAGCCCTGGCTAGGGACTTCCTGTTATAACCAATCGAGCACAGCGCAACATCAACCCCCAATACCGGGAGAGATGAAACCCCTCCTAGCGCTCATTGCCTCCATGTGATTCGGGATTGTACCTAAAAGCTATCGTTTTGCACATTCTATTGTACGTGGTAAGTTGGAAATAAAAGTACAGTGGGAATCACACAAGACGCTATGACGATCTCGGATCTACAGACTAACCTGTACAAGTGTCACCAGAGAATTGCCATCTGACGTGAGGTATAATACCATCTGGGAGTTCTCGGTGAGTCCGTCCAGTGTACCCAGTCTCCACCGAGCACCCGTATACTATCTCTGATGTCAAACACCAATAGATATGAGATCATCCATCGCCCATCTGCATGGGTCGAGAAGCTATACGCTAGTCTACTCTGGTATATCGATGCCCTGTCTCGATACACCCATGACTAGGAACATTTGAAGGATGTACTTACCGACTACTCTGTCCCCACTAGTATGATCTGCATCATAATCCTGGTAGTCAAGTACTAATCCTAAGGGCTTTATCAACATGTAATAGAGAGACAATAAGTGTACATGTTAAGATAAAGAGCAACCAGATAGCATACTATTATGTCAAGCAAGAAAGTCATCCCTATATATGTCCAAGCATCATATACATCGTATGTACAGTAATGGACTCTAAGGCACACATATAACTAACATAGAACACCTCTTAACGGTATATCGTTCACGGGATGTCTAGGCAAGTATTCAAGAGAAAGGATTATCTAATTATGGAACTTCGCGAAAGAGTTCGAAAACCTCCCCTTCTCTCTTGCACTTACCTGGCTTCATGATCCGTATATCTTGAGCCTGTTTCTCGACACAGTTTTACTTCGACAATCAGGTTCTTGAGCAGGTCTAGTTGACATAGCATAACATAAACTACTAGGGGTATGATATTCTTTGTTTTTGCGATATTTGTGAATTCTTGTTAATATGGGTGATACACGATTTAATTCAATTTTTCACGATTCTTATTCTTTTGTGTATACTCGGTCCCAATTCGTTTGTTCAAATTGCCACGATTCTTCGCACATTAATGAAAATTGTCCTTTTCCAGGGGGTGACCAACCATCCCAGAGTTTTTCTAACGGTCACCCACCTAACACTCTTGAACTCAGTCCCACTTCAATTAGAGACCTAATGATATAGGATTTAGAGAAAGAGGTCCACAGATTGATTGCTTTAGCATCACCACCGTCACAACCCTCCTTACCTGAAACAACTGACACATCATTAGGGTATGATAGTGAGATGGATGCTAGGTTTACTACTTTAGAGAAGGGTATTGAAGTAATGACTGCGGTCGAGAATCAATCAGCTTCTACGCTAGCCCTGTTCACACAGCAGTCTGAACAATTGTTTCTTGCTCAAGCTCAATCATTGGCTAGACTAGAGGAACACGTGAAACATTTAGCTGAGAGGATTCTAGGGAGTGAACACAGTCAATCGAAACCCAATAATGTTAATGTCTGTCATCTAGGAAATCACCCAAGTGAGATAAATGATCATACAAATTTTGATGATTTCATAGATGATGATACGATTGAATTGACCGAGTTTTACCAGGACGCACAAAAAAACCCTCCGAGGCAGACTGATGATTTTTTTAATCTAATTTTAAATGAGAGACCTTATGAATTTGTAGGGTATAGTTTGGATAGATTGTCGGAAGAGATCAATGATCTGGAACCCACAATTTTTGTATCACCTAGTGATATTGTTTCGGAAGAAATATTAGTGTGGGAACCTACTTTTTTGGATGACATATACCTACCCATTTGTGAATGTGATGAGGGAGAAATTGTATTGGGAGAGTCTATGAGCTATAATGATACGAATAGGATTGTGAAAAATTAAAGGGAGGAAGACAACATTGAAAAATATTCTTTCATATCGAGTTTTGAGGAAATTTTTGCGGATGAACTTGATATTTTGGGTGAGTTTGAGTCAGGATCAATTTGGGAATATCCTAAAAACCTTTCTTTTGCTGAACCTTTTGCGAATGAACTCCAGTTTTTACACGAACTTGACTTCGGAACTCAACATGTGCTTCTTGAACATTCAATTCATTCAAAAAATAATTTTTTGACCTCTTCAAAACTTCATCTTCATCTTCAGCGTCTTCTGATCCTTACTTTTACACGCCCATGCCTTTCACTGAAATCTAACATATACATTTTCTTTTTCTTTTTCTTTTTCTTTTGTATATACATATTATTTTACCAGCCATTGCACTATATAGACAAAATCTTTAAATGGCTGGTATTAATTTCTGGACTAACCCAGCCGTTTAACTTGTGAATATTGTAATTAGTCTTAGATTTTTTCTTTTTCTTTGAATAAAATTCTCACCCTAATGTCTAAGTCTAGCTACCGGAGATGGGGGCAACGATGAGGACGTCGTAAAACTCAGGTTTGGGGGTGAGCACTGCGTTTGTTCCACTCCATCATGTGTATATTCTGCATTGTATGCTTATTAAAAAACCCATAAAAATTGAAAAAATTTCCTAAAAATATAAAAACTTTTTCATGTTAGCTAGCGGGGGAACTTAGATTCGAAGTTTGACGGTTCAGTTGATAAGTTAGAAATAACTAAATCCTTTTTGTGAGACTGACAACCCGAAATATAACCCTCCTTTGTGTTTAACAGTAACTGATATACGTCTTTTATAACACTTTACATGTGTCATATGTGTTCTGAGAATTTGATAAATGTCTGCTATGTCTAGAAAAACTTTTAAAAATTGATAAATATTGTTAGGATCAAGCAGGTTTGTTCTAAGTTAAGCAAAATATCAAGAATAGTTCATACAGTAAAGTAAATATGAAGAATTTTATATAGGTTTTAACAGAAACTATAAGTCTGAAAAATAACCCATCTGAAATCTTGTTGGAGTAATTACACACCTTATCACATGTAACGTCTTCGGATTTAAAAGAAAAAGATGGTTATATCTCCGTTTTCACTAAGTGCAGAATTATTTAAAATAAAATGAGTCTTTTGTTTTGTGGCCTTGGTAACTTGGGTAATTAAGTCCTTAGGGTGTCTCCATACCTAGTGCCCTAAAACCATCTGGTTTGGGAGTCATTGACCTAAAGCTCGCTAAGTTTCTAATCGCCAGATAAAACAAGCTAAGCAAGTGTTCTCTCCAAGTTGAAAGTCCTAACGGTTCTTTGTGGGAGAATAATCTTGGCGGAGATGAATTTTCTATTAAAACAGTTTTTTCGTGGAGATATGAAGGTTTGTATTTATTAAGAAGTTTTGCACGATAACCTTGGTGTTGTAAGTCCGCGGCGGCGCCCCGGCCGTCGATCCGACGCCGGAAACGCGGAAACAAAAACTTTCAAAAACTATTGAACCGGCACCACCGCGCACTTTTCACCCGGATCGGGCCATTAACTTAGCTACTAGCAAACAAGAAAAAGAGTAGAGAAGTATACCGAGCGATCCGTGTCCTTCGGTCTTCGTCTCCACTCCGATCTCCCGCGGAACCTCCGTCCATCACCTCCTCGTCGGAAAGGGCACTACAAAGCCGAAGTCTTTTACGGGCTCCCACCTCTGGACCGAGGCAACTCGGGCGCGAAGTTGGCTAGCCGACGCGTCCAAGATTTGCTGTAGACAAGTGTAGAATACCATTGTCTCTTTGGGGTTTAAGTGAAGTAGCCATGGTATGTGGAGGTGGAGAAAAATGAACTAAGGAAAAGTGCTTGGGAATTTTGGTGGCAAGCATAAGAGATGATAATCTTCTCACATCAAAAATAAACTCCCACCCCTCTCCCCTTCATAGTGGCCGGCCCCTCATCCATGTGAAGAACAAAATGGTGGAGCTTTTTTGCAATAATGCAAGGAAGGAATCAAAAATAGAAGAGAGAATTGTCACACCAAATTTCTCATCCAAATCTTTTCACCAACCATCAAAAGAAAAGCAATGGAAATGACCATAATGGAATCTCATGATTATGGAGCCACAAAGCAAGAACCCCCTCCACAAATAGGTTATTTGCAAACTTGCAAATAACCCCTCCATCAGAAAGTCCGGCCGTGAAGGAATAAAAGAAAACCGGCCGGAACGGAATGCAAACTGGCAACTTCAGAAAACTGATCCCGTAATAAAATTATAGGAAAACCCCACTACTGTAAATACTGTTGGAGATAGTGCCCTCAGAGTCAATTATTAGGTCACAGGTACGTGATTGCAATGATTGATGGAGGACCTATCCCGGTAGGACAGTCTTACTCGAGATGATAGTATGCTATCTGGTTTACCTTTATCATCGTGTACTGTTTTAAGTGACCTGACACGTCGCTATTACACGTTGATAGAGCCCCTAGGATTCTTGCTTGACCACCAGCAGTATGAGGGCGATCATATAAGTGGGAGCTGGGGGTCTATAAGCATATCCTTAAAAGGTCCCTAGTCGTGAGAGTTTCGAGACAGGGCATCGATTCTCCATAGTAGACTAGTGTATACAGTCGAGACCCCTACGAGGGGCGGTGGCCGGTCTCATAAGCCACTGGTGTCAGTTGGATCACCTAAGATGTATACAGGTGCTCATTGGGTTATGAGTACACCGGACAGGACTCGCCGGGAACATGCTAGTTGGTCATATACCAGACGTCAGATGGCAGTTCCCTGGTGACATGTGTGCAGGTTAGTTCATCGACCTGGGGATCGTCATTTGTCTCGTGTGAGTTCCCACTGTACTTTGATTACTACCCTACCACGGCTCAAAGGAGTCGTGCAAACAGGTTTTAGTTGGGTACAGTCCCGAGCCACATGGAGGCAGTGAGCGTATCTTCAGGGGTTCGTCTCTCCCGGTATTGGGGGTGAGGTCGTGCTGTGTCTAGGAGAGCCATTACACGAAGCCCTCGGCCGAGGCAAGGAGATTTAGTGGTAGGTATTCCAGTAGTATCTCAGGGTGTTCTGGGCTACACTCCGACACGACTTGTACCGCTTTTGGGGGTCTGACTTTTACCAACCCCCTAGGCCCGCCATGCGATGCTCATAGACGAACGGACCGGACTGTACGGATATTGTCACTGACAGGCTCAGTAGGGAGTCAGGCTGAGTTCGCTCACAGACGTCCCTTTTGGTCAATACCTGGTAGCCCGTTATGTATTGGCTTATACCTCTAACGTGCTAGTGGTTAAATCCACAACCAAGGTGTTGATGAGTCTTTAGAGTCCCCCACATTTCAGTTACTCAGCTTTCGGGCGAAAGGTTGTAGAGGCCGTCTGGAGATATGGCAAGGTCCGATCAGATACGTGCGGTATTGCACGGATCAGGATCGGACAGTCTGTACTATAGGCCGTATGGTTATATGGCAGGGTTCGATCAGATACGTGCGGTATTGCACGGATCAGGATCGAACAGATATTACTAGCCGGCTTTGTTTTAAGCCGGATCCTAGTATAGTACAGAGTAGACTTTGTCTCATTGCATTTGTATTTCGGTCGAAATACAGATGCGGGTGTGTATGCACAGTATCGGGGTTTTCCTGTAATTTATTACGGGACCAGTTTTTTGGAGTTGCCAGTTTGCTTTCCGTTTCGGCCGATTTCCATTGTTCCGTTCATTGGCCGAAGATTGGTAGAGGAGGGCTTATTTGCATTGTTGCAAATAGGCATTTATGGAGGGGGTCTTTGCATTTTGTTGTATCATGATAGCTTTTCCTTGACCTTGACTTTTAGCTTTATCATGATACTTGTCCCATCATTTGACTTCATATGTTCATGATTGCTTGACTTTGTTGATGGGTTATGATGATTGTTTTGGTGTGTTGGTTTTACTAGTAATCATTTCCACACATCATAACTCCACACTCTCTCTCTTGCATTATGATATACCCTCCCCTTGGCTTTTTCTCTCTCTTGCTCTTGCATTGTTTAGCCGGCCATATGGGAAGGGGGGGCTGTCCAAAATATTGAGGTGGGGAAATGTTGTTCATTTCATGCACCAAAGTTCTCCAAGCTCCTCCATATACTTCTTGTTCAATCCCTCCACCAATGGCAACCTCCACTACCCCAAAAAGAGACACAAGTTCTACTACACATTCTACAGCGAATCTTGGGCACGTCGAGTAGCCGGCTTCATGCCCGAGTTGCCTCGGCATTGAGGTGGGAGCCCGTAAAAGAAGTAGGCGATGTGGTGCACTTCCGGCGACGAGGAGGAGACGGGACATTCCGCAGGAGATCGGGACGATGATGAGAAGACCGGAGGACTTGGATCGTCGGTATATCTCTCTTCCCTTTCTTGTTGTTAGCTAGGACTAATTAATGGTTCGATCCGGGTATTAGTGCGCGGCGGTTTGCCAGTTCAAGAAAAATTTAAGTTTATCACCGCTTCCGCATTTGGCCGTCGGATTGACGGCCGGGGCGCCGCCGTGCACTTACAGTGGTATCAAAGCCTCGCCATTAACATAGTCTAGCTTGGTGTAATGTGTTTTTCTGTTTCGATCGATCGAATGTTCCAAAACTGCATTTTAGTTCGCATCAGTTTCTGTTGAAATTTTTTGGTGTCCAAAAATTTTTCAGGTTGTAAAATAGTGATATACTGGAATATCTAAGGGTGCTGTAAAAATTCGGTACAGTGATTCGTCTACGGGAGAGCGGAACCGCGGCCAAACCCCCCTTTGGGCCGCGGTTCCGCCGCACAATGATGAGTTGACTGCACCAAATTTCTACAGTATCTTTCTGGGCTGAAAATATGGGTTTTGAAATATTAATATTGGGCCCAGAATTTCCTGATCTGCTACAGTAATGCTTTGGGGCCCACTTGTTAAAATTTGATCGATCGGATATTTTAAACACATTATTTCACAGTTTTTACAATATATCTGCGACCGTGAATGTCACTTGATCGGTAAATCCAGTCTAACTGCTATAGCCCGGTTAGACGGATTTGCGAACGTGACTTTCACGTTGATGTTCTGTTTTTGCTGTGATGTTGCGGATCGGTCGTGGGGGATAGCCTGGATGCAATGCTAGTACAGTTGTGGTTGTATTATGTACATTTGATATTGCGGGGCGAGCGTCCGACATGTGGACTGCCGTCACTGCCTGATTGTATTATTATTTTGGGGCACGACCTGGTTACGGTCGATGTACCCGTTGTATGTATATTTTACTTTCTGTACTAGGATTGCCCCGCGGAGGGGTGCACGGATAGCCGGGTTCTGGAGGGCAACAAGCCCGCATCTCATGGCATTGAGACGGAGGGGGCTTCACTCTGGGATAGGCGGGCTATTCGCCGCACTCGTAGGGGGTACAGGTTGACCCAGGAGGGGTGCCCAAGTTACCGGATTCCGTGAAGTGCCGGGTGGTCCATTCACGTCGCTGAAGGGGGCTGCCTCGCTTCAGGTTTTGGCGGGTAACTTGCCGCGCCCGTAGGGGTCTAGGATTTCATTGCACAGGCTATCCACACGACCAGGGGAACGTCGGGTTTCAGCGGCTCTGTGAAACCCGGGGATCCCAGATATCTGTATTGTTTCTGTGATGCTGTTCATTCTCTGTGATGTTGCATTTTATTCACGCCTTGAGCGAATATAATATATTGGTATATATATTAGTAGATGTTGTATATATTTTGCATCCGCGCTAGTCCAGTCCCCGCTCTGTCGTTAGTTAGCTAACCTAACGGGTAATGACGGGACCCAGTGGCGAATGCGGATGGCATATACGTACATCAGTATATTTTCGTTCTTTTTGGTGTGATCAATTGATGGGACTGCGTTGATTCGGATCAATGCAAGTTTAAAAAACAAACCTAATCTGATGTTGATGGAACACTTTTCAAAAAGCTGTTATTGCAAGGATGTTCACTTTTGTTTTGCATCGTGGTATTCAGTCGGAATATCCTGCTCCTCAGTCGACGAGGCAAGGGCCGAGATCCCTTCACCGGGAGTGACCCCTTGGACAGAAGTTTGCGTCAGGGCATTAACTTCACTATAGCCGACTACTTTTGCTTTGCACCGTGGTATTCAGTTAGAATATCCTGCACCCCATTCTACGGGGAAAGAGCCGAGATCCCTTCACCGGGAGTGACCTCTTTAGCGAAGGTTTTCGTCACTATATTTTTAAAAGCTATCCGTTCCTTCAACGATATCAAGTTCATTACGTTAAAGGTTTTCGCCAGAAACCATTCGTAGCCCTCCATCATTTCAGTTAAATATTCGGTAGTATTCAAGCTATGTATTTTGACCTCACGCCAAGGCATAGTGTTTGGTAGCTGCCGGGTATTTATCTGTTGCATAGATAGATGCGTTGGTTTGGGACAGTCGTACTACTATTTTGGCCTATGTCAAGGGTATGTACGGGTGGGTTCAAATTAACCTGGATAATGATGGGCAGAACTTGACATGTGACTTATGATATTTTGACCTCACGCCAAGGTCATAAGAGCATGGGGCAGAAATCACATCGGGAGTTTCAAAAGAACTGAAACTTGCCAGATATGCGCATACCTTCTGGAGTGTGGTAGCGTGAGTGGATTCCGTCACGTTATCATGTGATGATAGTTGGATCCCGATCCCCACTGATGAGTTAGTTTACTCCTCGGGTGACCCCGACTAATTCTTCTTTCAGGTTTGGAGGAGAATTTGAGGTACAGTGGGAGGATTCCAGATTAGATAAATTGGTAACCATTCTGATCTAGGTTAGAGTGCACGCTGAGTGTTTCTTTTCTCTCTCTCTTTGGCAGCAACCATTTGACCCGACCCTAAGACTATGACTCAGAGACCAAGTTGACCGAACCTTCTTAAACACTGGCTTTTGGATTGTCAGAGTTGCAAACCTCATTGCCACTCCTACTTTTACCCTTTTCTCCAGGACACCCCGTATTACTACGAACGTCCACTTCCATTGGACAAAACCATCGTATGGTTATATACGAACTCGAAGGGATTTATTCGAGGATGGTTTCCGGTTCTGGAGAAAACGGATAGGATTATTCAGTTGTCTTTTCCTTTTACCTTCTCTCAGGCTGCGAGTACTCCTTGGTATAGGAGATAGTACACCTATTACGCAAATTGGATAGTCTTCTTCCAAACCTTAGGCTGGTGCCGACCGGTAGGGAATGAAGAAAACCAATTAGCCTAACGATGGTGTACAGAAGGTATTAAGTTCAGACAAAGCAAGGGATTAGTAAGAGGGCAAAGTAAAATGCAACAGATATTCATGACCAAACCAAGTATTCCTTCGCCAATCCTAAAATCACCTTTGTATTTCTCCAGGACACTCCGTATCACTACGAAGATCCACAGTTTATTGGATACTCCATCGTATGGTTATATACGAACTCGAAAGGAACTTGTTCCAGTTCGGGGATGGATTCTGGTCCAGGAGAAATAAGAATAAGGTTTATTCGGTTGTCTTTTATCTTCACCCTCTCTCATTGCGAGTGTTCCTAGGATTAGGACAGTACACCCATTATGTCCATTGGATAGTCTTCTTCCAAACCATAGGCTGGTGCCGAACGGTAGGGAAGGAAGAAAACCATTTGGTCTAAAGGGGTGTACAGAAGGTAAAGACTAAAGACATATGAAGGGATTTGGAGAAGTGGCAAAGAACTATACGGTTACAGTCGTGAATCTGGAAGAGGCATTACTAGGAATACCAGGATACCCCATCGAAACATTTCAATGTTTCAGTTTCACTGTGTACCGTTAAAAGAGAACTGATTTCCTAATCAGACACTTGCTCCAGGGTATGTATTTACCAGGTACGATTCTCACATCTGTATGGTTTTACAGATGATGAGTGGGAGTAAGTTATTGGGAATTGGGTGATTATCCTCATTATATCGGGATTCGTTGTAATCGGTGATATTTGAGGAAATCACCTGGGCTGTTTGCCGGTTGGCAAATATTTGGTTTTGAATATCCGCAGTTATGCACCGATTTCAAATTGATATATCTGTATGTCTATTTTCATAGAGTGAGATATACCTTTCTGAAATTATGTCTACGACATTTACCTATATCAGTGGATGGTTAGGTAAGGAGCATTAAACAGCGGTGCAATTCTTCTTAACCATAAGTACAGTTTTCAACCTACGACACACAGTGAGTGAGTTATCAGACTCAAGGGACTTGTACAGAGTATTGTATCATGTCCAGGGTCCATCAGGACAGAGGGGTTGGTTCTCGTACTATATTCGGTTTACTTATGACTTCTCTAGTTTTTAGACAAGCGTTTCGCGGAAACACAGGGTCCGAATTTTGAGAAGTTATAGGTATTTGAATAGAGTAGAGAACCAGGTGTAGCAAGTATCGGGATTCTTCAAAGTGATCGAAGATGTAGATACTTGTATATGGTATTCAGTTGATAGTAGTGATTAAGAGAACTTGCTTCTTTTTCAGGTTACTCATAATTGGAAGCATTCCTAAGTTGAGTAACGCTGATCGGCCTCCTTCCATTTAGTTGACATGGACTGGAGACAGCTGCATGATTTGAATCTGGTTCAATTAAATCAGTGCCTCTGGTTCTATATTGGATATAGAACAGTTCATATCTTAACGATGTTAAGGTATGGGGAGTTGTCCGGCTTATGCTTAAAACCAGACACTGGACAACTCAAGGCACGTTTCTGTAATGGCTGTTTGTGGGTTGACCCAGGCTATGACGCGGGTTGACTTTCTACCATCTGGATGAACAATAGCAATATTGTTCTAGACTCGCCACAGTTTTATTAAAAATGGATTTTTTCAGAAAAACAGTAGTGGGAGTATGGTAGAACTGGAAGTGATTCCAGAACCACAAACGATTACTGAAGATTTGACAAGGAACCTAAAGATTCAATCTGGATTGACATTCCATTGGCCACTCCGTAGATAAGGTAGGTAACTTCAGGCACCCGAGAGGTACTACGGTAGCCTCAAGGATGGTGACAGGGAAGTTCTTGTTTACCCACAATTGCCATTGCTGTTGTTCCGGTTGCGAGACCCGGCGGGAGGATGAGTATAGCGTCGTTCTAAACTAGCTTTAGAAGTGTACGTGTATATGACTCTGCCAGAGGGTTGTCGTAGTCAGTGGGAGCAGCGGAAGCATTGGTGGACAGGTAGCTTATGTCTATTTACAGACTGAAGCACCAGTAGCGGAGATAGATCATCTATTTCTGACATGACAGTCATGGGTTTGACTTCATCAGAATAGGGGATGGATCTGTTGAGAAGGTAGTAGGGCGTGATGTCCTGGTATTTGGATGACATGCACAGAGTAGGAAAAGAAACTCCTATACTACGATCGGTTATACTTTGGTCGTCACACAGTGGTTTCTCCACAAAGGAAATGGATTTTATATCAGACATACTGGTTACTGGATCTATGGTATTAGATCTAGATTTGGGTGGTTTCCCAATCAGGGTACTTGACAGCATTCTAAGAGTATTTAGGATGGACGACTCCATGCACGGTAGTGTACCTGCAGGTGATGGAGTCACCCTCTCTGAAGCTGTCTTACAGACTAAAGGGGAGAGGGATGTGCATGATTGGCAGATCACTTGCTTAGGCAATTGAGTCAATCATGAGATGTCAAGTACCACACCAGACATTGTTCTTGCACTAGATGCAATAAGTTGACATTGATCCAATCCTGGAGAAACGGTCGGAAGCAGTTTTAGAACATAAGTGGATGTTCTAGGGATATGATAACGACAGCCTCATTCGGGAGACAGTTATCATTCCAGGCTTCCAAGGTGACATGGACGACAAGGAGGTTGTCAGAGTTATAGTTTTTCCTTCTGATGAGGGGCAGTATTTTGGACAGGTGGTCCAAGGCAATACTGAGGGTGGCATGGCGCAGGATACTGATTAAGTTCAGTTGACGATACAGTCTAAGAAGTTTGGATTTGGAGTTCATTTATGAGCTATGTCCCATCAGACATCCAGACACATTCTAAGACAGGTATTGCTCATTTCGGGAGATGGGTTTCTCCGCGAACTTGAGATATAGAGAGACATGGAAAGAGACAACAAGGCGGATCCATTCACTAAGGCTATTCCTCGAACGCAATAGTTTCGCAAACGAGCTTTGTGAGACTGACAAGTACAGGAGTTGGGTGTTCGGTATCACACGGGCTGTGAGTATGCGACATCGCAATAATTAGCCTTGAGTGCAAGTGGGAGATTGTTGGAGATAGTGCCCTCAGAGTCAATTATTAGGTCACAGGTACGTGATTGCAATGATTGATGGAAGACCTATCCCGGTAGGACAGTCTTACTCGAGATGATAGTACGCTATCTGGTTTACCTTTATCATCGTGTACTGTTTTAAGTGACCTGACACGTCGCTATTACACGTTGATAGAGCCCCTAGGATTCTTGCTTGACCACCAGCAGTATGAGGGCGATCATATAAGTGGGAGCTGGGGGTCTATAAGCATATCCTTAAAAGGTCCCTAGTCGTGAGAGTTTCGAGACAGGGCATCGATTCTCCATAGTAGACTAGTGTATACAGTCGATACCCCGACGAGGGGCGGTGGCCGGTCTCACAAGCCACTGGTGTCAGTTGGATCACCTAAGATGTATACAGGTGCTCATTGGGTTATGAGTACACCGGACAGGACTCGCCGGGAACATGCTAGTTGGTCATATACCAGACGTCAGATGGCAGTTCCCTGGTGACATGTGTGCAGGTTAGTTCATCGACCTGGGGATCGTCATTTGTCTCGTGTGAGTTCCCACTGTACTTTGATTACTACCCTACCACGGCTCAAAGGAGTCGTGCAAACAGGTTTTAGTTGGGTACAGTCCCGAGCCACATGGAGGCAGTGAGCGTATCTTCAGGGGTTCGTCTCTCCCGGTATTGGGGGTGAGGTCGTGCTGTGTCTAGGAGAGCCATTACATGAAGCCCTCGGCCGAGGCAAGGAGATTTACTGGTAGGTATTCCAGTAGTATCTCAGGGTGTTCTGGGCTACACTCCGACACGACTTGTACCGCTTTTGGGGGTCTGACTTTTACCAACCCCCTAGGCCCGCCATGCGATGCTCATAGACGAACGAACCGGACTGTACGGATATTGTCACTGACAGGCTCAGTAGGGAGTCAGGCTGAGTTCGCTCACAGACGTCCCTTTTGGTCAATACCTGGTAGCCCGTTATGTATTGGCTTATACCTCTAACGTGCTAGTGGTTAAATCCACAACCAAGGTGTTGATGAGTCTTTAGAGTCCCCCACATTTCAGTTACTCAGCTTTCGGGCGAAAGGTTGTAGAGGCCGTCTGGAGATATGGCAAGGTCCGATCAGATACGTGCGGTATTGCACGGATCAGGATCGGACAGTCTGTACTATAGGCCGTATGGTTATATGGCAGGGTTCGATCAGATACGTGCGGTATTGCACGGATCAGGATCGAACAGATATTACTAGCCGGCTTTGTTTTAAGCCGGATCCTAGTATAGTACAGAGTAGACTTTGTCTCATTGCATTTGTATTTCGGTCGAAATACAGATGCGGGTGTGTATGCACAGTATCGGGGTTTTCCTGTAATTTATTACGGGACCAGTTTTTTGGAGTTGCCAGTTTGCTTTCCGTTTCGGCCGATTTCCATTGTTCCGTTCATTGGCCGAAGATTGGTAGAGGAGGGCTTATTTGCATTGTTGCAAATAGGCATTTATAGAGGGGGTCTTTGCATTTTGTTGTATCATGATAGCTTTTCCTTGACCTTGACTTTTAGCTTTATCATGATACTTGTCCCATCATTTGACTTCATATGTTCATGATTGCTTGACTTTGTTGATGGGTTATGATGACTGTTTTGGTGTGTTGGTTTTACTAGTAATCATTTCCACACATCATAACTCCACACTCTCTCTCTTGCATTATGATATACCCTCCCCTTGGCTTTTTCTCTCTCTTGCTCTTGCATTGTTTGGCCGGCCATATGGGAAGGGGGGGCTGTCCAAAATATTGTGGTGGGGAAATGTTGTTCATTTCATGCACCAAAGTTCTCCAAGCTCCTCCATATACTTCTTGTTCAATCCCTCCACCAATGGCAACCTCCACTACCCCAAAAAGAGACACAAGTTCTACTACACATTCTACAGCGAATCTTGGGCACGTCGAGTAGCCGGCTTCGTGCCCGAGTTGCCTCGGCATTGAGGTGGGAGCCCGTAAAAGAAGTAGGCGATGTGGTGCACTTCCGGCGACGAGGAGGAGACGGGACATTCCGCAGGAGATCGGGACGATGATGAGAAGACCGGAGGACTTGGATCGTCGGTATATCTCTCTTCCCTTTCTTGTTGTTAGCTAGGACTAATTAATGGTTCGATCCGGGTATTAGTGCGCGGCGGTTTGCCAGTTCAAGAAAAATTTAAGTTTATCACCGCTTCCGCATTTGGCCGTCGGATTGACAGCCGGGGCGCCGCCGTGCACTTACAAATACATGCCCGCATTTGTATTCCCACTGAACACAAATACAAAGAGACAAAATCTACACTATCTAATACTAGGATCCGACTTAAGCCAAAGCCGGCTAGTAAAAACCGTCCGATCACGATCCGTGCAATACCGCACATATATGATCGAATCCTGCCATATCTCCATACGGCCTCTACAGCGTTTCGCCCGAAACCTGAGTAACTGTGTGTGGTGGACTCTAAAGACTCGTCAATACTATGGCTGTGGATTTAACCACTAGCACGTCAGAGGTATTAGCCATACGTGACGAGCCACCAGCTATTGACCAAAAAGGACGTCGATGAGCGAACTCATCCTGACACCCTACTGAGCCTGTCAGTGACAATATCCGTACAGTCCGGTCCGTTCATCTATGAGCATCGCATGGCGGGCCTAGGGGGTTGGTAAAAGTCAGACCCCCAAAAGCGGTACAAGTCGTGTCGGAGTGTAGTCCAGAACACCCTGAGATACTACTGGAATACCTACCAGTAAATCTCCTGCCTTGGCCAAGGACTTTTCATGTTCTGGCTCTTCTAGACACAGCGCGACCTCACCCCCAATACCGGGAGAGACGAACCCCTGCAGATCCGCTCACTGCCTCCATGTGGCTCGGGACTGTACCCAACTAAAACCTGTTTGCACGACTCCTTTGAGCCGTGGTAGGGTAGTAATCAAAGCACAGTGGGAACTTACACGAGACAAATGACGATCTCAGGTCGATGAACTAACCTGTACACATGTCACCATGGAACTGCTATCTGACGTCTGGTATAATTCCAACTAGCAGGTTTCCGGCGAGTCCTGTCCGGTGTACTCATAACCCAATGAGCACCTGTATACATCTTAGGTGAACCAACTGACACCAGTGGCTTGTGAGACCGGCCACCGCCCCTCGTCGGGGTCTCGACTGTATACACTAGTCTACTCTGGAGTATCGATGCCCTGTCTCGAAACTCCCACGACTAGGGACCTTTTAAGGATGTGCTTATAGACTCCAGCTCTCACGTATATGATCGCCCTCATACTGCTGGTAGTCAAGCAAGAATCCTAGGGGCTCTATCAACGTGTAATAGCGACTCGTAAGGTCACCTAAAGCAGTACACGATGATAAAGATAAACCAGATAGCATACTATCATCTTGAGTAAGACTGTCCTACTAGGACAGGTCCTCCCCTCAATCATTGCAATCACGTGCCTGTGATCCATTAATTGACTCTGAGGGTACTATCTCCAACAGGTGTGTATGTACAAAAATAGGTGAAAGGTAGGAGTGAAGAATAAGACTTAGGTTCTCTATTAAAATTAATATATATTCTGACTTGAAACCTAACTGGAGAATAAAACTTGAGAAAAATCTTAACTCCTTTCAAACTTGTGTGATCCTTCAGAAGTTTATCCGGGTCTGTAATTATGACATGATGCCCCTAATCATAGTTCTTAAAATCTTATGGACACTATCCACACAATCACGTAAAGATGCGTATGAACTTATGTTAAACAAATTGTGAGGAGTGAAAAATAGGGTTTAACATTTTTGACTTGGAAAATAGAACTTATAACTTTGATCTCTAACCTTAAAATTAGAATCAACAGTTTTTCCGCAATGCTAACTTGACTGGATTTTGTGGGTGTAATCCGCTGAAAACCCTCAGGAGATAACACTCCTACTAGGGACACCTAGAGGTTTAACGGCTTGTTGCACATGCTTAGTGCAATCGCGTTCCCTGCGAAAGTGAGGCTAGGATTTTTTGTTTTGCTCGGGACGAGCAAAAGATAAGTTTGGGTGTATTTGTTCATCATAGAAAACTGCATTTTAATACCGCTCATTCATTATCTATTTTGTTATATATCGGTGCTATTAACCATTGTCTGCTCAGTAATTACAGATTACAGGTATTCGTGATAAAATACCGGAAACACATTTAAAATCATGAATATAACATTTGAGAGCCGACACTGCAAACATGACAGGAAACCGATATCCAAAGAGTTCCTTTGGAAATAAACTTGTGTACACAATTTTGGTCCAACACAATACAAGTGTACACATAACCATTTGGCATGTACCATGACATGGTGGGGCTGCCCATGGCACACAAGACATGATGAAGTGGGCACATATGGGGACATGGCTAATAAATGCATAAAGTTTTGATGTGATGCATTGCTTCAAGTTTCCCTCCAAATCTCTGAAGGCAAACAAGGTTATAACAGATAAAACAAACAGTATACGAATGATTGTGGAGAGCACACATGTACACCACACCAATACGAGCCCATGTGCTCGGTTTTGACCCGGCGAGACCCCCACAAAGTCCAGCGAGCTCGGCCCCCTAGCTCCTAACTTCCCCATTTTTCTTCTGGTCATTTCTGTAGGTCACAACATCTTATTTATGTTAGTTGTATGTATGCCCTAGAGGCCAGTATTATACAGATGATGTATATTATATTGGATGCTTGGACATATATAAAGAGGACTTTCTTGCTCGATATGATAGTATGCTATCTGGTTGCTCTTTATCTTAACATGTATACTTGTCTCTTGATACTGTCTTATAGTTACATGTTGGTAAAGCCCTTAGGATGTGTACTTGACTACCTGGACTATGATGCAGATCATACTAGTGGGGACAGAGTAGTCCATAAGTACATCCTTTAATGTTCCTAGTCGTAGGTGTATCGAGACAGGGCATCGATATACCAGAGTAGACTAGCGTATACGCTTCTCGACCCATGAGATGGGCGATGGATGATCCCATATCCATTGGTGTTTGACATCAGAGATGGTATACGGGTGCTCAGTGGAGACTGGGTACACTGGACGAACTCGCCGAGAACTCCCAGATGGTATTATACCTCACGTCAGATGGCAGTTCTCTGGTGACACTTGTGCAGGTTAGTCTGTAGACCCGAGATTGTCATAGAGTCTTGTGTGATTCCCACTGTGCTTTGATTTCCACCTTACCACATCCAAGAGTGCGTGCAAAACGGTGGTTTTTGGGTACAGTCCCGAATCACATGGAGGCAATGAGCGATAGGAAGGGTTTCGTCTCTCCCGGTATTGGGGGTTGATGTTATGCTGTGCTCGATTGGACATAACAGGGAAGTCCCTGGCCAGGGCTGATTTAGAGATTTACTGGTAAGTGTTACCAGTAGTTTCTCGACCCGTTATGAGCCTCACATCGGCACGACTTATCAGTTATTGGGGTCTGACGTTTACCACCCCTAGACTTGATATACGACATATCAGACGAGGAGACCGGACTGTACGGCAAGTGTTACCGTCAGGCTTTTACAGGAGTTGGAGCGGGCTTGCTTGCTGATCTTCCGATCGCTCAATACCCGGGTAGCCGTTACGTCCAGCTAGTACCGCTGACGGCTTGTGGGTGCTTGATGTGATCATCACCTACTGCCGGCGTATTGACGAGTCTTTAGAGTCCTACATAGAGGTTTTACTGGCTCAGGAAAAACGAAATAGGAGCACGTATGTGATATGTGCGGGACCGAGAATAATGCGTGTATTTGATACCGTATTCTATTCTCGCGACTTTTTGTATCGGTCAGTTATATGTGATATAGCCGGGTTATCGAATCAAGTGTTGATTCGATAAGTCGATACATTGAATGTTAGTCGGTTATATAAGATATAACCGGATTATTAGGTCAAGTGTTGATTTAATAATTTAGTGTATAATTGTATATATGATATACTAATTTACATTAACTAACATTTGTTCACTTAAGGATTTTTCTCACATGTGCACAACTTTAATATATATGTGATATATATTAAAATGTGTTTTCTTTTTGTATCATGGTTGTTGATACAACATGCATGGGTGTATGAGACCTACACCATGCTATTTGTTGTGTTGGGTTTAATATTTAAAGTAATTACAAAATTAGTGGAAGATTAGAAAAATGCATGAAGCTTGTGGAAGCTTGTGGATGCATTGACTAAGTCCACTAAGTTTGTTTTTACTTTGGATATTTGTTAACCAAACCATCACAATTAGCCATGATTATGTCTCTACATGAGTTAGTATATGATACTCACTCACCCATGGTTAGCTCACTTCACTTGATCATTATCTTTCTCTCTTCATTTCTTCATCTTCTTCCTTGAGCTAAAAAGCTCTCCAGGGTTTGATCCAAAGTGAGAAACATTGTGAGAAAATAAATTCTAAAGTGAACCCATTTCCTATTTCTCCATCCTCTACTAGATTAGCACTTTAGTTTAGGGTGTTTGCTTCACTAATTCTCTAGTTAGTGAAGTAGTAGCTTGAGTTGGTATTCCCTCAACCTAGATCATCTTCGGCCTCGAAGACTTCAAGCAAGGACGCTTCTTTCGCCTCGTGAAGCCATGCAAGAGCCCGGGAGAACCATGATCGCAGCGAAGGGACTACGACAAGGAGCTTTAGAAGTTAAGGACCGATATACAAAGGTTGTATTTCGTATTCACGTAGTTGTAAATGTTATTTACTTGCATGTGTAACCCTAATTATCTAGCAAAGATCTTGTTTAGAGTTGTTCGGCACGGCTAAAATTTTAATCGGGCATGGTTGATGCCTTGTAAAACCTTGTTAGAGTGCCTAGTAACCCTATAGTGGTATCAGAGCCTAGCTAGAGCATTAGGCGACGTGTATATGAAGTTAAAACTCCGATCGAACCCCGAAACATCCAAATAGACCCCCTCTCTGGAAAATTTGTAAAAATGTGATTTTTTCTGCATTAAAAATACTCAAAAAAATCAGCAGGGAATTCTAAGAGTTACTGTAAAACACGACATCCTAATTCCACCAAAGCGCCGCGGAACCTCGGCAATTCCTTGCTTGCGCGGCGGTTCCGTGGCGGAATAGTAGAATTAGGGTTAGTGTTTTGTGCAGTAATATCCGTAGCTGCTAGTTTATATTTCTGGGTATTTTTAATCTGACTCAAGTGTTGAGTGTTCTGGGGATTATTTTGTATTCGTTGATTCGATCGGAAAATTTAATTTCGTTCTTTTTCCGGATAATTTAGAAAGTATTAAAATGTTCGAACGGATATCATTAACTCACTTTTTCCCGACATGAAAAACTTTCAAGTGTTAAATTTTTCTTGGGTTTAAATCTTTCGGAAAAACGTGCAAGTAACGTGATGGACCCTCTAGAAGAACACAAACCTTAACTCGATTATGTGGCCGTCTGAACCGCCTCTAAACCTTAGGGTTTGGGGCAGTACGGCGTTGCCACATGTGAGGCGTTAGCTTGACCCTTCTACGGCTGGACCATTGCTACTGTGACGTATTCTGGAATTTTTGAACTCCGCTCAAGTGTTGAGCTATTTAGGAAATCTTGGGTATTTGATTATTCGATCGGAAAGTTTAATACTGTCTATTTATCTAGAATGTGATACAATATGTGGAATTCATATAGTTAGGCATGAAATGTGAAGTATGTGATATTTCGGATTTATGATGTCTAAAGAGATTGTGGATTCCAAATGTTTTAGTTTTAAACTTTATTTTCTGCGACCGTAAGTGTAATATGTGATATCGCCGGTTTCGTGCTATATGTCAATGACTATTGGGATGCACATATTTACTTACGTTGATGACATGTGATATTATGTGTTGCTAGATATGTTATATTGGATCGTCGCGTTTTTGAATAGCCGGGGGTTTTATGTGAGATGAGGGTTTTTATTTTCATTCATGTAAAATTCATTGTATGTAATATTCTTTTATTGGGGCACTTCCGGGATGAGGATGATGTCACCATTGTATATTATTTACTTTTCCGCATTAGGTAGACCCAAGGAGGAGAGCACAAGTAACCGGGTTCTAGAGTCCAGTGGGAGACCAACTCGAGGAGTCGAGTCCGGGTCTTCTAACTCTAGAATTGGAAGGGTTGCTTGCCACTCTCGTAGGGGTCTAGGGGTGTGGGTTTGGCTATTCATCGCGACCGTGCAATCCGTGTTTTATAGAGGCTCAAAATAAAACACGGACCTCCTAGTATATCCATTATTTCATATGTTTCTTCTGCTGCGATATCTGTGATGTGATCATTTGATATGTTGAGATGGATACTGTATATAGTATATATGATATATTATATAGACGTTACTTATGTTTTACACCCGCGCCAGCCCTGCCCCGCTCTGCCGTTAGTTACCTAACCTAACGGTGCATGAGGGGACATCGAGGCGAATGTGGATGGCATAAATGTACGTCGTATTTATCTGTGATGTTTATGTGACTTAAATGATGGGACTTCATTAATATGATTAATGAAAGAAAAGAAACCTAAAAGATGTTGTAGAATCAAATTTTTCAAAAAGGGTAGCTACAGTTTTTGCTTTGCATAGCGATATATATGATATATCCTGCACCTTATTCGATGAGGAAAGAGCCGAGATCGCTTCACCGGGAGTGACCTCTTTAGCAAAACTGGCAGATGCTACAGCACTCGGTTTGTCTTTTGATTGCTTTTGGAGGTTTTGCTTTGCATAGCAATATATATGATATATCCTGCACCTTATTCCATAAGGAAAGAGCCGAGATCCCTTCACCGGGAGTGACCTCTTTAGAAAAACTAATGAAAGCCTCAAAATCACTCCATTTCAAAATTCACTCGATTCTACAGCGATATCAAGTTCATTACGCAATAGGTTTTCAGAAAAACCTGACGTAGCCCTCCGTGATTTCAGATAAGTCCTACTTAGTATTCGTGCTGCGTTTGTTGACCTCCGTCAAGGCGTAGTGTGCGGTAGCTAACTAGTATTTATCTATTTATGCATATGATGCAGATTGGATTAGGGTAGTCGTACGACCTTGTTGACCTTCGTCAAGGGTCGTGCGGATGGGTTTGATTCAATCAAGAAATGACGGGTTGAACTTGACTTGCACCCTGTGGTTTGTTGACCACCGTCAAGGTCATAGGATGCTTAGGGCAAAATATTATCGGGAATTTCAAGTGTTGAAATTTGCAATGAGATTGCATACCTTCTATGAGATAGTTGGATCCCGATACCCACTGCGGGTAATTGTTACTCCTGGAAGAATTTTACACAGGACAATTAGCCGATCAAGTAGGCGTCTAGAAAGGTGTCAACGGGGTTACGCCTCTGGGAAAATGAAGTTTACTTTAATTAGGTCCGTGCGAAAGCGCGGGGAACCTCCCTCAAAGTACCGACACTGGCCTGGCTGAAAGATTGGCGAAATTGTAGGGTGTAATTAATCCCGGCTAGTTTTTCCTTTTAGGGTTTGAAGGAAGATTTGATAAAAAACAGTGGGAGCCATCCTGATTAGATAAAATAATAACCAATCTGATCTTGCAAGAGCATACGCTAAAGTGTTTATCTTGTCTCTCTCTCTCCAGGTAGCGACCATATCATGCCTTAATCAAGATAATAATATGGATGTATTGACCGAACCCGCATGTTATACTGTGCTGGGGAACGTTGGTTCCGTTCTTTCTTATAAGAGTTATAGGACTGAAAAGGATATAGGGGAATACCAGGATTCCCAAGCCACCCGAATGAAGAAAGTACATGTTGATGCATTTTCTTCGGGTGTGTTCGTTACAGAGAACTGTTTCTCCATTTGCTCTACGTCCTGGGTATTAGATACCGGGTCAGGATCCCATATATGTAATAAGTTACATGGGCTTAGGAAAGGTAGAGAACTTGGAGAAGGTGATGAAGACATAAGGGTTGGAAATGGTGCAATTGTTGCAGCTAAAGCCGTCGGGGAATATCACCTTGTATTGCCAACTGTTAATACATTGATTCTGAACGAATGCTATTACATGCCGAACCTGATATGCAACATTATATTGGTTTCTTTGTTGAGTAAAGAAGGATATAATTTTGTATTACAGGATAATGTTATGAACATTTTTCTAAACCAAAAGTTGGTTGGATCAGGCACGATGTGCAATGGCATTTATGTTCTAAATCAATCAACAGTTCTGAGCATAACAAACACACATAAGAGGAAGAGTTCAGAACTGAACGAATCCTTCTTGTGGCATTATAGACTAGGTCACATCAATGCGACACGGCTGGCTCAGTTACATAAAGATGGATATTTGAATCCTTTTGAATTTTCATGTTATGATACTTGCCAGTCATGTCTCAAAGGAAAGATGACCAAAACTCCGTTTACGGGACATGGAGAAAGAGTTAAGGAACTCTTAGGACTGGTACATAGTGATGTATGTGGTCCCATGTCTACACATGCCAGGGATGGTTCTTCGTACTTCATTACATTCACCGACGATCTCTCTAGATTCGGGTATGTGTTCCTGATGAAACACAAATTAGAAGCTTTTGAGAAATTTAGAGAATATAGACAAGAAGTCGAGAACCAAACCCGGGAAAGTATTAAAATCCTTCGATCTGATCGAGGAGGTGAATACTTGAGCAATGAATTTCTGGACTTCCTAAAAGAGAATGGGATTCTCTCTCAGCTAACTCCTCCATATACACCACAGCACAACGGTGTATCAGAACGGAGGAATCGCACCCTATTAGATATGGTGCGCTCTATGATGAGCATAGCTGAGTTACCTATTTCCTTCTAGGGATATGCACTGGAGACAGCGGCATACCTACTGAATAGGGTTCCTACCAAATCTGTGCCTACCACCCCATATGAGATATGGGAGGGGAAGAGACCATATCTTAATTTTATTAAGATATGGGGTTGCCCAGCCTATGTCAAAAGACAAAAACCGGATAAACTCGAGGCAAGGTCTGTTTTGTGTAAGTTTGTTGGATATCCCAAGCATTCGCGAGGGTATATCTTCTACCACAGTGACGAACAAAGGGTGTTTGTTGCTCAACACGCCACCTTTTTAGAAAAGGGATTTCTTGCAAAAGAGATTAGTGGCTCTGAGGTAGAACTGGAAGAGGTTCCAGCTGTACAAACCACAACAGAAGATTTGGTGGAACCAGAGGATTCGGTAGTTCCCGATGAACCCCAGCCACTCTGCCGATCTAGTAGGGTTCCTCACCCACCAGAGAGATACTACGGTTTTCTCATGGATGGTGGAAGCGAGGATTGCATCATGGAGGATGATGACCCAACTAGTTTCGAGCAGGCCATCACGAGTGGGGACTCTGTGAAATGGCTGGATGCAATGCGGTCCGAGATGGAATCCATGTACACCAACAAAGTATGGACTTTGGAAGATGCTCCTGAAGGGGTAAAACCCATTGGGAGCAAGTGGATCTTCAAGAAAAAACTTGGTGTAGATGGGAAAGTGGAGACTTTCAAATCTAGACTTTTTGCAATGGGCTTTCGTCAAAGACCAGGTGTGGACTATGACGAAACCTTTTCTCCAGTGGCTATGCTTAAATCCATCCGGATCATGCTTGCCATCGCTGCATATCATGACTATGAAATCTGGCAAATGGATGTTAAGACCGCCTTTCTAAACGGTGATTTAGAAGAGAGCGTGTACATGACTCAGCCAGAAGGCTTCATAGCTAGTAGGAGCAGTGGGAAGGTGTGCAAGCTGCTTAAATCCATTTATGGATTAAAGCAAGCATCGCGGAGTTGGAACATCTTCTTTGACGTCGTTATCAAAGAGTTTGATTTCATCAAAAACGTAGATGAACCTTGTATCTACAAGAAGGTAGCAGAGAGTAAGGTTGTCTTCCTCGTATTGTACATGGACGACATACTCTTGATAGGAAATGACATTCCTATGCTGCAATCAGTCAAGCTCTTCTTATCACAAATATTCTCAATGAAAGATCTAAGTGATGCCTCATGCATACTGGGAATTATGATCTATAGAGATAGATCTAAAAGGATATTGGGATTGTCACAATCCAGGTACATTGACACCATACTAAAGAGGTTTAGTATGGGAGAATCCAAGCGTGGGAACTTACCCACGATCTCTGGACTCACTCTCTCCAAAGAGATGTCTCCCAAGACTGATTTGGAGAGAGCTCGCATGCAAGGGATACCCTATGCTTCGGTTGTAGGCTCTATCATGTATGCGATGCTATGTACCAGACCCAATGTAGCACACTCACTAAGTGTAGTGAGTAGGTATCAAGCTAATCCTGGAGAGAGTCACTGGACAACTGTGAAGAGCATTCTCAAGTACTTCCGAAGGACTAAAGAGATGCTCTTGGTGTATGGTAACGGAGAACTCCAAGTGGAGTCCTTTACCGATTCGAGCTTCCAGAGTGATAAGGACGACTCTAAGTCGCAATCAGGATTTGTCTTTAACCTTTACGGAGGGGCGGTTAGCTGGAAGAGTTCCAAGCAGGAAACCGTGGCAGACTCGACGATGGAGGCTGAATACATCGCTGCCAACGATGCTGCCAAAGAGGCTGTCTGGATCAAGAAGTTCATTACTGAACTTGGAGTGGTTCCATCCATTGAGCATCCAATACCTTTGTATTGTGATAACAATGGATCGGTGGCTTTGGCCAAGGAACCCAGGTCCCATCAGCGATCCAGGCATATTCTGAGGCGGTATCACCTGATCCGGGAGATAGTTGATCGCCGAGAGATCGAGGTCAGGAGGGTTGACACGAAGAACAACACTGCGGATCCACTCACGAAGGCCATTCCCCGGATACAGTTTGAGAGACTCTTCGGGATGCTTGGTATGCGATACTACAGCAGCTGGCCCTAGTGCAAGTGGGAGATTGTTAGTTGTATGTATGTCCTAGAGGCCAGTATTGTACAGATGATGTATATTATATTGGATTCTTGGACATATATAGAGAGGACTTTCTTGCTCGATATGATAGTATGCTATCTGGTTTCTCTTTATCTTAACATGTATACTTGTCTCTTGATACTGTTTTATAGTTACATGTTGGTAAAGCCCTTAGGATGTGTACTTGACTACCTGGACTATGATGCAGATCATACTAGTGGGGACAGAGTAGTCCATAAGTACATCCTTTAATGTTCCTAGTCATAGGTGTATCGAGACAGGGCATCGATATACCAGAGTAGACTAGCGTATACGCTTCTCGACCCATGAGATGGGCGATGGATGATTCCATATCCATTGGTGTTTGACATCAGAGATGGTATACGGGTTCTCAGTAGAGACTGGGTACACTGGACGGACTCGCCGAGAACTCCCATATGGTATTATACCTCACGTCAGATAGCAGTTCTCTAGTGACACTTGTGCAGGTTAGTCTGTAGACCCGAGATCGTCATAGAGTCTTGTGTGATTCCCACTGTGCTTTGATTTCCACCTTACCACGTCCAAGAGGGCGTGCAAAACGGTGGTTTTTGGGTACATTCTCGAATCACATGGAGGCAATGAGCGATAGGAGGGGTTTCGTCTCTCCCGGTATTGGGGGTTGATGTTGCGCTGTGCTCGATTGGCCATAACAGGGAAGTCCCTGGCCAGGGCTGATTTAGAGATTTACTGGTAAGTGTTACCAGTAGTTTCTCGACCCGTTATGAGCCTCACATCGGCATGACTTATCAGTTATTGGGGTCTGACGTTTACCACCCTTAGACTTGATATACGACATATCAGACGAGGAGACCGGACTGTACGGCAAGTGTTACCGTCAGGCTTTTACAGGAGTTGGAGCGGGCTTGCTTGCTGATCTTCCGATCGCTCAATACCCGGGTAGCCGTTACGTCCAGCTAGTATCGCTGACATCTTGTGGGTGCTTGATGTGATCATCACCTACTGCCGGCGTATTGACGAGTCTTTAGAGTCCTACATAGAGGTTTTACTGGCTCAGGCAAAACGAAATAGGAGCGCAAATGTGATATGCGCGGGACCGAGAATAATGCGTGTATGTGATACCGTATTCTATTCTCGCGACTTTTTGTATCGGTCGGTTATATGTGATATAGCTGGGTTATCGAATCAAGTGTTGATTCGATAAGTCGATACATTGGATGTTAGTCGGTTATATAAGATATAACCGGATTATTAGGTCAAGTGTTGATTTAATAATTTAGTGTATAATTGTATATATGATATACTAATTTACATTAACTAATATTTGTTCACTTAAGGATTTTTCTCACATGTGCAAAACTTTAATATATATGTGATATATATTAAAATGTGTTTTCTTTTTGTATCATGGTTGTTGATACAACATGCATGGGTGTATGCGACTTACACCATGCTATTTGTTGTGTTGGGTTTAATATTTAAAGTAATTACAAAATTAGTGGAAGATTAGAAAAATGCATGAAGCTTGTGGAAGCTTGTGGATGCATAGACTAAGTCCACTAAGTTTGTTTTTACTTTGGTTATTTGTTAACCTAACCATCACACTTAGCCATGATTATGTCTCTACATGAGTTAGTATATGATACTCACTCACCCATGGTTAGCTCACTTCACTTGATCATTATCTTTTTCTCTTTATTTCTTCATCTTCTTCCTTGAGCTAAAAA
The DNA here is from genome assembly GCA_030015575.1 of Agapanthus africanus. Taxonomy (NCBI): domain Eukaryota; kingdom Viridiplantae; phylum Streptophyta; class Magnoliopsida; order Asparagales; family Amaryllidaceae; genus Agapanthus; species Agapanthus africanus. The sequence continues at coordinate 197,607,829 of CM057348.1, read as the reverse complement.
GCTCTCCAGGGTTTGATCCAAAGTGAGAAACATTGTGCGAAAATAAATTCTAAAGTGAACCCACTTCCTATTTCTCCATCCTCTACTAGACTACTACTTTAGTTTAGGGTGTTTGCTTCACTAATTCTCTAGTTAGTGAAGTAGTAGCTTAAGTTGGTATTCCCTCAACGTAGATCATTTTCGGCCTCAAAGGCTTCAAGCAAGGACGCTTCTTTTGCCTCATGAAGCCATGCAAGAGCCCGGAAGAACCATAATCGCAGCGAAGGGACTACGACAAGGAGCTTTAGAAGTGAAGGACCGATCTACAAAGGTTGTATTTCGTATTCACTTAGTAGTAAATGTTATTTACTTGCATGTGTAACCCTAATTAGCTAGCAAAGATCTTGTTTAGAGTTGTTCGGCACGGCTAAAATTTTAATCGGGCATGGTTGATGCCTTGTAACCCTACAATTTATATTGTTTATTTTTTCTCATGTCTAGCCTATAAATACCAGAACAGAGTTGAGCAAAAAGACCATGTATATACCCTATTTTGATAGTTTTTTTATTTCTTTTGTTTAGCTTGAGGGTGAGTAGGCTTCATCATTGGTTTCTTCGTCTTCTTCCCTCTTGAAGATTTCTTTGGAAAGCTTCATTAAGGAGGTTGAACAAGTAACCAAAATCTTGTATCTCTTTCTTCAGGTGTTAATAAATTGTTGTTTCTTTTATACTTGCTTATTTTCCTTACTTGCTTTTGTAAGTGCACGGCGGCGCCCCGGCCGTCGATCCGACGGCCAAATGCGGAAGCGGTGATAAACTTTAATTTTTCTTGAACTGGCAAACCGCCGCGCACTAATACCCAGATCGAACCATTAATTAGTCCTAGCTAACTATAAGATGGGAAAGAGATATACCGACGATCCAAGTCCTCCGGTCTTCTCATCATCGTCTGGATCTCCTGCGGAATGTCCCGTCTCCTCCTCGTCGCCGGAAATGCACCACATCGCCTACTTCTTTTACGGGCTCCCACCTCAATGCCGAGGCAACTCGGGCACGAAGCCGGCTACTCGACGTGCCCAAGATTCGCTGTAGAATGTGTAGTAGAACTTGTGTCTCTTTTTGGGGTAGTGGAGGTTGCCATTTTGGTGGAGGGATGATACAAGCTTTTGGAGATTGATCTTGTGGGGATTTTGCAATATGAAATGAACCAAAATCCCACACACAAAAATTTGGACAGCCCACTAGGAGCTTGGCCGGCCAATACAAGTGAGGGGAGGGTCAGAATGAGAGTTTTTGTTGTAGCAAAGATAATGGGAGCCATCTCATAATCCAAAAAGGGAGAGAGAGAGAAGGCTATCATATGGAAAAATAATGATCATAAAGAAAAGTCCACACTCAACAACCATACCATCTCCCATCATCAACAATCATCAAGCATGATGACTTCAAAAAGTCAAGCCATCATGAAGAGGTCAAGGTCAAGGAATGGTGCACATCATGAAAGCCATCATGATGCAACAAGATGCAAAGAACCCCCTCCACAACCACTTATTTGCAACAATACAAATAAGCCCTCCTCCACCAATCTTCGGCCAATGAACGATACAAAGGAAATTGGCCGAAACGGAAAGCAAACTGGCAACTCCAGAAAACTGGTCCCGTAATAAATTACAGGAAAACCCCGATACTGTGCATACACACCCGCATCTGTATTTCGACCGAAATACAAATGCAATGAGACAAAGTCTACACTGTACTATACTAGGATCCGGCTTAAACCAAAGCCGGCTAGTAATATCTGTTCGATCCTGATCCGTGCAATACCGCACGTATCTGATCGAACCCTGCCATATAACCATACGGCCTATAGTACAGACTGTCCGATCCTGATCCGTGTAATACCGCACGTATCTGATCGGACCCTGCCATATCTCCATACGGCCTCTACAACCTTTCGCCCGAAAGCTGAGTAACTGAAATGTGGGGGACTCTAAAGACTCATCAACACCTTGGTTGTGGATTTAACCACTAGCACGTTAGAGGTATAAGCCAATACATAACGGGCCACCAGGTATTGACCAAAAGGGACGTCTGTGAGCGAACTCAGCCTGACACCCTACTGAGCCTGTCAGTGACAATATCCGTACAGTCCGGTCCGTTCGTCTATGAGCATCGCATGGCGGGCCTAGGGGGTTGGTAAAAGTCAGACCCCCAAAAGCGGTACAAGTCGTGTCGGAGTGTAGCCCAGAACACCCTGAGATACTACTGGAATACCTACCAGTAAATCTCCTTGCCTCGGCCGAGGGCTTCGTGTAATGGCTCTCCTAGACACAGCACGACCTCACCCCCAATACCGGGAGAGACGAACCCCTGAAGATACGCTCACTGCCTCCATGTGGCTCGGGACTGTACCCAACTAAAACCTGTTTGCACGACTCCTTTGAGCCGTGGTAGGGTAGTAATCAAAGTACAGTGGGAACTCACACGAGACAAATGACGATCCCCAGGTCGATGAACTAACCTGCACACATGTCACCAGGGAACTGCCATCTGACGTCTGGTATATGACCAACTAGCATGTTCCCGGCGAGTCCTGTCCGGTGTACTCATAACCCAATGAGCACCTGTATACATCTTAGGTGATCCAACTGACACCAGTGGCTTGTGAGACCGGCCACCGCCCCTCGTCGGGGTCTCGACTGTATACACTAGTCTACTATGGAGAATCGATGCCCTGTCTCGAAACTCTCACGACTAGGGACCTTTTAAGGATATGCTTATAGACCCCCAGCTCCCACTTATATGATCGCCCTCATACTGCTGGTGGTCAAGCAAGAATCCTAGGGGCTCTATCAATGTGTAATAGCGACGTGTCAGGTCACTTAAAACAGTATACGATGATAAAGGTAAACCAGATAGCAAACTATCATCTCGAGTAAGACTGTCCTACCGGGATAGGTCCTCCATCAATCATTACAATCACGTACCTGTGACCTAATAATTGACTCTGAGGGCACTATCTCCAACAATCTCCCACTTGCACTCAAGGCTAATTATTGCGATGTCGCATACTCACAGCCCGTGTGATACCGAACATCCAACTCCTCTACTAGTCAGTCTCACAAAGCTCGTTTGCGAAACTATTGCGTTCGAGGAATAGCCTCAGAGAGTGGATCCGCTTTGTTTTCTCTTTCAATGTCTCTCTATATCTCAAGTTCGCGGAGAAAGCCATCTCCCGAAATAAGCAATACCTGTCTTAGAATGTGTCTGGATGTCTGATGGGACATAGCTCATAAATGAACTCCAAATCCAAACTTCTTAGACTGTATCGTCAACTGAACTTAATCAGTATCCTGCGCCATGCCACCCTTCAGTATTGCCTTGGACCACCTGTCCAAAATACTGCCCCTCATCAGAAGGAAAGCTATAACTCTGACAACCTCCTTGTCGTCCATGTCACCTTGGAAGCCTGGAATGATAACTGTCTCCCGAATGAGGCTGTCGTTATCATATCCCTAGAACATCCACTTATGTTCTAAAACTGCTTCCGACCGTTTCTCCAGGATTGGATCAATGTCAACTTATTGCATCTAGTGCAAGAACAACATCTGGTGTGGTACTTGACATCTCATGATTGACTCAATTGCCTAAGCAAGTGATCTGTCAATCATGCACATCCCTCTCCCCTTTAGTCTATAAGACACCTTTAGAGAGGGTGACTCCATCTTCTGCAGGTACACTACCGTGCATGGAGTCGTCCATTCTAAATACTCTTAGAATGCTGTATAAGTACCCAGATTGGGAGACAACCCAAATCTAGATCTAAAGCCATAGATCTAGTAACCAGAATGTCTGATATAATGTCCAAGTCCCATGTGGAGAAACCACTGTGTGACGACCAAAGTATAACCGATCGTAGTATAGGAGTTTCCTTTCCTACTTTGTGTATGTTATCCAAATACCAGGATATCACACCCTACTACCTTCTCAACAGATCCATCCCCTATTCTGATGAAGTCAAACCCATGACTGTCATGTCAGAAATAGATGATCTATCTCCGCTACATCTGCTTTACTCTATAAATAGACATAAGCTACCTGTCCACCAACGCTTCCGTTGCTCCCACTGACTACGACAACCCTCTGGCAGAGTCATATACACGTACACTTCTAAAGCTAGTTTAGAACGACGCTATACTCATCCTCCCGCCGGGTCTCGCAACCTGGAACAACAGCAATGGTAATTGTGGGTAAACAAGAACTTCCCTGTCACCGTCCTTGAGGCTACCGGAGTACCTCTCGGGTGCCTGAAGTTACCCACCTTATCTGCGGAGTGGCCAATGGAATGTCAATCCAGATTGAATCTTTAGGTTCCTTATCAAATCTTCAGTAATCGTTTGTGGTTCTGGAATCACTTCCAGTTCTACCATACTCCCACTACTGTTTTCTGAAAAAATCCATTTTTAATAAAACTGTGGCGAGTCTAGAACAATATTGCTATTGTTCATCCAGATGGTAGAAAGTCAACCCTCGTCATAGCCTGGGTCAACCCACAAACAGCCATTACAGAAACGTGCCTTGAGTTGTCCAGTGTCTGGTTTTAATCATAAACCGGAGAACTCCCCGTACCTTAACATCGTTAAGATATGAACTGTTCTATATCCCATATAGGACCAGAGGCACTGATTTAATTGAACCAGATCCAAATCATGCAACTGTCTCCAGTGCATGTCAACTAAATGGAAGGAGGCGGATCAGCGTTACTCAACTTAGGAATGCTTCCAATTATGAGTAACCTGAAAGAGAAGCAATTTCTCTTAATCACTACTATCAACTGAATACCATATACAAGTATCTACATCTTCGATCACTTTGAAGAATCCCGATACTTGCTACACCTGGTTCTCTACTCTATTCAAATACCTATAACTTCTCCAAATTCGGACCCTGTGTTTCCACGAAACAATTGTCTAAAAACTAGAGAAGTCATAAGTAAACCGAATATAGTACGAGGACCAACCCCTCTGTCCTGATGGACCCTGGACAACATACAATACTCTGTATAAGTCCCTTGAGTCTGATAACTCATTCACTGTGTGTCGCAGGTTGAAAACTGTACTTATGGTTAAGAAGAATTACACCGCTGTTTAATGCTCCTTACCTAACCATCCACTGATATAGGTAAATGTCGTAGACATAATTTCAAAATGGTATATCTCACTCTATGAAAATAGACGTACAGATATATCAATTTGAAATTGGTGCATAACTGCGGATATTCAAAACCAAATATTTGCCAACCGGCAAACAGCCCAGGTGATTTCCTCAAATATCACCGATTACAACGAATCCCGATATAATGAGGATAATCACCCAATTCCCAATAACTTACTCCCACTCATCATCTGTAAAACCATACAGATGTGAGAATCGTACCTGGTAAATACATACCCTGGAGTAAGTATCTAATCGGGAAATCAGTTTTCTTTTAACAGTACACAGTGAAACTGAAACATTGAAATGTTTCGATGGGGTATCCTGGTATTCCTAGTAATGCCTCTTCCAGATTCACGATTGTAACCGTATAATTCTTTGCCACCTCTCCAAATCCCTTCATATGTCTTTAGTCTTTACCTTCTGTACACCCCTTTAGGCCAAATGGTTTTCTTCCTTCCCTACCGTTCGGCACCAGCCTATGGTTTGGAAGAAGACTATCCAATAAGCATAATGGGTGTACTGTCCCAATCCTAGGAACACTCGCAATGAGAGAGGGTGAAGATAAAAGACAACCGAATAAAACTTATTCCTATTTCTCCTGGACCAGAATCCATCCCCGAACTGGAACAAGTTCCATTCGAGTTCGTATATAACCATACGATGGAGTATCCAAATAAACTGTGGATCTTCGTAGTGATACGGAGTGTCCTGGAGAAATACAAAGGTGATGTGGGAGTGGTAAGGAAATATTTGGTTTGGTCGTGAATATCTGTTGCAATTTACTTTGCCCTCTTACTAATCCCTTACTTTGTCTGAACTTAATACCTTCTGCACACCATCGTTATGCTAATTGGTTTTCTTCATTCCCTACCGGTCGGCACCAGCCTAAGGTTTGGAAGAAGACTATCCAATTTGCGTAACAGGTGTACTACTCCTAAACCAAGAAGCACTCGCAACTGGAGAGGAGGCAAAAAGGAAAAGACAACTGAATAATCCTATCCGTTTTCTCCAGAACCTGAAACCATCCTCGAATAAATTCTTTCGAGTACGTATCTAACCATACGATGGTTTTGTCCAATGGAAGTGGACGTTGGTAGTAATACGGGGTGTCCTGGAGAAAAGGGTAAAAGTAGGAGTGGCAATGAGGTTTGCAACTCTGACAATCCAAAAGCCAGTGTTAAAGAAGGTTCGGTCAACTTGGACACTGAGTCATAGTCTTAGGGTCGGGTCAATGGTCGCTGCCAAAGAGAGAGAGAAAAGAAACACTCAGCGTGCACTCTAACCTAGATCAGAATGGTTACCAATTTATCTAATCTGGAATCCTCCCACTGTACCTCAAATTCTCCTCCAAACCTGAAAGAAGAATTAGTCGGGGTCACCCGAGGAGTAAACTAACTCATCAGTGGGAATCGGGATCCAACTCTCATCGCATGACAACGTGACGGAATCCGCTCACATCATCACACTCCAGAAGGTATGCGCATATCTGGCAAGTTTCAGTTCTTTTGAAACTCCCGATGTGATTTCTGCCCCATGCTCTTATGACCTTGGCGAAGGTCAACAAATCATAAGTCACATGTCAAGTTCTACCCGTCATTATCCAGGTTAATTTGAATCCACCCGTACAAGCCCTTGACGAAGGTCAACAAGGCTATACGACTGTCCCAAACCAACGCATCTATCTATGCAGCAGAAAGGTAACAAGCAGCTACCATACACTATGCCTTGATGAAGGTCAACAAACACAGCATGAATACTACGTGCTACCCGTCTGAAACGACGGAGGGCTACGAATGGTTTCTGGCGAAAACCTTTAACGTAAAGAACTTGATATCGTTGAAGGAACTGATAGCTTTTAAAAATATAGTGACGAAAACCGTTGCTAAAGAGGTCACTCCCTGTGAAGGGATCTCGGCTCTTTCCCCGTAGAATGGGGTGCAGGATATTCCAACTGAATACCACGGTGCAAAGCAAAAGTAATCGGCTATAATGAAGTTAATGCCCTGACGCAAACTTTTTGTCCAAGGGGTCACTCCCGGTGAAGGGATCTCGGCCCTTGCCTCGTCGACTGAGGAGCAGGATATTCCAACTGAATACCACGATGCAAAACAAAAGTGAACGTCCTTGCATTAACAGCTTTTTGAAAAGTGTTCCAACAACAACAGATTAGGTTTGTTTTTAACTTGCATTGATCCGAATCAATGCAGTCCCATCAATTGATCACACCAAAAAGAACGAAAATATACTGATGTACGTATATGCCATCCGCATTCGCCACTGGGTCCCGTCATTACCCGTTAGGTTAGCTTACTAACGACAGAGCGGGGACTGGACTAGCGCGGATGCAAAACATATACAACATCTACTAATATATATACCAATATAATATATTCGCTCAAGGCGTGAATAAAAAAGCAACATCACAGAAATGTACAGCATCACAGAAACAATACAGATATCTGGGATCCCCGGGTTTCACAGAGCCGCTGAAACCCGACGTTCCCCTGGTCGTGTGGATAGCCTATGCAATGTAATCCTAGACCCCTACGGGCGCGGCAAGTCACCCGCCAAAACCTGAAGCGAGGCAGCCCCCTTCAGCACCGTGAATGGACCACCCAGCACTTCACGGAATCCGGCAACTTGGGCACCCCTCCTGGGTCAACCTGTACCCCCTACGAGTGCGGCGAATAGCCCGCCAATCCTAGAGTGAAGCCCCCTCCGTCCCAATGCCATGAGATGCGGGCTTGTTGCCCTCTAGAACCCGGCTATCCGTGCACCCCTCCGCGGGGCAATCCTAGTACAGAAAGTAAAATATACATACAACGGGTACAACGACCGCAACCAGGTCGTGCCCCAAAATAATAATACAAACAGGCAGTGACGGCAGTCCACATGTCGGACGCTCGCCCCGCAATATCAAATGTACATAATACAACAGAACTGTACTAGCATTGCATCCAGGCTATCCCCCACGACCGATCCGCAACATCACAGCAAAAACAGAACATCAACGTGAAAGTCACGTTCGCAAATCTGTCTAACCGGGCTATAGCAGTTAGACCGGATTTACCGATCAAGTGACATTCACGGTCGCAGATATAATGTAAATACTGTGAAATAATGTGTTTAAAATATCCGATCAATCAAATTTTAACAAGTGGGCCCCCAAACAATACTGTAGCAGATCAAGAAATTCTGGGCCCAAAATTATTTTTCCAAAACTCCTATTTTGATTCCAGAAAGAAACTGAAGAAACATGATAACATGATCTCGCTACAGTGCGGCGGAACCGCGGCCCAATGGGGGTTTTAGCCGCGGTTCCGCGCTCTGACAGAGGAATCACTTTATCGTATTTCTGCAGAATTCTTATATCATCCAGTGCATCACTATTTTACAACCTGAAAAAATTTTCGAGACCAAAAATTTTCAACAGAAACTGATGCGAACTAAAAAGCAGTTTTGGAACTTTTTGATCGATCGGAAATGCAAACACATTAAACCAAGCTAGACTAAGTTAATGGCGAGGCTCTGATACCACTGTAAGTGCACGGCGGCGCCCCGGCCGTCGATCCGACGGCCAAATGCGGAAGCGGTGATAAACTTTAATTTTTCTTGAACTGGCAAACCGCCGCGCACTAATACCCGGATCGAACCATTAATTAGTCCAAGCTAACTATAAGATGGAAAAGAGATATACCGACGATCCAAGTCCTCCGGTCTTCTCATCATCGTCTGGATCTCCTGCGGAATGTCCCGTCTCCTCCTCGTCGCCGGAAATGCACCACATCGCCTATTTCTTTTACGGGCTCCCACCTCAATGCCGAGGCAACTCGGGCACGAAGCCGGCTACTCGACGTGCCCAAGATTCGTTGTAGAATGTGTAGTAGAACTTGTGTCTCTTTTTGGGGTAGTGGAGGTTGCCATTTTGGTGGAGGGATGATACAAGCTTTTGGAGATTGATCTTGTGGGGATTTTGCAATATGAAATGAACCAAAATCCCACACACAAAAATTTGGACAGCCCATTAGGAGCTTGGCCGGCCAATACAAGTGAGGGGAGGGTCAGAATGAGAGTTTTTGTTGTAGCAAAGATAATGGGAGCCATCTCATAATCCAAAAAGGGAGAGAGAGAGAAGGCTATCATATGGAAAAATAATGATCATAAAGAAAAGTCCACACTCAACAACCATACCATCTCCCATCATCAACAATCATCAAGCATGATGACTTCAAAAAGTCAAGCCATCATGAAGAGGTCAAGGTCAAGGAATGGTGCACATCATGAAAGCCATCATGATGCAACAAGATGCAAAGAACCCCCTCCACAACCACTTATTTGCAACAATGCAAATAAGCCCTCCTCCACCAATCTTCGGCCAATGAACGATACAAAGGAAATTGGCCGAAACGGAAAGCAAACTGGCAACTCCAGAAAACTGGTCCCGTAATAAATTACAGGAAAACCCCGATACTGTGCATACACACCCGCATCTGTATTTCGACCGAAATACAAATGCAATGAGACAAAGTCTACACTGTACTATACTAGGATCCGTCTTAAACCAAAGCCGGCTAGTAATATCTGTTCGATCCTGATCCGTGCAATACCGCACGTATCTGATCGAACCCTGCCATATAACCATACGGCCTATAGTACAGACTGTCCGATCCTGATCCGTGTAATACTGCACGTATCTGATCGGACCCTGCCATATCTCCATACGGCCTCTACAACCTTTCGCCCGAAAGCTGAGTAACTGAAATGTGGGGGACTCTAAAGACTCATCAACATCTTGGTTGTGGATTTAACCACTAGCACGTTAGAGGTATAAGCCAATACATAACGGGCCACCAGGTATTGACCAAAAGGGACGTCTGTGAGCGAACTCAGCCTGACACCCTACTGAGCCTGTCAGTGACAATATCCGTACAGTCCGGTCCGTTCGTCTATGAGCATCGCATGGCGGGCCTAGGGGGTTGGTAAAAGTCAGACCCCCAAAAGCGGTACAAGTCGTGTCGGAGTGTAGCCCAGAACACCCTGAGATACTACTGGAATACCTACCAGTAAATCTCCTTGCCTCGGCCGAGGGCTTCGTGTAATGGCTCTCCTAGACACAGCACGACCTCACCCCCAATACCGGGAGAGACGAACCCCTGAAGATACGCTCACTGCCTCCATGTGGCTCGGGACTGTACCCAACTAAAACCTGTTTGCACGACTCCTTTGAGCCGTGGTTGGGTAGTAATCAAAGTACAGTGGGAACTCACACGAGACAAATGACGATCCCCAGGTCGATGAACTAACCTGCACACATGTCACCAGGGAACTGCCATCTGACGTCTGGTATATGACCAACTAGCATGTTCCCGGCGAGTCCTGTCCGGTGTACTCATAACCCAATGAGCACCTGTATACATCTTAGGTGATCCAACTGACACCAGTGGCTTGTGAGACTGGCCACCGCCCCTCGTCGGGGTCTCGACTGTATACACTAGTCTACTATGGAGAATCGATGCCCTGTCTCGAAACTCTCACGACTAGGGACCTTTTAAGGATATGCTTATAGACCCCCAGCTCCCACTTATATGATCGCCCTCATACTGCTGGTGGTCAAGCAAGAATCCTAGGGGCTCTATCAACGTGTAATAGCGACGTGTCAGGTCACTTAAAACAGTACACGATGATAAAGGTAAACCAGATAGCAAACTATCATCTCGAGTAAGACTGTCCTACCGGGATAGGTCCTCCATCAATCATTACAATCACGTACCTGTGACCTAATAATTGACTCTGAGGGCACTATCTCCAACAGCTTTTCTTTATCATGCTTAACTAATCTTTTATTGGTTGTGGTATTGGAGAGGAAGTGAGATGAAAGGCTTTGCCTCCTCCATCTCTTGTGATTGTTTAACATGCTTTAATTTATGATTCTAACTTAAAAATTGCTTATGCTTAGATGTGATATGGTATTTTGACACATGGTTACTTTGTAACCTCCTCATATACCATATTCACACCCTTTCCCCATTTCAATGTTTAAGTTAAAATCAAATTGGTGTTAATTTTGCTAAGTTTGGTATTTTGTGATTAAGTGACTTGACAAATCTCTTAGTTTCATATACCATATACAATCATAAACACTTAGCACATGGAACACTAAAATCATTTGCTCTCACTCACTACTTTGTGTTTTTATTGTTGTGGTATGCTTGCTAACCCTTGTGTTTAGTGTTGATACCCCAATTTCGGACATACAAACGGTAAGTGATCAAAACAGATTTGTTTTGTGCTTTACGGCGAACATCAGAATTTGACGACTTGTACCTCGCAGCCGCTTTGACAAGTCGTGCTTCATGCCGGGATCGAGGTAAGGACAGACAACTCATGATCAAGGGAGCATCAAAGGAATCGTCGCAATTCGATCTTCCAAGCCAAAGCCACAACCATTCTTTCTTAACTCGTTTTCCTTGTTTTCCTTGTTTTCGTATTCTTTTATATTTTTTGTGACAAACAACCAAATCGTTAATTTGTTGAACCTTCAAAGACAAGACCCAATACACAATTCTCTGTGGATCGACCCGTACTTGCCGGCTCGCTACAACGCGCCGTGCACTTGCGGTTTATAAATTTTAAAACGAGAACGATCTCACGTGCGCATTCTCTTTCCTTAACGGTCACATTTCCAAAATATACGCGTTTGCGCGCGCGGATGGGTTCCCAACACTATTTTAAAAGCTAGAAAGTTTTCTCATGAGGAAGAAGAAGATGAAGTGGAGATGAGAATGAAAATCATAAGGTGAGAATAGCAACCATGGGTGAGTTAGTGTCATACACTAACTCCTGTAGAGAATAAAGCATGGCTAACAATAATGGTTAGGTTAATAAATATCTAATGTAAAACAAAGTTAGTGGACTAAGTCAATAGTTAGCAACAAGCTTCTAGCCATGACATAATTTCACCAATTTGTGATTTACTTTGATAAATAAAAACCCTAGGATTATCATAAGCATTGTGTGAGTCTCATACACCTATGTTGCATGTGGCATCAAACATGACACAAATAAATGTACATTAATAGATATCACATATATACTATATGCACACAAGTGAGAAAAAGAAATGTTTAACGAGCAAATATTAGTTAATGTAAGTTATTATATCAAATATATAATTATACATTAAATTATCAAATCAACACATGATTTAATAATCCGGCTATATCACATACAACCGACTAATATCAAATGTAACATCTTATTGAATCAACACTTGATTCGATAACCTGGCTATATCACATATAACTGTCCGATATCACATATCGCGAGAATAGAATGTGGTATCACATATGCGCATTAATCTCGGTCCCGCACATATCAAATATGTGCTCCTACTTCGTTTCGCATGAACCAGGAAACCTCTGTGTAGGACTCTAAAAACTCATCAATACGCCGGCAGTTGGTGATGATCATATCAAACACCCACAAGCCGCAAGCGGTCTGCTAAACGTAACGGCCCGGGTATTGAGCGATCAGAAGATCAAAAAGCAAGACTGCTCATACTCCTGCGAATCCAATCAGTAACACTATCGTACAGTCCGGTCTCTTCGTCAGATATGTCGCATATCACAGCCTGGGGGTGGTAAAACATCAACCCCAATAGCCTGATAAGTCATGCCAATGCAAGGTCCATAACGGTTTGAGAAACTACTGATAACACTTACCAGTAGATCTCAGCAATCCTGGCCAGGGATTTCCTGTTATGGCCAATCGAGCATAGCGCAACATCAAACCCCAATACTGGGAGAGATGAATCCCCTCCTATTGCTCATTACCTCCATGTGACTCGGGACTGTACCCAAAAATTACCGTTTTGCACGATCTCTTAAACGTGGTAAGGTGGAAATCAAATCACGGTGGGAATCACACAAGACTCTATGACGATCTCGGGTCGACAGACTAACCTGTACCAGTGTCACCAGAGAACTGCTATCTGACGATAGGTATAATACCATCTAGGAGTTCTCGGCGAGTCCGTCCAGTGTACCCAGTCTCCATTGAGCACCCGTATACCTTCTCTGATGTTAAGCACCAATGGATGTGGGATCATCCATCGCCCATCATATGGGTCGAGAAGCGTATATGCTAGTCTACTCTGGAATGTTGATGCCCTGTCTCGATACTCCCACGACTAGGAACTTTTGAAGGATATACTTACGGACTACCCTGTCCCCACTAGTATGATCTGCATCATAATCCTGGTAGTCAAGTACTCATCCTAAGATCTTTATCAACATGTAATAGAGAGACTATAAGCGTACATGTTAGGATAAAGAGCAACCAGACAACATACTATCATGTCGAGCAAGAAAGTCCTCCCTATATATGTCCAAGCATCCACTATAATATACATCACATGTACAGTAATGGCCTCTAGGGAATACATATAACTAATATGAACTTGATATCGTTGAAGGAACCGGATATCTTTTTACAAATATATAGTGGCGAAAACCTTTGCTAAAGAGGTCACTCCCGGTGAAGGGATCTCGGCTCTTTCCTCGTCGAATCAGGTGCAGGATATTCCCACTGAATACCATGATGCAAAGCAAAAAGTAATTGATTATAGTGAAGTTATTACCCTGACACAAACTTCTGCCCAAGAGGTCACTCCCGGTGAGGGGATCTCGGCTCTTGCCTCGTCGAATGAGGTGCTGGATATTCATAACCGAATACCGCTGTGCAAAACAAAAGAAAACGTCATTGTAATAACAACTTTTTAAAATTGTTCCTACAACATCAATTAGGTCTGTTTTCCTTACATTGATCTGAATCAACGTAGTCCCATCAATTAATCACACCACAAAAGAATGAAAATATGATGTATGTATATGCCATCCGCATTCGCCACTGGGCCCCGTCATCACCCGTTAGGTTACTTAACTAATGACAGAGCGGGGGCTGGACTACCGCGGGTGCAAAACATATACAATATCTACTAGTATATATATAACAATATATAATAATTGCTCCAGGCGTGATAAATGCAACATCACAGATAAGCAATAAGCATCACAGAACAATACAGATAATCTGGGAGCCCCGGGTTTTCTTTGAGCCGCAAGTGAAACCCGACGTTACCTTGGTCGTGTGGATAGCCTGTGTAATGAAAACCTAGACCCCTACGAGCGCGGAAAGTTACCCGCCAAAACCAGAAGTGAGGCAGCCCCCTTCATCAAAGTGAATGGGCCATCCAGCACTTCATGGAATCTGGTAACTTGAGCACCCCTCCTTGGGTCAACTTATACCCTCTATGAGTGCGGCGAATAGCCTGCCAATTTTAGAGTGAGGCCCCCTCCTTCTCAACACCATGAGATGCGGACCCGTTACCCTCCAGAACACGGCTATCCGTGCACTCCATCGTGGGGTAATCCTAGTACAGAAAAGAAAATATGTACAATGGTGACATCGACCCCAACCCGGTCGTGCCCCAAAAAAATAATATACAAATAGGCAGTGACGACAGTCCACATGTCGGACGCTCGCCCCGCGATATCAAATGTACAAATAAAACTAAACTGTACTGTCATTGCACCCAAGCTATCCACCACGATAAATCCGCAACAAACACAGCACAACACAGAACATCAACGTGAATGTCACGTTCGCAAACCCTTCTAAAAGAACTATAGCAAATAGACAAGTTGTACCACTCTAATGACATTCACGGTCGCAGATAGTAATGTAAGTACTGTAAACTTTAAACAATGTTAGAAATATCAACTTCGAAATAACCCCGAATATCCCCAAACTTAAGAATAAAACCATATCCAAACTGGGCTAAACAATCAATACCAATAAACTAATATTCCAGAGACTAACACACACCCAAAATACGAAACCCAAACTCAAATTCAGGACCAGCCAGGCCGGATTTTCCCATGATGTGGCCGAGTGAAAACAGGTCAAATTAGTTCGTATTTGTGGTGCAGTCTAGTGGTCATCGGAGTAGTCTTCTGCAGTTGCTAAAATAATTTTAGAAGACACAGAAAAAAATGAAAGAAACTAGAGAATATCGGGTATTGTTTCGGAGTTTTATCAATTTTGATACTTTAACATCGTTTAAACCAACTAGTATGTGATTAATGGGTTGGCTCTGATACCATGTTGGGTTACGGCAACGCCCCGGCCATCAATCCGTGGCCAAACGCGGAACAAAAACTTTAAAAAACCGGCGCTAACGGAACCCTAATCGACGGATCGTACTATTAACCCTATACTAGTTATATGAAAAGAGTTTAGAGAGGTTATACCGATCGATCCGTGTCCTTCGGTCTTCAACCTCTGTCCCAAGCTCCTCGCGGCTTCCTCGATCAAGTTTGATCTCCGGTCTCCCCACATCGAAGACGATCTACGTCGAGAGTTAGTAATACGGGCTCCCACCTCAAAACCGAAGCAACTCGGGTATCTAGTTTGCTAGCCTAGATAGCCAAGATGAAGTAGAGTGTGTTTGTGATTACTTTGTCTCAAAACACCCAAGGATTCTCAACTCATGAGAGGGTTTGGGTAGAGGTTAAAGAAGTTGCCATGAGAGGAAAATGTGAGCTCAAGAAAAAAATTGGCAAGTGAAGAAAGTGGGCTTGCTGCCTTTTTAGTATGTGTGTGTTGTGAGAAATTAGTGAGCAACTAAAGAAAATCCCACACCAAAGAAAAGATCTGTCTCTCACAATAATATCTCACAAATATCGCACACCAAACAAAACATAGTGCACATGCCACATTCAATGCCACAAAGTCAAAACTCACATTCACAATCCAAAACTTAACTTCACATTTTCCACACAATAAACATTAAACTAAATGTTTAACGTAAGAAAAGAAATGGCAATCCTAAAGTTATCTTGTAACGAATTACAAGAATACCCCTCATCCGTATATACATACCCGCATCCGTATTCCGGCTGAATACGAATACAACGAGACGAAAATAATCCAACAATATAATATTAGGATTCGACTAAAACCAATGCCTACTAGTATTATCAGTCCGATCATGATCCGTGCATAAGTGCATGAATATGATCGAACCCTGCCATAAAACCATACAGCCTCTACAACATTTCGCCCGAACCAGGGAAACCCTCTGTGCTGGACTCTAAAGACTCGTCAATACACTGGCAGTGGGTTTAACTACAAGCACGTCAGTGGCACTAGCTATACGTAACGGCTGCCCGGGTATTGAGCGAAAAAGAGGCCGACGAGCGAACTCATCCTGAAACCCTACTGAGCCTGACAGTGACAATATCCGTACAGTCTGGTCTATTCGTCTATGAGTAACGCATATCGAGTTTAGGGGGGTGGATAAAGTCAGACCCCTAATAACTTGACATTTAGTGTCGGTATGAAACCTATCACCAACTGAGAAACTACCGATCCTAGATCGGTAATTCTCGTCTATCCCGGCTGAGAATTTCTGGTGATGGCCACCCGTGCACACCGCGACATCAACCCTCAATACCGGGAGAGACAAATTCCCTGACGATCCGCTCACTGCCTCCATGTGGCTCGGGACTGTACCCAACTAAAACATGTTTGCACGACTCCTTTGAGCCGTGGTAGGATAGTAATCAAAGCACTGTGGGAACTCACACAAGAAAAATGATGATCTCAGGTCGATAGACTAACCTGTACACATGTCACCTGGGAACTGCTATCTACCAATAAGTATAATACCAACTAGCATGTTCCCGACGAGTTTTTCCGGTGTACTCATAACCCAATGGGCACCTGTATACATCTTAGGTGAACCAACTGACACCAATGGCTTATGAGACCGGCCACCGCCCCTCGTCGGGGTCTCGATCCGTATGCACTAGTCTACTCTTGGAGTATCGATGCCCAGTCTCGAAACTCTCACGACTAGGAACACTTTAAGGATGTGCTTATAGACCACCAAACTCTTGTTGGAGATAGTGCCCTCAGAGTCAATTATTGGATCACAGGCACGTGATTGCAATGATTAAGGGAGGACCTATCCCGGTATGACAGTCTTACTCGAGATGATAGTATGCTATCTGGTTTACCTTTATCATCGTGTACTGCTTTAGGTGACCTGACAGGTCGCTATTACACGTTGATAGAGCCCCTAGGATTCTTGCTTGACTGCCAGCAGTATGAGGGCGATCATATAAGTGAGAGCTGGAGTCTATAAGCACATCCTTAAAAGGTCCCTAGTCGTGGGAGTTTCGAGACAGGGCATCGATTCTCCAGAGTAGACTAGTGTATACAGTCGAGACCCCGACGAGGGGCGGTGGCCGGTCTCACAAGCCACTGGTGTCAGTTGGATCACCTAAGATGTATACAGGTGCTCATTGGGTTATGAGTACACCGGACAGGACTCGCCGGGAACATGCTAGTTGGTCTTATACCTGACGTCAGATAGCAGTTCCCAGGTGACATGTGTACAGGTTAGTTCATCGACCTGGGGATCGTCATTTGTCTCGTGTGAGTTCCCACTGTACTTTGATTACTACCCTACCACGGCTCAAAGGAGTCGTGCAAACAGGTTTTAGTTGGGTACAGTCCCGAGCCACATGGAGGCAGTGAGCGGATCTTCAGGGGTTCGTCTCTCCCGGTATTGGGGGTGAGGTCGCGCTGTGTCTAGGAGAGCCATTACACGAAGTCCTTGGCCAAGGCAGGAGATTTACTGGTAGGTATTCCAGTAGTATCTCAGGGTGTTCTGGGCTACACTCCGACACGACTTGTACCGCTTTTGGGGGTCTGACTTTTACCCACCCCCTAGGCCCGACATGCGATGCTCATAGACGAACGGACCGGACTGTACGGATATTGTCACTGACAGGCTCAGTAGGGTATCAGGATGAGTTCGCTAATCGACGTCCCTTTTAGTCAATAGCTGGTGGCCCGTTACGTATTGGCTTGTACCTCTGACGTGCTAGTGGTTAAATCCACAGCCATAGTATTGACGAGTCTTTAGAGTCCACCACACTTTCAGTTACTCAGCTTTCGGGCGAAACGCTGTAGAGGCCGTATGGAGATATGGCAGGGTCCGATCAGATACGTGCGGTATTGCACGGATCAGGATCGGACGGTTTGTACTAGAGGCCGTATAGTTATATGGCAGGGTTCGATCAGATTCGTGCGGTATTGCACGGATCAGGATCGGACGAACATTACTAGCCGGCTTTGGTTTAAGCCGGTCCTAGTTTAGTACAGTGTAGATTTTGTCTCTTTGCATTTGTATCCGGACGGAATACAGATGCGGGTGTGTATGCACAGTATCGGGGTTTTCCTGTAATTTATTACGGGACCAGTTTTCTGGAGTTGCCAGTTTGCATTCCGTTCCGGCCGGTTTTCGTTTGTTCTTTCCCGGCCGGACTTTTCCGATGGAGGGGGTTATTTGCAAGTTTGCAAATAACATTTGTGGAGGGGTTTATTGCAAAAGGATTTATTATGAGAGCATCTTTTCTTTTGCACCATTCTTGCATTTATTGTGAAGTGAATGGATTTGATTTGGGTATGGGTTTTGTTATGATGATGTTTGTATGTGGTCACCACTTGTGCTCCTACCATCACCTCCCTTCATGCTTCATATTCTTTCCTCCACCATTTTCTAAGATGATAAGTTTTTATTTCTACTTGAGAGAAGAAGAAGAGAGGATCATTTTCAAGAGGGAAAATTTGTTCATCTCATTTCATGCTAGAAAAATGCAAGCACCATTTTTCTTATCTTGATTCCTCCATCATCTTCAAAGGCAACAAAACCCCAAATGAGACATAGCCTCTACACTACACTTTCTAAAGCAAATCTTGGGCACGTCGACTAGCCAGCTTCATGCCCGAGTTGCCTCGGTATTGAGGTGGGAGCCCGTAAAAGATACAGACGATGTGGTGCCCTTCCGGCAAGGAGGCGACGACCGGAGTTTCCGCGGGAGATCGGGACGACGACGAGAAGACCGGAGGACTCGGATCACTCGGTATATCTCTTCTCTTCTTGTAGTTAGCTAGATATAGTTTAATGGCCCGATCCGGAGTTTAGTGCGCGGTGGTGCCGGTTTGCAAAGTCCGCAAAATTAAAGTTTATCACCGTTTCCGCATTTGGCCGTCGGTTTGACGGTCGGGGCGCCGCCGTGCACTTACAGTGGTATCAGAGCCTCGCCATTAACTTCGTCTAGCTTCGTTTGATGTGTTTTTCAGTTCCGATCGACCAAAATTCCAAAAACCCAATTTTAGCTCATATCAGTTTTCTGTCGATTTTTTCCTTGCTCTAAAATTTTTTCAGGTGGTAGAAAATTGATGTACATGAAATTCTAAGAGATCTGGGAAAATTCGAAAAATTGATCTGCTAAGTGGAGCGCGGAACCGCGGCGAAACCCCACCTCCGGCCGCGGTTCCGCCGCACTGTGGTATGGTCAATTGGTCAAATTTCTCCAGTGGGTTTCTGGGGTGATTTTAGGGTTTCTGGAATATTAATTTTGGGCCCAGATTTTCTGTGAGTGCTACAGTATTGCTTGGGGGCCCACTTGTTAATTTTTGATCGATCGGATATTTTAAACACATTATTTCACAGTATTTACATTATATCTGCGACCGTGAATGTCACTCGATCGGTAAATCCGGTCTAACTGCTATAGCCCGGTTAGACGGATTTGCGAACGTGACTTTCACGTTGATATTCTGTGTTTTGCTGTGATGTTGCGGATCGGTCGTGGGGGATAGCCTGGATGCAATGCTAGTACAGTGTTGTTGTATTATGTACATTTGATATTGCGGGGCGAGCGTCCGACATGTGGACTGCCGTCACTGCCTGTTTGTATTATTCTTTTGGGGCACGACCTGGTTGCGGTCGTTGTACCCGTTGTATGTATATTTTACTTTCTGTACTAGGGTTACCCCGCAGGGGGGGTGCACGGATAGCCGGGTTCTAGAGGGCAACGGGCCCGCATCTCAGGGCATTGAGACGGAGGGGGCTTCAGTCTGGAATTGGCGGGCTATTCGCCGCACTCGTAGGGGGTACTGGTTGACCCAGGAGGGGTGCCCAAGTTGCCGGATTCCGTGAAGTGCTGGGTGGTCCATTCACGGTGCTGAAGGGGGCTGCCTCGCTTCAGGTTTTGGCGGGTAACTTGCCGCGCCCGTAGGGGTCTAGGATTTCATTGCACAGGCTATCCACACGACCAGGGGAACGTCGGGTTTCAGTAGTGGCTCTGTGAAACCCGGGGATCCCAGATATCTGTATTGTTCTGTGATGCTGTACATTTCTGTGATGTTGCATTTTATTCACGCCTTGAGCGAAATATAATAAATTGGTATATATATTAGTAGATGTTGTATATGTTTTTCATCCGCGCTAGTCCAGTCCCCGCTCTGCCGTTAGTTAGCTAACCTAACGGGTGATGACGGGACCCAGTGGCGAATGCGGATGGATATACGTACGTCAGTATATTTTCGTTCTTTGTGGTGTGATCAATTGATGGGACTGCATTGATTCGGATCAATGCAAGATAAACAAACCTATTCTGATGTTGTTGGAACACTTTTCAAAAGGCTGTTATTGCAAGGACTTTCACTTTTATTTTGCATCGTGGTATTCATTTGGAATATCCTGCTCCTCAGTCGACGAGGCAAGGGCCGAGATCCCTTCACCGGGAGTGACCCCTTGGACAGAATTTTGCGTCAGGGCATTAACTTCACTATAGCCGATTACTTTTGCTTTGCATCGCGGTATTCATTTGGAATATCCTGCACCCCATTCTACGGGGAAAGAGCCGATATCCCTTCACCGGGAATGACCTCTTTAGTAAAGGTTTTCGTCACTATATTTTCTAAAAAGCTATCAGTTCCTTCAACGATATCAAGTTCATTACGTTAAAGGTTTTCGCCAGAAACCATTCGTAGCCCTCCGTCGTTTCAGACGGGTAGCACGTAGTATTCATGCTATGTTTGTTGACCTTCGTCAAGGCATAGTGTATGGTAGCTGCTTGTTACCTTTCTGCTGCATAGATAGATGTGTTGGTTTGGGACAGTCATATGGCCTTGTTGACCTTCGTCAAGGGCTTGTACGGGTGGGTTCAAATTAACCTGGACAATGACGGGTAGAACTTGACATGTGACTTATGATTTGTTGACCTTCGTCAAGGTCATAAGAGCATGGGGCAGAAATCACATCGGGAGTTTCAAAAGAACTGAAACTTGCCAGATATGCGCATACCTTCTGGAGTGTGATACCATGAGCGGATTCCGTCACGTTATCATGCGATGATAGTTGGATCCCGATTCCCACTGATGAGTTGGTTTACTCCTCGGGTGACCCCGACTAATTCTTCTTTCAGGTTTGGAGGAGAATTTGAGGTACAGTGGGAGGTTTCCTGATTAGATAAATTGGTAACCATTCTGATCTTGGTTAGAGTGCACGCTGAGTGTTTCTTTTCTCTCTCTCTCTGGCAGCAATCATTGACCCGACCCTAAGACTACGACTCAGAGACCAAGTTGACCGAACCTTCTTAACACTGGCTTTTGGATTGTCAGAATTGCAGACCTCATTGCCACTCCTACTTTTATCCTTTTCTCCAGGACACCCCGTATTACTACGAACGTCCACTTCCATTGGATAAAGCCATCGTATGGTTAGATACGAACTCGAAGGAATTCGAGGATGGTTTCCGGTTCTGGAGAAAACGGATAGGATTATTCAGTTGCCTTTTCCCTTTTACCTTTTCTCAAGTTGTGAGTACTCCTTGGTTTAGGAGATAGTACACCTATTACGCAAATTGGATAGTCTTCTTCCAAACCTTAGGCTGGTGCCGACCGGTAGGGAATGAAGAAAACCAATTAGCCTAAACGATGTGCAGAAGGTATTAAGATTAAGACAAAGCAAGGGATTAGTAAGAGGGCAAAGTAAATTGCGACTGATATTCACGACCAAACCAAATATTTCTTCGCCAATCCTAAATCACCTTTGTATTTCTCCAGGACACTCCGTATCACTACGAAGATCCACAGTTTATTGGATACTCCATCGTATGGTTATATACGAACTCGAAAGGAACTTGTTCCAGTTCGGGGATGGATTCTGGTCCAGGAGAAATAGGAATAAGGTTTATTCGGTTGTCTTTTATCTTCACCTTCTCTCGCATTGCGAGTGCTCCTAGGATTAGGACAGTACACCCATTATGCTTATTGGATAGTCTTCTTCCAAACCATAGGCTGGTGCCGAACGGTAGGGAAGGAAGAAAACCATTTGGCCTAAGAGGTGTGCAGAAGGTAACGACTAAAGACATATAAAGGGATTTGGAGAGGTGGCAAAGAATTATACGGTTATAGTTGTGAATCTGGATAATGGTAGAGGCATTACTAGGAATACCAGGATACCCCATCGAAACATTTCAATGTTTCAGTTCAACTGTGTACTGTTAAAAGAAAACTGATTTCCCGATTAGACACTTGCTCCAGGGTATGTATTTACCAGGTTTGATTCTCACATCTGTATGGTTTTACAGATGATGAGTGGGAGTAGGTTATTGGGAATTGGGTGATCATCCTCATTATATCGGGATTCGTTGTAATCGGTGATATTTGAGGAGATCACCTGGGATGTTTGCCGGTCGGCAAATATTTGGTTTTGAATATCCGCTGTTGTGCGCCAATTTCAAATTGATATATCTGTACGTCTATTTTCATAGAGTGAGATATACCTTTTGATATTATGTCGATGACATTTACCTATATCAGTGGATGGTTAGGTAAGGAGCATTAAACAGCGGTGTAATTTTTCTTAACCATAAGTACAGTTTTCAACCTACGACACACAGTGAAAGAGTTGTTAGACTCGGCGGACTTATACAGAGTATTGTATATTGTCCAGTGTCTATTAGGACAGAGGGGTTGGTCCTCATACTATATTCTATTTACTTTTAACTTCTCTAGTTCTTAGACATGTGTTTCGTAGAAACACAGGGTCTAAGTTTTGAGGAGTTATAGGTATTTGAATAGAGTAGAGAACCAGGTATAGCAAGTATCGGGATTCTTCAAAGTGATCGAAGATGTAGATACTTGTGTATGGTATTCAGTTGATAGTAATGATAAAGAGAAATAGCTTCTCTTTCAGGTTACTCATAAATGGAAGCATTCCTAAGTTGAGCAACGCTGATCGGCCTCTCTCCATATAGTTAACATGCACTGGAGACAGCTGCATGACTTGAATCTGGTTAAATTAAATCAGTGCCTCTGTTCCTATATTGGATATAGAACAGTTCGTATCTTAACGATGTTAAGGTACGGGGAGTTGTCCGGATTATGCTTAAAACCAGACTCTGGATAACTCAAAGGCACGTTTCTGTAATGGCTGTTTGTGGGTTGACCCAGGCTATGACGAGGGTTGATTTTCTACCATAAGAAAGATCAATAGTGATATTGTTCTTGACTCGCCACAGTTTTAATAAAAATAGATTTTTTTTAAAAAAAACAGTAGTGGGAGTATGGTAGAACTGGAAGTGATTCCAGAACCGCAAACGATTACTGAAGATTTGATAAAGAACCTAAAGATTCAATCTGATTTGACATTCCATTGGCCACTCCGCAGATAAGGTGGGTAACTTCAGGCACCCGAGAGGTACTCCGGTATCCTCAAGGACGGTGACAGGGAAGTTCTTGTTTACCCACACTTGCCATTGTTGTTGTTCCAGGCTGCGAGACCCGGCAGGAGGATGAGTATAGCGTCGTTCTAAACTAGCTTTAGAAGTGCACGTCTATATGACTCTGCCAGAGGGTTGTCGTAGTCAGTGGGAGCAGCGGAAGCATTGGTGGACATCTGGCTTATGTCTATTTATAGACTAAAGCAGATATAGCGGAGATAGATCATCTATTTCTGATGTGACAGTCATGGGTTTGACGTCATCAGAATAGGGGATGGATCTGTTGAGAAGGTAGTAGGGTGTGATATCCGGGTTTTGGATGACATACACAAAGTAGGAAGTGATATTCCTATACTACGATCGGTTATACTTTGGTCGTCACACAGTGGTTTCTCCATGAAGGACTTGGACATTATATCAGACATACTGGTTACTAGATCTATGGTTTTAGATCTAGATTTGGGTGGTTTCCCAATCAGGGTACTTTGACAGCATTCTAAGAGTATTTAGAATGGACGACTCCTGGCACGGTAGTGTACCTGCAGGTGATGGAGTCACCCTCTCTAAAGGTGTCTTATAGACTAAAGTAGAGAGGGATATGCATGATTGGCAGATCACTTGCTTAGGCAATTGAGTCAATCATGAAATGTCAAGTACCACACCAGATGTTGTTCTTGCACTAGATGCAATAACTTGACATTGATCCAATCCTGGAGAAGCAGTCGGAAGCAGTTTTAGAACATAAGTGGATGTTCTAGGGATATGATAACGACAGCCTCATTTGGGAGACAGTTATCATTCCAGGCTTCCAAGGTGACATGGACGACAAGGAGGTTGTCAGAGTTATAGTTTTCCCTCTGACGAGGGGCAGTATTTTGGACAGGTGGTCCAAGGCAATACTGAGGGTGGCATGGCGCAGGATACTGATTAAGTTCAGTTGACGATACAGTCTAAGGAATTTGGATTTGGAGTTCATTTATGAGCTAGGTCCCATCAGGCATCCAGACATTCTAAGACAGGTATTGCTCATTTCAGGAGATGGCTTTCTCCGCGAACTTGAGATATAGAGAGACATAGAAAGGAACACCAGAGCGGATCCACTCACTGAGGCTATTCCTCGAACGCAATAGTTTCGCAAACGAGCTTTGTGAGACTGACCTGTAGAGGAGTTGGGTGTTCGGTATCACACGGGCTGTGAGTATGCGACATCGCAATAATTAGCCTTGAGTGCAAGTGGGAGATTGTTGGAGATAGTGCCCTCAGAGTCAATTATTGGATCACAGGCACGTAATTGCAATGATTAAGGGAGGACCTATCCTGGTACGACAGTCTTACTCGAGATGATAGTATGCTATCTGGTTTACCTTTATCATCGTGTACTGCTTTAGGTGACCTGACAGGTCGCTATTACACGTTGATAGAGCCCCTAGGATTCTTGCTTGACTGCCAGCAGTATGAGGGCGATCATATAAGTGAGAGCTGGAGTCTATAAGCACATCCTTAAAAGGTCCCTAGTCGTGAGAGTTTCGAGACAGGGCATCGATTCTCCAGAGTAGACTAGTGTATACAGTCGAGACCCCGACGAGGGGCGGTGGCCGGTCTCACAAGCCACTGGTGTCAGTTGGATCACCTAAGATGTATACAGGTGCTCATTGGGTTATGAGTACACCGGACAGGACTCGCCGGGAACATGCTAGTTGGTCTTATACCTGACGTCAGATAGCAGTTCCCAGGTGACATGTGTACAGGTTAGTTCATCGACCTGGGGATCGTCATTTGTCTCGTGTGAGTTCCCACTGTACTTTGATTACTACCCTACCACGGCTCAAAGGAGTCGTGCAAACAGGTTTTAGTTGGGTACAGTCCCGAGCCACATGGAGGCAGTGAGCGGATCTTCAGGGGTTCGTCTCTCCCGGTATTGGGGGTGAGGTCGCGCTGTGTCTAGGAGAGCCATTACACGAAGTCCTTAGCCAAGGCAGGAGATTTACTGGTAGGTATTCCAGTAGTATCTCAGGGTGTTCTGGGCTACACTCCGACACGACTTGTACCGCTTTTGGGGGTCTGACTTTTACCCACCCCCTAGGCCCGACATGCGATGCTCATAGACGAACGGACCGGACTGTACGGATATTGTCACTGACAGGCTCAGTAGGGTATCAGGATGAGTTCGCTAATCGACGTCCCTTTTAGTCAATAGCTGGTGGCCCGTTACGTATTGGCTTGTACCTCTGACGTGCTAGTGGTTAAATCCACAGCCATAGTATTGACGAGTCTTTAGAGTCCACCACACTTTCAGTTACTCAGCTTTCGGGCGAAACGCTGTAGAGGCCGTATGGAGATATGGCAGGGTCCGATCAGATACGTGCGGTATTGCACGGATCAGGATCGGACGGTTTGTACTAGAGGCCGTATAGTTATATGGCAGGGTTCGATCAGATTCGTGCGGTATTGCACGGATCAGGATCGGACGAACATTACTAGCCGGCTTTGGTTTAAGCCGGTCCTAGTTTAGTACAGTGTAGATTTTGTCTCTTTGCATTTGTATCCGGACGGAATACAGATGCGGGTGTGTATGCACAGTATCGGGGTTTTCCTGTAATTTATTACGGGACCAGTTTTCTGGAGTTGCCAGTTTGCATTCCGTTCCGGCCGGTTTTCGTTTGTTCTTTCCCGGCCGGACTTTTCCGATGGAGGGGGTTATTTGCAAGTTTGCAAATAACATTTGTGGAGGGGTTTATTGCAAAAGGATTTATTATGAGAGCATCTTTTCTTTTGCACCATTCTTGCATTTATTGTGAAGTGAATGGATTTGATTTGGGTATGGGTTTTGTTATGATGATGTTTGTATGTGGTCACCACTTGTGCTCCTACCATCACCTCCCTTCATGCTTCATATTCTTTCCTCCACCATTTTCTAAGATAAGTTTTTCTTTCTACTTGAGAGAAGAAGAAGAGAGGATCATTTTCAAGAGGGAAAATTTGTTCATCTCATTTCATGCTAGAAAAATGCAAGCACCATTTTTCTTATCTTGATTCCTCCATCATCTTCAAAGGCAACAAAACCCCAAATGAGACATAGCCTCTACACTATACTTTCTACAGCAAATCTTGGGCACGTCGACTAGCCAACTTCGTGCCCGAGTTGCCTCGGTATTGAGGTGGGAGCCCGTAAAAGATACAGACGATGTGGTGCCCTTCCGGCAAGGAGGCGACGACCGGAGTTTCCGCGGGAGATCGGGACGACGACGAGAAGACCGGAGGACTCGGATCACTCGGTATATCTCTTCTCTTCTTGTAGTTAGCTAGATATAGTTTAATGGCCCGATCCGGAGTTTAGTGCGCGGTGGTGCCGGTTTGCAAAGTCCGCAAAATTAAAGTTTATCACCGTTTCCGCATTTGGCCGTCGGTTTGACGGCCGGGGCGCCGCTGTGCACTTACAACTCTCACGTATATGATCGCCATCATACAGCCGGTAGTCAAGCAAGAATCCTATGGGCTCTATCAATATGTAATAGTGATCGGTAATGTCACCTGAAACATGTACACGATGATAAAGACAAACCAGATTGCATACTATCATCTCGAGTAAGACTGTTCTACCGGTAGGTCCTCCCTCAATCATTGCAATTTCGTGCATGCGATCCAATAATTGACTTGATGGCACTATAGCTGTCACGCCCCGCTTCTCAGAGTGCGCTAAGATAGGCACGTGATAGAGCCAACCATGCTACCTGTGGATAGAAAACATCCCTCCACGGTCACATTACGGATGTCTAGAGATATCAAGAACAGGAAAATAAAATAAACTATCTAATACATGTCCATGAGCCAGAATAAACGAGTCAAGAAATAATATGCGGAAGAAATAAATCCAAAGAGCAAAAACATCTTGAAAGTAAAACATAACTAAACTGGATACTAACTGGATCATCACTGCTCGGCCTAATGGCGGAAGTACTCCTGATCAGCCTGCGACAAGGGTAGAGGATCTGGGCCATGCAAAACCCAGACGTCAGTGTGTCATAATATCAACAATAACATAATCAGGGGGTAGCAAGACATGCAGGCATGAGCATGAATATAAGCAGTAAACATGGATATAGAACAGTGAAGTGTATACGTACAGGTGAAGTGCAGTGAGTAATCTAAACTATACTACTGGGTTCTCTATTCTAAAGTCTTCGAAATCAATTAATGTAATCCTCATCGTAACCCATCGGTCTATGCCCCATTCATTCCCCATGGGACCACGGTAACAAGATATGATAGATTGTGAGTCTATGTCCCGTTCATTCCCCACGGGACCACGGTAACATGATGTAATAGCCCTTTGAGTTACGTTCAGTTACATTCTTGATTTCCCCTTACCCCCAAGTTATGTGTTCAAGTCGGGTATTGATAAATATGAAGCTAATGCCAACACAGGATCAAGCAGGAACAGGTTTGTCTATACAGACAACAGGATATGTCCATCGGGACAACATGTCAAGATTGTCGGCATTAGAAACAAGATCAGGTAACATGTCAAGTAGTGACATATCAGGTCATGTCAGGTAGTGTACATGTATTAAGTCATGTTAAGTAGTAGTGTATCAGGTCATGTCAAGTAGTGCACAGGTGTCAAACGGATGCCCATAATCAAACTGTAGCAAGTATTGAATCAAGGTGAAAGTACGGATGTACAATAAAAGTATGGATGCACAAATATCGATCAGGGGTCACATCATGACTAAGTAGGATGCACAATTATCAAGCATGGTGCACTGATACAACAGTAACATGAAATAATATGGTCTCGGCGTGCAACTAGATATGTAATAAACCAAACGGATACAGACGGATACTATAAAACTGTAAATCAGTAAAATTTGCTGAATATTAAAACACAAGCACTATTATTTATTAAATAGATATTGATATAATAATATTAAAATGGATAATATATTCAAACCGATTAATAACTATAAAAGTGGTATTGATTAACCAAGCACAAGAAAGTTCTGTTCAGGAATTCAGCGTCACCCAGAATTGTAAAATAGCT
Organism: Agapanthus africanus; assembly: GCA_030015575.1. NCBI lineage: Eukaryota > Viridiplantae > Streptophyta > Magnoliopsida > Asparagales > Amaryllidaceae > Agapanthus > Agapanthus africanus. The sequence goes on along the minus strand of CM057348.1, from coordinate 197,578,945 downwards.
TAAAAATAACAAACGTTCTACAAAAGGGACATGCCTTATACCAAAACAAAGATAATTCAATAAGGTTTTCATTTTTATAAGTTGAAGTATCTCAGCTTGTTCATACAAAAAGTTATGAACATTCGAAGTTGAAAGTTTGCTCTTGGAATTTCCCTGGACAGCAGTTTAGAGATATTTTCATTTGCATTTTACGTTATTTAAACAATTTATTTTGCAAGTAAATATTTCATAGACTTATATTATTCTGAGTTAGCTTCGTAACGAACTAAAGAACGTATACTAATAATTTTTCTATGATTTATAATGAATTTATAAGGTAAGGTGTACAGTAAATTTCAGATTTGTCCGTATCCGCTTTGCAACGACGTTTCATGTGTAAACTATAATATTTTCAAACTATATTTTGTATAACATTATAAAATGCAGATTATAAACTAATTAAAGATAATAATAAGAAATATTACGACGATATATATTTTAAATGATATGGATACAAACGGGTATCCGAAAACGGTAAAACTTTAATATGGATATACAGTGCAATCAACATGTGATATTTTTATTCATATGGATACAAAATAAGATACATAGCATGTAGCAAGATGAATTAGCATGCGACTAGATACGTAAATAACGATATGGATGCATACGGATGTCCGAAGACAGTAAAACTGTAAAATGGTAATGTGGGATGCATCACTAAACATTATGTGATGTTATTATTCAAATGGGTGCAATATATTGTAGTCTAGCATGTAACAAGATAAATTTGCATGCACTAGATACGAAATAAACTATACGGATGCAAACGGACGTCGTAAAACAGTAAAATGATAACAGGGGATGTACAATACACTAAACATGAAATATTATTATTAATATGGATGTAGTATATATCATAGCATGTAGCAAGATAAACTTGCCTCGACTGATCATGAAACGGATATGTATGGCACGTCCGACGTCGGTAAAACGTCGCAACGCACACGCGGCACGTGGTATGGGTCCAGGCAAGGCAAGAGGGTGATCACACAGGCAAGGTACGTTCACTGGATCACTCGGATCGTCAGCGACGAGCACGGCTCCGGCGGTGATCACCGGAATCAAGAAACAAGATCAAGAAAAAGAAAGAAGAAAGAAGAAGAAGAAGTAAGAGGAAGAGGCTGTGTATTAAACAAGGATGAAAAAATAAATAAATAAAATATATATAAATATATATATGCAAAGGAGAGAGAGAGAAAGGGAGAGAGAAAGGGGTTGTTAGTTTGTTAAGAAATTAGTTTAGATTTAAATTTAAAAAAATCTTTTATTAGTTAAATAATTTTAATTTGTATCAGTTTATAAAATTAATATTATATAAATAAAATTTGATATTCTGGTAAATACAAATATAGTTCAAAACATGTCCGGGTCGGGTCTAAAATTCTGTTTTAAAATACAAAAAATATACATGTCGACAAAAATTAAAGTTGGATATCCCGATAACGAAAATGCATACCCCGAAGAACGGATGCACGTACGTATGCGTAGCCATCCAAACAAGTCTGTTTCACTGAACGGGACGAGAACAAGATGCGCGAATGCTACCACGGGATTAGGGGTATCATGCAGGCCATGCAATGTATTTCTATAATATTTTATGTGACTTTAAATGTTATATTGTAGAAATGCAAATGCCAGATAAAATGTCAGTATGCAAGATGTATAAATTAAAATGAAAGTGCACGAGTCCATGTAACAGGTCAGGATAAATTATAAACATGAATAAAGACAGGTTTCAAGCAAGCGGGTCGGGTAGAATGCAAATACAAATGTCAAATACACTATTCGCACCCAAAATACAGTAAATCGGAAAAATACCATAAATAAAGAAATACTTGAACTGGAACTGGTATAAACGAATTAGGGTGTTATATTATACCCAACTACAAAAGAATTTCGTCCTCGAAATTCCCAAAATAAGAAAAATAAACAAACATGAAACTATAGGAAGAGATCTGGAAACTTCTGTCGATCTCGTCTTCTCGTTCCCAAGTCGATTCTCGTGCGAGCGATTCTCCCAAGAAACAAGTACGAGAGGGATAACCTTGTTCGTAAGGACCTTTTCTCTTCGATCAACAATCGACATCGGTCGTTCCTCAAAAGTCAAATACTCTCTTACAGTCAACTCCGAATGATCCAGCACGTGTGTTTCATCTCGAACATACTTACGGAGTTGGGATACATGAAACACGTCATGAACATTCGCCAAAGATTATGGTAAAGCCAATCGGTAAGCCACTTCTCCAACACGTTCCAAAATCTCAAAAGGCCCCACGAATCGAGGACTAAGCTTGCCTCGACTCCCAAAATGAATCACTCCTCTAGTCGGTGATATCCTCAAGAATACCAGATCACCAACAGCGAACTCTAGAGGTCTTCTCGATGTGTCGGCCCAACTCTTCTGCCGATCTTGTGCTGCCTTCATATAATTCCGGATAATATTAACTTTCTCCATGGTTTGCACGATCAAATCCGGTCCCAACAATCTTCGTTCTCCAAAATCGTCCCAACAAACAGGTGAGCGACACTTGCGACCATACAATACTTCGAATGGAGCCATCTGAATAGTTGCCTGAAAAATGTTGTTGTACGAAAATTCCACTAAGTGTAGATGATCCTCCCAAGAACCCTTGAAGTCCAACATGCAAGCTCTCAACATATCTTCAAGAGTTTGGATCGTTCTCTCCGACTGTCCATCTGTCTGAGGATGATAAGCTGTACTAAACTTCAATCGCGTCCCCAAACTTTCTTGTAAACTCCTCCAGAAGTGTGATAAGAATCGGGTGTCACGGTTTGAAACGATGCTCACAGGTACTCCATGCAATCTTACAATCTCCTGCATGTACCGTTCTGCCAACGCTTCCGTTGATTGACCAACTCGAAATGGTATGAAATGAGCTGCCTTGGTCAATCGATCAACAATCACCCAAACTGCATTGTTGCCCTTTGGACTCCGTGGTAAAACTGTCACGAAATTCATGGTTATATGTTCCCACTTCCATTGAGGAATCGGAAGTGGTGGCAATAAACCAGCAACACTTTGATGTTCAGCCTTAACTTGCTGACACACCAAGCACTTTGCTACAAAGCGAGCAATCTCCCTTTTGATACCTTCCCACCAGAAATGCTGTCTTAGATCACGGTACATCTTCGTGCCTCCTGGATGTACGGAATATGCGGAACCGTGTGCCTCCTTCATAACTTCTTCACGAATGTCTTCTTTTGGCACACACAAACGGCTACCATATCGCAACGAACCATTTTCATGAATCAACAAGCCCGTTCAAAGTCCAGCTTCAACCTGTTCTCGAAACTTCTGCAATCTTAGGTCCTGTGACTGCGCTGCTTTAATATTATCGATCAACGACGACTGTACTTGCAGTTGCATCAACCGTCCTGAAGAATGCGGCAGCACGATCTCCAACTCGAATCTCCGAAAGTCTTCGATAAGCTCCTTCTGTGCAGTCAACATCCGAATTGCGGGCAACTGACTAAGTGCATCCGGCACTACATTAACTTTTCCCGGATGGTACTTAAGATCAAGATCGTAGTCAGCCATCAGCTCCAACCATCTACGCTGCCTCATGTTAAGCTCTTTCTGTGTGAACCCATATTTTAGGCTTTTATGATCGGTAAATACTTTGACCCTTTCGCCCAATAAGTAGTGTCTCCAAATCTTCAAAGCGAAAATCACTGCTGCAAGCTCCAAATCATGAGTTGGGTAATTCTTCTCATGGGTCTTCAACTGTCTCTATGCGTAAGCTATAACCTTCCTATGCTGCATAAAAACACATCCCAGACCTTTCCCAGATGCGTCGCTGTGAATTACCAATCCTCCGGAACTGTCTGGTACGGTCAAAATAGGAGCGGTTATCAATCTCTGCTTCAACGCCTCAAAAGCTGACGCACATTTATCCGTCCATACGAACGGTACTTCCTTACGCGTAAGCTTGGCCAAAGGCTCAGCCAATCGAGCAAAATTCTCCACGAACCTCCTGTAACATCCGGCAAGTCCAAGAAAACTTCTGATCTCTACTACGTTCTTCGGAATCGGCCAATCTTGAACTGCTGCAATCTTCTCAGGGTCAACGGCGATTCCATCTCCGTATACGACGTGCCCCAAAAACTTCACTTCTTCAAGCCAAAACTCGCACTTACTCATTTTTGCATACAATCTTTCTTGCTTCAATGTATGCAGTGTGATCTTCAAGTGTTCTGCATGCTCTTCAAGGCTCCTCGAGTAGACCAGAATATCATCGATAAACACCACTATAAACTGTCCAAGAACGGTGAAAAGATTCGGTTCATCAAGTCTATAAATATCGCCGGTGCACTCGTGACTCTGAATGGCATCACTAAATACTCGTAATGTCCATACCGAGTTCGGAACGCAGTCTTGCAAATATCCTCTGATTTAACTCGGACCTGATGATATCCGGATCGCAAATCCAGCTTTGAGAATACCCTCGCGCCACTAAGCTGCTCGAACAATTCGCCAATGCGAGAGATCGGGTACTTGTTCTTAATAGTCACCCGATTCAATTCTCGATAATCGATGCACATCCTCCTTGTGCCATCTTTCTTCTTGACTAGAAGAACTGGAGCTCCCCAAGGTGAATTGCTACTGCGAATCCAACCCTTCTCAAGTAATTCAGTAACCTGCTTCTTGACTTCTTCCAACTCCACTGGTGCCATTGGATAGTACGCCTTAGAGATTGGCGCTGCACCAGGAACAAGATTGATCGCGAACTCCACATCACGTTTTGGCGGTAAACCCGAGATATCCTCGAACACGTCCAAGAACTCTCGAACTACAGCTGGCGCTTCCTCCTTATCAACTTCCATCGACGAAAGAACACTGTGTGTCGGCCTAGCCCTAAACTCGACTAGCCCGACAGAACTGCTTCTTCCAGCAAAAACAAACTCCGGATGTCTGGGAATCTGGAAAATCACTTTCTTTGCCCTACAATCAATGTGAGCGTGGAAAGTGCCGAGAAAATCCATTCCCAAGACAACATCAAACAATGGGATGCACCAGAATCGAATGATGCTAATGCAGGAAAACATGAACGAGTAGGATACCGAAATGACTTCATCCGAAGCCAAGATACTGAAGAAGATTAAGCACGGTAAACAGGATTCAAGCATGCGATAAAACATGAACTGGAAAGCAAGAGAAGCAAGGCAATATAATGACCATGAAACAAGGAAGTGAATCAAGACTAGAACACCAAGTTATTTAAATAGAGTATCGCATTGTAGCCATGCTGCAGTTCATAGTTACAATCACATAACTCCACTCAAGTCGCCCAAATCCTAGTATCAGAATCAAGGAACAGGGAGAAACAATAGGGAACCAAAAGATTTCAAGTCGAGATGCAAAGTGATTTGCATATCGTCAAGGCAAAGGATAAAGAGAAAGATATGATTCAAGAATCATGATAACAATGTGGCAGGACATGTTCCTAATCACGGATTTTCCGATTCGTGTATTGGGTTCAATACCCAACTACAAAAGAATCAAACCCGATTAACCTAAATCCCATGTCTCTGATACCAAACAAACCCTGTCACACCCCGCTTCCCAGAGTGCGCTAAGATAGGCACGTGACAGAGCCAACCATGCTACCTGTGGATAGGAAACATCCATCCACAGTCACATTACGACTGTCTAGAGATATCAAGAACAGGAAAATAAAATAAACTATCTAATACATGTCCATGAACCAAAATAAACGAGTCAAGAAATAATATGCGGAAGCAATAAATCCAAAGAGCAATAACATCTGGAAAGTAAAATATAACTAAACTGGATACTAACTGGATCATCACTGCTCGGCCTAACGGCGGAAGTACTCCTGGTCAGCCTGCGATAAGGGTAGAGGATCTGGGCCATGCAAAACCCAGACGTCAGTGCGTCATAATATCAACAATAACATAATCAAGTGGTAGCAAGACATGCAGGCATGAGTATGAACAGTAACATGAATATAACCAGTAAACATGGATATAGAATAGTGAAGTGTATACGTGCAGGTGAAGTGCAGTGAGTAATCTAAACTATACTACTGGGTTCTCTATTCTAAAGTCTTCGAAATCAATTAATGTAATTCTAATCTTAACCCATCGGTCTATGCCCCGTTCATTACCCACGAGACCACGGTAACAAGATATGATAGACTGTGAGTCTATGTCCCGTTCATTCCCCACGGGACCACGGTAACATGTTGTAATAGCCCTTTGAGTTACGTTCAGTTACATTCTTGATTTCCCCTTACCCCCAAGTTATGTGTTCAAGTCGGGTATTGATAAATCTGAAGCTAATGCCAACACAGGATCAAGCAGGAACAGGTTTGTCTATACAGACAACAGGATATGTCCATCGGGACAACATATCAGGATTGTCGGCATTAGAAATAGGATCAGGTAACATGTCAAGTAGTGATATATCAGGTCATGTCAGGTAGTGTACATGTATCAAGTCATGTCAAGTATTGGTGTATCAGGTCATGTCAAGTAGTGTACAGGTGTCAAACGGATGCCCATAATCAAACTGTAGCAAGTATTAAATCAAGGTGAAAGTACGGATGTACAATAAAAGTATGGATGCACAAATATCGATCAGGGGTCACATCATGACTAAGTAGGATGCACAATTATCAAGCATAGTGCACTGATACAACAGTAACATGAAATAATATGGTCTCGGCGTGCAACTAGATATGTAATAAACCGTACGGATACAGACGGATACTATAAAACTGTAAATCGGTAAAATTTGCTGAATATTAAAACACAAGAACTATTATTTATTAAATAGATATTGATATAATAATATTAACATGAATAACATATTCAAACCGATTAATAACTATAAAAGTGGTATTGATTAACCATGCACAAGAAAGTTCCCTTCAGAAATTCAGCGTCACCCTGATTTGTAAAATATCTTAAAAATAACAAACGTTCTCCAAAAAGGACGTGTATTATACCAAAACAAAGATAATTCAATAAGGTTTTCATTTTTATAAGTTTAAGTATCTCAGGTTGTTCATACAAAAAGTTATGAACACTCGAAATTGGAAGTTTGCTGCTGGAATTTCCCTGGACAGCGGTTTAGAGATATTTTCATTTGTATTTTACGTTATTTAAACAATTTATTTTGCAAGTAAATATTTCATAGAGTTATAGAATTCTGAGTTAGCTTCGTAACAAACTAAATAACGTATACTAATAATTTTTCTATGATTTATAATGAATTTTATAAGGTAAGGTGTACGTAAATTTCAGATTTGTCATATCCGCTTTGCAACGACGTTTCATGTGTAAACTATAATATTTTCAAACTATATTTTGTATAACATTATAAAATGCAGATTATAAAATAATTAAAGATAATAATAAGAAATATTACGACGATATATATTTTAAATGATATGGATGCAAACGGGTATCCGAAAACGGTAAAACTTTAATATGGATGTACAGTGCAATCAACATGTGATATTTTTATTCATATGGATGCAAAATAAGATGTATAGCATATAGCAAGATGAATTAGCGTGCAACTAGATACGTAAATAACGATATGGATCCATACGGATGTCCGAAGACAGTAAAACTGTAAAATGGTAATGTGGGATGCATAACTAAATATTATATGATGTTATTATTCAAATGGGTGCAATATATTGTAGTCTAACATGTAACAAGATAAATTTGCATGCACTAGATACGAAATAAATTATACGGATGCAAACGGACGTCGTAAAACAGTAAAATGATAATAGGGGATGTACAATACACTAAACATGAAATATTATTATTAATATGGATGTAGTATATATCATAGTATGTAGCAAGATAAACTTGCCTCGACGGATCACGAAACGGATATTTACGGCACATCCGACGTCGGTAAAACGTCGCAACGCACACGCGGTACGGGTCCAAGCAAGGAAAGAAGGTGATCACACAGGCAAGGTATGTTCACTGGCTCACTCGGATCGTCAGCGACGAGCACGGCTCCGGCGGTGATCACCGGAATCAAGAAACAAGATCAAGAAAAAGAAAGAAGAAAGAAGAAGAAGAATAAGTAAGAAGAAGAGATTGTGTATCAAATAAGGAAGAAAAAAATAAATAAATAAAATATTTATAAATATGTATATGCAGAGGAGAGTGAGAGAGAGAGAAAGAGGTTGTTAGTTTGTCAGGAAATTAGTTTAGATTTAAATTTAAAAAAACCTTTTATTAGTTAACTAAATTTTAATTTGTATCAGTTTATAAAATTAATATTATATAAATAAAATTTAATATTCTGGTAAATACAAACATAGTTCAAAACATGCCCGGGTCGGATCTAAAATTCAGTTTTAAAATACGAAAAATATAAATGTCGACCAAAATTAAAGTTGGATATCCGTGTAACGAAAATGCATACCCCAAGAACGGATGCACGTACATGCGCATAGCCATCCAAACAAGTCCATTTCATTGAATGGGATGAGAACAAGATGTGCGAATGCTACCACGGGGTTAGGGGTATCATGCAGGCCATGCAATGTATTTTTAAAATATTTTATATGACTTTAAATGTTATATTGTAAAAATGCAAATGGCAGATAACATGTCAGTATGAAAGATATATAAATTAAAATGAAAGTGCACGAGTCCATGTAACAGGTCAGGATAAATCATAAACATGAATCAAAACAGGTTTCAAGCAAGCGGGTCGGGTAGAATGCAAATACAAATGTCAAATACACTATTCGCACCCAAAACACGGTAAATCAGGAAAATACAATAAATAAAGAAATACTTGAACTAGAAATGGTATAAACGAACTAGGGTGTTACAATAGCCAACACGCACCCCGCGGGTTCGCGGGGAGGCGAAATACGCAAAAAACGATTTTTACGGGCTTTGCAACACCGACCTGAACCCAGGATCAACCATAAACCCTAACTAGCTAAACTGTATGAGGTTAACTACTCGGATAGGAAGTTATACCTCAAGTTACTAGTCCTTCTTGTTCTTGTTGTCCTCCTCTTCTTTGTGAGCTCCTTGGAATGTGTATGGATCGCGCCTCCTCGTCGGCCTCCTCAAGTCGATGATGATCCACCCAAGAGTGCCTACCTTGAGCTTCTACCTATAAGATGAGGTAACTAGGTTACCTAGAGTGCTAATCTAAGTGACCTAGAGGATATAGAGAGTGACTAAGGATTAATAAGTCTCACTAACCCTAGGATTCTCAGCATATGAGACAATTAGGGTTTGAGGGAGAAGAAGAGAGCTCTTGATGTGAGAGAATGTTTTAGATAATAATGAAATGAATATGGCTACTTGAGATGACTATGAAGCATGACAAAATATCTCAACAAATATCTCACAAAATATCTAAGTCCACTCTTGCCTCAATAGTCATCCATGAGTCACCAAGTCGCCATACTTCATTTATCACAAAATAACACCCCATACCTCCACCTCATTTATCTTTTAATCAAAAGTTAAAAGCACAAATGAGGTGACCCCTTCTAGAAGTATACTTGAGTAAATTACAAGAATACCCCTCACCGTATATACATACCCGTATCCGTATTCCGAAAAACACGAATACAATGAAACGAAACTAATCCAATCTAATACTAGGATCCGGCTTAAACCAAAGCCCACTAGTATTATCCGTCCGAACATCCTACGTGCACAAGTACACGTATGTGATCGAACCCTGTCGTAAAACCATATGACCTCTATATCGTTTCGCCCAAAGTAAGGAAACCCTCTGTGTGGGACTCTAAAGACTCGACAGTACGCTGGCAGTAGGTTTAACCATAAGCACGTCAGCGGTACTAACTGCACGTAACTGCTATCCAGGTATCTATCGATAAGAAGGTCGACGAGCAAACTTATCCAAACTCCTACTGAGCCTATCTGTGACAATCTCTGTACAGTCTGGTCTGTTCATCTAAGAGTATCGCATATCGGCCCTAGGGGCGGTAGCCGTCAGAACCCTAATAGCGCAATAAGTCGTGCCGGAGTAGAGCCCAAAAACACCCTGAGAAACTACTGGAGTACCTACCAATAAATGTCGCTTGCCCTGGCCAGGGACTTTGTGTAATGGCTTTCCAAACACAGCGCGACATCAACCGCCAATACAGGGAGAGACGAATCCTATCTAACCGCCACTGCCTCCAAGGGCTTCGGGACTGCACCCAACTACTACTTGTTTGCATGACTCATCAGAGCCGTGGTAGGGTAGTAATCTAAGAACGGTGGGAACATACTCGAGGCGAAGTAGCAGTGTCAAGTCAACGGACTATGCTGTACTCATGTCACCAGGGAACTGCTACCTGACGATAGGTATAGTACCAACCAATAGTTCCCCACGAGTCCATCCAGTGTTACTCATAACCCAATGAGCACCTGCATACTATCTCTAGTACGACATGCTAATGGCTGTGGGACAGACCATCTCCCCTGCTGGGATAAGACGCGTATACATTAGTCTACTCTGGAGTATCGATACCCTGTCTCGATAATCCTACGACTAGGGACCTGTATAAGGATGTGCATATAGACTACCTAAACCCCACTAGTGTGACTGCCATCACAACGCTGGTAGTCAAGCAAACATCCTAAGGGCTCTACCAATAAGTATTAGCGATACGCTAAAAGAAACATATACATAGATAGAAACAAACCAAGTAGCATACTACCATATTGAGCAAGACTGTCATAAAATTCTTGTATATCCCAAGCTTCCAAAATGTAATATACAAACTAGTCCTATACAATAATGGCTTTTAGGGCATATATCACTAACATCGTCTCGAGGAAGTATCCGGCCTTTCAGGAGACCTCCCTGAGTAATTTCCACCTTCGCCTAGTAAACTACCAACATCTCGTCTCCGAGCTTCCTCAGTCTCCTTGCTCTTTTCCGAGCCATCTGACAGGCCTAGCTTCCTGGGCCTCCCGGCTCGTCTCCGAGCTCCTGACGGACCGAGCTTCCTCGGTTTCCCTCGATCAATCAAGAGCGCGGATCCCATGCGTCCCACAACGGCTGCGCGTATATCGCCAAGGCGAGATATCCGCCTCCCTACGTTCCGCATCCCACGCTAGCGTATCCCCCATTAATGGGCGTATCCCGCCATTAAATGCGAGGATAAGGCTGGGACGTAACTGACGGCGATGATCTCACGCCTGCTCGCTCCACGCGACCACTATATAAACCCCTCTCTCAGGACTCGGGTAACTTGAAATCATTTCCAATACGCCGTTACTCAGCACTTATTTCTCGGCACTAACTTGATCGTCAAAAGGTCCCACGGTGGTCACCTACCCCGGGACTTCTTTTGCAGATATCTCGGCGTCAACGCCAACCCATTGAGATCCACACACTCAACAACTCCCAAACTAAATCTTAATCGTCAAAGACCGCCATCACAGGATCGACGGAGGACAACATCTGAAGGAGATCACCGCCTCCATCAGCCACCATTGCTTTTCAAAGCTTCAATGAGCTTGTAATGTCGAGACAACTTCAAATGCATCACCGTCGCCATGAAATGTTTTGGATGGATGAAGGAATTGAGGGAAAGGAGTAGTTTTGGAGATATTAAGAGAAGAGGTGGCAATGGAAAAATTTATCATAACCTTACCTAAATTTGTCCTAACCCAACCATGAGCCTTATTTAACAAAGTAAAGGGTCTTATTTGATTAACAAAGAAGTTTTAAGGGGTTATATTTAGGGGTTGTATTTAGAATTAGCCAAGTTTTAGGGCAGTTGAGGGGTTGTATTTAGAATTAACCAAGTTTTAGGGGTTGTATTTAGAATTAGCCAAGTTTTAGGACAGTTGAGGGGTATTTTGGTCTTTTATTCTGTCTAACAGTTATATTTAACAGAATATGTGTGGAATTAGCAAAATCTATCAAATGACTCCATATTCTTCTTTATGTTCAAAAAATACTCTATAATATAAATAAGTTATAGTTCACCATTACATGTGGATTTAATTTGTATATACCAGATGGTGCATTGTACATAGAAATAATGATACATAAATTTAACATTTTGGAAGATGAGATTCTCCGACATCTAATTTCATTGGACTATTGTGTTTTGAAGTAGTTTGATCATTTCTAGTTATATGATGTTCTGAATGTATTGGTGGTGATTGTCTATGAATCACAGATACTTGTATATGCCTCACGTATCATCTCCGATCGTATATAGAGCCCGAAACTTTTGGATTCTTTCGGATTCGCTCGGACTTGTCAATATCTCATCAATCTCTCTCGAATCGACGCATTTTATCTTTCTCTCGAAAATTAAGACACACACAAGTTTGAAAGTGTATTGAATATCTAATATAATACCATTATTTATCTTTATTAATATATATTGATATGTATACATTAATATATTGAAAGCACGGATAGTGTATGTGATTTTTTATCCATACACTATCTAAGACGTGTAGAAGAACTTGAACGGAGCTGATCGTTGGAAAGACGCCACACGAAAAAGTTCGTGAATTTGAAAAACGTAAACCTACCCTAACGGATCTGCAATACACACACACAAAAGATATTTTGCACGTGCCACACACGTGGAAAATAAATAAACTCTTTGTTTATTTGATAATTTTAACTTGTGAACCCATGCACCTTACAAAAATGAATTATATACAAAATTTTCAGTGAAACCAAATACAAACAGAAGGATGAAATTTTGGACAATCTCTCTCTATCTCTCATATTTGTTATTAAAAAATTTGTATTCTTTTCTTTAAAAAAAGTTGTATGATTTATCATAATTTGTTAAATTTAGATATGTTTATAAAATTAAAAAATATCATAAATATTAGTTTTGTTAAGGAAATAAATTGCAACAGATAAAATCACAATTGTTTTTTTTAAATGATATAAATAACTAATTTATTTATTTCGTTTTGACCTAATCTCAATATATCTAATCTTATATAATTCTATCTTTCAATTGTAAAATCTAACCATACAATTTGCTATATAGTGGATAAGAACTACATAAATCAAATCATATAAAAACTAATTTTTTTAATAAACTAACTATTATTTTAAACTTTATCTTTAATCTTTAACTTAAAAATATCCAAATTAAATATTCAAGAAAAATTATTTGTATTTATAGTCATGATGAAAGTTATAATTTCAATTGATTCATGAATCTTGACAATCAAATTAAATACTCAAATATTTAGATCAAATGCAATAAGTTTTTAAATTTATAAATTTTGACCCAATCTCAATATATCAAATATTGTATAATTTTATCTTTTAATATAAAATATAACCATATGACTTTTTATGTAGCAGATAGTAAATACATAATCTGATGATGATCGTAAATAGGAATTCCCCAGATTATGACACATAGCAGGTGACGTGTCATCCATGTAAGCCCGCCAAATTTATGGGGGCTGCAGAGATGGAGTAAGTACGATACATTGGGAAAATTACTCGGCGCCTCGTCTCGAGATTGCATCCGACCTTTTGGAGACCTTCCCGAAGTACCTTTCCTATTCGCCTAGCAACCAGCCAACAGCTCACCTCCGAGCTATCCTACAGCCAAGCTACCTCGGCCTCCTTGCTCATTACCGAGCTATCGCAGAGTTGAGCTTCTTCATCCCCCTCGCTCGTCACCGAGCTATCCTCCGAGCCAAGCTTCCTCGGCTTCTCTGTCTAGCCGAGAGCACGGAGCCCAAGCACCCCCATAACGGCTCCGTGTATATCGCTACGACGAGATCTCCGCCGCTCCACGTCCTGTATCCAATGCTAGCGTATCTCACCATTAATCGGCATATCCCACCATCAACACGAACATGACACAGGGGCATAACAGACGGTGAGAATCTCGCATCGGCTTGCTCTAAGGCGAGAATCTCGCATCGGCTTGCTCCAATGCGACCCCTATATAAACCCCTCCTCCAAACGACTCAGGTACATCAAACTCATTTCTAAGACACCGCTACTCTGCCCAATTACTCCTCGGTACTTACTTGATCGTCGGAGGGTCCTACGGTGGTTTCCCACCTCGGGACTTCCCTTACAGGTAGCTCTGTGTCAGCAACAACCAACAACCCATTGACACCCACACACTCAATCCTCACACCGAATATCAACCGTTCAGCTCTGCTGGCAGCAAAATCAATGGAAGACAACAGCTGAGGGAGATTCCGACCTCCATCAGTTAGTGCCGTTTGTGGGAAACGAGAAGTTTTTCCACCCAAAAAGTTGATCTTCCGCCTTCGATTCAATGGCCAGCGATAATCACAACGATCCCAGCACATGCCGTCCCCTCCTCCATAATGGGGGCGGGGGATGTTCTACCCCTACCTCCCAACATCATCGACGCCTTATCGGTGCGGATCGACAAGTTCATAGCGATAGTGGATGTGGTAGCTTGTATTCAAACAGCCGGCTATGCCCACCAAACCGCTGTCCCTACTCCCCAGAACGACGACATGCATGGGGCAACAGAGGGGTGCATTCAGGCCTTCGACCTCGCTCATGCACATCTCGATGTCACCGAACACCGGCGTGCTGATTTCGGCAGTCACGACCCCCATACGAGGAATGATTCCATAACTCGTTGGGCATCGGATAGTTTGACATCGAGATCTCACGAGAGACCAGGCTATCGTTTCAATGCCTGCCGTGCTCTCTCGCCCTTTAAAGAGACATCGGACAGGTCGCTTCATGGTGAATGTCGGGGCCTTGCCACGAAGGGTCTACCCCGAGGATCTGAGGAACGTGATAAAGCGAAACCGAAACTGCTCCATCGTGCAAGCTTGGAGTAGAGATAGCAGGCACTCCGAATGTGGAGAATCCTCAAGGTACAAACAGCGAATCGAGGTCCTCGAGAAGAAGATTGAGTGCATGCGGCTCGCTGCCCGTACGGCCAAAGGAGTGGCAAAGTACTCCGCAGATTCATTCACAAGGCCCTTCATGGAGCAGTTACTAGGTGAGCGGGTCTCGTCTCGGAACAAACTGCCCAAGGTGACCCTCTTCTACGGGAATTCTGGCCTGAAAGACCACTTGGATGCATTTACGGCAGACATGAGCTTCCAAGACAACTCAAACGCGGCTCAGTGCCGAGCCTTCCCCACCACCCTCATCTGGGACGGCCGAGATTGGTGCTGCGGCCTTACGCCATGCTCGATCTCGACTTTTGACGAGCTAGCGACTCAGTTCCTCGGTCAATTCATCGGTAACCGATGACAGAAAAGGACAGTCAACTACCTATTTACCATCAAGAGCGAAGACATGGAATCTTTCAAGGGTTACGTTACCCGCTTCTATATGCTCTTCTGGAAGTCCCCGAGCACCGTGACGAAACGGTTATCACCGCCTTGAGGGCAGGTCTTAGGCACAAAGAGTGGCTCCGCTCTTTCGCATTAGCGCATCCTGAGACCATGGACGAAGTAAAAGTCTGGACCAAGCAAGAAATCCAACTCGAATTGGAAGTAAACGCCAAGCTACCCCGCGGCGACCGAACGGACCGTAAGAAACGAGACAAGGAAGAGAAGAAAAAAGCCGACCGTTTGAAACCTTATTCTCTGAGATTTCATGAGCACACTCCCCTAAACGTCTCTCAGCTACTGGAAGAATCTAAGGGCGAGAGATTTTTCAAACTCCCGCCAGCGACTCAGAGATCGGGCAAGCAACTCCGTGTCCCGTACTGCGCCTGTTAGTGATATATGCCCTAGAGGCCATTATTGTATCATACTGGATTGTATATTACTTAATGGGAGCTTAGGATATACACGGATATAGTAACAGTCTTGCTCAAAATGGTAGTATGCTACCTGGTTTGTTTCTACTTCAATATGTGCATGTGTTTCTTTTAGCATATCACTTATACATATTGGTACAGCCCTTAGGATCTTTGCTTGATTACCAGCGTTGTGATGGCAGTCACACTGGTGGGGGCTAGGTAATCTATAAGCACATCCTATACAGGTCCCTAGTCGTAGGATTATCGAGACGAGGTATCGATACTCCATAGTAGACTAGTGTATACGCTTCTCATCCCAGCATGGTAGATGGTCTGTCCCACAGCCATTAGTACGTCGTACTGAAGATGGTATGCAGGTGCTCATTGGGTTATGAGTACACTGGACAGGACTCATCGGGAACTGTTGGTGGGTATTATACATGTCATCGGGTAGCAGTTCCCAGGGGACATGAGTACAGCTTAGTCCGTTGACTTGACAATGCTACTTTGCCTCGAGTGTGTTCCTACTGTACTTTGATTACTACCCTACCATGGCTCAATGGAGTCGTGCAAACAGGTAGTAGTTGGTTGCAGTCCCGAAGCACTTAGAGGCAGTGGCGGTTAGATATGATTCGTCTCTTCCGGTATTGGGGTTGATATCGCGCTGTGTTCGGAAAGCCATTACACAAATCTTTAGCCAAGGCAAGGGAGATTTACTGGTAGGTACTCCATTAGTTTCTCAGGGCGTTTTGGGCTATTCACCAACATGACTTATTGCGCTATTAGGGGTCTGACGATTACTGCCCTCCTAGGCCTGATATGCGATACTCTTAGACGAACAGACCGGACTGTACAGAGATTGTCACATTCAGGCTCAGTAGGAGTTCGGATGGGTTTTCCACATCGGCCTTCTTATCGACATGTACCTGGGGACCGTTAAGTGAAGCTAGTACCGCTTGCGGGCTATGGTTAGACCCACTGCCAGCGTAGTGTCGAGTCTTTAGAGTCCCACATAGAGAGTTTCCCTGCACCGGGCAAAAGGTGTAGAGGTCGTATGGTTTTACGGCAGGGCTTCGATCATGTACGTGCACTTGTGCGCGTATGATGTTCGGGCGGATAATACTAGTGGGCTTTGGTTTAAGCCGGATCCTAGTATTATATTGATGGATCGGTTTCGTCTCTTTGTATTCGTGTTTCTCGAAATAAGAATGCGGGTATGTATATACGGATGAGAGGGGCATAGAAGGAGACATCTCATTAGGGTTTTGACCATTGACTTGATTAAAATAATTATGAGGTGGAAGAAAGTATTTGTTATTTTTGTAAATGATAATTGAGGCATAGCAACTTGTTTTGACTACTTGACTTTGTTTGACCATTTGACTTGGCTTGACCACTTGACTTGGTTTGACTATTTGACTTATATATTTTTGTGAGATATTTTGTGACCTAGATATTTTGATGAGATAATTTTTATTCCATGCTTGTGGTCATGTCAAGTTAGCCATCTCATTTTCATTTATCATTAGCATTTATCAAAATCATTTTTTCCCTCAAGTGAGCTCTCATGTTAGCTCTCTTCTTCTTCCTCTCAACTAAAACCCTAAAAGCTCTCATGTGTTGAGAATCCTAGGGTTTCAAGAGACAAATAAATACATCTTCATACTCTACATCACCTAGGACATCAAGTTTAGCAAGCTTGTTGCCCTAGTTACCTCGGTTTTGAGGTGGAGCTCAGACTATAGACTCTCAGGTGGACCGTCTTTGACTCGAGGAGGCCGTGGAGCTTGCTATGACCCGGATCGATCCTTAGAGCCTACATAGATGAGGAGGACAGCGATGAAGACCCGAAGGACATGTATCGTGAGGTATAACTTCGTATCCGAGTAGTTAAATCTTAAGTAGTTTGCTAGCTAGGGTTTATGGACGATCTTTGGTTCTAGTCGGTGTTGCGAAGCTCGTAAAAATTATTTTTTCCAAATTTCGCCTCCCCACAAACATGTGGGGCGTACGACATCGACTTACAGTGGTATCAGAGCCTCTCATAAACCTTAGATAGATTGTAGCGATGTTAGTATCCACCGTTTTTGTCGCGCAAAAATTGTCGACAAAAACAGTTTTCAAAAGTGAAGTTTTGAGTTGTTTGCACACCTCGCGGGCTCATGGTTTGAACTGAGAAGCTGCGGGGTGAAGCATGTGCACCCCGAGGACACCCGGGGGGGACCAATGGTCGGGACCACCCCCCAAGGCCACCACTTGGTGGCCTTGTGGGCTGGTGCCCCGAGAGCACCAAGAACTGGTGCTCTCGGGTCTGCCTCCCTTTGGGGCCACCTCATGGTGGCCCCCAAGGGTGGGTACCCTCCAGGCCCCTCATTTAACAGTATTTCATGTGCCTTTGCCTCCTCGAAGATTCGGGCTGGTTTCGAGTTCGTTTCGACTCCTGGATTGGCTCAAAACTATCAGTTTTAAAACTTTAGCTCACTGGATTTTCATGTCTTGGAAAATTGGTTAAGTTTTCTAATTGCGTGCGGAATTCTAATGTCGTAGTTACTTTACAAGCTTTATGATGTATATATGTGTTTGGAAACGTCGACTATTTGCAATACGTCAATTAGTCGGGGTTGCACATATCTGTGATATTGTTGTGATGGTTTGTATATATGAACTTGTTGGATGTCGTGGATGAATAACCAGGGATGTGAGATGAGGGTTTTCATTCTTTCATTCGATGTAAAATTTGTAAAGTGATGTAATATTATTTTTGCAGGGCACATCCGAGTTGAGGTTGTAGCCACCATTGTATTTTTTTTACTATTTTTGCTCCTAGGATAGACCCAAGGTGGGGTGCACAAACTACCAGGTACTTTGAAGTGCCGAGTGGCCTACTCATTTTGTTGAGGGAGGTTGCTTCACTTCGGATATTTGGCGGGTAGTTTTCCGCACCCATAGGGATCTAGGGTGGGGTTTGGCTATTCATCACGACTGTGGAATCCGTCTTTCATTACAAGCTCAAACGAAACGCGGAATTCCTAGTATATCCAATATGTTCATCTGTGATCTGGAATGCCTATCATTGCGTCTGACGAATGGATATTATATATATATATATATATATTATATATAATAGATGTTGCTTATGTTTTGCACCCGCGCTAGTCCAGCCCCCGCTCTGTCGTTAGTTAAGTAACCTAACGGGTGATGACGGGGCCCCGTGGCGAATGCGGATGGCATAAGCGTACGTTGTATTTTCATTGTTTTCTGCAATGGTAGGTTAATTGATGGGACTGCATTACATTAATGCAAAGCAAACAAACTAAAGCTGAATTGTTGGAACAAATTTTAAAAACCACTCGGTTATTTTAAAACAGGAGACTTTTAAATGCGGAGCTTAAACCACTCCTTTTAAAAGCTATCAGGTTCCTTCAATTATACCATGTTCACTACGTTCACGGTTTTGCCAAAACCATTCATAACCCTCCGTCATTTCATATGAATAGTCAGTAGTATTCAAGCTATGTATGTTGGCCTTCGTCAAGGCATAGTGATTGGTAGCTGCTGGATATTCATCTGTAGCATAGATAGATGCGTTGGTTTGGAACAGTCGTACTACTATTTTGGCCTTCGTCAAGGTATGTGCGGGTGGGTTCAAATTAACCTGGACAATGACGGGTAGAACTTGGCATGTGATTTATGATATGTTGGCTTTCGTCAAGGTCATAAGAGCATGGGGAAAAAATCCACATTGGGAGTTTTAAAGAAACTGAAATTTACTAGTGCTGCATACCATTTGGAGTTTGATAATGTTGGTAGGATTCCTTCAGCATTATGACACAATGATATTTGGGTCTTGATCCTACTGTGAGTATCCTCTACTCCTCGGGAGATTATTCACTTAATGATCAATGCTATAAACCAAGTAGGTGTTTAGAACAATGTTAGCGGGGCAACGCCTCTAGGAAAAAGAGGTTATTTAATTAAGGAACTTCGCAAAAGCGTCATAAAACCTCCCTCGAAGTACCGACACTAGTCTGGCCAAACGGTTAAGAATGTATTGTACGGTGAGATTAATCCTGACCAATTCTTCTTTTATGGTTTGAGGAAGGATTCAAGAAACAGTGGGAGCCATCTTGTTTAGATAAATTGAAAACCAATCTAAACTTGCAAGAGCATCATGCTAAGTGTATTCTTCTCTCTTTCCTAAATGCAGCGACCAAGTGACCAGATTAGGTTACAGATAGATAATAAATTGACTGAGTTATACTATAATGACTGGCAAAAGGTTTGTCCAGATGTCCATTACCTATGACAAGCTGGACCACCTCATTACAACTCATAGCCCCGCCTTCCCAGGTCCAGTTTCCACCGTCGCGGATATGGATAACCGAAAGACAAGGGAATAAAACTGTGCGAATGCCAAGTGCCTCGTGTTGACCTCATTTGATGGTATATACCAGAGGCAACACGAGAAGATGGACTTAGTTTCTATCTTCCTCCATAACAAAGTTTTATATGGAAAGCAATCTCATATCGCAAAATATGAGACCTCGAAGGAATTGCTTCAAGCGAGGTTAGCTGTCGGGTCATTTGTAGGGGACAACGTCCTTACGATGACTAGCTATATTGATGAGCTCACGGACCTGGAGATCACATTGGGAAACGGGTCATATGCTGACTTGTTTTTACAGTCCCTACCATCTACTTTTGCCCAGGGGAAGAAAGTTATACTTCCAGTTGAGGGCACCCTGAAGGAAACCAGGGTGACACCCACTTAGCTTATTGGGGAATCTTCCTCTTATGCATCCAAGGCGAAAGCACAGGGTGAAAAGAAGAACTCCACATAGCCGATAAGCGGTGTCAGTAAGGTAGAAGAAAAGGGAAGGGCAAAAGTTTCAGGGTTATCAGTAGGGAAGGATGGATGTTCCTATTGTTACGGGAAAGGGCATTGGCAGAAGGGATGCAGGGCTTGGAAAGCCAGAATCCAGGATCCGAAGCATGTTGTAGTTTCGACTTCGGGTGTGTTTGTGATTGAAAACAGTTTGTCAATTAACTCTACTTCCTGGGTATAAGATACCGGATTAGGATCTCATATCTGTAATTTATTACAGGCTTTGAGAAACTGTAGAGTTATCAGGGCAGGTGATATGACTTTCAGGGATGCTAACGGAATGAGCGTGGACGCTGTATCCGTAGGGTATATCTCCTAGAATTGACAATTGGGCAGATATTGATTCTACGTAACTGTTTGTGTGTACCAAGTCTAGTATGTAAGCGATGTGGTTCACATCCACCTAAATCAAAGATTGATTGGGTCAGATACACTAGAGGACAGTATATATTGAATCAAGCTCAGGTTTTTCAAACGTCTAGAACACACTTAAAAGAAAGTCTTCAGAATTAAATAAAACTTTCTTATGGTATTGTAGACAGGGTCACATCAATGAAACACGGTTGTCGAAGGAACATAGAGAGGGATATTTGGATCTGTTCGAATATCAGTCTTATGCAACTTGTCAATCTTGTCTCATATGAAAGATGACAAAGACTCCGTTCACTGGACACGGAGTAAGCTCGAGTGAGCTCTTAGGACTCATACACAACGATGTGTGTAGTCTAATATCTATAGATGCACGAAGTGGTTATTCCTATTTCATTACTTTTACGGATAATTTCTCTAGGTTAGGACATGTCTTCTTATGAAAGCATAAATCCAAACCCTTTGAAAAATCCTGGGAATATAAGAATGAAGTAGAAAAACAAACAGGCAAAAGTATCAAGACACAGTGATCTGATCGACGTGGTGAATACTTAAAATGCCGAGTTCCTGGATTACCTAAAAGAGAATAGAATTCTCTCTCAGCTTACTCCTCCATACACACCACAACTATTAGTTGTATGTATGCCCTAGAGGCCAGTATTGTACAGATGATGTATATTATATTGGATGCTTGGACATATATAGAGATGACTTTCTTGCTCGATATGATAGTATGCTATCTAGTTATTCTTTATCTTAACATGTACACTAGTCTCTTTATACTGTCTTATAGTTACATGTTGGTAAAGCCCTTAGGATATGTACTTGACTACCTGGACTGTGATGCAGATCATACTAGTGGGGACATGGTAGTCCATAAGTACATCCTTCATGGTCCCTAGTCGTGGGTGTATCGAGACGGGGCATCGATATACCAGTGTAGACTAGCGTATACGCTTCTCGACCCATGAGATGGGCGATGGATGATCCCATATCCATTGGTGTTTGACATCAGAGATGGTGTACGGGTGCTCAGTGGAGACTGGGTACACTGGACGGACTCGCCGAGAACTCCCAGATGGTATTATACCTCACGTCAGATGGCAGTTCTCAGGTGACACTTGTACAGGTTAGTCTGTAGACCCGAGATCGTCATAGAGTCTTGTGTGATTCCCACTGTGCTTTGATCTCTACCTTACCACGTCCATGAGGGCGTGCAAAACGGTGGTCTTTGGGTACAGTCCCGAGTCACATGGAGGCAATGAGCGATAGGAGGGGTTTCGTCTCTCCCGGTATTGGGGGTTGATGTTGCGCTGTGCTCGATTGGCCGTAACAGGGAAGTCCCTGGCCAGGGCTGATCAGAGATTTGCTGGTAAGTGTTACCAGTAGTTTCTCGACCCGTTATGAGCCTCACATCGGCACGACTTATCGGTTATTGGGGTCTGACGTATACCACCCCTAGACTTGATATGCGTCATATCAGACGAATAGACCGGACTGTACGGTAAGTGTTACTGGTTGGATTCACAGGAGTGTGAGCGGGCTAGCTCGTCGATCTTCTGATCGCTCGATACCCGGATGGCCGTTACGTTTAGCAGACCGCTTGCGGCTTGTGGGTGCTTGATATGATCATCATCTGCTACCGGCGTATTGACGAGTCTTTAGAGTCATACACAGAGGTTTCCTGGTTCAAGCGAAACGAAATAGGAGCGCATATGAGATATGTGCAGGACCGAGAATAATGCGTGTATGTGATACCGTATTTCATTCTCGCGAATTATGTTTCGATTGGTTATATTCGATATGACCTAGTTATCGAATCATTGATTCGATAAATCGATACATTGAATACTAGTCGGTTATGTGCGACATGACCGGATCATTGAATCAAATGTTGATTTAATGATTTAATGTGTAATTATATATTTGATATATTACTTTGCATTAGCTAGTAAAGGTTCACTTTAAATGGATTTTCTCACTTGATGTGCAAGTTGTATATGTGATATACTTTTGTACACATGTTTGTATCATGTTTGATGATACTTGCTTTCATGGTTAAGTGTAAAGAATTAAACCATGGTTAAGTGTTGATTAGGGTTTGCAAATTCATTTATCTATCTATTTATTTATTTGAAATGGATTAAGATAAGAATGGTGGCTTTATTTGTTTTATGTTGAAGCTTCATGAAGCTTTGACCTTAGTGACCATTCTTGTCTTCATGCTTAACCCTAACTCATCCAAGTAACCATGGTCCATTCTCTACACTCAACTAAGGTTAGATTATGATAAGTATTGATTTCTTTTTTAATTTATCATAACACTTATCATAAACTAGCTTCATCTTCTCCTTCTTCTTCAAGAGAGAAAACTAGATGCCATCAATGGCAACTTGAGAAAAAGTGAGTGAAATCCAATTCTAAAGTGAACCCACCTCCTATTTCTTCACCCTCTACCTCTTGCCAAGTTGTTTTGGGTGTTTTCTTCACAAGTTTCACAACTTGGTGAAGTTGGAGCTTGAACTTGCGCAACCTCGACGTAGATCGTCTTTGACATGAAGCCGACGACCTATTCCGCTCGTTTTCCCGATGAAGCCGACGAATGAGTCTAGGATTCGAAAAGGACAGCGAGAGGATGACTACGTGGAGCTAAGGAAGTGGATATCCGGATCTACAAAGGTTGTAGCATCTAACTTTTAGTTAAAGTGTTAACTAGTTTATAGTTTCGCCTAGAAATCTAGCGGACGATCCGTATTAGGGTTTCTCGGCACCCATAAAATTTTAAATTGGCATGTTCGATGCCTTGTGAGACCTCTATAGTGTGCCTAGGAACCCTACAGCAACACAATGGTGTATAGGAAAGGCGGAACAAAACCCTATTGGATATTGTTCGTTCCATGATGAGTAACGCTGAGTTGTCGCGATCCTTCTGAAGTTATGCACTAGAATAAGCTGCATATCTTTTAAATAAGGTTCCTACCAAGACTGTGCCTACCACACCATATCAGATGTCGAGTGGGAAGAAACCTTATCTTCAGTATCTGAAGATATAGGGATGTCCAGCTTTTGTTGAAAAGCAGTATGCGGACAAGCTCGAGGCACACTCAGTATTGTGTAAGTTTGTAGGATACCCAAAGAACTCCAGGGGGTATCTTTCCTATTACGCAGAGGAACAAAAGGTTTTTGTTCCTCGTTATGCCCATTTTTTAGAAAATCGATTTTTTTGTAAAAAGAAATAGTAGGAGCGCAATAGAACTGGAAGAAATTCCAGAACCACAAATTATTATTGAAAGTATGGTAGAACCAGAGGTTTCAAAAGAACAGGACATCCCTAAGCCAATCCGCAGGACTAGCAGGCAGTCTCATCCGCCCGAGAGATACTACAGTTTTCTCATAGACAGGGATCGAGAGGATTGCATCATTGACAATGATGAGCCAACTAGCTTCTAGCAGGTCATTCAGAGCGGTGACTCGGTAAACTGGCTGGATGCAATGCGGACCGAAATGGAGTCCGTGTACACCAATAAAGTATGCACTTTGAACATTGCTCCAGAAAGAGTAAAACCCGTAGGCTATAAATGGATCTTCAGAAAGAAGATTGGTGTAGATGGATAGGTTGAAACCTATAAAGCTAGACTTGTTGCAAAAGGTTTTCGTCAAAGACCTGGTTTAGACCATGATGAAACATTTTCTCCAGTGTCTATACTCAAATCCATTCGGATCCTTCTTGCCATTGCTACCTTCCAAGATTTTAAGATCCGGCAGATGGACGTAGAGATGGCTATTCTAAATGGTGATTTGGAAGAGTGTGTCTATATGAATCAGCCAGAGGGTTTCAATCAGAGTGGGAGCAACGGGACAGTGTGCAAATTGCTTAAGTCCATTTATGAACTAAAGCAGGCATCGCGGAGTTGGAACATCTGTTTTTATTGAAACGGACAAAGAATTCGACTTTATCAAAAATCCAGATGAACCATGCATTTATAGTAAGATTGTAGCAAGTACGTGGATGGCATTCTCTTGATAGGAAATGACATTCCCATGCTACAATCAGTCAAAGGATTCTTGTCACATAGGTTCTCCATGAATGACCTGGGTGATACCAACTACATTCTGGGGATCCAGATATATCGTGATAGATCAAAGAGGATGGTGGGACTTTTACAGTCAAGGTACAATAACACCATACTGAAAATATTTAGTATGGACGATTCTAAGCACGGTAGTCTACCGGATTGTCACGGAATCACCCTCTCCAAAGAGATGTCTTCCAAGACTGATTTGGAAAGGGTTTGCATGTCGATTATACCCTATGCTTCTGTGGTAGGCTCTATAATGTATGCGATGTTGTGTACCAGACCAGATGTAGCTTACGCACTGAGCGTGGTAAGCCGGTATCAGTCAAACCCAGGGAAGAAGCACTGGGAAGCAGTAAAGAACATTCTTAAGTACCTGAGAAGGACTACAGAGATGTTCTTGGTGTATGGCGGAAAAGACCTCCAAATCGAGGCCTTTGCTAACTCCAGCTTCCAGAGTGATAAGAATGACTCTAAGTCCATATTGGGTTATAGCTTTACCCTCAGTGCAGGGGCGATCTGTTGGAAGAGCTCCAAGCAGGACACCGTTGTAGACACGACGATGGAAACAGAGTAGATCGTTGCATGAGACGCCGCAAAAGAGAAAGTCTGGATATAGAAGTTCTTAACCGAACTTCGGGTAGTTCCTTCCATTTGTTGGTCCAATACTTTAGTATTGTGATAACAACGGCGCTATAGCTTTAGGGAAGGAACCCGGGTCCCATCAGAGATCCAGACATATCTTGAGGCGGTACCACCTGATCAGGAAGATCGTTGATCCCTAGGAGATCGAGCTGAGGAGAGTAGATACGGAGAACAACACTGCAGATCCACTCATAGAGACCATTCCTCAGACAGTGTTCGAGAGGCTATTCGAGATCTTCAGTCTGTGATGTGCCAGTATATGGCCTTCGTGCAAGTGGGAGATTGTTAGTGATATATGCCCTGGAGGCCATTATTGTATCATACTGGATTGTATATTACTTAATAGGAGCTTGAGATATACACGGATATAGTAACAATCTTGCTCAAAATAGCAGTATGCTACCTGGTTTGTTTCTACCTCAATATGTGCATGTGTTTCTTTTAGCATATCGCTTATACATATTGGTAGAGCCCTTAGGATCTTTGCTTGATTAGCAGCATTGTGATAGCAGTCACACTAGTAGAGGCTGGGTAATCTATAAAAACATCCTATGCAGGTCCCTAGTCGTAGGATTATTGAGACAGGGCATCGATACTCCACAGTGGACTAGTATATACGCTTCTCATCCTAGAAGGGGAGATGGTCTACCCCACAGCCATTAGTACGTCGTACTTGAGATAGTATGAAGGCACTCATTAGGTTATGAGTACACTGGACAGGACTCATCGGGAACTGTTGGTGGGTATTATACTTGTCATCGGGTAGCAGTTCCTAGGTGACATGAGTACAGCTTAGTCCGTTGACTTGATACTGCTACCTCGCCTCGAGTGTGTTCCCACTGTACTTTGATTACTACCCTACCACGGCTTAATAGAGTCGTGCAAACAGGTAGTAGTTAGGTGCAGTCCCGAAGCACTTGGAGGTAGTGGCGGTTATATAGGATTCGTCTCTCCCGGTATTGGGGTTGTTATCGCGCTGTATTCAGAAGGCCATTACACAAAGTCCTTGGCCAAGGCAAGCGAGATTTACTGGTAGGTACTACAGTAGTTTTTCAGGGTGTTTTAGGCTATTCTTCGACACGACTTATTGCGCTATTAGGGGTCTGACGATTACTGTCCCTCTAGACCCGATATGCGATACTCTTAGACGAACAGACCGGACTGTACAGAGATTGTCACATTCAGGCTCAGTAGGAGTTCGGATGGGTTTTCCTCATCAGCCTTCTTATCGACATCTACCTGGGGACTATTACGTGCAGCTAGTACCGCTTGCGGCCTGTGGTTAAACCCACTGCCTGCGTAGTGTCGAGTCTTTAGAGTCCCACATAGAGAGTTTCCCTGCACCGGGCAAAAGGTGTAAAGGTCGTATGGTTTTACGGCAGTGCTTCGATCATGTACGTGCACTTATGCGCGTATGATATTCGGGCGGATAATACTAGTGGGCTTTGGTTTAAGCCGGATCCTAGTATTATATTGATGGATCGGTTTCGTCTCTTTGTATTCGTGTTTCTCGGAATAAGAATGCGGGTATGTATATACGGATGAGAGGGGCATAGAAGGAGACACCTCATTAGGGTTTTAACCATTGACTTGATTAAAACAATTATGAGGTGGAGGAAAGTATTTGTTATTTTTGTAAATGATACTTGAGGCATGGCTACCTGTTTTGATTACTTGACTTCGTTTGACCATTTGACTTGGTTTGACCACTTGACTTGGTTTGACTATTTGACTTAGATATTTTTGTGAGATATTTTGTGACCTAGATATTTTGATGAGATATTTTTCATGCCATGCTTGTGGTCATGTCAAGTTAGCCATCTCATTTTCATTTATCATTATCATTTATCAAAATCATTTTTTCCTCAAGTGAGTTTTCATGTTAGCTCTCTTCTTCTTCCTCTCAACTAAAACCCTAAAAGCTCTCATGTGTTGAGAATCCTATGGTTTCAAGAGATAAATAAATCCATCTTCATACTCTACATCACCTAGGACATCAAGTTTAGCAAGCTTTTTTCCCTAGTTACCTCGGTTTTAAGGTGGAGCTTAGACTATAGACTCTTGGGTGGATCGTCTTTGACTCGAGGAGGCCGTGGAGGTTGCTACGATCCGGATCGATCTTTAGAGCCTACGTAGACGAGGAGGACAACGATGAAGACCCGAAGGACATGTATCGTGAGGTATAACTTCGTATCCGAGTAGTTAAACCTCAAGTAGTTTGCTAGCTAGGATTTATGGACGATCCTTGGTTTTAGTCGGTGTTGTGAAGCTCGTAAAAATCATTTTTTGCAAATTCTGCCTCCCCGCGAACATGTGGGGTATGCGACATCGACTTACAGCGCCTTCCATCAATCCCAGAGGCACCCGACTAAGAACTGCAAACAACTCCGCGACTATATCGAGGAGCTGATATGCTCTGATCATCTGGCAAAGTACTTATGAGACAAACGGCAGGCAGATCATGAGCAAGCGAACCAACCTCCTCCCGGAGAATTGACAGTCGAGTAGATCATGGTCATCTATGTTGGCTCCACTCCGAACAATGACGATACCAGCCGTTTCCGACCGGTTATGACCTTAAGTGATCCCCCATACAAGAAGTGCAAGAAGGACGATCCAATCATCTTCACCAACGAGGACCTTCACGGCATTTCACTCTCACACAATGATCCCCTTATGATAATAGCCAGGTAAACTGATATGAAATCCGAAGAATCCTAGTCGACTCGGGGAGCTCGGTAGATATCCTTTTTTACGACCGTTTCCAACATATGGGATTAAACCCATCCGACCTCCAACCAACCTCCCACGTCCTCTTTGGGTTTACAAACCATTCCGTCTTGGCCAAAGGATCGATCACCCTCCCTCTCAACATTGGGGAAGCAGGAAGAACGTGAACCATATCAGTGAATTTCCTTGTTGCCAGGATTCCTTCATTTTATAATATCCTCTTGGGTTGCCCCACCCTAAACGCCCTTGTCATGACCCGAAATAGCACGTGACTGACACTTGAATCATGTGAAGTCTATAGGACCCCACCTAATTCAAGTAAGCTAAAAGCCCAGAAATCTAAACCATTTAAAAGAAGAAGTGAAGGAAAACTTGTTTAAAAGTTAACATATAAATCACTTTGAAAATCGTAGTAAGCATTTTAAAGCATCAAGTCATTCCCAAAAATTTTGGCAGAGTTTCCTTTGTAAATACTGGCCCTAGACGGGTACAAACAGGAATATACATAGAAATGAATAAAGGCATCTCCAAGCGGGAGCTAGCTCTTCGCCAATTGGCGGAAACAACCACGCAAGCAATATAATATACAACGCCGAAGGGCGAGGATCAAAACTCAGAATACAACAAATATCCTCACGAAAACCAGAGAAAGAATCATAGTAATACAAGCGCACGACTCTAAGGTCGAAAGAATATACATACAGGTATTTTAAGTCTATCAAATAATACAAGTCTGGTTGATGGAGTTTACTAGATATAAATGAATATAAATACAATACAACGGTGGTCACGATACAAGTGAACCCACCTACCCAAGCAATCACCCGGAATGAAGTAATGTGCCAGCAAAGCTGCCAAGGAAACTTGTACGGCCGAGCCTGCAAGAAACTGTGGCACAACGGGGGTGAGTTGCCAACTTGTGAGTAGAAGACATCACCGAGCAGAAATCGCATGTATGACTCTATCCAAGGTCATACAATAATAAGCTCAAAAAAAAATAACCTGAAGCATCTAATAATGAAAAGGTAATCATCTAACATACGTATAATACCAAGTACTCGTGTCAGTGCCTCGGGTAGCAACATATCACATATATGATGTATGAATGCAGTAAGAATGAAAACAGAATATATCTTGCAAGAGAAAAACTGTTTTCTTATCTCAGTGAGATTTCTGTATAAAACCGAAGTATCATCAATGAAATCAACAGAAAATCCGTATCAAGCATTGACACAGAACATATATCCCAATATCTCAGTGTCTCAATATCTCAATATCTCGGGCTCCGGCAATCCGGACTGGCCTATATAATCAAATCTCAATATCTCGGGCTCCAGCAATCCGGACTGGCCCCGGGCTCCGGCAATCCAGACTGGCCCAAATCATCAAATCTAACGACTATGTCGGTATCCTCCGGATATCCGCCGCGTCACAAATAACCGGTCAGTAGTGCTCCCCTGCCAGGCTCAACGCCATCATCTGCGACCATCTTGTCCCGGGGTACCGCACCGGTTCCACCATGCACCCGCAGACGGTTCCTCCTCCTCCTCCTCAAATCGGGTGTATGATACTGCTCAAGAGCCGAGAAAACTCATGGTGGACACCTCTCACATCATATTATGAGAAAACCACAAATTTGTATCTTTTGAAAATGAAATGAGTTTGTAAAAATCCTTGTGGTTTCTCCAAATCCATAAAATCTCATGGAAAATCAGAATCCCGATCTTGAGAGTAAATAAACAGTGAATTACCGGTATAAAGACCCATAATATTGTAGGGTTCCTAGGCACTCTAATGGAGTCTCACAAGTGATCAAACATGCACAAATCAAAAAAACCTTGTGCCTACAAACCCTAATACGGATCGTTAACTAGATATATAGGCGATGCAAGCAAGTAAACGGAAATATAGCTAAAGGGAAGGAGCTACAACCTTTGTAGATCCGGTCCACCACCTCCTAGGCTCCGTGATGAAGTCCCCTCGCTGTCCAAATCGTATCTTGGGCTCTAGCGTCGGCTTCATCGGAGGAAAAACGGGCTAGGTCATCGACGACGATGCCGAAGATGATCTACATCGAGGCATCGCTAGATCAAGCTCCAACTTCACCAAGTCAAGAAAACTTGTGAAGGAAACACCCTATACTACTTGGCAAGAGGTAGAGGATGAAGAAATAGGAAGTGGGTAGACTTTAGTTTTGGATTTCCCACACTTTTTTCATCAATCACCATTGATGTAGCAAGCTTTCTTCTCATGTTGAAGAAGAAGAAGATGAAGAAAAAGAATATGATAAGTATTATGTAAATGATAAATAAATCAATACTTATCATTTACTAACCCTTGGTTAGTTGTAGAGAATGGACCATGGTTAACTTGAATGGTTAGGGTTAAGGATGAGACAAGAATGGTGACTTAGTCAAAGTTTCAAGAAACTTCAACTACAAACAAATCAAGCCACCATTCTATTTTCTTTATCATTTTCTTTTTCCAAAATAAACAAAAAGAATAAATAAATGAATAAGTAAATAAAAAGAAAACCCTAATCATAAACTTAACCATGGTCTAATTCTTTACACTAACCCTAGCTTGCATGTATCATCAAACATGATACAATCATGTGCACAAAATATATCACATATACAATGTGCACAAACCAAGTGAGTAAATCCATTTAAAGTGAACCAATACTAGTTAATGCAAAGTAATATATCAAATATATAATTATACATTATATCATTAAATCAACACTTGATTCAATGATCCGGTCATATCGCATATAACCGGCTAGTATCCAATGTATCGGCTTATCGAATCAATCCTTGATTCGATAACTAGGTTATATCGCATACAACCATTCGACACATTCATTGCGAGAATGAAATACGGTATCACATACACGCATTATTCTCGGTCCTGCACATATCTCATATGCGCTCCTATTTAGTTTCGCTTGAGCCAGGAAACCTCTGTGTAGGACTCTAAAGACTCGTCAATACGCCGGCAACAGATGATGATCATATCAAACACCCACAAGCCGCAAGCGGTCTGCTAAACTTAACGGCCACCCGGGTATTGAGCGATCAGAAGATCGACGAGCAAGCCCGCTCACACTCCTGTGAATCCAACCAGTAACACTTACCGTACAGTCCGGTCTGTTCGTCTGATATGTCGCATATCTCGCCTAGGGGTGGTAAACGTCAGACCCCAGTAGCTCGATAAGTCATGCCGACGTGAAGTCCATGACATGTGTGAAACTACTAATAACACTTACCAGTAGGCCACTGCAACCCTGGCCAGGGATTTCCTGTTATGGCCAGTCGAGCATAGCGCAACATCAACCCCCAATACCGGGAGAGACGAATCCCCTCCTATCGCTCATTGCCTCCATGTGAATCGGGACTGTACCCAAAAACCACCTGTTTGCACGACTCAGTAGAGCCGTGGTAGGGTGGAAATCAAAGCACAGTGGGAGACACACAAGACTCTATGACGATCTCGGGTCAACAGACTAAGCTGTACCAGTGTCACCAGAGAACTGCCATCTGACATGAGGTATAATACCATCTGGGAGTTCTCGGCGAGTCCGTTCAGTGTACCCAGTCTCCACTGAGCACCCGTATACCATCTCTGATGTCAAACACCAATGGATATGGGATCATCCATCGCCCATCACATGGATTGAGAAGATATACGCTAGTCTACTCTGGAATATCGATGCCCCGTCTCGACATTCCCACGACTAGGAACAATGAAGGATGTACTCATTGACTACCCAGGCCCCACTAGTATGATCTTCATCATGGTCCTGGAAGTCGAGTACACATCCTAAGGGCTTTATCAACATGTAATCAGAGAGACATAAAGTATACATGTTAAGATAAAGAGCAACCAGATAGCGTACTATCATGTCGAGCACTCGTAGGGGCCTCACTCTAGAATTGGCAGACTACTCGCCGCACTCGTAGGGGGTACAGGTTGACCCAAGGAGGGGTGCTCAAGTTACCGGATTCCGTGAAGTGCCGGGTGGTCCATTCATTTTGCTGTAGGGGGCTGCCTCGCTTCAGGATTTGGCGGGTAACTTGCCGCACCCGTAGGGGTCTAGGTTTCATTGCACAGGCTATCCATACGACCAGGGGAACGTCGGGTTTCAGTAGCGGCTCTGTGAAACCCGGGGATCCCAGATTATCTGTATTGTTCTGTGATGCTTATTACTTTTCTGTAATGTTGCATATTATCACGCCTGGAGCGATTATTGTATATTGGTATATATACTATTAGATATTGTATATGTTTTACACCCGCGCTAGTCCAGTCCCCGCTCTGTCGTTAGTTAAGTAACCTAACGAGTGATGATGGGACCCTGTGGCGAATGCGGATGGCATATACGTACTTTTAATTTTTGTTCTTTTCTGGTGTGATTGATTGATGGGACTGCATTGATAATGCAAGGATAAAACAAACCTATATTTGAAGTTGTTGGAACAGTTTTAATAGGTGTTATTACAAAGACGTTTCCTTTTGTTTTGCATAGTGATATTCAGTTGGAATATCCTGCACCTCATTCGACGAGGCAAGGGCCGATATCCCTTCACCGGGAGTGACCCCTTGGGCAGAAGTTTGCGTCAGGGTAATAACTTCACTATAGTCGATTACAAGTTTTTTTGCATCGCGGTATTCAGTTAGAATATCCTGCACCTCATTCTACGAGGAAAGAGCCGAGATCCCTTCACCGGGAGTGACCTCTTTAGCAAAAGTTTTTCGCCACTATATTTTTATGAAAAGCTATCAGGTTCCTTCAACGAGATCAAGTTCATTACGTTAAAGGTTTTTCGCCAAAAACCAGTCGTAGCCCTCCGTCATTTTTTATGGATGGTCAGTAGTATTCAAGCTATGTTTGTTGGCCAAAGTCAAGGCATAGTGTTTGGTAGCTGCTGGGTATTCATCTGTTGCATAGATAGATGCGTTGGTTTGGGACAGTCGTACTGCCTTGTTAGCCAAAGTCAAGGGTAGGTATGGGTGGGTTCAAATGAACCTGGATAATGACGGGTAGAACTTGACATGTGACTTATGATTTGTT
This sequence comes from Agapanthus africanus, assembly GCA_030015575.1. Classification (NCBI taxonomy): domain Eukaryota; kingdom Viridiplantae; phylum Streptophyta; class Magnoliopsida; order Asparagales; family Amaryllidaceae; genus Agapanthus; species Agapanthus africanus. Next base: position 197,545,369 of record CM057348.1, on the reverse strand, counting down.
GGCCAAAGTCAAGGTCATAAGAGCATAGGACAAAAATCACATCAGGAGCTTCTAAAGAGACTGAAACTTGTCAGATATGCGCATACCTTCTAAAGTGTGATAACGTGAGTGGATTCCATCACGTTATCATGCGATGATAGTTGGATCCCGATTCTCAATGATGAGTTGGTTTACTCCTCGGGTGATCCCGACTAATTCTTCTTTCAGGTTTGGAGGAGAATTTGAGATTACAGTGGGAGGTTTCCTGATTAGATAAATTGATAACCATTCTGATCTAGGTTAGAGTGCACGCAGAGTGTTTCTTTTCTCTCTCTCTTTGGCAGCGACCTTTGACTGACCCTAGACCATGACTCAGTGACCAAGTTGACCGAACCTTCTTAAAATACTGGCTTATGGATTGTCCGAGTTGCATAAGTCATTACCGCTCCTTCTTTTACCCTTTGTATTTCTCAGAACACCCCGTATTACTACGGACATCCACTTCCATTGGATAAATCCATTGTATGGTTATATACGAACTCGAAGGTACTACTTTAAGGATGGATCCAGGTTCAGGAGAAATAGAATTGGTTTATTCAGTTGTCTTTTGTTATCACCTTCTCTCAGGTTGCGAGGACTCCTTAGTTTAGGAGAGTACACCTATTACGCTTATTGGATAGTCTTATTCCAAACCATAGGCTGGTGCCGAAGGTAGGGAATGAAGAAAACTAATTAGCCTAAGTAGGGTGTACAGAAGGTAATAACTAAAGACAAAATAAAGGGATTAGAAAGAGGGCAAAGTAAATTGCGACTGTTATCATTCACGACCAAACCGCGTACTTCATCGCCACTCCTATTTCACCTTTGCTTTTTTCCCCAGTTCGGGAGAAATAGAATAAGGTATTATTCAGTTGTCTTTTATCATCACCTTCTCTCAAGTTACGAGTACTCCTTGGTTTAGGAGAGTACACCTATTATGCTTACCGGATAGTCTTCTTCCAAACCATAGGCTGGTACCGAACGGTAGGGAAGGAAGAAAACCACTTACCCTAAAGGGGTGTGCAGAAGGAAACGACTAAATACAAATAAAGGGATTTGGAGAGATGGCAATGAAATAAATGTTAGTGTATATGCCCTAGAGGCCATTACTGTATCATACTGGTTTGTATATTACTTAATGGATGCTTGGGATATTCACCTTGTATATACAATCTTGCTCAAAATAGTAGTATGCTACTTGGTTTGTTTCTACTTCAATGTGTACATGTGTTTATTTTTGTATATCGCCTATACACATTAGTAGAGCCCTTAGGATCTTTGCTTGATTACCAGCGATGTGATGGCCGTCACACTAGTAGGGCTGGGTAATCTATAAGCACATCCTTATGCAGGTCCCTGGTCGCAGGACTATCGAGACAGGGCATCGATACTCCGGAGTAGACCAGCGCATGCGCTTCTCATCCCAGTGTGGGAGACGGTCTGTCCCAAAGCCGTCAGTACGTCGTACTTGAGATAGTATGCGGGTGCTCGTTAGGTTACGGGTACACTGGACAGGACTCGTCGGGAACTGACTAGTTGGTATTATACCTATCGTCAGTTATCAGTTCCCAGGTGACATGAGTACAGCTTAGTCCGCTGACTTGACACTGTCACTTCGCCTTGAGTGTGTTCCCACTGTACTTTGATCACTACCCTACCACGGCTCAAAGGAGTCGTGCAAACAGGTAGTGGTTTGGTGCAGTCCCGAAGCACTTGGAGGCAGTGACGGTTAGACAGGATTCGTCTCTCCCGGTATTGGGGGTTGACATCGCGCTGTGTCTAGGAGAGCCATTACACGAGTAGTCCCTGGCCAGGGCAAACGAGATATACTGGTAGGTTTCTAGTGTTATCTCAGGGTGTTTTGGGCTTCGCTCCGGCACGACTTGTACCGCTATTGGGGGACTGACGTTTACCGCCCCTAGGCCCGCCATGCGATGTATCAGACGAACAGACCGGACTGTACGGAGAATGTCACACTCAGGCTCAGTAGGAGTTCAGATGGGTTTCGCCTCGTCGGTCTTCTTGTCGGCACTACCTGGGGACCGTTACGCACAGCTAGTGCCGCTTGCGGTCTGTGGTTAAACCCACTGCCAGCGTAGTGTCGAGTCTTTAGAGTCCCACACAGAAAGCTTTTCGCCTTTAGGCAAAAGAGTAGAGGTCGCATGGTATTGCGACAGGTCGCATGGTTTTGCGACAGGGTTCGGTCACATCCGTGCACTTGTGCGCGTACAGTGTCCGGACAGTTTACACTAGCGGGCTTTGGTTTAAGCCAGATCCTAGTGTACCTTATGGGATTGGATTTATCCAGTTTGCATTCGTGTTCCTCGGAACGCGGATGCGGGTGTGTATGCACAGTTGACAGGGAGACAGAGGCAGTGGATTCTCATTAGGGTTGTTGACAGTTGACCGTTGACTATTGACCTTTTGATCAACCCTAATGAGAATATGATATGTGATTAACTATTATATTAATTAAGTATTATGGTGACATGTTTGTTGACTTTTGTTGACTTTGTTGACTTGTTGACTTTTGTTGACTTGTTGACCGGTTGACTAGGCTTGACTAGTTGACCATCATGATAACCATAGCCATCATTTCATGGCAAAGACTTTTACTTGCTTGCTCATTTGTGTAAAATGAGTGCATGAAATGATATGGTTATGGTTGCTTCAACCATCACATAAGACTTTTGTTAGTATGATGAGTTATGATTGCTTTGGATTATGAGAGGGTGAAAGACAAAAGAGAGCCTCATTCTTTCTTGCTCATTCTCTCTCTTGTTCTTGAGCTCTCCTTTTGCTCTCACCCTTTTGCTCTTGCTCCCTCTCTTTAATCTATGGTTCTCTTGTCTCATGAGTTGAGAATCAAGAACCATAGATAAAATCCCATTCTAATTCTTCTCTACTCATTCTAGTTCACTAGGTTTAGCAAACCAAGTGAACTAGTTTCTTCAAAGAACGAAGAAGGAGCTAAAGGTTGGAGCTTTCAGGTGGATCTATCTTCGGCGTACGGAGACGACGAGAAGAAGCCATTCCGGACCACCATCGGAGCTTGAAGACGAAGGAGGTCAAGACAAGCAAGGTATAACCCCCTAACCGAGTAGCTAGAAACTCATAGTTAGGTTGTTAGATAGATGTTTAACCAAGATCCGGGTTTTTAGGTCCATGTTACCACCTCCGTAAAAATCGTTTTTTACCAAATTCCGCATTCCCGAAAGTACCGGGAGAGGTAGCATGGACTTACAGTGGTATCAGAGCCTAGTTAAACTCTATCTAACAAGTTAGCAAGTAACTAGAAGATCGATCAAAGAAAAAGTCCCAAAAACGAACCCATGAATTTTCAACTTTCTGTCGATTTTAAAAGTGCTGGAAAACCTTTTTAAAATACACCTAGAATCGACTCAGGCTTTTTTAAAGAAACTGCAAAAATTTGGGCCCCTGACTCGATCAAAGCGCCGCGTTTCCGCGGCGGAAGCACGCTCCCGCCGCGGAAACGCGGCCGAGTTGACTCGGTCAAGGGTTTTCTTTTTTGCAGTTTACTCTTTGGGGTATTTTGGGATTTTTGTAATATATATTTTCTGCCCAGATTTTCCAGAACGAAAATTTTATTTTGGGGTCCTGAAAATCCGTATTTTTGATCGAACTTCTAAAAGACTTTAGCTAACGGGTTTTTCTGTTATGTGATATTTGTATTGAACGTCTACTAATCGCTATATGTCGATTAGTGGGGGTTATACAAATCTGTGATCTGTAATGTTGCTGGAATGTGGATATGAATATGTTGGATTGTCGCGGGTGAATAGCCGGGGGTTGTGAGACGAGAGTTTTCTTTTCTTTCAATTCATGTAAATTTGTAAATTGATGTAATAATTATTTGTATGGCCGCACAACCGGGTCGGGGTTGTAGCCGTCATTGTATAATTTCTTTTTACTGTTTTTGCTCCTAGGATAGACCCATGGAGGGGGTGCACAAACTACCGGGTATGCCGAAGTGTCGAGTGGCCTACTCATGGAGATGAGGGAGGTTACTACGCTTCGGGTACTTGGCGGGTAGTTTGCCGCACCCGTAGGGGTCTTGGGTGGGGTATTTGGCTATGTAAGTGCATGGCGGCGCCCCGGCCGTCAATCCGACGGCCAAATGCGGAAGCGGTGATAAACTTTAAATTTTACTTGAACTGGCAAACCGCCGCGCACTAATACCCGGATCGAACCATTAACTAGTCCTAGCTAACTACAAGAAAGGGAAGAGAGATATACCGACAGATCCGAGTCCTCCGGTCTTCTCGTCGTCGTCCCGATCTCCTGCGGAATGTGCCGTCTCCTCCTCGTCGCCGGAAGTGCACCACATCGCCTACTTCTTTTACGGGCTCCCACCTCAATGCCGAGGCAACTCGGGCACGAAGCCGGCTACTCGACGTGCCCAAGATTTACTGTAGAATATAATGTAGAGGCTTGTGTCTCATTTGGGGTTATCGGAATTGCCTTTTGGTGGTGGGATCAAAACAAGAAGTATGTGGAGGAGCTTGGAGAATTTTGGTGCATGAAATGAACAACCATTTTTCATCCAAAAATTTGGACAGCCCATATATCAAGTGGCCGGCCAACTTGGTGAGGGGAGGAATGAATGGAGAGTGAGAAAATGAGAGGCCATCCAAATAATACAAGGGAGAGAGAGAGAAGTCTATCATGCAAAAGGAAATGATCACTCAAACAAAACTACACTCCACCAACCTCACCCCTCATCATCATCAACAACCATGATGACATCCAAAGTCAAGCAATCATGATAAAGCTAGAAGTCAAGGTAGTCAAGGTCAATGAAAAGCTATCATGACACAAGAATATGCAAAGACCCCCTCCACAAATACTTATTTGCAACAATGCAAATAAGCCCTCCTCCACCAATCTTCGGCCAATGAACGATACAAAGGAAATTGGCCGAAACAGAAAGCAAACTGGCAACTCCAGAAAACTGGTCCCGTAATAAATTACAGGAAAACCCCGATACTGTGCATACACACCCGCATTTGTATTCCGACCGAAATACAAATGCAATGAGACAAAATCTACACTGTACTATACAAGGATCCGGCTTAAACCAAAGCCGGCCAGTAATGTCCGTTCGATCCTGATCCGTGCAATACCGCACGCATCTGATCGAACCCTGCCATATATCCATACGGCCTATAGTACAGACTGTCCGATCCTGATCCGTGCAATACCGCACGTATCTGATCGGACCTTGCCATATCTCCATACGGCCTCTACAACCTTTCGCCCGAAAGCTGAGTAACTGAATGTGGGGGACTCTAAAGACCCATCAACACCTTGGTTGTGGATTTAACCACTAGCACGTTAGAGGTATAAGCCAATACATAACGGGCTACCAGGTATTGACCAAAAGGGACGTCTGTGAGCGAACTCAGCCTGACTCCCTACTGAGCCTGTCAGTGACAATATCCGTACAGTCCGGTCCGTTCGTCTATGAGCATCGCATGGCGGGCCTAGGGGGTTGGTAAAAGTCAGACCCCCAAAAGCGGTACAAGTCGTGTCGGAGTGTAGCCCAGAACACCCTGAGATACTACTGGAATACCTACCAGTAAATCTCCTTGCCTCGGCCGAGGGCTTCGTGTAATGGCTCTCCTAGACACAGCACGACCTCACCCCCAATACCGGGAGAGACGAACCCCTGAAGATACGCTCACTGCCTCCACGTGGCTCGGGACTATACCCAACTAAAACCTGTTTGCACGACTCCTTTGAGCCGTGGTAGGGTAGTAATCAAAGTACAGTGGGAACTCACACGAGACAAATGACGATCCCCAGGTCGATGAACTAACCTGCACACATGTCACCAGGGAACTGCCATCTGACGTCTGGTATATGACCAACTAGCATGTTCCCGGCGAGTCATGTCCGGTGTACTCATAACCCAATGAGCACCTGTATACATCTTAGGTGATCCAACTGACACCAGTGGCTTGTGAGACCGGCCACCGCCCCTCGTCGGGGTCTCGACTGTATACACTAGTCTACTCTGGAGTATCGATGCCCTGTCTCGAAACTCTCACGACTAGGGACCATTTAAGGATATGCTTATAGACTGCCAGCTCCCACGTATATGATCGCCCTCATACTGCTGGTGGTCAAGCAAGAATCCTAGGGGCTCTATCAACGTGTAATAGCGACTTGTCAGGTCACCTAAAGCAGTACACGATGATAAAGGTAAACCAGATAGCATACTATCATCTCGAGTAAGACTGTCCTACCGGGATAGGTCTTCCATCAATCATTGCAATCACGTACCTGTGACCTAATAATTGACTCTGAGGGCACTATCTCCAACAATCTCCCACTTGCACTCAAGGCTAATTATTGCGATGTCGCATACTCACAGCCCGTATGATACCGAACACCCAACTCCTGTACTTGTCAGTCTCACAAAGCTCGTTTGCGAAACTATTGCGTTCGAGGAATAGCCTTAGTGAGTGGATCCGCCTTGATGTTTCTTTCAATATCTCTCTATATCTCAAGTTCGCGGAGAAAGCCATCTCCCGAAATGAGCAATACCTGTCTTAGAATGTGTCTGGATGTCTGATGGGACATAGCTCATAAATGAACTCCAAATCCAAACTTCTTAGACTGTATCGTCAACTGAACTTAATCAGTATCCTGCGCCATGCCACCCTTCAGTATTGCCTTGGACCACCTGTCCAAAATACTGCCCCTCATCAGAAGGAAAACTATAACTCTGACAACCTCCTTGTCGTCCATGTCACCTTGGAAGCCTGGAATGATAACTGTCTCCCGAATGAGGCTGTCGTTATCATATCCCTAGAACATTCACTTATGTTCTAAAACTGCTTCCGACTGTTTCTCCAGGATTGGATTAATGTCAACTTATTGCATCTAGTGCAAGAACAACATCTGGTGTGGTACTTGACATTTCATGATTGACTCAATTGCCTGAGCAAGTGATCTGCCAATCATGCACTTCCCTCTCTACTTTAGTCTATAAGACACCTTTAGAGAGGGTGACTCCATCACCTGCAGGTACACTACCGTGCCAGGAGTCGTCCATTCTAAATACTCTTAGAATGGTGTCTAAGTACCCTGATTGGGAGACTACCCAAATCTAGATCTAAAACCATAGATCTAGTAACCAGTATGTCTGATATAAAATCCATTTCCTTTGTGGAGAAAACACTGTGTGACGACCAAAGTATAATCGATTGTAGTATAGGAGTTTTCTTTCCTACTCTGTGTATGTCATCCAAATACCATGACATCACACCCTACTACCTTCTCAACAGATCCATCCCCTATTCTGATGAAGTCAAACCTATGACTGTCACGTCAGAAATAGATGATCTATCTCCGCTACATCTGCTTTAGTCTATAAATAGACATAAGCTACCTGTCCACCAATGCTTCCGTTGCTCCCACTGACTACGACAACCCCCTGGCAGAGTCATATACACGTACACTTCCAAAGCGAGTTCAGAACGATGCTATACTCATCCTCCCGCCGGGTCTCGCAGCCTGGAACAACAGCAATGGTAATTGTGGGTAAACAAGAACTTCCCTGTCACCGTCCTTGAGGCTACCGTAGTACCTCTCGGGTGCCTGAAGTTACCCACCTCATCTGCGGAGTGGCCAATGGAATGTCAATCCAGATTGAATTTTTAGGTTCCTTATCAAATCTTCAGTAATCGTTTGTGGTTCTGGAATCACTTCCAGTTCTACCATACTCCCACTACTGTTTTCTGAAAAAATCCATTTTTAATAAAACTGTGGCGAGTCTAGAACAATATTGCTATTGTTCATCTAGATGGTAGAAAGTCAACCCTCGTCATAGCCTGGGTCAACCCACAAACAGCCATTACAGAAACATGCCTTGAGTTGTCCAGAGTCTGGTTTTAATCATAAGCCGGACAACTCCCCGTACCTTAACATCGTTAAGATATGAACTGTTCTATATCCCATATAGGACCAGAGGCACTGATTTAATTGAACCAGATTCAAATCATGCAGCTGTCTCCAGTGCATGTCAACTAAATGGAAGGAGGCCTGATCAGCGTTACTCAACTTAGGAATGCTTCCAATTATGAGTAACCTGAAAGAGAAGCAAGATCTCTTTATCATTACTATCAACTGAATACCATAGACAAGTATCTACATCTTCGATCTCTTTGAAGAATCCCGATACTTGCTACACTTGGTTCTCTACTCTATTCAAATACCTATAACTTCTCAAAATTCGGACCCTGTGTTTCCTACGAAACACCTGTCTAAAAACTAGAGAAGTCATAAGTAAACCGAATATAGTACGAGGACCAACCCCTCTGTCCTGATGGACCCTGGACAACATACAATACTCTGTATAAGTCCCTTGAGTCTGAAAACTCATTCACCGTGTGTCGTAGGTTGAAAACTGTACTTATGGTTAAGAAGAATTACACCGCTGTTTAATGCTCCTTACCTAACCATCCACTGATATAGGTAAATGTCGTAGACATAATTTCAGAAAGGTATATCTCACTCTATGAAAATAGACGTACAGATATATCAATTTGAAATTGGTGCATAACTGCGGATATTCAAAACCAAATATTTGCCAACCGGCAAACAGCCCAGGTGATTTCCTCAAATATCACCGATTACAACGAATCCCGATATAATGAGGATAATCACCCAATTCCCAATAACTTACTCCCACTCATCATCTGTAAAACCATACAGATGTGAGAATCGTACCTGGTAAATACATACCCTGGAGTAAGTATCTAATCGGGAAATCAGTTTTCCTTTAACATTACATAGTGAAACTGAAATATTGAAATGTTCCGATGGGGTAATCTGGTATTCCTAGTAATGCCTCTTCCAGATTCACGACTGTAACCATATAGTTCTTTGCCACCTCTCCAAATCCCTTCATATGTCTTTATTCTTTACCTTCTGTACACCCCTTTAGGCCAAATGGTTTTCTTCCTTCCCTACCGTTCGGCACCAGCCTATGGTTTGGAAGAAGACTATCCAATAAGCATAATGGGTGTACTGTCCCAATCCTAGGAACACTCGCAATGAGAGAGAAGGTGAAGATAAAAGACACCTGAATAAATCTTATTCCTATTTCTCCTGAACCAGAATCCATCCCCGAACTGGAACAAGTTCCTTTCGAGTTCGTATATAACCATACGATGGAGTATCCAATAAACTGTGGATCTTCGTAGTGATACGGAGTGTCCTGGAGAAATACAAAGGTGATTTTAGGATTGGAGAAGGAATACTTGGTTTGGTGGTGAATATCTGTTGCAATTTACTTTGCCCTCTTACTTATCCCTTGCTTTGTCTTAACCTAATACCGTCTGCACACCATCGTTATGCTAATTGGTTTTCTTCATTCCCTACCGGTCGGCACCTGCCTATGGTTTGGAAGAAGACTATCCAATTTGCGTAATAGGTGTACTATCTCCTAAACCAAGGAGTACTCGCAACTTGAGAGAAGGTAAAAATAAAAGACAACTGAATAATCTTATCCGTTTTCTCCAGAACCTGAAACCATCCTCGAATAAATTCTTTCGAGTTCGTATCTAACCATACGATGGTTTTGTCCAATGGAAGTGGACGTTCGTAGTAATACGGGGTGTCCTGGAGAAAAGGGTAAAAGTAGGAGTGGCAATGAGGTTTGCAACTCTGACAATCCAAAAGCCAGTGTAAAGAAGGTTCGGTCAACTTGGTCACTGAGTCATAGTCTTAGGGTCGGGTCAATGGTCGCTGCCAAAGAGAGGGAGAAAAGAAACACTCAGCGTGCACTCTAACCTAGATCAGAATGGTTACCAATTTATCTAATCTGGAAACCTCCCACTGTACCTCAAATTCTCCTCCAAACCTGAAAGAAGAATTAGTCGGGGACACCCGAGGAGTAAACCAACTCATCAGTGGGAATCGGGATCCAACTATCATCGCATGATAACGTGACGGAATCCGCTCACATCATCACACTCCAGAAGGTATGCGCATATCTGGCAAGTTTCAGTTCTTTTGAAACTCCCGATGTGATTTCTGCCCCATGCTCTTATGACCTTGACTTTGGCCAACAAATCATAAGTCACATGTCAAGTTCTACCCGTCATTCTCCAGGTTGATTCGAATCCACCCGCACAAGCCCTTGACTTTGGCCAACAAGGTTATACGACTGTTCCAAACCAACGCATCTATCTATGCTGCATATGAATAACCAACAGCTACCAAACACTGTGCCTTGACTTTGGCCAACAAACACAGCTTGAATACTATTGACTACCCATATGAAACGACGGAGGGCTACGAATGGTTTCTGGCGAAAACCTTTAACGTAATGAACTTGATATCGTTGAAGGAACGGATAGCTTTTAAAAATATAGTGACGAAAACCTTCGCTAAAGAGGTCACTCCCGGTGAAGGGATCTCGGCTCTTTCCCCGTAGAATGGGGTGCAGGATATTCCAACTGAATACCACGGTGCAAAGCAAAAGTAATCGGCTATAGTGAAGTTATTGCCCTGACGCAAAATTCTGTCCAAAGGGTCACTCCCGGTGAAGGGATCTCGGCCCTTGCCTCGTCGACTGAGGAGCGGGATATTCTAACTGAATACCACGATGCAAAACAAAAGTGAACGTCCTTGCAATAACAGCTTTTTGAAAAGTGTTCCAACAACATCAGATAAGGTTTGTTTTTAACTTGCATTGATCCGAATCAATGCAGTCCCATCAATTGATCACACCACAAAGAACGAAAATATACTGATGTACATATATGCCATCCGCATTCGCCACTGGGTCCCGTCATTACCCGTTAGGTTAGCTAACTAACGACAGAGCGGGGACTGGACTAGCGCGGATGCAAAACATATACTACATCTACTAATATATATACCAATATATTATATTTCGCTCAAGGCGTGAATAAAATGCAACATCACAGAAACAATACAGATATCTGGGATCCCCGGGTTTCACAGAGCCGCTGAAACCCGACGTTCCCCTGGTCGTGTGGATAGCCTGTGCAATGAAATCCTAGACCCCTACGGGCGCGGAAAGTCACCCGCCAAAACCTGAAGCGAGGCAGCCCCCTTCAGCGCCGTGAATGGACCACCCAGCACTTCACGGAATCCGGTAACTTGGGCACCCCTCCTGGGTCAACCTGTACCCCCTACGAGTGCGGCGAATAGCCCGCCAATCCTAGAGTGAAGCCCCCTCCCTCTCAATGCCATGAGATGCGGGCTTGTTGCCCTCTAGAACCCGGCTATCCGTGCACCCCTCCGCGGGGCAATCCTAGTACAGAAAGTAAAATATACATACAACGGGTACATCGACCGCAACCTGGCCGTGTCCCAAAATAATAATACAAACAGGCAGTGACGGCAGTCCACATGTCGGACGCTCGCCCCGCAATATCAAATGTACATAATACAACCACAACTGTACTAGCATTGCATCCAGGCTATCCCCACGACCGATCCACAACATCACAGCAAAAACAGAACATCAACGTGAAAGTCACGTTCGCAAATCCGTCTAACCGGGCTATAGCAGTCAGACAGGATTTACCGATCGAGTGACATTCACGGTCGCAGATATAATGTAAATACTGTGAAATAATGTGTTTAAAATATCCGATCAATCAAAATTATAATAAGTGGGCCCCAAAACATTACTGCAGCAGATCAGGAAATTCTGGGCCCAATATTAATATTCCAAAAACCCTATTTTCACCCCAGAAGCCACTGGAGAAAATTGACACAGTGATCCCTTCATAGCGCGGCGGAACCGCGGCCCAAATGGGGTTTTGGCCGCGGTTCCGCGCTCTCATTGGCGAATTACAGTATCGAATTTTCTACAGTGTCCTTAAAATTTTCACTACATCAATTTTATACAACCTGAAAAATTTTGGAGACCAAAAAATTTCAACAGAAAACTGTCGTTTTGAAAAATGTAGATTTGGAATTTTGGTCGATCGGAAATGCAAAACACATTAAACCAAGCTAGACTAAGTTAATGGCGAGGCTCTGATACCACTGTAAGTGCATGGCGGCGCCCCGGCCGTCAATCCGACGGCCAAATGCGGAAGCGGTGATAAACTTTAAATTTTACTTGAACTGGCAAACCGCCGCGCACTAATACCCGGATCGAACCATTAACTAGTCCTAGCTAACTACAAGAAAGGGAAGAGAGATATACCGACAGATCCGAGTCCTCCGGTCTTCTCGTCGTCGTCCCGATCTCCTGCGGAAGTGCCGTCTCCTCCTCGTCGCCGAAGTGCACCACATCGCCTACTTCTTTTACGGGCTCCCACCTCAATGCCGAGGCAACTCGGGCACGAGCCGGCTACTCGACGTGCCCAAGATTTACTGTAGAATATAATGTAGAGGCTTGTGTCTCATTGGGTTATCGGAATTGCCTTTTGGTGGAGGGATCAAAACAAGAAGTATGTGGAGGAGCTTGGAGAATTTTGGTGCATGAAATGAACAACCATTTTTCATCCAAAAATTTGGACAGCCCATATATCAAGTGGCCGGCCCAACTTGGTGAGGGGAGGAATGAATGGAGAGTGAGAAAATGAGAGGCCATCAAATAATACAAGGGGGAGAGAGAGAAGTCTATCATGCAAAAGGAAATGATCACTCATACAAAACTACACTCCACCAACCTCACTCCCTCATCATCATCAACAACCATGATGACATCCAAAGTCAAGCAATCATGATAAAGCTAGAAGTCAAGGTAGTCAAGGTCAATGAAAAGCTATCATGACACAAGAATATGCAAAGACCCCCTCCACAAATACTTATTTGCAACAATGCAAATAAGCCCTCCTCCACCAATCTTCGGCCAATGAACGATACAAAGGAAATTGGCCGAAACAGAAAGCAAACTGGCAACTCCAGAAAACTGGTCCCGTAATAAATTACAGGAAAACCCCGATACTGTGCATACACACCCGCATTTGTATTCCGACCGAAATACAAATGCAATGAGACAAAATCTACACTGTACTATAAAAGGATCCGGCTTAAACCAAAGCCGGCCAGTAATGTCCGTTCGATCCTGATCCGTGCAATACCGCACGCATCTGATCGACCGCCTGCCAATATCCATACGGCCTATAGTACAGACTGTCCGATCCTGATCCGTGCATACCGCACGTATCTGATCAGACCTTGCCATATCTCCATACGCCTCTACAACCTTTTGCCCGAAAAGCTGAGTAACTGAATGTGGGGGACTCTAAAGACTCATCAACACCTTGGTTGTGGATTTAACCACTAGCACGTTAGAGTATAAGCCAATACATAACGGGCTACCAGGTATTGACCAAAAGGACGTCTGTGAGCGAACTCAGCCTGACTCCCTACTGAGCCTGGTCAGTGACAATATCCGTACAGTCCGGTCCGTTCGTCTATGAGCATCGCATGGCGGGCCTAGGGGGTTGTAAAAGTCAGACCACCCAAAAGCGGTACAAGTCGTGTCGGAGTGTAGCCCAGAACACCCTGAGATACTACTGGAATACCTACCAGTAAATCTCCTTGCCTCGGCCGAGGGCTTCGTGTAATGGCTCTCCTAGACACAGCACGACCTCACCCCCAATAGCGGGAGAGACGAACCCCTGAAGATATGCTCACTGCCTCCACGTGGCTCGGGACTGTACCCAACTAAACCTGTTTGCACGACTCCTTTGAGCCGTGGTAGGGTAGTAATCAAAGTACAGTGGGAACTCACTACGAGACAAATGACGATCCCCAGGTCGATGAACTAACCTGCACGCATGTCACCAGGGAACAGCCATCTGACGTCTGGTATATGACCTAACTAGCATGTTCCCGCGCGAGTCCTGTCCGGTGTACTCATAACCCAATGAGCACCTGTATACATCTTAGGTGATCCAACTGACACCAGTGGCTTGTGAGACGGCCACCGCCCCTCGTCGGGGTCTCGACTGTATACACTAGTCTACTCTGGAGTATCGATGCCCTGTCTCGAAACTCTCACGACTAGGGACCATTTAAGGATATGCTTATAGACTGCCAGCTCCCACGTATATGATCGCCCTCATACTGCTGGTGGTCAAGCAAGAATCCTAGGGGCTCTATCAACGTGTCAATAGCGACTTGTCAGGTCACCTAAAGCAGTACACGATGATAAGGTAAACCAGATAGCATACTATCAATCTCGAGTAAGACTGTCCTACCGGGATCGGTCCTCCATCAGTCATTGCAATCACGTACCTGTGACCTAATAATTGACTCTGAGGGCACTATCTCCACAGGCTATTCACCGCGACCGTGTAATTTGTCTTTCGTTACAGGCTCGTACGAATTACAGATTCCTAGTATATCCAATGTATTCATCTGTGATCTGAAATGTTTATCATTGCAGTATATCTATATATGATATTATTTAGGCGTTGCTTATGGTTTTACAGACGCGCTAGCCCAGCCCCCGCTCTGTCGTTAGTTAAGTAACCTAACGGGTAATGACGGGGCCCCGTGGCGAATGCGAATGGCATAAGCGTACGTCATATTTTGGTTGTTTTTCTGCAATGTAGGATTAAATGATGGGACGCATTAAAAGAACTAATGCAAGAATATCACGCATTAAAAGAACTAATGCAAGATAATAAACCAAGTTAAAGTCGTTGGACACTTCGAAAAACCACTCGGTCTTTTCAAAACAAACTTTTAAATGCGGAGCTTGAGCCACTCTTTTAAAAGCTATCTCAGTTCCATCGACCAAATCAAGTTCACTACGTTCACGGTTTTGCCAAAACCATCTGTAGCCCTCCGTCGTTTCACATGAATAGTCAATAGTATTCAAGCTGTGTTTGTTGGCCAAAGTCAAGGCACAGTGATTGGTAGCTATTGGGTATTCATGAGCCAGCATAGATAGATGCGTTGGTTTGGAACAGTCGTACTGCCTTGTTGGCCAAAGTCAAGGTAGGTGCGGGTGGATTCAAATTAACCTGGAGAACGACGGCAGAACTTGACATGTGACTTATGATTTGTTGGCCAAAGTCAAGGTCATAAGAGCATGGGGCAAAAAGTCCACATCGGGAGTTTCATAAGTACTGAAACTTGCTAGATTTGCATACCATTTGGAGTGTGATGATTCTGGTAGGATTCCTTCAGTTTCTTCACGCGATGATATTTGGATCCCGATCCTACTGTGAGTATATGCTACTCCTCGGGAAATTTCTCACTTAACGATCAATGCTATAAACCTAGTAGGTGCCTAGAAAGGTGTTAGCGGGGCTACGCCCCCAGGGAAAAGAGGTTCTTTAATTAAGGAACTTCGCGAAAGCGTTGGAAAACCTCCTCTCGAAGTACCGACACCGGCCTGGCTGAACGGTTAAGCAAGTATTGTACGGTGGGATTGATCCTGACTAATTCTTCCTTTATGGTTTGAGGAGGGATTCGAGAAACAGTGGGAGCCATCCTGTTTAGACAAACTAAAAACCACTCTAAACTTGCAAGAGCATCATGCTGAGTGTTTCTTCTTCTCTCTCCTAATTGCAGCGACCAATCGACATGACTGGACTTAAGTTACTCCTAGATAAAAACAAACTGACAGGGCCAAACTACAAAGATTGGCTCAGGAATGTCAAGATAGCAATCACTTACGACAAGCTGGGGTATCTTCTTACCACCAAAGCTCCCCCTGTCCCTGGTCCAACTTCCAGCGTCGCGGATAAGGAAATCCGCAAGACTTGGGAGATTGATAGCGCGAAGGGCCAAATGCCTCCTGCTTGCCTCGATGGACAACGAACATCAGAGGAGGCACGAGAATATGGACATGGAATCCATATTGCTTCATACAAAAGAACTGTATGGAGAGCAATCTCGTATCGCAAGATACGAAGCGTCGAAAAAGTTATTTTCGACAAGAATGGCCGTCGGATCATCAGTAGCCGAGCACGTGCTAAAGATGATCGGCTACATTGAGGAGCTCGCGGACCTAGGGATCACATTGGAGAGTGAGCTATATACGGATATAGTTCTCCAGTCCCTTCCTTCCACTTACGCCCAGTTTATACTGAACTTCAACTTACAAGAAAAAGAGGTTGAACTTTCAGAGCTCCTCAACATGCTGAGGAGCGCAGAGGGCACCCTACAGAAAGGTAGGGATACATCCACTTTGTTTGTAGGAGGATCATCTTCTTCTTGTTAGTTATATGTATGCCCTAGAGGCCATTACTGTACATATGATGTATATTGTAGTGGATGCTAGGACGTATATAGGGAGGACTTTCTTGCTCGACATGATAGTATGCTATCTGGTTGAACTTTACCTTAACGTGTATACTGACTGTCTCTCTGTTACATGTTGGTAAAGCCCTTAGGATCTGTACTTGACTACCTGGACTATGATGCGGATCATACTAGTGGGGACATGGTAGTCCATAAGTACATCCTTCAAAGTCCCTAGTCGTGGGTGTATCGAGACGGGGCATCGATATACCAGAGTAGACTAGCGTATACCTTCTCGACCCATACAGATGGGCGATGGATGATCCCATATCCATTGGTGTTTGATATCAGAGATGATATACGGGTGCTCAGTAGAGACTGGGTACACTGGACGGACTCGCCGAGAACTCCCAGATGGTATTATACCTCACGTCAGATGGCAGTTCTCTGGTGACACTGGTACAGAGTAGTCTGTTGACCCGAGATCGTCATAGAGTCTTGTGTGGTTCCCACTGTGCTTTAATTTCCATCTTACCACGTCCAAGAGGGCGTGCAAAACGGTGGTTTTTGGGTACAGTCCCGAGTCACATGGAGGCAATGAGCGATAGGAGGGGATTCGTCTCTCCCGGTATATGGGGGTTGATGTTGCGCTGTGTTCGATTGGCTATAACAGGAAATCCCTGGCCAGGGTTGCTGAGATTTACTGGTAAGTGTTACCAGTAGTTTCTCGAACAGTTATAGACCTCATATCGACACGACTTATTGAGCTATTGGGGTCTGACGTATACCACCCCTAGGCGAGATATGCGACATATCAGACGATCAGACCGGACTGTACGGTAGTGTTACTGGTCGGATTCACTGGAGTGTGAGCGGGCTTGCTCGTCGATCTTCAGATCGCTCAATACCCGGGTGGCCGTTACGTTTAGCAGACCGCTTGCGGCTTGTGGATGTTTGATATGATCATCATCCGCTGCCGGCGTATTGACGAGTCTTTAGAGTCCTACACAGAGGTTTCCTGGCTCAAGCGAAACGAAATAGGAGCGCATATGAGATATGTGCGGGACCGAGAATAATGTGGGTATGTGATACCGTATTCTATTCTCGCGATAAATATATCGAATGGTTGTATGCGATATAACCTAGTTATCGATTCAAGCGTTGATTCGATAAGCCGATATATTTGATACCAGTCGGTTATGTGCGCATGACCGGATCATTGAATCAAGTGTTGATTTAATGATTTAATGTATAATTATATATTTGATATATTACTTTGCATTAACTAGTATCGGTTCACTTTAGACGGATTTTCTCACTCGGATGTGCGCATTGTATATGCGATATACTTTTGTGCACTTGATTGTATCATGTTTGATGATACATGTCATGCTAGGGTTCAAGTGTAAAGATTAAACCTTGGTTAATGAAATGGTTAGGGTTTCTTATTTGTTATTCATTTATCTTATTTTGTTATCCATTTATTTTTGATAAATGAATAAAAGAAATGAGAAAAGAATGGTGGCTAAATTTGTTCTTTAGTTGAAGCTTCATGAAGCTTTGTTCAAGTCAACCATCCTTATCTCATCCTTAACTCTAACCATTCCCACTAACCATGATTCATTCTCTACACTTAACTCTAGTTAGAATTATGATAAGAATTCATTTTCTTTTCATTTTCTTTTAACTTATCATAATATCTTTCTTCTTCTTCTTCATGCTTCAAGTGAAGAAGCTTGAAGTCCATCAATGGTGATTGATGCATATGAGTGAGAAATCCAATTCTAATGTCTACCCACTTCCTATTTCTTCATCCTCTACCTCTTGCCAAGTAGTAGAGTGTGTTTCCTTCACAAGTTTCATGACTTGTTGAAGGTGGAGCTTGATTCATCGATGCTTCGACGTAGATCATCTTCGGCATGGACATCGACGACCTAGCTTGCCCATTCTCCGACGAAGCCGACTCTAGAGCCCGGATTTGATTTGGACAGCGGAGACGACCTCGTTGCGGAGCCGTGGAGGTGGAGGACCGGATCTACAAAGGTTGTATTTCCGTTTTCTCATTAGTTAAGTGTTAACTAGTTCTTGTTCGCCTAGACTTCTAGTTATCGATCCGTAGTTTAGGGTTTGTAGGCACCATAATTTTGGAAATTGCCATGGTTGATGGCTTAGGAACCCTGCAGTGGTATCAGAGCCTAGCTAGAGCCTTAGGCGAAGCGTAGACGGAGTTTGAAGTCCGATCGAACCGAAATCCGATTTCCAAATTGCTCTCTGTACTTTTTTGTAAAATGTGGATTTTTGCTAATTAAAAATGTTCAGAAAAATCAGCAAGTTAATATATGATATACTGTGAAATTCGTGCCCATAATTCCTCAATATTGCCGCGCTTCCGCGGCACGAGCTAGCCTCGTGCGGCGGTTGCGCGGCGGTACGGAATGTTTATTTAGTAATTTTTGCACAGTATCTCATAATTATTAGTGCTGGTATTCCTGGGTATTTTTAATATTTATTTCAGAGTAGAATTTTTCTGAGTTGATTTGGGGCTTCGGTATTTCGATCGGGGTATCAAATTTTGTCTGTGTGGCTTTCCGGATAAATTTTAGAATATGTTAAAAAGTTCGACCGGATATAAATACCCAACTTTTCCCCTGTCGGGAAATTTCCAAGTGTTGGATTTTTCCGTAGTTTAACGACGTTCTAAGTAGTGCAAGTAACGCGATGGTCCCTCTAGAAGACACAAACCTTAACTCGATTATGTGACCGTCTTGAACTGCCCTTTGAACCTTCGGGTTTGGGGCAGTACGGCGTGCCACATGTGAGGCGTTGGCTTGACCCTTCTACGGCTGGACCGTTGGTACTGAGGTACGAACTGAATGTTGTTAGACTTATTTCATGTGTTGATCTGTATCGGGAAAACTTGGGTGTTCGATTGTTCGATCGAAAAGTTTAACATTTTCTGTTTATCTGGAATGGGTTGAAATTCACAAGAAGTTATGAGATAACTGAATGAATGTTATAAACATAGCAATTTAGTCTCACTTGATCGGTTGCCACGGAATTTTGATGTGATCAAAAGTC
Source organism: Agapanthus africanus (assembly GCA_030015575.1). Taxonomy (NCBI): domain Eukaryota; kingdom Viridiplantae; phylum Streptophyta; class Magnoliopsida; order Asparagales; family Amaryllidaceae; genus Agapanthus; species Agapanthus africanus. The sequence continues at coordinate 197,526,049 of CM057348.1, read as the reverse complement.
CGTCGCAATCACGTAGCGTACGCGGATACTCGCCGGGTAAACTTAATAGACAGCTTCACTCCATAGCCCCGACCAAGTGACTGTAGGAGAACCCCGTCGCCGAAAGCATCCGTCCGGGTGCTCCCGGTAACGGTGTTCCGCCTTGGTGCACTTCGTCGACGGTATCAGGGGTGCTGCCGCCTACTGAAGTTTGCGACGAGTATTCGATCAGACTGTCGGGAATCCTGTTGAATTGCCCGACTTGATATTGAAAAGTGTTTTCGATTTTGAGACTAAAATGCGGGGTTTATAATTGTTAGGCATGCGATGTCTAAGTAATTCATTTGGTCAGGCATGTGATGTCTGAGGTGGTTGCGGATTCCAACTGTTGTAGTTTTACACTTTCTTTTCTGTGACCGTAAGTGTAATATGTGATATCGCCGGTTTCGTTGCTATATGTCAACGACAATTGGGATGGACATATTTACTTACGTTGATGACATGTGATGTTATGTGTTGCTGGATATGTTATATTGGATCGTCGTGTTTGAATAGCCGGGGGTTTTTATGTGAGATGAGTGTTTTTCATTTTCATTCATGTAAAAACTTGTATGTAATATTCTTTTATTGGGGCGCTTCCAGGTTGCGGAAGTTGTCACCTCTTGTATATTATTTACTTTTCTGCACTAGGATAGACCCAAGGAGGGGAGCACAAGTAACCGGGTTCTGGGGTCCAGTGGGAGACCAACTCGAGGAGTCGAGTCCGGGTCTCCTAACTCCAGAATTGGTAGGGTTACTTGCTGCTCTCGTAGGGGTCTAGGGGTGTGGGTTTGGCTATTCATCACGACCGTGGAATCCGTGTTTTATACTGGCTCGTATTGAAAACACGGACGTCCTAGTATATCCAATATTTCATATGATTCTTCTGCTGCGATATCTGTGATGAGATCATGTGATGTTTCTGTGATGGATATAGTATATAGTATATATGATATATTATATAGGCGTTACTTATGTTTTACACCCGCGCTAGCCCTGCCCTGCTCTGCCGTTAGTTACCTAACCTAACGGTGCACGAGGGGACATCGAGGCGAATGCGGATGGCATAAGTGTACGTCATATCTATCTGTGATGTTTAGGTACTTAAATGATGGGACTTCATTAATGAGATTAATGAAAATAAAAGAAACCTAAGATGTTGTAGAATCGAATTTCAAAATAAAACAGGTAGCTACAGTTCTTGCTTTGCACAGCGGTATATATGATATATCCTGCACCTTATTCGATAAGGAAAGGACCGAGATCCGTTCACCGGGAGTGACTCCTTTAGCAATAACTGGCAGATGCTACACACTCGGTTTGTCTTTTGATTGCTTTTAAGTGTTTTTGCTTTGCAGAGTGATATATATGATATATCCCGCACCTCATTCGACGAGGAAAGGACCGACGATCCCTTCACCGGGAGTGACTCCTTTAGCAAAACTGGAAAAGCCTCAAAAACACTCCATTTCAAAATTCATTCGATCCTACAACGATATCAAGTTCATTACGCAATAGGTTTTCAGAAAAACCTGTCGTAGCCCTCCGTCATTTCAGATAAGTTGTATATAGTATTCGTGCTGCATTTGTTGGCTTTCGTCAAGGTGCAGTGTGCGGTAGCTATATGCTGCTTATCTGCAAGCATACGATGCGATTGGATTAGGGTAGTCGTGCGGCTTTGTTGGCTTTCGTCAAGGGTCGTGCGGGTGGGTTTAATTCGATCAAGAAATGTACGGGTTGAACTTGACTAGCGGGCTATGGTTTGTTGGCTTTCGTCAAGGTCATAGCACGTTAGGGGCAAAATATTATCGGGAATTTCAAGTGTTGAAATTTGCAATGAGATTGCATACCTTCTATGAGATAGTTGGATCCCGATACCCGCTGCGAGTAAGAGTTACTCCTGGGAGAGTTTTATACATTACAATTAGCCGATCAAGTAGGTGTCTAGAAAGGTGTCAACGAGGTTACGCCTCTGGGAAAACGAGGTTTACATTAATTAGGTTCGTGCGAAAGCACGGGGGACCTCCCTCAAAGTACCGACACTGGTCTGGCTGAAAGATTGGCGAACTTGTAGTGTGTAATTAATCCCGGCTAGTCTTTCCTTTTAGGGTTTGAAGGAAGATTTGATAAAAAGCAGTGGGAGCCATCCTGATTAGATAAAATAATAACCAATCTATTCTTGACAGAGCGCACGCTGAGTGTTTTCTTCTCTCTCTTTCAAGGTAGCGACCATATCACGCCTTAATCAAGATAATAATACGGATTATTGACCGAACCCGCTTGTTATACTGAGCTGGGGAACGTTGGTCCCGCTCCAACTTATAATTGTTATAAGACAGAGCAGGAAATTGGGGAATACCAGATTTCCCGTGCCGCCCAAACGAAGAAAGTGCATGCTGATGCATCATCTTCGGGTGTGTTCGTTACAAAGAATTGTTTCTCAGTATCCTTTACGTCCTGGGTATGTGATACCAGATCAGGATCCCAGATATGTAATCTGTTACATAGGGCTACAGATAGGTAGAGAACTGAGAACGGGTGATAAGTTTCATGAGGCAGAAAACGGGGCAAATGTTGCAGCCAAGTCTGTTGGTCACTGTCACCCTGTATTATCAATACATTGATTCTGAACGAATGTTATTAGATACCGAACCTGATATACAAAATCATATCACTCTCTTTATTAGTAAAGAAATGATAAAATTTTGTATTGTTGGATAATGTTTTGAACATTTCCTATATCAAAAGTTGATCGGTTCAGGCACGTTATCTAAAAGCATTGATGTTCTAAATCAAACTACAGTTCTTAGTATAAGGAACACACACAAGAGGAAGAGTTCAGAAATGAACGAATTCTTCTTGAGGCATTGTAGACTAGGTCAGATCAATGTGACCCGACTAGCTAGAGTTACATAAAGATGCATATTTAAATCAGTTTGAATTTACATCTTGTGAAACTCGCCAGTCATGTCACAAAGATAAGATGACCACAGCTCTGTTTATTGGAAACAGAGAAAGAGTTACTGAACTCTTGGGATGATACATGTTGATGTATGTAAGGTCCCCTGTCTACACATGCCAGGACTGGTTCTTTGTACTTCATTACATTCTCTGATAATCTCTCAAGATTCAGACAAATGTTCCTGTTGAAACACAAGTCCGAACCTTTTGAGATATTCACGGAATATAAGTTAGAAGTAGAGAACCAGAATACGGGTATAAGTATTATGTCCTATGATGAGATCAAGGAGGAGAATACTTGAGCACGGAAATACTGGACTATTCTAAAGGAGAATGAGATTCTCTCTCAGCATTACTCCTCTGTATACACCATAGCACAATGGTATATCGGGGCGGAGCAGATACACCCTATTTGATATGGTGTGCTCTATGATGAGTATTACTGAGTTACCTATTTCCTTTTAAGGGTTATGCACTTGAGAAGCTGCATACCTATTGAATAGGTTCGAATCAAATCAATACCTACCACTTCATATGCGATATGGAAAGGGAAGAGCCCATGTCTTAAGCTAGTTAAGATTTGGGGTTGTCTGGCCTATGTCTAATAACAAAATCCGGACAAGCTCGAGGCAAAGTCTGTAATGTAGAACTGGAAAGGTTCCAGCTATACAAAATACAGCAGATGGTTTGGTACAACCAAAGGATTCAGTAGATACCAACGAACCTCAGCCTCTCCGCCGATCTAGTAGGGTTCCTCACCCACCTGAGAGATACTTCGGTTTCTCTATGACAGTGGGAGCGAAGATTGCATCATGAGATGATGACCCAACTAGTTTCGAGCTGGCCATCAGGAGTGGGACTCTGTAAGAATGGCTGGATACTTAGTAATCTGAGATGGAATCCTTATACACCAGCAAAGTATGGACTTTGGCTGCTATATCTGAAGGGTTAAATCCCCATCAGGAGCAAGTATATCTTGAGAAGATTACTTGGTGTAGATGGAAAAGTTGAGACTTTCAAAGCTAGACTTGTTAAAAGTTTGCATCATTGACCAGGCGTGGATAATGATGAAACCTTTTCAAGTGACTATGCTTAAGTCCATCCAGATCCTACTTGTCACGGCTACATACCATGACTACGATATCTGGCGGTTGGGTGCCATGACTGCTTTTCTAAATGATGATTTAGAAGAGTGCGTCTGTAAGTATACAGCCAGAGGGCTTCGTAAACAGTGGGAGCAGCGGAAACGTGTGCAAGATGCTTTATAGGATAAAGCAGGCATCGCGGAGTTGGAACATCTGTTTTGATGAATTAGTCAAAGAGTTTGACATCATCAAAATGGTAGATGAACCTTGTATAAACAAAAAGGTAGTAGGGAGTATGGTGGTGATCCTCGTAGAGTACGTGGATGACATACACTTGATAAGAAAGGAGTTTCTTATGCTACGCTCGGTCAATCTCCGCTTATCACTAGAATTCTCCATATAGGATCAAAGTGATACCTACTAAATCCTGGATTTTGGATCTATGAGATAGATCTAAATGGATGTTAGAATTCTCACTAGATGTAGTGAGACGGTATCAACACATCCTGGGGAGAATCACTGGAAGGGTTCCAGGGTGATAAAGACGACTGAATGTCAGTCGCAGGCATAGTCTTTACCCTCAGTAAAGGGACGGTATGTTGGAAGAGTTCCAGGCTAAATACCGTGGCATACTAGACGATAAAGGCAGGATACATCGCTACTTAAGATGCTACCAAAGAGGCTGTCTGGGTGTAAAATGGTTCATGAAATGAACTATGTTCCTACCATTGTGAGACAATGGAGTTGTGGCTTAAGCCAAGGAACGCCAGTCCCATCAGTGATCCAGACATATTCTATGGCAGTATCACTTGAGCATGGAGATGGTTGATCTCCAGGGAGATCGAGGTTAGGAGAGTAGACTCAGAGGACAACACAGCGGATCCACTCACAAAGGCCTGTTCCCAGAGAGAGACTTTTATGGGATGGTTGAGTATGAGATACTGCGACCACTGCTACAGATGGCCCTAGTGCAAGTGGGAGATTGTTAGTTATATGTATGCCCTAGAGGCCATTACTGTACATATGATGTATATTGTAGTGGATGCTAGGACGTATATAGGGAGGACTTTCTTGCTCAACATGATAGTATGCTATCTGGTTGAACTTTACCTTAACGTGTATACTGACTGTCTCTCTGTTACATGTTGGTAAAGCCCTTAGGATCTGTACTTGACTACCTGGACTATGATGCGGATCATACTAGTGGGGACATGGTAGTCCATAAGTACATCCTTCAAAGTCCCTAGTCGTGGGTGTATCGAGACGGGGCATCGATATACCAGAGTAGACTAGCGTATACCTTCTCGACCCATACAGATGGGCGATGGATGATCCCATATCCATTGGTGTTTGACATCAGAGATGATATACGGGTGCTCAGTAGAGACTGGGTACACTGGACGGACTCGCCGAGAACTCCCAGATGGTATTATACCTCACGTCAGATGGCAGTTCTCTGGTGACACTGGTACAGAGTAGTCTGTTGACCCGAGATCGTCATAGAGTCTTGTGTGGTTCCCACTGTGCTTTGATTTCCATCTTACCACGTCCAAGAGGGCATGCAAAACGGTGGTTTTTGGGTACAGTCCCGAGTCACATGGAGGCAATGAGCGATAGGAGGGGATTCGTCTCTCCCGGTATATGGGGGTTGATGTTGCGCTGTGTTCGATTGGCTATAACAGGAAATCCCTGGCCAGGGTTGCTGAGATTTACTGGTAAGTGTTACCAGTAGTTTCTCGAACAGTTATAGACCTCATATCGACACGACTTATTGAGCTATTGGGGTCTGACGTATACCACCCCTAGGCGAGATATGCGACATATCAGACGATCAGACCGGACTGTACGGTAGTGTTACTGGTCGGATTCACTGGAGTGTGAGCGGGCTTGCTCGTCGATCTTCAGATCGCTCAATACCCGGGTGGCCGTTACGTTTAGCAGACCGCTTGCGGCTTGTGGATGTTTGATATGATCATCATCCGCTGCCGGCGTATTGACGAGTCTTTAGAGTCCTACACAGAGGTTTCCTGGCTCAAGCGAAACGAAATAGGAGCGCATATGAGATATGTGCGGGACCGAGAATAATGTGGGTATGTGATACCGTATTCTATTCTCGCGATAAATATATCGAATGGTTGTATGCGATATAACCTAGTTATCGATTCAAGCGTTGATTCGATAAGCCGATATATTTGATACCAGTCGGTTATGTGCGCATGACCGGATCATTGAATCAAGTGTTGATTTAATGATTTAATGTATAATTATATATTTGATATATTACTTTGCATTAACTAGTATCGGTTCACTTTAGACGGATTTTCTCACTCGGATGTGCGCATTGTATATGCGATATACTTTTGTGCACTTGATTGTATCATGTTTGATGATACATGTCATGCTAGGGTTCAAGTGTAAAGATTAAACCTTGGTTAATGAAATGGTTAGGGTTTCTTATTTGTTATTCATTTATCTTATTTTGTTATCCATTTATTTTTGATAAATGAATAAAAGAAATGAGAAAAGAATGGTGGCTAAATTTGTTCTTTAGTTGAAGCTTCATGAAGCTTTGTTCAAGTCAACCATCCTTATCTCATCCTTAACTCTAACCATTCCCACTAACCATGATTCATTCTCTACACTTAACTCTAGTTAGAATTATGATAAGAATTCATTTTCTTTTCATTTTCTTTTAACTTATCATAATATCTTTCTTCTTCTTCTTCATGCTTCAAGTGAAGAAGCTTGAAGTCCATCAATGGTGATTGATGCATATGAGTGAGAAATCCAATTCTAATGTCTACCCACTTCCTATTTCTTCATCCTCTACCTCTTGCCAAGTAGTAGAGTGTGTTTCCTTCACAAGTTTCATGACTTGTTGAAGGTGGAGCTTGATTCATCGATGCTTCGACGTAGATCATCTTCGGCATGGACATCGACGACCTAGCTTGCCCATTCTCCGACGAAGCCGACACTAGAGCCCGGATTTGATTTGGACAGCGGAGACGACCTCGTTGCGGAGCCGTGGAGGTGGAGGACCGGATCTACAAAGGTTGTATTTCCGTTTTCTCATTAGTTAAGTGTTAACTAGTTCTTGTTCGCCTAGACTTCTAGTTATCGATCCGTAGTTTAGGGTTTGTAGGCACCATAATTTTGGAAATTGCCATGGTTGATGGCTTAGGAACTCTACACTTCTAGGTCCAAGGCGAAAGCCAAGGGAAAGAAGAAGAAGGCCCCCGCCAAACCAAGGGGCGGTGTTAGTAAAGTGGATACGAAGGGAAAAGGTAAAGCAACAAAGATAGCGGGGAAGCTTGTGGATAAGGAAGAATGCTTCTATTGTCATAAGAAAGGACACTGGAAGAATGATTGCAGGGCCTGGAAGGCCAGAACACAGGAATTGAAGCAGGTTGCAGCTTCAGCTTCAGGTGTGTATGTTATTGAAAACTGTCTTTCAATAAACTCTACTTCCTGGGTATTGGATACCGGATCAGGATCTCATATCTGTAATTCTTTGCAGGCGTTAAGAAACCGTAGGGTTTTGAAGGCATGTGACATGACCCTCAGAGTTGCGAACGGAGCTAGCATGGATGCTAAAGCCGTGGGGGACTATCACCTGGGAATGTCAGATGGACATGTTTTGGTTTTGCGTAATTGCATTTTTGTACCCAACGCAACTTGTAATATCATTTCTGTATCTTTAGTTTCTAAAGAAGGTTATGAATTTGCGTTTGTAAGTAATGTTGTAAACATTCACCTTAATCAAGTTTTGATTGGGTCAGGTACATTGAGTAATGGTATATACGTGTTAAACCAACCACAGATTTTTAATGTCCAGAATACACACAAAAGAAAGTCTCCAGAAATAAATCAGACTTTCTTATGGCATTGTAGATTGGGTCACATCAATGAGAGAAGGTTGACGAAGTTACATACAGAAGGGTATTTGAATGCGTTCGAATATCAGTCGTATGCCACTTGTCAATCCTGTCTCAAAGGAAAGATGACAAAGACTCCGTTTACTGGACATGGAGTAAGAGCGAACGAGCTCTTGGGACTCGTACACAGTGACGTGTGCGGTCCAATGTCTACACATGCCCGAAGCGGACATTCTTACTTCATTACTTTTACGGATGACTTCTCAAGGTACGGTTATGTCTTCTTGATGAAACATAAGTCCGAGGCCTTTGGAAAATTCCAGGAGTATAAGAATGAAGTAGAGAAACAGACCGGCAAAAGTATTAAGATTCTAAGATCGGATCGAGGTGGAGAATACTTAAGTGCCGAGTTCCTGGACTATTTAAAAGAGAACGGAATTCTCTCTCAGCTTACTCCTCCATACACCCCGCAACATAACGGTGTATCGGAGAGACGGAACCGCACCCTATTGGATATGGTGCGGTCCATGATGAGTAACGCTGAGTTACCGCGATCATTCTGGGGATATGCGCTAGAATCAGCAGCATACCTTTTGAACCGAGTTCCTACTAAGACCGTGCCTACTACACCATATGAGATGTGGTGTGGGAAGAGACCCTATCTTAAGCACATTAAGACATGGGGATGTCCAGCTTTTGTCAAAAAGCAGCATGCGGATAAGCTCGAGGCACGCTCGGTATAGTGCAAGTTTGTGGGGTATCCGAAGAACTCCAAAGGATATTTCTTCTACTGTGAAGAGGAACAAAAAGTTCTTGTTTCTCGTCATGCCTACTTCTTGGAAACTGAGTTTTTGGAAACCCAGATAAGTGGGAGCACAGTAGAACTGGAAGAAATTCCAGAACCACGGACTATTACTGAAAGTTTAGTGGAACCAGAGGGTTCGGAAGAACAGGACATTCCTACGCCGCTCCGCAGGAGTAGTAGGCAGACTCATTCGCCCGAGAGATACTACGGTTTTCTCATAGACGGGGATAGAGAGGATTGCATCATAAATTATGATGAGCCTACTAGCTTCCAGCAGGCCGTTCAGAGCGTTGACTCAGTGAAATGGCTGGATGCAATGCGGACCGAAATGGAGTCCATGTACACCAACAAGGTATGGACGTTGGACATTGCTCCAGACGGGGTAAAACCCGTAGGATGCAAGTGGATCTTCAAAAGGAAGATTGGTGTAGATGGACAGGTTGAGACCTATAAAGCTAGGCTGGTAGCAAAAGGTTTCCGTCAAAGACCTGGCTTGGACTACGACGAAACCTTTTCTCCAGTAGCCATGCTGAAATCCATTCGGATCCTTCTTGCCATTGCTGCCTTCCACGATTATGAGATCTGGCAAATGGACGTAAAGACAGCTTTTCTAAATGGAAATTTAGAGGAGTGTGTCTATATGGACCAGCCAGAGGGCTTCATTCAGAGTGGGAGCAGCGGAAAGGTGTGCAAGTTGCTTAAGTCCATCTATGGACTAAAGCAGGCGTCGCGGAGTTGGAACATCTGCTTTGATGAGACGGTCAAAGAATTTGGCTTTATCAAAAATCCAGATGAACCATGCATCTATAGTAGATTTGTAGCGAGAACTGTAGTATTCCTCGTTTTATACGTGGATGACATTCTCTTAATAGGAAATGACATTCCTATGCTACAATCTGTCAAGGGGTTCTTGTCACGCAGGTTCTCCATGAAAGACCTGGGTGATGCCTCATACATTCTGGTTATCCGTGTTGGAGATAGTGCCCTCAGAGTCAATTATTAGGTCACAGGTACGTGATTGTAATGATTGATGGAGGACCTATCCCGGTAGGACAGTCTTACTCGAGATGATAGTATGCTATCTGGTTTACCTTTATCATCGTGTACTGCTTTAGGTGACATGACACGTCGCTATTACACGTTGATAGAGCCCCTAGGATTCTTGCTTAACCACCAGCAGTATGAGGGCGATCATATAAGTGAGAGCTGGGGGTCTACAAGCATATCCTTAAAAGGTCCCTAGTCGTGGGAGTTTCAAGACCGGGCATCGATACTCCATTAGTAGACTAGTGTATACAGTCGAGACCCCGACCAGGGGCGGTGGCCGGTCTCACAAGCCACTGGTGTCAGTTGGATCACCTAAGATGTATACAGGTGCTCATTGGGTTATGAGTACACCGGACAGGACTCGCCGGGAACATGCTAGTTGGTCATATACCAGACGTCAGATGGCAGTTCCCTGGTGACATGTGTGCAGGTTAGTTCATCGACCTGGGGATCGTCATTTGTCTCGTGTGAGTTCCCACTGTACTTTGATTACTACCCTACCACGGCTCAAAGGAGTCGTGCAAACAGGTTTTAGTTGGGTACAGTCCCGAGCCACATGGAGGCAGTGAGCGTATCTTCAGGGGTTCGTCTCTCCCGGTATTGGGGGTGAGGTCGTACTGTGTCTAGGAGAGCCATTACACAAAGTCCTTGGCCAAGGCAAGGAGATTTACTGGTAGGTATTCCAGTAATATCTCAGGGTGTTCTGGGCTACACTCCGACACGACTTGTACCGCTTTTGGGGGTCTGACTTTTACCAACCCCCTAGGCCCGCCATGCGATGCTCATAGACGAACGGACCGGACTGCACGGATATTGTCACTGACAGGCTCAGTTGGGTGTCGGGGTGAGCTTCCTCATCGACGTCCCATTTGGTCAGTACCTGGTAGCCCGTCACGTATTGGCTTATATCTCTGACGGGCTAGTGGTTAAATCCACAGCCATTGTATTGATGAGTCTTTAGAGTCCCCCACACTTTCAGTTACTCAGCTTTCGGGCGAAAGGTTGTAGAGGCCGTATGGAGATATGGCAGGGTCCGATCAGATACGTGCGGTATTGCACGGATCAGGATCGGACAGTTTGTACTATAGGCCGTATGGTTATATGGCAGGGTTCGATCAGATACGTGCGGTATTGCACGGATCAGGATCGAACAGATATCACTAGCCGGCTTTGGTTTAAGCCGGATCCTAGTATAGTACAGTGTAGATTTTGTCTCATTGCATTTGTATTTCGGTCGAAATACAGATGCAGGTGTGTATGCACTGTATCGGGGTTTTCCCGTAATTTATTACGGGACCAGTTTTCTGGAGTTGCCAGTTTGCTTTCCGTTTCGGCCAATTTCCATTGTTCCGTTCATTGGCCGAAGATTGGTGGAGGAGGGTTTATTTGCATTGTTGCAAATAGGCATTAGTGGAGGGGGTTCTTTGCATATTTCCTTGCATCATGATGGCTTTCATGATAGCACCCTCCTTTGACTTGCTTGACTTCATACTTCATGATGGCTTGACTTTGTTAGCATCATGGTTGTTGATGATGGTTGTGGTTGTGTGTGGTTTTTGCTTGTGATCATATTCTTTCATGATGCCCTCTTGCATCATTGCTTCCACCCACCCCTTGACCTTGCTCTCTCTCTCTCTCTCCAATCACACATGAAAGGGGGGGCCGGCCATTCCTTGGAGGAAATGGGATTTGATTTTCATTTTGATGTGTGGAGAAAAATATGATACATTCCTTCTTGAGTATGCTCCATTTTTCTCACCTCTCTCCAAGCTCTCTTTTCCTTCACCAATGGCAATTCCACAAACCCCAAAAATGAGACTTGCTCACTACATATTCTACAACGAACCTTGGGCACGTCGAGTAGCCGGCTTCGTGCCCGAGTTGCCTCGGCATTGAGGTGGGAGCCCGTAAACGATGTAGGCAACGTGGTGCACTTCCGGCGACGAGGATGAGACGGACGGAGATCCCGCGAGGAGATCGGATTGGAGATGAAGACCGGAGGACTTGGATCGTCGGTATACATCTCTAACCCATCTTGTTAAGTAGCTTAGACTAGTTAATGGTTCGATCCGGGTTATAGTGCGCGGTGGTGCCGGTTTGCTAAGTCCGCAAAAATTTAAGTTATTCACCGCTTTCGCATTCCGGCGTCGGATTGACGGCCGGGGCGCCGCCGTGCACTTACAGTGGTATCAGAGCCTCCCCATTAACTTAGTCTAGCTTTGTGTAATGTGTTTTTCTGTTCCGATCGATCGAAATGTCCGAAAACCCCAATACGCCCACATCAGTTTTCTGTTGAAATTTTTCTGTCTCCAAAAATTTTTCAGGTTGCATAAAAGTACTGTGCTAGAAATTCTAAGAACACTGTTCAAATTCGACGCACTAATCTTCTTACTTGACCGCGGAAGGGCGGCCAAAACCCACGTTTGGCCGCGCTTCCGCCGCAGTCTACAGGGATCAGTGGGTTGGGTTTTTACAGTGGGCTTCTGGGCTTAAATTAGGGGTTTTGGGATATTAAAATTGGGTCCAGGTTTTCTTTAACTGCTACAGTATTCTTTGTGGGCCCACTTGTTAAAGTTTAATCAATCGGATATTTTAAACACATTTTTCACAGTATTTACATTATATCTGCGACCGTGAATGTCACTCGATCGGTAAATCCTGTCTAACTGCTATAGCCCGGTTAGACGGATTTGCGAACGTGACTTTCACGTTGATGTTCTATGTATTTGCTGTGTTGTTGCGGATCGGTCGTGGGGGATAGCCTGGATGCAATGCTAGTACTGTGCTGTTGTATTATGTACATTTGATATTGCGGGGCGAGCGTCCGACATGTGGACTGCCGTCACTGCCTGTTTGTATTATTATTTTGGGGCACGGCCTGGTTGCGGTCGATGTACCCGGTGTATGTATATTTTACTTTCTGTACTAGGATTGCCCCGCGGAGGGGTGCACGGATAGCCGGGTTCTGGAGGGCAACAAGCCCGCATCTCATGGCATTGAGACGGAAGGGGCTTCACTCTAGGATTGGCGGGCTATTCGCCGCACTCGTAGGGGGTACAGGTTGACCCAGGAGGGGTGCCCAAGTTACCGGATTCCGTGAAGTGCTGGGTGGTCCATTCACGGTGCTGAAGGGGGCTGCCTCGCTTCAGGTTTTGGCGGGTAACTTGCCGCGCCCGTAGGGGTCTAGGATTTCATTGCGCAGGCTATCCACACGACCAGGGGAACGTCGGGTTTCAGTAGTGGCTCTGTGAAACCCGGGGATCCCAGATATCTGTATTGTTTCTGTGATGCTGTTCATTCTCTGTGATGTTGCATTCTATTCACGCCTTGAGCGAATATAATATATTGGTATATATATTAGTAGATGTTGTATATGTTTTGCATCCGCGCTAGTCCAGTCCCCGCTCTGTCGTTAGTAAGCTAACCTAACGGGTAATGACGGGACCCAGTGGCGAATGCGGATGGCATATACGTACATCAGTATATTTTCGTTCTTTGTGGTGTGATCAATTGATGGGACTACATTGATTCGGATCAATGCAAGTTTAAAAACAAACCTAATCTGATGTTGTTGGAACACTTTTCAAAAAGCTGTTATTGCAAGGACGTTCACTTTTGTTTTGCATCGTGGTATTCATTTGGAATATCCTGCTCCTCAGTCGACGAGGCAAGGGCCGAGATCCCTTCACCGGGAGTGACCCCTTGGACAGAAGTTTGCGTCAGGGCAATGACTTCACTATAGCCGATTACTTTTGCTTTGCACCGTGGTATTCATTTGGAATATTCTGCACCCCATTCTACGGGGAAAGAGCCGAGATCCCTTCACCGGGAGTGACCTCTTTAGCAAAGGTTTTCGTCACTATATTTTTAAAAGCTATCCGTTCCTTCGACGATATCAAGTTCATTACGTTAAAGGTTTTCGCCAGAAACCATTCGTAGCCCTCCGTCGTTTCAGACGGGTAGCACGTAGTATTCATGCTATGTTTGTTGACCTTCGTCAAGGCATAGTGTATGGTAGCTGCTTGTTACCTTTCTGTTGCATAGATAGATGCGTTGGTTTGGGACAGTCGTATAGCCTTGTTGACCTTCGTCAAGGGCTTGTACGGGTGGATTCAAATTAACCTGGATAATGACGGGTAGAACTTGACATGTGACTTATGATTTGTTGACCTTCGCCAAGGTCATAAGAGCATGGGGCAGAAATCACATCGGGAGTTTCAAAAGAACTGAAACTTGCCAGATATGCGCATACCTTCTGGAGTGTGATAGCGTGAGCGGATTCCGTCACGTTATCATGCAATGATAGTTGGATCCCGATTCCCACTGATGAGTTAGTTTACTCCTCGGGTAACCCCGACTAATTCTTCTTTCAGGTTTGGAGGAGAATTTGAGGTACAGTGGGAGGATTCCAGATTAGATAAATTGGTGACCATTCTGATCTAGGTTAGAGTGCACGCTGAGTGTTTCTTTTCTCTCTCTCTTTGGCAGCGACCATTGACCCGACCCTAAGACTTTGACTCAGTGACTAAGTTGACCGAACCTTCTTAACACCGGCTTTTGGATTGTCAGAGTTGCATACCTCATTGCCACTCCTACTTTTACCCTTTTTCTCCAGGACACCCCGTATTACTACGAACGTCCACTTCCATTGGACAAAACCATCGTATGGTTAGATACGAACTCGAAAGAATTTATTCGAGGATGGTTTCCGGTTCTGGAGAAAACGGATAGGATTATTCAGTTGTCTTTTCCTTTTACCCTCTCTCAGGTTACGAGTACTCCTTGGTTTAGGGGTAGTACACCTATTACGCAAATTGGATTGTCTTCTTCCAAACCTTAGGCTGGTGCCGACCGGTAGGGAATGAAGAAAACCAATTAGCATAACGATGGTGTGCAGAAGGTATTAAGTTCAGACAAAGCAAGGGATTAGTAAGAGGGCAAAGTAAATTGCAACAGATATTCACGACCAAACCAAATATTTCATTACCACTCCCACATCACCTTTGTATTTCTCCAGGACACTCCGTATCACTACGAAGATCCACAGTTTATTTGGATACTCCATCGTATGGTTATATACGAACTCGAATGGAACTTGTTCCAGTTCGGGGATGGATTCTGGTTCAGGAGAAATAGGAATAAGGTTTATTCGGTTGTCTTTTATCTTCACCCTCTCTCATTGCGAGTGTTCCTAGGATGCGGACAGTACACCCATTATGCTTATTGGATAGTCTTCTTCCAAACCATAGGCTGGTGCCGAACGGTAGGGAAGGAAGAAAACCATTTGGCCTAAAAGGGTGTGCAGAAGGTAAAGACTAAAGACATATGAAGGGATTTGGAGAGGTGGCAAAGAACTATACGGTTACAGTCGTGAATCTGGAAGAGGCATTACTAGGAATACCAGAATACCCCATCGGAACATTTCAATGTTCCAGTTTCACTGTGTAATGTTAAAGGAAAACTGATTTCCCGATTAGATACTTACTCCAGGGTATGTATTTACCAGGTACGATTCTCACATCTGTATGGTTTTACAAATGATGAGTGGGAGTAAGTTGTTGGGAATTGGGTGATTATCCTCATTATATCGGGATTCGTTGTAATCGGTGATATTTGAGGAAATCACCTGGGCTGTTTGCCGGTCGGCAAATATTTGGTTTTGAATATCCACTGTTATGCACCAATTTCAAATTGATATATCTGTACGTCTATTTTCATAGAGTGAGATATACCTTTCTGAAATTATGTCTACGACATTTACCTATATCAGTGGATGGTTAGGTAAGGAGCATTAAACAGCGGTGTAATTCTTCTTAACCATAAGTACAGTTTTCAACCTACGACACACAGTGAATGAGTTATCAGACTCAAGGGACTTATACAGAGTATTGTATGTTGTCCAGTGTCCATTAGGACAGAGGGGTTGGTCCTCGTACTATATTTGGTTTACTTATGACTTCTCTAGTTTTTAGACAAGTGTTTCGTGGAAACACAGGGTCCGAATTTTGAGAAGTTATAGGTATTTGAATAGAGTAGAGAACCAGGTGTAGCAAGTATCGGGATTCTTCAAAGAGATCGAAGATGTAGATACTTGTGTATGGTATTCAGTTGATAGTAATGATAAAGAGATCTTGCTTCTCTTTCAGGTTACTCATAATTGGAAGTATTCCTAAGTTGAGTAACGCTGATCGGCCTCCTTCCATTTAGTTGACATGCGCTGGGGACAGCTGCATGATTTGAATCTAGTTCAATTAAATCAGTGCCTCTGTTTCTATATTGGATATAGAACAGTTCATATCTTAACGATGTTAAGGTACGGGGAGTTGTCCGGTTTATGATTAAAACCAGACACTGGACAACTCAAGGCACGTTTCTGTAATGGCTGTTTGTGGGTTGACCCAGGCTATGACGCGGGTTGACTTTCTACCATCTGGATGAACAATAGCAATATTGTTCTAGACTCGCCACAGTTTTATTAAAAAATGGATTTTTTCAGAAAACAGTAGTGGGAGTATGGTAGAACTGGAAGTGATTCCAGAACCACAAACGATTACTGAAGATTTGATAAGGAACCTAAAGATTCAATCTGGATTGACATTCCGTTGGCCACTCCGCAGATAAGGTGGGTAACTTCAGGCACCCGAGAGGCACTACGGTAGCCTCAAGGACGGTGACAGGGAAGTTCTAGTTTACCCACAATTACCATTGCTGTTGTTCCAGGGTGCGAGACCCGGCGGGAGGATGAGTATAGCGTCGTTCTAAACTAGTTTTAGAAGTGTACGTGTATATGACTCTGCCAGAGGGTTGTCGTAGTCAGTGGGAGCAGCGGAAGCATTGGTGGACAGGTAGCTTATGTCTATTTATAGACTAAAGCAGATGTAGCGGAGATAGATCATCTATTTCTGACGTGACAGTCATAGGTTTGACTTCATCAGAATAGGGGATGGATCTGTTGAGAAGGTAGTAGGGTGTGATGTCATGGTGTTTGGATGACATACACAGAGTAGGAAAGGAAACTCCTATACTACAACCGGTTATACTTTGGTCGTCACACAGTGGTTTCTCCACACAGGACTTGGATTCTATATCAGACATACTGGTTACTAGATCTATGGTTTTAGATCTAGATTTGGGTGGTTTCCCAATCAGGGTACTCGACAGCATTCTAAAAGTATTTAGGATGGACGACTCCTGGCACGGTAGTGTACCTGCAGGTAATGGAGTCACCCTCTCCAAAGATGTCTTACAGACTAAAGGGGAGAGGGACGGGCATGATTGGCAGATCACTTGCTCAGGCAATTGAGTCAATCGTGAGATGTCAAGTACCACACCAGATGTTGTTCTTGCACTAGATGCAATAAGTTGACATTAATCCAATCCTGGAGAAACAGTCGGAAGCAGTTTTAGAACATAAGTGGATGTTCTAGGGATATGATAACGACAGCCTCATTTAGGAGACAGTTATCATTCCAGGCTTCCAAGGTGACATGGACGACAAGAAGGTTGTCAGAGTTATAGTTTTTCCTTCTGATGAGGGGCAGTATTTTGGGCAGGTGGTCCAAGGCAATACTGAGGGAGGCATGGCGCGCAGGATACTGATTAAGTTCAGTTGACGATACAGTCTAAGAAGTTTGGATTTGGAGTTCATTTATGAGCTATGTCCCATCAGACATCCAGACACATTCTAAGACAGGTATTGCTCATTTCGGGAGATGGGTTTCTCCGCGAACTTGAGATATAGAGAGACATGGAAAGAGACAACAAGGCGGATCCACTCACTGAGGCTATTCCTCGAACGCAATAGTTTCGCAAACGAGCTTTGTGAGACTGACTAGTAGAGGAGTTGGGTGTTCGGTATCACACGGGCTGTGAGTATGCGACATCGCAATAATTAGCCTTGAGTGCAAGTGGGAGATTGTTGGAGATAGTGCCCTCAGAGTCAATTATTAGGTCACAGGTACGTGATTGTAATGATTGATGGAGGACCTATCCCGGTAGGACAGTCTTACTCGAGATGATAGTATGCTATCTGGTTTACCTTTATCATCGTGTACTGCTTTAGGTGACATGACACGTCGCTATTACACGTTGATAGAGCCCCTAGGATTCTTGCTTAACCACCAGCAGTATGAGGGCGATCATATAAGTGAGAGCTGGGGGTCTACAAGCATATCCTTAAAAGGTCCCTAGTCGTGGGAGTTTCGAGACCGGGCATCGATACTCCATTAGTAGACTAGTGTATACAGTCGAGACCCCGACGAGGGGCGGTGGCCGGTCTCACAAGCCACTGGTGTCAGTTGGATCACCTAAGATGTATACAGGTGCTCATTGGGTTATGAGTACACCGGACAGGACTCGCCGGGAACATGCTAGTTGGTCATATACCAGACGTCAGATGGCAGTTCCCTGGTGACATGTGTGCAGGTTAGTTCATCGACCTGGGGATCGTCATTTGTCTCGTGTGAGTTCCCACTGTACTTTGATTACTACCCTACCACGGCTCAAAGGAGTCGTGCAAACAGGTTTTAGTTGGGTACAGTCCCGAGCCACATGGAGGCAGTGAGCGTATCTTCAGGGGTTCGTCTCTCCCGGTATTGGGGGTGAGGTCGTACTGTGTCTAGGAGAGCCATTACACAAAGTCCTTGGCCAAGGCAAGGAGATTTACTGGTAGGTATTCCAGTAGTATCTCAGGGTGTTCTGGGCTACACTCCGACACGACTTGTACCGCTTTTGGGGGTCTGACTTTTACCAACCCCCTAGGCCCGCCATGCGATGCTCATAGACGAACGGACCGGACTGCACAGATATTGTCACTGACAGGCTCAGTTGGGTGTCGGGGTGAGCTTCCTCATCGACGTCCCATTTGGTCAGTACCTGGTAGCCCGTCACGTATTGGCTTATACCTCTGACGGGCTAGTGGTTAAATCCACAGCCATTGTATTGATGAGTCTTTAGAGTCCCCCACACTTTCAGTTACTCAGCTTTCGGGCGAAAGGTTGTAGAGGCCGTATGGAGATATGGCAGGGTCCGATCAGATACGTGCGGTATTGCACGGATCAGGATCGGACAGTTTGTACTATAGGCCGTATGGTTATATGGCAGGGTTCGATCAGATACGTGCGGTATTGCACGGATCAGGATCGAACAGATATCACTAGCCGGCTTTGGTTTAAGCCGGATCCTAGTATAGTACAGTGTAGATTTTGTCTCATTGCATTTGTATTTCGGTCGAAATACAGATGCAGGTGTGTATGCACTGTATCGGGGTTTTCCCGTAATTTATTACGGGACCAGTTTTCTGGAGTTGCCAGTTTGCTTTCCGTTTCGGCCAATTTCCATTGTTCCGTTCATTGGCCGAAGATTGGTGGAGGAGGGTTTATTTGCATTGTTGCAAATAGGCATTAGTGGAGGGGGTTCTTTGCATATTTCCTTGCATCATGATGGCTTTCATGATAGCACCCTCCTTTGACTTGCTTGACTTCATACTTCATGATGGCTTGACTTTGTTAGCATCATGGTTGTTGATGATGGTTGTGGTTGTGTGTGGTTTTTGCTTGTGATCATATTCTTTCATGATGCCCTCTTGCATCATTGCTTCCACCCACCCCTTGACCTTGCTCTCTCTCTCTCTCTCCAATCACACATGAAAGGGGGGGGCCGGCCATTCCTTGGAGGAAATGGGATTTGATTTTCATTTTGATGTGTGGAGAAAAATATGATACATTCCTTCTTGAGTATGCTCCATTTTTCTCACCTCTCTCCAAGCTCTCTTTTCCTTCACCAATGGCAATTCCACAAACCCCAAAAATGAGACTTGCTCACTACATATTCTACAACGAACCTTGGGCACGTCGAGTAGCCGGCTTCGTGCCCGAGTTGCCTCGGCATTGAGGTGGGAGCCCGTAAACGATGTAGGCAACGTGGTGCACTTCCGGCGACGAGGATGAGACGGACGGAGATCCCGCGAGGAGATCGGATTGGAGATGAAGACCGGAGGACTTGGATCGTCGGTATACATCTCTAACCCATCTTGTTAAGTAGCTTAGACTAGTTAATGGTTCGATCCGGGTTATAGTGCGCGGTGGTGCCGGTTTGCTAAGTCCGCAAAAATTTAAGTTATTCACCGCTTCCGCATTCCGGCGTCGGATTGACGGCCGGGGCGCCGCCGTGCACTTACAATCCGGATCTACCGTGATAGATCCAAGAGGATATTAGGACTTTCTCAGTCCAGGTACATCGACACCGTGCTGAAAAGATTCAGTATGGAAGATTCCAAGCGCGGTAACCTACCGGCTTGTCACGGGATCACCCTCTCTAAAGAGATGTCTCCCAAGACTGATTTGGAGAGGGATCGCATGTCTATTATACCCTACGCTTCTGCGGTAGGCTCTATAATGTATGCGATGTTGTGTACCAGACCGGATGTAGCTTATGCACTGAGTGTGGTAAGCCGGTATCAGTCAAACCCTGGGGAGAAACACTGGATAGCGGTAAAGAACATTCTCAAGTACCTGAGAAGGACTAAGGAGATGTTCTTGGTGTATGGAGGAAAAGACCTCCAGATCGAGGCCTTTGCTGACTCCAGCTTCCAGAGTGACAAGGATGATTCCAAGTCCATGTCGGGTTTTGTCTTTACCCTCAATGGAGGGGCGGTGTGTTGGAAGAGTTCCAAACAGGAAACCGTTGCAGACTCGACGATGGAAGCGGAATACATCGCTGCATCTGATGCCGCAAAAGAAGCTGTCTGGATGAGGAAGTTCTTGAAAGAACTTCAGGTGGTTCCGTCCATTGTTGATCCAATACCTCTGTATTGCGACAACAACGGGGCTATAGCTTTAGCGAAGGAACCCAGGTCCCATCAGAGATCCAGGCACATCTTGAGGCGGTATCACCTGATCAGGGAGATCGTGGATCGCCAGGAGATCGAGGTTCGGAGAGTCGCTTCAGAAGATAACACTGCAGATCCATTCACCAAGGCCCTGCCCCAGACTCAGTTCGAGCTGCTGATCGAGATGATAGGTCTTCGATACGCCAGTACATGGCCTTAGTGCAAGTGGGAGATTGTTAGTGTATATGCCCTAGAGGCCATTACTGTATCATACTGGTTTGTATATTACTTAATGGATGCTTGGGATATTCACCTTGTATATACAATCTTGCTCAAAATAGTAGTATGCTACTTGGTTTGTTTCTAATTCAATGTGTACATGTGTTTATTTTTGTATATCGCCTATACACATTAGTAGAGCCCTTAGGATCTTTGCTTGATTACCAGCGATGTGATGGCCGTCACACTAGTGGGGCTGGGTAATCTATAAGCACATCCTTATGCAGGTCCCTGGTCGCAGGACTATCGAGACAGGGCATCGATACTCCGGAGTAGACCAGCGCATGCGCTTCTCATCCCAGTGTGGGAGACGGTCTGTCCCACAGCCGTCAGTACGTCGTACTTGAGATAGTATGCGGGTGCTCGTTAGGTTACGGGTACACTGGACAGGACTCGTCGGGAACTGACTAGTTGGTATTATACCTATCGTCAGTTATCAGTTCCCAGGTGATATGAGTACAGCTTAGTCCGCTGACTTGACACTGTCACTTCGCCTTGAGTGTGTTCCCACTGTACTTTGATCACTACCCTACCACGGCTCAAAGGAGTCGTGCAAACAGGTAGTGGTTGGCTGCAGTCCCGAAGCACTTGGAGGCAGTGACGGTTAGACAGGATTCGTCTCTCCCGGTATTGGGGGTTGACATCGCGCTGTGTCTAGGAGAGCCATTACACGAGTAGTCCCTGGCCAGGGCAAACGAGATATACTGGTAGGTTTCCAATGTTATCTCAGGGTGTTTTGGGCTTCGCTCCGGTACGACTTGTACCGCTATTGGGGGACTGACGTTTACCGCCCCCTAGGCCCGCCATGCGATGTATCAGACGAACAGACTGGACTGTACGGAGAATGTCACACTCAGGCTCAGTAGGAGTTCAGATGGGTTTCGCCTCGTCGGTCTTCTTGTCGGCACTACGTGGGGACCGTTACGCACAGCTAGTGCCGCTTGCGGTCTGTGGTTAAACCCACTGCCAGCGTAGTGTCGAGTCTTTAGAGTCCCACACAGAAAGCTTTTCGCCTTTAGGCAAAAGAGTAGAGGTCGCATGGTATTGCGACAGGTCGCATGGTTTTGCGACAGGGTTCGGTCACATCCGTGCACTTGTGCGCGTACAGTGTACGGACAGTTTACACTAGCGGGCTTTGGTTTAAGCCAGATCCTAGTGTACCTTATGGGATTGGATTTATCCAGTTTGCATTCGTGTTCCTCGGAACGCGGATGCGGGTGTGTATGCACAGTTGACAGGGAGACAGAGGCAGTGGATTCTCATTAGGGTTGTTGACAGTTGACCGTTGACTATTGACCTTTTGATCAACCCTAATGAGAATATGATATGTGATTAACTATTATATTAATTAAGTATTATGGTGACATGGTTGTTGACTTTTGTTGACTTTGTTGACTTGTTGACTTTGTTGACCGGTTGACTAGGCTTGACTAGTTGACCATCATGATAACCATAGCCATCATTTCATGGCAAAGACTTTTACTTGCTTGCTCATTTGTGTAAAATGAGTGCATGAAATGATATGGTTATGGTTGCTTCAACCATCACATAAGACTTTTGTTAGTATGATGAGTTATGATTGCTTTGGATTATGAGAGGGTGAAAGACAAAAGAGAGCCTCATTCTTTCTTGCTCATTCTCTCTCTTGTTCTTGAGCTCTCCTTTTGCTCTCACCCTTTTGCTCTTGCTCCCTCTCTTTAATCTATGGTTCTCTTGTCTCATGAGTTGAGAATCAAGAACCATAGATAAAATCCCATTCTAATTCTTCTCTACTCATTCTAGTTCACTAGGTTTAGCAAACCAAGTGAACTAGTTTCTTCAAAGAACGAAGAAGGAGCTAAAGGTTGGAGCTTTCAGGTGGATCTATCTTCGGCGTACGGAGACGACGAGAAGAAGCCATTCCGGACCACCATCGGAGCTTGAAGACGAAGGAGCTCAAGACAAGCAAGGTATAACCCCCTAACCGAGTAGCTAGAAACTCATAGTTAGGTTGTTAGATAGATGTTTAACCAAGATCCGGGTTTTTAGGTCCATGTTACCACCTCCGTAAAAATCGTTTTTTACCAAATTCCGCATTCCCGAAAGTACCGGGAGAGGTAGCATGGACTTACAATATACGGTTAAAGTCATGAATTGAATTATGGAAAAGGCATTACTAGGAATACCAAAATACCCCTACGAAACATTTTCATGTTTCAATGCATTGTTAAAAGAAAACTGATTTCCCGATTAGATACTTACTCCAGACGGTATGTATTTACCAGGTATGATTCTTACATCTGTATGGTTTTATAGATGATGAGTGGGAGTAGGCTATTGGGAATAAGGTGACCATCCTCATTATATCGGAATTCGTTGTAATTGGTGATATTTGAGGAAGTCGCCTGAGTTTTTGCCAGACGGCATGTATTTGGTTTTGAATATCCGTTGTTGTGCACCAATTTCAAAATGATATATCTGTACGTTTATTTTTATAAAGTGAGATATAACTTTTTGAGATTATGTCCGTGACATTTACCTATATCAGATACGATTGGGTAAGGAGCATTGAACAACGGAGTAGTTCTTAACCATAAGTACATTTTTCAACCTACGATGCACAGGTTTTGAGTTATTCAACTCAGCGGACTTATACAGAGTATTGTATATTGTCCAGTGTCCATCAGGACAAAGGGGTAGGTCCTCATACTATGTTCTGTTTACTTATGACTTCTCTGGTTTTTAGACAAGTATTTCGTAGAAATACAATGTCTAAGTTTTGAGAAGTTGTGGGTATAAGAATAAAGTAGAGAACCAGGTATCGCAAGTATCGGGATTCTTCAAAGAGATCGAAGATGTAGATTCTTATGATTGGTATTCAGTTGATAGTAATGGTTTGGAGAAACTAGTTTCTCTTTCAGGTTACTCAGATATGGATGTATTCCTAAGTTGAGTAATGCTGATTAGTCTCTCACCATTAAGTTGATATGCACTGGAGACAGCTGCATGATTTGAATCTGGTTCCAATTAAATAAGTGCCGATGTTTCTATATTGGATATAGAATGGATCATATCTTAACGATGTTAAGGTACGGGGAGTTGTCCAGCTTATGCTTAAAACCAGACACTGGATAACTCAAGGCACGTTTCTGTAATGGCAGTTTGTGGGTTGACCCTGGCTTTGACGAGGGTTGATTTTCTACCATCTGGAAGATCAATAGTGATATTGTTCTTGACTCGCCACATTTTTAGTAAAATGGATTTTTTTCAGAAAACAGTAGTGGGAGTATGGTAGAACTGGAAGTGATTCCAGAACCGCAAACGATTACGGAAAATTTAATAGGACCTATATATTCAATCAGGTTTGACATTCCATTAGCCACTCCGCAGACATGGTTGGGTAACCTCAGACACCCGAGAGGTACTCCGGTATCCTCAAGGACGGTGACAGGGAGGTTCTTGTTAACCCAGACTTGACACTACTGTTGTTCCAGGCTATGAGACCCGGCAGGAGGTTAAGTATAGCGTCATTCTAAACTAGCTTTAGAAGTGTACGTATATATTATTCTGCCTGAGGGTTGCCGTAGTCAGTAGGAGCAGCGGAAGCATAGTGGGCAAGTAGCTTATGTCTATTTATAGACTTGAGCAGATAAAGCGGAGATAGATCATCCAATTTTGATGTGACAGTCATGGCGTTGACTTCATCAGAATAAGGGATGGATCTGTTGAGAAGGTAGTAGGGTGTGATGTCCTGGTATTTGGATGACATACACAGAATAGGAAGTAAAATTCCTATACTACGATCGGTTATACTGTGGTTGTCACACAGTTGTTTCTCCGCAGAGGATATGGATATAATTTCAGACATTCTGGTTACTAGATCTATGGTTTTAGATCTAGAATTGGGTAGTTTCCCAATTTGGGTACTTTGACAGTATTCTAATGGTATTTTAGAATAGATGACTCCTGGCATGGTGGTGTACCTGCAGATGATGGAATCACCCTCTCTAAAGGTGTCTTACTGACTAAAGGGGAGAGGGATGTGCATGATTGGCAGATCACTTACTTAGGCAATTGAGTCAATCGTGAGATATCAAGTACCACACTAGATGTTGTTTATGCACTAGATGAGATAAGTATATATTAATCCAATCCTGGAGAAGCATTAGGAAGCAATTTTAGAACATGAATGGATGTTCTATGGATTTGATAATGGCAACCTCCTTAAGGAGACGGTTATCATTCCACGCTTCCAAGGTGACCTGGATGACAGAGTGATTTTCGAGTTATAGTTTTCCCTCTGACGAGGGACAGTATTATGGACAGGTGGTTCAAGAGGATACTGTGGGAGGCATGGTGCTGAATACTGATTAGGTTCAGTGATCACTACAGTCTGAGAAGTTTGGAATTGGAGTTCATTTATGAACTAGGTCCCATCAAATATCCAGACATATTCTAAGACAGGTATTACTCGATTCGGGAGATGCCTTTCTCCGCGAACTTGAGATTAAGAGAGACATAGAGAGAAACAATAGGGCGGATCCACTCACTAAGGCTATTTCTCGAACACAAGAGTTATACAAACTAGCTTTGTGAAACTGATTAGTAGAGAAGTTGGGTGTTCGGTATCACAGCCTTAAGTGCAAGTGGGAGCTTGTTGGATATAGTGCCCTCTAAGTCAATTATTGGATCGCAGGTACGTGATTGCAATGATTGAGGGAAGACCTATACTGATATAAGTGTCTTACTCGAGATGATAGTATGCTATCTGGTTTGTCTTTATCATCGTATACATGCTTTAGTTCACTATTGCATGTTGATAGAGCCCATAGGATTCTTGCTTGACTACCAGCAGTATGATGGCGATCATATACGTGGGAGCTGGGGTCTATAAGCACATCCTTAAAGTGTCCCTAGTCGTGGGAGTTTCGAGACAGGGCATCAATACTCCAGAGTAGACTAGTGTATACAGTCGAGACCCCGACGAGGGGCGGTGGCCGGTCTCACAAGCCACTGGTGTCAGTTGGATCACCTAAGATGTATACAGGTGCTCATTAGATTATGAGTACACCGGACAGGACTCGCCGGGAACATGCTAGTTGGTATTATATATATCGTCAGATAGCAGTTCCCTGGTGACATGTGTATAGGTTAGTTTGTCGACCTGAGATCGTCATTTGTCTCGTGTGAGTTCCCACTGTGCTTTGATTTCTACCCTACCACGCTCAAAGGAGACGTGCAAACAGGTATTTTTTGGGTACAGTCCCGAGCCACATGGAGGCAGTGAGCGGATCGTCGGGGATTCGTCTCTCCCGGTATTGGGGGTTGATGTCGCACAGTGCACGGGTGGCCATCACTAGAAATCCTCGGCCGAGGTAGTGGAGAATTATTGATTTGGATCAGTAGTTTCTCAAGTGGTGGTGGGCTTCATACCGACACGAATTATCACGTTATTAAGGGTCTGACTTTATCCACCCCCTAGACTCAATATGCGATACTCTTAGACGAACGGACCGGACTGTATGGATATTGTCACTGTCAGGCTCAGTAGGGTTTCTGGATGAGTTCGCTTGTCAGCTTCCCTTCCAATCAATACATAGGCAACCGTTACGTACAGCTTGTACCTCTGACGTGCTAGTGGTTATACCCAGTGCCAGTGTGTTGATGAGTCATTAGAGTCCCCCACAGACCGTTTCCCAAGTTCGGGCGAAACATTGTAGAGGTCGTATGGTTTTATGGCAGGGTTCGGAAAATGCACGTGCGTTTACGCACGTGTCATATTTCGGACAGATAATACTGGTAGGCTTTGGTTTAAGCCGATATAATATCTTTGTCTCAGTTGCATTTTTATTCGGTCGTAATACAAATGCAGGTATGTTTATACTGTTACAGGGTTATCCTGAAATTCGTTTCAGGGTCGCTTTTGGAAGTTGCCAATTTCCTGTTTTCTATCGGCCGTATTTAACATTCAGTTAAATATGGATTTATCTTTTCTTCATGAGGGTGAGTCATGAGTGTGGAATGTTCTAGAATGGTGACTAGGTTAGTGACTCATTAGGTTGCATTAATTGTTTTGCAAGGTGTTAAGTCAGTCACCATTTGCATTAATGGGATTTTGTTTGTGCTAAGATATTTCTTCATGATACATTATTACTTAAGGTTACCTTCCTTGTTCCTACACTCACCCCTACCTCTACATAATGTGGCCAGCCCCTCTTGCTTGAGATATATGGTTGTTGATTTGAAAAAGATAATAGTTTTGGTGCATAGAAATTAGATGTGATCAGTCTCTCATTTCACCCAATCCAAAAGGCAACTTCATTAACCGTTCGTCCATAGCCTTGGACGTAACGAGACAAAGTGTTCTACTCATTCTCTACATCAATCTTGGTCATCTCTTTTAGCAAACTTGATGATCGAGTTGCCTCGGTTCAGAGGCGGGAGCCCGATTAAAGATCCATCGACGTGGTGCCACCTGGACGAGAAGACTGGAGATTCAGGAGATCGGAGCAGCCGCAACAAAACGTGGGATGATGGTTGAAGACCGAAGGACTCGGATCATTCGGTATAACATTTCTACCCACTTTGTATTTTGTTAGTTTATCTTTAATGGCAGATCCGGGTTATAGTACGCGATAGCGCCAGTCGTAAAAGTTTTTGTTCCGCATTTGGCATCTGTTAGACGGCCGGGGCGCTACCGTGGACTTACACTATCTCAAGTACGACGTACTGATGGCTGTGGGACAGACCATCTCCCCTGCTGGGATGAGAAGCGCATACGCTGGTCTACTCCGGAGTATCGATGCCCCGTCTCGATAATCCTACGACTAGGGACCTGTATAAGGATATGCTTGTAGATTACCCAGCCCCCACTAGTGTGACTTCCATCACAATGCTGGTAATCAAGCAAATATCCTAAGGGCTCTACTAATGTGTAAAGGCGATATGCTAAAAGAAACACATGCACACATTAAAGTAGAAACAAACCAAGTAGCATACTACTATCTTGAGCAAGATTGTCTATACAACTGTGAATATCCCAAGCTTCCATTAAGTAATATACAAACTAGTATGATACAGTAATGGCCTCTAGGGCATATACACTAACAATCTCCCACTTGCACTAAGGCCATGTACTGGCGTATCGAAGACCTATTATCTCGATCAGCCGCTCGAACTGAGTCTGGGGTAAAGCCTTCGTGAATGGATCTGCAGTGTTATCTTCTGTAGAAACCCTCCGAACCTCAATCTCCCGGCGATACATGATCTCCCTGATCAGGTGATACCGCCTCAAGATGTGTCTGGACTTCTGATGGGACCTGGGTTCCTTCGCTAAAGCTATAGCCCCGTTGTTGTCGCAATACAGAGGTATTGGATCAACACTGGACGGAATAACCTAAAGTTCTGTCAAGAACTTCCTCATCCAGACGGCTTCTTTTGCGGCATCAGATGCAGCGATATATTCCGCTTCCATCGTCGAGTCAGCAACGGTTTCCTGTTTGGAACTCTTCCAACACACTGCCCCTCCATTGAGGGTAAAGACATGACCTGACATGGATTTGGAGTCATCCTTGTCACTCTGGAAGCTGGAGTCAGCAAAGGCCTCGATCTGGAGGTCTTTTTCTCCACACAACCAGAACATCTCCTTAGTCCTTCTCAGGTACTTGAGAATGTTCTTTACCGCTATCCAGTGCTTCTCCCCAGGGTTTGACTGATACCGGCTTACCACACTCAGTGCATAAGCTACATCTGATCTGGTACACAACATCGCATACATTATAGAGCCTACCGCAGAGGCGTAGGGTATAATAGACATGCGATCCCTTTCCAAATCAGTCTTGGGAGACATCTCTTTGGAGAGGGTGATCCCGTGACAAGCCGGTAAAGTACCGCGCTTGGAATCTTCCATACCGAATCTTTTCAGTATGGTGTCGATGTACCTAGACTGTGAAAGTCCTAATATCCTCTTGGACCTATCACGATAGATCCGGATCCCCAGAATGTAAGAGGCATCACCCAGGTCTTTCATGGAGAACCTGTGTGACAAGAACCCTTTGACAGATTGTAGCATAGGAATGTCATTTCCTATCAAGAGAATGTCATCCACGTATAAAACGAGGAATACGATAGTTCGTGCTACAATTTTACTATAGATGCATGGTTCATATGGATTTTTGATAAAGCCAAATTCTTTGACCATCTCAACAAAACAGATGTTCCAACTCCGCGATGCCTGCTTTAGTCCATAAATGGACTTAAGCAACTTGCACACCTTCCCGCTGCTCCCACTTTGAATGAAACCCTCTAGCTGGTCCATATAGACACACTCCTCTAAATTTCCATTTAGAAAAGCGGTCTTTACGTCCATCTGCCAAATCTCATAATCGTGGAAGGCAGCAATGGAAAGAAGGATCCGAATGGATTTGAGCATAGCCACTGGAGAAAAGGTTTCGTCATATTCCAAACCAGGTCTTTGACGGAAACCCTTTGCAACAAGTCTATCCTTATAAGTCTCAACCTGTCCATCTACACCAATCTTCCTTTTGAAGATCCATTTGCAGCCTACGGGTTTTACCCCTTCTGGAGCAACGTCCAAAGTCCATACTTTGTTGGTGTACATGGACTCCATTTCGGTCCACATTGCATCCAGCCATTTTACCGAGTCAGCGCTCTGAATGGCCTGCTGGAAGCTAGTCGGCTC
This sequence comes from Agapanthus africanus, assembly GCA_030015575.1. NCBI lineage: Eukaryota > Viridiplantae > Streptophyta > Magnoliopsida > Asparagales > Amaryllidaceae > Agapanthus > Agapanthus africanus. Next base: position 197,496,471 of record CM057348.1, on the reverse strand, counting down.
ATCATTATCAATGATGCAATCCTCTCTATCCCCGTCTATGAGAAAACCGTAGTATCTCTCGGGCGGATGAGACTGCCTACTACTTCTGTGGAGCGGCGCAGGAATGTCGTGTTCTTTCGAACCCTCTGGTTCTATTAAGCTTTCAGTAATAGCTTGTGGTTCTGGAATTTCTTCCAGTTCTATTGCGCTCCCACTTATCTGATTTTCCAAAAATTTAGTTTCCAAGAAGCAGGCATGACGAGAAACAAAGACCTTTTGTTCCTCTGCGCAATAGAAGAAATATCCCTTGGAGTTCTTTGGATATCCCACAAACTTACATCGTACTAAGTGTGCCTCGAGTTTGTCCGCATGCTGCTTTTTTGACAAAAGCTGGACATCCCCATGTCTTAATATGCTTAAGATAGGGTTTCTTCCCACTCCATATCTAATATGGTGTGGTAGGCACTGTCTTAGTTGGAACTCGGTTCAAAAGATATGCAGCTGATTCTAGTGTATATCCCCAGAATGATCGCGGCAACTCAGCATTACTCATCATGGAACGTACCATATCCAATAGGGTTCGGTTCCTTCTCTCCGATACACTATTGTATTGTGGGGTGTATGGAGGAGTAAGTTGAGAGAGAATTCCTTTCTCTTTTAAGTAACCTATGAACTCGGCACTCAAGTATTCACCACCTCGATCAGATCTCAGTGTCTTGATACTTTTACCTGTTTGTTTTTCTACTTCATTCTTGTATTCCTGGAATTTTTCAAAGGCTTCTGATTTATGCTTCATTAAGAAGACATACCCGTACCTTGAAAAATCATCCGTAAAAGTAATGAAATAAGAATAACCACTTCGCGCATATGTAGACATTGGACCGCATACATCGCTGTGTACGAGTCCCAAGAGCTCGCTCGCTCTTACTCCGTGTCCAGTGAACGGAGTCTTTGTCATCTTTCCTTTGAGACATGATTGACAAGTTGCATATGATTGATATTCGAACGGATCCAAATATCCTTCTTTATGCAACTTAGTTAATCTTGTCTCATTTATGTGACCCAGTCTACAATGCCATAAGAAAGCATGATTTATTTCTAGAGACTTTCTTTTGTGTGTATTCTGGACATTGAAAATCTGTGGTTGGTTCAATACGTATATACCGTTGTTTAATGTACCCGACCCAATCAGAACATGATTAAGGTGAATGTATACAACATTGCTTACAAATGCAAAATCATAACCTTCTTTAGACATTAAAGATACATATATGATATTACAAGTCGAACTGGGTACAAAATAACAATCACGCAAAACCAAAACATGTCCATCTGACAATCCCAGGTGATAGTCCCTCACGGCCTCAGCATCCATGCTAGCTCCGTTTGCAACTCTGAGGGTCATATCACCTGCCTTCAAAACCCTACGCTTTCTCAGTGCCTGCAAAGAATTACAGATATGAGATCCTGATCCGGTATTCAATACCCAGGAAGTAGAGTTTATTGATAGACAGTTTTCAATAACATACACACCTGAAGCCGAAGCCACAACTTGCTTCGGGTCCTGGTTTCTGGCCTTCCAAGCCCTGCAATATTTCTTCCAGTGTCCACTCTTGTGACAGTAAAAGCATTCTTCCTTTCCCACAAGCTTTCCCGCTACCTTTGCTACTTTTGCCTTTCCCTTGGCTTCCACTTTACTAACACCGCTCCTTGGTTTGGTGGAGGCCTTCTTCTTCCTCCCTTTGGCTCTCGCCTTAGACCTGGAAGAGGAAGCTCCTCCAACAAACAAAGTGGATGTTTCCCTACCTTTCTGTAGGGTGTCCTCTGCACTCCTCAACATGTTTAGGAGTTCCGAAAGTTCAACTTCCTTTCCTTGCATGTTGAAGTTCAGGATAAACTGGGTGTAAGTGGAAGGAAGGGACTGGAGAATCAAGTCAGTGTAGAGCTATTTCTCTAACGTGGTCCCAAGGTCCGCGGGCTCTTCAATGTAGCCAATCATCTTAAGCACGTATTCCGCTACGGATGATCCGATGGCCAATCTCGCCGAAAACAACTTTTTCGAGACTTTGTATCTGGCGATACGGGATTGCTCTCCATACAGATCCTTAGTATGAAGAAATATGGATTCGAGGTCCATATTCCCGTGCCTCCTCTGATGTTCGTTGTCCATAGAGGCAAGCATGAGGCACTTGTCCTTCGCGCTATCAATCTCCCAGGTCTTACGGATTTCCCTATCCGCGACGCTGGATTGAGGACCTGGGACAGGGGGAGCTTTGGTGGTAAGGAGATACCCCAACTTGTCATAAGTGATTTCCATTTTGACATTCCTGAGCCAATCTTTGTAGTTTGGCCATGTCTGTATATTTTTATCTAGTAGTAACTTAAGCCCGGTCATGATGCTTGGTTGCTGCAATTAGGAGAGAGAGAAGAAACACTTTAGCATGATGCTCTTGCAAGTTTAGAGTGGTTTTTAGTTTGTCTAAACAGGATGGCTCCCACTGTTTCTCAAATCCTTCCTCAAACCAAAAAATAAGAATTAGTCAGGATCAATCTCACCGTACAATACTTGCTTAACCGTTCAGCCAGGCCAGTGTTAGTACTTCGACGGAGGTTTTCCAACGCTTTCGCTAAGTTCCTTAATTAAGTAACCTCTTTTCCCTGTGGGCGTAGCCCCACTAACACCTTTCTAGACACCTACTTGGTTTATAGCATTGATCGTTAAGTGAGAAAGTTTCCAAGGAGTAGTATATACTCACAGTAAGATCGGGATCCCAATATCATCGTGTGATAAAACTGAAGGAATCCTACCAGAATCATCACACTCCAAATGGTATGCAGCACTAGCAAGTTTCAGTTTCTTTAGAAACTCCCGATGTGGATTTTTGCCCCATGCTCTTATGACCTTGACTTTGGCCAACAAATCATAAGTCACATGTCAAGTTCTACCCGTCATTTCCCAGGTTAATTTGAACCCACCCGTACCTACCCTTGACTTTAGCCAATAAGGCAATATGACTGTCCCAAACCAACGCATCTATCTATGCTACACATGAATATCCAATAGCTACCAATCACTATGCCTTGACTTTGGCCAACAAACACAGCTTGAATACTATTGACTATCCATATTAAATGACGGAGGGCTACGAATGGTTTTGGCGAAACCGTGAACGTAGTGAACTTGATATAATCGAAGGAACGTGATAGCTTTTAAAAGGAGTGGTTCAAGCTCCGCGTTTAAAAGTTGGTTTTTGAAAAGAAACCGAGTGGTTTTGAAATTGTTCCAACGACTTTACTTAGGTTTATTTTCTTGCATTAATTTAATGCGTCTCATCAATTAATCCTACCATTGCAGAAAACAACGAAAATATGACGTACGCTTATGCCATCCGCATTCGCCACGGGGCACCGTCATCACCCGTTAGGTTACTTAACTAACGACAGAGCGGGGGTTGGGCTAGCGCGGATGCAAAACATAAGCAACGCCTACTAGATATCATATATAGATATAAACATTCGTCAGTTGCAATGATAGCCATTCCAGATCACAGATGAAAACATTGGATATTCTAGGAATCCGCGTTTCGTTCGAGCCTGTAATGAAAAACGGATTATACGGTCTCGATGAATAGCCAAACCCCACCCTAGACCCCTACGGGTGCGGCAAACTACCCGCCAAGTACCCGAAGTTAAGCAACCTCCCTCAACAACGTGAGTAGGCCACTCGGCACTTCGAGGTACCCGGTAGTTTGTGCACCCCACCTTGGGTCTATCCTAGGAGCAAAAACAGTAAAAGAAATAATATGCAATGGCGGCTACAACCTCATCCCGGATGTGCGGCCATAAAATAATATTACATCAATTTACATATTACATCAAATGAAAGATAAAGAAAATCTCATCTCACAAAACCCCGGCTATTCATCTGCGACAATCCAACGAGTTCATATACACAATCCATCAACATTACAGATCACAGATATGCACAACCCCCACTAATCGACGTATAGCGATTAGTTGACGTTCAGTGCATATATCACATCACAGATATAACCTATTAACTAAAGTCTATAGAACTTCGATTAAAATACGGATTTCCAACTACCCCAAACACAACTTTGTTCTCTGGAAATTTTGGGCAGAAACAACATATCCTAAAAATCCCAAAACAGAACACAGATGAAACTGCAGCGAAAACGAGTCGCGGCCGAGTCAACTCGGCCGCGGAGCCGCGGCAAGAAACATGTTCTCGCCGCGATTCCACGGAGCATTGACCGATTCAATGGCTCGTTTTTGCTGACAATTCTAACAAAACCCTGAGCCGATTTTTAATGTATGTGGAATTATTTTTAAAGCAGGTTTCAAAATCAGCAGAAAGTTAGGTTTTTCGGACGTGTTTTGCGATTTTTCTCGGATCGAAATTCTAAATACTTTGCTAACTTGCTAGTTTGTATTTAGCTAGGCTCTGATACCACTGTAAGTCCACGTTGCCCACCCCGGTGCTTACGGGAAGGCGGAAACGGTAAAAAACGATTTTTATAAACTCAAGGCAACATGGACTAAAAGGAGGATCTTTGCTAAACAAAAACTAACAACCATGCTAAAAGATTTATCTACTCAGTTAAAAGGTTATACCTAAGTCTTGAACTCCTTCTCTTCTTGCTCCTTGGAGTGAGTTGAACGGGTCCTCCTCGTCGCCTTCTCTTGCCGAAGAAAGATCCACCCGAGGGCTTCTACCTTTGGCTCCTACCTCAACCTAGAGGTAACTAAAGTGCTTGGCTTGCTAAACCTAGAACCCTAGAATGAGTAGAGAGGAGTTTTGGTTTTTTATCTCAAAAGAAAATGGTTCTCAACACATGAGAGGGGAGAGCTTTGAGAGAGAGGAAGAGGATGAGCTTTGGATGAGAGAGAATGAGCAAGAGAGAATGAGGATAATTATCAACCATTCTCACATATATGTCAATTATGATAATTAAATAATTAATCAAAGATAATAATGATGGTTAACTTGAAATGACCATTATCATTTCACATTAATGAATTTTGCAAGAATCAAAGAGCATCTTTCATGTGAAATGATGATGGTCAATATGTCAACATAGGTCAACAAGTCAACCATAGTCAAATGGTCAACAACTCTAACCATAACACAATTATAATTAATTGATATCAATAATCATATTTCACATATTCATTAGGGTTTGGAAAAAGAAAACGGTCATCAACCTTAATGAAAGTCCTCTGCCTCTGCCTCTGCCTCTGCCTCGGTCAACTGTGCATACACACCCGTATCCATGTTCCGAGGAACACGAATACAATGAGATAAAACCAATCCCAAAACATATACTAGGATCTGGCTTAAACCAAAGCCCGCTAGTATTAACTGTCCGGACACCAAACGTGCACAAGTGCGCGGATGTGAACGAACCCCATCGTAAAACCATGCGACCTCTACTCTGTTTTGCCCAAAGGCGAATAACCCTCTGTGTGGGACTCTAAAGACTCGACACTACGCTGGCAGTGGGTTTAACCACGGGCCGCAAGCGGCACTAGCTGTACGTAATGGTCCCCAGGTAGATGCCGATAAGAAGACTGACGAGGTGAACCCATCTGAACTCCTACTGAGCCTGAATATGACAATCTCCGTACAGTCTGGTCTGTTCGTCTAAGAGTATCGCATGGCGGGCCTAGAAGGGCGGTAAACGTCAGTCCCCTAATAGCGGTACAAGTCGTGTAGGAGTGTAGCCCAGAACACCTTAAGATAACACTAGAAACGCTACCAGTATATCTCGCTAGCCCTGGCCAGGGACTTTGTGTAATGGCTCTCCTAGACACAGCGCGATATCAACCCCCAATACCGGGAGAGACGAATCCTGTCTAACCGTCACTGCCTCTAAGTGCTTCGGGACTGCACCCAACTGCTACCTGTTTGCACGACTCATTTGAGCCGTGGTAGGGTAGCAATCTAAAAACAGTGGGAACACACTCGAGGCGAACTGACAGTGTCAAGTCAACGGACTAAGTTGTACTCATGTCACCTGGGAACTGATAACTGACGATAGGTATAATACCAACCAACAGTTCCCGATGAGTCATGTCCAGTGTACTCGTAACCTAACGAGCACCCGCATACTATCTCAAGTACGACGTACTAATGGCTGTGGGACAGACCATCTCCCCTGCTGGGATGAGAAGCGCATACGCTAGTCTACTCCGGAGTATCGATACCCGTCTCGATAATCCTACGACTAGGGACATGTATAAGGATGTGCTTGTAGATTACCCAGCCCCCACTAGTGTGACTGCCATTACAACGCTGGTAATCAAGCAAAGATCCTAAGGGCTCTACTATTGTGTAAAGGCGATATGCTAAAAGAAACACATGCACACATTAAAGTAGAAACAAACCAAGTAGCATACTACTATCTTGAGCAAGATTCTCTATACAACTGTGAATATCCCAAGCTTCCATTAAGTAATATACAAACTAGTATGATACAGTAATGGCCTCTAGGGCATATACACTAACAAATCCAACATGCACTAGTCAAATACTATAATATGTATATAGTACGCATCCTTGAAAAAAATCTTCAAAAACAGAATGACACACATGCAAAATCCTTTCTAAATTGCCGCGTGATGCGCAAAATACGGCATAAGTGATGGACGCTCAATTTAAAATAATAATATATGTACATATATGTTTTCCTAAATACACGTTCCGTCGTTTTCAAAATATCCTAAAAGGTTTTCCTTTATAAACGTTCGTGTCGCTCACGGGCACGTAGGAAATAGCGAGACTATATAGCTCCTTTTGAAAACCTCTTGGTAATCTTTCAATGCATGCAAAATACTCAGATACTGTTCTCAGATCAGTCATGTTTGGCCACTATATAATGTGGTGCCCAAAACGAAAACAAAGTGTTCAAAAGCAAGATCAGCCTCAAAAGGCGTATCCAATAATCGCGTGCGTCTGGTACGCACTGAAATCAAATCCAAATACAGGTGCCACAATATGCACAAAAGCAAACTAAGTGCAACAGATGTGCACGAAAGCATCTGTCCAGTGCAACGGGTGTGCACGACAACAATAACTGGTGCATCTATTGTGCACGAAAATCTCAAATCCGGTGCATCAAATGCCCGAAATACAAGAACGGTGCAGCCAATGCATGAAAATCACATAAATAACTCAAAAGCGTATAAGAACGACACCGAGTATACCAAGGTGTATAAATCAAAAACGTGTGCAACTATGAGCACAAATCCGTATCAATGTACTACAAGCACATGTGAGCTATACCGAGTGCAAAAATCACATCATCCGTATGAAATCCACGAAATCATAAACACATGCTACGAAGGTACGAAATCGACATCAAATGCAATAGGTATGCACAAATCGCAAATCGACACAACGGTGTATAAAATATATATCCAGTGCAATAACTATGCCCAAAAATGTAAATACCCAGCAGGTGCAACCATGGTGCACGAAAACGACATCATGAAACTCAATCATCAAAACTCAAATCCAAGCGATATAAGCGTGATACTCGGATCACAAATGCAAATCGCAACAATGACATCGAGGTACACCTCCTACAATGTCGAAGAATAAATCGGTGCGCCTAAAACCGGCAGAACAAGAATATCCGCTTGCCTCCTACTCACGGTCTGGCGTCTTCTGTCTCTGGGTCTTCATTCCTCTGTTGATTTACCAATCTCGCAATTCATCGACTCATCAGCTCAGTCAGGTGTGCTAACGGGGACGATTCCGTTCTGGCACTTCTCTGGTCATCTCTCGGTCAATCATCACGACCACTCATAAGGCAGCACATCACTGGTGTCAGCCTATGGCCCTCTGAATACTCGCGACACAACTGATCCTGGGTGCAAATCTCATTGCAGTAGTGTCCTGGAAGGAATTCTGCTCAAGGTCTCTTCCGACCTCGCCTATGCCGAACTGTACGGAGGCTGGTACCCTTACATAATCCTTCCTCATTCTCTGTACATCTGCGTCCTCACCACAACATTTCCTCGGGAATTGGCCACATCCCCATGCCTCTGTATGTATATCAGATCCTCCGACATCAACGGGGAGTAACAAAAGCTCTCCAGCATCTCGCAAGAAACTCTTGTTCCGCTCGCATTTATCATCGTCCATCATGACGTCACGTTATGCTATCTGCGCGCTGCAACTGTCCTCGGCCACGGTCAATCCGGAGTCTCTCATACGGACTTGAAGTTACTAACTAGGTATCTTCATCACTCTGTAAAAGATATCTGGCCGAACACGTCCTCAGGAACTCGTCCCAACCATCGGAGGAATACTCAATACTCGTCCGTCCTTGATCAACTCACAACGCATCTGGGTGAGGTCTTCTATCCAAAGCTGGTCAGCTTACTGGTCTCGTATCACATGATATCCGGACGACGTCAAACTTTTCGATCGAGTCATCAAGGTCCCAAAATTTCCCGAAAGCTCAACACCTGAGCACAGTCTAAAAATATCTGGTACATACCACAGCACCTCTGGACCAGCCATAGAAAGGCAAACCCAAGCCTCACTGATGGCACCGCTAAACTGCCACAAACCCTAAGGTTCAAAAGCGGTTCCATGGTCATCATGTCGAGTTAGGGTTCCATTCTTCTAGAGGGTCCACAGAATTACCTGCATGTTCCTCCGAACACTTTAAACTTGGAAAAATGGGTTTCTGACACTCGTTCGAACTTGTTAACCTCGCTTAGGCAACAATGTGAATCCCTTTCATCCACACACTAAACAATGCCTCAATCCTCCAGGGAAAACGATACATCAACGGTCATCTCTGGATCGGTCTGCTCTAGATCTGAGTAAGACTCTCTACACTGAAAATCTTCAACTCAACTGGGCCTGCGTCGGCGCATCAATCTGACGTATCACCTTCGTCTCTCAAATCGGGTCATCTGTCGCATTTCTGCCTGGATGCTCCGGCGATCTCAGCTCGTAAGCTCTGGAAGCGACATCCCATCAATCTCAGCAACAGCTGAGTCATCTGTCTGCACGGTAGGCGACATCACAATCTCTGAGGTAGGCTGTACATCGATAGTCCTCTCACAACAGGAAGCCTCTAACAGTGGCCCGATCATCCAGTGTAAAACCAAATACTCGCCTCTTCCGAGAGGTCACAACATAAGCACTACATCGAGATGTTTCCATGTCACCAGAAAACACAATGATCAGCCCTCGTACCAGACGAGCTTGCCCTGACCGCATCACTAGCAGCAGCCCAAACTGCGCTCAAACTATGGTGACAGGAACCTCAATCGAGTATCTAAGAGAGCAGATCAACGGCAAGAAAGGAAACGACGGATCCAGAATGGATACATGATCATAAGAAGGAACAACATCAATGAGAGTATGATCATGGAAACAAATAGAATCGAGGATCTCAAATGGATGTATAATCAAGGGTACGAAGAGAATCATAGATCTCAAAAATATGTACATCCTAAGGTTTCTTAAGTGGAGTATCGTATCGTAAATATGCCGCGGAACATACGTACGGTACGTCACTCTACTCAAGCTACCTACTCCATCAATCAGGGTCAGCCTATAAAATGAAAGTTCGGGTCTAATACCCCTCCCCCCCGTTCAAGTCTAAGTTCCGTAAGGACAAGCCTAGGTTCCGAAATACAAACCCGCCCTAGACTCCGCATAGTCAAACATTGACTCGAACCAAGGTTAAACCTAGTGCTCTGATACCAACTTTGTCACGACCCGAAATAATCGCTTGTGACCAGCACTTAAATCACGCAACGTCTAAAAGCGTAACGTAATTCAAGTAAGCTGAAACCTAGAAATCTAAACCTTTTTAAGAAAATAAAGGAGATGAAGTTTTGAAATAAGGTATAATGAGATCATGTTTTCTTAAAATGCAGGGAAAAGGGACATGAAAATACAAGTGGAATTTACTAGTTTGAAAACATGTTTTGTCCTTTAAAAATTTGGGCAGCACCTCCTTTGTATATTTTGATCCAAAACCACATATGCAAGATAAAGATAAAGGCATCCCCAAGCGGGAGCTAGCTCTTCGCCAAACGGCGGATCACAACCATGCAAGACAATATATATAAGTATACGACGCCCAACGGCGAAGATCACCACAAAGATAAAGAAAAGCAAGACATAAAAACCACAAGTAGCGGAAAACCACTCGCTCTAAGTCTCGCAACCACAGTCCCACTAAGTCTCATTACCTATACAATTTTACTAATTTTGATTGATGGAGTTATCTAGATACAATATGGAATATAGATACAAGAGTAGGTACGATACAAATGTCCCACCTACTAATGCAAAACACCTGAATGCAACTGTGTGTCGGCGAAGCCGTTACTGATCCATGCGGTCTACCTGCAAGAACTGTGGCACAACGGGGGTGAGTTGCCAACTCGTGAATAGAAATATATCAACAAGTAGAAATCGAATAAACAACGACTCCTAGGTCAACTATATCATGAAGATAATACTATGATATCTAGGATGACCGGGTCGTATATGTGCCACCAATAACTCAAGTCTATAAGTATGCTAATATCATCCAATCCGATAATCAATGTCTGTATGTATGTAGATCTCGTCCAACCATATGATCAATGTATGTAAGCATGTGGATCTCGTCCACGTGTCAACCAATGACACAACAATAGCATGCATGTAAATATCATAAAAACATATGCATGAAAATATGAGAATATAAATCAACGCGTGTCCCTCGCGACACATCAAAATCATGGAACTGGAGTGTCTAACCTCGACACTCGAAAACATCATGAAACCCGTATCCAGCATCGACACGTAAATCCTCATATGTCTCAAGCGCCGCACACCCTGGTCGGCCCTCAAATCCATCTCTCTACTCCGGTCGGTATCCTCTGGATAACCGCCGAGTCCAAATACAATCATTGGTAGGTAGTGCTCCCCTGCCAGGCTCATCGTCTACACCTAGAACTTCTTGCCCCGGGGTACCTTACCGGGTCCACCATGTACCCGCAATCGGCCTCATCCGCCTCCTCGAATCGGGTTTCACATGTCCCTCTCAGAACCGAGAAAACACATGGTGGACGCACTGAAATATCATTTCAAGAGAAATCGGGTTTTTAAAACAGTACATGCTTTCTTTTGAAATCGTCATGGTTCTCAAATCCAGAAATCTCATGAAAACAACATATCTCAATGCGTAAAATCATAAAGCATGATGTATGCGACATAAGATAGAAATGTAAGCATCTCCGTATATCATGCAACATGGGACGGTAATATGACATATTAAGGGAAAACCGCTCTTTTAAAATGATTCCAGTTTTTAAATATATCCTGCGGTTCCCAATTTCTCCAAAGTCAAATGCAACATCGTCTATGTATGTGCAATAAGTATGTACGTAGGCATGAATGCACAAGGATATATATACACAAGTAGGTTATGCGAAGAGTCATATCATGATACAGCAATCCTACTGTATAGTGACATGGCAATTATCGATGATGAAGTGTGTGAGCCGGAAAATCTGTGTAAGTGTAACATACGCATCATCGATAATGGTGCAGGTGTACTAGCACAAGTATAAGTAATGCGATGCGAATAACATGAATGCATCATATGGTAAATCATATGCAAATGCTGACGGGTATACGTATCTAATATGACCGAGTCGGTGAATCTATCAATCGGCATCTAACCACACAACATCACGTACGGTATAATCCATCGTACGGCATCCTCTAGTCAAGGGTATGGATCAATCATAAAATCAAACTCATCACATACAAAAAAGATCATCGTACGGCGGCATTTAAAACATTAGGGATCCTATCAACCTTTACGACAATGAGGGTACGGCCTAATATCACGTACGGCCTATCATCCATGATTCACAACATTCTATATATATATATATATATATATATACCTATGTCCCAGGTCACATCCATAACGATCTCATATCAGGGGACCGACAAGGTATCCATCATCTCAATCGACTCACACCCGTATACCAAAATATCAGCATATCATCATATCCGTCTTATATTCTTTCAGCGCATTTATATCTCACATCAAGTCGAGTTTACATAAACATTCTACCTCCACTAAAAGTATAAGTATCTAATCTAACATACACACCCGAACCATACAATCAGATTTTTAAAGAGCGAGTCGTAGTTTTGAAAATAGGGGTTACGGTGTTTTTAAGGAAAAGATATCATTTGAAATTTTGTAACGTCCCTCAAGGTATCTGTTTAAAAGATGCATACGAATCTTCAGTTTAGAAATATGTATGGTTCGGATGACACATCTACGTTGACTATCTAGTCCTATAGTATCCTAAACGACAATATCGTCAAACATCATCCTCAAATCCCGTCATCACATATTAGCCGTATTATATCATTTCTAACTATCCTTAGTTTCTAATATGGTTCCACTAACTATCATTTAACTCTAACCCAAGTTTCCAAATCTAGGTTTCCTTAACCATATTCTATAAATCAGTTTCCATCAAAACCTTATGCGGGTGCTATACGCCATCCACCAGACTTTCCCGGTAGATATAGATCTACTCACCTTTGCTTGCCAATGCCGATGTCGCCACGCGCTTGCTTGTCGTCTCCAAGTCTTCATGAGCGTACCTACATATAATAAACAATCGCAATCGATATTAATATCAAGTCCAGAAACCAAAATGGCACACGGATTGCCTATGGGTCAAAACCTATAGCCCACGCGTGCAAAACGACTAAACAACCCTTGTTGTTGATGTAAAAACATGCAACAACCCAATACGAATCCAAATATCAAGAATTATCATTTCAAAATACAGAAACCATAGCCAAAATCACACTAAAATGTTCCCAGATTTTGACTCAGGTCAAATAAAGCCAAGCAAACAAGTCTAGGGTGATGTATATTGTGTATTTGAGCTACTGGACCAACCCCGACACCCCATCCAACCAAGTGGCCGGCCACATCCCCATAAAATCCGGCCTCCTCAGCCCCTAGCTCTAATGTGCTTCTTCTTGTCATGGTGGTCTCATGGTGGTGTATTTAGGTCCCTGGTATTGTTTGCTATTCTCAAAAATTCCCTGGGTTGCTCCAGATTTCCCTGCACACCCTAATTTCTCACAAAAACGACATTAATCAAATCCCAAATCCTTATTTGGTTTCCCATTCATTTCCAGCTCTTAAACAGCCCCTCAACAGCCACTCAAACATCACCAATCCACAATTTCACTCAAACCCTCACTAGGATTATCTAATTTCCACAAATCACCACTAAACGAGTTCTAAGCTAAACTAAAAGCTAGGAATTCAAACTAAACTAACATGGAAAGAGATATACCTCATGGATGTCTCTCATGCAAACCCTAGAAGTCCCAAAGTTGCCAAAATCCCATTTTTATTGGTTCAAAGTGATGAGCATGAAAAGGGGATCATTTTTTGTGAAAGGGTTTTATGGTTTAGATGGAGTTTTGAAGATGGATTTAGGGTTTGGAGGTGGAGAGAGATGAGGGTGAGGAAGATGAAGAAGGAGATGTAAGAAAAGATGGGGAAAAGGTATGAGGCAGCCCTCCCCCTCTCTCAATTATTCTCACTCTCTCTCTCCAAGTCATCATTATGTCTCCTTTCTCTCTCCTCACTCATCATGACACCTTTTTCTATTCTTTTCTCACCAATAACACATGCACCCTAATAAAAAAAACACAAATGAAATAACATGTAACATGTCATGGTGCACTAACCATAAAAACTATAGAAACACGGATTTGGCCTAATAGCGATTAGCAGTGCACTAATCGGGTTTTTATCAAAACTGCATATAATAAATTTTAAAAATGCCAAATCCTTTAAATATATTTTTTAAATGAATAAATCATTTTAATTTCCAATTATTTCACAAATATTGTTATATATTTATACCCTTTTTCGAAAATCCCAATTTCGCAAATCGGCAGTTTTCGGGAAAAATATTATTTTAATATTAAATTCTAAAAATAATATTTTATATTTTTCTGAAATGTTACAATATATATGTAAAATGACTTGATGTGGGATATAAATGTGATGAAAAGAATGTAAGATGTGATATGATGACTTGATTGATATGTCGGTATACGGATGCGAGTCGATATGAGAGGGTTGATACATTGCCGATCCCCGGATATGAGATTGTTATGGATGTGACCTGGGATATAGGCATATAGATATATATAATGTTATGAATCATGAGTGATATGACCTACAAGTCGTTAGGTCCGTACCCTCATTGTCATATAGGTTGATAGGTCCCTAATGGTTTAATGCCACCGTATGATGATTTACCGTACGTGATGAGTTTTATGATGATTGATCCGTACCCTTGACTAGAGGATGTCGTACGATGAATTATACTGTACGTGATGTTGTGTGGCTGGATGCCGATTGATAGATTCACCGACTCGGATATATTGTAGATACGTATACCTGTTAGCATTTCGCGTACGATGTACTTTATGCCACGTTCATGCCATTCTCATTGCATTACATATACATGTGCTAGTACACCTACACCATTATCCATGATGCGTATGTTTCACATACACAGTTTTTCCGGCTCACACACTTTCATCATCGGTAATTGCTATGCCATTTACACAGTAGAATTGCCCCATTGTGTGCTATGTTTCATGATATACTTGCTATGCTCACATCGTTATGATATGTCGCATGATATACTGATATGTTCACATCATTGTTCCATGTTGCATGATATATGGATATGCTTACATTTCTGTTATATGTCGCATACATCATGCTTTATGATTATATGCATTGAGATACGTTGTTTTCATGATATTTCTGGATTTGAGAACCGTGGTTATTTCAAAAGAAAGTATGTATTGTTTTAAAAATCCGGTTTCTCTTGATATGATATTTCAGTGCGTCCACCATGCGTTTTCTCGGTTCTGAGTTGTGTGATATGTGAAACCCGATTCGAGGAGTTGGATGATCCGTTTGCGGGTTCATGGTGGACCCGGTATGGTACCCCGGGGCAAGAAAGGGATGTTGCGCAGTAGACAATGAGCCTTGAAGAGGGACTACTACCTACCGGTGATTGGTTGGACCTGACGGTTATCCGAAGGATACCGACCGGAGTCGAAATATGGATATGGGCCGATCCGTTCTATCGGAGCCCGAGGGTCGATCCGGACAGACGGAGCCCGTGGGCCGATCCAGACTGACGGAGCCCGAGATATGAGATTTACGTGTCAATGCTGGACACGGGTTTCATGATGTTTCGAGTGTCGATGTTGGACACTCAGGTTCCATGATTTTGATGTATCATTGATGGACACACGTTGATTTATATCATCACATTTACATGCATATGCTTTCATGATATTTACATGCATAATGTTGTTGTGCCATTGATGGACACATGGATGAGATCCACATGCATACAGGCATTGATTATATGGTTGGATGATATCCACATGCATATAGGCATTGAGTATATTGTTGGCACATATCCAGATACGGTCACCCTAGATATCATAGTATTATCTTTATGATATAGTTGACCTAGAAATCGTTGTTTTATTCGATTTATACCTGATGATGTTTTCTACTCACGAGTTGGAAACTCACCCCCGTTGTGCCACAGTTCTTACAGGTTGACCGCATGGATCAGTAGCGGCACCGCTGGCACACAGCTGGTGTTTTGCTTTGGTAGGTGGTACATATTGGATCGTGCCACTATTGTATTATAATTCCTGTTGTATCTAGTTAACTCCATCAATCAGAAACTAGTATTTATATATGTAGTAAGACTTAGCAAGACTTGTAGTTGTGAGACTTGAGCGATGGATTATATGTTCGCTTGGTGGGTTTGATGTCTTGCTTTACATTATTCTTTGTGTTGATCTTCGCTGTTAGGCATCGTATACTTATATTATGACTTGCGTGGTTGTGATTCCGCCGATTGGCGAAGAGCTAGCTCCCGCTTGGGGATGCCTTTTATATTATCATGTATATGTGGTTTTGGATCAAAATATACAAAGGAGGTGCTGCCCAAATTTTTAAAAGACGAAACATGTTTTCAATTAGTATAATCCACTTGCATTTTCATGTTCCATTATCTATACATTTAAAGAAAACTTTTGATTTCATCATACCTTTATTTCAAAACTTCACCTCTTTTATTTTCTTAAAAAGGTTTAGATTTCTGGGCTTCGGCTTACTTAATTTACGTTGGGCCTTTAGATGTTGCGTGATTTAAGTGCCGGTCACGAGCTAATATTTTCGGTCCGTGACACTCCCACAATGGAGGCAATCCAATCTGCAAGGCATGCTCGACGTCGCCACTAGCGCCGAGTGATGAAAGCTGGGGGCAACTCCCCCTCTGGACTTACTCGACCAGCTCCAATGGTGGAAGTTGACACTGCTGCTCCAACCGGGAACAGCTTTGATTTGCTTAAGAGGGTGCGAAAGAACTCTCCGACCGCGGTGCTGAAGAAATCTCCCCCACATGTTGAAAACATTGTACATGCAAAGCCGGAGTAGCCCCCTCAGTGGCTGTCATCCCGAATCTACAGAGTCTGGCGAAAAGTCCAGAATTCTGTGATCAACAAGAACTACTCTCGTCGACTGGAGAAAATGAAGGTTCAACAAGAGGAAAGTCATCCCTCTAGCATGCAACAAGAGATTTCTCAGACGCCTGTTACAATAGCTCCTTCAACTTTGACTTCTCACAAAAAGAGAAGGCTGGAGAATCTCCTACCGCCGGCGGCAAATCCCAAGGGTGATGGATCCAAACGCCCCAAGTCTGGGGGCATGATCGTGCACACGATGTACATGGCTTCCGGGAAAGAGGAAAGTCGTACTTCCATGGGTCATCGACCACAAACTCGGTCGTTGACGAAAGCTCAGGAGCAGCAACAAAAGCTCCAGGAGATACTAACGAAAATGGCAGCACTTACTGAGCAAAAAGAAAGCCCGGAATCGACGTCTGAACAACGCCGGGAGCAGGAGACTGATACAGAATTTCTGCGAAGAGTTCTCAAAAAGAAAGATAAGGAGGCCACGGAACAGGCTGCTAATATAAAGCACATGGCGCTTATATTCCAAGACATGGTTGGGATGATGGTCCAGCCGGAACCTCCAGCCGAAGACCCTTCAATAATCATCGAAGACGACAGAGGGGAACGTCAAACCCTCACCGGCTTTCTCAGTATCCAAGGAGGAAACGATCTCCAAAATTGTCATCGATGACTACATAGCTCAACAAATACGAGCTCATCAAGCGAGTGAAGCGGCTGGCCAAGTCGTCATAACTGGGCGACCTTATCCAGGCGGGTACGATCAAATCAAGTACCCGCCAGAATATACGATCCCTAAGTTCTATGTGTATAAGGCGACGGGCAATCCACACCAGCATGTTGCTCAATTCAGAGCTCTGTGCGGTAATACTGGAGGCGATGACAAACTACTGCTTCGCCAGTTTGTTGGCAGCTTGTCGGAAATGGCATTTGAATGGTACACCGAGCTCCCAAATGACTCTGTCAAAACATTCACGGAGATGGAATTACTATTCACACGGTGGTTCAAAAGCGCAAGCGAGCGCACCCCTATCACGGCATTAATCAATGCCAGGGTGAAGCCAGGAGAGACCTGGGTTCAATACACAATTCGGTGACGGAACCTATGGTCAAAATGCGAACAACGCATAGAAGAAGCTCCTGCCGTGGGCATGTTCATAGAGACCCTTGATCCTCAGGCGACTATATCCCAATTTATGATGTTCTTCAAGCCGACCACCTTCCAAGCCTTGATCGACAAGCTGGCCCAAATGGACCAGATGGGCCATAGGTCTTCCTCTTCAAAAATGGATCCCCGGAATGAAAAGGGCAAAGGAAAAGAGACCTTCGTTGCCAACACTCAACAGCAACCCGAAATCGGTCGCTTGCCAAAGCGACATGCGCCCACACCGATCCTTCAAAAAGAAGCTAGGACGTCCTTACTCGTTTCCCCGGGATAAAACGAGGAGACTGTTCGAACTAGCAGTGCGCAACAGACTTATCACTTTGCCTGATCCGAGACATCCAATGCAGCCTGATGACGTCAACAGCCCCAACTACTGCTCCTACCAGAAAGTATTGGGCCACCCAATTAAGGATTGCTACATCTTTAAAAATTGTATCGAGGACCAGTACCAACAAGGCAAGTTTGCGCTGTCCGAAAACTGGAGGGTGAACCCGCCGTAGAAGCATGCTCCTAAAAAGGTGGACATGCCAGGGGCATCATGTTCGTTTGTAGAAGAAGCTCCGTGGGAAGTGGTCCTTTTAGCTAAAACTAAAAGAATGTTGAAGGACCTTCAAGCATGTCCGGCGATCAAGTGGAATAGCCCGCTGGAGCCCGAGATCATTGAGAGGATGCTTAAACTGCACCCAACACCGAAAGCTGGTAACGATTGGCAAAACACCTAGGCCAAGCCTTCGAAGTCTTCGAAGAAAAAAAGTAGACCAAGAAGCCCATACAGCCTGATAACAAGTGCACAGACCTGCAAAAATATATCGACACACTGGAGGGGTACAACCAGAAGGTGCGGACCCCAGTCACTCTCGAAGAGTTTCTCAACCATATCCTTGAGAATGGAGACGGTGGGAATGATGAGGGGAACGGCTCGTCGGAAGAACTTGAAGATTATGTAGCGAGTTGCCACATGATCTCTCATTCATAGTTACAAAATGAAGAGACCCCCTCGGAGTCAGAAAACGGCGTAGAGAAGCTGTGGGCAAGACCGGTGCAAAAATCCCTAGAGCCGTCAGATGACTTGATTGACAGGTTGCTAAACGAAGCCCTTCAAAAGAGCAAAGATAACTGAGAGTATGAAACGGCCATATACGAAAAATCCAAGCGTCGGCGTCAGGATGAAGAAGCTGCGGCGAGGAATAGTCACAAAGTACTCCAACCAGATCATAGCACACCCGCAGCAGACAAAAGAAGGTTTAAGACGGGGAAACGGTTCACCAAAGCCCTGTCAATGGGAATGAAGCGCCGCCTTTCAAAGGAAATACTCTCGGGAGTACATGCCTCGATGAAGCGGATGTACATCCGAACTACTGTTTATACCATCGGAGGGTCACACACCCCACCGAAGAGTGCAATGCCTTCAAGAAGTGGTGGAAAGGATACGTTGCCCACCGACAACACTTCAAACGGATAAAGCGTGAAGCCCGTCGACAACAAAGAAACGTGACAGACTAGTGTGAAGGAACAGCTGGAAACTTTCATATGGTTGATACCAGTTCTACAAAAAGGAAAACTCAAGTTCTCACATTCGGGAGTGATTTTGAGGAAGAAATAACCCTCGGCCCTCTTTTCAAATAATCCACCTCTGGAAAAGAAGAAGAGGCGAAGAAATGCGAGAACATTCAGCTGTGAAACCGCACGCTGCCTAAGAAGAACCTCGGGCCAGCAAACAAAGGTTCGAGGAAAAGAGACAAGGGGAAGAAAAAAGTCCCTGAGGAAATTGCCCTCGATGATGGAGTCGTCAAAGAGCTCGCGGCCAAAGACCCGCCTAAGAAAAACAAGGTGGATTACAATGTCCTGGCACACCTGAGAAAGATACCCTCAAAACTAAGCATACTGGATACTCTCCTCCTGTCTAAAGAAGCACAAGATTCTCTAATCAAGGCACTTCAAGAGCCTGATCAGTTCCAAATTTTCTTTGCGGAGGAAAAGATGTAGGATGAGCTGGCAGGGGTTTATACAGCTGATATCACATTCGGCGATGAAGATCTCCTTCTCGGAACATGCGAGCACAACCGTCCTCTATATGTCACCGGGTACTGCCACGACATTAAGATAGGGAAGATCCTGGACGACAACGGGTCCTCTATCAACCTTCTCAATGTGAAGGTGCTAAAGGAGATCTGCATGAACGTTCAGCACCTGGCTCAAGACAAAATTACCATCTCCGGGTTCGACTTGCAGTCATCATGGACGCTTGGGTCCGTGATATTGACATTACGCTTTGGGATGCTCATAACCGACATCAAATTTCATGTCATTGACACCAAGACTTGCTATAACGCTCTGCTCGGCCGACCTTGGTTACACGAGTATAACATCAATCCTTCTACACAACATCAGTGTATGAAGTACTTCAAAGATGGCCTCGAGTACACAATTACAGGGGAGCTAAACCTATTCTCCGTAAATGAAGTCCGCAAATATGAAGACGCCAAGTACTTCCTACCAGACTTTGAAGACACGAAAAGATGTCGTAAACCAGAGAACCGACAAAAAGCCGCCTCCACTATCCCGGTCTTTGGGAGCGATACCGAGGAAGATGAAGAGATAGTCTACTCGGGGCAATCCCAAGGCAATAGGCCCGGACCATCTACCCCTATTTTGGTCTTCCGCAGTGACTCTGAGAACGAGACCAACGCAGTGTTCTCCGTCCGCCCGTCAGCACAAACCTTTACTAGAGCCGATCAGAGTTTACCATGGTTCCGCAGCAGTATTATAGGAAACTTTATGCGCTCGATACATACGGCATGCAAGAGCTGCAAACCTTCTGCGTTCCTCCTAGACGAAGAGGTGAAAAGGCGATCCTCTTCTACCAATCTACGGAGACTAAAGTGGAAAAAGAAGTCCGGCATGGTGCTGAACTTGCGCTTGACAAGCTTCAACCAATCCGTCTGCCCAGATATTACGTAGAGGGATTGAAAAGGCTATTAAGATGCCAAGGCATACCCTTCAAACAAGCCGCTCGACCAGCCCAATTCTACTACAAGATTTGGGATATTCCCGAGACTCAGCGAAAAATGCCCAACAGGAGGATAGAGACGACTGGGCTTGGATACGTTCGGTCCAAGAAACGGGAGCGATTCCATGACTGCCATGTAATAAATAACTCCGGTGGAGAAGCGCGTGCATTTCCAGATAGCGCTGATATTGAACCAGAGTGAGATCCCGCCGTAAGAATACCAAGTCCATCATTCGAAGAACAAATGGATAAGCTAATGAGAGAAGCCGATCAAAAGTTTCGGGATGACCACAGCCGCGAAATGGCCATTTACAAGAAAACCAGGACGCAGCGTCTCACTCAGCAGTCTGCAGAGAGAGAAGACTACAACGCCCTTCACCCTCAGCCCGCTGTTCGCTCTCGTGGCAATTGAGAAGTCCGACGCAGAGACAAAAACATGGTGAAGAATGAGAATGACCTTCGAAAACAGTGAAGCGGATTCAAGAAGCCACGTGATCGAGAAAAAGTCAGCTGGAACCCGTCTTTTATGAAGAAGATGGATCGAAAATATTCTTTCCCTCAAGACAAGACAAAGAAAATATTCGACCTTGTCATTAAAAATCAAATGATGACGCTCCTGGAGTCTCGGGACCCCAAACAAATAAACGAGGTCCATCACACGGCTTATTGCTCCTATCACTGAGCAATAGGACATTCTCTTAAAGATTGTTTCACCTTCAAAGGCTGGGTCGAGGACCAGTATCAGCAAGGCAGGTTTGTTCTATCCGAAAAATGGAGGGTAACCCCACTACGATAGCATGAGCCAAAAGAAACCTATATTGCGAGGGTAAGTCCAGATCAACATCGAGCTTGGAAACGAACTCGTACCTGCCATGTGATAACATTCTCAAAGGAGGGGGAGCACGAGAATATGGATGACCTTTCCTACTGCTTCGCAGATGAGGATAAGGATGAGGTGATCTCAGAATTTACACCGGCACCAAAAGAGCTGGAAGATGGGATACACACCACAGCGGACAATCTGAGAAAAATCGACTTGGGGATGGAAAACGAGCCGAGGACAACGTTCGTCAGTGAGCTGCTGTCTGAAAAGCAGGTGGCCACGCTAAAGGACGTGCTTATGCAGTATAAAGACTGTTTCGCGTGGAACTATTCCGAGATGCCGGGACTAGATCCAGAAATAGCTGTGCATAAACTGGCGATATCACCAAACATCAAACCAGTCAAACATGCGCCAAGAAGAATGTGGCTCGAGCTCGAGATGAGCGTCAATGCCGAAGTCAAGAAACTAATCGAATCCGGCTTCATCCAAGAAGTTCAATATCCTGACTGATCGCCAACATTGTCCCAGTGATGAAGAAGAATGGGACGGTGTGCATCTGCATGGACTTTCGGGACTCAACAAAGCTTTCCCGAAGGATGACTTCCCGGTGCCTATTACCAAGATGATGATCGATAACACGTCCACTCATGAAGTCTTCTCCTTCATGGATGGATCTTCGGGGTATAATCAAATAAAGATGCATCCCGAAGACCGAAAGCATTCTGCTTTCTGGACTCCGCTGGGCATATTCTGCTATAAAGTAATGCCTTTCAGTCTGAAAAACGCTGGCGCTACCTACCAGAGGGCCATGACGAAGATCTTCGATGACCTAATACATGAGATTGTCGAATGCTATATTGACGACCTTGTGGTGAAAAGCAAATCGTACGAGGAGAACTGAAACATCTGAACATAGTGTTTCAGCGTCTTCGAAAGTACAATCTAAAGATGAATCCTCTGAAATACGCATATGGAGTCTCCTTAGGAAAATTCCTAGGATTCATCATACGACACCGATGCATCGAAATAGACTCATCAAATATCAAGGCGATTATGGAAATGCCCGCTCTAAGAACTCTCAAACAACTGCGGTCTCTCCAGGAAAGCTCGCGTATATCCGGCGGTTCATAGCCAACCTCTCCGGCAAATGTCGCCCCTACAGCCATCTAATGAAGAAGATGACCCCGTTCGTTTGGGATCGTAAATGCCAAAGTGCACTAGACGAAATCAAGCAATACCTGCAGAACCCGTCGGTACTGACCGCTCCAGTCATGGGAAAGCCCCTCATCCTGTACACAACAGCCCTTGAAGGTTCTTTAGGCGCGCTATGGGCACAGGAGAATGACCAGGGCAAGGAGAGAGCTCTCTACTATTTGAGTCGAGTTCTCCTGGGGGCATAAAAAACTACTCCCTATTGAAAAGCGTTACCTGGCACTGATCTTCGCGATGACGAAGCTTCGGCATTATGCCCTGGCACATGAGGTCCATCTCATAACAAAGGTGGATTCTCTCAAATATTTGATGTCAAGAGCCATACTAACAGGAAGGCTTACCAAATGGGCCCTTCTCTTAATGGAATTCTCGATAACGTATCGACCCCTCAAGGCAGAGAAAGGCCAGGCCATCGCCGACTTTCTCGCTGAACATCCGATACCAGCCGATTCTCCCTTAATTTGCGAATTGCCAGACGAACACGCGTTCGACATAATCGAAGGGGAGAAGAAAGGAAATAATGCCCGATGGGAACTATACTTCAACGGAGCATCTTCCTTGAAAAAGCGAAAGCAAAGCACCCCCATAATCAAAGCTGGGGTGGGCCATATCTTCGTGACTCCATAAGGAGGGATAATGCATTTCGCCATTTCCTTAACAGAACAAGGGAAAAACAACGAGGTTGACTATGAAATTTTAATAGAGGGTCTTGAGATTGCTGTCATGGGAATAAAAGATCTCCTCATATATGGAGACTCCCAGCTAGTCGTTAGCCAAGTAAATGGCGACTATTAGACGGGTAAACTGGAGTTGGTAAAATATGGCGAAAGAGTGCGGCAACTGCGGACTCAAATTCCCTCCTACATTCTGGAAGCATACCGTGGGCGGAAAATAGCAAGACGGATGCGTTAGCCAAGCTCGCTAAAGAATTGGCCGACGAAAACCTCGATGACATAAGGATCATTGTGAAAAGCCACCGGATTCTCGCGCCAGTAGAAATATCTCCGGAGTCGTCTGAAGGAAAGGAAGCGACCAAACAAGAAGCCTGCCAAATAGAAGACGAATAAAAGGCTAAGGATTGGAGAGAAGTCTTCATAGACTACTTCAAATCCCATCAAACACCCGAAGACGCGTTGTCAAGACATCAGCTCATGAAGCGAGCTCTGTCTTTCGCCTTTGTTAATGATACTCTATATAAGAGATCATTCGACTGTCTATGGCTGAGATGCCTGGGACCAGAAGAAGCAAAAAGGGTCATCCAAGAAACTCACGACGGACTCTGCGGTTCCCATCAGGCCGAGCCATAGATGAAGCTGAAGATCAAAAGAATGGGTTACTATTGGCCCACAATGATTCGGGACTACCTCGAATATGCGAAGCAGTGTCACTCATGCCAGGTTCACGGGGATTTCATCCACTAGCATCCAAATCCGCTACACCCAATAGAAGCCAGCTGGCCATTCGAAATGTAGGGAACCGATGTAATCGGGCCCATCGAGCCGGCATCATCCAAAGGATATCGGTTCATATTGGCAACGACCGATTACTTATCTAAGTGGGAAGAAGCAGTACTACTAAAGGAAGTGAAGACGGAGAACATCCTCCATTTCTTCAGGACACACGTCATCTATCGGTTCGGCACTCCGTGACGAATCATCTAGGATAACGGGCCGGCCTACAGAAGCCATAAGATCAGCCACTTCGCACAGCAGCATAATATAGATGGAGATACTCTTCAGTATATAATCCCCAAGCTAACAGTCTAGTTAAGGCTTTCAACAAGACCTTGACGAAGATCATAAAGAAAACGGTGTCCAGAAATAAAAGGGACTGGCACGAGAGACTGCATGAAGCTCTCTGGGCGTATAGAACCACGTTCAAAACTGCCATGAATACAACGCCATTTGCATTAGTATTCGGCACGGAGGCGGTACTTTCCTTGGAGATAGAGTTACCCTCTCTACGAGTGGCAGTTCGATACGAGCTGATGGATGAAGAAAATGCCCATCTTCGGCTTGAGGAGCTCGATTCCCACGATGAAACTCGTCTCATGGCGCAGCAAAACCTGGAAGCTTACAAAGCAAGGATGACACGCTCATACGAAAGACTAACTAGGCCAAGAACATTCCACCAAGGGGAACTCGTGATAATTGTCAAAAGACCTATGATCCCCAATCATGCAAAACGGGGGAAATTCGAGCCGAACTATGAGAGTCTGTACATCATAGACAAGGTCTACCAAGGTGGGGCCAACTTGCTCATGGATATGCATGGAGAAAGACCCTTCCAGCTAATAAACGACCGGTTCCTTAAGAAATACTACGCTTGACAAGTCACAACTCAGGTTAATGATAGATGATGACGCTCATGTCCGCTCGCTGTCTTCCTGAATCAAGACTCCATAAGTAGTATCCGGTAAAACTTTGCCTCGAAACTAGCAATGGGCCGAGATATCCCTAAACTAACAACGGATCGAGATGTCCCTAAACTAACGATGGGCCGTAATGTCCTTAAACTAATACGTCGCCTCAAGCATGACGATAATGGAATTCAATTCCACAAGTCCAAACGGCAAGGACTGCAACTCAAATCCGCTGGCTACACAGCTACCCCGGTGGCGAAGTCCCCCCCAAGTGCCATTGGAAAACAGAAGGGTAAAAAAACGGTACGCACACAAGCGAAATGGGCACGGATGAAAACCCAAAAGGGTGGCGTGAGTAAAAACAGTAGGGTTACCGGCGAGTTTGTGAAAACCCGAAAGGGCGCAATCTCATTAAAATAAAAACATCTGCAAGGTCCTCTCGACCTTGTGAGGAAAAAACACCTGCGTGAGATCCTTACGAATCACAAGGGAGAAACACACTTAGGGATCCCTACGATTCCTAAGGAGAAATTACACTTATGAGATCCTCACGACTTGTAAAGAGAATTTCCCCCTATGAGACCCTCATGGCTCATATGATTCAAAACCCTTAAGATACAAGGACCTGGACCTGTTCTTAAGCCATCACACTCCCCAAGTTGCCCTACAGGCGGTCAATATTAGCTCTTGTATACAATCCACGGGCACAAATAAACGATTTCCCCCACCAAGTTCCACCAATGACGAGGAATGTCCTCATGTGGTGAACGACACTTATAAGTCCTCTCGACTTGTAAGGAGAAAACACTCTTGTAAGATCTTTACGACTTGCAAGAGAAAGTATCACTTAGGAGTCCTCACGACTTCTAGGGAGAACCTACACCTACGGGATCCTCTCGACTCGTAGGGAGAAACCCCTTTATGAGACCCTTACGGCTCATAAAATCAAAAGCCTTAGTCGACAGGATCTTAACCTTGTCTACTAAACCACCTTTGTTCAAAATCAGCAAAGGCAAATGATAATTCGCTCCTGGCAATATTCCAGTCGCAGCGGTGCTGATGCCAAGATTGATATCAGATCTCAAGTTCCATACTCGCAATAAAAATCAGCGAGCAAAATATATGCATATAAAATAGCCGAAATGATGGGGCACCTCGCAATAAAAATCAGCGAGTAAAATATATGCATATAAAAACAGCCAAAATGTTTGAGCAACTCGCAATAAAAAACAGCGAGTAAAAAGAAAAAAGAGCTGAAATGATGGGGCACCACGATAAAAACAGCCGAAATGATAGGGCAATCGTGACTTTCACGATATAAAAAGCTGAAATGATAGAGCATCACGGAAAGAAATAAAAAAAATGATGAAACTTTTTCCCTGCAGGTGAGTCCACATCAACCCCTGTATACAATTCATGGGCATAAACGAAAAGGGAACCACGTTTCCCCACCAGGCTTTGTCAAAGGAAGAGCCAAATCTCGACGGTAATATCTGCAGCCTAGAAGATGAACACGGTGTTCCTCCTCCACTCCAACAGGATGCAGACGCAACGTCAGCAAAACGGAGCCGTGGCAAAGTACCTGGTTCCATATCTCGACGGTTCACAGACAGCCTAGAGATCAATAACGGCGTTCCTTCTCAACTCCAGCAGGATGCAGATGTGACATCAACAACAGACCCCAGGGTCAAAACAACGGAGCCATGGAAAAGTCCTTAGTTCCAAGCCTCGACGGTTCACCAACAACCTAGAGACTACCTCAAAGCCATGGCAAAGTCCCTAGTTCCAGGTCCTGACAGTTCACAGACAACCTAAAGACCACCTCGACGGTCGTATCGATACAACAGACACGATGTCACCCCGGCGTTACTTCTCAACTCCAGCTAGATCAGATGCAACATCAACAACAGACCCCAGGGTCAAAACAACGGAGCCATGGCAAAGTCCCTAGTTCCAAGCCTCGATGGTTCACCAACAACCTAGAGACTACCTCGGAGATATGGCAAAGTCCCTAGTTCCAGGTCCCGATGATTCACAGACAACCTAGAGACCACCTCGACGGTCGTCTCGATACAGCAGACGCGATGTCACCCCGGCGTTACTTCTCAACTCTAGCAGGATGCAGATGCAATGTCAACAACAGACCCCAGGGTCAAAACAACGAAGCCATGGCAATGTCCCTAGTTTCAGGCCTCGACGGTTCACCAACAACCTAGAGAATACCTCGGAGCCATGGCAAAGTCCCTAGTTCCAGGTCCCGAAGGTTCACAGACAACCTAGAGACTACCTCGACGGTCGTCTCGATACAGCAGACGCGATGTCACCCCGGCATTACTTCTCAACTCCAGCAGGATGCAGATGCAACATCAACAACCGACCCCAGGGTCAAAACAATGGAGCCACGGCAAAGTCCCTAGTTCCAAGCCTCGACGGTTCACCAACAACCTAGAGACTACCTCGGAGTCATGGCAAATTCCCTAGTTCCAAGCCTCAACGGTTCACAGACAACCTAGAGACAACCTCGACATTCGTCTCGTTACAGCAGACGCAATGCCAGCAAACAATGCAAAGGAAAATCCCTGGCTTCAGGGTCTTGACAAAAACTCAAATAAACCTAAAAGACTATCAGAGATCATCCCACACCAGCGCGGAGTGGTTATGACTCATCGGGGCTCCCAAATTGAGCCTAACCTCAAGTAAAAAGCGGCATGGAAAATCCCTAACGCTTTCTCTTCCAACGGTAATATGACCTGGGAGATTACTTGAAGACGTCTTGTCCAGCCCCCGAAGGGATCAGAGACACGACAGTCGCGGGGCTATTCGAACAGCAAGACTGCATATCGGGGAATGCATCAGCCAACGCGACGGTACGACGAACAAAAAACCTAGTACCACAGACCCTAATGGACCTCTGTCGTAAAGAGAAGAGGTTAACTGTGACGTTAGGACCAGTTTGCCTACAAGCCTAAGGAAGGTAAACTATATAAACTACTTTATACTAAGTCAAGACAGCAAAAGAAAGAAAAGCGCTAGTATAAAAAAAATCTGCCTTTTATTCATGAATCAAAATGAATACAAGATACTCTTATTCATGAATGAATACAAAAAAAGAAGAAGGAGAATATACGGAGACAAAAAATGTTTAAGCCGGCAGATGGTGCAATAAGCTAGTAAGTTCATCATTCTTCCGCTGGATCTCGGATTCAAGCTCCGTTAGTGCGGCAAGACGGGTACCCGCCTAAGTCTGCTGAGTCTGATATGAAGCAAACCGACTCGCAAGCTCCCTTTCGGAGACTTTATGGGCTTCAACCATCTCGTGGGTAAAGATAACGGCTTTGTCAAGAGCCACCACCTCTGTAATAGCTTCTTGAAGCACCAGCCAAATTTCGTACGCACGGGTAGTCTTGGCGGTAAGCTGAGCCTGAAGTTCCCCCAAAGCATTTGAAGCTAACCTCCTCTCCAAAAACTTCCGGTTGAGCCTCTTCTCGCATGACTGTAGATTGGCTGCGCACCATTCGATCCATCCCGTAGACTCGATTTTACGGTTAAGATGTTGGAAAGAAGGCGGATGCACTCAAGCCCGTGTAGGCAGACCTCCACTCGGCGACAATACTCAACCCAAACACGCACCAATGGTTCGTCATGATAGGTGACGAGAACGGACAAGGAAGCATTGGCTTCGACAGCAAATTCTTCGGCCGTGACAGAAGTACTAGCGCGAAGGTCTTCAATAAGAGCCGTCAGGGAGTAAATGCTTTATTTCACCATCCTTTCAGACGCACGCCGGACATAGGGGCCTGGTGGCAAGGGGATTAGAGATTCTAACGGGGTTAGGGTTGGCATAGCTGTCAAAATTTATGAACAGTCAGTGAGATTTACAAACATGAGATAGACAAAACAATGCCAAATATAAATCCTTACTTACCCATAGTCATACAAGGGGATTTGAGAGATCCCCAGGCCCATCAAGGATCTCGACTTCGTCATCAGCTTCCAGAACTGTAGAGCGCGTATTAGCGTCATTATAAAAAATAATAATACAATAAAAGGGGTTAAAGAACACCGACCTTGCCCAGAAGAAAGGACATTGCTTTGCGGGGGTATCGCCTGTGGGGCAGCCATATCGAGTAAACGCTAGAAGGTTTTTCTGGGAGATAGATCCACGATGGAAGCCGCCAATTCCCACAATTCTGAAGAAAAGAAAGGATCAAATAATAGAAGGGTCATTAAACGAAATGTATAAGTACATGAGATTACCTACAATGCTTCGCCTGCCCTAAGTTGGAGGAACGGCAGCCTTAGCGGCCTCCTCCACACCTTCAGGTGCATCATTGGAGATATTTGTGAAACCTATGGATGGCGTAGTAGTCTCCAATAAGGGGACAAAAGCCACTGTTGAAGGATCCAAGGTAGGGATGACAGCCTCAACAATCTCCTCTATACTCTCCGGTACGTCGCTAGGGATGTCCATGGGATCCATGGCCGATGACGTTAGCCCTGCTGAGGGAGTAGACATGGAAGGGACGTCAGGCGCCACTGGGAGATCCACAGCACGGATGGCCGCTTCAGTCACCTCCTCTACACCCTTTGAAGTCCCTGCAAAGATCGCACAAAAAAGAGAAGACATAAAAGTAATACAGACTATTCGCTAAAAGAAAGACGCATACCAATACGCCAAGGAGCTTGATGTAGGGCTTTCTCGAGACGTTTTTCCTTTCTGGTTAAGTACGCTCGCCGAGGTTCAAGTGCAGATGAATGACTACATTTCTTTAATGCAAGCTCATCTTCGGAGGCAACCGTTATGAGCTGTTTGAGGGCTTGTTCTTCTTCCATCAACAAATGACCCATATGTACCCTCCGTAATAATGGATCAACATCATAGAATATAACAGGAGGGTAGGGCTTCTTTGGGACACACACGTTCTCGGTCTCATCTTGTGAGCGCCTCAAAGCCTCAGCCAATTGCGCGGCCTCCTCAGCAGATGAGCCAGGATAGATAAGACCGGCATCCGACTCCTCCATAGCGATCGGTTCGTACTGAATAAACGGCTCAGACTCAAGCAGGGTGTCAAGTAAGCCGGCAACCGATTTCTTCCTCCTCTTAGAATGTGTGCTAGCACTAGTGGAAGAAATCTTCCTCCCCCTCGGCGCTTTGGCGCGACGTTGCCCAACTTCACTTTCAGTATCTCCCTTTGGCGAACCATCTTTGGTGACACCGCCTCTGGTGACACTACTGTTGGTGCTTCATTAGAAGCCTTTGCTTGGGCGCTAGTGTGCACTGGCATACCAGCAGTGCGAGGAGTCGATTCTATTTCTGCGGCTTTAGGGATAAGCACCACACTTCTATCCCTCAATGGAGGGCGAACCGCTGACCGCGGCCGCAATGGAACGCTAGTGACTTGGGTCGGAGCTGGAACTCTACATTCGAAGAGTACCTACCTCTCCTCGGCAATGGCAGGACCGACTCGGTGGCGATACCAACCCTTGAAAGACCCCACGGACCTTGGAAGATAGTCGGACTCAGGGATCATGAAACGAGAGCTGGTGTTCAGCCGCATAAAATGATGGATGACGTCACGAGTGACTTCCGGAGACAAAGTGGGCTCAACTAAAAATGCCTCGAGAGGGATGCCCTGGTTATAGCCCAATCGCTGGGCAAAGCGGTGTGGATTATACCGCATCAAAAGAACTGTGTCATTATGATGAAACACCAAATAGCCCGGCCTAACCGAGTACAAGTGCATAATCTCTTTAGGATTTAGAGATGGCGCTCCATTCTTTGACAGATCAAATAGCTGCTGAATGGGCCCCACAGGAGAAGATAGGACTCGGTCATTAAAAACCATCCCGCCTTCATTTGAGCTGAGTCAGATCGGGAGCGGAAGCCTCCACCAACCTCATAACCCGTGGGAAGGTATAGGAGTCATAAAAATCTGGCCGCCGGTGAGCAGCAAATGCTCCCAATACATGCATCTCGATCCACGACGTGAAGTAGTGGAGAGAGAGATCCACAATATCCGCACCTGGAGTCGAAGTATTAGCCGCACCGCTTAATCCATGATATAGGTGCGACAATCCTGCAACACCAACAGCCAATCGCACCCCTCCAGCTATGCGATGAGCGGGGTAGAAGACGGAGGCTCTCATAAAGCGTCGATGCATCGGTATGGCAAACCAACTGAGCCATAGACTGATGAAGCCAATGAAGAAGGTCTCTTCGTCCTTGCCGGGAGCCGCAATCGCATCGAAAAAAACGCCCGACGAGGTCGGAATATAGAACTGCGGCAAATCTTCCTCTTTGGCCGGCATTTTATTCAACCCGAACCCAAAAGGGTCGTCGATGTTCGCAAAATTTAGAGCTTCTTTGGATAAAGTGTCTCCACGGAGAAAGCAGGCAATGGAGATCTCAAAGGTGACGCCTTGCCCTTATGACGTCACGAATAGTTTCTCAAAAATACCCAGAGCTTTGATTAGACATGGATACTTATGACGGACGACGTTTTCAGTCGTCGGGCCGTCAAGTATAGCAGGCACGGTCGTGAACATATACGCATCGGGAGGCAGAAACTCTTCATAATGCTCTCCCCTAATCGGCAAGCCGGAGATCTCGCGGAACTCTTCCAGTGAAATCGAGACCTCACGATCCCCTAGCAAGAAAGTGTTGGTGGGAAGATTCCATTGGTTCAGAAAGGCTTTAACCCACTAGATGTGAGGGGCTTGGTAATGAAATAGAGACGCATACACCGCTTGATACAACATAACCTTCTGTAACCGTGCACGGTAGGCGGAAAGAACATATCGAGCCCAGGGAAGGTAGCCTACTGGGTGGCGGGGGGTAACGCCTACCTTATAAACTTGTCCCCAGGGTCGGGATTCGCCCTGACATATGCGGCGCCCCAGAATATCTATATCCAGCAAGGGATGGTTTGGTATCCCAGTTGTTGATGGCTCAAGCCGGCCTATAGGAGTCCAGTTAGTCGCCTCCACCGCATAAGCGGTCTGTGGGCGTTCCATCGGCAATATTGGGTGGAGGGGCTCTGTTGGTACCTCACAAGTAAAGCTACGGCGACCCCTGATGATATGACCATACCAAACCGCCCACAAGAGTAGACTCGTACAGTCCCTGTCATGTGCCCTGATCATTGCCATAGCTTGCTCGTCCGACGGCAATTGTGGAAAAGTGGCGTCTGAACGAGTATAAGGAAAGTAAGGAAGTGAAGCCATTGTTCCTGAAATAAAGGAAAGAAAAACCATTAATAAAACCTATATATATAATAACAGAAGAAAACGGCAGGATGTTTGTTCCATGGGACCACTAATTGCAAAACCAATGGACCCCACAAAATCTAAATGACGGCTCACCAATGATGAGGCAAAAAAATCGTTGAGAGAATCGAGAAGGATTCTCATGAAGGAAACAGTAATGTTTAAACAAACTCTTGAAACAAGTTATGCAAAAAGCACGACAGATTCAAATCTGTTTTAGGGGCATTAAAACCCTCAAATATTCGAGAACAGTAGGGAATAAAATTCCCAGAAATATCTAAGTCTCTCTCAGAGCCAAGCTCTGTAAGCAAGGAATTAAATTCCTTTAATAAAGGGATTAAATCCCAAAAAAACCCATAGCAAGGAAGCAGAGAAAATGGAATTAAATTCCAAGAATCTTAAAGATCGGTGACAGGGTAAAACCCTAAGAGGAGGATTAACAATCCCCATTGATTCAAGATCCTAGAATCTACAAAAAAAAATGTGTTCTTTGGATCTTTAAGAAACCAATTTAAGAAGAGAGCAACACTCTGTCCCTGGATTTAAAATCCACAATAAAAAAAGAGCAAAAGAGGAGGGGGTCCCGTTCATGATCTTTACCAAAGAAAGTTTTAACAGAGTTTAACTCTGAGATCTCAGTGGGCAGAGAACTAAGCTCTGAAGAAGGGAATTAAATTCTCAAGAAAAACAAGTAAGGAAGAAGATGAAAGAACAGTGGCTTCCCAAAGGAAAAAGCCTTGCATTTATAAGACATAATGAGGAGTGGTTCATCTTCCCATTCCCTTAGGCAATCCAACGGCTGTGAGGACAGACAGCGTTGCACTCACGTGCAAGCCACGTGAGAGCAACGCTTAGGGGCATTTGTTCTCTTATAATAAAAGGGATGAAGGAAAGTTCCTCACTAAAACAGCCCTACATGCTTAACACGTGAGTGCCTATATGCAACGCATATAGGCACAATAATTAAAACAAATGCTAAGCTAAAACAGCCCCACGTGTTTAACACGTGGGTGCATATATGCAACGCATATAGGCACAGCAATTAAAAAAATTGCTAGGCAAAACAGCCCCACATGTTTAACATGTGAGTGCCTATATGCAACGCATATAAGTACAGCAATTAAAATAATGGCTAGGCTAAAACAGCCCCACATGTTTAACACGTGAGTGCCTATATGCAACGCATATAGGCACAATAATTAAAACAATATCTAGGCTAAAACTGTTAGTTATATGTATGCCCTAGAGGCCATTACTGTACATTGGATGTATATTGTAGTGGATGCTGGGACATATATAGGGAGGACTTTCTTGCTCGACATGATAGTGTGCTATCTGGTTACTCTTTACCTTAACGTGTACACTGATTGTCTCTCTGTTACATGTTGGTAAAGCCCTTAGGATGTGTACTTGACTACCTGGACTATGATGCGGATCATACTAGTGGGGACATGGTAGTCCATAAGTACATCCTTCAAAGTCCCTAGTCGTGGGTGTATCGAGACGGGGCATCGATATACCAGAGTAGACTAGCGTGTACCTTCTCGACCCATACAGATGGGCGATGGATGATCCCATATCCATTGGTGTTTGACATCGGAGATGATATACGGATGCTCAGTAGAGACTGGGTACACTGGACGGACTCGCCGAGAACTCCCAGATGGTATTATACCTGACGTCAGATGGCAGTTCTCCGGTGACACTGGTACAGAGTAGTCTGTTGACCCGAGATCGTCATAGAGTCTTGTGTGGTTCCCACTGTGCTTTGATTTCCATCTTACCACGTCCAAGAGGGCGTGCAAAACGGTGGTTTTTGGGTACAGTCCCGAATCACATGGAGGCAATGAGCGATAGGAGGGGATTCGTCTCTCCCGGTATAGGGGGTTGATGTTGCGCTGTGTTCGATTGGCTATAACAGGAAATCCCTGGCCAGGGTTGCTGAGATTTACTGGTAAGTGTTACCAGTAGTTTCTCGAATTGTTATAGACCTCATATCGACATGACTTATCGAGCTATTGGGGTCTGACGTTTACCACCCCTAGGCGAGATATGCGACATATCAGACGATCAGACCGGACTGTACGGTAGTGTTACTGGTTGGATTCACTGGAGTGTGAGCGGGCTTGCTCGTCGATCTTCAGATCGCTCAATACCCGGGTGGCCGTTACGTTTAGCAGACCGCTTGCGGCTTGTGGGTGTTTGATATGATCATCACCTGCTGCCGGCGTATTGACGAGTCTTTAGAGTCCTACACAGAGGTTTCCTGGCTCAAGCGAAACGAAATAGGAGCGCATATGAGATATGTGCGGGACCGAGAATAATACGTGTATGTGATACCGTATTTCATTCTCGCGATGAATGTGTCGAATGGTTGTATGCGATATAACCTAGTTATCGAATCGAGGATTGATTCGATAAGCCGATACATTGGATACTAGTCGGTTATATGCGATATGACCGGATCGTTAAATCAAGTGTTGATTTAATGATTTAATGTATAATTATATATTTGATATATTACTTTGCATTAACTAGTATCAGTTCACTTTGAATGGATTTTCTCACTCGGATGTGCGCATTGTATATGCGATATGATTTTGTGCAAATGTTTGTATCATGTTTGATGATGCATGCTTTATTGGTTAAGTGTAAAGATTAAACCATGGTTGTGAATGGTTAGGGTTTTGTTTTCTTTTTCATTTATTTATTTATTATTTAGTTATTCATTTGGAAAAAGAAAAAGGGTGAGAAAAATGGTGGCATTCTTTTAATCTTTCATGAAGCTTCATGAACACTTTGACTATGTCACCATTTTTGTCTCATGCTTAACCCTAACCACTCCACTAACCCTTGTTCACTCTCTACACTTTACCATGGTTACCTTTATGATAAGAATGATTATTCTTTTCTTTTCTAATTAATCTTATCATAATATTCTTCTTCTTCTTCCATTCTTCAAGTGAAGAAAGCTATGCTCCATCAATGGTGATTGATGGAAACAAGTGAGAAATCCAATTCTAAAGTCTACCCACTTCCTATTTCTTCATCCTCTACCTCTTGCCAAGTAGTAGAGTGTGTTTCCTTCACAAGTTTCTTGACTTGGCGAAGTTGGAGCTTGATCTAGCGATGCTTCGACGTAGATCATCTTCAGCATGGACATCGACGACCTAGCTCGCCATTTCTCCGACGAAGCCGACGCTAGAGCCCGGGAATTCATTTGGACAGCGAGGGGACTTCGTTGCGGAGCTATGGAGGTGGAGCACCGGATCTACAAAGGTTGTATTTCCGTTTAAACTTTAGTTAAGTGTTAACTAGTTTCATTTTCGCCTAGACATCGAGCTAACGATCCGTAGTCTAGGGTTTCTCGGCATCATAAAATTTGAAAATGGCATGGTTGATGCCTTGTGAGACCTCATTAGGGTGCCTAGGAACCCTACAGTGGTATCAGAGCCTAGCTAGAGCCTTAGGCGAAGTCCCGACGGATTTTGAAGACCGATCGACCCGAAACCTAAACCCTTAACATGCTCTCTGGACATTTCTGTAAAATGTAGATTTTTTGGAATTAAAAATATGCTGAGAAATGTGCAGGAAATTCTAAGAAAAACTGGAGAAAACGACAACCTAATTCAACAGTACGGCCGTGGAACCGCGGCGTTGACCCCCCTTTTGCAGCGGTTCAGCGGCCGTCTGTGATGATTAGGATGTGTGTTTTCTTCAGTTGTTTCTGTTGGTGTTTCTTGTGTGTTCTGGATGTTTTTAATATTTATTCCAGAGTTGTATTTTCTGGGTTGTATTGGGGACTCGGTGTATTCGATCGGACTGTCTAATTTTTGTCGGTGTGCTTTTCCGGGTATTTTTAGAATATGTTAAAAAGTTCGACCGGATATAAATACCCAATTTTTCCCCTGTCGGGAAATTTCCAAGTGTTGGATTTTTCCGTAGTTTAACGACGTTCTAAGTAGTGCAAGTAACGCGATGGACCCTCTAGAAGACAACAAACCTTAACTCGATTATGTGACCGTCTTGAACTGCCCTTTGAACCTTCGGGTTTGGGGCAGTACGGCGTGCCACATGTGAGGCGTTGGCTTGACCCTTCTACGGCTGGACCGTTGGTACTGAGGCACGAACTGAATGTTGTTAAACTTATTTCATGTGTTGACCTGTTTCGGGAAAACTTGGGTGTTCGATTGTTCGATCGGAAAGTTTAACATTTTCTATTTATCCGGAATGTGATACAATAATTGGAATTCACAAGAAGTTATGAGATAACTGAATGAATGTTATAAACATAGCAGTTTAGTCTCACTTGATCGGTTGCCACGGAATTTTGATGTGATCAAAAGTCCGTTGCAATCACGTAGCGTACGCGGATACTCGCTGGGTAAACTTAATAGACAGCCTCACTCCATAGCCCCGACCAAGTGACTGTAGGAGAACCCCGTCGCCGAAAGCATCCGTTCGGGTGCTCGCGGTAGCGGTGTTCCGCCTTGGTGCACTTCGTCGACGGTATCGGGGGTGCGGCCGTCTACTGAAGTTTGCGACGAGCATTCGATCAGGATGTCGGGAATCTTGTTGAATTGCCCGACTTGATATTGAAAAGTGTTTTCGATTTTGAGAATAAAATGCGGGGTTTATAATTGTTAGGCATGCGATGTCTAAGTAATTCATTTGGTCAGGCATGCGATGTCTGAGGTGGTTGCGGATTCCAACTGTTGTAGTTTTACACTTTCTTTTCTGTGACCGTAAGTG
This sequence comes from Agapanthus africanus, assembly GCA_030015575.1. NCBI lineage: Eukaryota > Viridiplantae > Streptophyta > Magnoliopsida > Asparagales > Amaryllidaceae > Agapanthus > Agapanthus africanus. Next base: position 197,459,281 of record CM057348.1, on the reverse strand, counting down.
TAATATGTGATATCGCCGGTTTCGTTGCTATATGTCAACGACAATTGGGATGCGCATATTTACTTACGTTGATGACATGTGATGTTATGTGTTGCTGGATATGTTATATTGGATCGTCGTGTTTGAATAGCCGGGGGTTTTTGTGTGAGATGAGTGTTTTTCATTTTCATTCATGTAATATCTTGTATGTAATATTCTTTTATTGGGGCGCTTCCAGGTTGCGGAAGTTGTCACCGTTGATGTATATTATTTACTTTTCCGCACTAGGATAGACCCAAGGAGGGGAGCACAAGTAACCGGGTTCTGGGGTCCAGAGGGAGACCAACTCGAGGAGTCGAGTCCGGGTCTCCTAACTCCAGAATTGGTAGGGTTGCTTGCCTCTCTCGTAGGGGTCTAGAGGTGTGGGTTTGGCTATTCATCACGACCGTGGAATCCGTGTTTTATACTGGCTCGTATTGAAAACACGGACGTCCTAATATATCCAATATTTCATATGATTCTTCTGCTGCGATATCTGTGATGTGATCATGTGATGTTCTCTGATAGATACAGTATATAGTATATATGATATATTATATAGACGTTACTTATGTTTTACACCCGCGCTAGCCCTGCCCCGCTCTGCCGTTAGTTACCTAACCTAACGGTGCACGAGGGGACATCGAGGCGAATGCGGATGGCATAAGTGTACGTCATATTTATCTGTGATGTTTAGGTACTTAAAAGATGGGACTTCATTAATGAAATTAATGAAATAAAAGAAACCTAAGATGTTGTAGAATCGAATTTCAAAAATAAAACAGGTAGCTACAGTTCTTGCTTTGCACAGCGGTATATGTGATATATCCTGCACCTTATTCGATGAGGAAAGGACCGAGATCCCTTCACCGGGAGTGACTCCTTTAGCAATAACTGGCAGATGCTACACACTCGGTTTGTCTTTTGATTGCCTTCAAGTGTTTTTGCTTTGCACAGTGATATATATGATATATCCCGCACCTCATTCGACGAGGAAAGGACCGACGATCCTTTCACCGGGAGTGACTCCTTTAGCAAAACTAGAAAAGCCTCAAAAGCACTCCATTTTAAAATCATTTGATTCTACAACGATATCAAGTTCATTACGCAAAGGGTTTTCTGAAAAACCCGTCGTAGCCCTCCATCATTTCAGATAAGTACTGGTTAGTATTCGTGCTACGTTTGTTGACCTTAGCCAAGGCGTAGTATGCGGTAGCTGATTAGTGCTTATCTGTATAAGCATATGATGCGATTGAGTTAGGGTAGTCGTGCGACTTTGTTGACCTTAGCCAAGGGTCGTGCGGGTGGGTTTAATTCAATCGGGAAATGACGGGTTGAACTTGGCTAGCACTTATGATTTGTTGACCTTAGCCAAGGTCATAAGCTGCTAGGGGAAAAATATTATCGGGAATTTCAAGTGTTGAAATTTGCAATGAGATTGCATACCTTCTATGAGATAGTTGGATCCCGATACCCGCTGCGAGTAAGAGTTACTCCTGGGAGAGTTTTATACATTACAATTAGCCGATCAAGTAGGTGTCTAGAAAGGTGTCAACGGGGTTACGCCTCTGGGAAAACGAGGTTTACATTAATTAGGTTCGTGCGAAAGCACGGGGGACCTCCCTCAAAGTACCGACACTGGCCTGGCTGAAAGATTGGCGAACTTGTAGTGTGTAATTAATCCCGGCTAGTCTTTCCTTTTAGGGTTTGAAGGAAGATTTGATAAAAAGCAGTGGGAGCCATCCTGATTAGATAAAATTATAACCAATCTATTCTTGAAAGAGCGCACGCTGAGTGTTTTCTTCTCTCCCTCTCCAGGTAGCGACCATATCACGCCTTAATCAAGATAATAATACGGAATATTGACCGAACCCGCTTGTTATACTGAGCTGGGGAACGTTGGTCCCGCTCCTACTTATAATTGTTATAAGACAGAGCAGGAAATTGGGGAATACCAGATTTCCCGTGCCGCCTAAACGAAGAGAGTGCATGTTGATGCATCATCTTCGGGTGTGTTCATTATACAGAACTGTTTCTCAGTATCCTCCGAATCCTGGGTATATGATACCGGATCAGGATCCCAGATATGTAATCTGTTACATAGGGCTACAAAAGGGTAGAAAAACTGAGAACGGGTGATAAGTTTCATGAGGCAGAAAACGGGGCAAGAGTTGCAGCCAAGTCTGTCGGTCACTGTCACCCTGTATTACCAATACATTGATTCTGAACGAATGTTATTAGATACCGAACCTGATATACAAAATCATATCAGTCTCTTTATTAGTAAAGAAAGGATATAATTTTGTATTGTTGGATAATGTTTTGAACATTTCCTATATCAAAAGTTGATCGGTTCAGGCACGTTATCTAAAAGCATTAATGTTCTAAATCAAACTACAGTTCTTAGTATATGGAACACACATAAGAGGAAGAGTTCAGAAATGAACGGATCCTTCTTAAGGTATTGTTGACTAGGTCAGATCAATGTGACCCGACTAGCTGAAGTTACATGTAGATGCATATTTAAATCACTTTGAATTTACATCTTGTGAAACTCGCCAGTCATGTCACAAAGATAAGATGACCATAGCTCCGTTTACTGGAAACAGAGAAAGAGTTAGTGAACTCTTGGGATGATACATGTTGATGTATGTAGGTCCCCTGTCTACACATGCCAAGACCGGTTCTTTGTACTTCATTACATTCTCTGATGATCTTTCGAGATTCAGACCTATGTTCCTGTTGAAACACAAGTCCGAACCTTTTGAGATATTCACAGAATATAAGTTAGAAGTAGAGAACCAAAATACGGGTAAAAGTATTATGTCCTTTGATGCGATCAAGGAGGAGAATACTTGAGCACGGAATTCTTGGACTATTCTAAAGGAAAATGAGATTCTCTCTCAGCATTACTCCTCCGAATACACCATAGCACGATGGTATATCGGGGCAGAGCAATCACACCCTATATGATAAGGTGTGCTCTATGATGAGTACTACTGAGTTACCTTTTTCCTTTTGGGAGTTATGCGCTTGAGAAGCTGCATACCTATTGAATAGAGTTCGAATCAAATCAGTTGCCTACCACTTCATATATGATATGGAAAGGGAAGAGCCCATGTCTTAAGTTAGTTAAGATTTGGGGTTGTCCGGCTTATGTCTAAAAGCAAAATCCGGACAATCTCGAGGCAAGGTAAGTTATGTAGAACTGGAAAGGTTCCAGCTATACAAACAACAGTAGATGATTTGGTAGAACCAAAGGATTCAGTAGATTCCAACGAACCTCAGCCTCTCCGCCGATCTAGTAGGCTTCCTCACCCACCTGAGAGATACTTCGGTTTCTCTATGACAGTGGGAGCGGGGATTGCATCATGAGATGATGACCCAACTAGTTTCGAGCTGGCCATCAGGAGTGGGACTCTGTAAGAATGGCTGGATGTTTAGCGATCTGAGATGGAATCCTTATACACCAACAAAGTATGGACTTTGGTTGCTATATCTGAAGGGTTAAATCCCCATCAGGAGCAAGTATATCTTGAGAAGATTACTTGGTGTACATGGAAAAGTTGAGACTTTCAAAGCTAGACTTGTTAAAGGTTTGCATCATTGACCAGGTGTGGATCATGATGAAACTTTTTCTAAGGAGCTATGCTTAAGTCCATCCAGATCCTACTTGCCATGGCTACATACCATGACTACGATATCTGGTGGTTGGGTGTCATGACAACTTTTCTAAATGATGTTTAGAAGAGAGTGTCTATAAGTACACAGCCAGAGGGCTTCGTAGACAGTGGGAGCAGCGGAAACGTGTGCAAAATGCTTTATAGGATAAAGCAGGCATCGCGGAGTTGGAACATCTGTTTTGATGAAGCGATCAAAGAAGTTGACATCGTCAAAATGGTAGATGAACCTTGTATAAACAAGAAGGTAGTAGGGAGTATGGTGACGATCCTCGTAGAGTACGTGGATGACATACTCTTGATAGGGAAGCAGTTTCATATGCTACGCTCGATCAATCTCCGCTTATCAAAATGGTTCTCCACATAGGATCAAACTGATACCTCCTAAATACTGGATTTTGGATCTATGAGATAGATTTAATTGGATGTTAGGATTCTCACTAGTTGTAGTGAGATGGTATCAATTGATCCTGGGAAGAATCACTGGAAGTGTTCCAGGGTGATAAAGACGACTGAGTGTCAGTCACAGGCATTGTCTTTACCCTCAGTAAAGGGACGGTATGTTGGAAGAGTTTCAAGCTAGATACCGTGACAAACTAGACGATAAAGGCAAGATACATCGCTACTTAAGATGCTACCAAAGAGGCTGTTTGGATGTATAATGGTTCATGAGATGAACTATGTTCCTCCCATTATGTGACAATGGAGTTGTGGCTTAAGCCAAGGAACGTCCGTCCCATCAGTGATCCAGACATATTCTAAGGCAGTGTCACCTGATCATGGAGATGGATGATCTCCAGGGTGATCGAGGTTTGGAGAGTAGATTCAGAGGACAACACAGCGGATCCACTCACAAAGGCCTGTTCCCAGAGAGAGACTTTTATGGGATGGTTGAGTATGAGATACTACAACCACTGCTACAGATGGCCCTAGTGCAAGTGGGAGATTGTTAGTTATATGTATGCCCTAGAGGCCATTACTGTACATTGGATGTATATTGTAGTGGATGCTGGGACATATATAGGGAGGACTTTCTTGCTCGACATGATAGTGTGCTATCTGGTTACTCTTTACCTTAACGTGTACACTGATTGTCTCTCTGTTACATGTTGGTAAAGCCCTTCGGATGTGTACTTGACTACCTGGACTATGATGCGGATCATACTAGTGGGGACATGGTAGTCCATAAGTACATCCTTCAAAGTCCCTAGTCGTGGGTGTATCGAGACGGGGCATCGATATACCAGAGTAGACTAGCGTGTACCTTCTCGACCCATACAGATGGGCGATGGATGATCCCATATCCATTGGTGTTTGACATCGGAGATGATATACGGGTGCTCAGTAGAGACTGGGTACACTGGACGGACTCGCCGAGAACTCCCAGATGGTATTATACCTGACGTCAGATGGCAGTTCTCTGGTGACACTGGTACAGAGTAGTCTGTTGACCCGAGATCATCATAGAGTCTTGTGTGGTTCCCACTGTGCTTTGATTTCCATCTTACCACGTCCAAGAGGACGTGCAAAACGGTGGTTTTTGGGTACAGTCCCGAATCACATGGAGGCAATGAGCGATAGGAGGGGATTCGTCTCTCCCGGTATAGGGGGTTGATGTTGCGCTGTGTTCGATTGGCTATAACAGGAAATCCCTGGCCAGGGTTGCTGAGATTTACTGGTAAGTGTTACCAGTAGTTTCTCGAATTGTTATAGACCTCATATCGACACGACTTATCGAGCTATTGGGGTCTGACGTTTACCACCCCTAGGCGAGATATGCGACATATCAGACGATCAGACCGGACTGTACGGTAGTGTTACTGGTTGGATTCACTGGAGTGTGAGCGGGATTGCTCGTCGATCTTCAGATCGCTCAATACCCGGGTGGCCATTATGTTTAGCAGACCGCTTGCGGCTTGTGGGTGTTTGATATGATCATCACCTGCTGCCGGCGTATTGACGAGTCTTTAGAGTCCTACACAGAGGTTTCCTGGCTCAAGCGAAACGAAATAGGAGCGCATATGAGATATGTGCGGGACCGAGAATAATGCATGTATGTGATACCGTATTTCATTCTCGCGATGAATGTGTCGAATGGTTGTATGCGATATAACCTAGTTATCGAATCGAGGATTGATTCGATAAGCCGATACATTGGATACTAGTCGGTTATATGCGATATGACCGGATCGTTAAATCAAGTGTTGATTTAATGATTTAATGTATAATTATATATTTGATATATTACTTTGCATTTACTAGTATCAGTTCACTTTGAATGGATTTTCTCACTCGGATGTGCGCATTGTATATGCGATATGATTTTGTGCACATGTTTGTATCATGTTTGATGATGCATGCTTTATTGGTTAAGTGTAAAGATTAAACCATGGTTGTGAATGGTTAGGGTTTTTTTTTCTTTTTCATTTATTTATTTATTATTTAGTTATTCATTTGGAAAAAGAAAAAGGGTGAGAAAAATGGTGGCATTCTTTTAATCTTTCATGAAGCTTCATGAACACTTTGACTATGTCACCATTTTTGTCTCATGCTTAACCCTAACCACTCCACTAACCCTTGTTCACTCTCTACACTTTACCCTGGTTACCTTTATGATAAGAATGATTATTCTTTTCTTTTCTAATTAATCTTATCATAATATTCTTCTTCTTCTTCCATTCTTCAAGTGAAGAAAGCTATGCTCCATCAATGGTGATTGATGGAAACAAGTGAGAAATCCAATTCTAAAGTCTACCCACTTCCTATTTCTTCATCCTCTACCTCTTGCCAAGTAGTAGAGTGTGTTTCCTTCACAAGTTTCTTGACTTGGCGAAGTTGGAGCTTGATCTAGCGATGCTTCGACGTAGATCATCTTCGGCATGGACATCGACGACCTAGCTCGCCATTTCTCCGACGAAGCCGACGCTAGAGCCCGGGAATTCATTTGGACAGCGAGGGGACTTCGTTGCGGAGCTATGGAGGTGGAGCACCGGATCTACAAAGGTTGTATTTCCGTTTAAACTTTAGTTAAGTGTTAACTAGTTTCATTTTCGCCTAGACATCGAGCTAACGATCCGTAGTCTAGGGTTTCTCGGCATCATAAAATTTGAAAATGGCATGGTTGATGCCTTGTGAGACCTCATTAAGGTGCCTAGGAACCCTACAAAAACAACCCCACGTGTTTAACACGTGAGTGCCTATATGCAACGCATATAGGCACAGCAATTAAAACAATTGCTAGGCTAAAACAGACCCACGTGTTTAACACGTGAGCGTCTATATGCAACGCATATAGGCACAGCAATTAAAACAATTGCTAGGCTAATAAGCCCTACGTGTTTAACACATGAAGGGACTTCCCTACTTAACAAGGAACCGTTGGATCAAATATCCAATAATGATAGAATTAAATTCTATTGAACTTTTAAATGGGAAATGATATTTTCTGTTAAACAGAAAGTTGGCGGATCAAAGATCTCATGAGTTGGAAAATATTTTTCATCTCTCCAAGCACCCTTGGGTGAAAAATCCAACGATGATTAAAAATCACCAATCTACAGAATAAATTCTATACAGAAAAATATTTTCCTAATCTTGTTTAAGAAATAAGAAAATATGTTTTGTAAGACAGAAACCATTGGATCAAAGATCCAATAGCGGGCAAAACCCCCAAATCAATTAAAGTCTCTTTATGAGAGATTTCCTAAAACTAATTAACAAACTTCTTTCCACTATATAAAGAACCCAAGACTTCAAGTTAAAAAAAAAAAAGAACAGAGAGAGAAACATACAAAAAAAGAGAAAAAAAGAAAAGAAAAAGAGAATTCAATTCTCTAGAAGAAGAAGATCCTCTTCTTAAACCAAAAAAAAATATGTTAGAAGAAAATACAGAGATTATCCTATCCTTCTTCACCTCTTTAAGCGTTTAACCCTTCAAAAAAAAAGAACTTAGTCTTCCTCTGGTTGAGGTCTGCAGAAGCAGATCTCCCCACAAGTTGAGAATTTAATTCTCATCTGGGAGATTCTGTTATGCAGATTCAAAACTTAGGGGAAAGAACTAAGTTTAAAGAATTTAATTCTTACAAAGGTATACAGGAATTTAATTCCTCTGATAAAACTAGGGTTTGACTCTGTAAAAAGAATTTAATTCTTATAAAACAATAGACTTGAAATTCTTTAAACTCAGATCCCAGCGTCGTTAATATGAGATCAAAATCTTCATGCACATAGAAAGAAAGACTGGTGATTCATTAGAGTTCAACACTATAACGAAAGCTCACGTGTTTCCCCGTGTGAGCACCTCTGATGAACAAAAAAGAATGGCTTAGACCGAGTCACGTGTTTCCCACGCGAGCGCCTAAAAGAAGAACAAGAAGTGCATCTTAGGGCAGTCACGTGTTTTCCACGCGACCCCAAATCAAGTGCTTAGCACTTATATGAAGGAGGAAATAAAACACAGAAAACAACTCCAACTTTGGAGCACCTCACGTGTACGCACGTGAGCACCATAGGGCCCAAGTGCTTAGCACTTTTAAAAGAAAAGGGAAGTAAAACCCAAAAAGGCAGTGCCCAACTTTGGGGTGCCTCACGTGCTCACACGTAAGTGCCACAAGAATTAAGTGTTTAACACTTATATGTAAACGGGGATTTGAACCCAATGAACAGTTCCAGCTTTATGGTTCCTCACGTGCCACATGTGAGGACCACAAGAATTCAGTGTTTAACACTGCTTCAGAACCTCATGTGGGAACACATGAGTGCTGAATGTATACTAGTGCTTAACACTATGGGAAGTCAACTTCAGCCTCAAGTTGGCTAATTATTCTTGAGATTAAAATATCTTTGATCTTCAATCAATCGAGCTCCCCGTGCTCATGTCTTCCTAAACTGATCCTTGTCCCAAACATGACTAATGATCTTCCGACGGATATTCATCCCATATCTTCCTTCAATCTGGAAACTGGTTCAAGGGTACATCTCTCTACACCTCTGATACAAGTCGTTATAATTCTTCAACGTCTTCAAAGAGGTGGAGGGTCCCGACAACCAACAACTCTTTGGTGCACTCCCAAACCGATGAGCACATCCTAATACGGACCGCAACGTCCTTAAACTAGCTACGGACCGAAACTTTCTTAAACTAACAACGGACCGAAACGTCCTTAAACTAAAGCAATATAACCCAAATGCTCTTTTGTTGGGTCTGAACGATCCAAAAATCCTGTTGAGTAGATCTTAGTATCAAATTAGACTAACGTATCCTCAACAAACATTAAAGTTGATCTTAATCTCAAATGAGATTAACGATCCTTAAATCAACCTAAACCCAAATCTAAGAATATACGGATTTGGACTAATCCGCGCCCTATGGGCGACAACATAAATTAGTCTCCGTATACAATCCACGGGCAACCAAAAATAAAATAAACACACACGACACGAAGTGGACTTCTGGAGCAGGAGAAAGTGGTTATCCCTACGCGGTAACGTAATTAACTGCAGGGGCTTGCGCCTGCAGGGAAGAGCGTCCCCACAATCAAAAAACCCTCACAAATGAGGGGGAATCTGACAAAGTCTGCTACAACGGTCGCATCCGTCCAATCCTCCGATACACGGTGCCATAAATCAACTTGGTATCTTCGGAGAGGTGGACAGATAAATCCAAATAGTATCTGCCCCCAAATTCAGGCAAGACGATCCATTCCGGTTTCGTCTCCGTTTTTGGCGGTAAACAGTATTCTTAACAAAAAACCAATCGAGCCCCCAATTGCTCGTATATATTTAAGTCGATCTTGATCTCAAAACAAATCAACGATCCTTAAATCAACCCAAACCCAAATCTAAGATATACACTAATCCACGCCCTACGGACGACGGCACAAATTAGTCTCTGTATACAATCCACGAGCAACCAAAAAAATAAAACAAACACACACGACACGAGGTGAAATTCTGGAGCAGGAGAAAGTGGTTATCGCGATGCGGTAATGTAATTAACTGTAGGGGCTTGCGCCTGTAGGGAAGAGCGTCACCACAATCAAAAAACCCTCGCAAACGAGGGGGGATCTGACGAAGTCTGCTACAACGGCCGTATCCGTCCAAACCTCCGATATACTGTGCCATAAATCAATTTGGCATTTTCAGAAAGGTGGAAGGATAAATCCAAATAGCCCCTGCCCCCAAAATTCAGGAAAAGATGTCCTAGCATCCCGGTCGTGTCTTTCGGCGGAGATTAGATTCTGGCACGCCCGGTGGGACATTTTCCTCTTTCCACTCCACACTTCGTGTGTTGTGTTTCGCGAACAAAATCAAGGTTTGCTATGGTTGCCCTTGGATTCAAGGTACTAAGATTTGGTGTCTTATTCCTTTCTAGAAAGAAGAAGTGAACATCAATGGCTACCAGCTGCACAAACTGCAACAGCAACTCCCGCTCCACCCTAACTGGAGGAGTGACATACGGGCCCAATGCGGCCTCCATCTTTTTAATGCCGGTAGGGCAGGTGACTCAAGCCACCACTAGATTTTTCTCAGGACCATGCTCCCGCCAACAAGTTTCAGCGCCCCAGTGCCACTACTGGAAGCTCCAAAGAAGTCGGTCTTTGATCGACTTGCAACCACCACGGCCCCTCTTAACGGGTCGTCCAAGTCTGCCACCTCAGTCTTCAACAGGCTGAGTCGAAGCTCAAGTGGGCCCGCAAAGAGGCTCGCGATACCCGAAGAGGTATCCCAAAACGAATAGTCCTTCAAACTCCTGCTGCGGGTGAAGTCGTCAAAGATGCTTTCCCTACCAGAAAATCGGCCTTCGAAAAATTGGTCGTTCCCTCTCAACGAACGTCAGTCTTCGACAGGCTGACACCAACAGTAGCCCCTCATCAAAGCCGAGGGCATGACAGAGCCTCTTCCACAACTGAGATGGTCCCATCTGCAAGACACGCTCGGCATTGCCACTGGCGCCCGGTGAAAAGAGTTAGGGGCAACTCCCCCTCTAGACATACTTCACCAGCTCCAATGGTGGCAATTGACACTGCTGTTCCAACCGGAAACAGTTTTGATCTGCTTAAGAGGGTGTGCTAGAACTCTCCAACCGCGGTACTGAAGAAATCTCCACTTCCTGTTGAAAACATGACGCAGGCAAAACTGGAGCAGTCCCCTCAACAGTTCTCCTCCTAAATCCAAAGGGTCTGGCGGAAAGTCCAGGACTCTATGATCAACAAAAACCACTCGCGTCAACCAGAGAAAATGAAGGTTCGACAAGAGAAAAATCATCCCTCCAGCATGTTGGAGATAGTGCCCTCAGAGTCAATTATTGGATCACAGGCACGTGATTACAATGATTGAGGGAGGACCTATCCCGGGACGACAGTCTTACTCGAGATGATAGTATGCTATCTGGTTTACCTTTATCATCGTGTACTGCTTCAGGTGACCTTACATGTCACTATTACACGTTGATAGAGCCCATAGGATTCTTGCTTGACGGCCAGCAGTATGAGGGCGATCATATACGTGGGAGCTGGTAGTCTATAAGCATATCCTTAAAAGGTCCCTAGTCGTAGGAGTTTCGAGACAGGGCATCGATTCTCCAGAGTAGACTAGTGTATACAGTCGAGACCCCGACGAGGGGCGGTGGCCGGTCTCACAAGCCACTGGTGTCAGTTGGTTCACCTAAGATGTATACAGGTGCTCATTGGGTTATGAGTACACCGGACAGGACTCGCCGGGAACATGCTAGTTGGTCTTATACCTGACGTCAGATAGCAGTTCCCAGGTGACATGTGTACAGGTTAGTTCATCGACCTGGGGATCATCATTTGTCTCGTGTGAGTTCCCACTGTACTTTGATTACTACCCTACCACGGCTCAAAGGAGTCGTGCAAACAGGTTTTAGTTGGGTACAGTCCCGAGCCACATGGAGGCAGTGAGCGGATCTTCGGGGGTTCGTCTCTCCCGGTATTGGGGGTGAGGTCGCGCTGTGTCTAGGAGAGCCATTACACGAAGTCCTTGGCCAAGGCAGGAGATTTACTGGTAGGTATTCCAGTAATATCTCAGGGTGTTCTGGGCTACACTCCGACACGACTTGTATCGCTTTTGGGGGTCTGACTTTTACCCACCCCCTAGGCCCGACATGCGATGCTCATAGACGAACGGACCGGACTGTACGGATATTGTCACTGACAGGCTCAGTAAGGGTGTCAGGATGAGTTCGCTCATCGACGTCCCTTTTAGTCAATAGCTGGTGGCCCGTTACGTATTGGCTTATACCTCTGACGTGCTAGTGGTTAAATCCACAGCCATAGTATTGACGAGTCTTTAGAGTCCACCACACTTTCAGTTACTCAGGCTTTCGGGCGAAACGCTGTAGAGGCCGTATGGAGATATGGCAGGGTCCGATCAGATACGTGCGGTATTGCACGGATCAGGATCGGACGGTTTGTACTAGAGGCCGTATGGATATATGGCAGGGTTCGATCAGATACGTGCGGTATTGCACGGATCAGGATCGGACGAACATTACTAGCCGGCTTTGTTTTAAGCCGGATCCTAGTTTAGTACAGTGTAGATTTTGTCTCTTTGCATTTGTATCCGGACGGAATACAGATGCGGGTGTGTATGCACAGTATCGGGGTTTTCCTGTAATTTATTACGGGACCAGTTTTCTGGAGTTGCCAGTTTGCATTCCGTTCCGGCCGGTATTCGTTTGTTCTTTCCCGGCCGGACTTTTCCGATGGAGGGGGTTATTTGCAATTGTGCAAATAACATTTGTGGAGGGGGTTTCTTGCAATTGTATTGATTATGATATCTTTCTTCCATCACTTGCATTAAATGAGATTTGAAAGGATTTGATTTGGATATGGGTTTTGTTATCATGATGTTTGTTTATGGTCACCCTTGCTTTCTACTACACTCACCTCCCTTCATGCTACATATCCATTTCCCTCCACCATTCTAAATGGCCGGCCACATTTTTGAGAGAGGAGAGAAAATGAGAGAGTTTCATTTGTGAGTTTGTGGCATATTTCCTTCATCTCATTCTCATGTAATGAAAAATGAAAGCACCATTTTTCATACCTTCATTCCTCCACATCCATGGCAACCAATACCCCAAAGTGAGACATGCACTCTACACTATATTCTACAGCACATCTTGGGCGCGTCGGCTAGCCAACTTCGCGCCCGAGTTGCCTCGTATTGAGGTGGGAGCCCGTAAAAGTACCCGGCTTCGTGGTGCCCTTTCCGACGAGGAGGAGACGGACGGAGATCCCGCGAGGAGATCGGAGTGGAGATGAAGACCGGAGGACTCGGATCAGTCGGTATATCTCTTCCCTATCTTGTTAGTTAGCTAGATCTAGTTTAATGGCCCGATCTGGGGTTTAGTGCGCGGTGGTGCCGGTTTGCTAAGTACGCAAAATTAAAGTTTATCACCGTTTCCGCATTTGGCCGTCGGATTGACGACCGGGGCGCCGCCGTGCACTTACAGTGGTATCAGAGCCTCGCCATTAACTTCGTCTAGCTTCGTTTGATGTGTTTTGCTTTTCCGATCGACCAAAATTCCAAAACTTGCATTTTTGTTCACATCAGTTTTCTGTTGAAAATTTTTGGTCTCGAAAATTTTTTCAGGTTGTCTCAGAATGATGTGCAGGGAGATCTAAGAACACTGGAAAAATTCGACAACACGATCCCTCCGTACGACCGCGGATCCGCGGCCATTACCACTCTGGAGGCCGCGGATCCGCCGCATGAATGAGGGATCATGTCATCATTTTTTTTGCAGTGGGCTTTTGGGCTAAAAATAGGGGTTCTGGAATATTAAAATTGGGCCCAGATTTTCTGTGAGTGCTACAGTATTGCTTGGGGGCCCACTTGTTAATTTCTGATCGATCGGATATTTTAAACACATTTTTCACAGTATTTACATTATATCTGCGACCGTGAATGTCACTCGATCGGTAAATCCTGTCTAACTGCTATAGCCCGGTTAGACGGATTTGCGAACGTGACTTTCACGTTGATGTTCTGTGTTTTTGCTGTGATGTTGCGGATCGGTCGTGGGGGATAGCCTGGATGCAATGCTAGTACTGTTTTGTTTTATATGTACATTTGATATTGCGGGGCGAGCGTCCGACATGTGGACTGCCGTCACTGCCTGATTGTATTATTCTTTTGGGGCACGACCTGGTTGCGGTCGATGTACCCGTTGTATGTATATTTTACTTTCTGTACTAGGCTTACCCCGCGGTGGGGTGCACGGATAGTCGGGTTCTGGAGGGCAACAAGCCCGCATCTCATGGCATTAGGACGGAAGGGGCTTCAGTCTGGAATTGGCGGGCTATTCGCCGCACTCGTAGGGGGTACAGGTTGACCCAGGAGGGGTGCCCAAGTTACCGGATTCCATGAAGTGCTGGGTGGTCCATTCACGGCGCTGAAGGGGGCTGCCTCGCTTCAGGTTTTGGCGGGTGACTTGCCGCGCCCGTAGGGGTCTAGGATTTCATTGCACAGGCTATCCACACGACCAGGGGAACGTCGGGTTTCAGTAGTGGCTCTGTGAAACCCGGGGATCCTAGATATCTGTATTGTTCTGTGATGCTGTACTTTTCTGTGATGTTGCATTTTATTCACGCCTTGAGCGAAATATAATATATTGGTATATATATTAGTAGATGTTGTATATGTTTTTCATCCGCGCTAGTCCAGTCCCCGCTCTGCCGTTAGTTAGCTAACCTAACGGGTGATGACGGGACCCAGTGGCGAATGCAGATGGCATATACGTACGTCAGTATATTTTCGTTCTTTGTGGTGTGATCAATTGATGGGACTGCGTTGATTCGGATCAATGCAAGCTAAAACAAACCTATTCTGATGTTGTTGGAACACTTTTCAAAAAACTGTTATTGCAAGGACGTTCACTTTTGTTTTGCATCGTGGTATTCATTTGGAATATCCTGCTCCTCAGTCGACGAGGCAAGGGCCGAGATCCCTTCACCGGGAGTGACCCCTTGGACAGAAGTTTGCGTCAGGGCATTAGCTTCACTATAGCCGTTTACTTTTGCTTTGCACCGTGGTATTCAGTTGGAATATCCTGCACCTCATTCTACGGGGAAAGAGCCGAGATCCCTTCACCGGGAGTGACCTCTTTAGTAAAGGTTTTCGTCACTATATTTTCTAAAAAGCTATCCGTTCCTTCAACGATATCAAGTTCATTACGTTAAAGGTTTTCGCCAGAAACCATTCGTAGCCCTCCATCATTTCAGTTAAATATTCGGTAGTATTCAAGCTATGTATTTTGACCTCACGCCAAGGCATAGTGTTTGGTAGTTGCCGGGTATTTATCTGTTGCATAGATAGATGCGTTGGTTTGGGACAGTCGTACTACTATTTTGGCCTACGTCAAGGGTATGTACGGGTGGGTTCAAATTAACCTGGACAATGATGGGTAGAACTTGACATGTGACTTATGATATTTTGACCTCACGCCAAGGTCATAAGAGCATGGGGTAAAAATCACATCGGGAGTTTCAAAAGAACTGAAACTTGCCAGATATGCACATACCTTCTGGAGTGTTATAGCGTGAGCGGATTCCGTCACGTTATCATGCGATGATAGTTGGATCCCGATTCCCACTGATGAGTTGGTTTACTCCTCGGGTGACCCCGACTAATTCTTCTTTCAGGTTTGGAGGAGAATTTGAGGTACAGTGGGAGATTTCCAGATTAGATAAATTGGTAACCATTCTGATCTAGGTTAGAGTGCACGCTGAGTGTTTCTTTTCTCTCTCTCTCTGGCAGCGACCATTGACCCGACCCTAAGACTATGACTCAGAGACCAAGTAAACCGAACCTTCTTTACACTGGCTTTTGGATTGTCAGAGTTGCAGACCTCATTGCCACTCCTACTTTTACCCTTTTCTCCAGGACACCACGTATTACTACGAACGTCCACTTCCATTGGACAAAACCATCGTATGGTTAGATACGAACTCGAAGGAATTCGAGGATGGTTTCCGGTTCTGGAGAAAACGGATGGGATTATTCAGTTGTCTTTTCCTTTTTACCTTCTCTCAAGTTGTGAGTACTCCTTAGTTTAGGAGATAGTACACCTATTACGCAAATTGGATAGTCTTCTTCCAAACCATAGGCTGGTGCCGACCGATAGGGAATGAAGAAAACCAATTAGCCTAAACGGTGTGCAGAAGGTATTAAGATTAAGACAAAGCAAGGGATTAGTAAGAGGGCAAAGTAAATTGCGACTGATATTCACGACCAAACCAAGTATTTCTTCGCCAATCCTAAATCACCTTTTTATTTCTCCAGGACACTCCGTATCACTACGAAGATCCACAGTTTATTGGATATTCCATCGTATGGTTATATACGAACTCGAAAGGAACTTGTTCCAGTTCGGGGATGGATTCTGGTCCAGGAGAAATAGGAATAAGGTTTATTCGGTTGTCCTTTATCTTCACCTTCTCTCGCATTGCGAGTGCTCCTAGGATTAGGACAGTACACCCATTATGCTTATTGGATAGTCTTCTTCCAAACCATAGGATGGTGCCGAACGGTAGGGAAGGAAGAAAACCATTTGGCCTAAAGGGGTGTGCAGAAGGTAATGACTAAAGACATATAAAGGGATTTGGAGAGGTGGCAAAGAATTATACGGTTATAGTTGTGAATCTGGATGATGGTAGAGGCATTACTAGGAATACCAGAATACCCCATCGAAACATTTCAATGTTTCAGTTCAACTGTATACTGTTAAAAGAAAACTGATTTCCCGATTAGACACTTGCTCCAGGGTATGTATTTACCAAGTTTGTTTCTCACATCTGTATGGTTTTACAGATGATGAGTGGGAGTAAGTTATTGGGAATTGAGTGATCATCCTCATTATATCGGGATTCGTTGTAATCGGTGATATTTGAGGAGATCACCTGGGCTGTTTGCCGGTCGGCAAATATTTGGTTTTGAATATCCGCTGTTGTGCACCAATTTCAAATTGATATATCTGTACGTCTATTTTCATAGAGTGAGATATACCTTTTGATATTATGTCGATGACATTTACCTATATCAATGGATGGTTAGGTAAGGAGCATTAAACAGCGGTGTAATTCTTCTTAACCATAAGTACAGTTTTCAACCTACAACACACAGTAAAAGAGTTGTTAGACTCAGCGGACTTATACAGAGTATTGTATGTTGTCCAGTGTCCATTAGAACAGAGGGGTTGGTCCTCTTACTATATTCTGTTTACTTTTAACTTCTCTAGTTCTTAGACATGTGTTTCGTAGAAACACAGGGTCTAAGTTTTGAGGAGTTATAGGTATTTGAATAGAGTAGAGAACCAAGTGTAGCAAGTATCGGGATTCTTCAAAGTGATCGAAGATGTAGATACTTGTGTATGGTATTCAGTTGATAGTAATGATAAAGAGAAATTGCTTCTCTTTCAGGTTACTCATAATTGGAAGCATTCCTAAGTTGAGTAACGCTGATCGGCCTTCTTCCATTTAGTTGACATGCACTGGGGACAGTTGCATGATTTGAATCTGGTTCAATTAAATCAGTGCCTCTGGTTCTATATTGGATATAGAACAGTTCATATCTTAACGTTGTTAAGGTACGGGGAGTTGTCCGGCTTATGATTAAAACCAGACTCTGGACAGCTCAAGGCACGTTTCTGTAATGGCTGTTTGTGGGTTGACCCAGGCTATGACGAGGGTTGACTTTCTACCATCTGGGAGAACAATAGTAATATTGTTCTAGACTCGCCACAGTTTTAATAAAAATGTATTTTTTCAGAAAACAGTAGTGGGAGTATGGTAGAACTGGAAGTGATTCCAGAACCGCAAACGATTACTGAAGATTTGATGAGGAACCTAAAGATTCAATCTGGTTTGACATTCCATTGGCCACTCCGCAGATAAGGTGGGTAACTTCAGGCACCCGAGAGGTACTCCGGTAGCCTCAAGGACGGTGACAGGGAAGTTCTTGTTTACCCACACTTGCCATTGTTGTTGTTCCAGGCTCCGAGACCCGGCAGGAGGATGAATATAGCGTCATTCTAAACTAGTTTTAGAAGTGCACGTCTATATGACTCTGCCAGAGGGTTGTCGTAGTCAGTGGGAGCAGCGGAAGCATTGGTGGACATCAGGCTTATGTCTATTTATAGACTAAAGCAGATGTAGCGGAGATAGATCATCTATTTCTGATGTGACAGTCATAGGTTTGACTTCATCAGAATAGGGGATGGATCTGTTGAGAAGGTACTAGGGTGTGATATCCTGGTATTTGGATGACATACACAGAGTAGGAAGTGATATTCATATACTACGATCGGTTATACTTTGGTCGTCACACGGTGGTTTCTCCACAAAGGACTTGGTCATTATATCAGACATACTGGTTACAAGATCTATGGTTTTAGATCTAGATTTGGGTGGTTTTCCAATCAGGGTACTTTGACAGCATTCTAAGAGTATTTAGAATGGACGACTCCTGGCACGGTAGTGTACCTGCAGGTGATGGAGTCACCCTCTCTAAAGGTGTCTTATAGACTAAAGTAGAGAGGGATGTGCATGATTGGCAGATCACTTGCTTAGGCAATTGAGTCAATCATGAGATGTCAAGTACCACACCAGATGTTGTTCTTGCACTAGATGCAATAAGTTGACATTGACCCAATCCTGGAGAAACAGTCGGAAGCAGTTTTAGAACATAAGTGGATGTTCTAGGGATATGATAACGACGGCCTCATTCGGGGGACAGTTATCATTCCAGGCTTCCAAGGTGACCTGGACGACAAGGAGGTTGTCAGAGTTATAGTTTTCCTTCTGACGAGGGGCAGTATTCTGGACAGGTGATCCAAGGCAATACTGAGGGAGGCAAGGCGCAGGATACTGATTAAGCTCAGTTGACGATACAGTCTAAGAAGTTTGGATTTGGAGTTCATTTATGAGCTAGGTCCCATCAGACATCCAGACATTCTAAGACAGGTATTGCTCATTTCGGGAGATGGTTTTCTCCGCGAACTTGAGATATAGAGAGACATAGAAAGAAACTTCAAGGCGGATCCACTCACTGAGGCTATTCCTCGAACGCAAGAGTTTCGCAAACAGGCTTTATGAGACTGACTAGTAGAGGAGTTGGGTGTTCGGAATCACACGGGCTGTGAGTATGCGACATCGCAATAATTAGCCTTGAGTGCAAGTGGGAGATTGTTGGAGATAGTGCCCTCAGAGTCAATTATTGGATCACAGGCACGTGATTGCAATGATTGAGGGAGGACCTATCCCGGGACGACAGTCTTACTCGAGATGATAGTATGCTATCTGGTTTACCTTTATCATCGTGTACTGCTTCAGGTGACCTTACATGTCACTATTACACGTTGATAGAGCCCATAGGATTCTTTCTTGACGGCCAGCAGTATGAGGGCGATCATATACGTGGGAGCTGGTAGTCTATAAGCATATCCTTAAAAGGTCCCTAGTCGTAGGAGTTTCGAGACAGGGCATCGATTCTCCAGAGTAGACTAGTGTATACAGTCGAGACCCCGACGAGGGGCGGTGGCCAGTCTCACAAGCCACTGGTGTCAGTTGGTTCACCTAAGATGTATACAGGTGCTCATTGGGTTATGAGTACACCGGACAGGACTCGCCGGGAACATGCTAGTTGGTCTTATACCTGACGTCAGATAGCAGTTCCCAGGTGACATGTGTACAGGTTAGTTCATCGACCTGGGGATCGTCATTTGTCTCGTGTGAGTTCCCACTGTACTTTGATTACTACCCTACCACGGCTCAAAGGAGTCGTGCAAACAGGTTTTAGTTGGGTACAGTCCCGAGCCACATGGAGGCAGTGAGCGGATCTTCGGGGGTTCGTCTCTCCCGGTATTGGGGGTGAGGTCGCGCTGTGTCTAGGAGAGCCATTACACGAAGTCCTTGGCCAAGGCAGGAGATTTACTGGTAGGTATTCCAGTAATATCTCAGGGTGTTCTGGGCTACACTCCGACACGACTTGTATCGCTTTTGGGGGTCTGACTTTTACCCACCCCCTAGGCCCGACATGCGATGCTCATAGACGAACGGACCGGACTGTACGGATATTGTCACTGACAGGCTCAGTAAGGGTGTCAGGATGAGTTCGCTCATCGACGTCCCTTTTAGTCAATAGCTGGTGGCCCGTTACGTATTGGCTTATACCTCTGACGTGCTAGTGGTTAAATCCACAGCCATAGTATTGACGAGTCTTTAGAGTCCACCACACTTTCAGTTACTCAGGCTTTCGGGCGAAACGCTGTAGAGGCCGTATGGAGATATGGCAGGGTCCGATCAGATACGTGCGGTATTGCACGGATCAGGATCGGACGGTTTGTACTAGGGGCCGTATGAATATATGGCAGGGTTCGATCAGATACGTGCGGTATTGCACGGATCAGGATCGGACGAACATTACTAGCCGGCTTTGTTTTAAGCCGGATCCTAGTTTAGTACAGTGTAGATTTTGTCTCTTTGCATTTGTATCCGGATGGAATACAGATGCGGGTGTGTATGCACAGTATCGGGGTTTTCCTGTAATTTATTACGGGACCAGTTTTCTGGAGTTGCCAGTTTGCATTCCGGTCCGGCCGGTTTTCGTTTGTTCTTTCCCGGCCGGACTTTTCCGATGGAGGGGGTTATTTGCAATTGTGCAAATAACATTTGTGGAGGGGGTTTCTTGCAATTGTATTGATTATGATATCTTTCTTCCATCACTTGCATTAAATGAGATTTGAAAGGATTTGATTTGGATATGGGTTTTGTTATCATGATGTTTGTTTGTGGTCACCCTTGCTTTCTACTACACTCACCTCCCTTCATGCTACATATCCATTTCCCTCCACCATTCTAAATGGCCGGCCACATTTTTGAGAGAGGAGAGAAAATGAGAGAGTTTCATTTGTGAGTTTGTGGCATATTTCCTTCATCTCATTCTCATGTAATGAAAAATGAAAGCACCATTTTTCATACCTTCATTCCTCCACATCCATGGCAACCAATACCCCAAAGTGAGACATGCACTCTACACTATATTCTACAGCACATCTTGGGCGCGTCGGCTAGCCAACTTCGCGCCCGAGTTGCCTCGGTATTGAGGTGGGAGCCCGTAAAAGTACCCGGCTTCGTGGTGCCCTTTCCGACGAGGAGGAGAAGGACGGAGATCCCGCGAGGAGATCGGAGTGGAGATGAAGACCGAAGGACTCGGATCAGTCGGTATATCTCTTCCCTATCTTGTTAGTTAGCTAGATCTAGTTTAATGGCCCGATCCGGGGTTTAGTGCGCGGTGGTGCCGGTTTGCTAAGTTCGCAAAATTAAAGTTTATCACCGTTTCCGCATTTGGCCGTCGGATTGACGACCGGGGCGCCGCCGTGCACTTACACAGCATACAGCGAGGTACTTCTTTCATACAGGCGCCTACTACAATGGCTCCTTCAATCTCGACCTCCGACAAAAAGAGAAGGTCGGACCGGCGACAAATCCCAAAGGTGATGGATCCAAACGCCCCAAGTCTGGGGGCATGATCATGCACACGGTTTATATGGCTTCCGGGAAAGAGGAAAGCCGTACTTCCGTAGGTCATTGACCGCAAACTCAGTCGCTGACAAAAGCTCAGGATCAACAACAAAAGCTCCAGGAGATGCTGATGAAAATGGCAGCACTCACCGGGCAAAAAGAAAGCCCGCAAGCAGCGTCTGAATAGCGCCAAGAGCAGGAGACCGATACAGAGTTCCTGTGGAGGGTGCTGGAAAGAAAGGATAAGGAGGATGCGGAACAGGCTGCTAATATAAAACAGATGGCGCTCATGTTCCAAGACATGGTTGGAATGATGATCCAGCCAGAACCTCCAGCCGAAGACCCACCGATAATTATCGAGGATGACATAGGGGAAACATCAAACCCTCTTCCAGCTTTATCTACAGCCAGGGAGAAAACGATCTCCAAAGCCATCCTTGATGATTACATAGCTCAACAAATAAAGCTCATCAGGCAAGTGAAGCGGCTGGCCAAGTTGTCAGAACCGGGCGACCGTACCTAGGCTGGTACGATCAAATCAAGTACCCGTCGGGATATACGATCCCCAAATTCCATGTGTACAAGGGGACAGGCAATCCGTATCAGCACGTCGCTCAGTTGAGAGCTTTATGCAGCAATACTAGAGGCGACGACAAATTGCTACTTCGCCAGTTTATTGGCAGCTTCTCAGAAACGGCGTTTGAATGGTACTCGGAGCTCCCAAATGACTCCGTCAAAACATTCACAGAAATGGAGCTACTTTTCACACAGCGGTTCACAAGTGCAAGAAAACACACCCAGATCAAGGCATTAATCAATGCCAGGGTGAAGCCAGGAGAGACCTGGGTTCAATACGCAATTCGGTGGCGAAACCTATGGTCGAAATGCGAACAACGCATCGAAGAGGCTCCCGCCATGGGCATGTTCATAGGACCTCTCGATCCTCAGGCGACTGTGTCCCAGTTCATGACGTTCTTTAAGCCGACCATCTTCCAGGCTTTGATCAACAAGTTGGCCCAAATGGACCAGATGGGCCACGGGCCTTCATCTTCAAAAAATGGAACCTCGGAATGCAAAGGGTAAAAGGAAAGCGGCCTTCGTTGCAAACACTCAACAACAACCGAGTGACCCGAAACCAGTTGCTCGCTGAAACAACGCGCGTCCGTTCCAATCCCTGGAAGAGAAGCTAGGATGTGCTTACTCGTTTTCCCGTGATAAAACGAGGAGACTATTCGAACTGGCAGTGCGCAACAAACTCATCACTCTGCCGGACCCAAAACGTCTACCGCAACCCGGTGACGTCAACAGCCCCAACTACTGCTCCTATCACAGAATGGTGAGCCACCCAATTGAAGATTGCTACGTCTTCAAAAATTGGATTGAGAACCAGTATCAACGGGGAAAATTTGCACTTTCTGAGAACTGGAGGGTGAACTCGCCATAGAAGCACGCTCCTAAAAAGGTGGATACACCGGGGGCATCATGTTCGTTTGTGGAAGAAGCTCCATGGGAAGTTTTCCTTTCAGCTAAAACCAAAAGAATGCTGAAGGATCTTCAAGCATGTCCGGTGATCAGGTGGAAAAGTCCGCTGGAGCCCAAGATGATTGAGGGGATACCGAAACCGCGTCCCACATCGAAAACTGCTAATGATAGGAAAAACACCCAGGTCAAGCCTTCAAAGTATTCGAAGGGAAATAAGAAGACCAAGAAGCTCGTACAGCCCAACGACAAGCACACGGACCTGCAAAAGTACATCGACGTGCTGGAGGAGTAGAACCAGAAGGCGCAGACACCAGTCACTCTCGAAAAGTTTCTCAACCATATACTTGAGAACGGAGATGGTGACGATGATGAGGGAAATGGCTCGTTAGGAGAAATCGAAGATTATATAGCTAGTTGCCACATGGTTTCTCACTCGTCGTTAAATAATGAAGAAACTCCCTCGGCGTCAGAAAGTAATGCAGAGGAACTGGGGGCAGGATCGGTGCCAAAATCCGCGGAGCTACCAGAAGACCCAATTGGCAGGCTGCTAAACGAAACCCTTCAAAAGAGAAAGGCTGATCGAGAACGTGAAACGGCCATATACAAAAAGGCCAAGCGTCGGTGTCAGGCTGAAGAAGCTGCGGTAAGGATGAATCGTAAAGTACTCCAACCAAGCCAAAGCATACCTGCTACAAACAAGAGCAGGATCAAAGTAAAGAAGCGGTTCCCCAAAGCCCTGTCAATAGGATGAGGCTGCCCCCTCTCGTGGAAAACACTCCCGGGATCATGTGCCTTGACGAAACGGATATACATCCGAACTACTGCTTATACCATCGGAGGGTCACACACCCCACCGAAGAGTGCAATGCCTTCAAGAAGTGGTGGCAAGGATACGTTGCTCACCGACAACACTTCAAACGAATGAAGCGCAAAGTTCGTTGACAACAAAGAAGAGTGATAGACGAGCATGAAGGAACGGTTGGCAACTATCATATGGTTGATACCAGTTCGACAAAAGGAAAATCTCAAGTTCTTACATTCGGGAAAGATTCTGAGGAAGAAATAACCCTCGGCCCTCTCTTCAAAGAATCTACCTCTGGAAAAGAAGAAGAGGAGAAGAATTGCGAGAACATTCAGCTGTGTAATCGTATGTTTCCTGAAAAGAATCTCGGGCCTACTAACAAAGGTTCGAGTAAAGAGACAAGGGGAAGGAAAAAGTCCCTGAGGAAATTGCCGTCGATAATAGAGTCGTCAAAGAGCTCGTAGCCAAGGACCCGCCTAAGAAAAACAAGGTGGAATACAATGCCTTGGTACATCTGAGGAAGATACCTTCACAACTGAGCATATTGGATGCTCTCCTCCTATCCAAAGAAGCAAGAGATTCTCTGATCAGGGCATTACAGGAGCCCGATCAGTTCCAAGCTTTCTTTGCAGAAGAAAATATGAAGGACGACCTGGCAGAGGTTCATACAGCTGACATTACGTTCGGCGATGAAGATCTCCTCCTCGGAACGTGTGAGCACAACCGTCCTATATATGTCACCGGGTACTGCCATGACATCAAGATAGGGAAGATCCTGGTCGATAATGGGTCCTCCGTCAACCTTCTCAAAGTGAAGGTGCTGAAGGAGATCTGCATGAACGTTCAGCACCTAGCTCAGGACAAAATTACCATCTCTGGGTTCGACTCATAGTCATCACGGACGCTTGGGTCCGTAATATTGACGTTACGCTTTGGGCTTCTATTCACTGACATCAAATTTCATGTCATCGACGCCAAGACTTGCTACAATGCTTTGCTCGGCAAGCCTTGGTTGCAAGAGTACAACGTCGTCCCTTCTACACAACACTAGTGTATAAAGTATTTCAAAGACGTCCTCGAGTACACAGTTACAGGGGAGCTAAATCCATTCTCCGTAAACGAAGTCCAAAAATAAGAAGACGCAAAGTACTTCCCACCAGACTTCAAAGACACGGAAAGATGTCATAAGCCGGAGAATAAACAAAAAGCCGTCGCCACTATCTCGATCTTTGGGAGCGATACCGAGGAAGATGAAGAGATAGTCTACTCGGGGCAACCCCAATGCAACAGGCCCGGACCATCTAATCCTATTTTGGTCTTTGGCAGTGACTCTGAGGATGAGACTAACGCCGTATCCTCCACTCGCCCGTCAGCACAAATCATTACTGGAGCTGATCAGAGCTTGCAAATCACCATAGTTTTGCTGCAGCATTACAAAGAACTTGATACACTCGATACATACAGTATACAAGAGCTGAAAACTTTCTACGTCCCTCCCAGGAGAAGAGGTGAAAAGGCGATCCTCTTCTATCAGTCTATGGAGACCAGAGTGGAGAAAAAAGTCTTGCGTGGTACGCAGAGGGATTGAAAGGGCTATTAAGATGCCAAGGTGTACCCTTCAAACAAACCACTCGACAAACCCAGTTATACAACAAGATTTGGGACATTCCTGGGACTCAGCGAAAGATGCCCGATGGGAGGATGGAGACGACGGGGCTTGGATAAGTTCGGTCCAAAAACGGGAGCAATTCCATGGCTGCCACGTTATAAATAACTCCGGTGAAGAAGGGAATGCTTTTCCAGATAGCGCTGTGTAACACCTTAGAATGTGATTAGTGGCTAATTATACTTTAATGTGTGGTTTTTAGTAAAAAGTTTACCAAAACGATTTTCAAATATTTTATCAAAATTTATGAATATTTTATTAGAATTTAATTAGGCTTGCACACACATGTGCATGTAAACTAGGATTAAATTTGGGGCTAAACCATGTTTAGACAACCATAATGGACTAACCCATTTTATTAAGCTAATTTGAATTTATTAAGTGTATTAGTTTTTCTTTTTAAAATAAAAATGATTTGTGTTTTGTGGGTTGACTTGGGTAGGAGAGAGAGAGAGAGCATGATGGACTTGGCCATGCTTGTAGTTAATGAGGAGAGAGAGAGAGTTGACTCTCTTTTCTTTGTGTTCAAATCAATTATTTTCCCCACTCATTCTCACTTCTCTCTCACACACACACACACACTCTACAGCAGCAGCAGCAGCAGCAACAAGCAGCATCAGCAGCAGCAGCAACACTAGCAACAGCAACAACAACAACACAACAACAGCAACAGCAGTAGAACCTCTTCTTCTTCTCTTCTTCTCCTTCTTCCTGCATCCTAGGATCAAGTGGGGTATAATTTCTTAAACTCAACTCCTTTCTTTGCTTGCATGTGGTTATTTTAGCTTCGGTTAGTGATTATTGTGGTTTTAGTGCTAGTTTTGTGATTTAAGTGGGGTTTAAGCTAAGTTAGGGTTATTATAGCTTAATGAACCTAATTAAGTGTTAGTATTGCCGTTTAAATCTAGTAGTATCACTATAGTCCGCTAAAACACCTTAAAATCTCAAATTTGAAAATTTAAAATACGGTTTAGAAGCAAACTGTAGGATATTTGTGATCTGCTACAACTGTGATCTTTTTCTAGGTTAGCAAACATGTTCAGTTTAATGTGCAGGCTTTTTAGAGTAGTGTGTAGGGTTTCGTGCCGGTTTTCCCCTTGAAAATCTGGCGACCATCCCTCCAATTCCGGTGTCGCCGGCCCCCCCCCGATGTTTTGGGTGTTGGTTCTTTGTGTAGGGGTGTCTGTGAGTGTTTTCCAGTGTTTAGTATTGTTTGGTGTTTGGGTTTTTACCGTGGACAGAATCTGGGAGAGTTTGGCTAGTTTTAGTGTTTTGTGGATTTTGTCGATATTTTGATGGTTTAGTTGGAGAATAGGGTAATCAGGGTTTTTGGGGTTAGATTAGCTCTAATATATGCTGTTGGTATCACTTAATTCCTGTAATTTTACCTAATTTCACTTGTGCACCCTATTGTTGCAAACTAAGTGTTTTAAAATAGTTTTAAACTAAACTTTATGATACATAGAATCAGCTGTATCTAGGGTAGTAATTTTGGTAAGCAAACATATACATTAGGCTATATATTGTGTTAGGAATATAGTGTAGAAACCTGGACCCTTTTCACCCTTTTTTGGCCGATATCATGCCTATGGTGGCCGGCCCAATTTTGTGGGTTTGTGTTGGATTTTTGCAGGTAGTTGTCTGTAGGTATTGTGAGGGGTTTGGTCTTGTTTGATTTTCTTGTTTCTGCTCCAGATTAAATCTGGGACCTGTTACCTATATTTAGCGTAGCGGGGCTTGCGCGACACGTACGATACGAGTAGAGTTGGTTTGTTGTGTGTCACAGCGTGTCGCGTTGGTTTTTTGACGTATGCACACACGTTACGTATACACACGCGTTTAGTTCGCGACGCGAGTTTCTCATTTGGTTTTAATATCGCGTTTTTGCAGGATGTTAGCTTATGTGTATTCTTTGTGTAATTTCTAAGTTCGCAGGCGGGTACGTCGAACGCCGTAAAGAAGGGGAAGCAAGTAGTCGGCTACACTTAGCACAAAACCACAGTGAGTAGATTTAACATCTACGGGGAAATCTCTCGTATGGTGTTAAGCGTCAGAGCATGATAGGATATTGTAGTCGCATACATATTTATATGTATATTACTTATGCATATGTACTATTGTAGCGTACCCATCTTATGTCGCATATTGGTGCACACATACATTGATATATCCATACTTGCGCACATACACATTGTATATCCATATTGGTGCACACATACATTGATATCCATACTTGCACACATACACATTGTATATTCATATTGGTGCACACATACATTGATATCCATACTTGTGCACATACACATTGTATATCCATATTGGTGCACACATACATTGATATCCATACGTGCGCACATACACATTGTATATCCATATTAGTGCACACATACATTGATATCCATACTTGCGCACATGCATACTGTATATCCATATTTGTGCACATATACACTGGTACACTCATATTTGCGTATATATCCACTTGCACATTCATACTTATATACATACATATTTCACATGCATGGATGGTACTGGCTTTGATTTCTAGAAAAATGGGGACCGTATGAGATATTTTCAAAACTGGATCCATTTAAAAGAGCGGTTTTCCCTTTTTACTCCTAATGGAATACGACATATTGCATGGATTTACGCATTGAGTTTTGGATTCGTGTGATTTCTGGATTTGAGAACCGTGGTATTATTTTAAGAAAATATGCACTGTTTTGAAAACCCAGTTTCTCTTGATATGATATTTCAGTGCGTCCACCATGCGTTTTCTCTGTTCTAAGACATGTGACATGTGAACCTGATTCGAGGAGCTGGATGAGGCCGATTGCGGGTACATGGTGGACCCGGTATAGTACCCGGGGCAAGAAAGGGATGTTGTGTATACAGACGGTGAGCCTGGCAGAGGGACTACTACCTACCGGTGATTGGTTGGACCTGGCGGTTATCTGGAGGATACTGACCAAGGTCGAGAGATGGATACGGGCCGACCCATACTGCCGGGGACATGGGCCGATTCCGCAGACGGAGCCCGTGGGCCGATTCGGACTGACGGAGCCCGATATATGAGGATTTGCGTGTCGATGCTGGACACGAGTATTTCATAATGTTTTTGGGTGCCGATGTTGGGCACCCCGCTTCTATGAGATTTACAGAATTAAAGGCCGAATAGAGTGACGGCGCCTGAGTTATTGGGGTTTTGCGGTGTTTTGGTAGACACCAGGGTTTTCCACGTTGATGATCCGTGTAGATGATATTTTTATCCCATGCTCAGCATTCATTGTTATGCATTGCATCATGTAGTCGTAGTACCTGATAGAGTACTTTGCATGATTATTGCGTACCCAGCTCATCATATAGATGTTATTAGATTGCACTTGTTATGCATGATTATTGCGTACCCAGCTCATCATATAGATGTTATCTGTTTGCACATGTTAGAGTATCGCAGTACGTGCATACTCACGATTACCTTTATATGTTATTTACTATTCACGAGTTGGCAACTCACCCCCGTTGTGCCACAGTGTTTGCAGGTCAACCCTCAGAGTAGTTGCGGCAGGGCTACTTCCTTGTATCTTTTTGCTATGGATACCATTTCAGTTGGCGTGTGAGCCCTTTGCTTATAGGTGGGTTTTTGCGGTATCCATTTATTTCCATTTGTACATTCTATTGTATCTAGTACTCTCCATCTACCATTTCATGTATTGACTTAGAGATCAGTTGTGAGGACGATGTTGTATATTATTTTGTACTCTGGTGTCGAGCTTGTGTGAGCCGACTTTATTTATGCAGTTTTATCTTTTATGATGTTTTTCACTTATATTGCTCATTTCTTCGCTACGGCGTCGTATATTATTCATGTGGTGATTGTTTCCGCCGTTGGGCATGATTGCTCCCGTTTGGGGATGTTATATTATTGTTATCAGTTATTTTACTTATATCGTGTTTTGTACCCGTTTTCGGGCTAGTTTTTTTAAGGAGGTGCTGCCGAAATCTTTAAGAAAATAACTTAAACTTAAAGATTTTTATTTGAGTTTTCTAAATGTTTTAAACCAATGATTTCAACACTCACTACTTTTAATGGTTTTGATTTCTGGGTTTCGGCTTACTTGATCGCGTAGCGCCTGTAGACGTTACGTGGTTAAGTGCCGGTCATGGGCCGAACTTCGGGTCGTGACACGCTGACATTGAAAGGGAGAAAAATCCCGCTATAAGAACGTCAAGTCTGACGTTCGAAGAGCAAGTTAACAAGCTAATAAGGGAAGCTGGTCAAGAGGTTCGGGATGATCACAGCCGCGAAATGGCTATTTACGAAAAGGCCAGGACTCAGCGTCTCATTCAGCAGTCTGTGGAAAAGGAAAATTATGATGCCCTTCACCCTCAGCCCCTGTACATTCTCGTGACAAGGAAAAATCCCGACACAGAGGCAAAAACATGGTGGAGAACGAGAATGACGTTCGAAAACAGCGAAGTAGATCCAAGAAGCCATGTGATCGAGTAAAAGTCAGCTGGAATCCGTCTTTTATGAAGAAGATGGGTCGGAAATACTCTTTCTCCCAGGACAAGACAAGGAAAATATTCAACCTTATCATTAAGCATCAAATGATGATGCTCCCGGAACCTCGGTACCCCGAACAGATAAATGAGGTTCATCACCCGGATTATTGCTCCTACCATCGAGTAATATGACATCCCCTTGAGAAATGCTTCACCTTCAAAGATTGGGTTGAAGATCGGAATCAATAAGGCAGGTTCGCTTAATCCGACGGCTGGAAGGTGACCCCACCACAAAAGTATAAGCCAAAGAGAACCTATATCGCGAAGGCGAGACCAGCTCAACACCAAGAATGGAAGCGAACTCGTACTTGCCATATGATAACACTCTCAAAGGGGGGAGAGCATGAGAATATAGATGACTCCTTCAGGTGCTTCGCAAATAAAGACGAGGATGAGGTGATCTCAGAGTTTCCACCGGCACCAAAAGAGCTAGGGGATGGGATACACACTACGCAGACAATCTAAGGAAAATTGGCTTGGGGACGGAAAACGAGCCGAAACCCACGTTCGTCAGTGAGCTGTTGTCTAAAAAACATGTGCCTACACTAAAGGATGTGCTTATGCAATATAAAAACTGCCTCGCATGGAATTATTCCAAGATGCCGAGACGAGATCCAGAAATAGCAGTACATAAATGGGCCATATCGTCGGACATCAAGCCAGTCAAACAGGCGCCAAGAAGAATGCGGCTCGAACTCGAGATGAGTATCAATGCCGAAGTAAAGGAACTAATTGACTCCGGCTTTATCCAAGAAGTTCAATATCCCGACTGGATTGCCAACATTGTTCCAATGATGAAGAAAAATGGAACAGTGCGCATGTGCATGGACTTTCGAGACCTTAACAAAGCTTGTCCGAAGGATGACTTCCCAGTACCTGTTACCGAGCTGATGATCGATAACACGTCCACTCATGAAGTCTTCTCCTTCATGGATGGATCTTCAACCTACAATCAAATAAAAATGCATCCTGAAGACCAAAAGCACACCGCTTTCCGGACTCCGCTCGGAATATTCTGCAATAAGGTGATGCCCTTCGGTTTGAAGAACGCAGGCGCTACCTACCAGAGGGTCATGACGAAGATCTTTGATGACCTCATACATGAGATTATCGAATTCTATATTGACGACCTTGTGGTGAAAAGAAAATCGTACGAGGAGCACTGGGAACATCTGAACATAGGGTTCCGGCGTCTTCAGAAACACAATCTAAAGATGAATCCTCTGAAATGCGCGTTTGGAGTCTCCCCAGGAAAATTCCTAGGATTCATCACACGACACCGAGGCATCGAAATAGACCCATCAAAGATCAAGACGATTATGGAAATGCCCATGCCAAGAACTCTCAAACAACTGCGGTCTCTCCAAGGAAAGCTCGCGTATATCCGTGGTTCATAGCTAACCTCTCTGGCAAATGTCGCACCTACAGCCATCTAATGAAGAAGGGGAACCCGTTCATTTAGGATCGTAAATGCCAAAGTGCACTGGACGAAATCAAGCAATACCTGCAGAAGCCGCCGGTACTGACCACTCCGGTCAAAGGAAAGCCCCTCATCCTGTACACAGTAGCCCTTGAAGGTTCTCTAGGCACGCTATGGGCACAGGAGAATGATCAGGGAAAGGAGAGAGCTCTCTACTATTTGAGTTGAGTTCTCCTGGGGGCAGAAAACAATTATTCCCCTATTGAAAAGTATTGTCTGGCACTGATCTTCGCGATAACAAAGCTCGGGCACTATGCATTGGCACATGAGGTCCATCTCATATCAAAGGTGGATCCTCTCAAATATTTCTGTCAAGAGCTATACTAACAGGAAGGCTTGCCAAGTGGGCCCTCCTCTTGATGGAGTTCTCGATAACGTATCGACCCTTCAAGGCAGTGAAAGGTCAGGCCATCGCCAACTTTCTCGCTGAGCATCCAATATCAGCCGATTCTCCCTTAAATTGCCAATTGCAAGACGAACACGCGTTCGATACAATCGAAGGAGGGAAGAAAGAAAATAATGCCCGATGGGAACTCTACTTTGACGGAGCATCTTTCTTGAAGAAGAGAAAGCAAAGCACCCCCATAATCAAAGCTGGGGTGGGCCTTATCTTCGTGACTCCGAAAGGAAGGATAATGCGTTTCGCCCTTTCCTTAACAGAGCCGAGGACAAACAATGAGGCTGAGTACGAAGTTTTGATAGCGGGTCTTGAGATTATTATCGACATGGGAATCGAAAACCTCCTCATATATAGATACTCCCAGCTAGTCGTTAGCTAAGTAAATGGAAACTATCAGACATGTAAACCGGAGTTGGTAAAATATGGCGAAAGAGTACAGCAACTGCTGACTCAAATTCCCTCCTACATACTGGAAAGCATACCGCGTGCGGAAAATAGGAAGGTGGATGCATTAGCCAAGCTCACTAACGAACTGGCCGATGAAAACCTTGATGACGTAAGGATCATTGTGCAAAGCCGCCGGATTCTCGTGCCAGGAGAAATATCTCCGGAGTCGTTTGAAAGAAAGGAAGCGACCAAACAAGCAGCCTTCCAATTAGAGGATGAAGAAAAGGCTAAGGATTGGAGAGAAGTCTTCATAGACTACTTCAAATCCCATCGAACACCCAAAAACGCATCTTCAAGACATCAGCTCATGAAACGAGCTCTGTCTTTTTCCTTCATCAATGATACTCTATATAAGAGATCGTTCGACAATTTGTGGCTAAGGTGCCTGGCACCAGAAGAAGCAAGGAGAGTCGTCCAAGAAACCCACGATGGACTCTGCGGTTCTCATCAAACCGGGCCAAAGATGAAGCTGAAGATCAAGAGAATGGGTTACTACTAGCCCACAATGATTCAGGACTGCCTTGAATATGCGAAGCAGTGTCACTCGTGTCAGATTCACGGGGACTTCATCTACCAATATCCAAATCCGCTACACCAAACGATAGCTAGCTGGCCGTTCGAAATGTGGGGAACTGATATAATCGGCCCCATTGAGCCCGCATCATCCTAAGGACATCGGTTCATACGGGCAAAGACCGACTACTTTTTTATGTGGGTGGAAGCAGTACCACTAAGGGAGATGAAGAAGAAGGATATTCTCCATTTCCTTAAGTCACATGTCATCTACCGGTTCGGTACTCCGCGACGGATAATCTCGGATAATGGGACATCCTACAGGAGCCATAAAATCGGCCGCTTCGCAGAACAGCACAAAATAGACTGGAGATACTCTTCCGTCTATAATCCCTGAGCTAATGGTCTGGCTGAAGCTTTCAACAAGACCTTGACCAAGATTATAAAGAAAACGGTGTCCAGAAACAAAAAGGACTGGCACGAGAGACTGCACGAAGCTCTCTGGGCATACCGAACGACGTTCAAAACGGCTACGAATACAACACCATACGCGTTGGTATTCGGCACTGAAGCAGTCTTCCCTTTGGAAATAGAACTCCCTTCTCTCCGAGTAGTGGTTCGATACGAGCTAACAAATGACAAAAATGCCCATCTTCGGCTTGAGGAGCTCGACGCCCTCGATGAAGCTTGCCTTATGGCGCAACAAAACCTAGAAGCTTACAAGGAAAGGATGATGCGCTCATACGAAAAACTGACTAGGCCGAGAACATTCCGCCAAGGCGAACTCGTGCTAGTCGTCAAAAGACCTATGATCCCCAATCATGCAAAACGAGGGAAATGTGAGCCAAACTATGAAGGCCCGTACATCATAGACAAGGTCTATCAAGGTGGGGCCTATTTTCTCATAGATATGCACGGCGAAAGACCTTTCCGGCCAATAAACGATCGATTCCTCAAGAAATACCACGCATGACGAGTCACGACTTAGGTCAATGATAGATGGCGACGCTCATGTCTGTTCGCTATCTTCCTGAGTCAAAACTCTAAGTGGTATTCGGAAAAGCTTCACCCTAAAAATGGTGATAGTGGACCACTAAGTTCTTAAACTGGCAATGGACCTGAATGTCCTTAAACTAGCGCTTCACCTCAAAAAAAATGGTGATAGTGGACCACCACGTCCTTAAACTGGCAATGGACCGGAATGTCCTTAAACTAGCGCTTCACCTCAGAAATGGTGATAATGGACCACTACGTCCTTAAACTGGTAATGGACCACTACGTCCTTAAACTGGAAATGGATCAAGATGTCCCTAAACTAACAACGGGCTGTAATGTCTTTAAACTAATGCTTCACCTCAAAAATGGTGATAATGGACCACTACGTCCTTAAACTGGCAATGGACCACTACGTTCTTAAACTAATAATGGACTGAGATGTCCTTAAACTAAAAACAGACCGTAATGTCCTTAAACTAAAGCTTCACCCCAAAAATGGTGATAATGGACAAATACGTCCTTAAACTGGCCATGGACCGAGATGTCCCTACACTGACAACGGACCGTAATGTCCTTAAACTAAAACTCCACCTCCAAAATGGCGATAATGGACCGAGATGTCCCTAAACTAACAACGGACCGAGATGTCCCTAAACTAACAATGGACCGAAATGTCCCTAAACTAGTACTTCCTCTCAAACATGGCGCATCGCCCTAAATATGGCGATATCTTCTCTTGGGATCTATGTTGCAATCAAAGCCCCAACGACAAAGACTGCAACCCAAGTATAAAAAAATGGTACGTCCACAAGCAAAATGGGCACGGATAAAATCCCGAAAGGGCGCCGTGAGTAAAAACAGCAGGGCTACTGGCGAGCTTGTGAAAACCTGAAAGGGTGCAATCTCGTTGTTAAAAAACGGTACGTCCACAAGTAAAATGGGCACGGGTGTAAACCCGAAAGGGCGCCGTGAGTAAAAATAGCAGGGCTACCGGCAAGCTTGTGAAAACCTGAAAGGGTGCAATCTCGTTGTTAAAAAACGGTACGTCCACAAGCAAAATGGGCATGGATGAAAACCCAAAGGGAGCCGTGAGTAAAAACAGTAGGGCTGCCGTCGAGCTTGTGAAAACTTGAAAGGATGCAATCTCGTTATTAAAAAACGATACTTCCACAAGAAAAATGGGTACGGATGAAAACCCGAAAGGGTGCCGTGAGTAAAAACAGCAGGGCTACCGGCGAGCTTATGAAAACCCGAAAGGGCGCAATCCCGTAAAATTTTCACTTACGAGATCCTCTCGACTCGTAAGTAGAACTCCCCCGATGAGACCCTCACGGCTTATAGGATTCAAAGTCTTAAGTTACAGAGACCCGAACATGTTCTTAAGCCGTCGTCTTCCCCAAGTTACCCTACAGGCGGTCCAATATTAGCCCTTATATACAATCCACAGGCACAAATAAACGATTTCCCCCACCAAGTTCCACCAATGACTAGGAATGTTCTCATATGGTGAAAAACACTTGTAAGTCCTCTCGACTTATAAGGAGAAAACACTCTTGTAAGATCCTTACGACTTATAAGAGAACACACACTTAGGAATCCCCACGGTTTTTAAGGAGAAAATACGCCTACGAGATCCTTACGACCCGTAGGGAGAAATAACTTTATGAGACCCTTACGGCTCATGAAGTCGAAAAGTCTTAGTCGACAGGATCCTAACCCTGTTTGCTAAGCCACCTTTGTTTAAATCGACAAAAGCAAATGATGATTCGCTCCTGGAAATATTCCAGTCATAGCGATGCTGATGCTTAAATTGGTGTCAAACTCCAAGTCCTTTCATGGCAAATGATAATTCGCTCCTGGCAATATTCCAATCGCAGCGATGCTGATGCCAAGATTGGTATCAGATCTTAAATTCCATACTCGCAATAAAAATCAACGAGCAAAAAATGCATATAAAAATATCAAAAATGATGGGGCAACTCGCAATAAAAATCAGCGAGCAAAAAATATATGCATATGAAATAGCCGAAATGATGGGGCAACTCGCAATAAAAATTAGCAAGCAAAAAATATATGCATATGAAATAGCCGAAATGATAGGGCAACTCGCAATAAAAATCAGCGAGCAAAAAAATATATGCATATGAAATAGCCGAAATGTTTAGGCAACTCACAATAAAAAGTAGTGAGTAAAAATATAAAAATAGCCGAAATGATTGGGCACCGCGATAAATAGCTGAAATGATTGGGCAATCATTACTTCATGATATGAAAAACTGAAAAGATAGAGTATCGCGGAAATATAAAATAAAATAAAATAAAATTTCCTTTGCCCTGCAGGTAAGTCTACACCGACCCCTGTATACAATCTATGAGCACAAAGGAAAAAGGGAACCATGTTTTCCCACCAGGCTCCGTCAAAGGGAGAGCTAAGTCTTGAATATTCACTAAACAACCTAAAGACTACCTCAACATTCGTCTCGTTATAACAAACGCAATGTCAACAACGGTGTTCCCTCTCACTCCAGCAGGATGCAAACGCAACGTCAACAAACGACCCCAGGGTCGAAGCAAAACGGAGCCATGGCAAAGTCCCTAGTTCCAAGTCTCGACGGTTCAAAAACAACCTAGAGACCACCTCGACACTCATTTTGTTACAGCAGACATAGTGTCAACAATGGCGTTTCTTCTCACTCCAGCAGAATGCAGACGCAATGTCAACAAATGACCCCAGGGTCAAAAAAGAACGGAGCCATGGCAAAGTCCCTAGTTCCAAGTCTCGACAGTTCACAAAACAACCTAGAGATCACCTCAACATTCGTCTCATTACAGTAGACGCGGTGTTGACAAAGGAAGAGAAGGCCAAATTCCTAGCTTCAGGGTCTTGACGACAACTCAAATAAAACCCGAAAGACTATCGGAGATCATCCTACACCGGTGCGGAGTGGTTATGACTCATCAGGACTCCCAAACTGAGCCTAACCCCAAGTAAAAAAGCGGCATGGAAAAATTCCTAACGCTTGCTCTTCCGACGGCCAAATTGCCTAGGATGATTACTTGAAAACGTCTTGTCCAGTCCCCGAAGAGATCAGAGACACGACAGTCGCAGAGCTACTCGAACAGTAGCGTAAAGACTGCATATCGGGGAATGCATCAGCCAACGCGACGGTACGACGGACAAAAACCCTAGTACCACAAAACCTAATAGATCTCTGTCGTAAAGAGCAGGGATTATCCATGCATTAGGGCAAGTTTGCCTATAAACCCAAGGAAGGTAAACTAAACAAACTCCGAAATGAGTCTATAAACTAGAGACTCCAGGATGAGTGAATAAACTGCAAATTCCGAAATGAGTCTATTAACTAGAGAATCCGGGATGAGTGAATAAACTACAAACTCCGAAATGAGTACATAAACTACTTCACAACAAATCAAGATATCGAAGAAAAGAGAAATGCCAGTGTGAAATAAAATATGTCTTTTATTCATGAATTTAAGTGAATACAAGATACATTTCATTCAGGAATCAAAATGAATACATGTTATTCATGAATCAGAATGTTTAAAAAATACAATCAGTACAAGAAGGGGAATACAATTACAATGATTAAGAAGGAGGCACGTTCAACAAACTGACGAACCGCTCGCGTGCTCCCCTTAACTCCTTCTCGCGTTCAGCTACGGCGGCCAACTCCGCTTCGATTTGAGCCCGTTGTTACAAGCAGGATGAAAACTTCTCATCGATTTCCTACTTGGCAGTTTCGCAATCTTGTGTGACCCGCTCAGTGAAGTCAAGCTTCTACCTTAGCGCCAACCCGTCAAAAATACATCATTGGAGGTTTCCAAAAATAATTTTCAGTTGCGTGGCATTCACTTCAATCTGGGCGCGCAATTGGACGGATTCGCCGGAAGCCGTCTCATGCTCCTTTCGCCTCAAGGTCACCTCTTGTTCAAAATATCGAATGAAAGCAACGCT
The DNA here is from genome assembly GCA_030015575.1 of Agapanthus africanus. Taxonomy (NCBI): domain Eukaryota; kingdom Viridiplantae; phylum Streptophyta; class Magnoliopsida; order Asparagales; family Amaryllidaceae; genus Agapanthus; species Agapanthus africanus. The sequence continues at coordinate 197,421,712 of CM057348.1, read as the reverse complement.
TTGCTCGATCCATGCGGTTCGCTGAGATTTCAAAGTTAATACTTCAGGAGCGAGGCACTTAAGCTCAATATCATGCAGACAAGCCTCGATCTTCCTGCAATAATCAACCCAAGAACCGACGAGGTCTTCAGTGTGGAAATTCACGAGCGTCGCCAGCATTGGGTTGACTTCGACGGCAAAATCCGTAGCAGAAGTAAGAACCTCGGCGTCAAGATCCTCGATAAATTCGCTCAACATTCGCCAGCTAGTTACCGTGCCCCTAGAAGATGGACGTTTAGCGAAGGGCCCTATGGGCATGGGAATGTGGGACTCAAAAGGAGATGAAGCCGGTGTAATCGCTGCAAAATAAATCACGGTCATATTTCAACTTGAAAGAAGACACCTGACAAACGAGATCTACCGTACCAACTGTTGAAGATGGCAAAACAGGGAGCACCGGAGGCATGGATATTCTTTCGCTTCCTCCTCCGAGCCGTGATACTGTGGTCAATATAAGGAAGGCTTAGCAACAAGAAGTCTACTCATAAAAAGGAGAAACACTAGGTGAAGAATATACTGACCAATACCGGAAGGTGGAACAACTTCAGATTGAAAGGAAAAATATGGGTTTAGCACCCGGTATAAGTGGTCGAAAAGTACTCCTGCAGAGTCGCGACAATATATAGTCAATGCAAAGAGAATTGTATCCACAATAAAGCAACTAAGTGAGAAACCCTTACCTTCCAAAGTTTGAGGAAGCACAGATTAAAGTGAAGGAACCGTAACCGTCAAAGTGGCAGCCGGCGATAATTCTTCAGCCGGCACAGTTTCAGAGTTTACCGTGCCTATGCTCAAGACAAACGAAATATCATTAGAGAAGCTTAACAGGATTAAAAACTCAAAGATAATAACCCAAGGAGTACCTGATAGGTCAGAGACCGAAACCGTGCCGAAAGCGTCACCAAGTGTAACGGCTTCCTCATTTTCCCTCGGGGGAGTAGATTCTGTTAGTTATATGTATGCCCTAGAGGCCATTACTATACATAGGATGTATATTGTAGTGGATGCTGGGACATATATAGGGAGGACTTTCTTGCTCGACATGATAGTATGCTATCTGGTTGATCTTTACCTTAACGTGTACACTAATTGTCTCTCTGTTACATGTTGGTAAAGCCCTTAGGATGTGTACTTGACTACCTGGACTATGATGCGGATCATACTAATGGGGACATGGTAGTCCATAAGTACATCCTTCAAAGTCCCTAGTCGTAGGTGTATCGAGACGGGGCATCGATATACCAGAGTAGACTAGCGTATACCTTCTCGACCTATACAGATGGGCGATGGATGATCCCATATCCATTGGTGTTTGACATCAGAGATGATATACGAGTGCTCAGTAGAGACTGGGTACACTGGACGGACTCGCCGAGAACTCCCAGATGGTATTATACCTCACGTCAGATGGCAGTTCTCTGGTGACACTGGTACAGAGTAGTCTGTTGACCCGAGATCGTCATAGAGTCTTGTGCGGTTCCCACTGTGCTTTGATTTCCATCTTACCACGTCCAAGAGGGCGTGCAAAACGGTGGTTTTTGGGTACAGTCCCGAATCACATGGAGGCAATGAGCGATAGGAGGGGATTCGTCTCTCCCGGTATAGGGAGTTGATGTTGCGCTGTGTTCGATTGGCTATAACAGGAAATCCCTGGCCAGGGTTTCTGAGATTTACTGGTAAGTGTTACCAGTAGTTTCTCGAATTGTTATAGACCTCATATCGACACGACTTATCGAGCTATTGGGGTCTGACGTTTACCACCCCTAGACGAGATATGCGACATATCAGACGATCAGACCGGACTGTACGGTAGTGTTACCGGTTGGATTCACAGGAGTGTGAGCGGGCTTGCTCGTCGATCTTCTGATCGCTCAATACCCGGGTGGCCGTTACGTTTAGCAGACCGCTTGCGGCTTATGGATGCTTGATATGATCATCATCTGCTGCCAGCGTATTGACGAGTCTTTAGAGTCCTACACAGAGGTTTCCTGGCTCAAGCGAAACCAAAATAAGAGCGCATATGAGATATGTGCGGGACCGAGAATGATGCGTGTATGTGATACCGTATTTCATTCTCGCGATGTGACATTGATCGGTTATATGGGATATAGCCGGGTTATCGGATCAAGTGTTGATTCGATAAGTTGTTACTGATGATACCAGTCGGTTATGTGTGACATGACCGGATCATTGAATCAAGTGTTGATTTAGTGATTTAATGCATAATTATATATTTGATATATTACTTTGCATTAACTAGTATCGGTTCACTTTGAATGGATTTTCTCACTCGGGTGTGCGCATTCCATATGCGATATGATTTTGTGCACTTGATTGTATCATGTTTGATGATACATGATTTTTGGTTAAGTGTAAAGTATCAAACTATAGTTAAGTGGATGATTAGGGTTTTTGATTTCCTTATTTATATATTAATCTTTTTCTTTTTGGAAAAAGAAAAAGCAAATAAGAAAATGGTGGCAATTTTTGTTTTGTTCATGAAGTTTCATGAACGCTTTGACTTTGTCACCATTTTTGTCTCATGCTTAACCTAACCATTCCACTAAACCATGATTGATTCTCTACACCTAACTATGGTTCAATTATGATAAGAATGAATTTCTTTTCTCATTTTTATTATTCTTATCATAATAACATTCTTCTTCTTCTTCTTCTTCTTCTTCAAGAAGAGAAACTAAGCTCCATCAATGGTGATTGTTGGAACTGAGTGAGAAATCCAATTCTAAAGTCTACCCACTTCCTATTTCTTCATCCTCTACCTCTTGCCAAGTAGTAGAGTGTGTTTTCTTCACAAGTTTCTTGACTTGGTGAAGTCGGAGCTTGATTTAGCGATGCCTCGACGTAGATCATCTTCGGCATGGACATCGATGACCTAGCTCGCCATTTCTCCGACGAAGCCGACGCTAGAGCCCGGGAACTCATTTGGACAGCGAGGGGACTTCGTTGCGGAGCTATGGAGGTGGTGCACAAAGGTTGTATTTCCGTATTCCCTTAGTTAAGTGTTAACTAGTTTACTTTTCGCCTAGATTTCTAGCAAACGATCCGTAGTCGGGTTTCTCGGCACCTAGAATTTTTGAAATTGGCATGGTTGATGCCTTGTGAGACCTCATTAGGGTGCCTAGGAACCCTACAGATTCCGCACCCATAGCTTCATCCCCTGACTCGACAAGGGCCGTTGTAATGCTTGCGACACCTGCCGATACCAAGGAGCCACAAAGAGAAAGAGCGGCAGTCTGGACAGTCCCGGATTCCCAAGAAAGAGTGGCCACTTCAGGCTCTGTAATCATCGGTGTCTCACCTGCCATGCCACCGTCAAGACTCGACCCTGCTTAAAAGAAAATGCGTATGTCATGATTCGATGACTAAGTTCTAATAAGGGACTGGGCGTTACGTTACCTTGAAGTAGCTGTTCAGTTTCCTCCCGAGCTGCACGCGCATGCTGTCTATGGGCGGTAGATAAAGCGGAAGGAGCATCCACCAGGGGGATGTTAGAAGATGGGACATTGCTCGAACCTGCACCCGCAGCTAAGACAGTTTCGCGTTCCCTCACGATGCGCTTTCTACGCTTCCTATCGGCCTGGACCATGTGAACCGACCTCCTTAATACTTCCAACAGGGGGACGTCGTCGTCCAAATTGAGTTCAGCCTCCGGATCCGCTATAGCATCCATCATCGGCTGCTTCAGTAATGCCTCCTGCGGTGGCCTTGGGAGGGCCGCGGTCGTGATCGGTGGCTTTGGAAGCTTTGCCGCATCACCGCTTGGGATTGGCACTATACTTGAAACAACTTGGATTTTGGTAGTTCCTGCAATAAGGCGAAGAAAAGGGTCAGATCGTGAATAAAAAGAGTAAAGGTGTAATGAAACGAATTATACTAAGACCCAAAGAAGCATGGAGCCTCTCTTCCTTCTCGAACGTCCTGAGGGAAGCCGCGAGAGCCTCTTCGGCAGAAATACCTGTTGAAGAAAAGAGCGTTAATAAAAGCATAATAAGGGGAGAAGGGATAAGTGAATGTAAATGAAGTATACCCGACTCCGCAATAGAGACCAAAGCTGCTTCCTCGCGGGCCAGTCGCTTGGAAGCTGCGATGGCAGCCTGAAGATCATTATCGGTTGCAGGTGTGTCAAACAAACCCTCATTGGTGCCATATTCGCATAAGCCCTCGCTATAGGAAGCATGGGGATCCTGGCCGAATACCATAAGAATAGAGATTTCTTCTTCTTCTGCTAACGGACACCAACAGCCGACGGTAAAAGCTTTCTCTTGACAGGAATCTTTGGACGGCGGGTCTCGATCTCCGAACCAATGCCCGATTCCGGGGACACCACGGCTACCACAGTCGCAGGAACATCTGGCCGAAGCTTACCAGGAAAAGCTCGTGGGACTATAGCCGTAGTGATTTCTCTTAAAGAAGGGCGAACGGCTGCTCGTCGCTTCAAAAGGACCGCTGGATTACCGGCTGGGACGGCATCCTTACGGTCGAGTAGCAGCCGCCTCTCATCCCTGACAACAGCATCGGTCGCATGCTAGTACCATGCCACGTAAGCGTTCGAAGCTTTCGGCACATAGCTCAGTTCGCTGAGAAAGAAATGGGACCCCGTATTTAATCGCATAAAATGATGTGTTGCATTGCGAATACCATCCTCCATAGCAACCGGTTCGACCAAGAACGCCTCAAGAGGGACGCCCTAATTATAGCCCGACTATTGAGCAAAGCGGTATGGGTTGTACCTCATAAACAGTACCAAGGCGTTCTGTCTAAATACTAGAAATCCCGTCCTGATAGAATACACGTGCATAGCCTCCCGAGCCCTCAACGTGGAAGCCCCGTATTTGAAAGCGTCATGCAACGGTTGCACCACCTTAGTACATTCTTTGCCGATAGTCAAGACTCTATCGACAAAGGTCATACTGTCCCCAACCATGCACGGGCGAAGGAGCAGTCGCCGAGCATCTCACTGTGATGGGTCTAACGCAGAAGCGTCAACCAGATACATGACCCGGGGAAAGTTGTAGCTTTCATAGAAGCGGGGTCGTTTGTGAACATCGAAAGCACCCAGCACGTGCATCTCGATCCATGACGTGAAGTAATGTAATGGGAGATACACGGGCTTTACCCCCGGCTGAGTAGTGTCGGCCGCTAAGCTCAGGCCATGATATAGATGAGCCAGCCCGGCGATCCCAACGGCCACACGCGTCCCCACGACGATGCGATGGGCCGGATAAAAGACAGACGGCCTCATATAGCGGGGGTGCATCGAAAGCGCAAACCAACTCAACCACAGGCCAATGAACCCCAGAAAGAACGTCTCTTCGTCAACGTCTGAAGCGGCGATCTCTGCAAAAGGAACGACCGGAGTGTCTGGAATGAAGATATTCTTTAAATCCGCCTCCGCCGTCGGCAAGTTAGCCAAACCAAACCCGAATGGGTCGTCAAGTTTGGCGAATTTCACAGCTTGTTTCGATAAGACTTCTGGGCGAAGAAAGCGGGCGATGAAATCTGCGAAGCCGACTCCGTGCCCTCCAGACTCCAAAAACAAACTCTCGTACATGTTCAACACCTTGATTAGGCTCGGGAACCGGTGTTGAACGGCATTCTCTGGAGTGAGGACCATCACCACTGATTGGTGGCAAAGATATACTCATCAGGGGGAAGTATCTCTTCGTAATGTTCCCCTCTGACGGGTAAGCCAGAAATCTCCGCAAACTTCTCCAAGCAAATCGAGACCTCCCGGTCCGATAAAAGAAATGTGTGTGTCGGGATGTTCTATTGTTCCAGAAAAGCCTTGATCCACCATACATGAGGCTATTGGGGTCAAAATTTATACCCCGGTTGATCAAGTCAAAATCAAAGTCAACCCCAAGCCAAGTGGGCACATGCCCAGGTCAGAACCGAGCATGGAAGGGACTGGCCCCATAACAAAAGGAATGAAACCATAAATTAGTTTTAATGTAATTCTTTTTTTAGAAATAAATGTATGTAAATGGGCCGAAAGCTGAAATTTTGTAAAACCCATGGCTTATGTGCAAAAAGAAACAAGCATATAAGGCATGAGGTGGCACAAGCGCCATTTGGCAAGGCCCAAGAGGATATATGTAAAGTGTGTAGCCTATAAAGGCAAACATGATGAAAATATCTAGAACAACTTTTCCATTCTCTAAAAATTCTAGGGTTTGTACACTCTCCTTCCTCAAGGTTCTAAACTTTCTTCTTTTCTTTTGAATTAAATCAAGATTTTAACTCTTCCTGTTCCAAAAATAAATAGTTTTTCACCATAAAACCCTTAAAGGGGAGCTCGGATCTACCATCAAACCCCTAAAAGGGGAGATTTTAAGTCTCACCTCCCTTTTTTTCTTTTCCTAAGATCCAGCCAACAAAGAGGAAGAAGAAGGATACCATCTCCAAAAAAATCTCATTCCGGGAGGATCCGAGGCTCAAAAGAAGATCCAAAAATTTCTAGGAGTTTAACTCCATTCAAGATCTGTTGGAATTTAACTCCATAAATCAACCCCCTTTTTAGGAGTTTAACTCCAAATCTATACATAATCCATGTTAGGAGTTCAACTCCATAGACCCTTGGGAGTTCAACTCCCAGCACAGGGGCTAAGCCCCTTTTCCGCTGGTGTTTCCAACGGTCGCGTGTCGTGCACATGACCCATGGGCGTCCAGCGGTCACGTGCCGCGCATGTGACCTATGGGCACCCAGCGGTCGCATGCAGGGCATGTGACTCGCGGGTGCCCAGCACTCAGCGGTCGCATGCCGTGCACGTAACCCGCGGGCGCCCAGCGCTCAGCGGTCGCGTGCCGCGCACGTGACCCGCGGGTGCCCAGCGCTCAGCGGTCGCATGCAGGGCACATGACCCGCAGGCGCCAAGCACCCACACGCCTGACACGTGACCCGCGGGTGCCAAGCGCCCACATGCCAGGCACATGACCCGTGAGCACCTAGCGCCCACGTGCCATGTACGCGTCTTTAAGACGCTCCTCACCTCTCATTTTCTATGAACTCTACACCCAAAACACGTCCCTCATTGGAAAAAAATTTCTAACGGGGCACTGCCCCGCACCCCACAAGGGGGATGCTAGCCCTCTTGACCCACAGCCCACTATCCGGGTAGCGGAACCCCCAGTAAACTCTGCGAGGCCCCCGATATATCCAAAACCCTTTCAAATCACAACACACGCACACGGCACATTGAGTTCGCATGATCAGTTTGTCCCGTCAATCGGAGGTTCTCTCGCTCTAAAGGAGAGGGGTAATTAACGGCAGCTTAGTCCGCGGCTACTGGAGATTCGGATACCCACAATCAATAAATCCCCACCTATCCTAGGCAGGGGGAATCTGTAGTACGCCTGACAAGAACGTGCGTATTCCCATCTCAATGGGGTGACGAAAAACACCCTACAGATTTTGGCACGCCCGGTAGGATCTTTCTCTTCTTCCATATCTCAGGTCAAGCATTCATGCGAACTCATTTAACATATATACCGACGTTTGTACTAAAGTAATGTTCCTTTCGTGCAGTAATCAACATTCAACGACGATGTCTCCCAAGATGAATTCAGCTGTCAACGCGACCCTAATCTTGTACGTGGTCAAGATCAATGCTCGTATGGTTCTCCCTGTCAGTCTCAGCCGGCAATGGGAGGAGCCACCCCGTCAATTTGGTTCGATTCTCATCTACCCTGCTGGAAGCGCTCATCTGACGGAGGTCCCGACAAACTAAGTGGCCAAACCGACCTTAAGGGGCAGGAGGCCGGACGTCGTGGTCGCCAGAGCTTCCCACCCCCAATGCAAATTCATATTCGAACGGCTCTCTACTGTTCCAACTGGGGGCAAGGCCGTCAACACCAATGGGGCTACAAAGCAGCTCCAGCAAGCTCAGACGTTTCCCTTGACGATCGAGCAAGCAGGCATATTCTCTGGACTCTCTTTCAGTCAGTTTACGGCGGCTTCCCGAAGAGCCGTAACCAGCCAAGTGCTCAAAACAGAAAGGCTGAGACAGAAGCGACTCAGGTATCGAGCCAACAAAAGGGCTAGGAATCCGGCCAAGTGGAATCTTGTGAGATTCCAAGAGCCGAGTCATCCTGCGATGATGGCTAAGTCGACCGTAAAAGTCAGCAATTCTTTCGAACCTCTGAAGTAGGTTCAGAAAAAAGCCATGACCGCCAGAATAAATAAGACGGCACTCCGAACGATGTTGCAAAGAGATGTGTCCCAGCCCCGTCAGAGAAAGCATGACACCATCTCTTCAAGTGTCTATCAGGCGCTCTGTGCCATGCAAAAGCATTGGGGCAAACCCAGAAAAGTAGCGCCGGCACTATTCAAGAACCCGGTCAGACCAGTCGCTCTCAATCGATCGCACGTTACCGAAACAGGAGGGCCACGACAGCGATCCATGAAATCAGCTGCCGGTAATAAAAAGACAGTGGCATATGTTATCCATACGGTCTATATGGCGGATGCGCGTCCCAGCAACAACTTGCGCAGTAAAAGCAAGGATGGGGCCACCACATCCCAAGCCTAATCTAGCTTGAATGTGGTTGCCGCTTCCTAAGATCAGCCGCCTCCATTGGATGAGGAAAACCCTCTCGATGAGGCCGATAGGTAGATAGACCCCTCAGTCTATGTAAAGTCAAGTTCGAATAGTGTGGAAGAGCTGACTTTCCACCCTAGGACCGCAGAGCAAGAGCTGCTTCAAGAACATCGAAAGCAGCTCAGGAGCAAAGATAAAGAAATGGCCAAGCTTTACTCCAAAATCGATGACCTAACGAATGTTTTGATGCAGCTTACGGCTCAAATTGCTCGGGTGCCTCCCAATCAAGCAAAAGTCTCTACTCATGAGCAGGGTGATAACAACCTGAAGCAATCGGCGCCTGTCCCTTTGGATCCAAGATTAGGCGAGCCGCACGAAAGCCTGCCACATTACGCTTCTGGGGAAGCCTTGGCCCCTGATAGCACCATCCCGCTGACACAAGATCGGATAATGGATTTGATCACCAGCAAGGTTAAAACATTGGTGGCTAAAGCCGAAGCTCAGAAAGAAATTGGCAGTAGCGGGCGACCATATCCCGCACAGTATGATCTGATTGAGTTCCCCAGCAGGTACATCATTCCTAAGTTCGGAATATTTGACGGGACAGGAAATGCAAATCGGCACTTTGCCCACTTTAAAACGTCATGCGGAAATACAAAGGGCAATGATGTGCTCATTCTTCATCAGTTTGTCAATAGCCTGACCGGTGTTGCTTTCGACTGGTACGCAAGCATACCGGATGGGTCCGTCATTACTTTTGCCCAAATGGAGTCTCTGTTTCAGCAAAGATTCATGTGTCAGTGACAAAATCTCCAACGCTGACCTCGTGAGAACCAAGACGGGGAAAAATGAAAGCAACACGGACTTTATTGCCTGATGGCGCAACCTCACTGTCAAGTGCGAACCGCCGCTAGAGCAGGACCAATCTATCAGCCTCCTCATTATGAACCTCAGCAATTGGATGGTCACATTCTTGCGTACAGCAGGCCTCAAGACGTTTCAGGAGCTGACCAAAAAAGTCCAAATGATGGAACGCTCAAAGCAAGAGTCTGTAGGGTTACTAGGCACACTAAGGAGGTTCCAAAAGGCATCAACCATGCCAAACAAAAATTTTCCGCTGCAGGGTTACTAGGCACACTAAGGAGGTTCCACAAGGCATCAACCATGCCAAACAAAAATTTTCCGGTGCCGAGAAACCCTAAACTAGATCGTTAACTAGAAGTTAAGGCGAAAAACAAGCAAGCAAACGACTTTGCTACTAAGTGAAAAGGATTACAACCTTTGTAGATCCGGTCCACCATTTCTTTAGCTCCGTGTTGATGTCCCTCCGCTGCGATCATCGGATCCTAGACTCCAGCGATGGTTTCGTCTGAGAAATGATCGGGCTAGGTCATTGACTTCGAGGCCGAAGATGATCTACGTCGGGGAGACTCAAACTCAAGCTATTCCTTCACTCGGTCGAAAACTTTGTGAAGAGAACACCCTATACTACATAGCAAGTGGTAGAGGATGAAGAAATAGGAAGTGGGTTCACTTTAGAATTGGATTTCTCACTCTTTTTCTCATGATGCCATTGGAGCTAGCAAGATTTTTCAAGCTTGATGAAGATGAAGAAGAAGAAAGAATGATATCCATTAAAAGAATAATATGAACACTTATCCTTTTAATCATGGCACCATGGTTGAGTTAAGCCCTCATACTTAACTCATGTAGAGAATTAACCATAGCATAAGGTTAAGGGTTGGGTTAGCTAATATCTTGAACAAATGACAAAAGAGTTGACTTTGTCAATGTTCATCAAGCTTCATGAAGCTTGATAACTTTGACCAAAGTCACACTCTTTTGTTATTTGTTTAGGAAAATAGTAAACCCTAATCCAACCTTGATATGGTTCAAGTCTCATACACACAACTTGTTTGTATCATCAAGCATGATACAAACATATACACTTGCATATATCACATATAAACAATGTACACTTTCAAGTGAGAAAACAAATCTTAAGTGAACCAATACTAGTTAATGTAAAGTAATATATCAAATATATAATTATACATTAAATCATTAAATCAACACTTGATTCAACGATCCGGTCATATCGCATATAACCGACTAATATCAATAGTAACAACTTATCGAATCAACACTTGATCCGATAACCCGGCTATATCGCATATAACCGATCAATGTCACAAATCGCGAGAATAGAATACAGTATCACATACTGGTATTATTCTCGGTCCCGCACATATCTCATATGCGCTCCTATTTCGTTTCGCTTGAGCCAGGAAACCCCTGTGTAGGACTCTAAAGACTCGTCAATACGCCGGCAGCAGGTGATGATCATATCAAACACCCACAAGCCGCAAGCGGTCTGCTAAACGTAACATCCACCCGGGTATTGAGCGATCAGAAGATTAACGAGCAAGCCCGCTCACACTCCAGTGAATCCAACGAGTAACACTACCATACAGTCCGGTCTGTTCGTCTGATATGTCGCATATCTCGTCTAGGGGTGGTAAACGCCAGACACCAATAACTCGATAAGTCGTGTCGATATGAGGCTCATAACGGGTCGAGAAACTACTGGTAACACTTACCAGTAAATCCCTAAAGCAGCCTTGGCCAAGGACTTCCTGTTATAGCCAATCGAGCACTGCGCAACATCAACTCCCTATACCGGGAGAGACGAAACCCCTCCTATCGCTCATTGCCTCCATGGGACTCGGGACTGTACCCAAAAACCACCTTTTTGCACGCCCTCTTGGACGTGGTATGATGGAAATCAAAGCACAGTGGGAATCACACAAGACTCTATGACGATCTCGGGTCTACAGACTAACCTGTACCAGTGTCACCAGAGAACTGCCATCTGACGTAAGGTATAATACCATTTGGGAGTTCTCGGCGAGTCCGTCCAGTATACCTAGTCTCCACTGAACACCCTTATATCATCTCTGATGTCAAACACCAATGGATATGGGATCATCCATCGCCCATCTGTATGGGTCGAGAAGGTATACGCTAGTCTATCTGGTATATCGATGCCCCGTCTCGATACACCCACGACTAAGGACTTTGAAGGATGTACTTATGGACTACCATGTCCCCACTAGTATGATCCGCATCATAGTCCAGGTAGTCAAGTACACATTCTAAGGGCTTTACCAACATGTAACAGAGAGACAATCAGTGTACACGTTAAGGTAAAGAGTAACCAGATAGCATACTATCATATCGAGCAAGAAAGTCATCCCTATATATGTCCAAGCATCCACTACAATATACATCCTATGTATAGTAATGGCCTCTAGGGCACACATATAACTAACAATCTCCCACTTGCACTAGGGCCATCTGATAGCAGTGGTTGTAGTATCTCATACTCAACTATCCCATAAAAGTCTCTCTCTGGGAAAAGGCCTTTCGTGAGTGGATCCGTCGTGTCGTCCTCTGAATCTACTCTCCTAACCTCGATCTCCTGGAGATCAACCATCTCCACGATCAGGTGATACTGCCTAAGAATATGTCTGGATCACTGATGGGATGGGCGTTCCTTGGCATAAGCCACAACTCCATTGTCACACAATGGGAAGAACGAAGTTCATCTCATGAACTAGTATACACCCAGACTTCCTCTTTGGTAGCATCTTAAGTAGCGATGTATTCAGCCTTTATCATCTAGTATGCCACGGTATCTAGCTTGGAACTCTTCCAATATACCGTCCCTCCACTGAGGGTAAAGACAATGCCTGCGACTGACATTCAATCGTCCTTATCACCCTGGAACCTTTCCAGTGATTCCCCACAGGATCGATTGATACCATCTCACTACAACTAGTGAGTATCCTAACATCCAGTTAGATCTATCTCATAGATCCAAAACCCAGGATTTAGTAGGTATCATTTTGATCCTATATGGAGAATCCTAGTGATAAGCGGAGATTGACCGAGCGTAGCATAGGAAACTTCTTCCCTATCAAGAGTATGTCATCCACGTACTCTACGAGGATCACCACCATACTCCCTACTACCTTTTTGTATATACAAGGTTCATCTACCATTTCGATGATGTCAAACTCTTTTACTATCACATCAAAACAGATGTTCCAACTCCGCGATGCCTGCTTTATCACATAAAACATCTTGCATACGTTTCCGCTGCTCCCACTGTCTACGAAGCCCTCTGGCTGTGTACTTATAGACGCTTTCTTCCAAATCATCATTTAGAAAAGCAGTCAAGTTACCCAACCGCCAGATATCGTAGTCATGTTATGTAGCCATGGCAAGTAGGATCTGGATGGACTTAAGCATAGGCCCCAGAAAAGGTTTCATCATTAGCCATAGCTGGTCTATGATGCAAACCTTTAACGAGTCTAGCTTTGAAAGTCTCAACTTTTCCATGTACACCAAGTAATCTTTTCAAGATATACTTGCTCCTGATGGGGATTTAACCCTTCAGATAAAGCAACCAAAGTCCATACTTTGTTGGTGTATAAGGATTCCATCTCAGATCGATAAACATCCAGCCATTCTTATAGATTCCCACTCCTGATGGCCAGCTCGAAACTAGTTAGGTCATCATCCCATGATGCAATTCTCGCTCCCACTGTCATAGAGAAACCGGAGTATCTCTCAGGTGGGTGAGGAACCCTACTAGATCGGCGGAGAGGCTGAGGTTCGTTGGTTTCTATTGAATCCTTTGGTTCTACCAAATCATCTGCTTCAGTTTGTATAGCTGGAACCTTTCCAGATCTACATAACAGACCTTGCCTCGAGCTTGTCCGGATTTTGCTTTTAGACATAGTCCGGACAACCCCAAATCTTAACTAACTTAAAAGATGGGCTCTTCCCTTTCCATATCTCATATGAAATGGTAGGCATCTGATTTGATCGAAACCCTATTCAATAGGTATGCAACTTCTTAAGTGCATAACTCCCAAAAGGAAATAGGAAACTCAGTAGTACTCATCACAGAGCACACCAAATCACATAGGGTGTTATTGTTCCGCCCCGATATACCATCGTGCTATGGTGTATACGGAGGAGTAATGCTGAGAGAGAATCTCATTCTCCTTTAGAATAGTCCAGGAATCCCGTGCTCAAGTATTCTCCTCCTTGATCACATCAAAGGACATAATACTTTTACCCGTATTTTGGTTCTCTACTTCTAACTTATATTCTATGAATATCTCAAAAGGTTCGGACTTGTGTTTCAACAGGAACATAGGTCTGAATCTCGATAGATTATCAAAGAATGTAATGAAGTACAAAGAACCGTTCTTGGCATGTGTAGACAGGGGACCTTCATACATCAACATGTATCATCCCAAGAGTTCACTAACTCTTTCTCTGTTTCCAATAAACAGAGCTATGGTCATGTTATCTCTGTGACATGACTGGCAAGTTTCACAAGATGTAAATTCAAACTGATTTAAATATACATCTAAATGTAACTTCAGCCAGTCGGGGCGCATTGATATGACCTAGTCTACAATACCTCAAGAATGATTCGTTCATTTCTGAACTCTTCCTCTTGTGTGTATTCTATATACTAAGAACTGTAGTTTGATTTAGAACGTCAATGCTTTTAGATAACGTGCCTGAACCGATCAACTTTTGATATAGGAAATGTTCAAAACATTATCCAACAATACAAAATTATATCCTTCTTTACTAATAAAGAGAGTGATATGATTTTGTATATCAGGTTGGGTATCTAATAACATTTGTTCAGAATCAATGTGTTCTGGTAATACAGGGTGACAGTGACCAACAGACCTGGCTGCAACACTTGCACCGTTTTCTGCCTCATGAAACTTATCACCTATTTTCAGTTCTTTACCTTTCTGTAGCCCTATGTAACAAATTACATATGCGGGATCCTGATCTGGTATCATATACCCAGGACGTAAAGGACATTGAGAAACAGTTCTGTGTAACGAACACACCCGAAGATGATGCATCAACATGCACTTTCTTCGTTTGGGCGGCACGGGAAATCTGGTATTCCCCTATTTCCTGCTCTGTCTTATAACAATTATAAGTTGAAGCGGGACCAACGTTCCCCAGCACAGTATAACAAGCGGATTCGGTCAATATATCCATTTTATTATCTTGATTAAGGCATGACATGGTTTCTACCAGGAGAGAGAGAGAAGAAAACACTCTGCGTGCGCTCTTGCAAGATCAGATTGGTTATTAATTTATCTAATCAGGATGGCTCCCACTGTTTTTATCAAATCTTCCTTCAAACCCTAAAAGGAAAGACTAGCCGGGATAAATTACACGCTACAAGTTCGCCAATCTTTCAGCTAGGCCAGTGTCGGTACTTTGAGGGAGGTCCCCCGTGCTTTCGCACGAACCTAATTATAGTAAACCTCGTTTTCCCAGGGGCGTAACCCCGTTAACACCTTTCTAGACACCTACTTGATCGGCTAATTGTAATGTGTAAAACTCTCCCAGGAGTAACTCTTACTCGCAGCGGGTATCGGGATCCAACTATCTCATAGAAGGTATGCAATCTCATTGCAAATTTCAACACTTGAAATTCCCAATAATATTTTACCCCTAGCGTCCTATGACCTTGACGAAGGCCAAACTACCCATAGTCCGCTGGTCAAGTTCAACCCGTTCATTTCTTGATTGAATTAAACCCACCCACACGACCCTTGACGAAGGCCAAACTACGCCATACGAATACCCTAATCCAATCGCATCGTATGCTAGCAGATAAGCATTAGTTAGCTACCGTACACTACGCCTTGACGAAGGCCAAACTACCGCAGCACGAATACTAACTAGTAATTATCTGAAATGACGGAGGGCTACGACAGGTTTTTAAGAAAACCCTTTGCTTAATAAACTTGATATCGTTGTAGAATCGAGTGATTTTTAAATGGAGTGTTTTTTAGGCTTTTCTAGTTTTGCTAAAGGGGTCACTCCCGGTGAAGGGATCATTGGCCCTTTCCTCATCGAATAAGGTGCAGGATATATCATATATACCGTTGTGCAAAGCAAGAACTATAGGAGCAATCAAAAGACAAACCGAGGGTTGTAGCATCTGCCAGTTATTGCTAAAGGAGTCACTCCCGGTGAAGGGATCTCGGTCCTTTCCTTATCGAATAAGGTGCAGGATGTTCTACAAGGAACACCGCGATGCAAAGCAAGAACTGTAGCTACTTGTTTTTGAAAATTCGATTCCACGACATCTTTAGGTTTCTTTTCTTTCATTAATCATATTAATGAAGTCCCATCATTTAAGTCACCTAAACATCACAGATAAATACGACGTACACTTATGCCATCCGCATTCGCCTCGATGTCCCCTCGTGCACCGTTAGGTTAGGTAACTAACAACAGAGCGGGGCAGGGCTAGCGCGAGTGCAAAACATAAGTAACATCTATATAATATATCATATATACTATATACAGTATTTATCACAGAACATCACATGATCTCATCACAGATATCGCAGCAGAAGAAACATATGAAACATTGGATATACTAGGACGTCCGTGTTTTCAATACGAGCCAGTATAAAACACGGATTCCACGGTCGCGATGAATAGACAAACCTACACCCCTAGACCCCTACGAGAGCTGCAAGCTGTAGGGTTCCTAGGCACACTAATGAGGTCTCACAAGGCATCAACCATGCCAATTTCAAATTTTTACGGGTGCCGAGAAACCCTAATACGGATCGTTGGCTAGATATGTAGGCGACAAATGAAACTAGTTAACAACTTAACTACAAGAACGGAAATACAACCTTTGTAGATCCGGCTCTCCACCTCCATAGCTCCGCAATGAGGTCTCCTCGCTGTCCAAATGGAAAACCCGGGCTCTAGCGTCGGCTTCATCGGAGAAATGGGCGGGCAAGGTCGTCGGCTTCGTGCCGAAGATGATCTACGTCGAGGCATCACAAGATCAAGCTCCCACTTCACCAAGTCATGAAACTTGTGAAGAAAACACCCTTTACTACTTGGCAAGAGGTAGAGGATGAAGAAATAGGAGGTGGGTTCACTTTAGAATTGGATTTCTCACTCAATTGCTCAAGTTGCCATTGATGGAGGCAAGCTTCTTCTTGAAGAAGAAGAAGAAGAAGATGATGATAATGTTATGATAAGTCTTTTTCAAAAAGAAAATAAAAACAATACTTATCATAATCCAACCATGGTCAAGTGTAGAGAATGAACTAGGGTTAAGTGGAATGGTTAGGGTTAAGCATGAGACAAAATGGTGACTTAGTCAAAGCTTCATGAAGCTTCAATATACAAACAAACAAAGCCACCATTTCCCCTTTTTCTTTTCCAAAATAAAATAAATGAAATAAATAAATAAATGAATAAGAAAATGAAAACCCTAACCATTACGCAACCATGGTTTAATCTTTACACAAACCCTAGTGAGCATGTATCATCAAACATGATACAAACTTGTGTACAAAAGTATATCACATATACAATGTGCACAATCCAAGTGAGAGAATCCATTTAGAGTGAACCAACACTAGTTAATGCAAAGTAATATATCAAATATATAATTATGCATTAAATCATTAAATCAACACTTGATTCAATGATCCGGTCATGTCGCACACAACCGACTAGTATACAATGTATCGATTTATCGAATCAATCCTTGATTTGATAACTAGGTTATATCGCATATAACCATTCGACACATTCATCGCGAGAATAGAATACGGTATCACATACACGCATTATTCTCGGTCCCGCATATATCTCATATGCGCTCCTATTTCATTTCGCTTGAGCCAGGAAACCTCTGTGTAGGACTCTAAAGACTCGTCAATACGCCGCCAGCAGATGATGATCATATCAAGCACCCACAAGCCGCAAGCGGTCTGCTAAATGTAACGGCCACCCGGGTATTGAGCGATCAGAAGATCGACGAGCAAGCCCGCTCATACTCCTGTGAATCCAACCAGTAACACTTACCGTACAGTCCGGTCTGATCGTCTGATATGTCGCATATCTCGCCTAGGGGTGGTTAACGTCAGACCCCAATAGCTCGATAAGTCGTGTCGATATGAGGTCTATAACAGTTCGAGAAACTACAGGTAACACTTACCAGTAAATCTCAGCAACCCTGGCCAGGGATTTCCGGTTATAGCCAATCGAACACAGCACAACATCAACTCCCTATACTGGGAGAGACGAATCCCTTCCTATCGCTCATTGCCTCCATATGACTCGGGACTGTACCCAAAAACCACCGTTTTGCACGCCCTCTTGGACGTGGTAAGATGGAAATCAAAGCACAGTGGGAACCACACAAGACTCTATAACGATCTCGGGTCAACAGACTACTCTGTACCAGTGTCACCAGAGAACTGCCATCTGACGTAAGGTATAATACCATCTGGGAGTTCTCGGCGAGTCCGTCCAGTGTACCCAGTCTCTACTGAGCACCCGTATATCATCTCTGATGTCAAACACCAATGGATATGGGATCATCCATCGCCTATCTGTATGGGTCGAGAAGGTATACGCTAGTCTACTCTGGTATATCGATGCCCCGTCTCGATATACCCACGACTAGGGACTTTGAAGGATGTACTTGTGGACTACCATGTCCCCACTAGTATGATCCGCATCATAGTCCAGGTAGTCAAGTACATATCCTAAAGGCTTTACCAACATGTATCATAGAGACAATCAGTATACACGTTAAGGTAAAGAGTAACCAGATAGCATACTATCATGTCGAGCAAGAAAGTCCTCCCTATATATATCCAAGCATCCACTACAATATACATCCTATGTATAGTAATGGCCTCTAGGGCATACATATAACTAACAATCTCCCACTTGCACTAGGGCCATCTGATAGCAGTGGTTGTAGTATCTCATACTCAACCATCCCATAAAAGTCTCTCTCTGGGAAAAGGCCTTTGTGAGTGGATCCGCCGTGTTGTCCTCTGAGTCTACTCTCCTCACCTCGATCCCTTGGAGATCAAGCATCTCCATGATCAGGTGATACTGCCTTAGAATATGTCTGGATCACTGATGGGACGGACGTTCCTTGGCATAAGCCACAACTTCATTGTCACACAATGGGAGGAACTAAGTTCATCTCATGAACAAATATACATCCAGACTGCCTCTTTGGTAGCATCTTAAGTAGCGATGTATCGAGCCTTTATCGTCTAGTATGCCACGGTATCTAGCTTGGAACTCTTCCAACATACCGTCCCTTTACTGAGGGTAAAGACAATGCCCGTGACTGACTTTCAGTCGTCCTTATCACTCTGGAACCCTTCCAGTGATTCTCCCCAGGATCGGTTGATACCGTCTCACTACAACTAGTGAGAATCCTAACATCCAATTAGATCTATCTCATAGATCCAAAACCCAGGATTTAGGAGGTATCATTTTTATCCTATATGGAGAATCATTGTGATAAACGGAGATTGACCGAGCGTAGCATAGGAAACTCCTTCCCTATCAAGAGCATGTCATCCACGTACTCCACGAGGATCGTCACTATACTCCCTACTACCTTTATTGTTTATACAAGGTTCATCTACCATTTTGATGATGTCAAACTCTTTGACTAACACATCAAAACAGATGTTCCAACTCCGTGATACCTGCTTTATCCTATAAAGCATCTTGTACACGTTTCCGCTGCTCCCACTGTCTACGAAGCCCTCTGGCTGTGTACTTATAGACGCTCTATTCTAAAACATTATTTAGAAAAGCTGTCATGACACCCAACCACCAGATATCGTAGTCATGGTATGTAGCCGTGGCAAGTAGGATCTGGATGGACTTAAGCATAGCCACTTGAAAAAGGTTTCATCATAATCCACGCCTGGTCTATGACGAAAAACTTTAACAAGTCTAGCTTTGAAAGTCTCAACTTTTCCATCTACACCAAGTAATCTTCTCAAGATATACTTGCTCCTCATGGGGATTTAACCCTTCAGATATAGCAGCCAAAGTCCATACTTTGTTGGTGTACATGGATTCCATCTCAGATCACTAAGCATCCAGCCATTCTTACAGAGTCTTACTCCTGATGGCCAGCTCGAAACTAGTTGGGTCATCATCTCATGATGCAATCCTCGCTCCCACTATCATCGAGAAACCGAAGTATTTCTCAAGTGGGTGAGGAACCCTACTAGATCGGCGGAGAGGCCGAGGTTCGTTGGTAACTATTGAATCCTTTGGTTCTGTCAAATCATCAGCTGCAGTTTTGTATAGCTGGAACCTTTCCAGTTCTACATAACAGATCTTGCCTCGAGCTTGTCCGGATTATGCTTTTAGACATAGCCCGGACAACCCCAAATCTTAACCAACTTAAGATATGGGCTCTTCCCATTCCATATCACATATGAAGCGGTAGGCAACTGATTTGATTTGAACCCTATTCAATAGGTATGCAGCTTCTCAAGTGCATAACTCCTAAAAGGAAATAGGTAACTCAGTAGTACTCATCATAGAGCACACCTTATCATGTAGGGTGCAATAGCTCCGCCCCGTTATACCATCGTGCTATGGTGTATACGGAGGAGTAATGCTGAGAGAGAATCTCATTCCCCTTTAGAATAATCCAGGATTTCCGTGCTCAAGTATTCTCCTCCTTGATCACATCAAAGGACATAATACTTATACCCATATTGGTTCCCTACTTCTAACTTATATTCTGTGAATATCTCAAAAGGTTCGGACTTGTGTTTCAACAGGAACATATGTCTGAATCTAAAGAGATCATCAGAGAATGTAATGAAGTACAAAGAACCGGTCTTGGCATGTGTAGACAGGGGACCTACATACATCAACAAGTATCGTCCCAAGAGTTAACCAACTCTTTCTCTGTTTCCAATAAACAGAGTTGTGGTCATCTTATCTCTGTGACATGACTGGCAAGTTTCATAAGATGTAAATTCAAACTGATTTAAATATGCATCTACTAGTAACTTGAGCTAGTCGGGTCGCATTGATATGACCTAGTCTACAATGCCTCAAGAAGGATTCGTTCATTTCTGAACTCTTCCTCTTGTATGTGTTCAGTATATTAAAGAACTGTAGTTTGATTTAGAACATCAACGCTTTTAGATAACGTGCCTGATCCGATCAACTTTTGATATAGGAAATGTTCAAAACATTATCCAACAATACAAAATTTTATCATTTCTTTACTAATAAAGAGAGAGATATGATTTTGTATATCAGGTTCGGTATCTAATAACATTCGTTCAGAATCAATGTATTGGTAATACAGGGTGACAGTGACCAACAGACTTGGATGCAACTCTTGCCCCGTTTTCTGCCTCATGAAACTTGTCACCCGTTCTCAGTCCTCTACCTTTCTGTAGCCCTATGTAACATATTGCATATCTGGGATCCTGATCTGGTATTACATACCCAGGACGTAAAGGATACTGAGAAACAGTTCTCTGTAATGAACACACCCGAAGATGATGCATCAGCATGCACTCTCTTTGTTTGGGCGGCACGGGAATTCTGGTAATCCCTAATTTCCTGCTCGATCTTATAACAATTATAAGTGGGAGCGGGACCAACGTTCCCCAGCTCAGTATAACAAGCGGGTTCAGTCAATATTCCGTATTATTATCTTGATTAAGGCGTGATATGATCGCTACCTGGAGAGAGAGAGAAGAAAACACTCAGCGTGCGCTCTTTCAAGAATAGATTGGTTTTTTATTTTATCTAACCAGGATGGCTCCCACTGCTTTTCATCAAATCTTCCTTCAAACCCTAAAAGGAAAGACTAGCCGGGATTAATTACACACTACAAGTTCGCCAATCTTTCAGCCAGGCCAGTGTCGGTACTTTGAGGGAGGTCCCCCGTGCTTTCGCACGAACCTAATTAATGTAAACCTCGTTTTCCCAGAGGCGTAACCCCGTTGACACCTTTCTAGACACCTACTTGATTGGCTAATTGTAATGTGTAAAACTCTCCCAGGAGTAACAATTACTCGCAGCGGGTATTGGGATCCAACTATCTCATAGAAGGTATGCAATCTCATTGCAAATTTCAACACTTGAAATTCCCGATAATTTTGCCCCTAGCGTTCTATGACCTTGACGAATGCCAAACAACCCATAGTCCACTAGTCAAGTTCAACCCGTACATTTCTTGATTGAATTAAACCCACCCGCACGACCCTTGACGAATGCCAAACAACGCCGTACGAATACCCTAATCCAATCTGCATCATATGCATAAGCAGATAAATACTAGTTAGCTACCGCACACTACGCCTTGACGAATGCCAAACTACCGCAGCACGAATACTAACTAGTACTTATCTGAAATGACGGAGGGCTACGACAGGTTTTTCTGAAAACCTATTGCGTAATGAACTTGATATCGTTGTAGAATCAAATGATTTTGAAATGGAGTGCTTTTGAGGCTTTTCCAGTTTTGCTAAAGGAGTCACTCCCGGTGAAGGGATCGTCGGTCCTTTCCTCGTCGAATGAGGTGCGGGATATATCATATATATCACTGTGCAAAGCAAAAACTCTTAAAAGCAATCAAAAGACAAACCGAGTGTGTAGCATCTGCCAGTTATTGCTAAAGGAGTCACTCCCGGTGAAGGGATCTCGGTCCTTTCCTTATCGAATAAGGTGCAGGATATATCATATATACCGCTGTGCAAAGCAAGAACTGTAGCTACCTGTTTTATTTTGAAATTTGATTCTACAACATCTTAGGTTTCTTTTATTTCATTAATCTCATTAATGAAGTCCCATCATTTAAGTACCTAAACATCACAGATAAATACGACGTACACTTATGCCATCCGCATTCGCCTCGATGTCCCCTCATGCACCGTTAGGTTAGGTAACTAACGGCAGAGCGGGACAGGGCTAGCGCGGGTGTAAAACATAAGTAACGCCTATATAATATATCATATATACTATATAATGTATCCATCACAGAACATATCACATGATCACATCACAGATATCGCAGCAGAAGAATCATATGAAATATTGGATATACTAGGACGTCCGTGTTTTCAATACGAGCCAGTATAAAACACGGATTCCACGGTCGCGATGAATAGCCAAACCCACACCCCTAGACCCCTACGAGAGCGGCAAGCAACCCTACCAATTCTAGAGTTAGGAGACCCGGACTCGACTCCTCGAGTTGGTCTCCCACTGGACTCCAGAACCCGGTTACTTGTGCTCCCCTCCTTGGGTCTATCCTAGTGCGGAAAAATAAATAATATACAAATGGTGACATCATCCGCAACCTGGAAGTGCCCCAATAAAAGAATATTACATACAAGTTTTTACATGAATGAAAATGAAAAACACTCATCTCACATAAAAACCCCCGGCTATTCAAACACGACAATCCAATATAACATATCCAGCAACACATAACATCACATGTCATCAACGTAAGTAAATATGCGCATCCCAATTGTCGTTGACATATAGCAACGAAACCGGTGATATCACATATTACACTTACGGTCACAGAAAAGAAAGTGTAAAACTACAACAGTTGGAATCCGCAACCTGCATAGACATCGCATGCCTAATCAAATGAATTCCTTAGACATCACATGCCTAACAATTATAAACCCCGCATTTTAGTCTCATTATCGAAAACTCTTTTCAATATCAAGTCGGGCAATTCAACAAGATTCCCGACAGCCTGATCGAATGCTCGTCGCAAACTTTAGTAGACGGCCGCACCCCCGATACCGTCGACGAAGTGCACCAAGGCGGAACACCGCTACCGCGAGCACCCGAACGGATGCTTTCGGCGAGGGGGTTCTCCTACAGTCACTTGGTCGGGGCTATGGAGTGAGGCTGTCTATTAAGTTTATCCGGCGAGTATCCGCGTACGCTACGTGATTGCGACGGACTTTTGATCACATCAAAATTTCGTGGCAACCGATCAAGTGAGACTAAAGTGCTATGTTTATAACATTCAAATCAGTTATCTCATAACTACTTGTGAATTCCAATTATTGTATCACATTCCAGATAAATAGAAAATGTTAAACTTTCCGATCGAGCAATCGAATACCCAAGTTTTCCCGAAACAGATCATCACATGAAATAAGTTCAAAAACATTCACTTCGTGCCTCAGTACCAACGGTCCAGCCGTAGAAGGGTCAAGACAACGCCTCACATGTGGCACGCCGTACTGCCCCAAACCCTAAGGTTCAAAGGGCAGTTCAAGACGGTCACATAATCGAGTTAAGGTTTGTTGTCTTCTAGAGGGTCCATCGCGTTACTTGCACTACTTAGAACGTCTTTAAACCACGGAAAAATCCAACACTTGGAAATTTCCCGACAGGGGAAAAGGTGGGTATTTATATCCGGTCGAACTTTTTAACATATTCAATATATCCGGAAAGCCACATAGACAAAATCTGATAATCCGATCGAATCTACGAACTCCCAATACACCCCAGAAAATTCAACTCTTGAATAAATTTTAAAAATTCCCATAAAATTCAGCATTTAAATAAAGAAGTTACTGTGCAAAAATGGTTGACTGAAGAGACTAAATGGGCGCGGAACCGCCGCAATAGGCGGCTAATTCTGCGAATCCGCCGCGCTTTAGACAGATCATTAGGTAATTTTTGCACCGTAATTCTTAGAATTTCCTGCTGAATTTTTTAAGCATTTTTAATTTGGAAAAAACCACTTTTTCAGAAAAAGTCCAGAGAGGGTCAAAAGTTAGGGTTTCGGGGTTCGATCGGGTTTCTAACATCGTCTACGCATCGCCTAAGGCTCTAGCTAGGCTCTGATACCACTGTAGGGTTCCTAGGCACACTAATGAGGTCTCACAAGGCATCAACCATGCCAATTTCAAATTTTTACGGATGCCGAGAAACCCTAATACGGATCGTTGGCTAGATATATAGGCGACAAATGAAACTAGTTAACAACTTAACTACAAGAACGGAAATACAACCTTTGTAGATCCGGTTCTCCACCTCCATAGCTCCGCAATGAAGTCTCATCGCTGTCCAAATGGAAAACCCGGGCTCTAGCATCGGCTTCATCGGAGAAATGGGCGGGCAAGGTAGTCGGCTTCGAGCCGAAGATGATCTACGTCGAGGCATCACAAGATCAAGCTCCCACTTCACCAAGTCATGAAACTTGTGAAGAAAACACCCTTTACTACTTGGCAAGAGGTAGAGGATGAAGAAATAGGAGGTGGGTTCACTTTAGAATTGGATTTCTCACTCAATTGCTCAAGTTGCCATTGATGGAGGCAAGCTTCTTCTTGAAGAAGAAGAAGAAGAAGAAGAAGATAATGTTATGATAAGTCTTTTTCAAAAAGAAAATAAAAACAATACTTATCATAATCCAACCATGGTCAAGTGTAGAGAATGAACTAGGGTTAAGTGGAATGGTTAGGGTTAAGCATGAGACAAAATGGTGACTTAGTCAAAGCTTCATGAAGCTTCAATATACAAACAAACAAAGCCACAATTTCCCCTTTTTCTTTTCCAAAATAAAATAAATGAAATAAATAAATAAATGAATAAGAAAATGAAAACCCTAACCATTACACAACCATGGTTTAATCTTTACACAAACCCTAGTGAGCATGTATCATCAAACATGATACAAACTTGTGTACAAAAGTATATCACATATACAATGTGCACAATCCAAGTGAGAGAATCCATTTAGAGTGAACCAACACTAGTTAATGCAAAGTAATATATCAAATATATAATTATGCATTAAATCATTAAATCAACACTTGATTCAATGATCCGGTCATGTCGCACACAACCGACTAGTATACAATGTATCGATTTATCGAATCAATCCTTGATTTGATAACTAGGTTATATCGCATATAACCATTCGACACATTCATCGCGAGAATAGAATACGGTATCACATACACGCATTATTCTCGGTCCCGCATATATCTCATATGCGCTCCTATTTCATTTCGCTTGAGCCAGGAAACCTCTGTGTAGGACTCTAAAGACTCGTCAATACGCCGCCAGCAGATGATGATCATATCAAGCACCCACAAGCCGCAAGCGGTCTGCTAAATGTAACGGCCACCCGGGTATTGAGCGATCAGAAGATCAACGAGCAAGCCCGCTCATACTCCTGTGAATCCAACCAGTAACACTTACCGTACAGTCCGGTCTGATCGTCTGATATGTCGCATATCTCGCCTAGGGGTGGTTAACGTCAGACCCTAATAGCTCGATAAGTCGTGTCTATATGAGGTCTATAACAGTTCGAGAAACTACAGGTAACACTTACCAGTAAATCTCAGCAACCCTGGCCAGGGATTTCCGGTTATAGCCAATCGAACACAGCGCAACATCAACTCCCTATACCGGGAGAGACGAATCCCCTCCTATCGCTCATTGCCTCCATATGACTCGGGACTGTACCCAAAAACCACCGTTTTGCACGCCCTCTTGGACGTGGTAAGATGAAAATCAAAGCACAGTGGGAACCACACAAGACTCTATGACGATCTCGGGTCAACAGACTACTCTGTACCAGTGTCACTAGAGAACTGCCATCTGACGTAAGGTATAATACCATCTGGGAGTTCTCGGCGAGTCCGTCCAGTGTACCCAGTCTCTACTGAGCACCCGTATATCATCTCTGATGTCAAACACCAATGGATATGGGATCATCCATCACCCATCTGTATGGGTCGAGAAAGTATACGCTAGTCTACTCTGGTATATCGATGCCCCGTCTCGATATAGCCATGACTAGGGACTTTGAAGGATGTACTTGTGGACTACCATGTCCCCACTAGTATGATCCGCATCATAGTCCAGGTAGTCAAGTACACATCCTAAGGGCTTTACCAACATGTATCATAGAGACAATCAGTATACACGTTAAGGTAAAGAGTAACCAGATAGCATACTATCATGTCGAGCAAGAAAGTCCTCCCTATATATGTCCAAGCATCCACTACAATATACATCCTATGTATAGTAATGGCCTCTAGGGCATACATATAACTAACACAAGCAACCCTACCAATTCTAGAGTTAGGAGACCCGGACTCGACTCCTCGAGTTGGTCTCCCACTGGACTCCAGAACCCGGTTACTTGTGCCCTCCTCCTTGGGTCTATCCTAGTGCAGAAAAGTAAATAATATACAATGGGTGACATCTTCCGCTACCTGGAAGTGCCCCAATAAAAGAATATTACATACAATAAATTTTACATGAATGAAAATAAAAACTCTCATCTCACATAAAACCCCCGGCTATTCAAAACGCGACGATCCAATATAACATATCCAGCAACACATAACATCACATGTCATCAACGTAAGTAAATGTGCGCATCCCAATTGTCGTTGACATTTAGCAACGAAACCGGCGATTCACATATTACACTTACGGTCGCAGAAAAGAAAGTGTAAAACTACAACAGTTGGAATCCGCAACCCATTTAGACATCGCATGCCTAATCAAATGAATTCCTTAGACATCACATGCCTAACAATTATAAACCCCGCATTTTAGTCTCATTATCGAAAACACTTTTCAATATCAAGTCGGGCAATTCAACAAGATTCCCGGCATTTGATCGAATGCTCGTCGCAAACTTTAGTAGGCAGCCGCACCCCCGATGCTGTCGACGAAGTGCACTAAGGCGGAACACCGCTGCCGCGAGCACCCGAACGGATGCTTTCGGCGACGGGGTTCTCCTGCAGTCACTTGGTCGGGGCTATGGGGTGTAGCTGTCTATTAAGTTTATCCGGCGAGTATCCGCGTACGCTACGTGATTGCGACGGACTTTTGATCACATCAAAATTCCGTGGCAACCGATCAAGTGAGACTAAACTGCTATGTTTATAACATCCAAATCAGTTATCTCATAACTACTTGTGGATTCCAAATATTGTATCACATTCCAGATAAACAGAAAATGTTAAACTTTCCGATCGAACAATCAAACACCCAAGTTTTCCCGAAACAGCTCAACACTTGAAATAAGTTCAAAAACATCCATTTCATGCCACAGTACCAACGGTCCAGCCGTAGAAGGGTCAAACCAAAGCCTCACATGTGGCACACCGTACTACCCCAAACCCGAAGGTTCAAAGGACAGTTCAAGACGGTCACATAATCGAGTTAAGGTTTGTTGTCTTCTAGAGGGTCCATCGCGTTACTTGCACTACTTAGAACATTCTTAAACCACGGAAAAATCCAACACTTGGAAATTTCCCGACAGGGGAAAAATTGGGTATTTATATCCGGTCAAACTTTTTAACATATTCAAAAATTATCCGAAAAAACACAGACAAAATTAAAGATTCCGATCGAATCGTCGAACTCCCAAACCAACCCAGAAAACTCAACTCTTGAGCAAACTTTAAAAATTCCCATAAAATACAGCACTCAATATATGATATTACTGTGCAAAGAACGTGCCAAGAACCAACTTTTTGGCCGCGGAACCGCCGCACATTCTAGGGTGGGGCCGCGGTTCCGTGGCGCTTTGGTGGACTTAGGCTCACATGCTTCACAGTAACTCTTATAATACCCGGCTGTAATTTTTGGATATTTTTAATTTGGAAAAATCCACATTTTCAAAAAAAGTCCAGAGAGGGTTAAAAGTTAGGGTTTCAGGGTTCGATCGGATTTCTAATATCGTCTACACTTCGCCTAAGGCTCTAGCTATGCTCTGATACCACTGTAGGGTTACTAGGCACACTAAGGAGGTTCCACAAGGCATCAACCATGCCAAACAAAAATTTTCCGGTGCCGAGAAACCCTAAACTAGATCGTTAACTAGAAGTTAAGGCGAAAAACAAGCAAGCAAACGACTTTGCTACTAAGTGAAAAGGATTACAACCTTTGTAGATCCGGTCCACCATTTCTTTAGCTCCGTGTTGACGTCCCTCCGCTGCGATCATCGGATCCTGGACTCCAGCGATGGTTTCGTCGGAGAAATGATCGGGCTAGGTCATTGACTTCGAGGCCGAAGATGATCTACGTCGGGGAGACTCAAACTCAAGCTATTCCTTCACTCGGTCGAAAACTTTGTGAAGAGAACACCCTATACTACATGGCAAGTGGTAGAGGATGAAGAAAGAGGAAGTGGGTTCACTTTAGAATTGGATTTCTCACTCTTTTTCTCATAATGCCATTGGAGCTAGCAAGCTTTTTCAAGCTTGATGAAGATGAAGAAGAAGAAAGAATGATATCCATTAAAAGAATAATATGAACACTTATCCTTTTAATCATGGCACCATGGTTGAGTTAAGCCCTCATGCTTAACTCATGTAGAGAATTAACCATAGCATAAGGTTAAGGTTTGGGTTAGCTAATATCTTGAACAAATGACAAAAGAGTTGACTTTGTCAATGTTCATCAAGCTTCATGAAGCTTGATAACTTTGACCAAAGTCACTCTCTTTTGTTATTTGTTTAGGAAAATAGTAAACCCTAATCCAACCTTGATATGGTTCAAGTCTCATACACACAACTTGTTTGTATCATCAAGCATGATACAAACATGTACACTTGCATATATCACATATAAACAATGTACACTTTCAAGTGAGAAAACAAATCTTAAGTGAACCAATACTAGTTAATGTAAAGTAATATATCAAATATATAATTATACATTAAATCATTAAATCAACACTTGATTCAACGATCCGGTCATATCGCATATAACCGACTAATATCAATAGTAACAACTTATCAAATCAACACTTGATCCGATAACCCGGCTATATCGCATATAACCGATCAATGTCACAAATCGCGAGAATAGAATACAGTATCACATACTGGTATTATTCTCGGTCCCGCACATATCTCATATGCGCTCCTATTTCGTTTCGCTTGAGCCAGGAAACCCCTGTGTAAGACTCTAAAGACTCGTCAATACTCTGGCAGCAGGTGATGATCATATCAAACACCCACAAGCCGCAAGCGGTCTGCTAAACGTAACGGCCACCCGGGTACTGAGCGATCAGAAGATCAACGAGCAAGCCCGCTCACACTCCAGTGAATCCAACGAGTAACACTACCATACAGTCCGGTCTGTTCGTCTGATATGTCGCATATCTCGTCTAGGGGTGGTAAACGTCAGACCCCAATAACTCGATAAGTCGTGTCGATATGAGGCTCATAACGGGTCAAGAAACTATTGGTAACACTTACCAGTAAATCCCTAAAGCAGCCTTGGCCAAGGACTTCCTGTTATAGCCAATCGAGCACTGCGCAACATCAACTCCCTATACCGGGAGAGACGAAACCCCTCCTATCACTCATTGCCTCCATGTGACTCGGGACTGTAAGTCCATGCTACCTCTCCCGGTACTTTCGGGAATGCGGAATTTGGTAAAAAACGATTTTCTTAAAGATGGTAACATGGACCTAAAACCCGGATCTTGGTTAAACATCTATCTAACATCCTAACTATGAGTTTTAGCTACTCGGTTAGGGGGTTATACCTTGCTTGTCTTGAACTCCTTCGTCTTCAAAGCTCCGATGGTGGTCCGATGGCTTCTTCTCGTCGTCTCCGTACGCCGAAGATAGATCCACCTGAAAGCTCCAACCTTTAGCTCCTTCTTTGTTCTTTGAAGAAACTAGTTCACTTGGTTTGCTAAACCTAGTGAACTAGAATGAGTAGAGAAGAAATAGAATGGGATTTTATCTATGGTTCTTGATTCTCAACTCATGAGACAAGAGAACCATAGATCAAGGGAGGGAGCAAGAGGTTGAGGGTGAGAGCAAGAGGAGAGCTCAAGAACAAGAGAGAGAATGAGCAAGAAAGAATGAGGCTCTCTTTTGTCTTTCACCCTCTCATAATCCAAAGTGATCATAACTCATCATATCAAAAAAAGTCTTATGTGATGGTTTGAAGCAACCATAACCATATCATTTCATGCACTCATTTTACACAAATGAGCAAGTAAACAAAAGTCTTTGCCATGAAATGATGGCTATGGTTATCATGATGGTCAACTAGTCAAGCCTAGTCAACCGGTCAACAAGTCAACAAAAGTCAACAAGTCAACAAAGTCAACAAGTCAACAAAAGTCAACAAGTCAACAACCATATCACCATAATACTTAATTAATATAATAGTTAATCACATATCATATTCTCATTAGGGTTGAGCATAAAGTCAAATAGTCAACGGTCAACTGTCAACAACCCTAATGAGAATCCGCTGCCTCTGCCTCCCTGTCAACTGTGCATACACACCCGCATCCGCGTTCCGAGGAACACGAATGCAAACTGGATAAATCCAATCCCATAAGGTACACTAGGATCTGGCTTAAACCAAAGCCCGCTAGTGAAAACTGTCCGGACACTGTACGTGCACAAGTGCACGGATGTGACCGGACCCTGTCGCAAAACCATGCGACCTGCCGCAATACCATGCGACCTCTACTCTTTTGCCTAAAGGCGAAAAGCTTTCTGTGTGGGACTCTAAAGACTCGACACTACGCTGGCAGTGGGTTTAACCACAGACCGCAAGCGGCACTAGCTGTGCGTAACGGTCCCCAGGTAATGCCGACAAGAAGACCGACGAGGCGAAACCCATCTGAACTCTTACTGAGCCTGAGTGTGACATTCTCCGTACAGTCCGGTCTGTTCGTCTGATACATCGCATGGCGGGCCTAGGGGGCGGTAAACGTCAGTCCCCCAATAGCGGTACAAGTCGTGCCGGAGCGAAGCCCAAAACACCCTGAGATAACACTGGAAACCTACCAGTATATCTCGTTTGCCCTGGCCAGGGACTACTCGTGTAATGGCTCTCCTAGACACAGCGCGATGTCAACCCCCAATACCGGGAGAGACGAATCCTGTCTAACCGTCACTGCCTCCAAGTGCTTCGGGACTGCACCCAACCACTACCTGTTTGCACGACTCCTTTGAGCCGTGGTAGGGTAGTGATCAAAGTACAGTGGGAACACACTCGAGGCGGAATGACAGTGTCAAGTCAGCGGACTAAGCTGTACTCATGTCACCTGGGAACTGATAACTGACGATAGGTATAATACCAACTAGTCAGTTCCCGACGAGTCCTGTCCAGTGTACCCGTAACCTAACGAGCACTCGCATACTATCTCAAGTACGACGTACTGACGGCTGTGGGACAGACCGTCTCCCACACTGGGATGAGAAGCGCATGCGCTGGTCTACTCCGGAGTATCGATGCCCTGTCTCGATAGTCCTGCGACCAGGGACCTGCATAAGGATGTGCTTATAGATTACCCAGCCCCACTAGTGTGACGGCCATCACATCGCTGGTAATCAAGCAAAGATCCTAAGGGCTCTACTAATGTGTATAGGCGATATACAAAAATAAACACATGTACACATTGAAGTAGAAACAAACCAAGTAGCATACTACCATTTTGAGCAAGATTGTATATACAAGGTGAATATCCCAAGCTTCCATTAAGTAATATACAAACCAGTATGATACAGTAATGGCCTCTAGGGCATATACACTAACAATCTCCCACTTGCACTAAGGCCATGTACTGGCGTATCGAAGACCTATCATCTCAATCAGCCGCTCGAACTGAGTCTGGGGCAGGGCCTTGGTGAATGGATCTGCAGTGTTATCTTCTGAAGCGACTCTCCGAACCTCGATCTCCTGGCGATCTACGATCTCCCTGATCAGGTGATACCGCCTTAAGATGTGCCTGGATCTCTGATGGGACCTGGGTTCCTTCGCTAAAGCTATAGCCCCGTTGTTGTCGCAATACAGAGGTATTGGATCAACAATGGACGGAACCACCTGAAGTTCTTTCAAGAACTTCCTCATCCAGACAGCTTCTTTTGCGGCATCAGATGCAGCGATGTATTCCGCTTCCATCGTCGAGTCTGCAACGGTTTCCTATTTGGAACTCTTCCAACACACCGCCCCTCCATTGAGGGTAAAGACAAAACCCGACATGGACTTGGAATCATCCTTGTCACTCTGGAAGCTGGAGTCAGCAAAGGCCTCGATCTGGAGGTCTTTTCCGCCATACACCAAGAACATCTCCTTAGTCCTTCTCAGGTACTTGAGAATGTTCTTTACCGCTATCCAGTGTTTCTCCCCAGGGTTTGACTGATACCGGCTTACCACACTCAGTGCATAAGCTACATCCGGTCTGGTACACAACATCGCATACATTATAGAGCCTACCGCAGAAGCGTAGGGTATAATAGACATGCGATCCCTCTCCAAATCATTCTTGGGAGACATCTCTTTAGAGAGGGTGATCCCGTGACAAGCCGGTAGGTTACCGCGCTTGGAATCTTCCATACTGAATCTCTTCAGTATGGTGTCGATGTACCTGGACTGTGAAAGTCCTAATATCCTCTTGGATCTGTCACGGTAGATCCGGATACCCAGAATGTACGAGGCATCACCCAGGTCTTTCATGGAGAACCTGTGTGACAAGAACCCCTTGACAGATTGTAGCATAGGAATGTCATTTTCTATTAAGAGAATGTCATCCACGTATAAAACGAAGAATACTACAGTTCTCGCTACAAATCTACTATAGATGCATGGTTCATCTGGATTTTTGATAAAGCCAAATTCTTTGACCGTCTCATCAAAGCAGATGTTCCAACTCCGCGATGCCTGCTTTAGTCCATAGATGGACTTAAGCAACTTGCACACCTTTCCGCTGCTCCCACTCTGAATGAAACCCTCTGGTTGGTCCATATAGACACACTCCTCTAAATTTCCATTTAGAAAAGCTGTCTTTACGTCCATTTGCCAGATCTCATAATCGTGGAAGGCAGCAATGGCAAGAAGGATCCGAATGGATTTCAGCATGGCTACTGGAGAAAAGGTTTCGTCATAGTCCAAGCCAGGTCTTTGACGAAAACCCTTTGCTACCAGCCTAGCTTTATAGGTCTCAACCTGTCCATCTACACCAATCTTCCTTTTGAAGATCCACTTGCATCCTACGGGTTTTACCCCGTCTGGAGCAATGTCCAACGTCCATACCTTGTTGGTGTACATGGACTCCATTTCGGTCCGCATTGCATCCAGCCATTTCACTGAGTCAACGCTCTGAACGGCCTGCTGGAAGCTAGTAGGCTCATCATAATCTATGATGC
Organism: Agapanthus africanus; assembly: GCA_030015575.1. Taxonomy (NCBI): domain Eukaryota; kingdom Viridiplantae; phylum Streptophyta; class Magnoliopsida; order Asparagales; family Amaryllidaceae; genus Agapanthus; species Agapanthus africanus. The sequence continues at coordinate 197,388,027 of CM057348.1, read as the reverse complement.
AATCCTCTCTATCCCCGTCTATGCGAAAACCGCAGTATCTCTCGGGCGGATGAGTCTGCCTACTACTCTTGCGGAGCGGCGTAGGAATGTCCTGTTCTGTTGAACCCTCTGGTTCCACTAACCTTTCAGTAATAGTCTGTGGTTCTGGAATTTCTTCTAGTTCCACTGCGCTCCCACTATTTTCCTTTTCCAAGAACTGGTGTTCTAGAAAGTGGGCATTACGAGAAACAAGGACTTTTTGTTCCTCTGCGTAGTAGAAAAGATACCCCCTGGTGTTCTTTGGGTATCCCACAAACTTGCACAGTACTGAGCGTGCCTCGAGTTTGTCCGCATGCTGCTTTTTGACAAAAGCTGGACATCCCCAGATCTTCAGATATTGAAGATAGGGTTTCTTCCCACTCCACATTTCATATGGGGTGGTAGGCACAGTTTTAGTCGGAACTCGGTTCAAAAGGTATGCAGCTGATTCTAGCGCATACCCCCAGAATGATCGCGGTAACTCAGCGTTACTCATCATGGACCGCACCATATCCAATAGGGTGCGGTTCCGTCTCTCCGATACACCGTTATGTTGCGGGGTGTATGGAGGAGTAAGCTGAGAGAGAATTCCGTTCTCTTTTAAAATGTCCAGGAACTCGGCACTTAAGTATTCTCCACCTCGATCCGATCTTAGAATCTTAATACTTTTGCCGGTCTGTTTCTCTACTTCATTCTTATACTCCTGGAATTTTCCAAAGGCCTCGGACTTATGTTTCATTAAGAAGACATAACCGTACCTTGAGAAGTCATCCGTAAAAGTAATGAAGTAAGAATGTCCGCTTCGGGCATGTGTAGACATTGGACCGCACACGTCACTGTGTACGAGTCCCAAGAGCTCGCTCGCTCTTACTCCATGTCCAGTAAACGGAGTCTTTGTCATCTTTCCTTTGAGACAGGATTGACAAGTGGCATACGACTGATATTCGAACGCATTCAAATACCCTTCTGTATGTAACTTCGTCAACCTTCTCTCATTGATGTGACCCAATCTACAATGCCATAAGAAAGTCTGATTTATTTCTGGAGACTTTCTTTTGTGTGTATTCTGGACATTAAAAATCTGTGGTTGGTTTAACACGTATATACCATTACTCAATGTACCTGACCCAATCAAAACTTGATTAAGGTGAATGTTTACAACATTACTTACAAACGCAAATTCATAACCTTCTTTAGAAACTAAAGATACAGAAATGATATTACAAGTTGTGTTGGGTACAAAAAAGCAATTACGCAAAACCAAAACATGTCCATCTGACATTCCCAGGTGATAGTCCCCCACGGCTTTAGCATCCATGCTAGCTCCGTTCGCAACTCTGAGGGTCATGTCACCTGCCTTCAAAACCCTACGGTTTCTCAACGCCTGCAAAGAATTACAGATATGAGATCCTGATCCGGTATCCAATACCCAGGAAGTAGAGTTTATTGAAAGACAGTTTTCAATAACATACACACCTGAAGCTGAAGCTGCAACCTGCTTCAATTCCTGTGTTCTGGCCTTCCAGGCCCTGCAATCATTTTTCCAGTGTCCTTTCTTATGACAATAGAAGCATTCTTCCTTATCCACAAGCTTCCCCGCTATCTTTGTTGCTTTTGCTTTTCCCTTCGTATCCACTTTACTAACACCGCCCCTTGGTTTGGCGGGGGCCTTCTTCTTCTTTCCCTTGGCTTTCGCCTTGGACCTAGAAGAAGATGATCCTCCTACAAACAAAGTGGATGTTTCCCTACCTTTCTGTAGGGTGCCCTCTGCGCTCCTCAGCATGTTGAGGAGCTCTGAAAGTTCAACCTCTTTTTCTTGTAAGTTGAAGTTCAGTATAAACTGGGCGTAAGTGGAAGGAAGGGACTGGAGAACTATATCCGTATATAGCTCACTCTCCAATGTGATCCCTAGGTCAGCGAGCTCCTCAATGTAGCCGATCATCTTTAGCACGTGCTCGGCTACTGATGATCCGACGGCCATTCTTGTCGAAAATAACTTTTTCGACGCTTCGTATCTTGCGATACGAGATTGCTCTCCATACAGTTCTTTTGTATGAAGCAATATGGATTCCATGTCCATATTCTCATGCCTCCTCTGATGTTCGTTGTCCATCGAGGCAAGCAGGAGGCATTTGGCCTTCGCGCTATCAATCTCCCAAGTCTTACGGATTTCCTTATCCGCGACGCTGGAAGTTGGACCAGGGACAGGGGGAGCTTTGGTGGTAAGAAGATACCCCAGCTTGTCGTAAGTGATTGCTATCTTGACATTCCTGAGCCAATCTTTGTAGTTTGGCCCTGTCAGTTTGTTTTTATCTAGGAGTAACTTAAGTCCAGTCATGTTGATTGGTCGCTGCAATTGGGAGAGAGAAGAAGAAACACTCAGCATGATGCTCTTGCAAGTTTAGAGTGGTTTTTAGTTTGTCTAAACAGGATGGCTCCCACTGTTTCTCGAATCCCTCCTCAAACCATAAAGGAAGAATTAGTCAGGATCAATCCCACCGTACAATACTTGCTTAACCGTTCAGCCAGGCCGGTGTCGGTACTTCGAGGGAGGTTTTCCAACGCTTTCGCGAAGTTCCTTAATTAAAGAACCTCTTTTTCCTGGGGGCGTAGCCCCGCTAACACCTTTCTAGGCACCTACTAAGTTTATAGCATTGATCGTTAAGTGAGAAATTTCCCGAGGAGTAGCATATACTCACAGTAGGATCGGGATCCAAATATCATTGCGTGACGAAACTGAAGGAATCCTACCAGAATCATCACACTCCAAATGGTATGCAAATCTAGCAAGTTTCAGTACTTATGAAACTCCCGATGTGGATTTTTGCCCCATGCTCTTATGACCTTGGCGTGAGGTCAAAATGTCATAAGTCACATGTCAAGTTCGTCCCATCATTATCCAGGTTAATTTGAACCCACCCGTACATACCCTTGACGTAGGCCAAAATGGCAGTACGACTGTCTCAAACCAACGCATTCTATCTATGCAATAGATAAATATCCGGCAGCTACCAATCACTATGCCTTGGCGTGAGGTCAAAATACATAGCTTGAATACTACCGAATATTTAACTGAAATGATGGAGGGCTACGGATCGTTTTGGCAAAACCGTGAACGTAGTGAACTTGATTTGGTCGATGGAACGAGATAGCTTTTAAATGGAGTGGCTCAAACTCCGTATTTTAAAAGTTTGTTTTTGAAAAGAACCGAGTGGTTTTTCGAAAGTGTTCCAACGACTTTAACTTGGTTTATTATCTTGCATTAGTTCTTTTAATGCGTGATATTCTTGCATTAGTTCTTTTAATGCGTCCCATCATTTAATCCTACCATTGCAGAAAACAACCAAAATATGACGTACGCTTATGCCATTCGCATTCGCCACGGGGCCCCGTCATTACCCGTTAGGTTACTTAACTAACGACAGAGCGGGGGCTGGGCTAGCGCGGCTGTAAAACATAAGCAACGCCTAAATAATATCATATATAGATATACTGCAATGATAAACATTTCAGATCACAGATGAATACATTGGATATACTAGGAATCTGTAATTCGTACGAGCCTGTAACGAAAGACAAATTACACGGTCGCGGTGAATAGCCAAATACCCCACCCAAGACCCCTACGGGTGCGGCAAACTACCCGCCAAGTACCCGAAGCGTAGTAACCTCCCTCATCTCCTATGAGTAGGCCACTCGACACTTCGGCATACCCGGTAGTTTGTGCACCCCCTCCATGGGCCTATCCTAGGAGCAAAAACAGTAAAAAGAAATTATACAATGACGGCTACAACCCCGACCCGGTTGTGCGGCCATACAAATAATAATTACATCAATTTACAAATTTACATGAATTGAAAGAAAAGAAAACTCTCGTCTCACAACCCCCGGCTATTCACCCGCGACAATCCAACATATTCATATACACATTCCAGCACATTACAGATCACAGATTTGTATAACCCCCACTAATCGAAATATAGCGATTAGTAGACGTTCAATACAAATATCACATTACAGAAAAACCCGTTAGCTCAAGTCTTTTAGAAGTTCGATCAAAAATACGGATTTTCGGGACCCCAAAATAAAATTTTCGTTCTGGAAAATCTGGGTTGAAAATATATATACCAAAAATCCCAAAATACCCCCACTAGTAAACTGCAAAAAAGAAAACCCCTGACCGAGTCAACTCGGCCGCGTTTCCGCGGCGGGAGCGTGCTCCCGCCGCGGAAACGCGGCGCTTTGATCAAGTCAGGGGCCCAAAATTTTGCAGTTTCTTTAAAAAAGCCTGAGTCGATTTTTGGTGTATTTCAAAAAAGTTTTCCAGCACTTTTAAAATCGACATAAAGTTTAAAATTCCGGGGTTCATTTCGGGACTTTTGCATTGATCGATCTTCTAGATACTTGCTAACATGTTAGATAGAGTTTAACCTGGCTCTGATACCACTGTAAGTCCATGCTACCTCTCCCGGTACTTTCGGGAATGCGGAATTTGGTAAAAAACGATTTTCTTAAAGATGGTAACATGGACCTAAAACCCGGATCTTGGTTAAACATCTATCTAACATCCTAACTATGAGTTTTAGCTACTCGGTTAGGGGGTTATACCTTGCTTGTCTTGAACTCCTTCGTCTTCAAAGCTCCGATGGTGGTCCGATGGCTTCTTCTCGTCGTCTCCGTACGCCGAAGATAGATCCACCTGAAAGCTCCAACCTTTAGCTCCTTCTTCGTTCTTTGAAGAAACTAGTTCACTTGGTTTGCTAAACCTAGTGAACTAGAATGAGTAGAGAAGAAATAGAATGGGATTTTATCTATGGTTCTTGATTCTCAACTCATGAGACAAGAGAACCATAGATCAAGGGAGGGAGCAAGAGGTTGAGGGTGAGAGCAAGAGGAGAGCTCAAGAACAAGAGAGAGAATGAGCAAGAAAGAATGAGGCTCTCTTTTGTCTTTCACCCTCTCATAATCCAAAGTGATCATAACTCATCATATCAAAAAAAGTCTTATGTGATGGTTTGAAGCAACCATAACCATATCATTTCATGCACTCATTTTACACAAATGAGCAAGTAAACAAAAGTCTTTGCCATGAAATGATGGCTATGGTTATCATGATGGTCAACTAGTCAAGCCTAGTCAACCGGTCAACAAGTCAACAAAAGTCAACAAGTCAACAAAAGTCAACAAGTCAACAACCATATCACCATAATACTTAATTAATATAATAGTTAATCACATATCATATTCTCATTAGGGTTGAGCATAAAGTCAAATAGTCAACGGTCAACTGTCAACAACCCTAATGAGAATCCGCTGCCTCTGCCTCCCTGTCAACTGTGCATACACACCCGCATCCGCGTTCCGAGGAACACGAATGCAAACTGGATAAATCCAATCCCATAAGGTACACTAGGATCTGGCTTAAACCAAAGCCCGCTAGTGAAAACTGTCCAGACACTGTACGTGCACAAGTGCACGGATGTGACCGGACCCTGTCGCAAAACCATGCGACCTGCCGCAATACCATGCGACCTCTACTCTTTTGCCTAAAGGCGAAAAGCTTTCTGTGTGGGACTCTAAAGACTCGACACTACGCTGGCAGTGGGTTTAACCACAGACCGCAAGCGGCACTAGCTGTGCGTAACGGTCCCCAGGTAATGCCGACAAGAAGACCGACGAGGCGAAACCCATCTGAACTCCTACTGAGCCTGAGTGTGACATTCTCCGTACAGTCCAGTCTGTTCGTCTGATACATCGCATGGCGGGCCTAGGGGGCGGTAAACGTCAGTCCCCCAATAGCGGTACAAGTCGTGCCGGAGCGAAGCCCAAAACACCCTGAGATAACACTGGAAACCTACCAGTATATCTCGTTTGCCCTGGCCAGGGACTACTCGTGTAATGGCTCTCCTAGACACGGCGCGATGTCAACCCCCAATACCGGGAGAGACGAATCCTGTCTAACCGTCACTGCCTCCAAGTGCTTCGGGACTGCACCCAACCACTACCTGTTTGCATGACTCCTTTGAGCCGTGGTAGGGTAGTGATCAAAGTACAGTGGGAACACACTCGAGGCGGAATGACAGTGTCAAGTCAGCGGACTAAGCTGTACTCATGTCACCTGGGAACTGATAACTGACGATAGGTATAATACCAACTAGTCAGTTCCCGACGAGTCCTGTCCAGTGTACCCGTAACCTAACGAGCACCCGCATACTATCTCAAGTACGACGTACTGACGGCTGTGGGACAGACCGTCTCCCACACTGGGATGAGAAGCGCATGCGCTGGTCTACTCCGGAGTATCGATGCCCTGTCTCGATAGTCCTGCGACCAGGGACCTGCATAAGGATGTGCTTATAGATTACCCAGCCCCACTAGTGTGACGGCCATCACATCGCTGGTAATCAAGCAAAGATCCTAAGGGCTCTACTAATGTGTATAGGCGATATACAAAAATAAACACATGTACACATTGAAGTAGAAACAAACCAAGTAGCATACTACCATTTTGAGCAAGATTGTATATACAAGGTGAATATCCCAAGCTTCCATTAAGTAATATACAAACCAGTATGATACAGTAATGGCCTCTAGGGCATATACACTAACAGGGACTGTACCCAAAAACCACCTTTTTGCACGCCCTCTTGGACGTGGTATGATGGAAATCAAAGCACAGTGGGAATCACACAAGACTCTATGACGATCTCGGGTCTACAGACTAACCTGTATGAGTGTCACCAGAGAACTGCCATCTGACGTAAGGTATAATACCATCTGGGAGTTCTCGGCGAGTCCGTCCAGTGTATCCAGTCTCCACTGAGCACCCGTGTATCATCTCTGATATCAAACACCAATGGATATGGGATCATCCATCGCCCATCTGTATGGGTCGAGAAGGTATACGCTAGTCTACTCTGGTATATCGATGCCCCGTCTCGATACACCCACGACTAGGGACTTTGAAGGATGTACTTATGGACTACCATGTCCCCACTAGTATGATCCGCATCATAGTCCAGGTAGTCAAGTACACATCCTAAAGGCTTTACCAACATGTAACAGAGAGACAATCAGTGTACACGTTAAGGTAAAGAGTAACCAGATAGCATACTATCATATCGAGCAAGAAAGTCATCCCTATATATGTCCAAGCATCCACTACAATATACATCCTATGTATAGTAATGGCCTCTAGGGCACACATATAACTAACAGAGTCTACCCCGGACTCTCAGAGAGATAAGGCTTGGAAAAGCAAGCGGGACGACAACCGTAAAAGCGGGAATTCCAGCAATACCAATGTCTTCAATGCGTCCGATAATGAAGACAAGCAAAAGGCAGGCGAATCTAAAATCAACCAGTCTCGAAAGCCAGTGCTGGGAGGAGAAGGGCCTTCCCTAGAGGAGAAAAAGAACAAGGTTTACTCTTTCAGAAGGGACAAGGTTCGCAAGATATTCAAAGATGCTTTGAACAATGGCCTGCAATTGCCGGAATCGAAGAGACCGCATGAAGCAAAAATGACCGACAATCCCATGTATTGCCCGTACCACAGAGTATTGAGCCACGCGATCGAGGATTGCTATATTTTCAAAGACTGGGTCGAGAAGCAGTACAAGACTGGAGAAATCGATCTATCCAAGAATGTACTGATAAACAACCAAGCTGCAACCACCAACTTCATACAGACACAAGCTGAAGCCTTCTGGGAGCAGACAGCTGAACCCGCTGCCCTGAGAAATGAAACTGACTCACCGCAGCCTCCGTGGAGTACGCACATATATAATAAGACGAAAAAGATGATAAAGCTACTTCGGAAAGAGTCCAGAACAGAATGGGAAGGGCAGAAGAAGCCCACCATTCTAGCTGCCAATTCGGCTCAATCAGGCTCAAAATCAAAAAAGCTCAAGAAGAAGAAAAGTACAGCTCGAAACGAAAAAGAGTCTGCAGGGAGATCGACCATTCAAAAATATATCGATTCCCTCGAAGACTATGAACAAAAGTAAATAACTCTAATTCAATTGAAAGAGTTCTTCCCTGTAGAAGCGGCTAAGATTCTGGAGGAGCTAGAAGAAGACTCCGATAAAGAGATCCTTATAGTGACCTGCTACATCATCCATCTTGGCAGCGACTCTGAAGAGGAGCTTTGTTTTCCCGAAGAGGAAGAGGTGCTCGCCACAAAGGCCAACCAAATCCAGCTTAGAAGCGGCAGGGCTCTACCGCCAAATCAGGGAAACGCCCCAAAAGGAAAGGAATAACAGGTGGCTAATGAGGAAGCTGGCAGAGAACCGGCTAATGAAAACTCAAATCCTTCCTCAGTAGACTACAACGTCTTGGCTCATCTCCGGAAGCTTCTGTCTCTCCTGAGCATCTACGATGCCTTGGTCCTATCTAAGGAGCTTAAAGATGTTCTCATCTACGCTCTACAAAACCCCGAACGATATCAGGCTCGCTTTGCATAAATTAATATGAAAGAAGCCCAGTACGCTCTGCATGCCGCCGCAGTCACGTTTAAAGACGAAAACTTGCTACTAGGAACGGCTGAGCATAATCGGCCGCTTTACGTGACGTGGTACAGCGATGGAGATCGGATTAATTGCATATTGATTGATCCGGGATCTTCAGTGAACATCATGAACTTGCGAACATTGAAAAGTTTTTCAATGGATGTCTGACACCTGTCAAGAGAAAGGATTGTCATTCAAGGCTTCAATCAAAATTGTCGGCAAGTTCTGGGATCCATAGCTCTGCCGATCAGGTTCGGGGACCTACAAACCAAAGCCAAAATATACGTGATTGACGCCGACACGTCTTATAAAATTCTCTTGGGGCGGCTGTGGCTCCACGATTACGGCATTGTTCCGTCAACTCTCCATCAATGCATGAAGTATACTAAAAATGGCAAATAAAGACGCATTGACGGAGACATCCGGCTGTTCACTGTGCATGAGGTCCGATATGAAGATTCTCAATACTTTGTGAACCCCAAAAATGCTAAACCACAATGGACCAAGGACAGAACAGCCCCGAAACTCAAAAGCAAATCTGAGCCGGCTGTCAGTTTCAAAAGCAAAAACCCCCATGTGCGTCCGCATTTCGGTAGCGACACCGATGAATCTAACACTGGAAGTCCGTCCTTCCGTAAAACTCGCCCTCATTTCGGTAGCGGTATGGACGAATATGATATTGAAAGCTCATCCGGCAGAAAAATTCGCCCTCGTTTAGGAAATGACACCGAAGAATCAGAAGAAGAGAACCTACCTCACAACAGCTATGCAGATTGGGCCCCCACGCACAAGCAAAGCTACGAGAGACCTTCGAAGTTGCAGAAGGGTCCCTAGCCATCACAAGGGTGCCAGAGCAGATGTGCAAAGAGCTCGATGCATTGTCAGTCTCCACCGTGGACCATCTGAAAATTTTCTACGTTCCCGGAAGGAAAAGTCGACAAAAGGACATCCTATTTTATGGGTCAAATCCTATCGCACACCCGGACGATTTGTCTGTAACATGCCTTCCATATGAGAGAGGCATAAGAGCCATCCTAAACCCAAGATATTATGCGCCCGAGATGCGGGAATACTTTAAAAGGTGCGGATGTCGGTTATATCAAACGGAATCCGAAGCGAAGTTTTATAAGGGGCTATGGCATCCGCCTCAGGTCCGAGCACTTATCGATGGACGAATTCCAGACAGACAGAGCATAGGTTTCATTCAACCTGATTCCAAACCATGCTACATGATCCACGTTGGTGAAGCCAGCGAAAGGTCAAATGACGACGGTGGGATAGCCGAGAAGCCCTTCGAGAGCTCGAAGACGACGGACAAGAAACTTTTGACGAGCTAACTGAGATTGACTTAGGAACACCCAATAATCCAAGGCCGACCTACATTAGCTCACTCTTTTCAGATGAAATGAAAGAGAAGATAATCACCCTGCTGCATGAGTTCGCCGACTGTTTCGCATGGACGTACAAAGAAATGCCTGGCCTCTCCCCTGAAGTGGTCGTGCATAAGCTAGCTTTATCTCCTGATGCCAAGCTCCTCGAAGAATGAGAAGGGAGCTTTAAGAAAAGGCCATCGAGGAAACTAAGAAACTTATCGATGCTGGATTCATCAGGGAAGAGAATTATGCAGACTGGATCGCGTGCATTGTCCCAGTAAAGAAGAAAAATGGGCAAATCCGGGTTTGTGTCGATTTCAGGGACCTTAACAAGGCATGCCCTAAAGATGATTTACCGCTTCTGATCATGGAAATGATGGTCGATGACACCTCAAATTACGAGCTGTTCACCTTCATGGATGGTTCGTCTGGGTACAATCAAATAAAAATGTCTCCTGAGGACGAAAGGCATACAGCATTTCGAACCCCGATCGGCATATACTGTTACAAAGTGATGCCGTTCGGACTGAAGAACGCAGTGCTACATATCAAAAGGCAATAACCAATATCTTTGATGACCTATTCCATAAAGTCGTCGAGTGTTATGTTGATGATTTGGTCATCAAGACTAAAGCCAAGGCCGATCACATCAAAGATCTTAGGACCGTTCTCACTAGACTGAGGGAATACGATCTGAAAATGAATCCTCTGAAGTGCGCTTTTGGCGTGTCATCGGGAAAATTCCTGGGCTTCATAGTCCGACATCGAGGGATCGAAGTTGACCCATCCAAGATAAAAAGCCATCATGGAGATGCCTCCTCCGAAGAATCTGACGCAACTAAGATCTTTTCAAGGCAAGCTTGCTTATATACGAAGGTTTATCTCAAATTTATCGGGGAGATTAGGCCCTTCTCAAAGCTCATGAAGAAAGGAGCTCCTTTTGTCTGGGATGCCGAGTGTCAAGAAGCATTCGAAAGCATCAAACAGTACCTGTTGCACCCTCCAGTGCTTGCTACCCCTATTCTAAATAAACCGTCGATTCTCTATACATACCGCCGTGCTAGATGAGTCACTCGGTGCGCTCCTTGCCCAGAACAATGAGGAGGGAAAAGAAAATGCCCTCTACTACCTCAGTCAAACTCTAGTCGGGACGGAACATAACTATTCCCTGATCGAAAAGCAATGCATGGCACTGATATTAGCTATGAAGAAGCTGAAGCACTATTTGCTCGCTCATCGGGTTATGCTAATCTACAAGGTTGACCCGCTCAAACACTTGATGACCAAAGCAAGCCTAGCCGGTAGAATGGAGAGATGGGCTGTCATGCTGCTTGAATTTGACATAATCTATACTCCTAAGAAGCAATAAAAGGGCAAGCCCTCGCTGACTTCCTTGCTGCTCATCCCATATCGGAAGGGTCACCACACAATTGCGAGTTACCCGACGAACAAGTGCTGCACCTTGAGGATGATGAGCTATGTTGGGAGCTCTACTTCGATAGAGCCTCATCAATGAGGAGCTCCGGCAAATCAAGCATCCCGGAGATAAAGGCAGGGATAGGATTGATGTTCGTCACGCCATCGGGAGGAACCCTACGACGTTCTTTCGCTCTCACCGAGCCTCGCACAAACAACGAGGCTGAGTACGAAGCCCTGATAGCTGGTCTGGAGCTCGCCATAGAAATGGGAACTCTTTGGCTACGGGTTTACAGTGATTCCCAGCTTGTTGTCAACCAAGTAAGTGGAGACTATAAGATATACAAACCCGAGTTAGCTCGATATAGAAGCCGAGTGGTGGAACTCGTAAAACGGTTCACTCACATTGAACTAATGAGAGTCCCTAGAGCATTGAACGGAAAAGCCGACATACTCGCTCGCCTAGCTAAAGAGCTAGCTAATCCTGACATAGAAAAAATTCTAATCATAGTCAAAAGCCAGCAAATTCTACCTCCAGTCTCTTTGCATGAAGAAGAAAGTGTAGAACAAGAGAACAATCCTGCCGAAGAAGTTTCGATCATCCAAGACGAGCCCGATTAGAGAGAACCCTTCATAGAGTACCTCCGATACGACAAGCTGCCCGAAAAAAATCTGCGAGGATTCAGCTAAAGAAGAGAGCTCTCCGATACGTGTTTGTAAATAATACGCTATACCGCAGATCATATGACCAACTCTAGCTCAAATGTCTGTCATCGGCTGAAGCCCAAAAAGTCATGAAAGAAGTTCACTCGGCCGTCTGCGGGGTTCACCAGTCCGGCCCCAAAATGCGGCTTCAGATCAAACAGCTTGGATATTACTGGCCCACCATGATAAGGCATTGCGAAGAGCATGCAAAGAAATGCCATCTCTGCTAAATTCACGGTGATTTTATTCACAAGCATCTCAATCCGTTGCATCCTACGGTGGCGTCGTAGCCTTTTCGAAGTTTGGGGCACCGACATAGTTGGCCCAATTGATCATTCATCATCCAAAGGCCACCGGTTCATATTGGCTACGACAGACTACTTCTTCAGATGGGCTGAAGCTGTCCCGCTAAAAGAAGTCAAAACAGAAGATATTCTGACGTTCTTCAGACATGATATTCTATACTGCTTTGGTACACCGAGAAGAATCATATCTGACAACGGTCCTTCTTTCAAGAGCTTCAAAGTCTCAAGGTTCGCTACTCGGCACAAGATAGACTGGAGATATTCCTCCATCTATAATTCAAGAGCCAATGGGCTAGCCGAATCCTTCAACAAAACTCTATGCAAGCTCCTGAGAAAAAATACTTCAGCCAACAAGAGAGACTAGAATCTCAAGCTCCACGAGGCGTTGTGGGTATATCGTACCACGCACCGCACTCCAACTCGGTCTACTCTATACTCACTACTCTTCTGAGTGGAAGCAATCCTCCCGCTCGAAGTCGAAGTTCCAAGCCTAAGAATAGCTGTACAATACAAGTTGACGGAGGAGGAAAACGTCCTCCTTCGGTTCGAAGAGCTGGACGCCCTCGAAGAAAAGAGGATCGCGGTACAACAAAATCTGGAGTTGTACCGAGCCCAAATGTCATGGGCCTATGATGAGATGACCCATCTCCGTGCTTTTAAGAAAGGCGAATTGGTGTTGGTCCTCAAAAGACCGATCATCCCAATCGACATACCAAGGGAAAATTCGAGCCAAACTGGGAAGGACCTTACGTCATCGAGAAAGTGTTTGATGGAGGGTCCTACCAGCTGATAAATGCTGAGGGAGAAAGGCCCATACCACCCATCAATGGCCGATATCTCAAGAAATACTATGCGTGAATGCTCCAAGTCGTAAACGAATTGAGCACACCGACCCTACGGTCTGGATCATACATCCTGTAAAACCGTATACAATCCACGGGCGTAAATGACCCCTATCTGTCCCAAAGTCCTACCGGCGAGACTATATTTAAAGTCCCACCGGCAAAAAAACAAAAACAAAAATGGTATGTCCACAAGAAAAACGCGCACGGATGAAAACCCGAAAGGGCTCTGTGAGTAAAAACAGCAGGACTGTCGGCTAGTTCGTGAAAACCTGAAAGGGCGCAAATTCGTGAAATGAGATAAAATACCCTCACAAAGTCCTCTCGACCTTGTGAGGAGAAAATACCTGCGTGAGATCCTTATGACTCACAAAGGAGCAACACACTTAGGAATCCCTACGATTCCTAGGGAGAAAATACACCTGCGAGATCCTCTCGACTCGTAGGGAGAAAATGCTTTTATGAGACCCTTACGACTCATAAAATTGAAAAGCTTTAGGTGATAAGGATCTAAACCTGTCTCCTGAGCCATCGCTCCCCAACGGACAATGGCAAATGATGAGTCGCTCCTGGCGTTTCGCTTCAGTGTTTGCGGTGCTGATACCGACCCAAAACCCAAACCCCAAGTTTCTCAAGGGCAAATGATGAGTCGCTTCTGACATTGCTTCAGTGTTAGCGGTGCTGATGCCGACCCAAAAACCAAATCCCAAGTCCTCCCGGTCAAATGATGGGTTGCTCCTGGCATTATTCCAGTGCAGCAATGCTGATGCCAAACAAAATCCAAATTCCAAGTTCCTCTCAAATTCAAAAGTCCCGCCAAATGAGGCAGAAATCAGACAGATCAAATTAATGTCCCACCCGGTAGCGCTTCCAAGCTCAAAAGTCCCGCTGGACGAGTAGGGAACTTCCAGAATAAATCAAATCAAACAAATCAACCCTGACATTGTAGAAAGCGGAGCAAGTCAACTTCAACCCCGACACCGCAAGAAGCAGAGCAAGTCAAATAAAGCACCGACCGTCCAAGTCGTAAAAAGGGAAGCACCGACAGTCCAAGTCGCTAAAAGGGCAGCACCGACCGTCCAAGTCGCTAAAATGGCAACACCGACCGTCCACGTCGCTAAAATGGCAGAACCGACCGTCCAAGTCGCTAAAAGGGCAGAACCGACCGTCCAAATTGCTAAAAGGGTAGCATCGACCGTCCAAGTCGCCAAAAGAGCAGCACCGACCGTCCACGTCGCAAAAATTGCAGCAACGACCATCCAATTCGTAAAAAGGGCAGAACCGACCGTCCACGTCGCTAAAATGGCAGCACTGACCGTCCACGTCGCTAAAATGGCAGCACTGACCGTCCACGTCGCTAAAATGGCAGAACCGACCGTTCAAGTCGCAAAAAGGGCTGCACCGACCGTCCAAGTCGCTAAAAGGGTAGAACCGACCGTCCAAGTCGCTAAAAGGGTAACACCGACCGTCCACGTCACAAAACTGGCAGCACCAACCGTCCACGTCGCAAAAATGGCAGCACCGACCGTCAACGTCGCAAAAATGGCAGCACCGACCGTCAACGTCGCAAAAAAGGCAGTGTAACATTTCAGAAAAATAAAATATTATTTTTAGGAGTTTTATAATTAAATAATAAATATTTTGAATATTTTAATATTTCGGTATAATTAAATACCGATAATTTGGGGAAATTTGGAAAAATTATAGAAATTACTGAAATGAGGGTGCTTTATGTGATTTAAGCAAAATGTGAAATTTTATGATTAATTATACACTATTTAGTGCTAAACGCGGTTAAATATCGCTAATCGTGCATTAAGCCTGTTTTGTGCAAAACATGCACCATGTTATTTTTGTCACTTGTTACATTTTTCTTTCATGCTTTCTTCTTTTTTTTATCATGCATGGTTCTAAAATTTAAAGAGAAGAAAAGAATAGAAAAGAAAAGAAAAGAGAAAAGAAAACATTAAAGAATTGAGGGATGGGCATGAGAGAGAGAGGTGAGGGTCAAACCTTGGTCTTGGCATTTCCCTCCTTCATTATTTTCCTCTTCACTTTCCTCCACTCTTCTCCCCATGGCAGCACACTCTCCCTCCCCCTCTTCAAGCCTCAAAACACCTCCAAAATCAACTCAAAACTCCATCTCCATTTCACAAAAAACATGCACAAGCCCATTAGCTACACTTTAGACCAAGAAAGCAAGGATTTTGGACACTTGGGGCAACTCAAGGATTTTCTTGAGTTGTCAAATGAGGTAATTTCTGCACCATTAGAGTTGTATTTCATTCACTTTAACATCCTTACATGTTTAGAATCGATATCGTGTTGTATATTGAACTTTAAAATTTCAAATTAGGGATTAGGGTTTGAATTGATTCAAAAGGTGCAATTAAGGTGTAATTAGGGACTACAACCCCTGTAGTGATGGTAATTTGAACTAAAATGGAGACTTAAACCCCAAACCCCGATATCGGGAATTTGTGAGAATTGTGATGTGTTTTGGTGATCTGCTATAACCCGGGTGACCTGAAAAATATTTAGCGAAGACTGAGAGATGTACAGGCAACCTAGAACCTATACCTAAAACCCAGGACCCCAATTCCCTCCCTTGGCCGCAGATTTAATCATTATGGCCCCAAATTGTGGCCATAGCAGGGACTTAGGGCTTCGTGTTTGGACCAGGGCTTTATCTCCAGTAAAATAGACCCTTCCCATATGCAACTTTGGCTAATTTCACTTAGGGTAAAATCTGGAGCATGTTTTCTAAGTTTCTGAATTCGTTTTACGGCTTTTTATGAATTTGGTTTTGGTATTTGATATTGTGATTCCGTCGTGTGGCGTTTGAACGTCAACGACTAGGGTTATTGGTGGTGTTTTGCATGCGAAGCTATAGGTTTTAACCTATGAGCGAACGATGTGCCGTATTGGTTTTCCGACTTGGTTTTAATAAGGTTTTGCGATTGTGAATTGGTTGTAGGTACCCCCATGTGGATTTCGAGAGGATGAAGAAGAGGATGACGACATCGACATCGGCAAGTAAGAGCAGGTGAGTAGATATATATATCTACAGGGGAAGTCGGGTGAATGGCGTATAGCACCCCCGCAGTTTCGTAATAGAACGCGAATGCGTAATATCTATATTATATATATTCATATACGGATGATATGGAATGACTTTGGATTAGTATAGTGTACTTGTAAGTTAGTGTTTAGTCGCGAACCCTAAGGTAGTGATTTGCATACACGCGCACGCACACATACATTCATTTTTTTTACCTGTGCGTATATGGGGATATGTACATACACACACACACACACACACACACACACGGGTATGGGACTATGTATATATATACGTATACATATACATGGATTATGAGGATGGTACTTGGGAGTGGAGATGAGTCGATTGAGATTGGGCTGGATGCCATGAGATCGGTGATGTGACGTGGTTCGTATTATGAGATACGACACGATGTTTAGCGGGTCCTTTAGGCATGGTGTCTTCATACACATGCATGCATTTACATAGATGGTATCAGTATTGTACTAGACGTAGATCAGTACCCCCAGATCATGATATATGATGAAGAGGATACCAGATGAATAATGAGATAAATGTGATATTTGACCCGTACCCAGATTTGGGATTTCGTACGATGGATTTACCGTACGAGCTATATTGATGATTGATCCGCACTCTTGACTCGAGGATGTCATATTATATAGGGTATCGTATGGGATACTATTGAGGCGGGATCACCGACTATTATATATATATATATATTGTCATGACCCGAAATAGCACGTGACTGGCCCTTGAATCGTATGAAGTCTATATAGGACCTCATCTAATTCAAGTAAGCCAAAAGCCCAGAAATCTAAAACCATTTTAAATAATAAATGAAGGAAAACTAGTTTTAAAGAAGTGAAGAAAACATGTTTTAATAACAAGGTTTTTAAATAAGTAAGCCGAATATGCATTTTTAAATTCTCAAGTCTTTTTCTGAAAATTTTGGCAGAGTTTCCTTTGTAAATACTGGCCCCAAACGGGGTACAACAAGAATAATATATGCATAATGATAAAAGGCATCCCCAAGCGGGAGCTAGCTCTTCATCAATCGACGGTCACAACCACGCAAGCAATATAATATACAACGCTGAAGGGCGTGGATCAAAACTCAAAAGGAAGCTCAACTCATCATGAAAACCATAATACTACAACGCGCGACTCTAAGGTCGAAATAATACACAACTGGTTTTCTAAGTCTGAAAAAATATACAAGTTTGGTTGATGAAATTACTAGATACAACTGATTAAAATAATACAAGGGTGGTCACGATGCGAGTGAACCCACTTACCAAAGCAATCACCCAGAAAGGAAGCAGTGTGCCAGAAAGCCGTAATGAAACATGTACGGCAAAACCTGCAAGAACTGTGGCACAACGGGGATGAGTTGCCAACTCGTGAATAGAAGACATCATAGAGCAGAAATCGTATGTATGGCTCATCCTAGGTCAAACGATCAGTAATAATATATATCCTCAATATGAATAAGTCTGAAGCATGATAAGGTGGCAAGGGTAAACATCTATACCAAGTGCTCGTGCCAGTGTCTCAGGTAGCAACATATCATAAATATGAGGTATGATCAATGTAATCATCATGAAATCAGTATCAACTATATCATGAAGTCTAAATATGTGGATATCATCCAACTATGTAGTCAATTTATGTATGTATGTGGATCTCGTCCACGTGTCACCCAATGACACAAAACATCATGCAGGTAAATATCATAAAGCATATGCATGGGAGTATGAGGATATAAATCAACGTGCGTCCCTCGCGACACATTAAAATCATGGAACCTGAGTGTCCAGCATCGACACTCAAAAATATCATGAAACCCGCGCCCAGCATCGGCACATAAATCCTCATATATCGGGCTCCGTCAATCCGGATCGGCCCACAGGCTCCGTTAGTCTGGATCGGCCCATATCCTCTCTCAACTCCGGTCGGTATCCTCCGGATATCCGCCGAGCCCAAATACAATCACCGGTAGATAGTAGTCCCACTGCCAGGCTCACCGTCTGCAGCACAGCAATCCGTTCTCACCCCGGGGTACCATACCGGGTCCACTATGTACCCGCAATTGGCCTCATCCAACTCCTCGAATCGGGTTTCATATGTCATACGTCTCAGAACTGAGAAAACACATGGTGGACGCACTGAAATATTATATCAAGGGAAACCGGGTTTTTAAAACAATACATACTCTCTTTTGAAATAACCACGGTTCCTAAATCCAGAAATCTCATGAAAACAAATATCTCAATGCGTATAATCATAAAGCATGATATATGCGACATATAAAAGAAATGTAAGCATATCAGTATATCATGCAACATGGAATAGTAATATGCACATATTGAGGGAAAACCGCTTTTTGAAATGAATCCAGTTTTAAAATATATATTGCGGCTCCCAAATCTCCAAAATAAAGCCAGAATCATCTATGTATGTGCAATTACGCATGTATGCAAGTATGGGGGTACAATATGTGTCTACGCAAATATAGATGTACAAGTAGTCATATCCTGATGCAACAATCCTACTGTGTAGTGACATGGCAATTATCGATGATGAAGTGTGTGAGCCGGCAAGTAGGTGTACGTGGAACATACGCATCATCGATAATGGTGCTGGTGTCCTGACAGCATGGGTTTAATATAGCAATAACACATTTACACATGCAATACGATGCGAATAGCAAGAATATGCGGCAATTGAATAATAACGCAACAGTGAAGAATCTACATCAATATATAAATGTCATACAGTTTTTCCATTTGAAATAAGATGAATCGGGGTTTTTAGAAAAATAAGGGGTACGGTGTTTTTAAGAAAAGATGTTTCTTTTGAAAATATCCGTAGAATCCCTTTGCCTGTCTTTAAAATACTCACGATTCGTTAGTTTTGAAATAGGTATGACTCGGGTCTAGTCTAACATCTACTAAGTAAACTACAGATCTAACTAATAAGCTAATCGAAAGGGTAAGGGAAACCACCTAAATCTGAGTCGATATATATATACATATAATAGTCGGTGATCCCGCCTCAATAGCATCACATACGATACAATATACAATATGACATCCTCGAGTCAAGAGTGCGGATCTATCATCAATACAAATCTCGTACGGTAAATCCATCGTACGGCTTCCCAAATCTGGGTACGGGTCAATATCACATTCATCTCATCATTTATCTGGTATCCTTATCATCATATCTCATGAACTGTGGTACTGATCTAAGTCTAGTACAAACCGATACCATCTATAAATATATAAATACGTGTGTAAAACACACGTCCAAAGGCCCGCTAAAATCTCATTTCGTATCTCATAATACGAACCACAACATATCACCGATCTCACGGCACCATGCCCAAACTCATCGACTCATCTCCAAAAATCATCCACTATCCTCATCATCCAAGTGTAGGTATACGTGTATATATATATATATATACGTCGTCCCATACCTATATGTGTGTGTGTGTACGTATCCCCATATACGCACAAGTATAACCAGTTAAGTATGTGTGTGCATGTGGGTGTAAACCTATTCTAGGGTTCATGACTAAGAAGCTGTACTAGTTCACTGCTAATAACCCTAATCTAACCATTGAACACCTAATCATATCTTGAAATCTATGTTTCACATAAAACTATCATATATATAATATATATATCATATTATACATCGAACTGCGGGGGTGCTATACGTCATCCACCCGACTTCCCCCGTAGATATAATCTACTCACCTTGACCTTCGCTTGCCGATGTCGACATCGCCACGCGCTTGCTTGTCGTCTCGAAGTCTTCGCGAGGGTACCTACACATCATAGCATATCGTATCGCATGAAAAACCAAGTCGAAACCAAAACGACACGCGGAACTCGCATAGGTCAAAACCTATGGTTTGCCCTCGCAAAACAACCCGATATCACTCGATATAGACGTACAAACGTCACGTGATCGAGATAAAGCACAAATACTAAAATCCAGAATTTAAAATACGCAAAACCATAACTCGAATCAAAATAGCAACACATGTATTCAATCCCAGATTTTGATTAAGGTGCAAACAATGTTCCAAAACAATACTGGAGTGATGTATAAAGTGTAAATGAGCTATGGAAGCAACCAGGACCTCTGACTCCACAAGGTGGCCGGCCCCCTACCCTAAAATTCCGGAGACCTCGGCCCTGGTAGGGAGTTAGGGTGTCGTGTTTGTTGGGTAGTCTCCTGGTAATCAATATAGGGTAATGGTCTTGCTAGTTTTTCCAGTAAGTGTCTAGGGTCACTCCAGATTCCCTGTAGGCCACCAATCTAACAAAAAACCAAGATTTGGTATCTAAAGTTTAAGTCATGGCAATGTCATAATACTACATTGTAGGAAATTGGTCCCAGATTTGGATGAAGGTGAAAACCATGTGAGCAAACAACACTAAGGTGATATATAGGGTATATGTGACCTACAGAAGAAACCTGGACCCACACCCTCACCAAGTGACCGAGCCCTCTCTCATTCCAAACCGAGCTCGCCGGCCCTAGGGGATCCTCTGGGGTTCGTGCTCTCAGGGTGTCTTCCTAGGGTCAATTCTAAGCTCCTGAAGTTGTTTGCTAGTCTCGTAATCAACCCAGATCATCCCAGATTTTCCTGCACGCTCTAAGTTCACAAACCAACATTGCAAAGTTCTATAAATCCGTATTTTGGGTTTCAGTTGGGTTGGTCTGGGTTTCTATCAATTGGGAGGGGTTTAAGGTCACCACTAGGCCTCAATTCACAATCACCGCTCAATTCAAACCCTAGCCCTCTCTAGAATTTTCAAAGTTCACCCAAACACCACTTAATCACCACTAAACACATATTAATACCAAAGTGAAAGAAAAACTACACAAATGGTGTAGGGATTACCTCATTTAGCACCCATGAATCCTCTACAGCGCCAAAATCAAATTTTTCTTGGTCCATAGTGTAGCTTGTGAGCTTGTGCATCTTTTTTGTGAAGTGGGGAAGATGTTTTGGTGTAGTTTTGAAGCTTGAGTGAAGAGAAGAAGAAGAAGAAGAAGAAGAAGAAGAAGAAGCAGGGGAAAGGGAAGGGCTGCTGCTGGAGTCTTGGGAAGGAGTGAGGGAAAGAGAGAGAGTGTCCAAGGTCAAGCACCATGCCTCCTAACTACCCACCCCCCATACCTCTTGACTTTCTTTTCTTTATTGTTTTCTTTTCTTTTCTTTTCATTTTCCTTTCTTTTCTTGTCTCTAATATTGGAATAGGAAACCCAAATGAAACTATGGTAGAAAAATGCACAAGTGTGAAAATGACTTTGTGCATACTATGTGTACAAAACACGCTTAATCCGCGATTAGCGATTTTTAATCGCGATTAGCGCTAAAATAGCGTATAATTAATCATAAAAACTTAAAATTTGCATAATTCACATAAAACACCCTCTTTTAGTAATTTCCATAATTTTCCAAATTTTTCTCCAATTTATCGGTATTTAATTATACCGCCTTATTAAAATATTCAATATTTTATTATTTAATTATAAAAATTCCCAAAAATAATATTTTTTTGTTTTGAAATGTTACAATCTTCCCCCCTTACAGAAATTCGGTCCCCGAATTTAAATTTAAACCCCTCAATACTAAAACATTTCAATAAAAAGTCCAAGACGTCGAGATTCCGAAATCATCAATACATAAAACGCATCATAGCGCAATGAATGTGCATGAACAATGAGCAGATAACTCAAAATCAAAACTCCGTCAAGCATCTCGCAATCATCGGAGTCATGGTGAAGACACAAATGTCAAATCCAATACAAAAACTAATATGATATAAATCAGAACTATACATGTAAATATCTGAAGAAAATGCATGCCAAACCTTTTTAAGTCGCTGTGCGATGCGCATAACACTGCACAGTGACGGACGTCTATTGTAAGAAAATAACTATATATGTATATATCCTTTATTTAATATGTACGTTCCGCTATTTTGAAAACAATTTAGAAAGATTTTCTTGTTTTAAACGTTTCGTGTCATATCAGACACGTAGGTAAGTTCTGAGACTATAGTTCCCTTTTTGGAAATTCCTTCGATAACTATCAATGCATGCAAAATATATCCAGGTACTGTCCTCTGACTAGTCCTGCTCGGTACAAAAACAAATAGCAAATATCATAAAAACGTACTGCTCCATAAGAAATAAATCCCAAAATGTGCATAAGAATGCTACGTGCGTCTGGTGCGTACGGAAATCGAAATCAACAAATGTGCCCTACATGTGCACAGAAACAACATCTAAGTGCAACGGGTGTGCACAAAACACCTGTCAAAGGCAACGGGTGTGCCTGACAACAATATCAAGTGCATCTGATATGCATGAAGAATCTCGATTTAGTGCATCTGGTGTGCACCAAAACCGCATCTCATAACATGCGCCCAACATGCGCAAAAATCCAAATCAGGTGCATCCATCATGCACGAATAAAATCTAAATCATGTGCATCCGACATGCACGAAATCATGAAATCCAATATCAAGCGCCGAACATGCGCAAAATCCAATCCAAGCGCGCCAAATATGTGCAAGAATCCAAATCAAATGTATAGAGTGCACGAAATCAACATCAATATCATAATCGAAATCGACGGTATACAATAAAGTTCAATCCAAATCAGGTATACCGCGGTATATAATCTCACAACCATGTGCATCAGCGTGCACAAATCAAATCAAAACACTAAAAGTGCATGAAAACTATACCGAAAGCATAAATCAAATCATATGAATGCCCTAGGCATGAAGTCAAAATCAATACCTCCAATAACATCAAATCGAAGTCCTGTGCAACTGTAGTGCACAAAATACGTATCACAATACTGCAAGCATATATGAACTATATCAAATGCAAAGATCAAATCGGGTGCATACCATATACACAAAATCAACCCAACTGTATGAAATCCATGTAGTCATAAGCATGTGCAGCCAAGGCACAAAAACGATATCAGGTGCAATAACCGTGCACAAATATGAATACCCAGTAGGTGCAACCATGGTGCACGAAAACAACTATCATGAAACTCAGCCATCAAGACTAAATCATGCGAATAGATCGCCCAAAATACCAAAATCCAAGGTGATGGATACGTGATAATCGAATCACCCAATCACAAATCATAAATACCGTCGTCGATATTTCCTCCTCCAAAGTCGAGAAGGTGCCGGTGCATCCAATACTAGCAGAGCAAGATATCTACTTTCCTCCTGTTCATGATCTGGCGCCTGGTGCTTTTAGGCTCTGTCTCTCACTGTGCATTGCTAGATATATAACTCCTCGGCTCAACGGCCCGATATAGAATGACGACGGAAACGGTCCCGCTCTGGCACGTCCTCTACAGATCTCTGGCCAACTATCTCGTCGACGATGCCGAACTCTGGCCTGCTGGGTGTGCGCAATATGACCGCTCCTGGGTCCAAGTCTTCTCGTATAGTATTCCAGAAAGGTCCTGTCGAGGTCTCTCTCAATTCTCGTTTCTGCCGAATTGCCCGAAAGTTACCACCCCTTTTTTTTATATGTTTCTTGTTCTGGAACGGCTGCATACTCATCGCGACTCCTTCTGGAAGATATATCCATATACAACGCCTCTGCATGCGTATCACATCTCTGATGTCGGCGGAGTGGAACGTCATCTCATCAAGATCTCGTACAAACCTCTTACTCCACCTTTCTCTAATGTCGACTGCTTCGGACTCGTCTCATCGTGGCTGTATGGACTGTGCTCCAACGGCTATACTCGTATCTGGAGTCTCCCAAGCAATGCATCCCATCGCATAGCACCCGAATGAAGTCGAACCATTCGATCGATTCGTCACAACCTCATAATCCCCTAAGAGCTCAACATCTTGGGTACAGTTTAATAGTATCGAGTATATACCATAGCATCGGTGGACCTGTAGGGTTCCTAGGCACCCTAATGAGGTCTCACAAGGCATCAACCATGCCAATTTCAAATTTTACGGTGCCGAGAAACCCTAAACTACGGATCGTTGGCTAGATTTCTAGGCGAAAAGTAAACTAGTTAACACTTAACTATAAGAAAACGGAAATACAACCTTTGTAGATCCGGTGCTCCACCTCCACAGCTCCGCAATGAAGTCCTCTCCGCTGTCCAAATCGAACCATGACTCTCACGGTGGTTTCATCGGAGAAAAGACCGGGCTAGGTCGTCGACAACGTGCCGAAGATGATCTACGTCGAAGCATCACTAGATCAAGCTCCACCTTCACCAAGCTATGAAAACTTGTGAAGGAAACACACTCTACTACTTGGCAAGAGGTAAAGGATGAAGAAATAGGAAGTGGGTAGACTTTAGAATTGGATTTCTCACTCTAATTCATCAATCACCATTGATGAAGCAAGCTTTCTTTTTTAAAGTGAAGAAGAAGAAGAAAGCAAGAAGATGATAATTGTTATGATAAGTTAATTTCAAATAAAAATGAAAATCAAAACTTATCATAATCCAACCATGGTTATGTGTAGAGACTAAACTAGGGTTAGTGGGAATGGTTAGGGTTAAGGATAAGATAAGAATGGTTACAAAGTCAAAGCTTCATGAAGCTTCAACTAAACTCCAAAACTAGCAACCATTCTTTTCTCATCTCTTCAAAATAAATAAATAAATAAATAAGTAAGAAAAGAAAACCCTAACCACTCTCACAACCATGGTTTAATCTTCACACAAATCCAAGTTAACATATATCATCAAACATGATACAATCAAGTGCACAAAAATATATCGCATATATAATGCGCACATCCGAGTGAGAAAATCCATATAAAGTGAACCAATACTAGATAATGCAAAGTAATATATCAAATATATAATTATACATTAAATCATTAAATCAACACTTGATTTAACGATCCGGTCATATCGCATATAACCGACTAGTATCCTATGTATCGGTTTATCGAATCAATGCTTGAATCGATAACTAGGTTATATCGCATACAACCAATCGATACATTTATCGCGAGAATGGAATACAGTATCACATACACGCATTATTCTCGGTCCCGCACATATCTCATATGCGCTCCTATTTCGTTTCGCTTGAGCCAGGAAACCTCTGTGTAGGACTCTAAAGACTCGTCAATACGCCGGCAGCAGGTGATAATCATATCAATCACCCACAAGCCGCAAGCAGTCTGCTAAACGTAACGGCCACCCGGGTATTGAGCGATCTGAAGATCGACGAGCAAGCCCGCTCACACTCCAGTGAATCCAACCAGTAACACTACCGTACAGTCTGGTCTGATCGTCTGATATGTCGCATATCTCGCCTAGGGGTGGTAAACGTCAGACCCCAATAGCTTGATAAGTCGTGTCGATATGAGGTCTATAACAATTCGAGAAACTACTGGTAACACTTACCAGTAAATCTCAGCAACCCTAGCCAGGGATTTCCTGTTATAGCCAATCGAACACAGCGCAACATCAACCCCCTATACCGGGAGAGACGAATCCCCTCCTATCGCTCATTGCCTCCATGTGACTCGGGACTGTACCCAAAAACCACCATTTTGCACGCCCTCTTGGACGTGGTAAGATGGAAATCAAAGCACAGTGGGAACCACACAAGACTCTATGACTATCTCGGGTCAACAGACTACTCTGTACCAGTGTCACCGGAGAACTGCCATCTGACGTGAGGTATAATACCATCTGGGAGTTCTCGGCGAGTCCATCCAGTGTACCCAGTCTCTACTGAGCACCCGTATATCATCTCTGATGTCAAACACCAATGGATATGGGATCATCCATCGCCCATCTGTATGGGTCGAGAAGGTATACGCTAGTCTACTCTGGTATATCGATGCCCCGTCTCGATATACCCACGACTAGGGACTTTGAAGGATGTACTTATGGACTACCATGTCCCCACTAGTATGATCCGCATCATAGTCCAGGTAGTCAAGTACACATCCTAAGGGCTTTACCAACATGTAACAGAGAGACAATCAGTGTACACGTTAAGGTAAAGATCAACCAGATAGCATACTATCATGTCGAGCAAGAAAGTCCTCCCTATATATGTCCCAGCATCCACTACAATATACATCCTATGTATAGTAATGGCCTCTAGGGCATACATATAACTAACAATCTCCCACTTGCACTAGGGCCATCTGATAGCAGTGGTTGTAGTATCTCATACTCAACCATCCCATAAAAGTCTCTCTCTGGGAACAGGCCTTTATGAGTGGATCCGCTGTGTTGTCCTCTGAGTCTACTCTCCAAACCTCGATCACCTGGAGATCAACCATCTCCATGATCAGGTGACACTGCCTTAGAATATGTCTGGATCACTGATGGGACCTGCGTTCCTTGGCATAAGTCACAACTCCATTGTCACACAATGGGAGGAACATAGTTCATCTCATGAACCAATATTTACCCAAACAGCCTCTTTGGTAGCATCTTAAGTAGCGATGTATCCTGCCTTTATCGTCTAGTATGCCACGGTATCTAGCTTGGAACCCTTCCAACATACCGTCCCTTTACTGAGGGTAAAGACAATGCCTGTGACTGACATTCAGTCGTCTTTATCACCCTGGAACCTTTCCAGTGATTCTCCCCAGAATCAATTGATACCATCTCACTACTTCTAGTGAGATTCCTAACATCCAATTAGATCTATCTCATAGATCCAAAATCCAGGATTTAGTAGGTATCACTTTGATCCTATATGGAGAATCTTTGTGATAATCAGAGATTGATCGAGCGTAGCATAGGAAACTCCTTCCCTATCAAGAGTATGTCATCCACGTACTCTACGAGGATCGTCACCATACTCCCTACTACCTTTTTGTTTATACAAGGTTCATCTACCATTTTGATGATGTCAACTTCTTTGACTAATCCATCAAAACAGATGTTCCAACTCCACGATGCCTGCTTTATCCTATAAAGCATCTTGCACACGTTTCCGCTGCTCCCACTGTCTACGAGGCGCTCTGGCTGTGTACTTATAGACGTTCTCTTCTAAAAAATCATTTAGAAAAGCAGTCATGGCACCCATCCGCCAGATATCGTAGTCATGGTATGTAGCCGTGGCAAGTAGGATCCGGATGGACTTAAGCATAGCCACTGGAAAAAGGTTTCATCATTATCCACGCCTGGTCGATGACGAAAACCTTTAACAAGTCTAGCTTTGAAAGTCTCAACTTTTCCATCTACACCATGTAATCTTCTCAAGATATACTTGCTCCTGATGGGGATTTAACCCTTCAGATATAGCAACTAAAGTCCATACTTTGTTGGTGTATAAGGATTCCATCTCAGATCGATTAACATCCAGCCATTCTTACAGAGTCTCACTCCTGATGGCCAGCTCGAAACTAGTTGGGTCATCATCTCATGATGCATTCCTCGCTCCCACTGTCATAGAGAAACCGAAGTATCTCTCAGGTGGGTAAGGAACCCTACTAGATCGGCGGAGAGGCTGAGGTTCGTTGGTTTCTACTGAATCCTCTGGTTGTACCAAATCATCTGCTGTAGTTTGTATAGCTGGAACACTTCCAGTTCTACATAACAGACCTTGCCTCGAGCTTGTCCGGATTTTGTTTTTAGACATAGGCCAGACAACCCCAAATCTTAACTAGTTTAAGACATGGGCTCTTCCCTTTCCATATCTCATATGGAGTGGTAGGCAACTGATTTGATTCGAACCTATTCAATAGGTATGCAGCTTCTCAAGTGCATAACCCCTAAAAGGAAATAGGTAACTCAGTAATACTCATCATAGAGCACACCATATCATATAGGGTGCGATTGCTCCGCCCCGATATACCATCGTGCTATGGTGTATTCGGAGGAGTAATGCCGAGAGAGAATCTCATTCTCCTTTAGAATAGTCCAGGATTTCCGTGCTCAAGTATTCTCCTCCCTGATCTCATCATAGGACATAATACTTATACCCGTATTTTGGTTCTCTACTTCTCACTTATATTCTGTGAATATCTCAAAAGGTTCGAACTCGTGTTTCAACAGGAACATATGACTGAATCTTGAGAGATTATCAGAGAATATAATGAAGTATAAAGAGAAGTATAAAGAACCAGTCCTGGCATGTGTAGACAGGGGACCTTACATACATCAACATGTATCATCCCAAGAGTTTACTAACTCTTTCTCTGTTTCCAATAAACAGGGCTATGGTCATTTTATCTCTGTGACATGACTGGCAAGTTTCATAAGATGTAAATTCAAACTTATTTAAATATGCATCTTTATGTAACTTCAGCTAGTCGGGTCACATTGATATGACCTAGTCTACAATGCCTCAAGAAGGATTCGTTCATTTCTGAACTCTTCCTCTTGTGTGTGTTCCGTATACTAAAGAACTGTAATTTGATTTAGAACATCAACGCTTTTAGATAACGTGCCTGAACCGATCAACTTTTGATATAGGAAATGTTCAAAACATTATCCAACAATACAAAATTATATCCTTTCTTTACTAATAAAGAGACTGATATGATTTTGTATATCAGGTTCGGTATCTAATAACATTCGTTCAGAATCAATGTATTGGTAATACAGGGTGACAGTGACCAACAGACTTGGCTGCAACACTTGCCCCGTTTTCTGCCTCATGAAACTTTTCACCCGTTCTCAGTTCTCTACCTGTCTGTAGCCCTATGTAACAGATTACATATCTGGGATCCTGATCTGGTATCACATACCCAGGACGTAAAGGATACTGAGAAACAGTTCTGTATAATGAACACACCCGAAGATGATGCATCATCATGCACTCTCTTCGTTTGGGCGGCACGGGAAATCTGGTATTCCCCAATTTCCTGCTCTGTCTTATAACAATTATAAGTTGGAGCGGGACCAACGTTCCCCAGCTCAGTATAACAAGCGGGTTCGGTCAATAAATCCGTATTATTATCTTGATTAAGGCGTGATATGGTCGCTACCAGGAGAGAGAGAGAAGAAAACACTCAGCGTGCGCTCTTGCAAGAATAGATTGGTTATTATTTTATCTAATCAGGATGGCTCCCACTGCTTTTTATCAAATCTTCCTTCAAACCCTAAAAGGAAAGACTAGCCGGGATTAATTACACACTACAAGTTCGCCAATCTTTCAGCCAGGCCAGTGTCGGTACTTTGAGGGAGGTCCCCCGTGCTTTCGCACGAACCTAATTAATGTAAACCTCGTTTTCCCAGAGGCGTAACCTCGTTAACACCTTTCTAGACACCTACTTGATCGGCTAATTGTAATATGTAAAACTCTCCCAGGAGTAACTCTTACTCGCAGCGGGTATCGGGATCCAACTATCTCAAAGAAGGTATGCAATCTCATTGCAAATTTCAACACTTGAAATTCCCGATAATATTTTGCCCCTAGCGTCCTATGACCTTGACAGAGGTCAACAAACCATAGGCTGCTAGTCAAGTTCAACCCGTCATTTCCTGATTGAAGTAAACCCACCCGCACGACCCTTGACAGAGGTCAACAAGGTCGCACGACTACCCTAAATCAATCACATCATATGCTTATGCAGATAAGCACTAATCAGCTACCGCACACAACGCCTTGACAGAGGTCAACAAACGCAGCACGAATACTAACCAGTACATATCTGAAATGACGGAGGGCTACGACAGGTTTTTCTGAAAACCTATTGCGTAATGAACTTGATATCGCTGTAGAATCAAATGATTTTAAAATGGAGTGCTTTTGAGGCTTTTCTAGTTTTGCTAAAGGAGTCACTCCCGGTGAAGGGATCGTCGGTCCTTTCCTCGTCGAATGAGGTGCGGGATATATCATATATATCACTGTGCAAAGCAAAAACTCTTAAAATCAATCAAAAGTCAAACCGAGTGTGTAGCATCTGCCAGTTATTGCTAAAGGAGTCACTCCCGGTGAAGGGATCTCGGTCCTTTCCTCATCGAATAAGGTGCAGGATATATCACATATACCTCTGTGCAAAGCAAGAACTGTAGCTACCTGTTTTATTTTGAAATTCAATTCTACAACATCTTAGGTTTCTTTTTATTTCATTAATCACATTAATGAAGTCCCATCATTTATTACCTAAACATCACAGATAAATACGACGTACACTTATGCCATCCGCATTCGCCTCGATGTCCCCTCGTGCACCGTTAGGTTAGGTAACTAACGGCAGAGCGGGGCAGGGCTAGCGCGGGTGTAAAATATAAGTAACGTCTATATAATATATCATATATACTATATAAAGTATCTATCACAGAACATCACATGATCACATCACAGATATCACAGCAGAAGAATCATATGAAATATTGGATATACTAGGACGTCCGTGTTTTCAATACGAGCCAGTATAAAACACGGATTCCACGGTCGTGATGAATAGCCAAACCCACACCCCTAGACCCCTACGAGAGCGGCAAGCAACCCTACCAATTCTAGAGTTAGGAGACCCGGACTCGACTCCTCGAGTTGGTCTCCCACTGGACTCCAGAACCCGGTTACTTGTGCCCTCCTCCTTGGGTCTATCCTAGTGCAGAAAAGTAAATAATATATAAACGGTGACATCTTCCGCAACCAGGAAGTGCCCCAATAAAAGAATATTACATACAGATTTTTACATGAATGAAAATGAAAAACACTCATCTCACATAAAAACCCCCGGCTATTCAAACACGACGATCCAATATAACATATCCAGCAACACATAACATCACATGTCATCAACGTAAGTAAATATGTCCATCCTAATTGTCGTTGACATATAGCAACGAAACCGGCGATATCACATATTACACTTACGGTCACAGAAAAGAAAGTGTAAAACTACAACAGTTGGAATCTGCAATCTGCATAGACATCGCATGCCTAATCAAATGAATACCTTAGACATCGCATGCCTATCAATTATAAACCCCGCATTTTAGTCTCAAAATCGAAAACACTTTTCAATATCAAGTCGGGCAATTCAACAAGATTCCCGACATCCTGATCGAATACTCGTCGCAAACTTCAGTAGACGGCTGCACCCCCGATACCGTCGACGAAGTGCACCAAGGCAGAACACCGCTGCCGCGAGCACCCGAACGGATGCTTTCGGCGACGGGGTTCTCCTACAGTCACTTGGTCGGGGCTATGGGGCGAGGCTGTCTATTAAGTTTACCCGGCGAGTATCCGCGTGCGCTACGTGATTGCGACGGACTTTTGATCACATCAAAATTCCGTGGCAACCGATCAAGTGAGACTAAACTGCTATGTTTATAACATTCATTCAGTTATCTCATAACTATTTGTGAATTCCAATTATTGTATCACATTCCAGATAAACAGAAAATGTTAAACTTTCCGATCGAACAATCGAACACCCAAGTTTTCCCGATACAATCCAACACATGAAATAAGTCTAACAACATTCAGTTCGTGCCTCAGTACCAACGGTCCAGCCGTAGAAGGGTCAAGCCAACGCCTCACATGTGGCACGCCGTACTGCCCCAAACCCGAAGGTTCAAAGGGCAGTTCAAGACGGTCACATAATCGAGTTAAGGTTTGTTGTCTTCTAGAGGGTCCA
This sequence comes from Agapanthus africanus, assembly GCA_030015575.1. NCBI lineage: Eukaryota > Viridiplantae > Streptophyta > Magnoliopsida > Asparagales > Amaryllidaceae > Agapanthus > Agapanthus africanus. The sequence continues at coordinate 197,356,182 of CM057348.1, read as the reverse complement.
TCGCGTTACTTGCACTACTTAGAACGTCGTCAAACTACGGAAAAATCCAACACTTGGAAATTTCCCGACAGGGGAAAAATTGGGTATTTAAATCCGGTCGAACTTTTTAACATATTCTAAAATTTATCCGGAAAGCCACACAGATAAAATTTGATACTCCGATCGAAACACCGAATCCCCAAAAACACAGCAGAAAAATTCAACTCTTGAATCAATTTAAAAATTCCCAGAAAACTCAGCATAATTTATCAGGAATTACTGTGCAAAACATAAGGGCTGACGTCACCATAAGGCCGCGGAACCGCCGCAGAAGCCAGGCTTCTGCCGCGGTTCCGCCGCACAAATCACTGTTCACCAGAAACTTTTTGCACCGTAATTCTTATTTTTCCTGCTGAATTTTTTAGCAATTTTTAATTTGGAAAAATCCCAGTTTTTGAAAAAAAGACAGAGAGCTATTTTGGGTTTGGGTTTTCGGGTCGTTCGGACTTCAAACTCCGTCTAGACTTCGCCTAAGGCTCTAGCTAGGCTCTGATACCACTGTAGGGTTCCTAGGCACCCTAATGAGGTCTCACAAGGCATCAACCATGCCAATTTCAAATTTTACGGTGCCGAGAAACCCTAAACTACGGATCGTTGGCTAGATTTCTAGGCGAAAAGTAAACTAGTTAACACTTAACTATAAGAAAACGGAAATACAACCTTTGTAGATCCGGTGCTCCACCTCCACAGCTCCGCAATGAAGTCCTCTCCGCTGTCCAAATCGAACCATGACTCTCACGGTGGTTTCATCGGAGAAAAGACCGGGCTAGGTCATCGACAACGTGCCGAAGATGATCTACGTCGAAGCATCACTAGATCAAGCTCCACCTTCACCAAGCCATGAAAACTTGTGAAGGAAACACACTCTACTACTTGGCAAGAGGTAGAGGATGAAGAAATAGGAAGTGGGTAGACTTTAGAATTGGATTTCTCACTCTAATTCATCAATCACCATTGATGAAGCAAGCTTTCTTCTTTGAAGTGAAGAAGAAGAAGAAAGCAAGAAGATGATAATTGTTATGATAAGTTAATTTCAAATAAAAATGAAAATCAAAACTTATCATAATCCAACCATGGTTATGTGTAGAGACTAAACTAGGGTTAGTGGGAATGGTTAGGGTTAAGGATAAGATAAGAATGGTTACAAAGTCAAAGCTTCATGAAGCTTCAACTAAACTCTAAAACTAGCAACCATTCTTTTCTCATCTCTTCAAAATAAATAAATAAATAAATAAGTAAGAAAAGAAAACCCTAACCACTCTCACAACCATGGTTTAATCTTCACACAAATCCAAGTTAACATATATCATCAAACATGATACAATCAAGTGCACAAAAATATATCGCATATATAATGCGCACATCCGAGTGAGAAAATCCATATAAAGTGAACCAATACTAGTTAATGCAAAGTAATATATCAAATATATAATTATACATTAAATCATTAAATCAACACTTGATTTAACGATCCGGTCATATCGCATATAACCGACTAGTATCCTATGTATCGGTTTATCGAATCAATGCTTGAATCGATAACTAGGTTATATCGCATACAACCAATCGATACATTTATCGCGAGAATGGAATACAGTATCACATACACGCATTATTCTCGGTCCCGCACATATCTCATATGCGCTCCTATTTCGTTTCGCTTGAGCCAGGAAACCTCTGTGTAGGACTCTAAAGACACGTCAATACGCCGGCAGCAGGTGATGATCATATCAATCACCCACAAGCCGCAAGCGGTCTGCTAAACGTAACGGCCACCCGGGTATTGAGCGATCTGAAGATCGACGAGCAAGCCCGCTCACACTCTAGTGAATCCAACCAGTAACACTACCGTACAGTCCGGTCTGATCGTCTGATATGTCGCATATCTCGCCTAGGGGTGGTAAACGTCAGACCCCAATAGCTTGATAAATCGTGTCGATATGAGGTCTATAACAATTCGAGAAACTACTGGTAACACTTACCAGTAAATCTCAGCAACCCTGGCCAGGGATTTCCTGTTATAGCCAATCGAACACAGCGCAACATCAACCCCCTATACCGGGAGAGACGAATCCCCTCCTATCGCTCATTGCCTCCATGTGACTCGGGACTGTACCCAAAAACCACCGTTTTGCATGCCCTCTTGGATGTGGTAAGATGGAAATCAAAGCACAGTGGGAACCACACAAGACTCTATGACGATCTCGGGTCAACAGACTACTCTGTACCAGTGTCACCAGAGAACTGCCATCTGACGTGAGGTATAATACCATCTGGGAGTTCTCGGCGAGTCCATCCAGTGTACCCAGTCTCTACTGAGCACCCGTATATCATCTCTGATGTCAAACACCAATGGATATGGGATCATCCATCGCCCATCTGTATGGGTCGAGAAGGTATACGCTAGTCTACTCTGGTATATCGATGCCCCGTCTCGATATACCCACGACTAGGGACTTTGAAGGATGTACTTATGGACTACCATGTCCCCACTAGTATGATCCGCATCATAGTCCAGGTAGTCAAGTACACATCCTAAGGGCTTTACCAACATGTAACAGAGAGACAATCAGTGTACACGTTAAGGTAAAGATCAACCAGATAGCATACTATCATGTCGAGCAAGAAAGTCCTCCCTATATATGTCCCAGCATCCACTACAATATACATCCTATGTATAGTAATGGCCTCTAGGGCATACATATAACTAACAGGTCCAGCCGTAGAAGGGCAAACCCAAGCCTCACTAATGGAACCGCGGAACTGCCGCAAACCCTAAGGTTCAAAGGCTTTCACACGGCCATTATGTCGAGTTAGGGTTTCATTCTTCTAGAGGGTCCATAGAATTGCTTGCACGTCTTTCCTAATACTTTAAACTTGGAATTGGGTTCCTAACATTCGATCGTCTCCATCGACTCTCAACATACCTGCGTGAAGTCTTCTTAAGCTGGAACCAATCTATCTGATGACCTCGCATCGGTAAGCAAACGAACCACGTGTCCTAGTCTTTCATCCTCGGTGACTAGCGACCTTCTATCATATCTCTAAGTACATCTAGTACTACAATAGCTCCAACATCTGGGGCGATACCTCGTCGTTCGCAGCAGCAACTGGATCATTCGTCTGCACGTAGAACAGTGCCTCAATTATCAATTAATAGGTGCATCGACGGTCATCACATCCTGGCTGGCCTCTAGCAGTAGCCTGATCCTCTGGTGTTGATCTGCACGTCCGAGAAATCTCGTAAAAGCGATCCGTCAAACACTCATGGCGCAAAAACACAATAAAACGACGCTGCTCTATGCAATCGTATGTCCCTGGAATCACACCCTGGTCAGTCCTCGTCCGTGACGAGCTCGTGCTAACGCAACTCTAGCCGTAGCTCTCTCTGCCCGTGTAATCGTGGCAGCAAAATCATAACCAAAATCGATGAGGATAGATCATAGGAATGAATATAATACTGTGCAAGGAAATGTACATCCTAAGGCTCCTTAAGCGGAGTGGCGTATCGTAAGTATGCCGCGGAACATACACACGGTACGTCACTCTCCTTAAGTCGCCTTCTCCATCAACCAAGGTCAACCTATGCGATGAAAGTTCGGGTCTAATACCCCCTCGACTAAGTCTAAGTTCTGTAAGGTCAAGCCTAAGTTCCGAATATATAAAAATGCTCTAGGCTCCGCATAGTCAAACTTAGACTCGAACCAAGGTTAACCTCGCACTCTAATACCAACTTTGTCACGACCTAAAATAGCACGTGACTGGCCCTTGAATCATATGAAGTCTATAGGACCTCATCTAATTTAAGTAAGCCAAAAGCCCAGAAATCTAAAACCATTTTAAATAATAAATGAAGGAAAACTAGTTTTAAAGAAGTGAAGAAAACATGTTTTAAAAACAAAGTTTTTAAAAAAGTAAGCCGAATATGCACTTTTAAATCCTCAAGTCTTTTTCTGAAAATTTCGGCAGAGTTTCCTTTGTAAATACTGGCCCCAAACGGGGTACAATAAGAATAATATATGTATAATGATAAAAGGCATCCCCAAGAGGGAGCTAGCTCTTCGTCAACCGACGGTCACAACCACGCAAACAATATAATATACAACGCCGAAGGGCGAGGATCAAAACTCAAAAGGAAGCTCAACTCATCATGAAAACCATAATACTACAACGCGCGACTCTAAGGTCGAAATAATACACAACTGGTTTTCTAAGTCTGAAAAAATATATAAGTTTGGTTGATGGAATTACTAGATACAACTGATTAAAATAATACAAGGGTGGTCACGATGCGAGTGAACCCACCTACGAAAGCAATCACCCAGAAAGGAAGCAGTGTGCCAGAAAGCCGCAATGAAACATGTACGGCAAAACCTGCAAGAACTGTGGCACAACGGAGGTGAGTTGCCAACTCGTGAATAGAAGACATCACAGATCAGAAATCGTATGTATGACTCATCCTATGTCAAACGATCGGTAATAATATATATCCTCAATATGAATAAGTCTGAAGCATGATAAGGTGGCAAGGGTAAACATCTATACCAAGTGCTCGTGCCAGTGTCTCAGGTAGCAACATATCATAAATATGAGGTATGATCAATGTAATCATCATGAAATCAGTGTCAACTATATCATGAAGTCTGAATATGTGGATATCATCCAACTATGTAATCAATGTCTGTATGTATGTGGATCTCATCCACGTGTCACCCAATGACACAAAACATCATGCAGGTAAATATCATAAAGCATATGCATGGGAGTATGAGGATATAAATCAACGTGCGTCCCTCGCGACACATTAAAATCATGGAACCTGAGTGTCCAGCATCGACACTCGAAAACATCATGAAACCCGCGCCCTGCATCAGCACGTAAATCCTTATATATCGGGCTTCGTCAGTCCGGATCGGCCCATATCCTCTCTCGCTCTGGTCGGTATCCTCCGGATATCCGCCGAGCCCAAATACAATCACCGGTAGGTAGTAGTCCCACTGCCAGGCTCACCATCTGCAGCACAGCAATCCGTTCTCTCCCCGGGGTACCATACCGGGTCCACCATGTACCCGCAATCGGCCTCATCCAACTTCTCGAATCGGGTTTCACATGTCATACGTCTCAGAACTGAGAAAACACATGGTGGACGCACTGAAATATCATATCAAGGGAAACCAGGTTTTTAAAACAATACATGTTCTCTTTTGAAATAACCACGGTTCCCAAATCCAGAAATCTCATGAAAACAAATATCTCAATGCGTCTAATCATAAAGCATGATGTATGCGACATATAAAAGAAATGTAAGCATATCAGTATATCATGCAACATGGAATAGTAATATGCACATATCGAGGGAAAACCGCTTTTTGAAATGAATCCAGTTTTAAAATATATCTAACGGCTCCCAAATCTCGAAAATAAAGCCAGAATCATCTATGTATGTGCAATTACGCATGTATGCAAGTATGGGGGTACAATATGTGTGTACGCAAATATAGATGTACAAGTAGTCATATCCTGATGCAGCAATCCTACTGTGTAGTGACATTGCAATTATCGATGATGAAGTGTGTGAGCCGGCAAGTAGGTGTACGTGGAACATACGCATCATCGATAATTGTGCTGGTGTCCTGACAGCATGGGTTTAATATAGCAATAACACATTTACACATGCAATGCGATGCGAGTAGCAAGAATATGCGGCAATCGAATAATAACGCAACAGTGAAGGATCTACATCAATATATAAATGTCATACAGTTTTGCCATTTGAAATAAGACGAATCGGGGTTTTTAGAAAAATAAGGGCTACGGTGTTTTTAAGAAAAGATGCGTCTTTTGAAAATATCCGTAGAATCCCTTTGCCTGTCTTTAAAATACTCACGATTCGTTAGTTTTGAAATAGGTATGACTCGGGTCTAGTCTAACATCTACTAAGTAAACTACTGATCTAACTAATAAGCTAATCGAAAGGGTAAGGGAAACCACCTAAATCTGAGTCGATATATATATACATATAATAATCGGTGATCCCGCCTCAATAATATCACATACGATACAATATACAATGTGACATCCTCGAGTCAAGAGTGCGGATCTATCATCAATACAAAGCTCGTACGGTAAATCCATCGTACGGCATCCCAAATCTGGGTACGGTCAATATCACATTCATCTCATCATTTATCTGGTATCCTTATCATCATATCTCATGAACTGGGGTACTGATCTATGTCTAGTACAAACTGATACCATCTATAAATATATAAATACGTGTGTAAAACACACGTCAAAAGGCCCGCTAAAATCTCATGTCGTATCTCATAATACGAACCACAACATATCACCGATCTCACGGCACCATGCCCAAACTCATCGACTCATCTCCAAAAATCATCCACTATCCTCATCATCCAAGTGTAGGTATACGTGTGTGTGTGTGTGTGTATACGTCGTCCCATACCTATATGTGTATATATATATATACGTATCCCCATATACGCACAAGTATAACCAGTTAAGTATGTGTGTGCATGTGGGTGTAAACCTATTCTAGGGTTCGTGACTAAGAAGCTGTACTAGTTCGCTGCTAATAACCCTAATCTAACCATTGAACACCTAATCATATCTTGAAATCCATGTCTCACATAAAACTATCATATATAATATATATATATATATATATCATATTATACATCGAACTGCGGGGGTGCTATACGCCATCCACCCGACTTCCCCCGTAGATATAATCTACTCACTTTGACCTTCGCTTGCCGATGTCGACGTCGCCACGCACTTGCTTGTTGTCTCGAAGTCTTCACGAGGGTACCTACACATCATAGCGTATCGTATCGCATTAAAAACCAAGTCGAAACCAAAACGACACGCGGAACTCGCATAGGTCAAAACCTATGGTTTGCCCTCGCAAAACAACCCGATATCACTCGATATAGACGTACAAACGTCACGTGATCGAGATAAAGCACAAATACTAAAATCCAGAATTTAAAAAGCGCAAAACCATAACTCGAATCAAAATAGCAACACATGTATTTGTAAGTCCACGGTAGCGCCCCGGCCGTCTAACAGATGCCAAATGCGGAACAAAAACTTTTTACAACTGGCGCTATCGTGTACCGTAACCCGGATCTGCCATTAAAGCTAAACTAACAAACTACAAAGTGGGTAGAAGAGTTATATCGAACGATCCGAGTCCTTCGGTATTCAACCATCATCCTACGCTTGTTGCGGCTGCTCCGATTTCCTCGATCTCCAATCTTGTCGTCCAGGTGGCACCACGTCGACGGATCTTTAAACGGGCTCCCGTCTCTGAACCGAGGCAACTCGATCGTAAAGTTTGCTAAAAGAGACGACCAAGATGAAGTAGAGAATGAGTAAAACACTTTGTCTCGTTACGTCCAAGGCTATGGACGAACGGTTAATGAAGTTGCCTTTTGGATCGATACGAAATGAGAAATGGAGTATATCAATTTCCATGAAACAAAATCCTTAATCTTTTCAAATAACAACCATCATTTTCTCTCAAGGAGGTGGCCGGCCATATAAAGAGGAGGGGGTGAGTGTAGGAGCAAGGGGGTGACCACAACAACAAAGCTTATCATAACACCTAGTATGAATGCATTAATGAAAACAATGAATCACTTAACCTTGTCATCACAAGCATTAAATGACCATTAATGCACTAATCCACCTCACCATCCTAGTCACCATTCTAGAACCTTCTAGAAACACGACTCACCCTCATCAAGAAAAGATAAATCCGCATTTAACCGAATGTCAAAATACGGCTGATAGAAAACTGGAAACTGACAACTTCTAAAAATGATCCTGAAACGAATTTCAGGATAACCCCGTATCAATATAAACATACCCACATTTGTATTACGACCGAATACAAATGCATCTGAGACAAAGATATTATATCTACACAGTATAATACTGGGTTCCGGCTTAAATCAAAGCATACCAGTATTATCTGCCCGAAAAACGACACGTGCGAAAACGCACGTGCATTTTCCGAACCTTGCCATAAACCCATATGGCCTCTACAACGTTTCGCCCGAACTTGGGAAAGTGTCTGTGGGGGACTCTAATGACTCATCAACACACTGGCACTGGGTATAACCCCTAGCACGTCAGAGGTACAAGCTGTACGTAACGGTTTGCCTATGTATTGATTGGAAGGGAAGCTGACGAGCGAACTCATCTATAAACCCTACTGAGCCTGACAGTGACAATGTATATACAGTCCGGTCCATTCGTCTAAAGAGTATCGCATATCGAGTCTAGGGGGGTGGATAAAGTCAGACCCCTAATAACGCGATAAATCGTGTCGGCATGAAGCCCATCACCACCTGAGAAACTACTGATCCAAATCAGTAATTCTCCACTACCTCGGCCGAGGATTCCTAGTGATGGCCACCCGTGCACTGCGCGACATCAACCCCCAATACCGGGAGAGGCGAATCCCCGACGATCCGTTCACTTGCCTCCAATGTAGCTCGGGATTGTACCCAACTAAAACCTGTTTGCACAACTCCTTTGAGCGTGGTAGGGTAGTAATCTAAGCACAGTGGGAACTCACATGAGACAAACGACGATCTCAGGTCGATGAACTAACCTGTACACATGTCACCAGGGAATTGCTATCTGACGATATGTATAATACCAACTAGCAGATTCCCGGCGAGTCCTGTCCGGTGTACTCATAACTCAATAAGCACCTGTATACATCTTAGGTGATCCAACTGACACCAGTGGCTTGTGAGACCGGCCACCGCCCCTCGTCGGGGTCTCGAGTGTATACACTAGTCTACTCTGGAGTATCGATTCCCTGTCTCAAAACTCCCACGACTAGGGACACTTTTAAGGATGTGCTTACAGACCCCAGCTCCCACGTATATGATCGCCATCATACTGCTGGTAGTCAAGCAAGAATCCTATGGGCTCTATCATCATGCAATAGTGAACTAAAGCATGTATACGATGATAAAGACAAACCAGATAGCATACTATCATCTCGAGCAAGACTGTCATATCGGTATAGGTCCTGCCTCAATCATTGCAATCACGTACCTGCGATCCAATAATTGACTTTGAGGGCACTATCTCCAACAATCTCCAACTTGCACTCAAGGCTAATTATTGCGATGTCGCATACTCACAGCCCGTGTGATACCGAACATCCAACTCCTCTACTAATCAGTTTCACAAAGCTAGTTTGTAAAACTCTTGTGTTCGAGAAATAGCCTCAGTGAGTGGATCCGCCCTGATGTTTCTTTCTATGTCTCTCTTAATCTCAAGTTCGCGGAGAAAGCCATCTCCCGAATCGAGTAATACCTGTCTAAGAATATGTCTGGATATCTGATGGGACCTAGTTCATCAATGAACTCCAAATCCAAACTTCTTAGACTGTATCGATAACTGAACCTAATCAGTTTCCAGCACCATGCCTCCCACAGTATCCTCTTGGACCACCTATCCATAATACTGTCCCTCGTCAGAGGGAAAACTATAACTCTGACAATCACTTTGTCATCCATGTCACCTTGGAAGCCTGGAATGATAACCATCTCCCGAAGGAGGCTGCCGTCATCAAATCCATAGATCATTCACTCATGTTCTAAAACTTCTTCCTTATGTTTCTTCAGGATTGGATTAATATAAACTTATCGCAACTAGTGCAAAAACAACATCTGGTGTGGTACTTGACATTTCATGATTGACTCAATTGCCTAAGCAAGTGATCTGCCAATCATGCACATCCCTCTGTCCTTTAGTCTCTAAGACACCTTTAGAGAGGGTGACTCCATCACCTGCAGGTACACCACCATGCCAGGAGTCATCTATTCTAAATACTATTAGAATATTGTCAAAGTACCCATATTGGGAAACTACCCAAATCTAGATCTAAAACCGTAGATCTAGTAACCAGAATGTCTGATATTACATCCATATCCTTTCTGAAGAAACAACTGTGTGACGACCAAAGTACGACCGATTGAAGTATAGGAATTTTACTTCCTACTCTGTGTATGTCATCCGAATACCAGGACATCACACCCTACTACCTTCTCAACAGATCTATCCACTATTCTGATGAAGTCAAAACCATGACTGTCTCATCAAAATTAGATGATCTATCTCCGCTGTAACTGCTGAAGTCTATAAATAGACATAAGCTACTTGCCCACTATGCTTCCGCTGCTCCCACTGACTACGACAACCCTCTGGCAGAATAATATCTACGTACACTTCTAAAACTAGTTTAGAACGATGTTATACTTATCCTCTTGCCGGGTCTCATAGTCTGGAACAACAGTAGTGTCAAGTCTGAGTAAACAAGAACCTCCCTGTCACCGTCCTTGAGGCTACCGGAGTACCTCTCGGGTGTCTGAGGTTACCCACCATATCTGCGGAGTGGCTATTGGAATGTCAAACCTGATTGAATATATAGGTCCTATTAAATTTTCCGTAATCGTTTGCGGTTCTGGAATCACTTCCAGTTCTACCATACTCCCACTACTGTTTTCTGAAAAAATACATTTTAATAAAACTGTGGCGAGTCAAGAACAATATCACTATTGATCTTCCAGATGGTAGAAATGTCAACCTTCGTCAAAGCCAGGGTCAACCCACAAACTGCCATTACAGAAACGTGCCTTGAGTTACCCAGTGTCTGGTTTTAAGCATAAGCTGGACAACTTCCTGTATCTTTAACATCGTTAAGATATGAACCATTCTATATACAATATAGAAATAGAGGCACTAATTTAATTGGAACCAGATTCAAACCATGCAGCTGTCTCCAGTGCATATCAACTTAATGGAGAGAGGTTAATCAGCATTACTCAACTTAGGAATCCATCCAATTATGAGTAACCTGAAAGAGAAACAAGTTTCTCAAAACCATTACTATTATCTGAATACCAATCACAAGAATCTACATCTTCAATCTCTTTGAAGAATCCCGATACTTGTGATACCTGGTTCTCTACTTTATTCTTATACCCACAACTTCTCAAAACTTAGACATTGTATTTCTACGAAACACTTGTCTAAAAACCAGAGAAGTCACAAGTAAACAGAACATAGTACGAGGATCTATCCATTTGTCCTGACGGACACTGGACAGCATACAATACTCTGTATAAGTCCCCTGAGTTTGAATAACTCAAAACCTGTGCATCATAGGTTGAAAACTGTACCCAGATGATTTCCTCAAATATCACCAATTACAACGAATTCCGATATAATGAGGATGATCACCTAATTCCCAATAACTTCCTCCCACTCATCATCTGTAAAACTATACAGATATGAGAATGAAACCTGGTAAATACATACCCTGGAGTAATTATCTAATCGGGAAATCAGTTTTTCTTTAACAATGCGCAGTGAAACTGAAACATTAAAATGTCTCGTAGGGGTATCCTGGTATTCCTAGTAATGCATCTTCCATAATCCAATTCATGACTGTAACCGTATATTTGTTTGCCATCTCTCCAAATCCCTTTATTTGTCTTTAGTCGTTACCTTCTGTACACCATCGTTAGGCTAAATGGTTTTCTTCCTTCCCTACCGTTCGGCACCAGCCTATGGTTTGGAAGAAGACTATCCAGTAAGCATAATAGGTGTACCCTCCTAATCCTAAGAGTACTCGTAACTTGAGAGAAGGTGATGATAAAAGACTACTGAATAAAACCTTATTCTATTTCTCCCGGACTGGGGAAAAAGCAAAGGTAAAATAGGAGTGGCGATGAAGTACGTGGTTTGGTCGTGAATGATAACAGTCGCAATTTACTCTGCTCTCTTTCTAATCCCTTTATTTTGTCTTTAGTTATTCCCTTCTGTACACCCTACTTAGGCTAATTGGTTTTCTTCATTCCCTACCTTTCGGCACCTGCCTATGGTTTGGAATAAGACTATCCAATAAGCGTAATAGGTGTACTCTCCTAGACTAAGGAGCCCTCGCAACCTGAGAGAAGATGATAATAAAAGACAACTGAATAAACCAATTCTATTTCTCCTGAACCTGGATCCATCCTCGAAGAAGTCTCTTTGAGTTCGTATATAACCATACGATGGATCTATCCAATGGAAGTGGATATCCGTAGTAATACGGGGTGTTCTGAGAAATACAAAGGGTAAAAAGAAGGAGCGGCAATGACTTATGCAACTAAGACAATCCAAAGGCCAGTAATTTAAGAAGGTTCGGTCAACTTGGTCACTGAGTCATAGTCTAGGGTCGGTCAAAGGTCGCTGCCAAAGAGAGAGAGAGAAAAGAAACACTCTGCGTGCACTCTAACCTAGATCAGAATGGTTATCAATTTATCTAATCAGGAAACATCCCACTGTAATCTCAAATTCTCCTCCAAACCAAAAAGAAGAATTAGTCGGGATCACCCGAAGAGTAAACCAACTCATCAGTGAGAATCGGGATCCAACTATCATCGCATGATAACTTGATGGAAGCCACTCAAGTTATCACATTCCAGAAGGTATGCGCATGCCTGGCAAGTTTGCTGTATGTTTGAAACTCCCGATATGATTTTTGCCCCATGCTCTTATGACCTTGACTAAGGGCCAACAAATCATAAGTCACATGTCAAGTTCTTCCCGTCATTGTCCTGGTTAATTTGAACCCACCCGTACATACTCTTGACTAAGGGCCAACAAAGTAATACGACTGTCCCAAACCAACGCATTTATCTATGCAACAAATGAATACCCAGCAGCTACCAAACACTATGCCTTGACTAAGGGCCAACAAACATAGCTTGAATACTACTGACCATCCATAAGAAATGACGGAGGGCTACGGCTGGTTTTTGGCGAAAAACCTTTAACGTAATGAACTTGATCTCGTTGAAGGAACCTGATAGCTTTTTATAAAAATATAGTGGCGAAAACGTTTTGCTAAAGAGGTCATTCCCGGTGAAGGGATCTCGGCTCTTTCCTCGTGGAATGAGGTGCAGGATATTCCAACTGAATACCGCGATGCAAAGCAACTTGTAATCGACTATATTGAAGTTATTACCCTGACGTAAACTTCTGCCCAAGGGGTCACTCCCGGTGAAGAGATCTCGGCCTTTGCCTCGTCGAATGAGGTGCGGGATATTCTAACTGAATATTAATATGCAAAACAAAAGGAAACGTCTTTGTAATAACACTTTTAAAATCTGTTCCAACAATATCAAATATAGGTTTGTTTTATCCTTGCATTGATAAGAATCAATGCAGTCCCATCAATCAATCACACCAGAAAAGAACGAAAATATAATGTACGTATATGCCATCTGCATTCGCCACTGGGTCCCATCATCACCCGTTAGGTTACTTAACTAACGACAGAGCGGGAGCTGGACTAGCGCGGGTGTAAAACATATACAACATCTAACAGTATATATACCAATATACAATAATCGCTCCAGGCGTGATAATATGCAACATTATAGAAAAGTAATAAGCATCACAGAACAATACAGATAATTTGGGATCCTCGGGTTTCACAGAGCCGCTGCTGAAACCTGACGTTCCCCTGGTCGTGTGGATAGCCTGTGCAATGAAACCTAAACCCTTATGGGTGCGGCAAGTTACCCGCCAAAACCTGAAGCGAGGTAGTCCCCACTGCATAGTGAATGGAACACCCGGCACTTCACGGAATCCGGTAAATTGAGCACCCCTCCTTGGGTCAACCTGTACCCCCTACGAATGCGGCAAATAGTCTGCCAATTCTAGAGTAAGGTCCCTTTGCCTCTCAAAGCCATGAGATACGGACCCGTTGCCCTCCAGAACCTGGCTATCCGTGCACTCCTTCGCGGGATAAACCTAGTACAGAAAATAAAATATGTACAACGGGTACATCGACCTCGACCCGGTCGTGCCCCAAAAGAATATTATACATACAGGCAGTAACGGCAGTCCACATGTTGGACGCTCGCCCCGCAATATCTAATGTACAAATAAATCCAAACTGCACTATCATTGCACCCTGCTATCCACCACGACATATCCGCAACAATACAGCACAACACAGAACATCAACGCGAATGTCACGTTCGCAAACCCATCTAAAAGAACTATAGCAATTAGACGCGGTTTACCGATCAAATGGCATTCCCGGTCGAAGATATAAAGTAAATACTGTATACTAACAAATTTAAAATTTCGATCGACTAAATTTCCCGAAATGGGCCCCACGTACATCTGCTGTACAGTAACAAAATCTGGGCCCAAAAGAACTATTCCAAAACCCACAATTTCCACAAAGAATCTCTCTGGAAAAATTTGAAGCACTGTTCCCACAGTAGCGCCGTGCTTCCGCGGTCAAACCCCAGGTTTGACCGCGGATCCGCGGTGGTAAAGTGGGATCACGTGCCCAAATTTTCCCATAATTCTCAGAAAACCCTGCACGCTTTTCTGTGATATGCAAAATTATTTTTAGGCCCTTTGAAAAATCGACAGAAAGTCAGTATGCTAAAAAATCGTGATTTCGGAAATTCCGTTTGATCGATCTTTTAAACGTGTTAGCACAAGTTAGTATAGCTTAATGGTGAGGCTCTGATACCACTGTAAGTCCACGGTAGCGCCCCGGCCGTCCAACAGACGCCAAATGCGGAACAAAAACTTTTTACAACTGGCGCTATCGTGTACCGTAACCCGGATCTGCCATTAAAGCTAAACTAACAAACTACAAAGTGGGTAGAAGAGTTATACCGAACAATCCGTGTCCTTCGGTCTTCAACCATCATCCCACGCTTGTTGCGGCTGCTCCGATTTTCTCGATCTCCAATCTTGTCGTCCAGGTGGCACCACGTCGACGGATCTTTAAACGGGCTCCCGCCTCTGAACCGAGGCAACTCGATCGTCAAGTTTGCTAAAAGAGACGATCAAGATGAAGTAAAGAATGAGTAAAACACTTTGTCTCGTTACGTCCAAGGCTATGGACGAACGGTTAATGAAGTTGCCTTTTGGATCGATACGAAATGAGAAATGGAGTATATCAATTTCCATGAACCAAAATCCTTAATCTTTTCAAATAACAACCATCATTTTCTCTCAAGGAGGTGGCTGGCCATATAAAGAGGAGGGGGTGAGTGTAGGAGCAAGGGGGTGACCACAAGAACGAAGCTTATCATAACACCTAGTATGAATGTATTAATGAAAACAATGAATCACTTAACCTTGTCATCACAAGCATTAAATGACCATTAATGCACTAATCCACCTCACCATCCTAGTCACCATTCTAGAACCTTCTAGAAACACGACTCCCCCTCATCAAGAAAAGATAAATCCGCATTTAACCGAATGTCAAAATACGGCTGATAGAAAACTGGAAACTGGCAACTTCCAAAAGTGATCCTGAAACGAATTTCAGGATAACCCCGTATCAGTATAAACATACCCACATTTGTATTACGACCGAATACAAATGCATCTGAGACAAAGATATTATATCTACACAGTATAATACTGGGTTCCGGCTTAAACCAAACCCTACCAGTATTATCTGCCCGAAAAACGACACGTGCGAAAACGCACGTGCATTTTCCGAACCTTGCCATAAACCCATATGGCCTCTACAACGTTTCGCCCGAACTTGGGAAAGTGTCTGTGGGGGACTCTAATGACTCATCAACACACTGGCACTGGGTATAACCCCTAGCACGTCAGAGGTACAAGCTGTACGTAACGGTTTGCCTATGTATTGATTGGAAGGGAAGCTGACGAGCGAACTCATCTATAAACCCTACTGAGCCTGACAGTGACAATGTATATACAGTCCGGTCCATTCGTCTAAAGAGTATCGCATATCGAGTCTAGGGGGTGGATAAAGTCAGACCCCTAATAACGCGATAAATCGTGTCGGCATGAAGCCCATCACCACCTGAGAAACTACTGATCCAAATCAGTAATTCTCCACTATCTCGGCCGAGGATTCTTAGTGATGGCCACCCGTGCACTGCGCGACATCAACCCCCAATACCGGGAGAGACGAATCCCCGACGATCCGCTCACTTGCCTCCAATGTGGCTCGGGACTGTACCCAACTAAAACCTGTTTGCACAACTCCTTTGAGCGTGGTAGGGTAGTAATCTAAGCACAGTGGGAACTCACATGAGACAAACGACGATCTCAGGTCGATGAACTAACCTGTACACATGTCACCAGGGAATTGCAATCTGACGATATGTATAATACCAACTAGCAGATTCCCGGCGAGTCCTGTCCGGTGTACTCATAACTCAATAAGCACCTGTATACATCTTAGGTGATCCAACTGACACCATGGCTTGTGAGACCGGCCACCGCCCCTCTTCGGGGTCTCGACTGTATACACTAGTCTACTCTGGAGTATCGATGCCCTGTCTCGAAACTCCCACGACTAGGGACACTTTTAAGGATGTGCTTACAGACCCCAGCTCCCACGTATATGATCGCCATCATACTGCTGGTAGTCAAGCAAGAATCCTATGGGCTCTATCATCATGAAATAGTGAACTAAAGCATGTATACGATGATAAAGACAAACCAGATATCATACTATCATCTCGAGCAAGACTGTCATATCGGTATAGGTCATGCCTCAATCATTGCAATCACGTACCTACGATCCAATAATTGACTTTGAGGGCACTATCTCCAACAGTATTCAGTCCCAGATTTTGATTAAGGTGCAAACAATGTTCCAAAACAATACTGGAGTGATGTATAAAGTGTAAATGAGCTATGGAAGCAACCAGGACCCCTGACTCCATAAGGTGGCCGGCCCCCTACCCTAAAATTCCGGCAACCTCGGCCCTGGTAGGGAGTTGGGGTGTCGTGTTTGTAGGGTAGTCTCCTGGTAGTCAATATAGGGTAATGGTCTTGCTAGTTTTTCCAGTAAGTGTCTAGGGTCACTCCAGATTCCCTGTAGGCCACCAATCTAACAAAAAAACCAAGATTTGGTATCTAAAGTTTAAGTCATGGCAAGGTCATAATACTACATTATAGGAAATTGGTCCCAGATTTGGATGAGGGTGAAAACCATGTGAGCAAACAACACTAGGGTGATATATAGGGTGTATGTGACCTACAGAAGAAACCTGGACCCACACCCTCACCAAGTGGCCGAGCCCTCTCTCATGCCAAACCGAGCTCGCCGGCCCTGGGGGATCCTCTGGGGTTCGTGCTCTCAGGGTGTCTTCCTAGGGTCAATTCTAAGCTCCTGAAGTTGTTTGCTAGTCTCGTAATCAACCCAGGTCATCCCAGATTTCCCTGCACGCTCTAAGTTCACAAACCGACATTGCAAAGTTCTGTAAATCCGTATTTTGGGTTTCAGTTGGGTTGGTCTGGGTTTCTATCAATTGGGAGGGGTTTAAGGTCACCACTAGGCCTCAATTCACAATCACCACTCAATTCAAACCCTAGCCCTCTCTAGAATTTTCAAAGTTCACCCAAACACCACTTAATCACCACTAAACACATATTAATACCAAAGTGAAAGAAAAAATACACAAATGGTGTAGGGATTACCTCATTTAGCACCCATGAATCCTCTACAGCGCCAAAATCAATTTTTTTCTTGGTCCATAGTATAGCTTGTGAGCTTATGCATCTTTTTTGTGAAGTGGGGAAGATGTTTTGGTGTAGTTTTGAAGCTTGAGTGAAGAGAAGAAGAAGAAGAAGAAGGAGAAGGGGAAAGGGACGGGCTACTGCTGGAGTCTTGGGAAGGAGTGAGGGAAAGAGAGAGTGTGTCCAAGGTCAAGCACCATGCCTCCTAACTAACCCCCCCCATACCTCTTGACTTTCTTTTCTTTATTGTTTTCTTTTCTTTTCTTTTCATTTTCCTTTCTTTTCTTGTCTCTAATATTGGAATAGGAAACCCAAATGAAACTATGGTAGAAAAATGCACAAGTGTGAAAAAAGACTTTGTGCATACTATGTGCACAAAACACGCTTAATCCGCGATTAGCGATTTTTAATCGCGATTAGCACTAAAATAGCGTATAATTAATCAAAAAAACTTAAAATTTGCATAATTCACATAAAACACCCTCTTTTAGTAATTTCCATAATTTTCCAAATTTTTCTCCAATTTAACGGTATTTAATTATACCGCCTTATTAAAATATTCAATATTTTATTAATTAATTATAAAAATTCCCAAAAATAATATTTTATTTTTTTTTGAAATGTTACAAATATATATATATATATATATATATATATATATATCGACTCAGATTTTAGGCGGTTTCCTTACCTTCTTATTTGCCTGTTAGTTCAGACCTGTAGTTACCTGTATGACTCGTTTACATTATTGCATATCCTTTATTGTTGTGTTTATTATTCAGCTCCCGCATATTTCTGCTGCTCGCATCGCATTGCATGCTTATATCATGTTTTCATATGCTAGTATTGGAATCATGATGTCAGGACACCAGCACCATTACCGATGATGCGTATGTCCCATATACACTTACTTGCCGGCTCACACACATCATCATCGGTAATTGCCATGTCACGTACACTTTAGAGAATATTATTTCATTGACATAGCTTGTTAGCTGATAGTTTCGACATGGTATTAGCGTACTTGTTTTTTTATGCTAGTTTAGACATTGCATTTATTACTTGCTATTTCATGCATATTATTATTCACTGTCATGCATTTTTATTTAGGGCCAGTCCGGATTGCCGGAGCCCAATGCTTTTAAATTCATTGTTATTTATTCTCGAGATTTGGGTTTTCCATGAGATTTATGGATTTGGAGAAACCGCAAGAATTTATAAAACTGATTATCATTTTAAAATGAAAATTGCGGTTTTCTCATTATATGATTTGAGATTGTCTACCATGAGTTTTCTAGGCTCTTGAGCGATATCATACACCCAATTCGAGGAGGAGTAGGAACCGTCTGTGGGTGCATGGTGGACCCGGTGCGGTACCCTGGGGCAAGAAGATCGCAGTTGATCGGCGTTGAGCCTGTGACAGGGGAGCATTACTGACCGGTGATTGTATTGAGACTCGTCGGATATCCGGAGGATACCGATCGGTGTTGGGCCAGTCCGGATAGCTGGAGCCCAGGGGCCAGTCCGGATAGCCGGAGCCCCAGATATTGATATTGAGATATTGAGATATTATGATATGGGCCAGTCCGGATAGCCGGAGCCCGAGATATTGAGATATTGGGATTTATATTTTGTGTCGATGATAGACACTGATTTATGTTGATTTCATTGATGATACCTCATTTTAAATTACAGAAATGTCACTAAAACAAGAAAACAATTTTCTCATACATGATGCATTCTGTTTTCATATTATCACATTCATACCTCATACACATGGTATATTGCTACCTGAGGCACTGACACGAGCACATGGGATTACACTTATGTATAGATGTTTACCCTTGCCACATTTTCATGCTTCAGACTTTATCATTTTGAGGTTATATATTATTGATCGTTTTGACCGAGGATTGATTCATACATACGATTTCTGCTCGGTGATGTTTTCTACCCACGAGTTGGCAACTCACCCCCGTTGTGCCACAGTTTCTTGCAGGTTTTGCCGTACAGGTTCGTTGCGGTTTTGCTGGCACACTGCTTCCATTCCAGGTGATTTTCTTTGGTAGGTGGGTTCAGTTGTATCGTGACCACCATTGTACTTTATTTTATTCATTGTATCTAGTAAACTCCATCAACCAGACATGTATTTTTATTGACTTAGCAGACCAGTAATGTATATTCTTTCGACCTAGAGTCGCGCGTTGTATTATTATGGGTTTTCATGTTGATTTGAGTTTCCTTTTGAGTTTTGATCCTCGCCCTTCGGCGTTGTATATTATATTGCTTGCGTGGTTGTGACCGTTGATCAGTCGAAAATACTGCATCTTTAAACCGGCAATTTCCCTATCATTTGCACTCATCTAGAAGTATTCGGTATTCATATAGCACATATTAGAAAAACAGTCGTTAAATATCAGATTACATGTGTTAGACTCTAAAACCGGCACTATAAGGGAAATTGACTGCATTTCATAGCATGGCATTATTTCTATATATCGCAACTTGTGTTCGAAGCCTATGCAGGAAATTACAGAAGATCGGTCAAATTTACAAACGAAGACTGTTAAAAATATGCCAACTCAAGGAATTGGAATCTGGCAATAATCTAAAAATCATTCAGAGATTCAACATATCATTAAGTACACTGGAAGACAGATGAAGCCAAAACTGCAAAGATGAAGCCCTGAGCCACCACATGGCCGCGGAACCGCGGCCGGAGCCGCCTTGCGCCGCGGTTCCGCGGCGGCTATGCCACATCAGCTCCCTTGCTTCAGCTCAGACTTCTTCTCTTTGGTCCTACACCTCATAAAGCCACTACAAATTCCAGAAAGATCCAGAAGCTTCTGCCAGTTCAGCAAACCTAGGGTTTCTAAACTAAACACCCCAAGCTTCTTCAACAAGCTTCACTTAAACTCTATTAAGGACCTAGAACCTTCCCCCTAACCTCCTAGCTTAGGGTAGAAGCTAATCCCCTAACTAACTACTTCTAGAAGGCTCTTCCTCTAACTAACTTTTGGAGGGAAAACTCAAATTTGAATTCCTAGACCTAGGGTTTGGAAAACCTATAAATAGACCCCTAGGCTCACTTGTTCAAGGTTGTTCAATCTAGGGCTCATTGTTGGCTAAATTCTAGTTCAATCTTCATCTTCCCCAATTTCCACCCACAAGTCTAGTGACAAGGCTTGTGTCAAAACCCTAACCCTAATCCAATCCAAAATCAAGAAACCTCAAGATCCTTTGAGTGCAATCCAAGCAAGTCTTCAAGATCCTTTAGAAGCGGAACCGGACTTCAACGGAGCATGAGATCCAAGCGATCCAAGACTCAAGGAGACGAGCGACGCAAGAATCGACGATCAAAGTTCCATCCTCTTGTAGTTCTTGAGAGTTGTAACTAATTGTTGATATAATAAAGGTGAAGATTCTTTAAACTTGCTTATTTTCAATTTGAGCATTATGCTTATATTTCGATTCTTGAATATATTCTTTGTGATGATGCTTGAATAAAACTCTGCTCGTGGAGGAATCGAAACAATTGTAGAATGATGATGTTGATGAATCTTTAAACGTTTTCTTAAGTCTTAAAACAATTGTAAATTCTTGAAAATCAATTAATCGATGATTTAGATCGATGTGAATGCGTTCTTGATTCCTTTCGCACGATCTAGAGATCAAAAATTGATCATTCGACTTTCAAGAAACTATCTAGTGAATGTGATTCATCGAAAGGACAAAGGATAGGATGAGGAACCCTAATTCTTCGCAAGATCCTTGATCCTCGATGAATCTACATCGATTTAGCATCAACTTGTTAATGGATAAGAAATCGTATTCTTGAATCTTCATCACATCTACAATTTACTCGATTCCTACGAGCTTTACTTCAAATCTTGAAACCTAATTTGATTGGAATTCTATCAAAACTTGATTCTCGATGTTTATCATTTTCTTGATTCTTGATTAGAATAGTGATACTTGAAACTCATCGATAAAAATCTTGAATCATTTTCTTTTCTTTTCTATTAAATTTTCAATTCAAATAAAACAAGATACGAACGAATCGCGCAATCTCTATGGACGATCCGCACTTACTAACGCGCTACATCCGACACCGTTATTGATTGCGGTCAAATATTTTTGGTTGTGATTCTATTCATTTTCTCTAAACCGACAACGGAAAATAAGATCAATCAAATGGCGCCGTTGCCGGGGATCGCGCGCTAATTCGTTCTATATTGAAATTTGAATTGAAAGATTTATTCCATTATAATTTTGTAATCAAAATTCACGCAAAACACTAAACGATTTGTTGTGGTTTATTGCAAAGAGATCTGGAGCTTGCTGTGCAATTGAAAAAAAAATTTGGAAATTTCCAGAGAGCAGAAGGAGTTAACAGCAAGCTGCTGTTGAATTTTTGAACAGTGAGCAGTACCTACGACCGCCCTTCTGTGGTCTGAGCCTCTTATTGCCGCGGTTCCGCACGTCGGTGAAGGGTTCTCAGTGCAAAAATTCTACAGTGAGCTCTATCTTTCTTATCTCCCTCTCAAATCTGCTCCAAATAACATTTTGTGCAGGCTTCTTTGCAAAAATCGCAGCGCCGCACAAAAAGCAAAATTAAATTGTGCTTGTTTTGATTTTTGTAGTTGTTTGCATAATTAATACGGACATTAAGGGGCAAAGACCAAATCCAGATTAGGTGGGGAGTTCATTACCCTTCCTAAGCCCCGAAAATCGCAAAATTGCATCCGCATTTACCCCAATTAACTAAAAGAAATCTAGATATGACTCTAAGGACCGTCGCGCTCACTTAGGACAGAAGAAGGCCGTGGGTAATTCATTGCTTATCCGCGTTTCTCTTGTGGTGTCTAAGGCAAGTGTGTCGAAGGCTAGTGGTTACTTAATTAGGCCCACTACTTACGTAGTGGAGAACCTCCCACTTACCTGGCACTTACCTGACCACAGGAGAGACAAAGAGGCAGTGGAGGATTTATCCTGCGTCTTGTCTTTTGGAAGTTAGGAGCGATCTAGAGATTTGACCTAGGCGACCCCTAGAATTAGGGTTTTGTGTGTTGCATTTGTTGTGTTGCATCATTTTTTTCAAAAATCCGTCCAATTTTCAAAACAAACACCGCATTCATTCATTCATTACCCCTAATTATAAGTCAACGCTGCCACTTGTACTAACCCTTTTTAGTACAAGATAGGCTGGACACGGGATTCTAGTGCTCGTTTCGTCCGCGTACCCTTTATCGACTCCGAAGTCGGTATTTCTCCATTTACTTCTTCTTTACCCACCACCACACCCACATCGATGGATCCGCCTCCATCGAATTTCTTTAACACTAATCTGCCATCGTCCGTTGGTGCGCAGAATCCACCCCGCATCTCTCTCCAAGAGAGGTGCTATCCATTGCGAGGTCCTCTTTCGACCTGCTTATCCATTCCACCAGCCAACGGGGATAATTTTGAAATTAAACCCCAATACATCAACCTTTTACCCAAATTCCACAGACTCGAGACTGAGGACGCTTACGTTTTCATTACCAAATTTGAAAACGTATGCGCAATGATGGGTACGTCACAACTTTTAGTGGATGCTATGCGTCTACGACTTCTTCCATTTACTTTGTGCGATATAGCCAAGAAGTGGCTATATAACACTACCGCACACTCTATTACGAATTGGGAAGAATTCGTTGCGGCATTCCTTAAGAAATTTTACCCAATGCAAAAGACAGCTCGAATCCGAAGCGAACTGAATCAATTTACCCAGCTCCCTACTGAACCATTTTCAAAATGCTTTGAACGTTTCAAGGATCTATTGGTTCAGTGTCCTCATCACGGCATCCCGAGATGGGATCTTTGCCGAATCATTTATGAGGGCATTAACCCAAACACTAAACAGAACCTTGAAAACATGTGTCAAGGTACTTTTATGACTAAGGATGATGGGAAAGCTTGGAAATTTTTAGAAGAGTTCGCTGAAAAATCACTACAGTGGAAGAGTGGAACCCAATCATTGAATAGGGGTGGCGTGCACCAAATTGATGTGGCCATAGGTGTTCGAGCTGAGATGGCAACAATGCAAAAGAAGCTCGACGCTATGGAACACAAATTTTCAGCAGCCTCCCTAAACCCAATGTCGCTCCCCAAAACTGTATGTGGCTGCTGTTCTGATCCGTCTCATTTAACGGAAGAATGTCCATTAAACTCTGCGTTTCAAGGTCACGAGCATACTAATGCCGCATTTCAAAGACCTAGAAATGATCCATATTCTTCCACGTATAATCAGGGTTGGAGGAATCACCCGAATTTTGCTTGGAACCAACAACAACAATCTCAAAACACGGTTCCAAGCCAAAATAATTTTCAAAGGGCTCTTTCACCACAACAGCAACCACTTCAACTCACTCAACACCCCTACCAGTCACAAAATTTCCACAGCCAGGTCAACACTCCTGCACAGTCTAATCCTATGCAGTTGACCGGTTCTGACGAACTCTCTCAATTCACTCAAACCATGAAATCACTCTTGTCAAATTTCATAGAGGTTTCGGCTGAGATTAGATCTTCCGTCAGTGAGATAAAGAAAAACTCAGCGTCCCAAGCTGAGAGTATCAGATCGATGGAAGCTGAAATCGCACGACTTAAAGCCGAAATAAGTGCGAGAGAAAAAGGGAAACTTCCTTCTCAACCCCTACCGAATCCTGGGCATTACAATGTAAATGCCGTCACAACGTTGAGATCGGGAAGAGTGCTGAGTAACCATGTCGGGGAAGGAATTGATGATATTGAAAATCCTATCAATAACACCCCGGCTGAGACCTTTCCTCACACACACACTTCTACTTCTGATCCTTGTTCTTCTACCCCACCGCCTTCTCGCGAGCCTATTCTCCATTTCCTACTAGGCTCGACACCTCAGTATAGCCCTTCTAGTTCTCCACAGACGGTCCCCACTCCTCTTTTGGGATCACGTCTACCCCCTCTTCCTTCTCCTATGATGGACCCAGCGCTTATTGCGAAAGCTCCTTACCCGAATCGGTTAAGGGGTAACAGAACGAGTCCTCATATGGAGAAAATTATGGAAATGTTCAAACAGGTTAATATCAATATCCCTCTCCTAGATGCTATCCAGCAAGTCCCCGCTTATGCGAAAATTCTTAAGGACTTGTGCACTAGGAAGAGGAAGACTCAAGTGCCGAAGAAGGTCTTCATGTCTAATAACATTAGCACTGCTTTTATCCCCCAGCTACCAAAGAAACGTAAGGACCCAGGATGTCCTACAATATCGATTTCTATTGGGGGTAAAAACATAAATCGTGCTCTTTTAGACCTTGGCGCAAGTGTTAACCTACTTCCATATTCTGTATATGAGCAACTAGGGATTGGAGAGTTGAAACCTGCTCACTGCACTCTCCAAATGGCAGACCGTTCAATCACCAAACCAAGGGGTGAACTAGAGGATGTGTTGATAAAGGTCGGGGAATTTGTATTCCCTGTAGACTTCATTGTCCTCGATACACAGCCTGTAGCAAACCCCGGGGGCCAAATTCCGGTGATTCTGGGTCGTCCTTTCCTTGCCACTTCCAACGTTGTTATTAACTGTAGAAATGATTCAATGAACTTATCATTTGGAAATATGACCATTGAACTAAATATCTACAAAGTTGGAAGTCAGCCATCAGAACCCTCTGCTCATATTCTTGATGTGTGCTCTGTCCACGAGATTGCTCCCGATAGTTGCGGAGTTGAGGAACTTTGCTTTACAGATCTCGACGACACTACCACATCACTGTCTGATCTTACACATGATCTTAGTGAGGACACTTTTCCTACACTTGAGTCCTACACTCCCGACTTTTCTCCACCCGAGTCTGTATCTTTCACAGGCTCTGAGCTTCTTGGTAACTCCAAAAATCACTCGATGATCCCACCTTCTATTATTTCTCCGCCCGAATTAGATCTCAAAATTTTACCTTCTCATCTTAAATATGCTTATTTAGGTGAGAATGAGTCTTTACCGGTTATAATATCCGCTTCTCTAGCATCAGAGCAAGAGAATGCACTTTTATCGGTATTGAGATCGAATAGAGAGGCGTTTGGTTGGACTATGGCGGACATCAAAGGGATTAGTCCCTTAATTGTTGAACATCATATACATGTGATGGATGATGCCAGACCAACCCGAGAACCACAGAGACGGTTGAATCCCGTCATGAAGGAAGCGGTAATGAAAGAGATCGTCAAATGCCTAGATAATGGTATTATATACCCAATCTCCGATAGCCAATGGGTGAGTCCTATACATGTCGTCCCTAAGAAATCCGGCATCACTGTTATTACCAATGAGGCAAATGAGTTGATTCAGACACGCACCCAAACTGGGTGGCGTGTATGTATTGATTATAGAAAACTCAATGCTGCCACGAGGAAAGATCACTTTCCTCTACCATTCATTAATCAAATGATGGAACGCTTAGCGGGACGAGAGTATTATTGCTTTATGGACGGATACTCAGGCTATAATCAGGTCCCCATCGCCAAAAAGGATCAAGATAAAACAACTTTTACTTGTCCTTTTGGTACCTTTGCTTACAGTCGCATGCCCTTTGGGTTATGCAATGCTCCCGCTACCTTTCAGCGGTGTATGATGGGGATATTCTCTGACATGGTAGAGAATTTTCTGGAGATCTTTATGGACGATTTCTCGATTTTTGGAGACTCTTTTTCTGATTGCCTATCGAATCTTGACGCAGTTCTTACTCGTTGCAAAGAGAAAAACTTAACTTTGAATTGGGAAAAATGCCATTTCATGGTCCAAGAAGGAATTGTACTTGGACATGTTATTTCACAGAAAGGTATTGAGGTTGACAGAGCTAAGATTGATGTCATTCAAAACCTCCCTCATCCCAAAAGTGTCAAAGATATTCGATCTTTCCTTGGCCATGCTGGCTTTTATAGGAGATTCATTAAGGATTTTAGCAAAATTGCTAGACCTTTAACTCTTCTCTTGGCCAAGGATACGACCTTCCACTTTGACTCGGACTGTGAGACAGCTTTCGACTCACTCAAACACTCCCTCACTTCAGCCCCCGTTCTATCGTCTCCAAATTGGGACTACCCCTTTGAGCTGATGTGTGATGCATCCGATTTTGCAGTAGGTGCAGTCTTAGGACAGCACATTGAAAAGATGCCACACGTGATATACTATGCAAGTAAGACCCTGAATGATGCTCGAATCAATTATACAACCACCGAAAAGGAACTTTTAGCGGTAGTATTTGCATTAGAAAAATTCAGGCCTTACTTAATTGGCTCACCTATAGTTGTGTATACTGACCATTCCGCCTTAAAACATCTTCTGGCGAAGAAAGATGCAAAAGGTCGATTAATACGTTGGATCCTTCTATTACAAGAATTTGATCTTGTTATCAAAGATAAGAAAGGATGTGAAAACGTAGTAGCCGACCATCTTTCACGCATCTCTTCTTCCCCTGTGACCCTGCCGATCAATGATTCGTTTCCCGACGAACAACTCTTGAACGTATCCAATGAACCTTGGTTCAGGGATATTGTGAACTATCTTGTCACGGAACTTATACCCAGCAATTGGTCAAAACAGGACAAATACCGTTTTCTTTCCGAAGTAAAACACTTTTACTGGGATGATCCATATTTGTTTAAATATTGTCCTGATCAGATCATTCGCCGGTGTGTCCCGAAAGAAGAGTTCAAGAGTGTTCTTTCTTTTTGTCATGATCAGGCCTGTGGGGGTCACTTTGGTTCTAAAAAGATGGCGGAGAAGGTTTTGCAATGTGGATTTTATTGGCCGACCTTGTTCAAGGACGCATTTGAGCATTGCAAAACCTGCACACAATGTCGGTACACGGGCAAAATTTCCCGAAGAAATGAAATGCCTCAGCAACCCATTCTAGTGGTTGAAATTTTCGATGTTTGGGGCATTGATTTTATGGGTCCATTTCCCAACTCCTTTGGGAATTTGTACATACTGCTGGCGGTTGATTATGTCTCAAAGTGGGTTGAAGCCATTCCATATCGCACTAATGACAGGAAAGTTGTCATTAAGTTCTTGAAAGAGAATATCTTTTCGCGATTTGGACACTCACGCGCTATCATTAGCGATAATGGGACACATTTCTGCAACAGGTCTTTCGAGACTCTGATGCGAAAATACGCAATCAACCACCGACTTTCTACACCCTATCATCCCCAAACGAGCGGGCAGGCTGAGATCTCAAATAGACAGATCAAACTAATACTGGAGAAGACTGTTGCTAAGAATAGAAAAGACTGGTCGACCAAACCGACGGATGCTCTTTGGGCATTCCGAACTGCATTTAAAACCGACCTAGGGATGTCTCCATATAGGATAGTGTTTGGAAAGGCATGTCACTTACCCGTCGAGATTGAGCATAAAGCATTGTGGGCTATTAAGGAAATCAACTTTGACCTAAACCAAGCCTGCAACTTTCGGAAGCTGCAAATAAATGAGCTAAGCGAACTCCGCGATGAAGCTTATGATAACGCTGTAATCGTAAAGAATAGGACTAAGGTTTTTCATGATAAAAACATTTTGAGGAAAACATTTTCACAAGGTCAACAAGTCCTTCTTTATGATTCACGACTACACCTTCACGCGGGTAAGCTTCGATCTCGGTGGAAGGGACCTTTTGTTGTGCGGTCTGTATACCCGCACGGGGCAGTAGAAGTAGAAAATGTTAAAAACGGCATATTTTTCAAAGTGAATGGACACAGACTAAAGCCGTATTTTTCCACTGACCCCACGGAGGAGCTCCTGTTCTTACAGGAGCCATTTTATTTGGATTAAAATTCCTCCGTCTCGCCTTCATATCCTGTATATCATTGCATCATCTTTTGAATGAAGGTGAGTGAAAAGAGTAAGTTTGGGAGAGGTGCTTCACTTATATATTTTGCCCCCACTAATAAATTCCTCCCAGGATTACAGGTTTTGTAGATATAACGGTTGGCAACAGTAAGGACACTGTTGAAAACAAGTTTGGGGGAGGTTTGTGCTTATTTTTGCATCATTTGCATATCATTTGCATAAGCACAAAACATTTCTTTGAAAAAACCTATAAAAATTTAAAAAATTTCAAAATCCATGAAAATTTAAAATTTTCAAAATATAAAAATATTTTAATATTTAAACATTTTTGTACATAAATAAGATAATGAAAGTTTAGATAGTGAAAAATTACATCCATGAGATTAGAAAAATTTAAGAAAACCAAGAAAATTGGAAGTTTTCTTATACGAACTAGTAATAAGTAGTTATGAACCGTTGTCCCAAGGGTTAGTAAGATGAAGGACATCACTAATCTGAGGATAAAAATAAGTCTGAAAAATAGTTTCTATTCTGGAAGCCAAACATTTTGAACGTTGATACCCTGCTATTCGCACTTACACACGTCTTAAAGCCTGGGATAGTAGAGGATACCTTGAAATGCTCTTGTCTTAAAGCCAAAAGTATGAAGGAAATAAAAAAATGAAGAAAATATAAAATGGTGAGAAAAATGAACACTGGTTTTGTTATCGCCAAGGCAGCAATAAAAAAATATAGCGAGGGTGCCTCTTCACCTAGTGCCCTAAGGCCAACTGGTCTGGGAGTCACTGCTAAGCCTTAGGTGGTGCAAGACGAGGAAAATCACCAAATAAGCAAGCACATGAGTAATCGGTCGGTTAGTACCTCAAGAAGTATTAACGGTCGCATGAAAGTGTGTGAGCAACTTCATCTAAATATTCATTAATTAAAAAGTACTGAGGCTGATGGGCAAGAGTATGATAGCTTGAATTGAATTCTCCGGGTGTAGGGATGTCTTTACACACACGCAGGGTTATATGATCGATGTTTGGATGAAAGATAGGAATGAAGAATAGGACGATGTTTTATTGAGGGAGGACGTGATTTCTGACATCTTTTCATGACTATTAAGATAGGGCTCATGACAACCGAAAAGCTAGCTTAGTTGGAAACCCTAATTTTCAAAGTCTTTCTTTTACAATTCTTTTCTTTAAATGTAATATTCATGATCTTCCTTTTATTATTGGATTTTGTGGGTGCAATCCGCTGAAAACCCTCAGGAGACAACACTCCTCCTACTAGGGACACCTAGAGGTTTAAAGGCTTGTTGCACGTGCTCAGTGCAATCGTGTTGCCTACGAAAGTGTGCTAGTTAGTTTTTCTCTTTCTTTATTTTCTCCTTCTCTTTTTAATAAAAAGTTCGCTCGAGACAATCGAAAATAAGTTTGGGGGAATTTGATCAGTCGAAAATACTGCATCTTTAAACCGGCAATTTCCCTATCATTTACACTCATCTAGAAGTGTTCGGCATTCATATAGCACATATTAGCAAAACAGTCGTTAAATATCAGATTACATGTGTTAGACTCTAAAACCGGCACTATAAGGGAAATTGACTGCATTTCATAGCATGGCATCATTCCTATATATCGCAACTTGTGTTCGAAGTCTGTGCAGGAAATTACAGAAGATCGGTCAAATTTACAAACAAAGACTGTTAAAAATACGCCAACTCAAGGAATTGGAATCTGGCAATAATCTAAAAATCATTCAGAGATTCAACATATCATAAAGTACACTGGAAGACAGATGAAGCCAAAACTGCAAAGATGAAGCCCTGAGCCACCACATGGCCGCGGAACCGCGGCCGGAGCCGCCTTGCGCCGCGGTTCCGCGGCGGCTATGCCACATCAGCTCCCTTGCTTCAGCTCAGACTTCTTCTCTTTGGTCCTACACCTCATAAAGCCACTACAAATTCCAGAAAGATCCAGAAGCTTCTGCCAGTTCAGCAAACCTAGGGTTTCTAAACTAAACACCCCAAGCTTCTTCAACAAGCTTCACTTAAACTCTATTAAGGACCTAGAACCTTCCCCCTAACCTCCTAGCTTAAGGTAGAAGCTAATCCCCTAACTAACTACTTCTAGAAGCCTCTTCCTCTAACTAACTTTTGGAGGGAAAACTCAAATTTGAATTCCTAGACCTAGGGTTTGGAAAACCTATAAATAGACCCCTAGGCTCACTTGTTCAAGGTTGTTCAATCTAGGGCTCATTGTTGGCTAAATTCTAGTTCAATCTTCATCTTCCCCAATTTCCACCCACAAGTCTAGTGACAAGGCTTGTGTCAAAACCCTAACCCTAATCCAATCCAAAATCAAGAAACCTCAAGATCCTTTGAGTGCAATTCAAGCAAGTCTTCAAGATCCTTTAGAAGCGGAACCGGATTTCAACGGAGCATGAGATCCAAGCGATCCAAGACTCAAGGAGCCGAGCGACGCAAGAATCGACGATCAAAGTTCCATCCTCTTGTAGTTCTTGAGAGTTGTAACTAATTGTTGATATAATAAAGGTGAAGATTCTTTAAACTTGTTATTTTCAATTCGAGCATTATGCTTATATTTCGATTCTTGAATATATTCTTTGTGATGATGCTTGAATAAAACTCCGCTCGTGGAGGAATCGAAACAATTGTAGAATGATGATGTTGATGAATCTTTAAACGTTTTCTTAAGTCTTAAAACAATTGTAAATTCTTGAAAATCAATTGATCGATGATCTAGATCAATGCGAATGCATTCTTGATTTCTTTCGCACGATCTAGAGATCAAAAATTGATCATTCGACTTTCAAGAAGCTATCTAGTGAATGTGATTTATCGAAAGGACAAAGGATAGGATGAGGAACCCTGATTCTTCGCAAGATCCTTGATCCTCGATGAATTTACATCGATTTAGCATCAACTTGTTAATGG
Organism: Agapanthus africanus; assembly: GCA_030015575.1. Classification (NCBI taxonomy): domain Eukaryota; kingdom Viridiplantae; phylum Streptophyta; class Magnoliopsida; order Asparagales; family Amaryllidaceae; genus Agapanthus; species Agapanthus africanus. The sequence goes on along the minus strand of CM057348.1, from coordinate 197,324,746 downwards.
ATAAGAAATCGTATTCTTGAATCTTCATCACATCTACAATTTACTCGATTCCTACGAGCTTTACTTCAAATCTTGAAACCTAATTTGATTGGAATTCTATCAAAACTTGATTCTCGATGTTTATCATTTTCTTGATTCTTGATTAGAATAGTGATACTTGAAACTCATCGATAAAAATCTTGAATCATTTTCTTTTCTTTTCTATTAAATTTTCAATTCAAATAAAACAAGATACGAACGAATCGCGCAATCTCTGTAGACGATCCGCACTTACTAACGCGCTACATCCGACACCGTTATTGATTGCGGTCAAATATTTTTGGTTGTGATTCTATTCATTTTCTCTAAACCGACAACGGAAAATAAGATCAATCAACCGTCGATTGACGAAGAGCTACCTCCCGCTTAGGGATGCCTTTTATCATTGATATATATATTATGCATGTTGTACCCCTTTTGGGGACAGTATTTACAAAGAAAACTCTGCCGAAATTTTCAGAAAAGACTTGATGTTTTAAAAATGCATATTCGGCTTATTTTATCAAAACACTTTCTTTAAAAATGGTTTAGATTTCTGGGATTTTGGCTTACTTAAATTAGATGGAGCCCTATAGACTTCATATGATTCAAGTTCCAGTCTCGTGCCATTTCCGGGTCGTGACAAAGTTGGTATCAGAGCGCTAGGTTAACCTTGGTTCGAGTCTAGGTTTGACCATGCGGAGCCTAGGGCGTTTGTATATATACGGAATCTAGGCTTGATCTTACGGAACTTAGACTTGGTCGAGGGGGTATTAGACCCAAACTTTCGTCGTGTAGGTTAACCTTGGTTAAAGGAGTAGGTGACTTAAGAAGAGTGACGTACCGTGTGTATGTTCCGCGGCATACTTACGATACGCTACTCCGCTTAAGAAGCCTTAGGATGTACATTTCCTTGCACAACATTATATTCATTCATGATCTATCCTCATCGATATTGGTTTATGGTTTTGCTGCCACGATTATACGGGCAGAGAGAGCTATGGCTAGAGTTGCGGTCAGCACGAGCTCGTCATGGACGAGGACTGACCAGGGCGTGATTCCAGGGACATACGATTGCATAGAGTGGCGTCGTCTTATTGTGTTTTCGCACCATGAGCGTTTGATGGATCGCTTTTACGAGATTACTCAGACGTGCAGATCAGCACCCGAGGATTGGGCCACTGATAGAGGCCAGCCAGAATGCGATGACCGTTGATGTGTAGACTATTCTTGATTTTTAAGGCACTGTTTAGCGTGCAGACGAATGAGCCAGTTGCTGCTGCGAACGACAAGATATCGTCCCAGATGTCGGAGATACAGCAGCATGAGTATATACTTAGAGATATAATAGCAGGTCGCTAGTCACCCGAGGATGAATGACTAAGACATGTGGTTCGTTCGCTTACCCCGATGCGAGGTCGTCAGATTGATTGATTCCAGCCAGAGACGACTTCGCACAGATACGTTGGGAGTTGACAGAGACGATCGAATGTCAAAAACCCATTTTCCAAGTTTAAGGTGTTTGGAGAAAACATGCAAGTGATTCTACGGACCCTCTAGAAGAATGAAACCCTAACTCGACGTAATGACCATGAGAACGCCTTTAAACCTTAGGGTTTGCGGCAGTTCAGCGGTGCCATTAGTGAGGCATGGGTTTGCCCTTCTACGGTTGGTCCATAGGTACTGTGGCATGTACTAGAATGCTATTAAACTGTACCCAAGATGTTGAGCTCTTGGAAGATTATGAGGTTTTGACGAATCGATCGAATGGTTCGACTTCATTCGGATATCATGTGATGGGATGCTTTGCTTAAGAGAGTCCAGATATGAGTATAGCCGTTGGAGCGCAGTCCATGCAGCCACGAAGAGACAAGTCTGAAACAGTCGACATTAGAGAAAAGTAGAGTAAGAGGTTCGTGCGAGATCTTGATGAGATGACGTTCCACTCCGCCGACATCAGAGATGTGATACGCATGCAGAGGCGTTGTATATGGATTTATCTTCCAGAAGGAGTCGCGATGAGTATGCAGCTGTTCCGGAACCAGAAATTGATATAGTAAAGGGTGATAACCTCCGGACAGTGCGGCAGAAACGAGATTTGGGAGAGAATTCGACAGGACCTTTCTGGAATATTATACGAGGAGACTTGGACCCAGGAGTGGTCATATTACGCACACCCAGCAGGCCAGAGTTCAGCATCGTCGACGAGACATGTTATGAGTGACCACGACAATTGGCCAGAGATCTTTAGAGGATGTGTTTGAGCGGAACTATTCCGCCATACTTGATTTCGGTATTTTGGGCGATCTATTCGCATGATTGAGTTTTGATGACTGAGTTTCATGATATTTGTTTTCGTGCACCATGGTTGCACCTACTGGGTATTTATATTTTATGCATAGTTATTACACTTGAGATATACTTTATACACCGTTGTGATAATTTATGATTTATGCACAGTATCGCACTTGATATCGTTTTGTGCCTTGGCTGCACATGTTTATGATTTCATGGATTTCATACAGTTGGGTTGATTTTGTGCATGTGGTATGCACACGATTTGGTTTTTGCACTCGGTATAGTTTACATATGCTCATTGATACGTATTTTGTGCACTACAGTTGCACCTGACTTCGTTTTGATGTCATTTGAGATATTGATTGTGATTTCATGCTTAGGGCATGCATATGATTTGACTTATGCTTTCGGCATAGTTTTCATGCACTTTTAGTATTTTGATTTACTTTTGTTCACGCTGATGCACATGGTTGTGAGATTATATACCACGGTATACCTGATTTGGATTTGGATTGAAATGTGTTTTATACCGTCAATTTCGATTGTGATACTCGATATTTGTTTTGTGCACCTTGTGCACCTGATTGGATTCTTGCGCATATTTGACGCGCTTGGATTGGATTTTTGCGCATGTTCGGCGCTTGATATTGGATTTCGTGATTTCATGCATGTTGGATGCACATGATTTAGATTTTATTCGTGCATGATGGATGCACCTGATTTGGATTTTCGCGCATGTTGGGCGCATGATATGAGATGCTATTTTGGTGCACGCCAGATGCACTAAATCGATATTCTTCATGCATATCAGATGCACATGATTTTTGCTGTCAGGCACACACATTGCCTCTGACAGGTGTTTCGTGCATACCCGTTGCACTTAGATGTTGTTTCTGTGCACATGCATGGCGCATTCATGGATTTTGATTTCCGTGCGCACCAGACGCATGTAGCTTTCATATGCATATTTTGGGATTGATTTCTTATGGAACAGTACGTTTTTATGATACTTACTATTTGTTTTCGTACTGAGCAGGACTAGTCAGAGAACAGTACCTGGATATATTTTGCATGCATTGATAGTTATCGAAGGGATTTCAAAAAAGTGAGCTATAGTCTCAGTATTTACCTACGTGTCTGATATGACACGAAACGTTTAAAATAAGGAAACCCTTCTAAATTGTTTTCAAAACGGCGGGACGTGCATATTAAACAAAAGATATATACATATATGGTTATTTTCTTACAATAGACGTCCGCCACTGTGCAGTGTTATGCGCATCGCACAGCAACATGAAAGGTTTGGCATGCATTTCCTTCAGATATTTACATGTATAGATTTGATGTTTACATGTATAGTTTTGATGTAAGTCATATTGGTTTCGTTTTGGATTTGATATTTGTGTCTTCACCATGACTCCGATGATTGTGGGATGCTTGATGGAGTTTTATTTTTAAGTTATCTGCCCATTGTTTATGCGCATGCATTGCGCTACGATGCGTTTTATGTATTGACGATTTCGGAGCCCCGACGATTTTGACTTTTTACTGAAATGTTTAGTATTAGAGGAGGTTAAATTTAAATTCGGGGACCGAATTTCTTTAAGGGGGGAAGACTGTAACATTTCAGAAAAATAAAATATTATTTTTGGGAATTTTTATAATTAAATAATAAATATATTGAATATTTTAATATTTCGGTATAATTAAATACCGATAATTTAGGAAAATTTTGGAAAAATTGTAGAAATTACTGAAATGATGGTGTTTTATGTGATTTAAGAAAAATGTAAAATTTTATGATTAATTATACACTATTTAGTGCTAATCGCGGTTAAATATCGCTAATCGCGCATTAAGCTTGTTTTGTGCAAAACATGCACCATGTTATTTTTAGCACTTGTTACATTTTTCTTTCATGCTTTCTTCTTTTTTTTATCGTGCATGGTTCTAAAATTTAAAGAGAAGAGAAGAAAAGAAAAGAAAAGAGAAAAGAAAACATTAAAGAATTGAAGGATGGGCATGAGAGAGAGAGGTGAGGGTCAAACCTTGGTCTTGGCATTTCCATCCTTCATTATTTTCCTCTTCACTTTCCTCTCATCTTCTCCCCATGGCAGCACACTCTCCCTCCCCCTCTTCAAGCTTCAAAACACCTTCAAAATCAACTCAAAACTCCATCTCCATTTCACAAAAAACATGCACAAGCCCATTAGCTACACTTTGGACCAAGAAAGCAAGGATTTTGGACACTTGGGGCAACTCAAGAATTTTCTTGAGTTTCCAAATGAGGTAATTTCTGCACCATTAGAGTTGTATTTCATTCTCTTTAACATCCTTACATGTTTAGAATCGATATCGTGTTGTATAGTGAACTTTAAAATTTCAAGTTAGGGATTAGGGTTTGAATTGATTCAAAATGTGAAATTGAGGTGTAATTAGGGACTACAACCCTTATAGTGATGGTAATTTAAACTAAAACAGAGACTTAAACCCCCAAACCCCGAACTTAGAAACCCTAATATCGGGAATTTATGAGAATTGTGATGTGTTTTGGTGATCTGCTATAACCCGGGTGACCTGAAAAATATTTAGCGAAGACTGAGAGATGTACAGGCAACTTAGAACCTATACCCAAAACCCAGGACCCCAATTCCCTCCCTTGGCCGCAGATTTAATCATTCTGGCGGCAAATTGCGGTCAGAGCAGGGACTTAGGGCTTCATGTTTGGTCCAGGGCTTTATCTCCAGTAAAATAGACCCTTCCCATATACAACTTTGGCTAATTTCACTTAGGGTAAAATCTGGAGCATGTTTTCTAAGTTTCTGAATTTGTTTTGCGGCTTTTTATGAATTTGGTTTTGGTATTTGATATTATGATTCCGTCGTGTGGCGTTTGAACGTCAACGACTAGGGTTATTGGTGGTGTTTTGCATGCGAGGCTATAGGTTTTAACCTATGAGCGAACGATGTGCCGTATTGGTTTTCCGACTTGGTTTTAATAAGGTTTTGCGATTGTGAATTGGTTGTAGGTACCCCCATGTGGATTTCGAGATGATGAAGAAGAGGATGGCGACATCGACATCGGCAAGCAAGAGCAGGTGAGTAGATATATATCTACGGGGGAAGTCGGGTGGATGGCGTATAGCACCCCCACAGTTTCGTAATAGAACGCGAATGTGTTATATCTATATTATATATATACATATACGAATGTGAAATGGAATGACTTTGGATTAGTATAGTGTACTTGTAAGTTAGTGTTTAGTCGCGAATCCTAGGGTAGTGATTTGCATACACGCACGCGCATACACGTACATTCATTTTTTTTACCTGTGCGTATATGGGGATATGTATATTTATATATATATGTATACACATGGGTATGGGACTATGTATATATATACATGGATTATGAGGATAGTACTTGGGATTGGAGATGAGTCGATTGAGATTGGGCTGGATGCCATGAGATCGGTGATGTGACGTGGTTCGTATTATGAGATACGACACGATGTTTAGCGGGTCCTTTAGGCGTGGTGTCTTCATACACACGCATGCATTTACATAGATGGTATCAATATTGTACTAGACGTAGATCAGTACCCCCAGATCATGATATATGATGAAGAGGATACCATATGAATAATGAGATAAATGTGATATTTGACCCGTACCCAGATTTGGGATGCCGTACGATGGATTTACCGTACGAGCTATATTGATGATAGATCTACACTCTTGACTCGAGAATGTCATATTATATAGGGTATCATATGGGATACTATTGAGGCGGGATCACCGTATATATATATATATATATATATATATATATATATACACACACACACTCAGATTTTAGGCGGTTTCCTTACCTTCTTATTTGCCTGTTAGTTCAGACCTGTAGTTACCTGTATGACTCGTTTACATTATTGCATATCCTTTATTGTTGTGTTTATTATTCAGCTCCCGCATATTTCTGCTGCTCGCATCGCATTGCATGCTTATATCGTGTTTTCATATGCTAGAATTGGAATCATGCTGTCAGGACATCAGCACCATTACCGATGATGCGTATGTCCCACATACACTTACTTGCCGGCTCACACACATCATCATCGGTAATTGCCATGTCACGTACACTTTAGAGAATATTATTTCATTGGCATAGCTTGTTAGCTGATAGTTTCGACATGGTATTAGCGTACTTATTTTTATATGCTAGTTTAGACATTGCATTTATTACTTGCTATTTCATGCATATTATTATTCACTGTCATGCATTTTTATTTAGGGCCAGTCCGGATTGCCGGAGCCCAATGCTTTTAAATTCATTGTTATTTATTCTCGAGATTTAGGTTTTCCATGAGATTTATGGATTTGGAGAAACCGCAAGAATTTATAAAACTGATTACCATTTTAAAATGAAAGTTGCGGTTTTCTCATGATATGATTTGAGATTGTCCATCATGAGTTTTCTCGGCTCTTGAGCGATATCATACACCCAATTCAAGAAGGTGTAGGAACCGTCTGTGGGTGCATGGTGGACCCGGTGCGGTACCCCGGGGCAAGAAGATCGCAGTTGATCGGCGTTGAGCCTGTGACAGGGGAGTATTGCTGACCGGTGATTGTATTGAGACTCGTCGGATATCCGGAGGATACCGATCGGAGTTAGGCCAGTCCGGATAGCCGGAGCCCAGGGGCCAGCCCGGATAGCCGGAGCCCCAGATATTGATATTGAGGTATTGAGAATTATGATATGGACCAGTCCGGATAGCCGGAGCCCGAGATATTGAGATATTGGGATTTATATTTTGTGTCGATGATAGACACTGATTTATGTTGATTTTATTTATGAGACCTCATTTTAAATTACAGAAATCTCACTAAAACAAGAAAACAGTTTTCTCATACATGATGCATTCTGTTTTCATATTATCACATTCATACCTCATACACATGATATATTGCTACCTGAGGCACTGACACGAGCACATGGGATTACACTTATGTATAGCTGTTTACCCTTGCCACATTTTCATGCTTCAGACTTTATCATTTTGAGGTTATATATTATTGATCGTTTTGACCTAGGATTGAGTCATACATACGATTTCTGCTCGGTGATGTTTTCGACTCACGAGTTGGCAACTCACCCTCGTTGTGCCACAGTTTCTTGCTGGTTTTGCCGTACAGGTTCGTTGCGGCTTTGCTGGCACACTGCTTCCATTTCGGGTGATTTGCTTTGGTAGGTGGGTTCACTTGTATCGTGACCACCATTGTACTTTATTTTATTCATTGTATCTAGTAAACTCCATCAACCAGACATGTATTTTTATTGACTTAGCAGACCAGTGATGTATATTCTTTCGACCCAGAGTCGCGCGTTGTATTATTATGGGTTTTCATGTTGATTTGAGTTTCCTTTTGAGTTTTGATCCTCGCCCTTCGGCGTTGTATATTATATTGCTTGCGTGGTTGTGACCGTCAATTGACGAAGAGCTAGCTCCCGCTTAGGGATGCCTTTTATCATTGATGTATATATTATGCATGTTGTACCCCTTTTGGGGCCAGTATTTACAAAAGAAACTCTGCCGAAATTTTCATAAAAGACTTGATGTTTTAAAAACGTATATTCAGTTTATTTTATCAAAACACTTTCTTTAAAAATGGTTTAGATTTCTGGGATTTTGGATTACTTGAATTAGATGGAGCCCTATAGACTTCATATAATTCAAGTGCCAGTCACGTGCCATTTCCGGGTCGTGACAGGAAGCATTGACCGTCCACGTCGCTAAAATGGAAGAACTGACCGTCCACATTGCAAAAATGGCAGAACCGACCATCCACATCACAGAAATAGCAGCACCAACCGTCCATGTCGCAAAAAGGACAGCATCGATCTCCACGTCGTCAAAACGGGAACCAGATTAAGTCAACCTCCACGCGAAAGAAGATCCATCAATTTCATGCACCTAACCCACATATGTGGTGTGTATTTATTGATGGGGGAAAATTTGTTGGGGTCAAAATTTATACCCCGGTTGACCAAGTCAAAATCAAAGTCAACCCCAACTCAAGTGGGCCTATGCCGAGGTCAAAACCGAGCATGGAAGGGACCGGCACCATGACAAAAGGAATGAAACCATAAATTAGTTTTAATGTAATTATTTTTTTAGAAATAAATGTATGTAAATGGGCAGAAAGCCGAAATTTTGTAAAACCCATGGCTTATGTGCAAAAAGAAACCAGCATATAAGGCATGGGATGGCACAAGCGCCATTTGGCAAAGCCTAAGGGGCTATATGTAAAGTGTGTAGCCTATAAAGGCAAACATGATGAAAATATCTAGAACAACTTTTCCATTCTCTAAAAATTCTAGGGTTTGTACCTCCTCCTTCCTCAAGGTTCTAAACTCTCTTCTTTTCTTTTGAATTAAATCAAGAGTTTAACTTTTCCTATTCTAAAAATAAATAGTTTTTCACCATAAAACCCTTAAATGGGAGCTCGGATCTGCCATCAAACCCCTAAAAGGGGAGATTTTAAGTCTCACCTCCCTTTTTTTTCTTTTCCCAAGATCCACCCAACAAAGAGGAAGAAGAAGGATACCCATATCCAAAAAAAATCCCATTCCGGGAGGATCAGAGACTCAAAAGAAGGTCCAAAGATTTCTAGGAGTTTAACTCCATTCAAGATCTGTTGGAGTTTAACTCCATAAATCAACCCCCTTTTTAGGAGTTTAACTCTAAATCTATACATAATCCATGTTAGGAGTTCAACTCCAACGACCCTTGCGAGTTCAACTCCCAGCCCAGGGGCTAAGCCCCTTTTCCGCTGGTGTTTCCAGCGGTCGCATGCCGCGCACGTGACCCATGGGCATCCAGCGGTCGTGTGCCGTGCACGTGACCCGTGGGCACCTAGCGGTCTCGTGCAGGGAACGTGACCCGTGAACGCTCAGCATCCACATGCGCCTCACGTGACCCGCGGGCGCCAAGCGCCTATGGGCCTGGCACGTGACCCGCGGGCACAAAGCGCCCATGTGCCATGCACGCGTCTTTAATACGCTCCTCACCCCTCATTTTCCATGCCCTCTACACCCAAAACACATCCCACATTAGAAAAAATTTTCTAACGGGACGCTGCCCCATATCCCGCAAGGAGGCTGCTAGCCCCCTTGACCACTAGCCCGCTATCCGGGTAGCAGGACCCCCGTAAACTCTGCGAGGCCCCCGATATATCCAAAACCCTTTCAAAACACGACGCACGCACACGGCACATTGAGTTCGCATGATCGGTTTGGCCCGTCAATCAGAGGTTTCCTCGCTCCAAAAGCGAGGGGTAATTAACGGCAGCTTAGTCCGTGGCTGCCGGAGATTCGGATATCCACAATCAATAAACCCCTGCCTACCCTAGGCAGGGGGAATCTGTAGTACGCCTGACAAGCACGTGCGTATTCCCATATCAATGGCGTGACGAAAAACACCCTACAGAGGAGCAGGATAGTGAAAAAGGGACGCGTAGATTGCGGGATATAGCCCAAGCTTCAACAGAAGCGACTTCTTGGCTGACAAGATATACCGAGCCCACTATAGGTAACCGGCCGAATGACAAGGAGTCAATCCTATCATATAAAATTGCCCCCAAGGGAGTGACTCGCCTTGGCATATGCGTCGCCCCAAAATGTTGTCATCGGTGGCTTTACGGGTATCGATGCCATGGAAGGCTGAAGACGACCTTTCGAGATCCAGTTGACCTCTTCTACGGCATAAGTCACTTAAGGCGGTTCAGCATAATGAATAGCTGGGATCGGCTCCGAAGGCGCTGCACAAGAAAAACTGCGCCGACCCCGGATAATCTGACTATACCATGACCCCCACAGGTAAAGGGATTTTTGCTCTGGGTCATGATCCTTAATAAGCGCAAAGACTTCCCGATCCATGGGCGCGTCGGCAAAAGCACTCTCTGAACGTACGAAGGGAAAGGAGGAATCGAAAGCCATAGTACCTGCACAAAAGGAGAAGGGTTAGCTATCGACACTATGTTCATGTGTAACACTTCAGAAAAATAAAATATTATTTTTGGGAATTTATATAATTAAAATAATAAATATTATGAATAATTTAATGTTGTGGTATAATTATATACCGATAGTTTGGAAAATGTTAAAAAATTAAATTGAATGGTGATTTTTGGAGGGATTTATGTGATTTAGGCAAATTATAAATTATAATTTATTTCATACAAGTTTATCCTAAACTTGATTAATGTTCACTAATCACACATTAATGGTGTTTTGTGCATGTGACATGCACCTTGTCATATTACACATTGTTACATTTTTCTACCATGGCTTTTTCTTTTTTTTTCATGCATGGCTTTGTTTTAAATGAGATGATAAGATAAAGAAAAAGGAAAATAGAAAAGGAAAGGAAAAAGATTAAAATATGGAGGTATGAGCAAGAGAGAGAGGGTGAGGGGTCATCTTTGACCATGGTTATTCTCCTCCTCATTTCATTTTCTTTATTCTCTTTCCTCTCTTCTCTCCCATGGCTGCCCTCCTCCCTCCACCACCTACACCACCTCACTTCAACCCCAAAAACACCTCAAAACACCCCCATTCCCTTCATTAAAAATATGCACAAGCTCACTACAAGCATGGGAAACCAAGAAAGTTGGGATTTTGAAGACTTGGGGCAACTCAAGAAAATTCTTGAGTTGCCAAATGAGGTAATTCTTTCACATTAAGTGTAGTACTTGATCTCCTTTAGCTTCTATCTTAGTTTAGAATCGTTTTAGTGAGGTTTGGTGATGTTTGAAAATTCTAGATGAGGGTTAGGGTTTTCCTTGAGTTGTGAAGGTGCATGTGAGTGCAATTGGTGACTACAAACCTCCTTAGTGATTGAAACCAGAGACTTAAACCCCGAGACTTGAACTTAGAAATCCCCGACATCGGTTTTGTGTAGAAATAGTGATGACTTTAGAAATCTGCTATGACTCGGAGACCTGGAAAAATATATAGCGATTACAGTGAGACAAGCAGGCACTTAGGAAGCTAACCCTGAGACCCGAGACCCCAAGTCTACTGTTTGGCCGCAGATTTAACCCTATGAGCCACAATTTGTGGCCTGGCTTAGTTGGGTGGGCCCCAGGTTTGGTCCATGGCTCCATTTTAAGTAAACTAGACCCTCCACATATGCAAAATTGGCTAATTTCACCTAAAACAAAATCTGGAAGTGTTTTCTTATGTTATTGCTTGGTTTTTGCGACTATTTATGACTTGGATTTTAGTATTTGGGTTTTGACTCGGTGGTGTGACGTTTGCACGTCAATCTCGATGGTTGTTTGGTTATTCTTGCATGCGTAGGCTATAGGTTCTAACTTATGTGTGTTTCGGGTGCCGTTTTGGTTTTTAACCGCGATTTCGGTTTACGATATTATATGTTTATATGTATGCACCTTCACACGGACTACGGACGATGAGGAAGAGAATGGTGACATCGACTTCGGCAAGCAAAGATCAAGGTGAGTAGATATATATCTACGGGGGAAGTCGGGTGGATGGCGTATAGCTAGGGGTGTAAATGATCCGAGCTTGAGCGAGCCAAGCTCGGCTCGAGTTTGGCTCAGGGTTCTTTTTGTCGGCCCAAGTCCGGCTCGTTTAGTTAATCGAACTAGAGATGCTCAGCTCAAGTCCAGTTCGATTAAACATGCCCAGCTCGTGTTCGGTTCATTTGTGGCCCATTAACTAAACGAGCCGAGTTCACGAGCCGAGCTCAATTGAGCTCGTTTAGAGCTCGTTTGTGAGCTCGGCTCGTTTTCAGCTCATTTACTCATATTAATAGTATCTTCCAAGAAAAAAACATCATTAACAATAATGCCTAAAACTCGGGGTTTTGAGATATGGAAAAATTAAAAAACATTAAAATCTAGGGCATTGAATGGGTCTAAGTGCTGGGTTTTATATTTATCTCAGTACACTTTATATACTGTCATTTAATTGAATTAAGTGTTCTAAGAGTTGTATAGAATCTGCTATATATTACATATTACTGTTTTTTTTCCAAACTGTGTAACCCAGCCGAACCAGAGTCAATACCGAACGAGCCTGGCTGAGCTTGAGTCCGACTCATTTAATAAACGAGCCAGGCTTTCTGGCTCATGTCCGGCTCATTAATAAATGAACCGAATTTGAACAAGCTGATACCGAGCTGAACCTTAATCGAACCCGAGCTGGCTCGTTCAATTACCACCCCTACGTATAGCACCCCCGCATTTTCGTAGGATATGATATATGTGTGTGTATATATATATTACTTATATGTGAGATGTAAATACGCAGCAAGGAAGACTTTAGGAGACTTGGGTTGGTTTTAGTATAATTGAAAGAATGTGATTTTAGTTAGTTTCTTAGTCACGAACCCTAAAATAAGGTATACACACACACATATGCACCCACGGGTTATGTTTTGGTGTATATGGTATTTGAATATATTTTTGGTGTATATGGTATTTGAATACACACACACACACACACACACACACACACACACACACACACACACACACACGTATGATGAGGATAGTATATGATTCTTGGAGATGAGTCGATGTGATTGGGCATGATGCCGTGAGATCGGTGATGTGATTTGGGTCGTGTTATGATATACGACATGATATATGAGTGGATCGTTGGACGATGTGTTTTCATATACACACGATATATGTTGATGGTATCGGAATGTACTAGATTTTAGATTAGTACCCCTAGTTCATGATATGATGATAATGATACCAGTTGAATAATGTGTTATATGTGATATTCGACCCATACCCCGATTTGGGATGTCGTACGATGGATTCTACCGTACGAAGTATAAATATGATGATTGATCCTCACTCTCGACTCGAGGATGTCGTATTATATATTTTATCGTACGTGACGCTATTGAGGCGGGATCACCGACTACTAGATATATCGACTCGGACTTAGGTGGATTTCCTTACCTTTTCGTTTAGTCTATTAGCTTCGTCCTGTAGTTTACTTGGTAGATATTAGACTGGGCTCGAGTCATACTTATTTTCAAAACTGACGAATCGTGGGTATTTTAAAGACATGCCCTATTTTCTAAAAACCACGATTCGTGCTATTTCAAATGCCAAAATTGTATGACTCGTACTTAGAAATGTTTATTCTTACATGTTGCGTTTACTATTAAATTTCCATGTATTCTTACTATTCGCTTCGCATTGCATGCTTAAATGTGTTTTCATTAGTTATTATGAACCCATACTGTCAGGACACCATCACCATTACCGATGATGTGTATGCTCCACGTACACTTGCTTGCCGGCTCACACATATCATCATCGGTAATTGCCATGACACATACACTTTAGAAGGATTATTTCATTGACATAGCTTGCTAGCTGATAGTTCCAATATGTTATTTGTTTCATATGCTAGTTTAATTATTGCATTCCTTGCTTGATATCCGATGCATTCATATATATTCATTTGTCATGAAATATTATGGAGTTTTATGTCGGTAATTCACTGTTATTTACTCTTGAGATTATTTCGGATTTCCATGAGATTTCTGGATTTGGAGAAACCGCAAGAATTTATAAAACTTATTATCATTTTAAAGATAGAAAATTGTGGTTTTCTTGTGATATGATATTTGTGATGTCCACCATAAGTTTTCTCGGTTCTCGAGTGGTATCATACACCGGATTCGAGGTAGGGGGAAGGACCATCTGCGGGTACATGGTGGACCCGGCGCGGTACACCGGGGCAAGAAGATCGTATAGAAAGGCGTTGAGCCCGGCAGGAGAGCACTACCGACCGATGATTGTATGGAGACTCAACGGATATCTGGAGGATACCGTTCAGAGTTATGGGCCGATCCTGATCATGCGGAGCCCGAGATATTGAGATTTGATAATATGGGCCAGTCCGGATTGCCAGAGCCCGAGATATTGAGATATTGAGATAGATATTTTGTGTCGATACTTGACACGGATTCTCTGTTGATTTCATTGATGATAATTCGATTCTTATACAGAAATCTCACTGTGATATGAAAACAATTTTCTCATTCAATTGCATTCTGTTTTCATGCATTCATACATCATATATGTATTATGTTTTTACCTGAGGCACTGACACGAGCACTTGGTATTACACTTATGTATAGATGTTTACCCTTGCCATTATATAGATGCTTCAGGTTATGTATTGAGGATATATTATTGTATGACCTAGGATAGAGTCATACATGCGATTTCTTCTCGGTGATGTTTTCTACTCACAAATTGGCAACTCACCCCCGTTGGGCCACAGTTTCTTGCAGGTTTTGCCGTACAGGTTTCGCTGCGGCTTGCTGGCACACTGCTTCCTTCCGGATGATTGCTTGAGTAGGTGGGTTCACTTATATCGTGACCACCATTGTACTTTATTTATATTCTGTTGTATCTAGTAACTCCATCAACCAGACTTGTATTATTTGATAGACTTAGAAGACCAGTATGTATATTCTTTCGACCTTAGAGTCGTGCGCTGTATTATCATGGTTTTCCTCTGATTTTCTTTCTGAGTTTTGATCATCGCCCTTCGGCGTTGTATATTATATTGTTTGTGTGGTTGTGTCCGCCAATTAGCGAAGAGCTAGCTCCCGCTTGGGGATGCCCTTATTCATTATGTATATTATTCATGTTTGTACCCGTTTGGGGCCAGGATTTACAAGGAGACTCTGTCGAAATTTTCGGTAAAATATGATGTTGCTTTTAAATGTTTAATGCCATTTATTTTATTTAAACCACTTGCGTTAAACAAGTTTTCCTTCACTTCTTATTTAAAATGGTTTAGATTTCTGGGCTTTTAGCTTACTTGGGTTAGATGGGGTCCTATAGACTTCATATGATTCAAGTGTCAGTCACGTGCCATTTCGGGTCGTGACATCAGGACTCTAACACTCTTTGGTATTTAAAAATTGTAATGCACCGCAGTTCAAAAGAAAGGGACAAGCGGGTCCACAAAATTAAGGGGACGCTCCATCAATGATGGGGCAGTCACTCATTAATAATAGAATCCAAAAGGATTCTCATTTAATGAGAAAACAACATTGGACTGGCGAGTTAAACTCCCTCGAGAACTGTGCTCTGCAAACATATTTCAAATTCGTCAAGAAAATTAATAAGGGAATAAAATTCCCCAAAAATTTTCAGAGCCAAGCTCTGTAGAACAATGGGATAACATCCCAGAACCTTCAAAAGCAAAACTAAATCCTAAGATCTTCAAGATCTGTAAGAAAAATCATAGAACTCTAAGAAATCTTTATAAAAGAAGAGCAAAGCTCTGATTAACAGGTTAAGAAACCCTTAAACTTTTTTTAAGATCTACGATCTAATCATTACAAAAGAAGAGCAAAGCTCTATTAATGGGTTAAAACCCTAAAACATGAAGAGATTCCTTAAACATTATGACATGGTCATGATTCTTACCAATTTTGATAGAGTTTTGACTCTAAAAGAGTTTCCTTGGACAGAAATTTGAGCTCTAGAAAGAGAATTAAATTCTCAGAGAAAGAAGAAAGCTAGGAAAGATGAACAGCTGTCATCTCAAGGGCGAATGGCCCTACTTATAAGCACAGGAAGACGGTTCAACTTTCTAGAAGATGAAACAGTAGAAAAGGTGCCACCGCTGCACTCACGTGTGAACCACGTGAGCACAATGGTAAGGGGCAATTGTTTCCCCCAATAAAATAGCAAAACTCTGTTCAAAATTTAAGAGTCAGGGCCTCACGTGCCTTCCACAAGGGCGTCAGCGCCAGAGTTAAAAACTCTTATATTGGCGCCGCACGTGCTCCTCACGTGAGCGCCAACGTGCACAATACGTGAGTGCCGGCGCCTAATAGAATTAAATTCTACTCTCTATTAAACAGAGCCGTTGGATCAAAGATGCAACGGAGATGATAAATCATCAGGATGCAGAATTAAATTCTGTTTATAGGAAATATTCCTCAAATCTTTCTAAACAAGAAAGATTGCCCTCTGTAAAACAGTTGGATAAAAAATCCAATGGTGATTAAAGAATCGCCAATCTACAGAATAAATTCTGTATGGGAAAATATTTCCCCAATCTTGTTCTGTAAAACAGAAACCCTTAGATCAAAAATATAATGGTGGGTAAAAATCCTCAAATCAATTAGGATCTCTTAATGAGAGATTTCTTCAACTAATCATATCATGACCCGAAATAGCACGTGACTGACACTTGAATCATGTGAAATCTATAGGACCCCACTTAATTCAAGTAAGCCAAAAAGCCCAGAAATCTAAACTATTTTAAAGAATAAGTGAAGGAAAACTTGTTTTAAAGTAAGGGGTTTTAATAAAATAAGTGGCATTAAACTTTTAAAAGCAACATCATATTTTCCCGAAAATTTCGGCAGAGACTCCTTTGTAAATACTGGCCCCAAACGGGTACAAACCTGCATAATAATAAGGCATCCCCAAGCGGGAGCTAGCTCTTCGCCAATTGGCGGACACAACCACGCAATGCAATATAATATACAAAGCCGAAGGGCGAGGATCAAAACTCATCAAGAAAAGCAATATCCTCAAGAAAACCAGAGAAAACCCATAATAATACAGGCGCGCGACTCTAAGGTCGAAAGAATATACACTGGTCTTCTTAGTCTATCAAATATACAAGTCTGGTTGATAGAGTTTAGTAGATACAACAGAATGAAAATAAAGTACAATGGTGGTCACAATGCAAGTGAACCCACCTACCAAGCAATCACCCGGAAGGAAGCACTGTGCCAGCAAGCCGCAATGAAACCTGTACGGCAAAACCTGCAAGAAACTGTGGCACAACGGGGCTGAGTTGCCAACTCGTGAGTCTAAAACATCACCGAGAAGAAATCGCATGTATGACTCTATCTGAGATCATACAATAATATATCCTCAATATATAACCTGAAGTATCTAAATAATGGCAAGGGTAAACATCTATACATAAGTGTAATACCAAGTGCTCGTACCAGTGCCTCAGGTAGCAACATAATACATATATGATGTATGAATGCATGAAAACAGAATGCAACTAAATAAGAAAACTGTTTTCATATCTCAGTGAGATTTCTGTATAAAAATCGAAGTATCATCAATGAAATCAACAGAGAATCCGTGTCAAGCATCGACACAAAATATATATCTCAATATCTCAATATCTCGGGCTCCGGCAATCCGGACTGGCCCATATCATCAAATCTTAATATCTTAGGCTCCGCATGATCAGGATCGGCCCATAACACCGAACGGTATCCTCCGGATATCCGTCGAGTCTCCATAAAGTCACCGATCGGTAGTGCTCTCCTGCCGGGCTCAACGCCTTTCTATACAATTTTCTTGCCCCGGGGTACCACACCGGGTCCACCATGCACCCGTAGACGGTCCCTCCCCCTACCTCGAATCGGGTGTATAATACCGCTCGAGAACCGAGAAAACTCATGGTGGACATCATAAATATCATATCATGAGAAAACCGCAATTTCTATCTTTAGAAATGAAAATGAGTTTATAAATCCTTACGGTTTCTCCAAATCCAGAAATCTCATGGAAAATCCGAATCCCATAATCAAGAGTAAATAAACAGTGAATACCGGCATAAAGCCCCATAATAATGCATGACAATGAATATGTATACATGCACGGGTATCTAAGTAAAGAATGCAATATCTAAACTAGCACAGTAATCATATATCGGAACTATCAGCTAGCAATTATATCCATGAAGTGATATACTCTAAAGTGTACGTGATATAGCAATTACCGATGATGATGTGTGTGAGTCGGCAAGCAAGTGTTCGTGGACATACGCATCATCGATAATGGTGTCCTAACAATCGATATCATAATAGTTAAGGAAACACGTATAAACATGCAATGCAATGAGAACATGAATAGTAAACGTAACATTGAAGAATATGCATTATATATATACGAGTCATA
The DNA here is from genome assembly GCA_030015575.1 of Agapanthus africanus. NCBI lineage: Eukaryota > Viridiplantae > Streptophyta > Magnoliopsida > Asparagales > Amaryllidaceae > Agapanthus > Agapanthus africanus. Next base: position 197,306,417 of record CM057348.1, on the reverse strand, counting down.
CAGTGTTGACATTTGAAATAGCACGAATCGTGGTTTTTAGAAAATAAGGGCTACGGTGTTTTTAAGAAAAGGTACATCCTGTGAAAAATCCGTAGTATCCCTCGGCCTGTCTTCAAAATACTCACGATTTGTTGGTTTTGGAAATAAGTATGACTCGAGCCCAGTCTAATATCTACCAAGTAAACTACAGGACGAAGCTAATAGACTAAACGAAAGGGTAAGGAAATCCACCTATGTCCGAGTCGATATATCTAGTAGTCGGTGATCTCGCCTCAATAGCGTCACGTACGATAAAATATATAATACGACATCCTCAAGTCAAGAGTGCGGGTCAATCGTCATCATTGTATATCGTACGGTAAAAATCCTTTGTACGGCATCCCAAATCGGGGTACGGGTCAAATATCACATATAACTAACTATTTATCTGGTATCATTATCAACATATCCTGAATTAGGGGTACTGATCTACAGTCTAGTACATTCTGATAGCACCAAACATATATCCGCGTGTGAATAAAACACATCGCCCATCGATCCACTATACTATCATGTAGTATCATAACACGGCCCAATTCACATCACCGATCTCACGGCATCATGCCCAATCACCTCGACTCATCTCCAAGTGTCATATACTATCCTCATCATCCGTGTATACATATATGTGTGTGTGTGTGTGTGTGTGTGTGGACCAATGCAAACCATATATATATATACACACATATAAACATATACACCCAAACATATCCCGTGTATGCATGTGTGTGTGTGTACACCTATACTCTAGGGTTCGCGACTAAGAAACTATACAATAAGCGCTATTCCAAATTACACTAAAACTAACCCGTGAACACCTAAAGCCTATCTTGATAATCATCCACGTTTCACAAAAACACATATAAATATATAACATATCATATGCTACACTACGAACTGCGGGGATGCTATACGCCATCCACCCGACTTCCCCCGTAGATATATATATCTACTCACCTTGATCCTTACTTGCCGAAGTCGATGTCGCCATCCTCTTCTTCATCGTCCGACGTCCACGTGAGGGTACCTACATATCGCATATATCATATCGCATCAAAACGTCTAATTCAAAACTAAAACGACACGCGAATCACACATAGGTTAAAACCTATGGTCTACTCATGCAAAAGAGCCCAAAAACACCCAATATCGACATGAAAACGTCACGTGACCGAGATAAAACCCAAATTCCAAAGTTTCAAATCACTAAAGTCATAAAACATTAAGCAGCAACTTAGAAAACTGATCCTAGATTTTGGTTAAGGTGAAATAGGGATAAACAAACAACACTAAGGTGTAGTATATAGGGTATATGAGCTACAGAATCAACCTTGACCCTAAACTCCACAATTTGGCCGGCCACTATAGCCAAAAATCCGGCCATCTCGGTTTGGATGGCTTGGAATGGGTTCATATTTCCACGGGGGTCTTCTAGTGGTCCATCTAGGTTAGTGGTGTTGCTTGTTTTTCTAGTAAAGATCTCAGGTTATCCCAGATTCTCTGTAGGCACTAATTATACACAAAACCGACATTTCGATATCTAATTCACATTGCATGGTCTAGGATCTGTTTGGTCCAGGTTTTTATCACTATGGGGGTTTAAGGTCACTACTAACCCTCAATTGCACCATCTCAATTCAAGAATTTCACAAAACCTCTTCTAGGAATTTTCAAACATCACTAAACCTCACCAAAACGATTCTAAACTAAAATGGAAGCTAAACGAAATCAAATACTACCCTTAAAGGAAATACCTCATTTGGCAAACCCTAGAATCCCCTAGAGCTCAAAATCCTCACTTTCTTGGTCCATCATGCTTGTAGGGAGCTTGTGCACATTTTTAATGAAGAGAATGAGGTGTTTTAATGTATTTTTGGGGTTGTTGTGAGGTGTAGGAGGAGGGCATCCATGAGTGAGGGGGAGAGGAAAATGATGAGGATAATGAAGGGAAAATAAATGGGAGCCTTGGTCAAATGACCCCTCACCTCTCTCTCTCTCCTCTCTCTTGACCATACCCATTTCTTTAATATTTTCCTTTTTCTTTTCTTTATCTTTTCAATTTAAACACAAATAAAACCAAGTTATGAAAGAAAAGAAGCATGGCTTTGATAAAAAGAAATGTAACAAGTATTATGCAAAATATCATGTTGCATATCAAGCACATATCACACTTAATGAAAAATTAGTAAACCCTAATCGAGTTTAGTAATATCCCATACACAATTAATTGTATAAAATCTTATAACGTGTCAAAATCATATAATATTCTTTCAAAATCAATATTCAAATGTATTTTCCAATATTTCCCAAATTATCGGTATTTAATTATACCATATCATTTAAAACCAATCTCCACACATTAAAATATTCATAATATTTATTATTCAATTATATAAATTCCCAAAAATAATATTTTATTTTTTTCTGAAATGTTACAGTCTTCCTCCCTTAAATAAATTCGGTCCCCGAATTTAAATTTAAACCCCTCAAATACTAAAATATTTCAGTAAAATGATCAAGTTGTCGGGGCTCTGAAATTATACATACATAAAACATATCGTAGCGCAATACATGCGCATGAAAAACGAGTATATAACTTAAAATCAAAACTCCGTCAAGCATCCCGCAATCATCGGAGTTATGGGGAAGATACCAATGTCAAAATCCAATACGAAAACCAACATGATATACTCAAGACTAAAATATGTATATAGTACGCATCGTTGTAAACTTGTCAAAACATCTGAAAGGAATGCATGCCAAATCTTTTTCAAATCGTTGTGCGATGCGCGTATCACGGCACAGTAGCGGACGTTTAGCGTAAGAAAATAACTATATATATATATATATATATATATATATATATATATATATATTCTTTGTTTAACATATACATCCCACGGTTTTGAAATTAATTTAGAAGGGTTTCCCTTATGAAATGTTTCGTGTCATCACTGGCACGTAGGTAAATACTGAGACTATAGCTCCCTTTTTGGAAATCCCTTCGATAACTATCAATGCATGCAAAAACATATTCAGGTACTGTCCTCTGACTAGTCCTACTCAGTCACTAAATCAAATAGTGAATATCATAAAAACGTAATGCTCCAAGAAATCACACTCAATAGCATATGTAAATAATGCAACGTGCGCCTGACGCGCATAGAAATCGAAATCAATGAATGTGCCATAGATGTGCACAGAAATAAAATCTAAATGCAACGGGTGTGCACGAAAACACCTGTCAAAGGCAACAGGTGTGCCTGACAGCAATATCAGGTGCATCTGATATGCACGAAGAATTCCGATTTGGTGCATCTGGCATGCACCAAAATCGCATCAAGCGCGTCAAATATGCGCAAGAATCCAACCCGAGTGCACAAGGTGCACGAAAACAAATATCGGATATCATAATCGAAATCGACGGTATACAACATACATCAATCTAAATCAGGTATACCATGGTATAAAATCTCACAACCACGTGCATCAGCGTGCACAAAATCGAATCAAATACTAAAGTGCATGAAAAATACACCGAAGGCACAAGTCAAATCACATGCATACCATAAGCATGAAATCAAAATCAACATCTCAAATGATATCAAATCGAAGTCGGGTGCAATTGTGGTGCACAAAATCTCAATCATGCAAATAAATCGCCTAAAATACCGAAACCCAAAATAACGGACACGTGATATTCGAATCACCAAATCGCAATTCGTAAACACTGTCATCGATATGTCCTTCCTTCAGGGTTGAGAAGGTGTCGGTGCATCCAAAGCTAGCAGAGCAAGGTATCTACTTGCCTCCTGTTCATGGCCTGGCGCCTGGTGCCCTTAGGCTCTCGTCTCTTACTGCGAATTGCTAGTTACATAGCTCCTCGGCTCAACGGCCCAATGTGGAACAATGACAGAAACAGTTTCGCTCTGGCACATCCTCTAAAGGTCTCTGGCCAACTAACATAGTCACTCATAACATGTCTCGTCGACGATACCGAACTCTGGCCTACTGGGTGTGCGTAATACGACCGATCCTGGGTCCAGGTCTCCTCGTGTAGTATTCCAGAAAGATTCTGTCGGGGTCTCTCCCAAATCTCGTTCCTGCTGAACTGCCCGGAGTTATCACCCTTTACTAAATCTATTTCTTATTCCGGAATGGCTGCATACTCATCACGACTCCTTCTGGAAGATATATCCACCTTCAACGCCTCTGCATGTGTATCACATTTCTGATGTCAACGGAGTGGAATGCCATCTTTTCAAAATTTCGTACGAACCTCTTAGTCCACTTTTCTCTAATGTCGACTGATTCGGACTCGTCTCTTCATAGCTATATGGACTGCGCTACAACGGCTATACTCATACCTAGAGTCTCCCAAGTAATGTATCCCATCACATGATATCCGGACGACGTCGAACTTTTCGATCGATTCGTCAAAGTCCCATAATTCCCCGAGAGCTCAACACTTGAGCACAGTTTAATACTATCCAGTACATGCCACAGTATCTATGGACCAGCCGTAGAAGGGCCAACCCAAGCCTCATTAATAGCACCGCGGAACTGCCGCAAACCCTAAGGTTCAAAAGCGTTCCTATGGTCATTATGTCGAGTTGGGGTTTCATTCTTCTAGAGGGTCCACAGAATTACTTGCATGTTTTTCCGAATACCTTAAACTTGGAAAATGGTTTTCTGACATTCGATCGTTTCTATCGACTCTCAATGTACCTGCGTGAAGTTTCCTCTAGCTAAAATCAATCTGTCACATCCCGAAAGTACGGAACATGACCGGCACTTAAACTACGAGACGTCTTGAGACATCCGTAATCTAAGTAAGCCGAAAACCCAGAAATCCAAACCAAGAAAAGTAGTAGAGTGAAGGAAAACCAATTTAAAACAAGTAGTTTTAATAACATAAGCCGAATTATGCGGTTTTTAAAAACATCAAGTATTTTCTGAAAATTTCGGCAGAGTCACCCTTGTAAATACTGGCTCCCAAACGGTATACAACATGAATAGTATACGAAATCAATAAAAGGCATCCCCAAGTGGGAGCTAGCTCTTCGTCAATCGACGGTCACAACCACACAAGCAATATAATATACAACGCCAACGGCGAGGATCAAAAACTCAAAGGAACTCAAAACCACAAGAAATACACAGAAATAAGACGCGCGACTCTAAGGTCGAAAGAATAATCAACACTGGTCTCTATCTCAAATAAGTACATGTTTGGTTGATGGAACTTCTAGATAAAACAGAATAATGATATACAAGATATATAATGGGGGTACGATACAAGTAAACCCACCTACTAATAAATCACCCGAAGGAAACTATGCCCGCAAAGCCGTAATGAAACCTGTACGGCAAACCTGCAAGAAACTGGGGCACAACGGGGGTGAGTTGCCAACTCGTGAATAGAAAAACATCTACGCACAGAAATCGCATAAATAACGCAACCTAGGTCAATGATCATAATATATCCTTAAATATAAGAATAACATGCAACCTATAACAAGGCTAGGGTAGATATCTAACCCGAGTGTAATCACATGTGCCCGTGTCAGTGCCTCAGGTAGCAATATATCATATGAATGAGGTATGAATGCATGAAAACAGAATACATGTAAATGAAGAACTGTTTTCATAATTTAGTGAGATTTCCTTTGTATTTTTAAGATGAGGTATCATAATGAAATCAGCATAAAACCGTGCCTAGCATCGGCACAAAACGTAATCCCAATATCTCGATATCTCTGTATCACAGTCTCTGTACCTCAATATCTCGAAATCTCAATATCACAGTCTCAATATCTAGGGCGCCGTCAGTCCAGACCGGTCCCTACCATCCATCTCAAGACCACGACGGTATCCTCCGGATATCCGACGCGTCGGGTAAAATCACCGGTAGGTAGTGCTCCCCTGCCAGGCTCACATCGTCATCATCACGCGCTTCTTACCCCGGGGTACCTTACCGGGTCCACCATGTACCCGAAACGGTTCATCCGTCTCCTCGAATCGGGTCTCGAAATCCATCAGCAAACTCATGGTGGACGACTCATACATCATGGGAAAAAACCGCACTTTTTTTTATTTAAAAAGAGAGAAATCAGTTTATATAAGTTTTTGCGGTTTCCCCCCCCCCCCCCCAAATCCAGAAAATCTCATGGAAATCCGAATCCAAATCATCAATAGCATGTAAAACCATGAATGTAGGCATAACAATGAATAACAGTATGCATGAAGTGACAAGTAATAACTACAATGTTAAGCTGGCATATAAGGCAGGTATACTAATATCATGTCAAATTACTAACTAACAAGCTAAGTCAAGCAATAATATTTTCTAAGGTGTACGTGACATGGCAATTACCGATGAAAATGTGTGTGAGCCGGCAAGTAAGTGTACGTGGTACGTACGCATCATCGGTAATGGTGCTGGTGTCCTAACAGCATGATATCAATAATGGAGTATGAAACATAATATAAGCATGGGATGCGAAGCGAACTACAATAATGAGCGGGAGCTGAATACTAGACGCAACTATAACTGATCTGCATTAATATAATATAAGTCCTACAAATGGTGCCTTTTGAAATAACACGAATCATGGGGTTTTGAAAATAGGGGCTACGGTGTTTTTATGAAAAGATACGTCTTTTGAAATATCCGTAGGATCCCTTGGGCTGTCTTTTAAAATACCCACGATTCGTTAGTTTTTGAAATAGGTAAGAATCGAATCTAATCTAACAACTAAACTAAACTAAAGGGCTAAGCTAACAAGCTGGACTACAGGTAAGGAAACCGCCTAACATCTGAGTCGATACATATACCTACCTGTATATATATTAGTCGGTGATCCCGCCTCCATAATATCATATCCGATACCATATCTATAATCAGACATCCCAAGTCAAGAGTGCGGATCAATCATCAAAATATAGCTCGTACGTAAATCCGTCGTACGGCATCCCCAAATCTGGGTATGGGTTAATATCATATTCATCACACTATTCATCTGGTATCCTCTTTATCCAAGATCATAGTCCAGGGTACTGACCTATGTCTAGTACAATACTAAAATCATCAATATAGTCATGATCTGACTACTGATCGACAATCTCGTACAAACCGATATCACCACCACAAAACAAATCTCATCGACTCAGCTCAATCCCAAGTATCGTCCTCAAATCCGTATGTGAACACATAGTCCCATACCCATGTGAACACATAACTATAGAGAATCCCATGAGCACATATAAATAGGAATGTATGCAAGTATGTATGTGTGTATGTGTAGCGCAACACTACTCTAGGGTTCGCAACACTAAAATAATCCAACACACCAATATCCATCCTAAACATCGTTATTAATCCGAAATAATATATAATAATTGTTGGTGTGTATACGCATCCGTATACACCACCACGGACTGCGAGGGTGCTATACGCCATCCACCCGACTTCTCCCCGTAGATATAAATCTACTCACCTGGTCCTCGCTTGCTGGTGCCGACGTCGCCACGCGCTTGCTTGTTGTCTCGAAGTCCACATGGGGTACCTACATATCATAACGCACCGTATCGCATTAAAACCAAATTCGAAATCGAAACGGCATACGAAAATCAAATCGGCACGTGTATCACGCATAGGTCAAAACCTATCGCCTACGCATGCAAGAATAGTCAAACCAACCCTCGATGTCGATGTACAAACGTCAAACCATCGAGAAAAACCTAAACGCACTCATTTGCACATTCACGAACACTAATTATAATATAAAATAGGTTAGAATTCACAAAAACCCCAAATTCACCCTAAAAGCCATTTTTCCGAAAATCTTGCAAGCAAAAATTACCCGTTTTAATACAAATCTTTATGTTTTAGCAAAACTAGCGGTCACAATATTAACTAAATAGCTTAAATAGGCCACATAAACATTTACTAGATTTTTAATCTTGCTAAATTTCCTTAAACCAAAATCTAGTTAGCACAATTACCCTTTTTGTTCAAAACTTGATGTTTTAACCAATAAAAACATTTTAACAAATTTTAGTGGCCATAATGGTCATTAATTAACTCAACTAATTCACACAAACCATTTCTAATTTCATCTCTCTTCTAATTATATTAATTATAAAAACCTAGTTAACAAAATTTATGAAATTGGACAAATTTGAAGCAACAATTAGTAAACTAACTACTAGCTTACATTCTCCAAAACATAAGATGTTAAACTACCCATTACAACAAAAAAAACAAGTGATACAACATTCACTTGAATTCCAAAAACCCCTCTAGAAATCTTAAACTTGAAATCTAACCCATAACACTAACTAATTATGTCATGATTTAAAGTATTAATACAACAATTTAACTAAGGTTTAGAATTTATACCTCATTGATTGAAGATCAAACATGAATCTTAGCCTCCCAAACTTTCTTCCATCCCCCAAGATCTATGCTAAATTGGCTAAAGGAAAATGGGTAAAGCATGGATTTGGAGTTTGTAAGGTTTTTCTCTTGATTTTTGTTGAAATTGTGTGAAATTTTGTGTTAGAAAAGAAGTGGGGAGAATTAGGGGCTGATTGGGGAGGGCTCGGCCTGCAGAAATTTGGGAGGGGGAGAGAGAATATGGAGTGGGTGAATGTATGTGGACATATGTAGAAGCATTCCCCTCATCTTATATTTTAATCTCCTTATTAAATTTCATTATTTAATTGAAGTGGAGAGAAATGAGTGGGGAGTGCGGGCAAAATAGGGGCTGCCATAGGAGGGCTCGGCCATGTGAGTGGGTGAGAAGAGAGGGTGTGTGTGTGGAGCAATGAACACCAAACACCAATACAATATGCACCAAAACCCTTTTATTTTCACAAAATAAGCCTTTTTCTTCAATATTTTCTAAACCGTTTTGGCAAACGATTTCATTTCAAAAACCACATGATAAAATTTTATTTAATGTTTTATGATGTACAAAATTTGTTTCAACTCATTCCAATTTGTAATTTTCCCTAATTAAATATATTAGTGACGGCTTAAAATAATATTAAAATAATTAATTTCGGAAAAATTTTCAGAAAATTTGAAATTTCACCAGTGGCTCAATAAACACCAAATACTAGCAACTACATAGCTAGAATATGTATATTTAATTTTATAATAAAGATATTTGCATTTTGACTTTTTACAGAAAACCCCCTTATTTTACCGTTTTTTCGAAATTTCACCGAAACGATTTTCAAAACGTTACAATCTTCCCCCCTTAAAGAAATTCGGTCCCCGAATTTAAATTAAAACTTCCCCCAAATACTAAAATATTTCAGCCAAAACCATCAAATCGCCGGGGCTCCGAAATCATAAATACATAAAACAAATCGTAGGGCAACGTATGCGCATGAAAAATGAGCATATAACTCAAATTAGAACTCCGTCAAGCATCCCGCAATCATCGGAGTCATGGGGAAGACATCAATACCAAATCCAAAGCAAAACCAATATGATATAACTCGAAATTATACATGTAAAATATATTCAGGTACTGTCCTCTGACTAGTCTGCTCAGTACGAAAACACATAGCAATATCATAAAAACGTACTGCTCTATAAGAAAAATCAATCCCAAAATACGCGTCTGAATACTACGTGCGTCTTGTGCGCACGGAAATCAAAATCCAAATATGTGCCATACATATGCACAGAAACAACATCTAAGTGCATCGGGTGTGCACGAAACATCTGTCATAGGCAACATATGTGCCTGACAGCAAAATCAGGTGCATCTGACATGCACGAAAAATCTCGATTTAGTGCATCTGGTGTGCACCAAAATCACACTTCAAAACATGCGCCCGACATGCGCTAAAAATCCAAATCCGGTGCATTCATCATGCACGAAATCATGAAATCCAATATCAAGCGTCGAGCACGCGCAAAATCCCATCAGGTGCATAAAATGCACAAAACAAATATCGAGCATCACCCTCGAAATCGAAGTCCAATGCATCCAAGTGCATAAAATACGAATCACTGCACTGCAGCATACGTGAACTATACCGAGTGCAAAAACCATATCGTGTGCGTGCATACGCACGGAATCAACTCAACCGTATGAAACCCATAAAATCATAAACATGAGAAACCAAGGCACGAAAGCGATATCAAGTGAAACAACTATGCAAAATCATAAATACTCAATAGGCGCAACTATGGTCATGAAAACAAATACCACGAAACTCAATCATCAAAATCAGTCATGTGAATAGATCGCCCAAAACATCGAAATCAAGTATTGCGGAATAGTACCGCTCAAGCGCATCCTCTAAGAATCTCGGGCCAACTGTCGCGGTCACTAGTGGGACGTCTCGTCGATGATCATGAACTCTGGCCTGCTGGTGTACGTAACAATGACCACTCCTGGGTCAAGGTCTTCACTGAGAATTACCAATTTCTCGGTCCATCGGCTCATCGGCCCTGTCAGGTGTGCTAACGGGGATGATCCCGTTCTGGCACGTCTCTTGTCATCTCCCGGTCAATCATCGCGACCACTCGTAAGACAGCATATCACCGGCGTCGGCCTCTGGCTCTCTGAATGTACGTGACACATCTGATCCTGGGTGCAAGTATCATTGCAGCAGTGTCCTGGAAGGAATCCTGCTCACGGTCTCTTCCATGTCTCGTCTCTGCCAACTGTCCGGAAGTCATCGTCCTTTCCCATATCTGCATCTTGCTCTGGAACGACTGCATACTCATCGCGACTCCTTCTGGAAGGTAAATCCAAGTACCATGCCTCGGCATGCGCATCGCATCTCTGATGTCGGCGGAGTGGAACGTCATCTCATCTAGATCTGGTACAAACCTCTTACATCACTTTTCTCTAATGTCGTCTGCTTTGGACTCGTCTCGTCGCGGCTGTATGGACTGAGCTCCAACGGCTATCCTCGTATCGAGAGTCTCCCAAGAAATGCATCTCACCACCTAGCATCCGAATTAAGTCGAGCCATCCGATCGAGTCGTCAAAACCTCATAATCCCCCAAGAGCTCAACATCTTGGGCACAGTTTAATAGTATCGAGTACATACCACAGCATCGGTGGTCCAGCCGTAGAAGGGCAAACCCAAGCCTCACTAATGGCGCCGTAGAACTGCCGCAAACCCGAAGGTTCAAAGGCTTTCACACGGTCATTAAGTCGAGTTAGGGTTTCATTCTTCTAGAGGGACCATAGAATTGCCTGCATGTCTTTCCGACTACTTTAAACTTGGAATAATAGGTTTCTGACATTCGATCGTCTCTGTCGACTCCCAACGTCTCCGCGTGAAGTCGTCTCTAGCTGGAATCAATCTATCTGATGACCTCGCATCGGGGTAGGCGAACGATCCACATTTCCTAGTCATTCATCCTCGATGACTAGCGACCTTCTATCATCTCTTAGTACAACTCATTCTGCACTAACTCCAGCATCTGGGGCAATATCTCGTCGTTCGCAGCAATAACTGGCTCGCTCGTCTGTACGCTGAACGGTGCCTCAATCATCAGGAGTAAGCAACATACTAATGGTCATCAAAATCTGGCTGGCCTCTATCATAGGCTCAATCCTCTAGTGCTGATCGGCATGTCCAAGTAATCTCATACAGCGATCCATCCAACGCTCGTGGCGCGAAACCACAATCAAAAGACACATCTCTACAATCGTGTGTCGCCGGAATTATGTTCTGGTTAGTCCTCGTTCGTAACGAGCTCGTGCTGACCGCAACTCTAGCCGTAGCTCTCCCTGCCCGTAATCGTGGCAGCAAAACCATAACTGGTACTGATGAGGCTAGATCGGAATGAATATAATACTGAGCAAAGAAATGTACATCCTAAGGCTCCTTAAGTGGAGTGGCGTGTCGTAAGTATGCCGCGGAACATACCCACGGTACGTCACTCTACTTTAGTCACCTATTCCATCAACCAAGGGTGTAACCCTTCGAAAATCGTTTAGGCAGTTTTTCGGTAATCGGCTAATTTTTCGGCTTTTTCCGTAAAAAAGTCAAAATAGGTATTTTTCATTTTAGACCTAATTATACAAAATTTAGATAAGATATTACTATAATTTTGTCACTAAAATGTCACTTATAATTATCTAGTTAAATAAAAAAAATTCGTAATTAATTATTTTTATTATTATTTTAAGCCTTTTTAAATACATTAAATTAGTGATAAATACAAATTTAATTAGGTAAATTTCATAATTAGGAGTCTTTATAAGCTAAAATATGGTGTTAATAAAATTATATCATGACTTGCAAACTTTTGGTTTTAGGGTGGGAAATTTAATGGAAAAATGGTGTAAAATGAGGTTTTTTTTGTAAATTGTTGACATGAAAGCATTAAATGATAACATGGGGTGTTTTGGGACCTAGAAACTTCTCCAAATTTCCCCATCTCCTCACCCTTGCTGCTGGCCGACCCCAAATTCTGCAGCAACCCCCTCTTCTCACTTCATTTTTGCTTCAAATTTCATGCCAAAATTCAATAAAAATCCACTATTTCATTAACCCATTCAAAGTTAAACCCTAAGCCACTCTCTCCTCACCCAAATTAGTTCAAAAACTTGATGAATGGAGGCTTCTTGGTGACTTGATCAAGCTAGGGTTCATACTTGTGAGGTGAAGATTCAAATCTTTTTGTTAACTTGTAGTTTAAATATGTTAGAATTGAAATTTGAAGTATTAGTTTAGTAGTAAATGTTTGTTTAGGAAAATCAAGAGAAGGATTTGATTTTAAAATTTAGGGTTTGTAGCATGGTGGTTGGATTAAGTTAGGGATGGTTATCTAATTGATTGGAGTGGTTAATTGTGTAATGATATGCTCGCTAAATCGATTAAATTTCGATGTTTGCATCGAATCGGTATTGAATTTGCTTACTAGATTTTTACGAAAATTAGAATGCGATCAAATTGCGTTATGTTAGCGATATAATTAGCTTCGTATAGGACTATTAGAGTGCGCGAACGCGGGGTTTCGTCTAGTCGGGTTGTAGTTTTGTCGATTTCCCCGAAATGACGATTCTAGTTAAAGGTTAGCGATTTTCGTGCGTTTTCCCACGCACCGAGTGTATGTTATGTTTAATTCGAGAGCGTTGATAATTGTATATTATGACTTGCATCGTTTTAGGTTTTGTAATCTTATGCTTGGTGTTGTGCAAATATAGGATCGGTCGGGGAAACATTGGACACGGCACGTAAAGGCAAGGCGGTGGCCGGATCGGATTAGCGGGGATTTCAGGTGAGTAGATGTATTCATCTATGGGGGAATCGTCTGGATGGCGCGATGCACCCCCTAGTTAGGATTACCCTACTTTTTGCAAGATTTATATTGTTACCTAGCTTATCTATTCATATACACTGCATACCCTTATAGCGAACAGTATATTAGATTGCATGGACATTCATCTATACTTATACGATATCACTTCGTAGGACACGAACACCATTACCATTGGCATCTGTTGCACGCGCACTATTCATGTGACACACACGCCTTTGGTAATTGCCATTCCACGTGCACTATAGAACCTGTTTAACTTAATAACGCCATTTGCATTCATACATGATATATGGAATTGCATAGCATGCATATACCTCGCATTACCATCATATCTACATAGATTTCTAGCCAAAACTCACATCATATACATTGATATCATAGACATTTATCATATATAACATGTGAACATTATGATTTTCTTGAGGATTTCAGTATTGCTGCGATTTCTGGATTTTTGGGGAAAACCGCAAGAATTTAACAAAAGCTTATATTCATCATTTTTAAAACAAAGTTGCGGTTTTCTCGTGATGTATGTGTCGTCCACCATGAGTTTTCATGTTTTCTGTTGGATTTCGAGACCCGATTCGAGGAGTGGATGAACCGTCTCGGGTACATGGTGGGCCCGGTATGGTACCCCGGGGCAAGAAGATCGAGATGTAGACGATGAGCCTGGCAGGGGAAGACTACCTACCGGTGATGTCTGGCGCGGCGGATATCCGGAGGATACCGACCGTTGTCGTGAGATTGGATGATATGGGCCGATCCGGACTGACGGAGCCCGATATTGAGACAGATATGATTCCTATTTGGTGTCGATGCTTGACACGGGTTTTCAGATGATTTCTTGATGGTACTTAGCTATTATACAGATATTCATTTTCTAAAAGTTAAGAACGCAGTACCCTTAGCATTTAAAACACTTAAAGAGTTAGAAATGACATTGCACACATGTGCATGCATACTAGAGCTATTATATCACATATGGACATGCATGTTGTGGTGCATTGCGTGCATTCTTACAATTGCCTTATTAGATGTTATATTTACTCACGAGCTGGCAACTCACCCCCGTTGTGCCACAGTGTATTGCAGGTCAGACTCATCAGTCTTGTAGCAGCGGCTATCTTAGCATCAGCTCCTTTTGCTCAGACTCGCGACATCGCCCGTAGGTGGGTTGCGAGCACACTTTATTTCTTTTGCTTTATCATTGTATCTAGTATTCTCCATCTACCACTTTATATTGTATATGTGACCTAGTGGTGAGACTGAGAGGTTGTATATTTGTGGTTTCTTTTGGGTCGAGCTCACTTGAGCCGGCGATGTGTTTTCTGATATTTTGCGTTTCTTTTATGCTCTTTTCTTGATATGGTTATTATATTGCATGTGGTTGTGATCCGCCTTGGGCGAAGAGCTAGCTCCCGCTTGGGGATGCCATTTTTATGATTACAGGTTTATTATCTTGTTGTACCCATTTTGGGGGGATAGAAAATACAGAGGAGACTCTGCCGAAATTTTGGGAATTTTTATGATGTTTTTAAAAAAGGGATTCTTTACAACTTAATTGATTTGAAAATCGTCTTCATTAAAGGTTTTCCTTCACTCTCTTTTGTTTTTGGTTTAGATTTTTCTGGGCTTTGGCTGACTTAGGTTACGGTACGCCTTTAGACGTCTCGTAATCTAAGTGCCAGTCACGTTCCGTACCTTCGGGACGTGACAAAGTTGGTATCAGAGCGTAGGTTTTACCTTTCTGAGTGTAGGACGACCTTGGTAGATGGAGTAGGTGACTTAAGCAGAGTGGCGTAGCGTGGGTATGATCCGCGGCATACTTACGATACGGTACTCTGCCTAAGTGACCTTAGGACATAATTGCTTGTATTTCCTTTCTTGATTCCTTGCATTCCTTGATTCAATTGCAATGTCCTTATCAGTCCTGTTTCTTATTCCAGCTTCGATGCCGCCAAAGACTACGAGAGCTCAGCGGGCTGCCGCTAGGGATGAGGTTCGGGCGGGCCCGTCTGAGGCGAGGATCGAGCGGGATGATACACCTACCCCTCAGGGTCATACTGATCCGCCTTATCCAGATCGTATTGCCAGACTAGAGGCCGGCATGCAAGAGTTGCGACAGATGATGGGATCTTTAGTTGAGTCCAGCCGGGCACAGAGATCCGAGGACGTTCCTTCCACCGCACAGACCACGATCGTACCTGCTGCACAGATGGTCACTCCTGCTGCTACTACGGAGACTATCCCTGTTTCACTACAGGAGTTCATGAGATTGAGACCTCCAGCTTTTACCGGTACAGATGCGACAGAGGATCCACAGGCATTTCTTGATAGGATGGCTCGGATTTGCCGTTCGTTGAGGTGTTCTGATGATAGATTGGTGGAGTTTGCAAGTTTTCGTCTGGAGGGTCTTGCCCAGACATGGTACGATTCAGTAGAGAGAGGCCGAGCTGCAGGTCTGCCTTCTATGACCTGGGATGAGTTTACAGCTGCATTTCTTGCCCGTTTTCTTTCGGAGAGTGTCCGAGATGCTCGAGCCCGTAGTTTTGAGTCTTTGCGCAAGACTCCTGGGATGACAGTGTCGGAGTATGATATACAGTTTACCCAGTTGTCTCGATATGCTCCGTACCTAGTCGACACAGAAGAGAAGAGAATAAAGAGGTTTGTACGAGGGCTTGATACACAGCTATTCCTTGCCATCGGCACCCAGCAATTTGATACATACGCTGCCGCGATGGATGCAGCCTTACTTTTGGAGGAGCGTATTTCTGAGACTCCGGTCGTTTCTGGGCCGAAGAGGATCCGTACTGATACGCCAGCTCAGCAGCAGATGGGTAGACACCGCGATAGATTATTTCCGGGAGATGGTGGAGGCAGAGGATTGAGACGAAGTCAGTTATTTGGTTCATATCCACAGACCCAGCAGTCGTCTCCAGGATGTTTTCGGTGTGGGAGTCAGTACCACCGTGTCAGAGACTGTACCATGGGACGTCCGGGCGCGGCGACAGTCCCGCATGTGACTTTACCACCCTCACTACCTTCTCAGAGAGCTTTACTTCCTACTCCTGACGATGCTTCACGCCAGCCAGATGCTTCTAGAGGCCGTGGGCGTGGCGGTCCGGTTCAGAGAGGACGAGGTGACAGAGGCAGAGGCAGAGGCCGAGGTAGAGGCAGAGGACAGCCAACTATTAGTGGTGGACAGGCCCGAGTGTTCGCGTTGACTCCTCAGGATGCACAGGCATCCAATGCCGTCGTGACAGGTACTCTACCAGTATGTTCTTTTGATGCACGGGTATTATTTGATCCAGGCTCCACACATTCCTATGTATCCACGTATTTTGCACCGAGGTTGGGCCGAGAGTCTTCTCCGTTAGATCAGCCGCTTGTCGTTATTACCCCGGTAGGCGAGTCTTTTGTTGCCCGTTTTGTGTACCGATCGTGTTCCGTTCGTATCGGGGAGAGAGATTCTTCGGTAGATTTGATTCTCCTCGATATGCTAGACTTTGACGTTCTTCTTGGTATGGACTGGCTAGCCACCTGTTATGCATCCGTGGACTGCCGTGAAAATGCAGTCAGATTCAGTTTTCCTGGTGAGCCGGTTCTTATTATTCAGGGAGATCGTAGTGCTACCCTTCCCAGCTTGATTTCTTCTCTTCGCGCTGGTCAGCTCTTAAGGAAAGGGTGTCAGGGATTCTTAGCCTATATTTGTGCTACTAGCTCCACAGAGGTTCCGTTGGACCAGGTCCCTGTTGTGAGAGAGTTTCCTGATGTATTCCCTGACGAGCTGCCTGGTCTGCCACCAGAGCGTGAGACTGAGTTCTGTATTGACTTGATCCCTGGCACGGGGCCTATCTCTATACCGCCTTATCGGATGGCCCCGGCGGAGCTGAGAGAGCTAAAGGATCAGTTACAGGACTTGCTGGACAAAGGGCTTATCCGACCGAGTGTGTCACCTTAGGGTGCTCCCGTCCTGTTTGTTAAGAAGAAGGACGGAAGTATGCGTTTATGCATTGATTATCGTCAGCTGAACCGGGTTACTGTGCGGAACAGGTATCCCCTACCCCGTATTGATGACTTATTCGATCAGCTCCAGGGTGCAGGGTTTTTCTCGAAGGTTGATTTACGGTCAGGTTATCACCAGTTGCAAGTTCGGAAGGAGGATATTCCGAAGACCGCTTTCCGTACTCGATATGGTCACTATGAGTTCTTGGTGATGTCGTTCGGGCTCACCAATGCCCCGGCAGCATTTATGGATTTGATGAACCGTGTATTCAGGACGTATCTCGATCGGTTCATTATTGTGTTCATTGACGACATCTTGGTTTATTCTCGGAGCCGGGAGGAGCATGAGCAGCACTTACGTATCACATTGCAGACTTTGAGGGAGCATCAGCTGTTCGCCAAATTCTCCAAGTGCGCATTCTAGTTAGACAGTGTCGACTTCTTGGGTCATGTGGTGACGAGAGATGGTATTTGTGTGGACCCGAGGAAGATCGAGGCAGTTCAGCGTTGGCCTAGACCAGTATCAGTTACAGAGGTTCGCAGTTTTCTAGGTCTGGCCGGCTATTATCGACGTTTCGTCCAGGATTTCTCCCGTATTGCTGCACCTTTGACCGGGTTGACCCGGAAGGGGGTTCCTTTTGATTGGACCCAGGCATATGAGGATAGTTTCCAGCAGTTGAAGACTCGTCTGACTACTGCGCCAGTGTTAGCTTTGCCTTCAGGATCAGGCGGGTTCGTGGTATATTGTGATGCTTCTAGAGTGGGGCTGGGATGTGTGTTGATGCAGCACGACAGAGTTATCGCGTATGCTTCTCGGCAGCTGAGGAAACACGAGCAGAACTACCCCACCCATGATTTAGAGATGGCTGCAGTGGTATTTGCACTTAAGATCTGGAGACATTACCTATACGGTGAGTCGTGCCAGATATTCACTGACCACAAGAGTTTGAAGTATATCTTCCAGCAGCGAGATCTGAACCTGAGACAGCGCCGTTGGATGGAGCTGGTGAAGGATTATGACTGCGAGATTCTATACCATCCGGGCAAGGCGAATGTGGTGGCAGATGCTTTGAGTAGGAGGCCCGGAGGTAGCTTATCTTGTTTGAGCGTAGTACAGATGCAGTCGACGGCGGATTGGCAGGTGTTATGTGATAGCAAAGTGCAGTTTGAGTTTACTCCTACAGGGGGACAGCTGGCCCATTTCAGAGCACGCCCACAGTTACTTGACCGTATCCGCGAGGCACAGTCCGGCGATGCCCGTATCTTAGAGATTATTGAGCAGATTCGGCAGGGCAGAGTTTCTGATTTCGTGATTGATGATCAGGGGATACTTCGATTTGGGACTCGACTGTGTGTGCCAGATTCAGAGGGACTGAGGCGCGATATTCTCGAGGAGGCACATAGATCAGTATACAGTGTTCACCCAGGTTCCACCAAGATGTACCGTGATTTGAGAGAGGTTTACTGGTGGGACGGGATGAAAAAGGATATTACAGACTTTGTGTCGAGATGTCTGACTTGTCAGCAAGTCAAGGCCGAGCACCAAAGGCCAGCCGGCGAGTTACAGCCTTTGCCCATCCCTGAGTGGAAGTGGGAGCAGGTCTCCATGGACTTCATTGTCGGTCTACCCAGGACCAGTCGAGGGTACGACTCTATATGGGTGATTGTGGATCGACTGATGAAAGCGGCTCACTTTCTGCCAGTGAAGACCACTTTTGGATTTTCTCAGTACGCCCAGGTTTATATTGATGAGATAGTGCGACTGCATGGTGTTCCGACTTGCATCGTGTCCGACCGTGGCACCCAGTTTACCAGCCGATTGTGGCAGAAACTCCAGGAAGCTTTGGGCACCCGATTGAGTTTTAGCACAGCCTTTCATCCTCAGACTGACGGTCAGTCAGAGCATACTATTCAGACTCTTGAGGACATGCTCAGAGCTTGTGTTTTAGATTTCGGTGGTAGCTAGGATCGTCATTTGCCTTTGATCGAGTTTTCCTACAATAATAGCTTCCAGGAGACGATTCAGATGGCACCTTTCGAGGCTTTATATGGGAGGAGATGTCGATCGCCTGTATGTTGGACAGAGCTCAGGGAGAGCAGTGTTTTGGGGCCACAGATCGTACAGGAGACGACCGAGAAGATACAGCTGATTCGGGACAGGATGAGAGCGGCACAGAGCAGGCAGAAATCCTATGCTGATAGGCGCCGTCGCCGACTCGAGTTCGCTGTTGGCGATCATGTTTTCCTGAAGGTCTCTCCGATGAAAGGTGTGATGAGATTTGGGCGGAAAGGGAAACTAAGTCCTAGATATGTTGGTCCTTTCGAGATCCTAGAGCGTGTTGGTCCAGTCGCTTATCGGTTAGCTCTTCCGCCCAGCTTCCCCGATGTTCACCCCGTATTCCATGTCTCGATGCTCCGCAAGTACGTTCATGATCCTTCCGAGGCGATTCAGCACCAAACGATCCAGCTAGAGCGTGATCTTTCTTTCACCGAGCAGCCGGTGGTCATTTTGGATCGGCAGGTGAAGAAATTGAGGTCGAAGGTCATACCGTCTGTCAAGGTCCTTTGGCGTGGCCCGAACAGTGAGGAGGTCACCTGGGAGACCGAGGTCGAGATGAGGAAGAGATATCCCCATCTTTTTGAAGGTACGCGTAGTTAAATTCTAAATTCGGGGACCGAATTTCTTTAAGGGGGGAAGATTGTAACCCTTCGAAAATCGTTTAGGCAGTTTTTCGGTAATCGGCTAATTTTTCGGCTTTTTCCGTAAAAAAGTCAAAATAGGTATTTTTCATTGTAGACCTAATTATACAAAATTTAGATAAGATATTACTATAATTTTGTCACTAAAATGTCACTAATAATTATCTAGTTAAATAAAAAAAAAATCGTAATTAATTATTTTTATTATTATTTTAAGCCTTTTTAAATACATTAAATTAGTGATAAATACAAATTTAATTAGGTAAATTTCATAATTAGGAGTCTTTATAAGCTAAAATATGGTGTTAATAAAATTATATCATGACTTGCAAACTTTTGGTTTTAGGGTGGGAAATTTAATGGAAAAATGGTGTAAAATGAGGTTTTTTTTGTAAATTGTTGACATGAAAGCATTAAATGATAACATGGGGTGTTTTGGGACCTAGAAACTTCTCCAAATTTCCCCATCTCCTCACCCTTGCTGCTGGCCGACCCCAAATTCTGCAGCAACCCCCTCTTCTCACTTCATTTTTGCTTCAAATTTCATGCCAAAATTCAATAAAAATCCACTATTTCATTAACCCATTCAAAGTTAAACCCTAAGCCACTCTCTCCTCACCCAAATTAGTTCAAAAACTTGATGAATGGAGGCTTCTTGGTGACTTGATCAAGCTAGGGTTCAAGCTTGTGAGGTGAAGATTCAAATCTTTTTGTTAACTTGTAGTTTAAATATGTTAGAATTGAAATTTGAAGTATTAGTTTAGTAGTAAATGTTTGTTTAGGAAAATCAAGAGAAGGATTTGATTTTAAAATTTAGGGTTTGTAGCATGGTGGTTGGATTAAGTTAGGGATGGTTATCTAATTGATTGGAGTGGTTAATTGTGTAATGATATGCTCGCTAAATCGATTAAATTTCGATGTTTGCATCGAATCGGTATTGAATTTGCTTACTAGATTTTTACGAAAATTAGAATGCGATCAAATTGCGTTATGTTAGCGATATAATTAGCTTCGTATAGGACTATTAGAGTGCGCGAACGCGGGGTTTCGTCTAGTCGGGTTGTATTTTTGTCGATTTCCCCGAAATGACGATTCTAGTTAAAGGTTAGCGATTTTCGTGCGTTTTCCCGCGCACCGAGTGTATGTTATGTTTAATTCGAGAGCGTTGATAATTGTATATTATGACTTGCATCGTTTTAGGTTTTGTAATCTTATGCTTGGTGTTGTGCAAATATAGGATCGGTCGGGGAAACATTGGACACGGCACGTAAAGGCAAGGCGGTGGCCGGATCGGATTAGCGGGGATTTCAGGTGAGTAGATGTATTCATCTATGGGGGAATCGTCTGGATGGCGCGATGCGCCCCCCTAGTTAGGATTACCCTACTTTTTGCAAGATTTATATTGTTAGCTAGCTTATCTATTCATGTACACTGCATACCCTTATAGCGAACAGTATATTAGATTGCATGGACATTCATCTATACTTATGCGATATCACTTCGTTGGACACGAACACCATTACCATTGGCATCTGTTGCACGCGCACTATTCATGTGACACACACGCCTTTGGTAATTGCCATTCCACGTGCACTATAGAACCTGTTTAACTTAATAACGCCATTTGCATTCATACATGATATATGGAATTGCATAGCATGCATATACCTCGCATTACCATCATATCTACATAGATTTCTAGCCAAAACTCACATCATATACATTGATATCATAGACATTTATCATATATAACATGTGAACATTATGATTTTCTTGAGGATTTCAGTATTGCTGCGATTTCTGGATTTTTGGGGAAAACCGCAAGAATTTAACAAAAGCTTATATTCATCATTTTTAAAACAAAGTTGCGGTTTTCTCGTGATGTATGTGTCGTCCACCATGAGTTTTCATGTTTTCTGTTGGATTTCGAGACCCGATTCGAGGAGTGGATGAACCGTCTCGGGTACATGGTGGACCCGGTATGGTACCCCGGGACAAGAAGATCGAGATGTAGACGATGAGCCTGGCAGGGGAAGACTACCTACCGGTGATGTCTGGCGCGGCGGATATCCGGAGGATACCGACCGTTGTTGTGAGATTGGATGATATGGGCCGATCCGGACTAACGGAGCCCGATATTGAGACAGATATGATTCCTATTTGGTGTCGATGCTTGACACGGGTTTCAGATGATTTCTTGATGGTACTTAGCTATTATACAGATATTCATTTTCTAAAAGTTAAGAACGCAGTACCCTTAGCATTTAAAACACTTAAAGAGTTAGAAATGACATTGCACACATGTGCATGCATACTAGAGCTATTATATCACATATGGACATGTATGTTGTGGTGCATTGCGTGCATTCTTACGATTGCCTTATTAGATGTTATATTTACTCACGAGCTGGCAACTCACCCCCGTTGTGCCACAGTGTATTGCAGGTCGGACTCATCAGTCTTGTAGCAGCGGCTATCTTAGCATCAGCTCCTTTTGCTCAGACTCGCGACATCGCCCGTAGGTGGGTTGCGAGCACACTTTATTTCTTTTGCTTTATCATTGTATCTAGTATTCTCCATCTACCACTTTATATTGTATATGTGACATAGTGGTGAGACTGAGAGGTTGTATATTTGTGGTTTCTTTTGGGTCGAGCTCACTTGAGCCGGCGATGTGTTTTCTGATATTTTGCGTTTCTTTTATGCTCTTTTCTTGATATGGTTATTATATTGCATGTGGTTGTGATCCGCCTTGGGCGAAGAGCTAGCTCCCGCTAGGGGATGCCATTTTTATGATTACAGGTTTATTATCTTGTTGTACCCATTTTGGGGGGATAGAAAATACAGGGGAGACTCTGCCGAAATTTTGGGAATTTTTATGATGTTTTTAAAAAAGGGATTCTTTACAACTTAATTGATTTGAAAAAAGTCTTCATTAAAGGTTTTCCTTCACTCTCTTTTGTTTTTGGTTTAGATTTTTCTGGGCTTTGGCTGACTTAGGTTACGGTACGCCTTTAGACGTCTCGTAATCTAAGTGCCAGTCACGTTCCGTACCTTCGGGACGTGACAAAGGATCATCCTACATTCCGAAGGTAGAACCTAACGCTCTGATACCAACTTTGTCACGTCCCGAAAGTACGGAACATGACCGGCACTTAAACTACGAGACGTCTTGAGACATCCGTAATCTAAGTAAGCCGAAAACCCAGAAATCCAAACCAAGAAAAGTAGTAGAGTGAAGGAAAACCAATTTAAAACAAGTAGTTTTAATAACATAAGCCGAATTATGCGGTTTTTAAAAACATCAAGTATTTTCTGAAAATTTCGGCAGAGTCACCCTTGTAAATACTGTCTCCCAAACGGGATACAACATGAATAGTATACGAAATCAATAAAAGGCATCCCCAAGCGGGAGCTAGCTCTTCGTCAATCGACGGTCACAACCACACAAGCAATATAATATACAACGCCAACGGCGAGGATCAAAAACTCAAAGGAACTCAAAACCACAAGAAATACACAGAAATAAGATGCGCGACTCTAAGGTCGAAAGAATAATCAACACTGGTCTCTATCTCAAATAAGTACATGTTTGGTTGATGGAACTTCTAGATAAAACAGAATAATGATATACAAGATATATAATGGGGGTACGATACAAGTAAACCCACCTACTAACAAATCACCCGAAGGAAACTATGCCCGCAAAGCCATAATGAAACCTGTACGGCAAACCTGCAAGAAACTGGGGCACAACGGGGGTGAGTTGCCAACTCGTGAATAGAAAAACATCTACGCACAGAAATCGCGTAAATAACGCAACCTAGGTCAATGATCATAATATATCCTCAAATATAAGAATAACATGCAACCTATAACAAGGCTAGGGTAGATATCTAACCCGAGTGTAATCACATGTGCCCGTGTCAGTGCCTCAAGTAGCAATATATCATATGAATGAGGTATGAATGCATGAAAACAGAATACATGTAAATGAAGAACTGTTTTCATAATTTAGTGAGATTTCCTTTGTATTTTTAAGATGAGGTATCATAATGAAATCAGCATAAAACCGTGCCTAGCATCGGCACAAAACGTAATCCCAATATCTCGATATCTCTGTATCACAGTCTCTGTACCTCAATATCTCGAAATCTCAATATCACAGTCTCAATATCTAGGGCGCCGTCAGTCCAGACCGGCCCCTACCATCCATCTCAAGACCACGACGGTATCCTCCGGATATCCGACGCGTCGGGTAAAATCACCTGTAGGTAGTGCTCCCCTGCCAGGCTCACATCGTCATCATCACGCGCTTCTTGCCCTGGGGTACCTTACCGGGTCCACCATGTTCCCGAAACGGTTCATCCGTCTCCTCGAATCGGGTCTCGAAATCCATCAGCAAACTCATGGTGGACGACTCATACATCATGGGAAAAAACCGCACTTTTTTTTATTTAAAAAGAGAGAAATCAGTTTATATAAGTTTTTGCGGTTCCCCCCCCCCCCCAAATCCAGAAAATCTCATGGAAATCCGAATCCAAATCATCAATAGCATGTAAAACCATGAATGTAGGCATAACAATGAATAACAGTATGCATGAAGTGACAAGTAATAACTACAATGTTAAGCTGGCATATAAGGCAGGTATACTAATATCATGTCAAATTACTAACTAACAAGCTAAGTCAAGCAATAATATTTTCTAAGGTGTACGTGACATGGCAATTACCGATGAAGATGTGTGTGAGCCGGCAAGTAACTGTACGTGGTACATACGTATCATCGGTAATGGTGCTGGTGTCCTAACAGCATGATATCAATAATGGAGTATGAAACATAATATAAGCATGCGATGCGAAGCGAACCACAATAATGAGCGGGAGCTGAATACTAGACGCAACTATAACTAATCTGCATTAATATAATATAAGTCCTACAAATGGTGCCTTTTGAAATAACACGAATCATGGGGTTTTGAAAATAGGGGCTATGGTGTTTTTATGAAAAGATACGTCTTTTGAAATATCCGTAGGATCCCTTGGGCTGTCTTTTAAAATACCCACGATTCGTTAGTTTTTGAAATAGGTAAGAATCGAATCTAATCTAACAACTAAACTAAACTAAAGGGCTAAGCTAACAAGCTGGACTATAGGTAAGGAAACCGCCTAACATCTGAGTCGATACATATACCTACCTGTATATATATTAGTCGGTGATCCCGCCTCCATAATATCATATCCGATACCATATCTATAATCAGACATCCCAAGTCAAGAGTGCGGATCAATCATCAAAATATAGCTCGTACGTAAATCCGTCGTACGGCATCCCCAAATCTGGGTATGGGTTAATATCATATTCATCACACTATTCATCTGGTATCCTCTTTATCCAAGATCATAGTCCAGGGTACTGACCTATGTCTAGTACAATACTAAAATCATCAATATAGTCATGATCTGACTACTGATCGACAGTCTCGTACAAACCGATATCACCACCACAAAACAAATCTCATCGACTCAGCTCAATCCCAAGTATCGTCCTCAAATCCGTATGTGAACACATAGTCCCATACCCATGTGAACACATAACTATAGAGAATCCCATGAGCACATATAAATAGGAATGTATGCAAGTATGTATGTGTGTATGTGCAGTGCAACACTACTCTAGGGTTCGCAACACTAAAATAATCCAACACACCAATATCCATCCTAAACATCGTTATTAATCCGAAATAACATATAATAATTGTTGGTGTGTATACGCATCCGTATACACCACCACGGACTGCGGGGGTGCTATACGCCATCCACCCGACTTCTCCCCGTAGATATAAATCTACTCACCTGGTCCTCGCTTGCTGGTGCCGACGTCGCCACGCGCTTGCTTGTTGTCTCGAAGTCCACATGGGGTACCTACATATCATAACGCACCGTATCGCATTAAAACCAAATTCGAAATCGAAACGGCATACGAAAATCAAATCGGCACGTGTATCACGCATAGGTCAAAACCTATCGCCTACGCATGCAAGAATAGTCAAACCAACCCTCGATGTCGATGTACAAACGTCAAACCATCAAGAAAAACCTAAACGCACTCATTTGCACATTCACGAACACTAATTATAATATAAAATAGGTTAGAATTCACAAAAACCCCAAATTCACCTTAAAAGCCATTTTTCCGAAAATCTAGCAAGCAAAAATTACCCGTTTTAATACAAATCCTTATGTTTTAGCAAAACTAGCGGTCACAATATTAACTAAATAGCTTAAATAGGCCACATAAACATTTACTAGATTTTTAATCTTGCTAAATTTCCTTAAACCAAAATCTAGTTAGCACAATTACCCTTTTTGTTCAAAACTTGATGTTTTAACCAATAAAAACATTTTAACAAATTTTAGTGGCCATAATGGTCACTAATTAACTCAACTAATTCACACAAACCATTTCTAATTTCATCTCTCTTCTAATTATATTAATTATAAAAACCTAGTTAACAAAATTTATGAAATTGGACAAATTTGAAGCAACAATTAGTAAACTAACTACTAGCTTACATTCTCCAAAACATAAGATGTTAAACTACCCATTACAACAAAAAAAACAAGTGATACAACATTCACTTGAATTCCAAAACCCCCTCTAGAAATCTTAAACTTGAAATCTAACCCATAATACTAACTAATTATGTCATGATTTAAAGTATTAATACAACAATTTAACTAAGGTTTAGAATTTATACCTCATTGATTGAAGATCAAACATGAATCTTAGCCTCCCAAACTTTCTTCCATCCCCCAAGATCTATGCTAAATTGGCTAAAGGAAAATGGGTAAAGCATGGATTTGGAGTTTGTAAGGTTTTTCTCTTGATTTTTGTTGAAATTGTGTGAAATTTTGTGTTAGAAAAGAAGTGGGGAGAATTAGGGGCTGATTGGGGAGGGCTCGGCCTGCAGAAATTTGGGAGGGGGAGAGAGAATATGGAGTGGGTGAATGTATGTGGACATATGTAGAAGCATTCCCCTCATCTTATATTTTAATCCCCTTATTAAATTTCATTATTTAATTGAAGTGGAGAGAAATGAGTGGGGAGTGGGGGCAAAATAGGGGCTGCCATAGGAGGGCTCGGCCATGTGAGTAGGTGAGAAGAGAGGGTGTGTGTGTGGAGCAATGAACACCAAACACCAATACAATATGCACCAAAACCCTTTTATTTTCACAAAATAAGCCTTTTTCTTCAATATTTTCTAAACCGTTTTGGCAAATGATTTCATTTCAAAAACCACATGATAAAATTTTATTTAATGTTTTATGATGTACAAAATTTGTTTCAACTCATTCCAATTTGTAATTTTCCCTAATTAAATATATTAGTGACGGCTTAAAATAATATTAAAATAATTAATTTCGGAAAAAAATTCAGAAAATTTGAAATTTCACCAGTGGCTCAATAAACACCAAATACTAGCAACTACATAGCTAGAATATGTATATTTAATTTTATAATAAAGATATTTGCATTTTGACTTTTTACAGAAAACCCCCTTATTTTACCGTTTTTTCGAAATTTCACCGAAACGATTTTCAAAACGTTACACAATCAATCTGATGGCCTCGCATCGGGGTATGCAAACGAACTATATGTCCTAGTCGTTCACCCTTGGGTGACTAGCGATCTTCTATCATATCTCTAAGTACAACTCGTGTTGCATTAGCTTCAAACATCTGGGGCGATATCTTGTCAGTCGCAGCAACAACTGGATCATTCGTCCGCACGCTAAACAATGCCTCAATCATCAAGAATAAACGGTGCATTGACGGTCATCACATTCTAGCCGGGCTCTAGCAGTGGCCCGATCCTCTGGTGATGATCTACACGCTCGAGAAATCATAGTAAAAACAACCCATCAAAATGCTCATAGCGTGAAAAACACAATAAAATGACACATCTATGCAATCGTGTGTCACCGGAATTACGCCCTGGTCAGTCCTCGTCCAAGACGAGCTCGTGCTGACCACAACTTTAGCCGCAGCTCTCTCTGCCCGTGCAATCGTGGTAACAAAAACCACCAACCGATATCGATGAGGATAGATCATAGGAATGAATAAAATACTGTGCAAAGAAATATACATCCTAAGGTTTCTTAAACGGAGTAGCGTATCGTAAGTATGTCGCGGAACATACATACAGTACGTCACTCTACTTAAGTCACCTACTCCATCAACCAAGGTCAACCTAAGCGACGAAAGTTCGGGCCTAATACCCCCTCGACCAAGTCTAAGTTCCGTAAGGTCAAACCTAGGTTTCGAATATATATAAACGCCCTAGACTCCGCATAGTCAAACATAGACTCAAACCAAGTTTAAACCTAGCGCTCTAATACCAACTTTGTCATGACCCAAAATAACACGTGACTGGCACTTGAATCATGTGAAGTCTATAGGACACCACCTAATTCAAGTAAGCCAAAAAGCCCAGAAATCTAAACCATTTTAAAGAAAAGTGAAGAAAACTTGTTTTAAAGCAAGGGGTTTTAATAAAATAAGTGGCATTAAACTTTTAAAAGCAATATCATATTTTCCCGAAAATTTCGGCAGAGTCTCCTTTATAAATACTGGCCCCAAACGGGTACAAACCTGCATCATAATAAGGCATCCCCAAGCGGGAGCTAGCTCTTCGCCAATTGGCGGACACAACCATGCAATACAATAAAATATACAACGCCGAAAGGCGAGGATCAAAACTCATCAAGAAAATCAATATCCTCAAGAAAACTAGAGAAAAACTATAATAATACAGGCGCACGACTCTAAGGTCGAAAGAATATACACTGATCTTCTAAGTCTATCAAATATACAAGTCTGGTTGATGGAGTTTACTAGATACAACATAATGAAAATAAAGTACAATAGTGGTCACGATGCAAGTGAACCCACGTACCAAGCAATTGCCCGGAAGGAAGCAGTGTGCCAGCAAGCCGCAATGAAACCTGTACGGCAAAACCTGCAAGAAACTGTGACACAACGGGGGTGAGTTGCCAAATCGTGAGTAGAAAATATCACCGAGAAGAAATCGCATATATGACTCTATCCTAGGTCATACAATAATATATCCTCAATATATAACCTGAAGCATCTAAATAATGGCAAGGATAAAAATCTATACATAAGTGTAATACCAAGTGCTCATGCCACTGCCCCAGGTAGCAACATAATACATATATGATGTATGAATGCATGAAAACAGAATGCAACTGAATGAGAAAACTGTTTTCATATCTCAATGAGATTTCTGTATAAAAATCAAAGTATCATCAATGAAATCAACAAAGAATCCGTGTCAAGTATCGACACAAAATATATATCTCAATATCTCGGGCTCCGGCAATCCGGACTGGCCCATATCATCAAATCTCAATATCTCGGGCTCCGCATGATCAGGATCGGCCCATAACACCGAACGGTATCCTCCGGATATCCGTCGAGTCTCCATAAAGTCACCAGTCGGTAGTGCTCCCCTGCCGGGCTCAACGCCTTTCTATACGATCTTCTTGCCCCGGGGTACCGCACCGGGTCCATCATGCACCCGCAGACGGTCCCTCCCCTACCTCGAATCGGGTGTATAATATCGCTCGAGAACCGAGAAAACTCATGGTGGACATCATAAATATCATATCACGAGAAAACCGCAATTTCTATCTTTAGAAATGAAAATGAGTTTATAAATCCTTGCGGTTTCTCCAAATCCAGAAATCTCATGGAAAATCCGAATCCCATAATCAAGAGTAAATAAACAGTGAATATCGGCATAAAGCCCCATAATAATGCATGACAATGAATATGTATACATGCACGGGTATCTAAGTAAAGAATGCAATATCTAAACTAGCACAGTAATCATATATCGGAACTATCAGCTAGCAATTATATCCATGAAGTGATATACTCTAAAGTGTACGTGACATAGCAATTACCGATGATGATGTGTGTGAGCCGGCAAGCAAGTGTTCCTGGACATACGCATCATCGGTAATGGTGTTGGTGTCCTAACAACCGATATCATAATAGTTAAGGAAACACGTATAAACATGCAATGCAATAAGAACATGAATAGTAAACGTAACATTGAAGAATATGCATTATATATATACGAGTCATACAGTGTTGACATTTGAAATAGCACGAATCGTGGTTTTTAGAAAATAGGGGCTACGGTGTTTTTAAGAAAAGGTACATCCTTTGAAAAATCCGTAGTATCCCTCGGCCTGTCTTTAAAATACTCACGATTCGTTAGTTTTGGAAATAAGTATGACTCGAGCCCAGTCTAACATCTACCAAGTAAACTACAGGACGAAGCTAATAGACTAAATGAAAGGGTAAGGAAATCCACCTAAGTCTGAGTCGATATATCTAGTAGTCGGTGATCCCGCCTCAATAGCGTCACGTACGATAAAATATATAATACGACATTCTCGAGTTAAGAGTGCGGGTCAATCATCATCATTGTACATCGTACGGTAAAAATCCATCATACAGCATCCTAAATCGGGGTACGGGTCAAATATCACATATAACTCACTATTTATCTGGTATCATTATCAACATATCCTAAATTAGGGGTACTGATCTACAGTCTAGTACATTCCAATACCACCAAACATATATCCGCGTGTGAATAAAACGCATCGCCCATCGATCCACTATACTATCATGTAGTATCTTAACACGACCTAATTCACATCACCGATCTCATGGCATCATGTCCAATCACATCGACTCATCTCTAAGTATCATATACTATCCTCATCATCCGTGTATACGTATGTGTGTGTGTGTATGTACCAACGCAAACCACATATATATATACATACATACATATATATATATATATACATATAAACATATACACCCAAACATATCCCGTGTGTGCATGTGTGTGTATACCTATACTCTAGGGTTCGCGACTAAGAAACTATACAATAAGCGCTATTCCAAATTACACTAAAACTAACCCGTGAACACCTAAAGCCTATCTTGATAATCATCCACGTTTCACAAAAACACATATAAATATATAACATATCATATGCTACACTACGAACTGCGGGGATGCTATACGCCATCCACCCGACTTCCCCCGTAGATATATATATCTACTCACCTTGATCCTTACTTGCCGAAGTCGATGTCGCCATCCTCTTCTTCATCGTCCGACGTCCACGTGAGGGTACCTACATATCGCATATATCATATCGCATCAAAACGTCTAATTCAAAACCAAAACGACACGCGAATCACACATAGGTTAAAACCTATGGTCTACTCATGCAAAAGAGCCCAAAAACACCCGATATCGACGTGCAAACGTCAAGTGACCGAAATAAAACCCATATTCCAAAGTTTCAAATCACTAAAGTCATAAAACATTAAGCAGCAACTTAGAAAACTGGTCCCAGATTTTGGTTCAGGTGAAATAGGGATAAACAAACAACACTAGGGTGTAGTATATAAGGTATATGAGCTACAGTAGCAACCTTGACCCCAAACTCCATAATTTAGCCGGCCACTATAGCCAAAAATCCGGCCAGCTCAGTTTAGATGGCTTGGAATGGGTTCGTATTTCCAGGGGGGTCTTCTAGTGGTCCATCTAGGTTAGTGGTGTTGCTTGTTTTTCTAGTAAAGATCTCAGGTTATCCCAGATTCCCTGTAGGCACTATGTTGGAGATAGTGCCCTCAGAGTCAATTATTGGATCACAGGCACGTGATTGCAATGATTGAGGGGAGGACCTGTCCCAGTAGGACAGTCTTACTCGAGATGATAGTATGCTATCCGGTTTACCTTTATCATCGTGTACTGCTTTAGGTGACCTTACAGGTCACTATTGCACGTTGATAGAGCCCCTAGGATTCTTGCTTGACTACCGGCAGTATGAGGGCGATCATATACGTGGGAGCTGGTGGTCTATAAGCACATCCTTAAATGGTCCCTAGTCGTGGGAGTTTCGAGACAGGGCATCGATACTCCGGAGTATACTAGTGTATACAGTCGAGACCCCGACGAGGGGCGGTGGCCGGTCTCACAAGCCACTGGTGTCAGTTGGTTCACCTAAGATGTATACAGGTGCTCATTGGGTTATGAGTACACCGGACAGGACTCGCCGGGAACCTGCTAGTTGGGATTATACCAGACGTCAGATAGCAGTTCCCTGGTGACATGTGTACAGGTTAGTTCATCGACCTGAGATCGTCATTTGTCTCGTGTGAGTTCCCACTGTGCTTTGATTACTACCCTACCACGGCTCAAAGGAGTCGTGCAAACAGGTTTTAGTTGGGTACAGTCCCGAGCCACATGGAGGCAGTGAGCGGATCTGCAGGGGTTCGTCTCTCCCGGTATTGGGGGTGAGGTCGCGCTGTGTCGAGGAGAGCCAGAACATGAAAAGTCCTTGGCCAAGGCAGGAGATTTACTGGTAGGTATTCCAGTAGTATCTCAGGGTGTTCTGGGCTACACTCCGACACGACTTGTACCGCTTTTGGGGGTCTGACTTTTACCAACCCCCTAGGCCCGCCATGCGATGCTCATAGACGAACGGACCGGACTGTACGGATATTGTCACTGACAGGCTCAGTAGGGTGTCAGGATGAGTTCGCTCATCGACGTCCCTTTTGGTCAATAGCTGGTGGCCCGTCACGTATTGGCTTATACCTCTGACGTGCTAGTGGTTAAATCCACAGCCATAGTATTGACGAGTCTTTAGAGTCCACCACACTTACAGTTACTCAAGCTTTCGGGCGAAACGCTGTAGAGGCCGTATGGAGATATGGCAGGGTTCGATCAGATACGTGCGGTATTGCACGGATCGTGATCGGACGGTTTTTACTAGCCGGCTTTGGCTTAAGCCGGATTCTAGTATTAGATAGTGTAGTTTTGTCTCTTTGCATTTGTGTTCAGTGGGAATACAAATGCGGGCATGTATTTGCAGTCGCGGGGTTTTCCTGTAATTTATTACGGGATCGGTTTTCTGGGGTTGCCAGTTTGCATTCCGTTCCGGCCAGTTTTCCTTCATTCCTTCTCGGCCGGACTTTTCGTTGGAGGGGGTTAATTGCAAGTTTGCAATTAACTTATTTGTGAGGGGCTTTCTTGCATTTATGAATTATGATGAGACTAGCATCATGATGATATTCTTTTCTTGTCTATATCATTGCTTTTCATATGATGGTTGTAGGATTGATGAGTGAGATGAGAGTGACCATTTTCTATATTGTTTTTCCATTTTTATTTTTGATTTATACTTGGAGATTAATTCTTTTTCTCTCTCCAATCTCATTCTAGAGAGAGGGGGCCGGCCACATCTAGTGAGGGGAGGGTTTTTCATTTGGGAGAGAAAAAATTGATTCATCTCATTTTCATGCTCCTTTGCTTGCAAAATTCCAAGCTTCTCTCATTCATTCATTCTTCTCCTCACATCCCTCCATCAATGGCAACCTCATAAACCCTAAAGAGACACTTACTACACTATTCTATAGCAAGCCTTGGACGCGTCGGCTAGCCAACTTCGCGCCCGAGTTGCCTCGGTCAAGAGGCGGGAGCCCGTTAAAGATTCCGGCTACGTGGTGCCCTTTCCGACGAGGAGGTGATGGACGGACTTTCCGCAGGAGATCGGAGCGGAGACGAAGACCGAAGGACTCGGATCATTCGGTATATCTCTTCCCCTTCTTATAGTTAGCTTAGACTAGTTAATGGTTCGATCCGGGTGTTTAGTGCGCGGTGGTACCGGGTTGCAAGTTTTGCAAAGTTTTTGTTTCCGCGTTTCCGGCGTCGGATCGACGGCCGGGGCGCCCCCGCGGGCTTACATTGGTATCAGAGCCATGCCATTAACCATGCCTAGCTTGCTCTAGTATGTTTAGTACTCGATCGAACAAAAACCCCAAAAACCGCATTTTCAATACTTCATGTTTTTGTCGAAATTTTTTAAAGCTCCAAAAATTTTTCAGGTCGTTGCAGAAACATGTACTAAGAATTCTAAGAACACTGGGAAAATTTGGTAACCTGATACGTCCATAAGGCCGCGGAACCGCGGCCAAACCCATGCTTGGGCCGCGGTTCCGCCGCGCTTTTGACTCCTCATTTGACCAAATTTTTTCTGAGTGCTCCTGAGTTCAAAATGGGGGTTTTGGGACATTCTTTTTGGGCCCAGATTTTCTGTAAGTGCTACAGTACTGCTTGGGGCCAACTTGATAAAATTTGTTCGATCGGATATTTTAAACATGTTAGTTCACAGTATTTACATTATATCTGCGACCGTGAATGTCACTTGATCGGTAAATCCTGTCTAGCTGCTATAGCCCGGTTAGACGGATTTGCGAACGTGACATTCACGTTGATGTTCTGTGTGTTGCTGTGTTGTTGCGGATTGGTCGTGGGGGATATCCTGGATGCAGTGGTAGTACAGTTCTGTTTTATATGTAGATTTGATATTGCGGGGCGAGCGTCCGACCTGTGGATTGCCGTCACTGCCTGTTTGTATTATTCTTTTAGGGCACGACCTGGTTGCGGTCGATGTACCCGTTGTATATATATTTTACTTTCTGTACTAGGATTACCCCAAGGAGGGGTGCACGGATAGCCGGGTTCTAGAGGGCAACGAGCCCGCATCTCATGGTTTTGAGACGGAGGGGGCTTTACTCTAGAATTGGCAGGGCTATACGCCGCACTCGTAGGGGGTATAGGATTGACCCAGGAGGGGTGCCCAAGTTACCGGATTCCGTGAAGTGCTGGGTGGTCCATTCACGTTGCTGAAGGGGGCTGCCTCGCTTCAGGTTTTGGCGGGTAACTTGCCGCTCCCGTAGGGGTCTAGGATTTCATTGCACAGGCTATCCACACGACCAGGGGAACGTCGGGTTTCAGTAGCGGCTCTATGAAACCCGGGGATCCCAGATATCTGTATTGATCTGTGTTTCTATACATTTCTCTGTGTTGCATTTTATCACGCCTTGAGCGAAAATTATATATATTATATATATATTAGTAGATGTTGTATATGTTTTGCATCCGCACTAGTCCAGTCCCCGCTCTGTCGTTAGTTAGCTAACCTAACGGGTGATGACGGGACCCAGTGGCGAATGCGGATGGCATATACGTACGTCAGTATATTTTCGTTCTTTGTGGTGTGATCAATTGATGGGACTGCGTTGATTCGGATCAATGCAAGATAAACAAACCTATTCTGATGTTGTTGGAACACTTTTTCAAAAAGCTGTTATTGCAAGGGCGTTCTCTTTTATTTTGCACAGTGGTATTCAGATGGAATATCCTGCTCCTCAGTCGACGAGGCAAGGGCCGAGATCCCTTCACCGGGAGTGACCCCTTGGACAGAAGCTTGCGTCAGGGCAATAACTTCACTATAGCCGATTACTTTTGCTTTGCATCGTGGTATTCAGTTGGAATATCCTGCACCTCATTCTACGGGGAAAGAGCCGAGATCCCTTCACCGGGAGTGACCTCTTTAGCAAAGGTTTTCGTCACTATATTTTTACAAAGCTATCCGTTCCTTCAACGATATCGAGTTCATTACGTTAAAGGTTTTCGCCAGAAACCATTCGTAGCCCTCCGTCGTTTCATATGGATAGTCAATAGTATTCAAGCTGTGTTTGTTGGCCATAGTCAAGGCACAGTGTTTGGTAGCTATTGGGTGTTCATATGCTGCATAGATAGATGCGTTGGTTTGGGACAGTCGTATAGCCTTGTTGGCCCTAGTCAAGGGCTTATACGGGTGGGTTCAAATCAACCTGGACAATGACGGGTAGAACTTGACATGTGACTTATGATTTGTTGGCCTTAGTCAAGGTCATAAGAGCATGGGGTAAAAATCCACATCGGGAGTTTCAAAAGAACTGAAACTTGCCAGATATGCGCATACCTTCTGGAGTATGATAGCGTGAGCGGATTCCGTCACGTTATCATGCGATGATAGTTGGATCCCGATTCCCACTGATGAGTTGGTTTACTCCTCGGGTGATCCCGGCTAATTCTTCTTTTAGGTTTGGGGAAGAATTTGACGTTACAGTGGGAGTTTTCCAGATTAGATAAAGTGATAACCATTCTGATCTAGGTTAGAGTGCACGCTGAGTGTTTCTTTTCTCTCTCTCTTTGGCAGCGAACATTGACCCGACCCTAGACTATGACTCAGTGACCAAGTTGACCGAACCTTCTTAACACTGGCTTTTGGATTGTCAGAGTTGCAAACCTCATTGCCACTCCTACTTTTACCCTTTTCTCCAGGACACCCCGTATTACTACGAACGTCCACTTCCATTGGACAAAACCATCGTATGGTTATATATGAACTCGAAGGAATTCGAGGATGGTTTCTGGTTCTGGAGAAAACGAATAGGACTATTCAGTTGTCTTTTCCTTTCACCTTCTCTCATTGCGAGTACTCCTTGGTTTAGGAGATAGTACACCTATTACGCAAATTGGATAGTCTTCTTCCAAACCATAGGCAGGTGCCGACCGGTAGGGAATGAAGAAAACCAATTAGCCTAAATGGTGTACAGAAGGTATTAAGTTCAGACAAAGCAAGGGATTAGTAAGAGGGCAAAGTAAATTGCGACTGCTATTCACGACCAAACCAAGTATTTCTTCGCCAATCCTAAATCACCTATTTCTAAGGTTTATTCGGGTGTCTTTTATCTTCACCTTCTCTCGCATTGCGAGTGCTCCTAGGATTAGAAGTAATACACCCATTATGCTTATTGGATAGTCTTCTTCCAAACCATAGGCTGGTGCCGAACGGTAGGGAAGGAAGAAAACCATTTGGCCTAAAGGGGTGTACAGAAGGCAATGACTAAAGACATAAAAAGGGATTTGGAGAAGTGGCAAAGAATTATAAGGTTGCAGTTGTGAATCTGGATAATGGAAGAGGCATTACTAGGAATACCAGAAAACCCCAACGAGACATTTCGATGTTTCAGTTTCACTGTGTACTGTTAAAAGAAAACTGATTTCCCAATTAGACACTTACTCCAGGGTATGTATTTACCAGGTATGATTCTCACATCTGTATGGTTTTACAGATGATGAGTGGGAGTAAATTATTGGGAATTAGGTGACCATCCTCATTATATCGGGATTCGTTGTAATTGGTGATATTTGAGGAAGCCACCTGGGTTGTTTGCCGGTCGGCAAATATTTGGTTTTGAATATCCGTTGTTATGCACCAATTTCAAATTGATATATCTGTACGTCTATTTTTATAGAGTGAGACATACCTTTTTGAAATTATGTCTATGACATTTACCTATACCAGTGGATGGTTAGGTAAGGAGCATTGAACAGCGGTGTAATTCTTCATAACCAAAAGTACAGTTGTCAACCTACGACACACAGTGAATGAGTCATTTGACTCAAGGGACTTATACAGAGTATTGTATGTTGTCCAGTGTCCATTAGGACAGAGGGGTAGGTCCTCGTACTATATTCTGTTTACTTTTAACTTCTCTAGTTCTTAGACATGTGTTTCGTAGAAACACAGGGTCTAAGTTTTGAGGAGTTATAGGTATAAGGATAAAGTAGAGAACCAAATATTGCAAGTATCGGGATTCTTCAAGGTGATCGAGGATGTAGATACTTGTGAATGGTATTCAGTTGATAGTAATGATTAAGAGAACTTGCTTCTCTTTCAGGTTACTCATAATTGGAAGTACTCCTAAGTTGAGTAACGCTGATCGGCCTCCTTCCATTTAGTTGACATGCACTGGAGACAGCTGCATGATTTGAATCTGGTTCAATTAAATCAGTGCCTCTGTTTCTTGGATATAGAACAGTTCATATCTTGATATTGTTAAGATATGGGGAGTTGTCCGGCTTATGCTTAAAACCAGACTCCGGATAACTCAAGGCACGTTTCTGTAATGGCTGTTTGTGGGTTGACCCGGGCTATGACGAGGGTTGACTTTCTACCATCTGGAAGATCAATAGTGATATTGTTCTTGACTCGCCACAGTTTTAATAAAAATGGACTTTTTCAGAAAACAGTAGTGGGAGTATGGTAGAACTGGAAGTGATTCCAGAACCGCAAACGATTACTGAAGATTTGATAAGAACCTAAAGATTCAATCTGGTTTGACATTCCATTGGCCACTCCGCAGATATGGTGGGTAACCTCAGACACTCGAGAGGTACTTCGGTATGCTCAAGGACGGTGGCAGGGAGGTTCTTGTTTACCCAGACTTGCCATTGCTGTTGTTCCAGACTGTGAGACCCGGCAGGAGGATGAGTATAGCGTCTTTCTAAACTAGCTTTAGAAGTGTACGTCTATATGACTCTGCCAGAGGGTTGTCGTAGTCAGTGGGAGCAGCGGAAGCATTGGTGGATATCAGGCTTATGTCTATTTATAGACTAGAGCAGATATAGCGGAGATAGATCATCTATTTCTGATGTGACAGTCATAGGTTTGACTTCATCAGAAGAGGGGATGGATCCGTTAAGAAGGTAGTAGGGTGTGATGTCCTGGTATTTGATGACATACACAGAGTAGGAAGTGATATTCCTATACTACGATCGGTTATACTTTGGTCGTCACACAGTAGTTTCTCCACATAGGATTTGGATATTATATCAGACATTCTGGTTACTGGATCTATGGTTTTAGATCTAGATTTGGGTGGTTTCCCAATCTGGGTACTTTGACCGCATTCTATGAGTATTTAGAACGGACGACTCCTGGCACGGTAGTGTACCTGCAGGTAATGGAGTCACCCTCTCTAAAGGTGTCTTACAGACTAAAGGGGAGAGGGATACGCATGATTGGCAGATCACTTGCTTAGGCAATTGAGTCAATCATGAGATGTCAAGTACCACACCAGATGTTGTTCTTGCAGTAGGTGCAACAAGTTGATATTGATCCAATCCTGGAGAAACAGTCGGAAGCAGTTTTAGAACATAAGTGGATGTTCTAGGGATATGATAACGGCAGTCTTCTTCGGGAGACAGTTATCATTCCAGGCTTCCAAGGTGACCTGGATGGCAGAGTGGCTGTCAGAGTTATAGTTTTCCTTCTGACGAGGGGCAGTATTTTGGACAGATGGTCCAAGTGGATACTGAGGGAAGGCATGGCGCAGGACACTGATTAAGTTCAGTTGTCGATACAGTCTAAGAAGTTTGGATTTGGAGTTCATTTATGAGCTAGGTCCCATCAGACATCCAGACATTCTAAGACAGGTATTGCTCATTTCGGGAGATAGTTTTCTCTGCGAACTTGAGGTAAAGAGAGACATAGAAAGAAACACCAGAGCGGATCCACTCACTGAGGCTATTCCTCGAACGCAATAGTTTCGCAAACGAGTTTTGTGAGACTGACTAGTAGAGGAGTTGGGTGTTCGGTATCACATGGGCTGTGAGTATGCGACATCGCAATAATTAGCCTTGAGTGCAAGTGGGAGATTGTTGGAGATAGTGCCCTCAGAGTCAATTATTGGATCACAGGCACGTGATTGCAATGATTGAGGGGAGGACCTGTCCCAGTAGGACAGTCTTACTCGAGATGATAGTATGCTATCCGGTTTACCTTTATCATCGTGTACTGCTTTAGGTGACCTTACAGGTCACTATTGCACGTTGATAGAGCCCCTAGGATTCTTGCTTGACTACCGGCAGTATGAGGGCGATCATATACGTGGGAGCTGGTGGTCTATAAGCACATCCTTAAATGGTCCCTAGTCGTGGGAGTTTCGAGACAGGGCATCGATACTCCGGAGTAGACTAGTGTATACAGTCGAGACCCCGACAAGGGGCGGTGGCCGGTCTCACAAGCCACTGGTGTCAGTTGGTTCACCTAAGATGTATACAGGTGCTCATTGGGTTATGAGTACACCGGACAGGACTCGCCGGGAACCTGCTAGTTGGGATTATACCAGACGTCAGATAGCAGTTCCCTGGTGACATGTGTACAGGTTAGTTCATCGACCTGAGATCGTCATTTGTCTCGTGTGAGTTCCCACTGTGCTTTGATTACTACCCTACCACGGCTCAAAGGAGTCGTGCAAACAGGTTTTAGTTGGGTACAGTCCCGAGCCACATGGAGGCAGTGAGCGGATCTGCAGGGGTTCGTCTCTCCCGGTATTGGGGGTGAGGTCGCGCTGTGTCGAGGAGAGCCAGAACATGAAAAGTCCTTGGCCAAGGCAGGAGATTTACTGGTAGGTATTCCAGTAGTATCTCAGGGTGTTCTGGGCTACACTCCGACACGACTTGTACCGCTTTTGGGGGTCTGACTTTTACCAACCCCCTAGGCCCGCCATGCGATGCTCATAGACGAACGGACCGGACTGTACGGATATTGTCACTGACAGGCTCAGTAGGGTGTCAGGATGAGTTCGCTCATCGACGTCCCTTTTGGTCAATAGCTGGTGGCCCGTCACGTATTGGCTTATACCTCTGACGTGCTAGTGGTTAAATCCACAGCCATAGTATTGACGAGTCTTTAGAGTCCACCACACTTACAGTTACTCAAGCTTTCGGGCGAAACGCTGTAGAGGCCGTATGGAGATATGGCAGGGTTCGATCAGATACGTGCGGTATTGCACGGATCGTGATCGGACGGTTTTTACTAGCCGGCTTTGGCTTAAGCCGGATTCTAGTATTAGATAGTGTAGTTTTGTCTCTTTGCATTTGTGTTCAGTGGGAATACAAATGCGGGCATGTATTTGCAGTCGCGGGGTTTTCCTGTAATTTATTACGGGATCGGTTTTCTGGGGTTGCCAGTTTGCATTCCGTTCCGGCCAGTTTTCCTTCATTCCTTCTCGGCCGGACTTTTCGTTGGAGGGGGTTAATTGCAAGTTTGCAATTAACTTATTTGTGAGGGGCTTTCTTGCATTTGTGAATTATGATGAGACTAGCATCATGATGATATTCTTTTCTTGTCTATATCATTGCTTTTCATATGATGGTTGTAGGATTGATGAGTGAGATGAGAGTGACCATTTTCTATATTGTTTTTCCATTTTTATTTTTGATTTATACTTGGAGATTAATTCTTTTTCTCTCTCCAATCTCATTCTAGAGAGAGGGGGCCGGCCACATCTAGTGAGGGGAGGGTTTTTCATTTGGGAGAGAAAAAATTGATTCATCTCATTTTCATGCTCCTTTGCTTGCAAAATTCCAAGCTTCTCTCATTCATTCATTCTTCTCCTCACATCCCTCCATCAATGGCAACCTCATAAACCCTAAAGAGACACTTACTACACTATTCTATAGCAAGCCTTGGACACGTCGGCTAGCCAACTTCGCGCCCGAGTTGCCTCGGTCAAGAGGCGGGAGCCCGTTAAAGATTCCGGCTACGTGGTGCCCTTTCCGACGAGGAGGTGATGGACGGACTTTCCGCAGGAGATCGGAGCAGAGACGAAGACCGAAGGACTCGGATCATTCGGTATATCTCTTCCCCTTCTTATAGTTAGCTTAGACTAGTTAATGGTTCGATCCGGGTGTTTAGTGCGCGGTGGTACCGGGTTGCAAGTTTTGCAAAGTTTTTGTTTCCGCGTTTCCGGCGTCGGATCGACGGCCGGGGCGCCCCCGCGGGCTTACATTGGTATCAGAGTCATGCCATTAACCATGCCTAGCTTGCTCTAGTATGTTTAGTACTCGATCGAACAAAAACCCCAAAAACCGCATTTTCAATACTTCATGTTTTTGTCGAAATTTTTTAAAGCTCCAAAAATTTTTCAGGTCGTTGCAGAAACATGTACTAAGAATTCTAAGAACACTGGGAAAATTTGGTAACCTGATACGTCCATAAGGCCGCGGAACCGCGGCCAAACCCATGCTTGGGCCGCGGTTCCGCCGCGCTTTTGACTCCTCATTTGACCAAATTTTTTCTGAGTGCTCCTGAGTTCAAAATGGGGGTTTTGGGACATTCTTTTTGGGCCCAGATTTTCTGTAAGTGCTACAGTACTGCTTGGGGCCAACTTGATAAAATTTGTTCGATCGGATATTTTAAACATGTTAGTTCACAGTATTTACATTATATCTGCGACCGTGAATGTCACTTGATCGGTAAATCCTGTCTAGCTGCTATAGCCCGGTTAGACGGATTTGCGAACGTGACATTCACGTTGATGTTCTGTGTGTTGCTGTGTTGTTGCGGATTGGTCGTGGGGGATAGCCTGGATGCAGTGGTAGTACAGTTCTGTTTTATATGTAGATTTGATATTGCGGGGCGAGCGTCCGACCTGTGGATTGCCGTCACTGCCTGTTTGTATTATTCTTTTGGGGCACGACCTGGTTGCGGTCGATGTACCCGTTGTATGTATATTTTACTTTCTGTACTAGGATTACCCCAAGGAGGGGTGCACGGATAGCCGGGTTCTAGAGGGCAACGAGCCCGCATCTCATGGTTTTGAGACAGAGGGGGCTTTACTCTAGAATTGGCAGGGCTATACGCCGCACTCGTAGGGGGTATAGGATTGACCCAGGAGGGGTGCCCAAGTTACCGGATTCCGTGAAGTGCTGGGTGGTCCATTCACGTTGCTGAAGGGGGCTGCCTCGCTTCAGGTTTTGGCGGGTAACTTGCCGCGCCCGTAGGGGTCTAGGATTTCATTGCACAGGCTATCCACACGACCAGGGGAACGTCGGGTTTCAGTAGCGGCTCTATGAAACCCGGGGATCCCAGATATCTGTATTGATCTGTGTTGCTATACATTTCTCTGTGTTGCATTTTATCACGCCTTGAGCGAAAATTATATATATTATATATATATTAGTAGATGTTGTATATGTTTTGCATCCGCACTAGTCCAGTCCCCGCTCTGTCGTTAGTTAGCTAACCTAACGGGTGATGACGGGACCCAGTGGCGAATGCGGATGGCATATACGGTAACTTGGGCACCCCTCACCCCTAAATGGTGATATTCAGATCAACCGAGCCCATGGATTCACTACTTCCCAAATTGATCTTAGTCCCAAACATGACTAATGATCTTTCAACTGATGATATTCAAAATAATGTTCGTCCCACATATCCTAAGTTAATCTTAGTCTCCAAAAATGACTAATGATTCTTAAATGATCCACCATGATCTTTTCCCTTAAATACGGGATTTGGTTTAAGGGTGCATCTTTCTACACCTCTGATACATGTCGTTATAATTCCTCAACGTCTTTAGAGAGGTGGCGGGTCCCAACAACCAACTGCTTTTTGGCGCACTTTCCAAATTGACGTGCACATCCCAAATCAAGTCAAATCCCAGACTGGATGCATCCCATATCATCATTGCTCATCCCGTCACGTAACAAATACATGTGCACGCAAGATGGAAAATAGACCGAGATGTCCCTAAACTAACAACGGATCAAGATGTCCTTAAACTAACATTCGCCTCAAAAATGGTGACAATGGGCCGAGATATCCCTAAACTAACGGACCAAAACGTCCTTAAACTAACCGTTGTCTCCAAAATGGCAACAACGGACCATAACGTCCTTAAACTAAAATCTCACCCCCAAATGGTGATCAACGGACCGTAATGTCCTTAAACTAAAATTTCACCTCCAAAATGGTGATCAATGGACCGAGACGTCCTTAAACTAAAACTTCACCTCCAAAATGGTGATCAACGGACCGAAACGCCCTTAAACTAAAATCTCACCTCCAAAATGGTGATCAACTGACCGTAACGTCCTACAACTAAAATCTCACCCCTAAATGGTGATCAATGGACCGTAATGTTCTTAAAATAAATTCACACCTCGAAAATGGTGATCAACGGACCGAGACGTCCTCAAACTAGAACTCCGCCTCCAAAATGGCGATAACGGACCGAAACGTCCTTAAACTAAAACAACAAAGCCCAAATGCTCTTTCGTTGGATCTGAAGCAAAAATGATCCTAAGACCTTGTTAAGTAGATCTTAGTCTCAAATTGGACTAACGTATCCTTAACAAAAAACTAATCGAGCCCCCAATTGCTCGTATATATTTAAGTCGATCTTGATCTCAAAACAGATCAACGATCCTTAAATCAACCCAAACCCGAATCTAAGATATACGGATTTGGACTAATCCATGCCCTATGGGCGACGGCACAAATTAGTCTCCGTATACAATCCACGGGCAACCAAAAAATAAAACAAACACACACGACACAAGGTGAACTTCTGGAGCAGGAGAAAGTGGTTATCGCGATGCGGTAACGTAATTAACTACAGGGGCTTACGCCTGCAGGGAATAGCGTCCCCACAATCAAAAAACCCTCGCAAACGAGGGGGTATCTGACGAAGTCTGCTACAACGGTCGCATCCATCCAAACCTCCGATATACAGTGCCATAAATCAACTTGGCATATTCGGAGAGGTGGACGGATAAATCCAAATAGCATCTGCCCCCAAAATTCAGGCCGGTCGTCCCAATGTCCCTGTCACGTCTTTCAGCGGTGAACACCAACTTGAACGGCCTCCTGAACTATCGCCGCCACTTGGGCCTTCATGGTGCCCCGGAGAATCTTTGCGCCCGCCGCCTTCTCCATGTTCGCCAGCAAGCTGT
This sequence comes from Agapanthus africanus, assembly GCA_030015575.1. Taxonomy (NCBI): domain Eukaryota; kingdom Viridiplantae; phylum Streptophyta; class Magnoliopsida; order Asparagales; family Amaryllidaceae; genus Agapanthus; species Agapanthus africanus. Next base: position 197,261,814 of record CM057348.1, on the reverse strand, counting down.
CGGCCACAGAGAGCCCCAAAGGCACCTCAATGCAGAAGTCGCCCTCCTGCACCTGTATCCCAGCCAAGGGTGGCTAGGAAACTACTCTCTTTTGCCTCTTGAGCAGAGACTCGGCTGAGGACAGCACTTTTGTCCTGGCCCGGGGTACTGGATCCTGGGCATGCTTCTGCCTTCCACTACAGCGTTCCTTCAGGACGGGAGGGGCCATGGAGACCTTGGTGGAAGGGGCTTGCCGAAGGACCACGCCCGGTGCAGGTCTAGATGAGCTAGCGCCGCTGCCCTTCCTCCCCTGCGCCTTGGCAGCCATAGCAGCCATGATTTTCAAATGATCCATTGGATCTGCAGAAGAAAATGGAAGAAAAAGATCAGCAACATGAACGAAAATATCATGCCAAGCCTAAATTAATCGACGAAACCCTAATTTACCCCCGAAACGCGCGGGACTAAGTCCCGCCCAGCTCAAAGCCTGCTCAGAAAGCAGGACATCGGCCTGCTAGATCGGCTCCCACTGCCTGCTGGATCGGCTCCCACTGCGACACTACCTCAGCTTCTGGGGCGTTAGACTGCCTGACCCGTGGGCAATACGCCCTGTGCCATTTGGTGGGCACCGGCCAATCCTCTTCCTCCGGAGGACAGACAAACACAAACTTCTCCTTCCACTCATAGATGGAAGAAGGGACGACCACTACCCCGATCTGGCCGCCCTACCCTTATGTTTTTTTTAAAAATAGAGAGATACACCCAGCTCGATTCGTCCTTGCGAGTGCCGGGGTGATTTTTGTAACAAAGAAAGGAAGGAAGAAGGCTCAATTCGTAGAGGATCCGATCAATCTTTAACCAGACCAGAAACCCAAGGAGGATTCTTCACGAATTCGACACTAGCTGGCCCGGGGCAAGACGGAAGCAATGGAGTACGGCATAAATCTCGGATGAGAAGGGCAGACGCATCCCTGCTCGAAACGCTTCCAGGTACAGAGAAATCTCATTGCCCTGTACCTGGTATGCCCGCTCACCCTCTCTGGCCAGACAAAGAGAATAGCCAGGGGGATGTGGAAGCAAGCCCGGATATCAAAAAGCTTATTCGGGCGATTCAACATCGAGGGCGCATCATGAGTATTTTCGATGCACACCTTGGGGCCCTCTTCACCACCCGACGACGAAGTACAAGGGCATCGCCACCCTTTAGGGGCAAGCCCGACGCAGAGGAAGAAAACGAAGAGGAAGAAGAACTTCCTCAGCTATCGGAAGCCGAGGAGGAAGAAGACGATCCACTGGACAAGGCTTCAGAAGCTGAAGCCTCATTGCCCGACTCAACCCCAACTACATCAATGGAAACTTTGGAAGAAGAAATCTAACCTGATTCAAGGAAATGTTGGCCGAAGAAGGGTTTTAGGCTGAGGGTCCGACCTAAGCAATGGTGCGCCGGGCAATCTTCAGATGTCAGGAGACAACTAAAGCAAAAGGTCTGCCAAGGAATGGCCTCTCCTATTTATATACTCGGCATAAACCATCTAACGGCCAAAATCCATTCCTGCCGCAATGAAGCGTCATACCCCACGGCCATGAGGACGCCACATGGCAACCAATCATTGGACGTTTCATCCCTTATGCGGATCCAACCGACATATACGATGTCTCGCGGTCCACCACTCCATTGCGGCCACATGGCTCGAAGATCAACAGCCTGAGCAAGCGAAGCGTCGTCCTATTTATGGCGCCACCGTTTTGCCAATCCGCTGACATCATCGAGGATATGTGTAGAAATTAAGGCACTTCATGAACCGCCATGTGGACCCAGAAATCGAAGAGACACAGCCGCCAAGCACCACGTCGTTCCTAAACAACCCCTACAAAGAATCCTCTGCTCCAAGATGAACATTAAAGACCGAGCAGACCATTCTCGACCCGACCCATGAATAAGTCGGAACGAGAGTGGGGGGCTAATGATGATGATCATAAATGGGAATTCCCCATATTACGACACGTAACAGGTGACGTGTCGTACATGTAAGCCCGCCAGATTCCTTAGGGCTGCGGAGATGGAGTAAGTACGATGCATTGGGGACATTCCTCGGCGCCTCGTCTCAAGGTTGCATCCGACTTTTTGGAGACCTCCCCGGAGTACCTTCCCTGTTTGCCTAGCAACCAGCCAACAGCTCGCCTCCGAGCTATCCTACAGCCGAGCTACCTCGGCCTCCTTACTCGTCACCGAGCTATCGCAGAGTTGAGCTTCCTCAGCTCCCTCGCTCGTCACCGAGCTATCCGCTGAGCCAAGCTTCCTCAGCTTCCCTATCCATCCAAGAGCACGGAGCCCAAGCGCCCCCGTAACGGCTCCGTATATCTCGCCACGACGAGATCTCCGCCGCTCCACGTCCCGCATCCCACGCTAGCATATCTCGCTATTAATGGGCGTATCCCGCCATCAACGCGAACGTGACGCAGGGGCATAACAGACGGCGAGAATCTCACATCGGCTCGCTCCAATGCGACCCCTATATAAACCCCTCCTCCAGACAACTCAGGTACGTCGTACTCATTTCCAAGACACCGCTACTCTGCCCAATTACTCCTCGGTACTTACTTGATCGACGGAGGGTCCTATGGTAGTTTCCCATCCCGGGACTTCCCTTGCAGGTAGCTCGGTGTCAGCAACAACTAACAACCCATTGAGACCCACACACTCAATCCTCACACCGAATCTCAACCGTTAAGCCCCGCTGGCAGCAAAATCAACGGCGGACAATATCTAAGGGAGATTCCGACCTCCATCATAATCAAATCATATTCAAACTAAAATTCTTAATAAACTAACTATTATTTTAAACTTTATCTTCATCTTTAACATAACATTATCCAAATTAAATATTCGATAAAAAAATATTTGTATTTATAGAGGTGGGAAAGTTATAATTTCAATTGATTGTCAAAAATCAAATAAAATATTCAAATATTTAGACCAAATTCAATGAGATTTTAGATACATAAATTTTGACATAACCATAATATTTGTAATCATGTATAAATTGAGGAAATATATAAATTAAATTATATTCAATCTAAAATTCTCAATAAGCTAACTATTATTTTAAATTTTATCTTTAACCTAACAATATCCGAATTAACATGAATCAAATGGTTGTGTTTACAAATTTGTCTCTAGAGGAAATAGTTTTTTTGCACATACGATCCACATGGATGTGATTTAAATATACATATATATATTTTAAATAAAGTCTTAAAGGTATCTCTATAAATTAAAGGGTTGACTTTGATAATGCTGTCTAAATTTTTTTGTAGGGCAGGATGGTGGGAGATTTGAATTTTCAATCATAAAACATTTTAAAAAGTTATTTGTGATGATTTGGATATCTTGATAAGAGAATAGATTTGTAGGGTTTTTTCCTTATTTTTTTAATTATTTAACTAAAAAGATAGGTCATCAATAGATGATCTTAGCAATATTCATAGAGTTGGCACCACACGCACACACATTATTCTTTAACTCTTCAATTCTAAATTTGATATCAGGCAGATTTTTTAGTAGACATTATATTTCTAAACGTGGAAACTACTATTATTTTATCACGACATCACGCATAAACATATATGTACACAATGTCATAGTATTATATCATAAGATTAGGTTGGTATTATACACACAATTAGATATACATACACAAACACCGAATGACACAATGAGCTAGCTAGCTGGTTGGCATACTTCATTTTCTGAAATATTTGGCTTCGTTTATTTCTTAATAGTATACCGCCACTATTTAATATATTTGGCTTCGTTTATTTCTTAATAGTATACCACCTCTATTTAATAAATCTGAGCTTTCGCCTATGAATATTGTTGATGTTCGCTCAAGCTTTAACTCATCTGCAAGCTTTCTCTGCATGTGCCGCCTCCACATTGCCTGGATGAAACCGTTACTGTAACGACCCTAAAATCTGCACAATATTCTTCTCTTGTCTCTGGCAGGTAGAAGAGAGAATTTATGAAAAGCGAAACAATGCAAGACATAAGGAATATTTGATTCCTTCCTTATTGATTCCATTGATGAATGATTGGACTATAAAGGTCGAATTCTTCTCAACTCTTTCTGACCCATAGTACTTAACCAAAACCTATAAAATTCATAATAAATGATTTAAATCGAGAAAACATGCAAATAAGAATTTCAATTTTATTCTCAGAAAACCTGATAAAATAAATAAAATCTGTGGATTCATCTTGGACAATAATTTCCTACTTAGATATAAAGGATGATCCCTAAAGGCACTTTATTTTTCTAACCTACTCTTTTAATATTCATAATTCCCGCGTTGAGATATTAACTTTATCATCAAAATTCAATCAAATCTATCAGGGTTTCCAATTACATAAAGGCAAAAGTCATCCTAAAAGCTATTTCATAAACATATAGTCAGCTAATAAAAAGACTATACAACCAAATGTTCATCATTAAGATAGTTTAAACATGAAAACAAAATTTTCAGTGAATTTAGAAAATTACAAACTGCTAGTCCAATAATTATTAAATTTCAAATCTAACGGCATCTATACCCCTAAAAGATCTGATGATGTTTCGCTCTAATTTCTAAACCAAAAACATAAATTCTCATCCTCGCCATAAGATCGGATTCCAATCGAACAAGGATACTATGTGATGTAGATTTTATAGTCTATCAATTTTAACCGCAATTGCACAGTTATTTGCAACCGTACTTACGGATTATACCATAGAGAGGCATGAGAATTCTAATTAATTTGAAAACGAATTAAATTAAAAAAGTTAGTTGATTTAACTAAACTAATTAAAAGCATGTAAAAGAAATTAAAGTTGCAAATTTAAAATAAAAGATTCAAATAAATAGAAGCTCTAGGGTTTTGAATTATCCTTACTAATCATGGTGTTTTATAAGATTTCAATTCTTGTCTATTTTCCATATTTAGGTTCCTTGCTATCAATCATGCAAAAGCATAAAGCAAACTTTTATCACAATGAAATATCAATCTTTTAATGAAAGTATAAATCATACGATTATAGAAAAACCTTATTAATCAAATAACATCATCTAGCAATGAATTTAAATATTAGATTCTAATTAACCTAACAATAATTAGATTTTACCCTTCTACTAAATAAATCAATAGGATGTCAATCTACGGTTTTATTTAGTTTTTTTCGGAATAATCTAAATTACCCTAGATTAATTAGGTTGAATTTGCTATGATAAAAACTTCATCTTACATTTCCTACTTAATCTTCAAGGTTGTCAATCTTTCATTAAACTAACTAGTTTATAAATGATTCTATCTTTCCCTAAACAAACCTTATGGTTATCAATCATGCATCGATTTATTTAGTTTATTAGCATAGAATCAAAAAGAATTAATTTTAATCAATGAGATTCATCATGAAAACCAAATAGAAAAGAATAAAGAGCAATGAAACTAAACACACATGATAGCAGGTATAATTCAAACCCTAAAAATAATAAGCTGCTAATGATAGAAGAAGAAGAAATCATAAAATAAAATAACTCCATATCAAAAGTAACTAATAAATTAAACTTGATCTCTCCCAAACAAAGAAAAAACCTAATACAAAAGCTAATGCAAAGATATCAAACCCTAATTTAATACAAAGTATTTATAAGGGATATGGAAAATCCAAGCGTACATTATAAAAGATACGGGGGAATATGCTTTTTCCTACAAATCCAGATTCCAGACGCCTTAAAATTTCGGCCACTTTTTGGTAATTTTCGGCCATTGCCGGTTTTTAGTGGGGTCAGGGCTCCAACTTTATGGTGTCTCTTCATCTTGACTTTTGGCAATCGTGTTCCATTCACGGTTTTTTGATAACTTGCACCCTGGTTCTGTTTAAAGCTCTTTAAAGTCCACATCCAACGCACGTAGTCCGTCTTTTGCACAATTTTCCCTTTTAGCCATGTAATCTGTATTTATTTACAAAACATATCTGAAACAGCATAAAATAGGCAAAATAAAGATAAATATGGTTATAAAAATATGAATTAAAATGCACCAATCAAATACCCCACATTATCTTTTGCTAGTTCTCAAGCAAATTTAGGGTTTCAAACTCTAACTAAAATCCATCTAACTAAAACCTACTCCAATTCCTTTGCTCCTTTCGCGAGCGTGCGATTGCACTTAGAACATGCAACAAACCGTTAAATCTCTAGGTGTCCTTAATAGGAGGAATGTTGTCTCCTGAGGGTTTTTAGCGCATACTACCCACAAAATCCCAAAAAGGAAAACAAAAACAAAAATAAAAGAAAAATGAGAAATGAAAAATAAAGAAAGTAAAAACCATATACAAGAGAAAAGAAAAGAAAGAAAAAGAAAAGGTTTTGAATTTTCTCTAGTTTTTCAGCTCTCATGATTTTTCATCCTAATAGTTTTATTCAACTCCAGAAATTACATCCCCCCTCAATAAAACTTCATATCCTATTCTTTCTTCCTATCTTTCCTTTAAATATCGATCATATACCCTTACGTGTGTGTGTAAAATATTCCTACACTTGATAATTCAATTCAAGCTTTTATTTAATGTGTATATATATATACCCACACACCTTTCAATGCGACCGCTAAAGCTTCCCGAGGCACTAACCAATCGGTTACTCAATTTGTGGGTTTAAGTTAAGGTCGGTGTTTAGTTATATGTTAGCCTTGCAACTACCTGACCTTCAGCAGTGACTCTCAAACCAGTTGGTCTAAGACATTAGGTGATGAAGCACCCTTACGACTGAAGTTTTGCTTGCCCTAAGTAACTACAAAACCAATTTATTATATTTATATTATTTTTTCTTATTTTATATATTTTAATTACTTTTAATCACCTTTCGGCGTGAGCATTCAATGCTTTCTGAGACACGAATTCCCAGCTACTTAGTGAAGAAAAAGATGTGAATTTTATTTATGATATTTTATATTATATACTTAGGTATTTTAGGTAGTGATATTTTTAGGTATTCTCTACTATCTCAAGTTTCAAGATTCGTGTTTGTGCAATTTATAGGATGTATACTCTCTAAATTTGAATTCAATATAAGGAATTATTTTTCAGACTTAGTTTCATCCTCAGATTCAATAATTTCCTCTATCTCACTTAACCTTTTGGATTTGAATTCATTATCACCTATTACTAGTTTGATTCAAAAACTTTTTTTCCTTAAAAAAATTAGAGAAGAAAAACTAAAAATAAACCCAAAAAAATGAAAAACAAAAGAAAAACAATAATGTGTAAACCACCCCCCCACACTTATTTCAAGCATTGTCCTTAATGTCGACCCCTTACTCATCTATCTAATTTTTCTCTTAATTCAATAAATAACAATCACTACAATGTTCCAACAGAACAAATATATAAAATAATATAGTGAAATTAATCCAGACAGAGATAAATCATTAAAATTAATAAACAAGAACAAACTTACATAGCTTTAAAAAATTAAGAGATTCTTCCCTCATCAAGCCGATAACTAGCAGTGGCCATCCACTGCTATGCGATCTGACAATGGATTTATACTTCCTGCTTTGTACTGTATACCATACAACTTATTTCTTATGTTTTTGTTAGGTTTTGGACTCAAACAAAAGTGTAAAAATAAGTGAAAAGGAATAAGATGATTGTTTCTTTTTATTTAAAAGGAATTAAAATCTTAAAAAAATAAAAGAAGAAAAAGAAAGAAAGGAAAAAATTAAATTTACGTAACGTTTTGGCTAATTCAAATATTATTATCAACCACTCAAAAATCTTATCTGTGATCATGCAAGAGTAGTTAAATAAATTATAGCAATAAGAATCAATAAACACCCTAAAGTTGATATGCATAATATTAATATGGTGTTTATATGTAGGTGAACAAAATTGTGATCCATATTTTGCCGAATAATCTAGTGCAGTAATAAATAATTTAAGTCTAGAAAAATTATGCAACTGCACCAACGTGTTAATGTATTGGCTTATTGGTTCAAAGTCTTCAATACAAACATATGGTATATAAATAAAAGATCCAGTTATAGAAGTTAAAGGCACTTCTTTTATTAAGATGGTGGGCTTTTCATCACATCTATCGTCTAGCAATTTTTTTCTTCCTTAAATTGACTTATGAGTTGACTTTTGTCATCCAAAAATGTGGGTTCCCATTCTAAATTGTCCTCAAAATTTTCATTTTTTGTTTCAACTAAAGGTGTGAGTTTCCTATCAATAATTCGTTCAAAAATTATATCTAAACCAACGCCATCAAAATCACAAGTTTCCTTCATAGATGCGGCTTCGATATCTACAACCTTCTCAAAAAATTTATCCGCTTCTGTTAATTCGTTATAAACATCTTCCTCAAAAATTTTCTTGTTACAATCAGTTAAATCAAACATCTCTACCTCAAACATATATGCAATTAAATCATTCAATTTTAAATTCTTTGTTGAAGGCCACATTGGAATTTCAAAATTTTGATGGGTTTCAAACTGGTTTGAAGGAATCTCATGCTCTCTTTCCTCGCTGGCCTTTTCAATATGGTCAGCAATAGTCATGGGTTCAAGAAGAGTATCAATATAAGAAGTTAAAGTTGTGTTTGTTTGAATTAGATTGGATGGATGATCTACATCATAGTAAGGGTTCGGTTGGAATTGTTGGTCTAAATTATAGTTAGAAACTTCAAAATACATGCCTTAATTCCAACAATATTTTTTTTAGTTTCTCCATTTACCAAATCCATCACTAAACGGACAATCTTCATAAATATGAGAGGGATCTTCACAGTTAGTGAAAAAATCTTGAAAAGATGGATGACTAGAAACCATATATTTATTCTCAAAAGGCTCAATCTTATGCAAGATATCATCTAACTGTGCATGTAACCTAACATCATTGTGGGCTATGGACGTGCCATGTGAATTAGAACCGCTCATATATTTATTCATTCTAATGCAATTAATTAGTTTTTGGTTTAGCATGTTCTTCACCCATATTAAAAAAGAAATACTGAAATTAAAACGAAAAAGTAAAAAAGGAGAGGAAAAAAACTAAACAGGAAAAAGAAAACCTCAAACCAGAAAAGGGCACTGGATCAAAACAGAGGGCTCTTATCAGAGCTGGAGAAGCTTCAGAAAACCGTCCGGATTTCGGTTTTGGCCGAAATTTTGCTGATTCTGGCCGAAAATTTTATGGTGTCTCCTCTACAAGCTTCAAGTTTCTTGAGTACGCTCTTGATTTCCTGAAATAAAAACAAAAATTTGTAGAATAAAATAAAATAAAGAAAAAATAAAGAAAATAACTCGAATTAGAATTAACTAGAATTTCTACCAGCCTCCCCGACAATGGCGCTAAAAACTTGTTTTAGATTTTATAGTCTATCAATTTTAACCACAAGTACACAGTTATTCGCAGTAGTACTTACGGATCATACCACAGAGAGGCGTAAGAATTCTAATTTATTTTAAAATGAATTAAATTAAAAGAGTTGGTTGATTTAACTAAACTAATTAAAAGCATGTAAAAGAAATTAAAGTTGCAAATTTAAAATAAAAGATTCAAATAAATAGAAGATCTAGGGTTTTGAATTACCTTTACTAATCATGGTGTTTTATAAGATTTCAATTCTTGTCTACTTTCCATATTTAGATTCATTACTATCAATCATACAAAAGCATAAGACAAACTTTTATCGCAATGAAATATCAATCTTTTAATGAAAGTATAAATCATACGATTATAGAAAAACCTTATCAATCAAATAACATTATCTAGCAAGGAATTTAAATATTAGATTCTAATTAACCTAACAATAATTAGATTTTACCAATAGGTTGTCAATCTACGGTTTTATTTAGTTTTGTCGGAATAATCTAAATTACCCTAGATTAATTAAGTTGAATTTACTATGATAAAAACTTCATCTTACCTTTCCTAATTAATCTTCAAGGTTGTCAATCTTTCATTAAACTAACTAGTTTATAGGTGATTCTATCTTTCCCTAAACAAACCTTATGGTTGTCAATCATGCATCGATTTATTTAGTTTATTAGCATATAATCAAAAAGAATTAATTTTAATCAAAGAGATACATCATGAAAACAAAATAGAAAAAAATAAAGAGCAATGAAACTAAACACACATGATAGCAAGTATAATTCAAACCCTAGAAAAGAAATTAGCTACTCATGATAGAAGAAGAAGAAATCATAAAATAAAATAACTCCATATCAAAAGTAACTTATAAATTAAACTTGATCTCTCCCAAAAAAAACCTAATACAAAAGCTAATGGAGAGATATCAAACCCTAATTTAATACAGAGTATTTATAAGGGCTATGGAAAATCCAAGCATACATTATAAAAGATACGATGGGATATAATTTTGCCTAAAAACCTGGAATCCTGACTCCTTAAAATTTCGACCACTTTTTGGTAATTTTCGGACATGGCCGGGTTTTGGTTGGGTTAAGGCTCCAACTTTCTGGTGTGTCTTCATCTTGACTTTGGCAATCGTGTTCCACTCATGGTTTTTTGATAACTTGCACCCTGGTCCTGTTTAAAGCTTTTTAAAGTCCACATCCAATGCACGTAGTCCGTCTTTTTCGCACTTTTCCGTTTTAGCCCTGTAATCTGTATTTATTGACAAAACATACTCGGACCAGCATAAAATAGGCAAAATAAAGATAAACATAGTTATAAAAATATGCATTAAAATGCACCAATCACTATGCATCAAATTCCTGCCACAAAGTTTTCTTTAACGCAAATTAAAATTTGAGAACCTAAACATCAGAAATTTAGAGAGTAAAAGGCAAAACAAAGTACCTGATGTTTGATCAATCCAATATATTCTCACCTTTGTCATGAGATCAAACTCTGATCGAACAAGGATACCATGCAAACAAATTCATGCCACATTGTTCGAACTTTTTTTTACAAGCAAAACTATAACAAGGATATTATGCAACAAGTTCCTGCTACAAAGGTGGAAATTTTTTAAACCAAAATTAAAATTCAACAACCTAAAAATCAGAAATTTAGAGAATAAAGGGTAAAAGAAAGTAGGGGTTTGATCAATCCAATAAATTCTCACTTTTGCCATGAGATCAAAATCCGATCGACCAAGGATACTATGCAAAAAATTTCTACCACAAAGTTCGAATTTTTTTTAAAAGAAAAATTAAAACAAGGATACCGTGCAACAAATTCTTGCCACAAAGTTTGATTTTTTTAAGCAAAATTTTAATTCGAGAACCTAAAAATAAAATATTTAGAGAGTAAAGAATAAAAGAAAGTACTTTCGAAGATAATCAGATAAGGGTTTGATCAATCCAATAAAATGTTACATTTGCCATAAGATTGAGCTCCGATCGAACAAGGATACTATATATGCAACAAATGCCAGCCAGTTCGAATTTTTTTGATGCAAAATTAAAATTCCAGAACCTAAAGATCAGAAATATAGAGAGTAAAGGGAAAATAAAGTATTTCCAGATACAATTTAGGGTTTTGACAGATTTATGATTCAATTCATAACCAAATTAGATCAACAAAACAAATAGCAAGCGCAGATTCCTTCAAACCTAGATAAAAATTTCAGGTTTAAAGACAAATAAACACTAAAGATCAGAAATTAGACAGTAAAGGACAAACGAAAGTATCTTCGAAGACAATTTACGGTTTTGACGAATTAATGGTTCAATTCATTACCAAATTAGATCAACAAAACAAATGGTAAGTTTAGATTCCTTCAAACTCAGATAAAATTCGGATTCGGAGAACTATTCGGAAAAATTCGGCAGCTATTCGGGAAAGATTCGGTAAGTGTTCGGGAAGGATTTCGAGCAAGAAATTAATATATGAGACGCTAGGTTTTGATTTTGTGAATTATTTGCTGTTTTTTCAATTATTCGTTGCTTTTCATATAATTTGGGAATAATTCGCAAATTATTCGGCCCGCTGATTAATTCGGCTATTAAATCGGCTGATCAAAAATTCGTGAATTGTTCGCGAATTCGACGAATAATTCGTGAATTATGTGACTATGCTATATATAGGCTGTGGTATTTCAATTGTTTCTACCTCGAAAATAATTTAATAAATCCACCAAAAATTCCAGACTTCTTGATTTACCTTGTAATAAAATTTCAAAGTGTTTTGAGCTACGTTTAGGGAGATATCATCTTGGCAAGTCAACGGTTGTTTTACCGACTTTTATTTCAGTAAGTTTTCCCGTTTTTGCATAACTTTCGCCTCTAAAAGTTCCTATCATATTTTCCCAATGGAATGATGTGTTTAACTACAGGTCGCTATCATATAAATTCCCTCCCGGAATTATTCTTTATTTATAAGAATTTTGCAAGTTTATATAGAATTGCTTACTTTGCAAATACTTAATATGTAACTTGATACTTAATACGCAATTGCCATTGTATACAAGATCAAGACTTGAATCGTGTTGTCGGTTAACTCTTGTTATTGAGAATTCATGCTAGAATTTATAGACGCACTTGAACAAAAGGTATTGATGTGGGGTTTATGAAAGTTATTCCTAGAGGGGGTGAATAGGAATATGCAACTATATGTCCAAATTAAAAATCTAATCAATACACTTACCAATCAACAACACAATTGCAAACCTTAACAAGAGATATACCAACAAAGATAAAGGCTAAGCTAATTACAATTGTGAGCACTTTAGTATATAGCAAGAGGTACTAACAAGTAAGCAATGATCACAAGTATGAGCATATAAATCATATAGAGAACAAGCATGCAATTTCTAATCTATAGATACTTGCAAGCAATTAAATACAAATGTGAAATGCAAGTAATAAGAGAGAGAGAGAGAGAGAGAGAGAGAAATTGCAAACTCAAGGCACAATAGATTTTTAAAGTAGTTCGGGAGATCCCCTAGTCCACTTTCTTCAGATGCACGAGCATCACGTTGCACACCCTCAACTTCTTACACCACATCTCTACCGAGACCACCATGTTGCACACTTGCAACCTCTCACAATCACCTCTCCACCATGACAACAAGTTCTTCCTTACAAAGGCATCCTTACACTCAAGGATTCTCACACAAAGAAAGAAAAACTTCTCTCACCTTTCTCTCTTACAAAGGACTCTCTTGCACTCAAAATATGCTCACACAAAGAAAAGATGAGGGTTACATTTAAGCACAATTACTCTTTAAAAGAGTATCTCTCAAGCTTAACTATTACTCTAAGAAGTATGAATATAATCAAATGAAGCTCTTGATCTTTTATGTGTGTGTGAGATGATAGAAAAGCAAATTAGAAATTTTCTCCCCCAAGAGATGAGATTTTTCTTTCTAGAACCACTCAAGAATAAGCAGGTGAAAATTAGTGAGTGAATGAGGCCAAAAAACCAAACTAAAATTCAATATATGGCCCCAAAGAAAAACTAGCCGTTATTAAAAAAAGTCAACATCAAACAGCAAAGCCAGACGTCTGAAGAAGGCCACGACAGACGTCTGAAGTTTTGGCAAAAAAGTATCAACGGTTATAAACGGCTATATTTTTGAAAACATTTTAACCGCAGACTTCTGAAGCTCAAAATAGGCAGACGTTTGAACAAGAAAAGTTTCGGAAAAAATATAAGATCAGACGTCTGTCTCGATGAATTGCAAAAGTCTATGTTCCTTACTGCAAAGCACAAAGCCAAAACATCTGAAGTCCAATGGGCAAACGTCTGAGATTTAAAAATCCATTTTGAAACCCTTCATCAGACGTCTGGTCCATTGACCTTCAGACGTTTGTCTCATCTCAAATTTGAAAACATATCTGAAATATCAGATATTAACAATGTACAGACGTCTGAACTTCAACAAGGCAGACGTCTGGCCATACACAAAAAGCTGAAATTTGGATTTTAATAAATACGAAAGTTTTAAACTTGAAAACCCAAAGTTTTTTGCAATATAAAACGTTTGTGCATGCGTGCGTGAGTGTTCAAGAGCTCTAATTGATAGTAACCATATTCATTAGAGTACTTACAAAGAATCCTATGTCGATGTTGTATTTCTTCAAAATCTTGAATTTTTGACGCTTTGACACGAGCTCTTGAAACTTTGGCGTTTCGCTTGAACTTTGCGTTGGTCGATTGATCTTCAATCAGCTTCGACACTTGATGCTTCAAACTCGAACACGCCATTCCACTCACTTGCGTCTCGAAGTCGATATTTGATCTTCAAAAGAATTTCGCTTCAACTTCGATCTTTGACACTTCAAATTTGGACTTGGCTTCTAATTTCTTGGCTATTCGTAGCTTGAACTCTTGAATCCCTTGAACCTTGGCTACTTAGCATCATGAAGCTTGAATATGCAAATTGAGAAGCTCTCGTCGACATCCTTCAACCTCCATTAGATATATTCGTTTAAACTCAATTTTCTCCATCCTCTTTTATAGAGCTTCGTCTCGAGATATCTAATATTATAGAATCCTGAAATGCAATCTCAAAGATCAAGCTCATCATATACAGTGTTATGGAATATAAGTAAGATAGTAAATACTAGTATATGGACATTACTTGTTTGATATCATAATCATGAATAGTATATCAATATCAAAAGATAAATCAAACTCAAAGCATGAGATATTGATATGCTATATACATATACATGGTATATGAAAACCAAGATAGATGGGCACACACACATGTGTGTATCCATCCATATTATGAATTACCAAAACAATGAATGAGAATAATATATCGATATCAAAGAATATAACACAAGTAAAGCATGTCGATATAGATATATTACTCGGTATACACAAAATATAGGAAAAGAAAGATACACAAGTGTATATAAGTTTTGTGTCAATAGGATAATCAAGATAAATAAGTGACACTAAATGAACTATTCATGTTTAAGCTATTATCAAAACTAAATAAATGGATCATCGAAATCCATAAGTCATCAATTTAAGATAGTTTGGAGAAGGAAATCGAGATCACATGTATCGGGATTTCCTTTGCTATTGAGTTGTTAACTTACCGTGTTTAATGATCGTGTTCAATGCCCTGTTTAATGATCGTGTATAATGATCATGTGTCGTTGTTCAGTCGACTGTTAAAATGGAATACTCTCCGATGCACGATGCTCTCTTTTGTTACCCGAACTCTTAAATTAAAACATTGCAAAAGAACTTGAACAACATGATTCACTTGAATAAACCTGCATGCCACAACATTACACTATTTATCATAACTTTTATTTCCTTGCAGATGTTGCATATATTAGCAGAAGATCTATATCATTATGTTTTATAACTTGGTAAACTTACCCAAAAGCAAGTTTGCTGACGGATATTTCTGTTTGATTGAAATGTCTATTAACGATGGATTTCATAGGAGACAAGGTGGCTCCCAACGATCAGAATCCGTCAATCGAGGGCCTTTCACGCTTCCAGCCTCTTTTAGAGTATTTGTATTTCCTTTTTATTTTTCTATTATTTTATGCGATATATCTCGGGTTTTGTCACGCCCCGCTTCCCAAAATACGGAATACGAGGGGTTGACAAGGCCAGCCATGCTCCTACGGTCAAAGAAAAATCCTGCCGTAGTCACACTTCGGCTTCTAGCACTACGTGGTAATCAGTAATCAATGCACAGGTAATGAGAAATGCAGTCACTAAATCAAAACTGATACAAAACTAACCAGATAGAGATCAAGGAAAGATAGCACTGAGTCGCTGATCAAGATGTTCGCAATATCCTCGAGGTACGTCAGGGCCTGGTCCGAGCTAAATCCACTTCTCACTCCGAGCATGCATACTCAGGTCATCAGAGCGACACAATAGCAATAAATATAAATACATGTGTAACAAGTGTAATAATGATGAATATAAAATAACACGCATAAAGTGATGATATGAACATGAAGGAGCCAGTGCAGGTAAACGGTAAAGCAAGTAAACAGCATGGCAGGTATATCAGTCAGTAATCAATGCATGTCACTAAACCTATCAGTCTCTAAGTCTCACTGTCCAGGTCGCTAAACCTATCGTCAGTCCAAGTGTGAGATTCAACCACTCGTGAGTATCCCCCACCCAAGGGTAGTGCCCCAGGGGAAAAGGAACACGGGCCCGAGTCGCTCGCTAATAATCAGTAATATCACCCATATAACTCCAGAATCGCTGTGTATGCCGGCAATGGGACTCCCGAGATTTCATTGAACTCACACTCAAACTACCCCCACACCCCGTGGTCTACATCAAACACCAACCATAAACTCAACTACTACTCGGTCCATGATAAGTCTACGCGAGAACTGGAGACAGGATCCCCATCAAGCATGTCTCGACTGATACCCAAGATAAATGGACAGTGTTTGGTGCCTTACCCATGACACTAATATAAGTGCCCCATAACCGTCCCATTCCAGTTATAGTCACACTTATACATGTCCCATAGACGTCGACAATACAATAAATCAACCGGGTCCGCTGATTGTGTACAAGTACGTGTCACTACGCTTATTCATTCACGCTTTAACACTGACGTACTTGCCACAATCAAAACACTAATATCTAACACTGGGTAATGTACACGACCACTAGGCTATCAATGCATATGAGCTTTACATGATATGATGAGAATACAATAATTACGATATGAATATAATATCATCAGCCAGTGTCCTACCACTTGCATAATTAACTATAAATCATACATGCAGAATTAAGCAAAACAATGTAAAGGGGGTAAGCAGTATGTTTAAGTATCTATCCATAAAAATTGGTTTAGCGTCAATCGGGTTTCAGGTTTACTAGTTATGGTCATTTCATTTTAGGTGTTCACAGCTGGAAATCCGATTTCAGCATTGGAAGTCGGTTTCGTAACATATTTTAATCCCAGTTGGGATCATAATTAGGCGACGCTATAGTTGAAAAATATTTAAGATTATCAGTTAGGTTTCCAATGCAATTGGCGGATCAGTAGTATCCTATATCAACAGGGAGTTATGGTCAGGTTGAGGTTGATGTGTAAAATCTGTCACTGCAGAATTCAGCTTGACACGTCGACATTATAAAATGTGTTAAAAATATCATACAGAACAGGAATCCAGTGAAACTAGTGGAGTAAGAAATCTAACTTAATTTTCTACGTAATGACATAGGGTTCCGCACATTCTCTTATTTGAACAGGGATATAACAGCAATTTAAAAATAAGGGTTAATTGGGATTACTGCTCTGGACTGCAGTCCAGAATCGTAATTCTCCGCAATTTTCTCTATCATAACTAGTTCAAATTTAGGTATCAAAATAGTGTTCTGTAGATTATTCTGTTGGCTTCGATACAAGCTAGGGAAAGCCAAAAACCGAATCGTAAAAGATTTAATGTGAATTTAACGGTCTATCATGTTCAGGAAATTCAGGTTTCGTACCGACTATCGGGAGCATCATTACATAGGTGAAACGACCATGGTTTTCAACTAAATTTCTACAGCACATCGGTAAACAGTAGATGGGTCTAATGATCATAAGTTCCTCCATTTAAAGACAGTTTTTCACTCAGAGTTTAGCATCAAATACTTATTATACGTAAGGTGATCGAAGCTTCGGTTATGCAAAGATATAAATAATTATGTGTATAACATTAATAGCATGTAAAGCAATTGGAAATCACTTGCCTCGTTGACGATATCACGGAGATGGTGGATCGGTTGGACGCTGCAATGCGCGGCACGGATGTGAAAAACGGTCGTTGCGACGAAACCGGAGTTCGCGAGCCTTGGAATTGCAATAGCGTGTCCTCGAATCCTTACTTTCGGGTGGCTATAGTTTGCACCGATCGACGTGGGTGGCGGTACTTGAAGGCTCCGAGTTCGCAGAAGTGAGGCCGTCGATGGTGGATGGGTCGTCGCACAGTTCTGGGTCGTGGCCGGAGCAGGTGAAGGGAGCAAAGGGATCTCGGGTACGGGGCTTGGGGTTGGCGACGAGCTGTGGCGCGGCTGGGGTCGCGATGGTTGCGACGGGGAGCTCAGCTCGGCTGCAGTAATTGGCCCGGGGCTGGTGCTCGGCTACTTTGGACTACTGAGGAGGTGGATGCAGCGAGAAGGAGTCGACGAAGGCGATGGGTCGGGTTAAAGCTGAAGATGGAGTCGATGGCGGCGATCACGCTCGGTGTGCAGTAGGTGGTCGGGGGTTGAGGTTCGGTGGTAATGGGGCGACGGTGAGGGGTCTCCAGCAAAGGGCGATGGGGGCTCGGGTTTGCAGGGCAGAGGTGAGTGGGGGTTTGAGGAGGAGGCGAGGGCGTTGGTGGGATTGTCGAGGACGAGGGTGATGAGAAGAGGTGAGGTGAGGAGGAAGTGGGTGAGGCGATGGAGGTGATCGGGGGATGATCGACGACGACCAGGGGGGTGATGGTGCTCGGAAGTCGAGAGGGAGAACGAAAGTGAGGGGGAGGAGAGAGAGAGAGAGATAGGAGAGAGTGAGGGAGTGAACAGGGAGAGCGAGAGTGAGGGGGAGGGAGGAGAGAGAGAGATGCAGGCGAGGGGGGTCACGGCGGTTGTGGGAAGAGGGGACGTGGCTGAGTCGTGGCGAGCGGGCGAGGGAAGCGGGAGCCGTTGGGGGAGGGACGTTGAGGAGGTAGAGGAGTTCGGCGCGAGAAAGGGGAAAACGTTGGGGCGAAGACGGGTTCGCGATGGTGCGGGGACATGGTCGCGGCGACGTGGGGAAAGAGGGGGAAAGGAGCGGGAAAAGATTTCGAGGGAGGAAGGAAGGGACGAATCGGGTCGGGTTTGGGGAAGAGTTGGGCCGGGCATGGGTTCTAAGGCCAGAAGGGAATTTGAAAGGGAGATAGAGAGGGAGTGGGCTGGGCTGAGGAAAAGAATTAAAAGAGAGGGGGGGAAAGGTGGTCTGGGCTGGGAGAATAAAGGGAAAATAGGGTTAGGGGTTTGGGTAGTGTTTGGGAAGAAAAATAGAAATTAGAAATATGTTAATTGGGAAAGATAAAATATTTATTTATAAATACGAAAATTGCTTTTAAAGGAACTGGGTATTATATCATACCACCCTTACAAAAATTTCGTCCTCAAAATTTTAAAATAAACGATCATCTATAAAACACTATGCGAAAAAGCCACAAAATCCAACACTACTATATAACGATTTATGCAGAAGCAAATAGATGGAAATCAAGATTTATATAAAAATTTGCGCAGCTAAAAAGGGTAGTCATAAGTAAGCACAAGGCGGAACCATCTATAATGATAAACTATATGCACAATACTAGAAAATAAAATAACAATAACAAACAATAGTGAAGCATTGGCCGATATGCCAAAATATTTTAGAATAATATATCGATCAAACAATTTTAAAATAACTTGAGAAAACCCATATGGCGAAACAATAGATAATAAAACAAAACAGTATGTGTGATATACGTTTGCGCCATTGAAAATGTGAAGAATAAGTAAAACGGAAGTAGTTAATAACACGCAATTCTTCAATAAACACAAAATAATGAAAACTAAATTTTGAATAACGACGTCACTGAATGTGATCAGTAATAAGGAATAGTACTAATAATGTATAAGGGCTAGTAAGGGTAGGGATTACAATGGAGTATGGTCTATTCAAAAAGGTCAGGGTGCGGTACTTCAATCTGAATGTCGAAGAGGCTGAGGTCGGGTCAGTATAAGGTGCAAGGGTGAATAGTAATGAATCTCGGAAGGGAAAGAAATTTATTGGGAAGGGAAAATGGTCAATGCATCATGTGAATCAAAAAACAAAAGATTGGCGAACTCAGAAACTTTATTATTCCAGCAAATTTCAAACAAGTCATTCTCGAAAGACAAAAGGTGGCCCTAAACTATACATAGATTTATTTGGCCAGAGGAAACAGAAGATAGATCACGTCAGTCGCGGTTATGGAAGTTCAGCAGATTACGGTAAGCTCGCGCGCTAAGATAGGGGCGTCCATTTCCATAGCGCCTCGCAGGGATTGCCACTGGGGGTTCTTCTGCCATGGGGTCTTCTTCTCCTGGTCCTTCTTCCTCGGCTGGAGCTTCTTCATCGTGGTATGCCTCCACGTGATTCACCTCTTCTGGATTTTCTTCCACGGGATTTCATTCCACTGGATTCTCCTCGGGGTCTTCCTCGGGATCTTCCTCTATCGGGTCATTTTCGGGGTCCTCTTCTTCGTTGTCAGAGTTGCTGATCATGTCAACTTCTGAGGATGCGATTCCCTCGTTCTCGGAATCGCTGTTGCCGAAAATAACCTGTGGGCAGTCGATCTCGTTATCCGAACTCACCAACATGCAGTCTAAGGAAACACAGGATCGAGTGTCCTCATCGATAGGCGGTGCTGCTCCAGGATTGGCCATGGCCTGAAAAGAAAGAGTCATGATCAGACAGTGGAACACACCAAGAAAATAACCAAGGATACGGAGCACAAGGAAAATATGCGGTAGGTAAGGACTGAAAAATCAAAATTTAGAATACTGATGCAATAAGTAGTATAAGGAAAATGAGTGGCAAGGGGACGATACATACATCACAACTCAAAATTTTATTGCATTCAAACTAAAAAGTTCAACGGATACAAGATTTTAAACGAAAAGAAACATTTACAAAAGAGTGATAATATTTTTTTTATTGAAAGCAGAAATGGTGATAATTCTTCGTTGACATCTAGACTGCTGCATTCTCGTCAAGCGAGTGGAATCCTGCGCTGGGTCCGTACTATCCTCGAAGCTCGAACTACGAAATAACCAAGTCATTTAGCAGGAGTGTAGAGTGTGGACGAATCTCCTCATTGTAGCTCTTTCCTTCGAACCATCGATAAGATGCTCGTTGGATCCACAAATCAGGCATTGCCCCTTAGCCCTGTGACAGTCTTTCTGAAGGTGTCCTGGCTTCTTACAGTATCCACAGCATTGGGCTCTCCGCTTCTTCTGTTGCTGAGGAACAAATGGGCGCTTCATCTTCACATCCTTTCCTTGTTTAACAGGGGTTCCCTTACGATTGGAGGCTTCCGCTGGTGCTTGAGCCATTTGCATTCTTAGTCCTTCATCTAAAAGGTCGTTCGTTCGCCCCTGGGCTTCCTTCAAGCCTTGTAGTACATTCAAAATCTCGACGGTCTGATTCTGGGGAGTGGAGATAGAAGAAGAGTCGTTGGAAGACATGGTCCTGAAACAACGATTTTAGGACGGCATAAGGTACAAGATATAAGAATCAGAATAAGATATAGAATAGACAACGAAACAAGAATATCGGGTGAGGTGAAACTCAAACGAGTGGAAATCAAATGTAGAACTCCAAGTCACTCAACAGAGTACAGTATTGTAACCATGCTGCAGTTCATAATTACAATCATGTAACTCTACTAAGTCACCCAAAACTCTAACGGATGGATCAAAATATGTAGTAGAACACACTATGTGAATCAAGATCAAGGATAACAAGTTTACAATCTAGACCGAAGGATGTCTTAGATTGTCAAGCCTTACACGGAAACTACGATCCCAATCATAGCAAAACCTGGTTCTGATACCAACAAAACCATGTCACGCCCCGCTTCCCAAAATACGGAATACGAGAGGTTGACAAGGCCATCCATGCTCCTACGGTCAAGGAAAAATCCTGCCGTAGTCATACTTCGGCTTCTAGCACTACGTGGTAATCAGTAATCAATGCACAGGTAATGAGAAATGCAGTCACTTAATCAAAACCGATACAAAACTAACAAGATAGAGATCAAGGAAAGATAGTGCTGAGTCGCTGATCAAGATGTCCGCAATATCCTCGAGGTACGTCAGGGCCTGGTCCGAGCTAAATCCACTTCTTACTCTGAGCATGCATACTCAGGTCGTCAGAGCGACACAATAGCAATAAATATAAATACATGTGTAACAAGTGTAATAATGATGAATATGAAACAACATGCATAAAGTGATGATATGAACATGAAGGAGCCAGTGCAGGTAAACGATAAAGCAAGTAAACAGTATGGCAGGTATATCAGTCAGTAATCAATGCATGTCACTAAACCTATCAGTCTCTAAGTCTCACTGTCCAGGTCGCTAAACCTATCGTCAATCCAAGTGTGAGAGTCAACCACTTGTGAGTATCCCCCACCCAAGGGTAGTGCCCCAGGGGCAAGGAAATATGGGCCCGAGTCGCTCGCTAATAATCAGTAATATCACCCGTATAATTCCAGAATCGCTGTGTATGCCGGTAATGGGACTCCCAAGATTTCGTTGAACTCACACTCAAACTACCCCACACCCCGTGGTCTACATAAAACACCAACCATAAATTCAACTACAAGTCGGTCCATGACAAGTCTATGCGAGAACTGGAGACAGGATCCCCATCAAGCATGTCTCGACTGATACCCAAGATAAATGGACAGTGTTTGGTGCCTTACCTATGACACTAATATAAGTGCTTCTTAACCGTCCCATTCCAGTTATAGTCACACTTATACATGTCCCATAGACGTCGACAATGCAATAAATCAACCGGGTCCGCTGATTGTATACAAGTACGTATCACTTCGCTTATTCATTCACGCTTTAACACTGATGTACTTGCCACAATCAAAACACTAATATCTAACACTGGGTAATGTACACGACCACTAGGCTACCATTGCATATGAGCTTTACATGATATGATGAGAATACAATAATTACGATATGAATAGAATATCATCAGCCAGTGTCCTACCACTTGCATAATTAACTATAAATCATACATGCAGAATTAAGTGAAACAATGTAAAGGGGGTAAGTAGTATGTTTAAGTATCTATCCATAAAAATTGGTTTCACGTCAATCGGGTTTCAGGTTTGCTAGTTATGGCCATTTCATTTAAGGTGTTCACAGCTGAAAATCCGATTTCAGAATTGGAAGTCTGTTTCGTAACATATTTTAATCCCAGTTGGGATCGTAATTAGGCGACGCTATAGTTGAACAATGTTTAAGATATCAGTTAGGTTTCCAATGCAAGTGAAGGATCAGTAGTATCCTATATCAACAGGGAGTTATGATCAGGTTGAGGTTGATGTGTAAAATCTGTCACTGCAGAATTCAGCTAGACACGTCGACATTATAAAATGTGTTAAAAATATCATACAGAACAGGAATCCAGTGAAACCAGTGGAGTAAGAAATCTAACTTAATTTTCTACGTAACTATATAGGTTTCCGCACATTCTCGTATTTGAACAGGGATATACAGCAATTTAAAGACAAGGGTTAACTGGGATTACTGCTCTAGACTGCAGTCCAGAATCGTAATTCTCTGCAATTTTCTCTATCATAACTAGTTCAAATTTAGGTATCAAAATAGGGTTCTATATATTATTCTGTTGGCTTCGATACAAGCTAGAGAACGCTAAAAAACGATTTGTAAAAGATTTAATGTGAATTTAACGGTCTAGCATGTTCAGGAAATTCAGGTTTCGTACCGACTATCGGGAGCAGCATTACATAGGTGAAACGACCGTGGTTTTCAACTAAATTTATACAGAACATCGGTAAACAGTAGACGGGTCTAATGATCACAAGTTCCGCCATTTAAAGACAGGTTTTCACTCAGAGTTTAGCATCAAATACTTATTTATACATAAGGTGATCGAAGCTTCGGTTATACAAAGATATAAATAATTATGTGTATAACATTAATAGCATGTAAAGCAAGTGGAAATCACTTGCCTCGTTGATGATATCACAGAGATGGTAGATCGGTCGGACGCTGCAATGCGCGGCACGGATGCGAAAAACGGTCGTTGCGACGAAACTGGAGTTCGCGAGCCTTGGAATTGCAATAGCGTGTCCTCGAATCCTTGCTTTCGGTTGGCTATAGTTTTCACCGATCGACGTGGGTGGCGGTACTTGAAGGCTCCGAGTTCGCAGAAGTGAGGCCGTCGATGGTGGATGGGTCATCGCGCAGTTCTGGGTCATGGCCGGAGCAGGTGGAGGGAGAAAAAGGATCTCGGGTACGGGGCTTGGGGTTGGCGACGAGCTGTAGCGTGGCTGGGGTCGCGATGGTCGCGACGGGGAGCTCAGCTTGGCTGCAGTAATTGGCCCGTGGCTGGTGCTCGGCTACTTTGGACTACTGAGGAGGTGGATGCAGCGAGAAGGAGTCGACGAAGGCGATGGGTCGGGTTGAAGCTGAAGATGGAGTCGATAGCGGCGATCACGCTCGGTGTACAGGAGGTGGTCGGGGGTTGAGGCTCGATGGTAATGGGGCGACGGTGAGGGGTCTCCGGCGAAGGGCGATGGAGGCTCGGGTTTGCAGGGCAGAGGTGAGTGGGGGAGGGTTTGAGGAGGAGGCGAGGGCGTTGGTGGAAGGAGGTGGGATTGTCGAGGACGAGGGTGATGAGAAGAGGTGAGGTGAGGAGGAAGTGGGTGAAGTGATGGAGGTGATCGGGGGATGATCGATGATGACCAGGGGGGCGATGGTGCTCGGAAGTTGAGAGGGAGAACGAAAGTGAGGGGGGAGGGGGGAGAGAGAGAGGAGAGAGTGAGGGAGTGAACATGGAGAGCGAGAGTGAGGGGTGTAAGTGCACGGCGGCGCCCCGACCGTCAATCCGACGGCCAAACGCGGAAACGGTGGTAAACTTAAATTTTTGCGGACTTGGCAAAACGGCACCACCGCGCACTAAACCCCGGATCGTTAACCATTAAACTAGTCTAAGCTATCTAGAGGGGGGGTAGAGAAGTATACCATACGATCCAAGTCCTCCGGTCTTCATCTCCACTCCGATCTCCTCGCGGGATCTCCGTCCATCTCCTCCTCGTCGGAAAGGGCACCACGAAGCCGGGTACTTTTACGGGCTCCCACCTCAATACCGAGGCAACTCGCGCATGAAGCCGGCAACTCGACATGCTCAAGATATGCTGTAGGAAGTGTAGTGTAGAATTATAGTCTCACTTTGGGGTTGGTTGCCATTTGTGGATGATGGAGGAAACAAGGTAAGAAAAATGGTGCTTGCATTTTTCTAAGTATGAAAAGAGATCAAGAATGCTACTCTCTCAAAGATCAAGATGAAGCTCTCTCCTTCTTCTCTCTTTTTCTTTTTTCTTTCTTTCTTCCATTTTTCATCAAGTAAGAAGAATAAGGTGGAGGAAAGAATATGAAGCATAACCATAGAAGGAAGGTGAGTGTAGGAAAAGTAGAAAGGTGACTATATCCTAAACATCATCATAACAATCTTTCTTATCAACCTCAAATCCTTTCTAATCTCATTAATACAAATCAAGTGATGGTTGAAAAGAAAAGATGCTTTCATAATAAATCATCTTACAAATAAAACCTCCACCAAAGTGTTATTTGCAAAACTGCAAATAACCCCCTCCATCAGAAAAGTCCGGCCGGGAAAGAACAAAGGAAAACCGGCCGGAACGGAAAGCAAACAGGCAACTCCAGAAAACTGGTCCCGTAATAAATTACAGGAAAACCCCCATACTGTGCATACACACCCGCATCTGTATTCCGTCCGGATACAAATGCAATGAGACAAAATCTATACTGTACTAAACTAGGACCGGCTTAAACCAAAGCCGGCTAGTAATATCCGTTCGATCCTGATCCGTGCAATACCGCACGTATCTGATCGAACCCTGCCATATAACCATACGGCCACTAGTACAAACCGTCCGATCCTGATCCGTGCAATACCGCACGTATCTGATCGGACCCTGCCATATCTCCATACGGCCTCTACAGCGTTTCGCCCGAAAACTTGAGTAACTGTAAGTGTGGTGGACTCTAAAGACTCGTCAATACTATGGTTGTGGATTTAACCACTAGCACGTCAGAGGTATAAGCCAATACGTGACGGGCCACCAGCTATTGACTAAAAAGGGACGTCGATGAGTGAACTCATCCTGACACCCTACTGAGCCTGTCAGTGACAATATCCGTTCGGTCCGGTCCGTTCGTCTATGAGTATCGCATGGCGGGCCTAGGGGGTTGGTAAAAGTCAGACCCCCAAAAGCGGTACAAGTCGTGTCGGAGTGTAGCCCAGAACACCCTGAGATACTACTGGAATACCTACCAGTAAATCTCCTTGCCTTGGCCAAGGACTTTGTGTAATGGCTCTCCTAGACACAGCACGACCTCACCCCCAATACCGGGAGAGACGAACCCCTGAAGATACGCTCACTGCCTCCATGTGGCTCGGGACTGTACCCAACTAAAACCTGTTTGCACGACTCCTTTGAGCCGTGGTAGGGTAGTAATCAAAGTACAGTGGGAACTCACACGAGACAAATGACGATCCCCAGGTCGATGAACTAACCTGCACACATGTCACCAGGGAACTGCCATCTGACGTCTGGTATATGACCAACTAGCATGTTCCCGGCGAGTCCTGTCCGGTGTACTCATAACCCAATGAGCACCTGTATACATCTTAGGTGATCCAACTGACACCAGTGGCTTGTGAGACCGGCCACCGCCCCTCGTCGGGGTCTCGACTGTATACACTAGTCTACTAATGGAGTATCGATGCCCGGTCTCGAAACTCCCACGACTAGGGACCTTTTAAGGATATGCTTGTAGACCCCCAGCTCCCACTTATATGATCGCCCTCATACTGCTGGTGGTCAAGCAAGAATCCTAGGGGCTCTATCAACGTGTAATAGCGACGTGTCAGGTCACCTAAAACAGTACACGATGATAAAGGTAAACTAGATAGCATACTATCAACTTGAGTAAGACTGTCCTACCGGGATAGGTCCTCCCTCAATCATTACAATCACGTACCTGTGACCTAATAATTGACTCTGAGGGCACTATCTCCAACAATCTCCCACTTGCACTCAAGGCTAATTATTGCGATGTCGCATACTCACAGCCCGTGTGATACCGAACACCCAACTCCTCTACTAGTCAGTCTCACAAAGCCTGTTTGCGAAACTATTGCGTTCGAGGAATAGCCTCAGTGAGTGGATCCGCCTGTGGTGTCTCTTTCTATGTCTCTCTATATCTCAAGTTCACGGAGAAAACCATCTCCCGAAATGAGCAATACCTGTCTTAGAATGTCTGGATGTCTGATGGGACCTAGCTCATAAATGAACTCCAAATCCAAACTTCTTAGACTGTATCGTCAACTGAACTTAATCAGTATCCCGCGCCATGCCACCCTCAGTATTGCCTTGGACCACCTGTCCAAAATACTGCCCCTCGTCAGAAGGAAAACTATAACTCTGACAACCTCCTTGTCGTCCATGTCACCTTGGAAGCCTGGAATGATAACCGTCTCCTAAAAGAGGCAGCCGTTATCATTTCCCTAGAACATTCACTTATGTTCTAGAACTGCTTCCGACTGTTTCTCCAGGACTGGATCAATGTCAACTTATTGCATCTAGTGCAAGAACAACATCTGGTGTGGTACTTCACATCTCATGATTGACTCAATTGCCTGAGCAAGTGATCTGCCAATCATGCACATCTCTCTCCCCTTTAGTCTGTAAGACACCTTTAGAGAGGGTGACTCCATCATCTGCAGGTATACTACCGTGCCAGGAGTCGTCCATTCTAAATACTCTTAGAATGCTGTCTAAGTACCCTGATTGGGAAACCACCCAAATCTAGATCTAAAACCATAGATCTAGTAACCAGTATGTCAGACATAAAGTCCAAGTCCTTTGTGGAGAAACTACTGTGTGACGACCAAAATATAACCGATCGTAGTGTAGGAGTTTCTTTTCCTACTCTGTGTATATCATCCAAATACCAGGATATCACACCCTACTACCTTCTCAACAGATCCATCCCCTATTCTGATGAAGTCAAAACCATGACTGTCACGTCAGAAATAGATGATCTATCTCCGCTACATCTGCTCTAGTCTATAAATAGACATAAGCAACCTGTCCACCAATGCTTCCGCTGCTCCCACTGACTACGACAACCCTCTGGCAGAGTCATATAGGCGTACACTTCCAAAGCAAGTTTAGAACGACGCTATACTCATCCTCCTGCTGGGTCTCGCAGCCTGGAACAACAACAATGGCAAGTGTGGGTAAACAAGAACTTCCCTGTCACCGTCCTTGAGGCTACCGGAGTACCTCTCGGGTGCCTGAAGTTACCCACCTTATCTGCGGAGCGGCCAATGGAATGTCAAATCAGATTGAATCTTTAGGTTCCTTATCAAATCTTCAGTAATCGTTTGCGGTTCTGGAATCACTTCCAGTTCTACCATACTCCCACTGCTGTTTTCTGAAAAATCCATTTTTAATAAAACTGTGGCGAGTCTAGAACAATATTGCTATTGTTCATCCAGATGGTAGAAAATCAACCCGCGTCATAGCCTGGGTCAACCCACAAACAGCCATTACAGAAACGTGCCTTGAGTTATCCAGAGTCTGGTTTTAATCATAAGCCAGACAACTCCCCGTACCTTAACAATGTTAAGATATGAACTGTACTATATCCAATATAGAAACAAAGGCACTGATTTAATTTAACCAGATTCAAATCATGCAGCTGTCCCCAGCGCATGTCAACTAAATGGAAAGAGGCCGATCAGCGTTACTCAACTTAGGAATGCTTCCAATTATGAGTAACCTGAAAGAGAAGCGATTTCTCTTAATTATTACTATCAACTGAATACCATACACAAGTATCTACATCTTCGATCACTTTGAAGAATCCCGATACTTGCTATACCTGGTTCTCTACTCTATTCAAATACCTATAACTCCTCAAAACTTAGACCCTGTGTTTCCACGAAACACATGTCTAAGGGCTAGAGAAGTTAAAAGTAAACAGAATATAGTACGAGGACCAAGCTCTCTGTCCTAATGGACACTGGACAATATACAATACTCTGTATAAGTCCGCTGAGTCTAACAACTCATTCACTGTGTGTCGTAGATTGAAAACTGTACTTATGGTTAAGAAGAATTACACCGCTGTTTAATGCTCCTTACCTAACCATCCACTGATATAGGTAAATGTCATCGACATAATATCAAAAGGTATATCTCACTCTATGAAAATAGACGTACAGATATATCAATTTGAAATTGGTGCACAACAGCGGATATTCAAAACCAAATATTTGCCGACCGGCAAACAACCCAGGCGATCTCCTCAAATATCACCGATTACAACGAATCCCGATATAATAAGGATGATCACCCAATTCCCACTAACTTACTCCCACTCATCATCTGTAAAACTATACAGATGTGAGAATTATACCTGGTAAATACATACCCTGGAGTAAGTGTCTAATCGGGAAATCAGTTTTCCATTAACAGTACACAGTGAAACTGAAACATTGAAATGTTTCGTTGGGGTATCCTGGTATTCCTAGTAATGCCTCATCCATTATCCTAATTCACAACTGTAACCGTATAATTCTTTGCCACCTCTCCAAATCCCTTCATATGTCTTTAGTCTTTACCTTCTGTACACCCCTTTAGGCCAATTGGTTTTCTACCTTCCCTACCGTTCGGCACCAGCCTATGGTTTGGAAGAAGACTATCCAAAAAGCATAAAGGGTGTACTGTCCTAATCCTAGGAGCACTCGCAACGCGAGAGAAGGTGAAGATAAAAGACATCTGAATGTACTTTATTCCTATTTCTCCTGAACCAGGATCCATCCCCGAACTGGAACAAGTTCCTTTCGAGTTCGTATATAACCATACGATGGATTATCCAATAAAATGGGATCTTCGTAGTGATACGGAGTGTCCTGGAGAAATACAAAGGTGATGTGGGAGTGGTAACGAAATATTTGGTTGGTCGTGAATATCTGTTGCAATTTACTTTGCCCTCTTACTAATCCCTTGCTTTGTCTGAACTTAATACCTTCTGCACACCATCGTTATGCTAATTGGTTTTCTTCATTCCCTACCGGTCGGCACCAGCCTAAGGTTTGGAAGAAGACAATCCAATTTGCGTAATAGGTGTACTACCCCTAAACCAAGGAGTACTCGTAACCTGAGAGAGGGTGAAAAGAAAAGACAACTGAATAATCCTATCCGTTTTCTCCAGAACCGGAAACCATCCTCGAATTCCTTCGAGTTCGTATCTAACCATACGATGGTTTTGTCCAATGGAAGTGGACGTTCGCAGTAATACGGGGTGTCCTGGAGAAAAGGGTAAAAGTAGGAGTGGCAATGAGGTCTGCAACTCTGACAATCCAAAAGCCAGTGTTAAGAAGGTTCGGTCAACTTGGTCACTGAGTCAAAGTCTAGGGTCGGGTCAATGGTCGCTGCCAAGAGAGAGAGAAAAGAAACACTCAGCGTGCACTCTAACCAAGATCAGAATGGTTACCAATTTATCTAATCTGGAAACCTCCCACTGTACCTCAAATTCTCCTCCAAACCTGAAAGAAGAATTAGTCGGGGTGACCCGAGGAGTAAACTAACTCATCAGTGGGAATCGGGATCCAACTCCCATCGCATGATAACGTGACGGAATCCGCTCACGGTATCACACTCCAGAAGGTATGCGCATATCTGGCAAGTTTCAGTTCTTTTGAAACTCCCGATGTGATTTCTGCCCCATGCTCTTATGACCTTGACGAAGGTCAACAAATCATAAGTCACATGTCAAGTTCTACCCGTCATTATCCAGGGTTAATCTGAATCCACCCGTACAAGCCCTTGACGAAGGTCAACAAGGCTGTACGACTGTCCCAAACCAACGCATCTATCTATGCAGCAGAAAGGTAACAAGCAGCTACCATACACTATGCCTTGACGAAGGTCAACAAACATAGCATGAATACTACGTGCTACCCGTCTGAAACGACGGAGGGCTACGAATGGTTTCTGGCGAAAACCTTTAACGTAAAGAACTTGATATCGTTGAAAGAACTGATAGCTTTTTAGAAAATATAGTGACGAAAACCTTTACTAAAGAGGTCACTCCCGGTGAAGGGATCTCGGCTCTTTCCCCGTAGAATGAGGTGCAGGATATTCCAACTGAATACCACGGTGCAAAGCAAAAGTAATCGGCTATAGTGAAGTTAATGTCCTGACGCAAACTTCTGTCCAAGGGGTCACTCCCGGTGAAGGGATCTCGGCCCTTGCCTCGTCGACTGAGGAGCAGGATATTCCAAATGAATACCACGATGCAAAACAGAAATGAACGTCCTTGCAATAACAGCTTTTTGAAAAGTGTTCCAACAACATCAGATTAGGTTTGTTTTAACTTGCATTGATCCGAATCAACGCAGTCCCATCAATTGATCACACCACAAAGAACGAAAATATACTGACGTACGTATATGCCATCCGCATTCGCCACTGGGTCCCGTCATTACCCGTTAGGTTAGCTAACTAACGACAGAGCGGGGACTGGACTAGCGCGGATGCAAAACATATACAACATCTACTAATATATATACCAATATATTATATTCGCTCAAGGCGTGAATAAAATGCAACATCACAGAGAATGAACAGCATCACAGAAACAATACAGATATCTGGGATCCCCGGGTTTCACAGAGCCGCTGAAACCCGACGTTCCCCTGGTCGTGTGGATAGCCTGTGCAATGAAAACCTAGACCCCTAAGGGCGCGGCAAGTCACCCGCCAAAACCTGAAGCGAGGCAGCCCCCTTCAGCACCGTGAATGGACCACCCAGCACTTCACGGAATCCGGTCACTTGGGCACCCCTCCTGGGTCAACCTGTACCCCCTACGAGTGCGGCGAATAGTCCGCCAATCCTGGAGTGAAGCCCCCTCCGTCCCAATGCCATGAGATGCGGGCTTGTTGCCCTCCAGAACCCGGCTATCCGTGCACCCCTCCGCGGGGCAATCCTAGTACAGAAAGTAAAATATACATACACCGGGTACATCGACCGCAACCAGGTCGTGCCCCAAAAGAATAATACAAACAGGCAGTGACGGCAGTCCACATGTCGGACGCTCGTCCCGCAATATCAAATGTACATAATACAACAACACTGTACTAGCATTGCATCCAGGCTATCCCCCACGACCGATCCGCAACATCACAGCAAATACATAGAACATCAACGTGAAAGTCACGTTCGCAAATCCGTCTAACCGGGCTATAGCAGTTAGACAGGATTTACCGATCGAGTGACATTCACGGTCGCAGATATAATGTAAATACTGTGAAAAATGTGTTTAAAATTTTCCGATTGATCAAACAATTAACAAGTGGGCCCCAAAGAAAACTGTAGCACTCACAGAAACAATTGGCCCAACTTTAATATTCCAAAGCCCATATTTTAAGCCCATAAGGCCTCTGTAAAAAAATGGTGAAGTGATGTGAATAGTGCGCGGCGGAAGGGCCGCACAAAGGGGGTTTTCGCGGCGGTTCCGCGCTCCAACTGTGGAGTTACTTCATCAAATTTTTACAGAACTCTTAGATTTTCCAGTACATCAATATTTTACAACCTGAAAAATTTTTCGAGACCAAAAAATTTCAACAGAAACTGTCGTGGGCAAATACGGGTTTTTGGACATTTCGATCGATCGGAACTGAAAAACACATTACACAAAGCTAGACTAAGTTAATGGCGAGGCTCTGATACCACTGTAAGTGCACGGCGGCGCCCCGGCCGTCAATCCGACGGCCAAACGCGGAAACGGTGGTAAACTTAAATTTTTGCGGACTTGGCAAAACGGCACCACCGCGCACTAAACCCCGGATCGTTAACCATTAAACTAGTCTAAGCTATCTAGAGGGGGGGTAGAGAAGGATACCATACGATCCAAGTCCTCCGGTCTTCATCTCCACTCCGATCTCCTCGCGGGATCTCCGTCCATCTCCTCCTCGTCGGAAAGGGCACCACGAAGCCGGGTACTTTTACGGGCTCCCACCTCAATACCGAGGCAACTCGCGCATGAAGCCGGCAACTCGACATGCTCAAGATATGCTGTAGGAAGTGTAGTGTAGAATTATAGTCTCACTTTGGGGTTGGTTGCCATTTGTGGATGATGGAGGAAACAAGGTAAGAAAAATGGTGCTTGCATTTTTCTAAGTATGAAAAGAGATCAAGAATGCTACTCTCTCAAAGATCAAGATGAAGCTCTCTCCTTCTTCTCTCTTTTTCTTTTTTCTTTCTTTCTTCCATTTTTCATCAAGTAAGAAGAATAAGGTGGAGGAAAGAATATGAAGCATAACCATAGAAGGAAGGTGAGTGTAGGAAAAGTAGAAAGGTGACTATATCCTAAACATCATCATAACAATCTTTCTTATCAACCTCAAATCCTTTCTAATCTCATTAATACAAATCAAGTGATGGTTGAAAAGAAAAGATGCTTTCATAATAAATCATCTTACAAATAAAACCTCCACCAAAGTGTTATTTGCAAAACTGCAAATAACCCCCTCCATCAGAAAAGTCCGGCCGGGAAAGAACAAAGGAAAACCGGCCGGAACGGAAAGCAAACAGGCAACTCCAGAAAACTGGTCCCGTAATAAATTACAGGAAAACCCCCATACTGTGCATACACACCCGCATCTGTATTCCGTCCGGATACAAATGCAATGAGACAAAATCTATACTGTACTAAACTAGGACCGGCTTAAACCAAAGCCGGCTAGTAATATCCGTTCGATCCTGATCCGTGCAATACCGCACGTATCTGATCGAACCCTGCCATATAACCATACGGCCACTAGTACAAACCGTCCGATCCTGATCCGTGCAATACCGCACGTATCTGATCGGACCCTGCCATATCTCCATACGGCCTCTACAGCGTTTCGCCCGAAAACTTGAGTAACTGTAAGTGTGGTGGACTCTAAAGACTCGTCAATACTATGGTTGTGGATTTAACCACTAGCACGTCAGAGGTATAAGCCAATACGTGACGGGCCACCAGCTATTGACTAAAAAGGGACGTCGATGAGTGAACTCATCCTGACACCCTACTGAGCCTGTCAGTGACAATATCCGTTCGGTCCGGTCCGTTCGTCTATGAGTATCGCATGGCGGGCCTAGGGGGTTGGTAAAAGTCAGACCCCCAAAAGCGGTACAAGTCGTGTCGGAGTGTAGCCCAGAACACCCTGAGATACTACTGGAATACCTACCAGTAAATCTCCTTGCCTTGGCCAAGGACTTTGTGTAATGGCTCTCCTAGACACAGCACGACCTCACCCCCAATACCGGAAGAGACGAACCCCTGAAGATACGCTCACTGCCTCCATGTGGCTCGGGACTGTACCCAACTAAAACCTGTTTGCACGACTCCTTTGAGCCGTGGTAGGGTAGTAATCAAAGTACAGTGGGAACTCACACGAGACAAATGACGATCCCCAGGTCGATGAACTAACCTGCACACATGTCACCAGGGAACTGCCATCTGACGTCTGGTATATGACCAACTAGCATGTTCCCGGCGAGTCCTGTCCGGTGTACTCATAACCCAATGAGCACCTGTATACATCTTAGGTGATCCAACTGACACCAGTGGCTTGTGAGACCGGCCACCGCCCCTCGTCGGGGTCTCGACTGTATACACTAGTCTACTAATGGAGTATCGATGCCCGGTCTCGAAACTCCCACGACTAGGGACCTTTTAAGGATATGCTTGTAGACCCCCAGCTCCCACTTATATGATCGCCCTCATACTGCTGGTGGTCAAGCAAGAATCCTAGGGGCTCTATCAACGTGTAATAGCGACGTGTCAGGTCACCTAAAACAGTACACGATGATAAAGGTAAACCAGATAGCATACTATCAACTCGAGTAAGACTGTCCTACCGGGATAGGTCCTCCCTCAATCATTACAATCACGTACCTGTGACCTAATAATTGACTCTGAGGGCACTATCTCCAACAAGGGGGAGGGAGGAGAGAGAGAGATGCAGGCGAGGGGGGTCGTGGCGGTTGCGTGAAGAGGGGACGTGGCTGAGTCGTGGCGAGCAGGCGTGGGGAGCGGGACCGTTGGGGAGGGGACGTTGAGGAGGTGGAGGAGTTCGGCGCGAGAAAGGGGAAAACGTTGGGGCGAAAACATGTTCGCGATGGTGCGGGGACATGGTCGCGGCGACGTGGGGAAAGAGGGGGAAAGGAGCGGGAAAAGATTTCGAGGGAGGAAGTAAGGGAAGAATCGGGTCGGGTTTGGGGAAGAGTTGGGCCGGGCGTGGGTTCTAGGGCCAGAAGGGAATTTGAAAGGAAGATAGAAAGGGAACGGGCTGGGCTGAGCAAAAGAATTAAAAGAGAGGGGGAGGGAAAGATGGGCTGGGCTGGGAGAATAAAGGGAAAATAGGATTAGGGGTTTGGGTAGTGTTAGGGAAGAAAAATGGAAATTAGAAATATGTTAATTGTGAAAGATAAAATATTTATTTATAAATACGAAAATTGCTTTTAAAGGACCTGGATATTACAGGTTTTGCCTCGTGTTCTAAAGGCTCCCTTGTATCACTTGAAACTTGTATTCAATTGCAAACCTTTATTTTCTTGTTTAATAAATGTTGTTGTTGGATTGGATTTTATATTTCTTGCAAAGTATTACTGAATGATAGACGCTTAACGTATCTATATCGGGAAATGGTGCTTCTCGGTATAAATACGTCGCAAGTCTCTTCACGTTTATGCTATTATATTATTTATTTTCGGAAGCAGGCCATGATAATAAACTCGACTGTACCTGTTTGGACTGGTTTCACTTTCACTAAAAAAATTTCACGCCGGGATTAGGTTTAAATTTTGTATAAAGATTAGTAAATGCTGTAAATTGCTTAATGATATAGCATCTATTTTTTTTCCAATTAATTTGCAATATTTTATGAACATATTTGTATTTTTCATTAACTACTTTGTAACTTATATTAGTAAAAACCCTAAACCCAACATTTCATTGAAAACCGAAACTCGCACAAACCCATGCAAAGGGTTTGGATTTATATCGTTGTAAACTATTCGGGTGAGGCCAGGTTTCAGACTTAAGGTTAAAATTTCGGGGCGGATAAAAAGTGATGAAAAACCCATGCAGCCCGATCCGGTTTCGCCCCTAGTTTCAACTTAGAGGTTGTTTGGCTCCTGGAATTGAAAAATGGAAATTTAGGTAAAGTTCAACATTCCCATTTTGCTTGTTTGCTTGGAATTTCCATTCCTTCTGTTGTTTGAAATGAATTTTGTTTGTGGAATACTATGACTTCGTATTTTTTTTGTTTGCTGGTCAAGGAAAAAATGGGAATCGATTTTTGGGAATTAAGGATAAAGAAACATGGATTTAGCTTAAACTTTCTTTCCTCCCTAAAAGATGAAAGTCAACAACATAGGTATTTCTTGATGAAATCAAAATTGTAGAAAATTATCAAGCAACAATCATAATCATCAAGTTCATCCCAATTCGAAGATCGGAGGATCCAAACGAATAGGTCATGAGAACAAAAATTGCAGTAAATTAAAAAAATTTAGCATGCAGGAAAATTCAGCAGTAAATCGACCAAAAAACCCTAACCCTAAGGCTAAAGAAGTCAAGAACCACAAATGTTAAAATCCCAATTTTTAACATAGCCATAACCCCAAAAAGAAATAAAATGAAAAAAGTCTAAACTGCCAAAGTGGAAATGGCAATAGCCTTGTTTGCCTTGGAATTTCCAAAATAGATGATGCTGGCGACGTCAATTTCCAAAAGCATAAATTTTCATTTCTCTCAAACAAAATGGAAATTCCAGTTTTTTCGTCCTAGGATCAGTGTTTTTGTCTTCCACTTCTAAAACTAGTTAAACGAACACCCTGAATATCTTATTCCATTTTTGGTGAAAAGACAATGAGGCGTATAAGATGAAAACTACTTTGCTAAAATCGGAATACAGTATCTAATTGGAAAAAATATATACAAAGTTCATGAATTGATTTGCAATTTATTAAGTTCAATGTATTTATTTGAGCAAAACAAATAATTGTTAGGGTATTATTATGGGAAAATGATGAAAGTTGAGGTATTTTTGTGAAATATAGCCTTCAAAACCAAAATCCACCAAAGGTTGGTATGTAGCAGCCCACAGAAAACACAACACTCTCTCCTCTGTCCTGGCCCCTGGTTTTTTCTTTCCTTAAAAATGGTCTTCTCTCGAACCCTTACGCTCAAAACAGTCGAAATCCCCATCAAAATTCAATCTTTTCCTCATTTCACAACTCAGAAGAGGCCAAATATTTGTGGGTCTCCCTCATTTTTTCGTCTAATTGATGCCGGTGGAAGAGAAATTATCCGAATTGGTGACCGAGCAAGGCAAAATCTCTGCTTCAAAGAGGGGGAAAAAAAAGCAGAAGAGATCGGAATCGATGCCTGATGTTGTTGTTCAGAGGCTGTTTGATACTTGCAAGGAGGTGTTTGCTGATTGTGGGCCTGGGATTGTGCCTTCACCTGAAAATATTCGGCGCCTTGAATCCATTTTAGGTATTGATTCTTCATCTGATGTGAATTTCAATGAAAATTTTGGATATTTTGATGCAAAATTTATATGCGTAGTGTTTGTTTTATTAATACGTGGATTTTGCATTCAAGGTTTGATAAAAATGAAAGTTATTTTTGTAGCAGCACGGCTTTTATATCTTTTAATGCTGTAGCATTGTGAAATGCTGGCCTATTTATAGCGGGATTCTACTTTCCATTAACTTGCTTCAGTTGCTATTGTTGTTATTATGCAAAATGGTATGATCATTGTTAACTGGATTGTTTGATTCTAAAGATGCAAAATGCATTTTAAAGTTAATGGCAGGATGATTAACTGTTGCTGTTGAGATTTCATGTATTGGAAATATAAGACAAGATACTTCTCGTTAATTAACCAAACTTTAATATTCATTTAGATTTTGAAATACCCAATCATTTCAATATTGAGGATATTGGAGCTGTAATGTTTATTGACATATATGTATATTCAAGACATTCTCCTTGGTTGAACAAACACTTCCCATGGGTCGCCGTATCTGTGTCCCATACCCATACGTGTCGGACACCGACTCTTGCACGATACTTGCACTACACTTATATCTTGTATATGGCTCGTATGTGTCTTATACAGTTGCTATGTGTCTTATGCAACATGTCTTTAGTATGTTTTGTTATGATTGAATGTTATCGCTGTTAAGCATTGTGTATGCGTACTGTATATTTGTATAGGTGTATTATACCTTCTTTGTCCTTTTTTTTATTTCGGCTTGTCCTTATGGATAAGCATGGGTTGATTCCCTCTTGTCCCAAAGGGATATGCCTCTACAATTGTATATATAAAGGGGTACTGTAATTATGAGATCAAATCAATCAATAATAATCTTTTTCACCTCTAGATTTGTTAACATGGTATCGGAGCTACTGGCTCCGATCATAATCGGCGTTTGATCCCCATTGATTTCCTTCATCGGCGTTTAGATCTTTCGATCGCGACTCCTCTTCGTTGTCTTGACATCCTTCGATCTTGACATAAGATCTCATCGTTTCCAAACCGCCGTTGTGAGTTTTCATCACAAAGACGACACCTTTCCTCGCCGATGAACTCAAGCTCCATCCGCCCGGATCTCATCTCCATCCCATCGGATTCAACCATCGCAACTGCCACCGCCGCTGCAGCGTCCTCCTTGAGCTGCTGCCGCCTCCATCTTAGCCTTGAGCTCCATCACGCTGCCACTTCGACACCTTACTAACCTGAGCCTTCATCTCCTTCATCACCCAATCCCAAAATACAACCAGAACCTTCATCTCAACAGCACCAAGTCATTACTTCATCACAAATCCCTTGCTGCAACAACCTTGGTTGACATCATCACTTAATCACTGCTGCAACCTTGGTCAACTCAATCACTGCAGCCTCAAATCCTGTATCCACTTCATCGTTGCCTCGCTGCTCAACACCCACTTCATTCCCATCGCTGAAACCTTATCCAACGATCTCATCTGGAGGCCGACCAATACCTAATCTGAGGACTTCTTCGAGTTCTTCACCTCGTTGACATCATCTCACCACAATCACACCAATTTGTTGACACACACCAAGTGTTCGATGAAATTCCTCATAGGCATATAAGCCCTCTTCAAGCCATTGTGCTCTTAGCCTTGTGCTATCTCTTGAGCCTTCATGCTCCTTTGAGCCTTCGTGCTCTTGTGTGTGATCCAAGCCTTCGAGCCGGACTTTGAGCCTTCATGCTATAATTTGTGTGTAAACCGAGCATTCAAGCTGGTCTTTTGAGCCTTCGTGCCCTCTTTTGGTGAATAGAGCCTTCATGCTCTTGGCCTTCGAGCCCTTCATCGAGTTCTCCCATTGAGTTTTCATCCCGAGCTCATCAACCTCGATTCCTCCAACCATGGACAGTTTCTACAAGGCTCCGAATCATTCCTTGCCTCCCGTTGCAGATTGCTCCATCTGTCCTTATTGTAAGGAAAAGGGGCTTATTCTTGCTGATTGGCCAAACACGGCCACCTCGACCAATTGCTCGCTATCGTCCACCACAGTCATCCACCACTTTTGCATCCTTAGCCGCAACTACTTCCGCAACACCAAAGATTTCCTCCGCTTAGATAGCAGAGATTACCGATTTAGTTACACAGATACTTCGACCCGTTAA
Source organism: Agapanthus africanus (assembly GCA_030015575.1). Taxonomy (NCBI): domain Eukaryota; kingdom Viridiplantae; phylum Streptophyta; class Magnoliopsida; order Asparagales; family Amaryllidaceae; genus Agapanthus; species Agapanthus africanus. Next base: position 197,222,291 of record CM057348.1, on the reverse strand, counting down.
AGCCTTTGGACCTTCTCACTGCATTGCCCCAATTGCTACTTCTGGGAATTCTCTTACTTAGATCTTTGACTCCGGTGCCTCACATTATATGATCTTTGAAAAATCGGTTCTTACCAACTTTCAAGCAATTCCCACTTCATACATACATCTAATGGCTCTTCCCTTGAAGTTAATCAGTATGGTGCCATCATACTTGACTCATCCTTCTGGCAGCCTCACACTCTCATTCGTATTACATGTGCGGAAACTGACAATGAATCTTATATTAGTTAGTCAACTTGCAGTTTCTAACTATACAAGATTCGCGCACCGGTTAGAAGATTGGGGAGGGTCGTAGGGTGAATGGCCTGTATCACTTGGTGAGCCTTTATCTGCCTACTTTAAGTAGAGTTGGTGTTGGATTTGCTACTTCAGATTTATTGCACCGTCGTCTTGGTCACATCTCAGGTTCTCGTCTTAAGCCCTTGGTTGACTTAGGAGTTAGGAGTTTTGGGATCCTTCCGCTCTTCTACGATGAGTAATTGTATTAGCTATCGATTGGCAAAACAAACTACTCCATTGTTTGTCTCATAATAAAGTTTCCTCGTCACCTTTTGATCCGATACACTTCGATATTTGGGGACCAGCTCTTGTGCTATCTATGTCTGGATACCGTTATTATGTTGCTTCATTGATGATTACTTTTGTTACACTTGGGTCTATCTTTTGCGTGTCAGATATGAACTTCCCTCTATTTATACTGATTTCACAAACATGATCCACACTTGATTTTAGAAATGTATTAAAATCTGTAGATCGGGCAACGCCAGTGAGTATGTTTCATCTTCAATGCAAACAATCCTGAAGTCTCGTGGTACTCTACCTTAACAGTCATGTCGTCACACCCATGAACAAAATGGTATGGCCGAACAGAAACATCAACATATTTTAGAGACCACACGAGCTCTTCTACTCTCTACATCTGTTCCTCATTCTTATTGGGCCAAGGCTCTCCTGATTGCTGTTCTCATTAACATTTCCCCATCATCGCTTTTTGCTGATGTGACTTCTTATACTCGCCTCTACGACATGCCTTTTACCTACTCAATTTTGCGCACTTTTGGCTGTGTTTATTTTGTTCTTTCTCGTGAACGAGACAAACTTTCCTCTAGGACAATTAAGTGTTTTATGATGGGGTACAGTCCGTCTCACAAGGGGTATAAGTGCTACGATCCTATTCGTGGACGTCTTCACATTGCTCGCAATGCTGATTTCTTCGAGAATGTTCCATATTTTGCTCATTCGGACATAGATATCTCATTTCTTGACACCTCTTCCTTTATGTCACCCGTCATACCCATTGTGTGCATGCTTATGCTCCTATTGCAGATCCCTTCGTTTCTAACATATCCCCTGATTTTCTATTGATCCCACTCAGGCTTCCTTCACTTCATTGATAACGTGACAGCTGAGAGTTCGCCTACGCTAGCACGGTCTTCTCCATATGCTATTTCTCCTCTATCTCATCGCAACCCCGCGCGAGATCGACGACCACCTGTCCGTTATAGATTTTGCACGAATGATTCTTGTTCTTCTCAGTTTGTCTTTTCTTGCTGCTATTCATTCCATACAGGAACCCAAATCTTATGTTGAGGTTGTGAAATATTCAGAACGACAATAAGCTATGCAGGAGGAATTACAGGCTTTTCATGATGCTCACACATGGATCTCGTTCCTTTACCATCAGGGGTCAAACCAATTAGCTGCAAGTGGATCTACAAGGTCAAGACCAAGTTAGATGGTTCGATCGAGCGTTACAAGCTCGTCTTGTAGCTCATGGATTTTCTCAAGAGCGGCGTTGATTATGAGGAGACATTTGCTCTTATCGTCAAGATCACTTCCATTCGCGCACTAATTGCAGTTGCAGCTGTCCTCAGTTGGCTTATGTTTCAGATGGTCGTTAAGAATGCCTTTTTTAACGGTGACCTTTCGGAGACGGTTTACATGCATCCTCCATCTGGTGTTTCTGTTCCCATTGTCCATGTCTGTCGTCTACGACGAGCTCTTTACAGTCTTAAGCAGGCACCAAGAGCTTGGTTTGAGCGTTTTCGTCAAACTATTCTGGCTGTCGGTTTCACAAAAAGCTTTACCGACTACGCTCATCTACCGCTCTTCCGCAAGTGGCAGTGCCCTTCTCTTGATCAATGTTGATGGCATGACTATTACTGGTGACGACTCCGAGACTATTATCTCAAAAAGCACCTTCAACAACATTTTGAGATTGACCTTGGGCACATGGGCAATTTTTTTAGTATTGAGGTTGCATCCTCCCTTCGTAGCTATCTTCTCTCAGCAGAAATCAAGGTGGTGAAAAGCGCCAGGTGGAGCTGAGCGGTTGGGGTATCGTCTGGCCGCCTAGGCTGTTTTTAATTTTAGTTAAAATTATATTTAATATATATACATATTGAAATTTCAGCAGTATATCGACACTTTAGAATATAAATTAGCAACATATTGAAATTTCAGCAGTAGAAACAGAAATATATTGATATTTTAGCATAATAACTAGTAACATATTGATATTTTAACAGTAAAAGCCAGCAAAATATAGATTTTGAGCTATATAATTTAAAAATTATTCTGAAAAAGAGATAAAATTGACCAACATTGATTTCATTAAATATGGGTTTGGATTAGGTGCAGTGAAAAAAGAACAAACCTGACCCATGATGCTTCAAAAACGATTATGTTTTATTCTATTAAGTGGGTTGGGTCCACTTAGGCGTCCGCTTAAGCAGATTAGACGGCTTGAGCGTTTATATCGCTTAATTAAACCGCCTAGGGCTAAATCGTAGTGGCCTAGCACCGCTTCCGCATAGGCGGCCGTCTAGACCGCTTTTTAGAGCACCAGCAGAGGTATTTTTTTGATCTTATTGCGCATGCCAAGATTGATGATTCTACCATTACTAGCACTGCCCTTACGGTCACGCCAATGGAGCTTCATCTGAGGCTTCGTCAGATAGATGGAGAGTCTCATTTGAATCCCACTTGATACCGAGAGCTGGTTGGGGCCCTCATCTATCTCTTCCTTACTAGGCTAGATATTGCACATGCTGGCCACGTTTTTAGTTAGTTCATGAGTGCTCCTTCATCGGTTCACTATGCAGCCCTTGTATGTGTCCTTCGCTATCTTCATGGAACCAAGACACGGCCGCTGCTCTTTCCGTCCGACTCTAGTCTCACTCTTCGTGCATATTCTGATGTTTGATGTGCTGATGACCCTGACACGTCGCTTTATGTGTTTTTCTGGGCTCCTCTATGATCTTCTCGCGCAGCAAGCGCTAAGCTACCGTTTCTCGCTCGAGCATTGAAGCAGAATACATAACAATGGCTGACACTACTGTCGAACTCAAATGGCTTCGTGATTTACTTGCTGATATGGGTGTCGACATTCTTCGTATTCCTCTCTACTGCGACAACATGAGTGCAATACATATCGCACAAAATCCAGTATTCCATGAATGAACTAAACACATTGAGGTCAATTGTTATATTGTTCGTCAGGAATACAAGAAGGATCACATCTCACTTCCGTACATTGCTTCCAAAGATCAAGTGGCCGATCTTTTTATCAAAGCTCAAACACGTACACAACTCATGTATTTCTTATTCAAACTCTTGGTTTATGATCCACCGTGAGTTTGAGAGGGCTGCTAAGCATTGTGTATGCGTATTGTATATTTGTATAGGTGTATTATACCATCTTTGTCCTTTTCTTTTTTCGTCTTATCCTTATGGATAAGCATGGGTTGATTCCCTCGTCCCAAAGGGATGAGCCTTTACAATTGTATATATATAAAGGGGTATTGTAATTATGAAATCGAAATAATCAATAATAATCTTTTCCACATCTAGATTTCGTAACAAGTACTTGTCTATTTGGTATCTAGACTTGTTAATTTAGCTTGTATATGTTCTTGAAGTACTTCTATATTAAAATATGTATAAATTAAGAAATATATTACCGTGTCCATGTATCCTATATTTTGGGATTTTGTTGTGGATTTTGTCGTGTCCCTGTGTCATGTTGTATCGTGCCCGTATTCCCGTGTCCGTGTCCGTGCAACCTTGAAATTCTCTTCCCCCCACCCACACACACCCCAAAAACAAAGAGAGAAAAATCCATCCTTGAACTCACAACAATTTATGGTGAATGCAGCTTCATTTTTCGTCTCTGTGGTGTAGTTTTGCAAGGCTGTGTTTGTCAATTTAGTTTATTGCAGCATGCTTTAGTGTTCGAAAGAAGTTTTTTTGGCCATGGTTTAAGGATTATTCTCTCTTATGCAGACAACATGAAACCAGCTGATGTTGGTCTTAGCCCAAAGATGCCGTACTTCAGGAGTACCGAATTTAGCTCAACTCCTCCAATCACATACTTGCATCTTTACGAGTGTCCCAAATTCTCGGTATCTTGCATACATCTAAACCCATTTAATATAAATTAATTATAAAATTCTATAATCATGAACCTTTTCAAATTTTCCTTATTATTATTCTTGCAGATTGGTATCTTTTGCTTGCCTGCATCTGCTGTCATTCCTCTACATAATCACCCAGGCATGACCGTATTTAGCAAGCTTCTCTTTGGCTCGATGCACATCAAGTCGTACGATTGGATAGATGTCCCTCAAAACTCCAACGCAATGGTCGAACCCTCACATCGTAAGCTATCAACTGTGTGCTTACGTGTCTGACCAGTTAACATTATGAGAAATACTTTTCCTACCCACTTTTTGTCTACCTGCATGTGCACCCAAGAGTCAAAAAGATGGAGTCTACACCGTCTGGATACTAGTGTCGCCCAAGGAACCCAGGCTGTTTTGGGTAGCATGCGGGTAGGCCCAATGGTGGGTAAGAAAAATATTTTTCTAATTTTTTTCAGTTGGAGCATTGATTCTAAATGTGCAAAAATAGTGTCGTTGAACTGTGAATCCTATGATGCGCGAGTGACGATAATTTAGGATACATGATAATAAATGAGTGCAAATGTTAGAAATGCACCACAAAGGTAGGTCCTGGTGACAGTTCAAAAGTATATATTACCTGTCAATTTAAACAAGAAGATGGACCTGAATGAAGCTGAGTGAAAGAAAAGGATTCATCCCGCAGGTCTATAAACTTCAAAATATAAACTAGTTTGTCACGACTCCAAACCTGATTTATTTTCCTTTCTCAACGCTAATCAGATTTTTTTTTTCTTTGTTTCCTTCTTTGTGTTCTGTTTGCAAACAGTTCAGGGTCGAAACCTGAGATTGGCAAAGGTGATCACTGATACCGTCTTCACTGCACCATGCAAAACATCAATACTGTACCCAGCTGCAGGAGGCAATATGCACTGTTTCACCGCGAAAACCTCTTGTGCTGTTTTGGATGTTCTGGGTCCACCTTATGACGACTCTGAAAATAGACACTGCACCTATTACAATTCTTTCCCGTGTACGACTGTCTCTGGTATGCGCTCATATTTCATATCTTTAACTGTTCTGATAAACTATACATGACTTCAATTTTAGTGTTATTGCTTGCTTACTTGCATGTGCAGTGTCGGGCTCACCACATAGTTAACATTTGACAAATACACTTTGATATTGTTAGGAATAGATCTACCGAATATGTGGGGAAGACGACGAATAAAAGAAATAATCACACAAATAAAATGGAGGCACATGATTTATAGTGGTTCAGCAATTTGCCTACCCTATTTTCCGTACTAGGTTTTCTTATTTTCTTTCTTTTACATGATACAATATTACAGACTCTTGATATTGACTTCTCACTGATTGGCGGACTTATTTTTCTTCAATGTTGGATCGTCTGTGAATGAACTCTTTGATTGTGTTCTTACAGAAATCTAAAGTAGACATGCTTATAAATATTTATCTATTCTTTGAAACGTCCCTTTCGAAGAATAGGTGAAGCCTCCAATGCAAATTTCCTTTGAATGCATTTAAGAGGTTGAGAGATCAGAAGACAGAGGCCCACATGCATGCAAATTTCTTTTGAATGCATATTTAATGCATTGTCTCAGCTTCATGATTCATGCACCCTATTTAATTAGTATGCCTCCCACCTATTTCATGCAGCAGCACCAATGAAACCCATGCGCATGCGCGTGGGTCCATGCTGCTGTCCACAAGCATTGCCTCGTGGGTGCTGCCTTCATGCGGCGTCGATTGGAGTCGCCGCACACGTGCACGGCACCGCCATGCGGGGATCACCGCCTATGTCGACCGTTGCTTCCGTTGACCACTTAGAATTTGAAACAATTTCTGCAATATCCCATTGGATTCAAATTCGCCATAATTTTATCATTTTCTCAATCCTTGGAACTTTGTTCACGTCGTCCTGGACTTCAACAATCTATTAGGCAAATCAAGTCAAGAAATTTTACCGTAATCTTGTTTCCTTCTCATAACAAAAAATGCTCCTAGTGGAGCGCCGTCTCATCTCTGACCGTGGAGGTAGAGGCCAACTAAGGCATTGCACAACCTTAGTTTCTCAATAGTGATAACCTTGGTTAATATATTTGCCCGGTTTTTTGATCCAAGAATCTTCTCTAATGACAATGTTCCACTATCTATAAACTCGCGAATAAAATGATACCTTAACTGGATGTGCTTTGTTCTTGAATGAAATGCTGGATTCTTTGCAAGATGGACAACACTCTGACTGTCACTGAAAAGAGCATTGTTGTCTTTGTCCAACCCCTTCAGAAAATTCTTCAACCTTATCTTCTTTGTAGCTTCAGATATAGTTATATACTTTACTTCGGTGGTTGATAAAGCAACACATTTCTAAAGTTTAGACATCCAACTCAGCCGTACTACCCAAAGTAAACACATAACCTGTTGTACTCTTCCGACCATCCAAGTCACCACCCAAATCTGCATCGGTGAATCCTTGCAAAGTGTGCCGCTTTTCTTGAACTGAAGTACCATACCTGAGGTGCCTTTGAGATATTGTAGAAGCCACTTCTTAGCTTTCCAATGCATCCTTCCAGGATTCGCCATATATCTGCTTATTACTCCTACTGCATGTGCTATGTTAGGTCGGGTACAAACCATAGCAGATATCAAACTCCCAACCGCTGAAACATATTGAACTTTTTCCATATATTTTCGCTCAGTTGTATCGGGTGATTGTTTCTTGGTAAGTTTGAATTGACTTCCCAAAAGAGTGCTTCTATGCTTTGCATCATGAAGATTGAACCTGTTCAGCACCTTCTTTATGTACTTCTCTTGGGATAATTCCAGAGTTACTTCTGCTTTATTTCTGGTGTTATATGCTCATCCCAAGTATTTGCTTTGATGGTCTAAAGTCTTTCATCTCAAATTCTTTTGACAATTGTAGCTTTAGCTTGTTGATCTCTTCCATGCTAGATCTTGCAACAAGCATGTCATTCACATACAAAAACAAAATAATATAGGAGTCATTAAAATTCTTGAAGTAACAATGGTCCATATCACTTATGAAACCATTGTCGCACATGAAATTATCAAAATTTTTGTATGGCGTAGGAGCTTGTTTCAAGCTATACAAACTCTTTTAAACTACACAAGATTTTCTTTATCAGGAACTTGAAAACCTTCTGGTTGCACCATGTATATGTCCCCATCTAAATCACCATGGAGAAAATCGGTTTTCACATCTAGTTGCTTTAGATGCAAATCTTCATCAGCAACAATATCCAGTACCAATTTGATAGTAGTTAATTTGACTACAGGAGAGAAAATTTCGGTGTAGTCAATACCTTTCTTCTGCTGAAAATCCTTCACTATTAACCTTGCTTTGTATCTCGTGCTGCCATCATTCTCTTCTTTGATCTGGTAAACCTACTTGTTCTGCAAAGCTTTTTCCTTTTGGCAACTGTGTTAGTATCCATGTTCTGTTTTTCTCTAGAGAATCCATTTCATCTCTCATGGCTAACTCCCACTTGACAGAATCTCACATGTATTGTTTAATCAAAATATTCTGGTTCACCAGTATCAGTCAACAGTAAATAATATGAAGGACAATACCGTTGTGTGGGTCTAGATACCATTTCTGATCTCCTTATAACCACTTGAGGAGTGATTTGTTCCTGTTCTACTTTCTGTTCTGCTGTAGTGTTTTCAGGATTTTCTAAAGATCTCGTAGCTACATCACTATCTGTGATCTCTTCTAACACAGCCTTTTCACGTTCTTATGGCTGTTTTCCTGCGCTATCAGATCCTGTTATAAGTTTATCTTTACACAATACATTTTCATTAAAAGTTGCATTCTTGTGTCTTATAATTTTTCAATTTTGATCATCCCAAAACCGATAACCAAAATAGTCAGAACTATAACCAATGAAATAATATTTTCTAGCCTTATTATCAAGCTTGTCTTTTTTATCAGAATCTATTTGTATATATAAAACACAACAAAAAACTCTCAAATGAGAAAGATTTACCTCATTCTCAGTCCATACCTCTTCTGGTATCTGGAAACCCAACGGAACTGAACGTCTTTAATTTATTAAGATGTTTTGTTGACTGCATCTGCCCAAAAATGCTTGGTAACCCTGAATGTAGACTCATGCTTCTAGCACGCCCGTTCAAAGTTTTGTTCATTCTTTCAGCGACACCATTCTGTTCTGGAGTTCCCGGAATCGTTATCATCCTGATTCCGTTTTCTGTACAAAATGTCTTGAACTCCATATTGTCATACTCATCACCATTGTCAGATTTTGGACTTGATTTTTAGACCAGTCTGATTTTTAACTTCTGCTTTCCACCTTTTAAAAGTAGTAAACACATCAGATTTACTTTTCAAAAAATAAACCTATATCTTTCTAATGGAATCGTTAATGAAGGTGACATAGTAGCGGGAGCCTCCAAAGGACTGAACCGGAGCTTGTCCCCATACATCTGTATGCACCAGTTTCAACTTCTTTCTTTGGTGGCCAAGCCAACTCTTTTCTACTTGCCATAGACACAATCCCCACACAAGCCAATATCGACGGCCTTTAATTCAGGTTGTCGTCCATTTGATACTAGCAATTTCATTCCTTTCTCGCTCATGTGCCCGAGCCTTTGTTGCCACAGTTTAGAGTCACCACCACCTTTGGCCACTGCTATCGTGTCTTTGCATTCTGCAGTTATATACAAGGTTCCCAACTTAATGCCTCTTGCTACAACCATAACACTTTTGGAGATCTTCCAAGAACTAGCTCCAAATATTGTTTTATATCCCATGCTGTCTAGCTAATTCATGGAGATCAGATTTCTCTTTAGTCCGGGAACATATTTGACATCCTGCAACGTCTATTGAATTCCATTTGCGGTTTTTGATGTGAACATCACCTTTCCCAGAAATGTCTAAAGGTTCATCATCAGCCAAATAAATCTCTTCAAACTTCCTTGCAGCGAAGTTGTGCAATAAGTATTTGCATGGAGTTGAATGAAACGAAACACCAGTGTCCAGAATTCAGGACTCAATAGGACTGTCAATGCTACAGGTAAGAGCATCATGATCTCTTCAATAGTAACATTTGCAGAAGAAGACTCTTCTTATCGATGATCATTCTTCTGGTACTTTTGAAACTTGTTCTTTGGTTTTCTGCAATCACTACAGAAGTGGCCCTGAATACTGCAATTCCAGTAGGTGATATCTTTGCCATACTTTGATTTACTTCCCTCTTTGGACTTAGATCTGCCATTGCTCGGCCTATATTTTCGTTGAAAACTCCTTCCGCTGGTTTGAGTAGTCAAAGCAGACCCCGAAGATTTCCCTGACTCTCCTGTGAATATCCTTGTCGAGAATCAAATCTTGAATTTTATCGAGTTTTAATTTTTTTCTCCCTGAAGAACTGCTCACCGCGGTCACGTTTGCGGTCTAACTTTCAGGTAAGGAGGACACGGGATCAACCCTTTGATCTCGTCATCGAAGTCTTTCTACAGAACTCAATTGAGTTGTAATCACATTGAAATCATTGATGTGATCTGCAACAGATGCACATTCTCTCATCTTCAAATTAAGTAGACGAGCATCAAATGTACTTTGTTAGAGGAAGATGGTTTTTCTTACATATTTGATAGCGTCTTCATCAGACCCGCTGTAGTTTTCTCGTTGATGTTGAACGTAACATTCTTTGCCAATGTCAGATGGATCACACCTAAGGCCTGACGATTTAGCAGATCCCAATCTTCTTTCTTTGTATATGCTGGCTTTGTACCCAATAAGGGTTCGTGAAGCTTTTTCTGATACAAGTAATCTACATCTTCCTGAACCCAAAATCCTTCCCATCAAATTTACCAATCTTCACGTTTCTTCATTCGACGTAATCGTTTGTTTACTGCCGCAGTAAACTCAACTTCACCTTTGGATCTGAACCAATACCTTCAAAACTACAATCTAAAAAGATGGAGGGAGCGGACACCAGCGTTGTCACACAGCGTAAACTTAAATCGTAAAATCGAAGATCCTCCGGTTCCCTGATCATGATCTGATACCTGTTAGGTTTGATCTATTGAATATGTAGGAGAAAACGACGAATGAAAGAAAATAATCACATAAATAAAATGGGGACACATGATTTATAGTGGTTCAGCAATTTACCCAATCCATTTGCCGCATTAGGTTTTCTTATTTTCTTTCTTTTACAAGATACAAGATTACAAAATCTTGATATTGAGTCTTCTCACTGATTCGCTGACTTATTTTTCTTCAGTGTTGGATCATCTGCGAATGAACTCTTTGATTGCGTTTTATAGCAATATAAAGGGGAGACATGCTAATAAATATTTATCTGCTCTTTTAAACGTCCCTTTCAAAGAATAGGTGAAGCCTTTTCTTGTGCAGTTGCCCATGAAGCCTCCTATGCAAATTTCCTTTGAATGCATTTAAAAGGCTAAGAGAACAAAAGACAGAGGCCCACGTGCATGCAAATTTCTTTTGAATGCATTGTCTCGGCTTCATGATTCACGCACCCCATTTAATTAGTATGCCTCCCACCTATTTCGAGGAGCAACTTCAATGAAACCCACGCGCATGAGCGTGGGTCCATGCTGCTGTCCATGAGCATTGCTTCGTGGGTGCTGCCTTCATGCGGTGTCGACTAGAGTCGTTGTCCACATGTGCGGCACCGCAATGCGGGGACCACCACTTATGTTGATCGCCGCTTCTGCTACCACTTAGAATTTGAAACAATTTCAACACTGTCCTATTTGATTCAAATTCGCCATAATCTTTTCATTTTCTCAATCCTTAGAACTCTGGTTGTGTCGTCCTGAACTTCAACAATTTATTAGGCAAATCAAGTCAAAAGAAATATTACCGTAAGTTGGATCTCTGTTACAGGTTGTAGACAGAGATAAGTTGGATCTCTGTTACAGGTTGGTGAACCTCTGCATGAAAATTTGATGAGAGAGCAGCAGTGAAATCATGTGAAGTCTACTAGCATTGGGAAGAATTCTAAGTGGAAGAATGTTATGTTATGGAGAATCTTACAAATTATGGTGATTTTGCATCAAGGTGGAGTTGATTTTTTGTGCAAATTTGAAGACCAAATCAAGAGCCCTAAAAATCTTGATTTTTCACATGATAGCATGCCAAATAATCGAGAGGGAATCTCGTGGGTGCTGTTTTGATTTGTGATAAGGATTACAAATCAAAGGTAGGAGGCCGTCCTCATTAAAAGGTGTGGCCAAATATCTTCCAAGAATAGGCGGCAGTCAGGAATTAAGTGCCTAGGTGTCGAGGCAATTCTTGGAAGAAATTTGGCCACACTTTTTAATGAGTGCGGCCTTCTATCTTTGATTTGTAATCCTTATCACAAATCAAAACAGCACCCATGAGATTCCCTCTCGATTATTTGGCATGCTATCACGTGAAAAATCAAGATCTTTAGGGCTCTTGATTTGGTCTTCAAATTTACACAAAAAATCAACAAACTCTACCTTGATGCAAATTTACCATAATCTGTAGCAAGATTCTCCATAACATTCTTCCATTTGGAGATTTCTTCCGCCTTGATTGCCAACGCCAGTAGACACGATTTCGTTGCTGCTCTCTCGTCAAATTTTCATGGAGAGGTTCACCAACCTGTAACAGAGATCCAATTTATCTGTCTACGACCTTGGTGAACATATCCGCCGGATTCTTTTCTTCCACGATCTTTTGTAGTGTCAACTCACCATCTTCTAACGGTTTGTTTATGAAGTGGTACGACACCTTGATGTGTTTCGTTCGAGAGATATGCTTCATTCTTCGCCAAATGTATCGTTATTTGGCTGTCGCTCTACAACGTGTTGAAGTCTTGTTTCTTACCCAACTCTTCAAGTAACCCTTATAGCCATATCATCTCCTTGCTGGCTTCCGTAATGGCCACATAATCGGCTTTCGTAGTTGATAATGCCACCACCTTTTGCAATTGAGAGACCCAACTCACCGCTGTTCCCCCAACCGTGAATACGTACCTTGTTGTGCTTTTCCTACTATCTCGATTACCCGACTAGCACGCATCAGAGACCCTCGAAACATAAGCAATGACTGGATGTACCCCTAAGATACCTCAATATCCATTTCACCACACTCCAATGTTCCTTTCCTCGGTTTTGCATATACCGGCTCACAACTCCCACCACATATGCAATATCTGGTCTCGTACTCACCATCGCATATATGTAACTTCCCACCGTAGATGCATAAGGCACTCTTGCCATCTCGTCTTTCTGCTTTTGAGTTGTCAGGCACAACTCCTTCATGTGTTTGAAGTGTTTCGTTAAGGGCGTACTCGCCGGGTTTGACTTGTCCATGTCCGCTTCAAAATCTTTTCGATATAGTCCCTTTGCGATAACCACAGCTTCCGCTGATTTTTAACTTGAATGATCGTCATGTCCAAGATTTTGCCTTAACAATTAATGAATTTGTCCATACCTTTGCCCATTTCAAACATGAGCATATGGCTTTTCTCCCTAGTTATAATTAGTGCCCATATTTGGCAAAAGATAAAAAATATGCATGCATGACGCATGCATTTTTTTCAATGCATTCATGCATTCAACATCATTTTCCATCACATCAATGTCCTTTTCACAATTATATCATTTATGGTCTTGCCCCCCATTGGTTGTCAGTATGCGGCCGTCTTGCTGTCTGCGTGCGCTAATAAGATGTACATCAGCGTATACGTCAGCTTCTTGGGTCAGGACGGGCTTTTTCTGGGCAGATTTAAATAGAACTTTTTTGGGCTGATCAATAGTTTAAGTCATTTTCAACAATCACCGTCTTGACTTAATCTCTAGTTATTATCGACACTTTTTTGAAACCTTGAAATGCTGATTCCGTTGCCATGAATTTCAACAATCTATTAAGCAAATCAAGTCAAAAGAATGAAAGAAAATAATCACACAAATATGTGGACTTCAACAACATTTGACAACATTTGACGAATAGTGGTTCATGATTTATAGTGGACGACAACAACATTTGACAAAAACACTTGATATGAGATGAGGTTTTGCTATGTTTTTTGCAACATCCTATTCAACTCTTTTGTTCATGTGCATCTCATGAGCTCGTGTTTACGAGGCCAGTACTCTTTTGTTCATATGCATCTCATGAGCTCGTGTTTACGAGGCCAGTCGTTTTCAAGGTTCCCATCTAAGGAGTTCTTCTTGAAATGGATTTGTAAAGAGATATTTGTATGTGTCACATAAGCATTGATTCCACTGTTTGTTATGAATAGCTTTTCCTTATTTGCGAAGTGGCATGTTGCCATGTCAACATAACAAGGAAGACCAAATTCCTCACAGAAGCTATGAATCCACCATGATTACGTCACTTGCCTATATAAAATTGTTGTTGTTGGAAAGGGAAAATGGGATCTCATTTAAAAAAATTAATTAGAAACCTACGTGGCCCTATTTCTCCTAGTCAACATATTCATGAAACCAAACGATCAAAAAGATGAAATGTTTAATTTCTTTCAAATTCTTCACATTTCATTGGTAACAATCATGAAAAAGAAAGATTATGAAAAGTGATGATTTGTTTGCTTGTCTGACTTTGCCCGACTTGCCCCTGAATTAGCAATATTTTTTGAAATTGTTAGACATTTTTTTGACAAAAATACCTTTCTTTTTTTGAAGGCAAAAATACCTTTCCTTTCTAGACGGAATTATCTTTCGGGGGAGGGGGGAAGGGAAAGGTGGGTTAATGGCATTTTTAAAGATCATGGTGTTTTCTCACAAACAAGAAAAGGTTGACGGTGTTTACAAAATTTACCTATACACACACGCGCACACTCTTTTAAATTGACTTAATCATTAACGAAAAATGTTGTTCCCAATAACATTTTTGTTAGATTTTATATCTTGGACTATACCATACAAATCACACATTTGGTGAAAACTTAGACGAACTAATTTTATTGCACATGTGTTGCATAGAAATATGTTCAAAGTTACGCAAGAAGAATAATCACCAAGCGCAAAATTATTTTTAGAGAAGAAAATGCCAAGTAAAACAATTGAGGCTATAACTATTTTCTTTCTTTTTTTTTTTGAAAAAAGAGAAGGATATTAATTCGTTTGGTTTTGGTTATAATAGTAGTGATGATGTTGGAAATCAAATTTTATTTAAAATATTCTATTATCTTATTAAATGGTTTACAAAAACTATACTATAAGATTAATACTTAATTTAAGTAAACGAAATATAATGACAATAGTGGGGTTATACCTACAACCTTTTATTAGAAAATATGCCGCACAACCGCTCGAGTAATAGTAGTTTTTGTTTTGTATTTATGAACACTATATATATATATATATATGGGTTATAAATCGATTGGTTCAGTTTTATGAAAATAGTTGAAAACGGAACCGAATCTAATTTTCGACAAAACAAACCGAAAGATGGATTATTTAAACGAAACCAAAATTTCTCGGTTCGGTTTGGATTGCGAATTAAGTTTTGGGCTGTTGGGTCCGGCCTAAATGAATGATTTACTATTTGCCTTTTTGAGCCGTGCCTTCAACTTTGAAGTATAATATAGTAAAAGAATTAAATAAAAAAATAAAATTTTAAACAAGAGATTCTCTTTCAAGTTTGAAGCATCAATAGTAAACTCAGACAGAAAAATACAAAGTGATCTGAACACATACACCAAACTTCATTAAGTATCATCAACACCACCATTGCCCTAATGCCACCAAATAATAACTTGGATGAAACAATAAAAAATATAAGATAACAAAAAAGAAGCACAACAATTTAATAAACATCTGCACGAGCTCATGGTCCACAGTTAGCTACATAGGGATCAACAAGATATTAAATTAGCACAAAACAATCGAAATTAGATATATCTCGCCTATATTAAGCAAGAAACATATGATGATCATCCCACTGTTAGTCTTGATATGAATAAAAGCAAGTTAAAACTGGTATCAAACATCGCAAAAGAACTAGAGTTCCATTTAAAAAAAATGCAAATGTTTAGAAGCCTCACCTGAAGGGTAATTAAACATATTTTTCCCATTGCAAGCTTTCACTTTCTATTTTTAGATCTACAATTTCGAAAGAACAATCACAAATGAATGCAAGAACATATAGGTACTAGATATTGCACCATTGCTATAAAA
Source organism: Agapanthus africanus (assembly GCA_030015575.1). Lineage (NCBI taxonomy): Eukaryota > Viridiplantae > Streptophyta > Magnoliopsida > Asparagales > Amaryllidaceae > Agapanthus > Agapanthus africanus. The sequence continues at coordinate 197,206,641 of CM057348.1, read as the reverse complement.
ATCTATACTATTATAATGCAAACTTCATAGGTGTTGCTAATGTCATCTATTGATGACCTACTTTTTAAGTTAAAAAATTCAAATATAAGAAAAACCTATCAATCTATTCTCTAAATCAAGATATCCACATCATCATCACAATTAATTTTTTAATGCCTCTTTTATTTCAAAATTCAAACTTCCCTCCCTTCCCAATACATATAAACACCATTGTCCAAGCCATCTTTTTTTAATTAATAGAAGTGTATTAAAACCTTTATTATAAAACCTAAATATTCAAATTGCATCCATGTGCATCTCACATGCAAAAAAAAAAACTAGTTGAAATAAAGACCCTTTGCCTCTTTTCTAGAAAAGGAATCAAGCATTACAGAAAAAATTGAGTTATTGCTGGACCTTTTCTTAATTGATTTGATTCTCATCTCTTCATACTTGTGCTATCAACCAACAGCCACCATACACTTAATCTTCCAAATGCTTATATTCTTTTCAGAAAGACGGAAGATAAATAAAAATCCACCACTAAATCCATTTAAAGTCCTACCCCTACAAAACAGTTTCAGATTTACAGTCCATGTAGAAATCCTGCAAAGTAAAAGACACATTGATCTCTTCAAAGAACTAGACATCCGATTTGCTAGGCAAAAAAGAAAAAAGATTGGATTCTTACTATTAAAGTAGCAATGGGCAAAATCATGAGACTAGAACACAAATGGTTCATCGTCATAGCTGGGTGACTGTTCGCTCTAAAGCAATTTTTGTTCAAACCTAAACAGAAATATATAAATTAACAACAAAAGTAAACTATATTACCAGATTGAAACTTTAGTATGAAAAGGGAGTGCTAACCTGTTTCCAATTCCTCGAGTCCAAGTCTTCTTTCACACTTCCAACTTTTTTTGCATTCAGTTTAGCTCAAAGTCAATATTCACTGTAAATGAGAGTCTGCACTATTCTTGGAGTTAAAGAATTTCAAAATATATTAAGGACTCGTCCCTCTAAGCTAAATATGGACTCAGAAGCAGCCGTGGATATAGGAATAATCAACACATCATGAGCCAATTTAGATGAAATAAGAAATCTCATATTATTGTTTTTCCAATATTCCAAAACTTTATCATTTATCCGTCCACTTTCCTCTTCATTTAAATATTTTCCTACTCAGATTTTTGTTCCTTCACCTCTAATCATGGCTTACATCACTGTTGTAAAAAGCCTTATAAAGTTCCGCAATAGCCCACTTTAGCGGAAAACGGTCATGAAGCGTCCCACTTTTGCATAAAGTGCCTTTGTGCTGTATTAATGGCTTGAAGCTCCCGCTTTGGCTCGCTTTATGTGCTTGAAAATTCAGCTAAAATCCGCTTTTAAGCATTCAAATGGAATATGGTCATTATTTTCTTAAACATTGTACATTATCATATCAAATGGTCGAATAATTAAATCTCATTATTGTCTCTAGCCTGCAAAATTATCTATTTCATACCTTATATGGATGACAATTTCTTATAATTGTTCAATATATTTTTATTATTGCATACAAACTTTATGATAATAAAATATTTTTGTTACGTTTATATTATTCTCTTTCTAAGAGTTTCCATTAATCCAATTATCCATGATTATTTTATTTACTATTTAAAAACTTCTTGGCGTTTTCGTTGCTAAATCCCTGTTAAAGCCCTCTAAACCTAAAGCCATGCCCTTCCACTTTGCTACGCTTTCTGATTTTCCACAACATTGGCGTACATTCTCTTAATACGAGTCAAATGCCCATCGTCATCGTCTTCTAGAATTGGTTCCATCGAAGTAGAACTTGAGGTTGCTCTAATAGACTGCCCATTGCTTCTCTCATGTTTCATTTTGTACTCATTGTACAAAGCAAATGCGACTTTTTTAACTTTCCCCCTTCTTTACATAATCAGATTTGTAAAAAGTTTTAAAGTGGAAAAGTATAAAAAGAAATTTGTGCCTAGGATCGAGAACCGCTGAAGTAGAATTCAATAAGTTTATTGTATCCCAATTTCTCCAATATGACTCTTTCATTCTCTGAGCCATGAGCACTCAATTCAATGGTCTCGCTTGCTTTTCATGTATCCAACTCACAAGCAACTCTGGAAATTTCAAGTAAAAAATTATTGCCTGTTATATATAGAGGAAGATACTTTTAAAGTCAGCTTATAATATTTGCCAAGAAAAACACATAACTTTCTAGTATTGGCCCAATCCATATCTGTAGGAATTCCATGCCCACTTGTAGAATCTGATCTATAAAAAGGATCTTGTTCCACGAATCTATCAAAAGTAGCTTCATATTTTTCAGCATCATTCAAACATAAGTTGAATTCCACGTAGTAGATACATCTAGGTACAAACCTTTCTCATAGTCAATATTTTAAATGTCAACACATGCTCAAAATTTTTAAAACCTAGGAGATTGCCTCACATATCTCACTGCTGCCCTTACATGAGAAGCCGAAACCCCTACCTACCTAATATCAGCATCAACAATTAAATTAATGATATGTGGAATACAATGAATGTGAAGAAACTTCCCTTGTAACATAGACCGTCCCTTGGCAAGCCTCTTTTTCATGTAATTTACCATCACATTGTTTGAACTATCATTGTCAACGGTGGTAGTAAATACCTTATCAATTCTCAATTTACTAAGCACCTCCTTAATGCTCTACCAAGATTGTCACCTTTGTGATTGGAAATTGGATAGAAATTTATAACTCTTTTATTCAAATTCCAATCTTTATTAATCGAATGTGCGACAAGGCACATATAATTTGTTTGTTGGATCAATGTCCATGTGTCAGCAGTTACGCACACAAGTTGGCAAGAACTGCTTAACAAAGTTCTTAATATAGACTTTTCTGGTTTATAAACTTTATAACAATCTTTCTAGATAGAGGATTGTGGAGGAATGAGAAATTGTGGACATGCAATAGACATAAAATGCTTAAACCCTTTGCCATCTACAAGCCTAAATGGCAGTTCATCCATAATTAAGAAGTAAAAAAGGGAATCTCTTATAGCAAGTTGATCAAACTTCAAGTGCCAAGAGCATTACGAATATCACCCTCCCTAACTTGAAAACTCAATCGAGTTTGCCTTGTTTCTTTGTTATTAGGATGCTATTTGCAGCTACTAATATAATTCCAAAGAGCCGCGGTGTCATGCCTTTTAAAATTAGAGCAAAACTCTTGCACAATACTTGCATATACCTTTGGTTTGTCCATTGTAGTTTCCTTGTTGAAGTGTTGCTATACTTCTGATCTTAGTGCCATCAGTTTTCTTTTTGTTTTAGGTTTTAAGTTAGCAGGATTCTTCCTGTTATCTGTGGGATTCTCCCTTTGCACAATCTACAAAGTAAAATACAAAAAACATTAGCACATAAATTATTAAAGAAATCATTTACAGACAACTAAATCCAATATTTAACACTGGAATCATCTGTTCTAACCATAATTGTCTATAATCATTAACATTCAATCATATTTTATTTAACAGAATTACCCCAAACTCTAACTTGATGAACAGATATAGCGAAACTGCCTTAAATAATTTTATTATTCAATTTTTTTTACCATAAACACAATATTTTTCAACTAAAACCCACATGGTCAAAAATATTTCTGTCAAAATTATGCTAAATCATTCAATTGAAATCATCTCATCAGATGTAATTTACATCAATTGCTTTTTGCAGCCTCAGCTACAGTCTTTGAAGTAGTTGGTGGTGCAAACATAATTTTCTTATGGTGCAGTGTCTTCAATCTTTTGGTTTTCTTGTGGTGGATTGCCAAATGAGTTTTTTTAAGATTAAATCAAAAAATTGAGATAGGTGGGAACCGAATTGGGGGGAGGGAGATTTTTATAGGAATTAATCGAGAGATTACATCGAGCTAAGGTTGGAGAGAGATGCTAGAAAAGAACTCAAAGAGACCAGAAAGAACTCAGATTAGAAGAAGGGAGAGCAGATCTAGGGCTTCGTCCGTCTTTGCCACCACGGGAATGAAGCAAGAGATGCTGAATTTTTACTTTTGCCTTTTGGGGTCTAGGCTTATATTATATTATATATTACATATAATTTCTTTTGTATTTACTAGTCATCGGATATCGGTTCGGTGCATAGAGTTGCTACCCGAATCCGATATCGAAACATTGCCAATTTTCTTACTGAACCAAACCGATGGCAAAAAAAACTGAACTTGCCAAACCAAATTAAGTCGGTTCGGTTCAGTAATTTGGTTATATATGTGTGTGTATATATGTATGTATATATATGTGGAGAATAATGTAGAAAAGAGGCCCTATGAGGTTTTTTTGTTAGGTGGTGTCAAAAAACTACACCCTTCACCATTTTATTCGACGATCAACACCCATCATCATCTTTATTATGTAAGATGTGGATATACCAAATTTCATGTGATTCCTCCACTTTTTCACCGTTGAATTAGCAATGTAAAAAGTTCTATTGTTTGTAAACCGTTAATTTTATACCTACTAAATCAACGGTGAAATCAACTGGAATCACATAAAATTTGGTGTATCCACGTATAAAGATGATGATGGGTGCCGATCGTCGAAAAAAATCATGGAGGGTGTTTTTTCGACGCCATAAAAGGAAATTCCCTCCCATGTCATCGTACCTTCATTATCCTCATATATGTTATATGCATGTATATGTATGTATATATACGTGCGTGTGTAGATGAGAATAATGGAGCACAACGGCAAGAAAGGATTTTCTCCCATGGTGTCGGAAGGAACTCTACCCTCCACTGTTTTATTCAACGATCGGCACTCATCTTCACCTTCTTCTGTTATGATGTGAATACACCAAATTTTATGTGTTTCCAATACTTTTTCACGGTTGATTTAGTGGGTGCAAAATTAATAGTTTTCCAATAATATAACATTTTTAGAATTTTTGCATCACTAAACCAACGGGAAAAAGGTGTTCGAATCATATAAAATTTGGTACATCTTGGGTGACAAGGATCAAGAAAAACGGTGCCGATCGTCGAAAAAAAAAAGATGAAGTATGGACTTTTTCGACGCCATAGGAGGGTTTCTTTCCTAGAGCCTTTGTCCTCCAATTAGTCCAATATATGTGTGTGTGTGAGGATGTGAGGATAATGGAGGAAAGGTCTTATGACGTCGAAAAAATACGCCCTCCATGATTTTTTTCGACGCTCGGCACCCATCATCTTTATCATGGGAGATGTGGATACACACTTTTTCATCGTTGGGTGCAAAATTTAACGGTTTACCGACAATTTAACTATTTACATTGCCAACGGTGAAAAAGTGATGGAATCATATGAAATTTGGTATATCCACATCTTACATGATAAATATGGATGCCGATCTTTGAAAATTCATGGAAAATATAGATATTTGACGCCGCATAACGAAAAAGTTTCCTAGGTCGCTATTCTTCATTATATATATATATATATATATATATATATATATATATATATATATATTTCTGTAAAATCTTAGTACCGGCTGAGCTTTATGTCGGTTCCCCCTGCTTTCGTTGCTTAAATATATTTGTATGGAAACATGCAACCCTCACTATTGAGATCGAAAGGGTTTGTTAATTGAGAATAATGAAGATGCCATATGAGGGAATTTCCTCATAAGGTGTCGAAAAAATACGCCCGCCATGATTTTTTTCAACGGTCGGCATTCATCATCATCATCTTTATCATGTAAGATGCGGATACACCAAATTTCATGTGGTTCCATCACTTTTTCACCGTTGATTTAGTGGGTGCAAAATTAACGGTTTACTGACAATAGAACTTTTTACATTGCTAATTCAACGGTGAAAAATTGGTGGAATCACATTAAATTTGGTGTATCCACATCTTACATGATAAAGATGATGATGGGTGCCGATTGTAAAAAAACCCGTGGAGGACGTAGATTTTTTACGCCACCTAGGAACCCTTTCCTCCATTATTCACTTGTTAAATACCTAGCCAAGGTCTTGTGCTTTAGAAGTCAAGTTGCTGGGCGACGTTTATTTAAGAGATTCTCACATATATCTATAATAAATAAAAGATTTGTTAGTGGAAAGGTGCAAACTTGAGCGTAGCAATATTAGCGTGCTTACTGTTACAATCAAATTTACATTAAGCTTGAGCTGGCTTGTTAACAATGATCCTAAAATCAAGCTCTCATTAAGCTAATCCTGTACATTTGTTTTCATTTCAGAATTCCTATATATTGTTTTTGTTTTGCAAGTTATTTTTCCTTTTTGTCAAGCCCCTTACTGTACAATGAAAGCAAATGTGTCATTTTGATAATAGAATAAAAATGTACCTTCAGTTTTATTCAAATTTATTTGATATTTTGCTGATATTTCATTGGTCTGTTGTCGTACTGCAGAGGATCCAGCTCCAATTTCTACCGAGAATGAAGTATATGCTTGGCTTGAGGAGAGAGATACCAAACCCGACGAATTGATTGTAGTAGGTGCAAAATACAAGGGCCCAAGAATTGTAGAGAATTGAAATAATGTTTTTGTGTGAATTGGCAATGAATGCTGCCCTTCCAGCAAAAACAGAACACACATTTGCAGCTCTGTTGTAAATATACAGAGAGAAGGGAAGACTAGCCTTCTATTGATTTTCTTTTTATATTTGCAAAACATTTCTCATTAGGGCTTTTGAGTTTGAAGGCTGGATGTATACAAGATTGTTATACTTGATTGATTGCTGTTTCATTCCTTTGCATCTTGCTCTTTATTTTCATTACTAAAGATAAAAGTTATTAGATTTTTTGTCAACGGCAGGTAAGCCCTAGCCCATGCACACCAGCGTACATAACATACCCACACATAGGCATCTGAGGGCATATGCGTACAAGGGATCCATGAAGCCATTTTCTTTTTGGCGGTTCCTGGGTTTGAACCTCGCACTCTTCACTCTTCCAAGAAGGAAAAATGCTCATACCAACTTAGCCATGCTCATGCTCATTGCTGGATAAAAGTTATTGAAATGGAAATTTCCTATTGAATCCTAAATTATTAGGGCATAAGAATTTATAGGTTCATAATTTTCAGGGATGTGATTCAGGCATCAAATTTTCAGGGATGTATTATTATCAATTTTTCAGGGATGCTTGTGATCGGAATGTTACTCGTCTTTTGCATGAAATCCACTTACATTCTTCTTCTTATAGATACTTTTAACATGGTGAGGAAAAACTCATTCAACAATGCAATTAATTTAATAGCTTTCCTCTTAATTAACTAGTCAAATGGTCTTTTTCTTATTATTATTGAAATCAACCCAGTGCAGGGAATCGAACTTGCGACCTCATATTGGAGAGAAAATTGTTATCAAATGAGCTTAAGCCCAATCGAATGGTCTTATAAACTCTTCACTGCAACATGTCGATTTTGTATTCATGTTTAAAACCAATATAGATCACTATATTGGTCCCCGACTATCACAACCATAAGCAAAAGAAAGAAAGTTTATATTTTCCAATAGCCTTCTTATATTTTGCTAATTACTTTAAAAACCTCTTGCTTCATATTTACTTAAAAGACCGCTCGTATATTTAAATTGTGCTAAAAAAACCCATATCATCAGTTTCTATCAAAGTTAGCGTCCCGTTAGAAAGATGGAACCGGAGCCTGTGTTTGAGGTGTTCTCTACTCTTTAAGGTATTTAGATAGATATTTCTCTTATAAAAAAAACCCACATTCTTGCATAGTTGAAGATTGAGATTTAGCGCAACTAAAGAATCGTGCTCCTTTCAAATGAGGTTGTTCAGGAACTCAAATCTTGCTTTGAAGGGACAGCGGCACTTGAAAAGCTCGTTGTTAGAGAAGGTTGAGAAAAACGAGCTGGCTTCCGTGATCGATTTGAGAGATCTTTGATTGAAATCTTAATGCTAAAACCAATTTTGAAGAAAATTTAGGAATTTTGAGAAAAGAAGAGGGATTGAGAAGGTTTTAAAATCTTAACCGACACTCACCATCAGCCTTCTATCAGAGTGATGGACAAAGAATTATCTTTTTCGCTTGTTTGGGAGCTTTTTAGTGCAACTTAAACGTATAGGTGGTTTTTTAAGTAAATATGAAGTTTGAAAGGACTTTTTAGTAATTAATGAAGTATGAGGGGGCTTTTTAGTAAAGAGACTTTTCCAATATATATACAAATCATTTCATGCTTAATTAGTAATATATGGTCCTTTTCCTTATTTTACCTCTTTAGGAATCAAATCGGTAACTTTTCACTTTGTTGCAAAAGGTTATATGTCATAAGCTATGCATAATTATTAATTAATTTATGGTTGATATAATTTTAAGATGTCATATATATCAAGCCCCTAGTGGTGGGTGCAGAATTTCCGATAATGGGGCATAATACAAACAAGATGCTCTATTGAAAGCCCAGCAATTTTTGGCACGCAAGTAATTATTGAACTTTATGATGAATTTCTTTATTAATTTAACTACGTACATCATACTAGTAAAATAATAATAATGTGGCATGATGCAATTTAATTACATACATCACTATTCACATTTGTAGAATAATAATCATGACAATTAATTACGTGCATTGCACATAAAACAAAGGTGTTTTTTGCATTTATTTTCTTTAAAAAGATAGGAATCCACGTCACCAATAAATTTCAAAATTAAATGACACCCTTTCTGTTACCCTATGATAGTAGAGATAATATAACCATTACACAATTACAAAATAGTGAATAGTATTTAAAATAGTTTAAACAAATATAAACTTTATACATTGTAAAGGCATACCAGATCTCATACCATTTGTAAAAAGTACAAGAAGATTAATTCAAGTTGTGGGAATTAAACCAATGATCTTTTTCTAGGAAATTAACTAACCTACCATCTACATCTACCTTACATTCCAATTTCGATATTTTATAGGACAAATACTTATAAAATATATTATTAAATATAATACTTGCTTACAACTGATATTACTCTTTTGTTTTTTGCAGATGTTCAGTTGGGCAATTGCTCGACCGGATCCTATATATAAAAATTCCACCGAGAAGCCAGTTCTTATCAAATTTTAAAAATCATTTTAATTTTGGTTCTCAATAGTTTTGAGATGGCTTAGATGCTCAAAATATAAGGTTTTTCTTTATTATTGTTCCCACCTTAACACTGTATTAGATCAACTCAACTTCAACTTCAACTTCCACGAGGAGAGTTTTAAAAAGCGGATTAATTTAAATTGAATTACCGCTATGTGGGACTTTCGGTAAAAAAGACCTTAAACTTGCGGGCGTGTAGACTAAAAGAATAAACAAATTGTTCAATCCTCTTCATAACTTCGGTCATGGACATTGACATCTTTAACGATTCTCAAGAGAGAAGTGTTCTGGTGAAAGTAATTTTGACAACATCTATGACCAAAGCCTAAGAGCACATACCGAGATTAGGGTTTGTCTGCTGTAGGGATAAATAAGAATAAAGTCAGGGTAGGAAAATGATGATGTTCGCTCTAAAACTAGATCCACACTAAAGACAAATTGATCAGTGCAACACAGTCTTACTCGACGGATGGGCCATCATTAGAATAAGGGGAGGACATTCTTCCTATAAAATAGATTAGACCCCTAGGTTGCATGGATGAAAACAACATAAAAACAACAAAAATAATAAACATCCAACAATCATATTTTATTGATAAAACTTGGGTTACTGTTGCATATGAAATTATGATTACAATAAACTTTCGACCATTTGACAATAACTTCGTCTTAAAGACCGATACGTAAGAGCAGGGATGTGCATCTGAATCTTGTATGTATCGAGCCTCAAGCTGAATCATGATCCATCGGCCACACCACTCAGCCTACTCTCAATATCTGAGCATAGGAATGGACGTCTAAATCACTCAGTCGTTTGTTACCAAACCGAGCGGATGCCGATTGCATCGCCTAGATCGAGACCAATTTCAGAATCACAACACAAGGATGGGTATGGACATATAAATCTCTTGTATTGTGACCGCAATCTTGACACGGTCGGAGGCCGAGATCAGTTCTATTACCGTGATACAGGAGTAAGGATGGACGTCTGAAACCTCCTGTGTTGTTGTGATAACAGTCTCGATTCGGCCATCTGTGTCCTCGACCATATCCCGATCGGCGCTATATATGTGCTAACGCACCGAAGAGAGTCAAGGGGCATTCCTTCATCTTAATATTATGTTTTCTATAGATCTAAACGAACGTGAAGGCATACCTGATTGAGAAGGTTTGGTCATCTTAGTCTCGACAGGGCCTCGATGGAGATGGCTTTGATCACCGAAGACCTACATCACATTAACTAAGGGATGGCTGAGAAGCTCTAGATAAAACTACGACAGTAGATAATTGGTTGATTGAGAGATTGAAGCCTTCTTTCGTTCCGGTTCTATACTTTTATAGTCTTCTAATCCTAATTTTCACTTAGCATTAAAGTAACATCTTTCGTGATCTTCTGCGCTATTGTTAAGATCCTAATCAAATCTTTCCAATCCACCGGTAACTACTTGCATCGACTTCCATCAAGATTCTATTAAATCTTTGCAGATCTTCTCTCGATTCTGATCTCAGGTCTGTCTTGTGACCAATGGGTGAATCCTTTTGTAATGACCCTAAAATCTCTGTACAATTGTAACACATTCTGTGTATAAAGGTGTATTTCAGCCTTGACTATGAGTTATAAGTTAATTTTGTTAAACAGAAACAAGAAACTCCTTATATCTCACTGGTTAAGCCTCTCCACTGCTGTTCTTTAGCCCGTGTGTTCAAATCCTATCAGCCCTAATTATTTTAATATTTTTCTTTTTAAATTTTCGGAAGCCCAAGAGTTGTACGTGTATTACACGGAGAAACGAAAAGATTCAGAGAAATCCGCTGGGTTCGCTTAACACCCCGACACGGTTTCGGCAAACATCAAGTATGCAACTTTAAAAATTTAGGGTGCCGAGCGAGCCAGAACCAATGATCTAACTAGAGAATTAGGGTTACAACTAAGCAAGTAAACAACTTTACTCTAAGTGAACAAGGAATACAACCTTTGTAGACCGGTCCTTCACTTCTAAAGCTCCGTGTAGTAGTCCTTTAGCTTTAAGTAGCGGTCTCCTGGACTCTCGTTAGGCTCCACTAGGGGAAAAGAATGAAACAACCTATACTAAATAGCTAGTTTGGTGTTGTAGGGATTCTTTAGCACCATACCTAGGTTTAAGGTTGCATTACACATGCTATAACAAAAATTTAAGAGGGTGCTAAACAATCCAACCATGAATCGAACTAGAAAAATAGAGTAACAAACTATAGTATCACATACTATAAGTGTCTAACACTAAGTGGGGAGAAAATACAACCTTTGTAGACCTCCTCCAAGACTCCTTGGATCGATTGAGGTTTGAACCGGTTGGCTTGTGTCCTTCCAAGTCCACGATGATCCACCACGAAATCCCTTTGCACCAAGCTCCAAGTTTCACTTGATCAAGGATGAAAATTAAGCAAACACTCCACACTAGTGGGCTAGACTAAAGTGGAATGGTGATGTGGGTTTAGATCTCACTACAAAACCTTTTCTTTTTAATTCTTTCTCTTTCTTTTAAAACCCTAGAGAGCTTTGAGAAGAGAGAGGAAGAAGGAGATGGCTCACAAACTCAAGAGAATAATATGATAACTCTCTCTAAACTCAAGAGAGCAAGTGAAGTCATCCATGCTAAACCATGGTTACAAAATATCTAGATATTTTGTAACTTGAGTTTAAGCAAAACTATGGGTTAAAACCATGGGCTATGAAACCATTGACTTTTGTCAACTCAAAAGAGTTGAATAGTCAACCATGATTTTAATCCCATTTTGCTTTTATCAAATAATCAAAATATCTAAATATGTTACCATGTGAGTCTTGCATTGCCACCGCCAATGTATTATCAACCATGACACATGTATGCTTGCATGTGTGCATGCATATCAACATATACATACACTCATGCATGCAACATAAAGAAATATGTTTTAATAAATGAGCTAATGAACTTAATATTAAATCAACACTTGATTTAATAACCCGGTCATATCTCATACGACCCGTCCAATAGTAAACGCCCGATTAAAATACGGTATCTAATACACGCATTTAATCGAGCTCCCGCGCATATCACATATGCACCCCACATCTTTTCTCCTGAGCTAGGAGACCCTTTTGTGGGACTCTAAGACTCGTCAATACGCTAGCAGTAGGAAGTGATCACATCACATGCCCACAAACCGTTAGTGGCACAAGCTGTACGTAACGGCTCCCAGGTATTGAGCGATCAGAAGAAACACAAGCAAACCTGCTAAAACTCCCGTCGAGCCAACTGGTAACACTTACCGTACAGTCCGGTCTCTTCGTCAAATATGCTGCATATGTGAGTCTAGGGACGATATCGTCAACCCCAATAACCCAATAAGTCATGCCGGTACATGGCTCATAACAGATCGAGAAACCACTGATAACACTTATCAGTAAATCTCAGCAGCCCTGGCCAGGGACTTTGTCACGCCCTGCTTCCCAAAATACGGGATACGAGGGATGACTAGGCCAGCCATGCTCCTATAGTCAAGAAATCATCCCGCCATAGTCACACTTCGGCTTCTAGCATTACATGGTAATCGGTAAACTCAGTACAGAAGTAAAAGAAATACATCACTAGTTATTACATAAACTTTCATTGTTCACAATTTACAACAAACAAAATAAAAGAACTATTAACCAAGTGCGAATACAAGGTTCTTTAGGAAAAACAATAAAGGTACTTGGGGCACGATCGTCTAAATCTCTGCGAACTCGAAGGGTAAGTCTGACTCTTGAACTGGTTCTTCTTCAAGGTCTGAGCATGCATACTCAGGTCGTCAGAGCGACATAATAGCAATTATTATAATAATAACAAAAGACAAGAAAATGAAAGTAATAACGGTGAAGAGAAAATGCAGGTAATCAATATGTCACTAACTGATGCAATGTATGATCTGTGTCCCTATCGGTCTCTAAGTCACTTTTGAAATCGAGTTGTGGAAAGGAGTGATCATATTTAATGAGGGTCTCGTACATACCCGAGACTACAGCCCGCTATCGTCCGGGACATAACCCTGTCAGCCGGACCGCTAGACCCAACCTAATATATATATAAGAGTCGCTGTTCGAATGATCATCCTCTAAATCACTGTCCTCGCTAAATACAATTCTCTTTCCACTTCGATTTCCCCCTTTTTACCCAGGTTTCATTATTCATGAGTATAGGCTAGTTGTGTACAAGTACACATCAATAACACGATTTCTTTCACTGTTCACTGTATGGTTCATTGTCACGAATCACTCACTATTCATTGGTGTACTTGACACAACCACACCAATATTACATATATTCGATAATGCAATATACACTGAGAATTAACATGAATGTCCACTATTACTAGAGGTCTTATAGTCGAGTAGAACTATGAATCATGCCGTTAAACAGTTTATATGCAGTACAAGTCGCTATGCATCTTATAAGCTTAGAAAATTTGTATTAAATCATGTATTCAGAATTAAGCAAAAAGATACAAAAGCGATAATAAGTAAACTCAGTCGGCAGTTCAACAAAATTAATTTCAAGTCAATCGGGTTTCGGGTTCGCAAGTTACATCCATTTCATTTTAAGTGTCCGCTGCTGGAAATTCAGTTCCTGAACTGAATGTCCATTTCGCAACACAGTTTTCACCCTGTTGAGATGAAAATTAGGCGACATTATAGTTGAATAAAATTTATTTTTATCAGTTAGTTTCCAACGCACTATACGGATCGATAATATCCATAGTTTACTGGAAGTTATACACTGTACAATAAAGGGGTATACGTTCTGTCCCTGTTTGGGACTGCTATACGTTCTGTTAATCTAAAATACAGTTTAAATAGTAAACGGACAGTAGAAAGGGATGAAATCACTTTCATTAGTTAGCTAACTGTTTCATCTTCGCTATGGTATATGGTTCCATATTATAACATGTTCATACAGCAGAGCGAAAGCATTACAAAATAAGAATCAACAGCCAATGCTGCTCTAGACTGCAGTCCAGAGCCGCACTCCAAACCAGTTTCCGTCATCTTTTTAGCATATAAACAAATTAAAACTTTTATGGGGTTCTAGGTCGTCGAGTTGGCTTCGATATGGGCCCTCGAACGTAACATTCCGATTTGTAATCAATTAACTGTGAATTTTACGAAATTCGGATACGGGAAAATTTCAGTTTTGCGGGTCTAAATGGGAAATGCCTATCACGTCATTAAAGATCGTATTTTCCAGCCAAATCGTAACACGATGTTCATTATTACGCGGGCCATCCTATGTGATCAGTTTCCGTCAATTTAATGGGGTTTTTTCGTTCAGGTTTTGCATCATATTAATTTGTACGAATTGTATATACGGAATTTATTGGTATTTCGAATTGTCATAGATCAATTTAGCATGAAGCAAGTAGTGTACTTGCCTGATGATGCGTTGACGACGGTGCGGCAGCGGCACGATCGCGACACACGCGCGACTAGGGTTCGCAGCCTCGGCTCAAGCTTGGGTTCTTGGCAGCGGAGGCTTGGGTTGCTAGGGCGAGGCGGCTGCGAGTGGTGGTGGTCTGTCGTCAGCGACAGAGGAGAGGCTCGGCGAGTTCGTCGACGGCAGCAAGGGAGATGGGTTTTGGATAGAGGACAGTAGGTGTTGGTTGGGTGTTGAGGTGGAGACGAGGGCTTTAGGAGGAGGCGAGGGTGCTCGGTGAGGAAGGAGGAGATCGTAGTGGCTGCGGTGGTTGAAGGCAGGGGGTCGGCGATGGAGTTGGGGAGAGTTTTTGGTGAAGAGGGTGATGGAGGCAACATGGGGGTGTTGGGTGAGGGAGGCTCGGTTTTGTACAAGAGAGGGAGATAAGGTCGAGGGGTGAGTGGGCGCTCGTGGGGTCGTGTGTCGAGGAGTGGGGACGTGGGGCAACGAGGAGCGGGGGCGTGGGGTGAGCGGAGACGACGTGGGGAGAAGTGAAAAATGAGCGGGAAAAATATGAGGGAGTGGGGAAGAAGGGGAGCGGGTCGGGTTTGGGCACGGGGCCGGGCCGGGCCGGGCGTGGGTAAGGGGTTAGGTATGGGCTGGGCTTGGGGTTATTTGTTTAGGAAATAAAAATTAAATTTTCAGAATTAAAATAAACACAAGCATTCTAAATTCATACACAAAATTGTAAAGAAAATTTTGGAAACATTCAAGGGGAAATTTTGTATTTACGGAACTGGGAATTTATATCATACCCTCCTTACAAAATTTCGTCCTCGAAATTTAAAAAGAGACAACGAAACAACATCACTACACAAATAAATATGGAAAACGTGCACGGATATCTTCCTCACGCTCTCAGGTAGATTCTCCTGGGGAACGACCGCCCCAAGACACTCGGACTAACGGAATGATTTTATTCTTCAGCACTTTATCTCTGCGGTCGAGGATAGTGGTGGGCTGCTCCTCATACGACAAGTCATTGCCCAAAGCTAACTCTGAATGGTCCAGAACATGGATGTCATCCCGAACATAACGTCGTAACTAAGATACGTGGAAAGTATTGTGCACACCCGCTAGAGACGGAAGCAAGGCAAGTCGATAGGCCACCTCTCCTACTCGCTCTAGCACCTCAAAAGGTCTGATGAAACGGGGACTGAGTTTCCCGCGACCTCCAAACCTGATAACTCCGTGGGTAGGGGAAATCTTTAGGAAAACGTGATCTCCGACCTCAAATTCTAGTGCTCTCCTGCTGGCATCCGCCCAACTCTTCTGTCGGTCCCGAGCCGTCTTAATGCGCTGCCTGATCATTTGGACTTTGTCTACCGTCTGAACGATGAGTTCGGGGCCCAGTAATCTTCGTTCGCCCACGTCATCCCAACAAACAGGGGATCGACATTTACGCCCGTAAAGTGCTTCAAAAGGAGCCATCTGGATGCTACCCTGGTAACTGTTGTTATAAGAAAACTCGACCAGATGCAAATGATCCTCCCAAGAACCCTGGAAGTCCAACATACAAGCTCTCAACATGTTCTCGAGCGTCTGAATCGTACGCTTATATTGTCCGTCCGTCTGTGGATGATACGCTGTGCTAAAATTGAGGCGGGTACACAGACTCTCCTGTAAGCTCTTCCAAAAGTGCGAAACAAATCTGGTGTCTCGATTTGACACAATGCTGACCGGAACTCCATGAAGTCGCACTATCTCTTGCATGTATTTCTCTGCCAGCGACTCTGTCGACTGTCCCACCAGGAAGGGTATAAAGTGTGCAGCCTTTGTAAGGCGGTCGACGATAACCCAAACGGTGTTGTTGCCTCTAGGGCTCCGTGGCAAGGCAGTCACGAAATCCATAGTAATGTGCTCCCACTTCCATTCTGGTATCGGAAGTGGTTGTAACAGTCCCGCTATTCTCTGGTGTTCCTCCTTCACTTGCTGACATACCAAACATCTGGATACAAACCGTGCAATCTCTTGCTTCATCCCGTTCCACCAAAAGTGTTGCTTCAGATCTTAATACATCTTCGTGCCTCCTGGATGCACAGAATAAGCTGAACTATGAGCCTCAACTAGTATCTCTTCTCGAACATCCCCATTGGGTACGCAGAGTCTGCTACCGAATCTCAGAGAACCGTCTTGATGTATGAGTAAATCTGTTCTCATCCCGGCTTCCACCTGCACTCTGAACTTTTGCAATCGAGGATCATCAGGTTGCGCAGCCTTGATGCGATCTACCAGAGAAGACTGTACCTGTAGTTAACAAAACTGCCTGATTGCACTTGGCGTAACGACCTCTAGCCCGAGCTTCTGGAAATCTTCAATGATGCTCCTCTGGCTGGTCAACATTATGACCGCTGGCTTGCGACTGAGTGCATCGGGTACAACATTTACTTTTTCCGGATGATACTGTAAGTCTAAGTTATAGTCCGCCATTAACTCTAGCCATCGGCGCTGCCTCATATTCAGTTCTTTCTGAGTGAAGACGTACTTCAGAATCTTGTGATCTGTGTACACCTCTACCTTCTCGCTTAATAGGTAGCCTCCAGATCTTCAATGCGAAAACCATTGCGGCTAACTCCAAGTCGTGAGTAGGATAGTTCCTCTCGTGATTCCTCAACTGTCGTGAGGCGTAAGCAACCACCTGACCGTGCTACATCAGAACACAGCTTAAGCCCTTCCCTGAAGCATCGCTATGTATCACCAACCCACCGGAATTATCTGGTACTGTAAGAATGGGCGCCGTGGTCAATTTCTGCTTCAGTGTCTCAAAATCCTGAGTGCACTCCTCCGTCCATACATACGGCTCATCCTTTTGTGTCAGCTTTGTCAAGGGTTCAGCGACTCGTGCAAAGTCTTGAACGAACCATCGATAATATCCGGCCAGTCCCAGGAAGCTTCTGATCTCGTCCACTAACTTCGGTATTGGCCAATCTCTAACAGATTCTATCTTTGCCGGTTCCACTGAGATGCTTTCGCCCGAAACAACGTGTCCCAAGAACTGCACCTTATCGAGCCAGAACTCACACTTGCTCAATTTCGCATACAGCTTCTCTTCCCGAAGAATTCGTAATACCGTTCGCAAGTGTTCGACGTGCTCCTCTCGAGTCTTAGAGTAGAATAGTATGTCGTCGATGAATACAATGACAAACATGTCCAAGTACTTCGCAAATACCCGATTCATCAGGTCCATAAATATAGCTGGAGCATTGGTAACACCGAATGGCATCACAAGGAATTCATAATGCCCGTATCGGGTCCTGAAAGCTGTCTTGCATATATTCTCGGCCGCTACTCTGATCTGGTGATAGCCCGAACGGAGATCCAACTTCAAAAATACTCTGGCCCCACTTAGCTGATCAAATAAGTCGTCGATGCGCGGAATGGGGTATTTGTTCTTTATCGTGACTTTGTTCAGCTCCCGATAGTCTATGCACATCCGTAGCGATCCATCCTTTTTCTTTACCAACAAAACTGGTGCACCCAAGGGTAAAGCGCTTGGTCGGATAAATCCTTTCTCCAGGAGTTCTCCAATTTGCTTCTTCAATTCTGCCAACTCAACCGGTGCCATTCTGTACGGGGCCTTGGAAACTGGTGCTGTACCTGGAATCAAATCAAACGAGAATTCCAACACGCGTGGAGGTGGTAGACCTGGTAAATCTTCAGGGAACAATCCCAGGAAATCCCGAACAATCTCTGGGGTTGGACTCTCATCAATCTCCATAGCTGTCAACTCTTTTGGCTTGGCTCTATACTTGGCTGGTTCCAAAGATTCGCTCCCGCCTTCAAAAATAAACTCTGGGTGATTGGGAATGCGGAAAGTCACATTTCTTGCTCGGCAATCGATAATTGCATAGAATGTACTCATCTAATCCATCCCGAGAATTGCGTCATAGCTACCTATTCCGATCAGAAGAAAATTCGCATATAATTCTCTGCCACACACTACGACTGGACAGGATCTACATTCTCGACTGGATACTATAATACCATTACCCGTATGTATTTCCCAACCCTTGGTTAATGGTTCATGTGGCATGGAGCGTGTATCAACGAAATGCGCAGATATGAAACAGTGCGATGCTCCAGAATCAAATAGCACTCTAGCTGGCATGGAATGAACGAGTAGAATACCTGTAACAACTTCGCCTGAAGCCTCTGCTTGCTCGGCAGTCAAGGTGAAAGCCCGTCCCTGACCGCGGCCTGTGTAGGGTTGCCTCTGCTCCTGTGACCTCTGCTGCTGCGGTCCAGACCCTCCCTGTAGCTCTGTTCGTTCGGGGCAACCACTAACTCGGTGCTGGCTGGATCCGCAAATCAAACACCGTCCCTTGGCACGGAGACAGTCCTTCTGGGTATGCCCATCGCTGTTGCAATAGCCGCAAACTAAGTTTTTACTCTAGGGGTGATGCTGTGGCGTGAGTGGACGCTTCATCTGCGTCGTCCCTGGCCTGTGAACTGGTATGACCCCTCGAGACGGTGTGCGAGTATGCACTGGAACAACTGGGGGCCTCCTATCACTCGAGCTGGGGCCCCTAAATTTACTGATTAGTTTCTCCTGAATTCGTGCCGCGTTGAGTACCTGCGCAAAAGTCTGCAACTCGAGTGACGCGATCAACTGCTATAGCTCAAAATCAAGTCCCTGTAAGATGCGCCTGGCCCTGGTGGCCTCTGAAGCGACCATATACGGAGCAAATCGGCTCAGACGGTTGAATTCTGCCGCATATACGTCCACGGGACGGCCATTCTGCTTCAGTAAGATGAATCTTTCCTCCATCTCTGCCTTGGCGGTGGGAGGAAAATAGTGGCCCAAGAAGCACTCCTTGAATTTGCTCCATTCGATTGGCCCTTCTTGTAACACCTTAGAATGTGTTTTGTAGCTAATTATATTTTAATATATGGTTTTTAATAAAAAGTTTACCAAGTTAAGTTTCAAATATTTTATCCTATTGAATGAGTATTTTATTAGAATTTTTCTAGGCACACACACACACTTGTGCATGTTAGCTAGGGTGTTAATTTGGGGTTTAACCATCTCTTAATCTAGTTTTAGGCTATGTTTAAGTGTTTTGGGTTGTTAGGTGTGTTATGGTTGTTATTAGGAAATTAAAAATGATTTTTTTATTTGGTTGAATGGTTGACTTGAGAGAGAGAGAAGCATGGTGCTACATGGCCCATGCCATGCTTCTTTAATGAAGAAAGAGAAAGAGAATGGGAGGGGTTTTTGTGTGTTCCCTCATCTCTCACTCATTCTCTCATTTCTCTCTCTCTCTCTCACACACACACTCACCTGCTGAGAGCAGCAGCAGCTCCAGAAGCAGCTTCAGCAACAACATCATCATCATCATCATCATCAGCAGCAGCAGCAGACATCACCATCATCATCAGAAGCAGCAACAGCAGGCAGCAACAGCAGCACCAGGGGCTCCAGCAACTCGCAGCAGCTCCTTCCACTTCTTCACCTGCCTTCTAGGGTTCATTAGGGTATATTTCTTTAACCCCATTTCTTGGTTTGCTAAGCTTGTGTGTTGATTAGCTTCAATTAGTGTTAATTAGCTAGTTTGGTGCTAGTTTTGGCGATTTGTGAGATGTGGTGGTAAATTGTTGATTGTGCTAGCTACCCTAGTTTATTTAAGTGCTAATAGGGCCACTTCAACTGAGAAATCCCCAGATTGCACTAAAATACCCTAGGTTTTCCATTTTGTGCAAAATTGTCGTTTTTATACGATATATTGGACATATGGAATCTGCTTTGGACCCGGACCCTACAGGATAAAATTGAGAAGACTGGAGCATGTACACCAGGTATAGATAACACCACCAGAATACGAGACCCCCATTCCCAACAGTGGCCGCCAATTTATTCAGATTGGACGCAATTTGCGGCCAATAGGGGGACAGGGGTGTTGGGCTCTTGGCTAGGGGTCCCTGCTGTGTTGTCTAGGTCTTTGGCATGTCTAGTTTTATGATATCTTACCTGTAGGAAAATCTGGGATCATATGTCGTTTTTGGTGTCCGTTGTGTTTGCGCGATACGCGCGATACGTGAGTGGGTTCTGTGATCCAGCGTATCGCGGCGTGTCGCGATGGTTTTAGACGCGTACACACACGATTCAGCGTATCGTGCACACGCGCGTTTAGTTCGCGACGCGAGTTTCTCGTTTTGGTTCGATATCGCGTTTCGCGGAATATTTGGCTTATATGTGATTTCCATGTCTTAATTGCAGGTTTGCAGACAGAGACTACGGACACTACTACAGGGGGAGTAGATGGTAGGATTCACCTAGCGTGGGGCGTAGGTGAGTAGATTTAACATCTACAGGGAAATCGCCCGCATGGCGTTATGCGTCTGGGCTAGGATTCAATACCTGTCGCGCATTCTACGTCATTGTTAGAATTGCGCCTTTATTTTATTTCCGTGATATAGTCGTACTGTGACTAGCAGCCGTAGGACACTGCACACATTATTGACGGTTCATGTTGCACGAGCATGGATTGTATGCTACACACACACCGTCAATAATTGCCATGTCACACACAACCCCTTATAGATTATATTGCTTATCACAGATGACATTACCATACCTATATACCTATAGAGTATCGTACCATTAGTGATAGGTACACTTACCCTTTACGATACATCTACAGGTATACCTTACTCATATTTTCTTATACCCAGGGGGGTATACGACATCAGTTCTTATAGGTAGATACCTACATTGCTACACCCGTATGTTACACATATATTCAGTTGCAGTTACATATTTACCTTTACTGATGTTACTTAGCTGTACCTTATTGGTTTTGCATACATCTGGTTTCAGCTACATATTCTCATTTATATGCTCGCATTTCAGATATATCGCATATGTTTATTCCTGGATTGCGCATTATTATTTGGATTTTAGATGATGTTTTCTGGATTTGGGAACCGCGGGAGTTCATGAAATTATGCATACATTGAAAAACCCGGTTTCCTTGATATGATATTTGCGCATCCACCATGAGCTTTATCGGTGCTGATTATATATATACCCCTACGAGGAGGCGTCGAGGCCGTAGAGGGTACATGGTGGGGCCCGGTATGGTTCCCCTCGGCAAGAAGATCGATGGGTTTGCCGATTGAGCCTGGAGGCGGGCGAGTACCTACCGGTGATTGGTTGGACCTGGCAGTTGTCCGGAGGATACTGGCCAGAGTCGAGAGATGGATGCGGGATGATCTGTACTGCCGGGGCCGAGGGCCGACACCGCAGACGGACCCCGTGGGCCGATCCGGACTGACGGAGCCCGATATACGAGAATTTCTGTGTCGATGCTTGGCACACCGTTTTCATGATATTTCTTTTAAACACCTTTTGTATATATAACAGGGGATTTAGCCGTTGTTATATATACCTTTACACCAATATTAGTGGAATGGGATGCTAATATATGTGTATTGTCCCCATCATATTTATTTCTGTATATATATATATATATATATATATATATATGTTTAGGATGTTAGAGATTATTTGAGATTTGACTTGGGTTATTAGGTGATTCATTGAGATTGGATTTTGGATATGAAAGAGATGGTTGATTTGTACATTCGAAATATAGGAGAGCTATTCGATATTGTACTTGAGGTGATGTGAGATCTATGTGATGTGAGAGCCCAGTTTGGGGGCCGATTGACGATTTGGTATGTGAGTGTCATGATGGATTGTGATCCTACCACGATGTCAGGTTTCCGTGGAAATGACATATTCCACCCTATACCTCACCCTTACCTACCTTATGCACAGATTCATATATTGGTAGTACCTGTTAGTATACCCTTATGATAGTTGCATATCTACTTTCACATATCCCTATTGCATGGTTATTGCATATTATTGTCATGTTATTACTGCTTCACATATGGATTGTACCTGTTACTATACTTCCCTTATTTCAGCATTTGCATGACATGTTATTACTGTAATCGCATATCTTAGATTCATGCTGTACGTGCATTCCTGCGATTACCTGCATATGTTATATACTATTCACGAGTTGGCAACTCACCCCCGTTGTGCCACAGGTGTTTCAGGTTTTTCCCCAGAGTAGTCGAGGCAGGCTATTCTTCTATTCATCTTTTCAGCCATCATCTTTTGCTACAGATACCGCATCAGCTCACAGTACTATTTTGCTTAGGTGGGTTTTTGGTGGTTATCTGTATTTTGTATTGTACATTCGTTGTATCTTGTACTCTCCATCTACTATTGTATTATTGACTTAGAGACTTGGTGAGGATGTTAATGTGTATTTGTGTGGGTTTGTTGTCTTTTATATACAGTTTTCTCTCTATTGTCCTTATTTCTTCGCTATAGCTTCATATTTTTGTGTTGTATTCATCTTGGCTGGTTTTTACAAAAAAAGGTGTTGCGAAAATTTTAAAGAAATAAAATAGGACTTTTAAAGAATTTGGGTTGCGATTTCAAATGTTTCAAAATCTTATATTATCTTTTCCGTATTTTTATGGTTTAGATTTCTGGGTTTTGGCTTTCTTTTACTACGTTACGTCTTAGGGCGTTGCGTAGTACTAGGGCCGTCACGGGCCAATTTCGGGTCGTGACAAAGTTGGTATCAGAGCGTTAAGTTTTACCTTTCGGAGTGTAGGATGACCTTAGTATGATGGAGTAGGTAGTTTAAGCAGAGTAACGTTGTGTGTGTATGTCTGCAGCATACCCACGATGCGGTACTTTGCATTAAGTGACCTAAGTACAATTTGCTTGAAATTCCTTCCTTGATGATTCCTACCCTTATGATTCGATTTCCTTATCCTTATCGAATCTTATCTTATATCTATTTATAGCCTTGCCGCCGATGACTATGGGGACTCATAGTGATGCAGCGAGGGCCGAGGTCAGAGTTGGCTCGGGTGAGACGAGTACTGACCAGGATGGCACTCTAGTTGCACAGGTGCAGACGGATCAGCTTACGATCTATACTATGGATAGACTTTTGGCAGAGATGCAGGACTTCCGCCAGACGATGAGTTCTTTGGTTGATGTCGTTCGGGAGCTACGACAGGAGGTTGTTACCCCTGTTACTCAGCTGTCCCTTACGATCAGCATGCAGCAATCCGTCACTTACATAGCACCAGTGATTGCAGCTCCAGTTGACGAGACGCATATTCCAGAGGCTCAGAGAGTTCCAGGACAGTGGAGGACTCGTACCAGCGTACCAGCCTAGAGACAGAGGTTTGGTCATCGAGACAGATTTCGTGGCCACCGCGGGAGTAGCAGAGGCTTAGGACGAGGACAGTCGTTCAGCTCTCATCCCCAGGATGGTCAGCAGTCAGCGCGTGGATGTTTTCGATGCGGAAGCCTTCAGCACTTCGTCAGGGATTGTTCCTTAGCACCTCGTCAGAGTCGTATTCAGAGAGGCCGTGGACGTGGAAGATTCGCTCAGAGGGCTCAGTCTACCAGAGGAGTTCATCCAGCTGCGAGTAGAGGGCAGACACAGGAGTTTGCTTCTACTTATCGGGACGCGCAGACGTCCAATATGGAGTTTTCAGGTATCTTTTATTTTATATGTTCTCTTGATGTATTCGTTTGTTTTCTTGCTTGTACCGTTGTTGGGTAGATTAGTTATAGTTGTTTTAACTTCTGTCGGCGATCCTTTTGTTGCGCGACGCGTATTTCAGTTGTGTGCCAATCGGTTAGGAGATAGAGATTCGTCCGTCGTTTCGATCCTTCTAGAGATGTTAGATTTGACGTTCTCCTGGGGCACGGACTGATCAACTACGTGTTAGGCGTCTGTGGACTACCGTGAGGAAACAGTCAGGGTTGTTTCCCCGGCAAGTCAGTTCTTGTTGTGTAGATGGATAGTTGTGCCGCCTTTCACAGCTTGAATTCAGCCTTTTTCGCTAGTCGGCTACTGAGGAGATGTCGTGGATTCTTGGCGCTTATTCGTGATACCGGAGCCACAGTGAGATTGTTGGACCGGGTTCCTTTCGTGCGAGAGTTTTTCCGACGCTGTTCCAGATGGGCCGGCGAAGCTGAGGGAGCTTAAAGGATCAGCTGCAGAGTTGTGGTTTGGGGAGTTTTGGGTGTCCGAGTGTTTCGCTTTTGGAAGCTCCGATTTCTGTTCGTCGAGGAGGAAGACGACAGTTTGAGGTTGTGTATCGACGGATCGTCAATTGAACCGGCTTACGGTGCGGATAGGTGTCCCTTACCTCCCATAGACGATTTCTTCGATCAACTCCAGAGCGCGAGACATTTTTTCTAAGTTTGCTTGGGATCAGGTCATCATTATTGCAGGTTCGGAATGATGGCATTCCGAAGACCGCCTTGTGCGTGCTATGGGCTTTGTGTGTTTTTGGTGAGTCGTTGGATTCACTAATGCCCTAGCAGCATTTGTAGATGTGATGAACCAGATTTCTTCAGGCCGTTCCTCGACCAGTTTTTGTTGTGTTATTTACGACATTCTGGTCTATCTAATGTGTCTTGAGGAACAGAAGCAGCACTTGAGGATTTGTTATGCAGATACTGGGAGAGCACCAGCAGTTTGCTAAATTCTCGGAGTGTTTCTTCAGGCTTGTTTTGTGTTGACTCCTAGGTCTTGTAGTCACGGGAGACGGTTTCGTATGGTTCCGAGGGAGATCGTGACCGTACAGCTTAAGTCCAGACATGTGTGCAGGACGGAGATCCGCAGATTCTTGGACTTAGCAGGTTTTTACCGCCGTTTCATGCAGGATTGCTTGAGTAGTGCTGCACTGTCGACTGAATTGACCGAGATGGAGGTTTCTTTTCTGTGGACTGAGGCATGTGTATGGAGTTTTCGGCAGTTGGAGATCCTGTTAACAACTGCATCAGTTCTTTCTTTGCTTTTGGTCCGGGCGACTTTGCTGTTTAACTGTAATGTTTCTTGAGTGAGCTCGATTGTGTACTGAGGTGACACTATAGAGTTATCGCTTTTGCTTCCCTATATTTGGAGGAAGTACGAGAAGGATATTCCACTCATGATCTGGAGATGGCCGCGGTGGTTTTGCGTTGGAGATTTGGAGACACTAATGGTTTGAGAGTCGTGTCAGATTTTCTACGGACCACTGGAGCTTAATGAACATCTTCCTGCAGTGGATTTTGATTGTTGTGATAGTCTTCTGCAGATTTACAGTTCTTATGTGATCGTTGAGTACAGCTTTAGTTCGTCTCTACGGAGTGAACAGCTTGCTCATGTCCGCGCCCGACCACTTTCTTTAAGTCGTTTTCGCGAGACACTGCCCGCCGATACTCATTCGTCAGTGATACTTGAGCATACTCGGCTGGGTAATGGTTCGGAGACCTTGATTGTGACAATGATGTGCTAAGTTAGGGACACGTTTGTGTACCTGACATTATCAGGTAGAGACGTGCAATCCTAGAGTAAGCACATCAGTCAACTCTCTGTATTCATCCAAGTTCCACCAGCTTTGGCGTGACTTATGAGATAGTTACGAGTGGACAGGGATGTAAGGAGAAGTTTCAGGTTTCGTTTCAAGGTGTTAGTCTTGTTGTGTGCTTGAGTCGAGCATCTGAGGCCGGCTGGAGAGTTGCAGCCTTTTACCGTTCCGAAGCAGGGATGGGAGCAGATCTCCATGAATTTCGTTATGGTTTCTACCAAGTTTAGTTAGGGTGTGACTCCATTCGGATTCTTGTCGTCCGGTATACTCAGTTTGCTCAGTTGTTTTATTAAAGTTGTGTGTTTGTGCTTTGTTGACAGCGGTTGGGGATCGTCACTCGCCATCGTTAGGGTTCTCCTTCGATAGCTGTTATCAGGAGACGCTCCAATTGGCCACCCTTAGGCTTAGGGGTTAGGTCATGTCAATCACCCGTCTGTTGTTCTTCTGACTCCGCGTAAGTAGGACTTTGGACCCCAGCTAGTCTAGAGACTTCGGAGATAGTCCAGTTGTGTTAGGTCAGGATGGGAATTGTCCATTTCGAACTGAGGTCTTATGCCTACTGTGTTAGCCATAGACTCGAGTTTGCAGGGACAGATCATGTATTCCTACGGACTTTCCGATGAATGACGGTGTTGGATTTTGGGAAGCTTGTCCCAGGATTTAGGTCCTTCTGAGATCCTATAGGCGAGTTAGTTTTGTTGCCTTTAATTTGGCTCTTCCGCCCAGATTATCAAATTTTCACCCCGTATTCCTTGTGACGATACTTTACAATTACCTTCTTGACCTTTCTCACATGTTTTGGCATCAGACCTTTTAGCTTGACGCGATCTTTCGTTCACCGGCAGCCAATTGTGTTAATGGCTCGGCAGGTGGAAAAGACGTCGGTCAAGGGTCTTGCCATCTGTGAAGGGTTTTTCTTGGACGTAGCCGAATAGTAAGATAGTCACTTGCGAGGCTGCGAGCGAGATTTGAGGATTTTAATCTTCTCTTTGAAGGTACACGTATCGGAATATTTTTTAAATTCGGGGACGAATTTCTTTTAAGGGGGGAGATTGTAACACCTTAGAATGTGTTTTGTAGCTAATTATATTTTAATATGTGGTTTTTAATAAAAAGTTTACCAAGTTAAGTTTCAAATATTTTATCCTATTTAATGAGTATTTTATTAGAATTTTTCTAGGCACACACACACTTGTGCATGTTAGCTAGGGTGTTAATTTGGGGTTTAACCATCTCTTAATCTAGTTTTAGGCTATGTTTAAGTGTTTTGGGTTGTTAGGTGTGTTATGGTTGTTATTAGGAAATGAAAAATGATTTTTTTATTTGGTTGAATGGTTGACTTGAGAGAGAGAGAAGCATGGTGCTACATGGCCCAAGCCATGCTTCTTTAATGAAGAAAGAGAAAGAGAATGGGAGGGGTTTTTGTGTGTTCCCTCATCTCTCACTCATTCTCTCATTTCTCTCTCTCACACACACACACACACTCACCTGCTGAGAGCAGCAGCAGCCCCAGAAGTAGCTTCAGCAACAACATCATCATCATCATCATCAGCAGCAGCAGCAGCAGCAGACATCACCATCATCATCAGAAGCAGCAACAGCAGGCAGCAACAGCAGCACCAGGGGCTCCAGCAACTCGCAGCAGCTCCTTCCACTTCTTCACCTGCCTTCTAGGGTTCATTAGGGTATATTTCTTGAAACTCATTTCTTGGTTTGCTAAGCTTGTGTGTTGATTAGCTTCAATTAGTGTTAATTAGCTAGTTTGGTGCTAGTTTTGGCGATTTGTGAGATGTGGTGGTAAATTGTTGATTGTGCTAGCTACCCTAGTTTATTTAAGTGCTAATAGGGCCACTTCAACTGAGAAATCCCCAGATTGCACTAAAATACCCTAGGTTTTCCATTTTGTGCAAAATTGTCGTTTTTATACGATATATTGGACATCTGGAATCTGCTTTGGACCCGGACCCTACAGGATAAAATTGAGAAGACTGGAGCACGTACACCAGGTATAGATAACACCACCAGAATACGAGACCCCCATTCCCAACAGTGGCCGCCAATTTATTCAGATTGGACGCAATTTGCGGCCAATAGGGGGACAGGGGTGTTGGGCTCTTGGCTAGGGGTCCCTGCTGTGTTGTCTAGGTCTTTGGCATGTCTAGTTTTATGATATCTTACCTGTAGGAAAATCTGGGATCATATGTCGTTTTTGGTGTCCGTTGTGTTTGCGCGATACGCGCGATACGTGAGTGGGTTCTGTGATCCAGCGTATCGCGGCGTGTCGCGATGGTTTTAGACGCGTACACACACGATTCAGCGTATCGTGCACACGCGCGTTTAGTTCGCGACGCGAGTTTCTCGTTTTGGTTCGATATCGCGTTTCGCGGAATATTTGGCTTATATGTGATTTCCATGTCTTAATTGCAGGTTTGCAGACAGAGACTACGGACACTACTACAGGGGGAGCAGATGGTAGGATTCACCTAGCGTGGGGCGTAGGTGAGTAGATTTAACATCTACAGGGGAATTGCCCGCATGGCGTTATGCGTCTGGGCTAGGATTCAATACATGTCGCGCATTCTACGTCATTGTTAGAATTGCGCCTTTATTTTATTTCCGTGATATAGTCGTACTGTGACTAGCAGCCGTAGGACACTACACACATTATTGACGGTTCATATTGCACGAGCACGGATTGTATGCTACACACACACCGTCAATAATTGCCATGTCACACACAACCCCTTATAGATTATATTGCTTATCACAGATGACATTACCATACCTATATACCTATAGAGTATCGTACCATTAGTGATAGGTACACTTACCCTTTACGATACATCTACAGGTATACCTTACTCATATTTTCTTATACCCAGGGGGGTATACGACATCAGTTCTTATAGGTAGATACCTACATTGCTACACCCGTATGTTACACACATATTCAGTTGCAGTTACATATTTACCTTTACTGATGTTACTTAGCTGTACCTTATTGGTTTTGCATACATCTGGTTTCAGCTACATATTCTCATTTATATGCTCGCATTTCAGATATATCGCATATGTTTATTCCTGGATTGCGCATTATTATTTGGATTTTAGATGATATTTTCTGGATTTGGGAACCGCGGGAGTTCATGAAATTATGCATACATTGAAAAACCCGGTTTCCTTGATATGATATTTGCGCATCCACCATGAGCTTTATCGGTGCTGATTATATATATACCCCTACGAGGAGGCATCGAGGCCGTAGAGGGTACATGGTGGGGCCCGGTATGGTTCCCCTCGGCAAGAAGATCGATGGGTTTGCCGATTGAGCCTGGAGGCGGGCGAGTACCTACCGGTGATTGGTTGGACCTGGCAGTTGTCCGGAGGATACTGGCCAGAGTCGAGAGATGGATGCGGGATGATCTGTACTGCCGGGGCCGAGGGCCGACACCGCAGACGGACCCCGTGGGCCGATCCGGACTGACGGAGCCCGATATACGAGAATTTCTGTGTCGATACTTGGCATACTGTTTTCATGATATTTCTTTTAAACACCTTTTGTATATATAACAGGGGATTTAGCCGTTGTTATATATACCTTTACATCAATATTAGTGGAATGGGATGCTAATATATGTGTATTGTCCCCATCATATTTATTTCTGTATATATATATATGTTTAGGATGTTAGAGATTATTTGAGATTTGACTTGGGTTATTAGGTGATTCATTGAGATTGGATTTTGGATATGAAAGAGATGGTTGATTTGTAAATTCAAAATATAGGAGAGCTATTCGATATTGTACTTGAGGTGATGTGAGATTTATGTGATGTGAGAGCCCAGTTTGGGGGCCGATTGACGATTTGGTATGTGAGTGTCATGATGGATTGTGATCCTACCACGATGTCAGGTTTCCGTGGAAATGACATATTCCACCCTATACCTCATCCTTACCTACCTTATGCACAGATTCATATATTGGTAGTACCTGTTAGTATACCCTTATGATAGTTGCATATCTACTTTCACATATCCCTATTGCATGGTTATTGCATATTATTGTCATGTTATTACTGCTTCACATATGGATTGTACCTGTTACTGTACTTCCCTTATTTCAGCATTTGCATGACATGTTATTACTGTAATCGCATATCTTAGATTCATGCTGTACGTGCATTCCTGCGATTACCTGCATATGTTATATACTATTCACGAGTTGGCAACTCACCCCCGTTGTGCCACAGGTGTTTCAGGTTTTTCCCCAGAGTAGTCAAGGCAGGCTATTCTTCTATTCAGCTTTTCAGCTATCATCTTTTGCTACAGATACCGCATCAGCTCACAGTACTATTTTGCTTAGGTGGGTTTTTGGTGGTTATCTGTATTTTGTATTGTACATTCGTTGTATCTTGTACTCTCCATCTACTATTGTATATTGACTTAGAGACTTGGTGAGGACGTTAATGTGTATCTGTGTGGGTTTGTTGTCTTTTATATACAGCTTTCTCTCTATTGTCCTTATTTCTTCGCTATAGCTTCATATTTTTGTGTTGTATTCATCTTGGCTGGTTTTTACAAAAAAGGGTGTTGAGAAAATTTTAAAGAAATAAAATAGGACTTTTAAAGAATTTGGGTTGCGATTTCAAATGTTTCAAAATCTTATATTATCTTTTCCGTATTTTTATGGTTTAGATTTCTGGGTTTTGGCTTTCTTTTACTACGTTACGTCTTAGGGCGTTGCATAGTACTAGGGCCGTCACGGGCCAATTTCGGGTCGTGACACTTCTAGTCTGTTTTCTTCAACTGACCACCAAGTAGGGGCTTCGTCCTCCAACTGATCTTTGTCACATTCACTTTCTCTTCACCGGGTACCCTTGCGGCCATCAGTAGGTTCTCCATATTGACCAGCCATTACTCGGCCTCGAGTGGTTCGGCTAGTCCCATAAATGCAGCTGGATGTAACCTCCGAAAATCCAACACGGTGCCTATCTTGGCAGAAAAAGATGGTGGAGCAGCGCCCTCGGGGGCGGTAATGAGAGCGGAGGGTCCCCTACTGCAGTAATTGCCCTGAGTCCCTCGGTGAGGAGGTCCGTCTTTCTCTCTTGAGCTTCTGCGAGGGTCGTCAGTGCACTCAA
Source organism: Agapanthus africanus (assembly GCA_030015575.1). NCBI lineage: Eukaryota > Viridiplantae > Streptophyta > Magnoliopsida > Asparagales > Amaryllidaceae > Agapanthus > Agapanthus africanus. The sequence continues at coordinate 197,175,515 of CM057348.1, read as the reverse complement.
GATCCTCTCCGTGCGATCCTGAGAACTTGAGTCCGATGAGTGGTCGTTTGGGGACGTCATGTCGTTGGAAGACATTTAAACGGATATGATTAGATACAAAGATGAAAGTGAGGGATACTGAAGCGAAAATAATGTAATAAAGTGTAGTTAATGTTATCCCTTACTACTAAACGCGGCTCTGATACCAACAAAACCATGTCATGCCCCGCTTCTCAAAATACGGGATACGAGGGACGACTAAGCCAGCCATGCTCCTACGGTCAAGGAATCATCCCGCCGTAATCACACTTCGGCTTCTAGCATTACATGGTAATCGGTAAACACAGCACAGAAGTAAAGGAAATACATCACTAGTTATTACATCAACTTTCATTGTTCAAAATTTACAACAAACAAAATAAAAGAACTACTAACTAAGTGCGAATACAAGGTTCTTTAGGGAAAACAGTAAAGGTACCGGGGACACGATCGTCTAAATCTCTGCGAACTCGAAGGGTAAGTCTGACTCCTGAACTGGTTCTTCTTCAAGGTCTGAGCATGCATACTCAGGTCGTCAGAGCGACATAATAGCAATTATTATAATAATAACAAAAGACAAGAAAATGAAAGTAATAACGGTGAAGAGAAAATGCAGGTAATCAATATGTCACTAACTGATGCAATGTATGATCTGTGTCCCTATCGGTCTCTAAGTCACTTTTGAAATCGAGTTGTGGAAATGAGTGATCATGTTTAACGAGAGTCTCGTACATACCCGAGACTACGGCCCGCTATCGTCCGGGATATAACCCTGTCATCCGGACCGCTAGGCCCAACCTAATATATATATATATATATATATATATATATATATATATATAAGAGTCGCTGTTCGAATGATCATCCTCTAAATCACTGTCCTCGCTAAATACAATTCCCTTTCCACTTCGATTTCCCCCTTTTTACCCAGGTTTCATTATTCATGAGTATAGGCTAGTTGTGTCAAGAACTAGTTGTATTTAGCGAGGACAGTGATTTAGAGGATGATCATTCGAACAACGATTCTTATATATATATTAGGTTGGGCCTAACGGTCCGACTGACAGGGTTATTTCCCGGGCGATAGCGGGCCGTAGTCTCGGATATGTACGAGACCCTCGTTAAACATGATCACTCCTTTCCACAACTCGATTTCAAAAGTGACTTAGAGACCGATAGGGACACAGATCATACATTGCATCAGTTAGTGACATATTGATTACCTGCATTTTCTCTTCACCGTTATTACTTTCATTTTCTTGTCTTTTGTTATTATTATAATAATTGCTATTATGTCGCTCTGACGACCTGAGTATGCATGCTCAGACCTTGAAGAAGAACCAGTTCAGGAGTCAGACTTACCCTTCGAGTTCGCAGAGATTTAGACGATCATGCCCCCAGTACCTTTACTGTTTTCCCTAAAGAATCTTGTATTCGCACTTGGTTAGTAGTTCTTTTATTTTGTTTGTTGTAAATTGTGAACAATGAAAGTTGATGTAATAACTAGTGATGTATTTCCTTTACTTTTGTACTGTGTTTACTGATTACCATGTAATGCTAGAAGCCGAAGTGTGACTACGGCGGGATGATTCCTTGACCGTAGGAGCATGGCTGGCCTAGTCATCCCTCGTATCCCGTATTTTGGGAAGCGGGGCGTGACATGGTTTTGTTGGTATCAGAGCCGCGTTTAGTAGTAAGGGATAACATTAATTACACTTTATTACATTATTTTCGCTTCACTATCCCTCACTTTCATCCTTGTATCTAATCATATCCGTTTAAATTTCTTCCAGCGACATGATATCCCCGAACGACCACTCCTCGGACTCAAGTTCTCAGGATCGCACGGAGAGGATCTTGAGTGCACTGACGACCCTCGCAGAAGCTCAATAGAGAAAGACGGACCTACTCACCGAGAGACTCAGGGCAATTACCGCAGTAGGGGGACCCTCCGCTCTCATTATCGCCCCCGAGGGCGCTGCTCCACCAGCTTTTTCTGCCAGGACAGGCACCGTGTCGGATTTTCGGAGGTTACATCCAGCTGCATTTACGGGACTAGCCGAACCACTTAAGGACGAGCAATGGCTGGTCAATATGGAGAACCAACTGATGGCCGCAAGGGTACCCGATGAAGAGAAAGTGATTATGATAAAGATCCAGTTGGAGGATGAAGCCCGTACTTGGTGGTCAGTTGAAGAAAGCAGACTAAAAGGGCCAATCGAATGGAGCAAATTCAAGGAGTGCTTCTTGGACCACTATTTTCCTCCCACCGCCAAGGCAGAGATGGAGCAAAGATTCATCTTACTGAAGCAGAATGGCCGTCCCGTGGACGTATATGCGGTAGAATTCAATCGTCTAAGTCGATTTGCTCCTTATATGGTCTCTTCAGAGGCCACCAGGGCCAGGCGCTTCTTACAGGGACTTGATTTTGAGCTACAGCAGTTGATCGCGTCACTCGAGTTGCAGAATTTTGCGCAGGTACTCAACGTGGCACGAATTCAGGAGAAACTAATAAGTAAATTTAGGGGCCCCAGCTCGAGTGATAGGAGGCCCCCAGTTGTTCCAGTGCGTACTCACACACCGTCTCGAGGGGTCATACCAGTTCACAGGCCAGGGACGACGCAGATGAAGCGTCCATTCGCGCCCCAGCATCACCCCCAGAGTAAAAACTTAGTTTCTGGCTACTGCAACAGGGATGGGCACACCCAGAAGGACTGTCGCCGTGCCAAGGGACAATGTTTGATTTACGGATCCAGCCAGCACCGAGTCAGTGGTTGCCCCGAACAAACAGAGCTACAGGGAGGGTCTGGACCGCAGCAGCAGTGGTCACAGGAGCAGAGGCAACCCTACACAGGCCACGGTTAGGGACGGGCTTTCACCTTGACCGCCGAGCAGGCAGAGGCTTCAGGCGAAGTTGTTACAAGTATTATACTCGTTCATTCCATGCTAGCTAGAGTACTATTTGATTCTGGAGTATCACACTGTTTCATATCTGCGCATTTCGTTGATACACACTCCATACCACATGAACCATTATCCAAGGGTTGGGAAATACATACGGGTAATGGTGTTATAGTATCCAGTAGAGAATTTAGATCTTGTCCAGTCGTAGTGTGTGGCAGGGAATTCTATGCGAATTTTCTTCTGATCGGAACAGGCAGCTATGACGCAATTCTCGGGATGGATTGGATGAGTACATTCCATGCAATTATCGATCGCCGAGCAAGAAATGTGACTTTTCGCATTCCCAATCACCCAGAGTTTATTTTTGAAGGCGGGAGCGAATCTTTGGAACCATCCAAGTATAGAGCCAAGCCAAAAGAGTTGACAGCTATGGAGATGGATGAGAGTCCAACCCCAGAGATTGTTCGGGATTTCCTGGATGTGTTCCCTGAAGATTTACCAGGTCTACCACCTCCACGCGTCTTTGAATTCTCGATTGATTTGATTCCAGGTACAGCATCGGTTTCCAAGGCTCCGTACAGAATGACACCGGTTGAGTTGGCAGAATTGAAGAAGCAAATTGGAGAACCCCTGGAGAAAGGATTTATCCGACCAAGTGCTTCACCGTGGGGTGCACCAGTTTTGTTGGTAAAGAAAAAGGATGGATCGCTATGGATGTGCATAGACTATCGGGAGCTGAACAAAGTTACGATAAATAACAAATACCCCATTCCGTGCATCGACGACTTATTTGATCAGCTAAGTGGGGCCAGAGTATTTTCGAAGTTGGATCTCCGTTCGGGCTATCACCAGATCAGAGTAGCGGCCGAGGATATATGCAAGACAGCTTTCAGGACCCGATATGAGCATTATGTGTTCCTTGTGATGCCGTTCGATGTTACCAATGCTCCAGCTATATTTATGGACCTGATGAATCGGGTATTTGCGAAGTACTTGGACATGTTTGTCGTTGTATTCATCAACGACATACTAGTCTACTCTAAGACTCGAGAGGAGCACATCGAACACTTGCGAACGGTATTACGAATTCTTCGGGAAGAGAAGCTGTATGCGAAATTGAGCAAGTGTGAGTTCTGGCTCGATAAGGTGCAGTTCTTGGGACATGTTGTTTCGGGCGAAGGCATCTCAGTGGACCCAGTAAAGATAGAATCTGTTAGAGATTGGCCAACACTGAAGTCAGTGGCCGAGATCAGAAGCTTCCTGGGACTGGCCGGATATTATCGACGGTTCGTTCAAGACTTTGCACGAGTCGCTGAACCCTTGACGAAGCTGACACGGAAGGATGAGCCGTATGTATGGACGGAGGAGTGCACTCAGGCTTTTGAGATACACTGAAGCAGAAATTGACCACGGCGCCCATTCTTACGGTACCGGATAATTCCGGTGGGTTGGTGATACATAGCGATGCTTCAGGAAAGGGCTTAGGCTGTGTTCTGATGTAGCATGGTCGGGTGGTTGCTTACGCCTCACGACAGCTGAGGAATCACGAGAGGAACCACCCTACTCACGACTTGGAGTTAGCCGCAGTGGTTTTCGCATTGAAGATCTGGAGGCATTACCTATTAAGCGAGAAGGTAGAAGTGTACATAGATCATAAGATTTTGAAGTACGTCTTTACTCAGAAAGAACTGAATATGAGGTAGCGCCGATGGCTAGAGTTAATGGCGGACTATGACTTAGATTTACAGTATCATCTGGGAAAAGTAAATGTTGTACCCGATGCACTCAGTCGCAAGCCATCGGTCATGATGTTGACCAGCCAGAGGAGCATCATTGAAGATTTCCAGAAGCTCGAGCTAGAGGTCGTTACGCCAAGTGCAATCAGGCAGTTTTGTCAACTACAGGTACAGTCTTCTCTGGTAGACCGCATCAAGGCTGCGCAACTTGATGATCCTCGATTGCAAAAGTTCAGAGAGCAGGTGGAAGCCGGGCTGAGAACATACTTACTCATACATCAAGATGATTCTCTGAGATTCGGTAGCAGACTCTGCGTACCCAACTGGGATGTTCGAGAAGAGATACCAGCTGAGGCTCATAGTTCAGCTTATTCTGTGCATCCAAGAGGCACGAAGATGTATCGAGATCTGAAGCAACACTTTTGGTGGAACGGGATGAAGCGAGTGATTGCACGGTTTGTATCCAGATGTTTGGTATGTCAGCAAGTGAAGGTGGAACACCAGAGAACAACGAGACTGTTACAACCGCTTCCGATACCAGAATGGAAGTGGGAGTACATTACTATGGATTTTGTGACTGCCTTACCACGGAGCCCTAGAGGCAACAACACCATTTGGGTTATCATCGACCGCCTTACGAAGGCTGCACACTTTATACCCTTCCTGGTGGGATAGTCGACAGAGTCGCTGGCAGAGAAATACATGCAGGATGTAGTGCGAATTCATGGAGTTCCGGTCAGTATTGTGTCAGATCGAGACACCAGATTTGTTTCACACTTTTGGAAGATCTTACAGGAGAGTCTGGGTACCCGCCTCAAGTTCAGCACAGCGTATCATCCACAGACGGACGGACAATTCGAGCATACGATTCAGACGCTCGAGGACATGTTGAGGGCTTGTATGTTGGACTTCTAGGGTTCTTGGGAGGATCATCTGCATCTGGTCGAGTTTTCTTATAACAACAGTTACCAGGCTAGCATCCAGATGGCTCCTTTCGAAGCACTCTACGGGCGTAAATGTCGATCCCCAGTTTGTTGGGATGATGTGGGTGAACGAAGATTACTGGGCCCCGAACTCATCGTTCAGACGATAGACAAAGTCCAAATGATCAGGCAGCGCATTAAGATGGCTCAGGACCGACAGAAGAGTTGGGCGGATGCCAGCAGGAGAGCACTAGAATTTGAGGTTGGAGATCACGTTTTCCTGAAGATTTCCCCTACCCGCGGAGTTATCAGGTTTGGAGGTCGCGGGAAACTCAGTCCTCGTTTCATCGGACCTTTTGAGGTGCTAGAGTGAGTAGGAGAGGTGGCCTATCGACTTGCCTTGCCTCCGTCGCTAGCGGGTGTGCACAATACTTTCCACGTATCTCAGTTGCGACGTTATGTTCGGGATGACAGCCATGTTCTGGACCATTCGGATTTAGCTTTGGGTAATGACTTGTCGTATGAGGAGCAGCCCACCACTATCCTCGACCGCAGAGATAAAGTGCTGAAGAATAAAGTCATTCTGTTAGTCCGAGTGTCTTGGGGCGGTCGTTCCCCAGGAGAATCTATCTGGGAGCATGAGGAAGATATCTGTGCACGTTTTTCACATCTATTTGTGTAGTGCTGTTGTTTCGTTGTCTCTTTTTAAATTTCGAGGACGAAATTTTGTAAGGAGGGTATGATGTAAATTCCCAGTTCCGTAAACACAAAATTTCTCCCTGAATGTTTCCAAAATTTTCTTTACAATTTTGTGTATGAATTTAGAATGCTTGTGTTTATTTTAATTATGAAAATTTAATTTTTATTTCCTAAACAAATAACCCCAAGCCCAAGCCATACCTAACCCCTTACCCACGACTGACCCGGCCCCGTGCCCAAACCCGACCCGCCCCCCTTCTTCCTCATTCCCTCATATTTTTCCCGCTCTTTTTTCACTTCGCCCCACGTCATCACCGCTCACCCCACGCCCTCGCTCCTCGTCGCCCCATGTCCCCACTCCTCGACACACAACCCCGCGAGCGCCCACTCACCCCTCGACCTCGTCTCCCTCTCTCGTACAAAACCGAGCCTCCCTCACCCAACACCCTTTATTGCCTCCATCACCCTCTTCACTAAAAACTCTCCCCAACTCTATAGCTAACCCCTTTCCTTCAACCACCGCAGCCACTACGATCTCCTCCTTCCTCACCGAGCACCCTCGCCTCCACCTCAACACCCAACCAACACCTACTGCCCTCTATCTAAAACCCATCTCCCTTGTTGCCGCCGACGAACTCGCCAATCCCTTCCTCTGTCACTGATGATAGACCACCACCACTCGTAGCCGCCTTGTCCCAGCAACCCAAGCCACCGCTGCCAAAAACCCAAGCTCGAGCCGAGGCTGCGAATCCTAGCCGCGCGTGTGTCGCGATCGTGCCACTGCTGCACCGTCGTCAACACATCATCAGGCAAGTACACTACTTGCTTCATGCTAAATTGATCTATTACAATTCGAAATACCAATAAATTCCGTATATACAATTCGGGCAAATTAATATGATGCAAGTGTTTGATGCAAAACCCGAACGAAACCCCCCCATTAAATTGACGAAAACTGATCACATAGGATGACACGTGTAATAATGAACATCGTGTTACGATTTGGCTGGAAAATACGATCTTTAATGACGTGATAGGCCTTTCCCATTTAGACCCGCAAAACTGAAATTTTCCCGTATCTGAATTTCGTAAAATTCACAGTTAATCGATTACAAATTGGAATGTTGCGTTCGAGAGCTCATATCGAAGCCAACTTGACGAACTAGAATCCCATAAGAGTTTCAATTTGTTTCTATGCTAAAAGGATGACGGAAACTGGTTCGGAGTGCGGCTCTGGACTGCAGTCCAAGGCAGCATTGGCTGTTGATTCTCATTTTGTAATGCTTTCGCTCTGCTGTATGAACATGTTATAATGCGGAAACCTATACCATAGCGAATATGAAACATTTATCTAACTAATGAAAGTGATTTCATCCCTTTCTAATGTCGTTTACTATTTAAACTGTATTTTAGATTAAAAGAATGTATAGCAGTCCCAAACAGAGACAGAACGTATACCCCTTTATTGCACAGTGCATAACATCCAGTAGACTATGGATATTATCGATCTATCTAGTGCGTTGGAAACCTAACTGATAAAACTAAATTTTGTTCAACTATAGCGTCGCTTAATTTTGATCCCAACAGGGTGAAAACTGTGTTGCGAAATGGACATTTAGTTCAGGAACTGAATTTCAAGCAGCGGACACTTAAAATGAAATGAATGTAACTTGCGAACCCGAAACCCGATTGACTTGAAATTAGTTTTTTTGAACTGCCGACTGAGTTTAATTATTATCGCTTTTGTATCTTTTTGCTTAATTCTGAATGCATGATTTAATACAAATTTTCTAAGCTCATAAGATGCATAGCGACTTGTACTGCATATAAACTGTTTAACGGCATGATTCATAGTTCTACTCGACTACAAGATCTTTAGTGATAGTGGACATTTGTGTTAATTCTCAGTGTATATTGCATTGTCGAACGTGTATAGTATTGGTGTGGTTGTGTCAAGTACGCCAATAAATAGTGAGTGATTCGTGACAATGAACCATACAGTGAACAGTAAAAGAAATCGTGTTATTGATGCGTACTTGTACACAACTAGCCTATATTCATGAATAATGAAACCTGGGTAAAAAAGGGGAAATCGAAGTGGAAAGGAAATTGTATTTAGCGAGGACAGTGATTTAGAGGATGATCATTCGAACAATGACTCTTATATATATATTAGGTTGGGCCTAGCGGTCCGGCTGACAGAGTTATGTCCCGGGCGATAGCGGGCCGTAGTCTCGGGTATGTACGAGACCCTCGTTAAACATGATCACTCCTTTCCACAACTCGATTTTAAAAATGACTTAGAGACCGATAGGGACACAGACCATACATTGCATCAGTTAGTGACATAATGATTACCTGCATTTTCTCTTCACCGTTATTACTTTCATTTTCTTGTCTTTTGTTATTATTATAATAATTGCTATTATGTCGCTCTGACGACCTGAGTATGCATGCTCAGACCTTGAAGAAGAACCAAATCAGGAGTCAGACTTACCCTTCGAGTTCGCAGAGATTTAGACGATCGTGCCCCCAGTACCTTTACTGTTTTCCCTAAAGAACCTTGTATTCGCACTTGGTTAGTAGTTCTTTTATTTTGTTTGTTGTAAATTGTGAACAATGAAAGTTGATGTAATAACTAGTGATGTATTTCCTTTATTTCTGTGCCGTGTTTACCGATTACCATGTAATGCTAGAAGCCGAAGTGTGACTACGGCAGGATGATTCCTTGACCGTAGGAGCATGGCTGGCCTAGTCATTACTCGTATCCCGTATTTTGGGAAGCGGGGCGTGACATGTTTAGTCTTGTTTCATTAATATGACCAAGTCTACAATGCCAAAGAAAAGCTTCATTTATATCTGAAAACTTTCTTTTATTTGAGTGTTGTATGTTGAAAACTGTGTGTTGATTCAGGACGTATATCCCGTTATTAAGTGTACCATAACCAATCAACTCTTGATTCAGTTTAATGTTCATAACATTATGCCGCAATACAAAATGATATCTTTCATTGTCTAACAAAGAAATGGATATTATATTACAAAGCATGCTTGGTACAAAATAACATGGGTTCAAAACCAATATACAACCCGATGGCAACCCCAGATGATACTCTTCGACTGAAACTGCATGTACATTGGAACCATTTCCAACCCGAAGAGTATGATCACCTGTCTTCTAAACTCTGCTATTTCTCATCCCCTGCACATAATTGCAGATATGAGAATCCGAACCGATATCCAATACCCAGGAAGCAGAGTTTATAGAAAAACAGTTTTCAGCTACGAACACACCTGAAGCTGAAGCATCACTATGCTTCCCTTTCTTGAGACTAAGGTACTCAGTACAGTTCCGCTTCCAGTGTCCCATCTTCTTGCAGTAGAAACATTCTCCTTTTCCTGACTCCGCAGTTTTGGATTTGTCTTTCCCCTTTTCCTTTTTTATTCCACCTCTCGACTTGGTGGATTTCTTTTTGTTCTTTCCCTTGGCCTTGGCCTTTGGGATGGAAGAAGAAGATTGTCCAACAAGCAGGGAGGGAGACTTCGCCTTAAGCGTGCTCTCCGTATTTCTCAACATATTGAGAAGTTCGGGTAGTGTCTTCTCCATGTTGTGCATGTTGAAGTTCACTATGAAAGGAGCAAAGGCAGAGGGAAGAGACTGTAGAAATATCTGTATATTGCTCATTATTCATTGTCCATTCGAGACCCTTAAGCTCTTCAATAAGAGCTATCATCTTCAAAAAGCGGTCACCTACTGAAGTGCCAGGAGCCATCCGCATCTGAAACACCTTTCGAGATGCTTCGTATCGTAGGATACGAGATTGCTCTCCATACAACTCCTTTGTATGGAGAAAGATGGATTGAACATCCATCTCTTCGTGCTGCTTTTGATGTGTATTGTCCATCGATGCAAGCGCGAGGCATTTGGCGGTGGCACAGTCAATATCTCACATTTTGCGGATTTCCCTATTCGCAACAGAAGATTCAGGGCCTGGTTTGGGCGGGGCTGTGACAGTGAGGACATATGATACTTTATCATATATGAGAGAAATGTTAATGTTCCTCAGCCAATCTTTATAATTCGGTCCGGTAAGCTTATTTTTCTCTAATAGTAGCTTAAGTCCAGTCATGGTTATCTGCCATTAGGAGAGAGAAAAGAATACACTAAGCAAAAGCTCTTGCAAAGATCAGATTGGTTTATTATCTTATCTAATCGATATCTCCTACTGCTTTTATCAAATTTTCCTTCAAACCCTAGAAGAAAAAAATTAGCCAGGATTAATTACATTCTACAACTTCGCTAACCGTTCAGCCAGGCAAGTGCCGGTACTTCTGAGGGAGGTTCCCCGTGCTTTCGCCCGGACCTAATTAAAATAAACCTCATTTTCCCAGAGGCGTAGCCTTATTGACACATTTCTAGACACCTAATGAGTTAGCTAATTGTAAAGTGCAAAACTCTCCCGGGAGCAACTATTGCTCACAGTGGGACCGGGATCCTACTATCATATAGTAGGTATGCAATCTCATTGCAAATTTCAACACTTGAAACTCCCGATATGGTTTTTACCCTTAATAACTTATGATCTTGACTATAATCAACATATCATAAGTACTAGTCAAGTTCTACCTGCCATTTCATGATTAATCAGACCCACTCATATGACCCTTGACTATAATCAACATAATCATATGAATGTCCTAATTAATCGCATCTTATGCCGTGTAGGAAGACATCACTTAGCTACCGTACATTACGCATTGACTATAATCAGCATACGTAGCACGAATACTAAGTACTCTACTTTCTAAAATGACGGAGGGTTGCAAATAGTTTTTAAGAAAACCTGTAACGCTTTGAACTTGATATCGTTGTAGAATCCAATGGTTTAAAAAGGAGTGGCTTAAGCTCCGCCTTTTGAAATCTTGCTTTTTCATAAAAAGCCGAGTAGGTTTCAAATCTGATTCTACAACATCTTTTTAGGTTTTTTTTACATTAATGTAGTTACATCATTTAAGTCCTAAGCCATTACAGAAAAGAAACGAAAATAGAACGTACGCTTATACCATCCATATTCGCCACAATGTCCCGTTAGGTTATTTAACTAACGACATAGCTGGGCGGGACTAACGCGGATGCAAAACATAAGCAGCATTTATTATATATCATATATATAATACATAATTCGTCTCAACATGTAAAGTGATCACATCACAGAATATCCACAGCAGAAACACATATATGAAAATACAGGATATAGTAGGAGGTCCATATTTTGTATTTAGCCAACAATAGAAAATACGGATTCCATGGCCGTGATGAATAGCCAAGCCCACACCCCTATACCCCTACGAGAGCGGCAAGTGACCCTACCAATTCTAGAGTTTAGGAGACCCGGTCGCGCTTCCTCGAGATGGCCTCCCACTAAACCCTAGAACCCGGTCACTTGTGCTCCCCTCCTTGGGTCTATCCTAATGCGGAAAAGTAAATAATATACAACAATGGTGACATCAACCTCAACCCGGAAGTGCCCCAATAAAAGAATATTATATACAATTAATTTTACATGAATGAAAAGAAAAACTCTCATCTCACATAAAACCCCCGGCTATTCATTCATGACGATCCTGTATATCATATCTCAGCAACACATAATATCACATATCATCAACGTATGTAAGTATGCGTACTCTAATTGTCATTGATGTATAGCAACGAAATCGGCGATACACCACATACTACACTTACGGTCGCAGAAAAGAAAGTGAAAAACTACAACAATTGGAATCGACACTGCCTTTAGACATCATAAACCCGGAATATCATATATTCAGGATTTCATGCCTAACAATGCAAATCTTATATTTAGGTCTCAACTATGAAAACACCTTTTCAAAAGAAGCCGGGTAATTTAACAAGATTCCCGATTCTACTGAGACCGAAATATTAGACTTACACGCAACTAATTACTTTTCACAAAACTAATTAGTGTAGATTCCAATTATTGTATCACATCACAAATATCTAGACAATGTTAAACGTTTCAATCGAGTCAACAAACACCCACAAATTACCCCGAAAGCTCAACACTTGAGCAAAACTAAAATATCCAAAAACGTGCCACAATGTCTATGGACCTACCGTAGAAGGGTCAACCCTTGCCTTACATATGGAGCCACAGGACTATGGAAAACCCTAAGGTTTAACCGCAGTTCCATGGTCATAGAATCGAGTTAGGGTTTTGTTCCTCTAGAGGGTCCATAGGGTTACTTGCACGAACATTCAAATATCTTTAACTTAGGAAAATTCCAACAGTTGGAAATTTTCAGCGAGGGTAATGGGGGGTGATTGATGTTCGCTCGAACTGTTAAATATCATCAAAGTTACCAATACAATGTTAAAATATACGACTACGAAACACTCCGAATAAGCCCCTAAGCAAAATTAGCATCACATGAAATTTTGGCTTAAACAAACAATACGTGAAACCCCAAAACCTAGACACCAGAGCACGGGAAAAATTCGAGACAATTTGGGGGTAAAGGGGCCGGCGACGCCGGAATTTAGGGGAGGGTGCTCGGCCAAATTCCGAGGTAATTGCCTCAAATTTATTCTGTGTTCTCAGTGCATTATCAGTAAGCTTCTGCAGTTGTTTAAAACAATTTTTGAGCACATTTAAAAATCGACAGAGAAGCTTAATTTGAGGGTTGCAGTTTTTGTTAATTCGGAGCTGTTTCGTTTTCGTATTGTTTCTAACATTGTCTAAGTTTCTAGCTTGGCTCTGATACCACTGTAGGGATTCATTAGCACCATGCCTAGATTTAAGGTTGCATCACACATGCTATAACAAAAATTTAAGGGGGTGCTAAACAATCCAACCATGAATCGAACTAGAAAAATAGAGTAACAAACTATACTATCATATACTATAAAGTGTCTAACACTAAGTGGGGAGAAAATACAACCTTTGTAGACCTCCTCCAAGACTCCTTGGATCGATTGAGCATTGAACCGGTTGGCTTGTGTCCTTCCAAGTCCACGATAATCCACCACGAAGTCCCTTTGCACCAAGCTCCAAGCTTCACTTGATCAAGGATGAAGATGAAGCAAACACTCCACACTAGTGGGCTAGACTAAAGTAGAATGGTGATGTGGGTTTGGATCTCACTACAAAGCCTTTTCTTTTTAATTCTTTCTCTTTTTTTTAAAATTCTAGAGAACTTTGAGGAGAGAGAGGAAGAAGGAGATGGCTCAAACAAAACTCAAGAGAATAATATGATAACTCTCTCTAAACTCAAGAGAGTAAGTGAAGTCATCCATGCTAAACCATGGTTACAAAATATCTAGATATTTTGCAATTTGAGTTTAGGCAAAACCATGGGCTAAAACCATGGGAAATGAAACCATTGACTTTTGTCAACTCAAAAGAGTTGAATAGTCAACCATAATTTTAATCCCATTTTGCTTTTCTCAAATAATCAAAATATGTAAATATATTACCATGTGAGTCTTGTATTGCCACCACCAATGTATCATCAACTATGACACATGTATGCTTGCATGTGTGCATGCATATCAACATATACATACACTCATGCATGCAACATAAAGAAATAGGTTTTAATAAATGAGCTAATGGACTTAATATTAAATCAACACTTAATTTAATAACCCGGTCATATCTCATACGACCCGTCCAATAGTAAACGCCCGATTAAAATACGGTATCCAATACACGCATTTAATCGAGCTCCCGCGTATATCACATATGCACCCCACATCTGTTCGCCTGAGCTAGGAGACCCCTTTATGGGACTCTAAGACTCGTCAATACGCTAGCAGTAGGAAGTGATCACATCACATGCCCACAAACCGTCGGTGGCACAAGCTGTACGTAACGGCTCCTAGGTATTGAGTGATCAGAAGAAACACAAGCAAACCTGCTAAAACTCCCATCGAGCCAACTGGTAACACTTACCGTACAGTCCGGTCTCTTCATCAAATATGCTGCATATGTGAGTCTAGGGATGGTATCGTCGATCCCAATAACCCAATAAGTCATGCCAGTATATGGCTAATAACATATCGAGAAACCACTGATAACACTTATCAGTAAATCTCAGCAGCCCTTGCCAGAGATTTCCTGTTATAGCCAATCGTACATGATGCAACATCAACCCCCTATACCGGGAGAGACGAAACCCCTACTATCGCTCATTGCCTCCATGTACCTCGGGACTGTACCCAAAATCCACCCGTTTGCACGACCCAGTAGAGCCGTGGTAGGGTGGAGATCAAAGTACAGTGGGAGGCACACAAGACTCTATGACGATCTCGGGTCTACAGACTAACCTGTACCAGTGTCACCTGAGAACTGCTATCCGACGATAGATATAATACCACATAGGAGTTCTCGGCGAGTTCGTTCAGTGTACCCAGTCTCACTGAGCACCCATATACGGTCTTTGGTGTCACCACACCAATGTATACAGGATCATCCATCGCCCATCATATGGGACAAGCAACGTATACGCTAGTTTATTCCGGTAATATCGATGCCCCGTCTCGATACACCCACGGTTAGGAACATTTCAAGGATATGCTCATAGATTACACGTGTCCCGCTAGTATGATCTGCATCATAATCTCAGTAGTCCTGCATATTCTAGGGGTTACATCAACATGTACCAAATGAATGAAAGCATGATCAAATGAACATGTCAAGATAAAAGGTGCAACCAGATAGCATACTATCATGTCGAGCAAGAATGTCCCCTGAATACACACACACACCGGTACATACACTATCATATAATAGCCTCTAGGACATACATATATCCAACAGGTATAGATTGGTGAAGTAGGAATGTTGCTCACTTTAGAATTAATTTTCGCTTTTTCTTTTTCTTCTCACTTGAAAACTAGAGTGCAAGGAAGGAGATGAAGAAGAAACTCAAGTGATCAAGTGTATTGAACCATGAGTGAGAAAATATCTCATATAAACTCATGTAGAGACTAAACCATGGCTAAAAATAATGGTTAGCTTAATAAATATCTAGAGTAAAACAAAATTAGTGGACTTAAGTCAAAACTTCTCCATACTTCCACAAGCATCTCAAGCCTTGCTAATTTCCACCTAATTTTTATTTTTTCCTTAATATTTAAACACCCAAATTATCTTAAGTTAGGTATGGGTCTCATACATCCAAGTCCAATGTATCATCTAGCATGACACAAAATAAATACATTAATATATATCACATATATATTTGTATGTATTTAGAGAAAACATTTTCTTAAGTGAGCTAATATTAGCTAATGTATATTAATATATCAAATATATAATTATACATTAAATTATTAAATCAACACTTGATTTAATAACCCGGCTGTATCATATACAACCGACTAACATCATATACATGTATATTATACATATACATATAACAAATTATTGAATCAACACTTGATTCAATAATCCGGGTATATCATATATAATCTATATCGCGAGATTAGAATACTGTATCGCATACACGTATCAATCTCGGTTCCGCACATATCACATATGTGCCCTACTTCGTTTTGCATGAGCTAGGAAACCTCTGTGTAGGACTCTAAAGACTCGTCAATACGCCGACAGTAAGTGATGATCATATCAGTCACTCACAAGCCGTCAGCGGTACTAGCTGGACGTAACGGCTACTCGGGTATTGAGCGATCAGAAGATCAACAAGCAAGCTTGTTCATACTCCCGTGAATCCAATAAGTAACACTACCGTACAGTCCGGTCTCTTCGTCTGATATGTCGCATATCGAGTCTAGGGATGGTAAACGTCAGACCCCAATAACTTGATAAGTCATACCGATGTGAGGCTCATAACAGGTCAAGAAACTACTGATAACACTTACCAGTATATCTCAGTTCAGCCCTAGCCAGGGACTTCCTGTTATGGCCAATCGAGCATAGCGCAACATCAACTCCCAATACCGGGAGAGACGAAACCCCTCCTATCGTTCATTGCCTCCATCTGACTCGGGACTGTACCCAAAAATCACCGTTTTGCACGCTCTCTTGAACGTGGTAAGGTGGATATCAAAGCACAGTAGGAATCACACAAGACTCTATGACGATCTCGGGTCTACAGACTAACCTGTACCAGTGTCACCAGAGAACTGCTATCTGACGTTAGGTATAATACCATCTAGAAGTACTCGGCGAGTCCTGTTCAGTGTACCCAGTCTCCACTGGGCACCCGTATACAATCTTTGATGTCAAACACCAATGGATATGGGATCATCAATCGCCCATCAAATGGGTCAAGAAACGTATACGCTAGTCTACTCTGAAATATCGATTCCCCGTCCCGATACTCCCACGACTAGAAACAATTAAAGGATGAACTTGTGGACTACGTTGGCCCCACTAGTATGATCTGCATTATAATCCTGGTAGTCATGTATACATCCTAAGGGCTTTACCAACATGTGAGAGCAAGACAGTATCTCAATACTAGTCTATATGTTAAGATAAAGAGTAACCAGATAGCATACTATCATGTCGAGCAAGAAAGTCCTCTCTATATATATCTAAGCATCCATTATAATATACAATCATGTACAATAATGGCCTCTACGGCATACATATAAGTAACAATCTCCCACTTGCACTAAGGCCAATTGTTGTGGTATCTTATACCCAACTTCCCGAAGAGTCTCTCAAATTGTATCTGGGGAATGGCCTTCGTGAGTGGATCCGCCGTGTTATTCTTCCTGTCAACTCTCCTGACCTTGATCTTATGGAGATCAACCATCTCCTTGATCAGGTGATACTGCCTAAGAATATGTCTGGATCACTGATGGGACCGGGGTCCCTTGGCCAAAGCCATAGCTATATTGTCATCACAATGGCAGGAACCAAGTTCATCTCATGAACAACTTCATCCAGACAGCCTCTTTGGTAGCATCGTTGGTAGTGATGTATTCACTCTTCATCGACGAGTCTGCTACGGGATCTAGCTTGGAACTCTTCCAACATACCGTTTCTCCACTGAGAGTAAAGACAAAACCCGCGACTGTCTTACAGTCGACCTTATCACTCTGGAAGCTCGAATCGGTAAAGGACTCGACATGGAGTTCACCGTTACCATACACCAAGAACATTTCTTTAGTCCTTCTCAAGTACTTAAGAATGTTTTTCACAGCTGTCCAGTGATTCTCCCAAGATGTAAGAGGTATCACCCAAATCCTTCATGGAAAACCTTAGTGATTGTTCCCTGATAAAAATTAGGAAACACCTTAATGAAGTATCACGTGTTGACACATGACCAAGGGTCACGTGTTGACACGTGATTTTTTCTTGTGATCTTTACTTTATAGAATTAAATTCTAATCAAACAAAATGTAACAAAATAGCTAAGGAAAGACCCCAATGGGGCATCACGTGCTGACACGTGACCAAGGGTCACGTGCTGACACGTGATGGTCCTTTAGCTCTGTTAAAAGGCAGAATTAAATTCTGAATAAAAGAGGGTCACGTGCCAATACGTGACAGGTCCCTCAGCTCTTTAATTGATAGATTTAAATTCTATTTCAAAGGTCAAACGTTGGGATCACGTGCCAACACGTGATGGGCTTTAAAAGCCTTATGAGTTAATAGAATTAAATTCTAATTAAGGAAAATCAAAGACCCTAACTGGGAAAGTATTTCTTTAAATCTTTCCAAACAAAAAGGATTATGCTCTGTAAAGTGGAGCACCGTTGGATTAAAAATCCAATGGTGATTAAAAATCACCAATTTATGGAAAGATTTTATACAAGGAAAGATTTCCCTAAATTCCACCAAGAATAACAAACAGAATATCTTTTGGATTAAAAATCCAATGGTGAATAAAATTCACTGAGATCATATTAGTTACAAAAACAAACAAAATCTTTTAATGAAAGATTCACTAAACAAATTGATTCTTTTCCTTCTCCTATAAATAGGAGCCAAGAAGAGGAGAAGGAGGATATATTTTTGGGATCTTGGAATTTTCTGAAGGAAAATAGCAGAGAGAAAAGAAAGGAGAATTTAATTCTCAAGAAAAGAAACCCTAGGTGAGAAAGAGGAAAGGGATCAAAGCTCCATAAAACAAAAAAGAGAATTTAATTCTCAATCTAAGAGTTTAACTCTTCTGCAAAAGAACTTAGTTCTTCCTCTGGTTGAAGATCTGCAAAAGCAAATCTCCCCACAAGTTGAGAATTTAATTCTCATCGGGGAGATTCTGCCATGCAGATCCAAAACTTAGAGGGAGAATTGAGTTTAGAGAATTTAATTCTCCCAAAAATAAAACTAGGGTTTAACCCTATATGAGAATTTAATTCTCCCAAATTCACAGGAATTTAATTCCTCCAAGATAAAACTAGGGTTTAACCCGATGCAGGAATTTAATTCCTCCAAGATAAAATTAGGGTTCAACCCTGCATGAGAATTCAATTCTCCCAAATTCATAGGAATTTAATTCCTCCAAGACAGAACTAGGGTTTAACCCTATATGAGAATTTAATTCTTCCACATTCATAGGAATTTAATTCCTCTAAAACATAATTAGGGTTTAACCTTACAGAGAATTTAATTCTTAAAATAAAGAGACTTGAAAGATCTCCATGCACGTAAAGAACTTGGTCACGTGATGACACGTGACTCCAATCCTCCGTGATCAGAAAAGAAAGAATAAAACCAGGTTACGTGCCCCCACGTGATCCCTAAAAAGATCCTCCGAAATAAGAAGAAATTAGCCCAGAGGCAATGCCTCACGTGCTCCCACGTGATCTCCAAAACAAAGAGAACAAAGGCAAAGACATATTCTAATTAGGGCGCCCTCACGTGACCCCTAATAAACAGCTTAATAAATCAGCGTATGAGTGCCTATCACGTGCCTACACGTGATGGCCGTGAAAAATAAAAGTGTTTAACACTTATTTGCAAATTTGAGAATAGAACAAAGGAAGACTGGTCCCCACCTTCAGAGGCATCACATGGCCCCACGTGACCAATCCAATTTTAGTGTTTAACACTATTTTGAGCGTTTTGTCCTTAGTGTTTAACACTATTTTCAGCGCATCACGTGGGAACACGTGACCATCAAATATATGTTAGTGTTTAACACTATATTCAAATCAATTCTAGCCTAAATTGGCTAAGTCCTTCAGAGGCAAGACTTCTCTTTTTACCGAGTCTCAAGTACATCCTTACTTTCCAAAATTGAACATCCTATATGGCATATGAGTGCTCAGCACTCAACGAAAGATAAAATGTTGTCAGAACCCTTGTTTAGCAGTGCCAGATAATAGGGGTTTGAACCCAGACAAATGTTTAATGGTCCAACAAAGGGTCAATATTTCTAATCTAATTAGACTTAGCCCAAGTTGGCCATAAGTCCTCAATTCAGATTTAACTGAGCCAATGTGCTCATAATCTAATTAATTGATCTTAGTTCCAAATTGGACTACAGATCCCCAAATCAACTTTGGTTCGAGAATACATCTCTTCACTCCTTTGATATTTGTCGTTGTAATCCTTCAACGTCTTAAGAGAGGTGACGGGTCCCGACAACCACACACTTCACAGACTATGACGTCTCTAAACTGGACTGTGGGATCCTTAAACTCATGGGCTATGATGTCCTTAACCTTGACTGTGATGTCTTTAAACTCACGGACTATGATATCCTTAACCTTGACTGTGAGGTCTTTAAACTCACGGACTATGATGTCCTTAACCTTGGACCGAGATGTCCTTAAACTAACAATGGACCGTGATGTCCTTAAACTAACAATGGACCACCATGTCCTTAAACTGGTAATCGACCACAATGTCCCTAAACTAAGCAATAGAGCCCGAATGCTCTTTTGTTGGATCTAAACGATCCCGTTAAGTTGATCTTAGTCTAAAATTAGACCACGTATCCTTAACAAATGTTTAAATTGATCTTAGTTTCAAATGAAACTAACGTATCCTTAAACCCAACCCCCAAACCCAAATCTAAGAAGATACGGATTTGGACTAATCCACGCCCTACGGGCGACAACATAAATTAGTCTCCGTATACAATCTACCGGCAACCAAAAACAAAAAAAACACCCACGACACGAAGTGACTATCTGGAGAAGAAGAAAGTGGTTACCGTGATGCGGTAGAGTAATTAACTGCAGGGGCTTGCGCCTACAGGGAAGAGCGTCTCCACAATCTAAAACCCCTCAACGAAGGGGAATCTGACGAAGTCTGCTACATCGGCCGCATCCGTCTAGACCTTCGATATATGGTACCATAAATCAACTTGGCATCTTTGGAGAAGTGGACGGATAGCACCAATTAGCATCTGCCCCGAATTCAGGCAATACGGACCTGCGCGGTCGCGTCTCCATGTTCGGAGAGGAACAGATTCTGGCACGCCCGGTGGGATCTTTTCCTCTTTCCACTCCACACTTCGTGTGTCGTGTTAGCGAATGAATCGCGATTTGATATGGTTACCCTTGGATTCGAGGTACTAAGATTTGGTGTCTTTCTCCGTACAGAAAACGAGAGATCAATGGCGTCTACCTGCACAAAATGCTCCAGCTGCAACTGCAGCTCCCGTTACGCCTCATCTGGAGGTGTAACTTACGGGCCTCAGGCGGCCTCCCTTTCCACAATGCCGGTAGAGCAGGTAATGCAGGCTACCACCGGGTTGTTCTTCGGGACCATGCTCCCACCAGTGAGCATTAACATCCCGCTGCCGCAAGAAGCGCAGAAGAAGTCGGTCTTTGATCGGCTCACTACCACCACGGCCCCTCTCGACGGATCATCCAATGCCAAGCCGACAGCATCAGTCTTTGATAGGTTGAGCCTGAACTCCAATGGGCCCGTTACGAAGCCCACGATACTTGAAGCGGCCATCCCAAAACGGGTAGCCATTCATGCTCTCGAGGTCACTAAAGAAGCTTCTCCCGTCAAAGGATCATTCTTTACGAGGCTGGCCACTCCGGCCCCCGTTTCTGCCCAAAGGTCTGTTTTTGACAGATTGGATACTACTGCTCAACGGACGTCGGTCTTCAAGAGGCTGGTACTAGCAGCGCCTCACTAGAACAGGAGGCACGACAAAGCCATCCCCATAGCTGAACCAACACCATCTGCGCGACATGCTTGCCGTCGTCACTGGTGCCGAGTACGGAAGGCTGGAGGCAGCTCTCCGTCTCGATTTACTCCACCAACTCCAACGGTGGAGATCGATGCTGCTGTTCCAACCGGGAACAGCTTTGAACTGCTCAACAAGATGCGCAGAAACTCTCCTACTGCAGTGCTGAAGGGATCTCCTCCACCTGTGGAGAATGCTCCAGAGAAGAAGCCGGAGCAGCCCCCTCAGCGGTTGTCCTCCAAAATTTACAAAGTCTGGAGACAGGTCCAGGAGTCGGTGATTGATCAAGATTACTCTCGCCGATAGAAAAAGATAAAGGTTCAGCAAGAAGAGAACCATCCTTTCAAGCTACAAAAGACGACAGCTATCTGGGTTCCCGCTGCAACGCCCCCCTCGATTTCAACTGCTTACAAGAGAAGAAGGCCAGAGAAAGCTCCTGTGACCACAGCGAACCGCAAAGATGCTGAGCCCAAACGCCCCAAGTCAGGGGGCATGATGGTACATACTATTTATATGGCTTCCGGAAAAGAAGAAAGCCGTGCTTCTATGGGACATTGACCGCTTACCCGGTCAATAACGAAGGCTCGGGAACAACAGCAGCAGAAGCTTCAGGAGATGCTGACTGCAATGGCCGCACTTACTGGGCCAAAAGAAAATCCAGAGACCTCGGAACAGCGTCGGGAACAAGAAACTGATACCAAGTTCCTCCGAAGAATACTCGAGAGGAAAGAAAAAGAGGCGGCGGAGCAGGCAACCAATATAAAATGAATGGCTCTCTTATTCTAAGACATGGCTGGGATAATGTAACAGCCAGAACCTCCAGCTGAAGACCCCCCGATCATCATTGAAGACGACAGAGGGGAGACATCGAACCCTCCTCCGGCTCTATCAGCAGCCAAAGAGGAAACCATCTCCAAGGCCGTTCTGGATGACTATATTGCCCAGCAAATACGAGCTCACCAGACGAATGAAGCGGCCGACCAAATTGTTAAAACTGGGCGACCGTATCCAGACTGGTAAGACCAAATAAAGTACTCGCCGGGATATACGATCCCTAAATTTCATGTATTTAAAGGGACGGGAAACCCGCATCAGCACGTCGCTCAATTCAGAGCCCTGTGCGGCAATACCGGAGGTGATGATAAACTTCTACCCCGCCAGTTTGGAATCCGCAACATTCTTAGACATCATAAATCCTAAATATCACATACTTCGGATTTCATGCCTAACCGAATAAATTCCTTAGATGTAACACCCTAGTTCATTTATACCAGTTCTATTTTGGGTATTTCTTTATTTATGGCTATTTCTTGATTTATTGTTGTTTGGGTGTGAATAATATAATTGGTATCTGTATTTGCATCTGACCCGACCCAATTGCTGGAAACCATATTGATTCGTGTTTATGATTTATCCCGGTTAGTTACGAGGATCCGTGCACTTTTAATATTGTTTATACTGCATAGTGGCATTATTTCTGGCATCTGCATTTTTTAGTATAACATATAAAGTTAAATAAAATATTTTAAAAATATCTTGTGTCACGCCCCGCTTCCCAGAGTACGCTAAAATAGGCACGTGACATAGCCAACCATGCTACCTGTGGTTAGGAAAAATCCTTCCACAGTCACATTACGGCTGTAGAGATATCAAGAACTGGAAAGTAAACTAACTATCTAGTACGTGTCCATAAGCCAGAGTAAAAGAGTCAAGAAATGCTATAGTATGCGGAAGCAAAAGATCAAATAAACACCTGGAAAGTAAGACTGGATACCGACATGATCCCTACCGCTCGATCTAACAGCGGCAAAACTCCTGATCAGTCTGCAACAAAAGTAGAGGATCTGGGCCATGCAAAACCCAAACGTCAGCGCGTCATAACATCAAGCAATAATAAATGAACAGGATACACGAGATATGCAGGCATGAATCATAAATAGTAACAAGTCAACAGGGATGTATAACAGTGAAGTGTATCAGTGTATGTAACGTGCAGTGATCAATCTAAACTGTGCTACTGGGTTGTCTACTCTAAAGTTTGTTTGAAATCAATTAATGTAATCCTCCATGTAACTCAAAGGATATGTCCCGTTACCCCCCGGGACCACGGATCAGGAATATATGAACCAAGAGTGGTTCTGTCCCGTTACCCCCCGGGACCACGGATCAAGATGTAAGAGTCACGAATGGCTTTGTCCCGTTACCCCCCGGGACTACGGATCAAGTAATACCCTTTTAAGTTACACTTTAGTTTACACTTTTGATTTCCCCATACCCCCAAGGTTATGTGTTCAAGTCAGGTATTCCGTAATCAAGAACTAATGCCAACACAGGATCAGGTAGGTGCAGCTTTGTCTGGATAGACAACAGGAACGGTCCGTAAGGACTACATGTCAGGTTTGCTGGCATTAGACATAAGATCAGGCAACAGGTAAAGCCATGGTATATCAGGTCAAGTCAAGTAGTGTATTTAGGTGCCAGGTCATGTCGAGAGTGTACGGTACCGTGTCGGGTCAAGTAATATGTGTGTAGCAAGTCATATCAGGGTGTAAAAGATATCATGTGGGTGCTCATAATCAACTAACATAATCATGGTTATAAATAAACAAGCATGGGTATTATCAGAACAGTAAACTGGCACATATAATATGATATGCGAATAGGTACAGATTAAACTACTTGGATGCACGGTTATCAGTTTGGGTTTAAGAGATAGTTTCAACATTACATGCATGCAGTATAATAAATGTGGATGATAAAATCATATTAATATGTACTAAAACAATCTAGAGATGTGTTTGAATATGAATTAGACTAGATGTATGCAACCGGTCGTCCGATAGGGTATAAACTACAAAAGGGTATTATAGCTATGCAAATAATTGGGATTATGAGATCTAACATATAAATGTGGTTATTAGGTTTAGTAAACTAAATGCGACGGTTAGGTTTCAAGTTCTAGATCTGAAATATGTAAACGGGACATCGTGCTGCTAACTTGGTACTCATGGATTTAGATTCTATTTACAGATTTAATAAGAAAATAGATAAATTAATATAGGAATAGTATGAATAGCATGTAGCAAGTTTCACTTGCCTCGACGGATCGCGAAGCGGTAAACGGAACGTCACGCGTCGGCGGGAAAAGTCGTGACGCGCGCACGGTACACGGAATGAGTCCAAACAACGAACAGTGGGATCACACGGGTCAGATGTCCTCGCTGGGTCGTCGAGATCGTCGACGGCCCGACCGGATTCCGGCAATCTAAAAACAACAGTGAATAAAAGAGAACAGAAAATGCACAAAGAAACAAGAAGAGAAGAAGGGAAAGAAAGGAAGAGGAATGAGACTAAACTGGCTTACTGGGTTGTAGTGGGGTGATCTGGTGATGGCGAGGTGAAGAGACGACGATGAGGCGATGGGCGCGGGCGAAGAAGGAAGGCGGAAAAGAAAAATATAATGGGGAAGACGAAGAGGGAGGAGAGAGAGACGTGTTAAAGTTTAAGGGTAACAAATCTTTTATGCATATGCAGAGAGAGATATATAAACTGTTTAAAAATATAAAATATTTTTTTTAGAGATAGAGAGAAAATCAGGAGAGAGAGAGAGGAGAGAGAGAGAGACGAGACAGAGAGAGAAAGAGAGAATCAGCACAGAGAGAGAGAGAGAGAGAGAGACGAGACAGAGAGAGAAAGAGAGAATCAGGAGAGAGAGAAAGACGAGACAGAGAGAGAAAGAGAGAATCAGGAGAGAGAGAGAGAGACGAGACGGAGAGAGAAAGAGAGAATCGGAGAGAGAGAGACGAGAGAGAGAGAGATATTTTAATTTTATTAAATGATTATAAAATATTTATATAGTTAAAGAAGATTTGAATAATATTATAATATTAGTCCGTTTTGAGATTTTGGTAAATACAAATTTACTCCAAAACACACCCGGGTCGGGTCTAAAAATTCAGATTTAAAATATGAAAAATATATGTGACTTCCGAATTTCAAAACGAGTGCTCAGGTAACGAAAAAGCATACCACCAAAAACGGATGCACGTACGTGCGCGTAGCCATCCAAACATGCCCGTTTCACTGAATGGGACGAGAACAAGATGCGCGGATGCTACCACGGGGTTAGGGGTATCATGCAGGTTATGAAATGCAATTTTAAATTATTTTACGTGATTTAAATTGTTATATGCAAAAGATGCGATACTAGATAAAATGCCAGAGTGCAGTATACGTGAGATGCACGTGTCTATATAACAAGTCAGGGTAATATATAAATATGAATCAACCAGTTCAAGTAAGCGGGTCAGGTCGAATGCAATGTAAAAGTAAACTACCATTCGCATCCAAACATGATAAATCAATAAAATACCACAGACAAACAAATACAGAAACAGAAATTGGTATAACTGAACTCGGTTGTTACATCTTGCATGGCATGTACCATACCCCTAACCCAGTTGTAGCATCCGTACATTGTGTTCTCTTCCCGTTCAGTGAAACAGACTCGTTTGGGTAGCTACGTGCACGCTACGTGCATCCGTTCTTGGAGGTATGCCTTTTCGTTATCCGAATATCCTATTTTGGTTTTGGTTACTACGTATATTATCCGTATTTTCAAACCATAATTTTAGACCGGACCCAGGTATATTTTGGAGTAAGCTTGCATCAGCCTGAAAACTTAAATTTCTTAATATTATATCCTTTATATATATATATATATATATATATATATATGTTTATATATACGTTTAACCAAATAAATGTATTCAGTTATATTTTTAAAATCAAATCTTACTTACCTGCTCTCACTCTCTCTCTTCTAATATATATATTTTATATATTTATATCCTAACAGATCTCTCTCTTCTCTCTCTATATATATTCTTTCTTTATTTTTTATTTTTTTTGGAAAAACCCATACACACCCCACGTCTTCTCTTTCTCCCTCTGCTTCTTTCTTTTCCCGCCTCGTCCACGAGTGAACCCACGCCTGAGTCGTGCGCGTCCCCATCGCCACCACCGCCGACCTTACCCTCGCCTCCATCACCTCGTCGCTGACACCACCTCCACCGCCTTCTCTTTCCCCGACTGCAACCCATCCCCGCATCAACCCATCACCGCACGACCCATCGTCGCTTGCAGTACTCGTCGCCACCGTCGGCACCTTCCTCCCTCCTCGCCTTCACCCCGACGGCGAGAACCATAAGATCCCCGCTAGCTCTGCACCAAGCCTGATCACCCGAACCCATTTCCCACAGAACCCGGCCCCGATGAGAACTCATCGTCGCCGTCACCTCCAGGGCCGGCACCCTCGTCGGCCTTCCCTTCATCACCACCACCACCTCCATTACTCCTTCTTCCCAAAAGCCTGAGCTTTTCTCTGCACAGAACCCACGCCTGAACCCCCGACCTCGTCGCCGTTCCCTCACCTCCGGCGACCCCAGCTTCATCCCATCATCATCATCATCTCCCCTCGCCTTCCTCTTTAAATCCAGAGCACCACCACAACCAAGTCCTAGCCTCTTCTTCTTCTTCTTCTTCTTCTCTTGCTTTTTCTTGATCTCGTATTTTTCCGGTGATCGCCGGAGCCATGCCGCCGCCGACGATCCGAACAACCCAGTGGACATCCCCAGCCAGCGTGGTCGTGTTCTTGCTTTGTTTGGTCTTGTTCTGTGCGCGCGTGTGTACATTGCGACGTCGGACGCAGCGTACGCACCCCGTCTGGAGATCCGAACAGGCAAGTTTACCTTTCTACATGCTATAATACATATTTTGCATTCATATGAATAAAAATATCACATGTTGACTGCATTGTACATTCATGTTACTGTTTTGCAGTTTTTCGATACCCGTACGCATCCATATCATTAATTATATATCTAGCTACATGCCATGTCATATTATTTCATGTTACTGTTATATTAACACCCCATGCTTGCTAATGTGCATCCCACATAGTCATGGAGTTGTAGATGTAATCCCTGATAGATATTTGTGCATCCGTGTTTTATTGTACACCCGTACTTTTATCGTGCATCCGTACTTGCTACAGTTTTATTATGAGCATCCGTTTGATACCTGTGCACTACCTGTCATGACTTGATAAACCACTACTTGACCTGTTACCCGATCCTGTTACTAATGCCGACAACCCTGACTTGTTGTCCCGATGGACGTTACTGTTGTCTGTATAGACAAAACCTTTACCTGCTTGATCCTGTGTTGGCATTAGATAGCGATTGGCAATACTTGATTTGAACACATAACCTTGGAGGTAAGAGGTAATCAAAAATGTAACCTAACGTAACTCAAAGGGATATTATATTGTTTGCCGTTTTTCCGGGTGTTACGGAATATATTGTTTGCCATTTTTCCGGGTGTTACGGAATATATTGTTTGCCGTTTTTCCGGGCGTTACGGAATATATTGTTTGCCGTTTTTCCGGGCGTTACGGAATAATCCTGTTACCGTGGTCCCGTGGAGAATGAACGGGGCATAGACCGATGGGTTATGATGAGGACTACATTAATTTATTTCGAAGACTTTAGAATAGATAACCTTGTAGTATAGTTTAGATTACTCACCGCATTTCACCTGCACGTCTACACTTCACTGTTCCATATCCATGTTACTGGTTATATTCTTGTTATCGTTTATACTCATGCCTGCATATCTCGTGTATCCTGTTCATTTATTATTGTTTGATATTATGATGCACTGACGTCTGGGTTTTGCATGGCCCAGATCCTTTACCTCTTTCGCAGGCAGATCAGGAGTATTTCAGCCGACAGGCCGAGCAGTGAGGATCCTGTTAGTATCTAGTTAGTTTAGTTTTATTTCCGTACTTTTATTTCCTGATGTGAGCCCGTATTTGGGACGTACTTTCCAGATGTTATTGTTTATTGGATTTATTGCTTCCGCATATTATTTCTTGACTCGTTTATTCTGATATATGGATATGTATTAGATAGTTTATTTTTATTTCTACTATTCTTGATATCTTATAGATGGCCGTAATATGACTGTGGAGGGATGTTTCCTAACCACAGGTAGCATGGTTGGCTCTGTCACGTGCCAATCTTAGTGCACTCTGGGGAGCGGGGCATGACAGGGTTTGTTTGATATCTAAGATATAGGATTTAGGTTAATCGGGTTTGATTCTTTTATAGTTGGGTATTAGACCCAATACACGAATCAGAATACCTGTAATTAGGAACATGTCTTGCCATATTGTTATCGTGATTCTTGAATCATATCTTTCTCTTGACCCTTGTCTTGACGATATGAAAACAACTTTGCATCTCGACTTGAATCCTTCTGGTTCCCTACCGTTTCTCTCTATTCTGATACTATAATTTGGGCGACTTGAACGGAGTTATGTGATTGTAACTATGAACTGCAGTATGGTTACAATGCGGTACTCTATTTAAGTAATTTGGAGTCCTGGTCCTGATTCATTTCCTTGTTTTATGGTCATTATATTACCTTGCTTCTCTCGGTTTCATTATATAGGGTTACTAGGCACACTAACAAGGTTCTATAAGGCATCGACCATGCCGGATTAAAAATTTTAGGTGCCGAACAACCCTAAGCAAGATCGTTAACTAAATATTAGGCGAATCAAAAGCAAGTAAATCACATTTACACTAAGTGAAAGGGACCACAACCTTTGTAGATCCGGTCCTCCACTTCCAAAGCTCCGTGACGACGTCCATTCACTGCGATCATCCAACTCCCGGACTTTCGGACGGCTCCTTGAGAAATTGCAACGGGATCGCTTGAAGTCTTCGAGACCGAAGATGATCTACGTCGAGGGAATACGAACTCAAGGTTCTACTTCACTAACCAATGAATTAGTGAAGCAAACACCCTAAACTAAAGTGCTAGTCTAGTAGAGGATGGTGAGATAGGAAGTGGGTTCTCTTTAGATTTTGATTTCTCACTCTTAATCTTCACTTGAAAATTTCTAGCAAGCTTTTTCCTTTTCTTCAAGAAGAAGAAGAAGAAGAAAAGGAATAAGAATGAATAATAATAAAATGAATTATCAAGTGAAGTCTATCATAATGCAACCATGGGTGAGTTAACCTTTGTATAGACTAAACCCTAGTTTAAGTTAATGGGTTAGGTTAAGGAAAATCTCAAGCAAAATAAAATGGTTAGACTTTATCAAAGATGCTTAAAAGCTTCATGAAGCTTCAAGCCCAAACAAAGAAAGCCACCATTTTGAATTAATTAATAAATAAAAACCTAATCCATTATCTTAAACATGGTGTAAGTCGTACACACACCCAAGTTTGCATATATCATCAAACATGATGAAATCTTGTGCACAAAATATATCACATATACAACTTGTGCACATCAAGTGAGAAAATCAATCTTAAGTGAACTAATACTAGTTAATGTAAAGTAATATATCAAATATATAATTATACATTAAATCATTAAATCAACACTTGATTTAACAATCCGGTCATATCGCATACACCCGACTAATATCAAATGTATTGACTTATCGAATCAACCCTTGAATCGATAACTAGGTTATATCGCATACAACCGATCGATACAAACATCGCAAGAATAGAATACGGTATCACATACACGCATTATTCTCGGTCCCGCACATATCACATATGCGCCCCTATCTCGTTTCGCCTGAGCCAGTACAACCTCTATGTAGGACTCTAAAGACTCGTCAATATGCCGGCAGTAGGTGATGATCATATCAAGCACCCACAAGCCGTCAGCGGTACTAGCTGGACGTAACGGCTACCCGGGTATTGAGCGATTAGAAGATCAGCAAGCAAGCCCGCTCTAACTCCTGCAAAAGCCTGACAGTGACACTACCGTACAGTCCGATCTCCTCGTCTTATATGTTGCATATCAAGTCTAGGGGTGGTAAACGTCAGACCCCAATAAACGATAAGTCATGTCGATGAGAGGCTCATAACGGGTCGAGAAACTACTGGTAACACTTACCAGTAAATCTCTAAACCAGCCCTGGCCAGGGACTTCCCTGTTATGGCCAATCGAGCATAGCGCAACATCAACCCCCAATACCGGGAGAGACGAAACCCCTCCTATCGCTCATTGCCTCCATGTGACTCGGGACTGTACCCAAAAACCACCGTTTTGCACGCCCTCTTGGACGTAGTAAGGTGGAAATCAAAGCACAGTAGGAGTCACACAAGACTCTATGACGATCTCGGGTCTACAGACCAACCTGTACCAGTGTCACCTGAGAACTGCCATCTGACGTAAGGTATAATACCATCTGGGAGTTCTCGGCGAGTCTGTCCAGTGTACCCAGTCTCCACCGAGCACCCGTATATCATCTCTGATGTCAAACACCAATGGATATGGGATCATCCATCGCCAATCTGTATAGGTCGAGAAGGTATACGCTAGTCTACTCTGATATATCGATGCCCCGTCTCGATACACCCACGACTAGGGACCTTGAAGGATGTACTTATGGACTACCATGTCCCCACTAGTATGATCCGCATCATAGTTCAGGTAGTCAAGTACACATCCTAAGGGCTTTACCAACATGTAACAGAGAGACAATCAGTGTACACGTTAAGGTAAAGAGTAACCAGATAGCATACTATCATATCGAACAAGAAAGTCCTCCCTATATATGTCCAAGCATCCACTACAATATACATCCTATGTATAGTAATGGCCTCTAGGGCATACATATAACTAACAATCTCCCACTTGCACTAGGGCCATCTGATAGCAGTGGTTGTAGTATCTCATACTCAACCATCCCATAATAGTCTCTCTCTGGGAAAAGGCCTTTGTGAGTGGATCCGCCGTGTTGTCCTCTGAGTCTACTCTCCTAACCTCGATCCCCTGGAGATCAACCATCTCCATGATCAGGTGACACTGCCTTAGAGTATGTCTGGATCACTGATGGGATAGGCGTTCCTAGGCATAAGCCATAACTCCATTGTCACACAATGGGAGGAACTAAGTTCATCTCATGAATTAATATACACCCAGACTTCCTCTTTGGTAGAATCTTTGGTAGCGATGTATCCAGCCTTTATCGTCTAGTATGCCACGGTATATAGCTTGGAAGTCTTCCAACATATCGTCCCTTTACTGTGGGTAAAGACAATGCCTGTGACTGACTTTCAGTTGTCCTTATCACTCTGGAACCTTTCCAGTGATTCTCCCCAGGATCGATCGATACCATTTCACTACAACTAGTGAGAATCCTAACATCCAATTATATCTATCTCATAGATCAAAACTTAGGATTTAGGAGGTATCATTTTGATCCTATGTGGAGAATCATTGTGATAAGCGGAGATTGACCGAGCGTAGTATAGGAAACTCCTTCCCCATCAAGAGTATGTCATCCACGTACTCTACAAGGATCACTACCATACTCCCTACTACCTTTTTGTTTATACAAGGTTCATTTACCATTTTGATGATGTCAAACTTTTTGACTAACCCATCAAAACAGACGTTCCAACTCCGCGATGCCTGCTTTATCACATAAAACATCTTGCACTCGTTTCCGCTGCTCCCACTGTCTACGAGGCCCTCTGGCTGTGTACTTATAGACGCACTCTTCTAAAACATCATTTAGAAAAGCAGTCATGGCACCCAACCACCAGATATCGTAGTCATGGTATGTAGCCGTGGCAAGTAGGATCTGGATGGACTTAAGCATAGCTACTTAGAAAATGTTTCATCATAATCCAAACCTGGTAAATGATGCAAACCTTTAACAAGTCTAGCTTTGAAAGTCTCAACTCTTCCATGTACACCAAGTAATCTTCTCAAGATATACTTTCTCCTGATGGAGATTTAACCCTTCAGATAAAACAACCAAAGTCCATACTTTGTTGGTGTATAAGGATTCCATCTCAGATCGCTAAGCATCCAGCCATTCTTACAGAGTCCCATTCCTGATGGCCAGCTCGAAACTAGTTGGGTCATCATCTCATGATGCAATCCTCGCTCCCACTGTCATAGAGAAACCGAAATATCTCTCAGGTGGGCGAGGAAACCTACTAGATCGGCGGAGAGGCTGAGGTTCATTGGTTACTATTGAATCCTTTGGTTCTACCAAATCATCAGCTGCAGTTTGTATAGCTGGAACTCCTTCCAGTTCTACCTCATGTCTACTAATTTCTTCACAAGAAATTCCCTTTCACAAAGGTGGCATGCTGAGAAACAAAACATTTTTGTTCCTCGGTTAGGTAGAAGATATTCCCTTGCGTATGCTTGGGATATCCAACAAACTTCTGCAGAACTGACTTTGCCTCGAGCTTGTCCGAATTATGCTTTTAGACATAGGCTGGACAACCCAAATCTTAACAAACTTAAGATATGAGCTCTTCCCTTTCCATATCTCATATGAAGTGGTAGGCAAGTGATTTGATCGGAACCCTATTCAATAGGTATGCAACTTCACAAGTGCATAACTCCCTAAAAGGAAATAGGTAACTCAGTAGTACTCATCATAGAGCACACCTTATCATATAGGGTGTGATTGCTCCGCCCCGATACACCTACGTGCTGTGGTGTATACGGAGGAGTAATGCTGAGAGAGAATCTCATTCTCCTTTAGAATAATCCAGGAATTCCGTGCTCAAGTATTCTCCTCCTTGATCACATCAAAGGACATAATACTTATATCTGTTTTGGTTCTCTACTTCTAACTTATATTCTGTGAATATCTCAAAAGCTTCGGAATTGTGTTTCAACAGGAACATATGTCTGAATCTTGAGAGATCATCAGAGAATGTAATGAAGTACAAAGAACCGGTCTTGGCATGTGTAGACAGGGGACCTTCATACATCAACATGTATCATCCCAAGAGTTCACTAACTCTTTCTCTGCTTCCAATAAACAAAGCTATGGTCATCTTATCTCTGTGACATGACCGACAAGTTTTACAAGATGTAAATTCAAACTAATTTAAATATGCATCTATATGTAACTTCAGCTAGTCGGGTCGCATTGATATGACCTAGTCTACAATACCTCAAGAAGGATTCGTTCATTTCTGAACTCTTCCTCTTGTGTGTGTTCTGTATACTAAGAACTGTAGTTTGATTTAGAACGTCAATGCTTTTAGATAACGTGCCTGAACCGATCAACTTTTGATATAGGAAATGTTCAAAACATTATCCAACAATACAAAATTATATCCTTCTTTATTAATAAAGAGATTGATATGATGTTGTATATCAGGTTCGGTATCTAATAACATTTATTCAGAATCAATATATTCCGGTAATACAGGGTGATAGCGACCAACAGACTTGGTTGCAACATTTGCACTGTTTTCTATCTCATGAAACTTATCACCCGTTCTCAGTTCTCTACCTATCTGTAGCCCATGTAACAGATTACATATGCGGGATCCTGATCCGGTAACATATACCCAGGACATAAAGGATATTGAGAAACAGTTCTCTGTAATGAACACACCCGAAGATGATGCATCAGCATGCACTTTCTTCTTTTGGGCGGCACGGGAATTCTGGTAATCCCCAATTTCCTGCTCTGTCTTATAACAATTATAAGTTGGAGCAGGACCAACGTTCCCGAGCACAGTAAAACAAGCGGGTTCGGTTAATATATCCGTATTACTATCTTGATTAAAGCGTGATATGGTCGCTACCTGGAGAGAGAGAGAAGAAAACACTCTGTGTGTACTCTTGCAAGATCAGATTGGTTATTATTTTATCTAATCAGGATGGCTCCCACTGTTTTTATCAAATCTTCCTTCAAACCCTAAAAGGAAAGACTACCCGGGATTAATTACACGCTACAAGTTCACCAATCTTTCAGCCAGGCCAGTGTCAGTACTTTGAGCGAGGTTCCCCATGCTTTCGCACGAACCTAATTAAAGTAAACCTCATTTTCACAGAGGCGTAACCCCGTTAACACCTTTCTAGACACCTACTTGATCGACTAATTGTAATGTGTAAAACTCTCCCAGGAGTAACAATTACTCGCAGCGGGTATCGGGATCCAACTATCTCATAGAAGGTATGCAATCTCATTGCAAATTTCAACACTTGAAATTCCCGATAATATTTTGCCCCTAACGTGCTATGACCTTGACGAAAGCCAACAAACCATAGCCCACTAGTCAAGTTCAACCCGTCATTTCCTGATTGAATTAAATCCACCCGCACGACCCTTGACGAAAGCCAACAAAGCCGTACAACTACCCTAATCCAATCGCATCTTATGTAGCAGATAAGCAGCATATAGCTACCGCACACTACACCTTGACGAAAGCCAACAAATGTAGCATGAATACTATATACAACTTATCTGAAATGACGGAGGGCTACGACAGGTTTTTCTGAAAACCTATTGCGTAATGAACTTGATATCGTTATAGAATCAAATGATTTTAAAATGGAGTGTTTTTTAGGCTTTTCTAGTTTTGCTAAAGGGGTCACTCACGGTGAAGGGATCGTCGGCTCTTTTATCGTCGAATAAGGTGCAGGATATATCATATATATCACTGTGCAAAGCAAGAACTAGAAAAGCAATCAAAAGACAAAGCGAGGGGTGTAGCATCTGCCAGTCATTGCTAAAAGGGTCACTCCCGGTGAAGGGATCTCGGCCCTTTCCTTATCGAATAAGGTGCAGGATGTTCTACAAGGAACACCACGATGCAAAGCAAGAACTGTAGCTACTTGTTTTTGAAAATTCGATTCCATAACATCTTTTAGGTTTCTTTTCTTTCATTAATCATATTAATGAAGTCCCATCATTTAAATCACCTAAACATCACAGATAAATACGACGTACACTTATGCCATCCGCATTCGCCTCGATGTCCCCTCGTGCACCGTTAGGTAAGGTAACTAACGGAAGAGCGGGACAGGGCTAGCGCGGGTGTAAAACATAAGTAACGCCTATATAATGTGTCATATATACTATATACAGTATTTATCACAGAACATCAAATGATCACATCACAGATATCGCAGCAGAAGAAACATATAAAACATTAGATATTCTAGGACGTCCGTGTTTTATTTTGAGCCTCTATAAAATACGGATTCCACGGTCGCGATGAATAGCCAAACCCACACCCCTAGACCCCTACGAGAGCGGCAAGCAACCCTACCAATTCTAGAGTTAGGAGACCCGGACTCGACTCCTCGAGTTGGTCTCCCACTGGACTCGAGAACCCGGTTACTTGTGCTCCCCTCCTTAGGTCTATCCTAGTGGGGAAAAGTAAATAATATACAAATGGTGACATCAACCTCAACCCGGAAGTGCCCCAATAAAAGAATATTACATACATTAAATTTACATGAATGAAAATAAAAACTCTCATCTCACATAAAAAACCCCGGCTATTCAAAACGCGACGATCCAATATAACATATCCAGCAACACAAAACATCACATGTCATCAACATAAGTAAATATGCGCATCCCAATTGTCGTTGACATATAGCAACGAAACCGGCGATATCACATATTACACTTACGGTCGCAGAAAAGAAAGTGTAAAACTACAACAGTTGGAATCCGCAACCTTCTTAGACATCGTATGCCTAACAGTTATTAACCCCGCATTTTAGTCTCTATATCGAAAACACTTTTCAATATCTAGTCGGGCAATTCAACAAGATTCCCGATATGTGATCGAATGCTCGTCGCAAACTTTAGTAGACGGCCGCACCCCCGGACGCCGTCGACAAAGTGCACTAAGGCGAAACACTGCTGCCACGAGCACCCGAACAGATGCTTTCGGCGATGGGGTTCTCCTACAGTCACTTGGTCGGGGCTATAGGGCATGGATGTCTATTAAGTTTATCCGGTGAGTATCTGCGTACGGTATGTGATTGCGACGGACTTTTGATCGCATCAAAATTCCGTGGCAACCGATCATTTGAGACTAAACTGCTATGTTTATAACATCCAAATTAGTTATCTCATAACTACTTATGGATTCCAAATATTGTATCACATTCCAGATAAATAGACAGTGTTAAACTTTCCGATTGAATAAGCAAACACCCAAGTTTTCCCAAATAGTTCTCAACACTTGAGGGGGGTTTAAAAAAATCCATCACATGCTACAGTACCAACGGTCCAGCCGTAGAAGGGCCAAGCCAACGCCTCACATGTGGCACGCCGTACTGCCCCAAACCCTAAGGTTCAAATGGCAGTTTAAGACGGTCACATAATCGAGTTAAGGTTTGTTGTCTTCTAGAAGGTCCATTGCGTAACTTGCACGATCTAGACGTTCTCAAACAACGGAAAAATCCAACACTTGGAAATTTTCCGGGTCGGGGAAAAAGTGAGTTATTGATGTCGGATCGAACTTTTTAACAGTTTCTAAATATCCGGAAAACCCAACGAAATTAAAAATTCCGATCGAAACAACGACTACAAAATAAACCCCAAAATACTCAACACTAGAGTCAGATAAAAATACCCAGAAAATATCAGCAAATTAAATAGAAACATTACTGTGCAGAAAGAAAACAGTGACGCCACCTTATGGCCGCGGAACCGCCGCACGAGCCATGCTTGTGCCGCGGTTCCGCGGCGCTTTGGGCGCCACACGTGGTCGTTTTGCACAGTGTTTCTTATAATTGCCTGCTATTTTTTAGGCATTTTTAATTCAGAAAATTTCCAGATTTTAAAAAAAGTACAGAGAGGGGTGTATTTTGTCGTATTCGGGTTCGATCGGGGTTTTAACTTTGTTAACACTTCGCCTAATGCTCTAGCTAGGCTCTGATACCACTGTAGGGTTACTAGGCACACTAACAAGGCTCTACAAGGCATCGACCATGCTGGATTAAAAATTTTAGATGCTGAACAACCCTAAGCAAGATCGTTAACTAAATATTAGGCGAATCAAAAGCAAGTAAATCACATTTACACTAAGTGAAAGGGACTACAACCTTTGTAGATCCGGTCCTCCACTTCCAAAACTCCGTGACGACATCCCTTCGCTGCGATCATCCAACTCCCGGACTCTCGGACGGCTCTTTGAGAAATTGCAACGGGATCGCTTGAAGTCTTCGAGGCCGAAAATGATCTACGTCGAGGGAATACAAACTCAAGCTTCTACTTCACTAACCAATGAATTAGTGAAGCAAACACCCTAAACTAAAGTTCTAGTCTAGTAGAGGATGGTGAGATAGGAAGTGGGTTCTCTTTAGATTTTGATTTCTCACTCTTAATCTTTACTTGAAAATTTCTAGCAAGCTTTTTCCTTTTCTTCAAGAAGAAGAAGAAGAAGAAAAGGAATAAGAATGAATAATAATAAAATGAATTATCAAGTGAAGTCTATCATAATGAAACCATGGGTGAGTTAACCTTTGTAGAGACTAAACCCTAGTTTAAGTTAATGGGTTAGGTTAAGGAAAATCTCAAGCAAAACAAAATGGTTAGACTTTATCAAAGTTGCTTAAAAGCTTCATGAAGCTTCAAGCCCAAACAAAGAAAGCCACCATTTTGAATTACTTAATAAATAAAAACCTAATCCATTATCTTAAACATGGTGTAAGTCATACACACACCCAAGTTTGCATGTATCATCAAACATGATGAAATCTTGTGCACAAAATATATTACATATACAACTTGTGCACATCAAGTGAGAAAATCAATCTTAAGTGAACTAATACTAGTTAATGTAAAGTAATATATCAAATATATAATTATACATTAAATTATTAAATCAATACTTGATTTAACGATCCGGTCATATCGCATACAACCGACTAATATCAAATGTATTGACTTATCGAATCAACCCTTGAATCGATAACTAGGTTATATCGCATACAACCGATCGATACAAACATCGCGAGAATAGAATATGGTATACATACACGCATTATTCTCGGTCCCGCACATATCACATATGCGCCCCTATCACGTTTCCCCTGAGCCAGTACAACCTCTATGTAGGACTCTAAAGACTCGTCAATACGCCGGCAGTAGGTGATGATCATATCAAGCACCCACAAGCCGTCAGCGGTACTAGCTGGACGTAACGGCTACCCGGGAATTGAGCGATCAGAAGATCAGCAAGCAAGCCCGCTCCAACTCCTGCAAAAGCCTGACAGTGACACTACCGTACAGTCCGATCTCCTCGTCTGATATGTCGCATATCAAGTCTAGGGATGGTAAACGTCAGACCCCAATAACCGATAAGTCATGTCGATGAGAGGCTCAAAACGGGTCGAGAAACTACTGGTAACACTTACCAGTAAATCTCTAAACCAGCCCTGGTCAGGGACTTCCCTGTTATGGCCAATCGAACATAGCGCAACATCAACCCCCAATACCGGGAGAGATGAAACCCCTCCTATCGCTCATTGCCTCCATGTGACTCGGGACTGTACCCAAAAACCACCGTTTTGCACGCCCTCTTGGACGTGGTAAGGTGGAAATCAAATCACAGTGGGAATCACACAAGACTCTATGACGATCTCGGGTCTACAGACTAACCTGTACCAGTGTCACCTGAGAACTGCCATCTGACGTAAGGTATAATACCATCTGGGAGTTCTCGGCGAGTCCGTCCAGTGTACCCAGTCTCCACTGAGTACCCGTATATCATCTCTGATGTCAAACACCAATGGATATGGGATTATCCATCGCCCATCTGTATGGGTCGAGAAGGTATACGCTAGTCTACTCTGGTATATCGATGCCCCGTCTCAATACACCCACGACTAGGGACCTTAAAGGATGTACTTATGGACTACCATGTCCCCACTAGTATGATCCGCATCATAGTTCAGGTAGTCAAGTACACATCCTAAGGGCTTTACCAACATGTAACAGAGAGACAATCAGTGTACACGTTAAGGTAAAGAGTAACCAGATAGCATACTATCATAGCGAGCAAGAAAGTCCTCCCTATATATGTCCAAGCATCCACTACAATATACATCCTATGTATAGTAACGGCCTCTAGGGCATACATATAACTAACACATTACATACTGGTTTATGTTTTATCGCAAGTTGAATCTTGTTTATCATGTTGATCCTCTTCGGTGTCTTGGTTTCAGGATCATGGCGGATAGATAACTGCGATCATACCAGAGGCGTATTGATGACGCCGCATTGCTTGGAGTAATTCGTAGGATGCTGGAGAATCAAAAGCGGCAAACCGAGCTGAACCAGCGGCAAGCCGAAACTTTTCAGGAATGTTTGTGGACAGTCCAGCAGTCTGTAAAGACTGTTACAGCCAAACCAGTACAGCGTGTGGGCACCGTGGCGGATTTCAGGAGACTTGGTCCATCCACTTTCACTGGTTTGGAGGAGCCGTTTCCAGTGGAGCAGTGACTAGTCGATACGGCGAATCTTCTCGTTGCAGCACAGATTCCGGAGGACCAAAGAGTGGATGTTGTACGCATACAATTGGTGGACTATGCCCGTAAGTGGTGGCTTGTGGAAGAGACCCGTTTGCCCAAGCCGATCAGTTGGGCAAATTTCTCACAGAGTTTCTTGGAGAAGTTCTTTTCGCATACTGCACGGGAGGAAATGGAAGAAAAGTTTATCAGTTTGAGGCAGAATGGCAGATTCGTGGATGCGCATGCGGCTGAGTGGACACGGCTCAGTCGATTCGCGGGACCTTTGGTTACCAACGATGCTGATAGGGCATGAAGGTTTATGCGCAGTTTGGACGTGGAAATCCAGAGGCACATTATATCTCTGGGATTGACCACTTTCTCACAAGTTCTTAAAGCAGCCAGAGAGCAGCAGAGCTTATCATTGAAGACAGGTGGTACGCAGCAGCAGGCAGTTGTGGTACGGAAGCCGGATTTTATGCCGAACTGAGCTCCTATACGCAGAGATATTCCAGTGAATCGACGTGGTGTTGTACCTATGAAGAGGCCCATCGCACCCGAGCAGAAAGGAAGGGTGTTTTGCGACTACTGCCAGCGATCGGGTCACTTTCGGAGAGATTGTCGAAAGAGACTTGGACTTTGTCTTATTTGCGGATCAGCTGATCATACCATTGATACTTGTCCGTCGAAGCTACGTTTGAAGGAAGATACTCTGAGGCCACCGCAGAAGCGGATTCAGGGGCAGAAAAAGATAACTCAGGGGCCCAATCAAGCTCGAGCCTTTACTCTGACGGCCGAAGAAGCCAAGGCTTCAGATGAAGTTGTTTCAGGTATCCTACTTGTTCATGATTTTCCCGCATTAGCATTATTCGATTCTGGTGCATCCCATTGTTTTATGTCGTCCAAGTTTATTACTGCACACTTGATTGCTTGCATGGCCCTGTCTTGTTGTTGGGACATACACACTGGGAATAGGAAGATCATATCTAGTAGTGAGTGCAAGGATTGTTCGGTTGTTATCTGCGTATAGGAGTTATTTGCAAATTTCTTGGTGATTGATACCGGCAGTTATGATGTCGTCTTGGGAATGGACTTTCTCGGTACTTTCCACGCTCACATTGATTGTAGGGTAAAGAAAGTGATTTTTCAGATTCCCGGACATCCGGAGTTTGTTTTTGTAGGGTTCCTAGGCACTCTAATGGAGTCTCACAAGTGATCAAACATGCCAATTTCTAAAAATTACGGTGCCGAGAAACCCTAATACGGATCGTTAACTAGATAAATAGGTGAAGCAAGCATGTAAACGGAAATATAGCTAAAGGAAAGTGACTACAACCTTTGTAGATTCGGTCCACCACTTCCTAAGCTCCGCGATGATCTCCCTCCGCTGTCCAAATCGAACCCTTGACTCTAGCATTGGCATCATCGAAGAATGGGCGGGCTTGATCGTCGGTCCGATGCCGAAGATGATCTACGTCGAGGCATCACAAGAACAAGCTCCAACTTCACCAAGCTTTGAAAACTTGTGAAGTAAACACCCTATACAACTTGGCAAGAGGTAGAGGATGAAGAAATAGGAAGTGGGTAGACTTTAGAATTGGATTTCTCACTTGATTTCACTAGTTGCCATTGATGGTCACTAGTTTTCTTCATGGAAGAAGAAGATGAAGAAGAAGAAGAAGATATGATAAGATCAATAATAAAAAAGAATAAGAATTAAATCTTATCATACTTTTAACCTTAGTTAAGTGTAGAGAAAAGACCATGGTTAATGGAATGGTTAGGGTTAAGGATAAGAACAAAAAAGGAGACTAAGTCAAAAATTCATGAATGTTCAACTAGCAAACAAATAATGCCACCATTTCATCATTTATCTTTTCCAAAATAAAAAGATAAATAAAGAAATAAATAAATAAGTAAATGACTAAACAAAACCCTAATCATTAGTTTAAACCATGGTTTGATTCTTTACACTTAACCAAGTAAGCATGTATCATCAAACATGATACAAACATGTGCACAAAAGTATATCACATATACAACTTGCACAAATCAAGTGAGAAAATCCATTTAAAGTGAACCAATACTAGTTAACGCAAAGTAATATATCAAATATATAAATATGCACTAAATCATTAAATCAACACTTGATTTAACGATCCGGTCATATCAGATATAACCGACTAGTATCATATGTATTGGCTTATCGAATCAATCCTTGATTCGATAACTAGGTTATATCGCATATAACCAATTGATACATAGATCGCGAGAATGTAATACGGTATCGCATACTCGAATTATTCTCGGTCCCGCACATATCTCATATGCGCTCCTATTTCGTTTCGCTTGAGCTAGGAAACCTCTGTGTAGGACTCTAAAGACTCGTCAATACGCCGGCAGCAGATGATGATCATATCAAGCACCCACAAGCCGCAAGCGGTCTGCTAAACGTAACGTCCACCCGTGTATTGAGCGATCAGAAGATCGATGAGCAAGCCTGCTCATACTCCTGTGAATCCAACCAGTGACACTTACCGTACAGTCCGGTCTGATCGTCTGATATGTCACATATCTCGCCTAGGGGTGGTAAACATCAGACCCCAATAGCTCGATAAGTCATGCCGACTTGAGGTCCATGACATTCGTGAAACTACTGATAACTCTTACCAGTATATCACTGCAACCCTGGCCAGGGATTTCCTGTTATGGCCAGTCGTGCATTGCGCAACATCAACCCCCAATACCGGGAGAGACGAATTCCCTCCTATCGCTCATTGCCTCCATGTGAATCGGGACTGTACCCAAAAACCACCTGTTTGCACGACTCGGTACAGCCGTGGTAGGGTGGAAATCAAAGCACAGTGGGAGACACACAAGACTCTATGACGATCTCGGGTCAACAGACTAAGCTGTACCAGTGTCACCAGAGAACTGCCATCTGACGTGAGGTATAATACCATCTGAAGTTCTCGGCGAGTCCGTTCAGTGTACCTAGTCTCCACTGAGCACCCGCATACCATCTTCGATGTCAAACACCAATGGATATGGGATCATCCATCGCCCATCGCATGGGCCGAGAAGATATACGCTAGTCTACTCTAGAATATCGATGCCCCGTCTCGATATTCCCACGACTAGGAACAATGAAGGATGTACTCATTGACTACCCAGGCCCCACTAGTATGATCTGCATCATAGTCCTGGAAGTCGAGTACTCATCCTAAGGGCTTTATCAACATGTAATCAGAGAGACAGAAAGTATACATGTTAAGACAAAGAGCAACCAGATAGCGTACTATCATGTCGAGCAAGAAAGTCCTAGCTATATATGTCCCAGCATCCACTACAATATACATCCAATGTACAGCAATGGCCTCTAGGGCATACATATAACTAACAATCTCCCACTTGCACTAGGGCCATCTGTAGCAGTGGTCGCAGTATCTAATACTCAACCATCCCATATGAGTCTCTCTCTGGGAAAAGGCCTTCGTGAGTGGATCCGCCGTGTTGTCCTCTGAGTCTTCTCTCCTAACCTCGATCACCCTGGAGATCAACTATCTCCATGATCAGGTGATGCTGCCTCAGAATGTGTCTGGGTCACTGATGGGACCAGGGTTCCAGGGCCGAAGCCACACTTCCATTGTCATACAATGGTAGGAACCTTGTTCATCTTATGAACCATTATACACCCAAACTGCCTCTTTGGTAGTATCTTTAATAGCGATGTTACCAGCCTTTATCGTCTAGTTTGTCACGGTATCTAGCTTAGAAATCTTCCAACATACCGTCCCTTTACCGAGGGTAAAGACAATGCCTGCGACTGACATTCAGTTGTCCTTATCACTCTGGAACCCTTCCAGTGATTCTCCCCAGGATCGATTGATACCATCTCACTACAACTAGTGAGTATCCTAACATCCAATTAAATCTATCTCATAGATCCAAATCTCAGGATTTAGGAGGTATCATCTTTATCCTATTTGGAGAATCCTTGTGATAATAGGAGATTGACCGACCGTAGTATAGGAAACTTTTTTCCTATCAAGAGTATGTTGTCTACGTACAATACGAAGATGACCACCTTACTCTCTACTACCCTTTTGTATATACAAGGTTCGTCTACCATTTTGATGAAGTCAAACACTTTGACTATCACATCAAAACAGACGTTCCAACTCCGCGATGCCTGCTTCATTATGTAAAGC
Source organism: Agapanthus africanus (assembly GCA_030015575.1). NCBI lineage: Eukaryota > Viridiplantae > Streptophyta > Magnoliopsida > Asparagales > Amaryllidaceae > Agapanthus > Agapanthus africanus. The sequence continues at coordinate 197,131,535 of CM057348.1, read as the reverse complement.
AACTTGCACACGTTTCTGCTGCTCCCACTGTTTTACGAAGACCTCTGGCTGTGTTCTTACAGACGTTCTCTTCTAAATCAGTATTTAAAAAACAGTCATGGCACCCAACCGCCAGGTATCATAGTCATGGTATGTAGCCGTGGTGTAGGATCTGGATAGACTTAAGCATAGCTACTGGAAAAAGGTTTCATCATTACCCACGCCTGCTTGATGATGAAAACCTTTAACAAGTCAAGCTTTGAAAGTCTCAACTTTTCCATCTACACCAAGTAATCTTCTCAAGATATACTTGCTCCTGATGGGGATTTAACCCTTCAGATATAGCAACCAAAGTCCATACTTTGTTGGTGTATATGGATTCCATCTCAGACCGCTAAGCATCCAGCCATTCTTACAGAGTCCCTACTCTCGATGGCCTGCTCGAAACTAGTTGGGTCATCATCTCATGATGCAATCCTCGCTCCCACTGTCATAGAGAAACCGAGGTATCTCTCAGGCGGATGAGGAACCCTACTAGATCGGCGGAGAGGCTGAGGTTCGTCGGAAACTATTGAATCCTTTAGTTCTGTCAAATCATTAGCAGTTTTGTACAGCCGGAACCTTTCCAGTTCAACAGAACCGATCCTGCCTCGATCTTGTCCGGATTTTGCTTTAAACATAGGCCGGACAACCCCAAATCTTAACTCGCTTAAGAGATGGGTTCTTCCCATACCATATCTCATATGGAGTGATAGGCACTGATTTGATTCAAACCTAATTCAATAGGTATGCAACTTCTCAAGTGCATAACCCCAAAAGGAAACAGGTAACTCAGTAGTACTCATCATAGAGCATACCTTATCATATAGGGTGTGATTGCCCCGTCCCGATATACCATCGTGCTATGGTGTATACGGAGGAGTAATGCTGAGAGAGAATTTCATTCTCCTTTAGAATGGTCCAGGAATTCTATGCACAAGTATTCTCCTCCCTGATCTCATCATAGGACATAATACTTATACCCGTATTTTGGTTCTCTATTTCTAACTTATATTCTGTGAATACCTCAAAAGGTTCGGACTTATGTTTCAACAGGAACATATGACTGAATCTTGAGAGATTATCAGAGAATATAATGAAGTATAAAGAACCTGTCCTGGCATGTGTAGACAGGAGACCTTACATACATCATCATGTATCAGTCCCAAGAGTTTACCAACTCTTCTTCTGTTTCCAATAAACAGAGCTATGGTCATCTTATCTTTGTGACATGACTGGCAAGTTTCACAAGATGTAAATTCAAAACGATTTAAATATACATCTAAATGTAACTTCAGCCAGTCGGGTCGCATTGATATGACCTAGTCTACAATGCCTCAAGAAGAATTCGTTCATTTCTGAACTCTTCTTCTTGTGTGTGTTCAGTATACTAGGAACTGTAGTTTGATTTAGAACGTTAATGCTTTTAGATAGCGTGCCTGAACCGATCAACTTTTGATATAGGAAGTGTTCAAAATATTATTCATCAATACAAAATTATATCCTTTCTTTACTAATAAAGAGACTGATATGATTTTGTATATCAGGTTCGGTATCTAATAGCATTTGTTCAGAATCAATGTATTCGTAATACAGGGTGACAGTGACCAACAGACTTGGCTGCAACACTTGCCCCGTTTCTGTCTCATGAAACTTATCACCCGTTCTCAGTTTTTCTACCCTTTTGTAGCCCTATGTAACAGATTACATATCTGGGATCCTGATCCGATATCATATACCCAGGATGCAGAGGATACTGAGAAACAGTTCTTTGTAATGAACACACCCGAAGGAGATGCATCATATGCACTTTCTTCGTTTGGGCGGCATAGGAATTCTGGTATTCCCCAATTTCCTGCTCTGTCTTATAACAATTATAAGTTGGAGCGGGACCAACATTCCCCAGCTCAGTATAACAAGCGGGTTCGGTCAAAATCCCGTATTATTATCTTGATTAAGGCGTGATATGGTCGCTACCAGGAGAGAGAGAGAAGAAAACACTCTGCGTGCGCTCTTGCAAGATTAGATTGGTTATGTATTTTATCTAATCAGGATGGCTCCCACTGTTTTTATCAAATCTTCCTTCAAACCCTAAAAGGAAAGACTAGCCGGGATTAATTACACTCTACAAGTTCGCCAATCTTTCAGCCAGGCCAGTGTCGGTACTTTGAGGGAGGTTCCCCGTGCTTTCGCACGGACCTAATTACAGTAAAGCTCGTTTTCCCAGAGGCGTAACCCCGTTGACACCTTTCTAGACACCTACTTGATCGGCTAATTGCAAAGTGCAAAACTCTCCCAGGAGTAACAATTACTCGCAGTGGGTATCGGGATCCAACTATCATATAGAAGGTATGCAATCTCATTGCAAATTTCAACACTTGAAACTCCCGATAAAGGTTTTTACCCCTAGCACCTATGACCTTAACTATGGTCAACAAATTATAAGTACTAGTCAAGTTCTACCCGTTATTTCGTGATTAATTAGACCCACCCACATGACCCTTAACTAAGGTCAACAAAGTCACGCGACTGTCCTAACTAATCGCATCATATGCGATGTAGGAAGACATCACTTAGCTACCGTACACTGTGCCTTGACTATGGTCAACAAACACAGCACGAATACTAAGTACTCTACTTCCTAAAATGACGGAGGGTTGCGGCTGGTTTTTGTGAAAACCTTTAACGCTTTGAACTTGATCTCGTTGCAGAATCAAATGGTTTTTAAATGGAATGTTTTCGAGGCTTTTCTAGTTTTGCTAAAGGGGTCACTCCCGGTGAAGGGATCGTCGGCCCTTTCCTCGTCGAATGAGGTGCGGGATATATCATATATATCACTGTGCAAAGCAGAAACTATAGAAGCAATCAAAAGACAAACCGAGGGTTGTAGCATCTGCCAGTTATTGCTAAAGGAATCACTCCCGGTGAAGGGATCTCGGTCCTTTCCTCATCGAATAAGGTGCAGGATGTTCTATAATGAACACCGCGATGCAAAGCAAGAACTGTAGCTACTTGTTTTTATTTTGAAATTAGATTCCACAACATCAGTTAGGTTTATTTTCTTTCATTAATCTCATTAATGAATATCCCATCATTGAAGTCCACCTAATCATCACAGATAAATATAACGTACGCTTATGCCATCCGCATTCGCCTCGATGTCCTGTCTGCACCGTTAGGTTAGGTAACTAACGGCAGAGCGGGGCAGGGCTAGCGCGGGTGTAAAACATAAGCAACGTCTATATAATATATCATATATACTATATATAATATATGTCACAGAACATCACATGATTTCATCACAGATAAATCACAGCAGAAGAAACATATGAAATATTGGATATACTAGGACGTCCGTGTTTTCAATACGAGCCAGTATAAAACACGGATTCCACGGTCGTGATGAATAGCCAATCCCACACCTCTAGACCCCTACGAGAGCGGCAAGCAACCCTACCAATTCTAGGGTTAGGAGACCCGGACTCGACTCCTCGAGATGGTCTCCCACTGGACCCCAGAACCCGGTTACCTGTGCTCCCCTCCTTGGGTCTATCCTAATGCGGAAAAGTAAATAATATACATCAACGGTGACAACTTCCGCAACCTGGAAGTGCCCCAATAAAAGAATATTACATACAAGTTTTTACATGAATGAAAATGAAAAACACTCATCTCACATAAAAACCCCCGGCTATTCAAACACGACGATCCAATATAACATATCCAGCAACACATAACATCACATGTCATCAACGTAAGTAAATATGCGCATCCCAATTGTCGTTGACATATAGCAACGAAACCGGCGATATCACATATTACACTTACGGTCACAGAAAAGAAAGTGTAAAACTACAACAGTTGGAATCCGCAACCTCCTCAGACATCGCATGCATGACCAAATGAATTACTTAGACATCGCATGCCTAACAATTATAAACCCCGCATTTTAGTCTCAAAATCGAAAACACTTTTCAATATCAAGTCGGGCAATTCAACAGGATTCCCGACATTCTGATCGAATACTCGTCGCAAACTTTAGTAGACGGCCGCACCCCTGACGCCGTCGACAAAGTGCACCAAGGCGGAACACCGCTGCCGCGAGCACCCGAACGGATGCTTTCGGTGACGGGGTTCTCCTACAGTCACTTGGTCGGGGCTATGGAGTGAGGCTGTCTATTAAGTTTACCCGGCGAGTATCCGCGTACGCTACGTGATTGCGACGGACTTTTGATCACATCAAAATTCCGTGGCAACCAATCAAGTGAGACTAAACTGCTATGTTTATAATATTCATTCCGTTATCTCATAACTATTTGCGAATTCCAATTATTGTATCACATTCCGGATAAATGGAAAATGTTAAACTTTCCGATCGAACAATCGAACACCCAAGTTTTCCCGAAACAGCTCAACACATGAAATAAGTCTAACAACATTCAGTTCGTGCCTCAGTACCAACGGTCCAGCCGTAGAAGGGTCAAGCCAACGCCTCACATGTGGCACGCCGTACTGCCCCAAACCCGAAGGTTCAAAGGGCAGTTCAAGACGGTCACATAATCGAGTTAAGGTTTGTTGTCTTCTAGAGGGTCCATCGCGTTACTTGCACTACTTAGAACGTCGTTAAACTACGGAAAAATCCAACAATTGAAAATTTCCCGGCAGGGGAAAAAGTGGGTATTTATATCTGGTCGAACTTTTTAACATATTCTAAAAATACCCGGAAAAGCACACCGACAAAATTAGACAGTCCGATCGAATACACCGAGTCCCCAATACAACTCAGAAAATACAACTCTGGAATAAATATTAAAAATTCCTAGGAAAACCATAACAGAAAACTGAGAATTACTGTGAAAAATTAAATACACAAAACGACAAAATGGCCGCGGAACCGCCGCACGAGCTATGCTCGTGCCGCGGATCCGCTGCTCATTGATGGAATTAGTCCATAGAAATTCACAGTAACTCTTAGATTATCCTGCTTATTTTTCTGCATATTATTAATGTGGAAAAATGCACAGTTTTGAAAAAAGTACAGAAAACAAGTTTGGAGTTAGGGTATTGGATCGATCGGACTTCAAATTCCGTCTGGACTTCGCCTAAGGCTCTAGCTAGGCTCTGATACCACTGTAGGGTTCCTAGGCACTCTAATGGAGTCTCACAAGTGATCAAACATGCCAATTTCTAAAAATTACGGTGCCGAGAAACCCTAATACGGATCGTTAACTAGATAAATAGGCTAAGCAAGCATGTAAACGGAAATATAGCTAAAGGAAAGTGACTACAACCTTTGTAGATCCGGTCCACCACTTCCTAAGCTCCGCGATGATCTCCCTCCGCTGTCCAAATCGAACCCTTGACTCTAGCATTGGCATCATCGAAGAATGGGCGGGCTTGATCGTCGGTTCGATGCCGAAGATGATCTACGTCGAAGCATCACAAGAACAAGCTCCAACTTCACCAAGCTTTGAAAACTTGTGAAGTAAACACCCTATACAACTTGGCAAGAGGTAGAGGATGAAGAAATAGGAAGTGGATAGACTTTAGAATTGGATTTCTCACTTGATTTCACTAGTTGCCATTGATGGTCACTAGTTTTCTTCATGGAAGAAGAAGATGAAGAAGAAGAAGAAGATATGATAAGATCAATAATAAAAAAGAATAAGAATTAAATCTTATCATACTTTTAACCTTAGTTAAGTGTAGAGAAAAGACCATGGTTAATGGAATGGTTAGGGTTAAGGATAAGAACAAAAAAGGAGACTAAGTCAAAACTTCATGAATGTTCAACTAGCAAACAAATATGATATAAACATGTGCACAAAAGTATATCACATATACAACTTGCACAAATCAAGTGAGAAAATCCATTTAAAGTGAACCAATACTAGTTAACGCAAAGTAATATATCAAATATATAAATATGCACTAAATCATTAAATCAACACTTGATTTAACGATCCGGTCATATCAGATATAACCGACTAGTATCATATGTATCGGCTTATCGAATCAATCCTTGATTCGATAACTAGGTTATATCGCATATAACCAATCGATACATAGATCGTGAGAATGTAATACGGTATCGCATACTCGAATTATTTTCGGTCCCGCACATATCTCATATGCGCTCCTATTTCGTTTCGCTTGAGCTAGGAAACCTCTGTGTAGGACTCTAAAGACTCGTCAATACGCCGGCAGCAGATGATGATCATATCAAGCACCCACAAGCCGCAAGCGGTCTGCTAAACGTAACGGCCACCCGGGTATTGAGCGATCAGAAGATCGACGAGCAAGCCCGCTCATACTCCTGTGAATCCAACCAGTGACACTTACCGTACAGTCCGGTCTGATCATCTGATATGTCGCATATCTCGCCTAGGGGTGGTAAACGTCAGACCCCAATAGCTCGATAAGTCATGCCGACTTGAGGTCCATGACATTCGTGAAACTACTGATAACTCTTACCAGTATATCACTGCAACCCTGGCCAGGGATTTCCTGTTATGGCCAGTCGTGCATTGCGCAACATCAACCCCCAATACCGGGAGAGACGAATCCCCTCCTATCGCTCATTGCCTCTATGTGAATCTGGACTGTACCTAAAAACCACCTGTTTGCACGACTCAGTAGAGCCGTGGTAGGGTGGAAATCAAAGCACAGTGGGAGACACACAAGACTCTATGACGATCTCGGGTCAACAGACTAAGCTGTACCAGTGTCACCAGAGAACTGCCATCTGACGTGAGGTATAATACCATCTGGGAGTTCTCGGCGAGTCCGTTCAGTGTACCCAGTCTCCACTGAGCACCCGCATACCATCTTCGATGTCAAACACCAATGGATATGGGATCATCTATCGCCCATCGCATGGGTCGAGAAGATATACTCTAGTCTACTCTGGAATATCGATGCCCCTGATCCCGCCGAAAATTTCTGCGCGAAAGAGCCCGAGGTATCAAATGGCGGCGATACGCTTAAGAAAATGGGAACCAGTATCTTCCGGGCTGTTTTTTGACAAACTCCCTAATGAGAAACAGATAAATTCTGATGGTATCGAAAGCGGCTCGAAAAACCCTTCGATTTGATATATTATGGGCCTCGTAATTCATCCGGGATCAAAAGTTATGAGGAATTACGTGTCCACACGTGATGGGCTTTTAAAAACCCGCTGGAGGAGTTAAAAAATATAATAAAAACTCAGAAAAGACCCCAATGGGGCATCACGTGCTCACACGTGACCATGGGTCACGTGCAGACACGTGATGGGCTTTTAAAGCCTCTAAAATAATGAATAGAATTTAATTCTAAAAGTCAGAAGATACCTCAACGAGGTATCACGTGCTTACACGTGACCAATGGTCACGTGTTGACACGTGATGGTTAAAACTGAAACATAAATAAGCGGCTGAGAAAGGAACCCAATTGGGGGTCACGTGCTCACACGTGACCAAAGGTCACGTGCCAGCATGTGACTGGCTTTAAAAGCATTATGATTCAATAGAATTAAATTCTAAAAGTTTCTGAATCTTTCCAAATGGAAAAGGGTCATGGGGAACCGTTGGATTAAAAATCCAAGGGTGATTAAAAATCACCAATTTATGGAAAAATCTTGGACAAGGAAAGATTTCCCTGAAAATCTCACCAGGATAACAAATAGAATATCTTTTGGATTTAAAATCCACGGTGAATAAAATTCACTGAATGATCTAAAGGCCCAGATTAATGATAAATGCAAATCAAATCTCTCAACATACAAATCAAATATCTCAATGAGAGATTTGCTAAACAAATTTATTCTCTTCCTCCTCCTATAAATAGGAGCCAAGAGAAGAGAAGGGGGGATCTACTTTTTTGAGAGAAAAACAGAGAGAGGAGAATTTAATTCTCAAGAGGGAAGAAAGGAAAGGAGAATTTAATTCTCAACAAAGAAAACCCTAGGTAAGAAAAGGGAAAAAGATAAACTTCAAACAGAGAATTTAATTCTCAAAATCCAAGAGTTTAACTCTTATACAAAAAGAACTTAGTTCTTCTTCTGGTTGAAGATCTGCACAGAGCACATATCCCCATAACTTGAGAATTTAATTCTCATCGGGTCGAGATCCTGCCATGCAGATCCTAAACTTAGAAGGGGAATTGAGTTTTGAGAGTTCAATTCTCCTAAAACAAAACTAGGGTTTAACCCTAATCAAGAATTTAATTCTTTTACAGATCTGGGAATTTAATTCCTTTGAAAAGAAATCAAGGTTTTATCCTAAATAAGAATTTAATTCTTTCACGATAGGAATTTAATTCCTCCAAAATCATAATTAGGGTTTAACCCTACAAAGAATTCAATTCTTAAAAGATCTCTGTTCATGAAAAGAACTAGGGTCACGTGCCTCCATGTGACCCTTGAAAAGATCCCCTGCAAAGAACTTTGAAGCATCACCCCACGTGCTCCCACGTGACTCCCAGAACGCAGAAAGAAAAAGCAAAGGGAATGAATGCTTTGGGCGCTCTCACGTGTTATCACGTGACCCCTCAGCAAATGTTTTAACAATTGGCGCACAGATCCCCATCACGTGCCAACACGTGATGCTCTAAAATAAAAATGAAAGTGTTTAACACTTAATGGCAAAACAAAAGAAAAGAAGCTTTGGGCGCTCTCACGTGTCCCCATGTGACCCCTCAGCAAGTGCTGTAATATTCGATGCATAAACCCCCATCACGTGCCAACAAGTGATGCTCTAAAATAAAGATGAAAAGTGTTTAACACTTATTCGCAGATTGGAAGATAAAACAAAGGAGATCTGGCTTCACATTTAGGGCGCCCTCACGTGTCCCCACGTGACCCCTAACGAATCCCTTTAATATCGAATGGATGGATGCCTATCACGTGCCCACACGTGATGGCTAGGAAATTAAAGGTGTTAAATACTTACCTGCTGAATAAAATAAGGGAAATCAGGGCGCTCTCACGTGACCCCTCCCTCCTTAGTGTTTAACACTAATCTGAAGACTTTGTTCTCAGTGTTTAACACTGATTTGCTTTAGTGTTAAACACTAATTTGAAATCTCTGATTACCAGTGTTTAACACTGATTTGCTTAGTGTTTAACACTAATTTAAAAACCCTGTTCCCAGCGTTCAACACTGTTGGTCTGTAGTGTTTAACACTAGCTTTAGCCCAATTGGCTAAGTTTTTAGAGGCAAAGCCTCTTTTTCAATGGACCAACAGAGGGCCAATATTTCAAACATAGTTGGACTTAGCCCAAACTGGCCATAAGTCCTCAAATCATCTTGAACTGAGCACATCTGCTCTTTCAACCAACTCATTGGTTCAAGGGTACATCTCTGAACTCCTCTGATATTTGTCGTTGTAATCCTTCAACGTCTTCAGAGAGGTGACGGGTCCCGACAACCACACATCAACACGGACTGTGGGGTCCTTAAACTCATGGACTTATGCGTTCCTAAACCAAGATACGGACTGTGGGGTCCTTAAACCCGCGGACTTATGCGTCCTTAAACTAACGGACTAATGCGTCCTTAAACACACCCATATGGACTGTGGGGTCCTTAAACCCATGGACTTATGCGTCCTTAAACTACCAATGGACCACCATGTCCCTAAACTGGAGGTGGACCACCATGTCCCTAAACTGGAATCGGACCACTATGTCCCTAAACTGGAACAATAGAGCCCAAACGCTCTTTTGTCGGATCTAAACGATCCCGTTAAGTCAATCTTAGTCCCAAACTGGACTAACGTATCCTTAACAACCGTTTAAGTTGATCTTAGCCTCAAAAATGGCTAACGTATCCTTAAACTTTCAAACAGACTCTAGTCCCAAATCGGACTATAAACCCCCTAATCAACTCTGGCTCAAGGGTACATCTCTGAACTCCTCTGACATCTGTCGTTGTAATCCTTCAACGTCGTCAGAGAGGTGATGGGTCCCGACGGCCATACATTCAATGGACCACTATGTCCCTAAACTGGAACATTAGAGCCCAAATGCTCTTTTGTCGTATCTAAACGATCCCGTTAAGTTGATCTTAGTCTCAAACCGGACTAACGTATCCTTAACAAACGTTTGAGTTGATCTTAGCCTCAAATATGGCTAACGTATCCTCAAACCAAAACCCCAAACCCAAATCTAAGAAAATACGGATTTGGACTAATCCACGTCCTACGGACGACGACATAAATCAGTCTCCGTATACAATCCACGGGCAACCACAAACAAAACAAACACCCACGACACGAAGTGACCAGCTGGAGACGGAGAAAGTTGTTACCGCGATGCGGTAGCGTAATTAACTGCAGGGGCTTGCGCCTGCAGGGAAGAGCGTCCCCACAATCAAAAACCCCTCAAGCGAGGGGGAATCTGACGAAGTCTGCTACATCGGCCGCATCCGTCTGAACCTCCGATACACGGTGCCATAAATCAACTTGGCATCTTCGGAGAGGTGGACGGATAGCACCTATTAGCATCTGCCCCGAACCTCAGGCGAGACGTCCCGCGTCTCGGCCGCCGTTCGGAGGGGAACAGATTCTGGCACGCCCGATGGGACCTCTTCCTCTTTCCACTCCACACTTCGTGTGTCGTGTTCGCGAACAAATCGCGGTTTGCTGTGATTGCCTGTGGATTCAAGGTACTAGGATTTGGTGTCTTGCTTTATGCAGAAGAAAACAGAAAATCGATGGCTTCGAACTGCACCGCCCGCAGCGATAACTCTCGCTCCGTCATTGCTAGAGGAGTGACTTATGGGCCCCAAGCGGCCTCCCTTTTCAAAATGCCGGTGGAGCAGATGGCTCAAGCCACCACTGGACTATTTTTTGGGACTATGCTCCCACCAATGAGCTTCAACGCCCTAATGACATTGCAAGAAGCTCCAAAGAAGTCGGTCTTCGATCGACTTACCACTGCCGCGACCCCTCTCTACGGGTCGTCCAATTCCACTGCTTCAGTTTTTAACGGACTTGGCCAGAGCTCTAACAGGCTCATGAAGAAGCCTGCCATACCAGAAAGCGTTATCTCGAAGCGGATAGCCATTCCAACTCACGTTCCCGGCAAAATCACCAAGGTTGCTCCCCATGTTCAGAAGTCCGCTTCTGACAAGTTGGCCATCCCCATTCAACGGACGTCGATCTTTAAAAAGCTGGTACCAGTATATTCTGACCAATACAGGGGGCATGAGGAGGTCACCCCTATAGTGGAAACAACTCCATCAGCACGACACGCTCGACGTCGCCACTGGCGTCGAGTAAGGAAGGCTGGGGGCAACTCCCCCTCTGGATTTACGCCACCAGCTCCGACGGTGGGGATCGATGCTGCTGTTCCAACCGGGAACAGCTTTGAATTGCTGAACACGGTGCGTAGAAACTCTCCTACCGCCGTACTAAAAAGATCCCCTGCTCCGGTGGGAAATGTTGAGGAAGCCAAGCCAGAACAGTCCTCTCAATGGCTGTCCTATAAAATTTACAAAGTCTGGCGACAGGTCCAAGGGTTGGTGATTGGTGAAAACTATCTCCGCCGACAGAAAAAGATGAAGGTACGGTAGGAGAAGGATTACTCTGTCAAGCCACAAAAAGAAAAAGCTACTTGGGTGCCCACTACAACGGCCCCCTCAACGTCAACCACTCAAAAAAGGAGGCCGCAAAAAGCCCCTGTGTCTCTGGCAAATCGCAAAGACACCGAACACAAACGCCCCAAGTCTGGGGGCATGGTGGTGCACACCGTTTATATGGCTTCCGGAAAGGAGAAAAGCCGTGCTTCGACGGGTCACCGACCGCTCACCCGATCTGTGACGAAAGCCCAGGAGCAGCAACAGAAGCTTCAGGAGATGATGACTGCAATGGCCGCACTTACCGGGCCAAAAGAAAGCTCGGAGGCATCATCAGAGCAGCGTCATGAACAAGAAACTGACGCTGACTACCTATGCAGAGTCCTCGAAAAGAAGGACAAAGAAGCCGCAGAGCAAGCGGCTAAAATAAAACAAATGGCGCTTCTCTTCCAAGATATGGTAGGGATGATGATCCAGCAAGATCCTCCTGCTGAAGATCTTCCGATTGCCCTTGAAGATGACAAAGGAGAGACATCGAATCCTCCACCGGCTCTGTCAACAGCCAAGGAGGAGACAATTTCCAAAGCTTCCCTGGAGGAATATATAGCTCAGCAAATACGAGTTCATCAAGCAAGTGAAGCGGCTGAGCAAATTGTTAGAACCGGACGGCCCTATCCGAGCTGGTATGACCAAATCAGTTTCCCGCCGGGATATACGATCCCTAAGTTTCACGTATATAAAGGGACAGGGAATCCCCATCAGCATGTCGCTCAATTCAGGGCCTTATGCGGCTATACTGGAGGCGATGACAAATTGTTGCTTCGCCAATTCGTCGGCAGCTTAGCAGAAACAGCTTTTGAATGGTATTCGGAGCTACCTAACGACTCTGTCAAAACATTTGCAGAGATGGAACTGCTGTTTACACAAAGATTCGCGAGTGCTAGTGAACGCACCCCGATAACAGCACTAATAAATGCCAGGATAAGGCCAAGCGAAACGTGGGTTCAATACGCAACACGATGGCGGAACCTATGGTCGAAATGCGAACAACGCATAGAAGAGGCACCTGCGGTAGGCATGTTTGTGGGCACTCTCGATCCGCAGGCGACCATCTCGCAATTCATGATGTTCTTCAGGCCGACCACCTTCCAGGCCTTGATCGACAAATTAGCCCAAATGGACCAGATGGGCCATAAACCGTCTCCTCCAAGACCCGATCCTCGAAATGAGAAAGGAAAAGCGATCATCGTCGCTAATGCTCAACAACAGTCGAGCAGCTCAAAGCCGGTCGTTCGCCAAAACAACGTGCGTCCACGCCCATCCCTCGAAGAGAGGCTAGGACGTCCTTACTCGTTTCCTCAGAATAAAACGAGAAGACTGTTTGAGCTGGCAGTGCGTAACAGACTCATCAATCTGCCGAGTCCAAAGCGTCTGTCGCAGCCAGGCGATCTTAGTAATCCCAATTATTGCCCTTACCACCAAACGGTAAGTCACCCGATTGAGGATTGTTTCGTCTTTAAGGGATGGATCGAAGATCAGTACCTACAAGGCAAGTTCGCGCTGTCGGAAAACTGGAAGGTGAACCCACCACAGCCGCATACTCTAAAGAAGACAAACACGCCGGGGGCAACTTGTCATGTGATCTCTCACTCATTGATAGATGATAAAGAGGCTCCTTGCACCGAGAAACCAGGGGCGGGGCCTGAACCAGAACTTTTGTGGCCATCAGACGAGATGATCGATGCCTTCCTGAACGAAGCCCGTCTTAAAAGCAAAGCTGATCGAGAGCGCGAGATGGCCATATTCGAGAAAGCCAAACGCCGGCGACTAGATGAGAGGGTCGAAACACTCCCACCAGATGAAAGTACATCCGCCGCAAATAAAAGCAGGATCAAGAAACAATTCGCCAAAGCCATAGCAATGGGGATGAGGCCGCCCTCTTTCAAAAAAAATTCTCCTGGTGGTATACATTTTGATAAAACGGACGTACACCCTAACTTCTGCTTATATCATCAGAAGATCGTACATCCTACTGAAGACTGCAACTCTTTTAAATGTTGGTGGCAAGGGTATGTCGCTCACAGGCAACACTTCAACAGGACAAAGCGTGAAGCTCGTAGACAGTGAAAAAATACGACAGATGAGCATAAAAGAGTTGCCGGCAATTGTCATAAGGACGAGCCCGGGGGATCACGAGTTCTCACCTTTGGAAGCGATTCTGATGAAGAAGCCGCTCTTAACCCTCTCTTTAAGGAATTCATTTCTAAAACAAAAGAATTGGAGAGTTGCGAGAATGTTCAGCCGTACAATCTCACACTACCCGGAAAGAATCTCGGACCCGCAAACGACGGAGCAAACGAAATGAGAAAGGAAAAGGAAAAAACGGCCTTTGTTGCCAACACTCAACAACAGCCGAGTAACCCGAGACCGTTTTGTCGTCAAAACAACAAGCCGCGATACCTCAATGAGAAGTTGAAACGTCCTTACTCATTTCCCAAAGATAAAACAAAGAGATTGTTCGAGCTAGCAGTACGCAGCGGGCTTATCACTCTGCCAGATCCAAAACGTCCATTGCAACTAGGTGACGTTAACAATCCTAACTATTGTCCCTACCACAGATTAATGGGTCACCCACTCGACAATTGCTACGTCTTCAAAAACTGGGTTGAAGACCAATACCAACATGGCAAGTTCGCGTTACCCGAAAAGTGGAAAGTAAACCCGCCACAACAACATGCTTCGAAAAAGGTGGATATGCCGGGGGCATCATGCTCGTTCATAGGGAAGGCCTCCTAGACCGAAAAGTCAGTAAACTAGAAATTCGCCTCAAATACGGTGACGGTAGACCGAAATGTCGTTAAACTAACGATGGACCACTATGTCCTAAAACTGGCGTCGGACCGAAACGTCCTTAAACTAACGACGGACCGCAATGTCCTAAAACTTGCAAATGACTGAAACGTCGTTAAACTACTATCAACTCGCGGCATCCTCAGGCTGGCGTGGTTAAAAAAAAAAAGCAAAAAAGCAAAAAAAAAAAAACGAATAATAAAAAAAACGGTATGTCCATAAGCGAAATGGGCACGGATGAAAATCCGAAAGGGCTCCGTGAGTAAAAACAGCAGGGCTACCGGCGAGTGTTTGTGAAAACCCGAAAGGGCGCAACCTCGTTCAAAAAAAAAAAAAAAAAAAAAAAAAAAAAAAAAAAAGAGACGGTATGTCCATAAGCAAAATGGGTACGGATGAAAACCCGAAAGGGCTCCGTGAGTAAAAACAGCAGGGCTGCCGGCGAGTGTTTGTGAAAACCCGAAAGGGCACAACCTCGTTAAAAGACACTTACAGGGTCCTCTCGACCTTGTAAGGAGAAACCACCCGCGTGAGATCCTTACGACTCACAAAGGAAGCAACACACTTAGAGATCCTCACGATTCCTAAGGAGAAATTACACTTGCGAGATCCTCACGACTCGTAAGGAGAACTCTCTTATGGGACCCTCACGGCTCATAAGATTTGAAAGTCTTAAGTTACAGAGACCTGAACCTGTTCTTAAGCGACCCCCGCAACCTCCGATTCTGCCCTACAAGAGGCTCAATACTGACCCTTGTATACAACCCACGGGCGTAAATAAACATTTCCCTAACAAAGTCCCATCCGTGACTTGGGATATGCTTGTACAGCAAACAACACTTGTAAGTCCTCTCGACTTATAAGGAGAAAACCCTTTTGTAAGATCCTTACGACTTACAAGAGAACATGCACTTAGGAATCCTCACGATTCCCAAGGAGAAAACACGCCTACAAGATCCTCACGACTTGTAGGGAGAAATACCTTTGTGAGACCCTTACGGCTCATGAAGTCAAAAGCCTTAGCCGACAGGACCCTTAATCCTGTTTACTAAGCCACCTTTGTTCAGGATCGACAGAGGCAAATGATGATTCGCTCCTGGCAATATTCCAGTTGTAGCGATGCTGATGCCTAAATCGGTATCGAATTCCAAGTCCTTTCATGGCAGATGATGATTCGCTCCTGGCAATATTCCAGTTGTAGCGATGCTGATGCCTAAATCGGTATCAAATTCCAAGTCCTTTCATGGCAGATGATGATTCGCTCCTGGCAATATCCCAGTTGCAGCGATGCTGATGCCTAGACCGGTATCAAATTCTAAGTCCTTTCACGGCAGATGATGATTCGCTCCTGGCAATATCCCAGTCGCAGCGATGCTGATGCCAATATTGGTATCAGATCCCAAATCCCCTACTCGCCCAAAAAAAAAAAAAAAAAAATCAGCGAGCCCAAAAAAAAATATATATATATATATATATGCATGCGAAATAGCCGAAATGATGGGGCAGCTTGCAAACAAAATCAGCAAGTAAAAATGTATGCATGCAAAATAGCCGAAATGGTCGGGCAACTCGCAATAAAAAGCAGCGAGTAAAAAGAAAAATAGCCGAAATGATTGGGCACCGCGAAAAGTAGCCGAAATGATTGGGCAATCGCGATTTTCGCGATATAAAAAGCTGAAATGATAGAGCATCGCGGAAAAAAAAATGAAACTTTTTGCCCTACAGGTGAAATCACATCGATCCCTGTATACAATCCAGGGGCACAGATAAAAAGGGAACAATACCTTCCCAACAGGCTCCACTAGAAAGCGAAGCCAAATCTCGACGGTTCATAGATAACCTAGAGACCATCTCGACATTTGTCGCAATATTACAGACACGATGTCAACAAATGAAGCAAAGGAAGGTTCCTAACTTCAGGGTCTCGACGTCAATATCGACAACTTAAAGATCACCAACGGTGTTTCTCCTCACTCCAACTAGATGCAGACATGACGTCAACAACCGACCTCAGAATCGCAACGAAACGGAACCATGGCAAAGTTCCTAGTCCCAAATCTCAACGGCCACATCTACAGCCTGGAGACCAACAACGGTGTGCCTCCTCATTCCAGCAGCACAAAGATGTTACACCATCAAGCGGAGCGATGGCAAAATCCCAACTCCGCCTTAGCATTCGTCTCATTACAGCAGACGCAATGTTAACAACGGCGTTCCTTCGCAGTCCAGCAGGATGTACATGCAAAGCTAATAAAAGACCCCATGGTCAGCAAAGCGGAGTGATGGCAAAATCCCAGCTCCACCTCAGCACTCGTCTCGTTACAGCGGACACATCATCAAGCAAAGCGGAACAGCGGCAACTCCCAGTTCCATGACTCGACGATGTACTCCCACAGAGAGTCAAATCCCAACTCCGTGAAATGCGGATATAATCAACAAAATTCCTGGTCACGTGGAACACGGATAACGTCACTCTTTGACCCCGTGGAAAACGTCCAGAGCGGATCCTGGTCCTCGCAGAACACGGCAGTGAACCCGTGCGAAGCATCCAGAGCGGAGCCTAGTCCTCGCCTAACGCGGCAGTGAACCCGTGTGAAGCATCTAGTGCAAAATTCCTGGTCACGTGGAACGCGGATAACGTCACTCTTTGACCCCGTGGAAAACGTCCAGAGCGGATCCTGGTCCTCGCAGAACACGGCAGTGAACCCGTGCGAAGCATCCAGAGCGGAGCCTAGTCCTCGCCTAACGCGGTAGTGAACCCGTGTGAAGCATCTAGTGCAAAATTCCTGGTCACGTGGAACGCGGATAACGTCACTCTTTGACCCCGTGGAAAATGTCCAGAGCGGATCCTGGTCCTCGCAGAACACGACAATGAACCCGTGTGAAGCATCCAGAGCGGAGCCTAGTCCTCGCCTAACGCGGCAGTGAACCCGTGTGAAGCATCTAGTGAAAAATTCCTGGTCACGTGGAACACGGATAACGTCACTCTTTGACCCCGTGGAAAACGTCCAGAGCGGATCCTGGTCCTCGCAGAACACGGCAGTGAACCCGTGCGAAGCATCCAGAGCGGAGCCTAGTCCTCGCCTAACGCGGCAGTGAACCCGTGTGAAGCATCTAGAGCAAAATTCCTGGTTACGTGGAACGCGGATAACGTCACTCTTTGACCCCGTGGAAAACGTCCAGAGCGGATCCTGGTCCTCGCAGAGCACGGCAGTGAACCCGTGTGAAGCATCCAGAGCGGAGCCTAGTCCTCGCCGAGCACGGCAGTGAACCCGTGTGAAGCATCTAGTGCAAAATTCCTGGTCACGTGGAACGCGGATAACGTCACACTTTGACCCCATGGAAAACGTCCAGAGCGGATCCTGGTCCTCGCAGAGCACGGCAGTGAACCCGTGTGAAGCATCCAGAGCGGAGCCTAGTCCTCGCCTAACGCGGCAGTGAACCCGTGTGAAGCATCTAGTGCAAAATTCCTGGTCACGTGAAACGCGGATAACGTCACTCTGTGACCCCGTGGAAAACGTCCAGAGCGGATCCTGGTCCTCACAGAGCACGGCAGTGAACCCGTGCAAAGCATCCAGAGCGGAGCCTAGTCCTCGCCTAACACGGCAGTGAACCCGTGTGAAGCATCTAGAGCAAAATTCCTGGTCGCGTGGAACGCCGATAACGTCACTCTTCAACCCCGTGGGAAACGTCCAGAGCGGATCTTGGTCCTCAAACCAACATGGAGTGATCACCACCGCGACATTCGTCTCGATACAGCAGACGCAGTGCAAGTAAATGAAGCAAAAGGCCAAATTCCTAGCTTCAAGGTCTTGACGGCAAGTCATATAAAGCCTGAAAGACAATTGGAGATCATCTCGCACCAGCGCGGAGTGGTCACCACCTCGACGATCATCTCGATACAGCAGATGAAATGCCACCCCAGCGTTCTTCCCCCAGCAGGATTCGGACGCGCCAAAGCAAACGAAGCGAAGGCCAAATTCCTAGCTTCATACGTCTTGACGGCAAGTCATAGAAAGCCTGAAAGACAATCGGAGATCATCCCACACCAGCGCGGAGTGGTCACCACCTCGACGATCATCTCGATACAGCAGATGAAATGTCACCCCGGCGTTCTTCCCCCAGCAGGATTCGGACGCGACAAAGAAAACGAAGCGAAGGCTAAATTCCTAGCTTCAACGTCTTAACAGCAAGTCATATAAAGCCTGAGAGACAATCAGAGATCATCTCGAACCAATGCGGAGTAATCACCACCTCGACGTTCGTCTCGATACAGCAGACACAACATCACCAAAAGGAGCAACGGCAAAATCCCTAGTTCCAAACCTCGACGGTTCACTAGAAACCTAGAGACAACCATGACATTCGTCTCGATACAGAGGACGCGATGCCAGCAAATGAAGCAAAGGCCAAATTCCTAGCTTCAGGGTCTTAACGGCAAGTCATATAAAGCCTGAAAGACAATCGGAGATTATCTCGCACCAGGGCGGAGTGGTCACCACCTCGACGTTCGTCTCGATATAGCAGACGCAACATCACCAAAAGGAGCCACGGCAAAATCCCTAGTTCCAAATCTCGATGGTTCACCAGCAATCTAGAGACAACCACGACATTCGTCTCGATACAGAGGACGCAATGCCAGCAAACGAAGCAAAGGCCAAATTCCTAGCTTCAGGGTCTTAACGGCAAGTCATATAAAGCCTGAAAGACTATCGGAGATCATCCCACACCAGCGCGGAGTGGTTATGACTCATCGGGGCTCTCCAAAATAAGCCTAACCTCAAGTAAAAAGCGGCATGGCAAATTCCTAGCGCTTGCTCTTCCGACGGTCAAACTGCCAAGGAGGATTGCTTGAAGACGTCTTGTCCAGCCCCCGAAGGGATCAGAGACACGGCAGTCGCAGGGCTACTCGAACAGCACGATTGCCTATCGAGGAATACATCAGCTCATGCGACGGTACGACGGCCAAAACCCTAAGTACCACAGACCCTAACGGACTTCTGTCGTAAAGAGCAGAGGTTAACTGTGACGTTAGGATATTCCTGCGAGATCTGCTCGATTCGTTTCGACTCATGAGGAAAATGATGTCTTTACGAGAACTTCTCGATTCGTCTCGACTCGTGAGATAAAGCCTTAGGCAGTAGGGATTAAAAAACCTGTTTCCTAAGCACTGGGATCCTGCAAGTCGGCCCAAAATGGTCTCTTGCATACTATCCACGGGTCTCACTCTCCGAAGTCGAATTTCGACAAGGAGGGGAACAACCGCTTACGGGTCCTCTCGACTCGTAAGAGGGAAAAATTCTCTCATAAGATCCTTACGACTTATAAGAGAAAACAAACTTAGGAATCCTCACGACTCCTAAGGAGAAAATACACCTACGAGATCCTCTCGATCCGTAGGGAGAAAAGTCTTTATGAGACCCTCACGGCTCATAAAGTTGAAAAGTCTTAGGTGGCAGATCCTAACCCTGTCTCCTAAGCCATCACTGCCCTGCAAAGAGGTCAAGATGGACCGTCTATGAGCCACACTCGCCAAAGCTACATGCCACTGAAATGGAAAAGCTACTCATGAGCATATAAACTACTTCACTCCAGAGTAAGATATAAAGAGATAGAAGGGTGCGGCTCATGGAGTTAAGGGCTTGAAACTATATCTCTTAAGAGTCGAGATTTGAGTCAATGATAAATGACGACGCTTGTGTCCGCTCGTTATCTTCTCAGATCAAGATTCTGAAAGTAATATACCAACCCGAAATTGGTCATACGCTATGCATTACTTTGCACTACTTCACCCACGTATATACTTACGTGGGCAAAGTAGTGGGGGGCATTTGTTCCCGCCGAAAATTTCTGCGCGAAAGAGCCCGAGGTATCAAATGGCGGCGATACGCTTAAGAAAATGGGAACCAGTATCTTCCGGGCTGTTTTTTGACAAACTCCCGAATGAGAAACAGATAAATTCTGATGGTATCGAAAGCGGCTCGAAAAACCCTTCGATTTGATATATTATGGGCCTCGTAATTCATCCGGGATCAAAAGTTATGAGGAATTACGTGTCCACACGTGATGGGCTTTTAAAAACCCGCTGGAGGAGTTAAAAAATATAATAAAAACTCAGAAAAGACCCCAATGGGGCATCACGTGCTCACACGTGACCATGGGTCACGTGCAGACACGTGATGGGCTTTTAAAGCCTCTAAAATAATGAATAGAATTTAATTCTAAAAGTCAGAAGATACCTCAACGAGGTATCACGTGCTTACACGTGACCAATGGTCACGTGTTGACACGTGATGGTTAAAACTGAAACATAAATAAGCGGCTGAGAAAGGAACCCAATTGGGGGTCACGTGCTCACACGTGACCAAAGGTCACGTGCCAGCACGTGACTGGCTTTAAAAGCATTATGATTCAATAGAATTAAATTCTAAAAGTTTCTGAATCTTTCCAAATGGAAAAGGGTCATGGGGAACCGTTGGATTAAAAATCCAAGGGTGATTAAAAATCACCAATTTATGGAAAAATCTTGGACAAGGAAAGATTTCCCTGAAAATCTCACCAGGATAACAAATAGAATATCTTTTGGATTTAAAATCCACGGTGAATAAAATTCACTGAATGATCTAAAGGCCCAGATTAATGATAAATGCAAATCAAATCTCTCAACATACAAATCAAATCTCTCAATGAGAGATTTGCTAAACAAATTTATTCTCTTCCTCCTCCTATAAATAGGAGCCAAGAGAAGAGAAGGGGGGATCTACTTTTTTGAGAGAAAAACAGAGAGAGGAGAATTTAATTCTCAAGAGGGAAGAAAAGAAAGGAGAATTTAATTCTCAACAAAGAAAACCCTAGGTAAGAAAAGGGAAAAAGATAAACTTCAAACAGAGAATTTAATTCTCAAAATCCAAGAGTTTAACTCTTATACAAAAAGAACGTAGTTCTTCTTCTGGTTGAAGATCTGCACAGAGCACATCTCCCCATAACTTGAGAATTTAATTCTCATCGGGTCGAGATCCTGCCATGCAGATCCTAAACTTAGAAGGGGAATTGAGTTTTGAGAGTTCAATTCTCCAAAAACAAAACTAGGGTTTAACCCTAATCAAGAATTTAATTCTTTAACAGATCTGGGAATTTAATTCCTTTGAAAAGAAATCAAGGTTTTATCCTAAATAAGAATTTAATTCTTTCACGATAGGAATTTAATTCCTCCAAAATCATAATTAGGGTTTAACCCTACAAAGAATTCAATTCTTAAAAGATCTCTGTTCATGAAAAGAACTAGGGTCACGTGCCTCCACGTGACCCTTGAAAAGATCCCCTGCAAAGAACTTTGAAGCATCACCCCACGTGCTCCCACGTGACTCCCAGAACGCAGAAAGAAAAAGCAAAGGGAATGAATGCTTTGGGCACTCTCACGTGTTATCACGTGACCCCTCAGCAAATGTTTTAACAATTGGCGCACAGATCCCCATCACGTGCCAACACGTGATGCTCTAAAATAAAAATGAAAGTGTTTAACACTTAATGGCAAAACAAAAGAAAAGAAGCTTTGGGCGCTCTCACGTGTCCCCATGTGACCCCTCAGCAAGTGCTGTAATATTCGATGCATAAACCCCCATCACGTGCCAACAAGTGATGCTCTAAAATAAAGATGAAAAGTGTTTAACACTTATTCGCAGATTGGAAGATAAAACAAAGGAGATCTGGCTTCACATTTAGGGCGCCCTCACGTGTCCCCACGTGACCCCTAACGAATCCCTTTAATATCGAATGGATGGATGCCTATCACGTGCCCACACGTGATGGCTAGGAAATTAAAGGTGTTAAATACTTACCTGCTGAATAAAATAAGGGAAATCAGGGCGCTCTCACGTGACCCCTCCCTACTTAGTGTTTAACACTAATCTGAAGACTTTGTCCTCAGTGTTTAACACTGATTTGCTTTAGTGTTAAACACTAATTTGAAATCTCTGATTACCAGTGTTTAACACTGATTTGCTTAGTGTTTAACACTAATTTAAAAACCCTGTTCCCAGCGTTCAACACTGTTGGTCTGTAGTGTTTAACACTAGCTTTAGCCCAATTGGCTAAGTTTTTAGAGGCAAAGCCTCTTCTTCAATGGACCAACAGAGGGCCAATATTTCAAACATAGTTGGACTTAGCCCAAACTGGCCATAAGTCCTCAAATCATCTTGAACTGAGCACATCTGCTCTTTCAACCAACTCATTGGTTCAAGGGTACATCTTTGAACTCCTCTGATATTTGTCGTTGTAATCCTTCAACGTCTTCAGAGAGGTGGCGGGTCCCGACAACCACACATCAACACGGACTGTGGGGTCCTTAAACTCATGGACTTATGCGTTCCTAAACCAAGATACGGACTGTGGGGTCCTTAAACCCGCGGACTTATGCGTCCTTAAACTAACGGACTAATGCGTCCTTAAACACACCCATATGGACTGTGGGGTCCTTAAACCCATGGACTTATGCGTCCTTAAACTACCAATGGACCACCATGTCCCTAAACTGGAGGTGGACCACCATGTCCCTAAACTGGAATCGGACCACTATGTCCCTAAACTGGAACAATAGAGCCCAAACGCTCTTTTGTCGGATCTAAACGATCCCGTTAAGTCGATCTTAGTCCCAAACTGGACTAACGTATCCTTAACAACCGTTTAAGTTGATCTTAGCCTCAAAAATGGCTAACGTATCCTTAAACTTTCAAACAGACTCTAGTCCCAAATCGGACTATAAACCCCCTAATCAACTCTGGCTCAAGGGTACATCTCTGAACTCCTCTGACATCTGTCGTTGTAATCCTTCAACGTCGTCAGAGAGGTGATGGGTCCCGACGGCCATACATTCAATGGACCACTATGTCCCTAAACTGGAACATTAGAGCCCAAATGCTCTTTTGTCGGATCTAAACGATCCCGTTAAGTTGATCTTAGTCTCAAACCGGACTAACGTATCCTTAACAAACGTTTGAGTTGATCTTAGCCTCAAATATGGCTAACGTATCCTCAAACCAAAACCCCAAACCCAAATCTAAGAAAATACGGATTTGGACTAATCCACGTCCTACGGGCGACGACATAAATCAGTCTCCGTATACAATCCACGGGCAACCACTGTAAGTCTACGTTAGCGCCCCGGCAGTCTACAGACGCCAAATGCGGAATAAAACTTTTAAACTTGGCGCTATCGTATACTTTAACCCGGATCTACCATTATTGCTAAACTAACAAACTACAATGAGGGAAGAAGGGTTGTACCGAACGATCCGAGTCCTTCGTTCTTCAACCATCATCCCACGCTCCGTTGCGGCTGCTCCGATCTCGTCGATCTCCGATCTCCTCCGTCGAAGTGGCACCACATGATCGGTTCTTTAAACGGGCTCCCGCCTCTGACTCGAGGCAACTCGGTCGTCAAGTTTGCTAAAAGAGACGACCAAGATTGATGTAGAGAAAGAGTAGATGACTTTGTCTCGTTCCGTCCAAAGCTATGGACGGACGGTTAATGAAGTTGCCGTGGAAATCGGGTGATGGAATGAAATGAACTGTAAATTCCATACACCCCAAACTATCTATCATAAACCTTTTCCAATGAATCAAGTGTGAATGAGAGAGAGAGAGGAGGCTATATATATCAAAGGAGGGAGGTGAGTGTAGGAGGGATCAAGTGGTGACCATATCCTTCATAGTTATCATAACCATTAAGAAAGAATGAATCATTTAAATGTAACCAATAAGAACAAACCTAGTCATCTTTGCATTAATGACACCATTAATGCAACCAATGAAAACTTAACACCAAGTAGCCTAGTCACCACATCTAGAATATTCTAGAACACTGACTCACCTCATCTGTAGAAAAGATAAATCCGTCTTTAACAGAATGTTAAAAGACGGCTGATAGAAAACTGGAAACTGGCAACTTCCAAAAGTGATCCTGAAACAACTTTCAGGAAAACCCCGAAACTGTATAAATATACCCGCATTTGTATTACGACCGAATACAAATGCAACTGAGACAAAGATATTATACCTACTCAATATAATACTCGGATCCGGCTTAAACCAAAGCCGACCAGTATTATCTGCCCGAAAAATAACACGTGCGTAAACGCACGTGCATTTTCCGAACCCTGCCATAAAACCATACGGCCTCTACAACGTTTCGCCCGAACTTGGGAAAATGCCTGTGGGGGACTCTAATGACTCGTCAGCACCCTGGCAGTGGGTTTAACCACAAACCGTCAGCGGCACTAGCTATGCGTAACGGCTGCCCATGGACTGACCTCAAGGGTGGCCGAGGAGCGAACTCAAGGGAGACCGATGAGCGAACTCCTCCGAAAACCCTACTGAGCCTAACAGTGACAATGTATATACAGTCCGGTCCGTTCGTCAATGAGTATCGCATATCCGCCTAGGGGGCTAGTAACGTCAGACCCCCAGAAGCAGTATAAGTCGTGTCGGAGTGTAGCCTAATAACACCCTGAGATACTACTGGAGTACCTACCAGTAAATCTCCTGCCATGGCCATGGACTTTGTGTAATGGCTCTCCTAGACACAGCACGACCTCGCCCCCAATACCGGGAGAGACGAATCCCCTGCCGATCCGCTCACGTGCCTCCATATGGCTCGGGACTGTACCCAAAAGCTACCTGTTTGCACGACTCCTTTGAGCCGTGGTAGGGTAGTAATCAAAGCACAGTGGGAACTCACACGAGACAAATGACGACCTCAGGTCGATGAACTAACCTGTACACATGTCACCAGGGAACTGCTATCTGACGGTAGATATAATACTAACTAGCAGATTCCCGGCGAGTCCTGTCCGGTGTACTCATAACCCAATGAGCACCTGTATACATCTTAGGTGATCCAACTGTCACCAGTGGCTTGTGAGACCGGCCACCGCCCCTTGTCGGGGTCTCGACTGTACACACTAGTCTACTCCGGAGTATCGATGCCCTGTCTCGAAACTCCCACGACTAGGGACCACAATTAAGGATATGCATATAAACTACCCAACTCTCACGTATATGATCGCCCTCATACAGTTGGTAGTAAAGCAAGATCCTAAGGGCTCTATCAAAGTGTAACATGCAATCAGTCACCTGAACATGTACACAACTGATAAAGGCAAACCAGATAGCATACTATCATTTCGAGTAAGACTGTCCTACCGGGATAGGTCCTCCGCAATCATTGCAATCACGTACCTGCGATCCAATAATTGACTATGAGGGCACTATCTCCAACAATCTCCCACTTGCACTCAAGGCTAATATTGCGATGTCGACTACTCACAGCCCGTGTGAAACCGAACATCCAACTCCTCTACTAATCAGTTTCACAAAGCCCGTTTGTAAAACTATTGTGTTCGAGAAAATAGCCTCAGTGAGTGGATCCGCCTAGAAGTTTCTTTCTGTATCTCTCATAATCTCAAGTTCGCGGAGAAAACCATCTCCCGAATTGAGTAGTACCTGTCTTAGAATATGTCTGGATATCTGATGGGACCTTAGTTCATAAATGAACACCATATCCAAACTTCTTAGACTGTATCGATCACTGAACCTAATCAGTATCGGGCACTATGCCACCCACAGTATCCTTTGGAACCACCTGTCCATAACACTGTCCCTCGTCAGAGGGAAAACTAAAACTCTGACAATCACTCTGTCATCCATGTCACCTTTGAAGCCTGGAATGATAACCGTCTCCCGAAAGAGGCTGCCGTTATCAAATCCGTAGAACATGTACTAGTGTTCTAAAACTGCTTCCTTATGTTTCTCCAGGATTGGATTAATACAAACTTATTGCATCTAGTGCAAAAACAACATCTGGTGTGGTACTTGATATCTCATGATTGACTCAATTGCCTAAGCAAATGATCTGCCAATCATGCCCATCCCTCTCCCCTTTAGTCAGTACGACACCTTTAGAGAGGGTGACTCCATCACCTGCAGGTACACTACCATGCTAGGAGTCAACTATTCTAAAAACCATTAGAATATCTGTCAAAGTACCCACATTGGGAAACCACCCAAATCTAGATCTAAAACCATAGATCCAGAAACCAGAATGTCTAATATTATATCCATGTCCTGTCTGGAGAAACAACTGTGTGACGACCACGGTACAACCGATCGTAGTAAAGGAATTTTACTTCCCACTCTGTGTATGTCATCCAGATACCATGACATCACATCCTACTACCTTCTTAACTGATCCATCCCCTATTCTGATTGAAGTCAAACCCATGACTATCACATCAAAATTAGACGATCTATCTCCGCTATAACTGCTCAAGTCTATAAATAGATATAAGCATCTTGCCCACTATGCTTCCGCTGCTCCCACTGACTACGACAACCCTCCTACCGGGTCTCATATCCTGGAACAACAGTAGTGTCAAGTCTGGGTAGATAAGAACCTCCCTGTCACCGTCCTTGAGGCTACCGAAGTACCTCTCGGGTGTCTGAGGTTACCTACCAAATCTGCGGAGTAGCTATTGGAATGTCAAACCTGATTGAATGTATAGGTCCTATTAAATTTTCCGTAATCGTTCGCGGTTCTGGAATCACTTCCAGTTCTACCATACTCCCACTACTGTTTTCTGAAAAAGATCCATTTTACTAAAACTGTGGCGAGTCAAGAACAATATCACTATTGATCTTCCAAATGGTAGAATATCAACCCTCGTCTTAGCCAGGGTCAACCCACAAAACAGCCATTACAGAAACGTGCCCTGAGTTATCCAGAGTCTGGTTTTAAGCATAAGCTGGACAACTCCCCATACCTTAATTTCTTTTAAGGTACGATCCATTCTATATCCAGTATAGAAACTTTGGCACTTATTTAATTGGAACCATATTCAAACCATGCAGCTGTCTCCAGTGCATATCAACTTAATGGAAAGAGGCTATTCAGCATTACTCAACTTAGGAAACCATCCAATTATGAGTAACCTGAAAAAGAAACACGTTTCTCAAAACCATCACTATCATCTGAATACCAATCACAAGAATCTACATCTTCGATCTCTTTGAAGAATCCCGATACTTGTGACACCTGGTTCTCCACTTTATTCTTATACCCACAACTTCTCAAAACTTAGACCTTGTATTTCTACGAAGCACTCGTCTAAATACTAGAGAAGTTATAAGTAAACAGAACAAAGTACGAGGACCTACCCCTTTGTCCTGAAGGACACTTGGACAACATACAATACTCTGTATAAGTCCGCTGAGTTAAACAACTCAAAACCTGTGCGTCGTAGGTTGAAAACTGTACCCTGGCGATTTCCTCAAATATCACCAATTACAACGAATTCCGATAGAATGAGGATGATCACCCAATTCCCAATATCTTACTCCCACTCATCATCTGTAAAACCATACAGATATGAAAATGAAACCTGGTAAATACATACCCTTGGAGTAAGTGTCTAATCGAGAAAACAGTTTTTCCTTTAACAATGCACTGAAACATGAAAATGTTTCGTAGGGGTATCCTGGTATTCATAGCAATGCCTCTTCCATAATCAAATTCATGACTTCAACCGTATATTTTATTGCCATCTCTCCAAACCCCTTTATTTGTCTTTAGTCGTTACCTTCTGTACACCATCGTTAGGCTAAATGGTTTTCTTCCTTCCCTACCGTTCGGCACCAGCCTATGGTTTGGAAGAAGACTATCCAGTAAGCATAATAGGTGTACCCTCCTAAACCAAGGAGTACTCGCAACTGAGAGAAGGTGATGATAAAAGACAACTGAATAATACCTTATTCTTTTAAAGGTGAAATAGG
This sequence comes from Agapanthus africanus, assembly GCA_030015575.1. Lineage (NCBI taxonomy): Eukaryota > Viridiplantae > Streptophyta > Magnoliopsida > Asparagales > Amaryllidaceae > Agapanthus > Agapanthus africanus. The sequence continues at coordinate 197,103,288 of CM057348.1, read as the reverse complement.
AGTGGCGATGAAGTACGCGGTTTTGGTCGTGAATGATATCAGTCGCAATTTACTTTGCCCTCTTTCTAATCCCTTTATTTTGTCTTTACATATTACCTTCTGCACACCCTACTTAGGCTAATTGGTTTTCTTCATTCCCTACCTTTCGGCACCAGCCTATGGTTTGGAATAAGACTATCCAATAAGCGTAATAGGTGTACTCTCCTAAACCAAGGAGCTCTCGCAACCTGAGAGAAGGTGATAATAAAAGACAACTGAATAAACCAATTCTATTTCTCCTGAACCTGGATCCATCCCCGAAGAAGTCCCTTCGAGTTCGTATATAACCATACGATGGATCTATCCAATGGAAGTGGATATCCGTAGTAATACGGGTGTTCTGAGAAATTCAAAGGGTAAAAGAAGGAGTGGCAATGACTTATGCAACTCAGACAATCCAAAAGCCAGTATTTTAAGAGGGTTCGGTCAACCTGGTCACTGAGTCATAGTCTAGGGTCGGTCAAAGGTCGCTGCCAAAGAGAGAGAGAGAAAAGAAACACTCTGCGTGCACTCTAACCTAGATCAGAATGGTCATCACTTTATCTAATCCGGAAACCTCCCACTGTCCTGTCAAATTCTCCTCCAAACCTAAAGAAGAATCAATCGGGATCACCCGAAGAGTAAACCAACTCATCAGTGGGAATCAGGATCCAACTCTCATCGCATGTTAACGTGATGGAATGCATCCACGTTATTCATACTCCAGAAGGTATGCGCATACTTGGCAAGTTTCAGTTTCTTTAGAAACTCCCGATATCATTTTCTTGCCCCATGCTCTTATAACCTTGGCTTTGGTCAAAATGTCATAAGTCACATGCCAAGTTCTACCCGTCACTATCTTGTCAATTTGAACCCACCCGCACATGCCCCTGACTTTGGCCAATCGGCAGAACGACTGTCCCAAACTAACTCATCTATCTATGCAACAATTGAATACCCAGCAGCTACCAAACACTATGCCTTAACTTTGGCTAAAATGCATAGCTTGAATACTACTAAATACCCAAAAGAAGTGACGGAGGGCTACGGCTGGTTTTTGGCGAAAAAACCTTTAGCGTAGTGAACTTGATATCGCTGAAGGAACCTGATAGCTTTTTATAAAAATATAGTGGCGAAAACCTTTTGCTAAAGAGGTCACTCCCGGTTAAGGGATCTCGGCTCTTTCCTCGTGGAATGAGGTGCAGGATATTCCACTGAATACCGCTATGCAAAGCAACTTGTAATCGACTATAGTAAAGTTATTACCCTGACGCAAACTTCTGTCCAAGGGGTCTTTCCCGGTGAAGGGATATCAGCCCTTGCCTCGTCGAATGAGGTGCTGGATATTCCACTGAATACCTCTATGCATAACAAAAGAAAATGTCTTTGCAATAACACTTTTTAAAATTGTTCCAACAACTCAAACAGGTTTGTTTTACTTTGCATTGATCAGAATCAACGCAGTCCCATCAATCAATCACACCAGAAAAGAACGAAAATAAAATGTACGTATATGCCATCCGCATTCGTCACTGGGTCCCGTCATCACCCGTTAGGTTACTTAACTAACGACAGAGCGGGGACTGGACTAGCGCGGGTGTAAAACATATACAACATCTAATAGTATATAAACCAATATACATAATCGCTCCAGGCGTGATAATATGCAACATTACAGAAAAGTAATAAGCATCACAGAACAATACAGATATCTGGGATCCCCGAGTTTCATAGAGCCGCTGCTGAAACTCGACGTTCCCCTGTCGTGTGGATAGCCTGTGCAATGAAACCTAGACCCCTACGGGTGCGGCAAGTTACCCGCCAAAACCTGAAGCGAGGCAGCCCCCTACAGCATAGTGAATGGACCACCCAGCACTCCACGGAATCCGGTAATCTTGGGCACCCCTCCTTGGGTCAACCTGTACCCCCTACGAGTGCGGCGAATAGTCTGCCAATTCTGAAGTGGGGCCCCTCTGCCTCTCAAAACCATGAGATGCGGACCCGTTGCTTTCCCGAACCCGGCTATCCGTGCACTCCGTCGCGGGGTAAAACCTAGTACAGTAATGAAAAATAGTACAATAGGTACATCGACCGCAACCTGGTCGTGCCCCAAAAGAATATTATACAACAGGCAGTGACGGCTATCCACATGTTGGACGCTCGCCCCGCAATATCAAATGTACAAATAAACTCAAACTGTACTACCATTGCACACTGCTATCCACCACGACAAATCCGCAACAATACAGCACAACACAGAACATCAACGCGAATGTCACGTTCGCAAACCCGTCTAAAAGAACTATAGCAGTTAAACGCGGTTTACCGATCAAATGACATTCCCGGTCGGAGATATAATGTAAGCACTGTAAACTAACGTGTTTAAATTTCGATCGACCAAAAACCAAATATCAAAAAGTGGGCCCTACTGCTTACTGGTGAACAGTAACAAAACCTGGGCCAAAACTATATATCTCAAAAATCACAAAATCCAAATTAGAACCCACTGGCAAAAATTGGGAGCACGTGCTCCTCACATGGCCGCGGAAGGGCGGCCAAACCATGGGTTTGGCCGCGCTTCCGCGGCAACTTGGAGGAGTCACGAGTCCAAATTTTGTCGTGGGTCTTAAAATCACCTGCTCGGATTTTTAAGATATCCAGAAATCAATTTTGACACCGTTTAAAATTAACAGAACTGTCAAGTGAAGAAAATTGTGATTTTTTGCAGTTTTCGATTTTCGGTCGGATCGATATTTTAAACGCGTTAGCACAAGTTAGTATAGCAAAATGGTGAGGCTCTGATACCACTGTAAGTCTACGTTAGCGCCCCGGCAGTCTACAGACGCCAAATGCGGAATAAAACTTTTAAACTTGGCGCTATCGTATACTTTAACCCGGATCTACCATTATTGCTAAACTAACAAACTACAATGAGGGAAGAAGGGTTGTACCGAACGATCCGAGTCCTTCGTTCTTCAACCATCATCCCACGCTCCGTTGCGGCTGCTCCGATCTCGTCGATCTCCGATCTCCTCCGTCGAAGTGGCACCACATGATCGGTTCTTTAAACGGGCTCCCGCCTCTGACTCGAGGCAACTCGGTCGTCAAGTTTGCTAAAAGAGACGACCAAGATTGATGTAGAGAAAGAGTAGATGACTTTGTCTCGTTCCGTCCAAAGCTATGGACGGACGGTTAATGAAGTTGCCGTGGAAATCGGGTGATGGAATGAAATGAACTGTAAATTCCATACACCCCAAACTATCTATCATAAACCTTTTCCAATGAATCAAGTGTGAATGAGAGAGAGAGAGGAGGCTATATATATCAAAGGAGGGAGGTGAGTGTAGGAGGGATCAAGTGGTGACCATATCCTTCATAGTTATCATAACCATTAAGAAAGAATGAATCATTTAAATGTAACCAATAAGAACAAACCTAGTCATCTTTGCATTAATGACACCATTAATGCAACCAATGAAAACTTAACACCAAGTAGCCTAGTCACCACATCTAGAATATTCTAGAACACTGACTCACCTCATCTGTAGAAAAGATAAATCCGTCTTTAACAGAATGTTAAAAGACGGCTGATAGAAAACTGGAAACTGGCAACTTCCAAAAGTGATCCTGAAACAACTTTCAGGAAAACCCCGAAACTGTATAAATATACCCGCATTTGTATTACGACCGAATACAAATGCAACTGAGACAAAGATATTATACCTACTCAATATAATACTCGGATCCGGCTTAAACCAAAGCCGACCAGTATTATCTGCCCGAAAAATAACACGTGCGTAAACGCACGTGCATTTTCCGAACCCTGCCATAAAACCATACGGCCTCTACAACGTTTCGCCCGAACTTGGGAAAATGCCTGTGGGGGACTCTAATGACTCGTCAGCACCCTGGCAGTGGGTTTAACCACAAACCGTCAGCGGCACTAGCTATGCGTAACGGCTGCCCATGGACTGACCTCAAGGGTGGCCGAGGAGCGAACTCAAGGGAGACCGATGAGCGAACTCCTCCGAAAACCCTACTGAGCCTAACAGTGACAATGTATATACAGTCCGGTCCGTTCGTCAATGAGTATCGCATATCCGCCTAGGGGGCTAGTAACGTCAGACCCCCAGAAGCAGTATAAGTCGTGTCGGAGTGTAGCCTAATAACACCCTGAGATACTACTGGAGTACCTACCAGTAAATCTCCTGCCATGGCCATGGACTTTGTGTAATGGCTCTCCTAGACACAGCACGACCTCGCCCCCAATACCGGGAGAGACGAATCCCCTGCCGATCCGCTCACGTGCCTCCATATGGCTCGGGACTGTACCCAAAAGCTACCTGTTTGCACGACTCCTTTGAGCCGTGGTAGGGTAGTAATCAAAGCACAGTGGGAACTCACACGAGACAAATGACGACCTCAGGTCGATGAACTAACCTGTACACATGTCACCAGGGAACTGCTATCTGACGGTAGATATAATACTAACTAGCAGATTCCCGGCGAGTCCTGTCCGGTGTACTCATAACCCAATGAGCACCTGTATACATCTTAGGTGATCCAACTGTCACCAGTGGCTTGTGAGACCGGCCACCGCCCCTTGTCGGGGTCTCGACTGTACACACTAGTCTACTCCGGAGTATCGATGCCCTGTCTCGAAACTCCCACGACTAGGGACCACAATTAAGGATATGCATATAAACTACCCAACTCTCACGTATATGATCGCCCTCATACAGTTGGTAGTAAAGCAAGATCCTAAGGGCTCTATCAAAGTGTAACATGCAATCAGTCACCTGAACATGTACACAACTGATAAAGGCAAACCAGATAGCATACTATCATTTCGAGTAAGACTGTCCTACCGGGATAGGTCCTCCGCAATCATTGCAATCACGTACCTGCGATCCAATAATTGACTATGAGGGCACTATCTCCAACAACCACAAACAAAACAAACACCCACGACACGAAGTGACCAGCTGGAGAAGGGGAAAGTTGTTACCGCGATGCGGTAGCGTAATTAACTGCAGGGGCTTGCGCCTGCAGGGAAGAGCGTCCCCACAATCAAAAACCCCTCAAGCGAGGGGGAATCTGACGAAGTCTGCTACATCGGCCGCATCCGTCTGAACCTCCGATACACGGTGCCATAAATCAACTTGGCATCTTCGGAGAGGTGGACGGATAGCACCTATTAGCATCTGCCCCGAACCTCAGGCGAGACGTCCCGCGTCTCGGCCGCCGTTCGGAGGGGAACAGCCCCGTCTCGATATTCCCACGACTAGGAACAATGAAGGATGTACTCATTGACTACCCAGGCCCCACTAGTATGATCTGCATCATAGTCCTGGAAGTCGAGTACTCATCCTAAGGGCTTTATCAACATGTAATCAGAGAGACAGAAAGTATACATGTTAAGACAAAGAGCAACCAGATAGCGTACTATCATGTCGAGCAAGAAAGTCCTACCTATATATGTCCCAGCATCCACTACAATATACATCCAATGTACAGCAATGGCCTCTAGGGCATACATATAACTAACAGTTTTTGCTGGAGGCAGCAGTTCTGTCGAGCCAGTCGAGTTTAGGGCTAGGCCGACAGGCGCTGTTCTTTCGTCGAGGGAAGTTGATAAGGAGGAAGCACCAGCTGTAGTTCGAGAGTTCATGGACTTGTTCGAGGACATCTCGGGTTTACCACCAAAACGAGATGTGGAGTTTGCGATCGATCTTGTTCCTGGTGCAGTATCAATCTCAAAGGCGTACTATCCAATGGCACCAGTGGAATTGGAAGAAGTAAAGAAGCAGGTTACCGAATTGCTAGAGAAGGGTTGGATTCGCAGCAGCAATTCAACTTGGGGAGCTCCAGTTCTTCTAGTCAAGAAGAAAGATGGCACAAAGAGAATGTGCATCGATTATCGAGAATTAAACCGGGTGACTATTAAGAACAAGTACCCGATCCCTCACATTGGCGAATTATTTGAGCAACTTAGTGGCGCGAGGGTATTCTCAAAGCTGGATTTGAGATCCGGATATCATTAAGTTCGAGTTAGATCAGAGGATATTTGCAAGACTGCGTTCCGAACTCGATATGGACATTACGAGTATTTAGTGATACCATTCGGAGTCACGAATACACCGACGATATTTATGGACTTGATGAACCGAATCTTTTCACCGTTCTTGGACCAGTTTATAGTGGTGTTCATCGATGATATTCTGGTTTACTCGAGGAGCCTAGAAAAGCATGCTGAACACTTGAAGATCGCATTGCAAACGTTGAGGTAAGAAATATTATATGCGAAGATGAGTAAGTGTGAGTTTTGGTTTGAAGAAGTGAAGTTTTTGGGGCATGTCGTATCCGAAGATGGAATCGCCGTTGATCCTGAGAAGATTGCAGCAGTTCAAAATTGGCCGATTCCAAAGAATGTAGTAGAGATCAGAAGTTTTTTGGGACTTGCCGGATATTACAGAAGGTTCATGGAGAATGTTGCTCGTTTAGCTGAGCCGTTGACCAATCTTACGCGAAAGGAAGTACCGTTCGTATGGACGGATAGTTGTGCGTCAGCTTTTGAGGCGTTGAAGAAAAAATTGATAACCGCTCCTATTTTGATCGTACCAGACGGTTCCGGAGGATTGGTGATTCACAGCGACGCATCTGGGAAAGGTTTGGGATGTGTTTTGATGCAGCATGGGAAGGTTATAGCCTACGCATCGAGACAGTTGAAGACCCATGAGAAGAATTACTCAACTCATGATTTGGAGCTTGCAGCAGTGATTTTCGCTTTAAAAATTTGGAGACACTACTTACTGGACGAAAGGGTTGAAGTATTCACCGATCATAAAAGCTTAAAGTATGTGTTCATGCAGAAAGAGCTCAACATGAGGCAGCGTAGATGGCTGACTACAATATTGATATAAAATACCATCCGGGGAAAGTTAATGTAGTGCTGGATGCGCTTATTCGGTTGCCAGCAATTCAGATGTTGACAGCACAGAGAGAGCTTATCGATGATATTTGGAGATTCGAGTTGGAGATCGTGTTACTGCATTCTTCAGGACAGTTGATGTAGATGCAAGTACAGTCTTCATCGATCAATAATATTAAAGAAGCACAGTCGCACGATCCAAGGTTGTATAAGTTTCGAGAACAGGTAGAAGCGGGACTTCGAACAGACTTGTTGATTCATGAAGATGGTTCGTTGCGATATGGTAGCCATTTGTGTATGCTAAAAGGAGACATTCATGAAGAAATTATGAAGGAGGCGCACAGTTCCGCTTATTCCATACATTCAGGAGGCACGAAGATGTACCGTGATAAAGGACAGCATTTCTGGTGGGAAGGCATGAAAATGGAGATTGCTCGCTTTGTAGCGAAGTGCTTGGTGTGTCAGCAAGTTAAGGCTGAGCATCAAAGAGTAGTTGGTTTATTGCAACCACTTCCAATTCCTCAATGGAAGTGGGAACATTTTACTATGGATTTCGTGACAGTTTTACCGCGGAGTCCAAAGGGCAACAATGCAGTTTGGGTGATTGTTGATCGATTGACCAAGGCAGCTCATTTCATACCATTTCGAGTTGGTCAGTCAACGGAATCGTTAGCAGAACGGTACATGCAGAAGATTGTGAGATTGCATGGAGTACCTGTGAGTATCGTTTCCGATCGTGATACCCGATTCTTATCGCACTTCTGGAGGAGTTTACAAGAAAGTTTGGGGATGCGATTGAAGTTTAGCACCGCTTATCATCCTCAGATAGATGGCCAGTCGGAGAGAACGATCTAAACTCTTGAAGACATGTTGAGATCTTGCATGTTGGATTTCATGGGTTTATGGGAGGATCATCTACACCTGGTGGAGTTTTCATACAATAACAGCTTCCATGCGACTATTCAAATGGGTCCATTTGAAGTATTGTATGGTCGCAAGTGTCGCTCACCCGTTTGTTGGGACGATACTGGAGAACGAAGATTGTTAGGATCAGATTTGATCGTGCAAACCGTGGAGAAAGTTAATACTATCCGGAATCACATGAAGGCGGCTCAAGATCGGCAGAAGAGTTGGGCCGATACATCGAGAAGACCTCTAAAGTTCGCTATTGGTGATCTTATATTCTTGAAGATATCACCGACTAGAGGAGTGATTCGTTTTGGGAGTCGAAGCAAGCTTAGTCCTCGATGAAAGGTTCCTAAGCACACTAAGGAGGTCTCACAAGGCATCAACCATGCCAATTTCAAATTTCACGGGTGCCGAGAAACCCTAATACGGATCGTTAACTAGATTTTAGGCGACAAAGTGAAACTAGTTAACAATTTAACTAAAAGAGAGAGGCTACAACCTTTGTAGATCCGGTTCTCCACTTCCTTAGCTCCACGTAGACGTCCTCTCGCTGTCCGTCTCGAATCCCGGACTCAAGCATCGGCTTCATCGGAGAAATGGGCGGGCAAGGTCGTCGGCTTCGTGCCGAAGATGATCTACGTCGAGATTACACAAGATCAAGCTCCAACTTCACCAAGTTGTGAAACTTATGAAGAAAACACCCTATACTACTTGGCAAGAGGTAGAGGGTGAAGAAATAGGAGGTGGGTTCACTTTAGAATTGGATTTCTCACACTTTTGCTCAAGATGCCATTAATGGTGGCAAGCTTTTTCTTGAAGAAGAAGAAGGACAAGATGAAGAATATGATAAGTTTCTTATTTTAAAAAGAAACTAATATGAATACTTATTATATCCTAACCATAGTCAAGTGTAGAGAGTAAACTAGGGTTAGTTGGAATGGTTAGGGTTAAGCATGAGATAAGAATGGTGGACTTGTTCAAAGCTTCAAGAAGCTTCAACAATCAAACAAAATAAGCCACCATTCCCATTTATTTTCCAAAATGAATAAGAAAAATAAATAAATGAGTAAATAAACAAAACCCTAACCATTCATATAACCATGGTTTAATCTTTACACAAACCCAAGTGAGCAAGTATCATCAAACATGATACAAACAAGTGCACAAAAGATATATCACATATACCATGTGCATCAAGTGAGAAAATCCTTTTAAAATGAACCAATACTAGTTAATGCAAAGTAATATATCAAATATATAATTATACATTAAATCATTAAATCAACACTTGATTTAACAATCCGGTCATATCGCATATAACCGACTAGTATCCTATGTATCGGCTTATCGAATCAATCCTTGATTCGATATCTAGGTTATATCGCATATAACCAATCGATACATTTATCGCGAGAATGAAATACGGTATCACATACACGCATTATACTCGGTCCTGCACATATCTCATATGCGCTCCTATTTCGTTTCGCTTGAGCCAGGAAACCTCTGTGTAGGACTCTAAAGACTCGTCAATACGCCGGCAGCAGATGATCATATCAATCACCCACAAGCCGCAAGCGGTCTGCTAAACGTAATGGCCACCCGGGTATTGAGCGATCAGAAGATCGACGAGCTAGCCCGCTCATACTCCTGTGAATCCAACCAGTAACACTTACCGTACAGTCCGGTCTGTTCGTCTGATATGTCGTATATCAAGTCTAGGGATGGTAAACGTCAGACCCCAATAACCGATAAGTCATGCCGATGTGAGGCTCATAACGGGTCGAGAAACTACTGGTAACACTTACCAGCAAATCTCTGATCAGCCCTGGCCAGGGACTTCCCTGTTACGGCCAATCGAGCACAGCGCAACATCAACCCCCAATACCGGGAGAGACGAAACCCCTCCTATCGTTCATTTCCTCCATGTGACTCGGGACTGTGCCCAAAGACCACCGTTTTGCATGCCCTCATGGACATGGTAAGGTGGAGATCAAAGCACAGTGGGAATCACACAAGACTCTATGACGATCTCGGGTCTACAGACTAACCTGCACAAGTGTCACCTGAGAACTGCCATCTGACGTGAGGTATAATACCATCTGGGAGTTCTCGGCGAGTCCGTCCAGTGTACCCAGTCTCCACTGAGCACCCGTACACCATCTCTGATGTCAAACACCAATGGATATGGGATCATCCATCGCCCATCTCATGGGTCGAGAAGCGTATACGCTAGTCTACACTGGTATATTGATGCCCCGTCTCGATACACCCACGACTAGGGACTTTGAAGGATGTACTTATGGACTACCATGTCCCCACTAGTATGATCTGCATCATAGTCCAGGTAGTCAAGTACACATCCTAAGGGCTTTACCAACATGTAACTATAAGACAGTTTAAAGAGACAAGTGTACATGTTAAGATAAAGTGCAACCAGATAGCATACTATCATATCGAGCAAGAAAGTCATCTCTATATATGTCCAAGCATCCAATATAATATACATCATCTGTACAATACTGGCCTCTAGGGCATACATACAACTAACAATCTCCCACTTGCACTAGGGCTAGCTGCTATAGTATCGCATACCGAGCATCCCGAAGAGTCTCTCAAACTGTATCTGGGGAATGGCCTTCGTGAGTGGATCCGCCGTGTTGTTCTTCGTGTCAACCCTCCTGACCTCGATCTCCCGGCGATCAACTATCTCCCGGATCAGGTGATACCGCCTCAGAATATGCCTGGACCGCTGATGAGACCTGGGTTCCTTAGCCAAAGCCACCGCTCCATTGTTATCGCAATACAAAGGTATTGGATGCTCAATGGATGGAACCACTCCAAGTTCAGTATTGAACTTCTTGATCCAGACAGCCTTTTTGGCAGCATCGTTGGCAGCGATGTATTCAGCCTCCATCGTCGAGTCTGCCACGGTTTCCTGCTTAGAACTCTTCCAGCTTACCGCCCCTCCGTAAAGGGTAAAGACAAAGCCCGACTGCGACTTAGAGTCGTCCTTATCACTCTGGAAGCTCGAATCGGTAAAGGACTCCACTTGGAGTTCTCCGTTACCATACACCAAGAGCATCTCTTTAGTCCTTCGCAAGTACTTGAGAATGCTCTTCACAGCTGTCCAGTGACTCTCTCCAGGATCAGCTTGATACCTGCTCACCACACTTAGTGAGTATGCTACATCGGGTCTGGTACATAGCATCGCGTACATGATAGAGCCTACAGCCGAAGCATAGGGTATCCCTTGCATGCGAGCTCTTTCTAAATCAGTCTTGGGAGACATCTCTTTGGAGAGAGTGACTCCAGAGATCGTGGGCAAGTTCCCACGCTTGGATTCTTCCATACTAAACCTCTTTAGTATAGTGTCAATGTACCTGGATTGGGACAATCCCAATATCCGTTTGGATCTATCTCTATAGATCCTTATCCCCAATATGCAGGAGGCATCACCAAGATCTTTCATTGAGAATCTTTGTGATAAGAAGAGCTTGACCGATTGCTGCATAGGAATATCATTTCCTATCAAGAGTATGTCGTCCACGTACAATACGAGGAAGACTACCTTACTCTCTGCCACCTTCTTGTAAATACAAGGTTCATCTGGGTTTTTGACAAAATCAAACTCTTTGATAACGATGTCAAAGCAGATGTTCCAACTCCGCGATGCTTGCTTTAATCCATAAATGGATTTAAGCAGCTTGCAGACCTTCCCGCTGCTCCCACTGTCTACGAAGCCCTCTGGCTGAGTCATGTACACGCACTCTTCTAAATCACCATTTAGAAAGGCGGTCTTAACATCCATTTGCCAGATTTCGTAGTCATGATATGCAGCGATGGCAAGCATGATCCGGATGGATTTAAGCATAGCCACTGGAGAAAAGGTTTCGTCATAGTCCACACCTGGTCTTTGACGAAAACCTTTTGCAACAAGTCTAGCTTTGAAAGTCTCCACTTTCCCATCTACACCAAGTTTTTTCTTGAAGATCCACTTTCTCCCAATGGGTTTTACCCCTTCAGGAGCAACTTCCAAAGTCCATACTTTGTTGGTGTACATGGATTCCATCTCGGACCGCATAGCATCCAGCCATTTCACTGAGTCCCTACTCGTGATGGCCTGCTCGAAGCTAGTTGGGTCATCATCCTCCATGATGCAATCCTCGCTCCCACCATCCATGAGAAAACCGTAGTATCTCTCAGGCTGGCGAGGAACCCTACTAGATCGGCGGAGAGGCTGAGGTTCATTGGGAGCTACTGAATCTTCTGGTTCCACTAAATCTTCAGTTACGGTTTGTGTATCTGGAACTTCTTCCAGCTCTACCACTTTGCCACTAATTTCTTTTTCAAGGAATTCCTTTTCTAAAAAGGTGGCATATTGAGAAACAAACACCTTTTGTTCTTCAGCATGGTAGAAAAGATACCCTTGTGAATTCTTAGGATATCCCACAAACTTGCAAAGAACTGACCGTGCCTCGAGTTTGTCTGGATTTTGCCTTTTGACATAGGCCGGACAACCCCATATCTTAACTCATTTAAAATATGGTCTCTTCCCACTCCATATCTCATATGGTGTGGTAGGTACAGATTTAGATGGAACTTGATTCAATAGGTATGTTGCTGTCTCCAGCGCATATCCCCAAAAGGAAATAGGTAACTCAGCTGTGCTCATCATAGAGCGCACCATATCTAATAGGGTGCGGTTCCTCCGTTCTGATACACCGTTGTGCTGTGGTGTATATGGAGGAGTCAGCTGAGAGAGAATCCCATTCTCTTTTAGGAAGTCCAGGAATTCATTGCTCAAGTATTCACCTCCTCGATTAGATCGAAGGATTTTAATACTTTTTCCGGTTTAGTTCTCGACTTCTTGTTTATATTCTCTAAATTTCTCAAAAGCTTCTGATTTGTGTTTCATCAGGAACACATATCCGAATCTAGAGAGATCGTCAGTGAATGTAATGAAGTACGAAGAACCATCCCTGGCATGTGTAGACATGGGACCGCATACATCACTATGTATCAGTCCCAAGAGTTCGGCAACTCTTTCTCCGTGTCCCGTAAACGGAGTTTTGGTCATCTTGCCTTTGAGACACGACTGGCAAGTGTCATAAGATGAAAATTCAAACGGATTTAAATATCCATCCTTATGCAACTTAGCTAGTCGTGTCGCATTGATGTGACCCAGTCTACAATGCCACAAGTAGGATTCGTTCAGTTCTGAACTCTTCCTCTTGTGTGTGTTTGTTATGCTCAGAACTGTTGATTGATTTAGAACATAAATGCCATTGCACAACGTGCCTGATCCAACCAACTTTTGGTTACGGAAAATGTTCATAACATTGTCCTGTAATACAAAATTATATCCCTCTTTAGTCAACAAAGAAACCGATATAATGTTGCATATCAGGTTCGGCATGTAATAGCATTCGTTCAGAACCAATGTATTACCAGTTGGTAATACAAGGTGATATTCCCCGACAGTCTTAGCTGCAACAATTGCACCATTTCCAACTCTAATGTCTTTATCACCTTCTTCAAGTTCTCTACCTTTCCTAAGCCCATGTAACTGATTACATATATGGGATCCTGACCCGGTATTTAATACCCAGGATGTAGGGCAAATGGAGAAACAGTTCTCTGTAACGAACACACCCGAAGAAAATGCATCAACATGTACTTTCTTCAATCGGGTGGCATGGGAATCCTGGTATTCTCCTATATCCTGTTCAGTCCTATAACTCTTATAGGAAAGAACGGAACCAACGTTCCCCGGCACAGTATAACATGCGGGTTCGGTCAATACATCCATATTATTATCTTGATTAAGACATGAAATGGTCGCTACCTGAAGAGAGAGAGAAGAAAACACTTTAGCGTAAGCTCGTGCAAGATCAGATTGGTTATTATCTTATCTAATCAGGATGGCTCCCACTGGTTTTTATCAAATCTTCCTTCAAACCCTAAAAGGAAAGACTAGCCGGGATTAATTACACCTTACAACTTCGTCGATCTTTCAGCCAGGCCAGTGTCGGTACTTTGAGGGAGGTTCCCCGTGCTTTCGCACGGACCTAATTAATGTAAACCTCGTTTTCCCAGAGGCGTAACCCCGTTGACACCTTTCTAGACACCTACTTGATCGGCTAATTGTAATGTGTAAAACTCTCCCAGGAGTAACACTTACTCGCAGTGGGTATCGGGATCCAACTATCTCATAGAAGGTATGCAATCTCATTGCAAATTTCAACACTTGAAATTCCCGATAATATTTTGCCCCTAGCAGCTATATGACCTTAACATAGTCAACAAATCATTAAGTGCTAGTCAAGTTCAACCCGTCATTTCCTGATTGAATTAAATCCACCCGCACGACCCTTAACATAGTCAACAAAGTCGCACGACTACCCTAATCCAATCTGCATCATATGCATAAGCAGATAAATACTGGTCAGCTACCGTACACTATGCCTTAACATAGTCAACAAACGTAGCACGAATACTAACTAGTACTTATCTGAAATGACGGAGGGCTACGATAGGTTTTTCTGAAAACCTATTGCGTAATGAACTTGATATCGTTGTAGAATCAAATGAAGTTTTGAAATGGAGTGATTTTGAGGCTTTTCCAGTTTTGCTAAAGGGGTCACTCCCGGTGAAGGGATCGTCGGCCCTTTCCTCGTCGAATGAGGTGCGGGATATATCATATATATCGCTATGCAAAGCAGAAACTACAAAAGCAATCAAAAGTCAAACCGAGTGTGTAGCATCTTCCAGTTATTGCTAAAGGAGTCACTCCCGGTGAAGGGATCTCGGTCCTTTCCTCATCGAATAAGGTGCAGGGTATATCATATATACCGCTATGCAAAGCAAGAACTGTAGCTACCTGTTTTGTTTAAAATTTGATTCTACAACATCTTAGGTTTCTTTTCTTTCATTAATCACATTAATGAAGTCCCATCAATTAAGTCACCTAAACATCACAGATAAATACGACGTACACTTATGCCATCCGCATTTGCCTCGATGTCCCCTCGTGCACCGTTAGGTTAGGTAACTAACGACAGAGCAGGGCAGGGCTAGTGCGGGTGCAAAACATAAGTAACGTCTATATAATATATCATATATACTATATACTGTATCTATCACAGAACATCACATGATCACATCACAGATATCGCAGCAGAAGAAACATATGAAACATTGGATATACTAAGACGTCCGTGTTTTGAATACGAGCCAGTATAAAACAAGGATTCCACGGTTGTGATGAATAGCCAATCCCACACCCTAGACCCCTACGAGAGCGGCAAGCAACCCAACCAATTCTAGGGTTAGGAGACCCGGACTCGACTCCTCGAGATGGTCTCCCACTGGACCCTAGAACCCGGTTACTTATGCTCCCCTCCTTGGGTCTATCCTAATGCGGAAAAGTAAATAATATACAAAGGGTGACAGCTTCCGCTACCTGGAAGTGCCCCAATAAAAGAATATTACATACAAGTTTTTACATGAATGAAAATGAAAAAACACTCATCTCACATAAAAACCCCCGGCTATTCAAACACAACGATCCAATATAACATATCCAGCAACACATAACATCACATGTCATCAACGTAAGTAAGTATGCATACCCCAATTGTCGTTGACGTATAGCAACGAAACCGGCGATATCCACATACTACACTTACGGTCACAGAAAAGAAAGTGTAAAACTACAACAATTGGAATCCGCAACCTCTTTAGATATCGCATGCCTAATCAAATGAAATACTTAGACATCACATGCCTAACAATTATAAACCCCGCATTTTAGTCTCATTATCGAAAACTCTTTTCAATATCAAGTGAGACTAAACCGCTAGATTTATAACATTCATTCAGTTATCTCATAACTGTTTCTGAATTCCAATTATTGTATCTCATTCCGGATAAATAGAAAATATTAAACTTTCCGATCGAACATTCGAACACCCAAGTTTTCCCGAAACCGATCAACACATGAAATAAGTTCAAAGACATTCACTTCATGCCTCAGTACCAACGGTCCAGCCGTAGAAGGGTCAAGCCAACGCCTCCCATGTGGCACGCCGTACTGCCCCAAACCCGAAGGTTCAAAGGGCAGTTCAAGACGGTCACATAATCGAGTTAAGGTTTGTTGTCTTCTAGAGGGACCATCACGTTACTTGCACTACTCAGAACGTCCTTAAACCACAGAAAAATCCAACCCTTGGAAACTTCTCGGCAGGGGAAAGATTGGGTATTTACATCCGGTCGAACTTTTTAACATATTCTAAAATATCCGGAAAACCACATAGACAAAGCTTGATAATCCGATCGAATCTTCGATTCCCAATACAACCCAAAATACTCAACTCTTGAATACAAATTAAAAATTCCCAGAAAACCCAACATAATAAAATAGGAGTTACTGTGCAAACTTGGAGGGCTGACGTCACCAGAGAGTCGCGGAACCGCCGCAGAAGCTAGGCTTCTGCCGCGGTTCCGCCGCAGGTTTGAGGTATCATAGGTCAAATATTGCACCGTAATTCTTATAATTCCCTGCTGAATTTTTTAAGCATTTTTAATATGGAAAAAACCCAGTTTTTGGAAAAAGTCCAGAGAGCATTTTGGTTTTTAGGGTTTCGGTTCGATCGGGTTTCAAACATCGTCTAAGTATCGCTTAAGGCTCTAGCTAGGCTCTGATACCACTGAAGGGTTCCTAGGCACACTAAGGAGGTCTCACAAGGCATCAACCATGCCAATTTCAAATTTTACGGGTGCCGAGAAACCCTAATACGGATCATTAACTAGATTTTAGGCGACAAAGTGAAACTAGTTAACAATTTAATTAAAAGAGAGAGGCTACAACCTTTGTAGATCCGGTTCTCCACTTCCTTAGCTCCACGTAGACGTCCTCTCGCTGTCCGTCTTGAATCCCGGACTCAAGCATCGGCTTCATCGGAGAAATGGATGGGCAAGGTCGTCGGCTTCGTACCGAAGATGATCTACGTCGAGATTACACAAGATCAAGCTCCAACTTCACCAAGTTGTGAAACTTGTGAAGAAAACACCTTATACTACTTGGCAAGAGGTAGAGGGTGAAGAAATAGGAGGTGGGTTCACTTTAGAATTGGATTTCTCACACTTTTGCTCAAGATGCCATTAATGGTGGCAAGCTTTTTCTTGAAGAAGAAGAAGGAGAAGATGAAGAATATGATAAGTTTCTTATTTTAAAAAGAAACTAATATGAATACTTATCATATTCTAACCATAGTCAAGTGTAGAGAGTAAACTAGGGTTAGTTGGAATGGTTAGGGTTAAGCATGAGATAAGAATGGTGGACTTGTTCAAAGCTTCAAGAAGCTTCAACAATCAAACAAAATAAGCCACCATTCCCATTTATTTTCCAAAATGAATAAGAAAAATAAATAAATGAGTAAATAAACAAAATCCTAACCATTCATATAACCATGGTTTAATCTTTACACAAACCCAAGTGAGCAAGTATCATCAAACATGATACAAACAAGTGCACAAAAGATATATCACATATACCATGTGCATCAAGTGAGAAAATCCTTTTAAAATGAACCAATACTAGTTAATGCAAAGTAATATATCAAATATATAATTATACATTAAATCATTAAATCAACACTTGATTTAACGATCCGGTCATATCGCATATAACCGACTAGTATCCTATGTATCGTCTTATCGAATCAATCCTTGATTCGATATCTAGGTTATATCACATATAACCAATCGATACATTTATCGCGAGAATGAAATACGGTATCACATACACGCATTATTCTCGGTCCTGCACATATCTCATATGCGCTCCTATTTCGTTTCGCTTGAGCCAGGAAACCTCTGTGTAGGACTCTAAAGACTCGTCAATACGCCGGCAGCAGATGATGATCATATCAATCACCCACAAGCCGCAAGCGGTCTGCTAAACGTAACGGCCACCCGGGTATTGAGCGATCAGAAGATCGACGAGCTAGCCCGCTCACACTCCTGTGAATCCAACCAGTAACACTTACCGTACAGTCCGGTATGTTCGTCTGATATGTCGCATATCAAGTCTAGGGGTGGTAAACGTCAGACCCCAATAACCGATAAGTCGTGCCGATGTGAGGCTCATAACAGGTCGAGAAACTACTGGTAACACTTACCAGCAAATCTCTGATCAGCCCTGGCCAGGGACTTCCCTGTTACGGCCAATCGAGCACAGCGCAACATCAACCCCCAATACCGGGAGAGACGAAACCCCTCCTATCGTTCATTGCCTCCATATGACTCGGGACTGTGCCCAAAGACCACCGTTTTGCATGCCCTCATGGACATGGTAAGGTGGAGATCAAAGCACAGTGGGAATCACACAAGACTCTATGACGATCTCGGGTCTACAGACTAACCTGCACAAGTGTCACCTGAGAACTGCCATCTGACGTGAGGTATAATACCATCTGGGAGTTCTCGGCGAGTCCGTCCAGTGTACCCAGTCTCCACTGAGCACCCGTACACCATCTCTGATGTCAAACACCAATGGATATGGCATCATCCATCGCCCATCTCATGGGTCGAGAAGCGTATACGCTAGTCTACACTGGTATATCGATGCCCCGTCTCGATACACCCACGACTAGGGACTTTGAAGGATGTACTTATGGACTACCATGTCCCCACTAGTATGATCTGCATCATAGTCCAGGTAGTCAAGTACACATCCTAAGGGCTTTACCAACATGTAACTATAAGACAGTTTAAAGAGACAAGTGTACATGTTAAGATAAAGTGCAACCAGATAGCATACTATCATATCGAGCAAGAAAGTCATCTCTATATATGTCCAAGCATCCAATATAATATACATCATCTGTACAATACTGGCCTCTAGGGCATACATACAACTAACACTTGATTCGTGAGGCCTTTCAAGATTATTGAGTGTGTTGGAGAAGTGGCTTATCGATTGGCTTTACCACCCTCTTTGGCGAGTGTTCATACGTATTTCATGTATCTCAACTCCATAAGTATGTTCGAGATGAGACGCACGTGCTGCATCATTCGGAGCTGACAGTAAGGAAGGATTTGACATATGAAGAACGACCGATGTCGATTGTTGATCGAAGAGAAAAGGTCCTCAAGAACAAGGTTATCCCGCTCGTACTTGTTTCATAGGGGAATCGCTCGCACGGAGAATCGACTTGGGAACGAGAAGATGAGATTCGACAGAAGTTTCCATACCTCTTCTTATAGATTCATGTTTGTTTATCTTTTCTTGTTCCGGGAATTTCGAGGACGAAATTCTTTTTGTAGTTGGGTATAATGTAACTCCCTAGTTCATTTATACCAGTTCTATTTTGATATTTCTTTATTTATAGCTATTTCTTGATTTATTGTTGTTTGGGTGTGAATAATGTAATTGGTATCTGTATTTGCATCTGACCCGACCCGCTTGCTGGAAACCGTATTGATTCCTGTTTATGATTTATCCTGGTTAGTTATGAGGATCCGTGGACTTTTAATATTGTTTATACTGCATACTGGTATTATTTCTAGCTTCTGCATTTTTTAGTACAACATATAAAGTCAAATAAAATATTTTAAAAATATCTTGCATGGCATGTACCATACCCCTAACCCTGTTGTAGCATCCGTACATCGCGTTCTCGTCCCGTTCAGTGAAACAGACTCGTTTGGGTAGCTACGTGCACGCTACGTGCATCCGTTCTTAGGGGTATACCTTTTCATTACCCGGATATCCTATTTTGGTTTTGGTTACTACGTATATTATCCGTATTTTCAAACCATAATTTTAGACCGGACCCAGGCATATTTTGGAGTAACTTTGTATTAGCCTGAAAACTCAAATTTCTTAATATTATATTCTTTATATATATATATATATATATATATATATATATACACACACACACACACACGTTTAACCAAATAAATGTATTCAGTTATGTTTTTAAAATCAAATCTTACTCACCTTCTCTCTCTCTCTCTTCTAATATATATATTTTATATATTTATATCCTAACAGATCTCTCCCTCTTCTCTCTCTATATATATTCTTTCTTTATTTTTTATTTTTTTTGGAAAAACCCATACACACCCCACGTCTTCTCTTTCTCCCTCTGCTTCTTTCTTTTCCCGCCTCATCCATGAGTGAACCCACGCCCGAGTCGTGCGCGTCCCCGTCGCCACTGCCGCCGACCTCACCCTCGCCTCCATCACCTCGTCGGCGACACCACCTCCACCGCATTCTCTTTCCCCGACTGCAACCTATCCCCGCATCAACCCATCATCGCACGACCCATCGTCGCCTGCAGTACTCGTCGCCGCCGCGCGTCACCGTCGTCGGCACCTTCCTCCCTCCTCGCTTTCACCCCAACGGTGAGAACCACAAGATCCCCGCTAACCCTGCACCAAGCCTGATCACCCGAACCCATTTCCCATAGCACCCGACCCCGACAAGAACCCATCGTCGCCGTCGTCTCCAGCGCCGGCACCCTCGTCGGCCTTCCCTTCATCACCACCACCACCTCCATCACTCCCTCTTCCCAAAAGCCCAAGCTTTTCCCTGCATAGAACCCACGCCTGAACCCCCGATCTCGTCGCCGTTCCCTCACCTCCGGCGACCCCAGCTTTATCCCATCATCATCATCATCTCCCCTCGCCTTCTTCTCTGAATCCAGAGCACCACCATGACCAAGTCTTAGCCTCTTCTTCTTCTTCTTCTTCTTCTTCTTTCTTCTTCTCTTGCTTTTCTTGATCTCGTATTTTTCCGGTGATCGCCAGAGCCATGCCGCTGCCGACGATTCGAACAACCCAGTGGACATTCCCAGCCAGCGCGGTCATGTTCTTGCTTTGTCTGGTCCTTTTCTGTGCGCGTGCGTGTACATTGCGACGTTTACCCGACGTCGGACGCAGCATACGCACCCCGTCTGGAGATCCAATCAGGCAAGTTTACCTTGCTACATGCTATGATATATATTTTGCATCCATATGAATAAAAATATCACATGTTGACTGCATTGTACATCCATGTTACTGTTTTATAGTTTTTCGATACCCGTACGCATCCATATCATTAATTATATATCTAGCTGCATGCCATGTCACATTATTTCTTGTTACTGTTATATTAACACCCATGCTTGCTAATGTGCATCCTATATAGTCATGGAGTTGTAGATGTAATCCCTGGTAGATATTTGTGCATCTGTGTTTTATTGTACATCCGTACTTTTATCGTGCATCCGTACTTACTACAGTTTTATTATAAGCATCCGTTTGATACCTGTGCACTACCTGTCATGACCTGATACACTACCACTTGACCTGTTACTTGATCCTGTTACTAATGCCGA
Source organism: Agapanthus africanus (assembly GCA_030015575.1). Classification (NCBI taxonomy): domain Eukaryota; kingdom Viridiplantae; phylum Streptophyta; class Magnoliopsida; order Asparagales; family Amaryllidaceae; genus Agapanthus; species Agapanthus africanus. The sequence continues at coordinate 197,082,036 of CM057348.1, read as the reverse complement.
CAACCCCGACTTGTTGTCCTGATGGACGTTACTATTGTCTGTATAGACAAAACCTATACCTGCTTGATCCTGTGTTGGCATTGGATAGCGATTGGCAATACCTGACTTGAACACATAACCTTGGGGGTAAGGGAAAATCAAGAATGTAACCGAACGTAACTCAAAGGGCTATTATATTGTTTGTCGTTTTTTCGGGCATTACGGAATAATCATGTTACCGTGGTCCCATGAGGAATGAATGGGGCATAGACCGATAGGTTACGATGAGAATTACATTAATTTATTTCGAAGACTTTAGAATAGATAACCTAGTAGTATAGTTTAGATTACTCACTGCATTTCACCTACACGTATACACTTCACCGTTCCATATCCATGTTACTGGTTATATTCGTGTTATCGTTTATACTCATGCCTGCATATCTCATGTATCATGTTCATTTATTATTGTTTGATATTATGACACATTGACGTCTGGGTTTTGCATGGCCCAGATCCTTTACCTCTTTTGCAGGCCGATCAGAAGTATTTCAGCCGACAGGCCGAGCAGTGAGGATCCTGTTAGTATCTAGTTAGTTAGTTTTATTTTCGTACTTTTATTTCCTGATGTGAGCCCGTATTTGGGACGTACTTTCCATATGTTATTGTTTATTGGATTTATTGCTTCCGCATATTATTACTTGACTCGTTTATTCTGGCATATGGACATGTACTAGATAGTTTATTTTTATTTCTACTGTTCTTGATATCTTATAAACAGCCGTAATGTGACTGTGGAGGGATGTTTCCTAGCAACAGGTAGCATGGTTGGCTCTGTCACGTGCTAATCTTAGCGCACTCTGGGAAGCGGGGCGTGACATTAGACATCATAAACCCGGAATATCACATATTCCGAATTTCATGCCTAATGTTATAAACCTGGCATTTTAGTCTCAAATTGAAAACACTTTTCAATATCCAGTCGGGCAGTTCAACAAGATTCCCAACAAATGATCGAATGCTCGTCGAAAACATTAGCAGATGGCCGCACCCCCGATGCCGTCGACGAAGCGTACTTAGGCGGAACACCACGGCCATGAGCACCCGAACGGATGCTTTTGGCAACGGGGTTCTCCTACAGTCACTTGATCGGGGCTATGGGGCGTGGCTATCGAGTAGTGTTACCCGGCGAACGTTCGTGTACTATACGAGATTGCAACAGAGTTTTGATCCGAATCAAAACCCCGCAGCAACCGATCAAAAGAGTCTAAATTGCTAGATTTACAAAATACTAATTAGTTTTCACAAAACTAATTATTGTTGATTCCAAATATTGCATCACAAATCACATATATCTAAACGATATTAAACATTTCGATCGATTTATCAAACAACCAAAATTCCCAGAGAGCTCGACACTTGAGTCAAAGTTAAAAATACCCAGACAGTGCCCCCAGCACTTACGGACCTACACAAAAAAGCACGCTCCCTGCCTCACCAACGGCACCACGGAACCGCCGCCAAAGTTTTGCTATGGCCGCGCTTCCGCGGTCGTTTGGTCGAGTTGGGCCATCGTTTTTCTTGTGGGTCCATTGAAAACCCTGCATAATTTTCTGAATATTTTTAATTAGAAAAATTTCAACTTTTGAATTTTTTTCCAGAGAGTGGGAAAAACGGGTTTTGAAAAGCCGATCGAACACTTTAACTTCGTCTAGGCTACTCCTAATGCTCTAGCATAGCTCTGATACCACTGCTGGGTTCGCTTAGCACCCCGACACGGTTTCGGCAAGCATCAAGTATGCAACTTTAAAAATTTAGGGTGCCGAGCGAGCCCGAACCAATGATCTAACTGGAGAATTAGGGTTACAACTACGCAAGTAAACAACTCTGCTCTAAGTGAACAAGAAATACAACCTTTGTAGACCGGTCCTTCACTTCTAAAACTCCGTGTAGTAGTCCCTTAGCTCTAAATAGTAGTCTTCCGGACTCTCGTTAGGCTCCACTAGACGAAAAGAATGAGCTTGGTTAAAGATCTTCAAGACCGAAGATGATCTACGTCGAGAAATCTCCAACTCAAGCTACATCTTCACTAATTGAGAATTAGTGAATGAAACAAGCTATACTAAATGGCTAGTTTGATATAGATTGGTGAAGTAGAAATTTTGCTCACTTTAGAATTAATTTTCTCTTTTTTTTTCTTCTCACTTGAAAGCTAGAGAGTAAAGAAGGAGATGAAGAAGAAACTCAAGTGATCAAGTGTATTGAACCATGGGTGAGAAAATATCTCATATAAACTCATATAGAGACTAAACCATGGCTAAAGATAATGGTTAGGTTAATAAATATCTAGAGTAAAACAAAATTAGTAGACTTAACTCAAAACTTCTCCATGCTTCCACAACCATCTCAAGCCTTACTAATTTCCAGATTTTCCCTTAATATTTAAACACCCAAATTATCTTAAGTTAGGTATGGATCTCATACACCCAAGTCTAATGTATCATCTAGCATGACACAAAATAAATACATTAATATATATCACATATATATTTGTATGTATTTAGAGAAAATATTTTCTTAAGCAAGCTAATATTAGTTAATGTATATTAATATATCAAATATATAATTATACATTAAATTATTAAATCAACACTTGATTAAATAACCCGGCTGTATCACATACAACCGACTAATATCATATACATGTATATCATATATACACATATAACAAATTATTGAATCAACACTTGATTCAATAATTCGGTTATATCACATATAACCTATATCGCGAGATTAGAATACTGTATCACATACACGTATCAATCTCGGTCCCGCACATATCACATGTGTACCCTATTTCATTTCGCATGAGCTAAGAAATCTCTGTGTAGGGCTCTAAAGACTCGTCAATACGCTGACGGTAGGTGATGATCATATCAGTCACCCACAAGCCGTCAGCGGTACTAGCTGGACGTAATGGCTACTCGGGTATTGAGCGATCAGAAGATGAACAAGTAAGCTTGTTCATACTCCCGTGAATCCAATAAGTAACACTACCGTACAGTCCGGTCTTTTCGTATGATATGTCGCATATCGAGTTTAGGGGTGATAAATGTCAGACCCCAATAACTTGATAAGTCATGCTGATGTGAGGCTCATAACGGGTTGAGAAACTACTGATAACACTTACCGGTAAATCTCAGTATCAGCCCTGGCCAGGGACTTCCTGTTATGGCCAATCGAGCATAGCGCAACATCAACCCCCAATACCGGGAGAGACGAAACCCTTCCTATCGCTCATTGCCTCCATGTGACTCGGGACTGTACCAAAAAACCACCGTTTGCACGCTCTCTTCAACGTGGTAAGATGGAAATCAAAACACAATGGGAATCACACAAGACTCTATGACGATCTCGGGTCTACAGACTAACCTGTACCAGTGTCATCAGAGAACTGCTATCTGACGTTAGGTATAATACCATTTAGTAGTTCTCGGCGAGTCCTGTTCAGTGTACCCAGTCTCCACTGAGCACCCGTATACAATCTTTGATGTCAAACACCAATGGATATGGGATCATCCATCGCCCATCAAATAGGTCAAGAAACGTATACGCTAGTCTACTCTAGAATATCGATACCCCGTCTCGATACACCCACGACTAGGAACAATTAAGGGATGAACTTGTAGACTACCCTAGCCCTATTAGTATGATCTGCATCATAATCCTGGTAGTCAAGTATACATCCTAAGGGCTTTACCAACATGTGAGAGCAAGACAGTATCACAATACTAGTCTATATGTTAAGATAAAGAGCAACCAGATAGCATACTATCATGCCGAGTAAGAAAGTCCTCTCTATATATGTCCAAGCATCCATTATAATATACAATCATGTATAATAATGACCTCTAGGGCATACATATAACTAACAAAATCAAACAGGATAAATGAGGTGTTAAATACGATTTAGACACATGGCACGAATCTCGAGACAGATGGCCATTATCTGGCCCCCCAAAATCACCCAAAAACCGCCCTCGGCGGCCCAGATGCTTCCAAATCTCTCCGTGTTTCTCCCGTGCACCTTTTCAACTCCCATCAACTCCTTTTTATTATTTTTTTCTCTGAAATTAAACAGAGAGCAGTATACCCTTTCATCTACCCATTTACACTCTATTCAATCCATTTTTAATTCTTTTTAATTCACCCTATACCTATATTCATCCCTATAAATATCATCCCATCTTCTACCTCTTCCCTATTCAGAAATTTATAGCAAAACTCTCTCAAAATCCTCTCTAAGTTTCCAAGTCCAAAGGAGTTTCAAGTGGAGTTGCCCAAAATCAAAGTGACGATTGATCGATCTTTCCATACCTTTTAATCTCGGTTCTACCAACCTAGCCATCCTCTTCACCGTTTGAATCACTCAACCCATAATTCCTTTCTTTCTTTTCCCCCTCCTCTCTATCGTTTCATCTCAAACGACCCTTAAAACGAATATCGATAAAATTGGAGTTAACCTTTTTCTCTTTAAAACAATTTTGCCACAATTTCCATGCCAATTAAATTACACCAATATTTCTACAACCACCTTAAAATAATGTTCATCCATTTAATTTTGAATGTGTTTAAAATTCATGTTAAATAAAACAGATATCGAACTTTACACAAAAATACCATGAATTTTATATGTACCCTTTTATCGCTATCTTGACATATACCTTTAGAAAATTCACGGGGCAACGACCTACCCCACTCACATACACCATTGTTTTATATTTTATGATATTTTAGTTATATATTTTATGATAAAGAAACAATTTTCAAGAAAATACCCTCGCTTTCTTAAAAAATACTTTTTATGAATCGCTATTTTAACATATTTTCAATTACGTCTCTACAACCCTCGTTAGGCGATCCGGTTGTGGATGGTGCAGGTTATCGCACATTTTTGAGATAGTAGAGCGAGATGAGAACTCCTTATGGAGAATTCGGTCATGAAAAGAATAAAATATGATTTTAAAGAAAATACGAGTTTTACAAAAACAAGTTAAATAATTGAAAAAATTATTTAAATCATAAATCTGTATTTTCAAAGAAAACCAATTGTGAAAACTATTTTATATGAAAGATTAAAGTTTTACGAAAATACTATCAAGTTTTCAAAAGTGGTTTCATAAAAATAGCATAAACTTTTAAAACTAAGTTTTATCACTAAAATACAACCAAATATAAAAAACTTTTTTTTACAAAAATGTTGACATTTTAACAAACATATTTTTATTAAAAATATATTCGAGGTTTTAGGACGAGTTAAAAACCCTCGAGAATTTTAAAATGATATTTTTATTAAAATATTCTAGAAATCAAAAGACTAGTCTAGCTTACTTATTTAGGTTGCAGATTGGTTTGAGTGATATCTTCTCTTATCAATTATCTTGGGATTGCCAGAGACAATGATGCACCACCTGCCTCTCTTTAAATATAGATTGCAATCTTAAGGTGGAAATTATCAAATTGCAATCGTTTTTGAAAAAAACACAAATCCTACCATTTATGTGCAGTGGTTGTTGATATTTTCCAAACTCAAGAATTTCACAAGTTAAATCTATTAATAAGATAGACCTAGAATCTGAATACAAACTCGAACTTGATTTGAACTCGAACCCAAACCCAAACTTATGCACTTGATCTTGAACTTGAACACTTGAACTTGAACTTGAATATCCAAACTTGAACTTGAATACTTGACTTGATTTGACCGAACTCTGAATATAACTTGATATGAACTTGACATGAATACCTGAATACAAATTGAACCTGAACCTGTATTCTTTATATTCATGGATTCGGTCAAGACCTGTAAACTTGAACTACACAATAGAATACGTAGGGATAAGGGGTAGGTTGTTAAGGAACGTTTGTCGTGAAACGAGAGGTCACTTTAAAAGACACCTCTTGAATATCTTGTGCCATTATTTCGTGGGTTATGACGGAGCCTTGTACTCTCTTGCATCTTTGGTCCTTAGGGGAAGCTGGACTACTCTTGTATACACGCTTACTTTCCTTATCAAACTACAAACAATCACGTTAGAATAGCTACCCTTATACATATGAATGACATGATTAAGATAATTTTACATATAACCTTACCTGTTCATTATTTCTTGGTTTCTATTCATTTCCATACCTTCAGTGATCAGTACTTATTTCTTTTGGGAACTTACTGAGCGCTAATTCACTGACGACATTCCTCTTTGTTTTTTTTTTGGAATGTTCATCAGGAGGACCAGACACTGAGAAGATCGAGTCCAGTCAGGAGGACTTCGATCAGCTTACTGAGCCAGATTACTAGTTTCATTTCTGCGGTTATTCTCTGTATGCTACTGTTTAGCCATCTTTTCTAGTATTTATATCTTTTATATTCAGACATATGTATTTAAAGTTTGAATGTAAATAAAGTTACTGTTTATTTTTAATTATTTTTTTTATTCTTGCATATTGTTATATTGCCTACATACGCTTAACGTATTTATTAAGGGAAATGATCTTCTCATAGTAAATACGTTGTGGGCCTCGTTACGTGTCGTTGCCTTCTTCTGGGAAGCGGGACATGACGGGTTTAATTGGTGGCCCATGCAGGTCAGTTCTAAATGAAGTTTTAAGCAATATATCACAACAATTATAAAATTCAACTTTACATTCCTTAGATTTCAAATTTCTTATTTCTTGAATGTATCCCAATCTATCTTTTCTATCAAGGTGATAGATTCTTCTAACAATACCAGCATTAAAGTCAATGTCATCACACCACCGCCTACACTACCACATCCACCTACCGTTACAAAGCCTATTAACGAACAAACGGTGCCTCTCGAAACCATTAAGAGTCTTCTGGAGGGCCAGCAGCAGAAGAATGCTATCCTTTTGGACCGTCCCGAAGCTGAAGCACCTGGTGTGAAACAATTTCGGGCGTTGGGCCTAAAAAACTTTTTAGGGAAAGAGAGCCCTCTTGAGGCTGAAGAGTGGGCTCAAAATATCGAGAACGATCTTGTAGCAGCACAAGTGCCAGACATAGTTTGGGTTCTTATTGCAAAACTTTAGCTCACGGACAACGCAAGAGTCTGGTGGAAGGCCGAGAAGAGCCGTCTTGCACAGCCAATAAAGTGGAAGACGTTTCGAGATCTATTCGATGCAAATTTTTTCCCCAAGACTGCTCGATTTGACATGGAACAACAGTTCATCTACCTGCAATAAGGCTCTTTATGGGTAAAATCAGTGGATGAGTATGATTCCGAATTCACTATACTTGTTGGGGTCAAAATTATACCCGGTCGACCAAGTCAAAGTCAAGGTCAACCCCAAATCAAGCGGGTCCGAGCCCAAGCAAGCGGGTCCAAACCCAAGTCAACACCAAGTATGGAAATGACCAGCTCCATGCCAAAAAGGAGGCAATAAATTAGTCTAAATGCAATTTTTAGAAATAAATGTATGAAAAAAAGCAAAACCCCAAAATTGTGTAAACTCCTTAATTTATGTGCAAAAAGATATAAGCATATGAGACATGACGAGGCACAAATGCCATTTAGAAAATGCTTAGAGGATATATGTAAAGTGTGTATGCTATAAAAGTCAAACATGAAAAGAGAAAAGGAGGAAAAAGAGAACTAGAATACAATAATATTCCTTTTCCTTCAATGGCAAAGTCAGAAAGATCTAATCCATGAGTGAACAAAAGCATACTCCAGCTTATGTAATATTTGAGTTTCTTTCACAAGCCCGTTGATTAAAATATACAGCTAACAACCTCGTGCCATATCGCTTCTTTGACTTTGGTTTACAAATGCATTAATAATTGATGTCAATAGAAAATTTGGACTGTCTCTCTGATTTTCACCGTTTTGATGCATGAAACTTCAAAACTCAGCTGAGAGGAAAAGAACCTCATAGTCTTCCATCTCAATCTAAAAATTTCCAAGTGGACTATAGGGTCAAATTTGACATATATATATATATATATATATATATATATATATTAATGGAGGAAAGAGGCCATATGAGGAGATTTCCTCCTATGGCGTGGAAAAAATACAACCTCCACCATTTTTTCCGACAATCGACACCCATCATCATCATCGTTATCATCTAAGATGTGCGTACACCAAATTTCATGTGATTCCACAACTTTTTCATCGTTGATTTAGCAATGTAAAAAGTTCTATTGTCAGTAAGGTTTACTGACAATAGAACTTTTTACATTGCTAAATCAACGGTGAAAAAATTGTAGAATCACATGAAATTTGGTGTACCCACATCTTAGATGATAACGATGAAGATGATGGGGGCCGATCGTCGAAAAAATTGGTGGAGGCTGTATTTTTTCCACGCCATAGGAGGAAATTTCCTCCTATGGCCTATTTTCTCTATTATTCTCATATATATATATATATATATATAAAATAGAGGAAAGATGCCTAGGCGTCGAAAAAACACATGCTCCATCGTGTTTTCCGACGATCGAAATGCATCATCTTCATCGTTATCATCTAAGATATGGGTACACCAAATTTCATGTGATTCTACAATCTTTTCACCGTTGAATTAGTGGGTTCAAAATTAACGGTTTACCGACAATAGAACTTTTTACATTGCTAAATCAACGGTGAAAAAGTTGAATCATATGAAATTTGGTGTACCCACATCTTAGATGATAACGATGAAGATGATTGATGATGCTCGATATCGGTGATCTCCCAGATCATGACACATGGAAGTTGACGTGTCCCGGGGCTCACAAGAAAGGACCTACAGTGGCCGACCAGACCATTCATGTGCCCGTCCTACAAGCAAACGCTGGCTCACCTCCGAGCCCCTGCACAATTGGTCTCCTCGGCCTACCAGTTCGTCTCCGGGCTACTACAGAACCAAGATAGCTCGGCTCTTCCGCTTGTCCGTGAGCTCTCCCGCCGAGGTCATCTTCCTCGGTCTCATCGACCGACCAATGGCACCGCTCACAGGCGCAACCGCCATCCCGCGAATCTTGCCATGCGCGAGATATCCGCCGGCCACATCCCACGTTCCACGCCATTACGATCCCTCATTAACGAGCCTGTCTCGCCATTAATGGGAGATCCCGCTCATCACGAGGGCATGACGTCGGGAGCGTAACTGCCGGCGTGATTCTCGCGCCTGCCCTGCCTGCTGCTACCGCTATATAAACTCCTTCTTCAGACGGTTCAAGTAAGCCATTTTTACTCCACTAAGCCGTTACTCTGCTCGGATCTCTAGTCTAACTTGACCGTCGGAGGGTCCTCGGTGGTACAACCATCCCGGGACTTCCTTGCAGGTAGCTCGGCAACCACAACCTCAAACCCATTGAGATCCACACGCTTCAGGAGCGATAGCCTCCAGATCCAATCTCAGCCACCCATCGCCGCCATCAGCAAATCAACGGAAGGTAACATCTTAGCGCGATCCAGGTCGCGTCAGCTGGCGCCGTCTGTGGGAAGTCCTTGATTCCACAAAAACAAAAGTTCACTTTCCGATCTCAATCCAATCGCGAGCGATCATCACGAAGATCCAAGCACTAACTGCCGCCTCCCCCTCAACGGAGGCGCGGACGAACCTCCCCCGCCTCAGGGCCGAGACCCCTTCGGAGGGAGAGAAGGCTCCGCTATTGCCAGTACGACCGATCGTCGCCTTGCTATTTCCAACGGCTGCAAGCCCCACGAGCCAGCACACTCAATGACCCGGTGGGCCCCGCTTCGCTGGGCTCCGAGGTCTTGCGCTAGAGAGCTTCGCCCCGAATCTCGTCGCACCCCTGTCTCTCCCGAGGCGATGGCGGTCAGCTCGCCTATACGCAGGCATGACCGGCACCCCCTCCCTCGACGAGGTCGTGCACGCGAGACTCGCCACGGCAGCTCAAAAACGACCTCACCGGAAGGCATAAGGAACCTCACCGAAGGGAACCGAGGCTCATCGAAAATCATGGTCATGAAGGCGGGGGGTACATCGAGTACCTGCGAGACTCAGTGCCCCACGCCAGCCGCAGAGGCCGACAGCTGCCCGAGGAAGAAGGCCAGGGAGACCGATCACCTTCGACGATGGGGACTTTCACGGCATATCCCTACCCCCACAATGACCCCCTAGTGATTATGGCTCGGGTTCATCAATACGAGGTGTACAGGATCCTGGTCGACTCGGGAAGCTCCGCAGACATTCTCTTCTACGACTGCTTTCTGCACATGGGACTCACCGCGGTAGACATGAGGCCGACCTCCTACGTCCTTTCAGGATTCACCAACCACTCCATCCCTGCAGAAGGGGTGATCACTCTACAGTTCAACGTCGGAGAGGCCGGCCGTACGCGGACATTGCCGGTGGAATTCATCGTAGCGAGGATTCTATCGGCCTACAACATCCTCCTCGGCCGTCCCACGCTGTGTAAGTGCACGGCGGCGCCCCGGCCGTCAATCCGACGCCGGAATGCGGAAGCGATGCTAAACTTTAATTTTCTTGAACCGGCACCACCGCGCACTAAAAACCCGGATCGAACCATTAACCAGTCCTAGCAAACTACAAGATGGGGAAGATAGATATACCGAGCGATCCGTGTCCTCCGGTCTTCTCGTCGTCGTCCCGATCTCTCGCGGAATGTCCGGTCTCCACCTCCTCGCCGGAAGGGCACCACGTCGCCTGCTTCTTTTACGGGCTCCCACCTCTATACCGAGACAACTCGGGCACGAAGTTGGCGAGCCGACGTGCCCAAGATTTGCTGTAGAATGTGTAGTGCTCATGTCTCATTTTTGGGTCGTAGGGAGTTGCCTTTTTGGTGGAGGAATGAGATGTAGTTTGGAGATGGAACTTGTGGGAATTTTACAAAGCCAAATGAACAAAAAACCCACTCTATAATTTGGGACAGCCCCTACCATATGATGGCCGACCATGGTAATAGGAGAGGAGAGAATGAGAGAGAGTCTTGTATGGATGATTGAACCACCCTCATAATGCAAGAGAGAAAAGGTCATCATAAGAAACAATCATCACAAACAAATCCATACTCCATCAACTAATCAACAACCATGATTGCTACAAAAAGTCAAGCAATCATGAAAGAAGAAGTCAAATGGTCAAGGGATGGTGCAACCATCATGATCCAACAAAATGCAAAGAACACCCTCCACAAATACTTATTTGCACAAATGCAAATAAGCCCTCCTCCACCAATCTTCGGCCACTGAAGGATACAAAGAAATATGGCCGAAACGGAAAGCAAACTGGCAACTCCAGAAAACTGGTCCCGTAATGAATTACAGGAAAACCCCGATACTATGTATACACACCCGCATTTGTATTCCAACCGAAATACAAATGTAATGAGACAAAATCTACACTGTACTATACTAGGATCCGGCTTAAACCAAAGCCGGCTAGTAATATCCGTTCGATCCTGATTCGTGCAATACCACACGTATCTGATCGAACCCTGCCATATATCCATACGGCCTCTAATACTAACCGTCCGATCCTGATCCGTGCAATACCGCACGTATCTGATCGAACCCTGCCATATCTCCATACGGCCTCTACAGCGTTTCGCCCGAAAGCTTGAGTAACTGAATGTGTGGTGGACTCTAAAGACTCGTCAATACTATGGCTGTGGATTTAACCACTAGCACGTCAGAGGTATTAGCCATACATGACGGGCCACCAGCTATTGACCGAAAGGGACGTCTGTGAGCGAACTCAGCCTGACACCCTACTGAGCCTGTCAGTGACAATATCCGTACAGTCCGGTCCGTTCGTCTATGAGCATCGCATGGCGGGCCTAGGGGGTTAGTAAAAGTCAGACCCCCAAAAGCGGTACAAGTCGTGTCGGAGTGTAGCCCAGAACACCCTGAGATACTACTGGAATACCTACCAGTAAATCTCCTGCCTCGGCCGAGGGCTTCGTGTAATGGCTCTCCTAGACACAGCGCGACCTCACTCCCAATATCGGGAGAGATGAACCCCTGAAGATCCGCTTACTGCCTCCATGTGGCTCGGGACTGTACCCAACTAAAACCTGTTTGCACGTCTCCTTTGAGCGTGGTAGGGTAGTAATCAAAGTACAGTGGGAACTCACACGAGATAAATGACGATCCCCAGGTCGATGAACTAACCTGTACACATGTCACCAGGGAACTGCTATCTGACGTCAGGTATAAGACCAACTAGCATGTTCCCGGCGAGTCCTGTCCGGTGTACTCATAACCCAATGAGCACCTGTATACATCTTAGGTGATCCAACTGACACCAGTGGCTTGTGAGACCGGCCACCGCCCCTCGTCGGGGTCTCGAATGTACACACTAGTCTACTCTGGAGTATCGATACCCTGTCTCGAAACTCCCACGACTAGGGACCTTTTAAGGATGTGCTTATAGACCCCAGCTCCCACTTATATGATCGCCCTCATACTGCTGGTGGTCAAGCAAGAATCCTAGGGGCTCTATCAACGTGTAATAGCGACATGTCAGGTCACCTAAAGCAGTACACGATGATAAAGATAAACCAGATAGCATACTATCATCTTGAGTAAGACTGTCCGACCGCGATAGGTCCTCCCTCAATCATTGCAATCACGTGCATGTGATCCAATAATTGACTCTGAGGGCACTATCTCCAACAATCTCCCACTTGCACTCAAGGCTAATTATTGCGATGTCGCATACTCACAGCCCGTGTGATACCGAACACCCAACTCCTCTACTAGTCAGTCTCACAAAGCTCGTTTGCGAAACTATTGCGTTCGAGGAATAGCCTCAGTGAGTAGATCCGCTTTGATGTTTCTCTATATGTCTCTCTATATCTCAAGTTCGCGGAGAAAGCCATCTCCCGAAATAAGCAATACCTGTCTTAGAATGTGTCTGGATGTCTGATGGGACCTAGCTCATAAATGAACTCCAAATCCAAACTTCTTAGACTGTATCATCAACTGAACTTAATCAGTATCCTACGCCATGCCTCCCTCAGTATTGCCTTGGACCACCTGTCCAAAATACTGCCCCTCATCAGAAGGAAAAACTATAACTCTGACAACCTCCTTGTCGTCCAGTTCACCTTGGAAGCCTGGAATGATAACTGTCTCCCGAATGACGCTGTCGTTATCATATCCCTAGAACATCCACTTATGTTCTAAAACTGCTTCCGACTGTTTCTCCAGGATTGGATCAATGTCAACTTTTCGCATCTAGTGCAAGAACAACATCTGGTGTGGTACTTGACATCTCATGATTGATTCAATTACCTGAGCAAGTGATCTGCCAATCATGCACATCCCTCTCCCCTTTGGTCTGTAAGACACCTTTAGAGAGGGTGACTCCATCACTTGCAGGTACACTACCATGCCAGGAGTCGTCCATTCTAAATACTCTTAGAATGCTGTCTAAGTACCCTTAATTGGGAAACCACCCAAATCTAAATCTAAAACCATAGATCTAGTAACCAGTATGTCTGATATAATATCCAAGTCCTGTGTGGAGAAACCACTGTGTGACGACCAAAGTATAACCGATCGTAGTATAAGAATATCACTTCCTACTCTGTGTATGTCATCCAAATACCATGACATCACACCCTACTACCTTCTTAACAGATCCATCCCCTATTCTGATGAAGTCAAACCTATAACTGTCACATCAGAAATTGATGATCTATCTCCGCTACATCTGCTTTAGTCTATAAATAGACATAAGCTACCTGTCCACCAATGCTTCTGCTGCTCCCACTGACTACGACAACCCTCTGGCAGAGTCATATACACGTACACTTCTGAAGCCAGTTCAGAACGACGCTATACTCATCCTCCTGCCGGGTCTCGTAGCCTGGAACAACAGCAATGGCAAGTGTGGGTAAACAAGAACCTCCCTGTCACCGTCCTTGAGGCTACCGGAGTACCTCTCGGGTGCCTGAGGTTACCCACCTTATCTGCGGAGTGGCCAATGGAATGTCAAGCCAGATTGAATCTTTAGGTTCCTATGAAATCTTCAGTAATCGTTTGTGGTTCTGGAATCACTTCCAGTTCTACCATACTCCCACTACTGTTTTCTGAAAAAAAAAAACAATTTTTATTAAAACTGTGGCGAGTCTAGAACATTATTTCTATTGATCTGCCAGATGGTAGAAAGTCAACCCTCGTCATAGCCTGGGTCAACCCACAAACAGCCATTACAGAAACGTTCCTTGAGTTGTCCAGTGTCTGGTTTTAATCATAAGCCAGACAACTCCCCGTACTTTAACATCGTTAAGATATGAACTGTTCTATATCCAATATAGAACCAGACGCACTGATTTAATTGAACCAGATTCAAATCATGCAACTGTCTCCAGTGCATGTCAACTAAATGGAGAGAGGTCGATCAGCGATACTCAACTTAGGAATGCTTCCAATTATGAGTAACCTGAAAGAGAAGCAAGTTCTCTTAGTCATTACTATCAACTGAATACCATACACAAGTATCTACATCTTCGATCACTTTGAAGAATCCCGATACTTGCAATATCTGGTTCTCTACTTTATTCAAATACCTATAACTTCTCAAAATTTGGACACTGTGTTTCCACGAAACACCTGTCTAAAAACTAGAGAAGTCATAAGTAAACCGAATATAGTACGAGGACCAACCCCTCTGTCCTGATGGACCCTGGACAACATACAATACTCTGTATAAGTCCCTTGAGTCTGATAACTCATTCACTGTGTGTCGTAGGTTGAAAACTGAACTTATGGTTAAGAAGAATTACACCGTTGTTTAATGCTCCTTACCTAACCATCCACTGATATAGGTAAATGTCATAGACATAATTTCAAAAAGGTATATCTCACTCTATGAAAATAGACGTACAGATATATCAATTTGAAATTGGTGCACAACAGCGGATATTCAAAACCAAATATTTTCCGTCTGGCAACCAACCCAGGTGACTTCCTCAAATATCACCGATTACAACGAATCCCGATATAATGAGGATGATCACCCAATTCCCAATAGCTTTCTCCCACTCATCATCTGTAAACCATACAGATGTGAGAATTATACCTGGTAAATACATACCCTGGAGTAAGTATCTAATCGAGAAATCAGTTTTCTTTTAACATCACACAGTGAAACTGAAACATTGAAATGTTTCGATGGGGTATCCTAGTATTCCTAGTAATGCCTCTTCCATTATCCAGATTCACAACTGCAACCGTATATCTCTTTGCCATCTCTCCAAATCCCTTTATATGTCTTTAGTCATTACCTTCTGCACACCCCTTTAGGCCAAATGGTTTTCTTCCTTCCCTACCGTTCGGCACCAGCCTATGGTTTGGAAGAAGACTATCCAATAAGCATAATGGGTGTACTGTCCTAATCCTAGGAGCACTCGCAATGCGAGAGAAGGTGAAGATAAAAGACAACCGAATAAACCTTATTCCTACTTCTCCTGAACCAGAATCTATCCCCGAACTGGAACAAGTTCCTTTCGAGTTCGTATATAACCATACGATGGAGTATCCAATAAACTGTGGATCTTCGTAGTGATACGGAGTGTTCTGGAGAAATACAAAGATGATTTTAGGATTGGCGAAGAAATACTTGGTTTGGTTGTGAATAGCAGTCGCAATTTACATTGCCCTCTTACTAATCCCTTTCTTTGTCTTAATCTGCACACCATCGTTATGCTAATTGGTTTTCTTCATTCCCTACCGGTCGGCACCAGCCTAAGGTTTGAAAGAAGACTATCCAATTTGCGTAATAGGTGTACTACTCCTAAACCAAGGAGTACTCGCAACCTGAGAGAAGGTAAAAGGAAAATACAACTGAATAGTCCTATCCGTTTTCTCCAGAACCGGAAACCATTCTCGAATAAATTCCTTCGAGTTCGTATATAACCATACGATGGTTTTGTCCAATGGAAGTGGACATTCGTAGTAATACGGGATGTCCTGGAAAAAAGGGTAAAAGTAGGAGTGGCAATGTGGTTTGCAACTCTGACAATCCAAAACCCAGTGTTAAGAAGGTTCAGTTAATTTTGGTCTTTGAGTCATAGTCTTAGGGTCGGGTCAATGGTCGCTGCCAGAGAGAGAGAAAAAAAACACTCAGCGTGCACTCTAACCTAGATCAGAATGGTTACTAATTTATCTAGTCTGGAAACCTCCCACTGTCACCTCAAATTCTCCTCTAAACCTGAAAGAAGAATTAGTCGGGGTCACCCGAGGAGTAAACTAACTCATCAGTGGGAATCGGGATCCAACTATCATCGCATGATAACGTGACGGAATCCGCTCACGGTGTCACACTCCAGAAGGTATGCGCATATCTGGCAAGTTTCAGTTTCTTTAGAAACTCCCGATGTGATTTTTACCCTATGCTCTTATGACCTTGACTTTGGCCAACAAATCATAAGTCGCATGTCAAGTTCTACCCGTCATTCTCCAGGTTGATTTGAATCCATCCGTACCTACCCTTGACTTTAGCCAACAAGGCAGCACGACTGTTCCAAACCAACGCATCTATCTATGCCGCATATGAATAACCAACAGCTACCAAACACTGTGCCTTGACTTTGGCCAACAAACACAGCTTGAATACTATTGAATACCCATATGAAACGACGGAGGGCTACGAATGGTTTCTGGCGAAAACCTTTAACGTAATGAACTTGATATCGTTGAAGGAACCGGATAGCTTTTAAAAATATAGTGACGAAAACCATTGCTAAAAAGGTCACTCCCGGTGAAGGGATCTCGGCTCTTTCCCCGTAGAATGAGGTGCAGGATATTCCAACTGAATACCACGGTGCAAAGCAAAAGTAATCGGCTATAGTGAAGTTATTTCCCTGACGCAAACTTCTGTCCAAGGGGTCACTCCCGGTGAAGGGATCTCGGCCCTTGCCTCGTCGACTGAGGAGCAGGATATTCTAACTGAATACCACGATGCAAAACAAAAGAAAACGTCCTTGCAATAACAGTTTTTTTTGAAAAGTGTTCCAACAACATCAGATAAGGTTTGTTTTTAACTTGCATTGATCCGAATCAACGCAGTCCCATCAATTGATCACACCATAAAGAACGAAAATAATATGACGTACGTATATGCCATCCGCATTCGCCACTGGGTCCCGTCATTACCCGTTAGGTTAACTAACTAACGACAGAGCGGGGACTGGACTAGCGCGGATGCAAAACATATACAACATCTACTAATATATATACCAATATATTATATTTCGCTCAAGGCGTGATAAAAATGCAACATCACAGAAATGTACAGCATCACAGAACAATACAGATATCTGGGATCCCCGGGTTTCACAGAGCCACTACTGAAACCCGACGTTCCCCTGGTCATGTGGATAGCCTGTGCAATGAAATCCTAGACCCCTACGGGCGCGGCAAGTTACCCGCCAAAACCTGAAGCGAGGCAGCCCTCTTCAGCAACGTGAATGGACCACCCAGCACTTCACGGAATCCGGTAACTTGGGCACCCCTCCTGGGTCAACCTATACCCCTACGAGTGTGGCGAATAGCCCGCCAATTCTAGAGTGAAGCCCCCTCTGTCCCAATGCCATGAGATGCGGGCTTGTTGCCTTCTAGAATCCGGCTATCCGTGCACCCCTCCTTGGGGTAATCCTAGTACAGAAAGTAAAATATACATACAACGGGTACATCGACCGCAACCTGGTCGTGCCCCAAAATAATAATACAAACAAGCAGTGACGGCAGTCCACATGTCGGACGCTCGCCCCGCAATATCAAATGTACATAATACAACAAAAACAACTGTACTAGCATTGCATCCAGGCTATCCCCCACGACCAATCCGCAACATCACAGCAATACACAGAACATCAACGTGAATGTCACGTTCGCAAATCCGTTTAACCGGGCTATAGCAGTTAGACAGGATTTACCGATCAAGTGACATTCACGGTCGCAGATATAATGTAAATACTATGAACTAATGTGTTTAAAATATCCGATCGATCAAATTTACCAAGTGGGCCCCCAAGTACTACTGTAGCACATCAAGAAATTCTGGGCCCAAAAATAATATTCCAAAACCCCTATTTCCAAGTCAGGAGCTTTCTGCAAAATTTTGGTACACTGAACAGTTTAAGTCGCGGCGGAACCGCGGCCCAAGCATGGGTTTGGCCGTGGTTCCGCGGTCGTTTAGACTGTTCACGAGACCAAATTTTCCCAGAACTCTTAGAATGTCCTACACATCATTCTGAAACAACCTGAAAAATTTTTGGACTTCAAAAAATTTCGACAGAAAACTGATGTGTATAAAAACGCGGTTTTGGAATTTTCTTGTTCGATCGGAAATGTAAAACACATTAGACAAAGCTAGACTATGTTAATGGCGAGGCTCTGATACCACTGTAAGTGCACGGCGGCACCCCGGCCGTCAATCCGACGCCGGAATGCGGAAGCGATGCTAAACTTTAATTTTCTTGAACCGGCACCACCGCGCACTAAAAACCCGGATCGAACCATTAACCAGTCCTAGCAAACTACAAGATGGGGAAGATAGATATACCGAGCGATCCGTGTCCTCCGGTCTTCTCGCCGTCGTCCTGATCTCTCGCGGAATGTCCGGTCTCCACGTCCTCGCCGGAAGGGCATCACGTCGCCTGCTTCTTTTACGGGCTCCCACCTCTATACCGAGGCAACTCGGGCACGAAGTTGGCGAGCCGACGTGCCCAAGATTTGCTGTAGAATGTGTAGTGCTCATGTCTCATTTTTGGGTCGTAGGGAATTGCCTTTTTGGTGGAGGAATGAGATGTAGTTTGGAGATGGAACTTGTGGGAATTTTGCAAAGCCAAATGAACAAAAAACCCACTCTACAATTTGGGACAGCCCCTACCATATGATGGTCGGCCATGGTAATAGGAGAGGAGAGAATGAGAGAGAGTCTTGTATGGATGATTGAACCACCCTCATAATGCAAGAGAGAAAAGGTCATCATAAGAAACAATCATCACAAACAAATCCATACTCCATCAACTAATCAACAACCATGATTGCTACAAAAAGTCAAGCAATCATGAAAGAAGAAGTCAAATGGTCAAGGGATGGTGCAAACATCATGATCCAACAAAATGCAAAGAACACCCTCCACAAATACTTATTTGCACAAATGCAAATAAGCCCTCATCCACCAATCTTCGGCCACTGAAGGATACAAAGAAATATGGCCGAAACGGAAAGCAAACTGGCAACTCCAGAAAACTGGTCCCGTAATGAATTACAGGAAAACCCCGATACTGTGTATACACACCCGCATTTGTATTCCAACCGAAATACAAATGCAATGAGACAAAATCTACACTGTACTATACTAGGATCCGGCTTAAACCAAAGCCGGCTAGTAATATCCGTTCGATCCTGATTCGTGCAATACCGCACGTATCTGATCGAACCCTGCCATATATCCATACGGCCTCTAGTACTAACCGTCCGATCCTGATTCGTGCAATACCGCACGTATCTGATCGAACCTTGCCATATCTCCATACGGCCTCTACAGCGTTTCGCCCGAAAGCTTGAGTAACCGAATGTGTGGTGGACTCTAAAGACTCGTCAATACTATGGCTGTGGATTTAACCACTATCACGTCAGAGGTATTAGCCATACGTGATGGGCCACCAGCTATTGACCGAAAGGGACGTCTGTGAGCGAACTCAGCCTGACACCCTACTGAGCCTGTCAGTGACAATATCCGTACAGTCCGGTCCGTTCGTCTATGAGCATCGCATGGCGGGCCTAGGGGGTTAGTAAAATTCAGACCCCTAAAAGCGGTACAAGTCGTGTCGGAGTGTAGCCCAGAACACCCTGAGATACTACTGGAATACCTACCAGTAAATCTCCTGCCTTGGCCGAGGGCTTCATGTAATGGCTCTCCTAGACACAGCGCGACCTCACCCCCAATACCGGGAGAGACGAACCCCTGAAGATCCGCTCACTGCCTCCATGTGGCTCGGGACTGTACCCAACTAAAACCTGTTTGCACGTCTTCTTTGAGCGTGGTAGGGTAGTAATCAAAGTACAGTGGGAACTCACACAAGACAAATGACGATCCCCAGGTCGATGAACTAACCTGTACACATGTCACCAGGGAACTGCTATCTGACGTCAGGTATAAGACCAACTAGCATGTTCCCGGCGAGTCCTGTCCGGTGTACTCATAACCCAATGAGCACCTGTATACATCTTAGGTGATCCAACTGACACCAGTGGCTTGTGAGACCGGCCACCGCCCCTTGTCTGGGTCTCGAATGTACACACTAGTCTACTCTGGAGTATCGATGCCCTGTCTCGAAACTCCTACGACTAGGGACCTTTTAAGGATGTGCTTATAGACCCCAGCTCTCACTTATATGATCGCCCTCATACTGCTGGTGGTCAAGCAAGAATCCTAGGGGCTCTATCAACGTGTAATAGCGACATATCAGGTCACCTAAAGCAGTACACGATGATAAAGATAAACCAGATAGCATACTATCATCTTGAGTAAGACTGTCCGACCGGAATAGGTCATCCCTTAATCATTGCAATCACGTGCCTGTGATCCAATAATTGACTCTGAGGGCACTATATCCAACACGCTGAACTCCCTCCGGGCCCATATATCGACCTACCACCTGGCGATGAAGTTCCCTCTCGACCAGGGCGGGATAGGTCGGGCCTATAGAGACCATCGAATTGCAAAGGTTTTCTTCACCGCAACATCTTCATCGGATAGGACGGCCGACGATGTCGAGGGTGAAGGTGACATCAAGGGTTCTCTGGACACTCGAGACGAGCAAAAAAAGGTCCGAGGGATCCCGGTGGAGCCTCTGACAGAGGTCCCCCTCGTGGAAGGGGATGACGAAAAACTCGTTCAAATCGGGTCGCTTCTGACAGGAACTCAGTGAGACGACCTGGTTTATTTCCTCAGAAACAACTCCGACGTGTTTGCCTGGGCATCTTCTGACATGCCTGGGATTGACGCCAAAGTTATATCTCACAAGCTCGGGATAGATCTCATGGCCAGACCTGTCAGACAAAAAAAGCGAAGCTTCACCCCGGTCAAACAGAAGGCTATCGAGGACCAGGTGGATCGGCTCCTCACCGCCGACATCATTCGGAATGTGCCCTATTTGGAGTGGCTAGCGAACGTAGTCCCAGTCAAGAAGTCAAGTGGGAAGTGGCGCATGTGCGTCGACTTCACCGACCTCAACAATGCGTGCCCCAAGGACAACTATCCCCTACCTCGGATAGACCAGCTTGTCAACAGCTCGGCAGGCCACGAGCTATTGAGCTTCATGGATGCCTTCTCCGGCTACAATCAGATCCGTATGAATCCGGCAGACGGAGACCTTACCGCATTCACAACGGACCGGGGGATATACTGCTATAAGGTGATGCCCTTCGGCTTCAAGAACGCCGGAGCTACGTACCAACGGTTGGTCAACTGCATGTTCAAGCCACAGATCGGCAGGAACATGGAAGTTTACGTCGACGATATGCTCGTCAAATCGGTCTCGTCGACTGACCACTCCAAGGACCTGGGCGAGGCCTTCGAGGTACTCCGCAAGTTTAAGATGAAGTTGAACCCCACCAAATGCGCATTCGGGGTCACCAGGGGAAAATTCCTCGGTTTCATGGTTACCCACCATGGGATCGAGGCTAACCCGGAAAAAATCGACGCTATTCTCAACATGACCGCGCCCAAGACTAACGTCGAGATCATGCGACTGATGGGGCGGGTAGCCGCTCTGAGCCGTTTCATGTCAAGGTCTAGGGAAAAGTGCCTCCCATTCTTCAAAGCTCTAAGGAAAATCCGAAGGTTCGAGTGGTCAGAAGAGTGCCAGACCGCCTTTGACCAATTAAAAAGACATCTTGCGACGCTACCAATGCTCACCCGAGTGGAAGGAGACGAGCTATAATTGTATCTGGCGGTATCCGACCAAGCAGCCGGCTCAGTACTCGTTCGAGAGGTCAACGGAGCGCAGAGGCCGGTGTACTACGTGAGCCACGTCTTCAAAGACGCGGAAACATGGTACCCAGCCATAGAGAAGATTGTCTTGGCACTCGTTGTGTCCTCGAGGAAGCTACGACACTACTTCCAAGTACACACTATCCTCGTTCTTACCGAGCGCCCGCTGGGGGCTATCTTCGCCTCACCCGAATCCTCGGGCCGCCTAGAGAAGTAGAGGTAGGAGCTGTCCCAGTTTGACATAAAATACCGCCCGAGTGCACCATCCCCAGCAAGGAACCGGAGCCTGCGCCGACCCTCGCGGATCAACACCCGATCGTGGGGAGACCCGACTCGGTCCCTGAGTGGGTCATCTACGTCGACGGGTCCTCAACCGAGGAAAGCTATGGCGCCGGCCTTATCATTCGGGGCCCGAACGAGGCAGAAATGGAATATTACCTAAAGCTCGGTTTCAAGGTTTCAAACAACGCGGCAGAGTATGAGACCCTGCTGGCTGGACTTCGCATGGCCTCCGGGCTGGGGCTGAAGACAATTCGAATCCGCGGTGACTCAGCCCTAGTCGTTGACCAAGTGACCGCCACTTCGAGGCTCGGGAATCTCTAATGGTGAAATATCTGGCCGAGGTAAGAAAACTTCGGAAGAACTTCAACGAAGTCCAGATAGAAAAAATACCCAGGCAGCTCAATGCCCAAGCCGACGCCCTGAGCAAGCTGACCTCATCCTACTCGGCCAACAACAAGCGGTCTATCCTCTTCGAAACCTTACCACGGCCCAGCGTGGAAGACGGTGCGACAATACTTCATGTGTATACAGCGCAGGAAGATGTCCAGGACTGGAGGAAGCCCCTCGTGGAATTCCTAAGGGATGGTACGCTCCCAGAAGATCGGGGAGCAGCCCGCCGTCTCCGGGCCAAAGCCCGTCACTTCGTCTGGAGCAATGAGAACCTTTACAAGAAATCCTTCACTTAGCCCCTGCTTTGGTGCATCAACCCCCATGAAGCCGACCACGTCCTCTGTGAAATCTATGAAGGGGTCGGCGGAGCACACCAAGGGGCCCGAACCTTAGTCCAGAAGGCATTGCTCTAGGGGTACTACTAGACAACTATTCATGAGGACGCCCAGAAGCTCGTCAGGAGATGCAAAAGTTGCCAACTCCACGGAAGCATACCTCACCTTCCGGCTACCGAGCCGACCGCACTGACCTCCCCGTTGCCGTTCGCCCAGTGGGGATTGGACATGATAGGCCAGTTCCCTACCGGGGCGGGCGGGCACAAATATGTTCTCGTCGCAGTAGATTACTTCACGAAGTGGATCGAGGCTGTCCCCATCAGGAGACCGGACGCCACCACCACCATCAAGTTCCTGCAGAACAACCTGATACACCGGTTCGGCATCCCGAGGTGTATCATCACCGACCACGGGACGAACTTCGAAAACGAGAAAGTGAAGGATTTCTGCAACGAATATCATATCCTCATGAAGTTTGCCGCGGCCGCACATCCCCAATGCAACGGGCATGCCGAGGTTGCTAACCAGGACGTCCTCCGAGGTCTCCGGACCCGCCTAGAAGGACGCTAAGGCGGTTGGGTCAAGGAATTGCCCCGGGTCTTATCGGCCCTGTGCACGTCAAAGAAGACCCCCACCGGGGAAACCCCTTTCAGCCTCTGCTACGGGACCGAGGCGATGGTCCCGGCGGAGATCGGGCTACCCAGTCACCGGGTCGAACACTTCGACGATGAAGCAAACACCACGGCACTACGGACCAACCTGGACATCTTGCTAGAGAAACGGGACCAGGCTCGTATCAGGGCTACCGCCTATCAGCAGCAAACTGCCCGATACTACAACGCGCGGGTCAAGCGTCGCTCCTTCAAGACCGGAGACCTGGTCCTACGGCGAAACAAGTTTGTCAATCGAGGCAGGCTGCATAAGTTCTCCCCGAAATGGGACGGTCCTTTCCTCGTTTCCAAAGTACTTCCCGGCGGAGCCTACCGCTTACAGGACGCGGACGGCTGCAAGTTTCCACGGCCTTACAACACTGAGAAGCTTAAGCTGTACCAACGAAACAGATACCTACGAGTGTGTACCTCTCCTTTCTCAAAGGCAATGTAAATTTTTCTAAAAAGTTCTTTCTACTTAAATAATAAGAGGGGAATGCTAGAGCATTGCAAAAAGAGGAATCTTATTAATTCAAAAAGGTACTCTGGGCTCCTCAGCCTTATAAAAGGGGGGAGGGTTACAAAAGAGATGGAACGGGATCGAGGAAGTACTCCTGGTGATACTCAGAGTAGATCTCCGTCAACCGGGCCCTAGCCGCTGCAGCCCGCTCCTGCCGACGCTGCATACGGACCCGGGACGCCACGGAAGCACCCGACTCACCGCCCGCTGAGCCTTGACCCACGATGTACCTCATCTTGAAACATTCAAGAATAGGAAGCAAGGATCGGTTGTGCCCGACCTTCGAGATGAGGTCGAACAGGAAGATAGAATGCACCTTGTCAAGCACCTCGTCCAGAAGCTCCTCAGTGAAGGGGTTGTCCAACCCCGGGGACCTCCTCCAGATCGCGTACATCAGGAGCCGGAGCAAAGACGATCGCCGAGGGAGGAGACGGCCGAAGTGATCCTCGAGGCGCCGAACCACTCCCCGGTACCCCTCCTCGGACAGCGATTGGTCGTACAAGGAGACATCACTAAGGGTGATAATCTCTTCGATCAAATACACGCGCCCAGTCATCTCGAAAGTAAGCGGTGCCAAAAGAACTGCCATCTCCTTCCTTACTTATAGCTTCAAGCAGAATCTTCAAGGACTCGGATTCTCAGGCATGCCAGCGTGAATCTTGGGAATTGCAGCAACTACCCCAATGCCATGCCGCCACGTGGCAAAACTGGCACGACATTCCGAAACGCTTCGTGTTCCCCACGCGATCGCGACACGTATTGCCAGCGACTATCCTACTTCGCCGCTCGATGCGAAATTGAAATGACGCGGCTTTGGCGCTTCGCCTCCTCCACACGTTCATGGCACGTGTCACTCACGACTGTCCATCTTCCCAAAGCCCTCATGAAGAGGCAGCCCAGGAGCTACCCTACTCGGCTGTCCATGGCCGGTAGCTCGCCTACCCCACAACGCCAGGGATCTAAGCCCTCACTAAGAGGTGCCTGAGCAGCTTCACCGCTTGGTTCATCCTTGGCAGGCCTCCCACGGCCCCTCCAGCGCCAAGGATCGAAGCCCTCGCCAAGAGGCAGCCCTGCAGCTACCCTGCTCGGCTATCCCTGGACGGTAGCTCGCCGACCCCATAACGCCAGGGATCTAAGCCCTCACTATAAGGCAACCGAGCAGCTTCACTGCTTAGTTTATCCTTGGCAGGCCTCCCACAGCCCCTCCAGCGCCAAGGGTTGAAGCCCTCACCAAGAGGCAGCCCTGTAGCTCCCTGCTCGGCTATCCCTGGCTGGTAGCTGTAAGTCCACGGTAGCGCCCCGGCCGTCTAACAGACGCCAAATGCGGAACAAAAACTTTTTACAAAATGGCGCTATCGTGTACTATAACCCGGATATGCCATTAAAGCTAAACTAACAAACTACAAAGTGGGTAGAAATGTTATACGAATCCGAGTCCTTCGGTCTTCAACCATCATCCCACGCTCTGTTGCGGCTGCTCCGATCTCCTGAATCTCCAGTCTTTTCGTCCAGGTTGCACCACGTCGATAGATCTTTAAACGGGCTCCCGCCTCTGAACCGAGGCAACTCGATCATCAAGTTTGCCAAAAGAGATGACCAAGATTGATGTAGAGAACGAGTAGAACACTTTGTCTCGCTTCGTCCAAAACCATGGACGAACGGTTAATGAAGTTGCCTTTTGGAATCGGGTAAATGAGAAATGAGCATACAAATTTTCATGAACCAAAATCTATCATCTTTTTTAACCAAGTGAGAGAGTGAGAAGAGGAGGGAAGGGGGCCGGCCACATATATGGAGGAGGGAGGTGAGTGTAGGAGAGAGGAATGTGACCATTAGCAAAAAAGAATTAATGCAAAATGGTGACACAACTAACCTAGTCATCCATTCATTAAATGCATATAATGAATCACTTAAACACATCATCAGTCATTTAATGCAAATGGATGACTCACTAATCCTAGTCACCACATCAAGAACCTTCCATACTTATCTCAAGAAAAGATAAATCCGTCTTTAACCAAATGTTAAAGACGGGCGATAGAAAACTGGAAACTGGCAACTTCCAAAAGCGATCCCGAAACGAATTTCAGGATAACCCCGTATCAGTATAAACATACCCGCATTTGTATTACGACCGAATACAAATACAACTGAGACAAAGATATTATATCTACACAGTATAATACTCGGATCCGGCTTAAACCAAAGCCCACCAGTATTATCTGCCCGAAATATGACACGTGCGTAAACGCACGTGCAATTTCCGAACCCTGCCATATAACCATACGGCCTCTACAACGTTTCGCCCGAACTTGGGAAACTGTCTGTGGGGGACTCTAATGACTCATCAACACATTGGCACTGGGTATAACGACCAGCACGTCAGAGGTACAAGCTGTACGTAACAGTTGCCTATGTATTGATTGGAAGGGAAGCTGACAAGCGAACTCATCCAGAAACCCTACTGAGCCTAGCAGTGACAATATACATACAGTCCGGTCCGTTCGTCTATGAGTATCGCATATCGGCCTAGAGGGTGGATAAAGTCAGACCCCTAATAACGCGATAATTCATGTCGGTATGAAGCCCATCACCTCCTGAGAAACTGCTGATCCAAATAAGTAATTCTCTACTACCTCGGCTGAGGATTTCTAGTGATGGTCACCCGTGCACTGTGCGACATCAACCCCCAATATCCGGAGAGACGAATCCCCGACGATCCGCTCACTGCCTCCATGTGGGTCGGGACTGTACCCAAAAAATACCTATTTGCACGTCTCCTTTGAGCGTGGTAGGGTAGAAATCAAAGCATAGTAGGAACTCACACGAGACAAATGACGATCTCAGGTTGACAAACTAACCTGTGCACATGTCACCTGGGAACTGCTATCTGACGATATGTATAATACCAACTAGCATGTTCCCGGCGAGTCCTGTCCGGTGTACTCATAACCCAATGAGCACCTGTATACATCTTAGGTGAACCAACTGACACCAATGGCTTGTGAGACCGGCCACCGCCCCTCGTCGGGGTCTCGACTGGATACACTAGTCTACTCTGGAGTATCGATACCCTGTCTCGAAACTCCCACGACTAGGGACACTTTAAGGATGTGCTTACAAAACCCAGCTCCCACGTATATGATCGCCATCATACTGCTGGTAGTCAAGCAAGAATCCTATGGGCTCTATCATCATGCAATAGTGAACTAAAGCATGTATACGATGATAAAGACAAACCAGATAGCATACTATCAACTCGAGCAAGACTGTCATATCGGTATAGGTCCTGCATCAATCATTGCAATCACGTACCTGCGATCCAATAATTGACTTTGAGGGCACTATATCCAACAATCTCCCACTTGCACTTAAGGCTAATTATTGCGATGTCGCATACTCACAGCCCGTGTCATACCGAACACCCAACTCCTCTACTAATCAGTTTCACAAAGGTAGTTTGTAAAACTCTTGTGTTCGAGAAATAGCCTCAGTGAGTGGATCCGCCCTGATGTTTCTTTCTATGTCTCTCTTAATCTCAAGTTCGCCGAGAAAGCCATCTCCCGAATCGAGTAATACCTGTCTTAGAATATGTCTGGATATCTGATGGGACCTAGTTCATAAATGAACTCCAAATCCAAACTTCTTAGACTTTATTGATAACTGAACCTAATCAATATCCAGTACCATGCCTCCCACAGTATCTTCTTGAACCACCTGTCCATAATACTGTCCCTCGTCAGAGGGAAAACTATAACTCTGACAATCACTCTGTTATCCAGGTCACCTTGGAAGCCTGGAATGATAACCGTCTCCTCAAGGAGGCTGCCATTATCAAATCCATAGAACATCCATTTATGTTCTAAAACTGCTTCCTAATGTTTCTCCAGGATTGGATTAATATAAACTTATCGCAATTAGTGCAAAACCAACATCTGGTGTGGTACTTGACATCTCATGATTGACTAATTGCCTAAACAAGTGATCTGTCAATCATGCACATCCCTCTCTCCTTTAGTCTGTAAGACACCTTTAGAGAGGGTGACTCCATCAACTGCAGGTACACCACCATGCTAGGAGTCATCTATTCTAAAATACCATTAGAATACTGTCAAAGTACCCAAATTGGGAAACTACCCAATTCTAGATCTAATACCATAAATCTAGTAACTAGAATGTCTGATATTATATCCATGTCCTATGTGAAGAAACAACTGTGTGACGACCATAATACAACCGATCGTAGTATAGGAATTTTACTTCCTACTCTGTGTATGTCATCCAAATACCAGGACATCACACCCTACTACCTTCTTAGCAGATCCATCCCATATTCTGATGAAGTCAAAACCATGACTTTCACATCAAAACTAGATGATCTAATCTCCGCTATATCTGCTCAAGCCTATAAATAGACATAAGCTACTTGCCCACTATGCTTCCGCTGCTCCCACTGACCACAACAACCCTCTGGCAGAATAATATATACGTGTACTTCTAAAACTAGTTTAGAATGACGCTATACATATCCTCCTGCCGGGTCTCATAGTCTGGAACAACAGTAGTGTCAAGTCTGGGTAAACAAGAACCTCCATGTCACCATCCTTGAGGCTACCAGAGTACCTCTCGGGTGTCTAAGATTACCCACCATGTCTGCGGAGTGGCTATTGGAATGTCAAAACCTGATTGAATATATAGGTCCTATTAAATTTTCCGTAATCGTTTGCGGTTCTGGAATCACTTCCAGTTCTACCATACTCCCACTACTGTTTTCTGAAAAAATCCATTTTAATAAAACTATGGTGAGTCAAGAACAATATCACTATTGATCTTCCAGATGGTAGAAATGTCAACCCTCGTCAAAACCAGGGTCAACCCACAAACTGCCATTATAGAAACGTGCCTTGAGTTTTCCAGTGTCTGGTTTTAAGCATAAGCTGGACAACTCCCCTTACCTTAACATCGTTAAGATATGAACCATTCTATATACAATATAGAAATAGAGGCACTAATTTAACTGGAACCAGATTCAAACCATGCAACTGTCTCCAGTGCATATCAACTTAATGAAGAGAGGCTGATCAGTATTACTCAACTTAGGAATCCATCCAATTATGAGTAACCTGAAAGAGAAACAAGTTTCTCAAAACCGTTACTATCAATTGAATACCAATCACAAGAATCTACATCTTCGATTTCTTTGAAGAATCCCGATACTTGCGATACCTGGTTCTCTACTTTATTCTTATACCCACAACTTCTCAAAACTTAGACATTGTATTTCTACGAAACACTTGTCTAATAACTAGAGAAGTTACAAGTAAACAGAACAGAGTATGAGGACTAACCCCTTTGTCCTGATGGACACTGGACAACATACAATACTCTATATAAGTCCGCCGAGTTGAATAACTCAAAACCTGTGCGTTGTAGGTTGAAAACTGTACCCAGGCGATTTTCTCAAATATCACTAATTACAACGAATTCCGATATAATGAGGATGATCACCTAATTCCCAATAACTTACTCCTACCCATCATCTGTAAAACCATACAGATGTGAGAATCAAACCTGGTAAATACATACCCTGGAGTAAGTATCTAATCGGGAAAACAGTTTTCCTTTAACAATGCACTGAAACATGAAAATGTTTTGTAGGGGTATCCTAGTATTCTTAGTAATGCCTCTTCCATAATCCAATTCATGACTTTAACTGTATATCTCTTTGCCATCTTCCAAATCCCTTTATTTGTCTTTAGTCGTTACCTTCTGTACACTATCGTTAGGCTAAATGTTTTTCTTCCTTTCCAACCGTTCGGCACCAGCCTATGGTTTGGAAGAAGACTATCCAGTAAGTATAATAGGTGTACCCTCCTAAACCTAGGAGTACTCGCAACTTGAGAGAAGGTGATGATAAACGACAACTGAATAATACCTTATTCTATTAAAGGTGAAAAAGGAGTGGCGATGAAGTACGCGGTTTGGTCATGAATGATAACAGTCGCAATTTACTTTGCCCTCTTTCTAATCCCTTTATTTTGTCTTTACATATTACCTTCTGCACACTCTACTTAGGCTAATTGGTTTTCTTCATTCCCTACCTTTCAGCACCTGCCCATGATTTGGAATAAGACTATCCAATAAGCGTAATAGGTGTACTCTCCTAAACTAAGGAGCCATCGCAACCTGAGAGAAGGTGATAATAAAAGACAACTGAATAAACTAATTCTATTTCTCCTGAACCTGGATCCATCCTCGAAGAAGTTCCTTCGAGTTCGTATATAACCATATGATGGATCTATCCAATGGAAGTGGATGTCCGTACGGGGTGTTATGAGAAATACAAAGGGTAAAAGAAGGAGCGGCAATGACTTATGCAACTTTAGACAATCCAAAAGCCAGTATTTTTAAGAAGGTTCGATCAACTTGGTCACTGAGTCATAGTCTAGGGTCGGTCAAAGGTCGTTGCCAAAGAGAGAGAGAGAGAAAAGAAACACTCTGCGTGCACTCTAACCTAGATCAGAATGGTTATCACTTTATCTAATCAGGAAACCTCCCACTGTACCGTCAAATTCTCCTCCAAACCTGAAAGAAGAATCAATCAGGATCACCCGAAGAGTAAACCAACTCATCAGTGGGAATCGGGATCCAACTCTCATCGCATGATAACGTGACGGAATCCACCCACGTTATCACACTCCAGAAGGTATGCACATACTTGGCAAGTTTCATTTTCTTTAGAAACTCCCGATATAATTTTTACCCCATCTCTTATGACCTTGGCGATGGTCAAAATGTCATAAGTCACATGCCAAGTTCTACCCGTCACTATCCAGGTCGATTTGAACCCACCCGCATATGCCCTTGACTATGGCCAAAATGGCAGAACGACCTTCCCAAACTAACTCATCTATCTATGCAACAAATGAATACCCAGCAGCTACCAAACACTATGCCTTGGCGAAGGTCAAAATACATAGCTTGAATACTACTGAATACCCAAAAGAAATGACGGAGGGCTACGGCTGGTTTTTGGTGAAAAAACCTTTAACGTAATGAACTTGATCTCGTTGAAGGAACCTGATAGCTTTTTATAAAAATATAGTGACGAAAACCTTTTGCTAAAGAGGTCACTCCCGGTGAAGGGATCTCGGCTCTTTCCTCGTGGAATGAGGTGCAGGATATTCCAACTGAATACCGCGATGCAAAGCAACTTGTAATCAACTATAATGAAGTTATTACCCTGACGCAAACTTCTGCCCAAGGGGTCTCTCCCGGTGAAGGGATATCAGCCCTTGCCTCGTCGAATGAGGTGCAGGATATTCTAAACTGAATATCACTATGCATAACAAAAGGAAACGTCTTTGTAATAACACATTTTAAATTGGTTCCAACAACATCAAATATAGGTTTGTTTTACTTGCATTGATAAGAATCAACGCATTCCCATTAATTAATCACACCAGAAAAGAACGAAAAATAAAATGTACGTATATGCCATCCGCATTCGCCACTGGGTCCCGTCATCACCCGTTAGGTTACTTAACTAACGACAGAGCGGGGACTGGACTAGCACGGGTGTAAAACATATACAACATCTAATAGTATATATACCAATATACAATAATCGCTCCAGGCATGATAATATGCAACATTACAGAAAAGTAATAAGCATCACAGAATAATACAGATAATCTGGGATCCCCGGGTTTCACAGAGCCGCTACTGAAACCCGACGTTCCCTTGGTCGTGTGGATAGCCTGTGCAATGAAACCTAGACCCCTATGGGTGTGGCAAGTTACCCGCAAAAACCTGAAGCGAGGCAGCCCCCTACAGCAAAGTGAATGGACCTCCCGGCACTTCACGGAATCCGGTAACTTGAGCACCCCTCCTTGGGTCAACCTGTACCCCCTACGAGTGCGGCGAATAGTCTGTCAATTCTAGAGTAAGGCCCCTTTGCCTCTCAAAGCGATGAGATACGGACCTGTTGCCCTTCAGAACCCGGCTATCCGTGCACTCCGTCGCGGGATAATCCTAGTATATAAAAGAAAATATACAACGGGTACATCGACTTCAGCCCGGTCGTACCCTAAAAGAATATTATACAAACAGGCAGTGACGGCAGTCCACATGTTGGACGCTCGTCCCGCAATATCAAATGTACAAATAAATCCAAACAGCACTACCATTGCACATTACTATCCACCACGACATATCCGCAACATCACAGCACAACACAGAACATCAACGCGAATGTCACGTTCGCAAATCCGTCTAAAATGACTATAGCAATTAGATGCAATTTACCGCTCAAATGACATTCCCGGTCGGAGATATAATGTAAATACTGTAAACTAACACGTTTAAATTTTGATCGACAAAATTTCCCGAAGTGGGCCCCACAAACATCTACTGTACTGTAACAAAATATGGGCCCAAAAGAAATATTCCATAAACCACAATTTCCCAAGTTGAACTCACTGGAAAATTTTGGCGCACTGTTCCCATATACTGGCCGCGGTTCCGCGGTCAAACCCTAGCTTTGACCGCGGATCCGCGGCGGCACTGTGGGATCACATGCCCAAATTTTCCCAGAATTCTTGAAAAACCCTGCACACTTTTATGTGATATGCAAAATAAATTTTAAACCAGATTTAAAATCGACAGAAACATTTGTACAGAAAATTGTAGTTTTTGAAAATCCGTTCGATCGATATTTTAAACGTGTTAGCACAAGTTAGTAAAACTTAATGGTGAGGCTCTGATACCACTGTAAATCCACGGTAGCGCCCTGGCCGTCTAACAGACACAAAATGCGGAACAAAAACTTTTTACAAACTGGCGCTATCGTGTACTATAACCCGGATCTGCCATTAAAGCTAAACCAACAAACTACAAAGTGGGTAGAAATGTTATACCGAACGATCCGAGTCCTTCGGTCTTCAACCATCATCCCACGCTCTGTTGCGGCTGCTCCGATCTCCTGAATCTCCAGTCTTTTCATCCAGGTGGCACCATGTCGACGGATCTTTAAACGGGCTCCCGCCTCTGAACCGAGACAACTCGATCATCAAGTTTGCTAAAAGAGATGACCAAGATTGATGTAGAGAATGAGTAGAACACTTTGTCTCGCTTCGTCCAAAGCCATGGACGAACGGTTAATGAAGTTGCCTTTTTGAATCGGGTAAATGAGAAATGAGCATACAAATTTTCATGAACCAAAATCTATCATCTTTTTTAACCAAGTGAGAGAGTGAGAAGAGGAGGGGAGGGGGCCGGCCACATATATGGAGGAGGGAGGTGAGTGTAGGAGAGGGGAAGGTGACTATTAGCAAAAAAGAATTAATGCAAAATGATGACACAACTAACCTAGTCATCCATTCATTAAATGCATATAATGAATCACCTAAACACATCATCATTCATTTAATGCAAATGGATGACTCACTAATCCTAGTCACCACATCAAGAACCTTCCATACTCATCTCAAGAAAAGATAAATCCGTCTTTAACCAAATGTTAAAGACGGGCGATAGAAAACTGGAAACTGGCAACTTCCAAAAGCGATCCCGAAACGAATTTCAGGATAACCCCGAATCAGTATAAACATACCCGCATTTGTATTACGACCGAATACAAATGCAACTGAGACAAAGATATTATATCTACACAGTATAATACTCGGATCCGGCTTAAACCAAAGCCCACTAGTATTATCTGCCCGAAATATGACACATGCGTAAACGCGCGTGCAATTTCCGAACCCTGCCATAAAACCATACGGCCTCTACAACGTTTCGCCCGAACTTGGGAAACTGTCTGTGGGGGACTTTAATGACTCATCAACACACTGGCACTGTGTATAACCACCATCACGTCAGAGGCACAAGCTGTACGTAATGGTTGCCTATGTATTGATTAGAAGGGAAGCTGACAAGCGAACTCATCCAGAAACCCTACTGAGCCTAACAGTGACAATATACATACAGTCCAGTCCGTTCGTCTATGAGTATCGCATATCGGCCTAGGGGATGGATAAAGTCAGACCCCTAATAACGTGATAATTCGTGTCGGTATGAAACCCATCACCTCCTGAGAAACTACTGATCCAAATCAGTAATTCTCCACTATCTCGGCCGAGGATTTCTAGTGATGGCCACCCGTGCACTGTGTGACATCAACCCCCAATACCGTGAGAGACGAATCCCCGACGATTCGCTTACTGCCTCCATGTGGCTCGGGACTATACCCAAAAAATACCTGTTTGCACGTCTCCTTTGAGCGTGGTAGGGTAGAAATCAAAGCACAGTAGGAGCTCACATGAGACAAATGACGATCTCAGATTGACAAACTAACCTATACACATGTCACCTGGGAACTGCTATCTGACGATATGTATAATACCAACTAGCATGTTCCCGGCGAGTCCTATCCGGTGTACTCATAACCCAATGAGCACCTGTATACATCTTAGGTGAACCAACTGACACCAATGGCTTGTGAGACCGGCCACCGCCCTTCGTCGGGGTCTCGACCGTATACACTAGTCTACTCTGGAGTATCGATGCCCTGTCTTGAAACTCCCAAGACTAGGGATACTTTAAGGATGTGCTTACAAACCCCAGCTCCCACGTATATGATCGCCATCATACTGCTGGTAGTCAAGCAAGAATCCTATGAGCTCTATCATCATGCAATAGTGAACTAAAGCATGTATACGATGATAAAGACAAACCAGATAGCATACTATCATCTCGAGCAAGACTGTCATATCGGTATAGGTCCTGTATCAATCATTGCAATCACGTACCTACGATCCAATAATTGACTTTAATGGCACTATATCCAACAGTAGCTTCCTTACCCCACAACGCCAGGGATCGAAGCCCTCACCAAGAGGCAGCCCTGCAGCTACCCTGCTCGGCTATCTGTGGCTGGTAGCTTCCCTACCCCATAATGCCAGGGATCAAAGCCCTTGCCAAGAGGCACTGGGCATCAACCCTGCTCGGCCATCCTTAAGGACAAAAAGCCTTCGCCAAGAGGCACCGGGCAGTAACCCTGCTCGGCCATCCTTAGTAGGCCACTTACGGTCCCTCCCGCGCTAAGGATAAAAAGCCCTCGAAAGAGGCAACCGGACCCGCCCTTGCTCGGTTATCCCTGGCTGGTAGCTCCCTATCCCAACAAACCAGGGATCAAAGCCCTCGCCAAGAGGCAACCGGGCCCGTCTTTGCTCAGTTATCCCTGGCTGGTAGCTCCTTACCCCAACAAACCAGGGATCAAACCCCTTGCCAAGAGGCACCGGGCAGTAACCCTGCTCGGCCCGTCCTTAAGGATCAAAGCCCTCGCAAGAGGCAACCGGGCCCGCCCTTGCTCGGTTTTCCCTGGCTGGTAGCTCCCTACCCCAACACACCAAGGATCAAAGCCCTCGCCAAGAGGCACCGAGCAGCTACCCTGCTCGACCCCGTCCTTAGTATGCCACTCATGGACCCTCCCGCGCTAAGGATCAAAGCCCTCGCCAAGAGGCACCGGGCAGTAACACTGCTCGGTTGTCCTTAGTAGGCTACTTACGGCCCCTCCCGCGCTAAGGATCAAAAGCCCTCGCTAGAGGCAACCGGGCCCGTCCTTTCTCGGTTATCCCTGGCTGGTAGCTCCCTACCTCAACACCCCAAGGATCAAAGCCCTCGCCAAGAGGCACCGAGCAGCTACCATGCTCGGCTACGTCCTTAGTAGGCCTCTCACGACCCCTCCATGGTAAGGAACAAAAGCCCTCGTAAGAGGGATCTGAGCGGCTACCCTGCTCGGCTATCCCCGGCTACCAATTCACTACCTTACAACTCCAAGGATCGAAGCCTTCGTCTCGAGGCCTCGGGCAGCTACCCTGCTCTATCTATCATCCACATACCTCTCCGAGCCTTCCACGCTAAGGAACATGACCTCACCAAGAGGCATCCGGTCTATCAACGTCTGAGCAATCTGCACCTCGACTTCGGGGCCATGGAGATACCGTCTCCCCGCCGGTCCTTACACACTCGGCAAACGAACAGATTCAACTCGATGTGTGATCGCTAGACAAAGAACCGACATAAAACGAAGACAGTACTATGCAAATACGAGTTTTTACTGACAAAGGAAAATACAAGCACAAACACTACTACAAAAACAAAAATCTTTATTCACAAAGCAAAAAGTCTTTACAAGGGTATTGTGGGCTCCCCAGCTTTACAAAATGCCCGGAGGCTTACAAAAGAGAGAGGAGGAAAAGTAAAAAAACAAAAAGGGGTTTGGCCACAGGCCCCGCCTAGACGTCGCCTCCCTCATCACCATCGGCTGGAGGAATGACCACCGAAAGTGGGACCCGAGCACGGAGCTCACTGTTGGCAAACTCCGGAAATTGCTCCTTGACGGTGTCAAGAGCTTTGTTCCATGTGATGGCGGAGGTCTCGCCGAGGACGACGTAGAACTGGTCCGACTCCTTATAATCAGTCACGGCCTTTCTAGCCCGAGACTCAGCGACCTCCGCCGCCTGAAGCGCCGCCTCGGCATCTCGCCTGCTGGCATCCCTCACCCTCTTCATAGCTGCAAAGCGATCGGCCAGTTCCATCAACTTCGCCTCGACAAGTCGGTGGGACTCACTTAGGCGGTGATAAGACTCCCGGCACTTCGAGATGGCGAGCTCCACGGCGGTCGATCGGGCTTCAAGGATAGCCATCCTCTCCCTTTCCAGACGCAGCTCGAGTCGCAGATCCTCGGCCTCCGAAGAAGACTCTTCTGCTGACCTCGCAGCATGGAAGGCCCCTCGGCCTCCATACGAGTAACGAGGGCGCAGTGCTGAAGGACCTGGCGAAAAACGGCAGAGAGACTTAGGGACACTCGAAATAAGAAGAGGGCGCTCAAAACAACACATGAGGGAGTACATACCTGAATCGTCTCCTGTGCGATAGCCGCCATTTGAGCCGTGAGGGTCCCCCGAGGCATTTGGCCCCCGGCCGGCTCCTCCATACCGACAAGAAGGCTGGCAGCGATGGAAAGCCCCGATGAGACCATGAAGTAGGCGACCCCCTCCTCAATGGGTGTCACGACCCGAAAGTACGGAACATGACCGGCACTTAGATTACGAAGCGTCTAGAGACGCCACGTGACCTAAGTAAGCCGAAGCCCAGAAATCTAAACTATAAAAGAAGAAAAAGAAGAAAAGAAAAGAAAACAAGTATAAAAACATCAGCAAATTTTACCAAAAATTTCGGCAGAGTCTCCTCTGTAAAAACTGGCCCCCAAACGGGTACAACAAGTATAATATACATAAACAATAAAAAGCATCCCCAAACGGGAGCTAGCATCAACGCTAATAGGCGGAATCAACCACAACAGGCACAATAATATACAACGCCAAAGGGCGAGGCTCAAAACTCAAAAGAAAACAAAACCATCAGATCAGAATAATACACGCGCGACTCTAAGGTCGAAATAAAAGACTGGTCCAATAAACTTATCAAGTAATACAAATATGGTTGATGGAGCTTACTAGATACAAATGAAAGAATAAAAGTACAATGGTGGTTCGGATACAAGTGAACCAACCTACCGTGCAAATCACCCTGAAAGAATAGATGTGCCAGCAAGCTGCCAGGGAAACCTGTACATCGAACCTGTAATAAAATTTGGCACAACGGGGGTGAGTTGCCAACTCGTGAGTAGAAGACATCTACGATAAGAAATCGAATGCATGACGCTATCCTAGGTCATAATAATATACTACTATATCCCAAACATCTAGTAATAGCAGAGTAATACTACGTGTAAGTGCAGATACTCCGTGTTCGTGTCAGTGCCTCAAATAATACTATGTCATATGAAATGAAATGCATGCACCATGAATGTAAAGTGACAAATCCTTAAATCCAGATATATATGTATAAGAACTCTTTAGCTGTTATCATAGTAAAGTGTGTATAAGCATCTGAAATCTCAACAATAAAATCCATGGAAATCCGTGTCAAGCATCGACCCAACACATGTAATCTCAAGTCTCATAGGCTCAATACCTCGGGCTCCGTCAGTCCGGATCGGCCCATATCATCAAATCTCACGACAACGGTCGGTATCCTCCAGATATCCGCCGCGCCAGACATCACCTGTAGGTAGCCTTCCCCTGCCAGGCTCATCGTCTACAACTCGATCTTCTTGTCCCGGGGTACCATACCGGGCCCACCATGTACCCGAGACGGTTCATCCACTCCTCGAATCGGGTCTCGAAATCTAACAGAAAACATGAAATACTCATGGTGGACGACACATACATCACGAGAAAACCGCATCTTATTTTAAAAAGAGAAGAGGAGAGAGAGAAGTTTTTATATATTTTTGCGGTTTTTCCCAAAAATCCAGAAATCTCATAGAAATCCAAATCTCAAAATCATGAGTAAGTATATGATAAGTGTCGGCATATGCCCATACTACTGTGCGATAACATGAAAATATGAATGCATGAATGTCTAATAATAAATATCATGTCTTATACTAACATCAGAGAGTAATCACAATATTATATCGGTTTATTTGTTAACTGATTTTATCAATAAAAGATAATATGATCTAAAGTGTACGTGACATAGCAATTACCGATGATGATGTGTGTGAGCCGGCAAATAAGTGTGCGTGGAATATGCGCATCATCGGTAATGGTGCGGGTGTCCTAACAGGTAAGGTTTATACTGATTATAGCAACATATGTAAGAACATGCACCATGATAATTACAGTATGAATGTAAATACAGATGTGCATTATCCACTCCTCTGCGAGATACGAGTACAACTACCACTATGTGAGTCGAACCTAAACCAGTGTCCATCTAACATCCTAAGGAACTAAACCTAATAGACTAGTCAGTAAGAAACTAGAGTCTACCTAAGGTCTGAATCAATATCTCTAATAGTCGGCGATCCCGCCTCAATAGCGTCACGTACGTAGTACGGCTTCCTCGAATCAAGAGTGCGGATCAATCATCAAATCTAAGCCTCGTACGGTAAAATCCATCGTACGACATCCCAATATCGGGGTACGGTCAAGTATCTCCTAGGTGTCTCCTCATTCGTATAATGTCATCATCAACACATCTCATGATCAAGGTGCTAAACTGTGATCGCATACATCAATCATATATCATTGCCATCATGATAAGCATCATTAGTTTATCCTCAGAATATCATGTCACATGTGTCATATTGTGATTAAGTCATACTTATATGATATCGGCATCAGGTCACACCAATATAATGTCGTAATCAAGTTATACATATATCATATCGTGATCAGTCACAAGTTACAGTCCGGGTACTATTCTAGCGTCCCATGTACATCAATATCACCACCACTCTTTATAATTTATATATTCATGTTCATTATCTCATTCTCTAATGATCCGCTAACACTTTAATACGACTGTATAGCCAAGAATTACGGCATCAAGCCCGGTTACATTGTTTCATCATATCTCGGATATCATATCACATCAATGTATCCCATATACGTGTTGTATATATATATATATACCTATACCTCGTCCTATATATATATATATACACATGCACGTATACACCATGTCGTGTTTCAGTGTGTGAGTGTGTATGTTTCTACCTGAAAACTACGAACCTCTTCCAAGGTATTCATCTTTTGATATGTCTTTCTAAATCAGTCTAATCCAGCCTAGGGTCATTACTAGGATCCTACTCATTAAGAATATAGGGTCACATCTGGTTTCCTAATGACAATAAATACTATTCCTATTCTACGTTGCGGGGGTGCTAAACGCCATCCACCCGACTTCCCCCCGTAGATATACATCTACTCACCTGGTCCATGTCTGCCGAAGACGGTGTCGCCATCCCCCTCTTCATCGCCCGCAGTCCACATGAGGGTACCTAAACGCAAACATATAAATAGTATCGTAAACTGAATCACATACAAAAGTCAAAACGATGCAAGGAACCAGCATAGGTTAAAACCTATGTCCCGTCCACGCAAAAGAACCAAATATCGCTCGATATCGGCGTACAAACTCCGATGGATCGAGATAAACATCAACAGATAACTCGTAGTTTTAAAACACATTACTTATATTGTAAAACATGATCAAATTCATCGAAACACTAAAATCGATCAAATCGTCCGTTTTCGAAAAACCCGAAAATGCCAATTTACCGCTTTTCATCAAAACT
Source organism: Agapanthus africanus (assembly GCA_030015575.1). Classification (NCBI taxonomy): domain Eukaryota; kingdom Viridiplantae; phylum Streptophyta; class Magnoliopsida; order Asparagales; family Amaryllidaceae; genus Agapanthus; species Agapanthus africanus. Next base: position 197,041,656 of record CM057348.1, on the reverse strand, counting down.
TGACATTTAAATGAAACCAAAGGTCATAAAACTCATTAAATAGCATAACTAGACTATACAAACTATTACTATATTTTTATTACACATATTTGTAGTAATTTGAAATTTCTAGTTTGCACCCTTTAAAAATTTTCAACATTTTCTAAGCAAAATACCACAATTCCACCTCAAAACATGATTTTGCATAAATTAATGACTTAAACCACAATTTATTATGATAATGATATAATGAAACCATAATTATATTTTTAATCTCATTTATATAGGAATTTCTAAAATCTAGTTTACAAAATTAGCAATTTTTTATCACAATTTATCAATTATCCATTGAAACTAGCAATCAAACTAAGTTTTTCTTTCCATTAACATGCTAACATTTCCACTAAAACTATAATCCAATGATAACAACCCAAATTAGAATTTTATATTAACCACAAACACATTTTGCAAAAACCTAGTTAACTAAATTCCTAATTTAAAACAATTTTAAATGAAAATTTTACAATTCAACAACCATGCAATATTTTCCAATTCTAAAAGTGCTAAACTAACTATTATAACCCTAAATAATTAAAAAAAATCATAACTTGAATTTACAAACCCTAACTTGAATTTTAAAAAAAAACATAGAATTAATTCATTAAATCTAATTAAGCTTAAATGAACATCTAAAACAATAAATCAAAAGAAAGAAATTATACCTCCCAAAATATGAAATCCAAACAAGAAATGAGCCTCCAAAATGCATGTCTTCCATCTCCAAATTTCATATAAAAATGAGCAAGGAATAAAGAGTATGGAATAAATAGGATTTTGTGGAATTTTAATTGAATTTTTGATGTGTTTTTGATGAATTTTGAATAAAAATGACGTGGAAAATGGGGGGGGGGGGGGGCAGCCATGGGGGGTTTGTGGCCGGCCCTAGAGAGGTGAGGGAGAGAAAGAAGAGAGTGGGAAAAGTGTGTGGAAGTTTCAAGAGAAGAAACATCAATAAAAGTCTTTTCATGCTTTATTTAATTATTTATTTATTTATTTACTATAGCAACTCAAGAAAGCTCTAGAGAATAGAAAAAATTTGCAAATAAATTTTGCATGATACACACTAATTTCTAATATGCCATGGTTCATTTTTACAAATTAAAACCATTTAAATTTGTAATTTACACTAATTTAGTGTAAAAATAAAGCTTATGTTAATATTTAAAATAATTAATTTAGGAAAAATATTTTATTAAACTAAAAATTTATAAGTGGCTAAATAAACACCATTTACTAGTAATTTCATAATTAAAATAGATATAATAAAAATTATAATGAAAAACAATCACGGTTTGGTTTTACGAAAAATACATTTTATTTTACCGAAAATCCTAAAATTCACTTAAACACTTTTATTCATTTAATTATTTATTTAATCATTTTTTACACGTTACAATGGGAACCCCCGCAGGAATCTCCGATGGTAGCGCACGGGAGACTGTCCTCTTCCTCTTAAGGGGAACCTTGTCTTTGTCCTCTCCTGCATCACTCGTCTGGGGCTCGGGAACCCGTGGACGCCTTTGGCCTCCGCCGGGGCAATCATCGGGAGCTCATGACGAGGCTGATGGCCCCGCCATCGGCGGCACATTTGGTATGGGACTTGGTTCAGCCGGAAGCACGGCCGCACCGGCGGCCCCCCTCCGGGACTGAGTACCGAGGGCACCAAGAGTCCCGGATCGATCCATTGGTCCTGCCAAAGGGAGAAGCAGGCTCAACTCAGAAGGAGAAAAAGCAGGAGGAAGGAAAAGAAGACATCTAACCTGATGGTGAGAAGTCCTCGGCAACACAGAAATCCGACCTAAGAGGAGAGCGCCGAGCTTACAAGATCAAGAGTGAGGGAAATATGAAGAGAGATGGGCCCTGAAGCGGACCCTACCTCTATTTATAGCCACCGGTGTCCTCATCCCACGGCGACAGTCGACCCCCGCCAAAACAACTCTTTGCATTCGACGACCACGATCGCTCCACCTGTCGCACGCACATTGGCCAGATCCCATCAGACGCCAGAGGTTTGCGGCCCGTCGCGTCAGCCAACCAGCGCCCGGCACGTGGTCTGTCGCTTCAGCAAAAGTACGCGCGATCTGGCGCACCCTCTTTAATGCAGAGATCTCTCCCTGATTCGCTGACATCATCCAGAAAATACAAACAGATTACCCGGGAACACGCCTGACGATATTTTCGAAAGGAAGCTCACCTCGGGTGACCCAGCAGACCACTTTCGACCCGACCCGTCAGCTGGTCGGGACGAGAGTGGGGGGCTAATGATGATGCTCGATATCGGTGATTTCCTAGATCATGACACATGGCAGATGACGTGTCCCAGGGCTCACAAGAAAGGACCTATAGTGACCGACTAGACCACTCCTGTGCCCGTCCTATAAGCAAACGCTGACTCACTTTCGAGCCCCTGCACAATTGGTCTCCTAGGCCTACCAGTTCATCTCCGGGCTACTACAGAACCAAGATACCTTGGCTCTCCCGCTCGTTCGTGAGCTCTCCCACCGAGGTCATCTTCCTCGGTCTCATCGACCGATCAACGGCACCGCTCACAGGCGCAACCGCCATCCCGCGAATCTCGCCATGCACGAGATATCCGCCGGCCACATCCCACGTTCCACGCCATCATGATCCCCCATTAACGAGCCTGTCTCGCCATTAATGGGAGATCCCGCTCATCACGCGGGCGTGACGTCGGGAGCGTAATTGCCGGCGTGATTCTCGCGCCTGCCCTGCCTGCTGCCACCGCTATATAAACCCCTTCTTCAGACAGTTCAAGTAAGCCATTTTTACTCCACTAAGCCGTTACTCTGCTCGGATCTCTAGTCTAACTTGACCGTCGGAGGGTCCTCGGTGGTACAACCATCCCGGAACTTCCTTGCAGGTAGCTCGGCAACCACAACCTCAAACCCATTGAGATCCACACGCTTCAGGAGCGACAGCCTCCAGATCCAATCTCAGCCACCCATCGCCGCCATCAGCAGATCAACGGAAGGTAAAAAAAATCCCACCTATGACCTCTTTCCTCCATTATTCTCTCTCTCTCTCTCTCTATATATATATATATATATGAGAAGAATGCAAGAAAATAATACTAATTAGGACAAATGGTAATGTATTATAGAAATTGCATATATGTTGTTTTGGGAAGTATGCATCATGTAATGATTAACTAGTAGGAGACGGGGTGTGTGTGTGTGTGTATATATATATATATCTATATATATATATCTTGATGGAATAACTCTTCCCCATGGCCAAAATTTTAAAGGTGTTGGCATAACTCTTTCCGATGCAAATGTGATATGGTGAAATTGTTCACGTCGTTTGATATTAAATACACCTTCTAATAATATGTGGTCAACATTTGGAAATCGTTGTTGACGATAGAGGACAACAGTGTGGCCGTTGTAGGAGAAAATTCGCTACAATTAGTTAGCACTTCTCTATAAAAATATGGAGAAAGACCGATTAGTTCTTTTTTCTGTTACGATTACTATACGCAAAACATACAGATTTGGCATTCAAAGAAGAAGGAGATCATCGGAACATGCCATAATCTTTATTTATTTACAGGAGTGCCACAACCGTGTTCATATAATACGAATTCAGATCCTTTCCAGCTGAAAAATACCCCAACACTGTTAATTTATCAATAAATCAAAATCTATGGAGACAGCCTACAATGCCCATATTACCACAAAGCACACTTGCTCATAAGTCCAAATCAAACAAAAATCTTAGAAAAATTACTTGGGGAAAAAGTCAATAGAAACCTTAATTAGATCATGTTGTTCTTATTGGCTGAAAGCAAAAGCCTTATGTTTGACTTTGACCATTACCAAAGTATGAAAGATACATCTTAGCAATATTAATTCAAACTAAGACCGGGTTGTACGGCTATTGGCAACATGTCTCTCGCACGTTCAAATTATCTATCTATCTATGTATATATAATCCTTTTTTTAATACCTTTGCTTGTTTAATTGGTCACTTGCGCAAGTATGTTGACATTTGGTGCTTAATATGGCTTACATTAATTATATAATGAGATGGATTCTTGGGTTTTTGAAGTTTGGTAGGCAATTTCATTAGAGATATATCGGTGCAGGTCTCTCTTAATTTATAAGATAAGGAGTGAAGGAAGAGAAGAATATATTTATACAAGGGGGAGAAATATTAAGGAGAGCTTGGCTTTGGTTAATTTGTTTGTAATTGATATTGGATTTGATAATGAACAGTTGTTCTTTTGGTGAGCATGAAGATGGTGGAGAGAATGCCAAGGTACTTCTTCTCCTCTCTCTCTCTCTCTCTCTCTCTCTCTCACGCGTGTACCATCTCCTTTTCCATTATTATTCTTCTCGCTCTCTTCGATACCATTTTTATTCCATATGCTTGATGGTGTTATTGAAATCAATAGAAAACATTCTAATTCATCTATAGCATGAATTGCTTTATTTGTAAATATGTATGACCTAATTAGCCGGGTGCAACTTTCCTTAATTTCTCTAAATATTAACAAGAAGCAGTTCTGACTTTTATTTATATATCTAGTTAACATCAAGTCTTCTTATCGTTTGTTGAAGGGATTAAGATTTCTATATTCTGATAATTTTCATCGCATGCTCCAACTTCTGATTATCTACATCGTTTATTAAAAAATTATTTATATTTTCATATATGGTCAATTCTATTTCTATCTTTAACCTGTCAGCTGCAGTAAGACGTGCCAAAAATAATTTCTCACCATATGAAAATTGTTCTTGATATGTCTTATTCGGAATGTGCAACCATAATTTGACTATATGATATGAGTGTGTTTGCTACTTGTAGGAGGAACAACTTGAATCCACCAGAATCAAAATAGGTGAAGCACGAGAAGAGAACCAAAGATTGAAGAAAGTCTTGGAAGGAATGATAAAAGACTACCAGTCCCTTCAAATGCACTTCTTCAATATTGCTCAACATGAACAAGTTGACAAGACGGTCGAAAAATCTATGAACCCTCTCAATGTCGAAGAGCCCGAATTCGTCACATTGAGCCTTGGTAAGCCTAATGGTTTCAATGTATATTCATTGTCATATTTATAACTGCTTACATATAAATTAATTTATACATAACCACATATATATACCTTGATCCCTTCAAATTATATTTTTTTTAGTGTGTGTATTAATTGAATAATCATGTTATGATAATAAGCATGCTAAATTTCAAACATATACAATTAATGTAGAAATTTTCAAATAAATACGCTGAATTAGTTTCGGACTTTATTATAAGTTCAATACCATAGAAAATACAAGATGGGCCAATGATATTGCAGAAAAATGCTATGTTGTTCGTGGCAAATGGTATTGAATTAAAAAGCAGCTAATGCTTTTTCGTGTGTATACATTTGAAAATTAAGAAGTTTATGGTATTAATTTATCGCAGAATCCGACAAACCATGGTACTTTAGTGAAATTTAGCCTAAATATATTAATTAGCTCGACTTGTCCTTGAGGAGAGGAAGCCTAACCCTAATATATATTGCTTCAGGTAAAACTTCCAACGAGATTAAAATAGAAGAAGCAGAGGGAAGAAAGATACAGGACGATGGAGAGAGAGAAGGCCTAGATCTTGTATTAATGGAGTGCAAAGTTCAAAATTCTATTAATGCTTCAAATGAGGAGGCAGATGAAGAGGGGAGAGTTTGTGAAACAAGCAAAGTAGTGAAGAATCCAAGAAGTGATCAAGCTGATGAAGTTGCACTTCATGCCAATGCCAAGAGAGCTAGGGTTTCAGTCAGAGCTAGATGTGATGCCCCAACAGTAAGTATAAAGTGAAAGAAATTAAAATATATCCTTAATCTACGGGGCATGGTTAACGATTTGATCATTTCACGCATATGCCATACATGAGTCTAGAGAAACTTATCTTGAACCATGTGTTGTAGAACAAGAATAACTAAGACTCATTGATCTTTTTTGTCTATTCCAATACCGTAGAGTATTCCGATGGGTGGAACACACATCTTTACTTTACAAGTCGTAGATAAAGACTCTCTTTATATAACCCCTTCTATCAAGTGAGTTATGGTGGTTTTCAAAACCATCTGATAGTTCCATGGTAACCACTCATAACTAAATGTGGATAATCATTCAAAATTTCATGAGAATAACCACCACAAATATTATTCTCATATGCTATATAATATAGTAATAGGATATTTGAGTCACATATATGGTTATTCTAACATTCTCACTTGACTCAAAATATCATATTAATATCTAAATCATATAATATCTTTGTAACTATACTTCATGACCAATTAAATAGTTACACTTTAATGAGTAATTAATTTATTTTAAAGAAATTTCATATGTATATACAAATAGCCTTACAAATAATTATTATGATTATTTAGAGTCCAATTTTAAATTGCTTCAAAAGCAAAAAATCACATGACCTAAGATTAATGTGTACACTTTATTAGTCATGTATAATATCACTAACAACATCAAATGTCTAGATATAAAACTATATATAGATTTTAGGAAAGTTGTACACTACACTTGAATTCTTATGAGTCTCATATTTATTGCCTGACCCGCAAATGGAACGACACATAATATTTTAGCCAATTGGTTAATAGTTATGGACTCTATTTTTATGTGCTAAAAACCAAATGTGCTTTATAATCTTATGTCGATATGCCTTTAATCGACTTTTTATATACTATTATTAGCAAACTAAGATTTGTCATAGTAGATGGTAAAATCTTTAATATGTGTCAATCTCTTTAAACCTTATGAAAAATTTCTCAAGCATAACACTTGTGAAAGGCTCGTAGCAATATATAAGTGTATTCCATTATATACCTTTAACTGTACATTTTTAATCATGAGTCGTTATAATTAAATCTTTTATAACCTCATTTAATTCTTTCTTATGATTAAGAAAAACTTTATTTCCAATATTCAATCCAAATATCCATATTTTGGACAAACTAAATTTTACGAGTTAGTTAATAACGAGAGTTGTCCACTTTACCTTTATTTTTTATGTCCTTAAGAAGGTAAAATAATTTCTAAAAATTTATGTACGAGAAAATTTACGTACGAGAAAATTTACTCCTACTGAACTCAAAATTCTTAAACTTTATTATTGGATACATATGCAAGGATCACAAATAGGAATAATTTTATAATAAAGTTAATATATGAATCATTGTTATGATATCCTAAGTATATTAAAATAGATCAATGTCTAATTTTATTAGTAAATTCAATTTTTCTGTGGGTAGAGATTACTAAATGCATGAATTTACTAATTGCAATATATTAAGATTAGCAATTTAATACCAAAATAGAAATATCTTTTCCTGTAAGCATAAGAAATCTCTATTCTAACATTTTTAAACCATCTTAATCCAATTAAAATAAATCGAAAAATTCATAATAAAACTAGCAATATAATATCAGATAGACAAATTCTTTTCCTGTGGGCATAAGAAATTTCTATTTTAATATTTCTTTAAGCCATTTTATTCCAATTGAATCACATAAATAATCACTTTCCTATGAGACCAAGTAATTATCTAAATGAAAATAATTGCAATATTAGATATCATGTAAATACAAAAACAACTATATATGAAGAAAACCATAATATACTAATATCACAAGAATTAGAATGTTAACTCATAAGATAATTTAATTGTGAATGACATCTAAATTTTATTCTATCATTTTAAATATATATGATGAAACAACACATGTTCATAAACACAATTTTGTACATGATAGTATATATCGACAATATGTGATTAGCATGAGAAATGATTTCCAACGAATGTTGGATCATCAAAAACGAATTTCCCAAAATTAACGTGGATCATTTATTTCTTGTTCTCTTGAAAGCATATGAAAGGCAAAATAAATTTTAAAAAATGGATTCTTATATCAAAACACATAATGAAATAAATGCCTTCTCTTTATCAATAAAAGATATAAATAAAATTACAATTTATATTAATCATGAATAAAAATCATGATCATTGACCATGGAAAACCATGGTTCTGATACCAATTGAAAGAAATTAAAATATATTCTTGATCTATACAGCATGATTAACGACTTGATCATCTCACGCACATACCATACTGTACACTTTAGGTGACGTAGATACATAACAAGCAATCATGCACAATAGAAATACAAATATCTACTCTAAATGTTTACGATATACCTGATCCGATAGGTTGGATCGTTCCCCTCCCACGTCACGTAGAAGATCTGATCTTTATCGCCTCCAAGCAATGGCCGAAGGGAAACCACATTTTGGTAGAAAGCGAGAACTCCCCACTTGATTACCCCGCAAACCTAACCAATCCAAAATAGAAGAGAATGAAGAAGGAGACGACGGCATTCTAGTTTCTCTCTAGAAATACTCTTTATGTATTATCTCTCATATATTTCATATGTCTTATATGAAACCCTAGCCCCCTATATATGAATATATAGGATACCCATTCATATAAGCGGATATTGGGCCTAAATGGCTGAAACATACATGAGTCGAGAGAAACTTATTTTGAACCAAGTGTTGCAGAATAAGAATAATTAAGACTCATTGATCTTTCTTGCATACTCCAATACTGTAGAGTATCCTGATGGGAGGAACACACAACATCTTTATTTCACAAGTCGTATTTGTGTTTTTCCTGTTAATTGTGTAGATAAGAACTTTCTTTATATAAGCCCTCTATCAAGTGAGTTATGGTAGTTTTCAAAACTACCTGGTGGTTCCATGGTAACCATTTATAGCTAAATGTGGATAACCATACAAAACTTCATGAGAATAACCACCACAAATATTACTCTCATATACAATATAATTAATATAGAAATAGGATATTTGAGTCGGCTATATGATTATTCTAACATAAAGTTCTTCTATAGAGAGCTTGGAAAAGCTTCAGTCTTGGCTTGGGCTCGTTCTCGTTCGACAAATAAATGAACCGAGTTTGAAAATGGTTTTGAGCTCGTTTACATAATTGAACAATTATGAACAATATAGCTCGGCACATTCAGCTCGTTTAACAGCCCTAACCAAACACGCTTAGAATTTGTCATACATGCATGCATGTAATTTGGAAAATGCACCAATAAAAACCCAAACCGATTTTGGGATTAAAAAAACATATATACAGCATATATGAGAAATCGAAACCAAAAGTTATTTATTAAATGAAAACTGTATATAGAGAATCTATGCCTATAATTATGTAAATTAGTTATATTTGTATTGATAACGCACTATCGATTTTAGACAAAAATAAATTATTAGGAAAGAGAAGTACATGAAATTTCATGATTTTTTCTTTTATTGAATTGTAATTTCTTTTTAATAATTACAAAAAGTTATTGTTTCTAATAATTGCTTTATAGTTCAACCCATGTAAGAGTCTAAACAGAAATGGATTGGTCTTACATGACACAAAATTTACATGCATTTTATTGCTTTGCGGGCAGTTAATTTATAGAAAATTTTGTGGAATAAACCACATGTTTTTCAATAATCTAAGGAAAGTTAATTTCTTGCTTTTCAGGCAAATATGAAGAAGGTTATAACGACCTGCAATTTAGCCTTGAAGTAATAATACAAGTCGAACTCGAGCCCGAGCCCGATTAATTCTATGTATAAAAGATGCTTGCATGGATTCGATATAGGACATATATAGTAAATTAGGAAAAAATCTTGCAACATATATACTTGCTCTATTACATTTTGGATCAGTGATAAATTAATGTAATTATTATATATATATGTTTTTATAGATGAGTGATGGTGGCCAATGGAGGAAATATGGGCAGAAGGTATCAAAGGGAAATCCATGTCCTCGAGCCTATTATCGCTGCACGGTTGCTCCAGCTTGCCCTGTTAAGAAACAGGTATGTGCAAAATTTATTTAAACTTGGGCTACCTATTGTACATGCCATGCACGTGACAAATGATTTGATAAGAATTTTTTAAAGCTTTTTTTACTTATGATATAAAGATTTGGGTAGATTGACGAAAAACTCCGGCAAAGATTTCCGCTGCCAAAAAACCCTAGGCCAAAGAAGTTCGTCAAAATCCCCCAGGAAAAGTTTTTCGCTGTCAACAACCTTCTGCCTGCAATATGTGTATAGTTGCCTGCAATATCTAGTTAATAGATACACATTGCAGAGAACTATACAGATATGTCAGTTAACTGCATATATATTGCAGGAAACTAAATATTGCAAGAAATTATATATACATATATTGCATCCAGTGGGTTTTAACAGCTGAAAAGTTTCCTAAGGTTTTTGATGAGATTCTTTGGACTATGGGGTTTTTCACAGTGGAAATCTTTGCCAGTGTTCTTTTGATAATTTACCCTAAAGATTTTTATGGAATTATTGTTAAGATAATAAAGATTCTTAAAATATTTCAGTAGAGGTTTTCTATATCTAAAATTCTTCGAAAAGTTAGTTATGCTTATTTTAAAAAATATTATATTGAATTATGAATTAATGACATAGATCGCTCTTAAAAAATATTTCTAATTTTTCTAATGAATATTTATTGAGAATAATATCTTTGTTACCACTGGTTTTCTAGTTATAATAGCAGAGATGATTATATAATAATTAAGTTCATTAAAACCTCCTAGAAGATTTCATCGTTTGTCAGACAACTGCTAAAGGTTTCTAAATTATAGAAAACTACCATGAATAACAACACCGTGTCAGCATTAATGCAGCTAACTCATTGTCATGTCAGCACAATAAGTTAAGTTGCCACATTATTAGGAAAGATGTAAGAATCTCCAAAATACCTAATCCTAAACCTAACGCTAATCTCTACTGCCGTCCTCCACGTTGTCGTCGTCGCCACCGCCCTAGTATCTTCATCACCATCTTCTTCTACCTAGCCTCGCCTTTGTTGCGGTCTTAGCCTCAACCTAGCCTCACCGTCATCATCATCATCATCTTCACCCTATCTCTAAGCCTAGCCGAACCTCGTCGTCGTTGCCCCTGCATTGACCAACCCCTCACCTTCACTTTCATCATCTTGTCTTTGCTCTAGCCCTAAACTCAGCCTAGCCTCCGCCACACCCTAACCTCGCTGTCGCCGACCTCCTCCATCATCTTCATCACCATCCTCCATTATCTTCATCGTCAACCTCCATCAATTTCATCATCATGTCCTCTTTCATCATCTCCGTCAAGGACTTTCTCCATCTGCCGCCTCCATTTACGGTTATTAACTATTTAGTTAATAATTTATAATTATAATAAATTGTAATAAATATTTTCTATAACTAATTATATTTTCTTAAAAGCAAAATATGGTAATTTAATATATTCAGTTTGACACCCTTAACCTTGACCTGTCTTAGATATTTAGTCAGTACAGTTTGCTGTCAAATGGTGAAACCTCTCGGGAGTTTTATAAAATAATCCTTATTTAATTAATTAGTATTTTGCACATATGATGCACCTGTGTATTAAAATTAAGGTTTAATATAGATAAATCCATTATCTTAACTAAAAGTTTCTAAAATATTTTGTCAATGATATATATGTTGAAATATAACCACGTGTATTGCACGTGCGGAAAATCGGTGATGGGGATTAAAATGAAACGTGGCACTTAATAGGTGTTTGTTTAAATTGATATGTGGCACTCAATTATTTAGTCCAAATAAGGATCTAAAATTGAGACCCAAACGGTTGTAGTTATTATATTGCTTATGTTGTTTCAGTTCTGTTATATACAAGAAATTTGATTTGTTATAAACATGCTAATCATATTCTCCTCCACTAAAGATACTGATGTGAAGTCTAATCCTTTTTATAATGTTTAATTTTAGGGTAGCTTACACAAAATTATTCTTAACTATGGTGTTTCTCACTAAAATACCTTAAAGTTATTTAATTAATTACAGTAAAGTACCTTAAACTATGTCTTTCAAGATACTTTATTTCACCAAAATACCCTCAAAAGTAGCAGCTAAGGTATTTTACTGTAACAAATAAACTTTAAGGTATATCTTTTTGAAAAACTGCAATTGTTAAGGGTATTTTTAGTGTAATTTTCCCTTCAATGTATAATCTAAATTATTTGAAGCTACTCAAAATTACAAATATATGCAAATTTTGTCAGGTACAGAGATGCCTACAGGACATGTCAATACTCATCACCACCTATGAGGGAACACACAACCACCCACTTCCAGTCTCAGCTGCCGCCATGGCTTCCACCACCTCCGCCGCCGCCTCCATGCTAACCTCCGGCCCCTTGTCATCGAGACCCGCCACCGGAATGTTCTCCCTTGCCTCGACGGCTGCCGCCGCCAACCACAACCTTCAAATATTAAATCAGAATCAAGTTTATATATCAAACCAGGCGTCATCATCTTCTTCTCACCCTACAATCACACTAGACCTCACTACTCCAAGGTATTGTTGTAGGAAAGAAAATAATTATTTTTTCTTAAAATAATAAATATAATTAGTAGAAACCTAAACCGAGTAAACTCATTTAGTACTGAAATTGTTCCATATAGAAAAGACTTTGAAAATTATTTTTAGTGTTATTTATTAGAGAAAGCAGAATATGACATATATAGCATCAAAGGACATGCTATATTGATTGGCATATGTCTAAGTTGAAAGAAAACATTTAATACGTAGTTCTGCATAGCCCAAAAAAGCTTTCCTAAGTTTTTTTAACACATGCAGTTCACCCCAAACTTTAACTGTCATTAGAAAATATGATTTTGTACCTTTAATTTTTTCCTGAGTTATTCTTGATATTAAACCCTTCTTTTCACCGGCATAGCGGCAAAGCTATCCATACTTATGCAGATGGTTGTTTTGGGGGAGAAAAAAATTTCAGAAACAAAATTTCCAACGAACTGATAAAATTAAAATGAAATTACATGCTCTTATAATTTATGGTAGCACATTTGTTGCAAAATTAAGACGACTAGTAGAAGAACGGAATTAGTAATTTCATATATCCAAACACTACTATATATATAAAATTTTAATATCGCCACTTCATATTCCATTTTGTCTTTAAATATTCAAAACTAATTATCAATCAATTTCCAGCAGGTATTCTCCAACTAGATTCAACTTCCCCACCTTTGAATCGAACCAAAGATACAGGCATGGATCTGCCATCTCAGCTCGCAACCTTCCTCCACAACACAATCCATCAACTGCTGACACGATTGCAAAAGCGATCATGACGGACCAAAGCTTTCGATCGATGCTGATGGCGGCAATCTCTTCGTATGTGACAAACAATGGAACTCAAGGCAGTAGTACATTGCAGAATCTTAATCATTTTCATACATTGGGATCGAGCCATGATCAAGAAGATAATGAAAGAGCCTAGGACTAGCACTTCATACATGTATTGTAAATTAATCCAAGTATGGACTTTTAATTTGGTGATAGTAATTAGGTTTTTATAGTTAAACTGATTAGATATTCAGCTATACTGTAAATAATTATGAATGGATTAAAACCTAGAGGTGCAAACAAGATTGCAAATATTCTTTTTATGTATGGATGCATCTTATTCTAAATCTATGCTATACAAATTCTATGGTTGTATTTTTTCCCCGTAACCATTGGATTTGTTTTGGGATGTGTACTAGCAACTATAAAAAGAATTTCTTATGTTTTTTTATTAATTGCATCATTGATATCATACAACCCACATCAAATCCAACGGTTAAGAAACATATAGCATTTGATTTTTAATCATACCGATATGAGCATAGTCTCTCTCAACACACACACACTATATATATATAGGAAAAGAGGTATGAGCCGCCGGCGCCCCAAAACACATACCCCAAAACACATACCCCCATGTATTTCACCGATCTAAACCGGCCATCTTGATTTACTCATCATGAAACCTCTATGTATAAAAAATCTCAGGATTTAAAGACCATGTGTTCATAAGCAGATAGAAAAATTAACGGTTTATTGGTATAGGAAAATTGCGGTTGCTTGATGAACTTGTTAAAGATCTTTAAATCTTGAGATTTGTTATACATAAAGGTTTCATGATACGTAGATCAAGATGACCGATTTGGATCGGTGATATACACGGGGAGTATGTGTGTTTTAAGGCAGCGACACATTTTAAAAAAAGGGTTGTCGGCTCATATCCCTTTTCCTCTTTCTTTCTCTCTCTCTCTCTGTGTTTTTATGAGTTGGTACCTTATTCTTAGAAATGAGTTGTCGTCTTAAAATTCGATTATTCATCAATTTTGTAAATGATCAGCACCATTCATCTCGTTCTCCATTGTCATGCCCCGCTTCCCAGAGTACGCAAGATTGGGCACGTGACATAGCCAACCATGCTACCTGTGGGTAGGAATCATCCATCCACAGTCACATTACGGTTGTAGAGATATCAAGAACAAGATAAATAAACTAATCTAACACATGTCCAAATCCATAATAACAAGAGTCGATGAACAATAAGTGCGGAAGCAAATGATCCAATACAATAAATAAACAGTACGTCCCATAATGCGGGCTCACATCTGGAAATGAAATGAAATAAATAAACTAAACACTAAGGAACTCACAGTTCAGCCTGCTGGCTGAAGTACTCCTGCTCAGTCGTCGACAGTGGTAAGGAATCTGGGCCATACAAAACCCAGACGTCAGCGCGTCATGTCAACCAAATAATATAATATAAACATGGTAATAAGCAATGCATGTATGAACATGAATAAAGCAGTACTATGAAATAACAGTGCAGGGTAATGTGCAGTGGTAACTAAACTGTCCTATCAGGTTTCTACTCTAAAGTCCTTGAAATCAATTGATGAATCGTCGATGTAACTCAATAGTATCCCGTGCGTGCCCGGGACCACGGTCAAGGTTCTCGGAGCTGAATCCGAGACGTGCCGCTAAGCAGTAACAAGTAGCAGGATGGACGAGTGATGTCAGCATCATCACTCCAGGGCTGGCCGAGCCCGTAAGACTGATCAGAACAGGTATCGAACTGTTGAGTTACAAGTCGGTTTCACCTTTGATTTCCCCATACCCCCAAGTTATGTATGTCAGGTCAGGTATTCAGTAGTCAAGGACTAATGGCAACATAGAAACAGGTAAAAGCAGGTCTGTCTGGATAGACAGCAGGAATGGTCCATGAGGACCCCAAGTCAGGTTTGTTGGCATGGACATGAGATCATGTAATAAGTCAGGTCGTAGTACAATAGGTTGAGTCGGTATGTACAGGGTGTCGTGTCCGGTGTATCAGTATGTAAATATATGTCAGGTGTAGCAGGGTCGAGTCAATATGCAATGTAATCGAGTATGTGCTCTCGACAGGTATACAATCGAATACGTAACAGCAGCAAGAATAAAGTAATTAACCATAACGGTTCACTTAATCACAATGGTACAAGAATATGATGCAGTTGTATTATACTAGCAGGTTCGAGCACCCTTGGGATGCAATAATCACAGGGTAGCGCAATATTACTAACAACAAGTAATGAAGATATAGGTGTACGATTATCGTCCTCTAAATGACAGAATGATTAACAGGTAATTGTTATTAATAGTTATGGTTGCAAAATACGATTTAGATGGCGGTGTTATGATGTATATCATAATTCGTTCAATGAGACAAGTAACTATACTTAGTTAATATTGCAAGTTTTATGAGTCAAACACTTAATTAGTTTAATGTAGCATGTAGCAAGTAATACTTGCCTCGACGGTTTCGCAAACCGGAAAACACGAACGCAACGTCGGCGGAAAACACGAGACGGATGCACGGGCCACGGATCGAGTCCAAACAGCGAACAGCGGGACCCCACGGACCAGAGTACTTCGCTGGAGAGTCGGGTCCAGGCGTCGGCACGGCCGGAATCCGGCGAAAAGTCAAAACGACGACAAGTTAGCAAACATACGATGCATGACAACGATCGACCAGCGAGGGGGTAAAACGAAGGGAGAAGGCAAAGAGAAGCTTACAGGGATGGTGAGGGTGGCAACCGCGACAGGTTCGACGGCGATGGGGCGCCGGCGGCGAGGAACAGTGGCGCGGCAAGGGTTTGAAGTGGCTGGATCGAGATGCAGCGAGTAGGGGAGAGGCAAGGGCCTGGTCTGGGCTGCAGGAGGAAGAGGAGGTGGTCGTCGGTGTGCTGGCGACGACGAGGGGGTCGACGGTGTCCCTTTTCCGGCGAACCAGAGGGTTAGGTGATGGGGGTTGGTCTCGGGTTGGTGGTGGTCCGGAGAGGGGAGGAGGAAGAAGACGACGAGGTCGGGACGAGGGTGAAGGGAGGAAAGCCTTGGCGTCGTCGGCGATGGGAGGCGGCGGCGACGGCGGCCATTGCCTGCTGGTGGTGGCGTCGGGGGTTGGGTCGCAGGCGCTGAAGGAGGGAGAGGAGGAGGAAGGGATGCAGTCGAGGCCGAGGAGGCGATGAAGACGGTGGTGGTGGTGTTGTCGCGAGGAGATCGGCGGCGACGGCTCGTGGTGGCTCGGGTTAGGGTTCTCGCGAAAGTTTTTCTCGTGGTGGAGGAGAAAGAGAAACAGTGGTTATATAATAGATAGAGAGAGAGAGGGATTGTTTTCAGAGAAATATTAGATAGGGAGAGAGATTGTTAGAGAGAGATAGAGAGAGACAGAGAGAGAGAGAGAATTGGGGGGGCCCACGAGGGTTTTAGCCCCTCGTGATTGGCTGAGACGGTTACGAGAATAATAAAAGGAAATTTTAAGAGATTTAAAAAAGAGATTTTAACGTTAAAATTAACAGAACATATATTTTATAGTTTAAATATATTAAATTAAAATGGGTATTTCGGCGCTAAATGAAATATTTCCAAATCGCGCCCGGCTTGCGCCCAAATGTTCCAAATTCAAATTATAGGATTTTAAGCGAGTTCCAAATTTTAAAAAGAGTTGTTTTGTGATTAAAATGCATGCCCCCAAGTCGGACACTTGCACGCGCGCGTAGACGTCCAAACTTGCCCGTTTAGCCGAACGGGAAGAAATCTCGACACGCGGACGCTACCACGCGACTAGTGGCGACGAGTAGGCCAACATAGATATTTTTAATTTCATTTTAGGTGTTAAAATTTGTTATGTGCCAAAATGACTTAACCGGTTAAAATTTAGGAAAAAGCACCAAACAACCAGGATAACTGAAATGAGCAATGTATAACACTCAACTAGTAATAGAAATAGTACTATTGGGCTCGGGTGTTACATCATACCCAACTACAAAAAGAATTTCGTCCTCGAAATTCCAAGAATACAAGATAGCTAACTACAGGAAAAGGTGAGGAAATTTCTGCCGGATCTCGTCTTCTCGCTCCCAAGTGGATTCTCCATGCAATCGATTACCCCAAGAAACTAGCACAAGAGGGATAACTTTGTTCTTAAGAACCTTTTCTCTTCGATCCTTGATTTCAACTGGTCGCTCCTCAAAAGTTAGGTCCTCCCGGACAGTCAACTCCGAATGATCCAAGACGTGAGTTTCATCGTGAACATACCTCCGTAGTTGAGATACTTGAAACACATCGTGCACTCCTGCCAATGACTGTGGTAACGCCAAACGGTACGCTACCTCCCCAACACGCTCCAATATCTCGAAGGGTCCAACGAATCGAGGACTAAGCTTTCCCCGACTTCCAAAGCGAATCACTCCTCTAGTCGGTGATATCTTCAGAAATACCAAATCACTCACGGCGAACTCTAGAGGTCTTCTTGACGTGTCGGCCCAACTTTTCTGTCTGTCTTGAGCTGCCTTCATATGCTTCCTGATTGTATTCACCTTCTCGACTGTCTGTACCACCAAATCTGGTCCTAATAACCTTCGTTCACCAACATCATCCCAACAAACAGGTGAACGGCACTTACGACCATACAACGCTTCAAACGGAGCCATCTGAAAAGTCGCTTGGAAGCTATTGTTGTACGAAAACTCCACCAGGTGTAGATGATCCTCCCAAGAACCTTTGAAGTCCAACATGCAAGCCCTCAACATATCTTCAAGGGTCTGGATCGTTCTCTCCGATTGTCCATCAGTTTGAGGATGATAAGCTGTGCTAAACTTCAATCGAGTCCCCAAACTTTCTTGTAAACTCCTCCAGAAATGCGACAAGAACCGAGTGTCCCGATCGGACACGATGCTTACCGGTACTCCATGCAATCTTACAATCTCCTGCATGTACCGCTTTGCCAAAGTCTCCGTCGATTGACCAACCCGAAAAGGAATAAAGTGAGCTGCCTTGGTCAACCGATCGACAATCACCCATACGGCATTGTTGCCTTTTGGACTCCGCGGTAAAGCCGTCACGAAATCCATGGTTATATGTTTCCACTTCCACTGAGGGATCGGAAGTGGTTGCAACAAACCAGCAACCCTTTGGTGTTCAGCCTTGACTTGCTGACACACCAAGCACTTAGCCACGAAGCGAGCAATCTCCCGTTTCATACCTTCCCACCAGAAGTGCTGTCGAATATCTCGGTACATCTTTGTCCCTCCTGGATGTACAGAGTAAGCTGAACTGTGTGCCTCCTTCATAAGCTCTTCACGCACATCCCCTTTTGGCACACATATACGGCTACCATACCTCAACGAACCGTCTTCGTGGATCAGTAAATCGGTTCGTAGTCCGGCTTCAACCTGCTCTCGAAACTTTTGCAGTCTAGGATCCTGCGATTGTGCCGCTTTAATCTTCTCAACTAAGGACGACTGTACTTGCAATTGCATCAACTGTCCTATAGCATGTGGTAGCACAACCTCCAAGTCAAATCTCCGAAAATCCGCAATGATCTCCCTTTGTGCGGTCAATACCTGAATTGCTGGTAACCGACTTAGCGCATCCGGCACGACGTTAACCTTTCCCGGATGGTACTTAAGATCAAGGTCGTAGTCGGCCATCAGCTCCAACCATCCGCGTTGCCTCATGTTCAACTCCTTCTGAGTGAACACATACTTCAAACTCTTGTGATCTGTAAAGACTTCGACTCTCTCGCCCAAAAGGTAGTGTCTCCAAATTTTCAAGGCGAAGATCACGGCCGCAAGCTCCAAGTCATGAGTCGGGTAATTCTTCTCATGAGTCTTCAGTTGTCTCGATGCGTAAGCTACGACCTTCCCATTCTGCATCAAAATACATCCCAATCCTTTTCCAGATGCGTCGCTGTGAATCACCAGTCCTCCTGAATTGTCCGGTACGGTCAGGATAGGGGCGGTTATCAACTTCTGCTTCAACGTCTCGAAGGCCAATGCACATCCATCCGTCCAAACAAACGGTACCTCCTTGCGCGTAATCTTGGTTAATGGCTCTGCCAAACGAGCGACGTTCTCCACAATTCTCCTGTAGTATTCGGCCAAACCAAGGAAACTTCTTATCTCAGCCACATTTCTTGGAATAGACCAATCTCGAACTGCTGTAATCTACCCTGGATCGACGGCGATTCCATCGCCCGACACAACATGCCCCGAAAACTTCACTCCCTCCAGCCAAAACTCACACTTACTCATTTTCGCATAAAGCTTCTCCTGTCTCAACATCTGCAGGACCTGATGATATCCGGATCGCAAATCCAGTTTCGAGAATACTCTCGCGCCACTAAGCTGCTCAAAAGTTCTCCAATGCGAGGGATCGGGTACTTGCTCTTGATAGTCACCCGTTTTAATTCTCGATAATCAATGCACATCCTTCTCGTGCCATCCTTCTTCTTTACTAAAAGAACTGGAGCTCCCCAAGGCGAGTTGCTGCTCCGAATCCATCCCTTCTCAAGTAATTCACCAACTTGTTTCTTAACTTCTTCCAATTCCACTGGTGCCATCGGATAATAAGATTTTGATACTGGCGCTGCACCAGGAATAAGGTCAATCGCGAACTCCACATCTCGCTTCGGCGGTAAGCCCGATATATCTTCAAATACATCCATAAAGTCGTGAACAACTGCCGGATCTTCATTACTATCAACTTCCATTGTCGCAAGAACACTGTTTGTCGGCCTAGCCCTAAACTCGACTGGTCCGACAGAACTGCTTCCTCCAGTGAAAGTAAACTCAGGGTGTCCGGGAATCTGGAAAATTACCTTCCTTGCCCTACAGTCAAATGTGTGCGTGGAAAGTGCCAAGAAAATCCATTCCCAATACTACTTCATAACTACCCGTATCTATCACCAAGAAATCTGCAAAGAGCTTCCGTCCGCAAACAACAACTGTACAATCTCTACATTCCTTACTAGCTATGACTTTCCCATTCCCAGTGTGTATGTCCCAAAAACTAGACAGGGTCGTGCAGGTAATCGAGTGTGTAGTTATAAATTTGGATGACATAAAACAGTGGGATGCTCCGGAATCAAATAATGCCAATGCGGGAAAACCATGAACGAGTAAAGTACCTGAAACCCCTTCTCCTGATGCCTTAGCTTCTTCAGCTGTCAACGTGAAAGCTCGAGCCTGATTAGGTCCTTGAGTCAGCTGTCTCTGCCCTTGGAACGGTCTCTGCGGAGGCTTCTGAATATCATCCCTTGTTCGAAGCTTCGACGGACAAGCACTAACGGCGTGATCTGCCGCTCCACAACTAAAACAGAGTCCCAGCCTCTTACGACACTCCTTTCGCACATGTCCGGGTACATGGCAGTAGTCACAAATCACGCTCCTTTTCCGATCACCCACAATTGTTTTCTTCATTGGTGCTACGCTGCGTCTGTTCACCGGAATACTTCTACGTACAGACGTTTGGTTCAGTGCAGATGCCGGTTTCAGCTCGGTCTGTCCCTTTAGATTCTCCAGCAATCCCCTTATCACTCTACGCATGGCGGCTTTATCCGCACGTCTTTGGTACATCTTCAAATTCTTACTGGCCATACTCCTGGAAATCAAAATACCCAACATTAGCATGATGATAGATTCTGAGTATAGATCAAGGCTAGAACTCCAAGATACTTAAATAGAGTACCGCATTGTAGCTATGCCGCGGTATCATAGCCGCAATTACTTAACTCCGCCCAAGTCGCCTAAGTCCTAGAGATAACAAGAAATTAGGTTTTCGAGTTGACAATGCAAAGTAAGTTTGCATGTCGACATGATCCGGAAGAATGATTCAAGGATGGTAAAACGATCAAGGTGGCAGGACATGTTTCCTAAACACGGGTATTCTGATTCGTGTACCGGATACAATACCCAACTACAAAAGAATCAACCCAACTAACCTATGGCTCTGATACCAAAATAACCATGTCACGCCCCGCTTCCCAGAGTACGCAAGATTGGGCACGTGACATAGCCAACCATGCTACCTGTGGGTAGGAATCATCCATCCACAGTCACATTACGGTTGTAGAGATATCAAGAACAAGATAAATAAACTAATCTAACACATGTCCAAATCCATAATAACAAGAGTCGATGAACAATAAGTGCGGAAGCAAATGATCCAATACAATAAATAAACTGAAAGGTTCCTAGGCACCCTATAGTGGTCTCACAAGGCATCGAACATGCCAATTTACAATTTTTTTGGTGCCGAGAGACCCTAGACTATGGATCTTAAACTAGATGTTTAGGCGAAACGGAAAACTAGTTAACTATTTAACTAAAGTTGAGATGCTACAACCTTTGTAGATCCGGATTTCCGCCTCCTTAGCTCCACGTGGTCATGCCCTCGCTGTCCATCATGAATCCTCGACTCGATCATCGGCTTCATCGGGAAAGCAAGCGGAATAGGTCGTCGGCTTTGTGTCAAAGACGATCTACGTCGAGGTTGCACAAACTCAAGCTCCGACTTCACAAACTTGTGAAACTTGTGAAGTAAACACCCAAAACAACTTGGCAAGAGGTAGAGGGTGAAGAAATAGGAGGTGGGTTCACTTTAGATTTGGATTTCTCTCACTAAAACTCAAGTTGCCATTGGAGTAGCAAGCTTGAAGAAGAAGAAGAAGATGAGCTCAAGAAAAGAATATGATAAGTCTTATTATAAAAATAAATTTAAATCAAATACTTATCATAACTTGAACTAGGGTTAAGTGTAGAGAATTAACCATGGTCACTTGGATGGGTTAGGGTTAAGCATGAAGATAAGGATGGTTAGCAAAGTCAAAGCTTCATGAAGCTTCAACTTAAAACAAAAAGAGCCACCATTCTTATCTTAATTTATTTCAAATAAATAAATAAACAAATAAATAAATAAACAAATATGCAAAACCCTAATTATCAATTAACCATGGATTAATTCTATACACTTAACTAAATGATCAAGTATCATCAAACATGATACAAAAATGTGCACGAAAGCATATCACATATACAATGTGCATCAAGTGAGCAAAATCCGTTTAAAGTGAACCAATACTAGTTAATGCAAAGTAATATATCAAATATATAATTATACATTAAATCATTAAATCAACACTTGATTCAATGATCCGGTCATGTCGCACATAACCGACTAGTATTCAATGCATCGATTTATCGAATCAATGATTCGATAACTAGGTCATATCGAATATAACCAATCGAAACATATATCGCGAGAATGAAATGCGGTATCACATACACGCATCATTCTCGGTCCTGCACATATCTCATATGCGCTCCTATTTCGTTTCGCTTGAGCCAGGAAACCTCTGTGTAGGACTCTAAAGACTCGTCAATACGCCGGTAGCAGATGATGATCATATCAAGCACCCACAAGCCGCAAGCGGTCTGCTAAACGTAACGGCCACCCGGGTATTGAGCGATCAGAAGATCGACGAGCTAGCCCGCTCACACTCCTGCGAATCCGACCAGTAACACTTACCATACAGTCCAGTCTCTTCGTCTGATACGTCGCATATCAAGTCTAGGGGTGGTATACGTCAGACCACAATAACCCGATAAGTCATGCTGATGTGAGGCTCGTAACGGGTCGAGAAACTACTGGTAACACTTACTAGCAAATCTCTGATCAGCCCTGGCCAGGGACTTCCCTGTTACGGCCAATCGAGCACAGCGCAACATCAACCCCCAATACCGGGAGAGACGAAACCCCTCCTATCACTCATTGCCTCCATGTGACTCGGGACTGTGCCCAAAGACCACCGTTTTGCACGCCCTCATGGACGTGGTAAGGTGGAGATCAAAGCACAGTGGGAATCACACAAGACTCTATGACGATCTCGGGTCTACAGACTAACCTGTACAAGTGTCACCTGAGAACTGCCATCTGACGTGAGGTATAATACCATCTGGGAGTTCTCGGCGAGTCCGTCCAGTGTACCCAGTCTCCACTGAGCACCCGTATACCATCTCTGATGTCAAACACCAATGGATATGGGATCATCCATCGCCCATCACATGGGTCGAGAAGCGTATACGCTAGTCTACTCTGGTATATCGATGCCCCGTCTCGATACACCTACGACTAGGGACCTTGAAGGATGTACTTATGGACTACCATGTCCCCACTAGTATGATCTGCATCATAGTCTAGGTAGTCAAGTACAAATCCTAAGGGCTTTACCAACATGTAACTATAAGACAGTATAAAGAGACTAGTGTACATGTTAAGATAAATAGCAACCAGATAGCATACTATCATGTCGAGCAAGAAAGTCATCTCTATATATGTCCAAGCATCCAATATAATATACATAATCTGTACAATACTGGCCTCTAGGGCATACATACAACTAACAATCTCCCACTTGCACTAGGGCCAGCTGCTGTAGTATCTCATACCGAGCATCCCGAAGAGTCTCTCAAACTGTATCTGGGGAATGGCCTTCGTGAGTGGATCCGCCGTGTTGTTCTTCGTGTCAACCCTCCTGACCTCGATCTCCCGGCGATCAACTATCTCCCGGATCAGGTGATACCGCCTCAGAATATGCCTGGACCGCTGATGGGACCTGGGTTCCTTGGCCAAAGCCACCGCTCCATTGTTATCGCAATACAAAGGTATTGGATGCTCAATGGATGGAACCACTCCAAGTTCGGAAATGAACTTCTTGATCCAGACAGCTTCTTTAGCAGCATCGTTGGCAGCGATGTATTCAGCCTCCATCGTCGAGTCTGCCACGGTTTCCTGCTTGGAACTCTTCCAGCTAACCGCCCCTCCGTAAAGGGTAAAGACAAAGCCCGACTGCGACTTAGAGTCGTCCTTATCACTCTGGAAGCTCGAATCGGTAAAGGACTCCACTTGGAGTTCTCCGTTACCATACACCAAGAACATATCTCTAGTCCTTCGTAAGTACTTGAGAATGCTCTTCACAGCTGTCCAGTGACTCTCTCCAGGATCAGCTTGATACCTGCTCACTACACTTAGTGAGTATGCTACATCGGGTCTGGTACATAGCATCGCATACATGATAGAGCCTACTGCCGAAGCATAGGGTATCCCTTGCATGCGAGCTCTCTCCAAATCAGTCTTGGGAGACATCTCTTTGGAGAGAGTGACTCCAGAGATCGTGGGCATGTTCCCACGCTTGGACTCTTCCATACTAAACCTCTTTAGTATGGTGTCAATGTACCTGGATTGGGACAATCCCAAAATCCGTTTGGATCTATCTCTATAGATCCTGATCCCCAATATGCAGGAGGCATCACCAAGATCTTTCATTGAGAATCTTTGTGATAAGAAGAGCTTGACCGATTGCAGCATAGGAATATCATTTCCTATCAAGAGTATGTCGTCCACGTACAATACGAGGAAGACAACCTTACTCTCTGCCACCTTCTTGTAGATACAAGGTTCATCTGGATTTTTGACGAAATCAAACTCTTTGATAACGATGTCAAAGCAGATGTTCCAACTCCGCGATGCTTGCTTTAATCCATAAATGGATTTAAGCAGCTTGCACACCTTCCTGCTGCTCCCACTGTCTACGAAGCCCTCTGGCTGAGTCATGTACACGCACTCTTCTAAATCACCATTTAGAAAGGCGGTCTTAACATCCATTTGCCAGATTTCGTAGTCATGAAAGGCAGCAATGGCAAGCATGATTCGGATGGATTTAAGCATAGCCACTGGAGAAAAGGTCTCGTCATAGTCCACACCTGGTCTTTGACGAAAACCCTTTGCTACAAGTCTAGCTTTGAAAGTCTCCACTTTCCCATCTACACCAAGTTTCTTCTTAAAGATCCATTTGCTCCCAATGGGTTTTACCCCTTCAGGAGCAACTTCCAAAGTCCATACTTTGTTGGTGTACATGGAATCCATCTCGGACCGCATAGCATCCAGCCATTTCACCGAGTCCCTACTCGTGATGGCCTGCTCGAAGCTAGTTGGGTCATCATCCTCCATGATGCAATCCTCGCTCCCACCGTCCACGAGAAAACCGTAGTATCTCTCAGGTTGGCGAGGAACCCTACTAGATCGGCGGAGTGGCTGGGGTTCATCGGGAACTACGGAATCTTCTGGTTCCACCAGATCTTCTGTTGTAGCTTCTGCAGCTGGAACCTCTTCCAGTTCTACCTCATGACCACTAATCTCTTTTTCAAGAAATTCCTTTTCTAAAAAGGTGGCATGCCGAGAAACAAACACTCTTTGTTCCTCAGGGTGGTAGAAGATATACCCTTGAGAATTCTTGGGATATCCTACAAATTTGCATAGAACAGACCGTGCCTCGAGTTTGTCCGGATTTTGTCGTTTGACATAGGCTGGACAACCCCATATCTTAACATAGTTAAGACATGGTCTCTTCCCTTTCCATATCTCATATGGAGTGGTAGGCACTGATTTGGTGGGGACCATATTCAGTAGATGTATGGCTGTCTCAAGCGCATACCCCCAGAAGGAAATAGGTAACTCAGCTGTGCTCATCATAGAGCGCACCATATCTAATAGGGTGCGGTTCCTCCGTTCTGATACACCGTTGTGCTGTGGTGTATATGGAGGAGTCAGCTGAGAGAGAATCCCATTCTCTTTTAGGAAGTCCAGGAATTCATTGCTCAAGTATTCACCTCCTCGATCAGATCGAAGGATTTTAATACTCTTTCCGGTTTGGTTTTCGACTTCTTGTTTATATTCTCTAAATTTCTCAAAAGCTTCAGACTTGTGTCTTATTAAGTACACATGTCCGTATCTTGAGAGATCGTCAGTGAATGTAATGAAGTACGAAGAACCATCCCTGGCATGTGTAGACATGGGACCATATACATCACTATGTATCAGTCCTAAGAGTTCGGTAACTCTTTCTCCGTGTCCCGTAAACGGAGTCTTGGTCATCTTGCCTTTGAGACATGACTGGCAAGTGTCATAAGATGAAAATTCGAAAGGTTTCAAATATCCATCTTTATGCAACTTAGCCAGTCGTGTCACATTGATGTGACCCAGTCTACAATGCCACAAGAAGGATTCGTTGAGTTCAGAACTCTTCCTCTTGTGTGTGTTTGTTATGCTCAGAACTGTTGATTGATTTAGAACATAAATGCCATTGCACAACGTGCCTGATCCAACCAACTTTTGGTTGCGGAAAATGTTCATAACATTGTCCTGTAATACAAAATTATATCCCTCTTTGCTTAATAAAGAAACCGATATAATGTTGCATATCAGGTTCGGCATGTAATAGCATTCGTTCAGAACCAATGTGTTACCAGTTGGTAATACAAGGTGATATTCTCCGACAGTCTTAGCTGCAACAATTGCACCATTTCCAACTCTAATGTCTTTATCACCTTCTCCAAGTTCTCTACCTTTCCTAAGCCCATGTAACTGATTACATATATGGGATCCTGACCCGGTATCTAATACCCAGGACGTAGAGCAAATGGAGAAACAGTTCTCAGTAACGAACACACCCGAAGAAAATGCATCAACATGCACTTTCTTCATTCGGGTGGCATGGGAATCCTGGTATTCCCTTATATCCTGTTCATTCCTATAACTCTTATAGGAAAGAACGGAACCAACGTTCCCCAGCACAGTATAACATGCGGGTTCGGTCAATACATCCATATTATTATCTTTATTAAGGCATGAAATGGTCGCTACCTGGAGAGAGAGAGAAGAAAACACTTTAGCGTATGCTCGTGCAAGATCAGATTGGTTATTATCTTATCTAATCAGGATGGCTCCCACTGCTTTTTATCAAATCTTCCTCCAAACCCTAAAAGGAAAGACTAGCCGGGATTAATTACACACTACAAGTTCGCCAATCTTTCAGCCAGGCCAGTGTCGGTACTTTGAGGGAGGTCCCCCGTGCTTTCGCACGAACCTAATTAATGTAAACCTCGTTTTCCCAGAGGCGTAACCTCGTTAACACCTTTCTAGACACCTACTTGATCAGCTAATTGCAATGTGTAAAACTCTCCCAGGAGTAACTCTTACTCACAGTGGGTATCGGGATCCAACTATCTTATAAAAGGTATGCAATCTCATTGCAAATTTCAACACTTGAAATTCCCGATATGCTTTTGCCCCTAGCGTGCTATGACCTTGACGAAAGCCAACAAAACACAGCCCGCTAGTCAAGTTCAACCCGTACATTTCTTGACTGAATTAAACCCACCCGCACGACCTTTGACGAAAGCCAACAAAGCCGTACGACTACCCTAATCCAGTCGCATCATATGCAGCAGATAAACAGCACATAGCTACCGCACACTACACCTTGACGAAAGCCAACAAATGTAGCACGAATACTATATGTAATTTATCTGAAATGACGGAGGGCTACGCAGGTTTTTCATAAAAACCATGAGCGTAATGAACTTGATATCATTGTAGAATCAAATAAAGTTTTGAAATGGAGTGATTTTGAGGCTTTTCTAGTTTTGCTAAAGGAGTCACTCCCGGTGAAGGGATCTCGGTCCTTTCCTCGTCGAATGAGGTGCGGGATATATCATATATATCACTGTGCAAAGCAAAAACGCAAAAGCAGTCAAAAGCAAACCGAGTGTGTAGCATCTGCCAGTTATTGCTAAAGGAGTCACTCCCAGTGAAGGGATCTCGGTCCTTTCCTCGTCGAATGAGGTGCGGGGTATATCATATATACCGCTATGCAAAGCAAGAACTGTAGCTACCTGTTTTATTTAAAATCTGATTCTACAACATCTTAGGTTTCTTTCCTTTCATTAATCACATTAATGAAGTCCCATCATTTAAATACCTAAACATCACAGATAGATATGACGTACACTTATGCCATCCGCATTCGCCTCGATGTCCCCTCGTGCACCGTTAGGTTAGGTAACTAACGACAGAGCAGGGCAGGGCTAGCGCGGATGTAAAACATAAGTAACGTCTATATAATATATCATATATACTATATACTATATCCATCACAGAATCACAACACAGATATCGCAGCAGAATAAACATATGAAATATTGGATACACTAGGACGTCCGTGTTTTCAATACGAGCCAGTATAAAACACGGATTCCACGGTCGTGATGAATAGCCAATCCCACACCCCTAGACCCCTACGAGAGCGGCAAGCAACCCTGCCAATTCTAGGGTTAGGAGACCCGGACTCGACTCCTCGAGTTGGTCTCCCACTGGACCCCAGAACCCGGTTACTTATGCTCCCCTCCTTGGGTCTATCCTAATGCGGAAAAGTAAATAATATACAAAGGGTGACAACTTCCGCTACCTGGAAGCGCCCCAAATAAAAGAATATTATATACAAGTTTTTACATGAATGAAAATGAAAAACACTCATCTCACATAAAAACCCCCGGCTATTCGAACACGACGATCCAATATAACATATCCAGCAACACATAACATCACATGTCATCAACGTAAGTAAGTATGCATACCCCAATTGTCGTTGACGTATAGCAACGAAACCAGCGATATGAACATACTACACTTACGGTCACAGAAAAGAAAGTGTAAAACTACAACAATTGGAATCCGCAACGGCTTTAGACATCACATGCCTAATCAGATATAAATCCCGCATTTTAGTCTCATTATCGAAAACTCTTTTCAATATCATATGGGACTAAATTGCTAGATTTATAACATTCATTCAGTTATCTCATAACTACTTGTGAATTCCAATTATTGTATCACATTCCAGATAAACAGAAAATGTTAAACTTTCCGATCGAACATTCGAACACCCAAGTTTTCCCAATACAGATCAACACATGAAATAAGTCTAACAACATTCAGTTCGTACCTCAGTACCAACGGTCCAGCCGTAGAAGGGTCAAGCCAACGCCTCACATGTGGCACACCGTACTGCCCCAAACCCGAAGGTTCAAAGGGCAGTTCAAGACGGTCACATAATCGAGTTAAGGTTTGTTGTCTTCTAGAGGGACCATCGAGTTACTTGCACTACTTAGAACGTCGTTAAACTACGGAAAAATCCAACACTTGGAAATTTCCCGACAGGGGAAAAATTGGGTATTTATATCCGGTCGAACTTTTTAACATATTCTAAAATTTATCCGGAAAGCCAAATAGACAAAATTTGATAATCCGATCGAGTCCATGAAATCCCAAAACAACCCAGAAAAAATCAACTCTGGAAAAAATATTAAAAATTTCCAGAAGACTCAGCACTACAAAACATGAATTACTGTGCAAGACACGTGATGTAATTCAATACACTGGCCGCGGAAGCGCCGCGTTTTGTATAGTGGAGGCCGCGGATCCGCGCTTGTGTTGGGGAGTTATCAGCACGTGTTTCACAGTAACTCACTATATTCCCTGCTGAATTTTTTGGCAATTTTTAATATGGAAAAATCCACGTTTTTGGAAAAAGTACAGAGAGCATGTTTGTAATGGGTTTTCGGGTTCGTTCGGACTTCAAACTCCGTCTGGACTTCGCCTAAGGCTCTAGCTAGGCTCTGATACCAGTGAAAGGTTCCTAGGCACCCTATAGTGGTCTCACAAGGCATCGAACATGCCAATTTACAATTTTTGTGGTGCCGAGAGACCCTAGACTATGGATCTTAAACTAGATGTTTAGGCGAAACGGAAAACTAGTTAACTATTTAACTAAAGTTGAGATGCTACAACCTTTGTAGATCCGGATTTCCGCCTCCTTAGCTCCACGTGGTCATGCCCTCGCTGTCCATCATGAATCCTCGACTCGATCATCGGCTTCATCGGGAAAGCAAGCGGAATAGGTCGTCGGCTTTGTGTCAAAGACGATCTACGTCGAGGTTGCACAAACTCAAGCTCCGACTTCACAAACTTGTGAAGTAAACACCCAAAACAACTTGGCAAGAGGTAGAGGGTGAAGAAATAGGAGGTGGGTTCACTTTAGATTTGGATTTCTCTCACTAAAACTCAAGTTGCCATTGGAGTAGCAAGCTTGAAGAAGAAGAAGAAGATGAGCTCAAGAAAAGAATATGATAAGTCTTATTATAAAAATAAATTTAAATCAAATACTTATCATAACTTGAACTAGGGTTAAGTGTAGAGAATTAACCATGGTCACTTGGATGGATTAGGGTTAAGCATGAAGATAAGGATGGTTAGCAAAGTCAAAGCTTCATGAAGCTTCAACTTAAAACAAAAAGAGCCACCATTCTTATCTTAATTTATTTCAAATAAATAAATAAACAAATAAATAAATAAACAAATATGCAAAACCCTAATTATCAATTAACCATGGATTAATTCTATACACTTAACTAAATGATCAAGTATCATCAAACATGATACAAAAATGTGCACGAAAGCATATCACATATACAATGTGCATCAAGTGAGAAAAATCCGTTTAAAGTGAACCAATACTAGTTAATGCAAAGTAATATATCAAATATATAATTATACATTAAATCATTAAATCAACACTTGATTCAATGATCCGGTCATGTCGCACATAACCGACTAGTATTCAATGCATCGATTTATCGAATCAATGATTCGATAACTAGGTCATATCGAATATAACCAATCGAAACATATATCGCGAGAATGAAATGCGGTATCACATACACGCATCATTCTCGGTCCTGCACATATCTCATATGCGCTCCTATTTCGTTTCGCTTGAGCCAGGAAACCTCTGTGTAGGACTCTAAAGACTCGTCAATACGCCGGTAGCAGATGATGATCATATCAAGCACCCACAAGCCGCAAGCGGTCTGCTAAACGTAACGGCCACCCGGGTATTGAGCGATCAGAAGATCGACGAGCTAGCCCGCTCACACTCCTGCGAATCCGACCAGTAACACTTACCATACAGTCCAGTCTCTTCGTCTGATACGTCGCATATCAAGTCTAGGGGTGGTATACGTCAGACCCCAATAACCCGATAAGTCATGCTGATGTGAGGCTCGTAACGGGTCGAGAAACTACTGGTAACACTTACCAGCAAATCTCTGATCAGCCCT
This sequence comes from Agapanthus africanus, assembly GCA_030015575.1. Taxonomy (NCBI): domain Eukaryota; kingdom Viridiplantae; phylum Streptophyta; class Magnoliopsida; order Asparagales; family Amaryllidaceae; genus Agapanthus; species Agapanthus africanus. The sequence goes on along the minus strand of CM057348.1, from coordinate 197,010,303 downwards.
GGCCAGGGACTTCCCTGTTACGGCCAATCGAGCACAGCGCAACATCAACCCCCAATACCGGGAGAGACGAAACCCCTCCTATCACTCATTGCCTCCATGTGACTCGGGACTGTGCCCAAAGACCACCGTTTTGCACGCCCTCATGGACGTGGTAAGGTGGAGATCAAAGCACAGTGGGAATCACACAAGACTCTATGACGATCTCGGGTCTACAGACTAACCTGTACAAGTGTCACCTGAGAACTGCCATCTGACGTGAGGTATAATACCATCTGGGAGTTCTCGGCGAGTCCGTCCAGTGTACCCAGTCTCCACTGAGCACCCGTATACCATCTCTGATGTCAAACACCAATCGATATGGGATCATCCATCGCCCATCACATGGGTCGAGAAGCGTATACGCTAGTCTACTCTGGTATATCGATGCCCCGTCTCGATACACCTATGACTAGGGACCTTGAAGGATGTACTTATGGACTACCATGTCCCCACTAGTATGATCTGCATCATAGTCTAGGTAGTCAAGTACAAATCCTAAGGGCTTTACCAACATGTAACTATAAGACAGTATAAAGAGACTAGTGTACATGTTAAGATAAATAGCAACCAGATAGCATACTATCATGTCGAGCAAGAAAGTCATCTCTATATATGTCCAAGCATCCAATATAATATACATAATCTGTACAATACTGGCCTCTAGGGCATACATACAACTAACATAAACAGTACGTCCCATAATACGGGCTCACATCTGGAAATGAAATGAAATAAATAAACTAAACACTAAGGAACTCACAGTTCAGCCTGCTGGCTGAAGTACTCCTGCTCAGTCGTCGACAGTGGTAAGGAATCTGGGCCATGCAAAACCCAGACGTCAGCGCGTCATGTCAACCAAATAATATAATATAAACATGGTAATAAGCAATGCATGTATGAACATGAATAAAGCAGTACTATGAAATAACAGTGCAGGGTAATGTGCAGTGGTAACTAAACTGTCCTATCAGGTTTCTACTCTAAAGTCCTTGAAATCAATTGATGAATCGTCTATGTAACTCAATAGTATCCCGTGCGTGCCCGGGACCACGTTCAAGGTTCTCGGGGCTGAATCCGAGACGTGCCGCTAAGCAGTAACAAGTAGCAGGATGGGCAAGTGATGTCAGCATCATCACTCCGGGGCTGGCCGAGCCCGTAAGACTGATCAGAACAGGTATCGAACTGTTGAGTTACAAGTCGGTTTCACCTTTGATTTCCCCATGCCCCCAAGTTATGTATGTCAGGTCAGGTATTCAGTAGTCAAGGACTAATGGCAACACAGAAACAGGTAAAAGCAGGTCTGTCTGGATAGACAGCAGGAATGGTCCATGAGGACCCCAAGTCAGGTTTGTTGGCATGGGCATGAGATCATGTAATAAGTCAGGTCGTAGTACAATAGGTTGAGTCGGTATGTACAGGGTGTCGTGTCCGGTGTATCAGTATGTAAATATATGTCAGGTGTAGCAGGGTCGAGTCAATATGCAATGTAATCGAGTATGTGCTCTCGACAGGTATACAATCGAATACGTAACAGCAGCAAGAATAAAGTAATTAACCATAACGGTTCACTTAATCACAATGGTACAAGAATATGATGCAGTTGTATTATACTAGCAGGTTCGAGCACCCTTGGGGTGCAATAATCACAGGGTAGCGCAATATTACTAACAACAAGTAATGAAGATATAGGTGTACGATTATCGTCCTCTAAATGACAGAATGATTAACAGGTAATTGTTATTAATAGTTATGGTTGCAAAATACGATTTAGATGGCGGTGTTATGATGTATATCATAATTCGTTCAATGAGACAAGTAACTATACTTAGTTAATATTGCAAGTTTTATGAGTCAAACACTTAATTAGTTTAATGTAGCATGTAGCAAGTAATACTTTCCTCGACGGTTTCGCAAACCGGAAAACACGAACGCAACGTCGGCGGAAAACACGAGACGGATGCACGGGCCACGGATCGAGTCCAAACAGCGAACAGCGGGACCCCACGGACCAGAGTACTTCGCTGGAGAGTCGGGTCCAGGCGTCGGCACGGCCGGAATCCGGCGAAAAGTCAAAACGACGACAAGTTAGCAAACATACGATGCATGACAACGATCGACCAGCGAGGGGGTAAAACGAAGGGAGAAGGCAAAGAGAAGCTTACAGGGATGGTGAGGGTGGCAACCGCGACAGGTTCGACGGCGATGGGGCGCCGGCGGCGAGGAACAGTGGCGCGGCAAGGGTTTGAAGTGGCTGGATCGAGATGCAGCGAGTAGGGGAGAGGCAAGGGCCTGGTCTGGGCTGCAGGAGGAAGAGGAGGTGGTCGTCGGTGTGCTGGCGACGACGAGGGGGTCGACGGTGTCCCTTTTCCGGCGAACTGGAGGGTTAGGTGATGGGGTTGGTCTCGGGTTGGTGGTGGTCCGGCGAGGGGAGGAGGAAGAAGAAGACGAGGTCGGGACGAGGGTGAAGGGAGGAAAGCCTTGGCGTCGTCAGCGATGGGAGGCGGCGGCGACGGCGGCCACTGCCTGCTGGTGGTGGCGTCGGGGGTTGGGTCGCAGGCGCTGAAGGAGGGAGAGGAGGAGGAAGGGATGCAGTCGAGGCCGAGGAGGCGATGAAGACGGTGGTGGTGGTGTTGTCGCGAGGAGATCGGCGGCGACGACTCGTGGTGGCTCGGGTTAGGGTTCTCGCGAAAGTTTTTCTCGTGGTGGAGGAGAAAGAGAAACAGTGGTTATATAATAGATAGAGAGAGAGAGGGATTGTTTTCAGAGAAATATTAGATAGGGAGAGAGATTGTTAGAGAGAGATAGAGAGAGACAGAGAGAGAGAGAGAATTGGGGGCCCACGAGGGTTTTAGCCCCTCGTGATTGGCTGAGACGGTTACGAGAATAATAAAAGGAAATTTTAAGAGATTTAAAAAAGAGATTTTAACGTTAAAATTAACAGAACATATATTTTATAGTTTAAATATATTAAATTAAAATGGGTATTTCGGCGCTAAATGAAATATTTCCAAATCGCGCCCGGGTTGCGCCCAAATGTTCCAAATTCAAATTATAGGATTTTAAGCGAGTTCCAAATTTTAAAAAGAGTTGTTTTGTGATTAAAATGCATGCCCCCAAGTCGGACACTTGCACGCGCGCGTAGACGTCCAAACTTGCCCGTTTAGCCGAACGGGAAGAAATCTCGACACGCGGACGCTACCACGCGACTAGTGGCGACGAGTAGGCCAACATAGATATTTTTAATTTCATTTTAGGTGTTAAAATTTGTTATGTGCCAAAATGACTTAACCGGTTAAAATTTAGCAAAAAGCACCAAACAACCAGGATAACTGAAATGAGCAATGTATAACACTCAACTAGTAATAGAAATAGTACTATTGGGCTCGGGTGTTACATCCATGGTGCAAAACATGGGTATGTTAGCTTATGGATTTTGATGATATTAGTTTATCCATTCTCGCTTTATTTTGATGATAGCTTAAATATGAATAGTTTTTTGGCGTCTCATACTTTATCTTGTTTATCTATCGACACCAAACTTGTATACACTTGATATTTAACTTGCATATCCTATATCTTATGTATATCGAGTAATATATCAAATCGGTATGCTTTACTTGTGTTATATTCTTTGATATCGATATATTACTTTCATTCATTGTTTTGTTGATTCACAATATGGATATGTATATACATGTGTTTTATATCTTGGTTTTCACATACCATGTATATATATGTCATTTGTGATATAGAAACAATGAATGCTCATATACTTGTGTTTACTAACTGTTTATTTTATAACACTGCATGTGATGAGCTTGGTCTATAAGATTGTATATCAAGATATCTCGAGACGTAGCTCTATAAAGGAGGATGGAAGAAATTGAGCCTAAACGTCATATCTAATGAAGGTTGGAGGAGACGGACGAGAGCTTCTCAATCTCAATGTGCCAATTCAAGCTATGGATAGCTAAGAAGCCGAAGTCTGAGATTTGAAGCGTTATGAGTCGAAGCCAAAATTAAAGATCAATCGACCAATGCTTATGAGTGGTGTGTCCAAGTTTGAAGTGTCAAGTGTCGAAACCAAATCAAGATCAATCGACCAACGCGTAGTTCAAGCTCACGTCAAAGTTTCAAGAGCTCGAGACTTCAAAGATTCATGAATCAAAGATTTGTGATAACTGACATAGGAATCTTTGTAAATACTCTTCGAATTATGGTTTATATCAATTAGAGCTCTTGAACACTCACACACGCATGCACAAAAGTTTTACATTGCATAAATGTTGAGTTTTTCGATTTTGAAGTTTTCTATTTTCACAAAAACCCAAATATCTGCTTTTTGTGTTTTGCTAGACGTCTGCCTTATTGTGGTTTAGACGTCTACCTTTTGGATATTTCTAAATGTCTGAAATATCAGAAATATAGAGAAGATACAAACGTCTGCAGTTTAATGGGACAAACATCTGCTGAAGGTTTTCAAAACAAGATTTTTAATTTCAGACGTTTGCCCCTGTGTGTTTCAGACATCTGCCGAGTGCTCTGTTATTTGTTTTGAAAAATCAGATGTTTGCCAGTTTATTCTTCAGATGTCTGCTTTCTGGTCTCGGGTTGGCTTTTGGTTATCGACAAACGTCTGATGCCCATTCTGGCAGACGTCTGCTTAAGAAAAGTTTTTGAAAAACTAGCCGTTTAAAACCGTTGGGATCTTTCATATTGAACTGCAGACGTCTGCCGTACCCTTATGCAGACATTTGACTTTGTTAAAATTCTGCCGTCTCCACTTTTACTTGCTTGTTTTTCTTGGATGCTATAAATAAGTTTTGGGATAGATTTTTCGTAAGTAATTACTTGCAATTACTTGAGCTTTTCAATTGCCAATATCTAAATGAACTTGAGCCAAAAATCTTATCTCTTATAAGAGTTCAAAAGAGTTTTCCATTTGTTTATCAAATCACTCACACATATAAAAGATTCAAGAGCTTAACTTGATTATCCATACTTGATAAAGTATTAGAGAGATCTTGAGAGAAACTCCTTGAAAATATTGTGTTTATTGTAATCCTCTTCTTCGCTTTGTTTGAGAACTCTTGAGTGCAAGAATGTTTTTGTAAGAAAGAAGAGTGAGTTTTCTTGTAAAAAGTGTGAAGAGCTTGTAGAGAGCAATGTTGCTCATGTGTCGATCAACGTATGTCTTTTGAGGAGACGTGTGTAAGGTTTGGCCTCCTCCGGAAACAGGGTTGTGGGTTACTTGCAGGCAACGTATTTGTCTTCGAGAAAGACGTGTTTAGTGGAACGAGCCCGATCGCTCAAAGAAAGTGCACTAGAGGATCTCCCGAACCACTATAAACTTTACGTGTTTGCGTTTGCAATTTCTTACTCTCTAACTGCTTATTTACCTTAGCTTAGAAATTGCATGCTAGGTTTATTGCTTTCTTTATATGTGAAAGTATCTCTTATCACCTCTACTAGGGTTATATGAGTATCAAGTATGCAATTTTAAAAATTTAGAGGGCTAAATATACTAAATAAGAATCGAACTAGAGAATTAGGGTTTCATAGCATAGCAAGACAAGTTCTAACTAAGTGAAGAGAGGTTACAACCTTTGTAATCTAGTTCTTCACTTCAAATGCTCCGAATAGTAGTCCTAGAACTCTTCTTTGACTCCACTTAAAGGATAGAACAAACTTACTTGAAGTCTTCGTCGTCGAAGATGATCCACCTAGAAGCAATTCACACTCAAGCTCACACTTCACTAATCAAGGTATTAGTGAAGAGAACAACTTATACTAATTTTCTAGAGTAATGTAGGTTGATGAAGTAGAAATTTTGCTCACTAAAATTCTTTCTTTCTTTTTTCTTTTTCTCAACCTAGAAAAACTTGAAAGGAGATGAAAATGATGAACTTGGAAGTGGGAGAGTGTGAACCATGAGGATAAGATGAGATGAAAAGAATGATAAATATTTATGAATAAAACAAAAAAAAGATGAGTCAAGACTTCTCCATGCTTCTCAAAGCAACCAAAGAATAATGACTCATTCTCCTTTTTTTAATTCATATATGTAAGTCATTATCTTCACATCTTTCCTCTAATGTGATTCTCACCCATCCATGTTCTATGTATCATCAACCATGATATAACAGACACACACACACATATAGAGAAGAAAATCTTAAGTGAGCTTAATATTAGTTTATATATATATATTCAATAATCCGGTTATATCGTATATAACCTGGCTAATATATATATATATATATATATATATATAAACTAATATTAAGCCCACTTAAGATTTTCTTCTCTTTATATATATATATATATATATATCAAATTATTAAATCAACACTTGATTCAATAATCCGGTTATATCATATATAACCTGGCTAATATCAAATATATATATATATATATATTTATATATCAAATTATTAAATCAACACTTGATTCAATAATCCAGTTATATCATATATAACCCAACTAATATCATGTGTGTGTGTATCAAATCATTGAATCAACACTTGATTCAATAATCCGGTTATATCAAATAACGCTAGATTAGAATACGGTATCATATGCATTTAATTAAGCTCCCGCACATTTCCATACGTGCCCTACTTCGTTTCGCTTGAGTTAGGAAAGCTCTATGTGGAACTTTAAAGACTCGTCAATACGCCAGCAGTATTGATCATATCAGATACACACAAGTCGTCAGCGGTACTAGCTGGACGTAACGGTTACCTAGGTATTGAACGAATAGAAGATCAACAAGCAAACTTGTCCAAACTCCCGTAGAGCCTATAAGCAACACTTACCGTACAGTCCGGTCTCTTCGTCTAATATGTCGCATATCGAGTCTGGGGGGTGGAATCGTCAGACCCCAATAACTCGATAAGTCATGCAGATGTGCGGCGTATAACCTTTCGAGAAACTACTGATAACACTTATCAGTAAATCTCATCAGCCCTGGCCAGAGACTCGTTGTTATAGACAATCGAGTATAGCGCAACATCAACTCCCAATATCAGGAGAGACGAAACCTTCCTACTGCTCACTTCCTTCATGTGACTCGGGACTATACCCAAAAACCACCTGTTTGCACGACTCATTTGAGCCGTGGTAGGGAGAAAATCAAAGCACAGTGGGAACCACACAAGACACTATGACGATTTCGGGTCTACAGACTAACCTGTACAAGTGTCACCAGAGAACTGCTATCTGACGATAGGTATGGTACCATCTAGGAGTTCTCGGTGAGTCCGTTCGGTGTACCTATTCTCCAATGAGTACCTGTGTACAATCTTTGATGTCAAACACCAATGGTTATATGATCAATCATCGTCCCATACAGGGTCAAGAAAGGTACACACTAGTCTACTCTGGAGTATCGATGCCCTGTCTCGATACTCCTTCAACTAGGAACTGTTAAGGATGTGCTTGTAGACTACACAAGCCCTACTAGTATGATCTGCATTATAGTCCTGATAGTCAAGCCAACATCCTATGGGCTTTATCAACATGTATCAATGAGATAGTAAACTAAAACAAGTGCACATGTTAAGATAAAGAGCAACTAGATAGCATACTATCATGTTGAGCAAGAAAGTTCTCTATATATATGTCCAAGCATCCACTATAATATACAATAATGGCCTCTAGGGCATACATATTCCTAACAATCTCCTACTTGCACTAAGGCGAGTTTTGTAGTATCGCATACCCAACATCCCAAAAAGTCTCTCGAACTGTGTCTGGGGAAGGGCCTTCGCGAGTGGATCCGCCGTGTTGTCCTTCGTGTCTACTCTCCTGATCTCGATCTCGCGGTGATCAACTATCTCCCGGATCAGGTGATACCACCTCAGAATATGTCTGGATCGCTGATGGGACCGGAGTTCCTTGGCCAAAACCACAGCTTCATTGTTATCACAATACAAGGGTATTGGATCTTCAATGGATGGAACCACACCAAATTCAATAATGAACTTTTTCATCCAGACAGCCTCTTTGGCACCATCGTTAATAGTGATGTATTCAGCCTCCATCATCGAGTCTGCAACGGTATTTGCTTGGAACTCTTCCAACATACCGCCCCTCCGTTGAAGGTGAAGACAAAGCCCGAGACAGACTTACTGTCATCCTTATCACTTTGAAAGCTCGAATCGGTAAAAGACTCCACTTGGAATTCTTCGTTACCATACACCAAGAACATCCCTTTAGTCTTCTCAAGTACTTAAGAATGTTCTTCACAGCTATCCAGTCTTCTCCCTTGGGTCTGATCGATACCTACTTACTACACTAAGTGTGTAAGCTACATCCGGTCTGGTGCATAATATTGCGTACATGATAGACCCAACTGCAGAAGCATAGGGTATCACGTTCATGCGAGCTCTTTCCAAATTAGTCTTGGGAGACATCTCTTTGGAGAGAGTGATTCCTGAACAAGCGAGTAAATTACCACGCTTAGAATCTTCCATACTAAACCTCTTTAGTATGATGTCTATGTACCTAAATTGAGACAATCCCAACATCCTTTTAGATCTATTTCTATAGATGTTTCTCCCTAGGATATAGGAGGCATCACTCAGATCTTTCATGGAAAACTTTTGCGATAGGAAGAGTTTGACCGAGTGCAGCATAGGAACATCATTTCCTATCAAGAGTATGTCATCCACGTACTATTAGTGTATATGCCTTAGGGGCCATTATTGTATCATACTAGTTTGTATATTACTTAATGGAAGCTTGGGATATTCACAGTTATATTAACAGTCTCGCTCAACATAGTAGTATGCTATTTGGTTTATGTCTATCTTAATATGTGTATATGTTAGCATATCGCGAATACATATTGATAGAGCCCTTAGGATCTTGCTTGACTACCAGCGTTGTGATGGTAGTCACACTAGTGGGGGCTGGGTAGTCTACAAGCACATCCTTTTTCAGGTCCCTAGTCGTAGGATTATCGAGACAGGGCATCGATACTCCAGAGTAGACTAGTGTGTACGCTTCTCATCCCAGTTGGGGAGATGGTCTGTCCCACAGCCATCAGTACGTCGTACTGGAGATAGTATACAGGTGCTCGTTGGGTTACGGGTACACCGGACAGGACTCGCAGGGAACTGTTGGTTGGTATTATACCCGTCGTCAGTTAACAGTTCACAGGTGACATGAGTACAGCATAGTCCGCAGACTTGACACTGCTGCTTAGTATTGAGTGTGTTCCCACTGTTCTTAGATTGCTACCCTACCACGGCTCAAAGGAGTCGTGCAAACAGGTAGCAGTTGGATGCAGTCCCGAAGCACTTGGAGGCAGTGACGGTTAGACAGGATTCGTCTCTCCCGGTATTGGGAGTTGATATCGCGCTGTGTTTGGAGAGCCATTACGCAAAGTCCCTGGCCAGGGCAAGCGAGATTTACTGGTAGGTTTTCCAGTAGCTTCTCAAGGTGTAATGGGCTTCACTCTGACATGACTTATACCGCTTTTAGGGGACTGGCGCTTGCCGCCCCTAGGCCCGATATGCGATAGTCCTAGATGAACAGACCGGACTGTACGGAGATTGTCACATCAGGCTCAGTAGGAGTTTGGATGGGTTTCCTCATCGTCCTTCTTATCGACATCTACCTGGGGACCGTTACGTACAGCTAGTACTGCTTGCGGTCTGTGGTTAAACCCATTGCCAGCGTAGTAGTCGAGTCTTTAGAGTCCCACATAGAGAGTTTCCCTGCTTCAGGCGAAAGATATAGAGGTCGTATGGTTTTACGACAGGGTTCGGACACATACGTGTATTTATGCACGTACGATGTTCGGACAGTTTTTACTAGCGGGCTTTAGTTTAAGCCAGATTCTAGTATTGGATTATTGGATTTATACAGTCTCAGTATTTCCGTGTTTTCACGGATGGGAGGGGCATTCTCGTAATTAGTCGAGAACTTCTAGAAGATTGATGAGGTGGAGAGCTTAGGTGTTGTTTGCATTAAATGGATTAGTGACTCATGAGATGAATCATCCAAATAAGTTAATGAAGCATTTATTGCTTAATGACTCATGAGATGATTCATTGTATGTATTAAATGAAGCATGGTTGTTAATATCAAACAATCATTTATTTGATATTCTTTATGCTTCATCATATATCAAAAATGAGACATAATTCAGATCATTCTCACTTACACATTCTCTCTCCTCAAGCTCTCTCTCTTCAAAGAACTAACCCTATCCTCTCATCTGTTGAGATCTAAGGATTAGCAAGACTAATAGATCCCTAATCCTCTTCTATATGCTCTAGTTTACTTTGATTAGCACTCATAGCAACCTAGTTACCTCAAGTGAGAGGTTAAAGCTTGGAGAAGTAGCTCTCGGGTGGATCTTCTATCACATCGATAAGGCCGACAGGAGGTGATCTACAAGAACAGGAAGGACTTGAATCATTAGGTATAATCATCTATCATAGTAGCTAATGACTTCTATGTTGTTGTTAGTTAGGGTTTAGCAAAGATCCGTAAAGTTAGTCGATATTAGTTTAAACAAAATGATTGTTTTACCTATTCCGCCCCCCCGCATCATGTGTGGTGTCTAACGTCGACTTACAGTGGTATCAGAACCTAGCTAAACCATAACTAACATGTTAACAAAGTCGTTAGAAATTCGATTGCAAAAAGAACCCGAAAAAACATCATTTTCACCAAGTTTCTGCCGATTTTAAAACGGGGTCTAAAAATTTTTCGGGGACCCTTAAAAATACAAGCAGGGAATTTTAAGAATTGTGAAGAAATTTGGGACTGTGACTTGACCATAGCGCCGCGGAACCGCCGCCGATCCAAGTGATCCGCCGTGGATCCGCGACCGAGTTGACTCCGAGTCAACCCAAATTTGCTCAGTTATTCTTCTGTGTTGATGTTGTGTTTTCTGGGATGATTTGTTTCTGCTCAGGTTTTATGTGCACAGAGAATTGTTTGGAGTAGATTCATTTGTGTTGCTTGATCAAAATTCTAAGATATTTGGCTAACTTGATTATATCTATGTTGTGTTTAATGTGTTCGTAAACCTCCCCTAACTGCTAGTATGTCGGTTAGCAGGGGGTTGCACATTTCTGTAATGGTTTTTACTGGTTTGTGAATATGGACTTATTAGATTGTCGTGAATGGATAGCCGGGGATGTTAGACGAGTGTTTCTTTCATTCAAATGTAAATTGTAATTTGTTGTAATATTCTTTTGCGGGGCACATCCGGGTTGAGGTTGTAGCCACCGTTGTATTATTTCATTTATTGTTTTCTGCTCCTAGGATAGACCCAAGGTGGGGTGCACAACTACCGGGTACTTTGAAGTGTTTAGTGGCCTACTCACGTTGTTGAGGGAGACCGCTTCATTTCGGGTACTTGGCGGGTAGTTTGCCGTACCCATAGGGGTCTAGGGTGGGGTTTTGGCTATTCATCGCGACGGTGTAATCCGTCTTTCTTTGCAGATTCAAAAGGAATGCGGATTTGTAAAAAATCCAATATGTTCATCTGTGATCTGGAATGACTATTATTGCATTTGACGAATGTACAATATCTATATATGATATCTATTAGGCGTCACTTATGTTTTGCACCAGCGCTAGCCCAGCCTCCACTCTGTCGTTAGTTAAGTAAGCTAACGGGTGAATGACGGGGCCTAGTGGCGAATGCGGATGGCATTAGAGGACGTTTTATTTTCGTTGTTTTCTGCAATGATAGGTTAATTGATGGGACACATTATATTAATGCAAAGAAAATAAACCAAAGTTGAATCGTTGGAACTGTTTAAAAGAAACCACCCAGTTATTTTTAAAACAGAAGATATTTTTAATTGCGGAGCTTAACTACTCATTTTAAAAGCTATCAGGTTCCTTCGATCATATCAAGTTCACTACGTTCACGGTTTCGCCAAAACCATTCGTAGCCCTCCGTCATTTCATTTGGATATTCAGTAGTATTCAAGCTATGTATTTTGACCAACGCCAAGGCATAGCGTTTGGTAGCTGCTGGGTATTCATTTGTTGCATAGATAGATGAGTTGTTTTGGGACAGTCATACTATCATTTGGCCAACGTCAGGGGTATGTACGGATGGGTTCAAATTAACAAGATAATGATGGGTAGAACTTGACATGTGACTTATGACATTTTGACCAACGCCAAGGTCATAAGAGCATGGGGCAGAAATTGATATCGGGAATTTCTAAAGAAACTGAAATTTGCTAAGAGTTGCATACTATTTGGAGTGTGATAATTTTGGTAAGATTCCTTCAGTTTTATCACACGATGATATTTGGATTCCGATCCTACTGTGAGTATCCGCTACTCATCAGGAGATTCGTCATTTAACGATCAATGCTATAAACCAAGTAGGTGTCGAGAAAGGTGTCAGTGGGGCAACGCCCCCAGAGAAAAGAAGTTATTTAATTAAGGAACTTCGCGAAAGCGTCGTAAAACCTCCCTCGAAGTACCGACACCGGCCTGGTTGAACGGTTAAGTAAGTATTGTACGGTGAGAATAGTCCTGACTAGTTCTTCCTTTTTGGTTTGAGGAGGGATTCGAGAAACAGTGGGACCCATCCTGTTTAGATAAATTAAGAACCACTCTAAACTTGCAAGAGCATCATGCTAAAGTGTTCCCTCTCTCTCTCAATTGCAGCGACCCAGAACATGACAGGCCTTAAGTTACTATTAGATAAAAATATTTTGACAGGGCCAAACTATAAAGATTGGTTCCGGAATGTCAAGATGGTAATTTCTTATGACAAATTGGGGTATGTCCTTACTACTAAGGCCCCTGTTGTCCCTGGTCCAGAATCTAGTATCGCGGATAAGGAAATCCGCAAGACCTGGGAGATTGACTGCGTGAAGGCCAAATGCATCGTGCTTGCCTCTATGAATAATGAACATCAGAGGAGGTGTTTCTCCAATCAGAGCAAGGCTCTGTTCAAATTCCAAGATTTGAAATGAAGCGACGCTTCTGTTTTCCCCAATAAGAGCAAAGCTCTGTTCAAATTCCATGATTTGAAATGAAGCGACGCTTCTGTTTCCCCCAATCAGAGAAAAGCTCTATTTCAAAATTCAAAATTTAAATTGAAGCAACGCTTCAGATTCTGCGCGCTGCGCGCCACGTGTAAAACACAGGTGCGCTAACGCAGTTGCGCTGCGCTCTGTGCTGCGTGCCACGTGTCAGACATAGGTGCGCTAGTGTAGTTGCGCTGCGCTCTGTGCGCTACGTGTCAGACACAGGTGCACTAGCGCAGTTGCGCTGCGCGCCACGTGTCGAACGTATGTGCGCCAGCGCAAGGTGCGCCAGCGCTGGGATTAAAAATCCCCCACCGTCAGTTTTAAAGATCTACTAATAATAAATTATTAATTAATCAGAACTAAAATTCTGTTATGGAAAGATTTTTCAATTTTATTGAAAGAAGAAGATTATCTTCTGTAAAATGGAGGCCTTAGGATCAAAGATCCAACCGTGGGAAATATTCCTAAATCAATCAGAGAAAGATCTCTTAAAATTGATTTAACAAATCAATTGGCCCTATATAAAGGCCCCTAGACTTCAAGTCTAATATAAAGAAAAGAGAGAGAGAGAGAGAGAGCGAAGACAGAAAAAAGAGAGAGAAAAACCCTCTGCAAAAAAAGAGCAAGCTCTCAGAAAAAAGAAGATTTTTCTTCATCTTCAAGGTAAAAAAAACTATGTTCTTGAACAATAGAGATGAAACCATCTCGTAAAAAGAAGAACTATCTTCTAAAAAGATCAGAGATCTAAGAAAAAGACCAAGGTCTTTAATAAAAAAGAAAAGATCAAAAAGATCTAATCATAAAAAAAATAAAAGAAGTATTTTACTTCATTCACAGATCTTTTGATCTACAAAAGGCAGAACCTTTTATAAAAACAAGAACTTTTGTTCTCGGATCTTGAGGCAAAACCTCCTTTGAAGAACATAAATTTGTTCTTTGATCTTAAAATTGATCAGATGCGCTTTGCGCTACTGAAAGGTGCCTTCCACTCATAAACTGCGCCTTTGCGCTCCTTGGATCGGCGCTCAGTGCCAAAATGTGCCACGTGTCAACCATAGACACCACTTGCACTTTGCGCTTTTAAAATAGAGCGCTGCGCTCATAGACTGGCACTCAGCGCCAAGCGCGCCACGTGTCGCTGGCGCGCCAACAGACTAGCGCAAAGCGCTCATAAATAGAAAGCGCAATGCGCTAATGAATCAGCGCTTTGCGCTAAGCGACACGTGTCACCTTCGTGTGCGCTAGCGCAATGCGCTCTTTAATGGGCGCAAAGCGCTTGACGCGCCGCGTGGCGCACTGTCAGAACACACTCTGTTCTGATAAATGCTATAAGACAAAAATGTCAGAGCCCAATGCCTAGCATTATTAAAAGGGTCAAGCCCAAACAAAGGCTTAACAGCCAGAACAAAAATAAAATGTTAAACATTTTTTTTAATTGGACTTAGCCCAATTCTGGCCATAAGTCCTCAACTTAAATTGAACTGAGCACATCTGCTCACAAATATTCAACATATCTTAGTCCCAAACTGGACTACATATCTTTCAAACAATTCACACCGGTATGAGGGTACATCTCGTTACTCCTTTGATATTTGTTGTTGTAATTCCTCAATGTCTTCAAAGAGGTGACGGGTCCCGACAACTACACATTTCATGGACTGTGGAGTCCTTAAACTTATGGACTATGATGTTCTTAAACTTTATAGAATATGATGTTTTTAAACTGGACTGTGGGGTCCCTTTAAACCCACGGACTATGATGTCCTTAACCTTGACTGTGAGGTCTTTAAACTCACGGACTATGATGTCCTTAACCTTGACTGTGAGGTCTTAAAACTCACGGACTATGATGTCCTTAACCTTGACTGTGAGGTCTTAAAACTCACGGACTATGATGTACTTAACCTTGACTGTGAGGTCTTTAAACTCACGGACTATGATGTCCTTAATCTCGACCGTGATGTCTTTAAACTGGTATTGGACTACCATGCCCTTAAACTGGCATTGGACCACTATGTCCTTAAACTGGTATTGGACCACCATGTCCTTAAACTGGCATTAGACCACTATGTCCTTAAACTGGTAATCGACTGCAATGTCCCTAAACTAAACAATAGAGCCCAAATGCTCTCTTATTGGATCTAAACGATCCCGTTAAGTTGATCTTAGTCTGAAATGAGATTAACGTATCCTTAACAGACGTTTAAGTTGGTCTTAGTCTAATATGAGACTAACGTATCCTTAAACCCAACCCCCAAACTCAAATCTAAGAAAATACGAATTTGGACTAATCTAGTCTCCGTATACAATCCACGGGCGACAACATAAATTAGTCTCCGTATACAATCCACGGGCAACCAAAAACAAAACAAGCACCCACGACACGAAGTGTTACCGCGATGCGGTAGCGTAATTAACTGCAGGGGCTTGCGCCTGCAGGGAAGAGCATCCCCACAATCAAAAACCCCTCAAGCGAGGGGGAATTTGATGAAGTCTGCTACATCGGCCGCATCCGTTTAAACCTTCGATACATGGTGCCATAAATCAACTTGGCATCTTCGGAGAGGTGGACGGATAGCACCAATTAGCATCTGCCCCGAATCTCAGGCCCATGACGTCCCAGTATCCCGGTCGCGTCTTTCGGAGGGGAACAGATTCAGGCACGCCCGGTGGGACCTCTTCCTCTTTCCACTCCACCTTTCGTGTGTCGTGTTCGCGAACTAATCGCGGTTTTCTAATGGTCGCCCTTGGGTTCGAGGTAGTAAGATTTGGCGTTTTTCTTGGTGCAGAAAGTGAAGGATCAATGGCGTTCACTTGTGCAAAATGTTCCAGCTGCAACTGCAACGTACGCTCCGCCTCATCTGGAGGCATAGCTTACGGGACTCAAGCGACGTCCTTGTTCACGATGCCGGTGGAACAAGTCACCCAGGCTACTACTGGATTGTTTTTCGGGACTATGCTCCTGCCAACGAGCTTCACCGCTCCTATGCCAACGCCGGAAGCTCCCAAGAAGTCGGTCTTTGATCGGCTTGCAGCTACTACGACCCCTCTCAACGGGTCGTCCAGCTCCAGCTCCTCGGTCTTCGCCAGACTGGGCCAAAATTCCTGTGGGCCCATGATGAAGCCTGTGATCCTAGAAAAGGTTATCCCGAGGAAGATAGCCATTCCTGCCCCCGAAGTCGTCAAGGCGGCTTCTTCTACCAAAGGGTCAGTTTTTACAAGACTGACTGTTCCGGTTCCCACTACGGTTCCTGTTTCTGCTCAGAAGTCTGTTTTTAACCGGTTGGATACCGCTTCTCAACGAACATCAGTTTTCAAGAGGCTGACGCCAGCAACAACCCCTCACCTGGATAGGGGGCAAGACAAAGCCATTCCCATCGCTGAACCAACCCCAACAGCTCGACACGCTCGACGTCGCCACTGGCGCCGAGTAAGGAAGGCTGGGGGCAACTCCCCCTCTGGGCTAACTCCACCAGCTCCAACGGTGGAAGTTAATGCTGCTGTTCCAACTGGGAACAACTTTGAACTGCTGAACAAGGTGCGCAGGAACTCGCTTACTGCCGTACTGAAAAGATCTCCGCCACCGGTGGAGACTGTCACAGAAATAAAGCCGGAGCAGTCCCCTCAACGGCTGTCTTCCAAAGTTTACAAAATCTGGCGACAAGTCCGAGAGTCAGTGGTGGATCAAGACTATCCCTGCCGGCAGAAGAAGCTGAAGGTCCGACAGGAAGAAAACTGTCCTGTTAAGCCACAGAAGGCGACGGCTACTTGGGTGCCCACTGCAACGGCCCTCTCAACTTCGACCGCTCATAAGAGGAGAAGGCCGGAGAAAATCCCCATGCTTACGACAAATGTCAAAGGCACTGAGCCCAAATGCCCTCAGTATGGGGGTATGGTGGTGCATACCGTCTACATGGCATCCGGAAAAGAGGATAGCCGTATCTCCATAGGTCATCGACCACTTACACGATCAGTGACTAAGGCTCAGGAGCAACAACAGCAAAAGCTTCAGGAAATGTTAACAGCTATGGCCGCACTTACAGGACCAAAAACAAGCCCAGAGGTATCCTCGGAGCAACGCCATGAGCAGGAAACTGATGCTGAATTCCTTCGAAGAATGCTTGAGAAGAAGGACAAAGAGGCCGCAGAACAAGCGACCAATATAAAGCAAATGGCCCTTCTATTCCAAGATATGGTGGGCATGATGATCTAGCCGGATCCCCCAGCGGAAGATTCTCCAGTAATAATTGAAGATGACAGAGGAGAAACATCAAACCTTCTGCCGACTCTGCCAACAGCTAAGGAGGAGACAATTTCCAAGGCCGCCCTGGATGACTATATTGCTCAGCAAATAAGAGTTCACCAGGAGAATGAAGCGGCTGGGCAAATTGTTAGAACTGGGCGACCGTATCCAGGCTGGTATGACCAAATAAAGTATCCGCCCGGATACACGATTCCCAAATTCCATGTGTACAAAGGGACGGGGAACCCTCTGTTGGGGTAAAAATTTGCACCCCGGTTGACCGAGCCAAAGTCAAGGTCAACCCCAAGCTACGTGGGCCTAAGCCCAGGTCAAGCGGGCCCATGCCCAAGTCGAGCCCGCGGCCAACCTCCCCATGCCAACAACAAAATCATGTAATAAATAATTTTTATTTAATTTTTTATACATGAATGTATGCAAAATGGGCATAAAGCCAATATTTTGTAAGCCCATGGCTTATGTGCAAAAATAAAATGGCACATGAGCCATGGGATAGGCAAAATGCCATTTTGTGAAGCCCAAGGGGCTATATGTAAATATGTAAGCCTATAAAAGGCAACATGATGATGAATACTTTTCATTCCCCCAAAAACTAGGGTTCTTTGTGCCTCCTGCTCCTTCTCCAAGGTTCTAAACCTTCTCATTTCTTTTGAATTAAATCAAGAGTTTACTCTTTCTTTTCTAAAACTAAGTACTTTTCCACCACAAAACCCACGAAAGGGAACTCAGATCTCCCATCAGATCTCAAAAAGGAGAGATTTTTAAAATCTCCTACTTCTTGATCTTCAAGATCCGGCCAACAAAGGAAGAAGGAGACCCATCTCTAGAAACCCCAATTTGGGAAAGAACTAGGGCTCAAGGGGAGAAGCCCTTCATCAGCTTCAAAACATCCTAGGAGTTTAATAACTGCTCTTTTCTGGAAGCACAACTCCCATTGCAGGGACCAAGTCCCTTTTGCTGCTCGAGCGCCCACGTGCTGATACGTGGTGCGCTAGTGCCCAGAGCGCTAGCGCCCGAGAACCCACGTACTGACATGTGGCGCTTGCGCTAGCATGCTTGCGCTCAGAGCGCTAGCACTCGAGCGTCCACGTGTTGACACGTGGTGTGCTAGCGCTCAAAGCGCTAGCGCTCTTGCGCTCAGAGCGCTAGCGCCCAAAGCGTTAGCGCCCGAGCACTCACGTGCTGACACGTGGTGCGCTAGCACTCAGTGCGCTAGCGCTCTTGCGCTCAGAGTGCTAGCGTCCAAAGCGCTAGTGTCCGAACGCCCACGTGCTGACACATGGCGTGCTAGCGCTCTTGCGCTCAGAGCGCTAGCGCCCAAAGCGCTAGCTCCCGAGCGCCCACATGGTCACACGTGGCACGCTAGCGCTAGCGTCCGAGCGCCCACGTGCTGACACGTGGTGCGCTAGCACTCAAAGCGCTGGCGCTGGCCCTACGCATCCTTTGGATGCCCTTTTCCCCCCTTTATATATATATATATGCATATGTATACATATGTACACATACACACACTCCACGACACTGCCCCTGTTAGAAAAAAATTTCTAACGGGGCACTGCCCCGCACCCCGCAAGGGGGCTGCTAGCCCCCTTGACCCCCAGCCCGCTATCCGGGTAGCGAGACCCCCATAAAAACTCTACGTGGCTCCCGATATATCCAAAACCCCCTTTCAAAACACAACACACGTACACTGCACATTGAGTTCGCATGAACAGTTTAACCCGTCAATCGGAGGTTCCCTCGTTCCAAAGGCGAGGGGTAATTAACGGTAGTTTAGTCCACGGCTGCCGGAGATTCGGATCCCCACAATCATTAAACCCCTGCCTACCCTGGGCAGGGGGAATCTGTAGTACGCCTGACAAGCGTGAGCGTATTTCCATCTCAATGGGGTGACGAAAAACACCCTACAGATTCTGGCACGCTTGGTGGGACCATCTTTCCTCCCATATTTCGGGTTAAGCATTCATGCGAACTCAATCAATATACATATCGATATTTATACTAAAATAATGCCCTTTCATGCAGGTTTTCAAGCAATCACTTCTCAACGATGTCTCCAAAAACCTGCTCAGCTCTCAACACGGCTCCCATCTTATACACGATGAAGATGGACTCCAGGACGGTCCTCCCGGCCGGTCTCGGGCGACAATGGGAGGAGCCGCTGCTACCATTCGGCTCTATTATGTTCATGCCTGTTGGCGCCATCCCAGCTCCTCAAGCCCCGATGACAGACAAACCGGTCTCGAAAGGCAAGAGGCCAAATGTGGTGGTCTCGAAGGCGCCCCAACTCAAACGCAAGTCGGTGTTTGAGCGGCTCTCTTTGGCCCCAGCTGGGGGCAAGGCCATCGACACCAACAAAGCAACAAGGCGTCTCGAGCAAGCTCCGGTGGTGCCCCTGACAACTGGTCGATCGGGTGTCTTCTCTAAGCTCCCCGTCGACCGACTCACGGTGGCTTCCCAGGGAATGGATGCCCGCCAAGCCCTTAAAATTGAGAAGCTAAGGCAGAAAAGGCTCAGATATAGAGCCAACAAAAGGGCTAGGGCTCCTGCTAGGCTGAACCTCATGAGGTTCGAAGAACAGGGTTACCCCGCCAAAGATGAGGGGATGGCTGAATGTGTTATCCACACCGTCTACAAGGTGGGCGCGCGTCCCAGCGACAACCTTCGCAGCAAAATCAAGGATGGGGCCACCACATCTCAAATCCAACCTGGTGTGAATATAGCTCTCACTTCTCAAGACCAGCGTCCTCCGGAGGGTGATGAAAATCCTCCTAGTGAGGCTGATAGGCAGAGAGAGCCCTCAGTTCATGAGGAGTCAAGCTCGAAAAGCGAAGATGAGCCAACTTTCCATCCTAAGACCGCAGAGCAGCAACTTCTCCAAGAGCTCCGAAAACAGCTCAGAAGCAAAGACAAGGAGATGGCCAAGCTCTACTCAAAGATCGACGACTTGACAAATGTCATCTTACGGCTTACAACCCAACTTGCCTCTCAGCCGCCCAATCAAGCACAAGGCTCAGCTCATGAACCGGGAAACGGTGTCCCGAGACAGCTGACGCCCGTTCCCTCAAAACCAAAAGTGGGCGGACCGCATGAAAATCAGTCGCATCCTATCTCGGGAAATTTCTTGGCTGCCGATGACAGTAGCCCGTTAACTCAAGATCAAATCATGGATTTGGTTTCCAGCAAAGTCAAAACATTGGTGGCCGAAGCCGAAGCGCAAAAAGATATCAGTAGTAGTGGGAGACTATATCCTGCTCAGTATGATCTGGTAGAATTTCCTAGCGGCTATATCATCCCCAAATTCGGAAGATTCGATGGGACGGGAAATGCGAATCAGCACATCGCCCACTTCAAAGCCTCATGCGGGAATACTGGGGGCAATGATGCACTTCTCCTCCGCCAGTTCGTTAATAGCTTGACCGATGTTGCTTTCGACTGGTACGCGAGCATACGGGATGGCTCCGTTACTACTTTCGTCCAAATGAAATCTTTGTTTCGACAAATTCATGAGCGTCAGCGATAAGATCACCATTGCCGAGCTCGTAAGGACCAAGCCCAAGAACAATGAAAGCAACACGGATTTTATAGCCCGATGGAGCAATCTCTCCGTCAAATGTGAACCGCCGATATAGCAGGACCAATCTATCAGTCTCCTTGTCGGAAATCTCAACAATTGGATGTCCCCATTTCTATGCACCGCGGGTCTCAAAACATTCCAAGAGCTGACCAGGAAAGTTCAAATGCTGGAGCACTCAAAGCAGGAGTCCTCCTCGGATTCCCAAAATAACAATAGGTCCTGGAGAAACCGAAAGGACGATAATCGCAAAGGCGGAAATTCCGACGATTCTGAATCTTTCAACGCCTCGGCCAACCGAAATAAGCAAGGGTTGAGCGGGCCTAATGCCAACCATCTTCGGAAGCCAATGTTCAGAGGGGGAGGAGAGTCTCCACTGAAAGAGAAGCTGGATAAGGTCTATTCCTTCAGAAGGGACAAAATCCGTAAAATATTCAAAGACGCCATGAGGAACGGTCTACAACTGCCAGAATCAAAGAGGCCGCAGGAAGCGAATATGACCAACGACCCCAAATACTGTCCCTATCACAGAGTGATAGGTCATGCCATTGAAGATTGCTTCGTCTTCAAAGATTGGGTCGAAAAGCAATACAAGGCAGGAGAGATAGAACTGTCTAAAGGCGTGTTAACAAACAGTCCAGTTGCGACTGCCAATTTCATACAAACGGAGACCGAAGTTCTTCGTGAAACTGATTCTCTCAGACATCTGCCTTTCTCTAAAAATAATCGACCACCACGTCATTAAACTGGGAACAATCGACCACCACGTCATTAAACTGGGAACAGTCGACCTCTAAGTCGTTAAACTGGGAATGTAAAAAAAAATATGTAAATAAACAAAAAATGTGTAAATAAAAGAAAAATAAAGAAAAGCCGAAATGATGGGGCAACACGCAATAAAAATCAGCGAGTAAAATAAAGATGAAATAAAGCCGAAATGATGGGGCAACTTGCAATAAAAATCAGCGAGTAAAATAAAGATGAAATAAAGCCGAAATGATGGGGCAACCGCGAATAAAAGCCGAAATGATAGGGCAATCGCGACCTTCGCGATAAGAAAAGCTGAAATGATAGAGCAATCGCGGTAAAACAAAAACAAAGCAAAAAAAAACAACGGCGAATGATGAGTCGCTTCTGGTACCATATTCCAGTGCAGCGATGCAGACGCCAACAAAAATTCAAATTCCCAAAACTTTTCCAGCCCTACGGCTAGTCCCCAAATTGATTGCCGTATACAATCCATGGGCTCAAATAATTCTCAGCATACCCATGCCCCATCGCAACTACTAGTTACACGGCTGTTCTCCGCCTTTGGAATTATGCTCCATTGAGAAGACCCACTCATGTGTCCTCACGATACATGAGGTGAACAAACCTTTGTGGGATCCTTACGACTCACAAAGGAAAAACACACTTAGGAGTCCTCACGACTCTTAAGGAGAAAATACACCTGCGGGATCCTTACGACTTGTAGGAAGAAAATGCTTTTATGGGACCCTCACGGCCCATAAAATTAAAAAGTCTTAGGTGATAGGGATCTAAACCTGTCTCCTAAGCCATCGCTTTCCAAATCCCAAGTGACGAATGATGAGTCGCTCCTGGTACCATATTCCAGCGTAGCGATACAGACGCCAACCAAATTCCAAATCCCATACCCCAATGGAGAATGATGAGTCGCTCCTGGTACCATATTCCAGTGCAGCGATGCAGACGCCAACCAAATTCCAAACTCAAATCTCAAGTGGCGAATGATGAGTCGCTCCTGGTACCATATTCCAGTGCAGCGATGCAGACGCCAACCAAATTCTAAATCCTAACCCCCAAATGGCGAATGATGAGTTGCTCCTGGTACCATATTCCAGTGCAGCGATACAGACGCCAACCAAATTCCAACCCCCATACCCCAATGGCGAATGACGAGTCGCTCCTGGTACCATATTCCAGTGCAGCGATGCAGACGCCAACAAAGTCCTAAAATTTTTTCTGGCCCTACGGTTTGGATCATACATCCTGCAAAACCGTATACAATCTACGGGCGTAAAACAACCCCAATCTCTCCCAGGTCCTACCGGTGAGACCACATTCAAAGTCCCACCAAAAATAATAAATAAAATAAATAAAAATAAAAAAGGTATGTACACAAGCAAAATGGGCACGGATGAAAACCCGAAGGGGCTCTGTGAGTAAAAACAGCAGGACTGCCGGCGAGTTTGTGAAAACCCGAAAGAGCGCAAACTCGTGAAAAAGAGAACGAAATGCACTCACAAAGTCCTCTCGACTTTGTGAAGAGAAAACTCCCGCGTGAGATCCTTACGACTCACAAAGGAGCAACACACTTAGGAGTCCCCACGACTCCTAAGGAGAAAATGCACTTACGGGATCCTTACGACCCGTAGGGAGAAAATGCTTTGTGAGACTCTTACGGCTCACAAAATTGAAAAGTCTTAGGTGATAGGGACCTAAAACCTTTCTCCTAAGCCATCGTTTCCTAATAAGCAAATGCAAATGATGATTCGCTCCTGGTACCATATTCCAGTGTAGCGATGCTGATGCCAAACAAAAACCAATTACCAAATCCTCTCGGGGCAAATGATGAGTTGCTCCTGGCATTATTCCAGTGCAGCAATGCAGATGCCAAACAAAACCGAAATCCTCAAATCCACTCATGGCAAATGATGATTCGCTCCTGGTACCATATTCCAGTGTAGCGATGCTGATGTCAACCCAAATCAAATCAAACCAACAACCTCTGCGGCGGAATCATGCTTCGTCCCAGAATTTACCCCGTGTCGAGATCATGCTTCGTCTCGGTGTACCCGCCTTCCCTGTCAAAATTATACCTCGTCTCGGAATCAAGTCAACCAATAAGCTCTGCGCCGGAATCATGCTCCGTCTCAGAATGTACCCCGTGTCGAAATCATGCTTTGCCTCGGAGTATTTTCCTTCCCTGTCGGAATTATGCTTCGCCTGGGAATCAACCTCTGCATCGAAATTATGCTTCGTTCAGAATGTCTGCCACTCTTCGGAATGATGCTCCGAACCTTGGAATCATGCTCCGCTCATCGGAATGATGATCCGATCCCCTGGAATCATGCTCCGCTCATCGGAATGGTGCTCTACCCTTCGGAATGGTGCTCCGAATCCTGGAATCATGCTCCGCTCTTCGGAATGATGCTCCGAACCCTGGAATGATGCTCCGCTCATCGGAATGATGCTCCGATCCCCTGGAATCATGCTCCGATCTTCGGAATGATGCTCCGATCTATGGAATCATGCTCCGCTCTTCGGAATGATGCTCCGAACCCTGGAATCATTCTCCGCTCATCGGAATGATGGTCCGATCCCCTGGAATCATGCTCCGCTCATTGGAATGATGATCCGATCACCTGAAATCATGCTCTGCTCAACGGAATGATGATCCAATCCCCTGGAATCATGCTCCGCCCTTCGGAATGATGCTCCGATATCTAGAATCATGCTTCGCTCATCGAAACGATGCTCCGATCCCTGGAATCATGCTCTGCTCTTTGGAATGATGCTCCGATTCTTGGAATCATGCCTCTACTCTTCGGAATTATGCTTCGACTCTTCAGAATGATGCTCCGACCTTGAAATTATGCTCCGCAAATAGGAATGATGCTCCGATCCCCGGGAATCACGCTCACCGAGGGATACTCCGACCTTGGAATTATGCTTAGCGAATCAGAATGATGCTTCGATTCCCGGGAATCATGCTCCCCGGGATGATGCTCCGCCCCCGGAATGATGTTCTACCTCGAAGTCCAGCTTCAAGATCCATCAATTTCATGCACACAACTCAAATGTGCGGTGTGCATTTATTGATGGGGGGAAATTTGTTGGGGTAAAAATTTGCACCCCGGTTGACCGAGCCAAAGTCAAGGTCAACCCCCAAGCTAGGTGGGCCCAAGCCCAGGTCAAGCGGGCCCATGCCCAAGTCAAGCCCGCGGCCAGCCTCCCCATGCCAACAACAAAATCATGTAATAAATAATTTTTATGTAATTTTTTATACATGAATGTATGCAAAATGGGCATAAAGCCAATATTTTGTAAGCCCATGGCTTATGTGCAAAAATGAAATGGCACATGAGCCATGGGATAGGCAAAATGCCATTTTATGAAGCCCAAATGGCTATATGTAAATATGTAAGCCTATAAAAGGAAACATGATGATGAATACTTTTCATTCCCCTAAAAACTAGGGTTCTTTGTGCCTCCTGCTCCTTCTCCAAGGTTCTAAACCATCTCATTTCTTTTGAATTAAATCGAGAGTTTACTCTTTCTTTTCCAAAACTAAGTAGTTTTCCACCACAAAACACACAAAGGGGAACTCAGATCTCCCATCAGATCTCAAAAAGGAGAGATTTTTAAAATCTCCTACTTCTTGATCTTCAAGATCCGGCCAACAAAGGAAGAAGGAGACCCATCTCTAGAAACCCCAATTTGGGGAAGAACTAGGGCTCAAGGGGAGAAGCCCTTCATTAGCTTCAAAACATCCTAAGAGTTTAATAAGTGCTCTTTTCTGGGAGTACAACTCCCATTGCAGGGACCAAGTCCCTTTTGCTGCTCGAGCGCCCACGTGCTGACACGTGGCGTGCTAGCGCTCTTGTGCTTAGAGCGCTAGCGCCCGAGCGCCCACGTGTTGACACGTGGCGTGCTAGCGATCAGCGCGCTAGCGCTCTTACGCTCAGAGCGCTAGCGTCCAAAGCGCTAGCGCCCGAGCGCCCATGTGCTCACACATGGCACGCTAGCACTAGCGTCCGAGCGCCCACGTGCTGACATGTGGTGCGCTAGCGCTCAAAGTGCTGGCGCTGGCCCCACGCATCCTTTGGATGCCCTTTTCCCCCCTTTTTATACACACACACACACATATATGCATATGTATACATATGTACACACACACACTCTACGACACTGCCCCTGTTAGAAAAAAATTTCTAACGAGACGCTGTCCCGCACCCCGCAAGGGGGCTGCTATCCCCCTTGACCCCCAGCCCGCTATCCGGGTAGTGGGACCCCCGTAAAAACTCTGCGTGGCTCCCGATATATCCAAAACCCCCTTTCAAAACACAACACACGTACACTGCACATTGAGTTCGCATGACCAGTCTAACGCGTCAATCAGAGGTTCCCTCGCTCCAAAGGCAAGGAGTAATTAACGGCAGTTTAGTCTGCGGCTGCCGGAGATTCGGATCCCCACAATCATTAAACCCCTGCCTACCCTGGGCAGGGGGAATCTGTAGTACGCCTGACAAGCGTGAGCGTATTCCCATCTCAATGGGGTGACGAAAAACACCCTACACCTTCACCAGCATGTCGCCCAGTTTAGGGCTCTATGTGGCAATACCGGTGGCGATGATAAACTTTTGGTTCGCCAATTCATCGGCAGCTTATCGGAGACGGCATTCGAATGGTACTCCGAACTTCCAAACGACTCCGTCAAAAATTTCGCAGAAATGGAGTTGTTGTTTACCCAGCGATTCGCCAGTGCCAGTGAACGCACCCCAATAACGGCCTTAATCAATGCCAGGGTGAAGCCGGGCGAGACGTGGGTTCAGTACGCGATCCGATGGCGGAATCTGTGGTCGAAATGCGAACAGCGCATCGAAGAAGCACCAGCTGTGGGCATGTTTGTGGGAACTCTAGACCCTCATGCAACTATTTCACAGTTCATGATGTTCTTCAAACCGACCACGTTTCAGGCTTTAATAGACAAGCTAGCCCAGATGGATCAGATGGGTCACAGACCGTCTCCTCTGAAGCCGGAGCCGCGAAACGAAAAAGGTAAAGGGAAGGCGACCTTCGTTGCGAATACCTAACAGCAGCCCACTGCTCCAAGACTAACGGATCAATTGGAGGAGAGACGGCGCTATTATAATGAGAGAATGAAGCGCCCTTACTCATTCCCGCGGGATAAAACGAAGAGGCTATTTGAACTAGCGATGCGCAAAAGGCTTATCAATTTGCCGAATCCAAGAAGACCATCGCAACCTGGCGAAGCGAATAATCTCAATTATTACCCTTACCACCAAACGGTAAGCCATCCAATCGAAGATTGCTTCGTCTTTAAAGGATGGATCAAGGATCAGTACCAACAAGGCAAGTTTGCGCTGTCTGAGAAGTGGAAAGTAAACCCACCACAACCACACACTCCTAAGAAGACGGACACACCGGGGGCAACGTGCTCTTTTGTTGAGGAAGCTCTATGGGAGGTGGCTCTTTCGGCCAAAACCAAAAGGATGCTGAATGATCTCCAGACATGCCCGGCAATCAGGTGGAAGAATCCCATGGAACCCCAGATCATCGAAGAGATGTTGAAGCCGCGCCCAACTCCAAAGTTTGGTGGTGATAGCCAAAGTGGTCACACCTAGCCGTCGAAATCTTCGAAAAAGAAGAAGAAATCCAAGAAGCTCATGAATCCTGGCGACAAGCGCACGGACCTACAAAAACAGATCGACGCGCTGGAAGAGTTTAACCAGAAGGTGCAGACTTTGATCACGCTCCAAGAATTCCTCGGCCATGTCCTTGAGGACGAAGATGATGGAGAAGACTCGTCGGATGGATCTGAAGACTACGTAGCAAGTTGCCATATGATCTCTCACTCATTGATAAACGATGAAGAGGCCCTTTGCACCAAAAGACTGGGGGTAGGGCCTGAACCGAAACTTCCAGGTCCATCGTACGAGATGATCAACGCATTCCTAAACGAGGGTCGTCTAAAAAGCAAAGCTGATCGGGAGCGTGAAATGGTCATATTTGAAAAGGCCAAACGACGGCGACTGGAAGAAAGGGGTGAAATACCCCTGCCAGATCAAGGTACGTCCGCCACGAATAAAAGCAAGTTCAAGACGAGGAAAAGGTTCGCCAAAGCCATATCAATAGGGATGAAGCTACCACCCTTCGAAGCGAACGCCCTTGGTGAAACAGAAACACACCGTAGCTACTGTTTATATCATCGAAAGATTTCACACCCTACCGAAGAGTGCGACGCTTTTAAAAGATGGTGGCAGGGATATGTTGCTCACCGGCAACATTTCAAGCGGATGAAATGCAAGACTCGTCGGGAGCAAGGAAATACGATCGAGGAGCGTAAAAGAACCACCAGCAGCTGTCGCATGGTTAATGCCGGGGGATCGCAAGTTCTCACCTTCAGGAGCAACTCCGACAAAGAAATGGCTCTTAGCCCTCTCTTTAAAGAGTCCACTTTGGGAAAAGAGGAAGAACCGAAGGCCTGTGAAAACATTCAGCTGCGCAATCGTACACTTCCAGAAAAGAATTTTGGACCCACGAATAGAAAAGATAAGAGAAAAGAAAAGGTCTCTGAGGATATCGCCCTGGATGACCAAGTCATGAAAGAGCCGACTGCCAAGGACCCGCCAAAGAAAAATAAGGTGGACTACAACGTCCTAGCGCACCTAAGGAAGTTACCTTCGCAGCTCAGCATTCTCGATACCCTTTTACTATCAAAAGAAGCAAGAGATTCATTGATCAAGGCGCTGCAAGAGCTAGAGCAATTCCAAACTTTCCTCGCTGAAGAGAAGATGAAAGACGAGCTGGAAGAAGTACACAAAGCTGATATCACTTTCGGCAATGAAGATCTCCTACTTGGGACATGTGAACACAACCGTCCCCTATATGTCTCCGGCTACTGTCACGATATCAAGATAGGAAAAATTCTGGTCGACAATGGTTCCTCCGTCAACCTCCTTAACGTGAGGGTGTTAAAGGAAATCTGCATGAGCGTTCAACACCTCGCTCACGACAAAATCACCATCTCCGGTTTTGACTCCCAGTCATCGCGGACTCTCGGGTCTGTGATACTGATGTTACGATTCGGGCTACTTGTCACGGATATTAAATTTCACGTCATTGACGCCAAGACATGCTATAACGCTTTGCTCGGCCGGCCTTGGTTATACGAGTACAACATCATCCCTTCTACGCAACATCAGTGTATGAAATACTTTAAGGATGGTCTCGAGTATACCGTAACAGGAGAGTTGGACCCATTCTCCGTGAACGAAGTCCGCAAGTACGAAGATGCAAAATACTTCTTGCCAGATTTTGAGGACACGGAGAGATGTCACAAACCGGAGAATAAAGCTATCACCACTATTCCGGTCTTCAGGAGTGATACTGAAGAAGAGGAAGAGATAGTTTATTCAGGTCCACCCGAGTATAACAAGCCGGGACCGTCCGCTCCTATGTTGATTTTTGGCAGCGACTCGGAAGATGAGGTCCATGATGTATTCTCTGCCCGGCCATCCATACAAATCTTCGCTGATGAAGAGCAAAGTTTGCAAGTTTCCATGGTTCCACCAAGGCATCATAAAGAACTAGACGCGCTTGATACCTACAGTGTGGAAGAGCTGCAGACATTCTATGTCCCTCCCAGGCGAGAAGGCGATCCTATTCTACCGATCCGGGGAAACCAAAGTGGAGAAAGAAATCTGGCACGGCGCGGATTCTACACTTGACAGGCTCCAGCCTATCCGTTTGCCCAGATATTACACGAACAGACTAAAAAGGCTGCTAAGACGCCAAGGCGTATCTTTCGAACAGACCGCTCAGAAAGCTAAGTTCTATGACAGGATCTGGAATGTCCCTGGAACTCAACGGAAATTGCCCAACGGGAAAATGGAAACGACTGGACTTGGATATATTCAATCCAAGAAACGGGAACTACTCCGCGACTGCTACGTCATACATGACTTTGATGAAGAAGGAGATGCTCTGTAGGAAGATACTAACCCTGAACCAGAAAAAGCCCCCGCCATAAAATGCCCAGTCCGTCGTTCAAAGAACAAGTGGACAAGTTTATAAGGGAAGCAGGTCAAAAGGTTCGAGACGACCATAATCGCGAAATGACCATCTACGAGAAATCCAGGACGTAACGCCTTCTTCAACAGGCTGCGAAAGATGAAAATGCTCCTCCCTGTCAACCCATTGTACAAAAGGCCCGACGCAGAGGCAGAAACAAACCAAAGAACGGGAATGGCGTTCAACAGCGACAAAGCGGGACCAAGAAGCCACGCGGTCGGGAATCGAGCAATCCGGATTCGCCTCTCATAAAGAAGATGGGCCAAGCATACTTTTTTCCTCAGAATAAGACACGGAAGATACTTGACCTCGCTATAAAACATCAGATGATTACACTTCCGGAGTCCAAACACCCCGAGCAAGCTAACGAGGTCTCTCACCCAGACTATTGCTCTTATCACCGAGCAATAGGACACCTTCTCAAAGACTGCTTCACCTTCAAGAACTGGGTCGAAGATCAATATCAGCTTGGCAAATTCGCTCTATCCAGCAGTTGGAGGGTAACACCGCCGTAGAAGCATGAGCCCAAAGCCGCGAGAGTAGAACCAGATTAATATCGGTCTTGGAAGCGAGCTCGTACTTGTCATATGATAACGCTATCAAAAGAAGAGCCCGAGAGTATGGATGACCTCCCCTGGTGCTTCGAAAACAATGATGACGAGGTGATCTCAGAGTTTCCACCAGCGCCGAAAGAGCTGGAAGATGGAATACATACCACTGCAGATAACCTCAAGAAAATTGATTTGGGGACGACAAGTGATCCGCGGCCAACATTCGTTAGCAAGCTGTTGTCTGCAGAAAGGGTGGCTACGCTAAAGGACGTGCTCATGCAGCATAAGGATTGCTTCGCATGGAACTATTCCGAGATGCCAGGACTAGATCCAGAGATTGCTGTCCACAAACTGGCCATATCCCCGGACGTCAAGCCAATCAAACAAGCACCGAGAAGAATGCGGCTCGAGCTTGAGATGAGAATCAACGCCGAGGTCAAGAAGCTGATCGACTCTGGCTTCATCCAAGTGGTCCAGTATCCTGATTGGATCGCCAACATCGTCCCGGTGATGAAGAAAAATGGGACAGTGCGCATATGCGTGGACTTCCGGGATTTCAATAATGCCTGCCCGAAAGACGACTTCCCAGTACCAGTCACTGAGCTGATGATAGATAACACGTCCATTCATAAAGTTTTCTCCTTCATGGACGGATCGTCAGGATATAATCAGATAAAGATGCACCCCGAGGACCAGAAGCACACCGCTTTCCGGACCCCTCTGGGTATATTCTGTTATAAGGTGATGCCTTTCGGTCTCAAGAACACCGGTGCCACCTATCAGAGGGCCATGACAAAGATCTTCGATGACCTCATACATGAAATCGTCGAATGCTACATCGACGACCTCGTGGTTAAAAGCAAATCATACGAGGAACATCTCGAGCATCTGAAGATCGTATTTCAACGCCTTCGGCAATACAACTTAAAGATGAACCCTCTCAAATGCGCATTTGGAGTTTCCTCGGGAAAATTCCTAGGATTCATCGTCCGATACCGAGGTATCGAGATAGATCCGTTAAAGATCAAGGCAATTATGGAGATGCCCCCGCCAAGGACTCTCAAGCAATTGCGGTCTCTCTAAGGGAAGCTCGCGTATATCCGGCGATTTATAGCCAATCTCTCAGGAAAGTGCCACCCTTACAGTCACCTGATGAAGAAGGGGACCCCGTTCGTCTGGGATCACAAATGCCAAGGCGCACTGGACGAAATCAAGCAGTACTTGCAGAATCCGCCAGTACTGGCCGCTCCGGTCAAGGGAAGCCTCTCATTCTTTATACAACAGCCCTCGAAGGTTCCTTAGGCGCATTATGGGCACAAGAGAATGACCAAGGGAAGGAGAGAGCCCTCTACTACTTGAGTCGAGTTCTCTTGGGGACAGAAAACA
The DNA here is from genome assembly GCA_030015575.1 of Agapanthus africanus. NCBI lineage: Eukaryota > Viridiplantae > Streptophyta > Magnoliopsida > Asparagales > Amaryllidaceae > Agapanthus > Agapanthus africanus. The sequence goes on along the minus strand of CM057348.1, from coordinate 196,978,629 downwards.
ATTATTCTCCCATCGAAAAACACTGCCTGGCGTTGATCTTTGCGATAACGAAACTCAGGCACTATGCATTGGCGCATGAAGTCCGTCTCATATCGAAAGTGGACCCCCTCAAGTATTTGATGTTAAAGGCCATATTGACAGGGTGACTCGCTAAGTGAGCCTTACTCTTAATGGAGTTCTCATAAGGCAGTGAAAGGCCAGGCCATCGCCGACTTCCTCGCTGAGCATCCGATACCTGCCGATTCTCCTTTGAATTGCGAACTGCCAGACGAATATGCGTTTGACACGATTGACGGAGGTGATACCTGGTGGGAACTTTATTTCGATGGAGAATCTTCCATGAAGAAGCGCAACCAAGGCACCCCTATAATCAAGTCAGGGGTAGGCCTCATCTTCGTAACTCCATAAAGAGGGATAATGCGCTTTGCCTTCTCCTTAACAGAGCCAAGGACAAACAATGAAGCCGAGTATGAAGCTTTGATAGCAGGTCTCGAGATCGCCATCGACATGGGGATTGAGAACCTCCTCATATACGGAGACTCCCAACTGGTCGTTAGTCAAGTAAACGGCGACTATCAAACGTGCAAACCAGAATTGGTGAAGTACGGCGAGAGGGTATAGCAACTGCTGACCCAAATACCTTCCTACACCTTGGAAAGCATACTGCGCGCGGAAAATAGCAAAGTGGATGCATTAGCCAAGCTTGCTAAAGAATTGGCCGATGAGAACCTCGATGGCGTAAGAATCGTGGTATAAAGCCGTCGGGTCCTCGCACCGGCAGAAATATCAATGGAATCATCCGAGGAAAAAGAAGTGACCGAGCAGACGGCCCTGCAAATAAAAGACCAAGAAACGGTTGAGGATTGGAGAGAAGTCTTTATAGACTACTTCAAATCCCGTCGAACACCTGAAGATGCGTCCTCAAGATATCAGCTTATGAAACGAGCTCTGTCTTTCGCCTTCGTCAATGATACTATGTATAAGAGATCATTTGATTCTCTATGGCTAAGATACCTGGGACCTGAAGAGGCAAAGAGAGTCGTCCAAGAAACTCACGACGGACTCTGCGGTTCTCACCAAGCCGGGCCGAAGATGAAGCTGAAGATTAAAAGGATGGGCTACTATTGGCCCACGATGATTCAGGACTGCCTCGAGTATGCGAAGCAATGCCACTCGTGCCAGATCCACGAGGACTTTATCCATCAGCACCCAAATCTACTACACCCGACAGTGGCTAGCCGGCCTTTTGAAATGTGGGGGACTGACATAATCGGCCCCATCGAACCAGCATCGTCCAGAGGACATTGATTCATTTTGGCGACAATTGATTACTTCTCCAAATGGGCAGAAGCAGTCCCGCTGAGGGAAGTGAAGATGGAGAATATCCTCCATTTCTTCAAAACACACGTCATTTATCGATTTGGCACTCCGCGACGGATTATCTCCGATAACGGGCCAGCCTACGGAAGCCACAAGATCAGCCGCTTCGCACAACAGCATAACATAACTGGAGATACTCTTCGGTCTATAATCCCCGAGCTAACGGTCTAGCTGAGACTTTCAACAAGACCTTGACAAAGATCATGAAAAAGACGGTGTCCCAAAATAAGAAGGACTGGCACGAGAGACTGCAAGAAGCTTTTTGGGCGTACCGGACTACGTTCAAAACGGCCATGAACACAACTCCATACGCATTGGTATTCGGCACAGAAGCAGTACTCCCTCTCGAGATAGAGTTACCATCTCTACGAGTGGCATTTCATTACGAGCTAACGGACGAAGAGAATGCTCATTTTCGTCTTGAGGAGCTCGATGCCCTCGATGAAACCCGGCTCATAGCGCAACAAAATCTGGAGGCTTATAAAGCAAAGATGACGCGCTCATACGAAAGATTGACTAGGCCGAGGACATTCGGCCAAGGCGAATTCGTGTTAGTGGTCAAAAGACCTATGATCCCCAATCGCACCAAGCGGGGGAAATTCGATCCGAACTATGAAGGCCCGTACATCATATATAAGGTCGACCAGGGTAGGGCCTATCTACTCATGGACATGCATGGAAAAAGGCCCTTCAGGCCAATAAATTGTCGCTTCCTAAAGAAATACTATGCCTGACAAGTCACGGCCTAAGTTAACGATAGATGATGACGCCTGTGTCCGCTCGCTATCTTCCTAAGCCCAAACTCTATAAGTAGTAACCGGCAACGGACCGAAACGTCCTTAAACTAACGACGGACCGAAACGTCCTTAAAACTAACAACGGACCGCTATGTCCTAAAACTAGCTGTTGACCAAGATGTCGATAAACTACGGTGGATTGTAGTATACCAAAGATGATACAATAAAAAGAATAAAAAAAATAAAAAGAAAATAAAAACGGTGTGTCCGTAAGCAAAATGGGCACGGATGAAAACCCGAAAGGGCTCCGTGAGTAAAAACAGCAGGGCTACCGGTGAGTGTTTGTGAAAACCCGAAAGGGCGCAGCCTTGTTAAAAGACACTTGCAGGGTCCTCTCGACCTTGTGAGGAGAAATCACCCGCGTGAGATCCTTACGACTCACAAGGGAGCAACACACTTAGGAATCCTTACGATTCTTAAGGAGAAATTACACTTACGGGATCCTCTCGACCCGTAGGGAGAACCCTCTTATAAGACCCTCACGGCTCATAAGATTCAAATGTCTTAAGCTACAGGGATCTGAACCTGTTCTTAAGCAGCCCCCACAACCTCCCATACCGCCCTACAAGCGGCTCAATACTGACCCTTGTATACAATCCACGGGCGCGAATAAACATTTCCCTAATAAAGTCCCATCCATGACTAGGGATATGTCTACACGGTGAACAACCCATGTAGGTCCTCTCGATTTATAAGGAGAAAACACTCTTGTAAGATCCTTATGACTTATAAGGGAACATGCACTTAGGAATCCTCACGATTCCTAGGGAGAAAACGCACCTACGAGATCCTCACGACTCGCGGGGAGAAATACCTTTATGAGACCCTTACGGCTCATGATGTCAAAAGTCTTAGTCGACAGGATCTTAACCCTGTTTACAAAGCCACCTTTGTCTGACATCGACAGAGGCAAATGATGATTCGCTCCTGGCAATATCCCAGTTGTAGCGATGCTGATGCCTAAATCAGTATCAAATTCCAAGTCCTTTCATGGAAAATGATGATTCGCTCCTGGCAATATCCCAATTGTAGCGGTGCTGATGCCGAAATCGGTATATAATCCTAAGCTTGCAGCGAAAAGCTAGCAAGCCACACATGCGTACGAAATAGCCGAAATGATGGGGCAGCTTGCAACAAAATCAGCAAGTAAAAAATGTATGCATGCAAAAGAGCCGAAATGATTGGGCAACTCGCAATAAAAAGTAGCGAGTAAAAATAAAACAAATAGCCGAAATGATTGGGCGCCGCGAAAAATAGCCGAAATGATTGGGCAATCGTGACCTTCGCGATATAAAAGCTGAAATGATAGAGCATTGCGGAATAAAAAAATGATGAAATTCATGCCCTACAGGTGATATCATGTCAATCCATGTATACAATCCAGGGGCGCGAACAAAGAAGGAATCACACCTTTCCTCCCCAGGTTTCATAAGAAGAAGAAGCCAAATCTCAACGGTTTACAGACAGCCTGGAGATCATATCAACATTCACCTCATCACAACAGACACAATATCAATCAAAGCGGAACAGCGGCAACCCCCAGTTCCATGACTTGGCGGTGCAAAGATGACCGAGAGTCAAACCCCGAAATGCGGATAAAGTCAAAATTCCTGGTTACGTGGAACACGGCAATGACCCCATGGAAAACGTCCAGAGTGGATCTTGTTCCTCGCAGAGCATGGCAGTGAACCTGTGTGAAGCATCCAGAGTGGAGCCTGGTCCTCGCCGAACACGGCAGTGAACCCGTGGGAAGCATCCAGAGCAAAATTCCTGGTTACATGGAACGTGGCAATGACCCCATGGAAAACGTCCAGAGCGGATCCTGGTCCTCGCAGAGCACGACAATGAACCCGTGTGAAGCATCCAGAGCGGAGCCTAGTCCTCGCCGAACACGGTAGTGAACCCGTGGGAAGCATCTAGAGCAAAATTCCTGGTTACGTGGAACGCGGCAATGACCCCGTGGAAAACGTCCAGAGCGGATCCTGGTCCTCGCAAAGCATGGTAGTGAACCCGTGTGAAGCATCCAGAGCGGAGCCTGGTCCTCGCCGGATACGGCAGTGAACCCGTGGGAAGCATCCAGAGCAAAATTCCTGGCTACGTGGAACGCGGATTATGTCACTCCTGACCCCGTGGAAAACGTCCAGAGCGGATCCTGGTCCTCGCAGAGCACGGCAATGACCCCGTATGAAGCATCCGGAGCGGAGCTTGGTCCTCGCCGAACACGGCAGTGAACCCGTGGGAAGCATCCAGAGCAAAAATTGGATTGTGAGGTCCTTAAACTCACGGACTATGATGTCCTTAACCTCTACTGTGATGTCTTAAAATTAACATCGGACTGTGAGGTCCTTAAACTCATGGACTATGATGTCCTTAACCTCGACCGCAATGTCTTTAAACTAACATTGGACTGTGAGGTCCTTAAACCCACGGACTATGATGTCCTTAACCTCGAACGTGATGTCTTAAAACTAACAACGGACTGTGGAGTCCTTAAATCCATGGACTATGATGTCCTTAACCTCGACCATGATGTCTTTAAACTACGGTATCTTGGAAAATGTTCAGAGCGGATCCTGGTCCTCGCAGAGCATGGCAGTGAACCCGTGTGAAGCATCTAGAGCGGAGCCTGGTCCTCGCCGAACACGGCAGTGAACCCGTAGGAAGCATCCAGAGCAAAATTCCTGGTCACGTGGAACGCGGCAATGACCCCGTGGAAAACGTCCAGAGCGGATCCTGGTCCTCACAGAGCACGGCAGTGAACCCGTGTGAAGTATCCAGAGTGGAGCTTGTTCCTCGCCGAACACGGCAGTGGACCCGTGGGAAGCATCCAGAGTAAAGTTCCTGGCTACGTAGAATGCGGATTATGTCACTCCTGACCCCATGGAAAACGTCCAGAGCGGAGCCTGGTCCTCGCCGAACACGGTAGTGAACCCGTGGGAAGCATCCAGAGCAAAATTCTTGGTCATGTGGAACGCGGCAATGACCCCGTGGAAAACGTCCAGAGCGGATCCTGGTCCTCGCAGAGCATGGCAGTGAACCCGTCTGAAGCATCCAGAGCGGAGCCTGGTCCTCGCCGAACACGGCAGTGAACCCGTAGGAAGCATCCAGAGCAAAATTCTTGGCTACGTGGAACGCGGATTATGTCACTCCTGACCCCATCGAAAACGTCCAGAGCGGATCCTGGTCCTCGCAGAGCATGGTAATGAACCTGTGTGAAGCATCCAGAGCGGATCCTGATCCTCGCCGAACACGACAGCGAACCCGTGAGAAGCATCCAGAGCAAAATTCCTGGTTACGTGGAACGCGGCAATGACCCCGTGGAAAACGTCCAGAGCGGAGCCTGGTCCTCGCAGAGCACGACAGTGAACCCATGTAAAGCATCCAGAGCGGAGCCTGGTCCTCCCCGAACACGGCAGTGAACCCGTGGGAAGCATCCAGAGCAAAATTCCTGGCTACATGGAACGCGGATTATGTCACTCCTGACCCCGTGGAAAACGTCCAGAGCGGATCCTGGTCCTCGCAGAGCACGGCAATGAACCCGTGTGAAGCATCCAGAGCGGAGCCTAGTCCTCGCCGAACAGGGCAGTGAACCTGTGGGGAGCATCTAGAGCAAAATTCTTGGTTACGTGGAACGCGGCAATGACCCCATGGAAAACGTCCACAGCGGATCCTGGTCCTTGCAGAGCACGGCAATGACCCCGTGTGAAGCATCCAAAGAGGACCCTGGTCCTCACCGAACATGGCAGTGAACCCGTGGGAAGCATCCAGAGCAAAAATTGGACTGTGAGGTCCTTAAACTCACGGACTATGATGTCCTTAACCTCGACCGTGATGTCTTAAAACTAACATCAGACTGTGAGGTCCTTAAACTCATGGACTATGATGTCCTTAACCTCGACTGCAATGTCTTTAAACTAACATTGGACTGTGAGGTCCTTAAACTCATGGACTATGATGTCCTTAACCTCGACCGTGATGTCTTAAAACTAACAAAGGACTGTGGAGTCCTTAAATCCACAGACTTTGATGTCCTTAACCTCGACCGTGATGTCTTTAAACTACGGTATCCTGGAAAATGTTCAGAGCGGAGCCTGGTCCTCGCAGAGCACGGCAGTGAACCCGTGTGAAGCATCCAGAGCGGAGCCTGGTCCTTGCCGAACACGGCAGTGAACCCATGGGAAGAATCCAGAGAAAAATTCCTGGTCACGTGGAACGCGGGAATGACCCCGTGGAAAACGTCCAGAGCGGATCCTGGTCCTCGCAGAGCACAGCAGTGAACCCGTGTGAAGCATCCAGAGCGGAGCCTGGTCCTCGCCGAACACGGCAGTGAACCCGTGGGAAGCATCCAGAGCAAAATTCCTGGCTATGTGGAACGCAGATTATGTCACTCCTGACCCTGTGGAAAACGTCCAGAACGGAGCCTGGTCCTCGCCGAACACGGCAGTGAACCCGTGGGAAGCATCCAGAGCAAAATTCCTGGTTACGTGGAACGCGGCAATAACCCCGTGGAAAACATCCAGAGCGGATCCTGGTCCTTGCAGAGCACGGCAGTGAACCCGTGTGAAGCATCCAGAATGGAGCCTGGTCCTCGCCGAATACGGCAGTGAACCCGTGGGAAGCATCCAGAGCAAAATTCCTGGCTACGTGGAACGTGGATTATGTCACTCCTGACCCCGTGGAAAACATCCAGAGCGGATCCTAGTCCTCGCAGAGCACGGCAATGAACCTGTGTGAAGCATCCAGAGTGGAGCCTGGTCCTCGCCGAACACGGCAGTGAACCCATGGGAAGCATCCAGAGTAAAATTCCTGGTTACGTGGAACGCGGCAATGACCCCGTGGAAAACATCCAGAGCAGATCCTGGTCCTCGCAGAGCATGGCAATGACCCCATGTGAAGCATCCAGAGAGGAGCCTGGTCCTCGCCGAACACGGCAGTGAACCCGTGGGAAGCATCCAGAGAAAAAATTGGACTGTGAGGTCCTTAAACTCACAGACTATGATGTCCTTAACCTCAACCGTGATATCTTAAAACTAACATCGGACTGTGAGGTCCTTAAACTCATGGACTATGATGTCCTTAACCTCGACCGTGATGTCTTAAAATTAACAACGGACTGTGGAGTCCTTAAATCCACGGACTATGATGTCCTTAACCTCGACCGCGATGTCTTTAAACTACGGTATCCTAGAAAATTTCCAGAGCGGAGCCTGGTCCTCGCAGAGCAGGGCAGTAAACCCGTATGAAGCATCCAGAGCAACCCCTGACCCCGTGAAATGCGGATAAGGGCAACTTCACCCATCACTTGCGGGTCCTCACGACTCGTAAGGGAGTAAATTCTCTTGTGATATCCTTACGACTTTCAAGAGAAAACACCCTTATGAATCCTCACGATTCTTAAGGAGAAATTACACCTACGGGATCCTCTCGACCGGCAGGGAGAAAATTCCTTATGAGACCCTCACGGTTCATAAAGTTGAAAAGTCTTAGGCGACAGATCTTAACCCTGTTTTCTAAGCCATCACCGCCCTACAAAGAGCCTAAGATTGACAGCTATATGCTATATACAGACCGCACTTGCTAAAATCACATGGCAACAACATAGAAAAGAGAAGAAAGTGACAAGGAGAACACTTGATTTGCATTTGATTAAGCGTTCGAAGCATACCAGTCCATGCATGTGCAAAAGATTTAGTACATAAAATAAAACACGTTGAAATGAGAAATTTATCATTCATACTTCAAAAAAGTTCTTACAATCATAAAAGCAATAAACAAAAACATCATCAAGATGGTTACAATGGCAAAACCTCAGATCCAGGGCATGGATTGAGGAACTCAAAAGTAATTTTGTCCAGAATCTTCCAGGCATTTCGAACCATCCTAGTATGCTTTCTTTCGCGATCACAAGCGTCGGGATCCTCACGGATGTCCTCTACCCTCCGATAGGCAGCAAGTATGGCCGATTGTTGAAAGGCCTGATGCAGGAGATCGATAAGATTGTCTCGCCTTCTCTTTGAGATTAGGCTCATCAGATACACCGAGTGCACCTTATCCTCGGTGGCATCCAATGCCCTAAGCGGCATGCCGGTACAGAATAAAGGAAGCGCTTCCCAGATCGCTCCCACAATAAGCTTCAGAAGAGAGGAACGTCGAGGAACCAGCCGACCACTGTATGCGTTAAAGCGACTCATGATTTCGGCAAATTCGGTGTTTGTGAATTCTCGATTCTAAGAATGCCCGAGTGAGCGGATGTCTCCGTAAGAGATAATATCGTCGAGGTCATACATATGAGCGTCCATTATTCCTGAAAAGGAAAATCAACAAAAATTAGCGGACAGACTGATTAAGTGAATTCTTACTAAAAACAAGCACATGAAGTTAAACCCTTCGAGAGCAATGCTCTGCAGACAGGAGTGACACCTGTTAAAATCGATTATAAAGGGAATTTAAAGAAATTCCCCGAGAACACTGAGAGCCTTGCTCTGAGAAGATGATATAATTCATCAAAAATAAATACCTAAGAGCTGATTCGATAGCAATAACACCGATTACGCTTACACCAACAGCAGGTTCCATTTTTTAATCTTCAAGATCCATGAAAAACTCTTAAGAGTTCTTCTATATGATTTGAAAGGAGCAAAGCTCCATTAATGAATTAGGAAATCATAAGTAAAATCCTTTTAAAGAGCAAAGCTCTATTAATGGAACCCTAAAAGGGTTCACTTTAAATCTCTTTAGATCTATGAAGCAAAACTTTGCTAATGAAACCCTAAAAGGGTTCTCTCCAGATCAAAGATCTATGAAGAGCAAGGCTCTGTTAATGGGTGAAAACCTTAATTTATTAAAATTTGAAAACTTTACTTAAGTTTGAGTAGAGTTCTGACTCTTGAAAAGTTCTGAAGAGCAATGCTCTGAATAAAAATTCTTAAGAAGATGATAATCATCTGAAGACCAAAGGTCCTATTTATAGGCGCTAAGCCGCCTCTTCAACTTCTGAGTCGATCCGAGGGCTCAGATGTTGCCACCACTGCGCTCACGTGTAGGCCACGTAAGTGCAACGGTGGGGGGCATTTTTTTCCCCAATCAGAGCAAAACTCTGTTCAAATTCCAAGATTTGAAATGAAGCGACGCTTCTGTTTTCCCCAGTCAGAGCAAAGCTCTGTTCAAATTCCAAGATTTGAAATGAAGCGACGCTTCTGTTTCCCCCAATCAGAGCAAAGCTCTGTTTCAAAATTCAAAATTTAAATTGAAGTAACGCTTCAGATTCTGCGCGCTGCGCACCACGTGTAAAACACAGGTGCGCTAATGCAGTTGCGTTGCGCTCTGCGCTGCGCACCACGTGTCAGACATAGGTGCGCTAGTGCAATTGCGCTGCGCTCTGCGCGCTGCGCGCCACGTGTCAGACACAGGTGCGCTAGCGCAGTTGTGCTGCGCACCACGTGTCGAACGTATGTGCGCTAGCGTAAGGTGCGCCAGCGTAAGGTGTGCCAGCGCTGGGATTAAAAATCCCCCACCGTCAGATCTAAAGATCTACTAATAATAAATTATTAATTAATTCAGAACTAAAATTTTGTTATGGAAAGATTTTTCAATCTTATTGAAACAAGAAGATTATCTTCTGTAAAATGGAGGTCTTAGGATCAAAGATCCAACGGTGGGAAATATTCCCAAATCAATCAGAGAAATATCTCTTAAAACTGATTTAACAAATCAATTGGCCCAATATAAAGGCCCTTAGACTTCAAGTCTAATATAGAGAAAAAAGAGAGAGAGAGCGAAGACAGAAAAAATAGAGAGAAAAACCCTCTGCAAAAAAAGAGCAAGCTCTCAGAAAAAAGAAGATTTTTCTTCATCTTCAAGATAAAAAAAAGAACCATGTTCTTGAACAACAGAGATGAAACCATCTCGTAAAAAGAAGAACCATCTTCTAAAAAGATCAGAGATCTAAGAAAAAGCCCAAGGTCTTTAATAAAAAAGAAAAGATCAAAAAGATCTAATCATAAAAAAAAACTAAAAGAAGTATTTTACTTCATTCACAGATCTTTTGATCTATAAAGGCAGAGCTTTTTATAAAAACAAGAACTTTTATTCTTAGATCTTGAGGCAGCGCCTCCTTTGAAGAACATAAATTTGTTCTTTGATCTTAAAATTGATCAAATGCGCTTTGCGCTACTGAAAGGTGCCTTCCACTCATAAACTGCGCCTTTGCGCTCCTTGGATCGGCGCTCAGCGCCAAAATGTGCCACGTGTCAACTATAGACACCACTTGCACTTTGCGCTTTTAAAACAGAGCGCTGCGCTCATAGACTGACGCTCATCTCCAAGCACGCCACGTGTCGCTGGCGCGCCAACAGACTAGCGCAAAGCGCTCATAAATGGAAAGCGCAATGTGCTAATGAATCAGCACTTAGCGCTAAGCGACACATGTCACCTTCGTGTGCGCTAGCGCAATGTGCTCTTTAATGGGCGCAAAGCGCCTGATGCGCCATGTGGCGCACTGTCAGAACACACTTTGTTCTGATAAATGCTATAAGACAAAAATGTCAGAGCCCAATGCCTAGCATTATTAAAAGGGCCGAGCCCAAACAATGGCTTAACAGCCAGAACAAAAATAAAATGTTAAACATTTTTTTAAATTGGACTTAGCCCAATTCTGGCCATAAGTCCTCAACTTAAATTGAACTGAGCACATCTGCTCACAAATATTCAACATATCTTAGTCCCAAACTGGACTACAGATCTTTCAAACAATTCACACCGGTTTGAGGGTACATCTCGTTACTCCTTTGATATTTGTCGTTGTAATTCCTCAACGTCTTCAAAGAGGTGACGGATCCCGACAACCACACATTTCATGGACTGTGGGGTCCTTAAACTCATGGGCTATGATGCCCTTAAACTTTATAAACTATGACGTCTTTAAACTGGACTGTGGGGTCCCTTTAAACCCACGGACTATGATGTCCTTAACCTTGACTGTGAGGTCTTTAAACTCACGGACAATGATGTCCTTAACCTTGACTGTGAGGTCTTAAAACTCACGGAGTATGATGTCCTTAACCTTGACTGTGAGGTCTTTAAACTCACGGACTATGATGTCCTTAACCTTAACTGTGAGGTCTTAAAACTCACGGACTATGATGTCCTTAATCTTGACTGTGAGGTCTTTAAACTCACGGACTATGATGTCCTTAATCTCGACCGTGATGTATTTAAACTAACATTGGACCACCATGTCCTTAAACTGGCATTGGACCACTATGTTCTTAAACTGGTATTGCACCACCATGTCCTTAAACTGGCATTGGACCACTATGTTCTTAAACTGGTATTGGACCACCATGTCCTTAAACTGGCATTAGACCACTATGTCCTTAAATTAGTATTGGACCACTATATCCTTAAACTTGTAATCGACCGCAATGTCCCTAAACTAAACAATAGAGCCCAAATGCTCTCTTGTTGGATCTAAACGATCCCGTTAAGTTGATCTTAGTCTGAAATGAGATTAACGTATCCTTAACAGACGTTTAAGTTGGTCTTAGTCTAAAATGAGACTAACGTATCCTTAAACCCAACCCCCAAACCCAAATCTAAGAAAGTACGGATTTGGACTAATTCACGTCCTACGGGCGACAACATAAATTAGTCTCCGTATACAATCCACGGGCAACCAAAAACAAAACAAACACCCACGACATGAAGTGACCATCTGGAGAAGGAGAAAGTGGTTACCACGATGCGGTAGCGTAATTAACTGCAGGGGCTTGCGCCTGCAGGGAAGAGCGTCCCCACAATCAAAAACCCCTCAAGCGAGGGGGAATCTGACGAAGTCTGCTATATCGGCCGCATCCGTTTAAACCTTCGATACATGGTGCCATAAATCAACTTGGCATCTTCGGAGAGGTGGACGGATAGTACCAATTAGCATCTGCCCCGAATCTCAGGCCCATGACGCCCAACGTCCCGGTCGCGTCTTTCGGAGGGGAACAGGAGGCACGAGAATATGGATCTTGAATCCATATTTCTCCACACCACGGAACTGTATGGAGAGCAATCTCATATAGCTAGATACAAGACCTCGAAGAACTTGTATCAGTCGAGGCTGGCCGTCGGATCATCTGTAGGAGACCATGTCCTTAAGATGATTGGCTATATAGAAAAGCTCGCGGACCTCGGGACAACTTTAGAGAACGAGCTGTACACAGACTTGGTTCTTCAGTCCCTTCCTTCCACCTATGCCCAGTTTATTATAAAGAGCTGTACACAGACTTGGTTCTTCAGTCCCTTCCTTCCACCTATGCCCAGTTTATTATAAATTTCAACATTCAAGGAAAAAAGTTGAATTTCCAGAACTCTTTAACATGTTGAGGAGTGCAGAGGGCACCTTGCAGAAAGCAAGGGAAACACCCACTATGTTTGTTCGCGGTGCTTCCTCTTCCAGGTCCAAGGCAAAGGCCAAAGGAAGGAAGAAGAAGGCCGCTACCAAACCAAAAGGTAGTGTTGGTAAGGTGGGAGTTAAGGGAAAGGCAAAAGTTGCGGTGCCAGAAGTGGCAAAGGACGAGTGCTTCCACTGTCGTAGGAAAGGCCATTGGAAGAAAGATTGCAAAGCTTGGATTGCCAAGAACCAGGACCCGAGGCAAGTTGTGGCTTCGGCTTCAGGTGTGTTTGTAATTGAAAATTGTCTGTCAATCAACTCTACTTTCTGGGTATTGGATACCGGATCAGGATCTCATATATGCAATTCATTGCAGGCACTGAGAAACCGTAGAGTGCTGAAGGTTGGTGATATGACCCTCCAAGTTGCTAACGGAGCTAGCGTGGGTGCTGTGTCCGTAGGAGATTATCACCTTGGATTGACGAGTGGACATATTTTAGTTTTACGCAACTGTTTTTGTGTACCTAGTTTAACGTGTAATATCATATCATTTTCGTTGTTATCAAAAGAAGGTTATGATTTCACGTTTGTAAGCGATATTGTTAACATCCACCTAAATCATGATTTGATTGGGTCCGGTACACTAGATAATGGTATATACGTATTAAACCAATTACATATTTTCAATGTCCAGAACACACTAAAAAGAAAGTCTCCAGAAATAAATCAGGCTTTCTTATGGCATTATAGACTGGGTCACATCAATGAGACAAGGTTAACTAAGTTACATAAAGAAGGATATTTGGATCCGTTCGAATATCAATCTTATGCCACTTGTCAATCATGTCTCAAAGGAAAGATGACAAAGACTCCATTCACTGGACATAGAGTAAGAGCGAGCGAGCGAGCTCTTAGGACTCATACACAGCGATGTATGTGGTCCAATGTCTACTCATGCAAGAGGCGGTTTTTCTTATTTCATTACTTTTACGGATGATTTCTCTAGGTATGGATTCATTTTCTTGATGAAACATAAATCCGAGGCTTTTGAGAAATTTCGAGAATATAAGAATGAAGTAGAAAACCAAACCAGCAAAAGTATCAAGACACTGAGATCCGATCGACGTGGTGAATACTTAAGTGCCGAGTTCCTGGATTACTTAAAAGAGAAAGGAATTCTCTTTCAGCTTACTTCTCCATACACTCCACAACATAACGGTGTATCGGAGAGATGGAACTGAACCCTATTGGATATGGTACGTTCCATGATGAGTAATGCAGAGTTACCGCGATCTTTCTGGGGTTATGCGCTAGAATCAGCTGCATATCTTTTGAACAGGGCTCCTACCAAGACCGTGCCTACTACGCCATATCAGATGTGGAGTGGGAATAAACCCTATCTTCAGTATCTGAAGATATGGGGATGTCCGGCTTTTGTTAAAAAGCAGCATGCGGACAAACTCGAGGCACGATCAGTGCAGTGTAAGTTTATGGGATATCCAAAGAACTCCAAGGGGTATTTTTTCTATTACGCAGAGGAACAAAAGGTTTTTGTTTCTCGTAATGCCCATTTTCTAGAACAGCAGTTTTTAGAAAAGGAAACAAGTGGGAGTGCAATAGAACTGGAAGAAATTCCAAAACCACAAACTACCACTGAAAGTTTGGTAGAACCAGAAGTTCAAGAAGAACAGGACATTCCCGCACCCCTCCACAGGAGTAGTAGGCCGTCTCATCCGCCTGAGAGATACTACGGTTTTCTCATAGACGGGGATAGAGAAGATTGCATCATTGATAATGATGAACCTACTAGCTTCCAGCAGGCCATCCAGAGTGGCGACTCAGTAAGATGGCTGGATGCAATGCGGACCGAGATGGAGTCCATGTACACCAACAAAGTATGGACTTTGGACTTTGCTCCAGATGGGGTAAAACCCATAGGATGCAAGTGGATCTTCAAGAAAAAGATTGGTGTAGATGGACAGGTGGAAACCTATAAGGCTAGACTTGTTGCAAAGGGTTTTCGTCAAAGACCTGGTTTGGATTATGATGAAACTTTTTCTCCAGTGGCTATGCTCAAATCCATTCGGATCCTTCTTTCCATTGCTGCCTTCCATGATTATGAGATCTGGCAGATGGACGTAAAGACGGTTTTTCTAAATGGTAATTTAGAAGAGTGCGACTATATGGATCACCCAGAAGGTTTCAATCAGAGTAGGAGCAGCGGGAAAGTGTGCAAGTTGCTTAAGTCCATTTATGGACTAAAGCAGGCATTGCGGAGTTGGAACATCTGTTTTGATGAAACGGTCAAAGAATATGACTTTATTAAAAATCCAGATGAACCATGTATATATAGTAAAATTGTAGCATGAACTGTCGTATTCCTCGCCTTGTACGTAGATGACATTCTCTTGATAGGAAATGACATTCCTATGCTACAATCTGTCAAAGGATTCTTATCACACAGGTTCTCCATGAAAGACCTGGATGATGCCTCTTACATTCTGGGGATCCAGATCTATCGTGATACATCTAAGAGGATGTTGGGACTTTCGCAGTCCAGGTATATCAACACTATACTGAAAAGATTCAGTATGGAAGATTCTAAGCGCGGTAGTTTACCGGCTTGTCACGGAATCACCCTATCCAAAGAGATGTCTCCCAAGACTGATTTGGAAAGGGATCGCATGTCGATTATACCCTACGCTTCTGCGGTAGGCTCTATAATGTATGCGATGTTGTGCACCAGACCAGATGTAGCTTACGCACTGAGCGTGGTAAGCCGGTATCAGTCAGACCCAAGGGAGAAGCACTGGATAGCAGTAAAGAACATTCTCAAGTACCTGAGAAGGACAAAGGATATGTTCTTGGTTTACGGCGGAAAAGACCTCAAGATCGAGGTCTTTGCTGATTCCAGCTTCCAGAGTGACAAGGATGACTCCAAGTCCATGTTAGGTTATGTCTTTACCCTCAATGGAGGGGCGGTGTGCTGGAAGAGTTCCAAGCAGGACAACGTTGCTGACTCGACGATGGAAGCGGAGTATATAGCTGCTTGCGATACCGCAAAAGAAGCAGTTAGGATGAAGAAGTTCCTAACAGAACTTCAGGTGGTTCCATCCATTGTTGATCCAATACCTCTGTATTGTGACAACAACGGGGCTATAGCTTTAGCAAAGGAACCCAGGTCCCATCAGAAGTCCAGACACATCTTAAGGCGGTATCACCTGATCAGGGAGATCATAGATCGCCTGGAGATCGAGGTCCGGAGAGTTGCTACAGAGAAGAACACTGCAGATCCATTCACAAAGGCCTTACCTCAGATTTAGTTCGAGAGGCTACTCGAGATGATAGGTCTTCGATATGCCAGTACATGGCCCTAGTGCAAGTGGGAGATTGTTAGTGTATATGCCCTAGGGGCCATTATTGTATCATACTAGTTTGTATATTGCTTAATGGAAGTTTGGCATATTCACAGTTATATTAACAGTTTCGCTCAACATAGTAGTATGCTACTTGGTTTATATCTATCTTAATATGTGTATATATTAGCATATCGCGGATACATATTGATAGAGCTCTTAGGATCTTGCTTGACTACCAGCGTTGTGATGACAGTCACACTAGTGGGGGCTGGGTAGTCTACAAGCACATCCTTTTTCAGGTCCCTAGTCATAGGATTATCGAGACAGGGTATCGATACTCCGGAGTAGACTAGTGTGTACGCTTCTCATCCCAGTTGGGGAGATGGTCTGTCCCACAGCCATCAGTACGTCATACTGGAGATAGTATACAGGTGCTCGTTGGGTTATGGGTACACCGGACAGGACTCGCAGGGAACTGTTGGTTGGTATTATACCCGTCATCAGTTAACAGTTCCCAGGTGACATGAGTACAGCATAGTCCGCAGACTTGACACTGCTGCTTCGTCTCGAGTGTGTTCCCACTGTTCTTAGATTGCTACCCTACCACGGCTCAAAGGAGTTGTGCAAACAGGTAGCAGTTGGGTGCAGTCCCGAAGCACTTGGAGGCAGTGACGGTTAGACAGGATTCGTCTCTCCCGGTATTGGGAGTTGATATCGCGTTGTGTTTGGAGAGCCATTACGCAAAGTCTCTGGCCAGGGCAAGCGAGATTTACTGGTAGGTTTTCCAGTAGCTTCTCAAGGTGTAATGGGCTTCACTCCGACACGACTTATACCGCTTTTAGGGGACTGGCGCTTGCCGCCCCTAGGCCCGATATGCGATAGTCCTAGACGAATAGACCAGGCTGTACGGAGATTGTCACATCAGGCTCAGTAGGAGTTCGGATGGGTTTCCTCATCGGCCTTCTTATCGACATCTACCTGGGGACCATTACATACAGCTAGTACCGCTTGCGGCCTGTGGTTAAACCCACTGCCAGCGTAGTAGTCGAGTTTTAGAGTCCCACACAGAGAGTTTTCCTGCTTCAGGCGAAAGATATAGAGGTCGTATGGTTTTACGACACGGTTCAGACACATACGTGTATTTATGCACGTACGATGTTTGGACAGTTTTTACTAGCGGGCTTTAGTTTAAGCCAGATTCTAGTGTTGGATTATTGGATTTATACAGTCTCAGTATTTCCGTGTTTTCATGGATGGGAGGGGCATTCTCGTAATTAGTCGAGAAGCTTCTAGAAGATTGATGAGGTGGAGAGCTTATGTATTGTTTGCATTAAATGGATTAGTGACTCATGAGATGAATCATCCAAATGAGTTAATGAAGCATTTATTACTTAATGACTCATGAGATGATTCATTGTATGTATTAAATGAAGCATGGTTGTTAATATCAAATAATGATTTATTTGATATTCTTTATGCTTCATCATATATCAAAAATGAGACATAATTCAGATCATTCTCACTTACATATTCTCTCTCCTCAAGCTCTCTCTCTTCAAAGAACTAACCCTATCCTTTCATGTGTTGAGATCCAAGGGTTAGCAAGACTAATAGATCCCTAATCTTCTTCTATATCCTCTTGGTTACTTTGATTAGCACTCATAGCAACCTAGTTACCTCAAGTGAGAGGTTAAAGCTTGGAGAAGTAGCTCTCGGGTGGATCTTCTATCACATCGAGGAGGCCGACGAGGAGGTGATCTAAAAGAACAAGAAGGACTTGAATCATTAGGTATAATCATCTATCATAGTAGCTAATGATTTCTATGTTATTGTTAGTTAGGGTTTGGCAAAGATCCGTAAAGTTAGTCGATATTAGTTTAAACAAAATGATTGTTTTACCTATTCCGCCTCCCCGCATCATGTGGGGTGTCTAACGTCGACTTACACGTACAATACAAGAAATACGACCTTACTCTCTACAACCTTTTTATATATACATGGTTCATCTATGTTTTTGATGAAGTTAAACTTTTTGACTGCTACATCAAAACAGATGTTCCAGCTCTGCGATGTCTGCTTTAATCCGTAAATTGATTTAAGTAGCATGGACACCTTTCCGCTGCTCCCATTGGCTATGAAGCCCTCTGGCTGTGTTATATACACGCTCTGTTTTAAATCACTATTTAGAAAAGCAGTCTTGACGTTCATTTGCCAGATTTCATAGTCATCGTATGCAGTAATGGCAAGTAGAATCCGAATGGACTTAAGTATATCTACTGGAGAAAATGTCTCATCATAGTCAACACCTGGTCGTTGATGAAAACCTTTTGCTACAAGTCTAGCTTTGAAAGTCTCAACCTTTCCATCTGCACCGATCTTTTTCTTGAAAATCCACTTGCTCCCAATGGGTTTTATCCTTCAGGAGAAACTTCCAAAGTCCATACTTTGTTAGTGTATATGGATTCTATCTCAGATCGCATAGCATCCAGGCATTTCACAGAGTCCCCACTTATGATGGCCTACTTGAAATTAGTTGGATCATCATCTTCTATGATACAATCCTCGCTCCCACTGTCTATGAGAAAACCATAGTATCTTTTAGGTGGGTGAGGAACCCTACTAGATCTGCGGAGTGGCTGAGATTCGTTGTGGACTATTGAATCCTCCGGTTCTACCAAATTATCAGTTGTAGTTTGTGTATCTGGAACTTCTTCCAGCTCTACCGTGCTCCCATTAATTTCTTTTGCAAGAAATTCCTTTTCCAAAAAAGTAGCATGCTGAGCAACAAACACCATCTGTTCCTCGGTGTGGTAGAAGATATGCCCTCGCGAATGTTTGGGATATCCAACAAACTTATATAAAACAGATCTTGCCTCGAGTTTGTCTAGATTTTTCTTTTTAACATAAGCCGGACAACCCCATATCTTAATGAAATTAAGACATGGTCTCTTCCCTTCCCATATCTCATATGGAGTGGTAGGAGCAAACTTGGTAGAAACCCTATTCAATATATAAGCAGCTGTTTCAAGCACAAACCCCCAAAATGAAATAGGTAACTCAACATTACTCATCATAGAGCACACCATATTTAATAGGGTGCGATTCCTCCGCTCCGATACACCATTGTGCTGTGGTGTATATGGAGGAGTAAGCTGAGAGAGAATCCCATTCACTTTTATATAATCTTGGAATTCCGTGCTTAAGTATTCACCCCCTCAATTAGATCGAAGGATTTTAATACTTTTACCTGCATGGTTCTCTATTTCGCTCTTATATTCCTTAAATTTCTCAAAAGCTTCAGATTTGTGTTTCAACAGGAACACATGTCCGAATCTTGAGAGATCATCGGTGAACGTAATGAAGTACGAGCAACCATTTCTGGAATATGTCGACATAAGACCGCATACATCATTATGTATCAGTTCTAAGAGTTCAGTAGCTCTTGCTCTATGTCCCGTAAACAGAGTTTTGGTCATCTTACCTATGAGACATGACTGACAAGTTTCATAAGTTGTAAATTCGAACGGATTCAAATATCCATCCTTATATAACTTAGCTAGTCTGGTCGCATTGATATGACTAAGTTTACAATGCCACAAGAAGACTTCGTTCATATATGAACTTTTCTTCTTGTGAGTGTTTTGTATATTTAGAACCGTACTTTGATTTAGAACATATAAACTATTATACAACGTACCAAACCCAATCAACACTCGATTTAGGAAAATGTTTATAACATTTTTCTCTAATACAAAATTATATCCATCTTTATCTAATAAAGAAATGGATAATATATTGCACATCATCGACGGTACGAAATAACAGTCGTTCAAAATCAATGTATTACCTTTTGGAAATACTAGGTGATATTCACAGACAGTTTCGGCAGCAACAATTGCTCCATTCCCTACTCTGAGAGACATATCACCTTTTTCCAGTTCTTTACTTTTCTTTAACCCTTATAACATATTACAAATAGGATCTTGATCCGGTATCCAATACCCAGGATGTAGAGCAGATTGAGAAACGGTTCTCAATAAGTAACACATCTAAAGAAAATGCATCAGAATACTCCTTCTTCATTAGGATTGTGTAACATTTTAGAAATCGTTATGCGAATTTTTCCGTTTTAGGGCAAAATAGTCGGTATTTTCCGTTTTAACCCGATTTCGATCAAACGTCCGTATAAACTTGCCGGCACCTAATTTAGCTAAAATAAAGCTAGTGCGCGAACTTTGGGGGTATATGGGAAGTTTTGGTTCACATAGAATTTTTTCCAAATAAAATATTATTTTAAGTGGTAAATTATGCACGTAAACCGGGAAATTTCTTCTCATGAGAATAAATTAAATCTTATCAGTAGAATTGTTGGAAGCTTCTCTTCAAAATATCTAGATTTTTTTTAGTGCAAAAAGATTTAATTTAAAAAGAAAAGAAAAGATGTAAAGGTGGCAAAATTGCTTTAATTAGCATTTATTACCTAATTTCCTAGAACTTTCTTCACATAAAATTCACAAAACTACCCTCACCCTCCCTTGGCCGAACCCTTTCCCTATTTCTGCCCTATTTCATTTCCTAGCTCATTTCTTCATCCTTTTGTTCACAAAACTCATCAAAAATCCCAAAATAAATCCAAAAATTCCTAAATAAAAATAAAACCATCATTCTCTTCACTAACTAGCTTTGATCTTCATTAAAAACATGATCTTTGGAGGAAAAGTGGAGGAATTTAGTTGCTAGATTTTAGTTCTTGGAGAGGTATACATTCAAATCCTAATCCTCCTTTATTATGCTAAATCTTTTAGATAGCTAATTAATTGGATTAATTTAGCTTTTAAAGCATGATAAATTCATTACTCTTTTTTTTAAGAAATTCAAGTTAGAGTAAAACTTGATTAACTGTTTATTGTTAATTGATGATTAGGAAAAACTTAACCTAGTAGAAAATGATAATTTTTCTTAATTAATACTTTGTCTAATTAAGAAATTTTGCTTACTAGGTTTTTGCTAAAACTTAATTAGCAAGTGTTAAAAATAAGAAAATGGTTTGGATAGCTTAGTTAAGCTATTATAAGATATTTAAAATCGCTAGAAATGTGTTAGCTTGATTCTAGTGCGAAATATTGCGATAAATTGTTTACTAGGTTTCGGGGTTTTTCCAACGTGGTTTCAATTGGTCGTTGCGAGATTATATCTATTATATTCCTTATATTTAATTGTGTTGTGTTGTGCGATCGGGACGATCGGAGTGTAGACTTGGTGTTTCGTAGTTTAGCGACCCTAGTTAGGGTTTTTGACCGATGTCGTGCACGTTAGATGCGCTAAGTGCGCAGTGTAATTTTTTGGGCGTTTTCATTGCGTTTCGTTGTCTTTTCGTCGATGTAGGATATTTAGCTTATGTGATGTGTTTGTGAAATTTTAGGTTCGCAAGCGGAGACTTCGGACGCTGCGAATAAGGGGAAGCAGGTGGTCGGATTTTCATAGCTCGAGACCATCGGTGAGTAGATCTAACATCTACGGGGAAATCGCCTGTATGGCGTTATGCGTCGGGGCTGATATGATATGATAGCTGCTTGTTATTCGCATATGACTTGATTGCATACGATGCCATTGCATAATTTTACCTGTTGTAGCTTGACTTGTAACTTTTAGACATAACACATTACTGACGGTTCATATTGCACGAGCACTGATTTGTATGCTACACCCACACCGTCAGTAATTGCCATGACACGCACAACCTACATACATACATGATATTGTATTGGACAGGGATAGTTGAGATGGGGACTCTTATTCCATTTCACATACCTTGCTATAGCTACTTGTACATCATGCATACATACTGACATGTACACCCACATATCTTGCTATAGTTTCATATACCCTAAGTGGTATTGTATTGACATGTGATGTTGAGACGTAGGTTACTGTGCTATTGCGCTATGAGATGCATCATATATACTTGTTTACATGTAGATACTTAAATCTTGCTACAATTACATATACACCTCAAAGGATGCAGCACTTGATTTCGGAGGATTTGGGAACCGCATGATATATTTTAAAGCTGGATTCATTTTAAAGAGCGGTTTTCCCTTAATATGCTCATATTGTTGTTTTATGTTGCATATATCAGTTTTCATGGATGTACGCATTGAAATATGGATTTCATATGATTTATGGATTTGAGAACCGTGGGGGTATTTCAAGAAAACTATGTATTATTTGAAAACCCGGTTTCTCTTGATATGATGTTTCAGTGCGTCTACCATGTGATTTCTCGGTTCTGAGATTTGGCTTGTGATACCCGATTCGAGGAGCGGGAGGCACCGTCTGCGGGTACATGCTGGACCCGGTATGGTACCCCGGGGCAAGTGGTGATTTCATGGTGTAGACGATAAGCCTGACAGAGGGACCACTACCTACCGGTGATTTTATTTGGACTCGGCTGTTATCGTGGGGATATCGACCGGAGTGATGTATGACATATCGTCAGGGCCAGTCGTGGTGATAGCGCCTGAGTTATGAGGATTTATGTGTCGATACTAGACACGGGTTTCATGATGTTTCGAGTGTCGGTGTTTGACACTCAGGTTTTTCATGATTTCTACGTATCGTCAGTGGACATACGGGGTTGATATCCTCATATATATATACATACATATATAGATACATACATGTATATGTTTTTATGATGTTTTGGGTGTTGATATTAGGCACTCAGGTTCCATGAGACTTACAGGATGTGAGGGCCGATCCGAGGATGCGGTGCCTGAGGATTTGGGATTTGATGTGTCAGTAAGGGACACTGGTGTTTTTCCATGCTGATGATTTTTGCATGAGGTTTTATTATATCATCCCACACTCAGGATTGTTTTTGATATGCATTGCTTCATGTAGATGTAATACCTTGATGATGTACCTTTACATGATTGTTGCATATTCATATTACCTTACTCATGCTATCAAATTACATGTGATAGATTTATCGCTGTTCGTGCATACTTACGATTACAGTATGATGTTATTTTTTATTCACGAGTTGGCAACTCACCCCCGTTGTGCCATAGTGTTTTGTAGGACTTACCCTCAGAATAGTCGCGACAGGGCGTCCTATCATCTCCACTTTTGCGGATACCGCTACGGTTGGCTGTGAGGCCTTTGCTTTTAGGTGGGTTTGTGGTTATCCGTTTGTACATTTTATATCTTTTTGTTGGATCTAGTATTCTCCATCTACCAGTTCTTGTATTTGACTTAGAGACGAGTTGTGAGGATTCGGTGTTGTATTATTATTTTGGTGACTTTGGGTGCCGTGCTCGTGGGAGCCGGTTTTGTTGAAAAGTTTTACTTCTTTATGAAGTTTTCTTTTATATTTCTTTGCTTCCGCGTCGTATATATTTTTGTGGTGGTTGTCTCCGCCGTTGGGCGTGATTTGCTCCCGTATGGGATGCTTTATATATTATGTATGTTATACCTGTTTTCGGGGCTAGTTTTTACAAAGGAGGTGCTGCCAAAATTTTTAAGAAAGAAAACTAAAGTTAAAGATTTTTCTTAAGATTTCCTGAATGTTTTAAACTATGTTTTTCACCGTTTATCCCTTTTGGGGTGGTTTAGATTTCTGGGTTTCGGCTTACTTAAGTTGCGTACGCCTGTAGAAGTTACGTAGTTTAAGTGCCGGTTACGGGCCAAATTTTGGGTCGTGACAGATTACGTGGAAATCGTTGCAATCCCCTATCTCTTGCCCAGACTTATGACAGCTTTCATAAGATAGGGCGGAACCAACGTTCCCCAGCCCAGTATAATAAGCGGGTTCGATTAATACATTTATGTTATTATCTTGATTAAGGCGTGACATGGTCTCTACCTGGAGAGAGAGAAGAAAACAGTTTAGCGTGCGCTCTTCTAAGATTAGATTGGTTGTTATCTTATCTAATCAGGATGGCTCCCACTGTTTTTATCAAATTTTCTTTCAAACCCTAAAAGGTAAGATTAGCCAGGATTAATTACACCCTACAAATTCGCTAATCGGTCAGCCAGGCTGGTGTAGGTACTCCGAGGGAGTCTCCCCGTACTTTCGAATGGAACTAATTAAATAATCTCGTTTCAGCAGAGGCATAACCCCGTTAACACCTTTCTTAGACACCTACTGGATTAGCTAATTGTAAAGTGGAAAACTCTCCCAAGAGTAACGCTTACTTGCAGTGGGTATCAGGATCCAACTATCATATAGAAGGTATGCAATCTCATTGCAAATTTCAACATTTGAAATTCCCGATAATGGTTTTTACTCCTAACGACCTATGACCTTGACGGAGGTCAACAAACCATAGGCCGCCAATCAAGTTCAACCCGTCATTTCTTGATCGATTCAAATCCATCCACACAAACCCTTGACGGAGGTCAATAAGGCTGCGTGACTGTCCCTACCGATCTCATCATCATGCTCCAGATAAGTATTACCCAGCTACCGTACACTGTGTCTTGATGGAGATCAACAAACACAGCACGAATACTAAACATTACATATCTGAAATGATTGAGGGTTACGGCTAGTTTTGAAGAAAACCTTTAACGTAATGAACTTGATACCATTGTAGAATCTAATGATTTGAAAAGGAGTGGTTTAAGCTCCGCTTTAAAAACCGAGTAGTTTTCGAAACAAACCGAGTGGGTTGTAGTATATGCGAGTTTTTGCTAAAGAGGTTATTCCCGGTGAAAGGATCTAGGCTCTTTCCTCATCGAATGAGGTGCTGGATATTCATAATGGAATACCACTATGCAAAGTATGAACTAGAGCTACCTTTTTTGAAAAATTTGATTTTACAATATCTTTTAGGTTTCTTTTATTTTCATTAATCTTATTAATGAAGTCCCATCATTTATGTTTCCTAAATATCATAGAAGAAACAAAAATAATACACACATATGCCATCCACATTCACTACAGGGACCCGGGTCTTCACCGTAAGGTTACTTAACTTACAGCAGGGCGGGATCAGGACTAGCGCGGATGCAAAACATATATAGTGTCTACTAATATATCATATATATAAGCAGTATTCGTCTCACATAGTTATATGATCACATCACATCACAGAACAGCAGAAGTAGATATATGAAATATAGGATATATTAGAAGGTCCGTGTTTTAGATTAAGCCAGTAACTAAAAACACAGATTCCATGGTCGTGATGAATAGCTAAGAACACACCCCTAGACCCCTACGAGAGCGGAAAGCAATCCTGCCAATTCTAGAGTTAGGCGACCGGTCTCGATTTCTCGAGATGACCTCCCACTGGACTCTAGAACCCAGTTACTTATGCTCTCCACTTTGGGTCTATCCTATTGTGGTAAAGTAAATAATATATATTGAGTGGAGATAACAACCTTAACCCGGAAGTGTCCCAATAAAAGAATATTACATACAATTATTTACATGGATGAAAATTGAAAAACTCTTATCTCAAATAAAACCCCCGGCTATTCAATCACGACGATCCAATATAAATATTGATAGCAATACAATAACATCACATGTCATCAATGTAAGTAAATATGCGTATCCCTAATGTCGTTGTCGTATAGCAACGAGATCGTGGATACTGCCACATTACACTTATGGTCGCAGAAAAGAAATGAAAACTACAATAATTAGAATTCGCATATGTAGACATCATAAGCCCGGATTATCACATATTTCGAATTTCATGCCTAACCCTATAAACCTTACATTTAAGTCTCGAATTGAAAACCCTTTTCAAAGATTAAGCCGGGCAATTCAACAAGATTCCCGATGAATGATTCGAAAGCTCGTCGGGAACTTTAGTGGATGGCCGCACCCTTGGCCATCAACGAAGTGAACTTGGGCGGAACACCGTGGCCGCGAGCACCCGAGTGGATACTCTTAGCCATGTGGTTCTCCTATGGTCACTTGGTCGGGGCAAAAGGGCGTGGCTCTCTACTAGTGTTTCCCGGCGAGTATTCGTGTAACATTTCAGAAAAATAAAATATTATTTTTGGGATTTAAATAAATAAAATAATAAATTTATGGATATTATAAAGATATAGAAATTGGTTTTATTGAAGTAGTATGATTATATACTTATAGTTTGGAAAAAAAATGGAAAAATTATGTGAATTATTGATTTTGAAAGTGTTTAGTTGATTTGGATATTTTATAAATTATTATAGAATTAATTGTATACACTTTTTAATGCTAAGTTTGATTAATATTTCACTAATTATGCTTTAATCTTGTTTATGACATGCAACATGACATGTTGCAACACTTGCTATTTCTTTTGAACCATGGCCTTAAATTTTTTAGTTGCTTTTTATGGTTTTGGGTTTTAAATAAAAATAAAATAAAAGAAAAGAAAAGGTGACATGGAGGTATGGCTAGTAAGAGCGAGAGAGAGAGAGAGGGACAACCTTCTACACACACTCATGGCTCATTTTCTTTCCCTCCTTCATTTCCTCTTTTTCATTCTTCTTCATCTTCTTCATCTCCCTCATCCTCCAACTCCTCTACCATCTTTAAACACCCCTAAATTTTCACCAAAATACCATGCCACCTTCACTAAAAATGACCATAAGCCCACTACAAACCCCATCGATGAACCAAGTTAAGGTTTTGAGCACTTTGGGCAAACCTAGAATTTTCCTTAGTCGCTACATGAGATAAATCCTACACCTTTAGTTTAAAATTTGAGTTTCCTTATCTCCTATTGTAGTTTAGAGTAAAACTAATGTAGTTTAGTGATGTCAGAAAATTCCAAGATGAGATTTAGGAGATTTTATGAATTGTGAAAGTGTAATTGAGGTTTAGTAGAGCCCACAAACCCTTTTAGTGTTAGAATTATGGACCAATCCTGAGACTAAAACCCCAAAACTTGAACTTGGAATTGGCCGATATCGGATTTTGTGGAAATTGTGATGTGGTTTTGGGATCTTCTATAACGTGGGAGCTCTGAAATTTTTTTAGCAAACACAGTGAGACGAGCAGGTCACCTAGAGACTACCCCTAAGACATGAGCCCCTAACTCCACAACTTGGCCGCAAAAATATCCTTTTTGGCCACAAATTGCGGCCTGGGATTGAAGTATTGGTCTCGTACTTGGTCCATGGCTCCTTTATCTAGTAATTAGACCTATACTATATGCAAAACATCCTAATTCAAGCTAGGGCAAAATCTGGAAGTGTTTTTCTTTTGTGCCGTTTTCGTTTTACGACTTTTAATGACTTTGGTTTTGGTATTTGGGTTTTGACTCGGTCATTTGACGATTGTACGTCGACGTTGAGAGTTGTTTAGTTATTCTTGAATGAGTAGGCCATAGGTTCTAACCTATGTGCACTCCACGTGCCGTATCGGTTTTCGTATTTGATTCTTGTTTATGATACGATGTGCTTGAAACTGTAGGTACCTTCACGTGGACTTTGAGACGACAAGGGAGAGCAAGGTGATCGTCGACTTCGGCTAAAGCGAGGATCGAAGGTGAGTAATTGTATATCTATGGGAGAAGTCGGATGGATAGCGTATAACACCCCCGCAACCGCAGAATAAAATACATATTCATATTATGTATATAGCAATATGAGACTTGGATACTTAGTAAATAGGGTTCTAAAAGACCGTAGGATTAGAATAAGTGTACTCGTAGGAAGGCGTACCCTTAGCCTTATTTATCTTAGTCGTAAATCTTTAGGTTATATGTTGTCACACACATGCGCGCGCACACACAGGGTATGATATGTGTGTATATGTATGTGTGTGTGTGTGTGTGTGTGTGTGTGTGTTTATTTATTTATATATATACATATACATGTGAGATGAGGTTATTATATGTTGATGGATATGAGTCGATATGATCGGGCATGATGTCAAGAGATTATGATATATGATTTGAGTTTGAAACATCGTATACGATATGGTATATATTAAAGGATCGTTGGGCGATATATATACATAACATGCGATAACATGTGTTTTGATGAGATAATAGAATGTACGTGATCTTAGATCTGTACCCTTGATTATGATATCGTACGGCGGACGATACTGTACGAACTATGATATATATATATATATATATATATATATATATATATATATATATGATATTTGACCCGTACCTTCGATTTGAGGATACCGTACGATATATATATATATATATATATATGATGATTGATCCCCACTAGTGACTCGAGAATGCCGTACGATGGACTATACCATACATGATGCTATGAGGCTGGATCGCCGACTGTTAGATATATTTACTCGGAATGCTATAGATTTTCTAATCACTTTCGACTTGGGTTTAGTTTCGCCTTTTTATCTTTTAATTATTTAGGTAGATGTTAGAGTATAACTAGAGCCATACTTATTTTCAAAACTAACGAATTGTATGTATTTTCTAAAGACAAAACCCGAGGAGACGCTACGGAATTTCAAAAGGTATCTCTTTTTCTCTAAAACCACCGTAGCCCTTACTTTTCTAAAAACAACGATTTGTGCTATTTTAAATACGATAACTGTATGGCTCTTATATAGATATGTATATCTTATTGTTTCTTTTACTGTTCACTTTTTCCGCTATGCTCATATTGTTCTCATTGCAGTTATATATATACATGTTCTTTTCATTAGCTGTTATGATCTCGTTTGCTAGGACACATGCACCATTACCGATGATGCGCATGTTGCACGTACACTTGTTTGCCGGCTCAAACACATCATCATCGGTAATTGCCATACTACATACACATTAGAAACCGTTACTTCACTCGTATAACCTGATAACTAGTAGTGTAATTGTATTGTTCAGTATTTATGATCTCACATGCTAGTTTAGATATTGCATTTCTTGCTTAGATGTAACATGCATTTATGTATATACATTCTGTTTATGAACTGTAGATTGGCTCTATGTCGGTATTCATTGTTTTATTATTGACTCATGATTATGAGATTTCGGTTTTCATGAGATTTCTGGATTTGGGGAAACCGCATGTGAATTTATAAACTTATGATTATTTCAAAAAGGAAAATGTGGTTTCTCGTGATATGATGTGTGGCGTCCACCATAAGATTTCTCAGTTCTTGAGCCGTATGTATACCTGATTCGAGAAGAGAGGAGGCGCTGTCTACAGGTACATGGTGGACCCGGTGCAGTACCCCGGAGCAATAAGATCGTATAGAGAGACATTGAACCTGGTAGGGAAGCACTCCCGACCGGTGATAGTTTGGCATGGCGGATATCCGGAGGATACCGACCGTAGTCGTGAGATCAGATGATATGGGGCCGATCCGGACAGACGGAGCCCGATATATGACGATTATGTATCGTTGCTGGACACGGTTTTTATGATATTTTCGAGTGTCGATGCTGGACACTTAGGTTTTATCATGATTTTAGTGTGTCGTTACTGGACACAAGTTGGATGATGCATTTATACATGATACACTTGACATGTAATCACTTTGTGACACGGACATGAGTACTTGATATTACACTTATGTTTATACTGTTACTCTTGTTATTTACTCGATGTCGTTATATTATTATATTACTGTATGACCTAGGAGATCGTCATACATTCGGTTTCTACTCGATGATGTCTTCTAGTCATGAGTTGGCAACTCACCCCCGTTGTGCCACAGTTTTCTTGTAGGTTTGACTGCATGGGTTCCATTGCGGCTTGCTGGTACATCGCTTTTCTTCCGGATGATTGCTTTGGTAGGTAGGGTACAATTGCATCGTGACCACCATTGTACTTTTATATTCATTCTGTTGTATCTAGTTAAAATCTCCATCAACCAGACTTGTATATTTGTAGACTTAGAAAATGCTGTTGTATATTCTTTGGACTTAGAGTCACGTTTATGTATTTATGTTTTATTCTGGTTTCTTTGATGATGATTTGTTTTCTTTGCTTTATTTTTGTGTTTTGATCCTCACCTTCGGTATTGTATATTTATATCTTTGTGTGGTTGCTTCCGCCAATTGGTGAAGAGCTAGCTCCCACTTGGGGATGCCTATTACTATTATTACTTGTATTGTTTTCGGGTTAAAATTTACAAAGGAGGTGCTGCCCAAATTTCAAACGACGAAAATGTTTCAAGATAGATATAAAGTATTGCATTTTCATAGAATATAACTCATGTTTTAAAGAACGAACTTGATTTCATTATACCGTTGTTTCAAAACTTCACCTCCACTATTTTTCCCTAAAAAGTTTTAGATTTCTGGGCTTTTGACTTACTTGAATTTGGTGGGGTCCTATAGACTTCACATGATTCAAGTGCCAGTCACGTGCCTTTTTCGGATCGTGACAATTCGCGTACGACACGAGATTACGAAAGAGTTTTGATCCAAATCCAAACTCCGTGGTAATCCATCTTTTGAGACTAAAATGCGACATTTACAAATCGATAAATAGTTTTCGCAAAACTAATCAATGTGGATTCTAAAAATTGTATCATATAACTAAAACAATATAGACGATATTAACATTTCGATCGATATTTCAAACAACAAAAATTCACAGAGACCTCAACCACTTAAGCCTCATTAAAAATATCTAGAAAATCCAAAATATGAAAATGAAGCAGCACGAGAAAAATGGAGTTCTAACTCCATAAGTGGGCGGCGGAACCGTGGCCAAGACATGGTCAAGGCAACGGTTTTGAGGCCACTTGGAGGAATTAGAAGCTCGTATTTCTTGTGCTTCTATAGAATAATCTGCATGATTTTCAGAGCATTTTTAATCTTGAAAAAAATCAAATTTTAAAAAATTGGATAGAAACTTGCAAAAATCGTGTTTAAAACGTCGATCGAACACTTTAATTTCGTCTAAACCACTCCTAAGCCTCTAGCTTGGCTATGATACCATGAAAGTATTTCTTAGCACCTCGACAAGAGTTCTATGAGTATCAGGTATGCAATTTTAAAAATTTAGAGGACTAAGTATACTAAACAAGAATCGAACTAGAGAATTAGGGTTTCAAAGATGAGCAAAACAATTTCTAAGCTAATTGAAGAGAGGCTACAACCTTTGTAGTCTAGTCATGCACTTCAAAAGCTTCGAGTAGTAGTCCTATAACTCTTTTTTGACT
This sequence comes from Agapanthus africanus, assembly GCA_030015575.1. Lineage (NCBI taxonomy): Eukaryota > Viridiplantae > Streptophyta > Magnoliopsida > Asparagales > Amaryllidaceae > Agapanthus > Agapanthus africanus. The sequence continues at coordinate 196,947,597 of CM057348.1, read as the reverse complement.
CCACTTGAACGATGGAACAAGCTTGCTCGAAGTCTTCATCGTAGAAGATGATCCACCTTGTTCTCCGCCAAAAGACGCGACCGGGACGTTAGGACGTCTGGCCTGAATTTTAGGGGCAGATGCTATTTGGTTTTATCCGTCCACCTTTTCGAAGATACCAAGTTGATTTATGACACCATGTATTGAAGGTTTAGATGGATGCGGTCGATGTAGCAGACTTCATCAGATTCCCCCTCATTATGAGGGGTTTTTGATTGTGGGGACGCTCGTCCCTGCAGGCGCAAGCCCCTGCAGCTAATTACGCTACCGCATCGCGGTAACCACTTTCTCTTTCTCCAGATGGTCACTTCGTGTCGTGTATGTTTGTTTTATTTTAGGTTGTCCGTGGATTGTATACGGAGACTAATTTATGTTATCACCCGTAGGGCGTGGATTAGTCCAAATCTGTATTTTCTTAGATTTGGGTTTAGCTTAGGTTTAAAGATCGTTAGTCTTGTTTTAGACTAAGATCAACTCAAACATTTGTTGAGGATACGTTAGTCTAATTCTAGACTAAGATCTACTCAACAGGATCATTTAGATCCAACAAAAGAGCATTTGGGCTCTATTGTTTTAGTTTAGGGACATTGCGGTCCATAAGTTTAAGGACATCATAGTCCATGAGCTTAAGGTCCTCATAGTCCATAGAGTTTAGTTTAGGGACATTGCGGTCCGTAGTTAGTTTAAAGACGTTACGGTCTAATGGGGTATATCCCTGGGTTTGGAAATGTACCAAAAATAATTGTTGGTTGTCGGGACCCGCCACCACTCTGAAGACGTTGAATAATTATAACGACATATATCAAAGGTATGGAGAGATGTACCCTTGAACCAAATGTCAGATTGAGAAGGAATGGGATAACATTACTTTGAATGCCATCTGAGATCAATTTTGAAAGACCCGAGTATAATTGAGGCTCGGTTGAAAAAGAGTTTTGGCTTTGGGAGACTTAGCTAACTTGGGCCAAGGTTGGCCTAAAACACTAGCAAATGCTCGGCGCTCACGTGCTCCTACGTGAGGTCTTAAAGTATTATTTAAATACTGATGATCTGGAGTGCTCACGTGGGGTCACGTGAGGCGCTTGAAGTATTGTTAAACACTGAAGATTTGAGGCGCTCACGTGGGGTCACGTGAGGCGTTTAAAGTAGTGTTATTTCTGAAGACCATGTAATACTATTTTCAAATGCTCCCAGTGTTCCTCATACGATTTTCTTTTAACCACGAGATCGTCGATATAGCATTCGACGATTTCATGTATGAGGTCATCGAAAATCTTCGTCATGGTCCTCTGATAGGTGGTGCCGACATTCTTCAGTCCGAAAGGCACTATTTTGTAGCAAAATATGCCTAGCGGAGTCCGGAAAGTGGTATGCTTCTGGTCTTCGGGATGCATATTTATTTGATTGTACCCCGATGAGCCGTCCATGAAGGAGAAAACTTTGTGAGTGGACATGTTATCTATCATCAGCTTAGTAACCGGTACGGGGAAGTCATCTTTCGGATAAGCTTTATTGAGGTCCCGAAAGTCCACGCAGATGTGCACCGTCCTATTCTTCTTCATCACTGGGATGATGTTGGCGATCCAATCAAGGTATTGAACTTCTTGGATGAAACCGTAGTCGATTAGCTTCTTGACTTCGGTGTTGATACTCATCTCAAGCTCGAGCCGCATTCTTCTTGGTGCTTGCTTGACTGGCTTGACGTCCGGAGATATCGCCAATTTATGCACGGCTATTTCTGAGTCTAATCCCAGCATCTCGGAATAGTTCCATGCGAAGAAGTCTTTATACTGCATGAGCACGTCTTTTAGCGTAGCTACCTATTCTTCGGACAGCAACTCACTGACGAACGTAGGCCGTGGGCCGTTCCCAAGTCGATTTTTCTGAGGTTATCTCCAGTAGTATGTATCCCATCTTCCAGCTCTTTTGGCGCCGGTGGAAACTCTGAGATCACCTCGTCATCATCGTTTTCGAAGCACCAGGAGAGGTCATCCATATCCTCGCGTACTCCTTCTCCTGACAGCGTTATCGCGTGACAGGTACGAGATCGCTTCAAAGACCGATGTTGATCCGGCTCTACTCTCGCTGCATATGTGGCTTTCGGTTCATTCTTCTGTGGCGCGGTTACCCTCCAACTGCTGGATAAAGTGAACCTGCCTTGCTGATACTGGTCCTCGACCCAGTTTTTGAAGGTGAAGTATTCTTCGAGAGGATGTCCTATCGCTCGGTGATAGGAGCAATTATCCGGGTGAGAGATCTCGTCTGCTTGTTCGGGGTGTTTGGATTCTGGGAGGGTAATCATTTGATATTTCATAACAAGATCGAATATCTTCCTTATCTTGTTTTGGGGAAACGAATATGCTCGACCCATCTTCTTTATAAGAAACGGATCCCGGCTGCTCAATTCTCGATCGCGTGGCTTCTTAGACCCGCTTTGCCATTGTCTAACGTTTTTTTCCGTTCATTAGATTGTTTCTACCTCTGCGTTGGGTCTTTTTTATGACGGGCTGGTGACGAAGAGCATCGTCATTCTCCAAAGCCTACCGAAGGAGGCGCTGCGTCCCGGCTTTCTCGTAAATGGCCATTTCGCGGCTATGGTCATCCCGGACCTTTTGACCCGCTTCCCTTATTAGTTTGTCCATCTGTTCTTCGAACGACGGACTTGGTACTTTCATGGAGGGACCTCGTGTTGGTTCAGGGTTAGCGTCTTCTAACAGAGCATCTCCTTCTTCATCAAAGTCATGTATAATGTAGCAACCATGGAATCGCTCCCGTTTCTTGGATTGAACATATCCAAGCTCGATCGTTCCTATTCTCCCGTTGGGCAATTTTTGCTGAGTTCCAAGGACGTTCCAGATCCTGTTGTAGAATTGAGCCTGTCGAGCAGTCTATTTGAAGGGTATGCCTTGACGCCTCAATAGCCTTTTTAATCCTTCCGTGTAGTATCTGGGCAGACGGATGGGCTGGAGCCTGTCAAGCGTAGAATCGGCCCCATGCCAGATTTCTTTCTCTACTTTATTTTCCACGGATCGATAAAAGAGGATCGCCTTTGTTAGTTATATGTATGCCCTAGAGGCCATTACTATACATGAGATATATATTGTAGTGGATGCTTGGACATATATAGGGAGGACTTTCTTGCTCGACATGATAGTATGCTATCTGGTTACTCTTTACCTTAACGTGTACACTGATTGTCTCTCTGTTACATGTTGGTAAAGCCCTTAGGATGTGTACTTGACTACCTAGACTATGATGCGGATCATACTAGTGGGGACATGGTAGTCCATAAGTACATCCTTCAAGGTCCCTAGTTGTGGGTGTATCGAGACGGGGCATCGATATACCAGAGTAGACTAGCGTATACCTTCTCGACCCATACAGATGGGCGATGGATGATCCCATATCCATTGGTGTTTGACATCAGAGATGATATACGGGTGCTCAGTAGAGACTGGGTACACTGGACGGACTCACCGAGAACTCTCAGATGGTATTATACCTTACGTCAGATGGCAGTTCTCTCGTGACACTGGTACAGGTTAGTATGTGGACCCGAGATCGTCATAGCGTCTTGTGTGATTCCCACCGTGCTTTGATTTCCACCTTACCACGTCCAAGTGGGCGTGCAAAACGGTGGTTTTTGGGTACAGTCCCGAGTCACATGGAGGCAATGAGCGATAGGAGGGGTTTCGTCTCTCCCGGTATTGGGGGTTGATGTTGCGCTATGCTCGATTGGCCATAACAGGGAAGTCCCTGGCCAGGGCTGGTTTAGAGATTTACTGGTAAGTGTTACCAGTAGTTTCTCGACCCGTTATGAGCCTCATATCGGCATGACTTATCGGTTATTGGGGTCTGACGTTTACCACCCCTAGACTTGATATGCGACATATCAAACGAGGAGACCGGACTGTACGGTAGTGTCACTGTCAGGCTTTTTGCAGGAGTTGGAGCGAGCTTGCTTGCTGATCTTCTGATCGCTCAATACCCGGGTAGCCGTTCATCCATCTAGCACCGCTGACGGCTTATGGGTGCTTGATATGATCATCACCTACTGCCGGCGTATTGACGAGTCTTTAGAGTCCTACATAGAGGTTATACTGGCTCAGGCAAAACGAGATAGGAGCGCATATGTGATATGTGCGGGACCAAGAATAATGCGTGTATGTGATACCGTATTCTATTCTCACGATGTTTGTGTCGATCGGTTATATGCAATATAACCAAGTTATCGAATCAAGGGTTGATTCGATAAGTCGATACATTGTGTGTTAATCAGTTATATATGATATAACCGGATTATTAAGTCAAGTATTGATTTAATAATTTAGTGTATAATTGTATATACGATATACTAATTTACATTAACTAACATTGATTCACTTAAGCTTTTATTTTTCTCACCTGTGCACAAGTTAATATATATGTGATATATATTTGTTAGTGTACAAATTTGTATCATGGTTGATGATACATCATACTTGGGTGTGTAAGACATACACCATGCTATTTATTATGATGGGTTTTAATATCTAAAGTAATTACAAAATTAGTGGAAGATTAGATAAATGCAAGAAGCTTGTGGAAGCTTGTGGATGCATTGACTAATTCCACTAACTTTGTTTTTACTATGGATTATTAGTTAACCTAACCATAACACTTAGCCATGGTAATGTCTCTACAAGAGTTAGTATATGATACTTACTCACCGTGGTTAGCTCATTCTCTCTCTTGATTAAGTTTCATATTCATTTTGAGCCCATCTTCTTCCTCCTTCAATTCTTTTCTAGGGTTTGATAAAGAGAGAGATACAAAGTGAGAAAAGAAATTCTAAAGTGTACCCATTTCCTATCTCACCATCCTCTACTAGACTAGCACTTTAGTTTAGGGTGTTTGCTTCACTAATTCTTTGGTTAGTGAAGTAGAAGCTTGAGTTCGTATTCACTCGACGTAGATCATTTTCGGCTTCGAAGACTTCAAGCGATCCCGTTGCAATTTTCTCATGGAGCCGTCCGAGAGCCTGCGAGTCCGTTGATCGCAGTGAAGGGACTACAACAAGGAGCTTAAGAAGTGAAGGACCGATCTGCAAAGGTTGTATTTCGTATTCACTTAGTGTTAAAGAGTTTAACTTGCATCTGTTAACCTAATTTTCTAGCAACGATCTTGTTTAGAGTTATTCGGCACGGCTAAAATTTTAATCCGGCATGGTTGATGCCTTGTAGAGCCTTGTTAGTGTGCCTAGTAACCTTACAGTGGTATCAGAGCCTAGCTAGAATATTAGGCGATGTGTTAACGAAGTTAAAACCCCGATCGAACCCGAATACGTCAAAGTTAACCCCATCTCTATACAATTTTTAAAAACTGGGTTTTTTCTGAATTAAAAATGCCTAAAAAAATCAGCAGGGAATTCTAAGGGTTACCACAAAATACGAGCCCCTAATTCCGTACAGGCGCCGCGGAACCGCGGTCCCAACCCGCTTCTGGCGGCGGTTCCGCGGCCGTATAGGTGAATTGTGAGCAGTGTTTTGTGCAGTAACCCCCGTAGCTATTCTTATATATTTCTGGGTATTTTTAAATCTGACTCAAGTGTTGAGTATTTTGGGGTTTATTTTGTAATCGTCGATTCGATCGGAGAATTTAATTTTGTTTTGTTATTCCGGATAATTTAGAAAGTATTAAAATGTTCGAACGGATATCATTAACTCAATTTTTCCCGGCACGAAAAACATTCAAGTGTTGAATTTTTCTCGGGTTTAAAACTTTCGGAAAAACGTGCATGTGACGCGATGGACCCTCTAGAAGACAACAAACCTTAACTCGATTATGTGATCGTCTTGAACTGCCTTTTGAACCTTAGGGTTCGGGACAGTACGGCGTGCCACATGTGAGGCGTTGGCTTGACCCTTCTATGGCTAGACCTTTGCTACTGTGACGTATTCTGGAATTTTTGAACTCCGCTCAAGTGTTGAGCTATTTAGGAAATCTTGGGTATTTGATTATTCGATCGGAAAGTTTAATACTGTCTATTTATCTGGAATGTGATACAATATGTGGAATTCATACATTTAGATATGAAATGCGAAGCATGTGATATTTCGGATTTACGATGTCTAAAGAGATTTTGGATTCCAAATGTTGTAGTTTTACACTTTCTTTTCTGTGACCGTAAGTGTAATATGTGATATTGCCGGTTTCGTTGCTATATGTCAACGACAATTGGGATGCGCATATTTACTTACGTTGATGACATGCGATGTTATGTGTTGCTGGATATGTTATATTGGATCGTCGCGTTCTGAATAGCCGGGTTTTTTTTATGTGAGATGAGAGTTTTTTATTTTCATTCATGTAAAATTTAAATGTATGTAATATTCTTTTATTGGGGCACTTCCGGGATGAGGTTGATGTCACCATTTGTATATTATTTACTTTTCCGCACTAGGATAGACCCAAGGAGGAGAGCACAAGTAACCGGGTTCTAGAGTCCAGTGGGAGACCAACTCGAGGAGTCGAGTCCGGGTCTCCTAACTCTAGAATTGGTAGGGTTGCTTGCCGCTCTCGTAGGGGTCTAGGGGTGTGGGTTTGGCTATTCATCGCGACCGTGGAATCCGTGTTTTATAGAGGCTCAAAATAAAACACGGACGTCCTAGTATATCCAATGTTTTATATGTTTCTTCTGTTGCGTTATCTGTGATGTGATCATTTGAAGTTCTGTGATAAATACTGTATATAGTATATATGCTATATTATATAGACGTTACTTATGTTTTACATCCGCGCTAGCCTTGCCCTGCTCTGCCGTTAGTTACCTAACCTAACGGTGCACGAGGGGACATCGAGGCGAATGCGGATGGCATAAGTGTACGTCGTATTTATCTGTGATGTTTAGGTGACTTAAATGATGGGACTTCATTAATATGATTAATGAAAGAAAAAGAAACCTAAAAGATATTGTGGAATCGAATTTCCAAAAACAGGTAGCTACAGTTCTTGCTTTGCATCGCGGTGTTCCTTGTAGAACATCCTGCACCTTATTCGATGAGGAAAGGGCCAAGATCCCTTCACCGGGAGTGACCCCTTTAGCAATAACTGGCAGATGCTACAACACTCGGTTTGTCTTTTGATTGCTTTTAGAGTTTTTGCTTTGCACAGTGATATATTTGATATATCCTGCACCTCATTCGACGAGGAAAGGGCCGACGATCCCTTCACCGGGAGTGACCCCTTTAACAAAACTAAGAAAAGCCTAAAAAACACTCTATTTTAAAATCATTTGATTCTACAACGATATCAAGTTCATTACGCAATAGGTTTTCAGAAAAACCTGTCGTAGCCCTCCGTCATTTCAGATAAGTTGTATATAGTATTCGTGCTACATTTGTTGGCTTTCGTCAAGGTGTAGTGTGCGGTAGCTATATGCTGCTTATCTGCTGCATACGATGCGATTGGATTAGGGTAGTCGTACGTCTTTGTTTGCTTTCGTCAAGGATCGTGCGGGTGGGTTTAATTCAGTCAAGAAATGTACGGGTTGAACTTGACTAGCGGGCTATGGTTTGTTGGCTTTCGTCAAGGTCATAGCACGTTAGGGGCAAAATATTATCGGGAATTTCAAGTGTTGAAATTTGCAATGAGATTGCATACCTTCTATGAGATAGTTGGATCCCGATACCTACTGCGAGTAATTGTTACTCCTGGGAGAGTTTTACACATTACAATTAGCCAATCAAGTAGGTGTCTAGAAAGGTGTCAACGGGGTTACGCCTCTGGGAAAACGAGGTTTACTTTAATTAGGTCCGTGCGAAAGCACGGGGAACCTCCCTCAAAGTACTGACACTGGCCTGGCTGAAAGATTGGCGAAGTTGTAGGGTGTAATTAATCCCGTCTAGTCTTTCCTTTTAGGGTTTGAAAGAAGATTTGATAAAAAAACAGTGGGAGCTATCCTGATTAGATAAAATAATAACCAATCTGATCTTGCAAGAGCGCACACAGAGTGTTTTCTTCTCTCTCTCTCTAGGTAGCGACCATATCACGCCTTAATCAAGATAATAAAATGGATGTATTGACCGAACCCGCTTGTTATACTGCGCTGGGGAACGTTGGTCCCGCTCCAACTTATAATTGTTATAAGACAGAGCAGGAAATAGGGGATTACCAGAATTCCCGTGCCGCCCAAATGAAGAAAGTGCATGCTGATGCATCTTCTTCGGGTGTGTTCATTATAGAGAACTGTTTCTCAGTATCCTTTACGTCCTGGGTATATGATACCGGATCAGGATCCCGCATATGTAATTTGTTATATGGGCTAAAGAAGGTAGAGAACTGAGAACGGGTGATAAGTTTCATAAGATAGAAAACGGTGCAAGTGTTGCAGCCAAGTCTGTTGGTAACTATCACCCTGTATTACTAGAATACATTGATTCTGAACGAATGTTATTAGATACCGAACCTGATATACAACATCATATCAGTTTCTTTATTAGTAAAGAAGGGATATAATTTTGTATTGTTGGATAATGTTTTGAACATTTCCTATATCAAAAGTTAATCGGTTTAGGCACGTTATCTAAAAGCATTGACGTTCTAAATCAAACTACAGTTCTTAGTATACAGAACACACACAAGAGAAAGAGTTCAGATATGAACAAATCCTTCTTGAGGTATTGTAGACTAGGTCATATCAATGCGACCCGACTAGCTGAAGTTACATATGGATGCATATTTAAATTAGTTTGAATTTACATCTTGTGAAACTTGCCAGTCATGTCACAGAGAAAAGATGACCATAGCTCTGTTTATAGAAACAGAGAAAGAGTTAGTGAACTCTTGGGATTAATACATGTTGATGTATGAAGGTCCCCTGTCTACACATACCAAGACCGGTCCTTTGTACTTCATTACATTCTCTGATAATCTCTCAAGATTCAGACATATGTTCCTGTTGAAACACAAGTCCGAACCTTTTGAGATATTCACAGAATATAAGTTAGAAGTAGAGAACCAAAACGGGTATAAGTATTATGTCCTTTGATGTGATCAAGAAGGAGAATACTTGAGCATGGAATTCCTGGATTATTCTAAAGGAGAATAAGATTCTTTCTCAGTATTATTCCTCCGTATACACCACAACACGTCGGTGTATCGGGGTGGAGCAATCACACCCTATATGATAAGGTGTGCTCTATGATGAGTACTACTGAGTTGCCTGTTTCCTTTTGGGAGTTATGCACTTGTGAAGCTGCATACCTATTGAATGGCGTTCCAACCAAATCAGGTGCTTACCACTCTATATGAGATATGGTAAGGGAAGAGCCCATCTCTTAAGCTAGTTAAGATTTGGGGTTGTCCGGCCTATGTCTAAAAGCAAAATCCGGACAAGCTCGAGGCAAAGTCAGTCCTGTGGAAGTTTGTTGGATATCCCAAGTATTCGCAAAGGAATATCTACTACCACACCGAGGAACAAAAGATGTTTTGTTTCTCGGCATGCCACCTTTTTGGGGAAAAGGAATTTATTTTGGAAACAAATTTATGGTCATGAGGTAGAACTGGAAGGAGTTCCAGCTATACAAACTACAGCTGACGATTTGGTAGAACCGAAGGATTCAATAGTAACCAACGAATCTCAGCCTCTCCGCCGATCTAGTAGGGTTCCTCACCCACCTGAGAGATACTTCAGTTTCTCTATGACAGTGGGAGCGAGGATTGCATCATGAGATGATGACCCAACTAGTTTCGAGCTGGCCATCAGGAGTGGGACTCTGTAAGAATGGCTGGATGCTTAGTGATCTGAGATGGAATCCTTATACACCGACAAAGTATGGACTTTGGTTGCTTTATCTGAAGGGTTAAATCCCCATCAGGAGCAAGTATATCTTGAGAAGATTACTTGGTGTACATCGAAAAGTTGAGACTTTCAAAACTAGACTTGTTAAAGGTTTGCATCATTGACCATGTATGGATTATGATGAAACCTTTTCTAAGATGATATGCTTAAGTCCATCCAGATCCTACTTGCCACGGCTACATACCATGACTACGATATCTGGCGGTTGGGTGTCATGACTGCTTTTCTAAATGATAATTTAGAAAAGAGCGTCTATAAGTACACAGCCAGAGGGCCTCGTAGACAGTGGGAGCAGCGGAAACATGTGCAAGATGTTTTATGTAAAAAAGCAGGCATCGCGGAGTTGGAACGTCTGTTTTGATGTGTTGGTCAAAGAGTTTGACATCATCAAAATGGTAGATGAACCTTGTATATACAAAAAGATAGTAGGGAGTATGGTGGTGATCCTCGTAGAGTACGTGGATGACATACTCTAGATGGGGAAGGAGTTTCCTATGCTACGCTCGATCAATCTCTGCTTATCACAATGATTCTCCACACAGGATTAAAGCGATACCTACTAAATCCTGGGTTTTGGATCTATGAGATAGATCTAATTGGATATTAGGATACTCACTAGTTGTAGTGAGATGGTATCAATTGATCCTGGGGAGAATCACTGGAAAGGTTCCAGGGTGATAAGGACGACTGAATGTCAGTCGCAGGCATTGTCTTTACCCTCAGTAAAGGGACGGTATGTTGGAAGAGTTCCAAGTTAGATACCGTGGCATACTAGAAGATAAAGGCTGGATACATCGCTACCAAAGATACTACCAAAGAGGCAGTCTGGGTGTATACTAGTTCATGAGATGAACTTCGTTCCTACCAATGTTTGACAATGGAGTTGTGGCTTATGCCTAGGGACGCCTGTCCCATCAGTGATCCAGACATATTCTAAGGCAGTGTCACCTGATCATGGAGATGGTTGATCTCCAGGGGATCGAGGTCAGGAGAGTAGACTCAGAGGACAACACGGCGGATCCACTCACAAAGGCCTTTTCCCAGAGAGAGACTTTTATGGGATGGTTGAGTATGAGATACTTCAACCACTATTATCAGATGGCCCTAGTGCAAGTGGGAGATTGTTAGTTATATGTATGCCCTAGAGGCCATTACTATACATGAGATGTATATTGTAGTGGATGCTTGGACATATATAGGGAGGACTTTCTTGCTCGACATGATAGTATGCTATCTGGTTACTCTTTACCTTAATGTGTACACTGATTGTCTCTCTGTTACATGTTGGTAAAGACCTTAGGATGTGTACTTGACTACCTGGACTATGATGCGGATCATACTAGTGGGGACATGGTAGTCCATAAGTACATCCTTCAAGGTCCTTAGTCGTGGGTGTGTCGAGACGGGGCATCGATATACCAGAGTAGACTAGCGTATACCTTCTCGACCCATACAGATGGGCGATGGATGATCCCATATCCATTGGTGTTTGACATCAGAGATGATATACGGGTGCTCAGTAAAGACTGGGTACACTGGACGGACTCACCGAGAACTCCCAGATGGTATTATACCTTACGTCAGATGGCATTTCTCTGGTGACACTGGTACAGGTTAGTCTGTAGACCCGAGATCGTCATAGAGTCTTGTGTGATTCCCACCGTGCTTTGATTTCCACCTTACCACGTCCAAGAAGGCGTGCAAAACGGTGGTTTTTGGGTACAGTCCCGAGTCACATGGAGGCAATGAGCGATAGGAGGGGTTTCGTCTCTCCCGGTATTGGGGGTTGATGTTGCGCTATGCTCGATTGGCCATAACAGGGAAGTCCCTGGCCAGGGCTGGTTTAGAGATTTACTGGTAAGTGTTACCAGTAGTTTCTCGACCCGTTATGAGCCTCATATCGGCATGACTTATCGGTTATTGGGGTCTGACGTTTACCACCCCTAGACTTGATATGCGACATATCAGACGAGGAGACCGGACTGTACGGTAGTGTCACTGTCAGGCTTTTGGCAGGGGTTGGAGCGAGCTTGCTTGCTAATCTTCTGATCGCTCAATACCCGGGTAGCCGTTACATCCAGCTAGTACCGCTGATGGCTTATGGGTGCTTGATATGATCATCACCTACTGCCGGCGTATTGACGAGTCTTTAGAGTCCTACATAGAGGTTATACTGGCTCAGGCAAAATGAGATAGGAGCGCATATATGATATGTGCGGGACCAAGAATAATGCGTGTATGTGATACCGTATTCTATTTTCACGATGTTTGTGTCGATCGGTTATATGCGATATAACCAAGTTATCGAATCAAGGGTTGATTCGATAAGTCGATACATTGTGTGTTAGTCGGTTATATATGATATAACCGGATTATTAAGTCAAGTATTGATTTAATAATTTAGTGTATAATTGTATATACGATATACTAATTTACATTAACTAACATTGATTCACTTAAGCTTTTATTTTTCTCACCTGTGCACAAGTTAATATATATGTGATATATATTTATTAGTGTACAAATTTGTATCATGGTTGATGATACATCATACTTGGGTGTGTAAGACATACACCATGCTATTTATTATGGTGGGTTTTAATATCTAAAGTAATTACAAAATTAGTGGAGGATTAGATAAATGCAAGAAGCTTGTGGAAGCTTGTGGATGCATTGACTAATTCCACTAACTTTGTTTTTACTATGGATTATTAGTTAACCTAACCATAATACTTAGCCATGGTAATGTCTCTACAAGAGTTAGTATATGATACTTACTCACCATGGTTAGCTCATTCTCTCTCTTGATTAAGTTTCATATTCATTTTGAGCTCATCTTCTTCCTCCTTCAATTCTTTTCTAGGGTTTGATAAAGAGAGAGATACAAAGTGAGAAAAGAAATTCTAAAGTGTACCCATTTCCTATCTCACCATCCTCTACTAGACTAGCACTTTAGTTTAGGGTGTTTGCTTCACTAATTCTTTGGTTAGTGAAGTAGAAGCTTGAGTTCGTATTCACTCGACGTAGATCATCTTCGGCCTCGAAGACTTCAAGCGATCCCGTTGCAATTTTCTTATGGAGCCGTCCGAGAGTCCGGGAGTCCGTTGATCGTAGCGAAGGGACTACAACAAGGAGCTTAAGAAGTGAAGGACCGATCTACAAAGGTTGTATTTCGTATTCACTTAGTGTTAAAGAGTTTAACTTGCATGTGTTAACCTAATTTTGTAGCAACGATCTTGTTTAGAGTTATTCGGCACGGCTAAAATTTTAATCCGGCATGGTTGATGCCTTGTAGAGCCTTGTTAGTGTGCCTAGTAACCCTACAACCTTTTCATCTTTCCGCCTGGGAGGGACGTAGAACGTCTGCAGTTCTTGTATACTATAGGTATCTAGTGTGTCGAGTTCTTTGTAATGCTTTCTCGAGACCACGGCGATTTGCAAACTCTGATCATCTCCGGTAAAGGCCTGCATCGATGGGCGAACCGAGAACACTGTGTTGACCTCGTCTTCAGAGTCACTGCCAAAGACTAGAATAGGGGTAAACGGTCCCGGCTTTTTGCATTGGGGCAGCCCTGAAAATACTATCTCTTCTTCCTCCTCGGTATCACTCCCGAAGACCGGAATAGTGGTGATAGCTTTTTGCTTATTCTCCGGTTTATGGCATCTTTCCGTGTCTTCAAAGTCTGGCAGAAAGTACTTTGCGTCCTCGTATTTGTGGACTTCATTCACGGAGAATGGGTTCAGTTCCCCCGTCACGGTATATTCGAGACCATCTTTGAAGTACTTCATACACTGATGTTATGTAGAAGGGATGATGTTGTATTCGTGTAACCAAGACCTGCCGAGCAAAGCGTTGTAGCAAGTCTTGGCGTCAATGACATGAAATTTGATGTCAGTGACGAGCAGCACAAAGCATAATGTCAGTATCACAGACCCGAGCGTCCGTGATGACTGAGAGTCGATCCCGGAGATAGTGATTTTATCCCGAGCGAGGTGTTGGACGCTCATGCAGATTTCTTTTAGTAACCTCACATTTAGGAGATTGACAGAGGACCCATTGTCGACCAGGATCTTACCTATCTTGATGTTATGACAGTATCCGGTGATATACAGGGGACGGTTGTGCTCGTACGTCTCGAGGAGGAGGTCTTCATCACCGAAAGTGACGTCAGCAGTGTGCACTTCTTCCATCTCGTCCTTCATCTTTTCTTCGGCAAGGAAAGCTTGAAACTGTTCGGGCTCTTGTAGTGCCTTGATCAACGAATTTCTCACCTCTTTAGATAGAAGAAGAGCATCGAGAACGCTTAGCTGCGAGGGTATCTTTCTCAAGTGTGCCAAAACGTTGTAATTCACCTTGTTTTTCTTTGGCAGGTCCTTGGCTGCCAACTCTTTGATGACTTGATCATCGAGGGCGATATCTTCATGGATTTTTTCTTTCCCCTTATCTTTTTTATTCACCCCCATGTTTTTGGGTCCGAGATTCTTTTCGGGTAACGTGCGATTACGTAGCTGAATGTTCTCGCATGTCTTCGTCTCTTCTGTTTCAGAGATGGATTCCTTGAAGAGAGGGTCGAGAGCTATTTCTTCATCAGAATCGCTCCCGAAGGTGAGAACTTGTGATCCTCCGACATTAACCATGTGACAGCCGCTTGCAGTTCTTCTACGCTCATCTGTCGTGCTTCTCTGCTCTCGACGAGTTTTGCGCTTCATCCACTTGAAATGCTGTCGATGAGCAACGTATCTCTGCCACCAATTTTTAAAGACCATGCATTCCTCGATAGGGTGTGTGATCCTTCGATGGTATAAGCAGTAGTTTGGATGTGCATCTAGTTCGCCAGGGAACATATTTTCTGAAGTGTCTTCTTTGAAAGGCGGCAATTTCATTCCCACCGACAGGGCTTTGGCGAACTGCTTCCTTGTCTTAAACTTGCTTTTGGTGGCGGCAGAAGTACTTTTATCCGGTTGGGGTACTCTATGACTTCTTAATACCGGAGCTTCTTCAACGCGACGTCAATGTTTGGCCCTTTCATATATGGCCGTTTCACGCTCTCGGTCAGATTTTCTTTTCTGAAGAGCTTCGCTTAGTAATCTGTCAATCAATTCGTCCGATGGCTCCAGAGATTTTGATTTTGGTTCTGGATCTGCCCCCGGTTTCTTTGCATCAGGAGCTTCTTTGTCATTTATTGATGAGTGGGAGATCACGTGGCAACTTGCCACGTAATCCTCGGGCTCTTCTGAAGAATTGTCTCCTTCATCAGTGTCATCGGCTTCATTCTCAAGAACATGCTTAAAGAATTCATCCAACGTGATTGGGGTCCGAGCCTTCTGGTTATATTCTTCCAGTGCATCGATGTATTTCTGCTTTCTGCAGACCTGTATGGCTATCTTCGGGTTGGACGGGCTTCTGGTCCTTCTTCTTTTTCTTTAAAGACTTTGGAGGCTTGGCCTGAACGTTTTGTCCACCTTCACAAACTTTCAGCGTTGGGCGCGGCTTCAGCATCCCCTCAATAATCTTGGGTTCCAAAGGGCTCTTCCACCTAATTGCCGGACATACTTGGAGATCTTTCAGCATTCTTTTAGTTTTTGTCGAAAGAACAACTTCCCATAGAGCTTCCTCTATAAATGAGCATGATGCCTTCGGCGTGTCCATTTTTTCGGAGCATTTGGTTGTGGCGGGTTTACCCTCCAGTTTTCAGACAACGCGAATTTGCCTTGCTGGTACTGGTCCTCAATCCAGTTTTTGAAGACAAATCAATCTTTGATTGGATGGCCCATTATTCGATGGTAGGGGCAGTAGTTGGGACTGTTGACGTCACAGGGCTGCAGTGGGCATTTCTGATCCAGTAGGGTGATGAGCCTATTGCGCACCGCCAACTCGAACAGTCTTCTCATCTTATCCCGAGGAAACGAATGAGGGCGTTTTAGCCTTTCATTGAAGAGTCGTTGTCTATCACTTTGGCGATCAACTGGTTTCGGACCACTAGGATGCTGTTGAGCATTGGCGACGAAGTTCGCTTTCCCCTTCCCCTTCTCGTTTCGAGGCTCCATTTTCGAGGAAGATGGTCTATGGCCCATCTGATCCATTTGGGCCAATTTGTCAATCAAAACTTGGAAGGTAGTCGGCTTGAAAAACATCATGAACTGGGATATAGTCGCCTGCGGATCAAGGGTACCCACGAACATACCTACTGCAGGAGCCTCTTCTACGCGTTGTTCGCACTTTGACCATAGATTCCGCCACCGTATCGCGTACTTTCACCCATGTTTCACCCTGCTTCACCCTGCTTCACCCTGGCATTGATCAATGCCGTGATTGGGGTGCGTTCGCTAGCGCTTGCGAACCTTTTTGTAAAAAGTAACTCCATTTCTACAAATGTCTTAACAGAGTCATTTGGGAGCTCAGAGTACCATTCAAACGCTGTCTCCGACAAGCTGCCAACAAACTGGCGAAGCAGCAGTTTGTCGTCACCTCCGTTGTTTCCACACAGAGCCGTGAATTGAGCAACGTGCCGGTGTGGATTCCCCGTCCCTTTATATACATGGAATTTAGGGATCGTATACCCCGGCGGGTACTTTATTTGGTCGTACCAACCCAGATAAGGTCGTCCAGTCTTAACAATTTGGCCGGCCGCTTCGCTCGCCTGATGAGCTCGTATCTGTTGAGTGATATAGTCATCCAGGGCGGCTTTGGAGATCGTCTCCTCTTTGGCTGTTGATAGAGACGGAAGAGGGTTCGATGTCTCCCCTCTGTTGTCTTCATGGATAATCGGGGGGTCTTCAGCTGGAGGATCCGGCTGTATCATCATCCCGACCATATCTTGGAATAAAAGCGCCATTTGTTTTATGTTGGCCGCTTGTTCCGCGGCCTCTTTGACTTTCCTCTCGAGCATTCTTCGGAGGAATTCGGCATCAGTTTTCTGTTCTTGACGCTGTTCCGACGATGTTTTCGGGCTTTCTTTTGGCCCAGTGAGTGCAGCCATCTTCGTTAGCATCTCTTGGAAATTTTGCTGTTGTTGCTCCTGAGCCTTTGTTACTGATCGGGTGAGCGGTCGGTGACCCGTAGAAGCACGGCTTTCCTCTTTTTCGGAAACTATATAAATAGTGTGCACCACCATGCCCCCAGACTTGGGGCGTTTAGGTTTAGTACCCTTTAGATTCATCGCAAGTGCGGGGATTTTCTCCGACCTTCTTCTTTTATGAGCGGTCGAAGCTGAGGGGGCTATTGCAGCGGGCACCCAAGTAGACGACACCTTCTGTGGCATGACAGGGTGGTCCTTCTCTTGCCGAAACTTCATTTTCTTTGGCTGGCAGGAGTAGTCTTGGTTAATCATAGAGTCTTGGACCGTTTGCCAGACCCTATGGATTTTAGAGGACAGCCGCTGAGGGGGCTGCTCTGGCTTCGCCTTTATAACGTTCTCCACAGGCGGAGGAGATCTTTTTAGCACGGCGGTTGGCGAGTTTTTGCGCACCCTGTTAAGTGGGTCAAAGCTGTTCCCAGTTGGAACAGCAGCATCAACTTCCATCGTCGGAGCTGGCGGAGTAAATCCAGAAGGGGAACTGCCCCCAGCTTTCCTCACTCAGTGCCAATGGCGACGTCGAGCATACCTTGCAGACGGTATTGGCTCAGCTATGAGGGTGGCTTCATCATGCCCCCTGCTCTGGTGAAGGGTTATCGCCGGTGCCAGCCTCTTGAAAACCGACGTCCGCTGAGAAGAAGTGCCCGACCTGTCGAAGATTGACCCTTAGGCAGGGGAAGCAACTTTGGTGATTTTGCCTGAAGCGGGAGTTGGAACAGCCACTCTTGTGAAGACCGACGCCTTAGCAGGAGAAGCCGCTTTGACGACTTCAGGAGCAGGAATGGCTAACTGCTTTGAGATAACCCCTTCAGGTATTGTGGGCTTCTTCACGGGCCCATTGGAGCTTTGGCCCAGTCTGTTAAAGACTGAGACGTTGGATTTGGGTGACCCATTGAGAGGGGCCGCGGTAGTTGTAAGCCGATCACAGACCGACTTCTTCGGAGCTTCTTGCGACGGTAATGGGGCGGTGAAGCTCATTGGTGGGAGCATGGTCCCGAAGAAAAGCCCAGTGGTAGCTTGCGTCACCTGTTCCACCGGCATCTTGAAAATGGAGGCCGCTTGAGGCCTATAAGTCACTCCTCCAGCAAGGACAGAGTGGGAATTGTTGCAGTTGTTGCAGTTGGAAGCCATTGATCTTCTGTTTTCTGCACGGAGCAAGACACCAAATCTTAGTACCTCGAATTCAGGGGCAACCATAGCAAACCGCGATTCATTTGCGAAACATGACATACAATGTGTGGAGTGGAAAGAGGAAAAGGTCCCACCGGGCGTGCCAGAATCTGTTCTCCGCCGAAAGACACGACCGGGACGTTGGGACGTCTGGCCTGAATTTTGGGGACAAATGCTATTTGGTTTTATCCGTCCACTTCTTCGAAGATGCCAAATTGATTTATGACACCATGTATTGAAGGTTTAGACGGATGCGGCTGATATAGCAGACTTCGTCAGATTCCCCTTCATTGTGAAGGGTTTTTGATTGTGGGGACGCTCTTCCCTTCAGGCGCAAGCCCCTGCAGTTAATTACGCTACCGCATCGCGGTAACCACTTTCTCCTTCTTCAGATGGTCATTTTGTGTCGTGTATGTTTGTTTTATTTTCGGTTGCCCGTGGATTGTATACGGAGACTAATTTATGTTGTCGCCTGTAGGGCGTGGATTAGTCCAAATCTGTATTTTCTTAGATTTGTGTTTGGGTTAGGTTTAAGGACCGTTAGTTTTGTTTTAGACTAAGATCAACTCAAACATTTGTTGAGGATACGTTAGTCTAATTCTACACTAAGATATACTCAACATAATCATTTAGATCAAACAAAAGAGCATTTGGGCTCTATTGTTTTAGTTTAGGGACATTGCGGTCCATAAGTTTAAGGACATCATAGTCCATGAGCTTAAAAGATCTCATAGTCCATAGAATTTAGTTTAGGGACGTTGCGGTCCGTAGTTAGTTTAAAGATGCTACGGTCTAATGGGGTGTCCCTGGATTTAGAAATGTACAAAAATAATTTTGGTTGTCGGGACCCGCCACATCTCTGAAGACGTTGAATAATTATAACGACATGTATCAAAGGAGTGGAGAGATGTACCCTTGAACCAAATGTCAGATTGAGAAGGAATAGAATAACATTACTTTGAATGCCATCTGAGATCAATTTTAAAAGACCTGAGTATAATTGAGGCTCGGTTGAAAAAGAGTTTTGACTTTGGGAGACTTAGCTAACTTGGGCCAAGTTGGCCTAAAACAATACCATATGCTCGGTGCTCACGTGTTCCCATGTGAGGTCTTAAAATATTATTTAAATACTGAAGATTTGGAGCGCTCACGTGGGGTCACGTGAGGCGCTTGAAGTAGTGTTAAACACTGAAGATTTGAGGCACTCACGTAGGGTCACGTGAGGCGTTTAAAGTAGTGTTAAACACTGAAGATTTAAAGCGCTCACGTGGGGTCACGTGAGGCGTTTGAAGTAGTGTTAAACACTGAAGATTTGAAGCGCTCACGTAGGGTTACGTGAGGCGTTTGAAGTAGTGTTAAACACTGAAAGTCTGAGGCGCTTATATGAAGTCACGTGAGGCGCCTGAGATTTGGCACAGCTTCTTTGAATTTGTTCCCTTTTCTTTTCTGAGTGCCGAGCACTATTGGGTCACGTGGGATCACGTGAGACGTCTCTAAAGACTGAAAACTGCCTCTGTTTATTCTCTTTTGAATGGTGCTAAGCACTATTAAGGGGTCATGTGATGTCAAGTGAGGCGCCCTAAAATAGAAACCGCTTTGGGTTTATTCCCCCTTTTTCTTCTGAAGGGCTTGTTCAGGGGGTCACGTGACCTGATCTCATTTGTTTTCTCTTGTGCAACACGGGTGCTCACATGGGAACACGTGATCATGTTTGGGTGCTAATCTTCATTTTTTACGTGCATGGAGATCTTGAGTTAAGTCCCATGTTTGATAAGAATTTAATTCTTATATAGGGTTGAATCCTAATTTTATTTAGAGGAATTAAATTCCTATATGTTGTAAGAATTAAATTCTTTGAACTCAATTCTCTCCCTAGGTTTTGAATCTGCATACCAAATCTCCCCAATGAGAATTAAATTCTCAATTTGTGGGGAGATCTGCTTCTGCAGATCTTCAACCAGAGGAAGAAATAAGTTCTTTTTAGAAGAGTTAAACTCTTATGAAGGTGAAGAAGAGATAAAATATTCTCTGTATTTTTTTTTCTCCCCTTACCTAAGGTTTCTTTTTCTTTGAGGGGATTTTCCTCTCTGTGGAGAATTCAATTCTTTTCTTTTGGCTTACGAAGGGGTTTTCTCTCTCTCTCTCTCTCTCTCTCTCTGCCTCCCCATTTTTTCTGTCTCCTTGTTCTTATTTATAGGAGAAAGAAAAGAATCAATTTGTTCAAAAAATGTCTCATTGAGAGATGTTGATTGATTTTATAATCAACCAAAATGATCTTTTAGATCAATCGGTGAATTTTATTCACCGTTGGATTTTTAATCTAGGGATTTCTGTTTTACAGAAGTTGTTTCTCTTATTTTTAACAAGATTAGGGAAATATTTCCCCCTACAGAATCTTTTTCTGTCAATTGGTAATTGTTAATTACCATTGGATTTTTAATCCAACGACGCTTGATTTTTAAGAGATTTCGCTTACGTGCGTTTTAAAAGATAGATCAAAGTTAAGAATAGCGCAATCAAGAACGGTGCCGCTTGGTAGCTTGCCAGTTGAATACGGGTCGGTCCACAGGGATTTTGTGTATTTTCTAGTTGTTTTAACGAGTCAATTCCAATTGTGGTAGGTTTGATTATCAATAAAAACTGAATTGAATTTGATTAGGATTAAAACCTTGCTAGGGTTAGGTTTAGCTTAGTTTGGAAAATCAATAATTCTCACCACTTTCTATGCCCTAATTAAGAACTTTTAGGTGTTAAGGTAATAGTTAACAAAGGGGATTAGTACCATCGGGAAGAAACTAGGTTTCTTCCTCTTGGTCCTTGTCCGTCCTTTCTTAACTCTTACCCTAACCTCCATGGAAATCATACACAACCGGTCTTTAACTATGGTATCACCGCTACCTCTTGGGATAGGGTGCCGTAGTGAGCGGTGTGTGTATGTATGTATAGAGTCCTACTTTAAAATGTATAACAGGCAAGAAAGGGGTAAGTGATTTTCATCTCTCAAATCTTCTCCAAACCTAACCCTAACAAGTGAGGAACTACTCACTCATTAGGGAATTAATAAAAGAGTTCATCATTTCTTACTTTTAGTTTTAATTTAACAACTACGGCAGATAAGAAATTTATAACTACGGCAGAGAAATAAAATTGCTAGAGAAATAATTAGGGCAGAAAAGAAATTCAAGATAAAAAACTTACATCTTTATTGATGACCTCTTGACGATTACAATGGTATTGGAAATTTAGATAAAAAAAGGCATCTCAAAAGAGGCACCCAAAAGAGGCACAAGAATTATTGGCCTTTTGCTCTCCTATTTATAGATACAGGAAACCCTAGGTTACATTCTGATCCATTCATAAATTTACAAATCTACCCTAAGAAGGCCCGGTCAACGTATCGTCACCCCACCGTCACGTGCACTGCACGGACGCGGTCCCGCGGCCATAAGCATGGTTTGGCCGCGGTTCCGCGGCCATATGGTGGGCTTGCTGGCTTATTTTTCTAGGGTTGCTTTCTGTTGCTTTTTCCTTCTGGTTTCTTCACTTGGTTCTTCAGAATGTCTTCTAATTTCTTCCATATTTCCACAGTGCAGAATGTTGTGGACTTTTACCGTTCGCTTCTTGTTGAAGTCTTGAATCTTGTGCTGCCTTTGTACTTTGTGCAATCGAACTGTTTGCTGATCTTCGTTTGTTCCTCGAACTGTAGGCGGCATGATAAAGATTCTTCTATTTGTTGGTCGTAATCTCACTTTTGTAGCGTCTTTTTACTATTTTCACTGTATTGTTCCGAGAACCTGTAACCTGCAACTATTCAGCAGACATGGATCAAAATCACCTATTTATTTGCAAAATGATTAAGAATGGGGAATATAATAATGCAAAATTATGAGATGAACAAATACCCCCAAACTTATCTTTTGCTCGTCCCGAGCAAAGCCAATTTTATTCTCGAAAAAATCCTAACCTCACTTTCGCAGGGAATCGCGATTGCACTGAGCTCGTGCAATAAGCCGTTAAACCTCTAGGTGTTCCTAATAGGAGGAGTGTTGTCTCCTAAGGGTTTTCAGCGGATACTACCCACAAAATCCGATCAATTTGGCCTATTGACTTTTATTCTTCAATTCGGTGTTCTAGCAAGAATTCTATTATCTTCAACTCAGAAATTATCAACCCATATTTTTCACGCTTCCTTATCATTTAACTTAAAATTGTATATGTTCTGTAAATTTATTTAGCTTTTAGTATCTTTTGAATTTTCCTTCTAAGATTCCATCTCAACTTAGGAATTTTTATCATATTTATTGAAGATATAAATCCTATTTTTCATTCCTATCTCTCATCCAAACCCCAATCATATACCCCTACGTGTGTGTATGTATCACCCCTACACTGGGAAATTCAATTCAAGCTCTTATACTCTTGTCCATCGTCCAAAATACTTTTAGTTGGTGAATTTTTAGATGAAATTGCTCACACATCCTTCATGCGGCCGTTAATACTTCTTGAGGTACTAACGACCGATTACAAAATGTGTTTGCGCATTAAGGCATAATTCCTTGTCTTATAATACTTAAGGTTTTAGCAGTGACTCCCAAACCAGTTGGTCTAAGGCACTGGGTGATAAAGCACCCTCGCTATATATTTTTCTATTTATGCAGCCTTAAGTAATTACAAAACCAGTGTTCATTTTTTTATCTCTTTATTCACACTTGTACTTTTTTTAATTTTTTTATTTTATTTTCCTTCATACTAAGGATTTTAGACAAGAGCATTTCAATGTATCTTCTACTATTCCAAGTTTCAAGGTGCGTGTTTGTGCAAGTTGTAGGGTATATATTTTCAAAATTTAGAGTTAAGGTTCAGAATTATTTTTCAGACTTACACTTCAAATAAAAATTTCAATACTCTTCCCTTATTTTGATTTAGCCCAAGAACTGAACTCAAAATTTGCCAATTTCTATGTAAACTACAACGAGATTGTTTTCTACCGTTAAATTTTATGAAAGGTTATTTTTAAGGTTTTTAATTTACCAAGTTTAGGATCTAGTTTTTCCTAACTATTCAACCTTCATGTTGAACTTAAGTCAAATATGGCCAAAATTGAACTTTTCAATTTTTATAATTTTAAATTTTGTTGATTTTTATGGATTTTAAAATAAGTATGCCAATGCAAAAATATACAAATGAATGCGAAGGAAGAAGGCTTACCGAGCATACCCCCAAACTTAAACTTGACAGTGTCCTCACTGTCAGGCTACACTAAGAGGGTCAAAATTGTCGGCACTCCCATGTTTATTTTTTTTTTCATTTTTTATATTTACAAGTGGTAAACGTACTCCCAATCATACGGTTGGCTAAAAATTATTTTATTTCTAGAGCCAACACAATCTCCCCCAAACTTGAATTAAACAATATTACAAGTCAATGCCAAGCTTTGCAAAGGCCAAAAGTCAATACTGTTAGTTATATGTATGCCCTAGAGGCCATTACTGTACATTGGATGTATATTGTAGTGGATGTTGGGACATATATAGGTAGGACTTTCTTGCTCGACATGATAGTACGCTATCTGGTTGCTCTTTATCTTAACATGTATACTTTCTGTCTCTCTGTTACATGTTGATAAAGCCCTTAGGATGTGTACTCGACTTCCAGGACTATGATGCAGATCATACTACTGGGGCCTGGCTAGTCCATGAGTACATCCTTCAATGTTCCTAGTCGTGGGAATATCGAGACGGGGCATCGATATTCCAGAGTAGACTAGCATATATCTTCTCGACCCATGTGATGGGCGATGGATGATCCCATATCCATTGGTGTTTGACATCAGAGATGGTATGCGGGTGCTCAGTACAGACTGGGTATACTGAACGGGCTCGCCGAGAACTCCCAGATGGTATTATACCTCACGTCAGATGGCAGTTCTTTGGTGACACTGGTACAGCTTAGTCTGTTGACCCGAGATCGTCATAGAGTCTTGTGTGTCTCCCTTTGTGCTTTGATTTCCACCCTACCACGGCTCTACTGAGTCGTGCAAACAGGTGGTTTTTGGGTACAGTCCCGATTCACATGGAGGCAATGAGCGATAGGAGGGGATTCGTCTCTCCCGGTATTGGGGGTTGATGCTGCGCAATGCACGACTGGCCATAACAGGAAATCCCTGGCCAGGGTTGTTGTGATATACTGGTAAGAGTTATCAGTAGTTTCACGAAAGTTATGGACCCTACGTCGGCATGACTTATTAAGCTATTGGGGTCTGACGTTCACCACCCCTAGGCGAGATATGCGACATATCAGACGAACAGACCGGACTGTACGGTAAGTGTTACTGGTTGGATTCACAGGAGTGTGAGCGGGCTTGCTCGTCGATCTTCTGATCGCTCAATACCTGGGTGGCCGTTACGTTTAGCAGACCGCTTGCGGCTTGTGGGTGTTTGATATGATCATCATCTGCTGCCGGCGTATTGACGAGTCTTTAGAGTCCTATACAGAGGTTTCCTGGCTCAAGCGAAACGAAATAGGAGCGCATATGAGATATGTGCGGGACCGAGAATAATGCGTGTATGTGATACCGTATTCTATTCTCGCGATGAATGTATCGAATGGTTGTATGCGATATAACCTAGTTATCGAATCAAGGATTGATTCGATAAGTCGATACATTAGATACTAGTCGGTTATATGCGACATGACCGGATCATTGAATCAAGTGTTGATTTAATGATTTAATGTATAATTATATATTTGATATATTACTTTGCATTAACTAGTATTGGTTCACTTTAAATTGATTTTCTCACTTAATGTACACAAGTTGTATATGTGATATACTTTTGTGCACAAGATTGTATCATGTTTGATGATACATGCTCACTTGGGTTTGTGTGAAGATTAAACCATGGTTGTGTAATGGTTAGGGTTTTCATTTTATTATCTATTTATTTATTTATTATTCTTTTGAAATGATAAAGAGAAAAAAAAATGGTGGCTTTGTTTGTTTGTTTGTTGAAGCTTCTTGAAGCTTTGAACAAGTCCACCATTCTTGTCTCTTCCTTAACCCTAACCATTCAAGTTAACCATAGTCTATTCTCTACACCTAACTAAGGTTGCCAAATGATAAGTATTCATTTTATTTTTCTTTTTGAAAATACTTATCATATTCCTTCTTCTTCTTCTTCTTCATCTTCAAACATGAAGAAACCTTGCCACCATCAATGGTAACTTGAGAAAAAGAGTGAGAAATCCAATTCTAAAGTGAACCCACTTCCTATTTCTTCATCCTCTACCTCTTGCCAAGTAGTATAGGGTGTTTTCTTCACAAGTTTCATGACTTGGTGAAGTGGGAGTTTGATCTTGTGATGCCTCGACGTAGATCATCTTCGGCATCGAAGCCGACGACCAAGCAAGCCCATTTCTCCGATGAAGCCGATGCTAGAGTCCGGGATCCGATCTGGACAGCGGAGGGACATCATCGCGGAGCTTAGGAAGTGGTGGACCGGATCTACAAAGGGTGTACCCCCTTTCCTTTTAAGTTAAAGTCGTTAACTTGCATCGCATCACCTATACATCTAGTTAACGATCCGTATTAGGGTTCCTAGGCGCACTAATGAAGTCTCACAAGTGATCAAACATGCCCAATTATTGTATTTCAACTTTTGATATAGGAAATGTTCAAAACATAATCCAACAATACAAAATTATATCCTTTCTTTACTAATAAAGAGACAGATATGATTTTGTAAATCAGGTTCGGTATCTAATAACATTCGTTCAGAATCAATGTATAGTTCTTAGTATACGGAACACACACAAGAGGAAGAGTTCAGAATTGAACGATTCCTTCTTGAGGTATTGTAGACTAGGTCAGATCAATGTGACCCGACTAGCTAGAGTTACATAAAGATGCATATTTAAAGAAGTTTGAATTTACATCTTGTGAAACTCGCCAGTCATGTCACAAAGATAAGATGACCATAGCTCCGTTTAATGGAAACAGAGAAAGAGTTAATGAACTCTTGGGATGATACATGTTGATGTATGTAGGTCCCCTGTTTACACATGCCAAGACCGGTTCTTTGTACTTCATTACATTCTCTGATGATCTCTTTAGATTCAGACATATGTTCTTGTTGAAACACAAGTCCGAACCTTTTGAGATATTCACAGAATATAAGTTAGAAGTAGAGAACAAATACGGGTATAAGTATTATGTCCTTTGATGAGATCAAGGAGGAGAATATTTGTGCATAGAATTCCTGGACTTTTCTAAAGGAGAATGAGATTCTCTCTCAGCATTACTCCTCCGTATACACCATAGCACGATGGTATATCGGGGTGGAGCAATCACACCCTATTCGATATGGTGCGCTCTATGATGAGTACTACTGAGTTTCCTAGTTCCTTTTGGGAGTTATGCGCTTGAGAAGCTGCATACCTATTGAATTAGGTTCGAATCAAATCAATGCCTACCACTTCATACGTGATATCGAAAGGGAAGACCCATTTCTTAAGTTAGCTAAGATTTGGGGTTGTCCGGCCTATGTCTGAAAACAAAATCCGGACAAGCTCGAGGCAAGGTCTGTTATGTAGAACTGGAAATGTTCCAGCTATACAAACTGCAGCCGATGATTTGAAAGAACCAAAGGATTCAATAGTTACCAACGAACCTCAGCCTCTCCGCCGATCTAGTAGGGTTTCTCACCCACCTGAGAGTTACTTCGGTTTCTCTATGACAGTGGGAGCGAGGATTGCATCATGAGATGATGACCCAACTAGTTTCAAGCAGGCTATCAAGAGTAGGGACTCTGTAAGAATGGCTGGATGCTTAGTGATCTGAGATGGAATCCATGTACACCAATAAAGTATGGACTTTGGTTGCTATATCTGAAGGGTTAAATCCCCATCAGGAGCAAGTATATCTTGAGAAGATTACTTGGTGTACTTGGAAAAGTTGAGACTTTCAAAGCTAGACTTGTTAAAGGTTTTCGTCATCGACCAGGCGTGGATAATGATGAAACCTTTTCCAGTGGCTATGCTTAAGTCCATCCGGATCCTACTTGCCACGGCTACATACTATGACTACGATATCTAGCGGTTGGGTGTCATGACTGCTTTTCTAAATGATGTTTTAGAAGAGAGAGTCTATAAGTACACAGTCAGAAGGCTTCGTAAATAGTGGGAGCAGCGGAAACGTGTACAAGATGTTTTATGTGATAAAGCAGGCATCGCGGAGTTGGAACATCTGTTTTGATGGGTTAGTCAAAGAGTTTGACATCATCAAAATGGTAGATGAACCTTGTATATACAAAAAGGTAGTAGGGAGTATTGTGACGATCCTCGTAGAGTACGTGGATGACATACTCTTGATAGGGAAGGAGTTTCCTATCCTACGCTCGATCAATCTTCGCTTATCACAATGATTCTCCACATAGGATCAAAGTGATACCTACTGAATCCTGGGTTTTGGATCTATGAGATAGATCTAAATGGATGTTAGGATACTCACTAGTTGTAGTGAGATGGTATTAATCGATCCTGGGGAGAATCACTGGAAGTGTTCCAGGGTGATAAGGACGACTGAATGTCAGTCACAGGCATTGTCTTTACCCTTAGTAAAGGGATGGTATGTTGGAAGAGTTCCAAGCTAGATACCGTGGCTTACTAGACGATAAATGCAGGATACATCGCTACTTAAGATGCTACCAAAGAGGCTGTTTGGGTGTATAATGGTTCATGAGATGAACTAGGTTCCTACCATTGTGTGACAATGGAAGTGTGGCTTTGGCCCGGGAACCCCGTTCCCATCAGTGACCCAGACATAATCTAAGGCAGTATCACCTGATCATGGAGATGGTTGATCTCCAGGGTGATCGAGGTTAGGAGAACAGACTCAGAGGACAACACGGCGGATCCACTCACAAAGGCCTTTTCCCAGAGAGAGACTTTTATGGGATGGTTGAGTATGAGATACTACAACCACTGCTATCAGATGGCCCTAGTGCAAGTGGGAGATTGTTAGTTATATGTATGCCCTAGAGGCCATTTCTATACATAGGATGTATATTGTAGTGGATGCTGGGACATATATAGAGAGGACTTTCTTGCTCGACAAGATAGTATGCTATCTGGTTACTCTTTACCTTAACGTGTATACTCATTGTCTCTCTGTTACATGTTGGTAAAGCCCTTAGGATGTGTACTTGACTGCCTGGACTATGATGCAGATCATACTAGTGGGGATATGGTAGTCCATAAGTACATGCTTCAAAGTCCCTAGTCGTGGGTGTATCGAGACGGGGCATCGATATACCAGAGTAGACTAGCGTATACCTTCTCGACCCATACAGATGGGCGATGGATGATCCCATATCCATTGGTGTTTGACATCAGAGATTATATATGGGTGCTCAGTGGAGACTGGGTACACTGGACGGACTCGCCGAGAACTCCCAGATGGTATTATACCTTACGTCAGATGGCAGTTCTCTGGTGACACTGGTACAGAGTAGTCTGTTGACCCGAGATCGTCATAGAGTCTTGTGTGGTTCCCACAGTGCTTTGATTTCCACCTTACCACGTCCAAGAGGGCGTGCAAAATGGTGGTTTTTGGGTACAGTCCCGAATCACATGGAGGCAATGAGCGATAGGAGGGGATTCGTCTCTCCCGGTATAGGGAGTTGATATTGCGCTGTGTTCGATTGGCTATAACCGGAAATCCCTGGCCAGGGTTGCTGAGATTTACTGGTAAGTGTTACCAGTAGTTTCTCAAATTGTTATAGACCTCATATCGACACGACTTATCGAGCTATTGGGGTCTGACGTTTACCACCCCTAGGCGAGATATGCGACATATCAGACGACGAGACCGGACTGTACGGTAAGTGTTACTGGTTGGATTCACAGGAGTGTGAGCGGGCTTGCTCGTCGATCTTCTGATCGCTCAATACCCGGGTGGCCGTTACGTTTAGCAGACCGCTTGCGGCTTGTGGGTGCTTGATATGATCATCATCTGCTGCCGGCGTATTGACGAGTCTTTAGAGTCCTACACAGAAGTTTCCTGGATCAAGCGAAACGAAATAGGAGCGCATATGAGATATGTGCGGGACCGAGAATAACGCGTGTATGTGATACCGTATTTCATTCTCGCGATGAATGTTTCGATTGGTTGTATGCGATATAACCTAGTTATCGAATCGAAGATTGATTCGATAAGTCGATACATTGGATACTAGTCGGTTATGTGCGACATGACCGGATCATTGAATCAAGTGTTGATTTAATGATTTAATGTATAATTATATATTTGATATATTACTTTGCATTAACTAGTATTGGTTCACTTTAAAAGGATTTTCTCACTTGATGTGCACATTGTATATGTGATATATTTTTGTGTGCACTTGATTGTATCATGTTTGATGATACATGTTAACTTGAGTTTGTGTAAAGATTAAACCATGGTTGTATGAATGGTTAGGGTTTTGTTTACTTATTCATTTATTTATATTGATTATTTATTTTGGAAAAGAAAAGGGAAATGGTGGCTTTTCTTTGTTCTTTCATGAAGCTTCATGAAGAGTTGAAAAGGTTGACCATTTTGTTTTCTTCTCTTAACCTAACCATTCACCCAACCCTAGTTTGCTCTCTACACTTGACCATAGTTAGTATATGATAAGTATTGATATTATTTTCTTTTTTGAAATAACACTTATCATATTCTATCATCTTCTTCTTCTTCTTCTTCAAGAAGAAATCTTGCCTCCATCAATGGCAACTTGAGAAAAAGAGTGAAAAATCCAATTCTAAAGTGAACCCACTTCCTATTTCTTCATTCTCTACCTCTTGCCAAGTAGTATAGGGTGTTTTCTTCACAAGTTTCATGGCTTGGTGAAGTTGGAGCTTGATCTAGTGTTGCCTCGACGTAGATCATCTTCGGCATCGAAGCCGACGACCAAGCCCGCCCATTTCTCCGATGAAGCCGACGCTAGAGCCCGGGATTCGATTTGGAAAGCAAGGAGACTTCATCATGGAGCTATGGAGGTGGAGGACCGGATCTACAAAGGTTGTATTTCCGTTCACTTAGTTAAATTGTTAACTAGTTGCTTGTTTTGCCTAAAATTCTAGTTAACGATCCGTATTAGGGTTTCTCGGCACTTGTAAAATTAGAAATTGGCATGGTTGATGCCTTGTGAGACCTCCTTGGTGTGCCTAGGAACCCTACAGTGGTATCAGAGTAACCATGGTCAGGGATCGACAACACTTACCATGGTCAGTTTGATCTTGTGATGCCTCGACGTAGATCATCTTCGGCATCAAATCCGACGACCAAGCACGCCCATTTCTCCGATGAAGCCGATGCTAGAGTCCGGGATCCGATCTGGACAGCGGAGGGACATCATCGCGGAGCTTAGGAAGTGGTAGACCGGATCTACAAAGGTTATACCCCCTTTCCTTTTAAGTTAAAGTCGTTAACTTGCATCGCATCACCTATACATCTAGTTAACGATCCGTATTAGGGTTTGTAGGCACATGAAACACAATAATTGGGCATGTTTGATCACTTGTGAGACTTCATTAGTGTGCCTAGGAACCCTACAGTGGTATCAGAGCCTAGCTAGAGCCTTAGGCGATGCGTAGACGGAGTTAGAAGTCCGATCGAACCAAAACCCTAACCCAAAAATGCTCTCTGGACTTTTTTCAAAAACGGGGATTTTTGAGAATTAAAAATATGCAGAAAACTCAGTAGAAGATTCTAAGAATTACTGTATAAAACGGGACCCCTGATTCGATCATAGAGCGGCGGAACCGCGGCATTAGCATGGCTAATGCGGCGGTTCCGCGGCCTGTTTATCTCTTCATTCAAAAAGTTTTGCACAGTAACTTTGTTCTTGCATTGCTGAGTTTCCTGGGAATTTTTAAAGCTCACTCAAGAGTTGAGTTTTCTGGGTTGTATTGGGAGTTCGGAGATTCGATCGGACCGTCTAATTTTGTCAGTGTGTTTTTCCGGGTAATTTTAGAATATGTTAAAAAGTTTGGCCGGACATAAATATCCACTTTTTCCCCTGCCGGGAAATTTCCAATTGTTGGATATTTCTGTAGTTTAATCACGTTCTAAGTAGTGCAAGTAATGCGATGGTCCCTCTAGAAGACAACAAACCTTAACTCGATTATGTGATCGTCTTGAACTGCCTTTTGAACCTTCGGGTTTGGGGCAGTACGGCGTGCCACATGTGAGGCGTTGGCTTGACCCTTCTACGGCTGGACCGTTGGTACTGAGGCATGAACTGAATGTTTTTAGACTTATTTCATGTGTTGAACTGTATCGGGAAAACTTGGGTGTTCGATTGTTCAATCGGAAAGTTTAACATTTTCTATCTTGTCCGGAATGTGATACAATACTTGGAATTCACAAATAGTTATGAGATAACTGAATGAATGTTATAAACATAGCAGTTTAGTCTCACTTTATCGGTTGCCACGGAATTTTGATGAGATCAAAAGTCCGTCGCAATCACGTAGCGTACGCGGATACTCGCCGGGTAAACTTAATAGACAGCCTCACCCCATAGCCCCGACTAAGTGACTGTAGGAGAACCCCGTCGCCGAAAGCATCCGTTCGGGTGCTCGCGGCAGCGGTGTTCCGCCTTGGTGCACTTCGTCGACGGCGTCGGGGGTGCGGCCGCCTACTAAAGTTTGCGACGAGCATTCGATCAAAATGTCGGGAATCCTGTTGAATTGCCCGACTTGGTATTGAAAAGTGTTTTCGATAATGAGACTGAAATGCGGGGTTTATAATTGTTAGGCATGCGATGTCTAAAGAATTCATTTGATTAGGCATGCGATGTCTAAAGGAGTTGCGGATTCCAACTGTTGTAGTTTTACACTTTCTTTTCTGTGACCGTAAGTGTAATATGTGATATCGCCGGTTTCGTTGCTATATGTCAACGACAATTGGGATGCGCATATTTACTTACGTTGATGACATGTGATGTTATGTGTTGGTGGATATGTTATATTGGATCGTCGTGGTTGAATAGCCGGGGTTTTTTTTATGTGAGATGAGTGTTTTTCATTTTCATTCATGTAAAAACTTGTATGTAATATTCTTTTATTGGGGCACTTCCAGGTTGCGGATGTTGTCACCGTTTGTATATTATTTACTTTTCCGCATTAGGATAGACCCAAGGAGGGGAGCACAAGTAACCGGGTTCTAGGGTCCAGTGGGAGACCATCTCGAGGAGTCGAGTCCGGGTCTCCTAACCCTAGAATTGGTAGGGTTGCTTGCCGCTCTCGTAGGGGTCTAGGGGTGTGGGCTTGGCTATTCATCACGACCGTGGAATCCGTGTTTTATACTGGCTCGTATTAAAAACACGGACGTCCTAGTATATCCAATATTTCATATGATATTTTCTGCTGCGTTATCTGTGATGTGATCATGTGATTTGTTCAGATAGATATTATATATAGTATATATGATATATTATATAGGCGTTGCTTATGTTTTACACCCGCGCTAGCCCTGCCTCGTTCTGACGTTAGTTACCTAACCTAACGGTGCAGACGGGACATCGAGGCGAATGCGGATGGCATAAGCGTACGTTATATTTATCTGTAATGTTTAGGTGGACTTAAATGATGGGATATTCATTAATGAGATTAATGAAAGAAAATAAACCTAATTGATGTTGTGGAATCGAATTTCAAAAATAAAACAGGTAGCTACAGTTCTTGCTTTGCATCGCGGTGTTCATTGTAGAACATCCTGCACCTTATTCGATGAGGAAAGGACCGAGATCCCTTCACCGGGAGTGACTCCTTTAGCAATAACTGGCAGATGCTACAACCCTCGGTTTGTCTTTTGATCGCTTCTATAGTTTCTGCTTTGCACAGTGATATATATGATATATCCCGCACCTCATTCGACGAGGAAAGGGCCGACGATCCCTTCACCGGGAGTGACCCCTTTAGGAAAACTAGAAAAGCTTCAAAAACATTCCATTTAAAAACCATTTGATTCCGCAACGAGATCAAGTTCAAAGCGTTAAATTTTTTCATAAAAACCATTCGCAACCCTCCGTCATTTTCGGAAGTAGAGTACTTAGTATTCGTGCTGTGTTTGTTGACCTTAGTTAAGGCACAGTGTACGGTAGCTAAGTGATGTCTTCCTACACCGCATATGATGCGATTAGTTAGGACAGTCGCGTGACTTTGTTGACCTTAGTTAAGGGTCATGTGGGTGGGTCTAATTAATCACGAAATGACGGGTAGAACTTGACTAGTACTTATGATTTGTTGACCATAGTTAAGGTCATAGGTGCTAGGGGTAAAAATCTTTATCGGGAGTTTCAAGTGTTGAAATTTGCAATGAGATTGCATACCTTCTATATGATAGTTGGATCCCGATACCCACTGCGAGTAATTGTTACTCCTGGGAGAGTTTTGCACTTTACAATTAGCCGATCAAGTAGGTGTCTAGAAAGGTGTCAATGGGGTTACGCCTCTGGGAAAACGAGGTTTACATTAATTAGGTCTGTGCGAAAGCACGGGGAACCTCCCTCAAAGTACCGACACTGGCCTGGCTGAAAGATTGGCGAACTTGTAGAGTGTAATTAATCCCGGCTAGTCTTTCCTTTTAGGGTTTGAAGGAAGATTTGATAAAAACAGTGGGAGCCATCCTGATTGGATAAACTATATAACCAATCTGATCTTGCAAGAGCGCACGCAGAGTGTTTTCTTCTCTCTCTCTCCAGGTAGCGACCATATCACGCCTTAATCAAGATAATAATATGGATGTATTGACCGAACCCGCTTGTTATACTGAGCTGGGGAACGTTGGTCCCGCTCCAACTTATAATTGTTATAAGACAGAGCAGGAAATAGGGGAATATCAGGATTCCCATGCCGCCCAAACGAAGAAAGTGCATGAGATGCATCTCCTTCGGGTGTGTTCATTATAGAGAACTGTTTCTTAGTATTCTCTGCATCCTGGGCATTTGATACCGAATCAGGATCCCAGATATGTAATCTGTTACATAGGGCTACAAAAGGGTAGAAAAACTGAGAACGGGTGATAAGTTTCATGAGACAGAAAACGGGGCAAGTGCTGCAGCTAAATCTGTTGGTCACTGTCATCCTGTATTACCAATACATTGATTCTGAACAAATGTTATTAGATACCGAACCTGATATACAAAATCATATCAGTCTCTTTACAAGTAAAGAAATGATAAAATTTTGTATTGTTGGATAATGTTTTGAACATTTCCTACATCAAAAGTTGATCGGTTCAGGCACGTTATCTAAAAGCATTGACGTTCTAAATCAAACTACAGTTCCTAGTATACAGAACACACATAAGAGGAAGAGTTTAGAAATGAACGAATCCTTCTTGAGGCATTGTAGACTAGGTCATATCACTGCGACCCGACTGGATGAAGTTACATTTAAGATGAATATTTAAATCAGTTTGAATTTACATCTTGTGAAACTTGCCAGTCATGTCACAAAAATAAGATGACCATAGCTCCGTTTACTGAAAACAGAGAAAGAGGTAGTAAACTCTTGGGACTGATACATGATGATGTATGTAAGGTCTCCTGTCTACACATGCCAGGACTGGTTCGTTATACTTCATTACGTTCTCTGATAATCTCTCAAGATTCAGACACATGTTCCTGTTGAAACACAGGTCCGAACCTTTTGAGATATTCACAGAATATAAGTTAGAAGTAGAGAACCAATAACCGGGTATAAGTATTATGTCCTATGATGAGATCAGGGAGGAGAATACTTATGCATGGCATTCCAGGACCATTCTAAAGGAGAATGAGATTCTCTTTCCGTATTACTCCTCTGAATACACCACAGCACAACGGTGTATCAGGGCGGAGCAATCGCACAATATAAGATATGGTGTGCTCTATGATGAGTATTACTGAGTTACCTATTTCCTTTTGGGGTTATGCGCTTGAGAAGCTGCATACCTATTGAATTAGGTTCGAATCAGATCACTGCCTACCATTCCATATGAGATATGGTATGGGAAGAGCCTATCTCTTAAGTAAGTTAAGATTTGGGATTGTCCGGCCTATGTCTAAAGCAAAATTCGGACAAGATCGAGGCAAGGATAGTTCTGTAGAACTGGAAAGGTTCCAGCTATACAAAACTGCAGCTGATGATTTGTCAGAACCAAAGGATTCAATAGACCCTGACGAACTTCGGCCACTCCGCCGATCTGGTAGGGTTCCTCACCTGCCTGAGAGATACTTAAGTTTCTCGATGACAGTGGGAGCGAGGATTGCATCATGAGATGATGACCCAACTAGATTCGAGCAGGCCATCGAGAGTAGGGACTCTGTATGAATGGCTGGATGCTTAGCGACCTGAGATGGAATCCATGTATACCAGCAAGGTATGGACTTTAGCTGCTATATCTGAAGGGTTAAATCCCCATTGGGAGCAAGTATATCTTGAGAAGATTACTTGGTGTAGATGGAAAAGTTGAGACTTTCAAACCTAGACTTGTTAAAGGTTTTCGTCATCGACCAGGCACGGATAATGATGAAACCTTTTCCAGGGACTATGCTTAAGTCCATCCAGATCCTACTTGCCACGGCTACATAACATGACTACGATATCTGGTGGTTGGATGCCATGACTACTTTTTTAAATAATGATTTAGAAGAGAACGTCTATAAGAACACAGCCAGAGGGCTACGTAAATAGTGGGAGCAGCGGAAACGTGTGCAAGATATTTTATGTGATGAAGCAGGTATCACGGAGTTGGAATATCTGTTTTGATGAGTTAGTCAAACAGTTTGACATTATCAAAATGGTAGATGAACCTTGTATATACAAAATGGTAGTAGAGAGTAAGGTGGTCATCCTCGTATTGTACGTGGACAACATACTCTTGATAGGAATGGGATTTCTTATATTACGCTCGGTCAATCTCCGCTTATCACAAGGATTCTCCAAAAGGATCAAAGTGATACCTCCTAAAACCTGAGTTTTCATCTATGAGATAGATGTAACTGGATGCTAGGATTCTCACTAGAAGTAGTGAGATGGTATCAATCAATCCTGGGGAGAATCACTGGAAGGGTTCCAGGGTGATAAGTACGACTGAATGTCAGTCGCAGGCATTGTCTTTACCCTCGGTAAAGGGACGGTATGTTGGAAGAGTTCCAAGCTAGATACCGTGGCAAACTAGACGATAAAGGCTGGTAACATCGCTATTAAAGATACTACCAAAGAGGCAGTTTGGGTGTATATTGGTTCATAAGATGAACTAGGTTCCTACCATTGTATGACAATGGAAGTGTGGCTTTGGTTAAGGAATCCCGATCCCATCAGTGACCCAGACATATTCTGAGGCAGTATCACCTGATCATGGAGATAGTTGATCTCCAGGGTGATCGAGGTTAGGAGAGTAGACTCAGAGGACAACACGGCGGATCCACTCACGAAGGCCTTTTCCCAAAGAGAGACTTTTAGGGGATGGTTGAGTATTAGATACTACAACTACTGCTACAGATGGCCCTAGTGCAAGTGGGAGATTATTAGTTATATGTATGCCCTAGAGGCCATTACTGTATATTGGATGTATATTGTAGTGGATGCTGGGACATATATAGGTAGGACTTTCTTGCTCGACATGATAGTACGCTATCTGGTTGCTCTTTATCTTAACATGTATACTTTCTGTCTCTCTGTTACATGTTGATAAAGCCCTTAGGATGTGTACTCGACTTCCAGGACTATGATGCAGATCATACTAGTGGGGCTTGGCTAGTTCATGAGTACATCCTTCAATGTTCCTAGTCGTGGGAATATCGAGACGGGGCATCGATATTCCAGAGTAGACTAGCGTATATCTTCTCGACCCATATGATGGGCGATGGATGATCCCATATCCATTGGTGTTTGACATC
The DNA here is from genome assembly GCA_030015575.1 of Agapanthus africanus. Classification (NCBI taxonomy): domain Eukaryota; kingdom Viridiplantae; phylum Streptophyta; class Magnoliopsida; order Asparagales; family Amaryllidaceae; genus Agapanthus; species Agapanthus africanus. Next base: position 196,910,536 of record CM057348.1, on the reverse strand, counting down.
AGAGATGGTATGAGGGTGCTCAGTGCAGACTGGGTACACTGAGCGGACTCGCCGAGAACTCCCAGATGGTATTATACCTCACGTCAGATGGCAGTTCTCTGGTGACACCAGTACAGCTTAGTCTGTTGACCCGAGATCGTCATAGAGTCTTGTGTGTCTCCCACTGTGCTTTGATTTCCACCCTACCACGGCTCTACTGAGTTGTGCAAACAGGTGGTTTTTGGGTACAGTCCCGATTCACATGGAGGCAATGAGCGATAGAAGGGGATTCGTCTCTCCCGGTATTGGGGGTTGATGCTGCGCAATGCACGACTGGCCATAACAGGAAATCCCTGGCCAGGGTTGCTGTGATATACTTGTAAGAGTTATCAGTAGTTTCACGAAAGTTATGGACCCTACGTCGGCATGACTTATCAAGCTATTGGGGTCTGATGTTCACCACCCCTAGGCGAGATATGCGACATATCAGACGAACAGACCGGACTGTACGGTAAGTGTTACTGGTTGGATTCACAGGAGTGTGAGCGGGCTTGCTCGTCGATCTTCTGATTGGTCAATACCCGGGTGGCCGTTACGTTTAGCAGACCACTTACGGCTTGTGGGTGTTTGATATGATCATCATCTGCTGCCGGCGTATTGACGAGTCTTTAGAGTCCTACACAGAGGTTTCCTGGCTCAAGCGAAACGAAATAGGAGCGCATATGAGATATGTGCGGGACCGAGAATAATGCGTGTATGTGATACCGTATTCTATTCACACGATGAATGTATCGAATGGTTGTATGCGATATAACCTAGTTATCGTATCAAGGATTGATTCGATAAGTCGATACATTAGATACTAGTCGGTTATATGCGACATGACCGGATCATTGAATCAAGTGTTGATTTAATGATTTAATGTATAATTATATATTTGATATATTACTTTGCATTAACTAGTATTGGTTCACTTTAAATGGATTTTCTCACTTAATGTACACAAGTTGTATATGTGATATACTTTTGTGCACAAGATTGTATCATGTTTGATGATACATGCTCACTTGGGTTTGTGTGAAGATTAAACCATGGTTGTGTAATGGTTAGGGTTTTCATTTTATTATCTATTTATTTATTTATTATTCTTTTGAAATGATAAAGAGAAAAAAAATAGTGGTTTTCTTTGTTTTTTTGTTGAAGTTTCTTGAAGCTTTGAACAAGTCCACCATTCTTGTCTCTTCCTTAACCCTAACCATTCAAGTTAACCATAGTCTATTCTCTACACCTAACTAAGGTTGCCAAATGATAAGTATTCATTTTATTTTTCTTTTTGAAAATACTTATCATATTCCTTCTTCTTCTTCTTCATCTTCAAACATGAAGAAACATTGCCACCATCAATGGCAACTTGAGAAAAAGAGTGAGAAATCCAATTCTAAAGTGAACCCACTTCCTATTTCTTCATCCTCTACCTCTTGCCAAGTAGTATAGGGTGTTTTCTTCACAAGTTTCATGACTTGGTGAAGTGGGAGTTTGATCTTGTGATGCTTCGACGTAGATCATCTTCGGCATCGATGCCGACGACCAAGCACGCCCATTTCTCCGATGAAGCCGATGCTAGAGTCCGGGATCCGATCTGGACAGCGGAGGGACATCATCGCGGAGCTTAGGAAGTGGTGGACCGGATCTACAAAGGTTGTACCCCCTTTCCTTTTAAGTTAAAGTCGTTAACTTGCATCGCATCGCCTATACATCTAGTTAACGATCCGTATTAGGGTTTGTAGGCATATGAAATACAATAATTGGGCATGTTTGATCACTTGTGAGACTTCATTAGTGTGCCTGGAACCCTATAAATACCAACCATTCAAAGAATTTATCAGTGAAACACAGCGGTTGGTGGAAGAGTATGTTGTCTAGAATCACGAAGAAGTGGGGAAGAGATAAGTGGTGTAACAGAAATGGATTGCATCTCAATTTGAAGAGACGACAAAGTGATTGTGACGATGGATTACTCGCATTTTTGTGATTGTCAAGAAGAAGGGGCAGAGGTTCAATTTCTTTTTGGAGTTGATTCATCTCAACACCCGTGTTTGCTAAAAATGCGAGCTCATCAGCGAAAATTTCCTCAAAGCTTTCATCGATACCCCGAAAAATAATGTCATCAGAAAGAGTGGGGCGATCTCTAGACTCCATGAAAGATTCATAATCAGCGTTAAATGTTGACCCAGACAACTTAATTGAGAAGTCCGTATGTGTATAATACATTGTTGGGTCAAACAACGTATGAATAGAATTTAGATCGGTATCCTTAAGCTGATCAAATTCGCTGCTGTCGACATCCATTAATTCGACAGAACATGCATGAGCAGAAGGTTCAGAGGGCAGGCTTCCCATCTTGTAAATGTTGAACTCACTTGACATCTTCCCGAAGGATAGAGTCATAGAGCTGTTACGACAGTTGATTACAGCATTGGAAGTGGCCAAAAATGGTCGACCGAGGATCATCGGGATTTGGTTCCGTAGATTAGCCACAGGCTGTGTGTCTATAACAATGAAATCAACGGGGAATATGAAGTCCCCTACTTTAATCAACACATCCTCTAACTCACCCCTAGGACGGGTGATGGATCGATTGGCCATTTGGAGAGTACAATGAGTGGGTTTCAACTCTCTAACACCTAATTGCTAATAAACGGAATAGGGAAGCAGGTTAACACCGGAACCAAGATCTAAAAGTGCACGATTGATATTCTTATCCCCAATTGTTATTGAAATTGTAGGACAGCCAGGGTCCTTTCGTTTTTGGGGCAAAGGTTGAGGTTGGGTAATAGCATTGCTCACGGCACTAGCTACGAATACTTTCTTAGGTACCTGCGACTTCCACTTCTTGGTGCATAAGTCCTTCAAGATTTTAGCATAAGAAGGGACTTGTTGGATTGCATACAAGAGAGGTATGTTAATGCTAACCTATTTGAATAACTCCACAATCTTCTCCATTTGTAGAGTTTGTTTATTGGATCTCAACCTGTTTGGAAATGGAATATTTTGAAAATTTGTTGAGTCCAATGTTTGTGGAGTAGATTGCGGAGTTGGAACGGATCCCATTGTTGGTGTTATCATGGAATGAGATATGGGTCCATTCGAATTAGAAGTAGTAGAGCCTTGTGAAGAATGAAGAATAGGCTCTGACGAAGAAGAAGATGACGAAGAAGACGAAGAAGAAGAAGAAGAAGAAGAAGAGGCGGCCGGGGTTTCATCACCAATACCCACATTATTGTGCAACACTCTTCCAGATCTCAACGTAGTCACAGCATTCACATTATGATTTTTTTGTTCATAAGAAACATATGTGTTGTGTGTGTGACTGGGATTTGGCAATGGTTGAGATGGAAGCTTTCCCTTTTCTCGCTCGCTTAACGCAGCATTCAGTTATGCAATTTAGGCCTCAATTGTTTTGATGCTCTGATCATGTGAAGCACTGTGTTGTACCAAAGACTCAATGGAAGATTGGATGCTGGCTGAGGATTGCATAGATTGTTTTAAAAACGCATCCAGACTTCGTTCTAGCGAGGAAACCTTATCGTTATTGGGCTGAACAAAATTGTTTTGAGGATAAGAGTTGTTCGGTACAAAATTGTTCATTTGGTTTAGGTAAGGTTAGGGTTGGAAATGTTGCTGATACTGAGTTTGTTGAGGGGCTTGTTGTTTTGGAGGAGGCCTTTGAAAATTGTTATTGCCTTGGAATTGCTGTTGATTTTGATTCCAAGCAAAATTTGGGTGGCTCCTCCAACCGGGATTATACGTTGAAGAGTATGGATCATTTCTTTGGCTTTGCTGAAAGGCAGCATTGACTTGATCTTGTTCTTGAACAGGTGGATTGTAAGGACACTCTTCAGTAAGATGGGACGGATCCGAACAACAAGCACAAATAGTGCGTAGGGGTAAAGCAGGGATAGGAGAAGGCGATGAGATTTTGCTCTCAATTGTTTCTAGCTTTTTCGTGAGTGCAGCCATTTCGGCCTTCATTGCAATCGACATATTAAGTTGATATATGCCTGCCCTAGACTGACCTGATGAAGTAGATGAAGTGGTCTTAGTGATTTCCCACTGAAGTGTTTGTTCAACAAGATCGTCGAGAAATTGCCAAGCTTCCTCGCTTGATGTTGTAAGAAAGTGACCTTGACAAATGGTTTCTAACAACTGCTTAGTTGCTGGGTTCAGTCCTTCGTATAAAGTTTGGCAAAGTTGCCAATTCTCAATACCGTGGTGAGGGCACTGAACAAGGAGGTCCTTAAATCTTTCAAAACACTTCCAAAAAGGTTCGGAAGGAAGCTGGGAATATTGAATAATTTCATTGCGAATTCTCGTGGTCTTGTGGTGTGGGTAAAACTTTTTTAGAAAAGCCTTAACAAACTCTTCCCAATTTTTAATGGAGTGTGATGCTGTGCTATATAACCATTTTTCAGCTAGGTCAAATAAAGTGAATGGAATGACACGTAGCCTTATAGCATCATCAGAAAGTTGTGTGGTCTTCATCATTGCGCAAACATTCTGGAATTTTTTAATGAAGATGTAGGCATCTTCGGATTCTAGCCCGTGAAATTTGGGCAACATATTGATGAAGTGGGGTTTAATTTCAAAGTTATCCCTATTGGCCGGTGGAAGTGAAAGACAAGTGGGAAGTGCGGTGCTAACGGGATAGAAAAGATCCTGGAGCGCGATTCGTTGGGGCGCTTCAACAGGCGGGTGTTGTGGGTTATTCGCACCCAGTGGAGGTGGAATCAGTCCCGTAAGTAAGGGGTTGTTAGGATCGAATCCCAACATCTCCTTAGAAAATGATGAATATGAAGATGAAGGTAAAGAAGTGGAGGGAATTTCGACTTCGGAGTCGAAAGCGTCGTCAGGCGGCACTAACGAGACACGGACTAAACGGGCGCTAGTGTCCCTAGTCCAACCGGACATACACTAAAGAGGGGTAGTGTAGTCAAAAAGTAAAAAAAAGAAGGTGGGGGTAAGAAAACGTCAATGGAAGAAAATGGGGTGCAGTGGATTTCTAGTGACAAAATTGGCAAGTCTTTTTGTAAAATTTCTATTTTGTTTTTTTTATAAGGAGTTTTTGTAAAGAGATTTTTATAAGGAGCTTAGACACACTTTCAAGCAATCACAATATGCACAATCAAGTCTAGAGCTAGGGTCTCCTATAAGTCAACTAGACTGCTCCTAACTGTTCCAAAGGGCAAGTTGTGAGGTCCTCAAATCGCCTCTTCACCGCTAATTGTGGCCAGGTAAGCACAAGTAAAGAAAGGAGGGATCCGCTCATGAATCACCGTGAGACGAGCCTTTTAAAATTACCTTTCCCACTTGTCTAGCCTAGGCACCACAAAGTCTGGTTTAGATAAACGACCGATGCCTACAACCTTTCCTTTGTCCTATTGAGAGCGACAGTCCTTATTGGCTGAGTCTAATATTTTTTAATTAACTCGAAGGTTGATGCAAATGCTTTTTGTGATTTTTGGGGTCTTAGGAAGGGTAATGAAATCCCCACCCAATCTGGATTGGTGTTATAGTCCCTTAAAAGTCAGTTTTAAAAATGCAAAGCAGTAAACACACAAAACACTTGCCAAATTTTTTTTTCTTTTATTGCGGCGCAAAGAATCCTGCATAAGATCAAGTTATTGGAGAAGGGGAAGAAGTTTTGCACAAAGAACCCTGTAGGAATTTTTTTTAGAGGACTATAGAGGGCAGAAGAGAGGAAAAGAATGCTTACAGAGACTTTTTAAAATGCTGACGTCACCACAGCACGGCAGATCCGCGGTCAAAGGTGCTTAACTGCGGCGGTTCCGCGGTCAAAAAGATGGATCAGGCCTCCAAACTTTTTCCGTTTCTCTGTTGTGGTTATCCTCTGTTTGTTCAGATCTGCTGTTTGCTGTTTTGCTCACTGGATTTTATCAGATCTGAATTTGTTTGTCTTTCCGATCCTGCACAATTCACACGAAAACCCTTCAAAAAATAACAAGATGATAAATTTTTATATATATATTTTTTCAGTTTTTATGATTTTTTTCAATTTTTTAACTAACCCGAAATAACAAAAAGAAAATAACTACGCCATCCCCGGCAACGGCGCCATTTGATTGTTTATAGATTTCGCGCATGCGTTTCGAAATCAAAGAATTAAGAATACCGCAATCAAGAACGGTGTCGCTTGGTAGCTAGCCGGTTGAATACGGGTCGGCCCACAGTGATTTTGTGTTTTTTCTAGTTGTTTTAACGAGTCAATTCCAATTGTGGTAGGTTTGATTATCAATAAAAACTAAATTGAATTTGATTAGGATTAAAACCTTGCTAGTGTTAGGTTTAGGTTAGTTTGGAAAATCAATTATTCTCATCGCTTTCTATGCCCTACTTAAGAACTTTTAGGTGTTAAGATAATAGTTAACAAAGAGGATTAGTACCATCGGGAAGAAACTAGGTTTCTTCCTCTTGGTCCTTGTCCGTCCTTTCTTAACTCTTACCCTAACCTCTATGGAAATCATACACAACCGGTCTTTAACTATGGTATCACCGCTACCTCTTGGGATAGGGTGCCGTAGTGAGCGGTGTGTGTATGTATGCATAGAGTCCTACTTTAAAATGTATAACGGGCAAGAAAGGGGTGAGAGATTTTCATCTCTCAAACCTTCCCCAAACCTAACCCTAACAAGTGAGGAACTACTCACTCATTAGGGAATTGATAAACGAGTTCATCATTTTTTAGTTTTAGTTTTAATTTAACAATTACGGCAGATAAGAAATTTATAACTACGGCAGAGAAATAAAATTGCTAGAGAAATAACTAGGGCAAAAAAGAAATTCAAGATAAAAAACTTACATCTTTATTGATGACCGCTTGACGATTACAATGGTATTGGAAATTTAGATAAAAAGAGGCATCTCAAAAGAGGCACCCAAAAGAGACACAAGAATTATTAGCCTTTTGCTCTCTTATTTATAGATACAGGAAACCCTAGGTTACATTCTGATCCATTCATAAATTTACAAATCTACCCTATGAAGACCCGGTCAACGCACCGTCACCCCGCCGTCACGTGCACTGCACGGCCGCGGTTCCGCGGCCATAAGCATGGTTTGGCCGCGGTTCCGCGGCCATATGGTGGGCTTGCTGGCTCATTTTTCTAGGGTTGCTTTCTGTTGCTTTTTTATTCTGGTTTCTTCACTTGGTTCTTCAGAATGTCTTCTAGTTTCTTCTAGATTTCCACAGTGCAGAATATTGTGGACTTTTACCGTTCGCTTCTTGTTGAAGTCTTGAATCTTGTGCTGCCTTTGTACTCTGTGCAATCGAACTGTTTTTTGATCTTCGTCTGTTCCTCGAACTGTAGGCGGCATGATAAAGATTCTTCTATTTGTTGGTCGTAGTCTCACTTTTGTAGCGTCTTTTCACCATTTTCATTGTATTATTCCGAGAACCTGTAACCTGCAACTATTTAGCAGACATAGATCAAAAGCACCTATTTATTTGCAAAATGATTAAGAATGGGGAATATAATAATGCAAAATTATGAGATGAACAATGCTCTGCTTTGTAGAGCACAATCTTTCTTATTTAGAAAGATCTGGGGAAATGTTTTCCAAATAGGGTTTTGACCTTTTTTTGTTTAAGAATTTAATTCTATCGGTACAGAAGGCATAGGAGCCCATCACGTGTAGCACGTGACCCTTCATAGAATTATCTTGGTTTGTTTGTATGCAGCAGTCCAAACAGAGGGAAGGCATCACGTGGTAACACGTGAGCTTCTTTGTTCTTTATTTATTTTATAACTGGGTCCCACACGTTTTTTGTGAAAGCCGATCACGTGCTTGCACGTGAGGTTTTAGTTGTCGCTTACTAAGTGGAGCCGCTTATTCTGCATACAGATGGATCATGTACTTGCACGTGATACTCCAATAGCGGGAACTTTTTTCGTTTTCCCTCTCTGAGTTTTCTTTATAAGGGATTGATGATCACGTGCTCACATGTGATGTTTTCATTAATGGGGTACACAACGAGTGAACGTAGTGAAGCGAGTGGAGAAAGAGAGAAGAATGGATTCTTTTCTGGGAGTGGTGCAGTGGGATTCGACATATCGTAATCCGCAGAATTGGAAGGAGAGAGATTCTTTAACCAGAAATAATTCAGTTCAGATGTAGGATACCTATCCAGAATTTTTCCCTTTTTCTTCTGAACTTTTATAAGGGAACACACCTTGAGGCAACTCACACTCAAGCTCACACTTCACTAATCTAAGAATTAGTGAAGAGAACAATCTATACTAATTTGCTAGAGTAGTGTAGATTGATGAAGTATGGATTTTGCTCACTAAAAATCTTTCTTTCTTTTTCTTTTTCTCAACCTAGAAAAAACTAGAGAGGAGATGAAGAAGATGAACTTGGAAGTGAGAGTGAACCTTGAAATTAGATGAGCACAAGAAAATGATAAATATCTATGAATAAAACAAAGAAATAAAGATGAGTCATGGCTTCTCCATGCTTCTCAAAGCAACCATAGAAATATGACTCATTTTTCTTTTCTTTAATTCACATATATAAATCATTATCTTGTCATCTTTATTTCTAATGTGATTCTCACACATTCATGTTCCATGTATCATCAACCATGATACAAATGAATATGTGTGTATAAATAAATATATAAAGAGAAGAAAATCTTAAGTGAGCTTAATATTAGTTTATATATATATATATATATATATATATATATATATATATTGTTCCCTTCCGAAAACATGGAGACGCGACCGCGCGGGTCCGTCTCTCCTGAATTTCGGGGCAGATGCTAATTAGTGCTATCCGTCCACCTCTCCGAAGATGCCAAGTTGATTTATGACACCATATATCGGAGGTTTAAACAGATGCGGCTGATGTAGCAGATTTCGTCAGATTCCCCCTCATTTGAGGGGTTTTTGATTGTGGGGACGCTCTTCCCTACAGGCGCAAGCCCCTGCGGTTAATTACGCTACCGCATCGCAGTTTTTCCTTCTCCAGATGGTCACTTCGTGTCGTGTGTGTTTGTTTTGTTTTTGGTTGCCCGTGGATTGTATACGGAGACTAATTTATGTTGTCGCCCGTAGGGCGTGGATTAGTCCAAATTCGTATTTTCTTAGATTTGGGTTTTGGTTTGGGTTTAAGGATCGTTAATCTCATTTGAGACTAGGATCAACTTAAACGTTTGTTAAGGATACGTTAGTCTAATTTTTTAGACTAAGATCAAATTAACCATTTGTTAAGGATACGTTAGTCTAATTTTAGACTAAGATCTACTTAATAGGATCATTTAAATCCAACAAAAGAGCATTTAGGCTCTATTGTTTTAGTTTAGGGACTTTGCGGTCCATTAGTTTAAGGACATTATGGTCCATCGTTAGTTTAAGGACTGTTGGCTATAGTGCCCTCAAGGCAATTATCATAGTCGCAGGCATGTGATCATGATGATTGTGGGAGGACCTATACCGATAAAACAGTCTTACTCGAGATGATAGTATGCTATCTGGTTTGTCTTTATCATCATGTATATATTGATAAAGCCTTTAGGATCTTGCTTGACTACCAGCATTGTGATGGCGATCACATACGTGGAAGCTGGGGGTCTGTAAGCACATCCTTAAATGTCCCTGGTCATGGGAGTATCGAGACTAGGCATCGATACTCCAGTGTAGACTGGTGTATACTTATCTAAACCCTGACGAGGGGCGGTGGCCGGTATCACAAGCCATAGGTGTTAGTTGTTCACCTGAGATAGTATACAGGTGCTCATTGGGTTATGAGTACACTGGACGGACTCGCCGGGAACATGCTAGTTGGTATTATACCTATAGTCAGATAGCAGTTCCCTGGTGACATGTGTACAGGTTAGTCTGTCGACCTGAGATCGTCATTTGTCTCATGTGAGTTCCCACTGTGCTTTGATTACTACCCTACCACGGCTCAAAGGAGTCGTGCAAACAGGTTTTAGTTGGGTACAGTCCCGAGCCACATGGAGGCAGTGAGCGGATCGTCAGGGATTTGTCTCTCCCGGTATTGGGGGTTGATGTCGCGCAGTGCATGGGTGGCCATCACTAGAAATCCTCGGCCGGGGTATGCGAGAATTACCGATCCAGGATCGATAGTTTCTCGGGTAGTGATGGCTTTCATACCGACACGAATTATCGCGTTGTTAGGGGTCTGATTTTATCCACCCCCCTAGACTCGATATGCGATACTATTAGACGAACAGACCGGACTGTACGGATATTGTCACTGACAGGCTCAGTAGGGGTTCAGATGAGTTTGCTCGTCGGCCTTCCTTTCGCTCAATTCCTGGGTAGCCATTACGTACAGCTAGTGCTGCTGACGTGCTTGTGGTAAAACCCACTGCCAGCGTATTGACAAGTCTTTAGAGTCCCACACAGAGGGTTTCCCTGGTTCTGGCGAAATGGTATAGTAGCCGTATTTGATACGTGCAGGGTTCCGATCGATTGATGTACATAGTACTCGGACTTTTGATCGGGCAGCTGATAATACTAGCCGGCTCGGGTTTGAGACGGATTATTAAATCAGGTATTGATTTAATAATTTACATATATGTATTTCGATACGTATAATCTAGTATTATATTCTTTTTGTTATTCTATCTCTTTGATATTCGTATTTCGGTACGGATACAGATATGTATATACAGTAGAATGTAATCCGTATTTTTTGCCGGATAACATTCTAGAAGGTGCCACCTCATTTTGGATTTGACCATTTTTATTAAAATGGATAATGAGGTGGAAAATGGCATGAAGAGGAATGGTGAGAACCATGCTTGGAATAATGCTCACAAATGAATTGTTAATTCATTTGGGTGCACTATTCAAGCATGGTAGGATTATTAAAATGGAAAATTGGTTTTTACAAAACCAAGAATGCTTCATTTTCTCTCTTCTTGGTCTTCATTTTTTTGAAGCATACTAGGTTTTCTTCTTTTGAGCTTGAGCTCCACCCTCACCATTTTTGTTCTTCACCTCTTCTAGCTATCATGCTTGCTTCCACCTTCTTCATGATATGAGATAGCAAACACTAAGAATACATACACACTACATCCTAGGCTCTCTAGGGTTGCATCCTAGAGACCCTAGTTGCTCCACTAGCATCTTGGCGTGGAACTAGCGCCGGAAGTACATCCTTCGGGTGGATCATCGGAGACGGAGGAAGACCGGCGACCAAAGTCGATCCGCAAGATCACTAGGAGCTTGGAGATGGTTGAAGACCCGAAGGACATGGTTCATTAGGTATAACCATTCCTATCTCTTTTCTTAGACTGCTAGTTTTAGGGTTAATGGTTTCGATCTTAGAATCGGGTAATGGTGGCGCCGGGTTTTATAAAATTTTTGTTCCGCATTTGGCCACGGTTCGATGGCCGGGGCGCTCCCATAACCCAACAATGGTATCAGAGCAACCCATTTAACCCTACTGGCTAGTTTGCACAAGCTTAAAATCTCGATCGATCAAAATTTCCAAATCAATTTTCCTTTTTGCCGAGTTTCTGTCGATTTTAAAACTTGCTCGAAAAATCTTTCTGTATAGCTTAAAAATCCGTGCAGTCAATTGTAGAGCACCACAAGAAATTTGGAAGCTTGAATCAATGTTTTGGCCACGGAACCGCCGCAAAACATGCCATTTGGCGGCGGTTCCGCCGCGATTTTGTAGCCAAATGCCTCCAAAGTTTTTCTGGCACTCTCTGACAAGGAAAAATGATTTTTGTGATGTTTAGTTTTATCCCAGATTCTCTTAAGTACTGTTTTGCACTTGAGGCTAGACGGAAATTTTAATCGATTGAAATTTTAACTGTGTAATTATCAGTACTTAGTTTAGCATCTGCGACCGTGAATGTCATTTGATCGGTAAACCTTGTCTAATCGCTATAGTCCTTTTAGACGGGTTTGCGAACGTGACATTCACGTTGATCTTCTGTGTTTTGTTGTGATGTTGCGGATTGTCGTGGTGGATAGCTTTTGTGCAATGGTAGTGCAGTTTGGATTTATTTGTATATTTAATATTGCGGGACGAGCGTCCGACATGTGGACTGCCGTCACTGCCTGTTTGTATATTATTCTTTTGGGGCACGACCGGGTTGAGGTCGATGTGACCATTGTATATTATTTTCTTTTCTGTACTAGGATTACCCTAAGGTGGGGTGCACGGATAGCCGGGTTCTAGAGGGCAATGGGCTCGCATCTCATGGCGTTGAGACGGAGGGGGCTTCACTCTAGAATTGGCGGGCTGTTCGCCGCACTCGTAGGGGGTACAGGTTGACCCAAGGAGGGGTGCTCAAGTTACCGGATTCCGTAAAGTGCTGGGTGGTCGATTCACTTTGCTGAAGGGGGCTGCCTCACTTCAGGTTTTGGCGGGTAACTTGCCACGCTCGTAGGGGTCTAGGAGTTCATTGCACAGGCTATCCACACGACCAGAGGAACGTCGGATTTTCAGTTGTGGCTCAAGGGAAACCCGGGGCTCCCAGATTATCTGTATTGTTCTGTGATGCTTATTACTTTTTTGTGATGTTGCATTTATCATGCCTTGGACGATTGTTATATATATATATACTAGTAGATGTTGTATATGTTTTGCACCCGCGCTAGCCCAGTCCCTGCTCTGTCGTTAGTTAAGTAACCTAACGGGTGATGACAGGACCCAGTGGCGAATGCTGATGGCATATACGTACATTATATTTTCGTTCTTTTCTGGTGTGATTAATTGATGAGACTGCGTTGATTCTTATCAATGCAAGGAAAACAAACCTATATATATGATGTTGTTGGAACCAAGTTTTTTAAAACTGACATTATAGACGTACGCTTTTGCTTTGCATCGTGGTATTCATTTTGGAATATCCTGCACCTCATTCGACGAGGCAAGGGCCGAGATCCCTTCATCGGGAGTGACCCTTTGGGCAGAAGTTTGCGTCAACGTAATAACTTCACTATAGTCGATTACTTTTTGCTTTGCATCATGGTATTCAGTTTGGAATATCCTGCACCTCATTCGACGAGGAAAGAGCCGAGATCCCTTCACTGGGAGTGACCACTTTAGCAAAAGTTTTCACCACTATATATTTATAAAACCACTTGGATTCCTTCAACGATATCAAGTTCATTACGTTAAAGGTTTTTCGCCAAAAAGCAGTCGTAGCCCTCCGTCATTTCTTACAGGTATTGCTTAGTATTTATGCTGTGTATGTTGAACTCTGTCAAGGCACAGTGCTTGGTAGCTGGGTAATGCTTGTTTGTTGCATAGATATGCGATTATTTAGGACAGTCGCATGGTCATTTTGACCTCTGTCAAGTGCACGTGCGGGTAGGTCTAAATTAATCCAGGACAATGACGGGTTGAACTTGACTTGCAATTTATGATATGTTGACCTCTGTCAAGGTCATAAGCCGCTTGGGGTAAAAATCATATCGGGAGTTTCAAACATACAGGAAACTTGCCAGGCATGCGCATACCTTCTGGAGTGTGGTGACTTGAGTGGCTTCCATCAAGTTATCATGCGATGATAGTTGGATCCCGATTCCCACTGATGAGTAGACTTACTCATCGGGTTATTCTGACTAATTCTCCTTTTAGGTTTGGAGGAGAATTCGAGAAAACAGTGGGAGCCATCCAGATTAGATAAAATGATTATCCATTCTGATCTAGATTAGAGTGTACGCAGAGTGTTTCTTTTCTCTCTCTTTTTGACAGTGACCATGGCCCGACCCTAGACTATGACTCAGTGACCAAGTTAAGCGAACTTTCTTTAAAACACTAGCTTTTGGATTTGTAGGGTTACTAGGCACTCTCAAGAGGTTCCACAAGGCATCAACCATGCCAAATTAAAATTTTACGGTACCGAGAAACCCTAATATAGATCGTTAACTAGAAGTCAAGGCGAAAGAACATGCAAGTTAACAACTTAACTAAGAGTGAAAGGGACTACAACTTTTGTAGATCCGGTCCGCCACTTCCTTAGCTCTGTGATGACGTCCCTCCGCTGCGATCATCGGATCCCGGACTCTAGCGATGGTTTCGTCGAAGAAATGATCGGGCTAGGTCGTCGACATCGATGCCGAAGATGATCTACGTCGAGGCAACTCAAGATTAAGCTCCAACTTCACCAAGTCATGAAACATGTGAAGAAAACACCCTATACTACATGGCAAGTGGTAGAGGATGAAGAAATAGGAAGTGGGTTCACTTTGGATTTGGATTTCTCACTTGATTTCATCACTTAGAATTTTTCAAGAAAGCTTTCTTCTTTTCTTCATGAAGAAGAAGAAGAAGAAGAAAAGAATGAATTAATTAAATTGGAAAATCAAGTGATGCCTTATCATTTAGCAACCATGGGTGAGGCTAACTCATGTAGAGAATGAACTAGGGTTTAAGTGAATGGTTAGGTTAAGGAAAAAACAAAATGGTAGATAAAGCAAGAAGCTTCATGAAGCTTAAGCAAGAAACAAAGTTAGCCACCATTTTATTCTTGCCAAAAAGAATAAATAAATAAATAAATGAATAAATAAATTATAACCCTAACCATTTACCTAAACATGGTTTAATAGATACACACACCCAAGTTTGAATGTATCATCAAACATGATACAAACTAGCGCACAAAACTATATCATATATACAATGTGCACATCAAGTGAGAAAATCCATCTTAAGTGAACAAATATTAGTTAATGTAAAATAATATATATCAAATATATAATTATACATTAAATCATTGAATCAACACTTGATTTAATGATCCGGTCATATCGCATATAACCGACTAATATCTAGTGTATCAATGTATCGAATCAACACTTGATTCGGTATCCCGACTATATCATATATAACCGTCCAATGATACAAATCGCGAGAATAGAATACAGTATCATATACTGGTATTATTCTCGGTCCCGCACATATCTCATATGCGCTCCTATTTCGTTTCGCTTGAGCCAGGAAACCTCTGTGTAGGACTCTAAAGACTCGTCAATACGCCGGCAGTAGGTGATGATCATATCAAACACCCACAAGCCGCAAGCGGTCTGCTAAACGTAACGGCCACCCGGGTATTGAGCGATCAGAAGATCAACGAGCAAGCCCGCTCACACTCCTGTGAATCCAATGAGTAACACTACCGTACAGTCCGGTCTGTTCGTCTGATATGTCGCATATCTCGTCTAGGGGTGGTAAACGTTAGACCCCAATAACTCGATAAGTCGTGTCAATATGAGGCTCATAACGGGTCGAAAAACTACTGGTAACACTTACCAGTAAATCCCTAAAGCATCCTTGGCCAAGGACTTCCTGTTATAGCCAATCGAGCACTGCGCAACATCAACTCCCTATACCGGGAGAGACGAAACCCCTCCTATCGCTCATTGCCTCCATGTGATTCGGGATTGTACCCAAAAGCCACCTTTTTGCACGCCCTCTTGGACGTGGTATGGTGGAAATCAAAGCACAGTGGGAATCACACAAGACTCTATGACGATCTCGGGTGTACAGACTAACCTGCACCAGTGTCACCAGAGAACTGCCATCTGACGTAAGGTATAATACCATCTGGGAGTTCTCGGCGAGTCCGTCCAGTGTACCCAGTCTCTATTAAGCACCCGTATATCATTTCTGATGTCAAACACCAATGGATATGGGATCATCCATCGCCCATCTGTATGGGTCGAGAAGGTATACGTTAGTCTACTCTGGTATATTGATGCCCTGTCTCAATACACCCTCGACTAGGGACCTTGAAGGATGTACTTATGGACTACCATGTCCCCACTAGTATGATCCGCATCATAGTCCAGGTAGTCAAGTACACATCCTAAGGGCTTTACCAACATGTAACGGAGAGACAATCAGTGTACACGTTAAGGTAAAGAGTAACCAGATAGCATACTATCATATCGAGCAAGAAAGTCATCCCTATATATGTCCAAGCACCCACTACAATATACATCCTATGTATAGTAATGGCCTCTAGGGCATACATATAACTAACAGGATTGTCCAAGTTACATACATCATTGCCACTCCTTCTTTTACCCTTTGCTTTTCTCCAGAACTGTAACGCTTCGAAAATCGTTTAGGCAGTTTTTCGGTAATCGGCGAAATTAATAGTCTTTTCCGTAAAAGTCGAAATGATTATTTTTTCAATATAGGCCTAATTATACAAAATCTAGATAAGATATTGCTAAAATTTGGTCACTAAATTGTCACTTAAAATTTTTTAGTCAATTAAAATTTTTTCCTTAATGGATTATTTTTAATATTATTTTAAGCTTTTAAAAATACATTTAATTAGTGATAAATACAAATTTAATTAGGCAAATTACATAATTAGGAAACATTATAAACTAAAATTAAGTGTAACAAAAATTTTAGCAAACCATTTCAAGTTTAGTTGATTATGGTAAAATGGGTTGGAAAAATGAAATGAAAAATGTTTTTTTTTTTGAAAAGTTTTGATGTAACATGCATTAATTAACCTTAGATGATATTTTTGTGTGGAAATTTCCACACAATTCTTTCATTTCATCCCCTCCCACAACCTGGCCGAGCCCTAGCTGCAGCTCCCCCTTCTCTTTTCCCCATTTCTTGCTTGAAAATCTCTTGAAAAATCCACAAAAATCCACCGAAATTCACTAAATCCTTCTCTAATTCAAATCAAAACCTTAAGCCATCCCTTCTCAAGCCCAAATTGGATTGAAGCAAGGAGAAAAGAGGTCACTTTGGAGGTTTAGTGTAAAGGAATCAACACTTGTAAGGTATAATTCTAATCTAGTATTTAATTGTAGTTTAAAATTTGCTAGATTTAGTAATTTAAGTGTGAAATTTGGTTTAATTTGCTTGCTCTTGAATTTCAAGAGAAGGGTTGATGTTCTAATTAGGGTTTGATGTAGGATAAGTGGGTTTAAGTTAGTATTATGGCCATCTAGTTGGTTAGATTGGTTGTTTGTGCGATGTAGCGATCGCTATATTGTTAAATCGCGATATTTGCATCGAAATTGCTATGTTGCTTACTAGATTTTCTAAAAAATTAGGAGGTGATCTAATTGCGATATATTGGCGATACAATTAGCATCTCATACGACTATTAGTGTGTGCGAATGCGGAGTTTTGTCTAGTCGGGTTTTAGTTTTGACGGTTGCCCCGAAACGACGATTTTACTTAAGGTTTTAGCGATTCTCGTGTGTTTTTCGCGCACCGAGTGCACGTTGTGATTAATCCATGAGCGTTGATCTTTTCATATGGTGACTTGCATTGTTTCATGAGGTGAAAACTTATGTTGTGTTTTATGCAATTCTAGGATCGGTTGCGGAAACATCGGACGCGACGCGCAAAGGCAAAGCGGTGGTTGGATCGGATTAGCGAGGCATTCAGGTGAGTAGATGTATTCATCTATGGGGGAATCGTCTGGATGGCGCGAGGCGCCCCATAGTTAGGATTACTTTATTGCTTGCAACAATATGCATTGTTAGTTAGCTAACCCCCTCATTTACATTGCATATCTTTATAGCTATTCGTCTGTTAGATTTGCATGGATATCCATATACACATGTGTGATATCACCTCGTAAGACACGTACACCATTACCATTGGCTCCTGTTGCACGCGCACTATTCATGTGACACACACGCCTTTGGTAATTTCCATGCCACGAGCACTGTAGGACCTGTTTAGTTCAGTATCACCACTTGCATTATACACGATATATGAAATCGCATAGCATGTATATACCTCGCATCATCATCATATATACATAGATTTCTAGCCACAAATCACATCGCATACCTTGATATCATAGACATTTATCATATAAAACATGTTGGGTATTATGATTTTCTTGAGGACTTCAGTATTGCTGCGATTTCTGGATTTTGGGGAAAACCGCAAGAATTTAACAAAAGCTTATTATTATCATTTTTAAAATAAAGTTGCGGTTTTCTCGTGATGTATGTGTCGTCCACCATGAGTTTTTATATTTTCTGTTGGATTTCGAGACCCGATTCGAGGAGTGGATGAACCGTCTCGGGTACATGGTGGGCCCGGTATGGTACCCCGGGGCAAGAAGATCGAGTTGTAGACGATGAGCCTGGCAGGGGAAGACTACCTACCGGTGATGTCTGGCGCGACGGATATCCGGAGGATACCGACCGTTGTCGTGAGATTTGATGATATGGGCCGATCCGGACTGACGGAGCCCGATGTATTGAGACATTGATACAGTGAGACATTGAGACAGATGTATTTTCATATTTGGTGTCGATGCTTGACACGGTTTTCAGATGATTTCACGATGGTACTTAGCTATTGCATAGATATTCTTTTTCTAAAGTAAGAATGCAGAACTTATAGCATTTAAAACACTTAAAGATTTAGTATTGATATTGCACACATGTGCATGCATACTAGAGGTATTACATCACATCTGGACATACATGTTGTGACGCATTGCGTGCATTCTTACGATAGCCCTACTAGATGTTATATTCTACTCACGAGCTGGCAACTCACCCCCGTTGTGCCACAGTGTCTTGCAGGTCGGACTCATCAGCCTTGTAGCGGCGGCTTATCTTATTGTTGACTTCTTTTGCTCAGACTCGCGACATTGCTCGTAGGTGGGTTGCAAGGGCACTTTTATCTCTTTTGTACTATTTTTGTATCTAGTATTCTCCATTTACTACTTCTTATTTGTATATGCGACCTAGTGATGAGACTGGGAGATTTGTGTATATGTGGTTTCTTTTGGGTGGAGCTCACTTGAGCCGACGTTGTGTTTTCTTATATTTTGCATTTCCTTATGCTCTTTTTCTTGATATTATACATATATATATATATACATATATATATATATATATACATATATATATATATATATACATATATATATATATATACATATATATATATATACATATATATATATATATACATATATATATATATATGTATATATATATATATATATTGCGTGTGGTTATGATCCGCCTTGGGCGAAGAGCTAGCTCCCGCTTGGGGATGCCATTTTGTTATTACAGGTTTATATATCTTGTTGTACCTATTTTGGGGTATAGTATTTACAAAGTAGACTCTGCCGAAATTTTCGGAAAATTTTGATGTTTTTTATATTAAAAGAGTTAATGTAACTTAATCGTTTTCAAAGTGGTTTACAAGAAAGGTTTCCTTCACTCTTTTGATTTGGGTTTAGATTTTTCTGGGCTTTGGCTGACTTAGGTTACGTTACGCCTTTAGGCGTCTCGAAATCTAAGTGCCAGTCACGTTCCGTACTTTCGGGACGTGACAAAGTTGGTATCAGAGCATAGGTTTTACCTTTCTGAGTGTAGGAAGACCCTTGGTTGATGGAGTAGGTGACTTAAGCAGAGTGGCGTAGCGTGGGTATGTTCCGCGGCATACTTACGATACGGTACTCTGCCTAAGTGACCTTAGGACATAATTGCTTATATTTCTTTTCTTGATTCCTTGCATTCCTTGATTCAATTGCAATGTTCTTATCGCTCCTGTTTCTTATTCTAGCTTCGATGCCGCCAAAGACTACGAGAGCTCAGCGGGCTGCCGCTAGGGATGAGATTCAAGTGGGCTCGTCTGCGGCGAGGATCGAGCGGGATGATACGCCTACCCCTCAGGGTCATATTGATCCGCCTTCTCCAGACCGTATTGCCAGATTAGAGGCCGGTATGCAGAAGTTGCGACAGATGATGGGATCTTTAGTTGAGTCCAGTCGGGCATAGAGATCCGAGGACGTTCCTTCCACCGCACAGACCACGATTGTACCTGCTGCACAGATGGTCACTCCTGCTACCACTGCGACTATCCCTGTTTCACTACAGGAGTTTATGAGATTGAGACCTCCGGCTTTTACCGGTACGGATGCGACAGAGGACCCACAGGCATTTCTTGATAGGATGGCTAGGATTTGCCGTTCGTTGAGGTGTTCTAATGATAGATGGGTGGAGTTCACGAGTTTTCGTCTGGAGGGCCTTGCCCAGACGTGGTATGATTCAGTAGAGAGAGGCCGAGCTGCAGGTCTATCTCCTATGACATGGGACGAGTTCACAGCTGCATTTCTTGCCCGTTTTCTTCCAGAGAGTGTCTGAGATGCTCGAGCCCGTAGTTTTGATTCTCTGCGCAAGACTCCTGGGATGACAGTGTCGGAGTATGATATACAGTTTACCCAGTTTTCTCGATATGCTCCGTACCTAGTAGACACGGAAGAGAAGAGAATAAAGAGGTTTGTGTGAGGGCTTGATACACAGCTATTCCTTGCCATCGGTACCCAGCACTTTGATACATACGCAACCGCGATGGACGCAGCCTTACTTTTGGAGGAGCGCATTTCTGAGACTCCGGTCGTTTCTGGGCTGAAGAGGATCCGTACTGATACGCCAGCTCAGCGGCAGATGGGTAGACACCGCGATAGATTATTTCCGGGAGATGGCGGCGACAGAGGATTGAGACGAGGTCAGTTATTTGGTTCATATCCACAGACCCAGCAGTCGTCGCCGGGATGTTTTCGGTGCGGGAGTCAGTACCACCGTATCAGAGACTGTACCATGAGGTACCAGGGCACGGCGACAGTCCCGCATGTGACCTTACCACCTTCACCACCTCCTCAGAGAGCTTTACTTCCTATCCCTGATGATGCTCCACGCCAGTCAGATGCTTCTAGAGGTCGTAGGCGTGGCGGTCTAGTTCAGAGGGGACGAGGTGACAGAGGCAGAGGCCGAGGCCGAGGTAGAGGCAGAGGACAGCTAGCTATTAGTGGCGGACAGGCCCGAGTGTTCGTGTTGACTCCTCAGGATGCACAGGCGTCCAATGCCATCATGACAGGTACTCTGCCAGTATGTTCTTTTGATGCACGAGTATTATTTGATCCAGGCTCCACACATTCTTATGTATCCACGTACTTTGCACCGAGGTTGGGCCGAGAGTCTTCTCTGTTAGATTAGCCGCTTGTCGTTATTACTTCGGTAGGTGAGTCGTTTGTTGCTCGTTTTGTGTACCGATCATGTTCCGTTCGTATCGGGGAGAGAGATTCTTCAGTTGATTTGATTATCCTCGATATGCTAGACTTCGACGTTCTTCTTGTTAGTTATATGTATGCTGATTAGTCGAAAATATTGCATATTTTAGCCGGCAATTTCCTCATCATTTGAATCCATATAGAAGTGTTCGGCATTCATATTTTACATATTAGCAAAACTGTCGCAAAATATCAGATTACATGTATTAGACTCTAAAACCGACACTATAAAGGAAATTGACCGCATTTCATGGCATCGCATCATCCCTACATTTGCGCAACATTTGTTTTGAGATATGTGCAGGAAAATCCAGAAGAAAGGCCAAAAATTTATACGGTACCGATCAAACATTACGCCAACTCAATGATTTCAGTTCTGGTATCAATCCAAAGGGACAAATATAAATCAACATATCAGATAAAGCTACAAATATCAACCCAAGACAACACAAGAAAGTTGAAGCCCCAAGGAGCCTACTTGGCCGCGGAACCGCGGCCTAAGTCGCCTTGTGCCGCGGTTCCGCGGCGGATCTACCTCGTCAGCACCAAAACTTTGCACCAAAATTCTTCATTCAAGGCCCACTTTCAGCTCATATACTTCAAGTTCTAGAAGACTCCAGAGACTTCTGCCAGATCAGCAAGCTTTGGGATTAACACTAAACTAGCCTTGTATTTTAGAAACTTCTCCCTAAATCCTAGCTTAAACCCTAAGCTAAGCCTAACAAACTCTTTCTAGAAGTCTTTCAACAAACTTTTGGAGGGAACTCAAAGGCTTAGGGTTTGGGTGCTCTATAAATAAGACCTTAGGCTCACTTGTAAAAGGGAACTTGATCCTTGACTAGTTCATTCAGCCAATTTAGATTCATTCACTCTCTTTCTTCATCTTCTTCTTCCACAAGTCTAGTGAGAAGGCTTGTGTGAAACCCTAACCCTAATTCCAATCAAAATCCAAGATCCCGAGTACCCATCAAGCAAGAAGCCTTGCAACCTTTTAGGAGCCGAGCCGGTCTTCAACAGAGCAAGCGGTCCAAGCCGATCCGTGACTCACGGAGCCGAGCAAAGCCAAGTCGACAATTTAATTCTTCCTCTTGTAGTTCTTGAGCGACTGTAATCAAATTGTTGATATAAATAAAAGGTGATATTCTTTTATCTTGTTTTCTTTAAATTCTTGCATATGATTCAATCTAAATTTCTAATTGTAATTCTTGTTGTGATGCTTGAGTAATACTCCGCTCATCGAGGAGTCGAGACGATCAATAGAATGATGATGTAATATATCTTAAATCGATTCTTGAATCCTACGAGTTTTGTAAACCCTAGCAAGTTCAAGAATCGACGACCCAATTCGTTGCGATGCTTTCTTGATTGATATCGCTCGAGATTGGGGAGTTACGATCGTTTCTTGAAATTGCTAGAGGCTAGAATGTGAATGATATCTACGAAAGAACAAGGGTTAAACGATGAAACCCTAGTTTCATCAAGAAAGCCCTAACTCTCGTCGATCATCATCGATCTAGTATCAATCCTTCGAAGGACAAGAACACGAAATCTTGAAATTACATCACGTCTATAGATCCGATCGATTCCTACGAGCCTCATTTAGATTCTTGAAATTTTGGTTGGAAATATTATCGAAACCCAATTCTTGATTGTTTATCAGTTTCTTGATTCTTGATTAAACTCGTGACACCTGAATCAATTGATAAATTCTTGAATCATGTTTTCTTTTCTTTTCGATTAACTTTTCAATTCAAACAAAGCAAATATAAAAACGAATCGCACAATCCCTGTGGAAGATCCGCACTCGCTTACGATCTACAACTGACACCGTAGTTGATTGCGGTCAAATATAATTTTTTGATTGTGTACTTTATTCAATTTTCTAATTACCAACACAATGAGACTCTTATCGATTTGATTTACTTACTCAGTCTCGCATTTTATGATCAATCAAATAGTGCCGAAATCGAGGACTATTTGAATCGATACTTTTTACATTTACACATCAAGAAAACATTTCAATCATATGCCCTAGAGGCCATTACTGTACATTGGATGTATATTGTAGTGGATGCTGGGACATATATAGGTAGGACTTTCTTGCTCGACATGATAGTACGCTATATGGTTGCTCTTTATCTTAACATGTATACTCTCTGTCTCTCTGATTACATGTTGATAAAGCCCTTAGGATGTGTGCTCGACTTCCAGGACTATGATGTAGATCATACTAGTGGGGCCTGGATAGTCCATGAGTACATCCTTCAATGTTCCTAGTCGTGGGAATATCGAGACGGGGCATCGATATTCCAGAGTAGACTAGCGTATATCTTCTCGACCCATGTGATGGGTGATGGATGATCCCATATCCATTGGTGTTTGACATCAGAGATGGTATGCGGGTGCTCAGTGGAGACTGGGTACACTGAACGGACTCGCCGAGAACTCCCAGATGGTATTATACCTCACGTCAGATGGCAGTTCTCTGGTGACACTGGTACAGCTTTGTCTGTTGACCCGAGATCGTCATAGAGTCTTGTGTGTCTCCCACTGTGCTTTGATTTCCAGCCTACCACGGCTCTACTGAGGCGTGCAAACAGGTGGTTTTTGGTTACAGTCCCGATTCACATGGAGGCAATGAGCGATATGAGGGGATTCGTCTCTCCCGGTATTGGGGGTTGATGTTGCGCTATGCTCGACTGGCCATAACAGGAAATCTCTGGCCAGGGTTGCAGTGATATACTGGTAAGAGTTATCAGTTGTTTCACGAATGTTATAGACCTCACGTCGGCATGACTTATCGAGCTATTGGGGTCTGACGTTTACCACCCCTAGGCGAGATAAGCGACATATCAGACGAACAGACCGGACTGTACGGTAAGTGTTACTGGTTGGATTCACAGGAGTGTGAGCGGGCTTGCTCGTCGATCTTCTGATCGCTCAATACCCGGGTGGCCGTTACGTTTAGCAGACCGCTTGCGGCTTGTGGGTGTTTGATATGATCATCATCTGCTGCCGGCGTATTGACGAGTCTTTAGAGTCCTACACAGAGGTTTCCTGGCTCAAGCGAAACGAAATAGGAGCGCATATGAGATATGTGCGGGACCGTGAATAATGCGTGTATGTGATACCGTATTTCATTCTCACGATGAATGTGTCGAATGGTTGTATGCGATATAACCTAGTTATCGAATCAAGGATTGATTCGATAAGCCGATACATTGGATATTAGTCGGTTATATGCGATATGACCGGATCGTTAAATCAAGTATTGATTTAATGATTTAATGCATAATTATATATTTGATATATTATTTTGCATTAACTAGTATTGGTTCATTTTAAATGGATTTTCTCACTTGAAGTTCACAAGTTGTATATGTGATATACTTTTGTGCACTAGTTTGTATCATGTTTGATGATACATGCTAACTTGAGTTTGTGTGTATGATTAAACCATGGTTATATGAATGGTTAGGGTTTTGTTTACTTATTCATTTATTTATTTTGTTTGTTTATTTTGGAAAAGATAAATAGAAATGGTGGCTTTCTTTGTTTCTTTCATGAAGCTTCATGAAGTGTTGAAAGCTTAACCATTTTTGTTTGCTTCCCTTGACCTAACCATTCACCTAACCCTAGTTTAGTCTCTACACTTGACCATGGTTGGTATATGATAAGTATTCATTTTATTTTCTATTTGAAAAATACTTATCATATTATCTTCTTCTTCTTCTCCTTCTTCAACATGAAGAAAACCTTGTATCCATCAATGGAAACTTGAGAAAAAGAGTGAGAAATCCAATTCTAAAGTGAACACACTTCCTATTTCTTCATCCTCTACCACTTGCTAAGTAGTATAGGGTGTTTTCTTCACAAGTTTCATGGCTTGGTGAAGTTGGATCTTGATCTAGTGTTGCCTCGACGTAGATCATCTTCAGCATCGAAGTCGACGACCTAGCCCGCCCATTTCTCCGATGAAGCCGATGCTAGAGTCCGGGATCTGATATGGACAGCGGAGGGACGTCATCACGGAGCCTAGGAGGTGGAGGACCGGATCTACAAAGGTTGTAGTCACTTTCCTTTAGCAATAAATTCGTTTACTTGCTTGCATCGCTTATATATCTAGTTAACGATCCGTATTAGGGTTTGTAGGCACATGGAAAAATTTGAATTGGCCATGTTTGATCACTTGTGAGACCTCATTAGTGTGCCTAGGAACCCTACAGTGGTATCAGAGCCTAGTTAGAGCCTTAGGCGATGCGTAGACGGAGTTAGAAGTCTGATCGAACCGAAACCCTAACTCCAAAATGCTCTCTGTACATTTTTGAAATTCGTGGAATTTTGTAAATTAAAAATGCTTAAAAAATTCAGCAGGAAATTCTACGAATTACGGTGCAAAAATTATCTAATGATGTGTCTAAAGCGCGGCGGAACCGCGACATTATCATGGCTAATGCGGCGGTTCCGCGGCCGGTTAGCCTCTTCAGTCAACCATTTTTGCACAGTAACTTCTTTATTTAAATTATGAGTTTTATGGGAATTTTTAATATTTACTCAAGAGTTGATTTTTCTGGGTTATATTGGGGACTCGGTGTTTCGATCGGATTGTCTAATTTTGTCTGTGTGCCTTTCCGGATAATTTTAGAATATGTTAAAAAGTTCGACCGGATTTAAATACCCACTTTTTCCCCTGCCGGGAAATTTCCAATTGTTGGATTTTTCCGTAATTTAATGACGTTCTGAGTAGTGCAAGTAACGCGATGGTCCCTCTAGAAGACAACAAACCTTAACTCGATTATGTGACCGTCTTGAACTGCCCTTTGAACCTTAGGGTTTGGGGCAGTACGGTGTGTCACATGTAAGGCATTGGCTTGACCCTTCTACGGCTAGACCGTTGGTACTGAGGTATGAAGTGAATGTTTTTAAACTTATTTCATGTGTTGAGCTATTTCGGGAAAACTTGGGTGTTCGTTTGTTCGATCGGAAAGTCTAACATTTTCTATTTATCCGGAATGTGATACAACATTTGGAATTCACAAGTAGTTATGAGATAACTGAATGAATGTTATAAACATAGCAGTTTAGTCTCACTTGATCGGTTGCCACGGAATTTTGATGCGATCAAAAGTCCGTCGCAATCACGTAGTGTACGCGGATACTCGTCGGGTAAACTTAATAGACAGCCTCGCCCCATAGCCCCGACCAAGTGACTGTAGGAGAACCCCATCGCCGAAAGCATCCGTTCGGGTGCTCGCGGTAGCGGTGTTCCGCCTTGGTGCACTTCGTCGACGGCGTCGGGGGTGCGGCCGCCTACTGAAGTTTGCGACGAGCATTCGATCAGGATGTCGGGAATCTTGTTGAATTGCCCGACTTTATATTGAAAAGAGTTTTCGATAATGAGACTAAAATGCGGGGTTTATAATTGTTAGGCATGCGATGTCTAAGGAATTCATTTGATTAGGCATGCGATATCTAAAGCGGTTGCGGATTCCAACTGTTGTAGTTTTACACTTTCTTTTCTGTGACCGTAAGTGTAATATGTGATATCGCCGGTTTCGTTGCTATATGTCAACGACAATTGGGATGCGCATATTTACTTACGTTGATGACATGTGTTGTTATGTGTTGCTGGATATGTTATATTGGATTGTCGTGTTTGAATAGCCGGGGGGTTTTTATGTGAGACGAGTGTTTTTCATTTTCATTCATGTAAAAACTTGTATGTAATAATCTTTTATTGGGGCATTTCTAGGTTGCGGATGATGTCACCATTTGTATATTATTTACTTTTCTGCACTAGGATAGACCCAAGGAGGAGGGCACAAGTAACCGGGTTCTAGGGTCCAGTGGGAGACCAACTCGAGGAGTCGAGTCCGGGTCTCCTAACCCTAGAATTGGTAGGGTTGCTTGCCGCTCTCGTAGGGGTCTAGGGGTGTGGGATTGGCTATTCATCACGACTGTGGAATCCGTGTTTTATACTGGCTCGTATTGAAAACACGGACGTCCTAGTATATCCAATATTTCATATGATATTTTCTGCTGCGTTATCTGTGATGTGATCATGTGATTTGTTCAGATAGATATAGTATATAGTATATATGATATATTATATAGACGTTGCTTATGTTTTACACCGGCGCTAGCCCTGCCTCGCTCTGCCGTTAGTTACCTAACCTAACGGTGCAGACGGGACATCGAGGCGAATGCGGATGGCATAAGCATACGTTATATTTATCTGTGATGTTTAGGTGGACTTAAATGATGGGATATTCATTAATAAGATTAATGAAAGAAAATAAATCTAATTGATGTTGTGGAATCGAATTTCAAAATAAAAACAGGTAGCTACAATTCTTGCTTTGCATCGCGGTGTTCCTTGTAGAACATCCTGCACCTTATTCGATAAAGAAAGGACCGAGATCCCTTCACCGGGAGTGACTCCTTTAGCAATAACTGGTAGATGCTACAACTGTAAGTCGATGTTCAACACCCCAATACATGTGGGGAGGCGGAAATATGAATAACAATCAAGTTCTATGATCAAACATCGATTAACCGTATGAATCGTTTGCTATACAAGTTTTAACAAAAGCTATAGAGTTTTAAACTACTATGCGAAGAGATTATACCAAACGGTTCTAGTCCTTCGTCTTGATGTTGTCTACGGCCTCTTTGGATCTCCACGTCCTCTTCGGCTTTCTCCCGTGATAGACGATCCACCCGAGAACCCTAATCCAAGCTATAACCTCTAAACTTGAGGTTACTTAGTTTCTCTAGTTGCTAAATAGAGTAGCTAAGGTGATGTAGAGATAGGTTATGGAGTAATTAGTCTTTCCTAATCCTTGTTCTCAACTCATGAGGGGTAGGATTAGGCTTGGTGAAGGAGAGAGAACTTGAAGAGAGAGAGTGAGAAGATGATAATGATATTATTATAATGAAAAAAGCTTCTCACTTGATATATATGAAACATAATGAATTAAAAGAAATAAATAAAAAGAGAATATTCATCATGTTTCATTAAATCAAGTGGGTGATTCATCATGTGAGTCATTAAGCAATTAATGATGCATTAATGATATGATGAATCACTCACAATGAGTCACTAATTCATTAAATGAAAATGCCACCTCTCCCTTTATGTCACATCCTTCTAGAAGCTTCTCGGAAAATTACGAGAACGCCCCTCTCATCCGTGAAAACACGGAAAAACTTTAGACTGTATAAATCCAATAACCTGATACTAGAATCTGGCTTAAACCAAAGCCTGCTAGTAAAAAACTGACCGAATGTCGTACGTGCGTTCAAACACGTATGCGTCCGAACCTTTGTCGTAAAACCATACGACCTCTATATCCTTTCGCCTGGGTTTGGGAAATCTCTGTGTGGGACTCTAAAGACTCGACTACTACGCTGGCAGTGGGTTTAACCACAGACCGCAAGCGGCACTAGCTGTACGTAACGGTCCCTAGGTAGTTGTCGATAAGAAAGCTGATGAGGTAACCCATCTGAAATCCTACTGAGCCTGTCTGTGACAATATCCGCGCAGTCCGGTCTGTTCGTCTAAGAGTATCGCATGTATGGTCTAGGGAGGTGGTGGACGTCAGACCCCTAATAACCGTACAAGTCGTGTCGGTATGGCTTTATCACCATCCGAGAATCTACTGATCAACCTTTCAGTAATTCTCAATCAGCCCTGGCCAGGGACTTATGGTAATGACCAAACGACCACAGTGCGATATCAACTCCCTATACCGGGAGAGACGAATCCCTAACAGTCGCTCACTACCTCCATGTGGCTCGGGACTGTGCCCAACTGAAACCTGTTTGCACGACTCCTTTGAGCCGTGGTAGGGTAACAATCAAAGCATAGTGGGAACTCACACGAGACAAATGATGACCTTAAGTCAACGGACTATCTGCACACATGTCACCTGAGAACTGCTATCTGACGTTAGGTATAATACCATCCAGTCAGTTCTCGGCGAGTCCTGTCCGGTGTACTCACACCCAGTGAGCATCTGTATACAATCTTAGGTGAACACCACCAATGGTTGCGGGACCAATCCATTGCCCCTCGTCAGGGTCTAGATATGTATACACTAGTCTACTCCGGAGTATCGATGCCCAATCTCGATTCTCCTGCGACCAGGGACATCCAAGGGTGTGCCTATTGACTATCCAGCTCCCACTAGTATGACTTGTAAGTCGATGTTCTACACCCCAATACTTGTGGGGAGGCGGAATTTTCAAAAACGAACTTGTTTAGTGAACAAACATCGACTAACCGCTTGAATCGAAGCTAAACGATAACTAACCAAACATATAGTTGTTCTAAACTACTATGCTTAGGGATTATACCTATCGAACCAAGTCCTTCGTCTTTACGATCTCCTTGTCCTCCTCGGCTTTCTCTAGGTAGTAGACGATCCACCCGAGAGCAAAACTCCAAGCTAAACCTCTAAACTTGAGGCAACTAACCTTCTTGGATTGCTAATCAAAGAAGATAGAATGAAATAGAGTGATGGTTATGGATTGTTTAGTCTAACTAATCCTAGATCTCAACACATGAGGGGTGAGGATTAGTCTTTTGAAGAGAGTGAGCTTGAGGAGAGAGAATGTGAATAATATTATAAGTGAGAATAGTAAGTTATCATAATATATATGAAGCATTATCTTTTAACAAGAAAAAGAAAATAAATGATGAATAAGCTTGCTTCATAAATATCTAATGGTGATTCATTATCATGAGTCATTAAGCATTTATGATGCATTAATGACTATGATGAATCACTCTCATGACTCACTAATCTCATTCAATGCATATGACACATAACCCTCCTTAGTCACCATCTTCTAGAAGCTTCTCGAGTAATTACGAGAACGCCCCTCCGATCCGTAAAAATACGGAAAAACTTTAGACTGTATAAATCCAATAACCGGATACCAGTAACTGGCTTAAACCAAAGCCGACTGGTAAAAACTGTCCAAACGACGTAAGTGTGTAAACACACATACGCGTCCGAACCCTTTGTCGTAAAACCATACGACCTCTATATCGTTTCGCCTGGAGTAGGAAACTCTCTGTGTGGGACTCTAGAGACTCGACTACTACGCTGGCAGTGGGTTTAACCACAGACCGCAAGCGGCACTAGCTGTACGTAACGGTCCCCAGGTAGTTGTCGATAAGAAGGCCGATGAGGAAACCCATCCGAACTCCTACTGAGTCTGATGTGACAATCTCCATACAGTCCGGTCCGTTCGTCCAAGACTATCGCATATTGGGCCTAGGAGGGCGGCAAGCGTCAGTCCCCTAATAGCGGTATAAGTCGTGTCGGAGTGAAGCCCATTACACCCTGAGAAACTACTGGAACCTACCAGCAAATCTCGCTTGCCCTGGCCAGGGACTTTGCGTAATGGCTCTCTGACACAGCGCGATATCTACTCCCAATACCGGGAGGGACGAATCCTATCTAACCGCCACTGCGTCCAAGTGCTCGGGACTGCACCCAACTGCTACCTGTTTGCACGACTCCTTTGAGCCGTGGTAGGGTAGCAATCTAAGAACAGTGGGACACACTCGAGGCAAAGTAGCAGTGTCAAGTCTGCGGACTATGCTGTACTCATGTCACCTGGGAACTGTTCACTGACGACTGGTATAAAACCAACCAACAGTTCCCTGTGAGTCCTGTCCGGTGTACCCGTAACCTAACGAGCACCTGCATACTATCTCCAGTATGACGTACTGACGGCTGTGGGACAGACCATCTCCCCAACTGGGATGAGAAGCGTACACACTAGTCTACTCCGGAGTATCGATGCTCTGTCTCGATAATCCAACGACCAGGGACCTGAATAAGGATGTGCTTGTAGACTACCCAGCCCCTACTAGTGTGACTGCCATCACAACGCTGGTAGACAAGCAAGATCCTAAGAGCTCTATCAATACGTACACTCACATATTAAGATAGAAAAACCAAGTAGCATACTACCATGTTTAGCAAGACTTTTATATACATGTGAATATCCCAAGCTTCCATTAAGTAATATACAAACTAGTATGATACAATAATGGCCTTTTAGGGCATAAACACTAACAATCTCCCACTTGCACTAGGGCCATGTACTGGCATATCGTAGACCGATGATCTCGAGTAGCCTCTCGAACTGAATCTGAGGTAGGGCCTTTGTGAATGGATCAGCAATATTCTCTTCAGAAGCAACTCTCCGAACCTCGATCTCCTGACGATCAATGATCTCCCTGATCAGGTGATACCGCCTTAAGATGTGTCTGGACTTCTGATGGGACCTTGGTTCCTTCGCTAAAGCTATAGCTCCGTTGTTGTCGCAATACAGAGGTATTGGATCAACTATGGTAGGAACCACCTGAAGTTCTGTTAGGAACTTCTTCATCCAGACTGCTTCTTTTGCGGCATCGCAAGCAGCTATATACTCCGCTTCCATCGTCAAGTCAGCAACGGTGTCCTGCTTGGAGCTCTTCCAGCACACTGCCCCTCCATTGAGGGTAAAGACATAACCCGACATGGACTTGGAATCGTCCTTATCACTTTGGAAGCCGGAATCAGCAAAGGCCTCCAACCTGAGGTCTTTTCCACCGTAAACCAAGAACATCTCCTTAGTCCTCCTCAGGTACTTGAGAATGTTCTTTACTGCTTTCCAGTGCATCTCCCCTGGGTCTGACTGATACCGGCTTACCACGCTCAGTGCGTAAGCTACATCTGGTCTGGTACACAAC
Organism: Agapanthus africanus; assembly: GCA_030015575.1. Classification (NCBI taxonomy): domain Eukaryota; kingdom Viridiplantae; phylum Streptophyta; class Magnoliopsida; order Asparagales; family Amaryllidaceae; genus Agapanthus; species Agapanthus africanus. The sequence goes on along the minus strand of CM057348.1, from coordinate 196,878,704 downwards.
ATCGCATACATTATAGAGCCTACCGCAGAAGCGTAGGGTATAATAGACATGCGTTCCCTTTCCAAATCAGTCTTGGGAGACATCTCTTTGGAGAGGGTGATTCTGTGACAAGCCGGTAGATTACCGCGCTTAGAATCTTCCATACTGAATCTTTTCAGTACAGTGTCGATATACCTGGACTGCGAAAGTTCCAACATCCTCTTGGATCTATCACGATAGATCCGGATCCCCAGAATGTAAGAGGCATCACCCAGGTCTTTCATGGAGAACCTGTGTGACAAGAATCCTTTGACAGATTGTAGCATAGGAATGTCATTTCCTATCAATAGAATGTCATCCACGTACAAGACGAGGAATACGACACTTCTGGCTACAACTTTACTATATATACACGGTTCATCTGGATTTTTGATAAAGTCATATTCTTTGACTGTCTCATCAAAACAGATGTTCCAACTCCGCGATGCCTGCTTTAGTCCATAAATGGACTTAAGCAGCTTGCATACTTTCCCGCTGCTCCCACTCTGATTGAAACCCTCTGGCTGATCCATATAGACGCTCTCTTCTAAATTTCCATTCAGAAAAGCTGTCTTTACGTCCATCTGCCAGATTTCATAATCATGGAAGGCAGCAATAGCAAGAAGGACCCGAATGGATTTGAGCATAGCCACTGGAGAAAAAGTTTCGTCATAGTCCAAACCAGGTCTTTGACGAAAACCCTTTGCAACAAGTCTAGCCTTATAGGTTTCCACCTGTCCATCTACACCAATCTTTTTCTTGAAGATCCATTTGCATCCTATGGGTTTTACCCCATCTGGAGCAAAGTCCAAAGTCCATACTTTGTTGGTGTACATGGACTCCATTTCGGTCCGCATTGCATCTAGCCATCGTACCGAGTCGCCGCTCTGGATGGCCTGCTGGAAGTCAGTAGGTTCATCATCATCTATGATGCAATCCTCTCTATCCTTATCTATAAGAAAACCGTAGTATCTCTCAGGCGGATGAGACGGCCTACTACTCCTGCGGAGGGGTGCGGGAATGTTCTGTTCTTCTTGAACCTCTGGTTCTACCAAACTTTCAGTAGCAGTTTGTGGTTCTGGAATTTCTTCCAGTTCTATTTCGCTCCCATTTGATTCCTTTTCTAAAAATTGATGTTCTAGAAAATGGGCATTACGAGAAACAAATATCTTTTGTTCCTCTGCGTAATAGAATAGATATCCCCTGGAGTTCTTTGGATATCCCACAAAACTACACTTTACTGATCGTGCCTAGAGCTTGTCCACATGCTGCTTTTTAACAAAAGCTGGACATCCCCAAATCTTTATATACTGTAGATGGGGTTTCTTCCCGCTCCACATCTGATATGGAGTGGTAGGCACAGTCTTGGTAGGAACCATGTTCAAAAGATATGCCGCTGATTCTAGCGCATAACCCCAGAAAGATCGCGGTAACTCAGCATTACTCATCATGGATCGTACCATATCCAATAGGGTTCGATTCCGTCTTTCCGATACACCGTTATGTTGTGGAGTGTATGGAGGAGTAAGCTGAGAGAGAATTCCTTTCTCTTTTAGGTAACCTAGGAACTCGGCACTCAAGTATTCACCACCTCGATCAGATCTAAGTGTCTTGATACTTTTGCCGGTTTGGTTTTCTACTTCATTCTTATACTCTCGAAATTTCTCAAAAGCCTCGGATTTATGTTTCATCAGATAAATGAATCCGTATCTTGAGTAATCATCCGTGAAAGTAATGAAATAGGAAAAACCACCTCTTGCATGTGTAGACATCGGACCGCATACATCGCTGTGTATGAGTCCTAAGAGCTCGCTCGCTCTTACTCCTTGTCCAGTAAATGAAGTTTTTGTCATCTTTCCTTTGAGACAGGATTGACAAGTGTCATAAGTTTGATATTCGAACGAGTCCAAATATCCTTCTTTATGCAACTTAGTCAACCTTCTCTCATTGATGTGACCCAGTCTACAATACCATAAGAAAGCTTTATTTAAATCTGGAGACTTTCTTTTTAGTGTGTTCTGGACATTGAAAATTTGGAGTTGGTTTAAAACATATATGCCGTTATTTAGAGTACCGGACCCAATCAAACCATGATTAAGGTGGATGTTAACAACATCTCTTACAAACGTGAAATCATAACCTTTATTTGATAACAAGGAAACTGATATGATATTACACGTTAAGCTTGGTACAAAATAACAGTTATGCAAAACCAAAATATGTCCACTCGTCAATCCTAGGTGATAATCCCCGACGGACGCAGCTCCCACGCTAGCTCCGTTAGCAACCCTGAGGATCATATCACCTTCCTTCAGCACTCTACGGTTTCTCAGTGCCTGCAATGAATTGCAAATATGAGATCCTGATCCGGTATCCAATACCCAGGAAGTAGAGTTGATCGACAGACAATTCTCAATTACAAACACACCTGAAGTCGAAGCCACAGCTTGCTTCGGTTCCTGGTTCTTGGCGATCCACGCCTTGCAATCCTTCTTCCAGTGCCCTTTCCTGTGACAATGGAAGCACTCATCCTGGCCAACTATCGGTACTGCTATCTTTTTCTTTCCCTTCTTTCCCACCTTACTAACACCTCCTCTAGGTTTGGGTGCGGCCTTCTTCTTCCTTCCTTTGGCCCTAGCCTTGGACCCGGAAGAAGATGCACCGCCAACAAACATAGAGGGTGTTTCCCTTGCCTTCTGCAAGGTGCCCTCTGCACTCCTTAACATGTTCAGGAGTTCCGCAAGTTCAACTTCTTTTCCTTGAAGATTGAAGTTGAGGATAAACTGGGCGTAGGTGGGAGGAAGGGACTGGAGAATAAGGTCTGTATAGAGCTCATTATCCAAAGTCGTCCCAAAGTCTGCGAGCTCTTCAATATAGCCGATCATCTTTAGGACATGTTCACCTACTGATGACCCGACAGCCAACCTCGCTCGAAACAAGTTCTTAGAGGTCTCGTATCTTGCTATTCGAGAATGCTCTCCATAAAGTTCCTTTGTATGGAGAAATATGCCATCTAGGGACATATCCTCGTGCCTCCTCTGATGTTCATTGTTCATTGAGGCAAGCACGATGCACTTGGCTCTCGCGTAATCTAAATCCCAGGTTTTGCAGATTTCCTTATCCGCATTGCTGGATTTGGGACCAGGGACAGCAGGTGCCGTAGCGGTGAGGATGTACCCCAATTTGTCATAGGTCAAAGCCATTTTGACATTCCGCAGCCAATCTTTATAGTTTGGCCCTGTCAGTATATTTTTCTCTAAAAGTAACTTAAGTCCAGTCATTTTCAGGGTCGCTGCAATTAGGAGAGAGAGAAGAAAACTCTTTAGCATGATGCTCTTGCAAGTTTAGAGTGGTTTTTAGTTTATCTAAACTGGATGGCTCCCACTGTTTCTCGAATCCTTCCTCAAACCATAAAAGAAGAATTAGCCAGGACTATTCTCACCGTACAATACTTGCTTAACCGTTCAGCCAGGCCAGTGTCGATACTTCGAGGGAGGTTTTCCAACGCTTTCGCGAAGTTCCTTAATTAAATAACCTCTTTTCTCTGGGGGCGTAACCCCGCTGACACCTTTCTGGACACCTACTAGGTTTATAGCATTGATCGTTAAGTGACGAATATCCTGATAAGTAGCATATACTCACAGTAGGATCGGGATCCAAATATCATCGTATGATAATGTTGAAGGAATCCTACCAACATTCATCAAACTCCAAATGGTATGCATCTCTTTGCAAATTTCAGTTTCTTTAGAAATTCCCGATATATATTTCTGCCCCATGCTCTTATGACCTTGGCGTTAGGTCAAAATGTCATAAGTCACATGTCAAGTTCTACCCATCATTATCTTGTCAATTTGAACCCATCCGTATATATCCTTGACGTTCGGCCAAAATGATAATACGACTGTCCCAAACTAACTCATCTATCTATGCAACAAATGAATACCCAGTTGCTACCAAACACTATGCCTTGGCGTTAGGTCAAAATACATAGCTTGAATACTATTGAATACCCAGATGAAATGACGGAGGGCTACGAATGGTTTTGGCGAAACCGTGAACGTAGTGAACTTGATATAACCGAAGGAACCTGATAGCTTTTAAAAGGAGTGGTTAAAGCTCCGCATTTAAAAATATCTGTTTTTAAAAATAACCGAGTGGTTTCTTTTAAATTGTTCCAACGATTTAAAATTTGGTTTGTTTTTCTTTGCATTATAGATAATGCGTCCCATCATTAACCTATCATTGCAGAAAACAACGAAAATACAACGTCCTCTTATGCCATCCGCATTCGCCACGGGGTCCCGTCATCACCCGTTAGGTTACTTAACTAACGACAGAGCGGGGGCTGGGCTAGCGCGGGTGTAAAACATAAGTGACGTCTAAATAGCTATCATAAATATAGATATTTTACATTCGTCTGACGCAATGATATACATTCCAGAACACAGATAAACAATATTGGATTTGCAAGCAATCTGTATTTCTTTTGAGCCTGCAAGAAAAGACAGATTACACAGTTGTGATGAATAGCCGTTACCCCACCCTCGACCCCTACGGGTACGGCAAACTACCCGCCCGGCAGTTTGTGTACCCCACCTTGGGTCAGTCCTAGGAGCAAAAACAGTAAAATGAAATAATACAACGGTGGCTACAACCGCAACCTGGATGTGCCCCGCAAAAAATAATATTACAACAAATTACATTTACAACAAATGAATTAAACAATAACCCATTGCTAAACCCCGGCTATACACCACAACAGTCCAATACAGTTCATATGCACAAACAGATATAACCATTACAGAAATGTGCAACCCCCTGCCAACTGACATACTAGCAGTTAGGGGAGGTTTACGAACACATTAAACAATCACAGATATAATCCAATATACAAATACTGTACAATTTCGATCGATTAAACATCTTTAATATTGCTCCAAAAACTGCTCTGTAAACTGGAAACCTGAGCAAAATTAAAATATTCCAGAAAACACCAAATACTAGAGAGGACCCACACATGAAAAATGAGTCCATGACTCGGCAACTCGGCCGCGGAACAGCGGCGGATCAGTAGGGATCCGCCGCGCTTCCGCGGCTCTTTAGCCGATTCATGGGCTCAAATTTCATGGGTGTTCTCCTGGACCCTTTTCAAGCTTTCTGAGCAACCCTGAAAAATTTTTGGACTTCATTTAAATTTCGACAGAAACTTGACAGTTTTAGGGTTTTCCGGCTTCGTTTTTCCGTTCGAAATTCGTACAAATTTGCAATTAAGTTATTTATTGTTTAGCGAGGCTCTGATACCACTGTAAGTCGATGTTCTACACCCCAATACTTGTGGGGAGGCGGAATTTTCAAAAACGAACTTGTTTAGTGAACAAACATCGACTAACCGCTTGAATCGAAGCTAAACGATAACTAACCAAACATATAGTTGTTCTAAACTACTATGCTTAGGGATTATACCTATCGAACCAAGTCCTTCGTCTTTACGATCTCCTTGTCCTCCTCGGCCTTCTCTAGGTAGTAGACGATCCACCCGAGAGCAAAACTCCAAGCTAAACCTCTAAACTTAAGGCAACTAACCTTCTTGGATTGCTAATCAAAGAAGATAGAATGAAATAGAGTGATGGTTATGGATTGTTTAGTCTAACTAATCCTAGATCTCAACACATGAGGGGTGAGGATTAGTCTTTTGAAGAGAGTGAGCTTGAGGAGAGAGAATGTGAATAATATTATGAGTGAGAATAGTAAGTTATCATAATATATATGAAGCATTATCTTTTAACAAGAAAAAGAAAATAAATGATGAATAAGCTTGCTTCATAAATATCTAATGGTGATTCATTATCATGAGTCATTAAGCATTTATGATGCATTAATGACTATGATGAATCACTCTCATGACTCACTAATCTCATTCAATGCATATGACACATAACCCTCCTTAGTCACCATCTTCTAGAAGCTTCTCGAGTAATTACGAGAACGCCCCTCCGATCCGTAAAAATACGGAAAAACTTTAGACTGTATAAATCCAATAACCGGATATCAGTAACTGGCTTAAACCAAAGCCGACTGGTAAAAACTGTCCAAACGATGTAAGTGTGTAAACACACATACGCGTCCGAACCCTTTGTCGTAAAACCATACGACCTCTATATCGTTTCGCCTGGAGTAGGAAACTCTCTGTGTGGGACTCTAGAGACTCGACTACTACGCTGGCAGTGGGTTTAACCACAGACCGCAAGCGGCACTAGCTGTACGTAACGGTCCCCAGGTAGTTGTCGATAAGAAGGCCGATGAGGAAACCCATCCGAACTCCTACTGAGTCTGATGTGACAATCTCCATACAGTCCGGTCCGTTCGTCCAAGACTATCGCATATCGGGCCTTAGGGGGCGGCAAGCGTCAGTCCCCTAATAGCGGTATAAGTCGTGTCGGAGTGAAGCCCATTACACCCTGAGAAACTACTGGAACCTACCAGCAAATCTCGCTTGCCCTGGCCAGGGACTTTGCGTAATGGCTCTCTGACACAGCGCGATATCTACTCCCAATACCGGGAGGGACGAATCCTATCTAACCGCCACTGCCTCCAAGTGCTCGGGACTGCACCCAACTGCTACCTGTTTGCACGACTCCTTTGAGCCGTGGTAGGGTAGCAATCTAAGAACAGTGGGACACACTCGAGGCGAAGTAGCAGTGTCAAGTCTGCGGACTATGCTGTACTCATGTCACCTGGGAACTGTTCACTAACGACTGGTATAAAACCAACCAACAGTTCCCTGTGAGTCCTGTCCGGTGTACCCGTAACCTAACGAGCACCTGCATACTATCTCCAGTACGACGTACTGACGGCTGTGGGACAGACCATCTCCCCAACTGGGATAAGAAGCGTACACACTAGTCTACTCCGGAGTATCGATGCTCTGTCTCGATAATCCAATGACCAGGGACCTGAATAAGGATGTGCTTGTAGACTACCCAGCCCCCACTAGTGTGACTGCCATCACAACGCTGGTAGACAAGCAAGATCCTAAGAGCTCTATCAATACGTACACTCACATATTAAGATAGAAAAACCAAGTAGCATACTACCATGTTTAGCAAGACTGTTATATACATGTGAATATCCCAAGCTTCCATTAAGTAATATACAAACTAGTATGATACAATAATGGCCTTCTAGGGCATAAACACTAACATGACTGCCATCACAACGCCGGTAGTCAGACAAACACCCTATGGGCTTTATCAACATATATATATAAATACCAAGTAAAAATATATTATACGTTAAGACAAAGTCAAACCAAATAGCGTACTATCATATCAAGCAAGACTGTCATGTACATACATATCCCAAGCATCCTATACAATGTAGGCCTCTAGGGCATATATATCCAACAATCTCCCACTTGCACTAAGGCCTATAATTGGCGCAATGAGTACCCACTGTCTCTACCAGATCCAGTTGCTTGCGTACCGCATGCCCAACATCTCAAAAAGCCTCTCGAACTGTACTTGAGGAATGGCCTTGGTGAATGGATCTGCCGTGTTGTCTTTTGTGTCTACTCTCCGTATCTCGATCTCCCGACGATCCACGATCTCCCTGATCAGGTGAAACCGCCTTAAGATATGCCTGGATTTCTGATGGGACCTTGGTTCCTTCGCTAAAGCTACAGCGCCATTGTTATCGCAATACAAAGGTATTGGATTGGCAATGGACGGAACCACCTGAAGTTCAGAAATGAACTTCCTTATCCAGACAGCCTCTTTTGCGGCTTCACTAGCAGCTATATACTGAGCCTCCATAGTTGAGTCTGCGACGGTATCTTGTTTGGAACTCTTCCAACTTACCGCCCCTCCATTGAGGGTAAACACAAAACCCGAAATAGATTTAGAATCATCCTTGTCACTTTGGAAGCCGGAGTCGGTAAAAGCCTCTACCTGGAGGTCCTTATTGCCGTAAATCAAGAACATCTCCTTAGTCCTTCTCAGGTACTTGAGAATGTTCTTCACCGCTATCCAATGTTTCTCACCTGGGTCCGATTGATACCTGCTTACCACACTAAGTGCGTAAGCTACATCTGGTCTGGTACATAACATCGCATACATTATTGATCCTACCGCCGAAGCGTAGGGTATAATGCCCATACGAGCCCTCTCTTCATCAGTCTTTGGAGACATCTCTTTGGAGAGGGTGATTCCGTGACAAGCGGGCATATTGCCGCGCTTGGAATCTTCCATACTAAATCTTTTTAGTATAGGTCTATATACCTGGACTGTGAAAGTCCCAATATTCTATTAGATCTATCTCGATGGATCTTAATGCCCAGAATGTATGATGCATCTCCCAAGTCTTTCATAGAGAATTTCTGTGACAAGAAGAGCTTTACTGATTGTAGTATAGGGATATCATTCCCTATCAGTAGTATGTCGTCGACGTATAAAACGAGGAAGACTACTGCTCCTTCTACAATCTTCCTATAAACACATGGTTCATCTATATTTTTGATAAAGTCAAATTCCTTGACTGTTTCATCAAAACAGATATTCCAACTTCGCGATGCTTGCTTTAACCCATAAATGGATTTAAGCAATTTGCACACTCTTCCGCTGCTCCCACTGTTTAAGAAACCTTCTGGTTGATCCATGCAAACACTCTCTTCTAGATGTCCATTTAGAAAAGCTGTTTTTACATCCATTTGCCAGATTTCATAGTCATGGAAGGCAGCAATGGCAAGCATGATCCGAATGGATTTAAGCATAGCTACTGGCGAAAAAGTTTCATCATAGTCCAATCCTGGTCTTTGACGAAAATCTTTTGCTACTAGTCTAGCTTTGTACGTTTCCACTTGTCCAAATGTACCAATCTTCTTTTTGAAGATCCATTTGCACCCAACTGGTTTTACCCCAGGAGGAGCAACTTCTAAAGTCCATACTTTATTGGTATACATGGATTCCATTTCGGATCTCATTGCATCCAGCCACTTTACTGAGTCGCTACTTGTGATAGCCTGCTGAAAACTAGTAGGCTCATCATCATCGATGATGCAATCCTCTCGATCCCCATCAAGAAGAAAACCATAGTATCTTTCAGGAGGATGAGAAAGCCTACTAGATCTGCGGAGTGGCGTTGGTTCGTCATGTTCTATTGAAATCTGAGATTCTTCTAAGTCCTCGGTTGCAGTTTGAGGTTCTGGAATTTCTTCCAGTTCTACCGCGCTCCCACTAATTTCTTTTGCAAGAAATTCGCTTTCTAAGAAGACAATGTGACGAGCGACAAACACCTTTTGTTCTTCAGTGTGGTAGACCATGTACCCCCTTGAATGCTTGGGGTATCCTACAAACTTGCACAAAACCGATCGTGCCTCGAGCTTGTCCGGATTATGCTTTTTAACATATACCGGACACCCCCATATCTTGATATACTTGAGATATGGTCTCTTCCCACACCACATTTCATATGGAGTGGTAGGTACAGACTTAGTTGGAACTCTATTTAATAGATATGCGGCTGATTCTAGAGCAAATCCCCAGAAGGAAAGTGGCAACTCAGCACTACTCATCATTGATCGCACCATATCTAATAGCGTGCGATTCCTTCTTTCTGATACACCATTATGCTGAGGTGTATAAGGTGGAGTAAGCTGAGAGAGTATTCCATTTGCTTTCAAGTATTCAAGGAAACTGGTACTTAAGTATTCTCCATCTCGATCAGATCGAAGTGTCTTGATGCTTTTACCAGTTTGTTTCTCTACTTCATTTTTATACTCCTTAAACTTCTCAAAAGCCTCGGATTTATGTTTTATTAAGAACACATGTCCATACCTAGAGAAGTCATCAGTAAAAGTGATGAAGTAGGAGTGACCACTTCGTGCATGTATAGACATCGGACCACATACATCACTGTGTACTAGTCCCAAGAGTTCGGTGGCTCTTTCTCCGTGTCCGGTGAACGGAGATTTGGTCATTTTTCCTTTGATACATGATTGACAAGTTGCATATGATGAATATTCAAACGGATCTAGATATCCATCTTTATGTAACTTAGTCAACCTTTGTTTCATTTATATGACCAAGTCTACAATGCCATAGGAAGGCTTGATTCGAATCTGGAGCCTTTCTTTTACGCGTGTTTTGAATATTGAAAATTTGTGGTTGATTAAGTATGTATATGCCGTTTTCCAGTGTGCCGAACCCAATCAGTTCTTGATTTAGGAGAATGTTCATGACATTTCTTTCAAGCACAAAATTATATCCTTTATCAGACAATAAAGATACTGATATAATATTACACAACATACTGGGAATACAAAAACAGTTATACAATACCAAAATGTTTCCACTATTCAACCCTAGGTGATATTCCCCTATTGCAACTGCATCTACATGCATTCCATTGCCCATCCGGAGAGTCATATCACCTGCCCCCAGTACTCTACTATTTCTCAGATCCTGCAAAGAATTACAGATGTGAGAACCAGAACCGGTATCAAGTACCCATGAAGTAGAGTTTACTGAAAGACAATTTTCGATTACGAACACACCTGAAGTAGAAGCAACTGCTTGCTTCATGTCCTTGGCTTTAAAGGCCTGACAATCCTTTTTCCAGTGCCCCTGCTTGTGACAATAGAAGAACTCGTTCTTTTCTGCCTTCACCCTTCCTGCCTTGTTTGTTCCCTGCACCTTCTTGACCCCATCCTTCGGTTTGGTGGCTTTCATCTTCTTCTTCCCTTTAGTTTTAGCTTTAGTTTTAGAAGAAGATGATTGGCCAACATACAGAACGGGGGTCTTCTCCTTTTTCAAGGAGGTCTCTGCTACCCTCAACATATTGAGGAGCTTTGGAAGATCCGCTTCCATTTCGTGCATGTTGAAGTTCAGCACGAACTGAGAGAAGGTATGGGGAAGGGACTGCAAAATCAGGTCGATATACAAATCATTTTCTAGCACGCATCCCAGGTTTGCGAGTTCCTCAATGAGGGTGATCATTTTGAGGACGTGCTCTCCAACAGGCGATCCTGGAGCTAACCTCATCTGGAAGAGTTTCCTTGAGGTTTCGTACCTCGCGATACGGGAGTGTTCACCATACAATTCCTTGCAATGGAGGAATATGGATGCAATATCCATACTCTCGTGCTGTTTCTGGAGTTCATTATTCATGGACGCCAGCACGATACACTTAGCTCGCTCACAGTCTAGATCCCAGGTTTTACGAACTTCCTTGTCCGCAACTGAGGAATCTGGTCCTGGGATAAGGGGAGGAACAGCGGTGGTAACATATGCAACTTTGTCATAAGTCAGCGCAATATTGACGTTTCTTAGCCAGTCTTTATAGTTGTGCCCGGTTAGTATATTCTTTTCAAGTAATAGTTTTAGTCCAGTCATGGTAGCTGCCAGAGAGAGAGAAAAGAAAACACTCAGTATATGCTCTTGCAAGTTTAGATTGGTTTATTAATTTATCTAAACAGGATGGCTTCCACTGTTTCCTCAAATCCTTCTTCAAAACCTAAAAGAAGAACTAGTCAGGATTTAATCACACGTCACAATACTTGCTTAACCTTTCAGCCAGGCTGGTGTTGGTACTTCGAGGGAGGTTTTCCAACGCTTTCGCGAAGTTCCTTAATTAAAGAACCTCTTTCCCTGGAGGCGTAGCCCCTCTAACACCTTTCTAGGCACCTACTTGGTTTATAGCATTGATTGTTAAGTGAGAGAAATTCCCGAGAGTAATCCTACTCATCAGTGGGATCGGGATCCAACTATCATTGTATGATGCCCTAGATGGAAGCCACTCTAGTCACCACACTCCAGAAGGTAAGCTAAATCTGCAAGTTTCCTTTATGTTTGAAACTCCCGATGTGATTTTTACCCCAAGCTCTTATAGACGTTGACGTAGGCCAACAAGTCATAAGACGCAAGTCAAGTTCTACCCGTCGTTGTCCTGATCAATTTAAATACATCGTACAAGCCCTTGACGTAGGCCAACAAGGTGTACGTCTGTATTAAACTAATGCATCTATCTATGCAACAAATAGGCACACACACTGCTACTATACACTATGCCTTGACGTAGGCCAACAAGCATAGCATGAATACGATGTGCTGTCTATCTGAAACGACGGAGGGTTACGGCTGGTTTTTGGCAAAAAACCGTTAACGTAATGAACTTGATTTGATCGAAGGAACTAAGATAGCTTTTATTAAAAGGAGTGGTTTAAGCTCCGCATTTAAAATTTGCTTTTTCAAGAAAACCGAGTGGTTTTTAGAAATTGTTCCAACGATTCAGTTTAGGTTTTATTTTCTTTGCATTTAATGATAATGCGTCCCATCTTTTAACCTATCATTACAGATAACAACGAAAATATGACGTCCTCTTATGCCATCCGCATTCGCCACTGGGTCCCGTCATCACCCGTTAGGTTACTTAACTAGCGACAGAGCGGGGGCTGGGCTAGCGCGGGTGTAAAACATAAGTAACGTCTAAATAGCTATCATATATATAGATATTTTACATTCGTCTGACGCAATGATATACATTCCAGAACACAGATAAACAATATTGGATTTGCAAGCAATCTGTATTTCTTTTGAGCCTGCAAGAAAAGACAGATTACACAGTTGTGATGAATAGCCATTACCCCACCCAAGATCCCTACGGGTACGGCAAACTACCCGCCCGGCAGTTTGTGTACCCCACCTTGGATCTGTCCTAGGAGCAAAAACAGTAAAAAGAAATAATACAACGGTGGCTACAACCGCAACCTGGATGTGCCCCGCAAAATAATATTACAACTTGTTACAATTACATCAAATGAATTAATACAATAACCCATCACAAAACCCGGCTAATCACCACAACAGTCCAATACAGTTTATATACACAAACAGTTAAAATCCATTACAGAAATATGCAACCCCCTGCCAACCGACATACTAGCAATTAGGGGAGGTTTACGAACACATTATACAATCACAGATATAATCCAATATGCAAATACTGTACAATTTCGATCGATTAAACATCTTTAATATTGCTCCAAAAACTGCTCTGTAAAACTGAAACCTGAGCAAATATTAAATATCCCAGAAAATCCCAAATTACACAGAGAAGCAGCACAGGAAATTTGAGTTCCTGACTCGGCAACTCGGCGGCGGAAGCGCGGCGGATCGGTGCGATCCGCCGCGGTTCCGCGGCCGCGTTGCCGATTCAGGAGCCCAAATTTCTTGGCTGTTCTTCTGGTGTCTTGTCAAGCTTTCTGAACTTGCCTGAAAAATTTTTGGACTTCATTTAAATTTCGACAGAAACTTGATATTTTTAGGGTTTTCCGGCTTCGTTTTTCCGTTCGAAATTCGTACAAATTTGCAATTAAGTTAAATCTTATTTAGCTAGGCTCTGATACCACTGTAAGTCGATGTTCAACACCCCAATACATGTGGGGAGGCGGAAATATGAATAACAATCAAGTTCTATGATCAAACATCGATTAACCGTATGAATCGTTTGCTATACAAGTTTTAACAAAAGCTATAGAGTTTTAAACTACTATGCGAAGAGATTATACCAAACGGTTCTAGTCCTTCGTCTTGATGTTGTCTACGGCCTCTTTGGATCTCCACGTCCTCTTCGGCTTTCTCCCGTGATAGACGATCCACCCGAGAACCCTAATCCAAGCTATAACCTCTAAACTTGAGGTTACTTAGTTTCTCTAGTTGCTAAATAGAGTAGCTAAGGTGATGTAGAGATAGGTTATGGAGTAATTAGTCTTTCCTAATCCTTGTTCTCAACTCATGAGGGGTAGGATTAGGCTTGGTGAAGGAGAGAGAACTTGAAGAGAGAGAGTGAGAAGATGATAATGATATTATTATAATGAAAAAAGCTTCTCACTTGATATATATGAAACATAATGAATTAAAAGAAATAAATAAAAAGAGAATATTCATCATGTTTCATTAAATCAAGTGGGTGATTCATCATGTGAGTCAATAAGCAATTAATGATGCATTAATGATATGATGAATCACTCACAATGAGTCACTAATTCATTAAATGAAAATGCCACCTCTCCCTTTATGTCACATCCTTCTAGAAGCTTCTCGGAAAATTACGAGAACGCCCCTCTCATCCGTGAAAACACGGAAAAACTTTAGACTGTATAAATCCAATAACCTGATACTAGAATCTGGCTTAAACCAAAGCCTGCTAGTAAAAAACTGTCCGAATGTCGTACGTGCGTTCAAACACGTATGCGTCCGAACCTTTGTCGTAAAACCATACGACCTCTATATCCTTTCGCCTGGGTTTGGGAAATCTCTGTGTGGGACTCTAAAGACTCGACTACTACGCTGGCAGTGGGTTTAACCACAGACCGCAAGCGGCACTAGCTGTACGTAACGGTCCCCAGGTAGTTGTCGATAAGAAAGCTGATGAGGTAACCCATCTGAAATCCTACTGAGCCTGTCTGTGACAATATCCGCGCAGTCTGGTCTGTTCGTCTAAGAGTATCGCATGTATGGTCTATGGAGGTGGTGGACGTCAGACCCCTAATAACCGTACAAGTCGTGTCGGTATGGCTTTATCACCATCCGAGAATCTACAGATCAACCTATCAGTAATTCTCAATCAGCCCTGGCCAGGGACTTATGGTAATGACCAAACGACCACAGTGCGATATCAACTCCCTATACCGGGAGAGACGAATCCCTAACAGTCGCTCACTGCCTCCATGTGGCTCGGGACTGTGCCCAACTGAAACCTGTTTGCACGACTCCTTTGAGCCGTGGTAGGGTAACAATCAAAGCACAGTGGGAACTCACACGAGACAAATGATGACCTTAAGTCAACGGACTATCTGCACACATGTCACCTGAGAACTGCTATCTGACGTTAGGTATAATACCATCCAGTCAGTTCTCGGCGAGTCCTTTCCGGTGTACTCACACCCAGTGAGTATCTGTATACAATCTTAGGTAAACACCACCAATGGTTGCGGGACCAATCCATTGCCCCTCGTCAGGGTCTAGATATGTATACACTAGTCTACTCCGGAGTATCGATGCCCAATCTCGATTCTCCTGCGACCAGGGACATCTAAGGGTGTGCCTATTGACTATCCAGCTCCCACTAGTATGACTGCCATCACAACGCCGGTAGTCAGAAAAACACCCTATGGGCTTTATCAACATATATATATAAATACCAAGTAAAAATATATTATACGTTAAGACAAAGTCAAACCAAATAGCGTACTATCATATCAAGCAAGACTGTCATGTACATACATATCCCAAGCATCCTATACAATGTAGGCCTCTAGGGCATATATATCCAACAACAACACTCGGTTTGTCTTTTGATTGCTTCTATAGTTTCTGCTTTGCACAGTGATATATATGATATATCCCGCACCTCATTCGACGAGGAAAGGGTCGACGATCCCTTCACTGGGAGTGACCCCTTTAGCAAAACTAGAAAAGCCTAAAAAACATTCCATTTTAAACCGTTTGATTCCGCAACGAGATCAAGTTCAAAGCGTTAAAGGTTTTATTAAAAACCATTCGCAACCCTCAGTCATTTTAGGAAGTAGAGTACTTAGTATTCGTGCTGTGTTTGTTGACCTTAGTTAAGGCACAGTGTACGGTAGCTAAGTGATGTTTTCCTACACCGCATATGATGCGATTAGTTAGGACAGTCGCGTGACTTTGTTGACCTTAGTTAAGGGTCATGTGGGTGGGTCTAATTAATCATGAAATGGCGGATATAACTTAACTAGTACTTATGATTTGTTGACCATAGTTAAGGTCATAAGTGCTAGGGGTAAAAATCTTTATCGGGAGTTTCAAGTGTTGAAATTTGCAATGAGATTGCATACCTTCTATGTGATAGTTGGATCCCGATACCCACTGCGAGTAATTGTTACTCCTGGGAGAGTTTTGCACTTTACAATTAGCCGATCAAGTAGGTGTCTAGAAAGGTGTCAACGGGGTTACGCCTCTGGGAAAACGAGGTTTACTGTAATTAGGTCCGTGCGAAAGCACGGGGAACCTCCTTCAAAATACTGACACTGGCCTGGCTGAAAGATTGGCGAACTTGTAGAGTTTAATTAATCCCGGCTAGTCTTTCCTTTTAAGGTTTGAAGGAAGATTTGATAAAAACAGTGGGAGCCATCCTGATTAGATAAAATATATAACCAATCTAATCTTGCAAGAGCGCACGCAGTGTGTTTTCTTCTCTCTCTCTCCAGGTAGCGACCATATCACGCCTTAATCAAGATAATAATATGGATGCATTGACCGAACCCGCTTGTTATACTGAGCTGGGGAACGTTGGTCCCGCTCCAACTTATAATTGTTATAAGACAGAGCAGGAAATAGGGGAATACCAGGATTCCCATGCCGCCCAAACGAAGAAAGTGCATATGATGCATCTCCTTCGGGTGTGTTCATTACAAAGAACTGTTTCTCAGTATCCTCTGCATCCTGGGTATTTTATACCGGATCAGGATCCCAGATATGTAATCTGTTACATAGGGCTACAAAAAGATAGAAAAACTGAGAACGGGTGATAAGTTTCATGAGACAGAAAACGGGGCAAGTGTTGCAGCCAAGTCTGTTGGTCACTGTCACCCTGTATTACCAGTACATTGATTCTGAACAAATGCTATTAGATACCGAACCTGATATACAAAATCATATCAGTTTCTTTATTAGTAAAGAAGGATATAATTTTGTATTGTTGGATATTGTTTTGAACATTTCCTATTTCAAAAGTTGATCAGTTCAGACACGTTATCTAAAAGCATTGACGTTCTAAATCAAACTACAGTTCCTCGTATACAGAACACACACAAGAGGAAGAGTTCAGAAATGAACGAATCATTCATGAGGCATTGTAGACTAGGTCATATCAATGCGACCCGACTGGCTGAAGTTACATTTTAGATGCATATTTAAATCAGTTTGAATTTACATCTTGTGAAACTTGCCAGTCATGTCACAGAGATAAGATGACCATAGCTCTGTATATTGGAAACAGAGAAAGAGTTAGTAAACTTTTGGGACTGATACATTATGATGTATGTAGGGTCTCCTGTCTACACATGCCAGGACTGGTTCTTTATACTTCATTACGTTCTCTGATAATCTCTAAAGATTCAGACATATGTTCCTGTTGAAATACAAGTCCGAACCTTTTGAGATATTCACAGAATATAAGCTAGAAGTAGAGAACCAATATGGGTATAAGTATTATGTTCTATGATGAGATCTGGGAGGAGAATACTTGTGGATGGAATCCTTGGACTATTCTAAAGGAAAATGAGATTCTCTCTCAACATTACTCCTCCGTATACACCATAGCACGATGGTGTATCGGGGCAGAGCAATCGCACAATATTAGATATAGTGTGCTCTATGATGAGTACTACTGAGTTTCCTATTTCATCTTGGGAGTTATGCGCTTGAGAAGCTGCATACCTATTGAATAGGGTTCAAATCAAATCAGTTGCCTACCACTTCATATGTAATATGGAAAGGGAAGAGCCCATATCTTAAGTTAGTTAAGATTTTGGATTGTCCGGCCTATGTCAAAAGCAAAATCCGGACAAGATCGAGGCAAGGTCAGTTCTGTAGAACTGGAAAGGTTCCAGCTGTACAAAACTGCAGCTAATGATTTGACAGAACCAAAGGATTCAATAGTCCCCAACGAACCTCAGCCTCTCCGCCGATCTAGTAGGGTTCCTTATCCGCCTGAGAGATACCTCGGTTTCTCGATGAAAGTGGGAGCGAGGAATGCATCATCAGATGATGACCCAACTAGTTTCGAGCAGGCCATCGAGAGTAGGGACTCTGTAAGAATGGCTGGATGCTTAGCGATCTGAGATGGAATCCATGTACACCAACAAAGTATGGACTTTGGTTGCTATATCTGAAGGGTTAAATCCCCATCAGGAGCAAGTATATCTAGAGAAGATTACTTGGTGTAGATGGAAAAGTTGAGACTTTCAAAGCTAGACTTGTTAAAGGTTTTCGTCATCGACCAGGCGTGGATAATGATGAAATCTTTTCCAGGGACTATGCTTAAGTCCATCCAGATCCTACTTAACATTGCTACATACCATGACTGCGCTATCTGGTGGTTGGGTGCCATGACTTCTTTTCTAAATACTGATTTAGAAAAGAACGTCTATAAGAACACAGCCAGAGGGCTTCGTAAACAGTAGGAGCAGCGGAAACATGTGCAAGTTGCTTTACATGATAAAGCAGGCATCGCGGAATTGGAACATCTGTTTTGATGTGGTAGTCAAAGTGTTTGACTTCATCAAAATGGTAGATGAACCTTGTATATACAAAAAGGTAGTAGCGAGTATGGTGGGGATCCTCGTAGAGTACGTAGATGACATACTCTTGATAAGGAAGGAGTTTCCTATGCTACGCTCGGTCAATCTCCTCTTATCATAAGGATTCTCCAAATAGGATAAAGGTGATACCTTCTCGATCCTGGGGAGAATCACTGGAAAAGTTCCAGGGTGATAAGGACGACTGAATGCCAGTCGCAGGCATTGTCTTTACCCTCAGTAAAGGGACGGTATGTTGGAAGAGTTCCAAGCTAGATACCGTGACAAACTAGACGATAAAGGCCGGTAACATCACTATTAAAGATACTACCAAAGAGGCAGTTTGGGTGTATATTGTTTATAAGATGAACTAGGTTCCTACCATTGTATGACAATGGAAGTGTGGCTTTGGCCAAGGAACCCCGATCCTATCAGTGACCCAGACATATTCTGAGGCAGTATCACCTGATCATGGAGATAGTTGATCTCCAGGGTGATCAAGGTCAGGAGAGTAGACTCAGAGGACAACACGGCGGATCCACTCACGAAGGCCTTTTCCCAAAGAGAGACTTTTAAGGGATGGTTGAGTATTAGATACTACAACTACTGCTACAGATGGCCCTAGTGCAAGTGGGAGATTGTTAGTTATATGTATACCCTAGAGGCCATTACTGTACATTGGATGTATATTGTAGTGGATGCTGGGATATATATAGGTAGGACTTTCTTGCTCGACATGATAGTACACTATCTGGTTGCTCTTTATCTTAACATGTATACTCTCTGTCTCTCTGATTACATGTTGATAAAGCCCTTAGGATGTGTACTCGACTTCCAGGACTATAATGTAGATCATATTAGTGGGGCCTGGATAGTCCATGAGTACATCCTTCAATGTTCCTAGTCGTGGGAATATCGAGACGGGGCATCGATATTCCAGAGTAGACTAGCGTATATCTTCTCGACCCATATGATGGGCGATGGATGATCCCATATCCATTGGTGTTTGACATCAGAGATGGTATGCGGGTGCTCAGTGGAGACTGGGTACACTGAACGGACTCGCCGAGAACTCCCAGATGGTATTATACTTCACGTCAGATGGCAGTTCTCTGGTGACACTGGTACAGCTTAGTCTGTTGACCCGAGATCGTCATAGAGTCTTGTGTGTCTCCTACTGTGCTTTGATTTCCACCCTACCACGGCTCTACTGAGTCGTGCAAACAGGTGGTTTTTGGGTACAGTCCCGATTCACATGGAGGCAATGAGCGATAGGAGGGGATTCGTCTCTCCCGGTATTGGGGGTTGATGTTGCGCTATGATCGACTGGCCATAACAGGAAATCCCTGGCCAGGGTTGCAGTGATATACTGGTAAGAGTTATCAGTAGTTTCACGAAAGTTATGGACCTCACGTCGGTATGACTTATCGAGCTATTGGGGTCTGACGTTTACCACCCCTAGGCGAGATATGCGACATATCAGACGAACAGACCGGACTGTACGGTAAGTGTTACTGGTTGGATTCACAGGAGTGTGAGCGGGCTTGCTCGTCGATCTTCTGATCGCTCAATACCCGGGTGGCCGTTATGTTTAGCAGACCGCTTGCGGCTTGTGGGTGCTTGATATGATCATCATCTGCTGCTGGCGTATTGACGAGTCTTTAGAGTCCTACACAGAGGTTTCCTGGCTCAAGCGAAACGAAATAGGAGCGCATATGAGATATGTGCGGGACCGAGAATAATGCATGTATGTGATACCGTATTTCATTCTCGCGATGAATGTGTCGAATGGTTGTATGCGATATAACCTAGTTATCGAATCAATGATTGATTCGATAAGCCGATGTAGGGTTCCTAGGCACTCCCAAGAGGTCTCACAAGGCATCAACCATGCCAATTTCAAAAATTACGGGTGCCTACAAACCCTAATACGGATCGTTGACTAGAAGTTTAGGCGACAAAACAAACTAGTTAACACTTAACTACAAGAATACGGAAATACAACCTTTGTAGATCCGGTCCTCCACCTTCATGGCTCCATGATGAAGTCCTCTCCGCTGTCCTCATGCAATCCCGGGCTCTAGCGTCGGCTTCATCGGAGAAGAAGTGGGCTAGGTCATCGACGACATGCCGAAGATGATCTACGTCGAGGCATCGCTAGATCAAGCTCCAACTAATATATCACATATACAATGTGCACATCCGAGGGAGAAAATCCTCCCTATATATGTCCCAGCATCCACTACAATATACATCCTATGTACAGTAATGGCCTCTAGGGCATACATATAACTAACAGCCGATACATTGGATATTAGTCGGTTATATGCGTTATGACCGGATCGCTAAATCAAGTATTGATTTAATGATTTAATGCATAATTATATATTTTATATATTACTTTGCATTAACTAGTATTGGTTCATTTTAAATGGATTTTCTCACTTGAAGTTCACAAGTTGTATATGTGATATACTTTTGTGCACTAGTTTGTATCATGTTTGATGATACATGCTAACTTGAGTTTGTGTGTATGATTAAACCATGGTTATATGAATGGTTAGGGTTTTGTTTACTTATTCATTTATTTATTTTGTTTATTTATTTTGGAAAAGATAAATAGAAATGGTGGCTTTCTTTGTTTCTTTCATGAAGCTTCATAAAGTGTTGAAAGCTTGACCATTTTTGTTTGCTTCCCTTGACTTAACCATTCACCTAACCCTAGTTTAGTCTCTACACTTGACCATGTTTGGTATATGATAAGTATTCATTTTATTTTTTATTTGAAAAAGACTTATCATATTATCTTCTTCTTCTTCTCCTTCTTCAACATGAAGAAAACCTTATATCCATCAATGGCAACTTGAGAAAAAGAGTGAGAAATCCAATTCTAAAGTGAACCCACTTCCTATTTCTTCATTCTCTACCACTTGCCAAGTAGTATAGGGTGTTTTCTTCACAAGTTTCATGGCTTGGTGAAGTTGGAGCTTGATCTAGTGTTGCCTCGACGTAGATCATCTTCGGCATCGAAGTCGACGACCTAGCCCGCCCATTTCTCCGATGAAGCCGATGCTAGAGTCCGGGATCTGATAATGACAGCAGAGGGACGTCATCACGGAGCCTAGGAGGTGGAGGACCGGATATACAAAGGTTGTAGTCACTTTCCTTTAGCAATAAATTCGTTTACTTGCTTGCATCGCTTATATATCTAGTTAACAATCCGTATTAGGGTTTGTAGGCACATAGAAAAATTTGAATTGGCCATGTTTGATCACTTGTGAGACCTCATTAGTGTGCCTAGGAACCCTACAGTTCTTGGTATGGACTGGCTAGCCACCTGTTATGCATCCGTGGACTGCCGTGAGAAAGCAGTCAGATTAAGTTTTCCTGGTGAGCCGGTTCTTGTTATTCAGGGAGATCGTAGCGCTACCCTTCCCAGCTTGATTTCTTCCCTTCGCGCTGGTCAGCTCTTACGGAAAGGGTGTCAGGGATTCTTAGCCTATGTTTGTGATACTAGCTCCACAGAGGTTCCATTGGACCAGGTCCCTGTTGTGAGAGAGTTTCCTGATGTATTCCCTGATGAGCTGCCTGGTCTACCACCAGAGCGCGAGATTGAGTTCTGCATCGAATTGATCCCCGGCATGGGGCCTATCTCTATACCGCCTTATCGGATGGCCCTGGCAGAGCTGAGGGAGCTGAAGGATTAGTTATAGGACTTGCTGGACAAAGGGCTTATCCGACCGAGTGTGTCACCTTAGGGTACTCCCGTTTTGTTTGTTAAGAAGAAGGACGGCAGTATGCGCTTATGCATTGATTATCGTCAGCTGAACCGGGTTACTGTGCGGAACAGATATCCCCTACCCCGCATCGACGACTTATTCGATCAGCTCCAGGGTGCTGAAGGTTGATTTATGGTCTGGTTATCACCAGTTGCGGGTTCGGAAGGAGGATATTCCGAAGACCGCTTTTCGTACTCGATATGGTCATTATGAGTTCTTGGTGATGTCGTTCGGGCTCACCAATGCCCCGGTAGCATTTATGGACTTGATGAACCGTGTATTCAGGTCGTATCTCGATCAGTTCATCATTGTGTTCATTGACGACATCTTGGTTTATTCTCGAAGCCGGGAGGAGCATGAGCAGCACTTGCGTATCACATTGCAGACTTTGAGGGAGCATCAGTTGTTCGCCAAATTTTCCAAGTGCGCATTCTGGTTAGACAGTGTCGACTTCTTAGGTCATGTGGTGACGAGAGATGGTATTTGTGTGGACCCGAAGAAGATCGAAGCAGTGCAACGTTGGCCCAGACCGGTATCAGTTACAGAGGTTCGCAGCTTTCTAGGTCTGGCCGGCTATTATCGACGTTTTGTCCAGGATTGCTCCCGTATTGCTGCACCATTGACCGGGTTCACCCGGAAGGGGGTTCCTTTCGATTGGACCCAGGCATGTGAGGATAGTTTCCAGCAGTTGAAGACTCGTCTGACTACTGCACCAGTGTTAGCATTGCCTTCAGGGTCAGGCGGTTTCGTGGTATATTGTGATGCTTCTCGAGTGGGGCTGGGCTGTGTATTGATGCAGCATGACAAAGTTATCGCGTTTGCTTCTCGGCAGTTGAGGAAACACGAACAGAACTACCCCACTCATGATTTAGAGATGGCTGCAGTGGTATTTACACTTAAGATCTGGAGACATTACCTATACGGCGAGTCGTGCCAGATATTCATTGACCACAAGAGTTTGAAGTATATCTTTCAGCAGTGAGATCTGAATCTGAGACAGCGCCGTTAGATGGAGTTGGTGAAAGATTATGACTGTGAGATTTTATACCATCCGGGCAAGGCGAATGTGGTAGCTGATGCTTTGAGTAGGAGGCCCGGAGTTAGCCTATCTTGTTTGTGCGCAGTACAGATGCAGTCGACGGTGGATTGGCAGGTTTTATGTGACAGTAGTGCAGTTTGAGTTTACTCCTACAGGGGGACAGCTGGCCCATTTCAGAGCACGCCCACAGTTACTTGACCGTATCCACGAGGCACAGTCCGGCGATGCCCGTATTTTAGAGATTGTCGAGCAGATTCGGCAGGGCAGAGTTTCTGAGTTCGTGATTGATGATCAGGGGATACTTCGATTTGGGACTCGACTGTGCGTACCAGATTCTGAGGGACTGAGGCGTGATATTCTTGAGGAGGCCCATAGATCTGTATACAGTGTGCATCCAGGTTCCACCAAGATGTACCGTGATTTGAGAGAGGTTTACTGGTGGGAAGGGATGAAGAAGGATGTTACAGACTTTGTGTCGAGATGCCTGACTTGTCAGCAAGTCAAGGCCGAGCATCAGAGGCCAGCCGGCGAGTTACAACCTTTGCCCATCCCTGAGTGGAAGTAGGAACAGGTCTCCATGGACTTCATTGTGGGTCTACCCAGGACCAGTCGAGGGTATGACTCTATTTGGGTGATTGTGGATCGACTGACGAAAGCGGCTCACTTCCTGCCAGTGAAAACCACTTTTGGATTTGCTCAGTACGCCCATGTTTATATTGGTGAGATCGTGCGACTACATGGCGTCCCGACTTGCATCGTGTCCGACCGGGGCACCCAGTTTACCAGCCGATTGTGGCAGAAACTTCAGGAAGCTTTGGGCACCCGATTGAGTTTTAGCACAGCTTTTCATTCGCAGACTGACGGTCAGTCAGAGCGTACTATTCAGACTCTTGAGGACATGCTCAGAGCTTTTGTTTTAGATTTCGGTGGTAGCTGGGATCGTCATTTTCCTTTGATCGAGTTCTCCTACAATAATAGCTTCCAGGAGATGATTCAGATGGCACCTTTCGAGGCTTTATATGGGAGGAGATGTCGATCGTCTGTATTTTGGACAGAGCTCAGGGAGAGCAGTATTTTGGGACCGCAGATCGTACAGGAGACGACCGAAAAGATACAGCTGATTCGGGACAGGATGAGAGCAACACAGAGTAGGCAGAAATCATATGCTGACAAGCGCCGTCGCCGACTCGAGTTTGCTGTTGGCGATCATGTTTTCCTGAGGGTCTCTCCGATGAAGGGTGTGATGAGATTTGGGTGGAAAGGGAAGCTTAGCCCTAGATAAGTTGGTCCCTTCGAGATTCTAGAGCGTGTTGGTCCAGTCGCTTATCGATTAGCTCTTCCTCCCAGCTTCCCCGATGTTCACCCCGTGTTCCATGTTTCGATGCTCCGCAAGTACCTTCATGTTCCTTCCCATGCGATTCAGCACCAGACGATCTAGCTTGAGTGCAATCTTTCATTCACCGAGCAGCCGGTGGTCATTTTGGATCGGCAGGTGAAGAAATTGAGGTCGAAGGTTATACCGTCCGTCAAGGTTCTTTGGCGTGGCCCGAACAGCGAGGAGGTCACCTGGGAGACCGAGGCCGAGATGAGAAAGAAATATCCCCATCTTTTTGAAGGTACGCGTAGTTAAATTTTAAATTCGGGGACCGAATTTCCATAAGGGGGAAGATTGTAACGCTTCGAAAATCGTTTAGGCAGTTTTTCGGTAATCGGCGAAATTAGTAGTCTTTTCCGTAAAAAGTCGAAATGATTATTTTTTCAATATAGGTCTAATTATACACAATCTAGATAAGATATTGCTAAAATTCGGCCACTAAATTGTCGCTTAAAATTTTCTAGTTAATTAATTTTTTTTTCCTTAATTAATTATTTTTAATATTATTTTAAGCTTTTAAAAATACATTTAATTAGTGATAAATACAAATTTAATTGGGTAAATTACATAATTAGGAACCATTATAAACTAAAATTAAGTGTAACAAAAATTTTAGCAAACCATTTCAAGTTTAGTTGTTTATGGTAAAATGGGTTGGAAAAATGAAATGAAAAAGGGTTTTTTTGAAAAGTTTTGATGTAACATGCATTAATTGACCTTAGATGATATTTTTGTGTGGAAATTTCCACACAATTCTTTCATTTCATCCCCTCCCATAACCTGGCCGAGCCCTAGCTGCAGCTCCCCCTTCTCTTTTCCCCATTTCTTGCTTGAAAATCTCTTGAAAAATCAACAAAAATCCACCGAAATTAACTAAATCCTTCTCTAATTCAAATCAAAACCTTAAGCCATCCCTTCTCAAGCCCAAATTGGATTGAATCAAGGAGAAAAGAGGCCACTTTGGAGGTTTAGTGTAAAGGAATCAACACTTGTAAGGTATAATTCTAATCTAGTGTTTAATTGTAGTTTAAAATTTGCTAGATTTAGTAGTTTAAGTGTGAAATTTGGTTTAATTTGCTTGCTCATGAATTTCAAGAGAAGGGTTGATGTTCTAATTAGGGTTTGATGTAGGATAAGTGGGTTTAAGTTAGTATTATAGCCATCTAGTTGGTTAGATTGGTTGTTTGTGCGATGTAGCGATCGCTATACGTTAAATCGCGATATTTGCATCGAAATTGCTATGTCAATGCTTACTACAATTTCTAAAAAATTAGGAGGTGATCTAATTGCGATATATTGGCGATACAATTAGCATCTCATACGACTATTAGTGTGTGCAAATTCGGAGTTTTGTCTAGTCGGGTTTTAGTTTTGACGGTTGTCCCGAAACGACGATTTTAGTTATGGTTTTAGCGATTCTCGTGTGTTTTCCGCGCATCGAGTGCACGTTGTGATTAATCCATGAGCGTTGATCTTTTCATATGGTGACTTGCATTGTTTCATGAGCTGAAATCTTATGTTGTGTGTTATGCAATTCTAGGATCGGTTGCGGAAACATCGGACGCGACGCGCAAAGGCAAAGCGGTGGTTGGATCGGATTAGCGAGGCATTCAGGTGAGTAGATATATTCATCTATGGGGGAATCGTCTGGATGGCACGAGGCGTCCCATAGTTAGGATTACTTTATTACTTGCAACAATATGCATTGTTAGTTAGCTAACCCCTTCATTCACATTGCATATCTTTAGAGCTATTCGTCTGTTAGATTTGCATGGATATCCATATACACATGTGTGATATCACCTCGTAGGACACGTACCATTGGCTCCTGTTGCTCGCGCACTATTCATGTGACACACACGCCTTTGGTAATTTCCATGCCACGAGCACTGTAGGACCTGTTTAGTTCAGTTTCACCACTTGCATTATACACGATATATGAAATCGCATAGCATGTATATACCTCGCATCATCATCATATTTACATAGATTTCTAGCTACAAATCACATCGCATACCTTGATATCATAGACATTTATCATATAAAACATGTTGGGTATTATGATTTTCTTGAGGATTTCAGTATTGCTGTGATTTCTGGATATTGGGGAAAACCGCAAGAATTTAACAAAAGCTTATTATTATCATTTTTAAAACAAAGTTGCGGCTTTCTCATGATGTATGTGTCGTCCACCATGAGTTTTCATGTTTTCTGTTGGATTTCGAGACCCGATTCGAGGAGTGGATGAACTGTCTCGGGTACATGGTAGGCCCGGTATGGTACTCCGGGGCAAGAAGGTCGAGTTGTAGATGATGAGCCTGGCAGGGGAAGACTACCTACTGGTGATGTCTGGCGCGGAGGATATCCGGAGAATACCGACCGTTGTCGTGAGATTTGATGATATGGGCCGATCCGGACTGACGGAGCCCGATGTATTGAGACATTGATACAGTGAGACATTGAGACAGATGTATTTTCATATTTGGTGTCGATGCTTGACACGGTTTTCAGATGATTTCACGATGGTACTTAGCTCTTGCATAGATATTCTTTTTCTAAAGTAAGAATGCAGAACTCATAGCATTTAAAACACTTAAAGATTTAGTATTGATATTGCACACATGTGTATGCATACTAGAGGTATTACATCACATCTGGACATACATGTTGTGACGCATTGCGTGCATTCTTACGATAGCCCTACTAGATGTTATATTCTACTCATGAGCTGGCAACTCACCCCCGTTGTGCCACAGTGTCTTGCAGGTCGGACTCATCAGCCTTGTAGCCGCGGCTTATCTTATTGTTGACTTCTTTTGCTCAGACTCGCGACATTGCTCGTAGGTGGGTTGCGAGGGCACTTTTATCTCTTTTGTACTATTTTTGTATCTAGTATTCTCCATCTACCACTTCTTATTTGTATATGCGACCTAATGATGAGACTGAGAGATTTGTGTATATGTGGTTTCTTTTGGGTCGAGCTCACTTGAGCCGCCGTTGTGTTTTCTTATATTTTGTATTTCTTTATGCTCTTTTTCTTGATATTACATATATATTGCGTGTGGTTATGATCCGCCTTGGGCGAAGAGCTAGCTCCCACTTGGGGATGCCATTTTGTTATTACAGGTTTATATATCTTGTTGTACCCATTTTGGGGGATAGTATTTACAAAGGAGACTCTGCCAAAATTTTCGGAAAATTTTGATTTTTTTTATATTAAAAGAGTTAATGTAACTTAATCATTTTCAAAGTCGTTTACAAGAAAGGTTTCCTTCACTCTTTTGATTTGGGTTTAGATTTTTCTGGGCTTTGGTTGACTTAGGTTACGTTACGCTATTAGGCGTCTCGAAATCTAACTGCCAGTCATGTTCCGTACTTTCGGGATGTGACAAGAACACCCCGTATCACTACGAATATCCACTTCCATTGGATAAAACCATCGTATGGTTATATACGAACTCGAAGGAACTTTTTTGAGGATGGTTTCTGGTTCTGGAGAAAATGAATAGGAATATTCAGTTGTCTTTTCCTTTTTACCTTCTCTCAGGTTGTGAGGGCTCCTAGGATTGGGAGACGGTACACCTATTACGCTTATTAGATAGTTTTCTTCCAAACCATAGGCTGGTGCCGAACGGTAGGGAATGAAGAAAACCAATTAGCCTAAGTGTGGTATACAGAAGGTAATAAGTAAAGACAAATAAAAGGATTAGAAAGAGGGCAAAGTAAGATGCGACTGCTATTCACGACCAAACCAAGTCTTTCATCGTCACTCCTACTTCACCTTTATATTTCTCCAGAACACTTCGTATCACTACGAACATCCAATTCCATTAGATAAATCCATCTTATGGTTATATACGAACTCGAAGGAACCTTTTTTCGAGGATGGATTCTGGTTCAGGAGAAATAGAATAAGGATTATTCAGTTGTCTTTTATCATCACCTTCTCTCAAGTTGCGAGTACTCCTAGGATTAGGAGAGTACTCCTATTATGCTTATTGGATAGTCTTCTTCCAAACCATAGGCTGGTGCTGAACGGTACGGAAGGAAGAAAACCATTTAAGCCTAACGAAGGTGTACAGAAGGTAACGACTAAAGACAAATAAAGGGATTTGGAGAGATGGCAAGGAAATATATGGTTTCGGTCATGAATCTGGATAATGGAAGAGGCATTACTAGGAATACCAGGATACCCCTACAAAACATTTTAATGTTTCAGTTTCACTATGCGTTGTTAATTGAAAACTGATTTCCCAATTAGATCTTTACTCCAGGGTATGTATTTACCAGGTTTGATTCTCACATATGTATGGTTTTACAGATGATGAGTAGGAGTAAGTTATTGGGAATTAGGTGATCATCCTCATTATATCGGAATTCGTTGTAATTGGTGATATTTGAGGAAATCGCCTGTGTTGTTTGCTGGACGGCAAGTATTTGGTTTTGACTATCCGTTGTTATGCAACAATTTCAAACTGATATATCCGTACGTTTATTTTTATAAAGTGGGATATAACTTTTTGAAATTATATCCATGATATTTACCTATATCAGTTGATGGTTATGTAAGGAGCATTCAACAGCGGTGTAAGTCTTCATAACCATAGTACAGTTTTCGACCTACGACGCACATGGTTTGAGTTTTTCAACTCAGGGGACTTATACAAAGTACTGTATGTTGTCCAGTGTCCATTAGGACAGAGGGGTTGGTACTCGCACTATATTCTGTTTACTTGTGACTTCTCCATTTTTAGACACATGTTTCGTAGAAATACAAAGTCTATGTTTTGAGAAGTTATAGGTAAAAGAATAAATAGAGAGCCAGGTGTTGCAAGTATCAGGATTCTTCAAGGTGATCGAAGATGTAGATACCTATGTATGGTATTCAGTTGATAGTAATGGTTTTGAGAAACTTGTTTCTCTTTCAGGTTACTTATAATTGGATGCACTCCTAAGTTGAGTAATGCCGATCGGCCTCTCTCCATTTGATTGACATGCATTGGAGACAGCTGCATGATTTGAATCTGGTTCCAATTAAATTAGTGCCTTTGTTTCTATATTAGATATATATAGAATCAATTTATATCTTAACGATGTTAAGGTATAGGGAGTCGTCTGGCTGATGCTTAAAACCAGAATCCGGATAAACTCAAGGCACGTTTCTGTAATGGAAGTTTGTGGGTTAACCCGGGCTTTGACGAGGGTTCACTTTCTACCATCTGGAAGATCAATAGTGATATTGTTCTAGACTCGCCACAGTTTTAGTAAAATGGACTTTTTCAGAAAAACAGTAGTGGGAGTATGGTAGAACTGGAAGTGATTCCAGAACTACAAATGATTACTGAAGATTTAATAAGAACCTAAAGATTCAATCAGGTTTGACATTCTATTATCCACTCCGCAGATATGGTGGGTTACCTCAGGCACCCAAGAGGTACTTTGGTAGCCTCAAGAACGGTGACAGTGAGGTTCTTGTTTACCCAGACTTGACACTACTGTTGTTCCAGACTATGAGACCCGGTAAGAGGATGAGTATAGCGTCATTCTAAACTAGCTTTAGAAGTGCACATGTATATGACTCAGCCAGAGGGTTGTCGTAGTCAGTGGGAGCAGCGGAAGCGTAGTGGACAAGTAGCTTGTGTCTATTTATAGACTAAAAGCGGATATAGCGGAGATAGATCATCTATTTTTGATGTGACAGTCATAGGTTTTTGACTTCATCAGAATAGGGGATGGATCTGTTAATAAGATAGCAGGGTGTGATGTCCTGGTATTTAGGATGACATTCTCTTTGTAGGAAGTGAAATTCCTATACTACGATCGGTTATACTTTGGTTGTCACACAGTAGTTTCTCCACATAGGTTATGGATATTATATCAGACATTCTGGTTACTAGATCTATGGTTTTAGATCTAGATTTGGGAAGTGTCCCAATCTGGGTACTTAGATAGTATTCTAAAGGTGTTTTAGAATGGACGACTCCTGGCATGGTAGTGTACCTGCAGGTGATGGAGTTACCCTCTCTAAAGGAGACTAAAGCGGAGAGGGATGTGCATGATTGGCATATCACTTACTTAGGCAATTGAGTCAATCATGACATGTCAAGTACCACACCAGATATTGTTTTTGCACTAGATGCAATAAGTTAATATATTAATCCAATCTTGGAGAAAAACGAATGGAAGCAGTTTATGAACATAAGTGGATGTTCTAGGGTTTTGATAGCGGCAGCCTCCTTCTGGAGACGGTTATCATTTCAGGCTTCCAAGGTGACCTGGATGACAGAGTGACTGTCAGAATTATAGTTTTCCCTCTGACGAGGGGCAGTAGTTTGGACAGGTGGTCCAAGCGGATACTGAGGAAGGTATGGCGCAGCATACTGATTAAGTTCAGTAGTCGATACAGTCTAAGAAGTTTGCTGGATTTGGAGTTCATTTATGAACTGGGTCCCATCAGATATCCAGAAATATTCTAAGACGGGTATTGCTCATTTCAAGAGATAGTTTTCTCCGTGAAGTTGAGATAAAGAGAGACATAGAAAGAAACACTGGAGCGGATCCACTCACTGAGACTATTTCTCGAACGCAATAGTTTTACAAACGAGGTTTGTGAAACTGATTAGTAGAGGAGTTGGGTGTTCGGTATCACACGGGCTGTGAGTATGCGACATTGCAATAATTAGCCTTAAGTGCAAGTGAGAGATTGTTGGCTATAGTTCCCTCAAGGCAATTATTATAGTCGCAGGCATGTGATCATGATGATTGAGGGAGGACCTATACCGATAAAATAGTCTTACTCGAGATGATAGTATGCTATCTGGTTTGTCTTTATCATCATGTATATGTTGATAAAGCCTTGAGGATCTTGCTTGACTACTAGCATTGTGACGGCGATCACATACATGGGAGCTAGGGGTCTGTAAGCACATCCTTAAATGTCCCTGGTCGTGGGAGTATCAAGACTGGGCATCGATACTCCAGTGTAGACTGGTGTATACTTATCTAGACTCTGACGAGGGGCGGTGGCCGGTCTCACAAGCCATTGGTGTTAGTTGTTCACCTGAGATAGTATACAGGTGCTCATTGGGTTATGAGTACATTGGACGGACTCGTCGGGAACCTGCTAGTTGGTATTATACCTATAGTCAGATAGCAGTTCCCTGGTGACATGTGTACAGGTTAGTCTATCGACCTGAGATTGTCATTTGTCTCGTGTGAGTTCCCACTGTGCTTTGATTACTACCCTACCACGGCTCAAAGGAGTCGTGCAAATAGGTTTTAGTTGGGTACAATCCCGAGCCACATGGAGGCAGTGAGCGGATCGTCAGGGATTCGTCTCTCCCAGTATTGGGGGTTGATGTCGCGCAGTGCACGGATGGCCATCACTAGAAATCTTCGGCCGGGGTATGTGAGAATTACAGATCCAGGATCGATAGTTTCTCGGGTAGTGATGGGTTTCATACCGATACGAATTATCGTGTTGTTAGAGGTCTGACTTTATCCACCCACCTAGACTCGATATGCGATACTCTTAGACGAACAGACCGGACTATACGAATATTGTCACTGACAGGCTCAATAGGGGTTCGGATGAGTTTGCTCGTCGGCCTTCCTTTCGCTTAATACCTGGGTAGCCGTTACGTACATCTAGTGTCGCTGACGTGCTTGTGGTTAAACCCACTGCCAGTGTATTGACGAGTCTTTAGAGTCCCACACAGAGGGTTTCCCTGGTTCTGGCGAAATGGTGTAGTAGCCGTATTTGATACGTGCAGGGTTCCGATCGATTGATGTACATAGTACTCGGACTTTCGATCGGACAGCTGATAATACTAGCCGGCTCGGGTTTGAGCCGGATTATTAAATCAGGTATTGATTTAATAATTTATATATATGTATTTCGATACGTATAATCTAGTATTATATTTTTTGTGTTATTCTATCTCTTTGATATTCGTATTTCGGTACGGATACAGATATGTATATTCAGTAGAATGTAATCCGTATTTTTTGCCGGATAACATTCTAGAAGGTGCCACCTCATTTTGGATTTGACCATTTTTATTAAAATGGATAATGAGGTGGAAAATGGCATGAAGAGGAATGGTGAGAACCATGCTTGGAATAGTGCTCGCAAATGAATTGTTAATTCATTTGGGTGCACTATTCAAGCATGGTAGGATTATTAAAATGGAAAATTGGTTTTTACAAAACCAAGGATGCTTCATTTTCTCTCTCCTTGGTCTTCATTTTTTTGAAGCATGCTAGGTTTTCTTCTTTTGAGCTTGAGCTCCACCCTCACCATTTTTGTTCTTCACCTCTTCTAGCTATCATGCTTGCTTCCACCTTCTTCATGATATGAGATAGCAAACACTAAGAATACATACACACTACATCCTAGGCTCTCTAGGGTAGCATCCTAGACCCTAGTTGCTCCACTAGCAGCTTGGCGTGGAACTAGAGCCGGAAGTACATCCCTCGGGTGGATCATCGGAGATGGAGGAAGACCGGCGACCAAAGTCGATCCGCAACATCACTAGGAGCTTGGAGATGGTTGAAGACCCAAAGGACATGGTTCATTTGGTATAACCATTCCTATCTCTTTTCTTAGACTGCTAGTTTTAGGGTTAATGGTTTCGATCTTGGAATCGGGTAATGGTAGCGCCGGGTTTTTGAAAATTTTTGTTCCACATTTGGCCCCGGTTCGATGGCCGGGGCGCTCCCATAACCCAACAAGGACATCTCGATCCATGAGTTTAAAGATCTCACGGTCAAGGTTAAGGACATCATAGTCCGTGAGTTTAAAGACTTCACAGTCAAGGTTAAGGACATCATAGTCCGTGAGTTTAAAGACTTCACAGTCAAGGTTAAGGACATCATAGTCCGTAAGTTTAAAGACTTCACAGTCAAGGTTAAGGACATCATAGTCCGTGAGTTTAAGGACCCCACAGTCCATGAAATGTATGGTTGTCGGGACCCGTCATCTTTCTGAAGACGTTGAAGGATTACAACGACAAATATCAGAGGAGTTCAGACATGTACCCTTAAACCGATGTGGGTTGAGAGACCTGTAGTCCAATTAGGACTAAGATCTGTGATTTATGAGCATATGAACTCAATTAATCTGAATTGAGGACTTATGGCCAATTTGGGCTAAGTCCATTCAATTACAATGTTCAACATTTCTTTTTGGAGTTGTCAGATGTTTGTTTGAGCCCAATCCCTTTAAAAATGCTAAGCATTGGTTTAGTCTCTGACAATGTTTTGTCTTTAATTGAATTATGTGCATTTATCATTGCCCCAGGCTTACCAAGAACATTTTATGTTCTGTCCAAGCGCACATAAAAAACATGTGGCGCACTTGGCACTAGCGCCAGATATGAAGCGCTAAATGAAGAGCGCTGATGCGCTTAGCCCTTTGCGCTAGATGTAGAGCGATGATGCGCTTTTAGTTGTAGAGTTGAAGCGCGGGTGCCATATAATGAGCGCAGAGCGCTTTTAGTAATACAGCGCACACGTGAGGAGCACGTGGCGCGCTTAGCGCTAGCCAATGAGCGCAGTGCGCTGTGTTTGAAGCGCTATGGCACTGCAGCGCTTTGCGCTAGGTGAAGAGCACTAAGGCACTTTTAAATTAGGAGCGCTAAGGCTCTTATTAGATTAGGAGCGTTAAGGCTCTTTTAAGGTTAACTTTGCGCTCTGCAGATTATCTATTCTTTGATAAGAAAGTTTGTCTCAAGATTCTAAGAACAAAGTTCTCAGTTCATGGGAGATATTTCAATCTCTTTTTGATGAAAAGCTTTGCCTTTATGGGTCTGTGATCCTAAGAGAATTGAATAATTCTCCCCCCTTTATAATGAGATGTTCATAATCTCTTTTGTGAAAGACAACTTTGTCTTATAGATCTATGATCTGTGAAAGAAGTAAATACTTCTGTTTATATTGAGACGATTTCGTCTTTTTATTCTTTTTACCTTGAAAAAGAATTGCCTTCTTTTGCCAAGAGCTTCTTCTTCTTCTTGAGATTTTCTCAAATTTTATGGGGGTTTCCTTTCTTTTTTTTTAGACTTGAAGTCTGGGGGCCTTTATATAGGGCAAGATGGTTTGTTCAATCAGTTAAGGAGATCTTTTCTCCAATTGATTTGGGGAATTTCCCATTGTTGGATCTTTGATTCGAGGGCTTCTGGTTTACAGAAGATAATCTTCTTGTTTTTTTACCAAGATTGGGAAATCTTTTCCATGCAGAATTTATTCTGTCTTTGGTAATTTTTACAGAAGATAATATGATAAATCTTTTCTCCAATTGATATCCCCAAGGTTAAGGACATCTTGATTGAGATAATCTTTTCATGCAGAATTTATTCTGTCTTTGGTAATTTTTATTTACCATTGGATTATTGATCCAACGGTGCTCTGATTTACAAAGCACAATTTTGTTGTTTGAAAAGATTTTGAGAAATCTTTCCTTAACAGAATTTAATTCTGGTTAATTAATAATTTATCATTATTATTAGATCTTTGATCTAACGGTGGGAGCTTTTAGTTCCAGCGCTAGTGCTTATGCGCTTTGCCCATGGTGCGCTACTTGGAGCGCAGCGCTCTTAGCGCTAGCACACACGTGCTTTGCACGTGATGCGCTACTTGTAGCACAGCGCATCTAGTGCTAGCGCCTATGCGCTTTGTACGGGGTGCGCTAGTTGTAGCGCAGCACTTTTATAAAAGCGCAGTTTTAATTCAAATTTTGAATTCTGCACAGAGCTTTGCTCTAATTGGGGAAACAAATGCCCCCCCACCGTTGCGCTCACGGGGCTCACACGTGGGTGCAGCGGTGGCAGCATCTCCACTCTTGGATCAACCGAGGAATTGAAACGGCGTTTGGTGCCTATAAATAGGAACTTGGCCCTTGAGATGACTTTTGTTCATCTTCAATCCTTGTTGAAAATTTATTTTCTCCTTCAGAGCGCAGCTCTTCCTCTTAAGAGTTTTCTTAAGGACAGAACTCTGTTAGATTTTTTTTGGGTAAAAGATTAAATCTTTTTGAAACATCTTTTAGGGTTTCACCCGTTAACAGAGCCTTGCTCTTCATAGATCTTTGATCTAAAGAAAATCACTTTTAGGGTTTTATTAACAGAGCTTTGCTCTCTTGGAATCACCAATCTAAAAGGATCTTGCTTATGATTTCTTAATCCATTAATAGTGTTTTGCTCCTTTCAGATCATATACAAGAACTCTTAAGAGTTTGTTTATGGATCTTGAAGATCAAATTTTATTTTCGATGGATTATTCCATCACCTTCTCAGAGCAAGGATCTTTGGATTTGCTTGAGGAATTTTATTCGTTCATCATTAGACTTTGACAGATGTCTGTCTAGTGAAGAGCGCTGCTCTCAATGGGAGTTTTACTCCTTGGCTTGAGGGACTTAAATGTGAGTCTTTTGAGGGTTTTCTTCCTTAATCGCCCAAATTTGGATTTGTTTGTCGCTTGACAGAACTTGTCTTTCCCGAGAACTTGTCTAAATCCTAATGTCTGATTTTCCTCATTACCAATCTTTTAATGATGTTTCTTTTCAGGCATTATGGCCGTTCATTTATATAGTCTGAACGAGTTTATCTCTTATGAGGATATTCGCGTACAAGGCCGTTTCCAGAAGCAAGAGTTTACAGATGTCTAATGTGCGGAGATTATGGCTCGTCTGTATGCACATAACGGTCGACTGCTTCCTTGTCGCTCCGCTCTCTTGAAAATCGTAGTGGGAGCAATTTAGAGAGCACTTCCTGGGTTTTACGAAGCCATGCCGCTGGATGCGCTGGATGATGCTGAAGGGTGCACTCGGTGTACTTGTCTGGCCTGATCTCAAAGAAGCGTCGAGATAACCTCATTGATATTCTGCATCAAACTTTCCAACAGACGACGATAATCGCTTCTTATCAAAGGGAGGAGGGCATTGGTGAGGATCTCGACACCCGTGATCGCTAGAGGATGCACACGAGAATGGTCAGAAAGGCCAGAAAGATTCTAGACGGCCTTACTTTCGAATTCCTCAATCCATGCCCTGGATCTGAGGTTTTACCATTGTAATCATTTTGATGATGTTTTCGTTTACTGCTTTCATTATTGTAAGAACTTTTCGAAGTATGAATAGCAAATTCCTCGTTTCCGTGTGTTTATTTTATGCACTAAATCTTTTGCACATCTATGAATGAGTATGCTTCGAACGTTTAACCGAATGCAAATCAAATGTTCTCCTTGTCGCTTTCTTCTCTTTTCTCTATTGCCGGCGTGTTACCTTAGTAAACATAGCCTGTAGATGATCGAAGGAGCATTCCGTTTTGAATTCTTCGAGAGGTAGTAATAGCTTAGAAAGCAGGTTCAGATCTGCTGCCTAAGGCTTTTCAACTTCATGAGCCATGAGGGTCTCATAAAGACTTTTCTCCCTACGAGTTGAGAGGATTTCGTAGGTGTATTTTCTCCTTAGGAATCGTAAGGATTCCTAAGTGTGTTTTCTCTCGAGAGTCGTAAGGATCTCACAAGAGAGTATACTCCCTTACGAGTCGTGAGGACCCGTAAGTGATGGGTGAGGTTACCATTATCCGCATTTCACGGAGTCAGGAGTTTCTCTGGATGCTTCCCACGGGGTCAGTTTGACATAGCCGTGTTCTGCTAGGACTAGGCTTCGCTCTGGACGTTTCCCACGGGGTCAGGATTGATATTAGCCGCGTTCTACGTGACCAGGAATTTTCTCCGGATGCTACACACGGGGTCTGATTGACATAGCCGTGTTCTGCGAGGACCACGCTCCGCTGTGGACGTTTCCTACGGGGTCAGGATTGACATAGGCCGTGTTCCACGTGACCAGGAATTTGCTCTGGATGCTTCCCACGGGGCCTGATTGACATAGCCGTGTTCTGCGAAGACCAGGATCCGCTCTGGACGTTTCCCACGGGGTCAAGATTGACATAGGTCGTGTTCCACGTGACCAGGAATTTGCTCAGGACGCTTCCTACGGGGTCGGATTGACATAGCCGTGTTCCATGAAACCAGGATTTTGCTCTGGATGCTTCCCACGGGGTCGGATTGACATAGCCGTGTTCTGCGAGGACCAGGCTCCGCTCTGGATGTTTCCCGCTGGGTCAGGATGGACATAGGCCGCATTCCATGAAACCAGGATTTTGCTCTGGATACTTCCTACCGGGTCTGATTGACATAGCCGTGTTCTGCGAGTACCAGGCTCCACTCTGGATGTTTCCTACGGGGTCAGGATTGATATAGGCCGCGTTCCATGAAACCAGGAATTTGCTCTGGATACTTCCTATGGGGTTTGATTGACATAGCCGTGTTCTGCGAGGACCAGGATCCGCTCTGGACGTTTCCTACGGGGTCAGGATTGACATAAGCCGTGTTCCACGAAACCAGGATTTTGCTCTGGATGCTTCCCACGGGGTCGGATTGACATAGCCGTGTTTTGCAAGGACCAGGCTCCGCTCTGGATGTTTCCTACGGGGTCAGGGTTGACATAGGCCGACGTTCCACGAAACCAGGAATTTGCTCTGGATGCTTTCCATGGGGTCTGATTGACATGGCCGTGTTCTGCAAGGACCAGGCTCCGCTCTGGATGCTTCCCACGGGGTCAGGATTGACATAAGCTGTGTTCAGCAAGGACCAGGATCCACTATGGACGTTTCCCATGGGGTCAGGGTTGACATAGGCCGCGTTCCATGAAACCAGGAATTTACTCTGGATGCTTCCCACGGGGTCTGATTGACATAGCCGTGTTCTGCGAGGACCAGGCTCCGCTCTGGACGTTTCCCACGGGGTCAGGATTGACATAGTCCGTGTTCCACGTGACCAAGAATTTTCTCTGGATGCTTCCCACGGGGTTTGATTGACATAGCCGTGTTCTGCGAGGACCAGGCTCCGCTCTGGACGTTTCCCATGGGGTCAGGATTGACATAGGCCGCGTTCCATGTGACCAGAAATTTACTTTGGATGCTTCCCACGGGGTCTGATTGACATATCCGTGTTCTGCGAGGAACAAGCTCCGCTCTGGACGTTTCCCACGGGGTTGACATAGGCCGTGTTCCACGTGACCAGGAATTTGCTCTGGATGCTTCCCATGGGGTCTTATTGACATAGCCGTATTCTGCAAGGACCAGGCTCCGCTCTGGATGCTTCCCACGGGGTCAGGATTGACATAGGCCGTGTTCAGCGAGGACCAGGATCCGCTCTGGACGTTTCCCACGGGGTCAGGATTGACATAGGCCGTGTTCCACGAAACCAAGAATTTGCTCTAGATGCTTCCCACGGGGTTTGATTAACATAGCCGTGTTCTACGAGGACCAGGATTCGCTCTGGACGTTTCCCGCGGGGTCAGGATTGACATAGGCCACATTCCACAAAACCAGGAATTTGCTCTGTATGCTTCCCACGGGGTCTGATTAACATGGCCATGTTCTGCAAGGACCAGGCTCCACTCTGGATGCTTCCCACGGGGTCAAGGATTGACATAGGCCGTGTTCAGCGAGGACCAGGATCCGCTCTGGACGTTTCCCACGGGGTTAGGGTTGACATAGGCCACGTTCCACGAAACCAGGAATTTGCTCTGGATGCTTCCCACGGGGTCTGATTGACATAGCCGTGTTCTGCGAGGACCAGGATCCATTCTGGACGTTTCCTATGGGTTCAGGATTGACATAGGCCGTGTTCCACGTGACCAGGATTCGCTCTGCCCACAGGGTCAGGATTGACATAGGTCGTGTTCCACGTGACCAGGAAGGGTTGACTTTATCCGCATTTCACGGAGTCGGGGTTTCACTCTCGGTCATTTATGCACCGCTGAGTCATGGAACTGGGAATTGCCGCGGTTCCGCTTTACTTGATGTTGCGTCTGCTGTAATGAGACGAATGTTGAGATAATCTCCAGGCTGTCTGTGAACCGTTGAGATTTGGCTTCTTCTTTGATGGAGCCTGGGGAGGGAAGGTGTGATTCCTTCTCTGTTTGCGCCCCTGGATTGTATACAGGGATTGATGTGATCTCACCTGTAGGGCAAAAATTTCATTCTTTCAATTTTTTTTATTTCTTCCCGCTATGCTCTATCATTTCAGCTTTTATATCGCGAAGATCGCGATTGCCCAATCATTTCGGCTATTTTTCGCGGTGCCCGATCATTTCGGCTATTTGTTTTTTTATTTTTACTCGCTGCTTTTTATTGCGAGTTGCCCAATCATTTCAGCTATTTTTCATGCATATATTTTTACTTGCTAATTTTGTTTGCAAGTTGTCCTATCATTTTGGCTATTTCGTATGCATGTATGGCTCGCTGGCTTTTCGCTGCAAGCTTGGAATTAGACACCGATTTCAGCATCAGCACCGCCACAACTGGGATATTGCCAGGAGCGAATTATCATTTGCCTCTGTTGATGTCGAACAAAGGGGGCTTAGCAAACAGGGTTAAGATCCTGTCGACTAAGGCTTTTGACTTCATGAGCCGTAAGGGTCTCATAAAGGTATTTCTCCCTACGAGTCGTGAGGATCTCGCAAGTGCGTTTTGTCCTTAGGAATCGTGAGAATTCTTAAGTGTGTGGTCTCTTATAAGTCGTAAGGACCTTACAAGAGTGCTTTCTCCTTATAAGTCGAGAGGACTTACAAGGGTTGTTCACCATGTAGACATATCCCTAGTCGCGGGTAAGACTTTGTTAGGGAAATGTTTATCCGCGCCGGTGGATTGTATATAAGGGTCAATATTGAACCGCTTGTAGGGCAGCATTGGAGGTTATGATGGCTGCTTAAGAACAGGTTCAGATCCCTGTAGCTTAAGGCTTTTGAATCCTATGAGCCGTGAGGGTCTCATAGGAGGGTTCTCCTTACGAGTCGTGAGGATCTCGCAAGTGTAATTTATCCTTAGGAATCGTGGGGATCCTTAAGTGTGTTCTTCCCTTGTGAGTCGTAAGGATCTCACGCAGGTTTTTTCTCCTCACAAGGTCGAGAGGACCTTGCAAGTGTCTTTTAACAAGGTTGCGCCCTTTCGGGTTTTCACAAAAACTCGCCGGTAGCCTTGCTGTTTTTACTCATGGAGCCCTTTCGGGTTTTCATCCGTGCCCATTTGCTTATGGACATACCGTTTTTTTGTCAGCCTTAGGATGCTGCAGTCCACAGTAATTTATCGACGTCTCGATCAACAGCCAGTTTTAGGACATAGTGGTCCGTCGTTAGTTTAAGGACGTTTCGGTCCGTCGCCAGTTTTAGGACTTAGTGGTCCATCGTTAGTTTAAGAACGTTTCGGTCCATCGTTAGTTTAAGGACGTTTCGGTCTGTCGTTAGTTTAAGGAAGTTTCGGTCCATCATTAGTTTAAGGACGTTTCGGTTCGAGAAAAGGAAGCCGACTACTACTTACAGAGTTTAGGCTTAGGAAGATAGCGAGCGGACATAGGCGTCGTCATCTATCGTTGACCTAGGCCGTAACTCGTCAGGCGTAGTATTTCTTTAGGAAGCGACTGTTTATTGGCCTGAAAGGTCTTTCACCATGCATGTCCATGAGTAGATATGCTCCACCTTGGTAGACTTTGTCTATGATATACGGGCCTTAATTGTTCGGCTCGAATTTCCCCCGCTTGGCACGATTGGGGATCATAAGCCTTTTGACCACTAGCACGAGTTCGTCTTGGCAGAATGTTCTCGGCCTAGTCAATTTCTCATATGAGCGCGTCATCTTTGCTTTATAAGCTTCCAGATTTTGTTGCGCTATGAGCCGGGTTTCATCAAGGGCATCGAGCTCCTCAAGCCGAAGGTGAGCATTTTCTTCGTCTGTTAGCTCGTAGTGAACGACCACTCGTAGAGAGGGTAACTCTATCTCGAGGGGGAGTACCGCTTCTGTGCCGAATACCAATGCATACGACGTTGTGTTTGTGGCTGTTTTGAACGTAGTTCGATACGCCCAAAGAGCTTTATGCAGTCTCTCATGCCAGTCCCTCTTATTTCGAGACACCGTCTTTTTCACAATTTTCGTCAAGATCTTGTTGAAAGCCTCAGCTAGACAGTTAGCTCGGGGATTGTAGACCAATGAATATCTCCAGTCTATGTTATGCTATCGTGTGAAGCGGCTGATCTTGTGGCTTCTATAAGCTGGCCCATTATGGGAGATAATCCGTCGCGGAGTGCCAAACCGATAAATGACCTGTGTCTTGAAGAAATGGAGGATATTCTCTGTCTTCAATTCCCTTAGCGGTACTGCTTCTGCCCATTTGGAGAAATAATCAGTTGTCGCCAAAATGAATCGATGTCCTCGGGACGATGCTGGTTCGATGAGCTCGATTATGTCGGTTCCCCACATTTCGAACGGCCAGCTAGCCATCGTTGAATGTAGTGGATTTGGATGCTGGTGAATAAAGACTCCATGAATTTGGCACGAGTGGCACTGTTTCGCGTATTCAAGGCAGTCCTGGATCATCGTGGGCCAATAGTAGCCCATCCTTTTGATCTTCAGTTTCATCTTCGGCCCGGCTTGGTGAGAACCGCAGAGTCCGTCGTGAGTTTCTTGGACGACTTTCCTTGCCTCCTCAGGTCCTAGGCATCTTAGCCATAGAGAATCAAATGACCTTTTATACAGAGTATTATTGGCGAAGGCAAAAGACAGAGCTCGTCTCATGAGCCGATGTTTTGAGGACGCATCTTCAGGCGTTCGACGGGATTTGAAGTAGTCTATAAAGACTTCTCTCCAATCCTTGGCCTTTTCCTGGTCTTTTATTTGTAGAGTCGTTTACTCGATCGCTCCTTTCTCCTCGGACGATTCCGGAGATATTTCTGCTGGTGCAAGAACCCAACGGCTTTGCACAACGATCCTCACGTCATCGAGGTTCTCGTCGGTCAGTTCTTTAGCGAGCTTGGCTAACGCATCCGCTTTACTATTCTCCGCTTGCGGTATGCTTTCCAGGGCGTAGGCAGGAATTTGAGTCAGCAGTTGCTGCACTCTCTCGCCGTATTTCACCAACTCTGGCTTGCATGTTTGATAGTCTCCATTTACTTGACTAACGATCAGCTGGGAGTCTCCGTATATGAGGAGGTTCTCAATTCCCATGCCGACGGCGATCTCAAGACCTGCTATCAAAGCTTCGTATTCGGCTTCATTGTTTGTCCTCGGTTCGGTTAAGGAGAAACCAAAGCGCATTATCCCTCCTTGTGGAGTCACGAAGATGAGGCCTACCCCTGATTTGATTATGGGGGTGCTTTGTTTGCGCTTCTTCATGGAAGATGCTCCATCGAAGTAGAGTTCCCATTGGGTATTGTTCTTTCTTCTTTCCCCGTTGATCGTGTCAAACGCGTGTTCGTCTGGAAATTCGCAGTTCAAGGGAGAGTCGGCAGGTATCGGATGCTCAGCGAGGAAGTCGGCGATGGCCTGGCCTTTCACTGCCTTGAAAGGCCGATAAGTTATCGAGAACTCCATCAAGAGGAGGGCCTATTTAGCGAGCCGTCTTGTTAATATGGCCTTCGACATCAAATACTTGAGAGGATCCACCTTCGATATGAGATGGAACTCATGTACCAACGCGTAGTGTCTGAGCTTCGTTATCGGGAAGATCAACACCAGGCGGTGTTTTTCGATTAGAGAATA
Organism: Agapanthus africanus; assembly: GCA_030015575.1. Lineage (NCBI taxonomy): Eukaryota > Viridiplantae > Streptophyta > Magnoliopsida > Asparagales > Amaryllidaceae > Agapanthus > Agapanthus africanus. Next base: position 196,835,560 of record CM057348.1, on the reverse strand, counting down.
ATTGCTTTCTGCCCCCAGGAGAACTCGACTCAAATAGTAGAGGGCTCTCTCCTTCCTTTGGTCATTCTCTTGTGCCCACAGCGCGCCTAAAGAACCTTCGAGGGCTGTTGTATATAGAATAAGAGGCTTCCCTTGACCGGAGCGGTCAGCACCGGTGGATTCTGCATGTATTGCTTAATTTCGTCCAGTGCGCCTTGGCATTTGCGATCCCAGACGAACGGGGTTCCCTTCTTCATTAGGTGACTGTAAGGACGGCACTTGCTAGAGAGATTGTCTATGAATCGCCGGATATACACGAGCTTTCCTTGGAGAGACCGCAGTTGCTTGAGAGTCCTTGGCGGAGACATTTCCATGATCGCCTTGATCTTCGACGAGTCTATCTCGATGCCTCGATGTCGTACGATGAATCCTAGGAATTTGCCCGAGGAAACTCCGAATGCGCATTTGAGAGGGTTCATCTTCAAGTTATATTTTCGAAGGCGCTGAAACACGATCTTCAGATGCTCTAGATGTTCGTCATATCATTTGCTTTTAACTACAAGGTCGTCGATATAACATTCGACGATTTCATGTATGAGGTCATTGAAGATCTTCGCCATAGCCCTCTGATAGGTGGCACCGGCGTTCTTCAGACCGAAAGGCATCACCTTGTAGCAGAATATGCCCAAAGGGGTCCGGAAAGCAGTATGCTTCTGGTCCTCGGGATGCATCTTTATCTGATTGTATCTTGATGAGCCGTCCATGAAGGAGAAAACTTCGTGAGTGGACGTATTATCTATCATCAGCTCGGTAACTGGTACAGGAAAGTCGTCCTTCGGACAAGCTTTATTGAGATCCCGAAAGTCTACGCAGATGCGCACCGTCCCATTTTTCTTCATCACTGGGATGATGTTGGCGATCCAGTCAGGATACTGAATTTCTTGGATGAATCCGGAGTCGATTAGCTTCTTGACCTCGGCGTTGATGCTTATCTCAAGCTCGAGCCGTATTCTTCTCGGTGCTTGTTTGATTAGCTTGACGTCCGGGGATATTGCTAATTTGTGTACAGCAATCTCTAGATTTAGTCCCGGCATCTCGGAATAGTTCCATGCGAAGCAATCTTTGTGCTACATGAGCACGTCCTTTAGCGTAGCCACCCTTTCTTCAAACAACAGCTCACTGACGAATGTCGGCCACGGGTCACTTGCCGTCCCCAAATCAATTTTCTTGAGGTTATCTGCAGTAGTATGTATTCCATCTTCCAGAACCTTTGGCGCCGGTGGAAACTCTGAGATCACCTTGCCATCGTCGTTTTCGAATCACCAAGGGAGGTTATCCATATTCTCAGGCTCTTCTTCTGACAGCGTTATCACGTGGCCGGTACGAGATCGCTTCCAAGACCGACATTGATCTAGTTCCATTCTCGCTGCATACAGGGCTTTCGGTTCATGCTTCTACGGCAGGATTACCCTCCAACTGCTGGATAGATTGAACCTGCCGAGTTGATATTGGTCTTCAACCCAGTTCTTGAAGGTGAAGCAGTCTTCGAGAGGATACCCTATTGCTTGGTGATAAGAGCAATAGTCTGGGTGAGAGACCTCGTTTGCTTGCTCGGGAAGCTTGGACTCCGAGAGTGTCATCATCTGGTGTTTCATGACAAGATCGAATATCTTCTTTGTCTTGTCTTGAAGAAAAGAATATTCTCGACCCATCTTCTTTATAAGAGATGAATCTTGGTTGCTCGATTCTCGATTGCGTGGCTCCTTCGTCCCGCTTTGTCGCTGTCGAACGCCTTTCCCGCTCTTTGATTTATTTTTGCCTCTGCATCGGGCCTTTTGTATGACGGGTTGATGAGGAAGAACATTTTCATTTTTCGCAGCCTGCTGAAGGAGGCGTTGCGTTCTGGCTTTCTCGTAGATAGCCATTTCGCGATTATGGTCGTCTCGAACCTTTTGACCGGCTTTCCTTATAAGCTTTTCCGTTTGTTCTTCGAATGACGGGCTTAGCATTTTCACGACTGGAGTTCATTTTGGTTCAGGGTTGGCATCTTCCCATAGAGCGTCTTCTTCCTCATCGAAGTCATGTATGGCGTAGCAGTCGCGGAATAGCTCCCGTTTCTTGGATTGAACATATCCAAGCCCGATCGTTTCCATTCTCCCATTGGGCAACTTTCATTGAGTTCCGGGGACGTTCCAGATCCTGTTATAGAATCGTGCTTGTTGAGCAGGTTGCTTAAGGGGTACACCTTGGCGTCTCAAGAGCCTTTTCAATCCTTTTGTGTAGTATATGGGCAGTCGGATGGGCTGAAGTCTGTCAAGTAACGAGTCAGCACCATGCCAGACTTCTTTCTCCACTTTAGTTTCCGTGGATTGATAAAAGAGGATTGCCTTTTCATTTCTTCGCCTGGGAGGGACGTAGAATGTCTACAGTTCTTGCACACTATAAGTTTCAAGTGCATCAAGCTCTTTATAATGCTCTTGTGGAATCATGGCAACTTGCAAACTTTGATCTTCATCGGCGAAGGTTTGTATCGACGGCAGAGCAGAGAATACAACATTGACCTCATCTTCCGAGTCGCTGCCGAAGACCAACATAGGGATGGACGGTCCCGGCTTGTTGCATTGGGGCGGCCCTGAATAAACTATTTCTTCTTTCTCCTCGGTATCACTCCCGAAGACCGGAATAGTGGTGATAGCTTTGTTCTTGTCCTTCGGTTTGCGACATCCTTCTGTGTCTTCAAAATCAGGCAGGAAGTATTTGGCATCCTCATATTTGCAGACTTCGTTCACAGAGAATGGGTTTAGTTCCCTTGTCACAGTGTACTCGAGACCATCTTTGAAGTACTTCATACACTGATGTTGTGTAGAAGGGATAATGTTGTACTCGTGTAACCAAGGCCGGCCGAGCAATGCATTATAGCAGGTCTTCGCATCAATGACATGAAACTTGATGTCCATGACGAGCAGCCCAAAGCGTAACGTCAGTATCACAGATCCGAGCGTCCGTGATGATTGGGAGTCAAACCCGGAAATGGTGATCTTATCCCGAACGAGGTGTTGAACGCTCATGCAGATTTCCTTCAACACTCTTACATTGAGGAGGTTGACGGAGGACCCATTGTCAACCAGGATTTTACCTATCTTGATATTATGACAGTACCCGGAGACATAGAGGGGACGGTTATGCTCGCATGTCCCGAGGAGGAGATCTTCATCGCCAAAGGTGATATTGGCTGTGTGCACTTCCTCCAACTCGTCCTTCATATTTTCTTCGGCGAGGAAAGCTTGGAATTGCTCGGGCTCTTGTAGTGCCTTGATTAGAGAATCCCTCGCCTCTTTTGATAACAAGAGGGCATCGAGAATGCTGAGCTGCGAGGGTATCTTCCTCAGGTGTGCAAGAACGTTGTAATCCACCTTACTTTTCTTTGGCGGGTCCTTGGCTGTCAGTTCTTTAACGACTTGATCATCTAGGGCAATGTCCTCAGGGACCTTTTCTTTCCCCTTATCCTTTTTATTCGACCCACTGTTCACGGGCCCGAGATTCTTTTCGGGCAGTGTACGATTGCGCAGCTGAATGTTCTCGCAGCTCTTCGGTTCTTCCTCTTTTCCTGAAGTGGATTCTTTAAAGAGAGGGCCAAGAGTCATTTCTTCGTCAGAGTCGCTCCCGAAGGTGAGAACTTGCGATCCTCCAGCGTTGACCATGTGACAGTTGCTGGTAGTTCTTTTACCCTCCTCGGTTGTATTTCTTTGCTCCTGACGAGTTTTGTGTTTCATCCGCTTGAAATGTTGCCAGTGAGCAACATATCCCTGCCACTAGCTTTTAAAAGAGTTGCACTCATCGGTGGGGTGCGCAATCTTTTGATGATATAAGCAGTAGCTAGGATGTATACCCGCTTCATCAGGAGTGTTTTCTTCGGAAGGTGGCAGCTTCATTCCTATCGATATGGCCTTGATGAACCTTTTCCTCGTCTTCAACCTGCTTTTATTTGCGGTGGAATTGCCTTGAGCTGGTGGTAGTGTTTCAACCCTTTCGTCCAGTCGTCGGCGTTTGGCTTTTTCAAATATGGCCATCTCGCGCTCACGGTCAGCTTTGCTTTTCAGAAGAGCTTCGTTCAGGAATGCGTCAATCATTTCGTCTGATGGCCCTAGAAGTTCCGGTTCAGGATCTGCCTCCAGTTTCTCTGCATAAGGAGCTTCTTCATCATTTATTGACGAGTGAGAAATCACATGGCAACTTGCTACATAATTCTCAGATTCAACCGACGAGTCTTCTCCATTGTCGTCATTTCCGTCCTCAAGGACGTGGCTGAGAAACTTTTGAAGTGCGACCGAGGTTCGCATCTTCTGATTATATTCTTCCAGCGCATCGATATATTTTTCCAGGTCCGTGCGCCCGCCACTAAGATTCACGGGCTTTTTGGTCTTCTTCTTCTTCAAAGACTTTGACGGCTGGGTGTGAGCGCTTTGACTATCACCACCAGTTTTTGGAGTTGGGCGCAGCTTCAGCATTCCCTCGATAATCTCGGGTTCCAGCGGATTCTTCCACCTAATTGCCGGGCATGTTTGGAGATCCTTCAGCATTCTTTTAGTTTTGGCTAAAAGAGCGACCTCCCATGGAGCTTCTTCTATGAAAGAGCATGATGCCCCCGGTGTATCTATCTTCTTGGGAGCGTATGGCTGTGGTGGGTTCACCTTCCAATTCTCGGACAACGCAAACTTGCCCTGTTGGTATTGATCTTCGATCCAGCCTTTAAAGACAAAGCAATATTCAATTGGGTGGCTTACCATTTGATGGTAGGGGAAATAATTGGGACTATTAGCCTCGCCGGGCTGCAACGGTCATTTTGGATTCGGCAGATTGATGAGCCTGTTGTGCACAGCTAGCTCGAACAATCTTTTCGTCTTGTCTCGAGGAAATGAATAAGGGCGCTTCATTTTCTCATTATAGAATTGCCGCCTCTCGTCTAGGTGATCAGTTAGTTTTGGGCCACCGGGCTGCTGTTGAGTATTTGGGACGAAGGTCGCCTTCCCTTTGCCCTTTTCGTTCCGTGGCTCCGGCTTTGAAGGAGTCGGTCTATGACACATCTGGTCCATTTGGGCCAGTTTGTCGATCAAGGCCTGGAACATGGTCGGCTTGAAGAACATCATGAATTGGGAAATAGTTGCTAGAGGGTCAAGAGTGCCCACAAACATGCCCACTGCCGGCGCTTCTTCGATGCGCTGTTTACATTTTGACCATAAATTTTGCCATCGTATTGCATATTGCTCCCACGTTTCACCTGGCTTCACCCTGGCATTGATCAATGCCGTTTTTGGGTTGCGTTCATTAGCACTTGCGAAACGCTGGGTGAATAATAGCTCCATCTCTGTAAAACTCTTGACGGAGTCGTTTGGAAGTTCAGAATACCACTCGAATGCCGTCTCCGACAAGCTACCAAAAAACTGGCGGAGCATAAGTTTATCATCGCCCCCGGTGTTGCCGCACAAGGCTCTGAATTGAGCAACACGCTGATGTGGATTCCCCTTCCCTTTATATACATGAAATTTAGGGATCGTATATCCCGGCCAGTACCTTATTTGGTCATACCAACCTGGATAAGGTCGTCCAGTCTTAACGATCTGTCCAGCCGCTTTGTTTGCCTGGTGAGCTCGTATTTGCTGAGCAATGTAATCATCCAGAGCGGCTTTGGAGATGGTCTCCTCTTTGGCTGCTGAAAGAGCCTGAGGAGGGTTCGATGTCTCCCCTCTGTTGTCTTCAATGATGATCGGGGGGTCTTCAGCCGGAGGTTTCGGCTGTAACATCATCCTAGCCATGTCTTGGAACAAAAGAGCCATTCGTTTTATATTGGCTGCCTGCTCCGTAGCCTCTTTTTCATTCCTCTCGAGCATCCTTCAGAGGAACTCGGTATCAGTTTCTTATTCCCGACGCTGCTCCGAGGTCTCTGGATTTTCTTTTGGCCCCGTGAGTGCGGCCATTGCAGTCGGCATCTCCTGAAGTTTCTGCTGCTGTTGTTCCTGAGCCTTCGTTATTGATTGGGTAAGCGGTCGATGACCCGTAGAAGCACGGCTTTCCTCTTTTCCGGAAGCCATATAAACGGTATGTGTTACCATGCCCCCAGACTTGGGGCGTTTAGACTCAGCGTCTTTGCGGTTTGCCATGGTCATAGGGGCTTTCTCCGGCCTCCTTCTTTTGTGAGCGGTTGACGTTGAGGGAGCCATTGCAGCGGGCACCCAGGCGGCTGTCGCCTTTTGTAGCTTGACAGGATGGTTTTCTCCTTATCGAGCTTTAAGCTTCTTTGATCGGCGAGAGTAGTCCTGGTCAATCACCGATTCCTGGACTTGTCTCCAGACTCTATAAATTTTGAAGGACAGCCGCTGAGAGGGCTGCTCCGGCTTCTTTTCTGTAGCAATCTCCATAGGTGGAGGAGATCTTTTCAGCACGGCAGTTGGAGAGTTCTTGCGAACCCTCCTAAGCGGTTCAAACCTGTTCCCAGTTGGAACAGCAGCATTGATTTCCACCATAGGAGCTGGTGGAGTTAGTCCAGACGGGGAGCTGCCCCCATCCTTCCTTACTCAGCGCCAGTGACGACGACGAGCATGTCGTGTGGATGGGATTGTCTCAGCTTTAGGGGTGACTTCATCATGCCCCTTGTTTTGGCGAAGGGTTGTCGCTGGCTTCAGCCTCTTAAAGACCGGTATTCGTTGAGAAGTAATATCCAACCTGTCAAAGACAGACCTCTGGGCAGGGGAAGCAGCTTTGAGGACTTCGCCTGAGCAGGAGCCAGAACAGTCAGCCTTGTGAAGACCGACCCTTTGGCAGGAGGAGCCGTCTTGACGACTTCATGAGCAGGAATGGCTATCCCCTTAGGGATAACTCTTTCCGGTATCGCGGGCTTCTTCTTGGGCCCAAATGAGCTTTGGCCCAGTCTGTTAAAGACTGAGACGTTGGAGCTAGACGACCCGTTGAGAGGGGCCGCAGTAGTGGTAAGTTGATCAAAGACCGTCTTCTTTGGGGCTTCCTGCAACGGCAGTGGGACATTGAAGTTCATGGGTGGGAGCATGGTCCTGAAGAATAGTCCAGTGGTAGCCTGAGTTATTTGTTCCCCCGGCATCTTGAACAGTGAGGCCGCTTGGGGCCCGTAGGTTACACCTCCAGATGAGGCGGTACGGGAGTTGCAGTTGCAGCTGGAGCATTTTGTGCAGGTAGAAGCCATTGATTTTTTGTTTTCTGCACGGAGCAAGACACCAAATCTTAGTACCTCGAATCCAAGGGTAATCATATCAAACCGCGATTCGTTCGCGAACGCGACACACGAAGTGTGGAGTGGAAAGAGGAAAAGGTCTCACCGTGCCAGAATTTGTTCCCTTCCGAAAACACGGAGACGCGACCGCGCGGGTCCATCTCTCTCGAATTTCGGGGCAGATGCTAATTGGTGTTATCCGTCCACCTCTCCGAAGATGCCAAGTTGATTTATGACACCATATATCGGAGGTTTAAACAGATACGGCCGATGTAGCAGACTTCATCAGATTCTCCCTCGTTTGAGGGGTTTTTGATTGTGGGGACGCTCTTCCCTGTAGGCGCAAGCCCCTGTAGTTAATTACGCTACCGCATCGCGGTAACAACTTTCTCCTTCTCCAGATGGTCACTTCGTGTCGTGTATGTTTGTTTTGTTTTTGGTTGCCCATGGATTGTATACGGAGAATAATTTATGTTGTCGCCCATAGGGCGTGGATTGGTCCAAATCCGTATTTTCTTAGATTTGGGTTTTGGTTTGGGTTTAAGGGTCGTTAATCTCATTTGAGACTAAGAACAACTTAAACGTTTGTTAAGGATACGTTAGTCTAATTTTTTAGACTAAGATCAACTTAACCATTTGTTAAGGATACGTTAATATAATTTTAGACTAAGATCTACCTAACAGGATCATTTAGATCCAACAAAAGAGCATTTGGGCTCTATTGTTTTAGTTTAGGGACTTTGCGGTTCATTAGTTTAAGGACATTACGGTCCATCGTTAGTTTAAGGACATCTCGGTCCATGAGTTTAAAGACCTCACAGTCAAGGTTAAGGACATCATAGTCCGTGAGTTTAAAGACCTCACAGTCAAGGTTAAGGACATCATAGTGCGTGAGTTTAAAGACTTCACAGTCAAGGTTAAGGACATCATAATCCGTGAGTTTAAGGACCCCACAGTCCATGAAATGTATGCTTGTCGGGACCCATCACCTCTCTGAAGACGTTGAAGGATTACAACGACAAATATCAGAGAAGTTCATAGATATACCCTTAAACCGATGTGGGTTGAGAGACCTGTAGTCCAATTGGGACTAAGATCTGTGGTTTATGAGTATATGAACTCAATTAATCTGAATTGAGGACTTATGGCCAATTTGGGCTAAGTCCATTCAATTACAATGTTCAACATTTGTTTTTGGAGTTGTCAGATGTTTGTTTAAGCCCAATCCCTTTAAAAATGCTAAGCATTGGTTTAGTCTCTGACAATGTTTTGTCTTTAATTGAATGCTGTGCATTTATCATTGACCCAGGCTTACTCAAAGAACATTTTATGTTCTGTCCAAGCACACATAAAAAACATGTGGCGCACTTGGCACTAGCGCCAGATATGAAGCGCTAAATGAAGCGCTAAATGAAGAGCGCTGATGCGCTTAGCGCTTTGCACTAGATGTAGAGCGATGATGCGCTTTTCGTTGGAGCGTTGAGGCGTTTGGCACTGGTGCAATATAATGAGCACAGAGTGCTTTTATTAATGCAGCGCACACGTGAGGAGCACGTGGCGCGCTTAGCGCTGAGCGCTAGCTAATGAGCGCAGTGCGCTGTGTTTGAAGCGCTATAGCACTGCAGCGCTTTGCGCTAGGTGAAGAGCACTAAGGAACTTTTAAATTAGGAGCGCTAAGGCTCTTATTAGATTAGGAGCACAAAGGCTCTTCTTAGGTTAACTTTGCGCTCTGCAGATTATATGTTCTTTGATAAGAGAGTTTGTCTCAAGATTCTAAGAACAAAGTTCTCAGTTCATGGGAGATATTTCAATCTCTTTTTGATGAAAGGCTTTGCCTTTATGGATATGCGATTCTAAAAGAATTGAATAATTCTCCCCCCCTTTATAATGAGATGTTCATAATCTCTTTTGTGAAAGATAACTTTTTCTTATAGATCTATGATCTGTGAAAGAAGTAAATACTTCTGTTTATATTGAGACGATTTCGTCTTTCTATTCTTTTTACCTTGAAAAAGAATTGCCTTCTTTTGCCGAGAGCTTCTTCTTCTTCTTGAGATTTTCTCAAAGTTTATGGGGGGGGGGAGGTTCCTCTCTCTTTTTTAGACTTGAAGTCTGGGGGCCTTTATATAGGGCAAAATGGGTTGTTCAATCAGTTAAGGAGATCTTTTCTCCAATTGATTTGGGGAATTTCCCATCGTTGGATCTTTGATCCAAGGGCTTCTGGTTTACAGAAGATAATCTTCTTGTTTTTTTTTACCAAGATTGGGAAATCAATTCCTTGCAGAATTTATTCTGTCTTTGGTAATTTTTACAGAAGATAATATGATAAATCTTTTCTCCAATTGATATCCTCAAGGTTAAGGACATCTTGATTGAGATAATCTTTCCATGCAGAATTTATTCTGTCTTTGGTAATTTTTATTTACCATTGGATTATTGATCCAACGGAGCTCTGATTTACAGAGCACAATTTTGTTGTTTGGAAAGATTTTGAGAAATCTTTCCTTAACAGAATTTAATTCTGGTTAATTAATAATTTATCATTATTATTAGATCTTTAATCTAACGGTGGGGAGATTTTAGTTCCAGCGCTAGCACTTATGCGCTTTGCCCATGGTGCGCTACTTGGAGCACAGCGCTCTTAGCGCTAGCGCACACATGCTTTGCACGTGATGCGCTACTTGTAGCACAGCGCATCTAGCGCTAGCGCCTATGCGCTTTGCACGGGGTGCGCTAGTTGTAGCGCAGCGCTTTTATAAAAGCACAGCTTTAATTCGAATTTTGAATTCTGCACAGAGCTTTGCACTAATTAGGGAACCATATATATATATATATCAAATTAATCAACACTTTATTTAATAATCCGGTTATATCATATATAACCAGCTAATATTTAATATTAGTTTATATATATATATGTGTGTGTGTGTGTGTATAAAAATATCAAATTATTAAATCAACACTTGATTCAATAACCCGGTTATATCATATATATATATATATCAAATCACTGAATCAACACTTAATTCAATAATCCGGTTATATCATATATATATATATATCAAATCACTGAATCCACACTTGATTCAATAATCCAGTTATATCATATATGACCCTGCTAATATAAAAAACGCTAGATTAGAATATGGTATCATATACTCGTATTTAATCAAGCTCCTGCACATATCTGCATACGTGCCCTATTTCGTTTCGCTTGAGCTAGGAAACCTCTATGTGGAGCTCTAAAGACTCGTCAATACGCTAGCAGTAGGTAATTATCATATCAAACACCCATAAGCCATCAGCAGTACAAGTTGGACGTAATGGCTACCTAGGTATTGAACGAATAGAAGATCAACAAACAAACTTTTCCAAACTCCCGTAAAGCCTATAAGAAACACTTACCATACAGTCCGGTCTCTTCGTCTGATATGACTTATATCGAGTCTAGGGGGTGGAATCGTCAGACCCCAATAACTCGATAAGTCATGCCGATGTGTGCCTATAACCTTTCAAGAAATTAATGATAACACTTATCAGTAAATCTCATTAGTCTTGGCCAGGGACTTATTGTTATAGCTAATTGAGCATAGCACAACATCAACTCCCAATACCGGGAGAGACGAAACCCCTCCTATCGCTCACTGCCTCCATGTGACTCGGGAATGTACCCAAAAACCACCTGTTTGCACGACTCATTTGAGCCGTGGTAGGGAGGAAATCAAAGCACAGTGGGAACCACACAAGACACTATGACAATCTCGTGTCTACAGACTAACCTGTACAAGTGTCACCAGAGAACTGCTATCTGACGATAGGTATGGTACCATCTAAGAGTTCTCGGCGAGTCCGTTCGGTGTTCTCATTCTCCAATGAGCACCTGTGTACAATTTTTGATGTTAAACACCAATGGTTATGGGATCAACCATCGCACCATACAGGATCAAGAAACGTACACACTAGTCTACTATGGACAATCGATGCCCTGTCTCGATACTCCCTTGACTAGGAACTATTAAAGATGTGCTTGTGGAATACTCAATCCCCACTAGTATGATCTACATCATAGTCCTAGTAGTCAAACCAACATTCTAAGGGCTTTATCAACATGTATCAATGAGATAGTAAACTAAAATAAGTGCACATGTTAAGATAAAGAGCAACCAGATAGCATACTATAATGTTGAGCAAGAAAGTCCTCTATATATATGTCCAAGTATCCACTATAATATACAATAATGGCTCTATGGCATACATATTCCTAACACAACATGTACATCATTGGAAATTGTATAGTGTTCTACAAGTATGTCATATAAGCATTGGAAATGAAGTATAATATATGGAACTGTACACGATGCTGGGTGATAAGAAGTAAACTATAATACTAACAGAGTATAGCGTGATGCGAGTGACATGGAAAGTTCTATATATGTATCTGGCATGTCAATTACCGATGAGTTGTAGCTGTAGCATACGGGTATGTGCAAGGGTAACATGAAATCATCAGTAATGGTGTGTGTGTTAGTTATATGTATGCCCTAGAGGCCATTACTGTACATTGGATGTATATTGTAGTGGATGCTGGGACATATATAGGGAGGACTTTCTTGCTCGACATGATAGTATGCTATCTGGTTGAACTTTACCTTAACGTGTATACTGATTATCTCTCTGTTACATGTTGGTAAAGCCCTTAGGATGTGTACTTGACTACCTGGATTATGATGCGGATCATACTAGTGGGGACATGGTAGTCCATAAGTACATCCTTCAAAGTCCCTAGTCGAGGGTGTATCGAGACGGGGCATCGATATACCAGAGTAGACTAGCGTATACCTTCTCGACCCATACAGATGGGCGATGGATGATCCCATATCCATTGGTGTTTGACATCAGAGATGATATACGGGTGCTCAGTAGAGACTGGGTACACTGGAAGGACTCGCCGAGAACTCCCAGATGGTATTATACCTCACGTCAGATGGCAGTTCTCTGGTGACACTGGTACAGAGTAGTCTGTTGACCCGAGATCGTCATAGAGTCTTGTGTGGTTCCCACTATGCTTTGATTTCCATCTTACCACGTCCAAGAGGGCGTGCAAAACGGTGGTTTTTGGGTACAGTCCCGAGTCACATGGAGGCAATGAGCGATAGGAGGGGATTCGTCTCTCCCGGTATAGGGAGTTGATGTTGCGCTGTGTTCGATTGGCTATAACAGGAAATCCCTGGCCAGGGTTGCTGAGATTTACTGGTAAGTGTTACCAGTAGTATCTCGAAGTGTTATAGACCTCATATCGACATGACTTATCGAGCTATTGGGGTCTGACGTTTACCACCCCTAGGCGAGATATGCGACATATCAGATGATCAGACCGGACTGTACGGTAGTGTTACTGGTTGGATTCACTGGAGTGTGAGCGGGCTTGCTCGTCGATCTTCTGATCGCTCAATACTCGGGTGGCCGTTACGTTTAGCAGACCGCTTGCGGCTTGTGGGTGTTTGATATGATCATCACCTGCTGCCGGCGTATTGACGAGTCTTTAGAGTCCTACACAGAGGTTTCCTGGCTCAAGCGAAACGAAATAGGAGCGCATATGAGATATGTGCGGGACCGAGAATAATGCGTGTATGTGATACCGTATTCCATTCTCGCGATGAATGTATCGAATGGTTGTATGCAATATAACCTAGTTATCGATTCAAGCGTTGATTCGATAAGCCGATACATTGTATACTAGTCGGTTGTGTGCGACATGACCGGATCATTGAATCAAGTGTTGATTTAATGACTTAATGTATAATTATATATTTAATATATTACTTTGCATTAACTTGTAATGGTTCACTTTAAATGGATTTTCTCACTTGAATTGTGCAAGTTGTATATGTGATATACTTTTATGCACATGTTTGTATCATGTTTGATGATGCATATTAACTTGGTTAAGTGTAAAGATTAAACCATGGTTTACTTAATGATTAGGGTTTTGATTATCTTATTCATTTGTTTATTTATTCATTTATTTATTTTGAAAAGATGAGAAAAGAATGGTTGCTAGTTTTGTTGTTTAGTTGAAACTTCATGAAACTTTGACCTAATCCACCATTCTTGTCTCTTGCTTAACCCTAACCATCATATCTAACCATGGTCCATTCTCTACACTAAACTAAGGTTAATATTATGATAAGTATTCTTTTTCCTTTTATTTTGAATAACTTATCATAACATTATCTTCTTCTTCTTTTTCATCTTCACTTGAAGAAGCTTGCTTCATCAATGGTGATTGATGAAAACAAGTGAGAAATCCAATTCTAAAGTCTACCCACTTCCTATTTCTTCATTCTCTACCTCTTGCCAAGTAGTAGAGTGTGTTTTCTTCACAAGTTTTTTGACTTGGTGAAGTCGGAGCTTGATTTAGCGATCCCTCGACGTAGATCATCTTCGGCATGGACATCGATGACCTAGCCCGTCCATTCTCCGATGAAGCCGACGCTAGAGCCCGGGACTTGTCATGGACAGCGAGGAGACTTCATTGCGGAGCTATGGAGGTGGAGAACCGGATCTACAAAGGTTGTATTTCCGTATCTCTTAGTTAAGTGTTAACTAGTTTATTGTTTCGCCTAGAAATCTAGCCGACGATCCATAGTCTAGGGTTTCTCGGCACCGTATTTTTGAAATTGGCATGGTTGATGCCTTGTGAGACCTCATTAGGATGCCTAGGAACCCTACCGTGGTATCAGAGCCTAGCTAGAGCCTTTGGCGAAGTTTAGACGAAGTTTGGAATCCGAACGAACCGAAACCCTAACTCCATAGATGCTCTCTGTACTTTTTCTGAAAACGTGGATTTTTCCAAATTAAAAATTGCTAAAAAAATTTAGCAGGAATATCTAAGAGTTACTGTGAAATTAGTGGGCCCAATTCCACTATCCCACCGCGGTTCCGCGGCATGAGCAAGGCTCATGCGGCGGTTCCGCGGCCGTACGGTCCTATCTCACTGTTATCTTTGCACAGTAACTCCTCTTTTCTGATGCTGGATTTTATGGGAATTTTTAAATTTTATTCAACAGTTGAATTTTCTGGGGTTGTTTTGGGGACTCGGTGTTTCGATCGGATTGTCAAATTTTGTCTATGTGGCTTTCCGGATAAATTTTAGAATATGTTAAAAAGTTCGACCGGATATAAATACCCAATTTTTCCCCTGTCGGGAAATTTCCTAGTGTTGGATTTTTCCGTAGTTTAACGACGTTCTAAGTAGTGCAAGTAGCTCGATGGACCCTCTAGAAGACAACAAACCTTAACTCGATTATGTGACCGTCTTGAACTGCCCTTTGAACCTTCGGGTTTGGGGCAGTACGGCGTGCCACATGTGAGACGTTGGCTTGACCCTTCTACGGCTGGACCGTTGGTACTGAGGTACGAACTGAATGTTGTTAGACTTGTTTCATGTGTTGATCTGTATCGGGAAAACTTGGGTGTTTGACTGTTCGATCGAAAAGTTTAACATTTTCTATTTATCCGGAATGGGATACAATAATTGGAATTCACAAGAAGTTATGAGATAACTGAATGAATGTTATAAACATAGTAGTTTAGTCTCACTTGATCGGTTGCCACGGAATTTTGATGTGATCAAAAGTCCGTCGCAATCACGTAGCGTACGCGGATACTCGCCGGGTAAACTTAATAGACAGCCTGACCCCATAGCCCCGACCAAGTGACTGTAGGAGAACCCCGTCGCCGAAAGCATCCATAAGGGTGCTCGCGGCAGCGGTGTTCCGCCTTGGTGCACTTCGTCGACGGTATCGGGGGTGCGGCCGCCTACTAAAGTTTGCGACGAGTATTCGATCAGACTGTCGGGAATCTTGTTGAATTGCCCGACTCGATATTGAAAAGTGTTTTCGATAATGAGACTGAAATGCGGGGTTTATAATTGTTAGGCATGTGATGTCTAAGTAATTCATTTGGTCAGGCATGCGATGTCTGAGATGGTTGTGGATTCCAACTGTTGTAGTTTTACACTTTCTTTTCTGTGACCGTAAGTGTAATATGTGATATCGCCGGTTTCGTTGCTATATGTCAACGACAATTGGGATGCGCATATTTACTTACGTTGATGACATGTGATGTTATGTGTTACTGGATATGTTATATTGGATCGTCGTGTTTGAATAGCCGGGAGTTTTTATGTGAGATGAGTGTTTTTCATTTTCATTCATGTAAAAACTTGTATGTAATATTCTTTTATTGGGGCACTTCCAGGTTGCGGAAGATGTCACCGTTTGTATATTATTTACTTTTCCGCATTAGGATAGACCCAAGGAGGGGAGCACAAGTAACCGGGTTCTGGGGTCCAGTGGGAGACCAACTCGAGGAGTCGAGTCCGGGTCTCCTAACCCTAGAATTGGCAGGGTTGCTTGCCGCTCTCGTAGGGGTCTAGGGGTATGGGTTTGGCTATTCATCACGACCGTGGAATCCGTATTTTATACTGGCTCGTATTGAAAACACGGACGTCCTAGTATATCCAATATTTCATATGATTCTTCTGCTGCGATATCTGTGATGTGATCATGTGATGTTCTTTGATAGATACAGTATATAGTATATATGATATATTATATAGGCGTTACTTATGTTTTACACCCGCGCTAGCCCTGCCCCGCTCTGCCGTTAGTTACCTAACCTAACGGTGCACGAGGGGACATCGAGGCGAATGCGGATGGCATAAGTGTACGTCGTATCTATCTGTGATGTTTAGGTACTTAAATGATGGGACTTCATTAATGTGATTAATGAAATAAAAGAAACCTAAGATGTTGTAGAATCGAATTTCAAAATAAAACAGGTAGCTACAGTTCTTGCTTTGCATAGCGGTATATATGATATATCCTGCACCTTATTCGATGAGGAAAGGACCGAGATCCCTTCACCGGGAGTGACTCCTTTAGCAATAAC
This sequence comes from Agapanthus africanus, assembly GCA_030015575.1. Taxonomy (NCBI): domain Eukaryota; kingdom Viridiplantae; phylum Streptophyta; class Magnoliopsida; order Asparagales; family Amaryllidaceae; genus Agapanthus; species Agapanthus africanus. The sequence continues at coordinate 196,819,386 of CM057348.1, read as the reverse complement.
TGGCAGATGCTACACACTCGGTTTGTCTTTTGATTGCTTTTAAGTGTTTTTGCTTTGCACAGTGATATATATGATATATCCCGCACCTCATTCGACGAGGAAAGGACCGACGATCCCTTCACCGGGAGTGACTCCTTTAGCAAAACTAGAAAAGCCTCAAAAGCACTCCATTTCAAAATTCATTCGATCCTACAACGATATCAAGTTCATTACGCAATAGGTTTTCAGAAAAACCTGTCGTAGCCCTCCGTCATTTTAGATAAGGACTAGTTAGTATTCGTGCTGCGGTTGTTTGGCCTCCGTCAAGGCGTAGTGTACGGTAGCTAACTAGTGCTTATCTGCTTGCATATGATGCGATTGGATTAGGGTATTCGTACGGCGTTCTTTGGCCTCCGTCAAAGGTCGTGCGGGTGGGTTTAATTCAATCAGGAAATGACGGGTTGAACTTGACTAGCGGACTATGGGTTGTTTGGCCTCCGTCATGGTCATAGGACGCTAGGGGTAAAATATTATCGGGAATTTCAAGTGTTGAAATTTGCAATGAGATTGCATACCTTCTATGAGATAGTTGGATCCCGATACCCGCTGCGAGTAAGTGTTACTCCTGGGAGAGTTTTATACATTACAATTAGCCGATCAAGTAGGTGTCTAGAAAGGTGTCAACGGGGTTACGCCTCTGGGAAAACGAGGTTTACATTAATTAGGTTCGTGCGAAAGCACGGGGGACCTCCCTCAAAGTACCGACACTGGCCTGGCTGAAAGATTGGCGAACTTGTAGTGTGTAATTAATCCCGGCTAGTCTTTCCTTTTAGGGTTTGAAGGAAGATTTGATAAAAAGCAGTGGGAGCCATTCTGATTAGATAAAATAATAACCAATCTATTCTTGAAAGAGCGCACGCTGAGTGTTTTCTTCTCTCTCTCTCCTGGTAGCGACCATATCACGCCTTAATCAAGATAATAATACGGAATATTGACCGAACCCGCTTGTTATACTGAGCTGGGGAACGTTGGTCCCGCTCCAACTTATAATTGTTATAAGACAGAGCAGGAAATTGGGGATTACCAGAATTCCCGTGCCGCCCAAACGAAGAGAGTGCATGCTGATGCATCATCTTCGGGTGTGTTCATTACAGAACTGTTTCTCAGTATCCTCTACGTCCTGGGTATGTGATACCAGATCAGGATCCCAGATATGTAATCTGTTACATAGGGCTACAGAAAGGTAGAGAACTGAGAACGGGTGATAAGTTTCATGAGGCAGAAAACGGGGCAAGTGTTGCAGCCAAGTCTGTTGGTCACTGTCACCCTGTATTCCAAATACATTGATTCTGAACGAATGTTATTAGATACCGAACCTGATATACAAAATCATATCACTCTCTTTAATAGTAAAGAAATGATAAAATTTTGTATTGTTGGATAATGTTTTGAACATTTCCTATATCAAAAGTTGATCGGTTCAGGCACGTTATCTAAAAGCATTAATGTTCTAAATCAAACTATAGTTCTTAGTAAATGGAACACACATAAGAGGAAGAGTTCAGAAATGAACGGATCCTTCTTAAGGCATTGTAGACAAGGTCATATCTATGCGACCCGACTGGCTGTAGTTACATGTAGATGCATATTTAAATCAGTTTGAATTTACATCTTGTGAAACTCGCTAGTCATGTCACAAAGATATAATGACACCAGCTCTGTTTATTGGAAACAGAGAAAGAGTTAATGAACTCTTGGGACTGATACATGATGATGTATGTAAGGTCCCCTGTCTACACATGCCAGGACAGGTTCTTTATACTTCATTACATTCTCTGATGATCTTTCGAGTTTCAGACCTATGTTCCTATTGAAACACAAGTCCGAACCTTTTGAGATATTCACAGAATATAAGTTAGAAGTAGAGAACCAAAATACGGGTATAAGTATTATGTCCTTTGATGTGATCAAGGAGGAGAATACTTGAGCACGGAAATCCTGGACTATTCTAAAGGAGAATGAGATTCTCTCTCGGCATTACTCCTCCGAATACACCATAGCACGATGGTATATCAGGGCGGAGCAATCACACCCTATGCGATAAGGTGTGCTCTATGATGAGTACTGCTGAGTTACCTTTTTCCTTTTGGGAGTTATGCACTTGAGAAGCTGCATACCTATTGAATAGGGTTTGAATCAAATCAATGCCTACCACTTCATATGTGATATGGAAAGGGAAGAGCCCATGTCTTAAGTTAGTTAAGATTTGGGGTTGTCCGGCCTATGTCTAAAAGCAAAATCCGGACAAACTCGAGGCAAGGTTAGTTATGTAGAACTGGAAAGGTTCCAGCTATGCAAACTACAGAAGATGATTTGATGGAACCAAAGGATTCAATAGTTACCAATGAACCTCAGCCTCTCCGCCGATCTAGTAGGGTTCCTCACCCACCTGAGAGATACTTCGATTTCTCTATGACAGTGGGAGCGAGGATTGCATCATGAGATGATGACCCAACTAGTTTCGAGCTGGCCATCGAGAGTAAGACTCTGTAAGAATGGCTGGATGTTTATCGATCTGAGATGGAATCCTTATACACTAACAAAGTATGGACTTTGGTTGCTATATCTGAAGGGTTAAATCCCTATCAGGAGCAAGTATATCTTGAGAAGATTACTTGGTGTAGATGGAAAAGTTGAGACTTTCAAAGCTAGACTTGTTAAGGGTTTTCGTCATCGACCAGGCGTGGATAATGATGAAGCCTTTTCCAGTGGCTATGCTTAAGTCCATTCAGATCCTACTTACCACGGCTACATACCATGACTACGATATCTGGTGGTTGGGTGTCATGACTGCTTTTCTAAATGATATTTTGGAAGAGAGCATCTATAAGTACACAGCCAGAGGGCTTCGTAGACAGTGGGAGCAGCGGAAACGTGTGCAAGATGCTTTATAGGATAAAGCAGGCATCGCGGAGTTGGAACATCTGTTTTGATGGATTAGTCAAAGAAGTTGACATCATCAAAATGGTAGATGAACCTTGTATATACAAAAAGGTAGTAGGGAGTATGGTGACGATCCTCGTAGAGTACGTGGATGACATACTCTTGATAGGGAAGGAGTTTCCTATGCTACGCTCGATCAATCTCCGCTTATCACCATGATTCTCCATATAGGATCAAAGTGATACCTCCTAAATCCTGGGTTTTTGGATCTATGAGATAGATCTAAATAGATGTTAGGATACTCACTAGTTGTAGTGAGATGGTATCAGTTGATCCTGGGGAAAATCACTGGAAGTGTTCCAGGGTGATAAAGACGACTGAATGTCAGTCACAGGCATTGTCTATACCCTCAGTAAAGGGAAGGTATGTTGGAAGAGTTCCAAGCTAGATACCGTGGCATACTAGAAGATAAAGGCAGGATACATCGCTACTTAAGATGCTACCAAAAGAGGATGTTTGGGTGTATATTTGTTCATGAGATGAACTATGTTCCTCCCATTGTGTGACAATGGAGTTGTGGCTTATGCCAAGGAACGTCCATCCCATCAGTGATCCAGACATATTCTAAGGCAGTGTCACCTGATCATGGAGATGGTTGATCTCCAGGGAGATCGAGATTAGGAGAGTAGACTCAGAGGACAACACAGCGGATCCACTCACAAAGGCCTGTTCCTAAAGAGAGACTTTTATGGGATGGTTGAGTATGAGATACTGCAACCACTGCTACAGATGGCCCTAGTGCAAGTGGGAGATTGTTAGTTATATGTATGCCCTAGAGGCCATTACTGTACATTGGATGTATATTGTAGTGGATGCTGGGACATATATAGGGAGGACTTTCTTGCTCGACATGATAGTATACTATCTGGTTGAACTTTACCTTAACGTGTATACTGATTGTCTCTATGTTACATGTTGGTAAAGCCCTTAGGATGTGTACTTGACTACCTGGATTATGATGCGGATCATACTAGTGGGGACATGGTAGTCCATAAGTACATCCTTCAAAGTCCCTAGTCGAGGGTGTATCGAGACGGGGCATCGATATACCAGAGTAGACTAGCGTATACCTTCTCGACCCATACAGATGGGCGATGGATGATCCCATATCCATTGGTGTTTTACATCAGAGATGATATACGGGTGCTCAGTAGAGACTGGGTACACTGGACGGACTCGCCGAGAACTCCCAGATGGTATTATACCTCACGTCAGATGGCAGTTCTCTGGTGACACTAGTACAGAGTAGTCTGTTGACCCGAGATCGTCATAGAGTCTTGTGTGGTTCCCACTGTGCTTTGATTTCCATCTTACCACGTCCAAGAGGGCGTGCAAAACGGTGGTTTTTGGGTACAGTCCCGAGTCACATGGAGGCAATGAGTGATAGGAGGGGATTCGTCTCTCCCGGTATAGGGAGTTGATGTTGCGCTGTGTTCGATTGGCTATAACAGGAAATCCCTGGCCAGGGTTGCTGAGATTTACTGGTAAGTGTTACCAGTAGTATCTCGAAGTGTTATAGACCTTATATCGACACGACTTATCGAGCTATTGGGGTCTGACGTTTACCACCCCTAGGCGAGATATGCGACATATCAGACGATCAGACCGGACTGTACGGTAGTGTTACTGGTTGGATTCACTGGAGTGTGAGCGGGCTTGCTCGTCGATCTTCTGATCGCTCAATACCCGGGTGGCCGTTACGTTTAGCAGACCGCTTGCGGCTTGTGGGTGTTTGATATGATCATCACCTGCTGCCGGCATATTGACGAGTCTTTAGAGTCCTACACAGAGGTTTCCTGGTTCAAGCGAAACGAAATAGGAGCGCATATGAGATATGTGCGGGACCGAGAATAATGCGTGTATGTGATACCGTATTCCATTCTCGCGATGAATGTATCGAATGGTTGTATGCGATATAACCTAGTTATCGATTCAAGCGTTGATTCGATAAGCCGATACTTTGTATACTAGTCGGTTGTGTGCGACATGACCGGATCATTGAATCAAGTGTTGATTTGATGATTTAATGTATAATTATATATTTGATATATTACTTTGCATTAACTAGTAATGGTTCACTTTAAATGGATTTTCTCACTTGAATTGTGCAAGTTGTATATGTGATATACTTTTATGCACATGTTTGTATCATGTTTGATGATGCATATTAACTTGGTTAAGTGTAAAGATTAAACCATGGTTTACTTAATGATTAGGGTTTTGATTATCTTATTCATTTGTTTATTTATTCATTTATTTATTTTGAAAAGATGAGAAAAGAATGGTTGCTAGTTTTGTTGTTTAGTTGAAACTTCATGAAACTTTGACCTAGTCCACCATTCTTTTCTCTTGCTTAACCCTAACCATCATATCTAACCATGGTCCATTCTCTACACTAAACTAAGGTTAATATTATGATAAGTATTCTTTTTCCTTTTATTTTGAATAACTTATCATAACTTTATCTTCTTCTTCTTCTTCATCTTCACTTGAAGAAGCTTGAACTTCATGAAACTTTGACCTAGTCCACCATTCTTTTCTCTTGCTTAACCCTAACCATCATATCTAACCATGGTCCATTCTCTACACTAAACTAAGGTTAATGTTATGATAAGTATTCTTTTTCCTTTTATTTTGAATAACTTATCATAACTTTATCTTCTTCTTCTTCTTCATCTTCACTTGAAGAAGCTTGCTTCATCAATGGTGATTGATGAAAACAAGTGAGAAATCCAATTCTAAAGTCTACCCACTTCCTATTTCTTCATCCTCTACCTCTTGCCAAGTAGTAGAGTGTGTTTTCTTCACAAGTTTTTTGACTTGGTGAAGTCGGAGCTTGATTTAGCGATCCCTCGACGTAGATCATCTTCGGCATGGACATCGATGACCTAGCCCGTCCATTCTCCGATGAAGCCGACGCTAGAGCCCGGGACTTGTTATGGACAGCGAGGAGACTTCATTGCGGAGCTATGGAGGTGGAGAACCGGATCTACAAAGGTTGTATTTCCGTATCTCTTAGTTAAGTATTAACTAGTTTATTGTTTCGCCTAGAAATCTAGCCGACGATCCATAGTCTAGGGTTTCTCGGCACCGTATTTTTGAAATTGGCATGGTTGATGCCTTGTGAGACCTCATTAGGATGCCTAGGAACCCTACAGTGTGTGTCCTAGCAAACATAGTATATCTCATAAGTAATCAAAGCGCGAGCGTATATAGAATAAGAAAATCATAACGTGGACAAGCGTTAAAATATCTAACTATGTATGAGCTATACAGTTATAGTTTAAAATAGCACGAAATGTTATTTTGGAAATAAGGGGCTACGATGTTTTTGAAATAGATATCATTTGAAAATTTATAGCGCATCCTTAACGTTATCATTTAAAATTACGTAACGAATCGTTAGTTTTCAAAATAAGTATGGCTCTAAATATCTCATAAATTCCCAATTTGGGATTTAGGAAGACTCTTCGAGTCGAATGAATATCGGCTGCATTCAGCAATCTATTCTCATCACATCATGTACTGAACCACCATCGTACAATGTCATCCAATCAATACAGTATGGATCTATAGTCGTGTATGCTAACTCATATCATATCATATCAAGTACATCATATAACAATAATCATATGCATACATACATACATACATACATATAACAATAATCATATGATACATACATACATACATACATACATATACATACACACACACACACACACACACACACAGCCTAATGGCTATGAAATAAAGACTAAGTATATGAATATACTTCTATGGATGTTCTAGCATGACCCTATAGGCTAGAAATACGGTTCTAATATATAGTATTCTAATTACTACGGTTGTGGGGGTGTTATACGCCATCCACCTGACTTCCCCCGTAGATATACATCTACTCACCGACATCTCGAGCTAGTCGAAACCCACGACCGCCTCGCCGTCTCGGAAGTCCCTACGATCGTATCTATAATCAAAACCATAACGATATCGTATAAAAATCAACATAAAAATCGAAACGACGAGTGGAGCGTACATAGGTTAGAACCTATGGCCAATGCGTGCCAAATACAACAAAATACCCTCAACGTCGACGTAAGAATGTCGAACGATCAAGTCATGATATGGAAATCTAAAAACCAAAGTTTAAAATCTTAAAACATCGTCAAATACGACTTAAAATGGTTCTAGATTTTGACAAAGGCAATCGGGACAAAAAGAACAATACAGTGGCTGAGTTATCAAGTGTTTGAAGTACTGGCAAAACCCCAATCCCTAACTCAAAATTCTGGCTGCAATTTGTGGCCAATGGAAATTTATCTGCGGCCAAGAATGCAACATAGGGGCTCGGGCTTTGGGGGTAGTCTTATACTGGTCCTATCATCTCACAGTGGTCTCTATTTATTTTTCAAAGCTCCCAAATTGCTCCAGATTTAAATTGAACATCATAACTCAAAGAAAATCCAAGTTTATAAAACTATTAACACTTTAAAACCAACCATACTTATACTAAAATACCCTCATCTATCTCTAATTAGGTTGTAATTAGTTAAGAAACTATCCTAGCACACATTTACTTCAAAACCCCTCTTGAAATATCAAAAGAAAACTAAACATGATCTTTAACTTACAAATAAGGTTTTCATGGAAAATATTGTAACAACCTAATTAAAGGTAGTGTTTTACCTGTAGATTGGGATTAAGGAAAGTTCCAAACTTGCAAAAAAGGTCTCAAGTTGAAAGCTTGATCGCTTCATCATGTTTAGGATGAGAAATTGAAGGCTTCATGGTGTGTATGTGTGTGAGGTTTTTGGGAGTTAGAGAATAATAGAAGAGGAGACACTACTACAAATAGGGGTTGCCTCTACGGATAAATCCATAGGGGAAACCCACTGCACCTATGGATATATTCATAGGGGCACATAAATACGCCGTAGGTGCACACGCTGCAGGTGCAAGTTTTAGCCTTAAACATGCCCCTATGGTGAAATATTTGCCCATACGGTTTAATGCGTAGGTCTACTTGTCCGTACAGATTTCACCGTAGGGACAACATATTTATTTAATTTATTGGTTTATAAAATAAAATAGTTGCCCCTCCGGAGAAATCCATAGGGACAAAAATATGCCCCTACGGCTTAAGGCGTAGGTACAGATGTGTAAGGGCAAAATATCAGGTATCCTGATATTTTGTCCCTACGGGTAAATTTGTAGGGGTAAAGCTATGCCCCTACGGATTACTCTGTAGGGACAAGCCTAACCCCTATTACTGAGTCCATAGGGTCAAAATATCAGGTATCCTGATATATTGTCCATACGGATAAACGTGTAGGGGCTAAGTTGGACCCTACGGATTAAACGGTAGGTGCAATATTTGTACCTACGGATTAATCCGTAGGGAAATATTATCAGGTTTTTTTTAAAAAAAAGGGCTGCCTGTTTTTTCCTCGCCCTGTACATAATAATATATACATCATATATGAAAGTAATCAACAAGCAGAATATATACAACAGTATTCATAATCAACATCTCACCCATAATATATAAAAGAAATCAACAAGCAGAATATATCAATCTAAATCAATATGAACACCACCAATATCGTCTAAAATATATACAATATGTATCATATAAGTAAATACATGTTTAAAATATAAAAACCAAAAAGCTACCCTAGCTCGGTCCAGCTCCACCTCTGATAATCGCTGTAATCTGGCGCATCTGCTCCTTGGATAAACCCTGAGTCAACAACTCGAGCAATGCGGACGGTGCGGGAGTCTGAGCGGGCTGTGGAGCTGGTCTGCGCAACCGTAGCCGAGATAGTGGCTTGCGAAGCCGCAGCTGCAGGAATCTGAGTGGGCTGTGGAGCTGTATGAGCCAAAGGAGATGCATGTGGGGCCTCAGCCGAAGTACCCTGTCGTGTCTGTTCAGTTTTGCATGTAATAAACGAGTAAGAACTGTGTATTAGTCAAATTCGTATCATTATCAGGTTATTGCGAAACCCCAATCTATGAATATCTAGTTTGGAAAACCATAGTTTATTTTAATTACACAGTTCTATGTATGTATGATTAATCAAAGCTAAGTCTACAACCAAATAGGCTCAGGCTACATACTAATATTGGATATGTTGCTATCTATAATATGACATAATAATGCACAATTAAGTAGTATACATACCATCATCTCCTTCAACTCCTGGACGGTGGCCTTCAAGGTGTCAAGTTCTTGCTCTAGACGTCGCTCACAGGAGATAGAGGAAGTAACCTCCGGAGTGGAGTCGAACCTCATATGGACCCTGCTAGGACCCAGTCCCCAGCCTATCTCCCAACCTCTGTGGTGCCCTCCATGTGCAGCGTCTAGGACTGGGGTCAACAGTATCGGATCGTTCTGTCCAGTAAAATCGACCCCCGATGCCTCGGCCTGCTCAACTACCCGCTCCTACACCGACATTAACCAGTAAAATATAAGTATATCATTTAAATTTGAACTTTTCAGAACAAAAATTTCAAATAGGGGTTGAATAAATATTAACACTTACGCAATACTCCTGGGTAGCGGTGTCGGGGTATCGAAGCTCGCCCGTGGTGGGATCTGTCGAGGTGCCGTGGACGGCAAGATATACGGACAGCACGCTCGGTGTACCACCCTGTGCCAGGGTCTGAGCTCTCTGCAATTCGCCAAAAATTTATATTTATTATAAATAACACTTAAGTTCACATTATATTAAAATAGATCTATTGTAATTTACCGATTCCTCCATGGCATGAGTAATATTCCTCGAGCCACCTGTATAAGTGGGGCGACCCCTCTTCGCCGACTCCCTATTCTCTTTATTTTGATCCGCCTATTTCTGCACAACACATTCATATTTAGTTTTCTAATTAAGCAACACAAAAAAATAAATTATATATTGAACAATGAATTACATTTAAAATACATACCTGTTTGCGCCGAGAGTCGAAATATTGGCACAATAGAGGCCATGTATCCACGTCGACTCTCGCAAAGGCTGGAGTATGTAGGAGGGCCGCTCTCTCTGCCTTGGGGGTCGCCATCCACAGGGAATAGCAGTCGATCTTCAGCTCGTTCCTATTGTATCAGACCTTCGATTTCATGTTCTTCATCAGGCCATGGTACAGAGCGTGAAGATCGAGCACCCTCCCAGGGTGAACAGGGTCGGGTACAGGCTGAAAATCGTAATCCAACTGCAAATACAAAAAAATACAATGTTATTAAATTGCAGGTGTTACTAATAAATGTATTGGATAAATAAATGAAAATATATATTAATACCCGAGCCTGATCCCAGAACAGGGCGAATGAGTGCCGGTGCTGGTCGTCCCACTCAATGTGAAGTGGATACTTCTTCACGAGGCGGCTCTCATCCCCCATATACCGGCCGAACCTCTTGGCATAATCACCGGTATAGCGATAATCAGGAGTAAAGAAGAGGGGGAATGCTGCCTCCCCCTGGCTCTGTCGGGCCTCAGCCTGTGAGACTGATTCGGGCCTCGAGTCCCCCTCTCGGGATGGGGATGCCCTGCGTCTACAAGAAATATCAAGACAATCAATATTAAGACAAGGTGGTATTAAGAAATCAAGGTTTAACGAAAATTGAAGTGTGATATATACCTCCGGCGACAGAAGCACGAGCCTGGGCTCGGGCAGCAGCACGAGCGGGGCGATAGTTCCTCTGGTGAGGAACAGCCGCTGACCCGGATGTGGATGCATCCCCTCCAACTAGAAAATAAATATCGATAAAATTACATGAATATTTAAAGGATATGTAAAATGAATAAATATTTTATATTTATTCATACAAACCTGCAGACTGAGCGGAGGGTATGGAAGTGACAGGCGTGACCCCTGCACTGGGAGTGCCCCCTGCACCTGACGTGGACCCACCACCTATAATTAGACAATCAAACATTGACTATATAAGTAATTGCAAAAAGAATGCGTATATCAATAATATAACATTCTAAATCAACATGTATACACTATAGGATATATAAATATACCCGCAGGTGCGGTGGTGGGCTCTGCCCCTGATGTAAGTACGTAGGAGCAAAAAGAATATATATATATATATATATATATATATATATATATATTTATGATATAGCATTCTAAATCAATATACATGCACTATATGATATATAAACATATCTGGAGGTGCGGGAGTGGTCTCTGTCCCTGATGTGGACGCACCAATAGCTAGACAATCAAACATTGACTATGTAAGTAATTTTGACATGAATATGCATGTATATCTATAATATTACATTCAAAATGAATAGGGATGTAACATACCTGGAGGTGCAGGAGTGGCCTTTGTCCCTGATGTGGACGCACCACCACCAACTAGACAATCAAACATTGATGATGTAAGTAATTTTGAAATGAATATGCATGTATATCTATAATAGATATTACAATCAAAATGAATATGCATGCAATATACCTGGAGGTGTGGCAAAGTCCACATGGAAAGAGGCATCCGAAAGGGTCTCCGATCGGGGTGCAAGACCGGCCCTCTGAAGCTCCTTATGCAGCTCTTCAGGCGGCAGAACCGCTTTGCCTCTGCCTCTGCCGGTGCCGTGGCTGGAGCTCCTGCCGCCCCTCGCTGCTCCCGTCGTCGTCATCAAATCTAGATAAAACGGTTCGTGTACGAATTAGACAATCATTACATATGCATGCTATATATGTATAGATCGTAAAATGTGAAGTAATAATATAACATTACTGATAACCTTTTTCGTTTCGTAGACACATTAGACATATCTACTTGGATTTCATCATCGATATCATTTCTAACCCACGTAATTTCATGATCAGCCGAAGACAACCTGTCTTTCAAAACAGACGGTCGGAGCACTCTAAGTCTTCTCTCTTCTTCATCCTCATCGCTGTCCTCGAATTCTGGGACATCGTATACATCTTTGGGTTTTTAACGGCATATGACGCTCCATCCCGGATGCTTCAAACACTGTGAGTAGTATACTTGGAATGCTTGGTTTGGAAAGATAAACGGATCTTCCTGACCGTAAAATCGAAGTGTGTTCACACTGGTCAATCCATATTCATCTTTCCAAATCCCAAGATTGCTTCTCCTCTTATCCATATCGGTTCATGTATCGTACCAAGTACACTGAAATATATAAAAGGGTTCTGATCGTCCGGGATATTGGATGCCGAGTATACAATTTAAGTATCCATAATAAATCACACCATCCGATCCTACCGTCGCAATCCCACTATTCTGAGTGGTTCTAGATGTTTCTATGTCCTTAACTTTGAATTTGTATCCAAGGACACCGAATCCTTTATAATATGCAACCTCCATACTAGGAAAATGAGCTAAACATCTTGAGTCACTCTCTAATGATGCAGACAAGTTCGGATCGTGGATCTAACAAAACAAATTTTATGACAAATACATAACGATATAAGTTTAGATTAAAACTGATAGCAATAACATGTTATTCGAATAACTTACATGATCTGCAACCCAATTGCAAAAATTATCCAGATGATATTTTTCCAATCGTTCATCGTTCCAATCAGGATCCCCATCACGTACCTCGTAAAAATGAATTCTGTTCTCGACAATAAATTATGACATTAATATTATATCATTTCATACACACAAATACAAATATAATAATTAATACAAAAAACATACTCTCTAATTTTTTCAAGACATGCGCTATTGAGGAGGATAAACCAGTATATCTTGTTGATAAATATAGTGTCTACCATCTTATAATCGGCTTTACCATATGGCTCGTCCTGAATTCTTCGAGGCCGGTTAAGTCTCGTCTCAATATTTTTGTCCAGATAGCGGGAACAAAATATGGTTGCTTCATCTAGAAGATAATCTTGCATGATAGAACCCTTTGGTCGATTTCTATTGCGTATATATTTTTTAAGGGTGTAGAGGTACCTAAAGAAATACGTTAAATAAATAAATATGGGCATACAAGATAACAATAATTTTATAAATTGCACGAAACGAAAAATTCCACGTACCTCTCGACGGGATACATCCATCGATATTATACCGGTCCGGCTAACTTAGCCTCAGTTGCAAGATGAACCGTCAGGTGTATTATGATATCGAAGAATGACGGTGGGAAAATACGCTCAAAATTGCATAGTATCAACGCAATAGAATTTTCTAGTTTCTCCAGCGTCACAACATCCAGTGTTTTAGCACATGATTCTCTGAAAAAACAACATAAGTCATTGATTACTAGACCAACCGATTCGGGAAGGGAAGTCCTGAGGGCTAATGGGAGAAGGTACTCCATAATAACATGGTGATCATGACTTTTCAGCCCATCGATCTTGCCTTTAACAAATTTTATCTTCTTGCTGAATGATCCTGAGAAACCTGTAGGAATTTTCAAATCATGCAACACCTGCAGGAATCTTTTCCTCTCCGGTTGTGATATATGATAAGCGGCATTGGGAAGTACAAACTTGCCTAGTTTACCCGCTACCGGTTTAGGATGCAATTCACTTCTAATTCCCCAGTCCTGTAGATCCATCCGAGTATTAAGGCTGTCTTTCGATTTCCCGTCTTTACAAAGAAGCAAGTTGAGAACGTGCTCGGATACTTCCTTCTCTATGTGCATGACGTTCAGAAAATGACGCACTAAATTTGTTGACCAGTATGGAAGCTCGAAGAAAATGCTTAACTTGTTCCAGAATAGTGGTTTGACCTGTTTTGTCGGATCCATCCCGAAGGTCACATTATTGTAACCATCCCACTGAGTAGTCACGTCCTCTCCGGACAATGGGGCTGGAGGTCTACGAAGCTCCTGATGACCATCAAAGTGAACATCGTCTAACCTGTAGGGGTGGTCTAAAGGCAGGAAACGTCGATGGCCACAATAACAAACCTTCCTGCTAAAATTCAAGAATTTTGATGTTGTATGTTGATAGCAATGAAGACATGCTTTGTGACCATGTACGGACCAACCTGATAGCATTCCATACGCAGGAAAGTCATTAATTGTCCACATTAAAGCCGCACGCAGTATGAAGGTTGTATTTGTGTTTTCATCGTAAGTCTTTACACCATCAATGAACAAAGATTTTAACTCCTCGATCAGAGGTCGGAGATAGACGTCGATATTGTTTCCCGGTGATTTTGGTCCGTCGATAAGAAGAGGAATCATAAAGTATGATTGGTCCATAGCCAACCAAGGCTGCAGATTATAAACTATCATTATAACGGGCCATATGCTGTGACTTCCAGCCGTATAGTTGAATGGGCAGAAGCCTTCACTATCCAGTCCGAGCCTGACATTGCGAGGATCGCTACTGAATATTGTATGCCTCCTATCGAAATCCGTCCATGCAGGTGAATCTCTTGGATGACTCATTTTTCCATCTTCACTTGGAGGAGCACGGTGATGCCAAATCATTGCCTCGGCTGTTTTCTTGCACCTGAATAGCCTCCGCAGCCTCTGTGTTATGGAAAAGTATCGTGCTATCTTGACAGGTATATCGGGCTTCTTATCAGTATCTTTCGGCTTATACCTGGCCTCTCCGCATGTTGGACACTCTTTCAAATCTGAATTCTCTTTCCGGTACAACACGCAATTTTTAGGACATGCTTGAATGTTCTCACACTTCAGACCCAAATCAGACATCATCTTCTGGGCTCCGTACCAGCTTTCGGGCACGTTATTTCCCGGCGGTATAGAATATTTCAAGAACGAAAGAAGTATTGTGAATGACTTGTTGCTCCATCCATTTAGGCACTTAATCTAGAAAAGTTGGACGAACCATGAGAGAGTGGAATACTTTGCATTCTCATAAATTGGTTTTCTAGCATCATTCATGAAATTTTCATATTTATCCGCACGCGGTCCTTGACCGGAAGGAATTTCATTTTCGGTACGAATAGATTCACCTAGGGCGGCCTCTACCATATCCTCAATTTCTTCAGATGGAAAGAAATTACAGTCTTCTTTTGTTGCCGCATTACCGTTTTCTCCTTCCTCTCCTGCCGCATTATCATCTTCTCCTTCTTCTTCTGCCGCATTACTGTGTTCTTCTCCTTCCCCGTGATATATCCAAGTTGTATAAAGTCTAGTAAAACCATGTTTTACGATATGAAGCTCTTCCAATTCTACCTTCTGCCATTACTTATTCCCACATCTATCGCACGGGCAGAGAATCTTCTCTATCACGATCTTATTATGTGCGCGTGCAAATTCAATAAAAGCAGTAACTCCTGCGACAAACTTAGGTTGCATACATTGTTGCCAATCCATATACATCCAGTCCTTAACTCTGACGTACTCATGGGCCATGTTAGACTGTATAACATATAAATTGTAGGTTATGATGACTATATTGAGAAATTTAAGAATGGGATAGTTGCTGACAAAGGAGAAAATCCGTGTATATGGTTTGTGTGTGCGTTTGTCGTTGAAAAGAATAAATTATCGATAATCAAAGTTAGACTTGAAGATACCCATGTATGAGTTGTATTCTATATATGTGTATTACAATTTATGATTTCGCTTAAGTGTAGGGTTGTTAGTGTGTATGTACTGTGTGTGCGTTTGTTGTTTATTCGTGTTTTATGTGTGTGTTTTGGCTGTCGGGGGTAAGGCTTCTATCCCATTAAGAATGTATAGAGCGGACACCCATTCACTTATGCTTTCAACCGTTTCGAGTAAATTTCGGCAGCACCTCCCCGCTGTTCTCTGAGTACACTGTAATAGAATAGATAATCATTTCAAAGCTGTGAAACAACGTTGAAATGAACATCTAATCTATCTTTGTACACGAAGAACCAGCGGAAAAGTACCGATGAAATATCTCGAAATGGATGAAAACACAAGTGAATGCACGTGTTTGCTTTATACATTCCTAACTTGTCCACACGGGACAAATCTATCGGTTTTCATACGATTGAATCTTCTCGTCACATAGACTACACGACTGTTGTTAGTACCGAGCTATACCGTCCGATATTTAACAACCTTCGTATAGTTCTATGTCACGACGAACATCGAACGTATGTTAACCGATAGATGGGGACTAAATGGCTCTTTGAGTTTCATATATGAGTATCGATGAGAATATGAAAGTTTCATATTTACATCGAGTATAATATATTGGTTTTAACTTGAACATCTTGAATCACTCTCTAATGATGCGTTTTTTGTGTATTCGTGTTGTGTGTGTGTGTTTCGGCTGTTGGGGGTAAGCTTCTATCCCGTTTAGAATGTATAGAGCAAACACCCATTCGCTTGTGCTTTCAATCGTTTCGAGTAAATTTCGGCAGCACCCCGCCGCTGTTCTCCGAGTACACTGTAATAGAATAGATAATCATTTCAAATCTGTGAAACAATGTTGAAATGAACATCTAATCTATCTTTGTACATGGAGAACTAGCGGAAAAGTACCGACGAAATATCTCGAAATGGATGAAAACACAAGTGAATGCAGGTGTTTGCTTTATACATTCATAACTTGTCCACACGGGAAAAATCTATTGGTTATCATACGATTGAATTTTCTCGTCACATAGACTACACGACGGTTGTTAGTACCGAGCTATACCGTCCGATATTTAACAACCTTTGTACAGTTCTATTTCACGACGAACATCGAACGTATGTTAGCCGATAGACGGGGACTAAGTGGCGCTTTGAGTTTCATATATGAGTATCGATGAGAATATGAAAGTTTCATATTATCATCGAGTATCATATATTGGTTTTAACTTGAACATCTTGAATCACTCTCTAATGATGCATTTGTTGTGGTTTACGTTTACGTTTCGTTATTAAGGGTTCGAAATTTCAAGTTTAGGGTAAATTTTTCTTGCGTTTACGGTAAAGTTGTACGTTTACGTTATTATCGAATATCCTACTGCAATGAACTAGTGCACCCTAAACCCTAACCCTAAATAACCCAAATTAACCTAATTAACCATAATTAACCATAATCGTTACCTCAATACAAATTATCCTTAATTAACCCAAACTTAACCCAATTTACCCAAATTAACCCTAATCAACCCAAACTTAACCTAATTTACCCAAATTAACCTAATTAACCTTAATCAACACCCTAACCCTTTCAAATTATCACTAATTAATCCAAATTAACCCTACTCTCTAATTAACCATAGCCTCTAACCCCAACCCTAACCCCAACCCTAATTACCCTAACCCTAAGCCCAACTAATTAACCCTAACCCTAGCCCCAACCCCAACCAAACCCTAACCCTAACCCCAACCCCAACCCACTAGTAAAATAGGGGGTTGCTCCTACGGATATTGAAATCCATAGGGGCAGATTTAAGTAGGCCCTACGGATTAATCCGTAGGGCTAAAAGGTTGCCCCTACGGGTCCAGACATCCAAGAATAAAGATATTAATTCTTAATTTGGTGTTTGCCCCTACGGAGCCGCAAACCAAGGACCTACGGACAAATCTGTAGGGGCAACTAAATATCGATTTAATAAAGGCACAGATCGATCGCCTACGCTCACTTTCTTCCTCTCTCGATCGCGCACGAAAGAAAATCCCCAAATAGCCACCGCCGTTCTCGTCGCCGCCGCCGTTCTCGTCGCCACCACCGTTCTCGTCGTCGCCACCGCCGTTCAGGTGAGTAAATCTTCATGTAAATTAAAGAATATTTTGATTATTTAGGGCTAGGGTTCATGGCTGGGTCTGGGGTTGCACGCGCGAGTTGGGGTTCGGCAGGGGTCGCGGTCGGGGTCGGGGTTGGGGTTAGGGTTAGGGTTGGGGTTCGGCTGTGGCTGCGGCTGGGGCTGGGGTTAGGGTTTGGCTTAGGGTTGGGGTTGGGGTTTAGCTGGCCGCACTGGGGTTAGGGTTAGGTTGGGACGGGGTTGGGCTGGGGCTGGGGCTAGGGTTAGGTTAGGGTTGGGGCTGGGGCTAGGGTGGGCATGGCTAGTTTTCGTGTGTGGGCGGTTTAATGGTGGTTGGTCAACTAATATCCAACTTGGAGAGAGTTTTAATGGGTTAGTTGAGGATATGTAAATGTTATGAGCATGGCTAGTTTTCGTGTGTGGGCGGTGTGATTGGTTTTGACGGTTGTACTCATCGTGACCTATACTAGTATAATTGATTTGATGGGAGAAAAACGTTTGACAGCAGGGTATGATTTAGAGAGAGATCCATCTGATTGTCGACTAACGGTTGTCGTAGGAATGATTAGTGGTGCAAGATTGATTATACGTGAACAGTGTTGGTTAAATTCCAGTGTTGCTTGATCATTGCTATCAACTTTTAATCAATGACTGGTTTTTAGGAAGATAAATATGATTAAATGATCTGAATTTGTTTATCGGCTTAACTCATGCCTAACAACATATTTCGTAACTCGGCCATTTATAATGCTGCTTACAAAGAGAACAAAAAGCACGGATAGGCTTTATTTTCATCCTACTCGTTACTTTTTTGGGAATTTGGAGTTGGTATTTACATTTTTTTTAATGATGTTGGTTCGTTCTTTTAAAATGATGGTTGGAGTTGAATTTGATTAGTCAAAAACTCCATTAAGATTAATTTATCTAGTGTTGTCACATGACTTGATGATATCCTAATCCCTTGTTGGAAAATTATATATATATATATATATATATATATAATGAAGAAGGGAATTATCTCTTATGGCGTCGAAAAAATACGTCCTTCCTTATTTTTTCCGATGATCGACATACATCATATTCTTCGTTATTATCTAAGATGTGGGTACAACAAATTTCATGTGATTCTACAACTTTTCACCGTTGATTTAGTGGGTTCAAAATTAAGGGCAATAAAATTTTTTACATTGCTAAATCAATGATGAAAAAGTTATAGAATCACATGAAATTTGATGTATCCACATCTTAGATGATAACGAAGAAAATGATGAATACCGATCAATGTTGCGTATAACGCTTTATGATATCAGTATCCTACATTTGTAGTATTAATTGTTGATTGTTATAGATGAATACCATTGCAATAATAGTTTTTGGTTGATGAATGCTATTGCAATGTAGGATGATCAGTTCTATCAATCTTGATCTCAATGGTTTAAAATCATGTTACACATACAACACGAATGCACAACAAACGCATAATTAGAGAGCGATTCGAGATATTCAGGTTAAAACCAATATATGATACTCGATGATAATATGAAACTTTCATATTCCCATCAATACTCATATATGAAACTAAAAGCGCCACTTAGTCCCCGTCTATCGGTTAACATACGTGCGATGCTCGTTGTGACCTAGAACTATACGAAAGTTGTTAAATATCGGACAGTATAGCTCGATACTAACAACCGTCATATAGTCTACGCGACGAGAAAATTCAATCGTATGGTAACCCATAGATTTGTCCCGTGTGGACAAGTTAAGAATGTATAAAGCAAACGCCTTCATTCACATGTGTTTTCATCCGTTTCGAGATATTTCGTCGGTACCTTTCCGCTGGTTCTCCATGTACAAAGATAGATTAGATGTTCATTTCAACGTTGTTTCACAGCTTTGAAATGATTATCTATTCTATTACAGTGTACTCCGAGAACAGCGGGGAGGTGCTGCCGAAATTTACTCGAAACGGTTGTAAGCACAAGTGATGGGCGTTCGCTCTATACATTCTTAATGGGATAGAAGCCTACCCCCGACAGCCGGAACACACACATACAACAAGAATACTCAACAAACGCATAATTAGAGAGCGATTCGAGATGTTCGGGTTAAAACCAATATATGATACTCGATGATAATATGAAACCTTCATATTCCCATCGATACTCATATATGAAACTAAAAGCGCCACTTAGTCCCCGTCTATCGGTTAACATGCGTGCGATGCTTGTCGTGACCTAGAACTATACGAAGATTGTTAAATATTGGAGAGTATAGCTCAATAGTAATAACCGTCGTATAGTCTACGCGACGAGAAAATTCAATCGTATGGTAACCCATAGATTTGTCCCGTGTGGACAAATTAAGAATGTATAAAGCAAACGCCTTCATTCACTTGTGTTTTCATCCGTTTTGAGATATTTCGTCGGTACCTTTCCACTGGTTCTCCGTGTACAAAGATAGATTAGATATTCATTTCAACGTTGTTTCACAGCTTTGAAATGATTATCTATTCTATTACAGTGTACTCGGAGAACAGCGGGGAGGTGCTGCCGAAATTTACTCGAAACGGTTGAAAGCACGAGTGATGGGCGTTCGCTCTATACATTCTTAATGGGATAGAAGCCTACCCCCGATAGCCGGAACACACACATACAACAAGAATACACAACAAACGCATAATTAGAGGGCGATTCGAGATGTTCGGGTTAAAACCAATATATGATAATATGAAACCTTCATATTCCCATCGATACTCATATATGAAACGAAAAGCGCCACTTAGTCCCCGTCTATCGGTTAACATACGTGCGATAATTTATTCTTTTCAACGACAAACACACACACAAAGCATATACACGGATTTTCTCATTTGTCAGTAACTATCCCGTTCTTATATTTCTCAATATAGTCAGCATAATCTACAATTTATATGTTATACAGTCTAACATGGCCCATAAGTACGTCAGAGTTAAGGACTGGATGTATGTGGATTGGAAACAACGTATGCAACCTAAGTTTGTTGCAGGAGTTGCTGCTTTCCTTAAATTTGCACGCGCACATAATAAGATCATAATAGAGAAGATTCTCTGTCCGTGCGATAGATGTGGCAATAAGTACTGGCAGAAGGTAGAATTGGCAGAGCTTCATATTGTAAAACATGGGTTTACTAGACTTTATACAACTTGGAAATATCACGGGAAAGGAGAAGAATGCAGTACTGCAGTAGAAGAAGAAGGAGAACACGATAATGCAGCAGGAGAAGAAGAAGAATTCGGTAATGCGGCAGGAGACGGAAATTTATTTCCATCAGAAGAAATGGAGGATATGGTAGAGGCTGCCCTAGGTGAATCTATTCGTACCGAAGATGACATTCCTTCCGGTCAAGGACCGCGTGTGGATAAATATGAAAATTTCATGAATGATGCTAGGAAACCAATTTATGAGAATGCGAAGTATTCCACCCTCTCATGGTTCGTCCAACTTTTCCAAATTAAGTGCCTAAATGGATGGAGCAACAAGTCATTCACAATACTTCTTTCGTTCTTGAAAGATTCTATGCCTCCGAGAAATAATGTGCCTGAAAGCTGGTACGAAGCCCAGAAGATGATGTCTGATTTGGGTCTAAAGTGCGAGAAGATTCAAGCATGTCCTAAAAATTGCGTGTTGTACCGGAAAGAGAATTCAAATTTGAAAGAGTGTCCAACATACAGAGACGCCAGGTATAAGCCGAAAGATTCTGATAAGAAGCCTGATATACCTGTGAAGATAGCACGATACTTTCCCATAACACAGAGGCTACAGAAGCTATTCAGGTGCAAGAAAACAGCGAGGTAATGATTTGGCACCACCGTGCTCCTCCAAGCGAAAATGGAAAAATGAGCCATCCAAGAGATTCACCGGCATGGAAGGATTTCGATAGGAGGCACGCAATATTCAGTAGCGATCCTCGCAATGTCCGGCTCGGACTGGCTACTGATGGCTTCTGCCCATTCAACTATATGGCTGGAAGTCACAGTACATGGCCCGTTGTAATGATAATTTATAATCTGTCGCCTTGGTTGGCTATGGACCAATCATACTTTATGATGCCTCTTCTTATCAACGGACCAAACTCACCGGGGAACAATATCGACGTCTATCTCCGACCTCTGATCGAGGAGCTGAAAACTTTGTTCATTGATGGTGTAGAGACATATGATTCAAACACAAATACAACCTTCATACTGCGTGCGGCTTTAATGTGGACAATTAATGACTTTCCTGCGTATGCAATGCTATCAGGTTGGTCCGTACATGGTCACAAAGCATGTCCTCATTGCCATGAACACACAACATCAAAATTTTTGAATTTTAGCAGGAAGGTTTGTTATTGCGGCCATCGACGTTTTCTGCTTCCAGACCACCCCTATAGGTTAGACACGGTTCACTTTGATGGTCATCAGGAGCTTCTTGGACCTCCATCCCCATTGTCCGGAGAGGACGTGACTGCTAAATGGGATGGTTACAATAACGTGACCTTCGGGATGGATCCGACGAAACAGGTCAAATCACAATATTGGAACAAGTTAAGCATTTTCTTCGAGTTTCCATACTGGTCTACAAATTCAGTGCGTCATTGTCTAGACGTCATGCATATAGAGAAGGGAGTATCAGAGCACATACTTAACTTGCTTCTGTATAAAGACGGGAAATCGAAAGACAACATGAATGCTCGGATGGATCTACAAGAGTGGGGAATAAGAAGTGAATTGCACCCTAGACCGGTAGCGGGTAAACCGGGCAAGTTTGTACTTCCCAATGCCGCTTATCATATGTCACAACCGGGGAAGAAAAGATTCCTGCAGGTGTTGCATGATTTGAAAGTCCCCACAGGTTTCTCAGGATCATTCAGCAAGAAAATAAAAATTGTGAAGGGCAAGATCGATGGGCTGAAAAGTCATGATCACCATGTTATCGTGGAGCACCTTCTTCCATTAGCCCTCAGGACTTCTTTCCCCGACTCGGTTGGTCTAGTAATCAACGACCTATGTTGTTTTTTCAGGGAGTTGTGTGCAAAAACACTGGAGGTTGCGACGCTGGATAAACTAGAAAATTCTATTGCGTTGATACTTTGCAAGTTTGAGCGTATTTTCCCACCGTCATTCTTTGATATCATAATACACTTGACGGTTCATCTTGCAACTGAGGCGAAGTTAGCCGGACCGGTACAATATCGATGGATGTATCCCGTCGAGAGGTACGTGTAATTTTTCGTTTCGCGCAATTTATAAATTTATTGTTGTCCTGTATGCCCGTATTTATTTATTCAACATATTCTAATTAGGTACCTCGACACTCTTAAGAAGTATATACGCAATAAAAATCGACCAGAGGGTTCTATCATGCAAGGTTATCTTCTTGATGAAGCAACCACATTTTGTTCCCGCTATCTGGACGAGAACATTGAGACAAGGCTTAACCAACCACGAAGAATTCAAGATGGGCCATATGGTAAAACCGAGTATAAGAGGGTAGACACTATGTTTATCAACAAGATATACCGGTTTATCTTGCTTAATTGTGCATGTCTTGAACAAATTAGAGAGTAAGTTCTTTTGGATTAATTGTTATATCTGTGTTTGTGTGTGTATGAAATGACATAATATTAATGTCACAATTATTTGTCGAAAACAGAACTCATTTTAACGAGGTATGTGAGGGGCATCCTGATTGGAACGAAGAACGTTTGGAAAATAATTGTGACATTAATATTATATTATGTACAGATAAAAATCAAGCAGCCCATTTTTAAAAAAAAAATACAGATAATATGAACCTACGGATTAATCCGTAGGTACACATGTTGCCCCTACGGTTATATCCGTAGGGGCATAATATCAGCAGTAACTGATATTTCCCCCTGATCTCAGTACCAGAGGGTTGGGAGTGCCCCTATGGACATATCCGTAGGGGCCACTGCCTCTCCCCTACGGCGTTATCCGTAGGGACAACATATCAGGATTCCTGATATTTTGCCCCTACGGATAGGTACCTACGTAGATATCTGTAGGGGGCAGTACATGGACCTACGGTTATGTCCGTAGGTACATGTAATATATTAAAAAAAACCGTAAATAATATAAAATTTTATACCCTATGGATTACTCCGTAGGGGCAACAGGACCTATACAGAAATCTGTAGGGGCAAGAATTTGCCCGTAGGGGCAAGTTCAGGGCCTCAACTTGCACCTGCGGCCTTTGCACCTACGGGGTATTTTTTCGCCCCTACGCATATATCCGTAAAGGTAGTGGGTTGCCCCTACGGATAAATCCGTAGGGGCAACCCTTATTTGTAGTAGTGACCCCAACCCCAACCGAACCCTAACCCAAACCCCAACCCCAATCCTAACCCCAACCGAACCCTAACCCTAACCCCAACTGAACCCCAACCCCAACCCCAACCCCAACCCCAACCGTACCCCAACCCTAACCCTAACCCCAACCCCAACCCCAACCCCAACCGAACCCTAACCCTAACCCTAACCTAAACTGAACCCGATGCCTAACCCTAACCATCAGGCCCCCATCCGAACCCTGCAGAACCAAGAACCCTAGCCCTAACATCATCAAAATTAAGTAATTGAAGATTTACTAACCTGTAGCGGGCGATAGAGGAGACGACGGAAGAGACCAGTGGTCGACGACGCAACCGGCGACGACTCGCGGGCGGTGGAGATGAGGAAGTCAACGAAGAAGTTTTGGGAATAAGGGTGGTGGCGGGCCACAGGCGGAGGGCGGTGGCGACGAGGAAAAAATTGGAGGCGCGGGAACGAGATCGAGACGCGGGAGAGATTGAGAGAGAGAATTTTAGGAACGAGATCGAGGCGTATGGCTTTTCTGTGCCTTTTTTTTTATTAAATACCCATTTATATGCCCCTACGGACTTCACCATAAGTCAATTGTTTGCGGCTCCATAGGGCCAAACAATAAATTATGATTTAATATTTTTAAATTAAAACGTGGGGCACCGTAGAGACAATCATGGGGACCTACGGATTAGTCCGTAAGGGTAATAAAAAGTTGCCCTTACGGATTCCTGTATCCGTAGGGGCAACCCCATATTGTAGCAGTGAGAAGATGAAGAAGAAGGAGAAGAAGAAAGAGATAAAGGAATTATCCTGACAATGGTTTTGCTAACCATAACCCCCCGCATTTTCTCTCACTTAAGCCCATGCATCCATGTCTCCCTCTTTCTCTCATGCCCCATGCCTCCATGTCTCCCTCTCTTTCTCATTATAAAATTTTTTCAAGCAAAACAAATACAAATAAAATTAAACTCTTAATATCATAGCAACTTGCTATGTCACCTTAAGCATGGTTAAAAAGTAAAACTTTGTTTAGTGTAGTAGCTAGTATAGATCAATACTTTAAACCAATTTAATAAAACCCATTTAAATAATTTTCCTCATAATTAATTATACACTTTATTTCCAATTAATCCCAAAAATGAAGGTATATGTAATTATACCAATCCATGAAAACCCAAATCCATACTCGGTATTATCTCCATAAAACTCGTAATATTATATTTAAATTATAAAATAATATTTATAATCTTCAAAATGTTACAATATCCTCCACTTAAAGAAATTCGGTCCCCGAATTTAAATTTAACCCTAAATATTAAAACATTTTGAAATTAAATCGAATCAAATCAACGGGGCTCTAAAATCCTAAACTAGCTATATATATATCATAGCGCAACGCATGTGCATGAAAACAAAGTGCCAAACTTAAATAACCGAAACTCTAACACGTGCTATGTGAATTGCACAAACTATGAGGAAAAATGCAATTTGCGAAATCAACCGTTTAAATCAAGCACACGACCAATCACAAATATACCCCAGGCTATAATACATCTATAGCACACATCCATGTAAAATCATATAAGTAGCTGAAAGACTATGTATGAAAAATCCTTTCAAAATAGCCGTATACTGCATATATCACGGCACAAGTAGCGGACGTCATTTATGAAGAAATACACACATACACACACACATGTTTCGCTTAAGATATACATCCCGCCTTTTGAAAATGATTTGGATAGGTTTTCTTTTGTAAAGATGTTGTGTCGGTCCATGACACATAGGAAAATAATGGGACTATAGGTCCTTTGAAAACCTCTTCAGTATACATCGATATATACAAAATATTCAGGTACTGTCTCTCAGACCAGTCCTGCTCGGCTACTATAACATATTATATCTTATAAAAACATGATGATCGAAAAAGAAGTCAACCTCAACAGGTGAGCATGAAAACTATGTTGGAGATAGTGCCCTCAGAGTCAATTATTGGATCACAGTCACGTTATTGCAATGATTGAGGGAGGACCTGTCCCAGTAGGACAGTCTTACTCAAGATGATAGTATGATATCTGGTTTATCTTTATCA
Organism: Agapanthus africanus; assembly: GCA_030015575.1. Taxonomy (NCBI): domain Eukaryota; kingdom Viridiplantae; phylum Streptophyta; class Magnoliopsida; order Asparagales; family Amaryllidaceae; genus Agapanthus; species Agapanthus africanus. The sequence continues at coordinate 196,793,308 of CM057348.1, read as the reverse complement.
TCGTGTACTGCTTTAGGTGACCTGGCATGTCGCTATTACACGTTGATAGAGCCCCTAGGATTCTTGCGTGACCACCAGCAGTATGAGGGCGATCATATAAGTGGGAGCTGGTAGTCTATAAGAACATCCTTAAAAGGTCCCTAGTCGTGGGAGTTTCGAGACAGGGCATCGATACTCCAGAGTAGACTAGTGTATACAGTCGAGACCTCGACGAGGGGCGGTGGCCGGTCTCACAAGCCACTGGTGTCAGTTGGTTCACCTAAGATGTATACAGGTGCTCATTGGGTTATGAGTACACCGGACAGGACTCGCCGGGAACATGCTAGTTGGTCTTATACCTGACGTCAGATAGCAGTTCCCAGGTGACATGTGTAAGGTTAGTTCATCGACCTGGGGATCGTCATTTGTCTCGTGTGAGTTCCCACTGTACTTTGATTACTACCCTACCACGCTCAAAGGAGATGTGCAAACAGGTTTTAGTTGGGTACAGTCCGGAGCCACAAGGAGGCAGTGAGCGGATCTTCAGGGGTTCGTCTCTCCCGGTATTGGGGGTGAGGTCGTGCTGTGTCTAGGAGAGCCATTACACGAAGCCCTCGGCCGAGACAGGAGATTTACTGGTAGGTATTCCAGTAGTATCTCAGGGTGTTCTGGGCTACACTCCGACACGACTTGTACCGCTTTTGGGGGTCTGACTTTTACCAACCCCCTAGGCCCGTCATGCGATGTTCATAAACGAACGGACCGAACTGTACGGATATTGTCACTGACAGGCTCAGTAGGGTGTCAGGATGGGTTCGCTCATCGACGTCCCTTTTGGTCAATAGCTGGTGGCCCGTTACGTATTGGCTTATATCTCTGACGTGCTAGTGGTTAAATCCACAACCAAGGTGTTGACGAGTCTTCAGAGTCCCCCACATTCAGTTACTCAAGTTTCGGGCGAAACGCTGTAGAGGCCGTAAGGAGATATGGCAGGGTCCGATCAGATACGTGCGGGATTGCACGGATCAGGATCGGACAGTTTGTACTACAGGCTGTATGGATATATGGAAGGGTTCGATCAGATACGTGCGGTATTGCACGGATCAGGATCGGACGGATAATACTAGCCGGCTTTGGTTTAAGCCGGATCCTAGTATAGTACAGTGTAGATTTTGTCTCACTGCATTTGTATTTCAGTCGGAATACAGATGCGGGTGTGTATACACAGTATCGGGGTTTTTCCTGTAATTTATTACGGGACCAGTTTTCTGGAGTTGCCAGTTTGATTTCCGTTTCGGCCATTTTCATTTGTATCCTTCATTGGCCGAAGATTGGTGGAGGAGGGCTTATTTGCATTTGTGCAAATAAGTATTTATGGAGAGGGTCTTTGCATTTTGTTGTATCATGATGGTGCACCATCCTTTGACCTTGCTTGACTTCTTGACTTCATGATGGTTCATGATGGTTGGACTTTGTTTTGTGATGAGTGTTTGTTGAGTGAGGATCTTTCTTTGTGATCATTTTTCCATATGATAACCAATCATCTCTCTCTCTTGCATTATTCTTTTGGTCACCTCCCCCTTGACTTTTTCCCACTCTCATTCCATACATGGGCCGGCCACTAGAGGGGAAAAGGGGATTCTTTTTGGTGTGGGATTTTTCACTCTCTTGATGCTTGCAAAAAAAAAATCCCCAAGTTGGTCTCTAAAAGTTCATTTTCCTCCACCAAAATGGCAACCTCCATGAACCCCAAATGAGACATGAGTTCCACACTAGATTCTACAGCAAATCTTGGGCACGTCGACTCGCCAGCTTCGTGCCCGAGTTGCCTCGGTATAGAGGCGGGAGCCCGTAAAAGAAGCCGGCGACGTGGTGCACTTCCGGCGACGAGATGGAGATCGGACATTCCGCGGGAGATCGGGACGACGACGAGAAGACCGGAGGACACGGATCAGTTGGTATATCTCTCTTCCCCATCTTGTAGTTAGCTAGGACTAGTTAATGGTTCGATCCGGGTTTTAGTGCGCGGTGGTGCCGGTTCAAGAAAATTTAAAGTTAACCATAGCTTCCGCATTTGGCCTCGGGATGGAGGCCAGGGCGCCGCCGTGCACTTACAGTGGTATCAGAGCTTCGCCATTAACATAGTCTAGCTTTGTGTAATGTGTTTTACGTTTCCGATCGATCAAAAAATTCCAAAATCCGCATTTTCAATAGCAACAGTTTTCTGTCGAAATTTTTTTGTTCCGAAATTTTTTTCAGGTAGTCTCAGAATACTATTCATGGAAGTATAAGCCTACTGTAGAAATTTGGTGGCGAGATCTCATTATTCGACCGCGGAACCGCGGTCAAACCCCTGCTTGGGCTGCGGTTCCGCCGCGCTTTTGAGTGATCAGTGCACCAATTTTTTACAGAGGACTCCTGTGATGAAAATAGGGGTTTTGGAATATTAATTTTGGGCCCAGAATTTCTTGATGTGCTACAGTAGTACTTGGGGCCCACTTGTTAAAATTTGATCGATCGGATATTTTAAACACATTAGTTCACAGTATTTACATTATATCTGCGACCGTGAATGTCACTTGATCGGTAAATCCTGTCTAACTGCTATAGCTCGGTTAGACGGATTTGCGAACGTGACTTTCACGTTGATGTTCTGTGATTTTGCTGTGATATTGCGGATCGGTCGTGGGGGATAGCCTGGATGCAATGCTAGTACTGTTTTGTTGTATTATATACATTTGATATTGCGGGGCGAGCGTCCGACATGTGGACTGCCGTCACTGCCTGATTGTATTATTATTTTGGGGCACGGCCAGGTTGCGGTCGATGTACCCGTTGTATGTATATTTTACTTTCTGTACTAGGATTGCCCCGCGAAGGGGTGCACGGATAGCCGGGTTCTGGAGGGCAACAAGCCCGCATCTCATGGCATTGAGACGGAGGGGGCTTCATTCTAGAATTGGCGGGCTATTCGCCGCACTCGTAGGGGGTACAAGTTGACCCAGGAGGGGTGCCCAAGTTACCGGATTCCGTGAAGTGCTGGGTGGTCCATTCACGGTGCTGAAGGGGGCTGCCTCGCTTCAGGTTTTGGCGGGTAACTTGCCGCGCCCATAGGGGTCTAAGTTTTCATTGAACAGGCTATCCACACGACCAGGGGAACGTCGGGTTTCAGTAGTGGCTCTGTGAAACCCGGGGATCCCAGATATCTGTATTGTTCTGTGATGCTGTACATTTCTGTGATGTTGCATTTTATCACGCCTTGAGCGAATATAATATATTGGTATATATATTAGTAGATGTTGTATATGTTTTGCATCCGCGCTAGTCCAGTCCCCGCTCTGTCGTTAGTTAGCTAACCTAACGGGTAATGACGGGACCCAGTGCCGAATGCGGATGGCATATACGTACATCAGTATATTTTCGTTCTTTTTGGTGTGATCAATTGATGGGACTGCGTTGATTCGGATCAATGCAAGTTAAAACAAACCTAATATGATGTTGTTGGAACACTTTTCAAAAAGCTGTTATTGCAAGGGCGTTCACTTTTGTTTTGCATCGTGATATTCAGTTAGAATATCCTGCTCCTCAGTCGACGAGGCAAGGGCCGAGATCCCTTCACCGGGAGTGACCCCTTGGACAAAAAAGTTTGCGCCAGGGCAATAACTTCACTATAGCCGATTACTTTTGCTTTGCATCATAGTATTCAGTTGGAATATCCTGCACCTCATTCTACGGGGAAAGAGCCGAGATCCCTTCACCGGGAGTGACCTCTTTAGCGAAGGTTTTCGTCACTATATTTTCATAAAAGCTATCCAGTTCCTTCAACGATATCAAGTTCATTACGTTAAAGGTTTTCTCCAGAAACCATTCGTAGCCCTCCATCGTTTCATATGGATAGTCAATAGTATTCAAGCTGTGTTTGTTGGCCAAAGTCAAGGCACAGTGTTTGGTAGCTGTTGGTTATTCATATGCAGCATAGATAGATGCGTTGGTTTGGAACAGTCGTACTTCCTTGTTGGCCAAAGTCAAGGGTAGGTACGGGTGGATTCAAATTAAGCTGGAGAATGACGGGTAGAACTTGACATGTGACTTATGATTTGTTGGCCAAAGTCAAGGTCATAAGAGTATGGGGTAAAAATCACATTGGGAGTTTCAAAAGAACTAAAACTTGCCAGATATGCGCATACCTTCTGGAGTGTGATACCGTGAGCGGATTCCATCACGTTATCATGCGATGATAGTTGGATCCCGATTCCCACTGATGAGTTAGTTTACTCCTCGGGTGACCCCGACTAATTCTTCTTTCAGGTTTGGAGGAGAATTTGACGGTACAGTGGGAGGTTTCCAGATTAGATAAATTGGTAACTATTCTGATCTAGGTTAGAGTGCACGCTGAGTGTTTCTTTTCTTTCTCTCTTTGGCAGCGACCATTGACCCGACCCTAAGACTATAACTCAGTGACCAAGTTGACCGAACCTTCTTAAACACTGGCTTTTGGATTGTCAGAGTTGCGAACCTCATTGCCACTCCTACCTTTACCCTTTTCTCTAGGACACCCCGTATTACTACGAACGTCCACTTCCATTGGACAAAACCATCGTATGGTTATATACGAACTCGAAGGAATTTATTCGAGGATGGTTTCCGGTTCTGGAGAAAACGAATAGGACTATTCAGTTGTCTTTTCCTTTTGCCTTCTCTCAGGTTTCGAGTACTCCTTAGTTTAGGAGATAGTACACCTATTACGCAAATTGGATAGTCTTCTTCCAAACCTTAGGCTGGTGCCGAACGGTGGGGAATGAAGAAAACTAATTAGCATAACGATGGTGTGCAGAAGGTACTAAGTTAAGACAAAGTAAGGGATTAGTAAGAGGGCAAGGTAAATTGCGACTGCTATTCACGACCAAACCAAGTATTCCTTCGCCAATCCTAAATCACCTTTGTATTTCTCCAGGACACTCCGTATCACTACGAAGATCCACAGTTTATTGGATACTCCATCGTATGGTTATATACGAACTCGAAAGGAACTTGTTCCAGTTTGGGGATGGATTCTGGTCCAGGAGAAATAGGAATAAGGTTTATTCGGTTGTCTTTTATCCTCACCTTCTCTCGCATTGCGAGTGCTCCTAGGATTAGGACAGTACACCCATTATGCTTATTGGATAGTCTTCTTCCAAACCATAGGCTGGTGCCGAACGGTAGGGAAGGAAGAAAACCATTTGGCCTAAGGGGTGTACAGAAGGTAATGACTAAAGACATATAAAGGGATTTGGAGAGGTGGCAAAGAACTATACGGTTACAGTCGTGAATCTGGAAGAGGCATTACTAGGAATACCGGGATACCCTATCGAAACATTTCAATGTTTCAGCTTCGCTGTGTACTGTTAAAGGAAAACTGATTTCCCAGTTAGACACTTACTCCAGGGTATGTATTTACCAGGTATGATTCTCACATCTGTATGGTTTTACAGATGATGAGTGGGAGTAAGTTATTGGAAATTGGGTGATCATCCTCATTATATCGGGATTCGTTGTAATCAGTGATATTTGAGGAAGTCACCTGGGTTGTTTGCCGGACGGCAAATATTTGGTTTTGAATATCCGTTGTTATGCACCAATTTCAAATTGATATATCTGTACGTCTAATTTTATAGAGTGAGATATACCTTTTTGATATTATGTCGATGACATTTACCTATATCAGTGGATGGTTAGGTAAGGAGCATTAAACAGCGGTGTAATTCTTCTTAACCATAAGTACAGTTTTCAACCTACGACACACAGTGAATGAGTTATCAGACTCAAGGGACTTATACAGGGTATTGTATGTTGTCCAGGGTCCATCAGGATAGAGGGGTTGGTCCTCGTACTATATTCGGTTTATTTATGACTTCTCTAGTTTTTAGACAGGTGTTTCGTAGAAACACAGGGTCCGAATTTTGAGAAGTTATAGGTATTTGAATAGAGTAGAGAACCAGGTGTAGCAAGTATCGGGATTCTTCAAAGTGATCGAAGATGTAGATACTTGTGTATGGTATTCAGTTGATAGTAATGGTTAAGAGAACTTGCTTCTTTTTCAGGTTACTCATAATTGGAAGCATTCCTAAGTTGAGTAACGCTGATCGACCTCCTTCAATTTAGTTGACATGCACTGGAGACAGCTGCATGATTTGAATCTGGTTCAATTAAATCAGTGCCTCTGTTTCTATATTGGATATAGAACAGTTCATATCTTAACGATGTTAAGGTACGGGGAGTTGTCCGGCTTATGATTAAAACCAGACACTGGACAACTCAAAGCACGTTTCTGTAATGGCTGTTTGTGGGTTGACCCAGGGTATGACGAGGGTTGACTTTCTACCATCTGGATGAACAATAGCAATATTGTTCTAGACTCGCCACAGTTTTATTAAAAATGGATTTTTTCAGAAAACGGTAGTGGGAGTATGGTAGAACTGGAAGTGATTCCAGAACCACAAACGATTACTGAAGATTTGATAAGGAACCTAAAGATTCAATCTGGATTGACATTCCATTGGCCACTCCGCAGATAAGGTGGGTAACTTCAGGCACCCGAGAAGTACTTCGGTAGCCTCAAGGACGGTGACAGGGAAGTTCTTGTTTACCCACACTTGCCATTGCTGTTGTTCCAGGTTGTGAGACCCGGCGGGAGGATGAGTATAGCGTCGTTCTAAACTAGCTTTAGAAGTGTACGTCTATATGACTCTGCCAGAAGGTTGTCGTAGTCTGTGGGAGCAGCGGAAGCATTGGTGGACAGGTAGCTTATGTCTATTTATAGACTAAAGCAGATATAGCGGAGATAGATCATCAATTTCTGATGTGACAGTCATAGGTTTGACTTCATCAGAATAGGGGATGGATCTGTTGAGAAGGTAGTAGGGTGTGATGTCATGGTATTTGGATGACATACACAGAGTAGGAAGTGATATTCCTATACTATAATCGGTTATACTTTGGTCGTCACACAGTGGTTTCTCCACAAAGGACTTGGATTTTATATCTGATATACTGGTTACTAGATCTATGGTTTTAGATCTAGATTTGGGTGGTTTCCCAATTAAGGGTACTTAGACAGCATTCTAAGAGTATTTAGAATGGACGACTCCTGGCACGGTAGTGTACCTGCAGGTGAAGGAGTCACCCTCTCTAAAGGTGTCTTACAGACTAAAGGGGAGAGGGATGTGCATGATTGGCAGATCACTTGCTCAGGCAATTGAGTCAATCATGAGATGTCAAGTACCACACCAGATATTGTTCTTGCACTAGATGAAATAAGTTGACATTGATCCAATCCTGGAGAAACAGTCGGAAGCAGTTTTAGAACATAAGTTGACGTTCTAGGGATATGATAACGACAGCCTTATTCAGGAGACAGTTATCATTCCAGGCCTCCAAGGTGACCTGGACGACAAGGAGGTTGTCAGAGTTATAGTTTTTCCTTCTGACGAGGGGCAGTATTTTGGACAGGTGGTTCAAGGCAATACTAAGGGAGGCATGGCGCAGGATACTGATTGACTTCAGTTGACGATACAGTCTAAGAAGTTTGGATTTGGAGTTCATTTATGAGCTGGGTCCCATCAGACATCCAGACACATTCTCAGACAGGTATTGCTCATTTCGGGAGATGGCTTTCTCCGCGAACTTGAGATATAGAGAGACATAGAAAGAAACATCAAAGCGGATCCACTCACTGAGGCTATTCCTCGAACGCAGTAGTTTCGCAAACGAGCTTTGTGAGACTGACTAGTAGAGGAGTTGGATGTTCGGTATCACACGGGCTGTGAGTATGCGACATCGCAATAATTAGCCTTGAGTGCAAGTGGGAGATTGTTGGAGATAGTGCCCTCAGAGTCAATTATTGGATCACAGTCACGTTATTGCAATGATTGAGGGAGGACCTGTCCCAGTAGGACAGTCTTACTCAAGATGATAGTATGCTATCTGGTTTATCTTTATCATCGTGTACTGCTTTAGGTGACCTGACATGTCGCTATTACACGTTGATAGAGCCCCTAGGATTCTTGCTTGACCACCATCAGTATAAGGGTGATCATATAAGTGGGAGCTGGTAGTCTATAAGCACATCCTTAAAAGGTCCCTAGTCGTGGGAGTTTCGAGACAGGGCATCGATACTCCAGAGTAGACTAGTGTATACAGTCAAGACCCCGACGAGGGGCGGTGGCCGGTCTCACAAGCCACTGGTGTCAGTTGGTTCACCTAAGATGTATACAGGTGCTCATTGGGTTATGAGTACACCGGACAGGACTTGCCGGGAACATGCTAGTTGGTCTTATACCTGACGTCAGATAGCAGTTCCCAGGTGACATGTGTACAGGTTAGTTTATCGACATGGGGATCGTCATTTGTCTCGTGTGAGTTCCCACTGTACTTTGATTACTACCCTACCACGCTCAAAGGAGACGTGCAAACAGGTTTTAGTTGGGTACAGTCCCGAGCCACATGGAGGCAGTGAGCGGATCTTCAGGGGTTCGTCTCTCCCGGTATTGGGGGTGAGGTCGTGCTGTGTCTAGGAGAGCCATTACACGAAGCCCTCGGCCGAGGCAGGAGATTTACTGGTTAGTATTCCAGTAGTATCTCAAGATGTTCTGGGCTACACTCCGACACGAGTTGTACCGCTTTTGGGGTTCTGACTTTTACCAACCCCCTAGGCCCGCCATGCGATGCTCATAGATGAACGGACCGGACTGTACGGATATTGTCACTGACAGGCTCAGTAGGGTGTCAGGATGAGTTCGCTCATCGACGTCCCTTTTGGTCAATAGCTGGTGGCCCGTTACGTATTGGCTTATACCTCTGACGTGCTAGTGGTTAAATCCACAACCAAGGTGTTGACGAGTCTTTAGAGTCCCCCACATTCAGTTACTCAAGTTTCGGACGAAACGCTGTAGAGGCCGTAAGGAGTTATGGCAGGGTCCGATCAGATACGTGCGGGATTGCACGGATCAGGATCGGACAGTTTGTACTACAGGCCGTATGGATATATGGCAGGGTTCGATCAGATACGTGCGGTATTGCACAGATCAGGATCGGACGGATAATACTAGCCGGCTTTGGTTTAAGCCGGATCCTAGTATAGTACAGTGTAGATTTTGTCTCACTGCATTTGTATTTCGGTCGGAATACAGATGCGGGTGTGTATACACAGTATCGGGGTTTTTCCTGTAATTTATTACGGGACCAGTTTTCTGGAGTTGCCAGTTCGATTTCCGTTTCGGCCATTTTCATTTGTATCCTTCATTGGCCGAAAATTGGTGGAGGAGGGCTTATTTGCATTTGTGCAAATAAGTATTTATGGAGGGGGTCTTTGCATTTTGTTGTATCATGATGGTGCACCATCCTTTGACCTTGCTTGACTTCTTAACTTCATGATGGTTCATGATGGTTGGACTTTGTTTTGTGATGAGTGTTTGTTGAGTGAGGATCTTTCTTTGTGATCATTTTTCCATATGATAACCATTCCTCTCTCTCTCTCTTGCATTATTCTTTTGGTCACCTCCCCCTTGACTTTTTCCCACTCTCATTCCATACATGGGCCGGCCACTGGAGGGGAAAAGGGGATTCTTTTTGGTGTGGGATTTTTCACTCTCTTGATGCTTGCAAAAAAAAATCCCCAAGTTGGTCTCTAAAAGTTCATATCTCTACTACTTCATTTTCCTCCACCAAAATGGCAACCTCCATGAACCCCAAATGAGACATGAGTTCCACACAAGATTCTACAGCAAATCTTGGGCACGTCGACTCGCCAGCTTCGTGCCCGAGTTGCCTCGGTATAGAGGCGGGAGCCCGTAAAAGAAGCCGGCGACGTGGTGCACTTCCGGCGACGAGATGAAGATCGGACATTCCGCGGGAGATCGGGACGACGGCGAGAAGACCGGAGGACACGGATCAGTCGGTATATCTCTCTTCCCCATCTTGTAGTTAGCTAGGACTAGTTAATGGTTCGATCCAGGTTTTAATGCGCGGTGGTGCCGGTTCAAGAAAATTTAAAGTTAACCATAGCTTCCGCATTTGGCCTCGGGATGGAGGCCGGGGCGCCGCCGTGCACTTACAAACTAACTCAGTGCGACTGGTGCGCACGAAAATCAAAGTCAAAACCAAGTGCAACGAGTGTGCAAGTAAACGAAAATCGAGTGCAATGGGTGTGCACGAAAGCATTTGTCAAGTGCAACGAGTGTGGACGATAACCACATCAAATGTATCAAATGCGCATGAAAACATTATCAAGTGTATCTAGGTGCAGTAAATCAATCCCAAGTGCATCGGGGTGCACGGAAACATCAATATGTGCAACGGGTGTGCACGAAACAATATCAAGTGTAATGGATATGCACAAAAACATAGATCGGGTGCAACTGCTGTGCACAAAGAAAAAATATCCATTAGGTGCAGCTACGGTGCACGAAAATATCAATCATGAAACTCAATCATTAAAACACAAGAGTCAAAACGAAAAAAGCGTGATACTTGGATCACCAAAACAAAAATCGAAAACAAATGACATCGAAGTATACTCTCTTCATCGTCGAAAGGTGCCAGTGCACCCGGAGCTAGTAGAGTAAGAATTTCCACTTGTCTTCCGCCCATGGTATGGTGTCCTCTGCCTTTGGGTCCTTGATCTCTTTGAGGACCACCAAATCCACGACCACTCGAATCGACAGTCTGGTAAAGAGTAGGAACAGAACAGTCCCACTCTGACATTTTTCTGAACATCTCCTGGCTAAGTAATCTGGCTACTAACAATGTAACACGTCAATGACGGCGGCCTCTGGCCCTCTGAGTACATGCCATACAACTGGTCCTGAGTCCAATCTCTATCACTGTAGTATCCTAGAAAAAACCCGTCACGGCTTCTGCCGATCTCATCTCTGCCGAACTGCCTAGAAGCTGGCACTCCTTAATGAATCCACTTCCGTTCCGGAATAGCTGCAATCTCATCAAGATGTTCCACTAAAAGTGTGGTCATATCTAACGCCTCTACACACGTATCAAATCTCTAGCATCAACGGAGAGGAACAACTGCGCTTTGAGATCTCATACAAATCTCTTAATCCACTTCTCTTCAGTATCGACCAAGTAGGGAGCACATCGCGATAGCTTGACGAATGACATGTCATACTCGGCTACGATCATGCCCAGAGTCTTACACAAAGACTCGAAACTATAAATTCGACATCTCTGACACTCTGTGGATGAAATCTAGCTAAGTACACCTTTGAGAACTCGTCCCAAGTCATCGGAGGAAGATCCACTATTCGGTCCCTCACAATTGACACGCACCGGGTCTGAGCAAGACCCTTCGAACGGAAACTAGCCAACTCAACTGCTCTCGCATCGGAGAATCTTAATGAATGATATATCCAAGCCACCCTATCCAGGAATGACAAAGGATTCTCTGTCACATCCATGCCTGTAAACACCAGCCACTTCAGCGTTATGAACTCTGAAAGTGATACCTCGTCAATCGCAGCAACGACTAATACATCTATCTGCATGGTAGACAACACAATGATCCCCTAAGTAGGCTGTATGACAACAAGCCTCTCAGTCTGATTGTCCCCTAAGTAATGACCCGACCATCTAGTGTGGATCCAGAACACTTGCCTCAAAACTAAGAATCCTAACATAAAGAATAATCAACATGTTCCCGTGTCACCGGGATAACACCCTGGTCAGTCCTTATGCCTGACGAGCTCGCCCTGACCGTAGCCCTCTCGGCTCGCATAGCTTCGGTGACAGGAATCACAAACAAGTATCGATGAGAATAGAATATATGATCTCAAAATATATCCTAAGGTTACTTAATCAGAGTATCGTATCGTAAATATGCCGCAGAACATATGTACGATACATTACTCTATTTGAGTTACCTACCCCATCATACCAAGGTCAACTTACGTAACGAAAGTTCGGACCCCCAAAGTCAAGCCTAAGTTTCGTAAGGTTAAGCCTAGGTTTCGAAATATACGCCCTAGACTCCACATAGTCCAACCTAGACTCAAGCAAAGGTTAAATATGACGCTCTGATACCAACTTTGTCATAATCCGGAAACGGCACATGACCGGCACTTGAATCACGTGAAGTCTATAGGACCCCACTGTAACCCAAGTAAGCCAAAAACCCGGAATCTAAACCTTTTTAAGTAAATAGTGGAGGTGAAGTGTTGGAAAATGGTTATCAATGAAATCAAGTTCCTTTTTATAGTATAAGTAAAGTTTGGTTGAAAACACAAGTGGGTTTAGACTAAGATTTGAAAATATTTTCGTCATTTAAAATTTTGCTGCACCTCCTTTGTAAATTTTGATAACACCGATACATACACAAAAATATAATATCAGCATCCCCAATTGGGAGCTATCTCATCATTCAATTGGCCGAATCACAACCACACAGTAATATACCATGCCTAAGACGAATATCATCATAAGAAAAAGTAAGAAAATACTAAAAAATATCATCAACTCAACTATATCCAAACTCAACATCTAAAAGAATAACATGCAAGTCTCGTCTCTAAGTCCATAAGAATATATATGTTTTGGTCGATAGAGTTTTTAACTAGATCATAAAAGAATACACATATACAAGTGGCGGTTACGATCTGGAATGTAACCCACATACTAAAGCAATCACCAGAAGAAGAAGCGTGCCAGCAAACCGCTACTGATCCGAGTGGTCGGTCCTGCAAGAAACTATGGCACAACGGGGTGAGTTGCCAACTCGTGAGTAGAAGATATCACCTGGTAGAAATCGAAATGCATAACGATCAATCTAGGTCATACAGTATACTACTCTCATACTATGTGATAATGGATATGACTATGTATATGCATAAATATCACATCCATAACATACATACATACATACATATATATATCATTAAGTGAGTATTCATCATCGACACTCGAAATTCTTGTATCAACTGAGTGTCCAGTATCAACACTCAAAATCATTATATATCCCATGTCCAGCATCGACACGTAAAACCTAGATATCGTAGGCACCATCTCGTCAGACCGGTCCTTTCCCGATATCAATAGCCTTGGTCAGTATTCCTTAGATATCCGCTGTGCTCCAATCTATCTCCGGTATCGATCCACCTCGCTAGGCTCCCCGTACCTCCCTACGGACTTCCTACTCCTCAGTGTCGTACTGGGTCCACCATGTATCTGTAATCGGTCTCTCGGCCTTTTCTTCGATGATAATACTCATATCATCAAAACACAGAAAACTCATGGTGGACGCCAAATCATCATATCAAGAGAAAACCACATTTTAAAACATTCACAAGTTTTATAAAATCACATCTATGGTTTCTTAAATCTCATGAAAACAGGAATCCCATGAAAACACTATCGTATAAGAATATGGCAATAATGGAACAAATTAAAAAGTACAGAACAATGGTATAATGCATGCAGATACGTGATGAGCAATGATCTAAGGTACTGGCAGGAATTTAGTATGATGCGAAATAACATGACAAGTTTTATATGTGTACACGGCATAGTAATTACCAATAATGTGTGCGTGAAACATACGAGTCGGTGTACGTGCAACATGTAAATCATTGCAATTGTACAGTATTCTACAAGTATGTTCATATAAGCAATGGAAAGAAAGTATAATATACGGAACAGTACGCGATGCTGGGTGATAAGTTGTAATCTACAATACCAACAGGGTATAGCGTAATATGAGTGATATGGCAAGTTCTATATGTGTGCGTGGAATGTCAATTACCGATGAGGTGTAAGTGTAGCAGGCAGGTATGTGCAAGGGTAACATGAAATCATCGATAATAATGCGGGTGTCCTAGTAAATGAAGCTAAGTAGAAATAAAGGTATAACGTGGCATATCTCATAAGTAATTGATTGCGAGCATATGTAGAATAAAGAAATCATAACGTGAATAAGCGTTAAAATATCTAACTACGTATGAGCCATACAGTTATAGTTTAAAATAGCAGGAAACATTGTTTTGGAAATAAGGGGCTATGATGTTTTTGAAATATATATCATTTGAAAATTCGTAGTGCACCCTTGACGTTATCATTTAAAAGTACGTAACGAATCGTTAGTTTTCAAAATAATTATAGTTCTAAACATCTCATAAATTCCCAATTTGGGATTTAGCAAGACTCCTCGAGTCGAATGAATATCGGCCGCATTCGGCAATCTATCCTCATCACATCATGTACGGAATCTCCATCGTACAATGTCATCCAATCAATACAGTATGAATCTATAGTTACGTACGCCAACTCATATCATATTATATAAAGTACGGACATCTAGTCGCGTACAACACATAACAATAATCATGTGTATGTGTGTGTATAGCCTAATGGCTAAGAAATAAAGACTAGGTATATAAATTATCTACTAAGTATACGAATATACACCTATGGGTGTTCTAGTATGACCCTATAGGCTAGGAATACGGTTCTAATATATAGTATTCTAATTACTACGGTTGTAGGAGTGCTATACGCCATCCACCCGACTTTCCCTGTAGATATACATCTACTCACCGACGACTCGAGCTAGTTGAAACCCATGACCGCTTCGCCCTTCCTCACCATATCGGAAGACCTCGTGATCACACCTACAATCGAAACTATAACGATATCGCATAAAAATCCCCATCAAAAAACGAAACGACAAGCGGAGCGCCCATAGGTTAGAACCTATGGCCAACGTGTGCCAAATACAACAAAATACCCCCAACGTCGACGTAAGAACGTCGAACGACTAAGTCATGATATGAAAATCTAAAAACCAAAGTTTAAAACCTTAAAATATCGTCAAACACAACTTAAAATGCTTCCAGATTTTGACACAGGCAATTTGGGACAAAAAGAACAATATAGTGGCTAAGTTATCAGGTGTGTGAGGTACTGGAAAAACCCCAGACCTTAACTCAAAATTTTGGCCATAATTTGCTGCAAATGAGAATTTATCTATGGCCAAGAATGGAACATAGGGGCTCGGTCTTCGGGGATAGTTTTATATTGGTCTAATCATCTCACGGTAGTCTCTATTTATTTTTCAGAGCTCCCAAATTGCTCCAGATTTGAATTGAACATCACAACTCAAAGAAAACCCAAGTTAATAAAACTATTAGCACTTTAAAACCAACCATACTTGCACTAAAATACCCTCATCTATCCCTAATTAGGTTGTGATTAGTCAAGGAACTATCCTAGCACACATTTACTTCAAAACCCCTCTTGAATTATCAAAAGAAAACTAAACTTGATCTTTAAGTTACAAATAAGGTTTTCATTGCAAGTATTATAACAACGTAATTAAAGGTAGTGTTTTACCTCTAGATTGGGATTAAGCAAAGTTCCAAGCTTGCAAAAAAGGTCTCAAGTTGAAGACTTGATCACTTCATCATGTTCAGGATGAGAAATTGAAAATCTTTAGTGAAAGCTTCATAGTGTGTGTGTGTGTGTGTGTGTGTGTGTGTTTGTGAGTGAGTGTGTGTGTGAGAGAGAGAGAGAGGTTTTTAGAAGTTCGAGAATAATAGAAGCGGAGGAGATGAAGAAGGAGATGAAGAAGAAGAAGTGTGTGTGTGTGTGGTTTTTAGGAGTTCGAGAATAATAGAAGAGGAGGAGATGAAGAAGGAGAAGAAGAAGAAAGAGATAAAGGGATTATGTTGAGAATGGTTTTTCCACCCATAACCCCCCATTCTCTCTCACTCAAGCCCATGCCTCCACGTCTCCTTCTGTTTCTCATGCCCCATGCCTCCATGTCTCCCTCTCTTTCTCATTATATAAAATTTTTCATGCAAAACAAATACAAATAAAAATAAACTCTTAATATCATAGCAACTTGCTATGCCACCCTAAGCATGGTTAAAAAGTAAAACTTGGTTTAGGGTAGTAACTAGTATAAATTAATACTTTAAACCAATTTAATAAAACACATTTAAATAATTTTCCTCATAATTAATAATACACTTTATTTCCAATTAATCCCAAAAATGAAGGTATATATAATTATACCAATCCATGAAAACACAAATCCATACTCGGTATTATCTCCATAAAACTCGTAATATTATATTTAAATTATAAAATATTATTTATAATCTTAAAAATGTTACACAAACATGCTTTGCAAAACTGATTAGTAAAGAAGTTGGGTGATCGGTAGCACATGAGCTGTGAGTTTGCGACACCGCAATAATAGGCCTTAAGTGCAAGTGGGAGATTGTTGGCTATAGTGCAATTATTGTAATCACATGTAGGCGATTATGATGATTGCAGGAGGACCTATACGGGTAGAACAGTCTTACTCGAGATGATAATATGCTACCTGGTTCATCTTTATCATCATGTACATGTATAATATGGTATTACAGATCAATGTTATATGTTGATAGAGCCCATAGGATTCTTGCTTGACTACTAGGGTTATTGTTGTTAGTTATATGTATGCCCTAGAGGCCATTACTGTACATGAGATGTATATTGTAGTGGATACTTGGACATATAAAGGGAGGACTTTCTTGCTCGACATGATAGTATGCTATCAGGTTGCTCTTTATCTTAACATATACACTGATTGTCTCTATGTTACACGTTGATAAAGCCCTTAGGATGAGTACTTGACTATCAAGATTATGATGCAGATCATACTAGTGGGGACAGAGTAGTCATTAAGTACATCCTTCAAATGTTCCTAGTCGTGGGTGTATCGAGACAGGAAATCGATACACCAGAGTAGACTAGTGTATAGCTTCTATGTAGATGGGCGATGGATGATCCCATATCCATTGGTGTTTGACATCAGAGATAGTATACGGGTACTCAGTGGAGACTGGGTACACTGGACGGACTTACCGAGAACTCCTAGATGGTATTATACCTATCGTCAGATAGTAGTCCTCTGGTGACGCTGGTACAGGTTAGTCTGTAGATCCGAGATCATCATAGAGTCTTGTATGATTTCCACCGTGCTTTGATTTCTACCTTACCACGTTCAAGAGAATGTGCAAAACGGTGGCTTTTGGGTATAGTCCCGAGTCACATGGAGGCAATGAGCGATAGGAGGGGTTTCGTCTCTCCCGGTATTGGGAGTTGATATTGCGCTGTGCTCGATTGGCTATAACAGGAAGTTCCTGGCCAGGGCTGCTTCAGAGATATACTGGTAAGTGTTATCAGTAGTTTCTCGACCCGTTATGAGCCTCACATCGGCACGACTTATCGAGTTACTGGGGTCAGACGTATACCACCCCTAGAAGAGATATGCGACATATCAGACGAAAAGACCGGACTGTACAGTAGTGTTACCGATTGGATTCGCAGGAGTATGAGCAGGCTTGCTTGTTGATCTTCTGATCGCTCAATAACCGGGTGGCCGTTACATTTAGCAGACCGCTTGCGGCTTGTGGGTGTTTGATATAATCATCACCTACTGCCGGCGTATTGACGAGTCTTTAGAGTCCTACACGGAGGTTTCCTGGCTCAAGTGAAATGGAGTAGGAGCACATATGTGATATGTGCAGGACCGAGATTGATACGGGTATGATATACCGTATTGTATTCTCGCGATATGTGATATCAGACGGGTATATGAGATATAGCCGGGTTATCGAATCAAATTGATTTGGTAAATTGATATTGTTGATATTAGTCGGTTGTATGTGATATAGCCGGATTATTAAATCAAGTGTTGATTTAATAATTTAATGTATAATTATATATTTGATATATTACTTTATATTAACTAATATTATCTCACTTAAGATTTATTTTCTCACTTGATGTGCACATTGTATATATGAGATATATATAAGTGTACATGTCTTGTGTCATGTTTGATGATACATGCAACTTGGGTGTGTGTATGACTTACACTATGCTTGGTTTAATCCTAGGGTTTTTAATGGATTAAGTAATTCTAAAACTAAATGATTTTGTCATGGCACATAAGCTTGTAGAAGCTTGTAGATCTTTGACTAAGTCTTCAAGTTTTGTTTTACCTAAAATATTTGTTAACCCTACCAATTAACCTAGCCTTGGTTAAGTCTCTACAAAAGTTAAGTATATGATACTTAACTCACCCATGGTTGCTTCACTCTCTCATGAGTTCATTCTTCTTCTTCTTCCTCAAAGCTTTCTAGCTTCAATGGAGATGCGAGAAAAAATGTGAGAAAATCAATTCTAAAGTGAGCCCACTTCCTACTTCATCATCCTCTACTACTTGCCTTTTAGTATAGGGTGTTTGCTTCACTAATTCTATATTTAGTAAAGGGGTAGCTTGGGTTAGTGTCTCCTCGACGTAGATCATCTTCGGCCCCGAAGACTTCGAAGCAAGCTTGTTCTATTCTTCTTGTGGAGCCTCTCTAAAGGCCGGGACTTCATGATCGCAGTGAAGGGACTACTACACGGAGCTAATGAAGTGAAGGACCGGTCTACAAAAGTTGTATTCCTTATTCACTTTACTTACAAAGTAGTTTGCATTTCATTCCGTCGGATTTCTAGTTAACGATTCTATGTTAGGGTTGGCTAGAACGGCTAAACTTTTAATATGGCATAGACGATGCCTCCCGAAACCTTGCTGCCATGCAAGGAAACCCTGCAGTGGTATCAGAGCCATGCTAGAAAATTAGACGGATTTTGTTAAGATTACAAAACCGAAATACTCTGAAACTTGAAACACGGAAACTCACTTTCTATCGATTTTAAAAAGTCCTCCAATTTTTTTTTAAACATGTGCAGAATGTTATATGAGATATATTATGAACACTAGGAAAATTTCAAGGGGGTTGCTTGGATTTTGGCAGAGCACAATGCATGAAATTTCGAGGAGGCCGGCTACATTCAGGAGCTTTGACTCGAAATTTTTTTTGTGTTCCAGTGACTGGGTTTTGGTGTTTCAGGTGTTGTTTGTTTTTATTAATTTTGCGTGTGATGTAATCTTACACTATAAGCAATTTGGAGTGTTTCGTATTCGTAGTTTTAACATTGTTTCGGGTTGTTCGCATGTTGTCTAGGCGAAGTTAAAAGGTTCAATCGAATGTCAAAAACTTATTTTTCCAAGTTTAACATATTCGGAAAAACATGCAAGTAATTCTGTGAACCCTCTAGAAGAATGAAACCCTAACTTGACTTTTTGGATCGCGGAACCGCGGTCATACCCTAGGGTTTGCCGCAGTTCCGTAGCGACATGAGTGAGGCTTGGGTTTGCCCTTCTACAGCTGGTGCATAGGTACTGTGGTATATTCTGCGTATTATTAAACTGAGGTCAAGTGTTGAGCTCTCGGAGAATTGTGGGACATTGATGATTCGATTGAAAAGTTTAATGTCGTCTGGGTATCATGTAATGGGATACAATACTTGGAATCAAAACTAATTTGAATTTTGTAAATCTAGCAATTTAGTCCCAATTGATCGGTTGCCATGGGATTTTGATGTGATCAAAAGTCCGTCGCAATCACATAGCGTACGCGGATACTCGCCGGGTAACCTTACTAGATAGCCACGGCCCATAACCCCGACCAAGTGACCGTAGGAGAACCCCGCCGCTAAAAGCATCCGTGCAGGTGCTCGCGGCAGCGGTGTTCTGCCTTAGTGCACTTCGTCGACGGCATCAGGGGGTGCGGCCGTCTGCTAAAGTTTCTGATGAGTATTCTATCAGGTTGTCGGGAATTTTGTTGAATTGCCCGACTTGATATTGAAAAGTGTTTTCGAGATCGAGACTAAAATGCGGGGTTTATAATTTTTAGGCATGTGATGTCTAAGGAATTCATTTGGTTAGGCATGAAATCCGGAATATGAGATATTTCGGGTTCATAATGTCTAAAGTGGTTGCGGATTCCAACTGTTGTAGTTTTTCACTTTCTTTTCTGCGACCGTAAGTGTAATATGTGGTGTATCGCTGGTTTCGGTGCTATATGTCAACGACAATTGGGATACGCATATTTACTTACGTTGATGACATGCGATGTTATGTGTTGCTGGGATATGTTATATTGGATCGTCATGTTTGAATAGCCGGGGGGTTTATGTGAGATGAGAGTTTTTCATTTTCATTTATGTAAAAGCTTGTATGTAATATTCTTTTATTGGGGCACTTCCGGGTTGAGGATGATGTCACCGTTGATATATATTATTTACTTTTCCGCATTAGGATAGACCCAAGATGGGGAGCACAAGTAACCGAGTTCTAGGGTCCAGTGGGAGACCATCTCGAGGAGTCGAGACTGGGTCTCCTAACTTTGGAATTGGTAGGGTTACTTGCCGCTTTCGTAGGGGTCTAGGGATGTGGGTTTGGCTATTCATCGCGACCGTGGAATCCGTGTTTTATACAGGCTTAATTTAAAACACGGAAATCCTAGTATATCCAATATTTCATATGTTTTATTCTGCTGTGATATTCTGTGATGTGATCATTGATTATATTCTGAGACGAATGCTTATATTATATATATATGTGTGTGTGTGTGTGTGTGTGTGTGTGTGTTATATTGTTGCTTTCGTTTCATATGTGATGCTTGGAAAGCATATTATGATGGGACTTCATTAATAAGATTAATGAAATAAAACAAACCTAAAAGATGTTGTAGAAACTTGTTTTAAAAACTGGTAGCTCTAGTTCTTTTTTTGCATAGCGGTATTCCTTGTAGAATATCCAGCACCTTATTCGATAAGGAAAGAGCCGAGATCCCTTCAGCGGGAGTGACCTCTTTAGCGAAATTAGCAGATGCTACACACTCGGTTTGTCTTTTGATTGCTTCTATAGTTTTTGCTTTACATAGTGGTATTTATGAAATATCCTGCACCTTATTCGATAAGGAAAGAGCCAAGATCCCTTCACCGGGAGTGACCTCTTTAGAAAAACTAGTAAAAGCCTCAAAAACACTCCTTTTAAAAATCACTCGATTCTACAACGAGATCAAGTTCATTACGCAAAGAGTTTTCTTAAAAACCTGTAGTAGCCCTCCGTCATTTCAGATAAGTCCTACTTAATATTCTTGCTACGTTTGTTGACCACCGTCAAGGCGTAGTGTGTGGTAGCTGACTAGTGCTTATCTGCTAAAGCATGAGATGAGATTGGATTAGGGTAGTCGTGCGGCCTTGTTGACCTCCATCAAGGGTCGTGCGGGTGGGTTTAATTCAATCAGGAAATGACGGGTTGAACTTGACTTGCGGTCTATGGTTTGTTGACCTTGTCAAGGTCATAAATCGCTCAGGGTAAAATATTATCAGGAATTTCAAGTATTAAAATATGCAATGAGATTGCATACCTTCTATGAGATAGTTGGATCCCGATACCCACTGCGAGTAAGAGTTACTCCTGGGTGAGTTTTACACATTATAATTAGCCGATCAAGTAGGTGTCTAGAAAGGTGTTAACGGGGTTAGGCCCCTGGGAAAACGAGGTTTATTTTAATTAGGTCCGTGCGAAAGCACAGGGAACCTCCCTCAAAGTACCGACACTGGCCTGGCCGAAAAATTGGCGAACTTGTAGGGTGTAATTAATCCCAGCTAGTCTTTCCTTTTAGGGTTTGAAGGAAGATTTAACTAAAACAGTGGGAGCCATCCTGATTAGATAAAATAATAACCAATCTAATCTTGTAAGAGCATACGTAGAGTGTTTTCTTCTCTCTCTCTTTTCAGGTAGCGACCATGTCACGCCTTAATCAAGATAATAATATGGATGTATTGACCAAACCTGCTTGTTATACTAAGCTGGGGAATGTTGGTCCAGCTCCAACTTATAATTGTTATAAGACCGAACATGAAATAGGGGATTACCAGGATTTCCGTGCCGCCCAAACGAAGAAAGTGCATGCTGATGCATCTTCTTTGGGTATGTTCATTACCGAGAACTGTTTCTCAGTATCCTCTACGTCCTGGGAATGAGATACCGGATCAGGATCCCATATATGTAACCTATTACATGGGCTACAGATAGGTAGAGAACTGGGAATGGGTGATAAGTTTCAAGAGTTGGAAACGGTGCAAGTGTTGCAGCCAAGCTTGTTGGCAGTTATCATCCTGTATTACCAAATACATTGATTCTGAACAAATGTTATTAGATACCGAACCTGATATACAACATCATATCAGTCTCTTTATTATGTAAAGAAGGATATAATTTTGTATTGCTGGATAATATTTTGAACATTTTCTTTATTAAGAGTTGATCGGATCAGGCACGTTATCTAATGGCATATACGTTCTAATTCAAACTACAGCTCTTAACGTACAGAACACACACAAGAGGAAGAATTCAAAAATGAACAAATACTTCTTGAGGCATTATAGACTAAGTTATATCAATGCCACATAACTAGCTAAGTTACATTTAGATGCATATTTAAATCAGATTGAATTTACATCTTGTGAAACTTTCCAGCCATGCCACAAAGATAAGATGACCATAGCTCCGTTTATTGGAAACAGAGAAAGAGTTAGTGAACTCTTGGGATTGATACATGATGATGTATGTAAGTCCTGTGTCTACACATGCTAGGATTGGTTCTTTGTAACTTCATTACATTCACTGATGATCTCTCAAGATTCGGATATATGTTCTTGTTGAAACACAAGTCGAAGCTTTTGAGAAATTTAAAGAATATAAGTTAGAAGTAGAGAACCAAAATGGGTATAAGTATTATGTCCTTTGATGTGATCAGGGAGGAGAATACTTGAGCACGGAATTCCTGGACTATTCTAAACGAGAATAAGATTCTCTCTCAGCATTACTCCTCCGTATACACCACAGCACGTCGGTGTATCAGGGAGGAGCAATCGCACCCTATGAGATTTGGTGCGCTCTATGATGAGTATTACTGAGTTGCCTATTTCCTTTTGGTGGTTATGCACTTGAGAAGCTGTATATCTATTGAATAGGGATCCAACCAAATCAAGAGCCTACCACTCCATATGAGAAATGGAATGCGAAGAGCCTATGTCTTAAGCAAGTTAAGATTTGGGGTTGTCCGACCTATGTCTAAAAGCAAAATCCGGACAAGCTCGAGACAAGGTCGGTTCTGTGGAAGTTTGTTGGATATCCTAAGCATTCGTAAGGGAATATCTTCTACCACACCGAGGAACAAAATGTTAGTTGTATGTATGCCCTAGAGGCCAGTATTGTACAGATGATGTATATTATATTGGATGCTTGGACATATATAGAGATGACTTTCTTGCTCGATATGATAGTATGCTATCTGGTTACTCTTTATCTTAACATGTACACTTGTCTCTTTAAACTGTCTTATAGTTACATATTGATAAAGCCCTTAGGATGTGTACTTGACTACCTGGACTATGATGCAGATCATACTAGTGGGGACATGGTAGTCTATAAGTACATCCTTCAAGGTCCCTAGTCGTGGGTGTATCGAGACAGGGCATCGATATACCAGTGTAGACTAGCGTATACGCTTCTCGACCCATGAGATGGGCGATGGATGATTCCATATCCATTGGTGTTTGACATCAGAGATGGTATACGGGTGATCAGTGGAGACTGGGTACACTGGACGGACTCGCCGAGAACTCCCAGATGGTATTATACCTCACGTCAGATGGCAGTTCTCAAGTGACACTTGTACAGGTTAGTCTGTAAACCCGAGATCGTCATAGAGTCTTGTGTGATTCCCACTGTGCTTTGATCTCCACCTTACCACGTCCATGAGGGCATGCAAAACGGTGGTCTTTGGGTACAGTCCCGAGTCACATGGAGGCAATGAGCGATAGGAGGGGTTTCGTCTCTCCCGGTATTGGGGGTTGATGTTGCGCAGTGCTCGATTGGCCGTAACAGGGAAGTCCCTGGCCAGGGCTGATCAGAGATTTGCTGGTAAGTGTTACCAGTAGTTTCTCGACCCGTTATGAGCCTCATATCGGCACGACTTATCGGTTATTGGGGTCTGACGTTTACCACCCCTAGACTTGATATGCGACATATCAGACGAATAGACCGGACTGTACGGTAAGTGTTACTGGTTGGATTCACAGGAGTGTGAGCGGGCTAGCTCGTCGATCTTCTGATCGCTCAATACCCGGATGGCCGTTACGTTTAGCAGACCGCTTGCGGCTTGTGGGTGCTTGATATGATCATCATCTGCTACCGGCGTATTGACGAGTCTTTAGAGTCCTACACAGAAGTGTCCTGGCTCAAGCGAAACGAAATAGGAGCGCATATAAGATATGTGCAGGACCGAGAATAATGCGTGTATGTGATACCGTATTTCATTCTCGCGATGGATGTATCGATTGGTTATATTCGATATGACCTAGTTATCGAATCATTGATTCGATAAGCCGATACATAGGATACTAGTCGGTTATATGCGATATGACCGGATCGTTAAGTCAAGTGTTGATTTAATGATTTAATATATAATTATATATTTGATATATTACTTTGCATTAGCTAGTATTGGTTCACTTTATATGGATTTTCTCACTTGATGTGCAAGAAGTATATGTGATATACTTTTGTGCACATATTTGTATCATGTTTGATGATACTTGATCATTTAGTTAAGTGTATAGAATTAAACCATGATTAATTTGATGATTAAGATTTTGCATATTCATTTATTTATTTATTTGTTTATTTATTTATTTGGAAAGGATAAAGATGAGAATGGTGGCTTTCTTTGTTTCTTATTGAATCTTCATGAAGCTTTGACTTAGTCACCATTCTTGTCTCATGCTTAACCCTAACCATTTGAAGTAACCCTAGTTCATTCTCTACACTTAACTATGGTTAAGATTATGATAAGTATTCATTTTCTTTTTCATTTTAAAAAAGGGACTCATCATATTCTTTCTTCTTCATCATCATCTTCTTCTGCAAGAAAAGCTTGATGCCATCAATGGCAACTTGAGTTCTAAAGTGAGAAATCCAATTCTAAAGTGAACCCACCTCCTATTTCTTCACCCTCTACCTCTTGCCAAGTTGTTTTGGGTGTTTTCTTCACAAGTTTCATAAATTTGTGAAGTCGGAGCTTGAACTTGTGATGCCTCGACGTAGATCATCTTCGGCACGAAGCCGACGACCTAGTCCGCCCATTTCTCCGATCAAGCCGACGATTGAGTCCGGGATTCGAGATGGACAGCGAGAGGACGCCTACGTGGAGCCAAGGAAGTGGATATCCGGATCTACAAAGGTTGTAGCTTCTTATCTTTAGTTAAGTTGTTAACTAGATTCGTATTTCGCCTAAATTTCTAGTTAACGATCCGTATTAGAGTTTCTCGGCACCCGTAAAATTTGAAATTGGCATGGTTGATGCCTTGTGAGACCTCTTGAGAGTGCCTAGGAACCCTACAGTGGTATCAGAGCCTAGCTAGAGCCTTAGGCGAAGTCTAGACGATGTTTGAAGCCCGATCGAACCCGAAACCCTAACTTTTTCATGCTCTCTGGACTTTTTCTAAAATCTGGGATTTTTCCATATTAAAAATGCTTAAAAAATTCAGCAGGAAATTCTAAGAATTACGGTGCAAATTTTTTCACATGAACAGTAAAGAGTGCGGCGGAACCGCGGCATAAGCATGGCTTATGCGGCGGTTCCGCGGCCTGATGATGACGTCAGCCCTCCTCGTTTGCACAGTAACTCCTATTTAATTATGCTGAGTTTTCTGGGAATTTTTAAATTGACTCAAGAGTTGAGTATTCTGGGGTTGCATTGGGAATCGTAGATTCGATCGGATTGTTAAACTTCGACTATGAGTTTTTCCGGATAACTTTAGAATATGTTAAAAATTTCGACCGGATATGAATACCCAACTTTTCCCCTGCCGAAAAAATTTCCGAGTGTTGGATTTTTCTATGGTTTAAGGACGTTCTGAGTAGTGCAAGTAACGCGATGGTCCCTCTAGAAGACAACAAACCTTAACTCGATTATGTGACCGTCTTGAATTGCCCTTTGAACCTTAGGGTTTGGGGCAGTACGGCGTGCCACATGTGTGGCGTTGGTTTGACCCTTCTACGGCTGGACCGTTGGTACTGAGGCATGAAGTGAACGTCTTTGAACTTATTTCATGTGTTGAACGGTTTCGGGAAAACTTGGGTGTTCGAATGTTCGATCGGAAAGTTTAATATTTTCTATTTATCCGGAATGGGATACAATAATTGGAATTCACAAACAGTTATGAGATAACTGAATGAATGTTATAAATCTAGCGGTTTAGTCTCACTTGATATTGAAAAGAGTTTTCGATAATGGGACTAAAATGCGGGGTTTATAACTGTTAGGCATGTGATGTCTAAGTATTTCATTTAATTAGGCATGTGATGTCTAAAGAGGTTGCGGATTCCAACTGTTGTAGTTTTACACTTTCTTTTCTGTGACCGTAAGTGTAATATGTGATATCGCCGGTTTCGTTGCTATATGTCAACGACAATTGGGATGCGCATATTTACTTACGTTGATGACATGTGATGTTATGTGTTGCTGGATATGTTATATTGGATTGTCGTGTTTGAATAGCCAGGGGTTTTTGTGTGAGATGAGTGTGTTTCATTTTCATTCATGTAAAAACTTGTATGTAATATTCTTTTATTGGGGCACTTCCAGGTTGCGGAAGTTGTCACCCTTTGTATATTATTTACTTTTCTGCACTAGGATAGACCCAAGGAGGGGAGCACAAGTAACCGGGTTCTAGGGTCCAGTGGGAGACCATCTCGAGGAGTCGAGTCCGGGTCTCCTAACCCTAGAATTGGTAGGGTTGCTTGCCGCTCTCGTAGGGGTCTAGGGTGTGGGATTGGCTATTCATCACGACCGTGGAATCCGTGTTTTATACTGGCTCGTATTGAAAACACGGACGACCTAGTATATCCAATATTTCATATGATATTTTCTGCTGCGATATCTGTGATGTGATCATGTGATGTTCTGTGATAGATACAGTATATAGTATATATGATATATTATATATATGTTACTTATGTTTTGCACCCGCACTAGCCCTGCCCTGCTCTGTCGTTAGTTACCTAACCTAACGGTGCACGAGGGGACATCGAGGCGAATGCGGATGGCATAAGTGTACGTCGTATTTATCTGTGATGTTTAGATATTTAAATGATGGGACTTCATTAATGTGATTAATGAAAGAAAAGAAACCAAATGATGTTGTAGAATCAAATTTTAAATAAAACAGGTAGCTACAGTTCTTGCTTTGCATAGCGGTATATATGATATACCCTGCACCTTATTCGATGAGGAAAGAACCGAGATCCCTTCACCGGGAGTGACTCCTTTAGCAATAACTGGCAGATGCTACATACTCGGTTTGCTTTTGATTGTTTTTGAGTTTTGCTTTACACAGTGATATATATGATATATCCCGCACCTCATTCGACGAGGAAAGGTCCGACGATCCCTTCACCGGGAGTGACCCCTTTAGCAAAACTAGAAAAACCTCAAAATCACTCCATTTCAAAACTACATTTGACTCTACAACGATATCAAGTTCATTACGCAATAGGTTTTCAGAAAAACCTGTCGTAGCCCTCCGTCATTTCAGATAAGTCCTGTTTAGTATTCGTGTTGCGTTTGTTGACCTTGTCAAGGCGCAGTGTGCGGTAGCTAACCAGTATTTATCTGCTTATGCATATGATGCAGATTGAGTTAGGATAGTCGTACGGCCTTGTTGACCTTGTCAAGGGTCGTGCGGGTGGGTTTAATTCAATCAAGAAATGACGGGTTGAACTTGACTTACGGTCTATGGTTTGTTGACCTTGTCAAGGTCATAGATCGTTTGGGGCAAAATATTATCGGGAATTTCAAGTGTTGAAATTTGCAATGAGATTGCATACCTTCTATGAGATAGTTGGATCCCGATACCCACTGCGAGTAAGAGTTACTCCTGGGAGAGTTTTACACATTACAATTAGCCGATCAAGTAGGTGTCTAGAAAGGTGTCAACGGGGTTACGCCTCTGGGAAAACGAGGTTTACATTAATTAGGTTCGTGCGAAAGCACGGGGGACTTCCCTCAAAGTACCGACACTGGCCTAGCTGAAAGATTGGCGAACTTATAATGTGTAATTAATCCCGGCTAGTCTTTCCTTTTAGGGTTTGAAGGAAGATTTGATAAAAACCAGTGGGAGCCATCCTGATTAGATAAGATAATAACTAATCTGATCTTGCACGAGCATACGCTAAAGTGTTTTCTTCTCTCTCTCTCCAGGTAGCGACCATTTCATGCCCTAATAAAGATAATAATATAGATGTATTGACCGAACCCGCATGTTATACTGTGCTGGGGAACGTTGGTTCCGTTCTTTCCTATAAGAGTTATAGAACTGAACAGGATATAGGGGAATACCAGGATTCCCATGCCACCCGAATGAAGAAAGTACATGATGATGCATTTTCTTCGGGTGTGTTCGTTACAGAGAACTGTTTCTCCATTTGCTCTACGTCCTGGGTATTAGATACCGGGTCGGGATCCCATATATGTAATCAGTTACATGGGCTTAGGAAAGGTAGAGAACTTGGAGAAGGTGATAAAGACATTAGAGTTGGAAATGGTGCAATAGTTGCAGCTAAGACCGTCGGGGAATATCACCTTGTATTACCAACTGGTAATATATTGGTTCTGAACGAATGCTATTACATGCCGAACCTGATATGCAACATTATATCGGTTTCTTTGTTGAGCAAAGAGGGATATAATTTTGTATTACAGGACAATGTTATGAACATTTTCCGTAACCAAAAGTTGGTTGGATCAGGCACGTTGTGCAATGGCATTTATGTTCTAAATCAATCCACAGTTCTAAGTATAACAAACACACACAAGAGGAAGAGTTCTGAAATGAACGAATCCTTCTTGTGGCATTGTAGACTGGGTCACATTAATGCGACACGACTAGCTAAGTTGCATAAGGATGGATATTTGAAGCCACTCGAATTTTCATCTTATGACACTTGCCAGTCATGTCTCAAAGGCAAGATGACCAAAACTCCGTTTACGGGACACGGAGAAAGAGTTACCGAACTCTTAGGACTGATACATAGTGATGTATGCGGTCCTATGTCTACATATGCCAGGGATGGTTCTTCATACTTCATTACATTCACTGACGATCTCTCTAGATTCGGATATGTGTTCCTGATGAAACACAAATCAGAAGCTTTTGAGAAATTTAGAGAATATAAACAAGAACTTGAGAACCAAACCGGAAAAAGTATTAAAATCCTACGATCTGATCGAGGAGGTGAATACTTGAGCAATGAATTCCTGGACTTCCTAAAAGAGAATGGGATTCTCTCTCAGCTGACTCCTCCATATACACCACAGCATAACGGTGTATCAGAACGGAGGAACCGCACCCTATTAGATATGGTGCGCTCTATGATGAGCACAGCTGAGTTACCTATTTCCTTCTGGGGATATGCACTGGAGACAGCAGCATACCTATTGAATCAAGTTCCATCTAAATCTGTACCTACCACACCATATGAGATATGGAGTGGGAAGAGGCCATATCTTAAACGAGTTAAGATATGGGGTTGTCCAGCCTATGTCAAAAGACAAAATCCGGACAAGCTCGAGGCACGGTCAGTTCTTTGCAATTTTGTGGGATATCCAAAGAACTCCTATGGGTATTTTTTCTACCACAGTGAGGAACAAAAAGTGTTTGTTGCTCAACATGCCACCTTTTTAGAAAAGGAATTCCTTGAAAAAGAAATTAGTGGCAAAGTGGTAGAGCTGGAAGAGGTTCCAGATACACAAACTGTAACTGAAGATTTAGTGGAACCAGAAGATTCAGTAGCTCCCAATGAACCTCAGCCTCTCCGCCGATCTAGTAGGGTTCCTCGCCAACCTGAGAGATACTGCGGTTTTCTCATGGACGGTGGAAGCGAGGATTGCATCATGGAGGATGATGACCCAACTAGCTTCGAGCAGGCCATCACGAGTAGGGACTCAGTGAAATGGCTGGATGCTATGCGGTCCGAGATGGAGTCCATGTACACCAACAAAGTATGGACTTTGGAAGTTGCTTCTGAAGGGGTAAAACCCATCGGGAGCAAGTGGATCTTCAAGAAAAAACTTGGTGTAGATGGGAAAGTGGAGACTTTCAAAGCTAGACTTGTTGCAAAAGGTTTTCGTCAAAGACCAGGTGTGGACTATGACGAAACCTTTTCTCCAGTGGCTATGCTTAAATCCATCCGGATCATGCTTGCCATCGCTGCATGTCATGACTACGAAATCTGGCAAATGGATGTTAAGACCGCCTTTCTAAACGGTGATTTAGAAGAGTGCGTGTACATGACTCAGCCAGAGGGCTTCGTAGACAGTGGGAGCAACGACAAGGTGTGCAAGCTGCTTAAATCCATTTATGGATTAAAGCAAGCATCGCGGAGTTGGAACATCTGCTTTGATGTCGTTATCAAAGAATTTGATTTCGTCAAAAACCCAGATGAACCCTGTATTTACAAGAAGGTAGCAGGGAGTAAGGTTGTCTTCTTCGTATTGTACGTAGACGACATACTCTTGATAGGAAATGATATTCCTATGCTGCAATCGGTCAAGCTCTTCTTATCACAAAGATTCTCGATGAAAGATCTTGGTGATGCCTCCTGCATATTGGGAATTAGGATCTATAGAGATAGATCCAAAAGGATATTGGGATTGTCCCAATCCAGGTACATTGACACCATACTAAAAAGGTTTAGTATGGAAGATTCCAAGCATGGGAACTTGCCCACGATCTCTGGAGTCACTCTCTCTAAAGAGATGTCTCCCAAGACTGATTTGGAGAGAGCTCGCATGCAAGGGATACCCTATGCTTCGGTTGTAGGCTCTATCATGTATGCGATGCTATGTACCAGACCCGATGTAGCATACTCACTAAGTATAGTGAGCAGGTATCAAGCTGATCCTGGAGAGAGTCACTGGACAGCTGTGAAGAGCATTCTCAAGTACTTGCGAAGGACTAAAGAGATGCTCTTGGTGTATGGTAATGGAGAACTCCAAGTGGAGTCCTTTACCGATTCGAGGTTCCAGAGTGATAAGGACGATTCTAAGTCGCAGTCGGGATTTGTCTTTACCCTTTACGGAGGGGCGGTTAGCTGGAAGAGTTCCAAGCAGGAAACCGTGGCAGACTCGACGATGGAGGCTGAATACATCGCTGCCAACGATGCTGCTAAAGAGGCTGTCTAGATCAAGAAGTTCATTACTGAACTTGGAGTGGTTCCATCCATAGAGCATCCAATACCTTTGTATTGCGATAACAATGGAGCGGTGGCTTTGGCCAAAGAACCCAGGTCCCATCAGCGATCCAGGCATATTCTGAGGCGATATCACCTGATCCTGGAGATAGTTGATCGCCGGGAGATCGAGGTCAGGAGGGTTGACACGAAGAACAACACGGCGGATCCACTCACGAAGGCCATTCCCCAGATACAGTTTGAGAGACTCTTCGGGATGCTCGGTATGCGATACTACAGCAGCTGGCCCTAGTGCAAGTGGGAGATTGTTAGTTGTATGTATGCCCTAGAGGCCAGTATTGTACAGATGATGTATATTATATTGGATGCTTGGACATATATAGAGATGACTTTCTTGCTCGATATGATAGTATGCTATCTGGTTACTCTTTATCTTAACATGTACACTTGTCTCTTTAAACTGTCTTATAGTTACATGTTGATAAAGCCCTTAGGATGTGTACTTGACTACCTGGACTATGATGCGGATCATACTAGTGGGGACATGGTAGTCTATAAGTACATCCTTCAAGGTCCCTAGTCGTGGGTGTATCGAGACAGGGCATCGATATACCAGTGTAGACTAGCGTATACGCTTCTCGACCCATGAGAAGGGCGATGGATGATCCCATATCCATTGGTGTTTGACATCAGAGATGGTATACGGGTGCTCAGTGGAGACTGGGTACACTGGACGGACTCGCCGAGAACTCCCAGATGGTATTATACCTCACGTCAGATGGCAGTTCTCAGGTGACACTTGTACAGGTTAGTCTGTAGACCCGAGATCGTCATAGAGTCTTGTGTGATTCCCACTGTGCTTTGATCTCCACCTTACCACGTCCATGAGGGCGTGCAAAAAGGTGGTCTTTGGGTACAGTCCCGAGTCACATGGATGCAATGAGCGATAGGAGGGGTTTCGTCTCTCCCGGTATTGGGGGTTGATGTTGCGCAGTGCTCGATTGGCCGTAACAGGGAAGTCCCTGGCCAGGGCTGATCAGAGATTTGCTGATAAGTGTTACCAGTAGTTTCTCGACCCGTTATGCGCCTCACATCGGCACGACTTATCGGTTATTGGGGTCTGACGTTTACCACCCCTAGACTTGATATGCGACATATCAGACGAACAGACCGGACTGTACGGTAAGTGTTACTGGTTGGATTCACAGGAGTGTGAGCGGGCTAGCTCGTCGATCTTCTGATCGCTCAATACCCAGATGGCCGTTATGTTTAGCAGACCGCTTGCGGCTTGTGGGTGCTTGATATGATCATCATCTGCTACCGGCGTATTGACGAGTCTTTAGAGTCCTACACAGAGGTTTCCTGGCTCAAGCGAAACGAAATAGGAGCGCATATGAGATATGTGCAGGACCGAGAATAATGCGTGTATGTGATACCGTATTTCATTCTCGTGATGGATGTATCGATTGGTTATATTCGATATGACCTAGTTATCGAATCATTGATTCGATAAGCCGATACATAGGATACTAGTCGGTTATATGCGATATGACCGGATCGTTAAGTCAAGTGTTGATTTAATGATTTAATGTATAATTATATATTTGATATATTACTTTGCATTAGCTAGTATTGGTTCACTTTATATGGATTTTCTCACTTGATGTGCAAGAAATATATGTGATATACTTTTGTGCACATATTTGTATCAGGTTTGATGATACTTGATCATTTAGTTAAGTGTATAGAATTAAACCATGATTAATTTGATGATTAGGGTTTTGCATATTCATTTATTTATTTATTTGTTTATTTATTTATTTGGAAAGGATAAAGATGAGAATGGTGGCTTTCTTTGTTTCTTATTGAAGCTTCATGAAGCTTTGACTTGGTCACCATTCTTGTCTCATGCTTAACCCTAACCATTTGAAGTAACCCTAGTTCATTCTCTACACTTAACTATGGTTAAGATTATGATAAGTATTCATTTTCTTTTTCATTTTAAAAATGGGACTCATCATATTCTTTCTTCTTCTTCATCATCTTCTTCTTCAAGAAAAGCTTGATGCCATCAATGGCAACTTGAGTTCTAAAGTGAGAAATCCAATTCTAAAGTGAACCCACCTCCTATTTCTTCACCCTCTACCTCTTGCCAAGTTGTTTTGGGTGTTTTCTTCACAAGTTTCACAAATTTGTGAAGTCGGAGCTTGAACTTGTGATGCCTCGACGTAGATCATCTTCGGCACGAAGCCGACGACCTAGTCCGCCCATTTCTCCGATCAAGCCGACGATTGAGTCCGGGATTCGAGATGGACAGCGAGAGGACGCCTACGTGGAGCTAAGGAAGTGGATATCCGGATCTACAAAGGTTGTAGCTTCTTATCTTTAGTTAAGTTGTTAACTAGATTCGTATTTCGCCTAAATTTCTAGTTAACGATCCGTATTAGGGTTTCTCGGCACCCGTAAAATTTAAAATTGGCATGGTTGATGCCTTGTGAGACCTCTTGAGAGTGCCTAGGAACCCTACACAAAAGGTGTTTTATTTTTCGGCATGCCACCTTTTTTTAGAAAAGGAATTTCTTATGAAGCAATTAGTGGTCATGAGGTAGAACTGGAAGGAGTTCCAGCTATACAAACTACAGTTGATGATTTGGTAGAACCGGAGGATTCAATAGTTCCCGACGAACCTCAGCCTCTCCGCCGATCTGGTAAGGTTGCTCATCCACCTGAGAGATACTTCGGTTTTATTTATGACAGTGGGAGCAAGGATTGCATCATGAGATGATGACCTAACTAGTTTCGAGCTGGCTATTAGGAGTGGGGACTCTGTGAGAATGGCTGGATGCTAAGCGATCTGAGATGGAATCCATATACACCAACAAATAATGTACTTTGGTTGCTTTATCTGAAGGGTTAAATCCCTATCAGGAGCAAGTATATCTTGAGAAGATTACTTGGTGTATATGGAAAAGTTGAGACTTTCAAAGCTAGACTTGTTGAAAAGGGTTCTCGTCGTCAATCAGGTGTGGTTTATAATGAAACCTTTTCTCCAGTAGCTATGCTTAAGTCCATCCGGATCCTACTTGTCATTGCTACATACCATGACTACGATATCTGGCGGTTGCGTGTCATGACTGCTTTTCTAAATTTTGATTTAGAAGAGAGCGTCTATAAGTTCTCTACTACCCTTTTGTGGATTAAGTAATTCTAAAACTAAATGATTTTTTCATGGCACATAAGCTTGTAGAAGCTTGTAGACTTTGACTAAGTCTTCAAGTTTTGTTTTACCTAAGATATTTGTTAACCTTATTAATTAACCTAACCTTGGTTAAGTCTCTACAAAGGTTTCACTCCCTCATGAGTTCATTCTTCTTCTTCTTCCTCAAACTTTCTAGCTTCAATGGAGATGTGAGAAAAAATGTGAGAAAATCAATTCTAAAGTGAGCCCACTTCCTATTTCATCATCCTCTACTACTTTTCCTTTAGTATAGGGTGTTTGTTTTAGTAATTCTATATTTAGTGAAGGGGTAGCTTGGGTTAGTGTCTTCTCGACGTAGATCATCTTCGGCATCGAAGACTTCAAAGCAAGCTTGTTCTATTCTTCTTGTGGAGCCTCTCTAGAGTCCGGGACTTCATGATCGTTGTAACACCCTAGTTCATTTATACCAATTCCAGTTTCCGTATTTTCTTATTGTGGCATTTTCTTGATTTATCGTGTTTTGTGTGCGAATGGTATTTTTTACATTTTACATTGCATTCGACCCGACCTGCTTGCTTGAAACCTGTTTAGTTCATGTTTATGAATTATCTTGACTTCTTACATAGAAACGGGCATTTTCATGAATACTGCATTCTGGCATTTTATCTGGTATTGCATCTTTTACCATATAACATTTTAAGTCATGTAAAATAGTTTAAAAATACTTTGCATAGCCGGCTTGATACCCTTAACCCCGTCGTAGCATCCGCGCACCTTGTTCTCGTCCCGTTCAATGTAACGGACCTGTTTGGATGGCTACGTGCACGTGCGTGCATCCATTCTTGGAGGTATGCATTTTCATTACCCGGACATTCATTTTTAGTTTTGGTCGACACATATACTTTTCGTATTTTAAATCTGAATTTTTAGATCCGACCCGGGTATGTTTTGGAGTAAGTTTGTATTTGGCAAAATCTCAAAATTCACTAATATTATATTTTAAATATACTCTAACTGTTAAAATAAAATTAACTGAAAATATTTTTTAAAATCAATTTTTTTTATCCAGCCAAATCTCGCTCTCTCTCTTTCCTCCAATATACACACATATTAATCCTAACCTCCTAACCCCCTGATCCCACGTACTTCTCTCTCTCTATATATATGTATACATATTAATATTTTAAATATTATTTTTTTTCAAACACCACGTTTCCTCTCTCTCCCATCCTCTTCTTCTTTTAAATTTTTTCCCCCCGCCTGCTTCTCGAAAGCGAGAACCCTAGCGAACCCTAACCCATGCCTTACCCGCGCCCATCGTCGCTGCCTCCACCCTCTCCTCAGCCCCTCGTCGCCAACACCCTCGCCTCCAACCTTCTCATCTTTCTCTCCTCCCGAGCCCCACAACCCACTGTAACCCTAACCCTAACCTAGCCGCGTGCCTCGCCTGCCTTGCCGTCGACGACCGTACCCCATCACCTTCATCACCTCATCGCCGCCTCCTCACCCTCGTCATCACCTACACCTCGTCTTCATCCTTCTCATC
Source organism: Agapanthus africanus (assembly GCA_030015575.1). Lineage (NCBI taxonomy): Eukaryota > Viridiplantae > Streptophyta > Magnoliopsida > Asparagales > Amaryllidaceae > Agapanthus > Agapanthus africanus. The sequence continues at coordinate 196,757,386 of CM057348.1, read as the reverse complement.
TCTTCTCCTCTACCTCCACCTTCGCTTACGTTCCCTGCAACCATCCTCGCCTCTGCCTTCGCTGCTGCTGACCATCTCGTCGGCCGTCCTTCGTCAACTTCGCCTCCACCTCGGCCTTCTCCTTCTTCTCCTCTTCTCTTTCCCTTCCTCCTCTCTCTTTTTCCGATCCCGAAACCACCAACGTCAAGAACCCTCACCTTCACCCCTCGCCACCGGCGATCCCTCGACATCGCCACCTTCTGCAACCTTCGATCCAACAGACCCGACACATCACAACACCAACCATCCACCCACTCCCCCTCTTCTCTTTCTTCTTATTCTTCTCCTACAACCTCTTCTTCTTTTCTTTCTACATTCTTGCTTTTTTCCCGGTGATCGCCAGAACTCCGACCACGTCGCCTCCGCAACTCATCAACCTCTCTGTCTTCGCCTCTTGCACAACCACAGTAAGCCTCTCCTTCTCCCTTCTTCTTCATCTTCTTTCTTTTCTTTTCTTTTCTTTAATGATCTTAAAATCTGTATTTTTGCGTTAGCCGGAGCAGTGACAACGCCAGAGATCCAGACGACGTACCTTGACTGCGTGATCACCCTCGTGCGTTATTTGGACCTGTTCCGTATACCGTGCGTGCGTCGCGACTTTTCGCCGACGTCGGGAGTAGCGTACATATCCATTTCACGTTCCGTCTAGGCAAGTTTATCTTGCTACATGCTACATTACTTTATATACATCTATTTTAATAAATATAATACTGGTATTTCAAATTATGCACCCAATGTTTACTTTTACAGTTTTCGACATCCGTCTGCATCCGTACGTGTTGTTTTACATCTAGCATGCAAACCTATCTTGTTACATAATATATCACAATATACTGCACTCAATTGAATGTTTGCATCTCATATTGTTTAATTATACATCATGCATTTACCAGTTCATCATTTATTGTTATATCATGTCCGTGTGCATCCATATTAGTAATTACATATTTAGTCGTATGCTAAATCATCTTGCTACATACTAGGTATAATTTACGCATCCATATGAGTAAAATGTTACCCGTTTATCATATTATACATCCATATGCAAGTTTTACAGTTTTCGGATACCCGTTTGCATCCATATCATATAGTATACATATAGCCGCATCTATAGATCACATTAATACATAATACTATGATATTGACACCCCATGTTTAATAAAGTGCATCCTAATTAGTATTGGAACTATAAACGTAACCCTAATCGATAATTGTGCATCCATAACATTGATTTTATATCTATTTGCATACCATGTCACATTATTTCATTTTATTGTTATATTAGTACTCCATACTTGATTTTGTGTACCCATACTTACTACAGTTTGATTATGAGCACCCGCTTGATACCTGTGCACTACTTGATATGACTTAATACATGTATACTACTTGCCATGACCTGATACACCATTAATTGACCTGACTTGATACTTGTACACTACTTGACATGACCTGATATATTATTACTTGACTTTATACCTGATTCTGTTTCTAATGCCGACAATCCTGACATGTTGTCCCGATGGACATATCCTGTTGTCTGTATAGACAAACCTGTTCCTGCTTGATCCTGTGTTGGCATTAACTTCAGATTTATCAATACCTGACTTGAACACATAACTTGGGGGTATGGGGAAATCAATGATGAAACCTGACTTGTAACTCGACAGTTCGATGCTTATACTGATCAGTTTTACGGGCTAGGCCAGCCCCGGGATGATGCTGCTGACATCATTCGTCTGTACATGTTACCTATTTACTGCCCAGCGGCACATCTCGGATTCAGCCCGAGAGTCCTGACCGTGGTCCCGGGCATGCACGGGATACTATTGAGTTACATCGATGATTCATTAAATTGATTTCAAAGACTTCAGAGTGGTTAAACCAGTAGTTTAGTTCAGATTGCTTACCGCACGTCACATGTGCTTATACCCTTCACTGTTTCTTATTCGTGTTACTGTTATACTTTTATTATTATTCATACTCATGCCTGCATGACTTGTTACCCCCTGATTATATTATTATTGATATTAAGACGCACTGACGTCTGGATTTTGCATGGCCCAGATCCTCTACCTTTGTCGCAGGCTGACCAGGAGTAATTCCGCCGACAGGCCGAGTAGTGAGGATCCTGTTAGTATCTAGTTAGTTAATTATTCCGTACTTTCCTGATTGTCATTGTTTATTGGATTTATTGCTTCCGCATATTATTTCTTGACTCGTTTATTCTGGCATATGGACATGTACTAGATAGCTTACTATATTTTCCTGTTCTTGATATCTCCTAGATAGCCGTAATGTGACTGTGGAAGGATGTTTCCTAGACACAGGTAGCATGGTTGGCTCTGTCACGTGCCGATCTTAGCGCACTTTGGGTAGCGGGGCGTGACAATCGTAGTGAAGGGACTACTACACGGAGCTAATAAAGTGAAGGACCGGTCTTCAAAGGTTGTATTCCTTATTCACATTACTTGCAAAGTAGTTTGCATTTCATTCTGTCGGATTTCTAGTTAACGATTCTATGTTAGGGATGGCTAGAATGGCTAAAATTTTAATATGGCATGTACGATGCCTCCCGAAACCTTGCTTCCGTGCTAGGCAACCCTGCAATTGTAGCGATCACACTTGTGAGAACTAGGTTGTCTATAAGCAAATCCTTAAATGCCCCTAGTCATAGGAATATCGAGACCGGGTATTGATATTCTAGAGTAGACTAGTTGTCACGACCCGAAAGTACGGAACGTGACCGGCACTTAGATTACGAAGCATCTAGAGGCGCCACGTAACCTAAGTAAGCCGAAGTCCAGAAATCTAAACCAAAAAAGAAGAAGAAGAAGAAGAAAAAAGAAACAAGTTTGAAAGCATCAGCAAATTTTCTCAAAAATTTCGGCAGAGTCTCCTCTGTAAAAACTGGCCCCCAAACGGGTACAACAAGTATAGTATACATAAACAATAAAAAGCATCCCCAAACGGGAGCTAGCATCAACGCCAATAGGCGGAATCAACCACAACAGGCACAATAATATACAACGCCAAAGGGCGAGGCTCAAAACTCAAAAGAAAACAAAACCACCAGATTAGAATAATACATGCGCGATTCTAAGGTCGAAATAAAAGTCTGGTCCAATAAACTTATCAAGTAATACAAATATGGTTGATGGAGCTTACTAGATACAAATGAATGAATAAAAGTACAATGGTGGTTCGGATACAAGTGAACCAACCTACCGTGCAAATCACCCTGAAAGAATAAATGTGCCAGCAAGCTGCCAGGGAAACCTGTACATCGAACCTGTAAAAAATTTGGCACAACGGGGGTGAGTTGCCAACTCGTGAGTAGAAGACATCTACGAAAAGAAATCGAATGCACGACGCTATCCTAGGTCATAATAATACACTACTATATCCCAAACATCTAGTAATAGCAGGGTAATACTACGTGTAAGTGCAGATACTCCGTGTTCGTGTCCGTGCCTCATATAATACTATGTCATATGAAATGAAGTGCATGCACCATGAATGTAAAGTAACAAATCCTGAAATCCAGATATATATGTATAAGAACTCTTTAGCTGTTATCATAGTAAAGTGTGTATAAGCATCTGAAATCTCAACAATGAAATCCATGGAAATCCGTGTCAAGCATCGACACAACACATGTAATCTCAAGTCTCAATATGTCGGGCTCCGTCAGTCCGGATCGGCCCATATCATCAAATCTCACGACAATATCCTCCGGATATCCGCCGTGCCAGACATCACCGGTAGGTAGTCTTCCCCTGCCAGGCTCATCGTCTACAACTCGATCTTCTTGCCACGGGGTACCATACCGGGCCCACCATATACCCGAGACGGTTCATCCACTCCTCGAATCGGGTCTCGAAATCCAACAGAAAACATGAAATACTCATGGCGGACAAAACATACATCACGAGAAAACCGCATCTTATTTTAAAAAGAGAAGAGGAGAGAGAGAGAAGTTTTTATATATTTTTGCGGTTTTCCCCAAAAATCCAGAAATCTCATAGAAATCCAAATCTCAAAATCATGAGTAAGTATATGATAAGTTTCGGCATATGCCCATACTACTGTGCGATAACATGAAAATATGAATGCATGAATGTCTAAGTAATAAATATCATGTCTTATACTAACATCAGAGAGTAATCACAATATTATATCGGTTTAGTTGTTAACTGATTCTATCAATAAAAGATAATATGATCTAAAGTGTACGTGACATAGCAATTACCGATGATGATGTGTGTGAGCCGGCAAATAAGTGTGCGTGGAATATGCGCATCATCGGTAATGGTGCGGGTGTCCTAACAGGTAAGGTTTATACTGATTATAGCAACATATGTAAGAACATGCACCATGATAATTACAGTATGAATATAAATACAGATGTGCATTATCTACTCCTCTGCGAGATACGAGTACAACTACCACTATGTGAGTCGAACCTAAACCAGTGTCCATCTAACATCCTAAGGAACTAAACCTAATAGACTAGTCAGTAAGAAACTAGAGTCCACCTAAGGTCTGAATCAATATCTCTAATAGTCGGCGATCCCGCCTCAATAGCGTCGCGTACGTAGTACGGCTTCCTCGAATCAAGAGTGCGGATCAATCATCAAATCTAAGCCCCGTACGGTAAAATCCATCGTACGGCATCCCAATATCGGGGTACGGTCAAGTATATCCTAGGTGTCTCCTCATTCGTATAATGTCATCATCAACACATCTCATGATCAAGTTGCTAAACTATAATCGCATACTTCAATCATATATCATTGCCATCATAGAATAATCCTTAGTTTATCCTCAGAAATATCATGTCACATGTGTCATATTGTGATTAAATCATACCGATATCTTATCGTCATCAAGTCACACCTATACGATATCGACATCAGGTCACACCTATATGATGTCGTAATCAAGTCATACATATATCATATCGTGATCAGTCACAAGCTACAGCCCAGGTACTATTTTAGCGTCCCATGTACTTCCATATCACCACCACCTTTTATAATTTATATATTCATGTTCATTATCTCATTCTCTAATGATTCGCTAACACTTTAATACGACTGTATAGTCAAGAATCACGGCATCAAGCCCAGTTATACTGTTTCATCATATCACATCAATGAATCCCATATACGTGTTGTATATATATATACACCTATACCTAGTTTTATATATATACACACATATACGTATACTCCATGTCGAGTTTCAGTGTGTGCGTGTGTGTTTCTACCTGAAACCTAAGAACTTTTCCAAGGTACTCATCCCCTGATAAGGTTTTCCAAAATCAGTCTAGTTCAGCCTAGGGTTATTACTAGGGTCCTACGCGTTAAGTATCTAGGGTCACATCTGGTTTCCTACTGACAATAAATACTATTCCTATTCTACGTTGCGGGGGTGCTAAACGCCATCCACCCGACTTCCCCCCGTAGATATGCATCTACTCACCTGGTCCATGTCTGCCGACGACGGTGTCGCCATCCTCCTCTTCATCGCCCGCAGTCCACTTGAAGGGTACCTAAACGCAAATATATAAATAGCATCGTAAACTGAATCACATACAAAAGTCAAACGATACAAGGAACAAGCATAGGTTAAAACCTATGTCCCGTCTGCGCAAAAGAACCAAATATCGTTCGATATCGGCGTACAAACTCCGATGGATCGAGATAAACATCAACAGATAACTCGTAGTTTTAAAGCAAATTACTTATATTGTAAAACATGATCAAATTCATCGAAACACTAAAATCGATCAAATCATCCGTTTTCGAAAACCCCGAAAATGTCAATTTACCGTTTTTCATCAAAACTTGACATTTAAATGAAACCAAAGGTCATAAAACTCATTAAATAGCATAACTAGACTATACAAACTATTACTATATTTTTATTACACATATTTGTAGTAATTTGAATTTTCTAGTTTGCACCCTTTAACAATTTTCAACATTTTTCAAGCAAAATACAACAATTCCACCACAAAACATGATTTTGCATAAATTAATGACTTAAACCACAATTCATGATGATAATAATATAATGAAACCATAATTATATTTTTAATCTCATTTATATAGGAATTTCAAAAATCTAGTTTACAAAATTAGCAATTTTTATCACAATTTATCAATTAACCATAGAAACTAGCAATCAAACTAAGTTTTTCTTTCCATTAACATGCTAATATTTTCACTAAAACTATAATCCAATGATAACAACCCAAATTAGAATTTTATATTAACCACAAACACATTTTGCAAAAACCTAGTTAACTAAATTCCTAATTTAAAACAATTTTAAATGAAAATTTTACAATTCAACAACCATGCAATATTTTCCAATTCTAAAAGTGTTAAACTAACTATTATAACCCTAAATAATTAACAAAAATCATAACTTGAATTTATAACCCTAGCTTGCATTTTAAAAAAAAGAACATAGAATTAATTCATTAAATCTAATTAAGCTTAATATGAACATCTAATAACAATAAGTCAAAAGAAAGAAAATTATACCTTCAAAATGTGAAATCCAAACAAGAAATGAGCCTCCAAAATGCATGCTTTCCATCTCCAAATTTCATATAAAAATGAACAAGGAATAAAGAGTATGGAATAAATAGGATTTTGTGGAATTTTAATTGAATTTTTGATGTATTTTTGATGAATTTTGAATGAAAATGAAGTGGTAAATGGGGGGGGCTGCCATAGGGTGTTGTGGCCGGCCTTGGTGAGGTGAGGGAGAGAAATAAGAGAATGTGATGTTGTGTAGAAGTTTCAAGAAGAGAAACAACACTAAAAGTCTTTTCATGCTTATTTAATTATTTATTTATTTATTTACTATAGCAACTCAAGAAAGCTCTAGAAAATAGGAAAAATTTTCAAATAAATTTTGCATGATACATACTAAATTCTAACATGCCATGGTTCATTTTTACAAATTAAAACCATTTAAATTTGTAATTTACACTAATTTAGTGTAAAAATAAAGCTTATGTTAATATTTAAAATAATTAATTTAGGAAAAATATTTTATTAAACTAAAAATTTATAAGTGGCTAAATAAACACCATTTAGTAGTAATTTCATAATTAAAATAGATATTTTAAAAATTATAATGAAAAAAATCACGGTTTGGTTTTACGAAAAATACATTTTACTTTACCGAAAATCCTAAAATTCACTTAAACACTTTTATTCATTTAATTATTTATTTAATCATTTTTAACACGTTACAATCTTCCCCCCTTTTAGAAATTCGGTCTTCGAATTTAAATTAAAACTCCCCCTCCAAATACTAAAACGTTTAGCAAAACACTCAAATCGTCGGGGCTCCGAAATCATCAACACATAACAAAAATCAACTCCGTCAAGCATAACGCAATCATCGGAGTTATGGCGAGAATAAAATATCATAACCCAATGTGAAAACCATCATAATATACATCAATCTATAACTTATATATAGTTCACATCCTAGTAAAATCGCCTAAACCTCATAATAAAGAAGCATACAAAAACCCCTCTTGAAAATCGCCGTGCAATGCACGTGTTACGGTATAAGTAGCGGACGTTTAATTTAAAAAAATAGCTATATATATATCTTTTATTTAACATACACGTCCCGCCTGGTTACTAAATCAAATAATAATGACTATGAAAACATACTGCTCAAACTGAAATCAATCCCAATCACATCATAAAAATATCATGTGCGTCCGGTGCGCACTGAAATCGAAACCAACTAAAGATACCATGAATACACACAAAAACAAAACTAAGTGCAACAGGTGTGCACCAAAAAAATCTGTCAAGTGCAACGGGCGTGCACGACTCAATATCAGGTGCATCTAATCTGCACAAAACCCCGATTTAGTGCATCTGATGTACACAAAATCGCATCAAGTGCGCCAAGTATGCGCAAGAATCCTAATCAGGTGCACATGGTGCACGAAAACATACATCGAATATCAGACTCGAATCACAGTACGAAAATGGATAAAAACTAGGTCGAAGCATATATCAAAATCATGTGTAACCCATATGCACGAAATCAAATCAAAATCACAAAAGGTATTAAAACCAAATCAAGTGTACTGGGTATGTACTAAACAACATCAATACAACCGGTATATGAAACACAGATAGAATGAAGGTACACACAGGAAATACCAATCGTAGAACAAAGTCCTCAAAATACAAAAATCCAATCAACGAAATTAGGAAATTCAAATCACTAAATCACAATCGTCAATGTCCGCCTCTTTCCTCTGATGTCGACTGCTTCGAACTCGTTCTTTCATAGGTGTGCTGACTGCGCTACCAACGGCAATACTCATGTCTAGAGTCTCCCACATAGTCGATCCCTTCACTTGATATCCGGACTACATTAAACTTTTCGATCGATCCATCAAAATCCCATAATTCCCCAAGAGCTCAACACTCAAGTACAGTTTAAAAATATCCGGTACATACCCCAGCATCGATGATCCAGCCGTAGAAGGGCAAACCCAAGCCTCACTAATGGCACCGCGGAACTGCCGTAAACCCTAAGGTTCAAGGGCGTTCTCGTGGTCATTATGTCGAGTTAGGGTTTCATTCTTCTAGAGGGTCCATCGAAATACCTGCATGTTCTTCCGAATACTTTAAACTTGGGAACATGGTTTTCTGATAATCGTTCGAACCCTTTAACTTCATCCGGACGGCATGTGAATACCCTTCATCCGCACGCTAAACAATGCTTCAATCCTCAAGAATAACCAAAACTCTAATGGTTATCGCATTCGAGCCACAGCTCCCTCTGCCCGTGCGCCCGTGGTTACAGAACCACCCTCCGACATCGACGAAGATAGATCAAAGGAACGAAAGAAATACGGTGCAAACAAATGTACCTCCTAAGGCTCCTTAAGCAGAGTAGCGTATCGTAAGTATGCCGCGGACCATACCCACGGTACGTTACTCTGCCTAAATCGCCTACTCCATCAACCAAGGGTCGCCTAGACTTATACAGGGTTAAACCTAGCGCTCTGATACCAACTTTGTCACGACCCGAAAGTACGGAACGTGACCGGCACTTAGATTACGAAGCGTCTAGAGGTGCCACGTAACCTAAGTAAGCCGAAGCCCAGAAATCTAAACCATAAAAGAAGAAGAAGAAGAAGAAGAAGAAAAGAAACAAGTTTGAAAGCATCAGCAAATTTTCTCAAAAATTTCGGCAGAGTCTCCTCTGTAAAAACTGGCCCCCAAACGGGTACAACAAGTATAGTATACATAAACAATAAAAAGCATCCCTAAACGGGAGCTAGCATCAACGCCAATAGGCGGAATCAACCACAACAGGCACAATAATATACAACGCCAAAGGGCGAGGCTCAAAACTCAAAAGAAAACAAAACCACCAGATCAGAATAATACATGCGCGATTCTAAGGTCGAAATAAAAGTCTGGTCCAATAAACTTATCAAGTAATACAAATATGGTTGATGGAGCTTACTAGATACAAATGAATGAATAAAAGTACAATGGTGGTTCGGATACAAGTGAACCAACCTACCGTGCAAATCACCCTGAAAGAATAAATGTGCCAGCAAGCTGCCAGGGAAACCTGTACATCGAACCTGTAAAAAATTTGGCACAACGGGGGTGAGTTGCCAACTCGTGAGTAGAAGACATCTACGAAAAGAAATCGAATGCACGACGCTATCCTAGGTCATAATAATACACTACTATATCCCAAACATCTAGTAATAGCAGGGTAATACTACGTGTAAGTGCAAATACTCCGTGTTCGTGTCCGTGCCTCATATAATACTATGTCATATGAAATGAAATGCATGCACCATGAATGTAAAGTAACAAATCCTGAAATCCAGATATATATGTATAAGAACTCTTTAGCTGTTATCATAGTAAAGTGTGTATAAGCATCTGAAATCTCAACAATGAAATCCATGGAAATCCGTGTCAAGCATCGACACAACACATGTAATCTCAAGTCTCAATATGTCGGGCTCCGTCAGTCCGGATCGGCCCATATCATCAAATCTCACGACAACGGTCGGTATCCTCCGGATATTCGCCGCGCCAGACATCACCGGTAGGTAGTCTTCCCCTGCCAGGCTCATCGTCTACAACTCGATCTTCTTGCCCCGGGGTACCATACCGGGCCCACCATGTACCCGAGACGGTTCATCCACTCCTCGAATCGAGTCTCGAAATCAAACAGAAAACATGAAATACTCATGGTGGACAACACATACATCACGAGAAAACCGCATCTTATTTTAAAAAGAGAAGAGGAGAGAGAGAGAAGTTTTTATATATTTTTGCGGTTTTCCCCAAAAATCCAGAAATCTCATAGAAATCCAAATCTCAAAATCATGAGTAAGTATATGATAAGTGTCGGCATATGCCCATACTACTGTGCGATAACATGAAAATATGAATGCATGAATGTTTAAGTAATAAATATCATGTCTTATACTAATATCAGAGAGTAATCACAATATTATATCGGTTTAGTTGTTAACTGATTCTATCAATAAAAGATAATATGATCTAAAGTGTACGTGACATAGCAATTACCGATGATGATGTGTGTGAGCCGGCAAATAAGTGTGCGTGGAATATGCGCATCATCGGTAATGGTGCGGGTGTCCTAACAGGTAAGGTTTATACTGATTATAGCAACATATGTAAGAACATGCACCATGATAATTACAGTATGAATATAAATACAGATGTGCATTATCCACTCCTCTGCGAGATACGAGTACAACTACCACTATGTGAGTCGAACCTAAACCAGTGTCCATCTAACATCCTAAGGAACTAAACCTAATAGACTAGTCAGTAAGAAACTAGAGTCTACCTAAGGTCTGAATCAATATCTCTAATAGTCGGCGATCCCGCCTCAATAGCGTCACGTATGTAGTACGGCTTCCTCGAATCAAGAGTGCGGATCAATCATCAAATCTAAGCCTCGTACGGTAAAATCCTTCGTACGGCATCCCAATATCGGGGTAGGTCAAGTATCTCCTAGGTGTCTCCTCATTCGTATAATGTCATCATCAACACATCTCATGATCAAGTTGCTAAACTATAATCGCATACATCAATCATATATCATTGCCATCATAGAATAATCCTTAGTTTATCCTCAGAAATATCATGTCACGTATGTCATATTGTGATTAAATCATACCGATATCTTATCGTCATCAAGTCACACCTATACGATATCGACATCAGGTCACACCTATATGATGTCGTAATCAAGTTATACATATATCATATCGTGATCAGTCACAAGCTACAGCCCAGGTACTATTTTAGCGTCCCATGTACTTCCATATCACCACCACCCTTTATAATTTATATATTCATGTTCATTATCTCATTCTCTAATGATTCGCTAACACTTTAATACGACTGTATAGTCAAGAATCACGGCATCAAGCCCAGTTATACTGTTTCATCATATCACATCAATAGTCCCATATACGTGTTGTATATATATATACACCTATACCTAGTTTTATATATATACACACATATACGTATACTCCATGTCGAGTTTCAGTGTGTGCGTGTGTGTTTCTACCTGAAACCTAAGAACTTTTCCAAGGTACTCATCCCCTGATAAGGTTTTCCTAAATCAGTCTAGTTCAGCCTAGGGTTATTACTAGGGTCCTACGCGTTAAGTATCTAGGGTCACATCTGGTTTCCTACTGACAATAAATACTATTCCTATTCTACGTTGCGGGGGTGCTAAAGGCCATCCACCTGACTTCCCCCCGTAGATATGCATCTACTCACCTGGTCCATGTCTGCCGACGACGGTGTCGCCATCCTCCTCTTCATCGCCCGCAGTCCACTTGAAGGGTACCTAAACGCAAATATATAAATAGCATCGTAAACCGAATCACATACAAAAATCAAACGATACAAGGAACAAGCATAGGTTAAAAGCTATGTCCCGTCCGCGCAAAAGAACCAAATATCGTTCGATATCGGCGTACAAACTCCGATGGATCGAGATAAACATCAACAGATAACTCGTAGTTTTAAAGCACATTACTTATATTGTAAAACATGATCAAATTCATCGAAACACTAAAATCGATCAAATCGTCCGTTTTCGAAAAACCCGAAAATGCCAATTTACCGTTTTTCGTCAAAACTTGACATTTAAATGAAACCAAAGGTCATAAAACTCATTAAATAGAATAACTAGACTATACAAACTATTACTATATTTTTATTACACATATTTGTAGTAATTTGAAATTTCTAGTTTGCACCCTTTAACAATTTTCAACATTTTTCAAGCAAAATACCACAATTCCACCACAAAACATGATTTTGCATAAATTAATGACTTAAACCACAATTCCTGATGATAATTATATAATGAAACCATAATTATATTTTTAATCTTATTTATATAGGAATTTCAAAAATCTAGTTTACAAAATTAGCAATTTTTATCACAATTTATCAATTAACCATAGAAACTAGCAATCAAACTAAGTTTTTCTTTCCATTAACATGCTAATATTTCCACTAAAACTATAATCCAATGATAACAACCCAAATTAGAATTTTATATTAACCACAAACACATTTTGGAAAAACCTAGTTAACTAAATTCCTAATTTAAAACAATTTTAAATGAAAATTTTACAATTCAACAACCATGCAATATTTTCCAATTCTAAAAGTGTTAAACTAACTATTATAACCCTAAATAATTAACAAAAATCATAACTTGAATTTATAACCCTAGCTTGCATTTTAAAAAAAAGAACATAGAATTAATTCATTAAATCTAATTAAGCTTAATATGAACATCTAATAACAATAAGTCAAAAGAAAGAAAATTATACCTTCAAAATGTGAAATCCAAACAAGAAATGAGCCTCCAAAATGCATGCTTTCCATCTCCAAATTTCATATAAAAATGAGCATGGAATAAAGAGTATGGAATAAATAGGATTTTGTGGAATTTTAATTGAATTTTTGATGTATTTTTGATGAATTTTGAATGAAAATGAAGTGGTAAATGGGGGGGGGCTGCCATAGGGTGTTGTGGTCGGCCTTGGTGAGGTGAGGGAGAGAAAGAAGAGAGTGTGATGTTGTGTAGAAGTTTCAAGAAGAGAAACAACACTAAAAGTCTTTTCATGCTTATTTAATTATTTATTTATTTATTTACTATAGCAACTCAAGAAAGCTCTAGAAAATAGGAAAAATTTGCAAATAAATTTTGCATGATACATACTAAATTCTAACATGCCATGGTTCATTTTTACAAATTAAAACCATTTAAATTTGTAATTTACACTAATTTAGTGTAAAAATAAAGCTTATGTTAATATTTAAAATTATTAATTTAGGAAAAATATTTTATTAAACTAAAAATTTATAAGTGGCTAAATAAACACCATTTACTAGTAATTTCATAATTAAAATAGATATTTTAAAAATTATAATGAAAAAAATCACGGTTTGGTTTTACGAAAAATACATTTTACTTTACCGAAAATCCTAAGATTCACTTAAACACTTTTATTCATTTAATTATTTATTTAATCATTTTTAACACGTTACACTAGTGTATACGTTTCTTGACCCTGACGAGGGACGATGGCCTATCTCACAGCCGTTGGTGTCAGTTAGTCACCAAAGATTGTATACAAGAGCTCATTGGGTTATGAGTTACATTGGACAGATTTACCGGGAATATGCTAGATGGTATTATACCTATTGTTAGATAGCAGTTCTCAGGTGACATGAGTACATGTTAGTCTGTCGAGCTGAGATCATCATTTGTCGAGTGTGAGTACCCATTGTTCTTTGATTACTACCCTACCACGGCTCAAACGAGTCGTCTAAACAGCTTTCAGTTGGGTACAGTCCCGAACCACATGGAGCCAATGAGTGGATCGTCAGGGATTCGTCTCTCCCGGTATTGGGGGTAGATGTCATGCTATGCACGGGTGGACATCACTAGAAATTTGTATCCAAGGTGGACAAGATTTACTGATTTGGATCAGTAGTTTTTCAGTGGGTGATGGGCTTCACACCAATACGAATTATCGCGTATTAGGGGTATTGACTTTATCCAACCCCGTAGACCTGATATGCGATACTCTTAGACGAATAGACCGGACTGTACGGAGATTGTCACAGACATGCTCAGTAGGGGTACGGTGAGTTTGCTCATCGGCTTTCTTTTTGCTCAATACCTGTGTAGCCGTTACGTACAGCTAGTGCCACTGACATAATTGCGGTTAAATCCATTGCCAGCGTATTGACGAGTATTTGGAGTCCCACACAGAGGGTTTTTCCGGTTCAGGAAAAATGATGTAGTGGCCGTTTATTGATACGTGCAAGGTTCTGATTAGGTATGTGTGCTAGCCACACGGACTTTAATCAAGCGGATGATAATACTAACCGGCTTAAGATTAAACAGGATTATAAATTAAGTTTTGATTTAATAATTTACTTATATATATATATTTTTTGATATGTATATTATAGTAATATGTTCATTATATTTTTCTATCTCTTGGGTATTCGTATTTTGATACGAATACGGACATGTATTTATGGGGACGTATTATTGTATTCATATAAGAATATTTCTAGAAGGAGGACACCTCATTTCTAGGAATTTCTTTTTAAAGAAATTGTGAAATGAGGTAGAAGAGAGAAATGGTGGAGGGTATGGGCAAATGAATTGTTAATTCATTTTCTCATACTATTCAAGCATGGTTGCATTTTTAAAATGGTAGAATTTTTTTGACAAAAGAATGATTGCATGCTTGAATTTGTTATGAGAATTATTCATTCTACCATTTAGCTTATCTCTCCTCAAATGGCTCATTCCTCTTCTTCATCTTCTACCATTATCATGTGTTGAGAAACAAGAAGATTAAGAGAGAGAAATTAGTAGAACACTCATACTATATTACTAAGCATCCTAGATTAGCATCGTAGAATCTTTAGTTACTTCATTGATGAAGTTGAAGCTTAAACTTGGTTCCCTCGGGTGGATCATCTTCGGCAAAAAAGGACCGGCTTGCTAGCGCGATCATGGAGTCTTGAGGAGCTAAGGAAGAGGAATGAAGACAAAGGACACGACTACAAAAGTTGTAACCCTAACCGAGTAGCTAAATACTTGTCTTGGTGCTTTTATAGTTTAAGTGTTTGGTGTAGATTCCAGGGTTATGTTTCTAGAGCCATCAAAATTTTCGTTTTTAGATTCTGCATTGGTCGCTGGTTAATGGCAATGACACTAAGAACTTTCAATCGATACGTATACTGGGGGATGTATTCCGTATTTATATGAAATACCTTCTAGAAGGAGGACACCTTATTTTTGAATATTCATTTATGAGTATTCAAGGAAATGAGGTGGAGGGTGAGGTGGCCTTTGTGTATGGTTGAGGACATGTAAAGAGGGATGGGCTTCAATTGTTTATTGCAAAATGGCCGTGAGATATTTTTATTTTATGGTTGAAAAAATAATGAAGCCATTCCATTTTCATTCATTCAAACATACACACACACACTCTTCTTTTCTCATCCTTCTTCCTCTTGAGTGAGGATGCTCTCTTGAGATGAAAAATGAGAGATATTTATAGTGGAAACATCCTACAACCCCATACTCCATTGCTAGCAAGCTTGGAGTATCAGTTGCTTCACTAGATGAAGCTGAAGCTTGGATCGGTTTCACTCTGGTGGATTATCTTCATTAAGAGCGGTCGCCTCTCAAGCATCTTCTCCACAGCCTACGAGGAGTTTGGAGGGGTTTTCCATGATTGGGTGGACACACATCAAAGGTTGTAATCTCTAAACCTTACATGTTTAATTTTCTAGTTTAGTGTTTGGAACGATCGCTATGGATTAGTTTCTAGTGCTCGCTGTAAAAATTTTCTTTTTCGATTCCCTATCGGCCGTGGTTGTAGCAGCAAGGGTACTAGGAACTTTCAATGGTATCAGAACCACCCAAACACTAGAACTAGTTGTAGACGATATTCAAGTTTCGAAGCCGAAAATTTTCATATTTTCAAACCCCAAAAACCATGTTTTTGTCTCGTTTTTCAAAAGTCCTCTAATTTTTTTTTAAAGTATTGCAGAGAATAGTTTGTGCTTATTTATGAACCCCAAATGAAAATGAGCCAAATCAAAGCCACTTCGGCTTCCCGAAAATTCGTTTTAGTCAATTCCGGCGTCCTGAATGTCTCTGTTTGGTCCATTCTTCTTTTAGTGTCTTGGGTTTTGGGAATTGGGACTTTTAGCCTACTTTGTTTTTACCTAGATTTTGGTTTGTTCTGTTTATTCATTTGGGCAGTCACAAAAAACTTTTGGTCGAAACTTTAGCATCATTTATGATCCGCTTGTTTTTATGTGTTGTTTAACGTCTTCTAATTGCTATATGCTCGATTAGACGGGATTGCACACTCGTTACTTGCTGTTGTGATATATATATCTTATGATGATTTAGCCAGATTGTCCTGTTGGATAGCCCTTCGTGTGATTTGATTGTACAGTTGTGATTTATATTGTTGTATGCATTTGTTTGGGATGAGCCCCAACTTTTGGCCGTCGTTTTCATATTATGTATATTCTTTTTGGAGCTCGACCAGGATACGGTCGATGTCACTACTAAATATATATTTTATTTCTGTACTAGGATTAACCCAAGAGAAGTGCTCAAGTAGCCGGGTTCTAGAGTGCGGTAGGTGGCCATCTCATGGTGTTTGAGAACGGGCCGCCTTGCTCTAGAATTGGTGGGTTGCTTGCCGCACTTGTAGGGGTTATAGGATCGACCCGCGGAGGAGTGCCCAAGTTATCGGATTCTAGAAAGTGACGGGTGACCGACTCATGGTGTTGATGGTGGGTTACCTAATTTCTAAAATTAGAACGTGGCTTGCCGCACTCGTAGGGGTCTAGGATCGATGTTGTATAGGCTATCCATACGACTGGGGAACGCCGCATCACATTTGCAGCTCAGATGAAACACGGGGGTCCTAGTTTATCCGCTATTCCATTTTGTTGTTCGCGTGCCTGTGATGGTTATTATCTGCCTGTGATGTTATTACTTGCCTGCGTTGATATATATATATATATACATACATATATATATATATATATTATGTTTCTATATGTTTTGCTTTCGTGCTAGCCCTATCCCCGCCCTGCTGTAAGTTAAGTAACCTTATGGTGAAGACCCGGGACCCTATGTCGAATGCGGATGGCATATAAAAGCATGCTATTTTGGTTATTTCTGGTGTGGCTTAGAAACTTGTTTGATGGGACGACGTTATATGTTTAATGTAAGGAAAACAAACCTAAATGATGTTGTTGGAACCAAATTTTAAAACTTATAATTATATTCTTTTGCTTTGCATAGAGTTATTAGGTTAGGAATATCCTTCACCTCATTCAATGTGGAAAGAGCCTTGATCACTTCACGGAGGTTCGCTTTTAAGCAAAAGTTTATGATACTATAAACCACTCAGTTTTCTTCGAAACCACTTGTTTTAAAAGCGGAGTTTAAACCACTCCTTTTCAAAGGCACTCGAGTTCCTTCAACGATATCAAGTTTATTACGTTCAAGGTTTTTTGCCAAAAACCAGCCGTAGCCCTCCGTTGTTTCAGATAGGTAGCACCTAGTATTCATGATATGTTTGTTGGAATGCGTCAAGTCATAGCGTACGGTAGCTAAGTGATACTTATCTATTGCATAGTGATACGATTGATCGGGAAAGTCGCACAGCTTCGTTGGTATGTCATAAAGGCTTGTGCAGGTGGGTTCGAGTTAATCAAGATAATGACGGATAGAACTTGACTATCCGCTAATGATTTGTTGGCATACGTTAAGGTCATAGGTTGTTAGGGGTAAAAATGATATCGAGAGTTTCAAATATAAGGGAAACTTGCCAAGTTTGTGAATACCTTCTGAAGTGTGGTAATTTTGTTCAGCTTTCGTCAAGGTTATCACATAATGATAGTTGGTTCCTGATTCCCATTGATGAGTAGATATTGCTCCTTAGGAGATTTTCACTTCATAATTAGCTAATCTATTAGGTGTTTAGAAAGTGTTAACGAGATTATGGCTCTACAGAAACAGGGTTATTTGATTAGGTCCATCCGAAAGCACGGAGGACCTCGCACGGAGTACCAACACTAGCCTGGCTGAACGGTTAGCGAACTTGTAAGGTGTATATGATCCCGACTGGTTTTCCTTTTTGGGTTTGAAGGAAAATTCAAGGAAATAGTGGGAAACCTGATTAGATAAAGTGATTAACCAATATAATCTTGATTGAGTGCACGCTGAGTGTTTCTTTTATCTCTCTGGTTTGTGACCCATGACTTATCTTAAACTAAAACTCATTAACCAAGTTAACCGAACCTTCTTACACATTTTAGCTTTGAATTGTCATGTTTAACGACAAAGTCGCATATGTCCCTGCCGCTTCTACCATCCCTTTGCTTTCTCCAGATCATTCTGTATCACTACGATGATCCATATTGTTTGTAAAGTCCATCGTATGGTTACATACGAACTCGAAGAAGTTACTTCAGTCGAGGATGGCCGCTGCTTTTGGAGAATGGAATTGTATTATTCGGTTGTATCTTCCTTTTACCTTCTCTCATGTTGTGAGAGCTCATTGTATTAGGAGAGTACACCTATTATGCTTATTGGATAGTGTTCTTCCAAACCTTAAGTTAGTGCCGAAATGTAAGGAAAGAAGAAAACCAATTAGCCAAAATGTGGTGTACAGAAGGTAAGATGTAGAGACATATAAAGGGGTTGAAATGGGGGCAAAGGAAGTTGTGACAACTGTCATGAATCTGGATAGCGAACGAGGCATTACTAAGAATATCCGGCCATCCTAGAAACATTTTCATATTTCAGTTTTTCTGTGCAGTTTTTACTGAGCGGTTTTCCTAATTAATTCTGACTCTAGGGTATGTATGTACCAAATTTGGATCTCACATCTGTATAGCGTTACAGATGCCGAGTAGGAGTAGAATATTAGGAAATGGGCGATTTGATTCTCAATATCGAAATTCATAGCAATTGGCGATATTAGATTAAATCGCCTAGTTTTGCCTATCGGCAAATATTTGGTTTTGAATAACTGTTGTTATGCACCAATTTTTAAAATGATATATCTATATCTTTATTTTATAAAATAAGATATAAATTTTGAAAATTACGTTATAAACATTTCTTTTATCAGTTGAGGATGAGCTAAGGTGCATTGAATAACGGTGTAGACATTCTTAATCAAAATATAGTTTTCAACTTACAACAAATAGAATTTGAGTTAGTATAATCTTGGGACTTATACATGGTGTATGTTGTCCGGTGTCCTTTAAGAAAAGAAGTTTGTAATCTTACTTCATTCGGTTTACTTATGAGTTTTTTGGTTTTAGACACATATTCGTTGACATGCAAGGTCCAAAATTGTTGAGAAGTTTATAGGTATAAGAATAAAGTAAGGAACCATACGTTGGAAGTATCAAGATTTTTCGATGTGGTTGAAAATGTAGATACTTTTTCTAGGTATTTCGTATTAGTAATTTTGAGAATTTGATTTTATCACAGGTTACTCATCCATGGGTGTGTTCCTTGGTGAATAATGTTGTATGTCCTTTTCCCGTTTAGCTGAAATGCACTGGAAACAGCTGCAAGATGTTTCCTCAATAAAAGAGCAAAACTCTGTTGGATTTAATGAGGCAGCACCTCACGTGCTCTCCACGAGGGCGCTAGTGTCAGAGCCAATTTTATAGGATTAAATTCTATGGTGGCGCCGCACGTGTTCCTTACGTGGGCGCCAATGTGCAAAGCATAGGATGGCTTATTATATAAGAGTTAGACTCTTATATGGCGCCGCATGTGCTTCTCACGCGGGCGCCAATATGCAAAGTACATAAGTACCTATCATAAGAATTAAATTCTTAAAGTGGCGCCCACGTGCACAACACGTGAGCCCCGGCGCCCAAGTCAATATCAGTAGAATTAAATTATTTCCCTAAAGTCTGGGACATTCTCTGTTAAACTGAGCCGTTGGATTAAAGATCCAATGGTGATGATAATGAGATTAAATTCTATTAGGAGAAATATCTCCCAAATCTTTCTAAATAAGAAAGATATTCTCGGTTGGATCAAAGATCTAATAATAGAATTAAATTCTATTTTTGGAAATATACTTCCCCAACCTTTCTAAATAAAGAAAGATTATGCTCTGTTAAATAGAGCACTCTTGGATCAAAAATTCAACGGTGATTATAAAACCACCAATTAAATCATCTGATAGAATAAAATTCTATCTTAGGAAAGTATTTCCTAATCTTGTTAAACAAACAAGAAATATTCTCTGTAAAACAGAGAACCCTTGGATTAAAAATCCAATGGTGACTAAAAATCACCATTTTAATAGAATAAAATTCTATATATGGGAAAATATTCCTCCAATCTTATTAAAACAAGAAAACATATTATGTAAAATAGAACTCCTTGGATCAAAGATTGAACGATAGGTAAAATTCCCCAAACCAATTGGAATCTCTCAATGAGAGATTTTCTCAAAACTAGTTAATAATTTGCCTCCACTATATAAAGGACCCGGGACTTTGAGTCTCAAAAAAGAGGGACACACATAGAGAGAGAGAGAGAGGAAGAGACCACATATAGAAAGAATAGAGAATTCAATTCTTAAAGAAGAAGAACTTCCTTCTCAAAACCCTAGGTAAAGATAAGAGATCAAAATATCTTCTCTACATGTGATATTACATCTAAGGGTTTAATCCTTTTAAAAAGAACTTAGTTCTTTCTCTGGATCTGAGATCCACAAGACAAGTCTCCCACAAGTTGAGAGTTTAATTCTCATCGGGAAGATCTTTTTCTTGAGAATCAAAGATTCATGGAAGAACAAAGAAGAACATAAAGAAGATGGAGTCCATAATACTCCGAGAACTTGGTTCCTTCAAAACAAGAACATAGTTTTTTAAAGAACCCGATCCAAGATTCTCAAAATAGTGATCTTGGTGATCCTTAATGGTCAAAACACCATTGAAAGAGGAAAACATAGAGTTCATAATACTCCAGGAACTTAGTTCCTTCAAATCAAGAACTTAGTTCTTAAAGAATATGATACCAGATTATCAAAATAATGATCTTCGTGATCGTTAATGGTCAAAATAATATCAACAGAGATTTAAGTTCTCTAAAAATATCAACAAAGATTAAATCTCTATATAAACCAGCGCCTCACGTGCTTCCATGTGGACGCCCTTTTAACAGCGCCTAGCGCCTCACGTGAAAAACAAGCGGGTGCTCAAAACAGAAGGCCAGCGCCTCACGTGAAACACACGTGGGTGCTGAATAAAAGTGCTCAGCACTCCACATACAGCCGAAGACAGCTAAGTGCTTAGCACTGATTGGGTAGTGCCCAGCGCCTCATGTGCTCCTCACGCGGGCGCCAAAAAAATAATAAGAGTGCTTAGCACTCCAAAAACAACCAAAACGTATGAGTGCTTAGCACCGATTGGGCAGCGCCCGGTGCTTCATGTGTTTCCCACATAGGCGCCACAAAAATAATTATAGTGTTTAGCACTCCATAAATAGCCAAAATGGTTGAGTGCAAATAGCATCTGCCTCCAAATTCAGGCAAAACGATCCATCCCGGTTCGTCTCTGTTTTTGGCGGTGAACACTTGACATTTGAATCCGGTTCCATCTAAATTAGTGCCTTTGATTCTATATGGACATAGATTGGTTGCGTATCTTGATGTTGTTAAGATATCGAGTTATCCGGTTACTTTTTAAAAGCAGAATCCGGAAAAACTCAAAGCATGCTTCGATAATGGTAGTTTGCGGATTATCCCAAGCATTTTCTAGGGCTTTGCTTCTACCATTTTTAAGATCAAAAATTGGTTTGTTCTTGACATGCTACCTTTTTATAAAAGGAATCTTTTACAAAAGAAACTAGTGGGAGTAAAAAATTGGATTATCCCAAGCATTTTCTAGGACTAAAGACCAAATTGGCTAAGTCTCTTGGAACTGAGCCCAAATGCTCTGGATCTTAATAAAATTTAAGGATCCTTAAAATATTGCTAAGTTGATCTTAGTCTCAAATAAGACTAATGTATCCTTAGTTAAAAATAAATTGGGCCTAAATGCTCTTATGTTTAAGTTAATCTTAATCTCAAACTAGATTAACGGTACTTAAACCAAACAAAATATTTCCGAACTATAGGAATATACAACCTAAGTTCAAAACCCCATCAAGCAAATCCTTGACCCAAATCCAAATCTAAAATATACGGATTTGGACTAATCCGCGCCCTACGGGCGACGACATAAATAGTCTCCGTATACAATCCACAGGCAACCCAAAATAAAACAAACAACACACGACACAAAGTGAACTGCTGGAGCAGAAGAAAGTGGTAATCGCAATGTGGTAACATAATTAACTGCAGGGGCTTGCGCCTGCAAAGAAGAGCGTCCCCATAATAAAAAACCCCTCACAAATGAGGGGGAATCTGATAAAGTCATGCTACAACGGTCGCATCTGTCCAAACCTCTGATATATGGTGCCATAAATCAACTTGGTATCTTCGGAGAGGTGGATGGATAATTCCAAATAGCATCTGCCTCCAAATTCAGGCAAGACGATCTATCCCGGTTCGTCTCTGTTTTCGGCAGTGAATATATTCTGGCATGCCCGGTAGGACCTTTTCCTCTTTCCACTTCTTACTTCATGTGTCATGTTTCGCGAACAAAATCGCGGTTCGCAATGGTTGCCCTTGGATTCGAGGTACTAAAATTTGGTGTCTTACTCCTGTGCAGAGAAAATCGATGGATTCCAACTGCACCTCTTGCAACAACGACTCTCGCTCCATCCCAGCTGGAGGAGTAACATAGGGCCTAACACGACCTCTATATTTTCAATGCCAGTGGGGCAAGTAATACAAGCCACTACTGGGTTGTTCTTTTAGACTATGCTCCCACCGATGAGTTTCGGTGCCTCAGCACCGCAAGAGGAAGCTCCCAGGAGGTCGGTCTTCGATCGACTGGCGACCACAACGGCTCCTCTCAATGGGCCGTCTGAAGCTGACGTCTCAGTCTTCAACAGGCTAGATAAGAATCCAAACGGGCCCGCAAAGAGGCTC
Source organism: Agapanthus africanus (assembly GCA_030015575.1). NCBI lineage: Eukaryota > Viridiplantae > Streptophyta > Magnoliopsida > Asparagales > Amaryllidaceae > Agapanthus > Agapanthus africanus. Next base: position 196,734,111 of record CM057348.1, on the reverse strand, counting down.
GTGATACTTGAAGGGGCTGCCCCAAAACGGATAGCCCTCCTAACTCCGGCTATGGGCAAAGCCGTCAAAGGCGCTTCCCCTACCAGAAAGTCGATCTTTGAAAGATTGGTCGGCCCTCCTCAAACCCTGCCAAGGACGTCAATCTTCACCAGGTTGACACCAACAGCAGCCCCACAGCAAAGCTGGGGGCATGAAGAAGCCGCTCCCAAAACTGAGGCAGTCTCGTCTGTAAAACACGCTCGACGTCGCCTCTGGCGCCGAGTGAGAAAAGCTGGGGGCAACTCCCTCTCTGGACTTACCCCACCAGCTCCAATGGTGGAAGTTGATGCTGATGTTCCAACTGGGAATAGATTCGATCTACTTAGGAGGGTACGCAAGAACTCTTCAACGGCGGTGCTAAAGAAATCACCCCCGCCTGTAGAAGCCAAAGTGCAGGTAAAGATAGAGCAGCCCCATCAAGGGCTCTACTTCCAAATTCACAGGGTCTGGCAGAAAGTCGAGGACTCTGTGATCAACAAAGATTACTCTCCTCAGCTAAAGAAATCGAAGGCTCAGCAAGAAAAAGTCCATCCCTCCGTCATACAGTAAGGGACTCCCTCTACATAGGTGCCTGTTACAACGGCTCCTTCAACTTTGACCTCCCACAAAAGGATGAGGACGGAGAAAATCCCACCACCGGCGACAAATTCCAAAGGTGATGGACCCAAACGCTCCAAGTCCGGGGGCATGATCGTACATACGGTCTACATGGCCTCCGGGAAAGAAGAAAGCCATACTTCGGCGAGTCACCGACCGCAAACTCGGTCGCTGACTAAGGCTCAGGAGCAACAACAGAAGCTCCAGAAAATGCTGATCAAAATAGCAGCGCTTACCGGATAGAAAGAAAGTTCGGACAAAGAGGCCGAACAACGCCATGAGCAGGAGATTGATACAGAGTTCCTGCGAAGGGTGCTCAAAAGAAAAGACAAAGAAGTTTCTGAGCAAGCTGCTAACATAAAGAAGATGTCGCTTTTGTTCCAGGATATGGTTAGAATGATGATCCAACCAAAGCCCCCAGCCGAGGATCTGCCGATAATCATCGAGGATGACAGAGGGGAAACATCAAATCCTCTTCTGGCCTTATCAGCAGCCAAGAAGGAAAAGATCTCCAAGGCTACGCTTGATGATTATACAGCTCAACAAATAAGTGCTCATCAAGAAAATGAAGCGGCTGGCTAAATCTTCAGAACCGGGAGACTATATCCAGGCTGGTATGATCAAATCAAGTATGCGCTAGGATATATGATCCCTAAGTTTCATGTACACAAAGGGACAGGCAACCCCCATCAGCACGTCGCACGGTTCAGAGCTCTGTGTGGCCACACTGGAGACGACGACAAACTATTACTTCGCCAGTTTGTTAGTAGCCTGTCATAAACGGCCTTTGAATGGTACCCAGAGCTCCTAAATGACTCCGTAAAGACATTCATAGAGATGGAACAGCTGTTCATACAGAGGTTCGCCCATGCGAGCGAACGGACTCCAATTACGACATTAATCAATGCTAGGGTAAAGCCAGGAGAAACCTAGGTCCAATATGCGATCCGGTGGCGGAATCTGTGGTCAATGTATGAACAGCGCATTGAAGAATCCCTACCGTGGGCATTTTCATTGGGACCTTTGATCCTCAGACGACGGTGTTCCAGTTCATGACATTCTTCAAATCAACGACTTTCCAGGCTCTGATCGATAAGCCGGCCCTAATGGACCAGATGGGTCACGAGCCTTCCTCCTCAAATAAGGACCCTCGAAATAGCAAGGGTAAAGGAAAATCAACCTTCGTTTCCAATACGCAGCAATAACCGAGTGATCCAAAACCGGCTGCTCGCCAAAACAACACGCGACCGCACCCATCATTGGAGGAAAGACTAGGACGTGCTTACTTGTTTCCCCGCAATAAAACGAGGAGACTGTTCGAGTTGGCAGTGCATAACAAACTCATCATATTGCCAGACCCATGGCATCCATCGCAACCCGGCAACGTCAATAATCCCAACTACTGCTCCTATTACAGAATGGTGAGCCACCCAATTGAGGATTACTACGTCTTCAAGAACTGGGTCGAGGACCAGTATCAATAGGGGAAGTTCACGCTGTCTGAGAACTGGAGGGTAAACCCACCACAGAAGCACACTCCCAAAAAGGTGGATACACTGAGGGCATCATGCTCGCTCGTGGAAGAGACTCCATGGGAAGTCGTTCTTTCAGCTAAAACCAAAAGAATGCTGAAAGATCTACAAGCATGTCCAGCAGCCAGATGGAAAAGCTCACTTGAACATGAAATCATCAAAAGGATGTGGAAACCGCGTCTCGTACCGAAAGTTGTTGACAAAGGGCAAAACCCCCAAGTCGAGCCTTCGAAGTCTTCGAAGAAAAAGAAGAAGACTAAGAAGCCTGTGCAGCCTGCCGAGTATGATGACAAGCGTACAGACCTACAAAAGTACATTGACGCGCTGGAGGAGTACAACCAGAAGGCACGAACATCGGTCACGCTCGAAGAGTTCCTCAAGCATATTCTTAAGAACGAAGATAGTGGCTACGATGGGGAAATGACTCATCAGGAGATACCGGGGACCGTGTAGTAAGTTGCCATATGATCTCCCATTCGCTGTTAAATGACAAAGAGACTCTCTTGGCGTCAGAAAACAACGCGGAGGAACTGGTGGCAGAGTCGACGCTAAAATCCCCGGAATTGCCGGAAGATCCGATCGATAAGCTGTTAAACGAAGCCTTTCACAAAAGCAAACTTGACCGAGAACGCAAGACAGCCATATACGAAAAGGCTAAGCGTCAGCACAGGATGAAGAAGCTACGGCAAGGATGAGTCGTAAAGTACTCCCACCAAACCAAAACACACCTGCTATAAATAAAAGCAGGATCAAAATAGAGAAGCGTTTCGCCAAAACCATGTCAATAGGGATGAAGTTGCTACCTCTCGTAGGAAACACTCCCGGGGTCATATGCCTTAACGGAGAGGATTCACATCCAAACTACTACCTATATCATTGGAAGGTTACCCACCCTACCGAGGAATGCAATACCTTCAAGAAGTGGTGGTAAGGATACATTGTCCATAAAAAACACTTCAAGAGGATGAAGCGCGAAGCTCGTCGATGGCAAAAAGGTGTGACAGATACGCGTGAAAAAATGACTGGCAACTGTCATATGGTTGATACCAGTCTGGAAGGGGAAAACCCTAAGTTCTTATTTTCGGGAGCGATTCTGAGGACGAAATATCCCTCAGCCCTCTCTTCAAAGACTCCACTTCCGAAAAAGAAGAGGAGGAGAAGAACTGCGAGAATATTCAGCTGTGTAACCGCACGCTGCCTGAAAAGAATCCTAGACCTACAAACAAAGGTTCAAGCAAAATGGATAAAGGGAAAGAAAAAATCCTTGATGAAATTACCCTCGACGATGGAGTTGTCAAAGAGCTCGCAGTAAAGGACTCGCCTAGGAAAAATAAGGTTGATTACAATGTCCTAGCACATCTGAGGAAAATACCCTCACAGCTGAGCATATTGAATGCTCTCCTCCTATCCAAAGAGGCATGAGAGTCTCTGATCGAGGCATTGCAAGAGCTTGATCAGTTCCAAACTTTCCTTGCAAAAGAGAAGATGAAGGATGAGCTGGCAGAGGTCCATACAGCTGACATTATATTTAGCGATGAGGATCTTCTCCTCAGTACGTGCAAACATAATCGCCTGTTGAACGTCACCGGATACTGCCATGATATCAAGATAGGGAAAATCCTCGTCGACAACAGATCCTCCGTCAACCTTCTCAATGTGAGAGCGCTGAAGGAGATTTGCATGAACGTTCAGCACTTAGCCCGAGACAAAATTACCGTCTCCGGGTTCGATTCACAGTTGTCACGGACGCTCGTGTCCGTAATATTGATGCCGCGGTTCGGGTTACTCGTCACTGACATCAAATTTCATGTCATTGATGCCAAAACTTGCTATAATGCTTTGCTCGGTAGGCCTTTGTTACATGAGTACAACGCCATTCCTTCTACATAACATCAGTATATGAAGTATTTCAAGGATGGCTTGGAATGCACCGTCACAGGGGAGCTAAATTCGTTCTCCATAAACAAGATCCGGAAATATGAAGACGCAAAGTACTTCCTACCAGACTTCGAAAAAACAGAAAGATGTCATAAGCCGGAGGATAAACAGAAGTCTGTAGCCACTATCCCGATCTTTGGGAGCGATACGGAGGAAAACGAAGAAATAGTCTACTCGGGACAACCCCAGAAAGAAAACAATAAGCCCGGACCATCTACTCCTATTCTGGTCTTTGGTAGCGACTCTGAGGACGAGGCCGACGCAGTGTTCTCCATCTGCTCGTCAGCGCAAACCCTCACTGGAGCATATTGGAGTCTGCAAATCACAATGGCTCCGCCTTGGCATTACAAGGAACTTGATGCGCTCAATACATACAGCGTACAAGAACTACATACGTTCTATGTCCCTCCCAGGCGAAGAGGTGAAAAGACGATCCTCTTCTACCAATCTACGGAGACCAAACTAGAAAAAGAAGTCTGGCATGGTGCCGATTTTGTACTCGACAGGCTTCAACCAATTCGTCTGCCAAGATACTATACGGAGGAATTAAAAAGGCTGTTAAGATGCCAAGGTGTATCCCTTGAAAAAACTGTTCGGCAATCCTAATTCTACAAAAAGATTTGGGATATTCCCAGGACTCAGCGAAAGATGCCAAATGGGAAGATAGAGACAACTAGGCTCGGATACGTTCGGTCTAAGAAACGGGAGCAATATCACAGCCGCTGCATCATAAACAACTTCAGCAAAGGGGAAAACACTCTTCCGAATGGCCGTGATGTTGAAACAGAGCGAAATTCCGCTCTAAGAATATTAAGTCCGTCACTCAAAGAACAAATAGAAAAGCTAATAAAAGAAGCTTGTAAAAAGGGCCGAGACAATTACAGTCGTGAAATGGTCATTTATGAAAAGGACAAGATGCAGCGCTTCAATCGGCAATCTGCGGAGAAGGAATACTATAATTCTCTTCATCCCCGGCCCGCTGTATGTCCTCACGAAAGGGGAAAATCCCGAAATAGAGGAAAAAACAGGGCAAAGAATGCAAACAACGTTCTAAAAAAACAAAGTGGATCTAAGAAGCCGTGCAATCAAGAAAAGGTCGATTGGAACCCATCCTTTATAAAGAAGATGAGTCGGGAATACTCTTTCCCCCAAGACAAGACAAGAAAAATACCCAATCTTGTCATGAAGTATCAAATGATGACACTTTCGGAGTCTCGGCATCCCGAACAAATAAATGAGGTCCATCATCCGGATTATTGCCCTTATCACTGAGTAATAGGCCATCCCCTTGAAGACCGTTTCACCTTCAAAGACTGGGTAGAAGACGAGTATCAGTAAGGCAGGTTCACTTTATCTGACAGCTGGAGGATAACCCCGCCGCAAAAGCATAAGCCAAAGAGGATCTATACCATGAGGACTGGACCAGCTCAACCACAAAAAGGGAAGCAGACTTGTACGTTCTATATATGATAACACTCTCAAAAGAGGGAAGGCACGAGATTATGGATGACCTCTATATGTGCTTCGCAAATGAAGATGAGGACGAGGTGATCTCAGAGTTTCCACCAACATCAAAAGAGCTGGAAGATGGGATACACACCACGGTGGACAACTTAAGAAAAATTGACTTAGGGATAGAAAATGATCCGAGGCCGACATTCGTCGGTGAGCTACTATCTGAAAATAGGTAGCCACATTAAAGGACGTGCTCATGCAATATAAATACTGTTTCGCATGGAACTATTCTGAAATGCCAGGTCTAGATCCAAAGGTGGAAGTACATAAACTGGCCATATCACCGGATATAAATCCAGTCAAACAGGAGCCAAGAAGAATGCGGATTGAACTTGAGATTAGTATCAACGCTGAAGTCAAGAAACTAATCGACTCTGGATTCATCTAAGAAGTTCAATATCCTGACTGGATCGCTAACATCGTTCTACTGATGAAGAAAAATGGGACAGTGCGCATCTGCGTGAACTTTCGGGACCTTAACAAAGCTTGCCCGAAAGATGATTTCCCAGTACCTGTTACTGAGCTAATGATCGATAACATGTCTACCCATGAGGTCTTCTCCTTCATGGATGGATCTTCAGGATACAATTAAATAAAAATGTATCCTGAAGATCAAAAGCATACCGCCTTTCGGACCCCGCTAGGCATATTCTGCTATAAGGTGATGCCCTTCGGTTTAAAGAACAACGACGCTACCTACCAAAGGGCCATGACAAAGAACTTTGATGACCTCATACACAAGATCGTCGAATGCTATATCGACGACCTTGTGGTAAAAAGAAAATCCCACGAGGAACATTGGGAATATCTAAAAATAGTGTTTCGACGTCTTCGGAAGTATAATATGAAGATGAATCCTCTAAAATGCACGTTTGGAGTCTCCTCAGGCAAATTCCTAGGATTCATCATACGTCACCGGGGTATCGAAATCGACCCTTCAAACATCAAGGCGATTATCGAATGCCCACGCCAAGAACTCTCAAACAATTATGATATTTTCAAGGAAAGCTCGTATATCTCCGGAGGTTCATACCCAACCTCTCCGGAAAATGACATCCCTATAGTCATCTGATGAAGGAGAGGATCCTGTTTGTCTGGGATCAAAAGTGCCAAAATGCTCTAGACGAAATCAAGAAATACCTGCAAAATCTACCGGTATTGACCGCTCCGGTTAAAGGAAAACCCATTATCTTATATACAATATCCCTTGAGAGTTCTCTAGGAACAATATGGGCATAAAAGAACGATCAGGGAAAGGAAAGAGCTTTGTACTATCCAAGTCGAGTTCTCTTGGGGGCAGAAAACAACTACACTCCCATCGAAAAACATTGCCTGGCTCTGATCTTCGCAATAACGAAATTCAGACATTACGCCTTGGCACATGAGGTTCATCTCATATCAAAGGTAGATCCTCTCAAATATCCGATGTCAAGGGCCATACTAACAGGAATGCTTGCCAAATGGGCTCTCCTCGTGATGGAGTTCTTGATAACGTATCGACCCCTCAAAACAGTGAAAGGCCAGGCCATTTCCAACTTTCTCGCGGAGCATCCGATACCAGCCGACCCCCCCTTAAATTGTGACTTGCCGGATGTACATGCGTTCGACACAATCGAAGAAGAGAAGGGAGAAAATGATTCCCAATGGGAACTCTACTTTGATAGAGCATCTTCTATGAAGAAGCGAAAGCAAAACACCACCATAATCAAAGCCGGGATAGGCCTTATCTTCGTGACTCCACAAAGAGGGATAATGCGCTTCGCCCTTTCCTTAATGGAGCCAAGAACAAACAACGAAGCTGAATACGAAGTTTTGATAGTGGGTCTAGAGATCGCTATCGACATGGGAATCAAAGACCTCCTGTCATGCCCCGCTTCCCAGTATACGGGCAGAGGATGCGACGAGGCCGCTACGTATTTACTTAGAAGTAAACACGCTAAGCATATATAAGCAATATAAGTAAAATGCATAAGAGACAATGTCAATGGATATAATTGAACAGAAACTTTATTTATTAGACATTCTCTTTACAATACAACTGAAAAGTAAATACATGGAATGGAAAGCAATGCCTAAACAGTGGCATAACAGAAATGGAAAATACAGAATGTAAATGTGTACAATAAATCTAAAGCTCTGGGTCGAAAGCTAGCTGGTCCAAATCCTCGCTGGTGGGCTCGATCTCCAGTGAGTCCGAATCACCTGACGACATTCCAAAGAAGAAGAAAGAGAATGTCTTCAACGAACAAATCGCTCGGTAAGTCCCAAAGATGAGGGAGAAGTAGAATAGACAGAGAGAGAGTATACCTATTATAATGTTGTTTGTTGTTTTAACGTAGTTGTTTATAGCTTGGTACAGAAGATGCCATTATATACTGTAGGGTTCCTAGGCACTCTTGTGAAGGTTCATAAGGCATCAAACATGCCCGAATAAAATTTTAGACGTGCCGAAAAACCCAAAGCCGGGATCTTTGCTAGATTATTAGGGTTTAACATGCAAGTAAACATCTTTACCACTAAGTGTGAGGGATTACAACCTTTGTAGTCCGCTCCTTCGCTTCATAAGCTCCGAGTAGAAGTCCCTTCGCCGCGATCCACGATCTCCCGGACTCAAGAGAGGCTCCACGACTCGAACGATCCATGCTAGCTTGTAGTGTTCCGCTTCTCCGATGATCTACGTCGAAGTTGCTATAACTCAAGCTCTCTCACTCTAATGAGGTGAACACCCTAATCTAATGGGCTAGATTAGATGAGGATGATGGAGTAGTATTTATGCTATCTTTTTATATCAATTTCTCACAAGAAATCATCACCAAAGGAAAATCTAGTGAGCTCTCTCAAAAACTCAAGAGAGAAGAAGATGAAGAATAATGAGATAATCCTTTTGTGATGAATAGCAGATAAGAATATATGATTGATCATAGAACCATGGTCAAGGATGAGAAGGTTAAGCTTTGTAGAGAATAAACTAGGGCTAGGGTTTGGTTAGGTTAAATAATGAGTCATAAGATAATATCAACCATAATATCTTACACTTGACAAAAGGAAAGCTTCTAGATGGTGCAAGAAGGAGCTAACCCTAATCAAACCCTAATCTTGCTTAATCTCCACTAAACATGTTCTATTATCAACCATATCATGTCACAATAATATATATCACATATATATTATATATTTGCAACAAAAGAAAATAATACAATTAACATATATCACATATATATCAATGTATTAATCCGGTGAGAAAATGAAATAATAAAGCGAGCCAATATTAGATAATGTAATACAATATATCATATATAATATTATACATTAAATCATCAAATCAACACTTGACCCGACAATCCAGCTATATCGAATATAACCGACTAATATATCATGTACCGATTCATCGAATCAACACTTGATCCGATGATCCGGTTCATATCTAAATCTCGCGAGAATATAATACGGTATCTCATATCGCATTATCCTCGGTCCTGCACATATCACATATGTGCCTCTACTCCATTTTGCCTGAGCCAAGAAACCTCTGTGTAGGACTCTAAAGAATCATCAATACGCCGGTAGCAGGTGATGATCATATCAAACAACCCACAAGCTGCAAGCGGTCAGCTAAACGTAACAGCCACCCAGGTATTAAGCGATCAGAAAATCAACAAGTTATCCTGTACGTTCTCCTGTGAATCCAATCAGTAACACTCCCGTACAGTCCGGTTTGTTCATCTGATATGTCGCATATCAAGTCTAGGGGTGGTATACGTCAGACCCCAGTAACCGATAAGTCGTGTTGATGTGAGGCTCATAACAGGTTGAGAAACTACTGGTAACACTTACCAGTAAATCTCTATATCAGCCCTGGACAGGGACTTCCAGTTATAGCCAATCGAACACAGCACAACATCAACTCCCTATACCGGGAGAGACGAATCCCCTCCTATCGCTCATTGCCTCCATGTGATTCGGGACTGCACACAAAAGCCACCGTTTTGCACGCCTTCTCGGACGTGGTAAGGTGGAAATCAAAGCACAGTGGGAATCACACAAGACTCTATGACGATCTCGGGTCTACAGACTACCCTGTACCAGTGTCACCAGAGAACTGCCATCTGACGTGTGGTATATCACCATCTGGGAGTTCTCGGTGAGTCCGTCCAGTGTACCCAGTCTCCACTGAGCACCCGTACACCATCCTTGATGTCAAACACCGATGGATATAGGATCATCCATCGCCCATCATATGGGTCAAGATGCGTATACGCTAGTCTACTCTGGTGTATCGATGCCCTGTCTCGATATACCCTCGACTAGGAACAGTTATAGGATGTACTCATCGACTACTGTGGCCCCACTAGTATGATCTCATCATAATCCCAGTAGTCGAGTACAGATCCTAAGGGCTTTATCAACATGTGAGAGAAAGACAGTAAACCAATACAAGTCAACATGTTAAGATAAAGTGAAACCAAATAGCATACTATCATGATGAGCAAGAAAGTCCTCTCTGTATATATCCAAGCATCCATCATAATATACATCATATGTACAACAATGGCCTCTAGGGCATATACATAACTAACATATACGAGAGGAGTCTCACTAGACCAGAGACTACGGTATATGGAGTACAAGGCTCCGTCAATAATACCACGGAACACCGGCATGGATGTAATTACACCTTAAGTGACCACCTCATGCCACCTTTAACATATTCCATACCAGTCTACCCCTTTATAACCCCATAGCATTTATAGTATTGATTGTACGGAATGTATTATGTTGTAAATTGAATTGTATATTGTATATAGATGGATGACTTGCCGAAACCATGATATCAGTAATGGAATGGATATAATTGATGAACATGTAGATGGAATATATCCATGGTTCGGTTCAGTCGATATAAATTGATTAGATTGAATAGACGGATTCATAGATCCATGTTGTATTGAAGTTTGATACTTGAATCATATTCAAGTCAGATTGATTATATTGAGACTCAGTCTGAGTTAGACAATTAGAAAAGAAATTGAAGTCCTGAATTATGTTTTGGTGCTATCGGTAACTGCTGCACATGGACGGCAGGATTTGTGTCTTTTTCAAAGACAATTACCGTGTTGATAACACCATTTGTTAAGTTGTCTATCTTAAATAGGCAAGCACCCATATCTCCGGCTTCCTGAGGCTCAAGAGACTGGTCCCGTTTAAACCTATGTTTACTAGAGTCCTTATTGTAATTTAGTATAACTTGAGGGGGTTTTATGTAAAAATAATTTTGTATAATTTTCAAAATACACCTCAAGTATTTTATTATCATCTTTAGAGTTTTCATGGATGTATATTTTATCAATGTGGCATTTCTAGTGAATAAAACCTAATATCATAATATATGGTATTTATTTATAATATTGGACTTGTATGGTATTTTCTTGTAAATGGAATGTTATTCTTGAATTTTGGAAATGTGGAATATTATAAATATTAACAATAGATATTTTGATAATAATTACATATATATTTATTTATTAAAAATATAAGTTTTATTTATAATAGAAATCACATTTTCTAAAGAAAATTGTATTTTTAAATCTTTCGAGACCGTATGCTCCTTGCGGAGGTCTGCATCTTGCATTACTAAGCCCGAGGATGTGCGATAGTCCGCACCATCCCGAACGGGTTCCCCAAAATGGGTTTTAGTGGTACATTGCAAAGATTTGTTAAAAATACACATCTTGTAGAAAAAGGTTTTATAAGTCGGAGGTAGTTATGTGTAAAATCGTATTTTTTCCAAATCTATGTTCCCAAATTTTATCGTGCTATGTTACATATGAGTATTGTGAGGAGGTAGGTCATTACCTCGTGAGATTTTTCTAAGGTAATACGGTTTAAAAAGTTCAAGCATGTCGAAATGAAACATAAGGGTATTTTAATGTAAGAGTGGAATAAAACTTTCTACGTTTATTATTTTGGTGTAAAACTTGTTCTATTGTCTTTGTTAGTGATTACATAACAATATATTAAAAGTTGTAGGTTTGTTATTAAGAAAAAGTTGTATTTTTAAAAGAAAAGATAATCGGAAGCCGGATAACTCCGCTTCCGACACATTTTAAGAATGAAGGGTTTGGGAATAGCAAAAGAGAGAAAGAAGGGGGACTTACTGGATTAGTGTCAAGAGAAGAGGAATAGAAAGATTGGAGAAACACCAGTGCGTCGTTTCGTCGCCGGAAACTCCTCGGATCGTCGTTGGAAGTTCGTCGGAGCTTCGCCCTTTGCTAACTCCACTTACACACAAAAAGTCTTGAGAATTTTCTTGAGAGTTTGGGCAGAGATTTGAGAGTGAGGAGGGGTGATTTTAGATGTGGTATTTATAGGAAAAATTAGGGTTTAGGGATGTGAAAGGGTATGATAAAAATTGTATTTAATTTTGCATTAAAAAAATTAAAAATGGGTATTTTAATTCTCTGTTTAGTTGAAGAGAATTTAAATAGTGCAGAGGGAGTGGGGTAGTCCAAAGGGTGCAGGGTAAAGAAGAAAAATGGGGATCGGACCGAGTTGACCCGGCGGCGCCGGCCGAGTCAACCGTTCCGCCGGCCCGAGTCGGCCGAGTCGGGGTCCATCTTCTTGCCACTATCCCTGACGTTTCATCTTGACTCATGGACCAGTTTGTTTATTCTGCAACTTACCCTATTACGTGTAGTGCACATGTAGACTCTTGGGTTTTTTAAAAGATTAAAAGAATTTAAAATGAAAATAATGTGTGGCTGATGGGATTTGAACTCTGGTGCTTTGGTTCAGCAGTGCAAGGTATTACTAATAAGCTACAAGCTCCTTTTTGTTGTTCAAAAAAAAAAAAACTTATAATTTGTGCTCAAGAAAAAGTACATCTTTCTGTATTTTTTTAAAAAAATTGTACAAAAAATTTAGGGCTGTTACAGCTCCTCATATATGGAGACTCCCAGTTGATCCCTAGCCAAGTAAATGGTGACTATCAAACATGCAACCCAGAGCTGATAAAGTATGGCTAAAGAGTGCAGCAACTACTGACACAAATCCCCTCCTACACCCTGGAGAGTATACCGCGTGCAGAAAATAGCAAGGCGGATGCGTTGGCCAAGCTAGCTAAGGAATTGGCTAATGAAGACCTCGATGACGTAAAGATCATTATGCAAAGCCGTAGGGTTATTGCGCCAATAGATATATCTTCGGAAGACATAATAGATCCATCCGAAGGAAAAAAAAGCGACCGAACAAGTAGCCCTTCAAATAAAGGATGAAGGAAAAGTCAAAGATTGGAGGGAAGTCTTCATAGACTACTTCAAATCCCAACGAACGCCGAAAAATGCGTCGTCTAGACACCAGCTTATGAAACGAGCTTTTTCTTTCGCGTTCATCAACGATACTCTATATAAGAGATCGTTCGAATGTTTGTGATTAAGATGCCTAGGATCAGAAAAAGCGAAGAGAGTCGTCCAAGAAACTCACGATGGACTCTGCGGTTCTCATCAAGCTGGACTAAAGATGAAACTGAAGATAAAAAGAATGGGTTACTATTAGCCTACGATGATTCAGGACTGCCTCAAATATGCGAAGCAGTATCACTCATGCCAAATTCACGGAGACTTCATCCATCAGCATCCAAATCCGCTACACCCAAAAGTGGCTAACTGGCCGTTCGAAATGTGGGGAACCGACATAATTGACCCCATTGAACCGGCATCGTCTAGAGGACATCGGTTCATACTGGCAACGACCGACTACTTTTCTAAGTGGGCAAAAGCAGTACCATTAAGGGAGGTGAAGACGGAGAATATCTTTCATTTCTTCAGAACACATGTTATCTATCAATTCGGCACTCCGCGACGAATCATCTCGGATAATGGGCCAGCCTACAGAAGCCATAAAATCAGCCACTTTGCACAACTGCATAAAATAGATTAGAGATACTCTTCAGTCTATAGTTCTCGTGCCAACGGTCTAGCTGAAGCTTTCAACAAGACCTTGACAAAAATTATAAAGAAAACAGTGTCCAGAAACAAAAAATACTGGCATGAAAGGTTGCACGAAGCTCTCTGGGCGTACCGAACAACGTTCAAAACGGTTATGAATACAACACCATACATGTTGGCATTCGGTATGGAAGCAGTGCTTCCCCTGGAAGTGGAACTCCCTTTTTTACGAGTAGCGGTTCAGTACGAGCTGACAGATGAAGAAAATGCTCATCTTCGGCTTGAGGAGCTCGACGCCCTCGATGAAACTCGCCTTATAGCGTAGCAAAATCTGAAGGCTTATAAGGCAAAGATGACATGGTCATATGAAAAACTGACCAGGCCGAGAACATTCCGCCAAGGCGAACTCATGCTAGTCGTCAAAAGACCCATGATCCCCAATCATGCAAAACGAGAGAAATTCGAGCCGAACTATGAAGGACTGTACATCATAGACAAAGTCTACCAAGGTGGAGCCTACCTGCTTATGGATATTGTAAGTCCACGTTGCGACCCCCGGTTCTTACGGGGAGGCGGAAACGGTATAAAAATCAAATTTTTATACCGTTTCGCAACATGGACTAACAAAGTCGGGATCTTTTCCTAAACTAAAACCAGCAAACAAGCTAAAGAGAGTTAGCTACTCGGAAAGATGGTTATACCTAAACTTGAACTCCTTCTTCTTCAAACTTTGTAGAGGTTGATGGTTCTTTTCTCGTCGCCTTCTTCCGTCAAAGATGGATCCACCTGAGGGTTCAACCTTCGGGCTCTTTCTCGAACTTTGAGAGAACTAGAATCTTCGGCTTGCTAAACCTTTGATCCTAGAGTGAGTAGAGAGTGTCAAAGGGGTGTTTTCTTTTCAAGGAGAAGGATTCTCAACACATGAGAAGGATTCTCCTTGAGCTTGAGGAAGAAGAAGATGAAGTGAGGAGAGAGAATGAATATGATAGAATGAGCTATCTTTTTCCTTTTTGCAACCATATCAAAAGAAAAAGAATTATCTAATTAGTAATAATAATTCAAATGAGAATAGTTGATGGTTGTTTTGGAATGACCACTATCATCACTTCATTAAATGAATGTTGGCAAGAATCAAGGAGCATCCTTGCAAAGTAATGATGATGGTCAAACATTCAACCATGGTCAACAAGTCAACCATGGTCAACAAGTCAACAAAACCAACCATAACATAATTTCATTTAATTACTATTATTAATTGATATCTCACTAATTCATTAGGGTTTGGAAAAAAGACGACTGTCAACTGTGCATGCGCACCCGTTCCGAAACCCTAATGAAAAACCTCTTCTTCCGCCTCAAACAACTGTGCATACACACCTGCATTCTTGTTCCGAGGAACATGAATAATGAGAGCTAAAGTAACCCCAAAACATATACTAGTATCCGGCTCAAACCAGAGCCCGCTGGCAATATCCGTCCGGACTCCAAACGTGCACAAGTGCGCGGATGAGAACGAACCCTGTCGCAAAACCATGCGACCTCTACTCTGTTTTGCCCAGAGGCGAATACCCTCTGTGTGGGACTCTAAAGACTCGACACTACGCTGGCAGTGGGTTTAACCACAGAAAGCGGCACTAGCTGTGCGTAGCGGTCCCCAGGTAGATGCCGATAAGAAGACTGACGAGGTAATACCCATCTGAACTCCTACTGAGTCTGAATGTGACATTCTCCGTACAGTCCGGTCTGTTCGTCTGATACATCGCATGGCGGGCCTAGGGGGCGGTAAACGTCAGTCCCCTAATAGCGGTACAAGTCGTGTCGGAGTGAAGCCCAAAAACACCCTGAGATAACACTGGAAGCCTACCAGTATATCTCTCTTGCCCTGGCCAGGGACTACTCGTGTAATGGCTCTCCTAGACACAGCGCGATGTCAACCCCCAATACCGGGAGAGACGAATCCTGTCTAACCGTCACTGCCTCCAAGTGCTTCGGGACTGCACCCAACTACTACCTGTTTGCACGACTCCTTTGAGCCGTGGTAGGGTAGTGATCAAAGTGCAGTGGGAACACACTCGAGGCGAAGTGCCAGTGTCAAGTCAGCGGACTAAGCTGTACTCATGTCACCTGGGAACTGATAACTGACGATAGGTATAATACCAACTGGTCAGTTCCCAACGTGTCCTGTCCTGTGTACTCATAACCTAACGAGCACCCGTATACTATCTCCAGTACGACGTACTGATGGCTGTGGGACAGACCATCTCCCATACTGGGATGAGAAGCGCATACGCTAGTCTACTCCGAAGTATCGATGCCCTGTCTCGATAGTCCTGTGACTAGGGACCTGTATAAGGATGTGCTTATAGATTACCCAGCCCCCACTAGTGTGACTGCCATCACAACGCTGGTAATCAAGCAAAGATCCTAAGGGCTCCACTAATGTGTATAGGTGATATCGCAAAATAAACACATGTATACATTGAAGTAGAAACAAACCAAGTAGCATACTACTATATTGAGCAAGATTGTTTATACAAGGTGAATATCCCAAGCTTCCATTAAGTAATATACAAACTAGTATGATACAGTAATGGCCTCTAGGGCATATACACTAACAATCTCCCACTTGCACTAAGGCCATGTACTGGCGTATCGAAGACCTATCATCTCGATCAGCCGCTCGAACTGAGTCTGGGGTAGGGCCTTGGTGAATGGATCTGCAGTGTTTTCTTCTGAAGCAACCCTCCGAACCTCGATCTCCTTCCGATCCACGATCTCCCTGATCAGGTGAAACCGCCTCAAGATGTGCCTGGATCTCTGATGGGACCTGGGTTCCTTCGCTAAAGCTATAGCCCCGTTGTTGTCGCAATACAGAGGTATTGGGTCAACAATGGACGGAACCACCTGAAGTTCTTTCAAGAACTTCCTCATCCAGACAGCTTCTTTTGCGGCATCAGATGCAGCGATGTATTCCGCTTCCATCGTCGAGTCTGCAACGGTTTCCTGTTTGGAACTCTTCCAACACACCGCCCCTCCATTGAGGGTAAAGACAAAACCCGACATGGACTTGGAATCATCCTTGTCACTCTGGAAGCTGGAGTCAGCAAAGGCCTCGATCTGGAGGTCTTTTCCGCTATACACCAAGAACATCTCCTTAGTCCTTCTCAGGTACTTGAGAATGTTCTTTACCGCTATCCAGTGTTTCTCCCCAGGGTTTGACTGATACCTGCTTACCACACTCAGTGCATAAGCTACATCCGGTCTGGTACACAACATCGCATACATTATAGAGCCTACTGCAGAAGCGTAGGGTATAATAGACATGCGATCCCTCTCCAAATCAGTCTTGGGGGACATCTCTTTAGAGAGGGTGATTCCGTGACAAGCCGGTAGATTACCGCGCTTGGAATCTTCCATACTGAATCTTTTCAGTACGGTGTCGATGTACCTGGACTGTGAAAGTCCTAATATTCTCTTGGATCTATCACGATGGATCCGGATCCCCAGGATGTAAGAGGCATCACCCAGGTCTTTCATGGAGAACCTGTGTGACAAGAAACCCTTGACAGATTGTAGCATAGGAATGTCATTTCCTATTAAGAGAATGTCATCCACGTATAAAACGAGGAATACTACAGTTCTCGCTACAAATCTACTATAGATGCATGGTTCATCTGGATTTTTGATAAAGCCAAATTCCTTGACCGTCTCATCAAAACAGATGTTCCAACTCCGCGATGCCTGCTTTAGTCCATAGATGGACTTAAGCAACTTGCACACCTTTCCGCTGCTCCCACTCTGAATGAAACCCTCTGGCTGATCCATATAGACACACTCCTCTAAATTCCCATTTAGAAAAGCGGTTTTTACGTCCATCTGCCAAATCTCATAATCGTGGAAGGCAGCAATGGCAAGAAGGATCCGAATGGATTTCAGCATAGCCACTGGAGAAAAGGTTTCGTCATAGTCCAAACCAGGTCTTTGACGGAAACCCTTTGCTACAAGTCTAGCTTTATAGGTCTCAACCTGTCCATCTACACTAATCTTCCTTTTGAAGATCCACTTGCATCCTACGGGTTTTACCCCGTCTGGAGCAATGTCCAACGTCCATACTTTGTTGGTGTACATGGACTCCATTTCGGTCCGCATTGCATCCAGCCATTTTACCGAGTCAACGCTCTGAACGGCCTGCTGGAAGCTAGTAGGCTCATCATAATCTATGATGCAATTCTCTCTATCCCCGTCTATGAGAAAACCGTAGCATCTCTCGGGCGGATGAGACTGCCTACTACTCCTGCGGAGCGGCGTAGGAATGTCCTGTTCATTTGAACCCTCTGGTTCCACCAAACTTTCAGTAATAGCTTGTGGTTCTGGAATTTCTTCCAGTTCTACTGTGCTCCCACTTATCTGGTTTTCTAAAAACTCAGTTTCCAAGAAGTAGGCATGACGAGAAACAAGAACTTTTTGTTCCTCTTCACAGTAGAAGAAATATCCCTTGGAGTTCTTTGGATATCCCACAAACTTGCACTGTACTGAGCGCGCCTCGAGCTTGTCAGCATGCTGCTTTTTAACAAAAGCTGGACTTCCCCAAGTCTTAATGTGACTGAGATGGGGCCTCTTCCCACACCACATCTCATTTGGTGTGGTAGGCACAGTCTTAGTAGGAACTCGGTTCAAAAGGTACGCAGCTGATTCTAGCGCATACCCCCAGAATGATCGCGGTAACTCAGCGTTACTCATCATGGACCGTACCATATCCAATAGGGTTCGGTTCCGTCTCTCCGATACACCGTTGTGTTGCGGAGTGTATGGAGGAGTAAGCTGAGAGAGAATCCCGTTCTCTTTTAAATAATTCAGGAACTCGGCACTTAAGTATTCTCCACCTCGATCCGATCTTAGAATCTTGATACTTTTGCCGGTCTGTTTTTCTACTTCATTCTTATATTCCTGGAATTTTTCAAAGGCTTCGGACTTATGTTTCATTAAGAAGATATAACCGTACCTTGAAAAATCATCCGTAAATGTAATGAAGTAAGAATAACCGCTTCGTGCATGTGTAGACATTGGACCGCACACGTCGCTGTGTACGAGTCCCAAGAGCTCGCTCGCTCTTACTCCGTGTCCAGTGAACGGAGTCTTTGTCATCTTTCTTTTGAGACAGGATTGACAAGTGGCATATGATTGATATTCGAACGGATCCAAATATCCTTCTGTATGTAACTTAGTCAACCTTCTCTCATTGATGTGACCCAGTCTACAATGCCATAAGAAAGTCTGATTGATATCTGGAGACTTTCTTTTGTGTGTATTCTGGACATTGAAAATCTGTGGTTGGTTTAATACGTATATACCATTGCTCAGTGTACCTGACCCAATCAGAACTTGATTAAGGTGAATGTTTACAACATTACTTACAAAATTCATAACCTTCTTTAGAAACCAAAGATACAGAAATGATATTACAAGTTGCGTTGGGTACATAAAAGCAATTACGAAAAACCAAAACATGTCCATCTGACATTCCCAGGTGATAGTCCCCCACGGCTTTAGCATCCATGCTAGCTCCGTTCGCAACTCTGAGGGTCATGTCACCTGCCTTCAAAAACCTACGGTTTCTCAACGCCTGCAAAGAATTACAGATATGAGATCCTGATCCGGTATCCAATACCCAGGAAGTAGAGTTTATAGAAAGACAGTTTTCAATAACATACATACCTGAAGCTGAAGCCGCAACCTGCTTCAGTTCCTGTTTCCTGGCCTTCCAAGCCCTGCAATCTTTCTTCCAGTGTCCACTCTTGTGACAATAGAAGCATTCCTCTTTACCCACAAGCTTCCCTGCTATCTTTGTTGCCTTTGCTTTTCCCTTCGTATCCACTTTACTAACACCGCCCCTTGGTTTGGCGGGGGCTTCCCTCTTCTTTCCCTTGGCTTTCGTCTTGGACCTAGAAGAAGAAGATCCTCCTACAAACAAAGTGGATGTTTCCCTACCTTTCTGTAGGGTGCCCTCTGCACTCCTCAGCATGTTGAGGAGTTCTGAAAGTTCAACTTCTTTTTCTTGCAAGTTGAAATTCAGTATGAACTGGGCGTAAGTGGAAGGAAGGGACTGGAGAACTAAGTCCGTATAGAGCTCACTCTCCAACGTGGTCCCAAGTTCTGCGAGCTCCTCAATGTAGCCTATCATCTTAAGCACGTGGTCCGCTACCGATGATCCGACGGCCAACTTTGCCGAAAATAACTTCTTCGACACTTCGTATCTTGCGATACGAGACTGCTCTCCATACAGTTCCTTTGTATGAAGAAATATGGATTCCAAGTCCATATTCTCGTGCCTCCTCTGATGTTCCATGTCCATAGAGGCAAGCACGAGGCATCTGGCCTTCGCGCAATCAATCTCCCAAGTCTTACGGATTTCCTTATCCGCGACGCTGGAGGTAGGACCTGGGACGGGGGGAGCTTTGGTGGTAAGAAGATACCCCAGCTTGTCGTAAGTGATTGCCATTTTGACATTCCTGAGCCAATCTTTGTAGTTTGGCCCTGTCAGTATGTTTTTATCTAGAAGTAACTTAAGTCCAGTCATTTCGATTTGGTCGCTGCAGGGGGAGAGAAGAAACACTTAGCACGATGCTCTTGCAAGTTTAGAATGGTTTTTAATTTGTCTAAACAGGATGGCTCCCACTGTCTCTCGAATCCCTCCTCAAACCACAAAGGAAGAATTAGCCGGGATCAATCCCACCGCACAATACTTGCTTAACCGTTCAGCCAGGCCAGTGTCGGTACTTCGAGGGAGGTTTTCCAACGCTTTCGCGAAGTTCCTTAATTTAAGAACCGCTTTTCCCTAGGGGCGTAGCCCCGCTAACACCTTTCTAGGCACCTACTAGGTTTATAGCATTGATCGTTTAGTGAGAAATTTCCCGAGGAGTAGCATATACTCACAGTAGGATCGGGATCCAAATATCATAATGAAGGAATCCTACCATAATCATCACACTCCAAATGGTATGCAAATCTAGCAAGTTTCAGTACTTATGAAACTCCCGATGTGGATTTTTGCCCCATGCTCTTATGACCTTGACTTTGGCCAACAAATCATAAGTCACATGTCAAGTTCTGCCCGTCGTTCTCCAGGTTAATTTGAATCCATTCGTACCTACCCTTGACTTTGGCCAACAAGGTAGTGCGACTGTTCCAAATCAACGCATCTATCTATGCTGCACATGAATACCCAATAGCTACCAATCACTATGCCTTGACTTTGGCCAACAAACATAGCTTGAATACTATTGACTATTTATGTGAAACGACGGAGGGCTACGAATGGTTTTGGTAAAACCGTGAACGTAGTGAACTTGATATAATCGATGGAACGAGATAGCTTTTAGAAGGAGTGGCTCAAGCTCCGCATTTAAAAGTTAGTTTTGAAAAGAACCGAGTGGTTTTTCGAAAGTGTTCCAACGACTTTAGCTTGGTTTATTATCTTGCATTAGTTCTTTTAATGCGTGATATTCTTGCATTAGTTCTTTTAATGCGTCCCATCATTTAATCCTACCATTGCAGAAAACAACCAAAATATGACGTACGCTTATGCCATTCGCATTCGCCACGGGGTCCCGTCATCACCCGTTAGGTTACTTAACTAACGACAGAGCGGGGGCTGGGCTAGCGCGGCTGTAAAACATAAGCAACGCCTAAATATAAAGCAATGATAGACATTACAGATCACAGATGAATACATTGGATATACTAGCAATCCGCAATCCGTTCGAGCCTGCAACGAAAAGCGGATTACACGGTCGCGGTGAATAGCAAATACCCCACCCAAGACCCCTACGGGTGCGGCAAACTACCCGCCAAGTACCCGGTAGTTTGTGCACCCCTCCATGGGTCTATCCTAGGAGCAAAAACAGTAAAAAGAATTATACAATGACGGCTACAACCCCGACCCGGTTGTGCGGCCATACAAATAATATTATTACATCAATTTACATTTACAAATGAATGAAAAAAAAACAAAAGCTCATCTCACATCCACCCCGGCTATTCACCCGCGACAGTCCAACACATTCATATACACATTCCAATATCAAACACAGATCACAGAGATGTATAACCCCGACTAATCGACTTATAGCGATTAGCCGACGTTCAATACATACAAACATCACAGATATAACCAATATAGCCAAAGTGTTGCGAAGTTCGAAAAAAAATACGGATTTATAGGACCCCAAAAGTAAATTTCTTTTCTGGAAAATCTGGGCACATATAACATATTTGAAAAATCCCAAAACCCTACCAGATGAACACTGCACAAAACACGATCACATGAAGAGGCTAAACGGCGGCGGATCCACGGCGAAGAGAATAGCTGAGGCCGCGGATCCGCGGCGCTTTGAAGGATTCATGGGATCGTTTTTCGTGGGTGTTCTCAAAAAACCCTGAGCCGATATTAGGAGTAAAAAGTTTTACTTTTAGAGCATAAAAAATTTCAACAGAAACTTAGGGTTTTTGATTTCCGGTTTTTGTGATTTTTCGGTTCATACACTTCGCTACCAAGCTAGTTTAAGTTTAGTTAGGCTCTGATACCACTGTAAGTCCACGTTGCGACCCCCGGTTCTTACGGGGAGGCGGAAACGGTATAAAAATCAAATTTTTAGCGCATGGGGCAACATGGACTAACAAAGTCGGGATCTTTTCCTAAACTAAAACCAGCAAACAAGCTAAAGAGAGTTAGCTACTCGGAAAGATGGTTATACCTAAACTTGAACTCCTTCTTCTTCAAACTTTGTAGAGGTTGATGGTTCTTTTCTCGTCGCCTTCTTCCGTCAAAGATGGATCCACCTGAGGGTTCAACCTTCGGGCTCTTTCTCGAACTTTGAGAGAACTAGAATCTTCGGCTTGCTAAACCTTTGATCCTAGAGTGAGTAGAGAGCGTCAAAGGGGTGTTTTCTTTTCAAGGAGAGGGATTCTCAACACATGAGAAGGATTCTCCTTGAGCTTGAGGAAGAAGAAGATGAAGTGAGGAGAGAGAATGAATATGATAGAATGAGCTATCTTTTTCCTTTTTGCAACCATATCAAAAGAAAAAGAATTATCTAATTAGTAATAATAATTCAAATGAGAATAGTTGATGGTTGTTTTGGAATGACCACTATCATCACTTCATTAAATGAATGTTGGCAAGAATCAAGGAGCATCCTTGCAAAGTAATGATGATGGTCAAACATTCAACCATGGTCAACAAGTCAACCATGGTCAACAAGTCAACAAAACCAACCATAACATAATTTCATTTAATTACTATTATTAATTGATATCTCACTAATTCATTAGGGTTTGGAAAAAAGACGACTGTCAACTGTGCATGCGCACCCGTTCCGAAACCCTAATGAAAAACCTCTTCTTCCACCTCAAACAACTGTGCATACACACCTGCATTCTTGTTCCGAGGAACATGAATACTGAAAGATAAAAGTAACCCCAAAACATATACCAGTATCCGGCTCAAACCAGAGCCCGCTGGCAATATCCGTCCGGACTCCAAACGTGCACAAGTGCGCGGATGAGAACGAACCCTGTCGCAAAACCATGCGACCTCTACTCTGTTTTGCCCAGAGGCGAATATCCTCTGTGTGGGACTCTAAAGACTCGACACTACGCTGGCAGTGGGTTTAACCACAGACCGCAAGCGGCACTAGCTGTGCGTAGCGGTCCCCAGGTAGATGCCGATAAGAAGACTGACGAGGTAATACCCATCTGAACTCCTACTGAGTCTGAATGTGACATTCTCCGTACAGTCCGGTCTGTTCGTCTGATACATCGCATGGCGGGCCTAGGGGGCGGTAAACGTCAGTCCCCTAATAGCGATACAAGTCGTGTCGGAGTGAAGCCCAAAAACACCCTGAGATAACACTGGAAGCCTACCAGTATATCTCGCTTGCCCTGGCCAGGGACTACTCGTGTAATGGCTCTCCTAGACACAGCGCGATGTCAACCCCCATTACCGGGAGAGACGAATCCTGTCTAACCGTCACTGCCTCTATGTGCTTCGGGACTACACCCAACTACTACCTGTTTGCACGACTCCTTTGAGCCGTGGTAGGGTAGTGATCAAAGTGCAGTGGGAACACACTCGAGGCGAAGTGCCAGTGTCAAGTCAGCGGACTAAGCTGTACTCATGTCACCTGGGAACTGATAACTAACGATAGGTATAATACCAACTGGTCAGTTCTCGACGAGTCCTGTCCGGTGTACTCATAACCTAACGAGCACCCGTATACTATCTCCAGTACGACGTACTGATGGCTGTGGGACAGACCATCTCCCACACTGGGATGAGAAGCGCATACGCTAGTCTACTCCGGAGTATCGATGCCCTGTCTCGATAGTCCTGCGACTAGGGACCTGTATAAGGATGTGCTTATAGATTACCCAGCCCCCACTAGTGTGACTGCCATCACAACGCTGGTAATCAAGCAAAGATCCTAAGGGCTCCACTAATGTGTATAGGTGATATCGCAAAATAAACACATGTACACATTAAAGTAGAAACAAACCAAGTAGCATACTACTATATTGAGCAAGATTGTTTATACAAGGTGAATATCCCAAGCTTCCATTAAGTAATATACAAACTAGTATGATACAGTAATGGCCTCTAGGGCATATACACTAACAGATATGCATGGCGAAAGACCCTTCCAGCCAATAAACGGCCGATTCCTCAAAAAATACCATGCATGACGAGTCATGACTTAGGTCAATGATAGATGACGACGCTCGTATCTGCTCGCTATCTTCCTGAGTCAGAACTCTGAGAATAGTATACAAAAAAGCTCCGTCGCTCCAAAAATGACGACAACGGACCGAGAAGTCCTTAAACTAACAATCCGTCTAAAAAACGGCGACAACGGACTGAGAAGTCCTTAAACTAACAATTCGCCTCAAAACTGCGAAAACGGACCGAAAAGTCCCTGGCGATAATGGACCGAAAAGCCCCTAAACTAAAATTCGCCTCAAACATGGCGATAATGGACCGGGACGTCCCTAAACTAGCGTGTCGCCTCAAATACGGCGATATGATTTCTTGAGAGCTATATTGCAATCAATGTCTTAGTAGCAAAGATTGTAACTCATGTCCCACTGGCTACACAGCTATTCCAGCGATGAAACCACTCCTAAGTCCCACCGACAAATTGATGGGCACCTTCGGCGAAACTACTCTCGGGTATTCCGTCATTTAGAAAAATGAGGTATATTCACAAGCGAAATGGGCACGGATGAAAACCCAAAAGGGCGCCATGAGTAAAAACAGCAGGATTGCCGGCGAGCTTGTGAAAACCCGGAAGGGTGCAATCTTGTAAAAACATACCCTTACGAGATCCCTATGACTCATAAAAAGTATTCCCCCCTATGAGACCCTCATGGCTCATAGGATCCAAAAGCCTTAAGATATAGGAATCTGAGCCTGTTCTTAAACCGTCATATTCCTCAAGTTGCCCTACAGGCGGTCCAATATTGACCCTTGTATACAATACATAGGCATGAATAAATATTCCCTCACCAAGTTCTACCAATAGCAAGAAATGTCCCCATACGGTGAGTGATACTTGTAAGTCCTCACGACTTATAAGGAGAAAACACTCTTGTAAGATTCTTATGACTTACAAGAGAAAATGCACTTAGGAATTCTCACGACTCCTAAGGAGAAAATACATTTACGAGATCCTCATGACTCATAGGGAGAAATACCTTTATGAGACTCTTACGGCTCATAAAGTCAAAAAGCCTTAGTCGACAGGATCCTAACCCTTTTTGCTAAGCCGCCTTTGTTCAAATCGACAAAAGCAAATGATAATTCGCTCCTGACAATATTCCAGTGGTAGCAATGCCGATGCCTAAACAGGTGTCAAACTCCAAGTCCACTTACGGCAAATGATGATCCGCTCCTAGTAATATTCCAGTGGTAGCGATGTTGATGCCAAGATTGGGATCAGATTTTAAATCTTAAAAAAATAGCTGAAATGATTGGGCACCGTGATAAAAAACCGAAATGATTGAGCAATTGTGACTTTCGCGACATAAAAGCTTGAATAGAGCATCGCGGAAAGAAATAAAAAAAATTAAAATGAAACTTTTCTGCCCAGCAAGTATGTCCATATTGACTCTTGTATACGGTCCATGGGCACAAACGAAAGAAAATAAACCATATTTTCCCACTAGGCTCCGTCAAAGGGAGGGCCGGATCTCGACGGCAACATCTACAGCCTAAAGATCATCCCGACGTCCTTCTCATTCCGACAGAATGTAGATGCAATGTCAACAAAGCTCCAAAGAGCCAAAACAAAAATGGAGTAATGGTAAAATCCTAACTCCAAGTCTTGACGGTTCCTATATAACCTAGAGACTATCCCTTTGTCTCCTCCTCATTCCAGCAGGGGCAGACACAACAATCAAATAAAAATGAAGTGACGGCAAAATCCTAACATCAGATCTTAATGGAAACATCTACAGCCTAGAGATCAGCTTGACATACTTATCATGCCAGTAGGATGCAAATGCAACGTCAATAAAGACCCAAGGGTCAAAGCAAAAATAGAGTAACAACAAATCCTAACTCCAAGTCTCGACGGCACATATACAACCTAGAGATTATCACAGCATTCACTCTCATTTCAGCGGGATGCGGACGCGACTATCAAATGAAATTGGAGCCATGGCATATTCCTAGCTCCGGACTTCAATTGCAATATATACAGTATATAGGTCCTACAGATGTCTACCCTACTTCAGCAAAGGAACAACACGACATCGTCAAAGAGAAAATGAAGTGAAGGCATATTCCCAGCTTCGAGTCTCGACGGCAACTCATATAAAGCCTAAAAGACCATCGGAGATCACCCCATACCAGAGCGGAGTGGTTATGACTCATCGGGGCTCCAAATTGAGCCTAACCTTAAGTAAAAAGCGTCATGGAAAATTCCTAACGTTTGCTCTTCCGACGGTAATATGATCTAAGGAGATTACTTGAAGACATCTTATCCAGCCCCCGAAGGGATCAGAGACACGACAGTCACGGGACTACTTGAACAGCGGCTTAAAGACTGCATATCGAGGAATACATCAGCCAATGCGACGGTACTATGGACTAAAACCCTGGTACCACAAACCTAACGGACCCCTGTCGTAAAGAATGGGGGTTATCTGCATATAACGTTAGAACACGTTTGCCTGTAAACCTAAGGGAGGTAAACTACAAACTCCGAAATGAGTACATAAAACTAGAAACTCTGAAACGAGTGAATGAACTACAAACTCCAAAATGAGTATATAAACTAGAAACTCCGAAACGAGTGAATAAACTACAAACTTTGAAATGAGTAAATACACTACAGACTCTGAAATGAGTACATAAACTATTCCGCGCCAGATCAAGACGTCAAAAATAGAAAGGCGACTCATAGGCTTCGGGGCTCAAAACTACTTTTCTTAAGGATTGAGATCTGAATTTAAAAAAAAAGGGACATGCCACCCAGAAACCAGCCATACGCTATGCATTACTTCACTTACGGATATGCCACCATGAGCAAGGTGGTAAGGGGAAGCATTTTTTCACATCAGTCCAGTGTTCACCTATATCTAGATGCATTCATCAGAAACTTCTAAGGTTAAAATGCAAAGTATATGTGCAGAAGCAAGATGCCCATATAGATACGTGCTGGGGTGAAATGTTCAGTGGTCAAAATTATTTATTTATTTATTTATTTTATTCCACAGAAAAAAGATCACTAAATATGGGATCAGTGATACAGGAATTAACAAAATAATAAATAAGATTCTCTAACTCCTTCTATGCCTTCTCCACCATGTCGAAGCGGCGATCCTCGTGAGGAGTCGCTCCCCATCGGTCAGCGCCGTGCCCATCAGCGAAGACAGACATGATGGCCCGCTGAGTCCGCACTTGACTTATCAACTGAACAGAATGGTCCTTCAGAGGTTAGGTAATCAAACGTGCCTCATAAAAGCACTCGATATTGTCATCCGCTGCGTCAAGTATCACAGGAGTCATCTCCGTTGAATGAGGGGGATGTTAGCAAGCACAGACAGAAAGATCATCCGGAGCCAAATGGAGCCGATAAGAAGAGGAGAGCCTCTATGAGCCAGAAGCTCGTATATCATAGTGTCACATTGGTCATATGTAAGGACGGGATCCACTAAACGCGCAGCAAAACGAGGGAAAATTCTCTTGGTTTGTTAAAAATGGTCCTCTCCTTATGAAGAAGGAGAAAAACATAGCTTCAAATTATAAAGAGAAGCATTCAAGTCTAGGCACAGAAAATGTTGTGCATGGTGGAGCAATTTCCAAGTCCTGACAAAAAGGGCATGGGAAAAGAAAAAGTTGACTTATGGGAATCAGAGCGAGAAGGTGAAATGATTCCCTCAGCAGCGCCTCATGTACATGACACGTGAGCGCCAGCATCAATTCTTTGCAGGATTAGAACCTATAGCGGCGCCTCACATGCATAACATGTGAGCGTCAGTGTTAGCTCAGGATTAAATCCTGTAACAGCGCCTCATGTGCATGACACGTGAGCGCCGGCACTAGTTTTTATATATATATAACAACATTTCACGTGAGGCACATATGACCATTGGCATAAAGAGAAGGGCGAGTTTTGTCATTCATATTTCGAAGAAATTTATACATTGGCAAAAAAAGGTTTTACAACGGCAAGACGCTAAATTCCGGACACGAATTCATGGACTTAGAGGCAAGTTTGAGTAAAGTGCTTCTAGTTTCGTTGACCATCTTCTTATGCATTTTCTCATGAATGCAAGCGTCGGGATCCCCGCTGATATCATCCATCCTCTAGTCCACGGATATTATTGAAATGTTCCTTAGCACCCTCGCTACGTTTTCTAAGGCATCAAGCATGCAATTTTAAAAAACCTAGAGTGCTAAGCAACACATAAAAAGGATCTAACTAGAGGATTAGGGTAAAAGCTAATATGTAAACATCTTTACACTAAGTGAACAAGGAATACAACCTTTGTAGACCGGTCCTTCACTTCAATAGCTCCATGTAGTAGTCCCTTTGCTCCAATTAGTGGTCTCCCGTACTCTCGTTAGGCTTCACAAGGCAAAAGGAATAAGCTTGCTTGAAGTCTTCGAGGCCGAAAATGATCTACGTCGAGAAATCTCCAACTCAAGCTACCTCTTCACCAATTGAGAACTCAATTAGTGAAGCAAACAAGCTATACTAAATGGCTAGTGTAGTGTAGGTTGATGAAGTAGGATTTTTGCTCACTTTAGAATAATTTTTCTCACTATATTTCTTCACCTCAAGAAAACCTAGAGAGCTTTCTTGAGATGAAGAAGAATATGAAGTGAAGAATGAAAAATGAAAGAGTCAAAGCAACCATGGGTGAGATAATATCATATATTATCCATATAGAGACTTCATCATGGCTAAACATAATGGTTGGGTTAATAAATATCTTAAGTGAGACAAAATTAATAGACTAAGTCAAGGTTACCACAAGCTTCTCCAAGCTTCCAACCATGCTTAATTTCCACCTAATTTTGAATTACTTTAAATAAATAATAACCCCTTAATTATCTATGAAATGGTGTGAGTCTCATACACCCATGTAGTATGTATTATCAAACATGACACAAAAAAAATACATTAACATATATCACATATATATTAAATGTATAATGAGAAAAACATTTTCTTAAGTGAGATAATATTAGTTAATGTATATTAATATATCAAATATATAATCACATATTAAATTATTAAATCAACACTTGATTTAATAACCCGGCTGTATCGTATACAACCGACTAATATCATTTATATGCATATCACATATACATATAACATATTATTGAATCAACCCTTGATTCAACAATCCAGTTATATCACATATAACCTATATCGCGAGATTGGAATACTGTATCACATACACGTATTAATCTCAGTCCCGCACATATCACATATGTGCCCTACTTCGTTTCGCATAAGCTAGGAAACCTCTGTGTAGGACTCTAATGACTCGTCGATACGCTGGTAGTAGGTGATGATCATATCAGTCACCCACATGGGTACTGAGCGATCAGAATATCAACAAGCATGCTTGTCCATACTCCTATGAATCCAACAACAACACTACCGTACAGTCCGGTCTCTTCGTCTGATATGTCGCATATCTAGTCTAGGGGTGGTAAACGTCAGACCCCAGTAACTTGATAAGTCATGCCGATGTAAGGCTCATAACGGGTCGAGAAACTACTGATAACACTTACCAGTAAATCTACGTATCAACCCTGGCCAGGGACTTCCTGTTATGGCCAATCAAGCACAGCGCAACATCAACTCCCAATACCGGGAGAGACGAAACCCCTCCTATCGCTCATTGCCTCCATGTGACTCGGGACTGTACCCAAAAACCACCGTTTCACACGCTCTCTTGAACGTGGTTTGGTGGAAATCAAAGCATAGTGGGAATCACACAAGACTCTATGACGATCTCGGGTCTATAGACTAACCTGTACCAGTGTCACCAGAGAACTGCTATCTGACGTTAGGTATAATACCATCTAGGAGTTCTCGGCGAGTCCTGTTCAGTGTACCCAGTCTCCACTGAGCACCCGTATACCATCTTTGATGTCAAACACCAATGGATATGGGATCATCCATCGCCCATCAAATGGGTCAAGAAGCGTATACGCTAGTCTACTCTGGAATATCGATGCCCCGTCTCGATACACCCTCGACTAGGAATAATTAAAGGATGAACTTGTGGACTACCCTCGCCCTACTAGTATAATCTGCATCATACTCCTGGTAGTCAAGTACACATCCTAAGGACTTTATCAACATGTGAGAGTAAGACAGTATCATAATACTAGTCTACATGATAAGATAAAGAGTAACCAGATAGCATACTATCATGCCGAGCAAGAAAGTCCTCCCTATATATGTCCAAGCATCCATTGTAATATACAATCATGTACAACAATGGCCTTTAGGGCATACATACAACTAATAATTATCGCCTTCTGTCAGAAGACGCAATGCAAAACAACGACAAGATCATCTCTCTGTTTCTTTGAGATGAGGCCCATCAGATATACTGAATGCATCTTGTCTTCAGTATCATCAAGTGCCTCGAGCAGCATAGCCACATCAAGCTCAGGAAGTGCTTCCCAAATCGACCCAATGATAATCTTCAAAAGAGCAGAATGGCGGGGGAGCAATCGACCGTTGTAATCGTCGAAGCGGCGCATCACCTTAGCGCATTGGGCGTCAGTAAACTCTTGGCTTTGATAGCGGCCTTGGATGCGAATATCCTCATAAGAGATAATCTCTTCAAGATCATAAAGCTAAGAAGCCATAGTATCTAAAAAAAACCAGTAAGGCATTAGCAATCAAAATACCAAAATCATTACGATCTAGAAGAAAGACAATGGTCCTCATAAAATCAAGGTAATGCCCCATCAATGATGAGGCATGCACTCATTGAATGAATCCAAAAGGATTCTCATTTAATGAAAATTTTCATTGAACAGTGAAGTTCAAGACTCCCAATAGCCTCGAAGAACGTGTTCTACAACAGATTCAAATCTACAAAAGGAACCCTAAAAAGAAAATAAGAAAAGGGAATAAAATTCCTAAAAGAATTTTCAAAAGAAAACTTCTCAGTGCTAAACTCTGTAGAACAAACCGGATTGAATTCCTCTGATAATAGGATTAAATCCCAGAAATCCCCATGGGAAATATATTGGAATTAAACTCCAGAGAAACTTTCAGAGATCAAAGTCGCCAACAGGGTAAAACCCTAAGATCTCTAAGACCCATGGTCTACTCAAATAAAGTTTTTTTAAGATCTTTAAGAGATCATTCCAAGAAAAGAGCAAAGTTCTGTTAATGGGTAAAAATCCAAAACAAAAAAGAAGTTTTTTTTATGGGTTGAAATTTAGTCATGATTCTTACCAAGATTTTTTGACAGAGTTCAACTTTAAAAGTGTCTTGGGGCAGAGATCTAAGCTCTGGAAAGAGAATTAAATTCTCAAGGAAGAAGAAAAAAGATGATGGAACGACAGTCATCTTAAGGGCCAAATGCCCTATTTATAAGATGTGAAGGGACAGTTCAACTCCATAGAAGATCAAACGGTGGAAAAGGTGACACCATTGCACCCACGTGTAAGCAACGTGAGAACAACGGTGGGGGCATTTATTTCCCCAATAAAAGAGCAAAGTGAGGTTGGATTTAATTAGGCAGCGCCTCACGTGCTCTCCACGAGAGCGCCAGCGCCTGAGCCAATCTTATAGGATTAAATTCTATGGTGGCGCCGTACGTGTTCCTCACATGGGCGCCAATGTGCAAAGCACGGGAGGGCTTATTATATAAGAGTTAGACTCTTATATGGAGCCGCACGTGCTCCTCATACTGGCGCCAATGTGCAAAGCACATAAGTACCTATCATAAGAATTAAATTCTTAAAGTGGCGTTCTCGTGCATAACACGTGAGCGCCGGTGCCCAAGTCAAGATCGGTAGAATTAAATTTTTCCCTAAAGTCTGGGATATTCTCTGTTAAACAGAGTCGTTGGATCAAAGATCCAATGGTGATGATAATGGAATTAAATTCTATTAGGAGAAAATATCTCCCAAATCTTTTTAAATGAGAAAGATATTATCGGTTGGATCAAAGATCCAATGATAGAATTAAATTCTATTTTTGGGAATATACTTTCCCAATCTTTTTAAACAAAAAAAGATTATGCTCTGTTAAATAGAGCACTCTTGGATCAAAGATTCAACGGTGATTATAAAACCATCAATTAAATCATCTGATAGAATAAAATTCTATCTTAGAAAAATATTTCCTAATATTGTTAAACAAACAAGAAATATTCTCTGTAAAACAGAGAACCCTTGGATTAAAAATCCAATGATGACTAAAAATCAACATTTTAATAGAATAAAATTCTATATATGGGAAAATATTCCCCCAATCATGTTAAAACAAGAAAATATATTCTGTAAAATAGAACTTCTTGGATCAAAGATCCAACGGTGGGTAAAATTTTCCAAACCAATTGAAATCTCTTATTGAGAGATTTTCTCAAAACTAATTAATAATTTGCCTCCACTATATAAAATACCCGAGACTTTGAGTCTCAAAAAAGAGGGACACACATAGAGAGAGAGGAAGAGACCACAGACAGAAAGAATAGAGAATTCAATTCTCAGAGAAGAAGATCTTCCTTCTCAAAACCCTAGGTAAAGATAAGAGATCAAAATATCTTCTCTACATGTGATATCACATCTAAGGGTTTCTTTTAAAAAGAACTTAGTTTTTTCTCTGGATCTGAGATCCACAAGACAAATCTCCCACAAGTTGAGAGTTTAATTCTCATCGGGAAGATCTTGTTCTTGAGAATCAAAGATTCAGGAAAGAGCAAAGAAGAACATAAAGAAGATGGAGTCCATAATACTCCGGGAACTTAGTTCCTTCAAAACAAGAACTTAGTTCTTTAAAGAACCCGATCGAAGATTCTCAAAATAGTGATCTTGGTGATCCTTAATGGTCAAAACACCATTAAAAGAGGAAAATATAGAGTTCATAATACTCCAGGAACTTAGTTCCTTCAAATCAAGAACTTAGTTCTTAAAGAACAAGATCCCAGATTCTCAAAATAATGATCTTGGTGATCGTTAATGGTCAAAATACTTTTAGCAGAGATTAAAGTTCTCTAAAAACATCAACAGAGATTAAATCTCCATATAAACCAGCGCCTCACGTGCTTCCTATGTGGACGCCCTTTTAACAGCGCCTAACGCCTCACATGAAAAACACGCAGGCGCTCAAAACAGAAGGCCAGCACCTCACGTGAAATACACGTGGGCGCTGAATAAAAGTGCTTAGCACTCCATATACAGACGAAGACAGCTAAGTGCTTAGCACTGATTGGGCAGTGCCCAGCGCCTCATGTGCTCCTCACGCGGGCGCCAAAAAAATAATAAGAGTGCTTAGCACTCCATAAACAGCCAAAACGGATGAGTGCTTAACACCGATTGGGCAGCACCCAGCGCTTCACGTGTTTCCCACGTGGGCGCCACAAAAATAATCAGAGTGTCTAGCACTCCATAAATAGCCAAAATGTTTGAGTGCAAATAGCATCTGCCCCAAATTCAGGCAAGACGATCCATCCCGGTTCGTCTCTGTTTTTGGCGGTGAACACATGGCATTTGAATCCAGTTCCATTTAAATTAGTGTCTTTGATTCTATATGGACATAGATTGGTTGCATATCTTGATATTGTTAAGATATGGAGTTATCCGGTTACTTTTTAAAAGTGGAATCCGGAAAAACTCAAGGCACGCTTCGATAATGGAAGTTTGCGGATTATCCCAAGCATTTTCTAAGGCTTTGCTTATACCATTTTCAAGATCAAAAATTGGTTTGTTCTTGACTTGCTACCTTTTTATAAAAGGAATCTTTTTGCAAAAGAAACTAGTGGGAGTATGGTAGAACTGGAAGTGATTCCAAACCACAAACGGTTACTGAAAATTTAGTAGAATCTAAGAATTCAATTGGACTTGAAAAACCATTAGCCACTCCGCAGATTTTAGTAGGTGACCTCTGCCACCTGAGAGATATTTCGTTTTCTCGTAGAGGGTGATAGGGAGGTCAGCATCATGGTGATGATACCCCTACTAGTTATTAGCAGGTCACAGGAAGTAGTGACATCCAGATGACTAGATGCAATATATCCAACATGCATTCTATGCACTCCAGCAAATTATAGATTTTGGATTTTGCTGGGTTCTCCTGAATGGGTAAAACCCATTAGGAGCAAGTAGATCTTTCGAGATTTGTACAGGTGGAAAGGTTTTAACCTAATAAAGATAGACTTGTTGTAAATATTTTTATCAAATACCCCCAGTGGATTATTATGAAACTTTTACTTCAATGTCTACGCTGAAGTCTATACGTATATGACTTGATACTGCTGCTGTTTTTGACTATGATATCTGGCAGGTGGATGACTATAACATCTTTCTAAATGTGAATTTGGAAGTGCACGTATATATAGCTATACCAGAGGGTTATCGTAGTTAGTGGGAGCAGTGGAAGGTAAGCGACTTGCTTATGTCTACTCGTAGACTAAAGCATGCATAGTGAAAACGGATCATCTGTTTTGATATGACACTTAAGATGATTGAATTCATTAAAACAACAGATGGACCTAGTAAGAAGGATGTAAAGAGTTATGTCCTCGGAATTGGATGACATACTTCTGATAGGAAGTGATGTTCCTATACTTTAATTGGTCAAACTTTAGTTGTCACAGGTGTTTCTTCACATATGATCTGAATAAAATATCAAGAGTTATGGTGGCTAGATTTATGGTTATAGATCTATATTTGGGAAAGGTTCCAATCCGGGTACTTAGACACCATTATAAAAGTGTTTTACAATGGATGAATCCTGGCGTAGTGGTGTACCCGCAGGTGATGGAGCCACCCTCTCGAAAGAGATGTCTTCTAGACAGATGATGAGAGGGACTTACATGAATGACATATCACTTACTTAGGTAATTAGTCAATCATGTGATGTCATGTACCAAACCAGAAGTTTCTTTTACACTTGCCGAGATATCTGGGATTTTGGTGACTAGATCTATATCGATAGATTTAGATTTGGGAAGAGTCCCAATTCGGGTACTTGGACACCATTCTAAAGTAGTTTAGAATGGATGACTCCTGGCGTGGTAGTATACCCGCAGGTAATGGAGTCACCGTTTCTAAAGAGATGTCTTCAGACTGATGAGGAGAGGGACTCGCATGAATGACATATCATTTGCTTAGGCAATTAAGTCAATCATGCAATGTCTTATACCAAACCAGATGTTGATTCTGCACTTTCTGTAGTAAGTAGATATTAATCCAATCCTGGAGAAACAAAGGGAAGCAGTTAAGAACATAAGAGGATGTTCTTAGTATATGGTAATGACAGCTTCCTTCAGAAGGCGGTTATCGGTTCAAGCTTCCAAGGTGACCTGGATGATAGAGATACTGTCAGTGTTTTAAGTTTACCCTCTTCTGAGAAGTAGTATATTGGATACGGTTCTAATAGGGATAGTGAGGTAGACATGGTGCAGGATGCTGGTTATGACTCAACAGAGGATACAACCCAAGAACTTTGTTGGATAAACTTATTCATTTCACTACTACGAATAAGGGTTGCCCCTACGGATTTAACCGTAGGGGCAAACCACTGCCCCTACGGCTATATCCGTAGGGGCAAAAAAATAACCTGTAGGTTCAAACGCCGTAGGTGCAAGTCGAAGCCCTGCACTTGCCCCTACGGACAAAAACTTGCCCCTACAGAGTACTGTGTAGGTACATTTGCACTTACGGATTAGGGCGTAGGGGAAAAAAGTTATTTTATTTACGGTTATTTGAATTATATTAACTGTACCTACGGATATCTCCGTAGGGCCAAGAAGTATCCCCTACGGATATATGCGTAGGTACATATCCGTAGGGGCAAAATATGAGGAATCCTTATATTTTGCCCCTACGGATATAGCCGTAGGGGTCGTTGTTTTCTCCTACGGATATATCCGTAGGGACAAGCCCAACCCCCCTGACACTGAGATCAGGGGGAAATATCAGTTACTGCTGATATTTTGCCCCTACGGCTTAATCCGTAGGGGCAGCATGTGTACCTACGGATTAATCCGTAGGTATACATTACCTGTTGTTTTTTTTTTAAAAAAAGGGGCTGCCTTATTTTTTCTCGCCCTGTGCACAATAATATATATATATATCAGTAAAATATAATATTAATCATCACACAACATATATCGCAGTATTCATAATCATATCTCACGCATATAATATACAAAAGAAACCCAAATACTGAATATGATATAAATATAAACCAATATCAATATCAATATCGTTTAAAAATATAGTACAATATGTATGATATAAATAAATACATGTTTCAAAAAATAAGAACCAAAAAGCTACCCTAGCTCGGTCCAACTCCACCTCTGAATAACGATAGAATAACGCGTGCCTGCTCCTCGGTCAATAAACTTTGCAATTCGGCGCGGCCGCCGTCGAGGGAGTCGCTTGCGGAGCCGCCGTCGAGGGAGTCGCTGGCGATGTGGTCTGCGCAGCCGCCGTCGAGGGAGTCGCTTGCGGAGCCGTGGCTGCGGGAGTCTGAGCGGGCGCTGGAGCTATAGGAGCTGTCTGCGGAACCGCAGCCGATGTAGTGGCTTGCGGAGCCGCAGCCGAAGGAGATGCATAACATGTACCCTGTCGCGTCTGGACCTAACGTGTGTAAGAAGCATGTAAGAACCGTGTATTACTCGAATTCGTATCATTATCAAGTTATTTCGAAATCCCATTTGGATATCTAGTTTGGATAACCGTTGTTTATTTTAATTACATATGTATGTATGATTAATCAAACCTAACTCTAAAACCAAATAAGCTCAAGCTACGTACAAATTATGGATATGTTGATATGTATAATATGACATGATATTTTACTATAAAGTAGTATACATACCAGCATCTTCTTCAACTCCTCAACGGTGGCCCTCAAGCTCTCCAGTTCCTGCTGGACACGTCGCTCACTGGAGACGGAGGAAGTAACAGCCGGGGTGGAGTCCAACCTCATATGGGCCCTGCTAGGGCCCAGTCCCCGGCCTCTCTCCCAACCTCCGTGGTGCCCTCCGTGTGCGGCGTCCAAAACTGGGGTCAGCAGCCTCGGATCGTTCTGTCCGGTAAAATCGATCCCCGGGGCCTCGGCCTGCTCAACCACCCACTCCTACACCCACATTAAGCAGTAAAGTATAAGTATAAAATTTAAACTTGAAGCTTCCAAAATTAAAATTTCAAATATGGGTAGAATAAATATTTAACACTTACGCAATACTCCTGGGTAGCGACGTCGGGATATCGAAGCTCGCCCATGGCGGGATCTGTCGAGGTGCCGTGGACGGCAAGATATGCGAACAGCACGCTCGGTGTACCACCTTGCGCCACAGTCCGAGCTGTCTGCAATATTAGAAAATAACTCTTAATATTAGAAATATTAGAAAATAACACTTAATATTGCAGAATTTCAGAAAGGTCGGTCTATTGTAATTTACCGATAACTCCATGACTCGAGTAATATTCCTCGAGCCACCTGTGTAAGTGGGGCGACCCCTCTTCGCCGACTTCCTGTTCTCTGTATTCTGAGCGGCCTGTTTCTGCACAACGCATTAACATTTAGTTTTCTAATTAAGGAACACAAAGAAATAAATTATATCATAAACAATGAATTACATTTAAAATACATACCTGTTTGCGTTGGGAGTCGAAATAATCACACAATAGAGGCCATGTCTCTACATCGACTCTCGCAAACGCCGGAGTAGATAGGAGGGCCGCTCTCTCTGCCTCGGGGGTCGCCATCCACAGGGAGTAGCAGTCGGCCTTCAGATCATTCCTGTTGTATCGGACCTTGGTCTGCATGTTCTTCATCAGGCCATTGTACAAAGCATGAAGGTCGAGCACCCTCCCAGGGTGATCAGGGTTGGCTACAGGCTGAAAATCGTAATCCAACTGAAAATACAATAAAAACATTGTTATTAAATTGCAAGTGTTAATAATAAATATATTGGATAAATCAAATGAAAATAGGCCGTTAATACGTACCCGAGCCTGATCAAAGAAGAGGGCGAATGAGCGTCAGTGCTGCTCGCCCCACTCAACGTGAAGTGGATAGTTCTTCACGAGCCGGCTCTCATCCCCCATATACCGGCCGAACCGCTCGGCATGAGGACCGGTATAGCGATAGTCAAGGGTAAAAAGGAGGGGGAATGGTGCTTCCCCCCTAGCTCTGTCAGGCCTTAGCCTATGGGACTGATTCGGGCCTCGAGTCCCCCTCTGGGGATGGGGAGGCCCTGCGTCTGCACGAAATATCAAGACAATCAATATTAAGACAAAGTTGTATTAAGAAATCAAGCTTAAGCAAAAATTGAAGTGTGATATATACCGCCGGTGACTATCGCACGAGCCTGGGCCCGGGCAGCAGCACGAGCGGGACGATAGTTCCTCCGGTGAGGAACAACCGGGGTCCCGGATGTGGACGCATCCCCTACAACTAGAAAATAAACATTGACGCTAAATTTCCATGAAGTTCATATTTATTCTATAGAGCATATGTAAAATGAATAAATATTTTATATTTATTCATACTAACCTGCAGACGATGCGGATGGTATGGAAGCGGTAGGAGTGGCCCCTGCGGAAGATGTGGACGCACCACCTATAATTAGACAATTAAAAATAGATTATATAAGTAATTGCAAAAAGAATGTGTAGATCAATAATATAACATTCTAAATCAAATGCATGCACTATAGGATATATAAACATACCCGCAGGTGCGGTGGTGTCACCACCTACAGCTAGACAATAATAAAAATTGCTAAGTAAGAGCAAAAGGAATGTGTGTATATTTATGATATAGCATTCTAAATCAATATACATGCACTATATGATATATAAACATACCTGGAGGAGCGGGAGTGGCCTCTGTCCCAGATGTGGACGCATCACCAATAACTAGACAATCAAACATTGACAATATAAGTAATTTTGACATAAACAGGCATGAATATCTGTAATATTACATTCACAATGGATATGTGTGCAGTATACCTGGATGTGTGGCAAAATCCACACGGAAGGAGGCATCCGAAGGGGTCTCCGATCTGGGTGCAAGACCAGCCCTCTGAAGCTCCCTACGGAGCTCTCCGGGCGGCAGAACCGCTCTGCCTCTGCCTCTGCCTCTACCGCGGCTGGAGCTCCTGCCGCCCCTCGCTGCTCCCGACATCGTCATCAAATCTAGATAAACGGTTCGTGGACGCATTAGACAATCATTAAAAGTATTGACTATATATGTATAGAGCGTAAAATGTGAAGTAATAATATAACATTACTGATAACCTTTTTCATTTCGTGGGCGCATTATACATATCTACTTGGATTTCATCGTCGATGTCATTTCTAACCCACGTAACTTCATGATCGGTCGAAGACAACCCGTCCTTCGAAACAGACGGTCGGAGCACTTTAAGCCTTCTCTCTTCTTCATCCTCATCGCTGTCCTCGTATTCTGGGACATCGTAGATATCTCTGGGTTTCCATCGGCATACAACACTCCACCCTAGATGCTTCAAACATTGTGAGTAGTATACTTGGAACGCTTGGTTCGGAAAGATAAACGGATCTTCCTGACAGCAAAATCGAAGTGTGTTCACACTGGTCAATCCATATTCATCTTTTCAAGTCCCAAGATTGCTTCTCCACCTGTCCGTATCGGTTCGCGTATCGTACCAAGTACACTGGAATATATAAAAGGGTTCTGATCGTCCGGGATAGTGGATGCCGAGTATACAATTTAAGTACCCATAATAAATGACACCGTCCGATCCTACCGTCGCAATCCTACTATTCTGAGTGGTTCTAGATGTTTCTAATTCCTTAACTTTGAATTTGTATCCAAGGACACCAAATCCTTTGAAATATGCAACCTCCGTACTAGGAAATTGAGCTAAACATCTTGAATTACTCTCAAATGATGCAGACAAGTTTGGATCGTGGATCTAACAAAATAAATTTTATGACAAATACATAACGATACAAGTTTAGATTAAAACTGCTAGCAATAAAATGTTATTCGAATAACTTACATGATCTGTGACCCAATCACAAAAATTATCTTGATGATATTTTTCCAATTGTTCTTCATTCCAATCAGGATGCC
This sequence comes from Agapanthus africanus, assembly GCA_030015575.1. Taxonomy (NCBI): domain Eukaryota; kingdom Viridiplantae; phylum Streptophyta; class Magnoliopsida; order Asparagales; family Amaryllidaceae; genus Agapanthus; species Agapanthus africanus. The sequence goes on along the minus strand of CM057348.1, from coordinate 196,693,695 downwards.
CCTCACGTACCTCGTTAAAATGAATTCTGTTTTTGACAAATAATGGGGACATTAATATTATATCGTTTCATACACACACAAACATAGATATAACAATTAATCCAAAAAAACTTACTCTCTAATTTGTTCAAGACATTCGCAATTAAGCAAGATAAACCGGTATATTTTGTTGATAAACATAGTGTCTACCCTCTTATACTCGGCTTTACCATATGGTCCATCTTGAATTCTTCGTGGTCGGTTAAGCCTTGTCTCAATGTTCTCGTCCAGATAGCGGGAACAAAATGCGGTTGCTTCATCAAGAAGATAACCTTGCATGATAGAACCCTCTGGTCGATTTTTATTGCGTATATACTTCTTAAGAGTGTAGAGGTACCTAATGAAAATATGTTGAATAAATAAATACGGGCATACAGGACAACAATAAATTTTTAAATTGCGCGAAACGAAAAATTACACGTACCACTCGATGGGATACATCCATCGATATTGTACCGGTCCGGCTAATTTCGCCTTAGTTGCAAGATGAACCGTCAAGTGTATTATGATATCGAAGAATGACGGTGGGAAAATACGCTCAAACTTGCAAAGTATCAACGCAATAGATTTTCTAGTTTATCCAGTATCACAACCTCCAGTGTTTTAGCACACAACTCCCTGAAAAAACAACATAGGTCGTTGATTACTAGACCAACCGAGTCGGGAAGAGAAGTCCTGAGGGCTAAGGGAAGAAGGTGCTCCAAGATAACATGGTGATCATGACTTTTCTGCCCATCGATCTTGCCCTTCACAATTCTTATTTTCTTGCTGAATGATCCTGAGAAACCTGTGGGGACTTTCAAATCATGCAACACCTGCAGGAATCTTTTCTTCTCCAGTTGTGACATATGATAAGCGGCATTGGGAAGTACAAACTTGCCCGGTTTACCCGCTACCGGTCTAGGGTGCAATTCACTTCTTATTCCCCACTCTTGTAGATCCATCCGAGCATTCATGTTGTCTTTAGATTTCCCGTCTTTACAAAAAAGCAAGTTAAGTATGTGCTCTGATACTCCCTTCTCTATATGCATGACGTCCAGACAATGACGCACTGAATTTGTAGACCAGTACGGAAGCTCGAAGAAAATGCTTAACTTGTTCCAATATGGTGGTTTGACCTGTTTCGTCGGATCCATCCCGAAGGTCACATTATTGTAACCATCCCATTTAGCAGCCACGTCCTCTACGGACAATGGGGATGGAGGTCCAAGAAGCTCCTGATGACGATCAAAGTGAACCGTGTCTAACCTATAGGGGTGGTCTGGAGGCAGGAAACGTCGGCCGCAATAACAAACCTTCCTGCTAAAATTCTAGAATTTCGATGTTGTGTGTTCATGGCAATGAGGACATGCTTTGTGACCATGTACGGACCAACCTAATAGTATTCCATACGCAGGAAAGTCATTAATTGTCCACATTAAAGCCGCACGCAGTATGAAGGTTGTATTTATGTTTGCATCATATGTCTCTATACCATCAACGAACAAAGATTTCAGCTCCTCGATCAGGGGTCGGAGATAGACGTCGATATTGTTCCCCGGTGAGTTTGGTCCGTCGATAAGAAGAGGCATCATAAAGTATGATTGGTCCATAGCCAACCAAGGCAACAGATTATAAATTATCATTACAACGGGCCATGTACTGTGACTTCCAGCCATATAGTTGAATGGGCAGAAGCCATCGGTAGCCAGTCCGAGCCGGACATTGCGAGGATCGCTACTGAATATTGCGTGCCTCCTATCGAAATCCTTCCATGCCGGTGAATCTCTTGGATGGCTCATTTTTCCATCTTCACTTGGAGGAGCACGGTGATGCCAAATCATTGCCTCGGCTGTTTTCTTGCACCTGAATAGCCTCTGTAGCCTCTGTGTTATGGGAAAGTATCGTGCTATCTTCACAGGTATATCAGGCTTCTTATCAGAATCTTTCGGCTTATACCTGGCCTCTCCGCATGTCGGACACTCTTTCAAATCTGAATTCTCTTTCCGGTACAACACGCAATTTTTAGGACATGCTTGAATCTTCTCGCACTTTAGACCCAAATCAGACATCATCTTCTGGGCTTCGTACCGGCTGTCGGGCACATTATTTCCCGGAGGCGTCACGACCCGCAGGGTACGGAACGTGACTGGCACTTAAGTTTACGAAACGTCTAAAGGCGTCCGTAAAATAAGTAAGCCAAAGCCCAGAAAACAAAACCAATTAAGCAAAAGAGTGAAGAAAACCCAAACATTTGAAAGCAAGCTTATCAAATAAGTCATATAAAACACTTTTTAAAAACAATACAAATTTTTCCCGAAAATTTCGGCAGAGTCTCCTTTGTAAATACTGACCCCCAAAAATGGGTACAACAAAATATATACATGAATCCACAAAATAGGGCATCCCCAAGCGGGAGCTAGCTCTTCGCCATACGGCGGTCACAAATCCCACGCAATGTAAATGACAACAAGCATAATAAAGCATCATAAAGCATAAGGAAGCATGAAAAAGTAATATGTCGGCTCAAGTGAGCTCGACCCCAGATACAGTATAAAATCCACAAACCTCACAGTCTCATCTCTAGGTCAATATACAATAATCTGGTAGAACAGTAGATGGAGTACACTAGATACAAGAATATACAAGGTGGTACAAAAATAACATAACCCACCTATGAGCAAATCTCGAGCTCAGGCAAAAGAGGTAAAAGACAAGTGCGCCCGCCGCTACTGAACTGACGGAGCGGACCTGCAAAAGACTGTGGCACAACGGGGGTGAGTTGCCAACTCGTGAGTAATAAATAGCATCTACAAAGGCTATCGTATGCATGCACACAAGCATCCTAGCATCTAAAATACAGGTAAGACTGGATGCACTAGCAGGTGTGTATATAACATCAGTGTAATAATATGCATGCAACATGAAAATCTGAGGTCTCAATAGGTATATATATAAGAAATATTTTATCTCTTTTTGTTTTTGAAACTCTTTTAGAATGCCAGCATAATGCCAATGAATCGACGAAAATCGGTGTCCAGCAACGACACCCAAAAGCTGTCTCAAATCTCATAAATGTACCTCTGGCCTCAGCCGTCCGGCTGACCCATCTCAAATATCAATATCTCATCATCTAGCGGCCACGGTCGGTATCCTCTGGATATCCGCCGTCCCAAACAGTCACCGGTAGGTAATCCGTCCCCTGCCAGGCTCAACGTCATCACCACATTCCTCTTGCCCCGGGGTACCTTACCGGGCCCACCATGTACCCGTGCCGGTTCCTCCACTCCTCGACACGGATTTCCAAAGCCACAGCAAACTCATGGTGGACGACACTTACATCACTAGAAAACCGCAATTTACATGTTTTAAAAATATTATAAGTTTGGAAATTTTGCGGCTTTCCCCCGAAATCCAGCAATATCATAAAATCTCAAGAAAATCCTCATAAGTGCATATATCAATGACAATGAATGCGTACGATATCAATAATCAAGTTGCGATGTGTGATTAATGTATTAAGCATGAACAATGAATATGATGAAGTACATGCACATGAATAGCAATCCTAAGGTTTCATTTTAAGGAAATAGCACAAATTTAAGTACCAATTAATAAAAGGTTTAAATTAAAGGTTATCTAGTGTGGTGGCATGGCAATTACCAGGGTGTGTGTGTAAACATGAATAGTGCTCGTGCTGCATATAAAACCTGGTAATGGTGCATGTGTCCTACAATTGAGTTTGCATATATGGTATAACCTATTGATCTAATTGCAGCAATTATCATGCCAGTATTATTATTCTAATGTCACAAGTGATTATCCAATTTACTGTTTTCCAGTTTACTAAATCTATCGGGCGACTTGCGCCATCCAGACGATCGTCCCCCGTAGATGTTAAATCTACTCACTGGGATTCCTGGCTAGCTGTGTCCGATCACCGCCTTTCCCTTTCGCGCCGCGTCTGACGTCTCCGCGACCGAACCTGGAATTTATATCAATACCAAATATAAGGTTACATATCACGAACGACGCAAAACCCCAACGAAACTACTAAAGTTCGCTAGCTAGGTACAACGTGCACAAAGTGCGCGGAACACACGCGAAAATCGCAAAAACTGCCAAAAACGCCGATTTGGGTCACCCGGCAAAACTAAAACCCGACTACCCAAAAACCGCACTCACGCATCCTAAAAGTCGTAGGACAAGCCAACACAATCATCGAGATGCCACAATTAATTCATCACATAACTTTTATAAAAATCTAGTAAGCAGAAATTGCAATTTGATGCAAACATCGACAATTTAGCGACAAGTCAACACCACCCAACACCAACATCCAAACTAACCAAATAGCTAGCCAATACACAATTTCTAAACCATTAACTAAGCTTAAAAACCTAATTTACATAACAAAACCTTTTCTTGATTTTTGTACTTAGCAACCATAAATCAAACTATATATGAAAACCTTAATTTAACACTATATTTTAGCCTAATAAGCAAATTAACCACTTAGATTAAGGTTAGCAAAACACTAGATAGCAAATTAGGTTTAATCAACACAAATTAGGTTTAATCAACTCACTAATCATGTTTCAAATACCATTTCCATACAAAAACCTTTTCTTGAAAATCCTAAAAAGCAAATTTCACACTTCTAATTTAATCAAATTAGCATAATTGAAAACTATATCAACAAGGTAACCAAATAGATTAGTCATTAACAACTAGATTAACTATAAAATACTTAATTAACTATTATGGCTTCAAACCCTAGTCTCAATTTTCAAACAAAGTCTAAGAAATCTAGATTAACTACACTAAATTATCACTAAACCCTATAATATAAGCACTTAAACAAAGGATTTAACAAGATAGGAAATATACCTCTTGATCAATGGATCAAGCAAGAAAGTTTGCTCCAAAAATGCCTCCTTTCCACATGATTTCAACCATATTAGGCTTGAGAAGAGGTAGCACAAGGATTTTTGTGTTGAAAAAGAGAAGGATTTGTGGATTTATATGGATTTTTGTAGCAATTTTGATGAAATTTTGGAGGAAATGAAAAGAGGAAGGTGAAGGGGGAGGGCTGCTGGAATTTTCGACCAGAAGAGGGATGGGGGAGGGTGTGGTCAAGTGGGGAAGGTCATGGGTCAAGTCCACAAAGTCAAAGTATCATACTTTATCCATTTTAATTAAAATAAAACCATAAACCATCAAAACAACTCAAGAAAGCAACCAAAGAAAATGAGGCCAGAAATTTCTTGTCTCACACAAGGTGGGGCTGTCCTAGGGCTGAGGAAAAAGAGAGAGAGATTTTACAAAAGAAATTTTATGCAAAAAGGCCCCCTACAACTCAAAAATTGCAAGTTTTAGCCCAAAATTCAATAAATTCGTTTCAATTCATAAAAATTGGTTAAAAATCAAAATAAATTACTAAAAATTCATGTTATCACTAGATTATAATTATCATAATTTTAGAGATTAAAATTAGCCCGGAAAAATTAGTATTTATCGCTTATTTAATGTATTTTCTTACCGGCTTAAAATAATATTAAAAAATTGAAAAATAGGGAAAAATTTTTAAATGACCAAAATTTCATAATTAACTCATTAGTCACTAAAAACAAGCAATTACCTATCCATTTTAGGTATAATTAGCCCTAAACTGCAAAATATCGAGAAAGACGGTTTTCGGAAAAATACCGAATTTTCACCGAATTTCAGGAAAACACCAAAACGACTTTTCAAGACGCTACAATCTTCCCCCCTTAAAGAAATTCGGTCCCCGAATTTAAAAAAATATAGCTACGCGTACCTTCGAAGAGATGGGGATACTTCTTCCTCATCTCGCCCTCGGTCTCCCAGGTAACCTCCTCGTTGCTCGGGCTACGCCAAAGGACCTTGACGGTTGGTATAACCTTCGACCTCAACTTCTTCACCTGCCGATCCAAGATGGCCACCGGCTGCTCTGCAAAAGAAAGGTCGCGCTCTAGCTGGACTGTCGGGTGCTGAATCGCATGCGAAGGGTCGTGAAGGTACTTGCGGAGCATCGAAACATGGAAGACGGGGTGAACATCGGGAAAGCTGGGAGGAAGAGCCAAACGATATGCAACAGCGCCAACCCGCTCGAGGATCTCGAAGGGACCTACGAATCTAGGGCTAAGCTTCCCCTTTCGCCCAAAACGCATCACGCCCTTCATCGGGGAGACTTTCAGAAAAACATGGTCGCCAACTGCGAACTCTAATCTGCGACGGCGCCTGTCTGCATACGATTTCTGCCTGCTCTGAGCCGCTCTCATCCGGTCTCGGATCAACTGTATCTTCGCTGTCGTCTCCTCAACAAGCTGCGGCCCCAAAATACTGCTCTCGCTGAGCTCTGTCCAACAAACGGGCGATCTGCATCTCCTCCCATACAATGCCTCGAAAGGTGCCATCTGAATAGTATCCTGGAAGCTGTTGTTGTAGGAGAACTCCACTAGAGATAAATAACGATCCCAGCTACCCCCAAAGTCTAAAACGCACGCTCTGAGCATGTCCTCGAGAGTCTGAATGGTCCGCTCTGACTGTCCGTCTGTCTGCGGATGAAACGCTGTGCTGAAGCTCAAACGAGTGCCCAAAGCCTCCTGAAGTCTCTGCCAAAGTCGGCTGGTGAACTGAGTGCCTCGATCTGACACGATACAAGTCGGTACGCCATGTAGTCGCACGATCTCGTCAATATAAAGCTGAGCATACTGAGCGAAGCTGAAAGTCGTCTTCACTGGAAGGAAGTGAGCCGCTTTCGTCAATCTATCCACGATCACCCAGATGGAGTCGTACCCTCGACTGGTCCTGGGTAGACCCACAACGAAATCCATCGAAATCTGCTCCCATTTCCACTCTGGAATGGGTAACGGCTGTAGCTCTCCTGCGGGCCTCTGGTGCTCGGCCTTGACTTGCTGACAAGTCAGGCATCTCGAAACGAACTCCGCAATGTCCCTCTTCATCCCGTCCCACCAGTAGGTCTCTCTCATATCATGGTACATCTTGGTGGAACCGGGGTGGACACTATATACTGATCGGTGTGCCTCCTCAAGAATGTCGCGCCGCAATCCATCAGCATCTGGTACGCACAGTCTAGATCCATATCGTAAAATCCCCTGATCGTCAATCACGAACTCGGAAAATCTGCCCTGTCCCATCTGTGCCATGATCTCTGAGCAACGGTCGTCACTGCGCTGTGCCTCATATATACGGTCAAGCAACTGTGGGCGTGCACGAACATGCGCGAGCTGTCCCCCTGTCTGAGTGAACTCGAACTCAACTCGGCTGTCGCATAACATCTGCCAATCTGCTGACGACTGCCTCTGCACTGTGCGCAAAAAGGATAGACTACCCCCGGGCCTCCTACTCAACGCATCTGCCACCACATTCGCCTTGCCGGGGTGATATAAGATCTCGCAGTCGTAGTCTTTCACCAACTCCATCCAACGACGCTGTCTGAGGTTCAGGTCTCGCTGCTGAAATATGTACTTTAAGCTCTTGTGATCGGTGAATATCTGACACGACTCGCCGTAAAGGTAATGTCGCCAAATCTTCAGTGCAAAGACCACTGCAGCCATCTCCAAATCATGAGTGGGGTAGTTCTGTTCATGCTTCTTCAACTGCCGAGAAGCATAAGCGATCACCCGGCCATGCTGCATCAAAACGCATCCTAATCCCACTCGCGAAGCATCACAGTAGACAACAAATCCGCCTGATCCCGAAGGTAAAGATAATACCGGCGCCGTAGTCAAACAAGTCCGCAGCTGCTGAAAACTGCGCTCGCACTCCTCCGTCCAGACGAAAGGAACTCCCTTCCGGGTCAAACCGGTCAACGGTGCAGCTATACGGGAGAAGTCCTGAACAAAACGCCTGTAGTAGCCCGCCAGGCCTAGAAAACTACGGATCTCCGTAACCGATGTAGGTCGGGGCCACTGCTGAACAGCCTCAATCTTCTTCGGGTCCACACAAATGCCGTCTCTCGTAACCACGTGACCCAAGAATCCGACGCTGTCCAGCCAGAAAGCACACTTGGAGAACTTCGCGAACAGCTGGTGCTCCCTCAGAGTCTGTAACGTAATCCGCAAGTGCTGCTCGTGCTCCTCTCTGCTCCGGGAGTACACCAAGATATCGTCGATAAACACGATGATGAACAAGTCGAGATACGGCCTGAATGTACGGTTCATCAAATCCATAAATGCTGCTGGGGCGTTGGTGAGTCCGAACGACATCACCAAAAACTCGTAGTGGCCATAGCGTGTACGGAAAGCTGTCCTCGGTATATCCTCCTGTCGAACTCGCAGCTGATGGTATCCTGATCGCAAGTCGATCTTCGAAAAATACCCCGCACCCTGAAGCTGGTCGAACAAATCATCAATGCGCGGCAACGGATATCTGTTCCGAACGGTAACTTTGTTCAGCTGGCGGTAGTCGATACATAAGCGCAAACTTCCATCCTTCTTCTTGACAAACAGGACCGGAGCACCCCACGGAGAAACACTCGGTCGAATAAGCCCCTTATCCAACAAATCCTGCAACTGATCCTTCAGCTCTCGAAGCTCTGCCGGGGCCATCCGATAAGGCGGTATAGAAATAGGCCCCGAACCGGGAATCAAATCAATGCAGAACTCAACATCGCGCTCAGGCGGTAGCCCAGGTAGCTCATCAGGGAAGACATCAGGGAACTCACAAACTATCGGGACCCGGTCCAACGGAACCTCTGCAGCTCGAGTATCACAAACAAACGCTAAGAATCCCTGACATCCCTTCCACAAGAGCTGACCAGCGCGAAGAGACGAAATTAAGCTGGGAAGGGCGACACTACGGTCTCCCTGAATAACAAGGACTGGCTCTCCCGGAAAGCTAAAACTGACTGCCTTCTCACGGCAGTCCACCGAAGCATAACAAGTGGCTAGCCAATCCATGCCCAGAAGCACATCAAAGTCCAACATATCGAGGAGTATCAAATCAACTGATGAATCCCTCTCCCCGATACGAACGGAACACAAACGAAATACAAACCGAGCGACAAACGACTCGCCTACCGGAGTACTAACAACAAGCGGCTGATCTAACGACGACGACTCACGGCCCAACATCGGTGCAAAGTGTGTAGAGACGTACGAATGTGTAGAACCTGGGTCGAATAATACCCGTGCATCGAAAGAACAAACTGGCAAAGTACCTGTCACAACGGCATTGGATGCCTGCGCATCCTGCGGTGTCAAAGCAAAAACTCGGGCCTGTCCTCCACCGATAGCGGGCTGACCTCGACCTCGGCCTCTGCCTCCTCGTCCTCTCTGAACAGGACCGCCGCGTCCACGGCCTCTCGGTGCACCTAACTGGCGTGGAGCATCGCCTGGGGTAGGAAGTAGGGCTCTCTGAGGAGGGGGTGGTGATGGTGGTAGTGTCACGTGCGGAACTGTCGCTGCTCCCTGTCGTCTCACCGGACAGTCTCTGACAAGATGGTGCAAACTCCCGCACCCAAAACATCCTGGCGACGGCTGCTGCCCCTGGGAATAAGAACCATATAACTGTCCCCGCCCAAATCCTCTGCCAGGCCTATCTCTCGGAAAGAATCTGGCGCGCTGCCTCTGAGGCGGTACATCGGTGCGCATCCTCTTCGGCCCAGAAACGGCCGGAGTCTGTGATATGCGTGCCTCCATCCGTAATGCCGTATCCATAGCCGCTGAATAAGTGTCGTAGTGCTGGGCGCCAATGGCAAGGTATAGCTGGGCATCAAGTCCCTGTACGAACCTCTTCACCATCTTCTCCTCGGTATCCACCAAATACTGAGCATATCGGGACAACTGTGTAAACTGGATGTCATACTCAGACACCGTCATCCCAGGTGTCTTGACTAAGGCCTCGAAACTGCGAGCTCTGGCGTCACGAACGCTCTCTGGAAGGAAACGGGCTAGAAAGACCGCTGTAAACTCGACCCAAGTCATAGGCGGTAGATCTGCAGCTCGACCTCTCAAGACTGACTCCCACCATGTCTGCGCGAGACCCTCTAGTCGGAAACTCGCAAGCTCTACCCATCGATCATCCGAACATCTCAGAGAACGGCAGATCCTGGCTAAACTGTCAAGGAACGTCTGTGGGTCCTCCGCTGCCTCGGTGCCGGTGAATACTGGAGGTCTCAGCCTCATGAAGTCCTGTAGTGAAACCGGAATGGACACGATGGTAGTAGTAGGAGCAGGTATCATGGTCGTCTGTGACGTAGTAGGTACGTCATCCGGCCTCGGTGTACGACTGGCTGCAACTAGGGATCCTACCATCTGACGCAGCTCCTGCATGCCTCCCATCATCTGTCGCAACTCCTCCATACCGGTCTCGAGCCTATCCATACGGCCTGGGGAAGGTGGATCGGTCTGTCCCTGCGGCGTAGGCATACCACCCTGCTCAGTCCTAGTCTCGGACGAGCCAGCTCGAATCTCGTCTCTGACGGCAGCCCTCTGTGCCCTCGTAGCCTTCGGCGGCATAGTGGCTGTTACAGGAAAACGGATAATAAGAACAGTGCAATAGGATCATAGGATACACGGAATTGAAGAAGAAATTTTTCAAGCAAGTATATCCTAAAGTCACTTAGGCGGAGTACCGTATCGTAAGTATGCCGCGGACATACGCACGCTACGTTACCCTGCTTAAGTCACTTACTCCATCTACCAAGGGTCATCCTACACTCACAAAGGTAAACCTATCGCTCTGATACCAACTTTGTCACGACCCGCAGGGTACGGAACGTGACTGGCACTTAAGTTTACGAAACGTCTAAAGGCGTCCGTAAAATAAGTAAGCCAAAGCCCAGAAAACAAAACCAATTAAGCAAAAGAGTGAAGAAAACCCAAACATTTGAAAGCAAGCTTATCAAATAAGTCATATAAAACACTTTTTAAAAACAATACAAATTTTTCCCGAAAATTTCGGCAGAGTCTCCTTTGTAAATACTGACCCCCAAAAATGGGTACAACAAAATATATACATGAATCCACAAAATAGGGCATCCCCAAGCGGGAGCTAGCTCTTCGCCATACGGCGGTCACAAATCCCACGCAATGTAAATGACAACAAGCATAATAAAGCATCATAAAGCATAAGGAAGCATGAAAAAGTAATATGTCGGCTCAAGTGAGCTCGACCCCAGATACAGTATAAAATCCACAAACCTCACAGTCTCATCTCTAGGTCAATATACAATAATCTGGTAGAACAGTAGATGGAGTACACTAGATACAAGAATATACAAGGTGGTACAAAAATAACATAACCCACCTATGAGCAAATCTCGAGCTCAGGCAAAAGAGGTAAAAGACAAGTGCGCCCGCCGCTACTGAACTGACGGAGCGGACCTGCAAAAGACTGTGGCACAACGGGGGTGAGTTGCCAACTCGTGAGTAATAAATAGCATCTACAAAGGCTATCGTATGCATGCACACAAGCATCCTAGCATCTAAAATACAGGTAAGACTGGATGCACTAGCAGGTGTGTATATAACATCAGTGTAATAATATGCATGCAACATGAAAATCTGAGGTCTCAATAGGTATATATATAAGAAATATTTTATCTCTTTTTGTTTTTGAAACTCTTTTAGAATGCCAGCATAATGCCAATGAATCGACGAAAATCGGTGTCCAGCAACGACACCCAAAAGCTGTCTCAAATCTCATAAATGTACCCCTGGCCTCAGCCGTCCGGCTGACCCATCTCAAATATCAATATCTCATCATCTAGCGGCCACGGTCGGTATCCTCTGGATATCCGCCGTCCCAAACAGTCACCGGTAGGTAATCCGTCCCCTGCCAGGCTCAACGTCATCACCACATTCCTCTTGCCCCGGGGTACCTTACCGGGCCCACCATGTACCCGTGCCGGTTCCTCCACTCCTCGACACGGATTTCCAAAGCCACAGCAAACTCATGGTGGACGACACTTACATCACTAGAAAACCGCAATTTACATGTTTTAAAAATATTATAAGTTTGGAAATTTTGCGGCTTTCCCCCGAAATCCAGCAATATCATAAAATCTCAAGAAAATCCTCATAAGTGCATATATCAATGACAATGAATGCGTACGATATCAATAATCAAGTTGCGATGTGTGATTAATGTATTAAGCATGAACAATGAATATGATGAAGTACATGCACATGAATAGCAATCCTAAGGTTTCATTTTAAGGAAATAGCACAAATTTAAGTACCAATTAATAAAAGGTTTAAATTAAAGGTTATCTAGTGTGGTGGCATGGCAATTACCAGGGTGTGTGTGTAAACATGAATAGTGCTCGTGCTGCATATAAAACCTGGTAATGGTGCATGTGTCCTACAATTGAGTTTGCATATATGGTATAACCTATTGATCTAATTGCAGCAATTATCATGCCAGTATTATTATTCTAATGTCACAAGTGATTATCCAATTTACTGTTTTCCAGTTTACTAAATCTATCGGGCGACTTGCGCCATCCAGACGATCGTCCCCCGTAGATGTTAAATCTACTCACTGGGATTCCTGGCTAGCTGTGTCCGATCACCGCCTTTCCCTTTCGCGCCGCGTCTGACGTCTCCGCGACCGAACCTGGAATTTATATCAATACCAAATATAAGGTTACATATCACGAACGACGCAAAACCCCAACGAAACTACTAAAGTTCGCTAGCTAGGTACAACGTGCACAAAGTGCGCGGAACACACGCGAAAATCGCAAAAACTGCCAAAAACGCCGATTTGGGTCACCCGGCAAAACTAAAACCCGACTACCCAAAAACCGCACTCACGCATCCTAAAAGTCGTAGGACAAGCCAACACAATCATCGAGATGCCACAATTAATTCATCACATAACTTTTATAAAAATCTAGTAAGCAGAAATTGCAATTTGATGCAAACATCGACAATTTAGCGACAAGTCAACACCACCCAACACCAACATCCAAACTAACCAAATAGCTAGCCAATACACAATTTCTAAACCATTAACTAAGCTTAAAAACCTAATTTACATAACAAAACCTTTTCTTGATTTTTGTACTTAGCAACCATAAATCAAACTATATATGAAAACCTTAATTTAACACTATATTTTAGCCTAATAAGCAAATTAACCACTTAGATTAAGGTTAGCAAAACACTAGATAGCAAATTAGGTTTAATCAACACAAATTAGGTTTAATCAACTCACTAATCATGTTTCAAATACCATTTCCATACAAAAACCTTTTCTTGAAAATCCTAAAAAGCAAATTTCACACTTCTAATTTAATCAAATTAGCATAATTGAAAACTATATCAACAAGGTAACCAAATAGATTAGTCATTAACAACTAGATTAACTATAAAATACTTAATTAACTATTATGGCTTCAAACCCTAGTCTCAATTTTCAAACAAAGTCTAAGAAATCTAGATTAACTACACTAAATTATCACTAAACCCTATAATATAAGCACTTAAACAAAGGATTTAACAAGATAGGAAATATACCTCTTGATCAATGGATCAAGCAAGAAAGTTTGCTCCAAAAATGCCTCCTTTCCACATGATTTCAACCATATTAGGCTTGAGAAGAGGTAGCACAAGGATTTTGTGTTGAAAAAGAGAAGGATTTGTGGATTTATATGGATTTTTGTAGCAATTTTGATGAAATTTTGGAGGAAATGAAAAGAGGAAGGTGAAGGGGGAGGGCTGCTGGAATTTTCGACCAGAAGAGGGATGGGGGAGGGTGTGGTCAAGTGGGGAAGGTCATGGGTCAAGTCCACAAAGTCAAAGTATCATACTTTATCCATTTTAATTAAAATAAAACCATAAACCATCAAAACAACTCAAGAAAGCAACCAAAGAAAATGAGGCCAGAAATTTCTTGTCTCACACAAGGTGGGGCTGTCCTAGGGCTGAGGAAAAAGAGAGAGAGATTTTACAAAAGAAATTTTATGCAAAAAGGCCCCCTACAACTCAAAAATTGCAAGTTTTAGCCCAAAATTCAATAAATTCGTTTCAATTCATAAAAATTGGTTAAAAATCAAAATAAATTACTAAAAATTCATGTTATCACTAGATTATAATTATCATAATTTTAGAGATTAAAATTAGCCCGGAAAAATTAGTATTTATCGCTTATTTAATGTATTTTCTTACCGGCTTAAAATAATATTAAAAAATTGAAAAATAGGGAAAAATTTTTAAATGACCAAAATTTCATAATTAACTCATTAGTCACTAAAAACAAGCAATTACCTATCCATTTTAGGTATAATTAGCCCTAAACTGCAAAATATCGAGAAAGACGGTTTTCGGAAAAATACCGAATTTTCACCGAATTTCAGGAAAACACCAAAACGACTTTTCAAGACGCTACACATAGAATCTTTCAAGAATGAAAGAAGCATTGTGAATGACTAGTTTCTCCATCCATTTAGACACTTAATCTGGAAAAGTTGGACGAACCATGAGAGGGTGGAATACTTCGCACTCTTATAAATTGGTTTCCTAGCATCATTCATGAAATTTTCATATTTATCCGCACGAGGTTCTTGAATAGAAGGAATGTCATCTTCGGTACGAATAGATTCACCTAGGGCAGCCTCTACCATATCCTCCATTTTTTCTGATGGAAATAAATTACTGCCTTCTCCTTCTGCCACATTACCGAATTCTTCTTCTCCTGCCGCATTATCGTGTTCTACTTCTTCTGCTGCAGTACTGCATTCTTCTCCTTCCCCGTGATATTTCCAAGTTGTATAAAGTCTAGTAAACCCATGTTTTACAATATGAAGCTCTGCCAATTCTACCTTCTGCCAGTACTTATTTCCACATCTATCGCACGGATAGAGAATCTTCTCTATTATGATCTTATTATGTGCGCGTGCAAATTCAAGGAAAGCAGCAACTCCTGCGACAAACGTAGGTTGCATACGTTGTTTCCAATCCACATACATCCAGTCCTTAGCTCTGACGTACTCATGGGCCATGTTAGACTGTATAACATATAAATTGTAGGTTATACTTACTATATTGAGAAATATAAGAACGGGATAGTTACTGACAAAGGAGAAAATCCGTGTATATGCATTATACTTAAGCTCCTATGGAGAACGTATCTCCTTTTAATATTATTAAATGTTCTCATATAGTGCGCACATGCATTGCACGTGGTGCGCGCATAGCGGGCATACGTGCGTTGCACGTAGCGCACATGGCGCTTGCGCATATGCGCATTATGGGGAGGTGCAGGCTCCTAAATTGGAGAACTAAGCTCCTTTTAATATTATTGAATATTCTCATGTGGTGCGCACGTGCATTGCATGTGGTGCGCGCATGGCGGGCACACATGCGTTGCACGTAGCGCACATGGCGCTTGCACGTATGCTCATTATGGGGAGGAGCATGCTCCCATCTTGGAGAACTAAGCTCCTATGGAGAACTAAGCTCCTTTTAATATTATTAAATATTCTCATGCGGTGCGCACGTGCATTGCACGTGGTGCGCGCATGGCGGGCACACGTGCGTTGCACGTAGTGAACGTGGCGCTTGCGCATATGCGCATTATGGGGAGGAGCATGCTCCTATCTTGGAGAACTAAGCTCCTATGGAGAACTAAGCTCCTTTGAGAATTGAGCATTAAAGAACTAAGATGCATTAGACTTGAGATTGAGATACATACCTGCAACATAGAAAAGAAATCAATAAACAAGATGAATATAATATAAATTTAAGTTGAAAGAATAAATATCCTCCTTTCAAATGCAATTAAGTCTCGATGATGCTGAAGATGTTACCAGAAAAACATCTTCTGCCAACCTTCATGTGTGAAGGGGTGTGTGTGGGAAAATTGGGTACACGGTGTCAGAAAAGTTTTCTGGCGTCCAAGTAAAATCCATAACTAAATCCCTATCTTGCCCTTCCTTTTCTTCAAATCAGAAATGTGTCTTTTTTTTTGCAATTATATATAGCTAAAACAAAGAAGTTCCTACAATTCTAAGTATTTCCAATTACAACGGCCCATCCTCAAAATCCAGAATCTTATGAGCATCTTATGCAATTAGCAAACAAATTCAACCCAACATGCCCAACGGCTAAAAGTTCAACAAAACAGTCTCCGTTTCCAAGAAAATTTGAGAATGACAAATAAAATTATTAATTAAACTGGGCTTTACCCACATTATTAGTCCAGTTTCCAACACCTTCTCAAACTAGACACATTTTCCTCTTATGGTCATCATCAACATTTCAATTAACGAGCTTAATGCTAATTAGAATGGAAATTAACTTAGACCCTGAAATCCAAAACCCCAACCCCAACCCCAACCCCTTGCCGAACCCCAACCCCAACCGCAGACCGAGCCCCAGCCCCAGCCCCAGCCCTAACGCTAACCGCAGCCCGAGCCCCAACCCCAACCACAGCCCTAGCTGCAGCCCGAGCCCCAGCCCCAACCCTAGCCCGAGCCCCAGCCCCAGCCCCCAGCCCCAGCCCCAGCCCCAATCAAGAAGTGCTCAGGGACACACAACCCCAACCCCAACCGCTACCCCCTGCCGAACCCCAACCCCAACCGTAACAGTAGCCCCCCAGCCCCACCCCTAACCCTAACGCTAACCCCAACCGATGCCTACCCAAACCATGAACCATAGACCTAAAACAATCAAAAATTTGTTTAATTAAGATTTCCTAACCTGTGCAGGCGGTGGCGACGACGAATCGGCCGGGGGTTGAAGAAGCAGGCGATGGCGACGACGAACGGAGATGAGGAAGAAGCAGGCGATGGCGACGACGATTCGGACGGCGCTGGCGACGACGATTCGGACGGCGCTGGCGACGACAAGAACGGCGATCGGCGGGAACGTCGAGGGTTTGGGGATTTGGGTTCGCGCGCAACTGTGATCGATAAAGGGAATAAGAAATAATCAGCGTAGGGATCGATCACTTAAATGCCTATTTAGATGCCCCTACGGATATACCCGTAGGTGCTTGGTTTGCGGCTCCATAGGGGCAAACAACACTTTAAGTTTTAATAATTTTTAAATAAATATGGAAGGACCGTAGGGGCAACTGTTTGGACCTATGGATTAATCCATAGGTCCAAACTTTATCTGTCCCTACGGATGTTGTTATCCGTAGGGGCAACTCCTTATTTTACTAGTGTTTATAAACTTTGTCCCATCAAGTATCAAGACAAATTCTTGAGATGGGGTATCGCTAGTTCGGGAGATTGTTGATCTCCATGAAAATGAGATATAGAGAGAGGAAGTTGGAACATTCTAGCGAATCCACTCACTGAGGCTATTTCTTTCACACGGATGTTTCACAAATATGGTTTACGAAACTGATTTATAGAGAAGTTGGGTATTCGGTAGCACACAAGCTATGAGTATAGTCACCACAATAATTGGCCTTAAGCGCAAGTGGGAGATTTTTGGATATAGTGCCCTCAAGAAAATTATTGTAATTGTAGGTAGGCGATTATGATAATTGAGGGAGGACCTATACAGGCAGAACGGTCTTACTCAAAATGACAGTATTCTATCTGATTTTTCTTTATCATTGATGCGTATATGTTTCAATTGTTATTACGTGTCGCTAACATATAATGATGAAGCCCATAGGATTCTTGCTTGACTACCAGAATTATGATGGTGATCATATACGTGAGAGCTGGTTATTCTTTAAGGACATCCTTAAATGTCCCTAGTCGAGGGAGTATCGAGACCGTGCATTGATATTCCGGAGAAAACAAGTGCATAGGTTTTTAGACCCCGACAAAGGACGGTGGCCGGTCTCATTAACCATTGGTTTTTTATCACCTAAGATAGTATACAGGTGCTCACTGGAGGCGAGTACACCAGACGGACTCACCGAGAACTTCTAGATCGTATTATACCTATCATCAGATAGCAGTTCTCTAACGGCATGAGTACATGTTAGTCCTTTGACCTGAGATCATCATTTTTCTCGTGTGAGTTCCCACTGTACTTAAACTACTATCCTATCACGACTCAAAAAGTCATGCTAACAGGTTTTAGTAAGGTACAGTCCCGAGCCACATAAAAGCAGTGAGCGATTGTCAAGAATTCATCTTTCCTGTATTAGTAGTCAATGTTGCACTGGGTTTGGTTGGTCATCACCGTAAATTCGTGGCTACGGTGGATGAGATTTACTGATAAGAGTTCAGTAGTTTCTCGGTTGGTGATGAGCTTGACTCCGAGACAACTTATTGGGTTTTAGGGGTCTGACGTTATCCACCCCCTAGACCCGGTATGCGATACTCTTAGATGAAGAGACTGGAGTGTACGAAGATTATCATATTCAGGCTCGGTAGGGTATGGACGGACTTGATTGTTGACCTCCCATTCGATAGATACCTGGTAGCCGTTACGTACAGCTAGTGCCATTGAAGTGGTTGTGGTTTTGGATTTATCTAGTAAATTACTGCCGACGTATTGTCGAATCTTTAAAGTCCCACATAGAGAGTTTTTCCGATTCAGGAGATATGATGTAGAGGTCGTATATTGATACGTGCAGGGGTCCGACTAAATACGTGTATTGGCTACATGGACTTTAATCGGACAGTTGATAATACTAGCTGACTTAGGATTAAGCCGGATTATTAAATCAAGTTTTGATTTTATATATATATATATATATTCTCTAGTATTATTGTTCGCTATTCATTTTCTCTCTTTTGGCTATTCGTATTTTAATATGGATACGCGTATATATAGCGATACGTATACCGGGGGATGTAATCCATATTTATACAGAGTACCTTCTAGAAGGAGGACACCTCATTTGTGAATATTCATTTATGAATATTCAAGGAAATGATGTGGAGGGTGAGGTTGCCTTTGAGTATGGTTGAGGACATGTAGAGAGGGATGGGCTTCAATTGTTTATTGCAAAATGGTTGTGAGATATTTTTCTTTTATGTTTGAAAAAATAATGAAGCCATTCCACTCTCATTTATTCAAACACACACACACACACACACACACACACACACACACACTCCTCTTCTCCTCCTTCTTCCTCTTGAGTGAGGATGCTCTCTTGAGCATGAAAACGAGAGATATTTATAATAGAAACTACATCCCTACACTCCATTTCTAGCAAACTTGAAGTGTCGGTTGCTTCACTAGGTGAAGCTGAAGCTTGGATCGGTTTCCCTCGGGTGGATCATTTTCGGCTTGGGCAGTTGCCTCTCAAGCTTGTTCTTGATGGCCTACGAGGAGTTTGGAGGGGTCTTCCATGATTCGGTGGACATGAATCAAAGATTGTAATCTCTAAACCTTGGATGCTTAGCTTTCTAGTTAAGTGTTTGGAACGATCGCTGGGGATTAGTTTCTTGTGCTCCCCGTAAAATTTTTGTTTTTCAATTCCGCATCTGTCGTAGTTGTAGAAGTAAGGGCACTAGGAACTTTCATCCTTTTCAAAGCTACTCGAGTTCCTTCAACGATATCAAGTTCATTATGTTAAAGGTTTTTCGCCAAATACCAGCCGTAGCACTCCGTCATTTCAGATAGGTAGCGCCCAATATTCGTAGTATGTTTGTTGGCATCCATCAAGGCATAGTGTGCGGTAGACATGTGTTAATTTTTTGCAACATACAAATGCATTAATTTAGGACAGTCGTACAACCTTATTGGCATCCGTCAAGGGTGAGTATGGGTGGATCTAAATTAATCAGGACAATGATGGGTAGAATTTGACTTACAACTTATGATTTGTTGGAATCCGTCAATTTCATAAGACACTTGGGGGAAAAAACCATATCAGGAGTTTCAAATATAAGGGAAACTTTCCAAGTTTGTACATACCTTCTGGAGTATGGTAATTTTGGTCGGCTTCCGTCAAGATTATCATACGATGATAGTTCGGTCCCGATTCTACTAATGAGTAGGTATTACTCGAGAGATTTTCCCTTCACAATAATCTAACCTATTAGGTATCTAGAAAGTGTTAAGGAGGTTACGCCTCTGCGAAAACAGGGTAATTAAATTGGGTCCGTGCGAAAGCAGGAGGGACCTCCCTCGGAGTACCGACACTGGCCTGGTTGAACGGTTAGCGAAATTGTAAGGTGTACATGATCCCGACTAGTTCTCCTTTTAGGGTTTGAAGGAGAATTTAAGGAAACAGTAGGAACCATCTTGATCAGATAAAGTGATTAACCAATCTAATCTTGATAGAGTGTTCGCTGAGTATTTCTTTTCTCTCTCTCTGGTTATGTGACCATGACATACCTTAAACTAAAACTCATAAACCAAGTTAACCGAACCTTCTTACACACTTTGGTTTTGAATTGTCATGATTCATGACAAAGTCACATATTTCCCTGTCACTCCTACCATCTTTTGATTTCTCTAGAACACTCCGTATCACTACGATGATCCATATTGCTCGGAACGACCATCGTATAATTACATACGAACTCAAAGAAGTTACTTAAGTCGAGGATGGCCACCGGTTCTGGAGAAATTAAATAGAATTATTCTGTTATCTCTTCCCTTTACCTTCTCTTAGGTTGTGTGAGCTCCTTGTATTAGGAGAGTACACCTGTTATACTTACTGGATAGTCTTCTTCCAAACCTTAGGCTAGTGCTGAAAGGTACGGAAGGAAGAAAACCAACTAGTTTAAGTTGGTGTACAGAAGATAAGATATAGAGACATATAAAGGGTTGAGTGAGGGCAAAGGAAATTGCGATTAATGTCATAAATCTGAAAAGTGGAAGAGACATTACCAGGAATACCCGGCCACCCCTTGAAACATTTATGTTTCGGTTTTTCTATGTACTTATAATTGAAAAATGTTTTCCTAATTAATTCTGACTTCAGGGTGTGTACATACTAGATTAGAATATCATATTTGTATGGTGTTACAGATTCTAATAAGGAGTAGAATATTAGGAAATGAGTGATTTGATCCTCAATATCGTAATTCATAGCAATTGGTGGTATTGGATTAAATCGTTTAGATTTGCTTAACAGCAAATATTTGGTTTCGAATAACCGTTGTTGTGCACCAATTTTTAAAATTGAATATCCATATGTTTATTTTATAAAGTAAGATATAAACTTTTAAAATTGTTTTCTAAACATTTACCTTTATCAATTGAGGATAAGCTAAGGTGCATTGAATAACGGTGTAAAACATTTTTAACCAACCTATAACACACGGAGTTCGAGTTATTGAACTCTTGGAGCTTATACATGAAAATGTATGTTGTCCAGTGTCCTTTAAGACAACGGATTGATAATTTTACTTCATTCGTTTTACCTATGAGTTCTCTGGTTTTAGACACGCGTTCGTTGAAATACAAGGTTCAAAGATTTTGAGAAGTTTATCAGTATAAGATTGAAGTAGAGAACCAAATGTTAGAAGTATCGGGATTCTTCGAAGTGATCGAAGATGTAGACACTTATGCTAGGTATTCCGCCGTAGTAATATTGAGAAATTGATTCTCTCACAGGTTACACATCGGTGGGCGTGCTCCTTGGTGAGTAATATTGTATGGTTTTTTTCCATTTGGGATATGCACTGGAAATAGCTGCATAACTTTTGAATCTGGTTCCATCTAAATTAGTGACTTTGATTCTATATGGATATAGATTGGTTGTATATCTTGAGCTTGTTAAGATATGGAGTTATCTGGATTCTGTTTAAAAGTAGAATCTAGACAAACTCAAGGCACACTTCAGTAATGGCAGTTGTAGATTATCCCAAGCATTTGCTAGGGTTTTGCTTCTACCATTTTCAAGATCAAAAATTGGTTTGTTCTTGATTTGCCACCTTTTTTTTATAAAAAGGATATTTTTGCAAAAGAAACTAGTGGGAGTATGGTAGAATTGGAAGTGATGAAACCTTTATTTCAATGTCTACGCTGAAGTCTATACGGATATGACCTATCACTACTGCTATTCAGGAGTATGAGATCTGGCAAGAAGATGATTATAACGTCTTCTAAATGAGGATTTAGAAGTACATGTGTATGTGACTATGCCAGAGGGTTATCATAGTCCGTGGGAGTAGCGGAAGGTATGCAAGTTGCTTATATCTATTCATAGACTAAAGCATGCATAGATGGGACAGATTATCTATTTTGATGTGAGAGTCAAGGTGATTGACTTCATCAAAACAACATATGAACCTAGTAAGAAGGATGTTGGGAGTACTGTCATGTGATTTGGATGACATACTCCTGATAGGAAGTGATGTTCTTATACTACAATAGTTCAAACTTTGATTGTTATAGGTGTTTCTCTACATAGGATATGGATAAGATATCAGGAATTCTGGTGACTATATCTATATCGATAGATCTAAGTTTGGGAAGTGTCCCAATTCTGGTACTTAGACACCATTCTAAAGTAGTTTATCTGCAGGTGATGGAGTCACCCTCTCTAAAGTGATACCTTCTAGACTGATGAGGAGAGGGACTCACTTGAATGACATGTCACCTACTTAGGCAATTGAGCCAATCATGCGATGTCATGTACCAAACTAAACGTTGCTTTTGTACTTGCTGTAGTAAGCAAATATTAAGCCAATTCTGGAGAAACAAAGGGAAGCAGTTAAGAACATAAATGGTTGTTCTTAGTATATGGTAATGGCAGCCTCCTTCAGAAGACGGTTATCGGTTCATGCTTCCAAGGTGACCTAGATGACAGAGAAGCTGTCAGAGTTTTGAATTTACCCTCTTCTAAGGAGCAGTATATTGGATAGGTTTCCAATAGGGATACAGAGGTAGATATGGTGCAGGATGCTCGTTATGACTCAACGGAGGATACAACCCAAGAAATTTGTTGGATAAAGTTGTTCATTTATGAACTTGGTCCTATCAAGTATCCAGACAAATTCTTGAGGCGGGATATTGCTCATTTCAGGAGATTGTTGATCTCCAAGAAATTGAGATATAGAGATAAGAAGTTGGAACATAGTAGTGAATCCACTCACTGAGGTTATTTGTCGAACACGGATGTTTCTCAAACACAGTTGGTGAAACTGATTAGTAGAGAAGTTAGGTATTCCTTAGCATACAAACTGTGGGTATATAGTAAAACAATAATTGGCCTTAAGTGCAAGCGGTAGATTGTTGGATATAGTGCCTTCAAGGCAATTATTGTAATTGCAGGTATGCAATTATGATAATTGAGGGAGGGCCAATGCAGGTAGAATGGTCTTACTCGAAATGATAGTATTTTATCCGGCATGTCTTTATCATTTATGTGTATACATTTTACTTGTTATTACGTGTCGCTAATGCATAATGATGAAGTCCGTAGGATTCATGCTTGACTACCAGTATTATGATGGCGATCATATACGCGAGAGTTGGGTGGTCTATAAGCCATCCTTAAATATAGGTCAAGGGAGTATCAATACTGGACATCGATATTTCATAGTAGACTGGTGTATATGTTTCTAGACCTTGACGAGAGGCGGTGGTCGGTCTTACAAGCCATTGGTGTTTTGCCACTTAAGATAGTATACAGGTGCTCATTGGAGGTAAGTGCACTGGATGGACTCGCCGAGAACTTTTAGATGGTATTATACATATCGTCAGATATCTGTTCTCTAGTGGCATGAGTACATGTTTGTTCTTTGACCTGAGATTGTCATTTGTCTCGTGTGAATTCCTACTATACTTTGATTACTACCCAACTACGACTCAAAAGAGTCGTGCAAACAGGTTTTAGTTGGATACAGTCCCGAGCCATATGGAGGCAGTGAGCGATTGTCAGTGATTTCTCTCTCTTGGTATTAGGAGTCGATGTCGCGCTGTGTTCGGTTGGCCATCACCCTAAATTCGTGGCCACGGCAGATGAGATTTACTGATAGGAGTTTAGTAGTTTCTCGGTTGGTGATGAGCTTGATGCTGGCATGACTTATCTGGTTATTAGGGGTCTAACATTATCCACCCCCTAGACCCGGTATGTGATACTCTTAGACGAAGAGACCGGATATATGGAGATTGTCACATTCAGGCTCAGTAAGGTACGGAAAACTTGATTGTCGACCTCCTTTTCGGCTACTTAGGTAGCCGTTACGTACAGCTAGTGCCGCTGACGTGCTTGTTGTTTTGGATTTATCCAGTAAATCACTTCCAGCATATTGTCGAGTCTTTAGAGTCCCACAAAGAAGGTTTTCCTGGTTCAGAAGATACTGTCACGACCCGAAATGGCACATGACTGGCACTTGAATCGTGTGAATTCTATAGGACCCCACCTAATTCAAGTAAGTCAAAAGCCCAGAAATCTAAACCTTTTAGGGAAAATAGTGGAGGTGAAGTTTTGAAATAAGGTTTAACGAAATCAGGTTCCTTCTTTAAATACATAAGTAATATAATATGAAAACAACATTTTGTAACTAATTGAAAACACTTTTCGCCATTGAAAATTTCGGCAGAACCTCCTTTGTATATTTTAACCCGAAAACGGTACAAGGAATATAATAAAAGGAATCCCCAAGCGGGAGCTAGCTCTTCGCCAAATGGCGGAACAACCACACAAGATCAAATGAATAGATAACGCCGAAGGGGAGGATCAAGACTCAGAAAGAAATTAAAGAGCTCAACATCATCAAGGAAGCCAAAAAATCATAATAATACAAGCGCGCGACTCTAAGGTCGAAATAATAAACAACTGGTTTTCTAAGTCTATCAAATAATACAAGTCTGGTTGATGGAGCTTACTAGATACACTGAAATAAATAAAAGTACAACGGTGGTCACGATGCAAGTGAACGCACCCACCAAAACAATCACCCGAAAGAAAGTGAAGTACCAGCAAGCCGCTACGGAACCTGTACGTCAAAACCTGCAAGAAATTATGGCACAACGGGGGTGAGTTGCCAACTCGTGAGTAGAAGACATCACCGAGCAGAAATCGAAAGTATGACTATCTCTTAGGTCATACAGTAATGTCCTCATAATATAACCTGAAACATCTAATAGTGGCAAGGGTAATCATCTAAACATAAGTGTAATACAAAGTGCTCGTGTCAGTGCCTCAGGTAGAAACACGTCACATATATGATGTACGAATGCATTAAGAATGAAAGCAGAATATATCTTGTACGAGAAAACTGTTTTCTTATCTCAATAAGATTTTAGTGTAAAAACTGAAGTATCACCGATGAAGTCAACAGAAAATCCGTGTCAAGAATTGACACAAAATATATATCCCAATATCTCAATGTCTCAATATCTTAATGTCTCAATATCTCAATATGTCAATATCTCGGGCTCCGTCAGTCCGGATCGGCCCATATCATCAAATCTCACGACTACGTCGGTATCCTCCGGATATCCGCCGCGTTATAAATAACCGGTCGGTAGTGCTCCCCTGCCGGGCTCAACACCATCATCTGCGACCATCTTGCCCCGAGGTACCGTACCAGGTCCACCATGCACCCATAGACGGTTCCTCCTCCTTCTCGAATCGGGTGTATGATACCGCTCAAGAACCGCGAAAACATATGGTGGATGCCATACACATCATATCACGAGAAAACTGCAACTTGCATTTTTAAAATGATACCGAGTTTATGAAAGTCTTGCGGTTTTCGCCCAAATCCAGAAATCTCGTAGAAAGTCCGAAATCCTAAAATTGATAGTCAATAAGCAGTGAATATCGGTATAAAGCCCGCAGTATTGCATAACAAAACGAATATATAAATTCGATGGGGTATCTACGCAAGGAATGCAATATCTAAATTAGCACATGAGAGCAAGCATACTAATAATATGTTGAAACTACCAGCTAGCCGGTTATACAAATAAAGTAATGTTTTCTAAAGTATACGTAATATGGCAATTACCGACGATGATGTGTGTGAAGGGGAAAGAAAGTGTACGTTGAACATACGCATCATCGATAAGGGTGCTGGTGTCCTAACAGACAGGGTTTATAATAGACAAAGAAAACATATGTAATAAATATGCAATGCGATGAGAACAGCATAAATAAAACAGAAAGATGAATAGTAAAAGTAACCTTAAAGAATATACCTATCAGCGTACGAGTCATACGGTTTTAGTGTTTTTAAAATGGCACGAATCATGGTTTTTAGAAAAGTAGGGGCTATGGGGTTTTGAGAAAAGATACGTCCTTGGAAACAAATACGTAGTATCTCTCGGCTGTCATTAAAAATACTCACGATTCGTTAGTTTGAAAATAGATATGACTTAAGCCTAGTCTAGCATCTACCTAAACAACTAAGAGGCTATCTAAGAAACTAGCTGAAAGGAGATGAAAATCTAAGTATATAAACCGAGTCGATATATCTAGTAGTCGGCGATCCAGCCTCATAATGTCACGTACTGTATAATATATAGTACAGCATCCTCGAGTCAAGAGTGCGGATCAATCATCATATATATACCTCGTACGGTAAAATCTATGGCATCCCAAAATCGGGGTACAGGTCAAATATCACATACACCTCATTATTCATATGATATCATTATCGTAAAATCATGAATTAGGGGTACAGCTCTAAAGTCTAGTACATTCCAACATCATCAAACATATAACCTCGTGTGTATGAAAACACATCCCATCGATCCACTATAATACCATGTCGTATATCATATCATGACCCAATCACATATCTGATCTCATGGCATCATACCCGATCATATCGACTGACCTCCAAGTATCATATATTGGGCTCAACATCCGTGTATACGTATATGTTTATACACACACACACACACATACACACACACACACCAACACATCCATATATATATATACACATATAAACATATACACCCAAACATATCACGTGTATGCATGTGTGTGTGTGTGTGTCAACCTTTACTCTAGGGTTTCGCCATTAAGAACTAAACTAAAAGCACTTTCTTGCTAAGTATTCACGTCTCACAATAACACATATGTATATATATAATATTCGCATCCTACCCTAAGAAAGTGCGGGGTTGCTATACGCCATCCACCCGACTTCCCCCTAGATATAAATCTACTCACCTGATCCTTACTTGCCGAAGTCAATTACGCCACGCTCTTCCTTGTTGTTCAAAGTCCATATGAGGGTATCTACATATATAAACACATAGTATCATAAACAAAAATCGCACACGAAAACCAAAATGGCACACGAATCACACATAGGTTAAAACCTATGGTCTACGCATGCAAGAATAACCAAACAACTCCCGATATCGACGTACAAACTTTAAGTGACCGAGATAAAAAAAATATCCAAAGTTGAAGTCATTAAAAGTCACAAAAAAACTCAAGAAAAATGGTTCCAGATTTAGTCTCAGGTAAAATTAGGCTAAACAAACAATTACAGAGGCCAGATTATGAGGTAACTGAGCTACAGACCCAACCTTAACACCATTACCCACAATTTTCCCGGCGACATCAACCCAAAATCCGGCCTGGCCGGTTTTACTTGCTTGGTTTGGGTTCATCTTCTCAGGGTGGTCTTCTAGTGTTTAATCTAGGTCAATAGAGTTGCTTTTTGTCCCGTAAAGGTCTCAGGTCACTCGAGATTTCCTGTAGGAATCACAAGCTACAAAACCAACACGGAAAGTTTCTAAAGTCCAAGTCTTGGGTTCTCAAATTCACTTGGTCTAGGATCTTAACACTAAAGAGGATGCAGTCACTAATTACACTTTAATTGCGCCATCACAACTCAAGGATCCCCTAAGTCTCATCTAGAAAATTTCAAAGCTCACAAATCCTCACTTAATAAATTCTAAACTAAAATAGAAGCTAAAGGAACTCAATTGCTACACTAATGGTGAAAGAAATACCTCATTTGGCAACTCAAGAAAATTCTTGAGTTGTCCCAAGTGATCAAAATCTCAACTTGTTTGGTCTGCCATGCTTGTAGTGAGCTTGTGCATATATTTAATGAAGGGAATATAAGATTTTGATGTGTATTTGTGGGGTGTTGTGAGGAGGTAAAGGAGGTGGAAGGAGAAGGCAGCCATGAAGGGGAGGAGGAGAAGAATGATGAAAAATGAAGTGAAGAAACAATGAGCCATGGACAAAGAGACCCCTCACCCTCTCTCTTACCCATACCTTCTTGCCATGCCACAATTTCTTTGTTCTTTTTCTTTTCTCCCTTTTTTTTAAACAAAAACCTTAGTAAAAAAATCAATTTGAGCCATGGTTCTAGACACAAAGAATAACAAGTGGTTGCAACATGATTTGTTGCATGACATGCACAAAACACAATCAATGCATATTTAAGTACTAATCGAGTTTAGTAATACTAACTTATATACAATTAATTGTATACTAAATTGTAAAATTCTCAATCTTCATAAATTCTTTTAAAATTAATAATTAATATAAATTTCCAAATATTTCCCAATTTATCAGTATATAATTATACCATATCATTAAAACTAATCTGCATACTTTAAAATATTCATAATATTTATTACTTAAATTGTTTAACTTCCCAAAATAATATTTTATTTTTCTGAAATATTACGGTCTTCCCTCTTAAATAAATTCGGTCCCCGAATTTAAATTAAAACTCCTCCAAATACTAAAACATTTCAGCAAAACACTCAAGTCGTCGGGGCTTCGACGTCATAAATACCTAAAACACATCTTAGCGCAATGCATGCGCATGAAAAACGAGTATATAACTCAAAACCAAAAATCCGTCAAGCATCACGCAATCATCGGAGTCTTGGTGAAGATACCAATGTCAAAATCCAATACGAAAGCCAACATGATATACATCGAAACTATAACATGTATATAGTATGCATCGTTGTAAACTCGTCAAAACATCTAAAAAGAAATGCATGCCAAACCTTTTTCATGTCGCTGTGCGATGTGCGTATCACGGCACAAGTAGCTGACGTTTATTATAAGAAAGATACTATGTATGTATGTATGTATGTATGTATATATATATATATATATATATATATATATATATATATCCTTTGTTTAACATATACATCCCGCCGTTTTGAAAATAATTTAGAAGGGTTTCCTTTGTAAAATGTTTTGTGTCATCTCGGACACATAGGAAAAATATTAAGACTGCAGCTCCTTTTTGGAAATCCCTTCGATAACTATCGATGCATGCAACAACACCTAGGCACTGTTCTCATAACAGTCCTGCTCGGTTACTAAACCAAATAGTAAATATCATAAAACGTATGCTCAAAGAAAATCATACTCAATAGTATATGTAATAATGCCACGTGCGTCTGGTGCACACAGAAATCGAAATAAATGAATGTTTCCATACATGTGCACAAAAATAAAATCTAAGTGCAACGGGTGTGCACGAAAACACCTGTCAAGGGCAACGGGTGTGCCTGACAACAATATCAGGTGCATCTGATATGCACGAAGAATCCCGATTTAGTGCATCTGGTGTGCACCAAAATCGCATCTAGCGTACCGAGTATGCGCAAGAATCCAAATCAAGTGCACAAGGTGGACGAAAACAAATATCGAATATCACAATCGAAATTAACGGTATACAATATACATCAATCCAAATCAGGTATACCGGGGTATATAAACTCATAAACGCGTGCATCTGCATGCACAAAAATCACATCAAGGTACGGAAAGCTTGTGTAATTTACACCAAATACATAAGTCAAAAACGTGTGCAACCCCTATGCATGAATTCAAAATAGAATATATCGGAGGGTATGAAATCAAAATCAGGTGCAATGGGTCTGCACAAAACGAAAATCAGTACAACTGATATATAGAAATACAAATCAGGTGCAACTGTGGTGCACATAGGAAATATCAATCATATCTCATCAATGATGGCAATTCTGTCCCACGGAGTGTGCATAATACGACCGATCCTGGGTCCAAGTCTTCTTGTGTAGTATTCCAGAAAAATTCTATCGGGGTCTCTCCCAAATCCTATCTCTGCCGAACTGCCCGAAAGTTATCACCCTTTACTTAATCCATTTCTTGTTCCGGAACATCTGCATACTCATCAAGACTTCTTCTGGAAGATATATCCATATTCAACGCCTCTGCATGCGTATCACATTTCTGATGTCAATGGAGTAGAACGTCACCTCGTTAAGATCTCGTACGAAGCTCTTACTCTACTTCTCTTCAACATGGACTAATTCGGAATCATCTCTTTGTAGCTGTGTGGACTGCGCTACAAACGGTTGCACTCATATCTAGAGTCTTCTTTCCGAAGCTACGTACTCGGCATCTCAAATATCCTGTAGTAGGCATCTTTCCAATTACCTTCTCGGGAACTCGTTCAAATTATCGGAGTGATGCGCTTACGCTCGTCCCCTCTCAATCGACTCACAACGTACCTTTGTGAGGCCCTCTTCCAGCTAAAGCTAGCAAATCCAGCGATCTTGCATCGGGTATCTAAACGAACCACATTTCCTAGTCATTCCTTCATGGATGACTAGCGATCTTCTATCATATCCCTAAGTACAAAATCGTGCTGCAATAGCTTCAAACATCTGGGCGACATCTTGTCAGTCGTAGTAACAGCTGGCTCATCCGTCCACACGATAGACAATGCCTCAATCATCAAGAATAAACAGTGCATTGACGGTCATCACATTCTGGATGGCCTCTAGCGGTAGCCCAATCATCTGGTGCTGATCTGATCGATCGCGTCAATGAGAAAACATAGTAAAACGATATATCGAAACGCTCATGTAACCAAAAAACATCGTGGTCAGTCCTCGTCCATGACGAGCTCGTGCTGACCGCAACTGTAGCTGCGGCTCTCTCTCTCTCTCTCTACCCGTGTAACCGTGGTAACAGAAACCACAATCCTATATCGATGAGGATAGATCATAGGAATGAATAGAAATACAATGAATAAGAAATGTACATCCTAAGGCTTCTTAAGCGGAATAGCGTATCGTAAGTATGCCGTGGAACATACACATAGTACGTCGCTCTACTTAAGTCACCCACTCCATTAACCAAGGTCAACCTACGCGACGAAAGTTCGGGTCTAATACCCCCCCGGCCAAGTCTAAGTTCCGTAAGGTCAAGCCTAGGTTCCGAATATATATATACGCCCTAGACTCCGCATAGTCAAACCTACACTCGAACCAAGGTTAAATCTAACACTCTGATACCAAATTTGTCACGACCCGAAATGGCACGTGACTGGCACTTCAATCGTGTGAAGTCTATAGGACCCCACCTAATTCAAGTAAGCCAAAAGCCCAGAAATCGAAACCTTTTAGGGAAAATAGTGGAGGTGAAGTTTTGAAATAAGGTTTAACGAAATCAGGTTCCTTCTTAAATACATAAGTAATATAATATGAAAACAACATTTTGTAACTAATTGAAAACACTTTTCGCCATTGAAAATTTCGGCAGCACTTCCTTTTTATATTTTAACCCGAAAATGGTACAAGCAATATAATAAAAGGCATTCCCAAGCGGGAGCTAGCTCTTCACAAACTGGCGGAACAACCACGCAAGATCAAATAAATATACAACGCCGAAGGGCGAGAATCAAGACTCAGAAAGAAAGTAAAGAACTCAACATCATCAAGGAAGTAAGAAAACCATAATAATACAAGCGCGCGACTCTAAAATTGAAAGAATAAACAACTGGTTTTTTAAGTCTATCAAATAATTTAAGTCTGGTTGATGGAGCTTACTAGATACACTGAAATAAATAAAAGTACAACGGTGGTCACGATGCAAGTGAACCCATCCACCAAAACAATCACCCGAAAGAAAGTGAAGTGCCAGCAAGCCGCTACGGAAACTGTACGGCAAAACCTGCAAGAAACCGTGGCACAACGGGGGTGAGTTGCCAACTCGTGAGTAGAAGACATCACCGAGTAGAAATTGAAAGTATGACTATCTCCTAGGTCATACAGTAATGTCCTCATAATATAACCTGAAACATCTAATAGTGGCAAGGGTAATCATCTAAACATAAGTGTAATACAAAGTGCTCGTGTCAGTGCCTCAGGTAGCAACACGTCACATATATGATGTACGAATGAATTAAGAATGAAAGCAGAATATATCTTGTACGAGAAAACTGTTTTCTTATCTCAGTAAGATTTTAGTGTAAAAACCGAAGTATCACCAATGAAGTCAACAGAAAATCCGTGTCAAGTATCGACACAAAATATATATCACAATATCTCAATGTCTCAATATGTCAATATCTCAATGTCTCAATATCTCAGTATCTCGGGCTCCGTCAGTCCGGATCGGCCCATATCATCAAATCTCATGACTATGTCGGTATCCTCCGAATATCCGTCGCGTCACAAATAACCGGTCAGTAGTACTCTCCTACTGGGCTCAACGCCATCATCTGCGACCATCTTGCCCCGGGGTACCGTACTGGGTCCACCATGCACCCGCAGACGGTTCCTCCTCCTCCTCCTTGAATCGGGTGTATGATACCACTCAAGAACCGAGAAAACACATGGTGGAAGCCATACACATCATATCACGATAAAACTGCAACTTGCATTTTTAAAATGATAATGAGTTTATGAAAGTCTTGTGGTTTTCCCCCAAATCCAGAAATCTCGTAGAAAGTCCGAAATCCCAAAATCGATAGTCAATAAGCAGTGAATATTGCATAACAAAATGAATATATAAATTGCATGGGGTATCTACGCAAGGAATGCAATATCTAAATTAGCACATGAGAGCAAGCATACTAATAATATGTTGAACTACCAGCTAGCCGGTTATACCAATAAAGTAATATTTTCTAAAGTGTACGTAACATGGTAATTACCGATGATGATGTGTGTGAGCCGGCAAGTAAGTGTACGTGGAACATACGCATCATCGGTAAGGGTGCTGGTGTTCTAACAGACAGGGTTCATAATAGACAAAGAAAACATATGTAATAAATATGTAATGCGATGAGAACAGCATAAATAAAACAGAAAGATGAATAGTAAAAGTAACCTTATAGAATATACCTATCAGCATACGAGTTATACGGTTTTAGTGTTTTTAAAATGGCACGAATCATTATTTTTAGAAAAGTAGGGGCTACGGGGTTTTGAGAAACGTCCTTGGAAACATATCTGTAGTATCCCTCGGCTGTCTTTAAAAATACTCACGATTCGTTAGTTTGAAAATAGGTATGACTCGATCCTAGTCAAGCATCTACCTAAACAACTAAGAGGCTATCTAAGAAACTAGCTGGAAGGAGAAGAAAATTTAAGTATATAAACCGATTCGATATATCTATTAGTCGGCGATCCATGCTCATAACGTCATGTACTGTATAATATATAGTACGGTATCCTCGAGTCAAGAGTGCGGATCAATGTCATATATATACCTCGTACGGTAAAATCCATCGTACGGCATCCCAAAATCGGGGTACGGGTCAAATATCACATACACCTCATTATTCATATGGCATCATTACCGTAAAATCATGAATTAGGGGTACCGTTCTAAAGTGTAATACATTCTAATATTATCAAACATATAACCTCATGTGTACGAAAACATATCGCCCATCGATCCACTATAATATCATGTCGTATATCATATCACAACCCAATCACATATCTGATCTCACGGCATCATGCCGGATCATATCGACTCACCTCCAAGTATCATATACTGGGCTCAACATCCGTGTATACGTGTGTGTGTGTGTGTACACACACACACACACCAACGCATCCACACACACACATATATATACATATAAACATATACACCCAAACATATCACGTGTGTGCATGTGTGTGTGTGTCAACCTTTACTCTAGGGTTTCGCCACTAAGAACTAAACTAAAAGCACTTTCTTGCTAAGTATCCACATCTCACAATAACACATATGTATATGAAAGTGCGGGGGTGTTATACGCCATCCACTCGACTTCCCCCGTAGATATATATCTACTCACCTGATTCTTACTTGCCGAAGTCAATTACGCCACGCTTTTCATGTTGTTCAAAGTCCACATGAGGGTACCTACATATATAAACACATAGTATCGTAAACAAAAATCGCGCAGAAAAACCAAAACGGCACATGAATCACACATAGGTTAAAATCTATGGTCTATGCATGCAAGAATAACCAAATAACTCCCGATATCGACGTACAAACATCAAGTGACCGAGACAAAACACAATATCCAAAGTTGAAGTCATTAAAAGTCAAAAAACAAAACAGAAACTCAAGAAAAATGGCTTCAGATTTAGTCTCAAGTAAAATTAGGCTAAACAAACAATTACAGAGGCCAGATTTTGAGGTAACTGAGCTACAGACCTAACCTTGACACCATTACCCACAATTTTCCCGGCGACATCAACCCAAAATCCATCCAGGCCGGTTTTACCTGCTTGGTTTGGGTTTGTCTTCTCATGGTGGTCTTCTAGTGCTTAAACTAGGTCAATAGAGTTGTTTGTTTTTCCCGTAAAGGTCTCAGGTCACTCCAGATTTCCTGTAGGCATCATAAGCTACAAAACCGACACGGAAAGTTTCTAAAGTCCGAGTCTTGGGTTCTCAAATTCACTTGGTCCAGGATCTTAACACTAAAGGGGATGTAGTCACTAATTACACCTTAATTGCGCCATCACAACTCAAGGATCCCTTAAGTCTCATCTAGAAAATTTCAAAGCTCACAAATCCTCACTTAATCAATTCTAAACTAAAATAGAAGCTAATGGAACTCAATTACTACACTAATGGTGAAAGAAATACCTCATTTGGCAACTCAAGAAAATTCTTGAGTTGTCCCAAGTGTTCAAAATCTCAACTTGTTTAGTCCACCATACTTGTAATGAGCTTGTGCACATATTTAATGAAGAGAATATAAGGTTTTGATGTGTATTTGGGGGGTGTTGTGAGGAAGTGGAGGAGGTGGAGGGAGAGGGCAGCCATGAAGGGGAAGAGAAGAAGAATGATGAAAAATGAAGTGAAGAAACAATGAGCCATGGTCAAAGAGACCCCTCACC
Organism: Agapanthus africanus; assembly: GCA_030015575.1. NCBI lineage: Eukaryota > Viridiplantae > Streptophyta > Magnoliopsida > Asparagales > Amaryllidaceae > Agapanthus > Agapanthus africanus. The sequence continues at coordinate 196,658,728 of CM057348.1, read as the reverse complement.
CTCTCTCTTGCCCATACCTTCTTGCCATGCCACAATTTATTTATTCTTTTTCTTTTCACCCTTTTTTTTAAACAAAAACCTTAGTAAAAAATCAATATGAGCGAAGGTTCTAGACACAAAGAATAACAAGTGGTTGCAACATGATTTGTTGCATGACATGCACAAAACACAATAAATGCATAATTAAGTACTAATCGAGTTTAGTAATACTAACTTATATACGATTAATTGTATACTAAATTGTAAAATTCTCAATCTTTATAAATTCTTTTAAAATCAATAATTAATATAAATTTCTAAATATTTCCTAATTTATCGGTATATAATTATACCATATCATTAAAACTAATCTCCATACTTTAAAATATTCATAATATTTATTACTTAAATTGTTTAACTTCCGAAAATAATATTTTATTTTTCTGTACAGATACTATGTAAAGGCTGGATATTGATACGAGCAGGGGTCCGACGGTTAATAATACTAGCCGGCTTTGGTGTAAGTCGGATTATTAAATCAAGTTTTGATTTAATAATTTATATATATATTTGATATATGTATTCTAGTATTATGTTCACTATTCATTTTCTCTCTCTTGGATATTCGTATTTTAATACGGATACACGTATATGTATCTCGATACGTATACCGGGTTGTATTTTTATTTAAATAATTAAAATATATATACATGTTAAATGTAGCATGTCTTGTTAAAAGAGAGGGTTAAGTGTGCCATGACTATATAAGCATGGTTAACACCTCATTAACCCTAATTCAATATGCACACGTGTGTGCACGTAAAAATATAATTAAATAAAATATTAATTAATTAGATAAAATATGTAAATAAAATAATTATCAGTTTGATTTCATTAAAACCCGCATTAACGCTTAATTATACTAACCACATTCTAAAGTGTTACAATCTTCCCCCTTAAAGAAATTCGGTCCCCGAATTTAAAAATCTTACTATGCGTACCTTCGAAAAGATGAGGAAATTTTTTCCGCATCTCGCCCTCGGCTTTCCATGTGAGCTCTTCGCTGTTCAGGCCATTCCAGAGAACCTTGACAGACGGTAAGACATTTGACCTCAGTTTCTTTACCTGCCGATCCAGAATGACCACCGGCTGCTTGGTGAAAGAAAGATCACGCTCAAGCTGAACGGTCTGGAGCTGAATCATGTGGGAAGGGTCATGAAGATACTTGCGAAGTATTGAAACATGAAATACGGGGTGAACATCCAGAAAAGTGGGCGAAAGTGCCAAACGATAGGCAACGGTACCAACTCGCTCAAGGATCTCAAAATGACCCACAAATCTGCGACTAAGCTTCCCCTTCTTCCCAAATCTCATCACACCCTTCATCGGAGAAATCCGTAAGAATACATGATCACTCACTGCGAACTCAAGTCTGTGACGACGACGATCAGCATAAGACTTCTGCCTGCACTGGGCTGCTCTCATCCTATCCTGAATCAACTGGATCTTCTCCGTGGTCTCCTGGACTAGCTGTGGTCCCAAAATCCTGTTCTTGCAGAGTTCGGTCCAACAGACCGGTGATCAATACTTCCTACCATACAAGGCCTCAAAAGGTGCCATCTAAATCGTCTCCTGAAAGCTGTTGCTGTAGGAGAACTCTATCAAAGCCAAGTGCCAGTCCCAGCTGCCACCAAAATCGAGCACGCACGCACGAATCATATTCTCAAGAGACTGTATAGTCCGTTCTGACTGACCATCGGTCTGCGGATGGAAAGTGGTGCTAAAACTCCTAAGGGTACCCAAAACTTCCTGAAGTTTCTGCTAAAGACGGCTGGTAAACTGGGTGCCCCTGTCGGATACGATGCATGTAGGAACGCCGTGCAAACACACAATCTCGTCAATGTACAACTGAGCATACTGAGCAAATTCGAAAGTGGTCTTCACTGGAAGGAAGTGAGCCGCTTTTGTCAACAGGTCAACAATCATCCAAATGGAATCTTACCCTCGACTAGAATTGGATAGACCCACAACCAAATCCATGGAGATCTGCTCTCATTTCTACTCCGGAACGGGTAAAGGCTGCAACTCTCCTGCTGGTCTCTGATGCTCAGCCTTGACTTGCTAACAAGTCAAGCACCTCGAAACAAAATCCGAAACATCGCTCTTCATTTCTGCCCACCAGTAGACATCTCTTAAGTCACGATACATCTTCGTGGAACCGGGATAAACACTATAAGCTGACTGATGTACCTGCCCTAGGATCTCGCGTCTCAACCCCTCGGTATCTGGTATGCACAGACGAGTCCCAAAATGTAGCACACCCTGGTCATCAATCAAGAGCTCTGACTCTCTACCCTGCCGAATATGCTCAAAAATCTCAAACAAATGGGCATCGTCGGGCTGTGCCTCACGGATAAAATCAAATAGAAGTGGACGGACGCGGACATGAGCAAGCTGTCCTCCAGTCGAAGTGAACTCAAACTGCACTCTACTGTCGCACAAGATCTGCCAATCTGTAGAAGACTGTCTCTGAACTGTGCTCAACTGGGACAAGCTACCTCCGGGCTTACGACTCAAAGCATCAGCTACTGCATTCGCCTTGCCTGGGTGATAAAGGATCTCACAATCATAATCCTTCATGAGCTCCCTCCAACGGCGCTGCCTTAAATTCAGATCTTGCTTCTGGAAGATATACTTTAAGCTCTTGTTATCCGTGAAGATCTGACATGACTCTCCGTACAAGTAGTGTCTCCAAATCTTAAGCGCAAAGACCACAGCGCCCATCTCAAGATCATGAGTGGGATAGTTTTACTCGTGCTTCTTCAGCTGTCGAGAAGCGTAAGTGATAACTCTATCATGCTGCATCAATACACAACCTAGCCCCTTTTGAGAAGCATTATAGTAAACGACATAGCCGCCCGATCCAAAAATTAAAGATAAAACTGGTGCAGTCGTCAACCAAGTCTTCAACTGCTGAAAACTCTGCTCGCATGCCTCAGTCCAAAGAAAAGGAACCCCTTCCGGGTCAGTCCGGTCAACGGTGCAGCGATACTCGAGAAATCCTGCACGAAACGGCGATAATAACCAGCTAAGCTCAAAAATCTGCGGACCTCAGTTATCGATATAGGTCTGGGCCAAAGCTGTACAGCCTCGATCTTCTTCGGGTCCACACGAATACCGTTTCCCGTAACTACATGACCCAAGAATTCAACACTATCAAGCCAGAATGCACACTTTGAGAATTTTGCAAACAGCCGGTGCTCTCTCAATGTTTGCAAAGCAATTCTCAAGTGCAGCTCATGCTCCTCTCGACTTCTGGAATAGACCAGAATGTCATCAATGAACACAATAATGAACTGATCAAGGAACAGCCTGAAAATCCGGTTCATCAAATCCTTGAACGCTGCTGGGGTATTGGTGAGTCCGAACGACATCACCAAAAACTCACAATGCTCGTAGCGCATACGAAAAGCAGCCTTCAAAATGTCATCACTCCGAACCCGCAACTGATGATAACCCGACCTCAAATCAATCTTGGAAAAATGTCCCGCACCCTGGAGCTGATCAAACAAATCGTTAATGCGAGGTAATGGATACATATTCTGCACCGTAACTCAGTTCAATTAACGATAATCAATGCACAAGCTCAAACTGCCGTCCTTCTTCTTGATGGACAGAACATGAGCTCCCCAAGGCGAAACACTCGGGCGCACAAGTCCCCTATCAAGCAACCCTTGCAACTGATCCTTAAGCTCTTTCAGCTCCGCCGGGGCCATCTGATAAGGCGGTATAGAAATAGGCCCCGTGCCAGGGATCACATCAATGCAAAACTCAATATCACGCTCTGGCGGCAAACCAGGTAACTCATCGGGAAATACGTCGGGAAACTCTCTCACAATAGGAATCCGGTCCAACGAATCTACTGTGGCACCGGTATCACGAATAAAAGCTAAGAATACCCGACATCCTCTTTTCAAAAGCCGACTATCGCAAAGGGCAGAAATCAAACTGTGAGGGGCGGCACTACGGTTCCCCTGCACAACAAGAACTGACTCGCCGGGAAAACAAAACCTGACTGCCTTCTCACGGTACTCCATAGACGCATAGCAAGTAGTTAGCCAGTCCATACCAAGGAGAACGTCGAAGTCTAACATATCAAGAAAGATCAAATCGACGGACAAATCTCTATCTCCAATACGAACGGCATACGACCGAAACACATGTCGCACAATAAAAGACTCTCCAACAGGAGTAATCATGACAAGTGGCTGATCGAGCAAAGACGACTCTTGGCCCAACCTCGGCATGAAGTGTGTGGAAACATATGAGTGAGTAGACCCTGGATCAAATAAAACATGCGCATCAAAAGAACATACAGAAAGAGTACCTGACACGGCTGCATTCGACGCCTGCGCGTCCTGATGAGTCAAAGTAAATACCTGAGCATGCCCTCTACTGGCAACTGGCTGTCCTCCGCCTCTGCCACCCCATCCTCTTCGAACAAACCCACCGCGACCACAACCTCTCTGAGCATAAATCTGGTGCGGAGCAACAATAGGTGTAACAGGCAATGCTCTCTGAGGTGGAGAAGGTGGTAAGGTAACACGTGGAACCGCTGCCTCTCCCTGGCGTACCTCAGTACAATCTCTGACGCGATGATGTAGACTCGCACACCCAAAACATCCGGATGACGACTGCTGACCCTATAGGTATGAGCTATATAACTGGCCTCTCCTCAATCCTCTGCTAGCACCATCACCTGGAAAGAATCTATCACGGCATCTACCAAGCTGTCTCTGAGCTGATATTAGTACGAAGACGCTTCGGTCCCGAAATGACCAAAGTCTCATAAATACGCTCCTCTACCAATATGGTTGTGTCCACTGCGGCTACATATATATCGAAATGCTGGGCACCGATGGAGAGGAACAACTGGGTAATCAGGCCTCGTACAAATCTCTTGATACGCCTCTCCTCAGAGTCTACTAAATACAGAGCATATATGGATAGCTGGGTAAACTGAACATCATACTCCGCCACTGTCATAACCGGAGTCTGGCGCAATGGGTCAAATCTACGAGCTCGAGCATCTCTAACGCTCTGAGGGAGGAATCGAGAAAGAAACACCGTCGTAAACTCGACCCAGGTCATAGGAGGAAGACCTGTGGCTCGACCTCTCTCTAATGACTCGCACCAAGTCTGGGCAAGACCCTCCAGATGGAAACGAGCGAACTCCACCCATCTCGTGTCGGAGCATCTCAACGAACGACAGATCCTAGCCATCCGATCGATGAACGACTGTGGATCCTCAGCTGCGTCGGTGCCTGTGAAAATTAGAGGCTTCAGCCTCATGAACTTAGATAAGGATACGATGATAACCTCCGTAGCTGCAGGTATGACTGCCAGAACAATAGGCACCATCATGGTCCCCGTAACAGGTGCGACAACCTCCGATCTCTGCGCTCGACTGGCCTCAACCAACGACCTTATCATCTGGCGCAAATCCTGCATACCGGCCTCTAGCCTAGTAATACGATCCGGAGAAGGTGGATCAAATTGCTCCTGTAAAATTGTCGCACGTGACTGGCACTTGGATCATATGAAGTCTATAGGGCTCTATCTAATTCAAGTAAGCCAAAAATCCCAAAAATCTAAACCATTTTAAATAATAAAAGAAGGAATACTTGTTTAAAAGCAAGTGGTTTTAATAGCATAAGCCGAATTATGCGCCTTTAAAACATCAAGTCCTTTCTGAAAATTTCGGCAGAGTTTCGTTTGTAAATACTAGCCCCGAACGGGGTACAACATGAATAATATATACATGAATGATAAAAGGCATCCCCAAGCGGGAGCTAGCTCTTCATCAATCGACGGCCACAACCACGTAAGCAATATAATATACAACGCCGAAGGGCGAGGATCAAAACTGAAAAGGGAACTCAAAACATTAAGAAAACCATAATTATACAACGCGCGACTCTAAGGTCGAAATAATAATACAACTGGTCTCTAGTCAAAATAAATATACATGTTTGGTTGATGGAATTTTCTAGATACAATGAATAAAATAAAGTACAATGGTGGTCACGATACAAGTGAACCCACCTACCAAAGCAAATCACATGGAATGGAAGCAATGTGCCAGCAAAGCCGTAACGAAATCTGTACGACAAAACCTGCAAGAAACTGTGGGACAACGGGGGTGAGTTGCCAACTCGTGAGTAGAAAATATCACCGAGCAGAAATCGTATGTATGACTCATCCTAGGTCAATACGATCAAAAATATATAAAGCTCAAATGATAAGTCTGAAGCATGAAAAGGTGGTAAGGGTAAAATCTATACATAATTGTAATCCCATGTGCTCATGTCAGTGCCTCAGGTAGTAATATATCATATGTATGAGGTATGAATGTAATGTAATGAAAACAGAAAACATGTAAATGAAGAAACTGTTTTCTTGTTTTAGTGAGATTTCCATTTAAATAACACGAGGTATCATTAATGAAATCAACATAATCAGTGTCTAGCATCGACACAAAACATAAATCCCAATATCTCAATATCTCAGGCTCCGACTATCCGGACTGGCCTGTACCATCAAATCTCAATACCTCAATATCTCAATATCTTGGGCTCCATCAGTCCGGATTGGCTCATATCATCAATCACACGACCACGAACGGTATCCTCCGAATATCCGCCGCGCCAAACAATCACCAGTAGGCAGTCTGCCCCTGCCGGGCTCATCATCCACCATGAAATCACTCTCGCCCCGGGGTACCATACCGGGTCCACCATGTACCCGAAATGGTTCCTACTACTCCTCGAATCGGGTCTCGAAATCCAACAGCTATCATGAAAACTCATGGTGGACGACTCATACATCACGAGAAAACCGCAACTTGCAGTTTAAAAAGAGGGAGAGAGAGAGAGAGAAGTTTATATATATATATATACTTACGGTTTTCCCCCAAATCCCAAAATCTCATGAAAATCCGAAATCCAAAATCAAGAGTAAGTAAACAGTGAATATCGGCATAAAACCCCAAAATACTGCATAACCAATGAATATATGAATACATCTGATATCATGCAATGAGTGCAATAGTTAAACTAGCATATGAAAGCGATAACATATTTCAACTATCAGCTAGCAGGCTATGTTAATGAAATAATATTCACTAAAGTGTATGTGACATGGCAATTACCGATGATGATGTGTGTGAGCCGGCAAGCAAATGTACGTGGAGCATACGCATCATTAGTAATGGTGCTGGTGTCCTGACAGCATGATCTCAATAATGGCATATGAAAACACAATATAAGCATGCAAATGCGATGCGAACAGCAATAATATGCGGGAGCTGAATAATAAACACAACATGAAGAATCTACATCAAAATATATATGTGTCATACAGTTTTGCCATTTAAAATAACACGAATCGTGGTGTTTAGAAAATAAGGGCTACGGTGTTTTAGAAAAGATGCGTCTTTTGAAAATATCCGTATAATCCCTTGGCCTGTCTTTAAAATACTCACGATTCATTGGTTTTTAAATAGGTATGACCCGAGTCTGGTCTAACATCTACAAGTAAACTACAAGACTAAACGAACAATCTAGCCGAAAGGGTAAGGGAAACCACCTAAATCTGAGTCGGTACATATATATATATATATATATATATATATATATATATATATATATATATATATATATAAGTAATAGTCGGTGATCCCGCCTCAATAGTATCACATACGATACAATACACAATATGACATCCTCGAGTCAAGAGTGCGGATCTATCATCAATATAGCTCGTACGGTAAATCCATCGTACGGCCTCCCAATCTGGGTATGGGTCAAATATCACATTTATCTCATTATTCATCTGGTATCCTCTTTATCATATATCATGATCTGGGGTACTGATCTACGTCTAGTACAATACTGATACCATCTGTATATATATGCGTGTATGAAAACACACGCCCAAAGGCCCGCTAAAATCTCATGTCGTATCTCAAATACGAACCACATCATATCACCGATCTCATGGCACCATGCCTAACTCATCGACTCATCTCCAAATATCAAGTACTATCCTCATAATCCATGTATATATATACATACACATACACACATAGTCCCATACCCATATGTATATATATATATATACATATCCCTATATACGCACAGTTAAAAATATGAATGTATGTATGTGTGTGCGTGTATGCAAATCACTACCCTAGGGTTCGCGACTAAACACTAACTTACAAGTACACTATACTAATCCAAAGTCATTCCATATCACATCCGTATATGTATAAATATAATATAGATATAACGCATTCGCGTTCTATTACGAAACTGTGGGGGTGCTATACGCCATCCACCCGACTTCCCCCGTAGATATATATCTACTCACATTGCTTTTCGCTTTCCGTTGCCGACATCGCCACGCGCTTTCTTGCCGTCTCGAAGTCCTCGTGGGGGTACCTACATATCATAACGTATCGTATCGCATTAAAAACCAAATCAAAACCAAAACGACACGCAAAAAGCCTATAGGTTAGAACCTACGGACTACGCCTTTCAAACCACTAAACAACCCTCGATATCATCGTACAAACGTCAAGTGATCGAGGTAAAACGCAAATACTAAAATCCAGAATCCAAAATACGAAAAATATAAACCTGAATCAAAATAACAACTCATGAATTTAGTCACAGATTTTACCCTAGGTCAAATTAGCCAATTTTGCACATATGGAGGGTCTAATTTACTAGATATAAAGCCCTGGAACAAGCACGAACCCAAACAGAAATGCCAATGCCACAAATTGCAGCCTAAAGGGATAAATTTGTGGCCAAGTGAGGGATTTGGGGTGCTGGGTTTTGGTGGTACACTCCTGGTTGCCTGCACATCACTCTGTGTTTGCTAAATAATTTTCAGGTCACCCGGGTGTTAGCAGATTTCATTTTCCTATCACAATTCCCATAATTTCAATATCGGCAGATTTTCAAAGTTCGTATTTAGGGTTAAGTCTCAGGTTTTGGGTACAATATGATATCACTAAAGGGGTTTAAGGTCACTACTAAGTCAATTACACTATCTCAATTCAAAATCCCTTCAAACCCTAACTAGGAATTTTCAAAGTTCACCAAACCGCATCAAAACACTTCTAAACATGTATGGGTGCTAAGGTAATGAAAATACAAAGCTAATGGTGCAGAAATTACCTCAATTGGCAACTCAAGAAATTTCTTAAGTTGCCCCAAGTCTCCAAAATACAAACTTTCTTGGTCCAAAGTGTAGCTTGTGAGCTTGTGCATGCGTTTAATGAAGTGGGGATGGATTTTGGAGTAGTTTTTGGTGATGTTATGAGGGTTTTGAAGAAGAGGGATGAGAGAGTGCTGCCATGGGGGAGGAGAAGAGAGAAGGATGAAACAAATGGTCTTGGTCAATGGAAGACCCCTCACCTCTCTTTCTCTCACTTGCTCATGCCTCATTTTTTTATTGTTTTCCTTTTTCATTTCATTTCTTTTCTTTTCTTTTCTCTTCTCTTTCAAAAATCAAAACCATGCATGATAAAGAGAAAAAAACCATGATAAAAATGTAACAAGTGTTAAAATGACCTGGTGCATGTTTTGCACAAAACAAGCTTAATGCGCGATTAGCGATATTTAATCACGATTAGCACTAAAATACTGTATAATAAATCACAATTAACTTTAAATTGCTTAATTCATATAAAACACCCTCTTGTTAGTAATTTCTATAATTTTCTAAATTTTTCCCTATTTATCGGTATTTAATTATACCGCCTTATTAAAATATTCAATATATTCATTATTTAATTATAAATATTCCCAAAAATAATATTTTATTTTTCTGAAATGTTACAAAAATAAGCGTACCGCCCCGGTCAGTCCTCGTCTCGGACAAGCCTTCCCTGACCTCGGCTCTCGCGGCTGTTAGTTATATGTATGCCCTAGAGACCATTACTATACATGTGATGTATATTGTAGTGGATGCTTGGACATATATAGGGAGGACTTTCTTGCTCGACATGATAGTATACTATCTGGTTACTCTTTACCTTAACGTGTACACTGATTGTCTCTCTGTTACATGTTGGTAAAGCCCTTAGGATGTGTACTTGACTACCTGGACTATGATGCAGATCATACTAGTGGGGACATGGTAGTCCATAAGTACATCCTTCAAGGTCCCTAGTCGTGGGTATATCGAGACGGGGCATCGATATACCAGTGTAGACTAGCGTATACCTTCTCGACCCATATAGATGGGCGATGGATGATCCCATATCCATTGGTGTTTGACATCAGAGATGATATACGGGTGCTCAGTGGAGACTGGGTACACTGGACGGACTCGCCGAGAACTCCCAGATAGTATTATACCTTACGTCAGATGGCAGTTCTCTGGTGACACTGGTACAGGTTAGTCTGTAGACCCGAGATCGTCATAGAGTCTTGTGTGATTCCCACTGTGCTTTGATTTTCACCTTACCACGTCCAAGAGGGCGTGCAAAACGGTGGTTTTTGGGTACAGTCCCGAGTCACATGGAGGCAATGAGTGATAGGAGGGGTTTCGTCTCTCCCGGTATTGGGGGTTGATGTTGCGCTATGCTCGATTGGCCGTAACAGGGAAGTCCCTGGCCAGGGCTGGTTTAGAGATTTACTGGTAAGTGTTACCAGTAGTTTCTCTACCCGTTATGAGCCTCATATCGGCATGACTTATCGATTATTGGGGTCTGACGTTTACCACCCCTAGACTTGATATGCGACATATCAGACGAAGAGACTGGACTGTATGGTAGTGTCACTGTCAGGCTTTTTGCAGGAGTTGGAGCGGGCTTGCTTGCTGATCTTCTGATCGCTTAATACCCGGGTAGCCGTTACGTCCAGCTAGTACCGCTGACGGCTTGTGGGTGCTTGATATGATCATCACCTACTGCCGGCGTATTGACGAGTCTTTAGAGTCCTACATAGAGGTTATACTGGCTCAGGCAAAACGAAATAGGTGCGCATATATGATATGTGCGGGACCGAGAATAATACGTGTATGTGATACCGTATTCTATTCTCGCGATGTTTTGTGTCGATCTTATATGCGATATAACCAAGTTATCGAATCAAGGGTTGATTCGATAAGTCGATACATTGGATGTTAGTCGGTTATATGTGATATAGCCGGATTATTAAGTCAAGTATTGATTTAATGATTTAGTGTATAATTGTATATGAGATATACTAATTTACATTAACTAATATTGGTTCACTTAAGCATTTGTTTTTCTCACTTGTACACAACTTAATATATATGTGATATATATTTATTTGTATTCACATTTTTGTACCATGGTTGTTGATACAACTATCATGGGTGTATGAGACATACACCATACTAATTATATTGCTAGGGTTTTAATATCTAAAGTAATTCTAAAATTAGTGGATAATGAGCTCATATGCATGAAGCTTCATGAAGATTATGGTTGCATTGACTTAGTCCACTCGTTTTGTTTTACTTAAGATATTAGTTAACCTAACCACTATAATTAGCCATGGTAATGTCTCTACATGGGTTAGTATATGATACTCACTCACCATGGTTAGCTCACTCTCTCCCTTGATAAGATTCATTCTCATTTGAGCTCATCTTCTTCCTCCTTGATTTTCTTTCTAGGGTTTGAAAAAGAGAGAGATACAAAGTGAGAAAATAAATTCTAAAGTGTACCCATTTCCTATTTCACCATCCTCTACTAGACTAGCACTTTAGTTTAGGGTGTTTGCTTCACTAATTTTTTGGTTAGTGAAGTAGAAGCTTGAGATCGTATTCCCTCGACGTAGATCTTCTTCGGCCTCGAAGACTTCAAGAAATATCGTTGCCTCTTCTCATGGAGCCGTCTTAGAGTCCGGGTGTTCGATGATCGCAGCGAAGGGACTACTACAAGGAGCTTAAGAAGTAAAGTACCGATCTACAAAGGTTGTATTTCGTATTCACTTAGTGTAAATGTGATTTACTTGCATGTGAAACCCTAATTTTCTAGCAAAGATCTTGTTTAGAGTTATTCGGCACGGCTAAAATTTTAATCCGGCATGGTTGATACCTTATAGAACCTTATTAGAGTGCCTAGTAACCCTACAGTGGTATCAGAGCCTAGCTAGAACATTAGGCGATGTGTTAACGAAGTTAAAACTCCGAACGAACCCAAATACGTCAAAGTTAACCCCCTCTCTGTACATTTTTTCAAAACTGTGTATTTTCTGAATTAAAAATACCTAAAAAATTCAGCAGGATTTTCTAAGAATTACCATGAAAAACGAGCCCCTAAGTCCTCCACATAGCCGCGGAACCGCGGCAATAATCCACTTTTAGCGGCGGTTCCGCGGCAAGAAAAGGGTATTAGGGACGGTTCTTTGTGCAGTAACATCCTTAGCAATTCCTGCATTTTTCTGGGTATTTTTAAACTGACTCAAGTGTTGAGTATTTTGGGGATTATTTTGTAATCGTCAATTCGATCTGAGAATTTAATTTTGTTTTGTTATTCCGGATAATTTAGAAAGTATTAAAATGTTCGAACGGATATCATTAACTCAATTTTTCCCGGCACGAAAAACATTCAAGTGTTGAATTTTTCTCGGGTTTAAATCTTTCGGAAAAACGTACATGTGATGCGATGGACCCTCTAGAAGACAACAAACCTTAACTCGATTATGTGACAGTCTTGAACTGCCTTTTGAACCTTAGGGTTTGGGGCAGTTCGGCGTGCCACATGTGAGGCGTTGGCTTGACCCTTCTACGGCTGGACCGTTGCTACTGTGACGTATTCTGGAATTTTTGAACTCCGCTCAAGTGTTGAGCTATTTAGGAAATCTTGGGTATTTGATTATTCGATCAAAAAGTTTAATACTGTCTATTTATCTGGAATGTGATACAATATGTGGAATTCATAAAGTTAGGCATGAAATGCGAAATATGTGTTATTTCGGATTTACGATGTCTAAAGAGATTGTGAATTCCAAATGTTGTAGTTTTACACTTTCTTTTCTGCGACCGTAAGTGTAATATGTGATATCGCCGGTTTCGTTGCTATATGTCAACGACAATTAGGATGCGCATATTTACTTACGTTGATGACATGTGATGTTATATGTTGCTGGATATTTTATATTGGATCGTCGCGTTATGAATAGCCGGGGGGGAGGGGTTTATGTGAGATGAGAGTTTTTATTTTCATTCATTTAAAATTAAATGTATGTAATATTCTTTTATTGGGGCACTTCCGGGATGAGGTCGATGTCACCATTTGTATATTATTTACTTTTCCGCACTAGGATAGACCCAAGGAAGAGAGCACAAGTAACCGGGTTCTGGAGTCCAGTGGGAGACCAACTCGAGGAGTCGAGTCCGGGTCTCCTAACTCTAGAATTGGAAGGGTTGCTTGCCGCTCTCGTAGGGGTCTAGGGGTGTGGGTTTGGCTATTCATCGCAACCGTGGAATCCGTGTTTTATAGAAGCTCAAAATAAAACACGGACATCCTAGTATATCCAATGTTTCATATGTTTCTTCTGCTGCGATATCTGTGATGTGATCATTTGATGTTCTGTGATAAATACTGTATATAGCATATATGATATACTATATAGACGTTACTTATGTTTTACACCCGCGCTAGCCCTGCCCTGCTCTGCCGTTAGTTACCTAACCTAACGGCGCACGAGGGGACATCGAGGAGAATGCGGATGGCATAAGTGTACGTCGTATTTATCTGTGATGTTTAGGTGAGTTAAATGATGGGACTTTATTAATGTGATTAATGAAAGAAATGAAACCTAAAAGATGTTGTAGAAACTTGTTTAAAAACTGGTAGCTCTAGTTCTTGCTTTGCATAGCGGTGTTCCTTGTAGAACATCCAGCACCTTATTCGATGAGGAAAGAGTCGAGATCCCTTCACCGGGAGTGACCTCTTTAGCCAAACTAGCATATGCTACACACTCGGTTTGTCTTTTGATTGCTTCTATAGTTCTTGCTTTGCATAGTGATATTTGTGAAATATCCTGCATCTTATTCGATGAGGAAAGGGCCGACGATCTCTTCACCAGGAATGACCCCTTTAGCAAAACTAGAAAAGCCTAAAAAACACTCCATTTAAAAATCACTCGATTCTACAACGATATCAAGTTCATTACGCAAAGGGTTTTCAGAAAAACCTGTCGTAGCCCTCTGTCATTTCAGATAAGTCCTGCTTAGTATTCATGCTGCGTTTGTTGACCTTGTCAAGGCGTAGTGTGCGGTAGCTGACCAGTATTTATCTGTTTATGCATATGATGCAGATTGTTTTAGGGTAGTCGTACGGCCTTGTTGACCTTGTCAAGGGTCGTGCTGGTGGGTTTAATTCAATCAAGAAATGACGGGTTGAACTTGACTTACGGTCTATGGTTTGTGACATTGTCAAGGTCATAGATCGTTTGGGGCAAAATATTATCGGGAATTTCAAGTGTTGAAATTTGCAATGAGATTGCATACCTTCTATGAGATAGTTGGATCCCGATACCCACTGCGAGTAATTGTTACTCCTGGGAGAGTTTTACGCATTACAATTAGCTGATCAAGTAGGTGTCTAAAAAGGTATCAACGGGGTTACGCCTCTAGGAAAACGAGGTTTACTTTAATTAGGTCCGTGCGAAAGCATGGGGAACCTCCCTCAAAGTACCGACACTGGCCTGGCTGAAAGATTGGCGAAATTGTAGGGTGTAATTAATCCCGGCTAATCTTTCCTTTTAGGGTTTGAAGGAAGATTTGATAAAAACAGTGGGAGCCATCCTGATTAGATAAAATAATAACCAATCTGATCTTGCAAGAGCGCACGCAGAGTGTTTTCTTCTCTCTCTCTCCAGGTAGCGACCATGTCACACCTTAATCAAGATAATAATACGGATGTATTGACCGAATCCACTTGTTATACTGAGCTGGGGAACGTTGGCCCCCTCCAACTTATAAATGTTATAAGACAGAATAGGAAAATAAGGGATTACCAGAATTCCCGTGCCACCCAAACGAAGAAAGTGCATGATGATGCATCATCTTCGGGTGTGTTCATTACAGAGAACTGTTTCTCAGTATCCTTTACGTCCTGGGTATTAGATACCAGATCAGGATCCCGCATATGTAATTTGTTACATGGGCTACAGATAGGTAGAGAACTAAAAACGGGTGATAAGTTTCATGAGATAGAAAAAGGTGCAAGTGTTGCATCCAAGTCTGTTGGTCACTATCACCCTGTATTACCAGAATACATTGATTCTGAACGAATGTCATTAGATACCGAACCTGATATACAACATCATATCAGTCTCTTTATTAGTAAAGAAAGGATATAATTTTGTGTTGTTTGGATAATGTTTTGAACATTTCCTATATCAAGAGTTGATCGGTTCAGGCACGTTATCAAAAAGCATTGACGTTCTAAATCAAACTACAGTTCTTAGTATACAAAACACACACAAGAGGAAGAGTTCAGAAATGAACGAATCCTTCTTGAGGTATTGTAGACAAGGTCATATCAATGCGACCCGACTAGCTAAAGTTACATAAAGATGCATATTTAAATTAGTTTGAATTTACATCTTATGAAACTTGCTGGTCATGTCACAGAGATAAGATGACCAAAGATCCGTTTATTGAAAACAGAGAAAGAGTTAGTGAACTCTTGGGATGATACATGTTGATGTATGAAGGTCCCCTGTTTACACATACCAAGACCGGTTCTTTGTACTTCATTACATTCTCTGTTGATCTCTCAAGATTCAGACATATGTTCCTGTTGAAACACAAGTCCGAAGCTTTTGAGATATTCACAGAATATAAGTTAGAAAGTAGAGAACCAAAACGGTAATAAGTATTATGTCCTTTGATGTGATCAAGGAGGAGAATACTTGAGCACGGAATTCCTGGACTATTCTAAAGGAGAATGAGATTCTCTCTTAGCATTACTCCTCCGTATACACCACAGCACGTCGGTGTATCGGGGTGGAGCAATCACACCCTATGTGATAAGGTGTGCTCTATGATGAGTACTACTGAGTTACCTATTTCCTTTTGGGAGTTATGCACTAGAGAAGTTGCATACCTATTGAATAGGGTTCCGATCAAATCAGTTGCCTACCACTTCATATGAGATATGGAAAGGGAAGAGCTCATATCTTAAGTCAGTTAAGATTTGGGGTTGTCCAGCCTATGTCTAAAAGCATAATTCGGACAAGCTCGAGGCAGGGTCAATTCTGTAAAAGTTTGTTGGATATCCCAAGCATTCGCAAGGGAATATCTTCTACCTAACCGACGAACAAAAGATATTTTGTTTCTCAATATGCCATCTTTGTGAAAGGGAATTTCTTGTGAAGAAATTAATGGTCATGAGGTAGAACTGGAAAAAGTTCCAGCTATACAAACTTCAGCTAATGATTTGGTAGAACCAAAGGAATCAATAGTTTCCAACGAACCTCAGCCTCTTCGCCGATCTAGTAGGGTTCCTCACCCACCTGAGAGATACTTTGGTTTCTCTATGACAGTGGGAGTGAGGAATGCACCATGAGATGATGACCCAACTAGTTTCGAGCTGGCCATCAGGAGTAGGACTCTGTAAGAATGGCTGGATGCTTAGCGATCTGAGATGGAATCCTGATACACCAACAAAGTATGGACTTTGGTTGCTTTATCTGAAGGGTTAAATCCCCATCAGGAGCAAGTATATCTTGAGAAGATTACTTGGTGTACATGGAAAAGTTGAGACTTTCAAAGCTAGACTTGTTAAAGGTTTGCATCATTGACCAGGTATGGATTATGATGAAACCTTTTCTAAGATACTATGCTTAAGTCCATCCAGATCCTACTTGCCACGGCTACATACCATGACTACGATATCTGGCGGTTGGGTGTCATGACTGCTTTTCTAAATGATAATTTGGAAAAGAGCATATATAAGTACACAGCCAGAGGGCATTGTAGACAGTGGGAGCAGCGGAAACGTGTGCAAGATGTTTTATGTGATAAAGCAGGCATCGCGGAGTTGGAACGTCTATTTTGATGTGTTGGTCAAAAAGTTTGACATCATCAAAATGGTAGATGAACCTTGTATATACAAAAAGGTAGTAGGGAGTATGGTGGTGATCCTCGTAGAGTACGTGGATGACATACTCTAGATGGGGAAGGAGTTTTCTATGCTACGCTCGATCAATCTCCGCTTATCACAATGATTCTCCACATAGGATCAAAGTGATACCTACTATATCCTGGGTTTTGGATCTATGAGATAGATCTAATTGGATTTTAGGATACTCACTAGTTGTAGTGAGATGGTATCAATTGATCCTGGGGAGAATCACTGGAAGGGTTCCAGGGTGATAAGGATGACTGAATGTCAGTCACAGGCATTATCTTTACCCTCAGTGGAGGGACGGTATGTTGGAAGAGTTCCAAGCCAGATACCGTGGCATACTAGACGATAAAGGCTCGATACATCGCTACCAAAGATACTACCAAAGAGGCAGTCTGGGTGTATATTAGTTCATGAGATGAACTTCATTCCTACCATTGTGTGACAATGGAGTTGTGTCTTATGCCAAGGAACGCCCGTCCTATCAGTGATCCAGACATATTCTAAGGCAGTGTCACCTGATCATGGAGATGGTTGATCTCTAGGGGATCGAGGTTAGGAGAGTAGACTCAGAGGACAACACGGCGGATCCACTCACAAAGGCCTTTTCCCAGAGAGAGACTATTCGGGGATGGTTGAGTATGAGATACTACAACCACTGTTATCAGATGGCCCTAGTGCAAGTGGGAGATTGTTAGTTATATGTATGCCCTAGAGGCCATTACTATACATGTGATGTATATTGTAGTGGATGCTTGGACATATATAGGGAGGACTTTCTTGCTCGACATGATAGTATGCTATCTGGTTACTCTTTACCTTAACGTGTACACTGATTGTCTCTCTGTTACATGTTGGTAAAGCACTTAGGATGTGTACTTGACTACCTGGACTATGATGCAGATCATACTAGTGGGGACATAGTAGTCCCTAAGTACATCATTCAAGGTCCCTAGTCGTGGGTATATCGAGACGGGGCATCGATATACCAGTGTAGACTAGCGTATACCTTCTCGACCTATATAGATGGGCGATGGATGATCCTATATCCATTGGTGTTTGACATCAGAGATGATATACGGGTGCTCAGTGGAGACTGGGTACACTGGACGGACTCGCCGAGAACTCCCAGATGGTATTATACCTTACGTCAGATGGCAGTTCTCTGGTGACACTGGTACAGGTTAGTCTGTAGACCCGAGATCGTCATAGAGTCTTGTGTCATTCCCACTGTGCTTTGATTTCCACCTTACCACGTCCAAGAGGGCGTGCAAAACGGTGGTTTTTGGGTACAGTCCTGAGTCACATGGAGGCAATGAGCGATAGGAGGGGTTTCTTCTCTCCCGGTATTGAGGGTGTAGGGTTCCTAGGCACATATAGAGGTCTCACAAGGCATCGATCATGCCAATTTCAAAAATTATGGGTACCGAGAAACCCTAATACGGATCGTCGGCTAGATTTCTAGGCGAAACAATAAACTAGTTAACACTTTAACTAAAGGAAGAGAGCTACAACCTTTGTAGATCCGGTTATCCACTTCCTTAGCTCCACGTGGGTGTCCTCTCGCTGTCCATCATGAATCCCGAACTCATTCGTCGGCTTCATCGGAGAAACGGGCGAGCTAGGTCGTCGGCTTCGTGTCAAAGACGATCTACGTCGAGGCATCACAAGTTCAAGCTCCGACTTCACAAAGTTGTGAAACTTGTGAAGAAAACACCCAAAACAACTTGGCAAGAGGTAGAGGGTGAAGAAATAGGAGGTGGGTTCACTTTAGAATTGGATTTCTCTCACTTTAGCTCAAGTTGCCATTGATGGCATCAAGCTTTTTTCTTGAAGATGAAGATGAAGAAAAAGAAAGAATATGATAAGTGTTGATAAAAAATGAAAAATAAATCAATACTTATCATAAGCTAACCATAGTTGAGTGTAGAGAATAAACCATGGTAACTTGGATGGGTTAGGGTTAAGCATGAAGACAAGAATGGTTAAGAAGTCAAAGTTTCATGAAGCTTCAATAAGAAACAAAGAAAGCCACCATTCTCATCTTTATCCTTTCCAAATAAATAAATAAACAAATAAATAAATAAATGGATATGCAAAACCCTAATTATCAAATTAATCATGGTTTAATCCTATACACTTAACTAAATGATCAAGTATCATCAAACATGATACAAATATGTGCACAAAAGTATATCACATATACAATGTGCATCAAGTGAGAAAAATCCGTTTAAAGTGAACCAATACTAGTTAATGTAAAGTAATATATCATATATATATAATTATACATTAAATCATTAAATCAACACTTGATTCAATGATCCGGTCATGTCGCACATGACCGACTAGTATTCAATGTATCGGCTTATCGAATCGATCTTCGATTCGATAACTAGGTTATATCGCATACAACCAATCGAAACATTAATCGCGAGAATCAAATACGGTATCACATACACGCATTATTCTCGGTCCCGAACATATCTCATATGCGCTCCTATTTCGTTTCGCTTGAGCCAGGAAACCTCTGTGTAGGACTCTAAAGACTCGTCAATACGCCGGTAGCAGATGATGATCATATCAAGCACCCACAAGCCGCAAGCGGTCTTCTAAACGTAACGGCCATCCGGGTATTGAGCGATCAGAAGATCGACGAGCTAGCCCGCTCACACTCCTGCGAATCCGACCAGTAACACTTACCGTACAGTCCGGTCTGTTCGTCTGATATGTCGCATATCAAGTCTAGGGGTGGTATACGTCAGACCCCAATAACCGATAAGTCGTGCCGATGTGAGGCTCATAACGGGTCGAGAAACTACTGGTAACACTTACCAGCAAATCTCTGATCAGCCCTGGCCAGGGACTTCCCTGTTACGGTCAATCGAGCACAGCGCAACATCAACCCCCAATACCGAGAGAGACGAAACCCCTCCTATCGCTCATTGCCTCTATGTGATTCGGGACTGTACCCAAAGACCACCTTTTTGCACGCCCTCATGGACGTGGTAAGGTGGAGATCAAAGCACAGTGGGAATCACACAAGACTCTATGACGATCTCGGGTCTACAGACTAACCTGTACAAGTGTCACCTGAGAACTGCCATCTGACGTGAGGTATAATACCATCTGGGAGTTCTCGGCGAGTCCGTCCAGTATACCCAGTCTCCACTGAGCATCCGTATACCATCTCTGATGTCAAACACCAATGGATGTGGGATCATCCATCGCCCATCTCATGGGTCGAGAAGCGTATACGCTAGTCTACTCTGGTATATCGATGCCCCGTCTCGATACACCCACGACTAGGGACCTTGAAGGATGTACTTATGGACTACCATGTCCCCACTAGTATGATCTGCATCACAGTCCAGGTAGTCAAGTACATATCCTAAGGGCTTTACCAACATGTAACTATAAGACAGTATAAAGAGACTAGTGTACATGTTAAGATAAAGAGTAACCAGATAGCATACTATCATGTCGAGCAAGAAAGTCATCTCTATATATGTCCAAGCATCCAATATAATATACATCATCTGTACAATACTGGCCTCTAGGGCATACATACAACTAACAGAGGGTTGATGTTGCGCTATGCTCGATTGGCCGTAACAGGAAAGTCCCTGGCTAGGGCTGGTTTAGAGATTTACTGGTAAGTGTTACCAGTAGTTTCTCTAACCGTTATGAGCCTCATATCGGCATGACTTATCGGTTATTGGGGTCTGACGTTTACCACCCCTAGACTTGATATGCGACATATCAGACAAGGAGACCGGACTGTACGGTAGTGTCACTGTCAGGCTTTTTGCAGGAGTTGGAGTGGGCTTGCTTGCTGATCTTCTGATCGCTCAATACCCGGGTAACCGTTACGTCCAGCTAGTACCGCTGACGGCTTGTGGGTGCTTGATATGATCATCACCTACTGCCGGTGTATTGACGAGTCTTTAGAGTCCTACATAAAGGTTATACTGGCTCAGGCAAAACGAAATAGGAGCGCATATGTGATATGTGCGGGACCGAGAATAATACGTGTATGTGATACCGTATTCTATTCTCGCGATGTTTTGTGTCGATCGGTTATATGCGATATAACCAAGTTATCGAATCAAGGGTTGATTCGATAAGTCGATACATTGGATGTTAGTCGGTTATATGTGATATAGACGGATTATTAAGTCAAGTATTGATTTAATGATTTAGTGTATAATTGTATATGAGATATACTAATTTACATTAACTAACATTGGTTCACTTAAGCATTTGTTTTTCTCACTTGTACACAACTTAATATATATGTGATATATATTTATTTGTATTCACATTTTTGTATCATGGTTGTTGATACAACTATCATGGGTGTATGAGACATACACCATACTAATTATATTGCTAGGGTTTTAATATCTAAAGTAATTCTAAAATTAGTGGATAATGAGCTCATATGCATGAAGCTTCATGAAGATTATGGTTGCATTGACTTAGTCCACTAGTTTTGTTTTACTTAAGATATTAGTTAACCTAACCACTATAATTAGCCATGGTAATGTCTCTACATGGGTTAGTATATGATACTCACTCACCATGGTTAGCTCACTCTCTCTCTCTTGATAAGATTCATTCTCATTTGAGCTCATCTTCTTCCTCCTTCATTTTCTTTCTAGGGTTTGAAAAAGAGAGAGATACAAAGTGAGAAAATAAATTCTAAAGTGTACCCATTTCCTATTTCACCATCCTCTACTAGACTAGCACTTTAGTTTAGGATGTTTGCTTCACTAATTCTTTGGTTAGTGAAGTAGAAGCTTGAGTTCGTATTCCCTCGACGTAGATCATCTTCGGCCTCGAAGACTTCAAGCAATACCATTGCCTCTTCTCATAGAGCCGTCCTAGAGTCCGGGTGTTCGATGATCACTGCGAAGGGACTACTACAAGGAGCTTAAGAAGTGAAGGACCGATCTACAAAGGTTGTATTTCGTATTCACTTAGTGTAAATGTGATTTACTTGCATGTGAAACCCTAATTTTCTAGCAAAGATCTTGTTTAGAGTTATTCGACACGGCTAAAATTTTAATCCGGCATGGTTGATGCCTTGTAGAACCTTATTAGAGTGCCTAGTAACCCTACAGCGGTAGCTCTCTGCGCCCTTGTAATCTTCGGCGGTATAGTGGCTGGAATAAGGAAATAGGATTCGATAAGAACATAGAAATCGAATCATAAAGATATATATATATATATATATATATATATATATATATATATATATAATCAAGGAAAGAATTCAAGAAATATGTCATAAGGTCACTTAGGCGGAGTACTGTGTCGTAAGTATGCCGCGGAATATACACACGCTACGTCACTCTGCTAAAGCTACCTACTCCATTATACCAACGGTCTTCCTACACTCCGAAAGGTAAAACCGAACACTCTGATACCAACTTTGTCACGACCCAATTTAGGAACGCAACCGGCACTTAAATCACGCAACATCTAAAGGTGTAACGTAATTCAAGTAAGCCGAAAAACCCAGGAATCTAAACCATTGAAAGATAGAAAGATAAAACATTTAAACATTTGTAAGCCATTTAAAAATTTTCAAGTTTATTTAGTTTCTTAAAAGTTTCGGCGGCATCTCCTTTGTAAAAACTAGCCCCAAACGGGTACAAGTATAGAATAAATATAAAGCTTCCCAAACGGGAGCAACTCACGCCAAAAGGCGGTACACAACCACAACAAGTTTATATAATATAAATATATACGACGCCGTAGTGTAGGAATAAGCAATAAAGAAGTGAAATAACATCACAACATAAATAAAATAGCCGGCTCATACGAGCTCGACACCCAGAGTCACAAAAATATACAACGCCGATCCTCACAAACTCGTTTCTAAGTCAACATACATGAAAATGGTGGATGGAGAGTACTAGATATAATAAGATATACAATGAGATTATACGGATACCCACAACACCGCCCACTTATAAAAAATCATGACCAACAGCAGCGGTATCCGCAGAAGTAGATGAAATAAGAAGCTCTGCCGCGACTATACTGAGGGTCAAACCTGCAAAACACTATGGCACAACGGGGGTGAGTTTCCAACACGTGAATAGCAAATAACATCATACAGATAATCGCAAGTATGCTTGAAAAGCGATAATCTAAAATATGCAATCTGATGGCATAAATATAACAATACGGATATGCAGTAAAATCATGATCAAGGTACACCATCCGGGTACAACAACTATATGAAACAATGCATGTTTAATAAATTCTGAGTATGGGATAACATATAAAATCTCATGTATGAATCATCATCATGGAAAACCGATGTCCATCAACGACACCCCAAATCCCAATATCTCAAGCGCCGTCACACTGATCGGCCCTCATATCCGTCATATCATAAAACCTGAGTGTCCAACATCGACACTCGAACATATCATGAAACCCGTGTCCAACATCAACACGTAAATCCACATCTTTCTCTCTCGGACTCAGTCATTCCGGATCAGCCCATATTTATCTCACGACTCTGGTCGGTATCCTCCGGATAACCGCCGAGCCCAAACTATCACCGGTAGGTAGTGCTCCCCTTTCCAGGCTCACCGTCTACATCTCGAGCTTCTTGCCCTGGGGTACCTTACCGAGTCCACCATGTACCTACAGACAGTGCCTACCTATCCTCGAATCGGGTATACTCACATCTCAGAACCGAGAAAACTCATGGTGGACGCCTCGAAATATCATATCAAGAGAAACCGCACTTTTAAAGCAATTTATTATAATTTCCCTTTTTAAATATAATCGTGGTTCTCAAATCCAAAAATTGCATGAAATCGGTAAATCAGTGCATATGTCCATGAAATACGAGATATGCAAATACGGAACAGTAATGTAAACATTTCAAGGGAAAACCTCTCTTTTAAATTATCAAGTTTTCAAAGGTATCTTGCGGTTTCCCAATTCCCCGAAGTCGAAATGCAACATCATATAAGAGTAAATATGTGGCTAGCAATGTATGTATGTAAGTATGATGCAATTCACATGCACAATAGGATGGCAATTAATATCTAACTGTGAATGATAAAGAAAGCGATGCAATATATGTTATCCATGGTAATTTCTATAGTGTGCGTGTCACGGCAAGTACTAACGGTGTATGTGCGGCATACAATTCGATGCTCGGGCAAGATGAACCGTTAGTAATGGTGTAGTGTCCAATCAATACAGCGTCAATGTACAAAAAGTAATAGGATGCGCAAGATGATGTTCATTGCACAATCAATTATATATACCAACAACATAGGTTTATATCACTGAATCCAGCCCTCGACACTTAGCGCCATACGGGCGATTCCCCCATAGACGTTAAATATACTCACCGATGATCTCGAGCTAGGTGAATCCAACCACCTCTTTCCCTTTCCTTGTAGCGCTCAAAGTCCCCGCAATCGATCCTATTATCACACAACATCAAATGAAATTAGCACTAGCGATAACACATAAATACAACGACAACAACAACCCGACTCCCACCAGCTACTAAGTTTTCTCTTAGCGGCTAAACACGTGCAGCGATATCCTATACCAACCCCACGGCTACCAAACGTACGAAACACTTAAAAGAATATCGAATAAATCCGTATCGCACAAATCCGAAACACTTGAATTCTAGCTAAACGGTCCCAGATTTCGCTACACAAGAAATTAGTAAAAGTTGCAAGTTCCACGAGCCTACAAATAACCCCAGAGACCCCACGACCAAGATTCAAAACCCATCTCCCTGGTTTGGCCACAAATTGCGGCCAGAAGGAATTAAATTGCGGCTACAAAGTTAGGGGGTGGTCTCAGGTTTTCAGGGTAGCTTCTAGGTCTCCAAACTAGATCTCTAAAATGGCAACTTCTTAAAGGAAAACCTGGTTTGATAACAGATTCCAACGAGACACAAAACTTAATCAAAATACGATATTTGCACAAAACCATAACTATAGTGTTTAGAATTGAAACTAATAAGTATACAAACTTCATTAGAACCTAACTAACAGCTTGAGATCATTCCTCTCCAAAACCTTGGGGAAAACCCTAACTTTCAAATCTCCAAGTCATCACTATATGCATAGCATGAATTGTGAAGGTTTTGTGAGGTTGGATTAAGGTTTAGGCTTTGGACTGTGATGCAAACATATAAATCAAGTGGAGAACTTGAAGTGTTGTGAAGGAAGAGAGAGCAATTGAGTTGGCAACGAAAATTTAGAGAGTGATGTGAGAATGAGAAGTGTTGTGAAGGAAGTGAGTGTATATGTGTTGTGAGGTGAGTGTACCTGAGTGTGTGAGGTGTGAGTGTATGAGGTGAGTGTATGAGGTGTTACACTCACTCTCCTTCTTATAAATTCCCATATTGGCAGACATCCCCCAACCCTCAAGAATTCAAACCTTCTTTCTCTTCTCTTTTATTCTCTTTTCTTTTTAAAAGAAAAAAAAATCATTAAAAACCCTTTTGTTTAAATAATTAAAATAGATATACATTTTAAATGTAGCATGTCTTGTTAAAAGAGAGGGTTAAGTGTGCCATGACTATATAAGCATGGTTAACACTTCATTAACCCTAATTCAATATGCACACGTGTGTGCACGTAAAAATATAATTAAATAAAATATTAATTAAATAAATATAATATATAAATAAAATAATTATTAGTTTAATTTCATTAAAACCCGCATTAACGCTTAATTATACTAACCGCATTCTAAAGTGTTACACTTTTGGCATTTATGATCCCAAGCAAACGGGGTCCCCTTCTTCATTAGATGGCTATAGGGGTGGCATTTGCCGGTGAGGTTGGCTATGAACCGCCGGATACACGCGAGCTTTCCTTAGAGAGACCGCAGTTGTTTAAGGGTTCTTGGCATGGGCATTTCCATAATCGCTTTGATCTTTGATGGATTTATTTCGATGCCTCGGTATTTGATTGAATGATATTTTCCGTTATCGGTTTAAGAAAATTGTATATAGAAATCACAACAAAAAATATTTTGACCACAATCAATAACGGTGTCAAATGTAGCGCGTTAGTAAGTGCGGATCGTCCACAGGGAAAGTGTAATCGTTCGTGTTTCGAATTAGATGAATTGAAACTTTAAAGAAAAGAAAAGAAAACAATTCATGATTTGTAATTGCAATTCAAGAAAGAGAAAAATCTAGATCTAAGAAAGCATTAAAATCAAGAAGTGGTAATTTGTGATGATTTTTCCAACCAAATATCAAGAATCTAAGTGAGGCTCGTAGGAATCGATCGGATCTATAGATGTGATGCAATCTCACGATGACGTATTCTTATCCTTCGATGAATTGATACTAGATCGATGATGATCGACGAGAATTATGGATTTCTAGTGAAACTAGGGTTTCATCATTTATCCCTTGTTCCTTCGTCGATATCATTCACATTCTAGCCTCTAGTAAATTCAAGAAATGATCGTAGATCCCTAATTTCGAGCGATAACAATCAAGAAAGCATCGCAACGAAACTAAGTCATCGATTCTTGAACTTGCTAGGGTTTACAAAACTCGTAGGAATTAAGAATCGTTTTAAGATTTGTTACATCATCATTCTATTGATCTTCTCGACTCCTTGACGAGCGGAGTTTTACTCAAACATCACAACAAGAACTACAATTACAAATTGAGATCGAATCATGATGCAAGAATTTAAAGAAAGCAAGATTAAAGAATTTCACCTTTTATTTTTATCAACAATTTCATTACAATCGCTCAAGAACTACAAGAGGAAGAACTCGATCGTTGATTTGGCTTCGCTTGTCTCCGTGAGTCGCGGATCGGCTTGGATCGCTTGCTCGGTTGAAGATCGGCTCCGCTTCTAAAAGGTTGAAGGCTTCTCGCTTGATTGGTACTCGGGATCTTGAATTTGGATTGGAATTAGGGTTAGGGTTTCGCACAAGTCGTGTCACTCAACTTGTGGAAGAAGAGGGAGAGAGATGTTGAATAATTAGGAAGTAGTTTAACCCTAGGTCTAGGCTTCCATTTATAGACTTCCCAAAACCCTAGATCTAGGATTTGAATTTTGAATTTCCCTCCAAAAGTTAGTTAGAGGAGATTTGAATTTCCCTCCAAAAGTTTGTTGAGGAGAAGCTTCTAGATGTGATTAGTTAGGAGGGAGCTTCTAGAAATAGTTTGTTAGGAGCTTAATCATGATTAGCTTAATTAATCATCTTTGCTGATCTAGCAGTAGCTTCGTGAGAATTCTGGAATTTGACATATCTGAAATGAATGTGGGCCCTGAGATAAGAGTTGTGCACAGAAAATGGAGCGCTGACGTGGCAGATATGCGGCGGATCCGCGGCACAAACAGTCTCACACCACGGATCCGCGGCGGTTCAAGGGCCTTAGGTCTTGGGCTTTCTGATACATGTTTGGGCTAATACTTGGGCCTTTTTCTGATATGTTGAATTTAATATTTCCCTCTAGATTGCTACCAGCTTTCAGGTCTTTAAGTTGGCGTAATGTTTGATCAGCAAAATGACAATTTTGGCCTTTCTTCTGGAATTTCCTGCACAAATCTCGACACAAGTATTGCGCAATATAGGGATGATGTGATGCCATGAAATACAGTCAATTCCCTTTATAATGCCGGTTTTAGAGTCTAACACATGCAATCTGATATTTAAAGACTGATTTGCTAATATGTGCTATATGAATACCGAACAATTCTAGATGAGTGCAAAAGATAGGGAAATTGCCGTGTTAAAAATACATTATTTTCGACTGATCAAATTCCCCCAAACTTATTTTCGATCGTCTCGATCGAACTGTTTTATTAAAAAGAGAAGGAGAAAAATAAAGAAAGAGAAAAACTAACTAGCACACTTTCGTAGGCAACACGATTGCACTGAGCACGTGCAACAAGCCTTTAAACCTCTAGGTGTCCCTGGTAGGAGGAATGTTGTCTCCTGTGGGTTTTCAGCGGATTGCACCCACAAAATCCAATAATAAAAGGAAGATCATGAATATTACATTTAAAGACAAGAATTGTAAAAGAAAGACTTTGAAAATTAGGGTTTCCAACTAAGCTAGCTTTTCGGTTGTCATGAGCCCTATCTTAATGGTCATGAAAAGATGTTGGAAATCACGTCCTCCCTCAATAAAACATCATCTTATTCTTCATTCCTATATTTCTTCCAAACATCGATCATATCACCCTGCGTGTGTGTAAAGGACATCCCTACACCCGGAGAATTCAATTCAAGCTATCATACTCTTGCCCATCAGCCTCAGTACTTTTTAATTAATCAATATTAGGATTGCTCACACACTTTCATGCGACCGTTAATACTTCTTGAGGTACTAACCGACCGATTACTCATGTGCTTGCTTATTTGGTGTATTTTCCTCGTCTTGCACCACCTCAGGCATAGTAGTGACTCCCAGACCAGTTGGCCTTAGGGCACTAGGTGAAGAGGCACCCTCGCTATATATTTTTTTACTGCCCTCGGTGATAACAAAACCAGTGTCCATTTTTCTCACCACTTTATATTTTCTTCATTTTTTTATTTCCTTCATACTTTTGGCTTTAAGACAAGAGCATTTCAAGGTATCCTCTACTATCTTAGGCTTTAAGACGTGTGTAAGTGCGAATAGCAGGGTATCAACGTTCAAAATGTTTGGCTTCCAGAATAGGAACTATTTTTCAGACTTATTTTTATCCTCAGATTAGTGACTTCTTTCATCTTACTAACCCTTGGGACAACGGCTCATAACTACTTATTACTAGTTCGTATAAGAAAACTTCTAATTTTCTTAGTTTTCTTAAATTTTTCTAATCTCATGGGTGTAATTTTTCACTATCTAAACTTTTATTATCTTATTTATGTACAAAAAATATTTTTATCTTTTATAAAAAAAATTTAAATATTTATAGGTTTTCAAAAATGTTTTGTGCTTATGCAAAGTATGATATGCAAATGATGCGAAAATAAGCACAAACCTCTCCCAAACTTGTTTTCAACAGTGTCCTCACTGTTGCCATCTGCTAAATCTCGAAAAACCTGTAAGCTTGGAAGGAATTTATTAGTGGGGGCAAAATATTTAAGTGAAGTCCCTTCCCCAAACTTATTCTTGGCTCATCATTTTGTAAAAATTTTCTTTTCAAGAGCCAGAAAAAAATACCCTCCCCCCCAAACTTGAGTTATGCAATGTTAAGCTTTGAAAATCGCATGAGGGGGGTCAAAAATCATTGGTCGATGCCAAGCTTTGCAAAGACCGAATGTCAACACCAACCATTCAAAAAAAATTTCAATGCGGTGCTCTGGTTGATGGAAGATAAAGTGGGGAAAGGTTAAGTGGTGGAAGAGAGTGTGTGTGCGTCTCATTTTGGAGAGACGATGCAGTGATTGTGATGGATTGCTCGCATTCTTTTTATAGTTCAGAAGAAGGGGTGGAGATTCAATTTCAATGTTAGGGAGATGATTCATCTCAACACCCGTGTCATTCAAAAATGCGAGTTCATCAGCGAAGATTTCCTTAAAAGTTCCATTAATACCCCGATGAATAATGTCATCACAAAGTGCGGGGTGATAGCGTTGGAAGTGGCCAAAAAGGGGCGACCTAAAATCACCGGTATTTGATTCCGTGGGTTCGCTACAGGCTGTGTATCAATTACAATAAAGTCCATAGGGAATATGAATTCCCCGATTTTTATTAACACATCCTCCAGTTCATCCCTAGGTTTGGTGATTGATCGGTCAGCCATCTGGAGAGTGCAATGGGTTGGCTTCAACTCTCCGATCCCTAACTGCTCGTAAACCGAGTATGGAAGCAAGTTAACACTAGCGCCAAGGTCTAGTAGAGCACGGTTGATGTGTTTTTCCCCAATAGAAATGGAAATAGTAGGATATCCAGGATCCTTACGTTTCCTCGGTAATTGTTGGGGGAAAGCCGTGTTTACTGTTTTTGCCATGAATATCTTCTTGGGCACTTGAGTCTTCCTCTTCCTAGTGCACAAGTTCTTAAGAGTTTTCGCATAGGACGGAACTTGTTGGATGGCATCTAGGAGAGGGATGTTGATGTTAACTTGCTTAAAAATGTCCATGATCTTCTCCATATATGGACTTGAAATGTTAGCCCTTAACCGATTAGGATAAGGTGCTTTAGCAATAAGCGCTGGGTACATCATAGGAGAAGGAAGTGGGGGTAGACATGATCTCGAAAGAGGAGTAGGGATCGTCTGTGGAGAACTAGAAGAGGTGAACTGAGGTGGCGAGCCTTGTGGGAAACGAAGAATAGGCTCGCAAGTAGATGGTGGGGTAGAAGAACAAGGATCAGAAGTAGAAGTGTGTGTGTGAGGAAAGGTCTCAGCCGGGGTATCATTGATAGATTTTTCAGTGTCATCAATCTCTTCCCCAACGTGTTTGTCAAGCACTCTTCCAGATCTCAACGTGATTGCATCCACATGATGTGAATAGCCAGGATTGGGTAAAGGTTAAGCTGGAAATTTCCCTTTCTCTCTTGCACTCATTTCGGCTTTTAGTTGTGCAATTTGTTCTTCCATCGATTTGATATTCTCATTTTGAGAGACAATGATCTTCATCACATTCTCGATGGAAGATTGCAAACTTGCCGTCCCTTGGATGGATTGTTTCATGAAAGTGTCCAAGGTTTGTGCTAGTGCAGAGGTATTATCAGTACCGGTCAATTGCAAAGAGTTTTCATGTGGTGCAAAAGTGTTGACCGGATTTTGGAAGTTTTGTGATTGGAAGGGGTGCTGACTCAATTGAAGTTGTGGTTGCTATTGTGGTGGAGGGACCCTTTGAAAATTGTGTTGGGTTGGAACCGTGTTTTGAGATTGTGATTTGTTCCAAGCAAAGTTAGGGTGATTCCTCCAACCCTGATTATATGTGGAAGAAGATGGGTCGTTTCTAGGTCTTTGAAATGCGGCATTGGTATGCTCATTACCTTGAAACGGAGAATTTTGTGGACATTCTTCCATCAGATGTGATGGATCAGAACAGCATTCACATACAGTTTTGGAGAGTGACATTTGATTTAGGGCGGCAGCTAAAAATTTGTTTTCCATATTCCCGAGTTTTTGTGTATAGCTGAAATGTCAGCTCTAACTCCTATGGAAATATCATTGCCATCCCTAGACGATTGACTCACACCCTCCCACTGTAAAGATTTTTCAGCGAAATTTTCTAGAAAATTCCAGGCTTCCCCATCATCTTTAGTCATGAAGTTTCCTTGACACATGGATTCAAAGGTCTATCTTGTGTTAGGGTTAATGCCCTCATAAATGATTCGGCACAGTTCCCATCTCGGGATGCCGTGATGTGGACATTGTACTAACAGATCCTTGAAGCGTTCAAGACATTGTGAAAATGTTTCATTTGGAAGCTGGGTGAATTGATAGATTTCGCTACGGACTCGAGCTGTTTTATGATGTGGGTAGAATTTCTTAAGGAATGCTTTGACAAAGTCTTCCCAATTGGAGATGGAATGTGCGGTAGTGTTATATAGCCACTTCTCGGCTAAATCGCACAAGGTAAATGGGAGAAGACGAAGACGCAAAGCATCCACAGAAAGCTGTGAAGTACCCATCATTGCGCATACATTTTCGAATTTCGTAATAAACACGTATGCGTCCTCAGACTCGAAACCGTGAAATTTTGGTAGAAGGTTGATGTATTGGGGTTTAATCTGAAAATTTTCCCCATTGGCTGGTGGAATGGAAAGGTAGGTGGAAAGGGGATCTCGTGTAGGATAGCACCTCTCTTGGAGAGAGATGCGAGGTGGATTCTGCGCACCAACGGACGGCGGCAGAGTAGTGGTGAAGAAGTTCGATGGAGACCGATCCATCGATGTGGGTGTGGTGGTGGGTAAAGAAAAGGTAAATGTAGAAATACCGACTTTAGGGTCGATCGGTGAGACGCGGACTAACAGGCACTAGAATCCCGTTGTCCAGCCTATCTTGAACTAAAAGGGTTAGTACAAGTGGCAGCGTGAAAATATAATTAGGGGAAAGAATGAATGTGATTGGTGTTTGTTTTGAAAAAGATACGGATTTTTGAAAAAAAATGATGCAAATCACAACAAATGCAACAAGCAACCCTAAGTCTAGTGGTCGCCTAGGTCAAGGCTCTAGACCGCTCCTAACTGCCAAAAGACAAGTCGCAGGATAGAATCCTCCACTGCCTCTTTGTCCCCCTGTGGCCAGGTAAGTGCCAGGTAAGTGGGAAGGTACTCCACTACGTAAGTAATGGGCCTAATTAATAACCACTAGCCTTCGACACACTTGCCTTAGACACCACAAGAAAACGCGGATAAGCAATGAATTACCCACGGCCTTCTCTTGTCCTAAGTGAGCGCGACGGTCCTTAGAGTCATCTCTAGATATTTTTTAGTTAATGAGGGTAATACGGATGCAAGTTTGTGATTTTTAGGGCTTCAAAAGGGTAATGAAATCCCCCTAATCTGGATTTGGTCTTTGCCCCTTAATGTCCGTATTAATTATGCAAACAACCAAAAATCAAAACACGCACAATTTTTGCTTTTGCGGCACTACGATTATTTGCAAAGAAACCTGCAGCAAATTGTCAATTGGAGCAGATAGAGGAGGAGATAAGAAAGATAG
This sequence comes from Agapanthus africanus, assembly GCA_030015575.1. NCBI lineage: Eukaryota > Viridiplantae > Streptophyta > Magnoliopsida > Asparagales > Amaryllidaceae > Agapanthus > Agapanthus africanus. The sequence goes on along the minus strand of CM057348.1, from coordinate 196,625,911 downwards.
AGACTCACAGAGCAAAATTGGTACAGTAAACCCCTTGTTCCACCGCGGAACCGCCGCAATAGGTGGCTATATGCCGCGGAATCGCGGTTCTCTGAGGAGATCACTGTATGAAATTTCCTATAGAGGCTTCTGTTCACCTCAAGAGCTCTCTGGACTTCTCAGAAAAAATTTTCTCTAGCTCCAATAATTCCAGATTTTCTCGCAATCAAATCACAACAACTCGTATTAGTGTTTGCGTGAATTTTGATCTAAAAATTTAGATGGAATAAACTTTTCAACTCAAATTTCAAAATACGAACAATTAGCGCACTATCCCCGGCAACGGCCCCATTTGATTGAATGATATTTTCCGTTGTCGGTTTAAGAAAATTGTATATAGAAATCATAACCAAAAATATTTTGACCGCAATCAATAACGGTGTCGAATGTAGCGCGTTAGTAAGTGCGGATCGTCCACAGGGAAAGTGTAATCGTTCGTGTTTCGAACTAGATGAATCGAAACTTTAAAGAAAAGAAAAGTAAAGAATTCATGATTTGTAATTGCAATTCAAGAAAGAGAAAAATCTAGATCTAAGAAAGCATTAAAATCAAGAAGTGGTAATTTGTGATGATTTTTCCAACCAAATATCAAGAATCTAAATGAGGCTCGTAGGAATCGATCGGATCTATAGATGTGATGCAATCTCACGATGACGTATTCTTATCCTTCGATGAATTGATACTAGATCGATGATGATCGACGAGAATTATGGATTTCTAGTGAAACTAGGGTTTCATCATTTATCCCTTGTTCTTTCGTCGATATAATTTATATTCTAGCCTCTAGTAAATTCAAGAAACGATTGTAGATCCCTAATTTCGAGCGATAAAAATCAAAAAAGCATCGCAACGAAACTAGGTCATCGATTCTTGAACTTGCTAGGGTTTACAAAACTCGTAGGAATTAAGAATCGTTTTAAGATTTGTTACATCATCATTCTATTGATCTTCTCGACTCCTTGATGAGCGGAGTTTTACTCAAACATCACAACAAGAACTACAATTACAAATTGAGATCGAATCATGATGCAAGAATTTAAAAAAAGCAAGATTAAAAAATTTCACCTTTTATTTTTATCAACAATTTCATTACAATCGCTCAAGAACTACAAGAGGAAGAACTTGATCGTTGATTTGGCTTCGCTCGTCCTGGTGAGTCGCGGATCGGCTTGGATCGCTTGCTCGGTTGAAGATCGGCTCCGCTCCTAAAAGGTTGAAGGCTTCTCGCTTGATTGGTACTCGGGATCTTGAATTTGGATTGGAATTAGGGTTAGGATTTCGCACAAGTCGTGTCACTCAACTTGTGGAAGAAGAGGGAGAAAGATGTTGAATAATTAGGAAGTAGTTTAACCCTAAGTCTAGGCTTCCATTTATAGACTTCCCAAAACCCTAGATCTAGGATTTGAATTTTGAATTTCCCTCCAAAAGTTAGTTAGAGGAGATTTGAATTTCCCTCCAAAAGTTTGTTGAGGAGAAACTTCTAGATGTGATTAGTTAGGAGGGAGCTTCTAGAAATAGTTTGTTAGGAGCTTAATCATGATTAGCTTAATTAATCATCTTTGCTGATCTAGCAGTAGTTTCGCGAGAATTCTGGAATTTGACATATCTGAAATGAATGTGGGCCCTGAGATAAGAGTTATGCACAGAAAATGGAGCGCTGACGTGGCAGATATGCGGCGGATCCGCGGCACAAACAGTCTCCCGCCGCGGATCCGCGGCGGTTCAAGGGCCTTAGGTCTTGGGCCTTCTGATACATGTTTGGGCTAATACTTGGGCCTTTTTCTGATATGTTGAATTTAATATTTCCCTCTAGATTGCTACCAGCTTTCAGGTCTTTGAGTTGGCGTAATGTTTGATCAGCAAAATGACAATTTTGGCCTTTCTTCTGGAATTTCCTGCACAAATCTCGACACAAGTGTTGCGCAATATAGGGATGATGTGATGCCATGAAATGCAGTCAATTCCCTTTATAGTGCCGGTTTTAGAGTCTAACACATGCAATCTGATATTTAACGACTGATTTGCTAATATGTGCTATATGAATGCCGAACACTTCTAGATGAGTGCAAAAGATAGGGAAATTGCCGTGTTAAAATTACATTATTTTCGACTGATCAGTATTGTATGATAAATCCTAGGAACTTGCCGGAGGAGACTCCAAACGCGCATTTCAGAGGATTCATCTTTAGATTGTATTTCCAAAGACGCTGGAACACTATGTTCAGATGTTCCCAGTGCTCCTCGTACGATTTGCTTTTCACCACAAGGTCGTCAATATAACATTCGACAGTCTCATGTATGAGGTCATCGAAGATCTTCATCATGGCCCTCTGGTAGGTAGCGCCTGCGTTCTTCAAACCGAAGGGTATCACCTAATAGCAGAATATGCCTAGCGAAGTTCGGAAGGCGGTGTGCTTTTGGTCTTCCGGATGTATTTTATTTGATTGTATCCTAAAGATCCATCCATGAAGGAGAAGACCTCATGAGTGGACGTGTTATCGATCATCAGCTCAGTAACAGGTATTGGGAAGTCATCCTTTGGAAAAACATTGTTAAGGTCCTGAAAGTCCACGCATATGCGCACTGTCCCATTTTTCTTCATCACTGGAACAATGTTGGCAATCCAGTCGGGATACTGAACTTCTTGGATAAAGCCGGAGTCAATTAGTTTCTTGACTTCGGCATTGATACTTATCTCGAGTTCGAGCTGCATTCTTCTTGGTGCCTGTTTGACTGGCTTGATGTCCGGCGATACAGCCAGTTTATGCACCGCTATTTTTGGATCCAGTCCCGGCATTTCGGAATAGTTCCATGCGAAGCAGTCTTTATATTGCATAAGCACGTCCTTTAGTGTGGCCACCTGTTTTTTAGACAACATCTCACTGACGAACATGGGTCTCGGCTCATTTTCCGTGCCCAAGTCGATTTTCCTCAGGTTGTCCGCCGTAGTGTGTATCCAATCTTCTAGCTCTTTTGGTGCTGGTGGAAACTTTTAGATCACCTCATCCTCGTCTTCATTTGCGTAGCACCTGAAGGATTCATCTATAGTCTCGTGCCCTCCCTCCTTTAAGAGTGTTACCACATGGCAGGTATGGGTTTGCTTCCATTCTTGATGTTGAGCTGGTCCTATCCTCACGGTATAGGTCCCCTTTGGCTCATGCTTTTGCGGCGGGGTTACCCTCCAGCTGTCGGACAAAGCAAACTTTCCTTGTTGATACTGGACTTCGACCTAGTCTTTGAAGGTGAAGCAGTCTTCAAGGGGATGACATATAACTCGGTGATAAGAGAAATAATCCGGTTGATGGACCTCGTTTATTTTTTCGGGATGCCGAGACTCCTGGAGCGTCATCATTTGATGCTTCATGAAAAGGTTGAATATTTTCCTTATCTTGTCTTGAGGGAAAGAGTATTTCCAACCCATCTTCTTGATAAAGGACGGGTTCCAACCGCTTTTTTCTTGATAGCGCAGCTTCTTAGATATACCCTGTTGTTTGCGAACGTTGTTTGCGCTCTTTGTCCTGTTTTTGCCTCTATTTCTGTATTTTTCCTTCTTGTGAGGACATACAGCGAGCTAGGGATGGAGGGCGTTGTAGTCTTTTTTCTCTGCGGCCTGCTGGTTGAGGCTTTGCGTCCTGGCCTTTTCATAAATAGCTATTTCGCGACTATGGTTATCCCGAACCTTTTGATAGGCTTCTTTTACTAGATTGTCAACTTGTTCTTCGAACGATGGACTTAATGTTCTTAGAGCGGGATCTCGTTCTGTTTCAACGCCACGGCTATTTGAAAGAGCGTTCACTTCTTCACCAGAGCTATTTATGACACGGAAGCCATGAAATCGCTCCTGTTTCTTGGACTGAACGTACCCGAGACCAGTTGTCTTCATCTTCCCATTGGGCATCTTTCGCTAAGTCCCGAGAATGTCCAAAATCTTATTGTAGAACTGGGCTTGTCGAGCGGTTTGTTTGAAGGGTATGCCTTAGCATCTTAATAGCCTTTTCAATCCCTCTGCGTAATATTTGGGCAGACGGATTGGTTGAAACCTGTCAAGCGCAAGATCGGCACAATGCCAGACTTCTTTCTCTACTTTAGTCTCCGTATATTGGTAGAAGAGGATCACCTTTTTACCTCTTTGCCTGGGAGGGACGTAGAAAGTCCGTAGATCTTGTACGCTATATGTATCAAGCGCATCAAGTTCTTTGCAATGCCGTGGCGAAACTATAGTGATTTGTAAACTCTTATCAGCTCCAGTAACGGTTTATGCTGACGGGCGAGTGGAGAACACGGCGTTGGCCTCATCCTCAGATTCACTGCCGAAGACCAAAATAAGTGCAGATGGGCCGGGTCTGTTGCCTTGGGGTTGCCCCCAGTAGACTATCTCTTCATCCTCCTCGGTATCGCTCCTAAAGATCGGGATAGTGGTGACGGATTTTTGTTTATTCTCCGACTTATGACGTCTTTCCGTGTCTTTGAAGTCTGGTAGAATGTACTTGGTGTCTTCATATTTTCGGACTTCGTTTATGGAGAATGGATTTAGCTCCCCTGTAACGGTGTACTCGAGGCCATCTTTGAAATACGTCATACACCGGTGTTGTGTAGAAGGGATTACGTTGTACTCGTGCAACCAAGGCCTGCCAAGCAAAGCATTGCAGCAAGTTTTGGCATCGATGACATGAAATTTGATGTCAGTGACGAGTAGCCCAAAGCGTAACATCAATATTACGGACCCAAGTGTCCGTGATGACTGTGAGTCGAACCCAGAGATGGTAATTTTGTCCCGAGCCAGGTGCTGAACGTTCATACAGATCTCCTTCAGCACCTTCACATTGAGAAGGTTGACGGAGGACCCGTTGTCGACCAGGATCTTCCCTATCTTGATGTCGTAGCAGTACCCGGTGACATATAGAGGAAGGTTGTGCTTGTACATTCCGAGGAGGATATCTTCATCGCCAAATGTAATGTCAGCTGTATGAACCTCTGCCAGCTCGTCCTTCATCTTTTCTTCTGCAAAGAAAGCTTGGAACTGATCGGGCTCCTATAATGCCCTGATCAGAGAATCCCTTGCTTCTTTGGACAAGAGGGGAGCATCCAATATACTTAATTGTGAGTGTATCTTCCTTAGATGTGTCAGGACATTGTAATCCACCTTGTTTTTCTTAGGTGGGTCCTTGGTTGCGAGCTCTTCCACGACTCTATTATCGAAGGAAATTTCCTCAGAGAATTTCACCTTCTCCTTGTCTCTTTTGCTCAAATCTTTGTTTGTAGGCCTAAAGTTCTTCTCAGGCAACGTGCCCTGTCACACCCCGCTTCCCAGTATACGGGCAGAGGACGCAACGAGGCCGCTACGTATTTACTCAGAAGTAAACACGCTAAGCGTATCTAAGCAATATAAAACGTAATGTACACAAGAGACAAGATATAAATGAACAGGAACTTTATTTATTAACATTCTTTTTTTACAATACATCTGAAAAGTAAATACATGGAATGGAAAGCAATGCCTAAATAGTGGCATAACAGAAATGGAAAATACAGAATGTAAATGTGTATAAGTAACTAGAGCTCCGGGTCGAAGGCTAGCTGATCCAAGTCCTCGAAGGTGGGCTCGATCTCCTGAAGGTCCGAATCACCTGATGAAATTTCAAAGAAAAGAAAGAGAATGTTGTCAACGAACAAATCGCTCGGTAAGTCCCGTAAATAGACAAGAATGGAATAGAGAGAATAGAGAGTATATTGTTATAATGTTGTATTTAATATTAACGCTGTTGTTTGTAGCTTGGTACAGAAGAGGCCAGTGTATACGAGAGGAGTCTCACTAGACCAGAGACTACGGTATACGGAGTACAAGGAACCGTTCAGCTACGGTACAACAGCAATTGAATTCAGGTTAGGTGTCTTTATGGTTGCTGTCTCGTGCCACTTCTAACACCTTCCGTACCAATCTACCCCTTAAACCCCGCGATGTCTTGATTGTACTGTTTGTATTGTATTGTCTTGATTTTTATATATGGATGACTTGCCGGAACCATGATATCAGTAATGAAACGGATATAATGGATGAACATGTAGATGGAATATATCCATGGTTCGGTTCAGTCAATATTGCTTGATTAGATTGAACAGATTGAATATATAGATTCAAATTGAATTGTAGTTTATACTTGAATCATATTCAAGTAAGATTTATTATATCGAGACTCAGTCTGAGTCAGACAATTAGAAAAGAAATTGAATCCTGAATTATGTTTTGGTGCTATCGGTAACTGCTGCACATGGACGGCAGGATTTGTGTCTTTTTCAAAGACAATTACCGTGTTGATAACACCGTTTGTTAAGTTGTCTACCTTAAATAGGCAAGCACCCATATCTCCGGCTGCCTGAGGCTCAAGAGACCGGTCCCGCTTAAACCTGTGTTTACTAGGGTCCTGTAATTTAGTATAACTTGAGGGGGTTTTATGTAAAAATAATTTTGATATATTTTAAAAATACACCTCAAATATTTTATTATCGTCTTTAGAGTTTTCATTGATATATATTTTATCAATGTGACATTTCTAGTGAATAAAACCTAATTTCATAATATATGGTATTTATTTGTAATATTGGAATTGTATGGTATTTTCTTGTAAATGATATGTTTTCTTGAATTTTGGAAATGTGGAATATTATAAATATTAAAAAATAGATATTTTGATATTAATTACATATATATTTATTTATTAAAAATATAAGCTTTATTTATAATAGAAATCACATTTTCTAAAGAAAATTGTATTTTAAATCTTTCGAGATCGTATGCTCCTTGCGGAGGTCTACATCTCACTCTACTAGGTCCGAGAATGTGCGATAATCCGGACCATACCAAACGAGTTTCCCGAAATAGGTTGTAGAGACACAATTGCAAAGATTTGTTACAATACACATCTTGTAGAAAAAGGTTTTTATAAGTCGTAGGTAGTTATGTGTAAAATCGTATTTTTCCCGAAACTATGTTCCCAAATTTTATTGTGCTATGTTAGATATGTGTGTTGAGAGGAGATAGGTCATTACCTCATGAGTTTTCTAAGGTAATACGGTTGTTAAAGTTCAAGCATGTCGAAATGAAACATGAAGGTATTTTAATGTAAAAGTGGAATAAAACTTGCTATGGTTATTATTTTGATGCCAAACTTGTTCTATTATCTTTGTTAATATTTAATGGTCATGACATAAGAGTTTGGTGTTATTGTGTTTAAGAAAAATAGAACTTTTTAAGGAAAAACCGAATCGGAAGTCGAATTAACTCCGCTTCCGTCGGGTTTTAGTTTTGAATATTTTTAGAATAGAGAAAAGAAAAAGAATTAGGGACTTATAGGTTATTAGACTAAAAGAGAGAAGGAGGAAGAGATAGGAGGTGCCGGTGCGTCGCTCGTCGTCGGAATCTCCTCGAATCGTCGTCGGAAGTTCGTCGGAGCTTCGCCCTTTGCTAACTCCACTTGCACACAAAAAGTCTTTGGAATTTTCTTGAGAGTTTGGGCAGAGATTTATGAGTGAGGGGGGTGATTTAAAGGGTGGTATTTATAGGAAAATCTAGGGTTTAGGGTGTTCCCCTCCGAACGGCGGCCTGCGACGTTAGGACGTCACGTGCCTGAGGTTCGGGGCAGATGCTATTTGGTTTTTATCCGTCTACCTCTTCGAAGATGCCAAGTTGATTTATGGCACCGTGTATCGAAGGTTTAGACGGATGCGGCCGATGTAGCAGACTTTGTCAGATTCCCCCTCGCTTGAGGGGTTTTTGATTGTGGGGACGCTCTTCCCTGCAGGCGCAAGCCCCTGCAGTTAATTACGCTACCGCTTTGCGGTAACAACTTTCTCCTTCTCCAGAATTTCACTTCGTGTCGTGTATGTTTATTTTGTTTGTGGTTGCCCGTGGATTGTATACGGAGACTGAGTAATGCCGTCGCCCGTAGGACGTGGATTAGTCCAAATCCGTATTTGCTTAGATTTGGGTTTGGTGTTTTTTAGTTTAAGGATGCATTAGTCGCGTTGCGGCTAAGACCAGCTTAAACGTTTGCCAAGGATACGTTAGTCCTGTTTTGAACTAAGATCGACTCGACGCAATGATTGATTTAATTATCTGGCCGTCGGGACTCGTCACCTCTCTGACGTCGTTGAGGGATTACAACGACAAGCGTCAGAGGAGTTCAGAGATGTACCCTTGAACCAAAGTTGATTTGGGAGTTTTATTATTTATTTAAATATCTAAGGACGCGTTAGCCGTATTTGGGGCTAAGATCAACTTAGACGGGACCGTTTAGATCCGGCAAAAGAGCGTTTGGGCTCTTTTGTGCCAGTTTAAGGACGTGACGGTCCGTTGCCAGTTTTAGGGACATGGTGGTCCATTATTAGTTTAGAGACGTTTCGGTCCGTCGCCAGTTTAAGGACGTAGTGGTCTATATTCCAGTTTAGGGACGTGGTGGTCCATCGCCAGTTTAGGGACGTGGTGGTCGAATGTTAGTTTAGGGACGTTTCGGTCCATATTAGTTTAGGGACGTTTCGGTCCATATTCCAGTTTAGGGACGTGGTGGTCCATTATTAGTTTAGGGACGTTTCGGTCCGACATTAGTTTATGGACATTTCGGTCCATTATTAGTTTAAGGACGTTTCGGTCCAACATTAGTTTATGGACATTTCGGTCCATTATTAGTTTAAGGACGTTTCGGTCCATATTCCAGTTTAGGGACGTGGTGGTCCATTATTAGTTTAGGGACGTTTCGGTCCGTCGCCAGTTTAAGGACGTAGTGGTCCATATTCCAGTTTAGAGACGTGGTGGTCCATATTCCAGTTTAGAGACGTGGTGGTCCATCGCCAATTTAGGGACGTGGTGGTCCGATTTTAGTTTAGGGACGTTTCGGTCCGATTTTAGTTTATGGACGTTTCGGTCCGATGTTAGTTTATGGACATTTCGGTCCCATATTAGTTTAGGGACATCTCGGTCCACGAGTTTAAGGACCCCGCAGTCCATATCGATGTGTGGTCGTTGGGACCCGTCACCTCTTTGACGTCGTTGAGGAATTACAACGATGGATGTCAAAGGAGTTCGGAGATGTACCCTCGAACCGGATGTAGATTGATTTAGGAGAGCCATTTTGCTCAATCAATTTAATTTAAGGACTTATGGCCACGATTGGGCTAAGTCCATTTCAACATTTTATTTGCATTGCATTTTTTTTATTTAGGCTCTACTCACAAAAGATACAGAATATCAGTTTATTTTGGGCTCTGCCCATTTGCAAAAGCATCTACTTCGTTTGGGCTTTGCCCCTTTTTAAAATGCATAGCATTCTGAATATTTTGTTTGGGCTCTGCCCATTTATATATGATGCAAAGCATCTGTTCTTGTTTGGGCTCTGCCCCTTAAAATAATGTATTTGCGCTTTATTGAGCCTGTTAGGCCTTCTCTTAATTGGGCTTGGCCCTTTTTAATGCATCTGCGCTTTGCGCTAAGTAATGAGCACAAGTCCATATGGTGATGACACGTGTCGTGCTCTGATGAGCGCAAGCGCACTAGCGCAGTGCAATGCGCTGTTGCGCTACTGACACGTGGCGCGCTCTCAGCGAGTTGCGCCAATTCCAAAGAGCAAAGCTCTATTTCAAGGCGCGTAGCGCAAGTTGTTCTGCAGCTGACACGTGGCGCGCTCTGGTGAGTTGCGCCGGTTCCAGAGAGCAAAGCTCTATTTCAAGGCGCGTAGCGCAAGTTGTTCTGCAGCTGACACGTGGCGCGCTCTCAGGAGCGCAACAGCGCAGTTTGGAAGTGCAAAGCACTAAGAATCTTTTTAGATTCCAGAAGGGAAATGCAAAGCATTGTTTAAGTTCTTGATCTAAATTAGATCAAAGAAAAATAAATTTCTTCTTTATTCGAAGAACAGAGGTTCATAAAAGTGCAAAGCACTATTCTTTTATTTTTTATATCGCTTTTAAAGAACCGAAGGTTCACAAGAAGTGCAAAGCACTGTTTTCTTCTTTTTTTTTTTTTTTTTTTTATAAAGATCATTGATCTTATATATTTTTTTTTAGACTAATGGACTTTTAGAAGGAATTTCTTCTAATCCATGGAGGTTCTTTACCTTTTCCTTGAAATCTTCTTGGAGTTCTTTCCGTTTGAGGTTCTTGAATTCTCAAGAGAAAACTCGATGCCTTTGAATTGAGGCCTAAGGTCCTTTTTATAGTGCTCACAAATTAGTTAAATTTGTTAAAGAGATCATCCTCTGAGTGATTTGGGGAATTTTCCCTACCGTTGGATCTTTGATCCAAGGGCCTCTGCCTTGCAGAAGAAAATCTTCTTGTTTCAACAAGAACAGAAAAGATTTCTTAAAAATCTTAATTTAATTTGGCGCAGATGCCCCAGCGCATGACACGTGTCGCGCAGCGCAGAGCGTAGCGCAACTGCGCTAGTGCATCTGCGCTGACACGTGTCGTGCAGCGCAGAGCATAGCGCAACTGCGCTAGTGCATCTGCGCTGACACGTGTCGTGCAGCGCAGAGCGCAGCGCAACTGAAGCGTTGCTTCAGGCAAATAGAGCTCTGCTCTGATTGGGTGCGCTGCGCTAATGTATCTGCGCTGGACACGTGGCGCAGAGCGCTAGCGCAAAGGATCTGAAGCGTTGCTTCCTTTGAACAGAGCTTTGCTCTGATTGGGTGCGCTGCGCTAATGTATCTGCGCTGGACACGTGGCGCAGAGCGCTAGCGCAAAGGATCTGAAGCGTTGCTTCCTTTGAACAGAGCTTTGCTCTGATTAGGTGCGCTGCGCTAATGTATCTGCACTGGACACGTGGCGCAGAGCGCGCAGCGCAAAGGATCTGAAGCGTTGCTTCCTTTAAACAGAGCTTTGCTCTGATTGGGTGCGCTGCGCTTGAGACTTGAAGCGTTGCTTCGAAAATTTAAATTTTGAATTCAAACAGAGCTTTGCTCTGATTGGGCGAAACAAATGCCCCCCCAACGTTGCGCTCACGTGGCGCACACGTGAGTGCAACGGTGGCAACCCCTTCTGACCGTTGGATTGAGGGGGGAATTCCAAGAGGCGCCAGCGCCTTATAAATAGGGCCTTTTAACCCTTAGAAAATCTCACCATTTTCTTGGATTTAGATTTTCAGAGCTCTGCTCTTTGCTTAAGAATTTCAGAGCTTTGCTCTTGTTTTCAGAACTCTAGAGCTTTGCTCTTATCTCCCAAAGTTTAGAAAACTTTTAGGTAATAATTAATTTTAAAATTAAGTTAAGTTAATTTAAATCAATTTTAACCAATAGAGCTCTGCTCTCATGGATCTTTTGATCTGAAGAAATTCCTTTTAGGGTTTCATTAACAGAGCTTTGCTCTCACAAATCCATAGATCTACAGAGATCTTATTCATGGGTTCTAACCCATGAACAGAGCTTTGCTCTTTGAATCAAATGTAGATCTTTTAGATCTGAAACAAATGAAGAATTTTTCTATAAGCTTTCGTGGATCTTTTTTTTTTCTTATTTCAGAAATTTTAATTTTAAATTTCTTTTCAAAAACTTGCTTTTTGATGGAGTATTATAGAGCTAAGCTCTTTCTTAAGGAATTTTAATTCTTTTGAGACCAGAATTTGACAAGTGTCACTCTGTGACAGAGCTTTGCTCTGAAAGAGGAGATTCTCTCCTTGTCTCTAGGGATTCTCTCCCCCTTTTTTATTATGGGAATGTTCCCCCTAAGGACCAACTGACAATCTCACCCAATGATGAGTTTGTCTCTTTAATTGACGTATTGTCATTTAGATTTTGTGGGTCCCTCTTTGGTCCCTTACTCACTGCACTGGGGTGCGGTGTAATTAATTAATTTTGATTTTAATTAATGCATTTTCTTCTTTCAATGTCAAACGTTGGGATTACAACACTGACGGCTACATTGCTCTTTTTGCAGCGATCATGTCTGAAGACACTTCATTCCCGTTTGTCCGCTCGGAGGAGGGATTTCCAGAGGCACCCTTGGACCGTGAAGCCCTAACCATGATTAGAGAGTACGACCCTGAGTACAAGAAACTCCACCTTTGGGGGTCTTGGTATAACCAGATTATTATGGGTCGACGCAGCTTCACTTGCGCGGTGCCGTCAGAACCTATCACGGCAATTCATTATGCTAACCCACCTCCAGTGCAGTATGCCGTGGAGATGATAGACTGGACTGCGAACAGCTTTCTTCATCCCGCTATGGATGCGGTCCCGGTCCAGCGTCCTATGGTTTTGGATATCCTAGGACGCCGTATTTGTCAGGGAGAAGCACGACCCTGGGGGCAATCATATAACCTTGGTTTGATTCCCCGCCATCCAATTGGATATCTGCCGTGGGCCCGGTACATCTTGTCGACGAGGAAGTCGCAGTTGATAAGACTAGGACTGTATACTGCGGTCTACGTCTCTCTTTTTCAATATCCTACGCTCCCCACTTGGTGGTTCAAGGCTTTCTTGGAGCAATGGAATATTCCGACCCACACTTTCCTTGCCATGGATCGGGAAGTGTCCATTTCCTTGGAGGAATTCGCGGAGGTATCCGGCCTACCAGTCATGGGGGAACACTATGAAGAGCTGCTCCCGACAGATGAATACGTCTTCGGTGCTAAGCCGATGGTAAGGGGGATTACGTCGGAAAATGCCGTTCAACACCAATTCCCAAGCCTGATCAAGGTGTTGAACATCTACGAGTCCCTTTTCATCGAACACGGGAGCCGAGGAGTTAATTTTGAGGACTTCATTGCTCGCTTCCTCCGTCCTAGTGTCATTTCGCCAGGAGCCGTCAAATCTGCTATTCTGGATGATCCTTTTGGTCTAGGTTTGGCTAACCTGCCGACGAAGGAAATAGACCAAAAGGCTTTCTTCCTCCCAGACTTTCCTACCATATCTTTCGCGGAGATTGCAGTCCCTGGGATGGATGAGGAGGCCTTTTTCTTAGGATTTCTCGGGCTGTGGCTGAGTTGGTTCGCGATCCCAATGCATTCTCATCGCATGCGGCCCTCTGTCTTTTATCCAGCCCATCGCATGGTCATTGGGGTAAAAGTGGCCGTGGGGATTGCCGGCCTGGCGCACCTATATCATGGCCTCAGCCGAGCAGCGGATGCCAATGAGCCCGGGGCACTGCATGTGGTCTTCCCGATGCACTACTTTGCATCGTGGCTCGAGTTACACACGGCGGGTGTCTTTGGTATGCATAAAAGGCCTTCATTCTTTGACAAGTGCGGTTTCCCTCGCGTTTTACATCTGATTGGCTCATCAATCGTGACCCCTTCACCACGGGACGCCAGGGGTTTACTGCTTCGCCCTCACACCGTTGGAGTCGGGATGTCCTTTATTGATAAGGTATTGACCATTGGGAAGGCGTCCACCACTGCGGTGCGACCATTACAGGACTCCTTCAAGGATGGAGCTTCAGTATTGACGGCCCGGGAGATCCTCCATTTGTATTCTATTAGACCGGGTTTCCTAGTCTTCAGGCAGGGCGGTGCAGCAGTCTTTATGAGATATAACCCGCATCGTTTTGCCCGACAACTGGGTTACGATCAAGGGGTACCCTTAGAGGCTTTCTTATTGGAACCTGCTGTAAATGAAGAAGGGATGGAGAACGCGTTACACCACTTCATGCGACTGAACACGGGTTCTCGTTTTTTCATTAGCCCGCCGGTCTGTGCTCCACGACTCCTTAATGTATATAAAGACTGGTACAATCATGCGACGGGGGCTGTTATAAAGGAAGAGAGGCGAGTGTTGATTGACCGTAAAGAAGTACCCCCCGGTACCAATCGTAACGCTCCCTTGGCACCAAGGATCCTGGTGGTCCCTCCTCTAAAAGATGCTGGGGGCAGACCATTACGTGCGCAAAGTCCTCCACGTGAGCTGCCAATCCCTGATATCACAGACGCACCTACCGCACCCCGTGCTTCAGTGGAGGCAGTGGTTGTACCCTCGCCAGAGTCTGGCGTGGGTGCGGACATCGGGACTCGTCGCCCCAAAGCGGCTGCTAAACGGAAGTCGATCCCCCACGAGCCTAGGGTTGGAGGGCAAAAGAAAAAGAAGTCACTCTTTGCTGCGGACGTTGCGTTCGGCCAGGAACCTCATGCTCCCTATTCCGAGGGTCTGCTCGAATATGGGACTAACGCCGGGTTGGTGATGCCGCCGCCGGACGATACAGACTTGGAGGCTGCTCTCAGAGCTTCGGCATGGCTGGTGAAGCGTGACGCGTGGCTGGCTAAGCTTGCGCAATCAGGTAACTACTAGTCACTTTTTCTTTATTGCAACGTATTTTCTTCGTTATTTCATTATTTTTGACTAACGCTTTTCTTTCTTTTCTTTCAACAGGCATCACCGATGAAGAAGCCATTGCCGCTTCTCTGAAGACCTTTCAGGAGGAGGAACGTGCCAGGGCATCTGTGGGCCTTAGTAAGTTTCGACTCATCGAATTTTTCATTTTCCTTGCGTTATGGTCGATCTAACCTTTCCATTTTAATTGCAGGGACCTCAATGCCGCTCCCTCCTAGCGACGCAGATGTTCTACCAGTGGCCGATGTTCCTGTTTCCTCTGGGACACCGCAGGAGGCTCATCTCGGAGAGCCGATGAGAGATGCCTTAAAGGCTCTAGAGGCATCCCTGAATGAAGACGATGATGCCTTGAAGGAGGCATCACGGAGGTCCCTCATGACCGCTCGGGAGGAGAGGAAACGGTTGAGGCGTGAGGCGAAGGCGCGCAGGGCTGCCTTGGCTATGGGAGCGGGCCCTAGCACCGTTCCTCGAGCTGATACCCCCTCTGAAGAGGCCCCTGTCGCCCTGTCCACTGCCCACAGAGGGGTGGCACGTGCAGCTCGGAGCGCGAACGGTAAATCCGCCTCAGGTAATGTTTCTCTTGGAGTTTTTGTTATAAGTATCTTAATGTCGTTTGTCCTTACATCTCTCATCTTGCAGGACCAAGTCCGATCGAGGGGGAGGCGGAAACCGTCAATCTCGAAGGGACAGAGAGGGCAGTACCTGCCGAACTCGAGCCGACGGTGGGCAACGTCGTTGTGGCTTTGGAGCTTGGGGTAGAGGTTGAGGGGCCTGCAGCCGATAAGGTCACGGATGCTGAACCCGAAGTGGTGGCAGATGACGTGATCATTATAACTGAGCCCAGAGTGGCGGCGAATGAGGCGCTCGAGACCGGTGATCCCCCGGCGATGGTGGACGATACAACTGCCACTATTGAGCCTGAGATGGTAGTGGGCGAGGTGGCCACGATTCCTGAAGACGAGCCAACCGCTCCTTCTCTGGAATCTGGCAATACTCCAGTCATAGCTCTTCCCGTCTACGGTCCTCCGCCGTCTCCCGGGCTTGCGAGCACGACGACAGTGCCTATTGAATCGGGCGATGAGGCCACAGGCGGTGGTCTCATGTCGATAGAGGAGGGAGTCGTCTCTGTTTCCGCCGGGAGCTCCTCAGGTACACCTTAAGTTGTTGTTTTTTTTTTTATTTGCTTTACAATCTTTTCTGACAAGTTCATTTTTCGTAATGCAGGTGCAGCTAGTGTTGATGCCCCACTACTTGAGGGAGCTCCCTCCACGACTGCTTTGGCGATAGTTACCCCTCGGCCCTCTCTTACACCGTCAAAGATGTTGGAAGGTATGGGTTTATAACTTATTAATCCTATGTTTGAGATATACAGTTTATGTACTGAAGTCACACCGTTGTATCTTTCAGGAGTGCTTTTTGATCATCTCTATCAAGTGTTGCTCCCACACTTCTCCTTCCCATCTGAATTCGCCTCCCCGTCTGGTGGCGCTGGTGAGTACTTGTTCCCGATTGGTAGCTTTGTCTTTTTAGCGGTAGAATTATTTCCAACTCTCTCTTGTTGTGACTGCAGCGTTGCAAATCGAAGGGGGAGCAGGAAGATCAGCTGTGCCACCAGTCCTTCCGGACTTGCCACCTGTCTCCACTGGTATAGTAAACCATTTTATCAATGACTTCCTTCATATCTATTGAATCATCATCTAATCGCATTTCGTCTTTTTCAGCTGTCGTTTCAGTCTCAGTGCCTTTTGAGTCTCGTATTACAGTACCGGGTGGCCCTTCTCAGCGACGTCCGTCTTCGAAAGGTGCCGCAAATAGTTTGCGCATGCTGAGTGACTACATCGAGGAATTCGACATTGCGGCTCCGGTGTCTGCTGAGGATTTCGCCACGACGGTTAACCCGATGTTGGCGATATTTGCTACCTTTCATGACGAGGGTGCTGTTGCCTCTTGGGTTAACTATTGTCGGGAAATTGAGGCTTGCCTTCATCAGCTAGAGTCAATGCGCTTGTCTCCTGAGATTTTGGCCTCAAGCACTCAACGGGGAGCGTGGCTCGAGCAAAGCGCTTCTCATTTCCGTCATCTGGAACAAGAGGTGGTTTTGAGGCTGAAGGATTGCCAAGATTCTTCGAGCAGAACTGCTCGCTTGCGTGCCGAAGTTGAGACGAACGCTGCTGAGGTAAAGACCGTGTTCGAGGGTCTTCTGGAGCGCATGTCGAATGGGCTGAGACTGAAGCGGGCACTCGATATTGCCGAGCGTGACATCGCAGGCCGTGAGGCTGCTCATCAGGCTATGAGGGACCAGCTTGCTTCCGTCGCACAGCAGCGGGCCCAAGTGGAGGCGGAGTTGGCAGTGGTGGCCAATCGGGAAAAAGCATGGAAGGAAGTGTGCGAGCAATTGCTGGATCTGTGCAAGACGCTTCCTTCTCAGTAATTTTCTTTGTATCGTTGGTATTTGTAACATATATGTATATCTTGTATTCTTTAGTACGATGTATCCTCAACTCAATCAAATCTTATGAATGAAGGATGCATATTTTTTGTAATGCCTTGTGTCATTTCTCCGTCTTTTCTTTCTTTTATTATCAGCATATCATCTTAGCGAACATGGTCGACGGATAGTAGGGCACATCTTGACTTTCCTAATAATCGGCGATGGCTTAGGTCGCAGGTTCAAATCTGCTGCCTGAGACTTTTCAACTCCATAAGCCGTGAGGGTCTCATAGAGAATTTTCTCCCTACGGATCGAGAGGATCTCGCAGGTGGGTTTTCTCCTTAGGAATCGTGAGGATTCCTAAGTGTGGTTTTCTCTTATAAGTCAAAAGGATCCTATAAGAGAATTTCTCCCTCTTGCGAGTCGAGAGGGCTCGCAAGCGGTTGTTTCCCTCTTTGCCGAGAATCGATTTCAGAGAGTGAGATCCGTGGATAGTATGCAAGAGACCATTTAGGATTGACTTGCAGGATCCCATTGCCCCTCTTACGAGTCGAAAAGGCTCGTAAGCGGTTGTTTCCCTCTTTGTCGAGAATCGACTTCAGAGAGTGAGACCCGTGAATAGTATGCAAGAGACCATTTAGGATTGACTTGCAGGGTCCCATTGTTCAGGAAGTAAGTTTTTGAATCCTTGCTGCCCGAGATGTGAGTCAAAGAAGCTCTCGTCACGGAGTGTTTGTATCCGTGAGTTGAGTATTTTGCTAGGGATTATTTGTTTCCCAAGCGCCAAGGATTATTTGTGTCCTTGGGGTTTGAAACGAATCGATGGTTCCCGCGGAGGCGCTGGTGGCTCTGCGAGTCGACGCGGATCAGAAGGCTCTCGTCAAGGAGTGTTTGTATCCGTGAGTTGAGAAGTTTTTCGAGGGATTATTTGTTTCCCAAGCGCCAAGGATTATTTGTTTCCTTGGGGTTTGAAACGAGTCGAGGGTTCCCGCGGAGGCGCTGGTGGCTCTGCGAGTCGACGCGGATCAGGAGGCTCTCGTCAAGGAGTGTTTGTATCCGTGAGTTGAGGAGTTTTGCGAGGGATTATTTGTTTCCCAAGCGCCAAGGATTATTTGTTTCCTTAGGGTTTGAAACGAGTCGAGGGTTCCCGCGGAGGCGCTGGTGGCTCTGCGAGTCGACGCGGATCAGGAGGCTCTCGTCAAGGAGTGTTTGTATCCGTGAGTTGAGAAGTTTGCTGGGATTATTTGTTTCCCAAGCGCCAAGGATTATTTGTATCCTTGGGGTTTGAAACGAGTCTATGGTTCCCACGGAGGCGCTGGTGGCTCTGCGAGTCGACGCGGATCAGGAAGCTCTCGTCAAGGAGTGTTTGTATCCGTGAGTTGAGAAGTTTTGCGAGGGATTATTTGTTTCCCAAGCGCCAAGGATTATTTGTGTCCTTGGGGTTTGAAACGAGTCGACGATTCCCACGGAGGCTCTGGCGGCTCTACAGGTCGACGCGGATCAGAAGGCTCTCGTCAAGGAGTGTTTGTATCCGTGAGTCGAGGAATTTGCTGGCTTCTTCGGTTGAAATGAACCGTTGAGGTTTGGCTTCGTCGTTCGACGGAATCCGCTGGGGAAGTATGGTTTCTTCTTTGTTTACGCCCTTGGATTGTATACAGGGATCGATGTGACCTCGACTGTAGGGCCAAAGTTTTATCATTTCTTCTTTTATTTTATTTTATTTCCGCGATGCTCTATCATTTCAGCTTTTATATCGCGAAGGTCGCGATTGCCCAAACATTTCGGCAATTTTTCGCGGTGCCCAATCATTTCGGCTATTTTTATTTTTACTCGCTGCTTTTTATTGCGAGTTGCCCAATCATTTCGGCTATATTTTTTTTATTTTTTTTTTATTTTTATTTTTACTCGCTGCTTTTTATTGCGAGTTGCCCAATCATTTCGGCTATTTTGCATGCATACATTTTACTTGCTGCTTTTTATTGCAAGTTGCCCTATCATTTCGGCTATTTCGTATGCATGAGCGGCCTGCTGGCTTTTGCCGTAAACCTGAAATTGGACACCGATTTCGGCATCAGCACCGCTACAACTGTGATATTACCAGGAGCGAATCATCATTTGCCTCTGTCGTTGTCGAACAAAGGAGGCTTAGCGACCAGGGTTAGGGTCCTGTCGGCTAAGGCTTTTGACTTCATGAGCCGTAAGGGTCTCGTGAAGGTATTTCTCCCTACAAGTCGTGGGGATCTTGTAGGTGTATTTTTTTTTTAGGAATCGTGGGGATTCCTAAGTGTATTGTTCCGCTGTAAGTCGTAAGGATCCTACAGGAAGGTTTTCTCCTTGTAAGTCGAGAGGACTTACAAGTGTTGTTTGCTGTACAAGCACATCCCTAGTCATGGATGGGACTTTGTTAGGGAAATATTTATTTGTGCCCGTGGATTGTATACAAGGGTCAATATGAGCCGCTTGTAGGGCAGCATTGGAAGTTTGTGGGGGTTTGCTTAAGCACAGGTTTAGGTCTCTGTGACTTAAGACTTTCAAATCTTATGAGCCGTGAGGGTCCCATAAGAGAGTTCTCCTTACGAGTCGTGAGGATCTCGCAAGTGTATTTTCTCCTTAGGAGTCGTGGGGATTCCTAAGTGTGTTGCTCCCTTGTGAGTCGTAAGGATCTCACGCGGGTGGTTTCTCCTTATAAGGTCGTGAGGACCCTATAAGTGTCTTCAACGAGGTTGCGCCCTTTCAGGTTTTCACAAACACTCGCCGGTAGTCCTGTTGTTTTTACTCACGGAGCCCTTTCGGGTTTTCATCCGTGCCCATTTTGCTTATGGACTTACCGTTTTTTTTTTTTTTTTTTTTTTTTTTTTTTTTTTTTTATCTCGTCAGCCTAAAGATGATGTGGTAGTAGTTTAAAGACGTTTCGGTCTGTTATTAGTTTAAGGACATCTCGGTCCGCTATTAGTTTAAGGACATTTCGGTCCAATGTGGAGAGGGCTGACTACTGCTTATAAAGCTTGGGCTTAGGAAGACAGCGAGCGGACATAGTCGTCGTCATCTGCTATTGACCTAGGCTGTGGCCCATTAAGCGTAGTATTTCTTTAAGAAGCGACCGTTTATTGGTCTGAAGGGTCTTTCACCGTGCATGTCCATGAGTAGATAGGCCCCGCCCTGGTAGACCTTATCGATGATGTAGGGTCCTTCGTAGTTTGGCTCAAACTTTCCCCGCTTGGCGCGATTGGGGATCATGGGCCTTTTGACCACTAGCACTAGTTCGCCTTGATGGAACGTTCTCGGTCGGGTCAATCTTTCGTATGAGCGCGTCATCTTTGCTTTATAAGCCTCTAGATTTTGTTGCGCTATGAGCCGTGTTCCTTCAAGGGCGTCAAGCTCCTCATGCCGAAGGTGAGCATTTTCTACGTTCGTCAGCTCGTGGTGGACTGCTACTCGTAGAGAGGGTAACTCTATCTCGAGGGGGAGTATTGCTTCCGTCCCAAATACCAACGCGTATGGCGTTGTTTTTGTGGCTGTCTTGAACGTAGTTCGATACGCCCAAAGAGCTTCTTGCAGCCTCTCGTGCCAGTCTTTTTTATTTCGGGATACTGTTTTCTTTATGATCTTCGTCAAGGTCTTGTTGAAGGCCTCAGCTAGACCGTTAGCTCGCGGATTATAAACTGATGAATATCTCCAGTCTATATTGTGCTGCTGTGCGAAACGGCTAATCTTATGACTTCGGTAGGCTGGCCCATTGTCAGAGATGATCCTTCTCGGGGTTCCGAACCGGTATATGACGTGCGTTTTGAAGAAATGGAGAATGTTCTCCGTCTTCACTTCCCTCAACGGTACCGCCTCCGCCCATTTGGAGAAGTAATCAGTCGTCGCCAAGATGAAACGATGTCCTTTTGACGATGCTGGTTCGATGGGACCGACTATGTCAGTTCCCCACATTTCGAACGGCCAACTAGCCACTGTTGGGTGCAGTGGATTAGGATGCTGATGGATAAAGTCCCCATGAATTTGGCACGAGTGACATTGTCCGGCGTATTCCAGGCAATCCTGCATCATCGTAGGCCAGTAGTAGCCCATCCGCTTTATCTTTAATTTCATTTTAGGGCCTGCTTGGTGGGAACCACAGAGTCCGTCGTGAACCTCTTGGACGACCCTTCTCGCCTCGTCAGGTCCTAAGCATCTTAGCCACAGAGAGTCGAATGACCTTTTATACAAAGTATCATTGACGAAGGCGAAAGACAGAGCCCGTTTCGTGAGCTGATGTCTTGTGGACGCTTCTTCAGGTATTCGGTGGAACTTGAAGTAGTCTATGAAGACTTCTCTCCAGTCCTCGGTATTTTCCCTGTCTTTTGTTTGCAGGGTTGTCTCCTCTTCCGCTTCTTTTTCTTCAGACGATTTTGGAGATATTTCTGTTGGGGCGAGCACTCGACGGCTTTGTACTATGATTTTAACGTCGTCGAAGTTCTCGTCAGCCAGTTCTTTAGCAAGTTTGGCTAGTGCGTCTGCTTTGCTGTTTTCCGCACGCGGTATGCTTTCCAACGTGTAGGAGGGAATTTGGGTTAGCAGTTGCTGCACTTTTTCACCGTATTTTATTAATTCTGGTTTACATGTTTGGTAATCGCCGTTCACCTGACTGACGACCAATTGGGAGTCCCCGTATATGAGGAGGTTCTCAATTCCCATATCGATGGCGATCTCGAGGCCTGCTATCAGAGCCTCATATTCAGCTTCATTATTCGTTCTCGGTTCTGTCAAGGAAAAGGCGAAGCGCATTATCCCTCCTTGTGGAGTCACGAAGATGAGTCCCACCCCCGATTTGATCATTGGTGTACTTTGTTTGTGCTTTTTCATGGAAGACGCTCCATCGAAATACAGCTCCCAACGGCTATCACCACTGTCGATTGCGTCAAACGCATGTCTGTCTGGAAGATCGCAATTTAATGGAGAATCGGCGGGTATGGGATGCTCAGCAAGGAAGTCGGCGATGGCCTGGCCTTTTACTGCCCTGAGAGGTTGATATGTTATCGAAAATTCCATCAAGAGTAGGGCCCATTTAGCGAGACGCCCTGTCAATATGGCTTTTGACATTAAATATTTGAGAGGGTCCACTTTTGAAATCAGACGGACCTCGTGCGCTAACGCATAGTGCCTAAGCTTTGTTAGTGCGAAGATCAACGCCAGGCAGTGTTTTTCAATGGGAGAGTAATTGCTTTCTGCCCCCAGCAGAACTCGACTTAGGTAGTAGAGTGCTCTTTCTTTCCCTTGGTCGTTCTCTTGTGCCCATAATGCGCCTAAGGAACCTTCGAGGGCGGTCGTATAAAGAATGAGAGGCTTCCCCTTAACCGGGGCAGCCAACACCGGCGGGTTCTGCAGGTACTGCTTGATCTCGTCTAGTGCGCCTTGGCATTTTTGATCCCAAACGAATGGGGTTCCTTTCTTCATCAGGTGACTATATGGACGGCACTTTCCTGAAAGATTAGCGATAAACCGCCGAATGTATGCGAGCTTTCCTTGGAGAGACCGCAGTTGCTTGAGAGTTCTCGGCGGAGGCATTTCCATGATCGCTTTAATCTTTGAAGGATCTATTTCAATACCTCGATGCCGAACAACGAATCCCAGGAATTTGCCCGAGGAAACCCCGAACGCACATTTAAGAGGATTCATCTTCAAGTTGTACTGCCGAAGACGTTGAAACACGGTCTTCAGATGCTCAAGATGTTCATCGTATGATTTGCTCTTGACCACGAGATCGTCGATGTAGCATTCGACGATTTCGTGTATAAGGTCGTCGAAAATCTTTGTCATGGCCCTCTGATAAGTAGCACCGGCGTTCTTCAAACCAAAGGGCATCACTTTATAACAAAATATACCAAGAGGAGTCCTGAAGGCTGTGTGCTTCTGGTCTTCGGGATGCATTTTTATCTGGTTATACCCCGACGAGCCGTCCATGAAGGAGAAAACCTCATGAGTGGATGTATTGTCTATCATAAGTTCAGTAACTGGCACTGGGAAATCATCTTTTGGGCAGGCTTTATTAAGATCCCGAAAGTCTACGCATATGCGCACTGTCCCATTTTTCTTCATTACTGGGACGATGTTGGCAATCCATTCAGGGTACTGAACTTCCTGAATGAAGCCAGAGTCTATAAGCTTTTTGACTTCGGCGTTGATGCTCATCTCAAGCTCGAGTCGCATTCTTCTCGGCGCTTGTTTGACTGGCTTAATGTCCGGGGATATCGCCAACTTGTGTACTGCAATTTCTGGATCTAGTCCCGGCATTTCGGAATAGTTCCACGCGAAGCAATCTTTGTGTTGCAGAAGCACATCCTTTAACGCAGCCACCCTTTCTTCAGATAGCAGTTCGCTGATGAATGTCGGTCGCGGGTCATTTTCCGTCCCCAACTCAATTTTCTTGAGATTATCTGCAGTGGTATGGATTCCATCCTCCAGTTCTTTCGGAGCTGGGGGAAATTCTGAGATTACCTCATCGCTGCCGCTTTCAAAGCACCAAGGGAGGTTGTTCATGTCCTCGAACCCTTCTTTTAATATTGTTATCACATGGCAAGTGCGAGTTTCCTGCTGATCCCAATGCGAGGTTGGTCTTGTTCTTGTGTTTTTGGGTTCGTGCTTTTGCGGCGGCGCTACCTTCCAACTGTCAGACAATGCGAACTTGCCAAGCTGATATTGATCCTCCGCCCAATTCTTAAAGGTGAAGCAATCTTCGAGTGGATGCCCTATTACTCGATGGTAAAAGCAATATTTTGGGTTGGAGACTTCGCCCGCCTGCTCAGGATGTTTAGACTCTGGCAGAGTAAGCATTTGATGTTTCAGAGCAAGCTCAAGTATTTTCCTTGTTTTGTTCTGAGGAAATGAGTATGTTCGACCCATTTTCTTCATGATGGCTTGGTCAACAACGCTTGACTCTCGGATGCGTGGCTTCTTAGCTTTGCTTTGCGGTTGTCGAGCGCTTCTCTTGCCTTTCAACTTATTTCCGCCTTCGAGTCGAACTTTCTTCATAGTAGGTTGACAAGGGGCGGCGTTTTCGTCTTTCATCGCCCGCTGAAGGAGGCGCCGTGTCTTGGCCTTCTCATAGATTGCCATTTCACGATCATGATCATCTCGGGATTCTCGACTGGCATCCCTTGCAGGTTTGCTCATTTGGCCTTCAGACGATGGGTTAGGAGGTCTTGCATAGGGAATTTTCACTGATTCCGGATTAGTTTCTTCCCAGTGAGCGTCTGCTTCTTCATCAAAGTCATACATGACATAACAGCTGTTTATTAGCTCACGTTTCTTTGAGCGAATATACCCGAGCCCTTTCGTTTCCGTTCTCCCGTTAGGCAGTTTGCATTGAGTTCCGGGAACGTTCCAGACCTTGTCATAGAATTTGGCCTTTCTGACGGTCTGTGTGAAGGACATCCCTTGGCGTTTCAGCAGCTTCTTCAAACCTTCGGTATAATACCTGGGAAGACGGATAGGCTGGAGCCTGTCGAGCGTGGGATCCGCGCCGTGCCAAATTTCCTTTTCCACCTTGTTTTCTTCAGAACGGTAGAATAGGATTGCTTTCTCGCCTTTTCGTCCAGGAGGGATATAGAATGTCTGCAATTCTTCTACGCTGTTGGTGTCGAGTGCATCCAGTTCTTTGTAATGTTCAAGCGGCACCATGGTTATCTGCAGACTTCGCTCTTCATCAGTGGAAATCTGTATTGAGGGCCGAGCGGGGAATACAGCATGAACTTCATCCTCTGAGTCACTACCGAAGATCAATGAAGGAACAGATGGTCCTGGCCTGGTGGACTGGGACGGACCTGAATAAATTATATCCTCCTCCTCCTCGGTGTCACTGCCGAAGACAGGGATGGTTGCGTTAGTTTTGTTCTCCGGTTTGTGACACCTTTCCGCGTCTTCGAAATTCGGTAAGAAGTATTTGGCATCTTCATACTTGTGAACTTCGTTCACGGAAAATGGATTCAACTCTCCTGCCACTGTGTACTCGAGGCCGTCCCTAGAATACTTCATGCACTGATGCTGTGTAGAAGGGATGATATTGTATTCGTGTAGCCATGGTCGGCCTAGCAGAGCATTGTAGCACGTCTTGGCGTCTATAACATGGAATTTGATGTCTGTGACGAGCACCCCGAAGCGTAGCGTCAATATCACAGATCCGAGAGTCTTTGAGGATTGAGAGTCGAAACCGGAGATGGTGATTTTGTCCCGGGCAAGGTGTTGGACACTCATGCAAATCTCCTTTAACACTCGCACATTGAGTAAATTGACAGACGATCCGTTATCGACCAAGATTTTTCCTATCTTTATGTCATGGCAGTATCCTGAAACATAAAGTGGGCGATTGTGCTCACATGTTCCGAGGAGAAGGTCTTCATCACCAAAAGCAACGTCGGCTGTGTGCACCTCTTCCAATTCATCCTTCATCTTTTGTTCGGCTAGGAAAGCCTGGAACTGGTCCGGATCTTGTAGGGCCTTAATCAGAGAATCCCTCGCTTCTTTCGATAGCAATAGGGCATCGAGAATGCTGAGTTGTGAGGGTAGCTTTCTCAGATGCGCCAAGACATTGTAATCTACTTTATTCCTTTTTGGGGGATTCTTGGCGGTTAACTCTTCCGCAACTTGGCCATCCAAAGCGATGTCTTCAGAGACCTTCTCTTTCCCTTTGTTTTTCTTATTCAAGGGTCCGAGGTTCTTTTCGGGTAATGTTCGATTGCGCAGCTGTATATTCTCGCAGGCCTTCGGTTCTTCTTCTTTTCCCGAAATGGATTCTTTGAAGAGGGGGCCAAGCTCTAGCTCCTCATCGGAGTCGCTCCCAAATGTAGGCACTTGTGACCCGGTAGTGTTAACCATGTGACAATTGCCGGCAGTTCTTTCAAGTTCTTTAGTCGTATTTCTTTGCTCTCGGCGAATTTTACATTTTTCCCGTTTAAATCGTTGTCGATTAGCGACGTATCCTTGCCACCAACCATTGAAAGCTTTGCAATCTTGGGTGGAATGTGAGACCTTCTGATGGTATAAGCAATAAGAGGGGTGCATTTCTACCGCGCCAGTAACTTTTTCTTCAGAGGGTGGTAGCTTCATGCCCATCGATATGGCCTTAGCAAATTTCTTTTTTATCTTGAATTGGCTTTTGTCAGTGGTGGAGGCATTTTGCTCCAACGGGATCATTTCAGCTCCTTCCTCAAGTCGCTGACGCTTAGCCCTTTCGAATATAGCCATCTCGCGTTCTCGATCAGCCTTGCTTTTCAACCGAGCTTCATTAAGAAACGCATTAATCATTTCAACCGGTAACCCTGGGGTTCCTGATTCGGCATTTGCCCCCAGCGTTTCAGTGCCAGAAGTTCCTTCATCGTTCGTGGTCGAATGGGAGATCATATGACAGCTTGCCACATATTCGTCAAATTCATCCGATGAACTTTCTCCTTCATCTTCTTTTTGGAAGACGTGATCAAGGAAATCTTGGAGCGTGATGGGAGTTCGCGCCTTTTGGTTATATTCATCCAGCGCATCAATTTGCTTTTGTAAGTCCGTGCGCTTGTCGCCAGGCTTCACGGGCTTCTTAGATTTCTTCTTCTTCTTTTTCGAAGATTTTGACGGTTGGCTATGAACGCTTGAACTACCACCATCGGTCTCCGGGGTCGGTCGTGGCTTCAACATTCCCTCAATAACCTGCGGTTCCAAGGGGTTCTTCCACTTGACCGCTGGGCAGGTTTGAAGATCATTTAGCATTCTTTTCGTTTTGGCCGATAATACAACCTCCCAGGGAGCCTCTTCAATAACGGAGCATGTTGCCCCCGGCGTATTCGTCCCCTTATAGGTGTGGGGCTGCGGAGGGTTCACCTTCCATTTGTCAGACAGCGCAAATTTGCCCTGACGGTATTGATTCTCAAGCCAATTTTTGAAAACGTAACAGTCTTCGATTGGATGTCCCAACACTCTGTGATAAGGGCAGTAACTAGGATCGTTGACGTCATTCGGTTGTGACGGACGTTTTGGATCTGGCAGATTTATAAGCCTGTTGCGCAACGCCAGCTCGAATAGCCTCCTTGTTTTATCACGGGGGAAGGAGTAAGCACGTCCCATCCTGTCCTCAAGGGGTACGTATGGGCGTGTATTGTTTGGACGAGCAGCCGGCTTCGAGTCGCTCGGTTGTTGTTGGGCATTGGCGACGATGATCGCTTTTCCCTTTCCTTTATCGTTTCGGGGGTCCGGCTTCGGGAGAGGGGGTTTATGGCCCATCTGGTCCATCTGCGCTAATTTGTCGATCAAAGCCTGGAAGGAAGTCGGTTTGAAGAACATCATGAACTGCGAGATGGTTGCCTGCGGATCAAGCGTTCCAACAAACATCCCTACTGCCGGCGCTTCTTCTATGCGTTGTTCACACTTAGACCATAGATTACGCCACCGTATAGCGTATTGAACCCACGTCTCGCCGGGCTTTACCCTGGCGTTAATCAGCGCCGTCATCGGAGTACGCTCGCTGGCGCTTGCAAAACGTTGGGTGAAGAGCAGCTCCATCTCCGCAAAGGTTTTAATAGAGTCGTTGGGGAGCTCGGAATACCACTCGAAAGCCGTGTCTGATAAGCTTCCAACGAATTGGCGCAGCAAAAGTTTGTCGTCGCCTCCAGTGTTACCACACAGCGCCCTGAACTGGGCAACATGTTGATGGGGGTTGCCGGTCCCCTTGTAGACATGAAACTTAGGAATTGTGTAACCTGGCGGGTACTTGATTTGGTCGTACCAGCCCGGGTATGGCCGCCCCGTTTTCACGATCTGACCGGCTGCTTCAACCGCCTGATGCACCCGTATTTGTTGAGCAATATATTCATCCAAATCAGCTTTTGATATGGTATCCTCTTTAGCTGTGGATAGAGCCGGTAGAGGATTCGATGTCTCTCCCCTATCATCTTCAAGAATGATTGGGGAATCTCCAGCAGGTGGATCTGGTTGAATCATCATACCCACCACGTCCTGGAACAGGAGGGCCATTTTCTTTATGTTGGCCGCCTGATCTGCAGCCTCTTTGTCTCTTTTTTCCAGTATTCGGCGGAGGAACTCAGCGTCGGTCTCCTCCTCTTGACGTTCATCTAAGGACGTCTCAGGATTCTCTTTTGGCCCCGTGAGTGCAGCCATTGTAGTCATCATCTCCTGGAGCTTTTGTTGCTGCTCCTGAGACCTGGTCACTGACCGGGTAAGCGGTCGGTGACCTGTAGAAGTACGACTTTCTTCTTTTCCTGAGGCCATATAGATTGTATGAACTGTTATGCCCCCTGACTTGGGGCGTTTAGGTTCACCATTGTTAACTCTTGCTGCCGTTGCGAGAGCTCTCTCTGGCCTCCTTCTTTTGTAGACCTTTGAGGTTGAAGGAGCCGTCGAAGCGGGCATTCTAGCATTTGTTGCCCCGTGCTGTTTAATGGGGCAGCTTTTGTTATTCTCCACCTTCGCCTTCTTCTGGTGACGCAGGTGGTCCGGATCGATCACAGAGTTTTGAACCCTGCGCCATACTTTATAAACTTTTGATGACAGCCGTTGAGGGGGCTGTTCCTGTTTCGTCTCCAGAGCTTTTTCCATGGATGGAGGAGACCTTTTCAATGTAGCAACCGGGGAGTTCTTTCTCACCTTCCTTAGCAATTCAAAGCTGTTCCTAGTTGGAACAGCAGCGTTGACCTCCGCCACTGGAGCAGGCGGGGTTAACCCTGAAGGGGAGTTGCCTCCTGCTTTCCTTAATCGCTGCCAATGGCGACGTCGCGCACGACGAGTCATTGGGACTGGCTTAGATATCGGGACAGTTTCTTGTTGCCCCTTGTTTGGGAGTGGGGCAACTGCCGGTGTCAGCCTATCAAAGACTGATGCTTTTTGATCAGCTGAAGGAGGAGTAGGAACCGTCAATCTTGTGAAGACTGACTTCCTGATAGGAGAAACTGCTTCAACGACTTCCGAAGCTGTGGCCGTTGCCCTCTTTGGGACAACCACTTTATGATCCTGACCTAGCCTGGTGAAAACAGAGGCTGTCAGCTTAGTAGCGGGCGACCCGTTGACATGGGTCGTAGCAGCAGCGAGCCGGTCGAATACCGACTTCTTGTTCGCTTCTGGTGCGGATATCGGCATGGAGAAGCTTGTAGGTGGGACCATGGTCCCGAAGAACAAGCCGGTGGTGGCTTGCGTCACCTGGTTTACCGGCAAAGTCAGGAAGGAAGCCGCTTGGGGCCCATATGTCACCCCTCCTGGTGAAGTGGAGCGTTTGTTGCAGTGGCATCTCGAGCAGCTGGTGCAATTGGAGGCCATTGAATCTCGAATTCTGCGCCAGATAAAAGACCAAATCTTAGCAACTTGAAATCCGAGGACAACCATTTAACAAACCGCGATTGATTCGCGAAGACGACACACGAAGTGTGGAGTGGAAAGAGGAAAAGGTCCCACCGGGCGTGCCAGAATCTGTTCCCCTCCGAACGACGGCCTGCGACGTTAGGACGTCACGTGCCTGAGGTTCGGGGCAGATGCTATTTGGTTTTTATCCGTCTACCTCTTCGAAGATGCCAAGTTGATTTATGGCACCGTGTATCGAAGGTTTAGACGGATGCGGCCGATGTAGCAGACTTTGTCAGATTCCCCCTCGCTTGAGGGGTTTTTGATTGTGGGGACGCTCTTCCCTGCAGGCGCAAGCCCCTGCAGTTAATTACGCTACCGCTTTGCGGTAACAACTTTCTCCTTCTCCAGAATTTCACTTCGTGTCGTGTATGTTTATTTTGTTTGTGGTTGCCCGTGGATTGTATACGGAGACTGAGTAATGCCGTCGCCCGTAGGACGTGGATTAGTCCAAATCCGTATTTGCTTAGATTTGGGTTTGGTGTTTTTTAGTTTAAGGATGCATTAGTCGCGTTGCGGCTAAGACCAGCTTAAACGTTTGCCAAGGATACGTTAGTCCTGTTTTGAACTAAGATCGACTCGACGCAATGATTGATTTAATTATCTGGCCGTCGGGACTCGTCACCTCTCTGACGTCGTTGAGGGATTACAACGACAAGCGTCAGAGGAGTTCAGAGATGTACCCTTGAACCAAAGTTGATTTGGGAGTTTTATTATTTATTTAAATATCTAAGGACGCGTTAGCCGTATTTGGGGCTAAGATCAACTTAGACGGGACCGTTTAGATCCGGCAAAAGAGCGTTTGGGCTCTTTTGTGCCAGTTTAAGGACGTGACGGTCCGTTGCCAGTTTTAGGGACATGGTGGTCCATTATTAGTTTAGGGACGTTTCGGTCCGTCGCCAGTTTAAGGACGTAGTGGTCTATATTCCAGTTTAGGGACGTGGTGGTCCATCGCCAGTTTAGGGACGTGGTGGTCGAATGTTAGTTTAGGGACGTTTCGGTCCATATTAGTTTAGGGACGTTTCGGTCCATATTCCAGTTTAGGGACGTGGTGGTCCATTATTAGTTTAGGGACGTTTCGGTCCGACATTAGTTTATGGACATTTCGGTCCATTATTAGTTTAAGGACGTTTCGGTCCAACATTAGTTTATGGACATTTCGGTCCATTATTAGTTTAAGGACGTTTCGGTCCATATTCCAGTTTAGGGACGTGGTGGTCCATTATTAGTTTAGGGACGTTTCGGTCCGTCGCCAGTTTAAGGACGTAGTGGTCCATATTCCAGTTTAGAGACGTGGTGGTCCATATTCCAGTTTAGAGACGTGGTGGTCCATCGCCAATTTAGGGACGTGGTGGTCCGATTTTAGTTTAGGGACGTTTCGGTCCGATTTTAGTTTATGGACGTTTCGGTCCGATGTTAGTTTATGGACATTTCGGTCCCATATTAGTTTAGGGACATCTCGGTCCACGAGTTTAAGGACCCCGCAGTCCATATCGATGTGTGGTCGTTGGGACCCGTCACCTCTTTGACGTCGTTGAGGAATTACAACGATGGATGTCAAAGGAGTTCGGAGATGTACCCTCGAACCGGATGTAGATTGATTTAGGAGAGCCATTTTGCTCAATCAATTTAATTTAAGGACTTATGGCCACGATTGGGCTAAGTCCATTTCAACATTTTATTTGCATTGCATTTTTTTTATTTAGGCTCTACTCACAAAAGATACAGAATATCAGTTTATTTTGGGCTCTGCCCATTTGCAAAAGCATCTACTTCGTTTGGGCTTTGCCCCTTTTTAAAATGCATAGCATTCTGAATATTTTGTTTGGGCTCTGCCCATTTATATATGATGCAAAGCATCTGTTCTTGTTTGGGCTCTGCCCCTTAAAATAATGTATTTGCGCTTTATTGAGCCTGTTAGGCCTTCTCTTAATTGGGCTTGGCCCTTTTTAATGCATCTGCGCTTTGCGCTAAGTAATGAGCACAAGTCCATATGGTGATGACACGTGTCGTGCTCTGATGAGCGCAAGCGCACTAGCGCAGTACAATGCGCTGTTGCGCTACTGACACGTGGCGCGCTCTCAGCGAGTTGCGCCAATTCCAAAGAGCAAAGCTCTATTTCAAGGCGCGTAGCGCAAGTTGTTCTGCAGCTGACACGTGGCGCGCTCTGGTGAGTTGCGCCGGTTCCAGAGAGCAAAGCTCTATTTCAAGGCGCGTAGCGCAAGTTGTTCTGCAGCTGACACGTGGCGCGCTCTCAGGAGCGCAACAGCGCAGTTTGGAAGTGCAAAGCACTAAGAATCTTTTTAGATTCCAGAAGGGAAATGCAAAGCATTGTTTAAGTTCTTGATCTAAATTAGATCAAAGAAAAATAAATTTCTTCTTTATTCGAAGAACAGAGGTTCATAAAAGTGCAAAGCACTATTCTTTTATTTTTTATATCGCTTTTAAAGAACCGAAGGTTCACAAGAAGTGCAAAGCACTGTTTTCTTCTTTTTTTTTTTTTTTTTTTTATAAAGATCATTGATCTTATATATTTTTTTTTAGACTAATGGACTTTTAGAAGGAATTTCTTCTAATCCATGGAGGTTCTTTACCTTTTCCTTGAAATCTTCTTGGAGTTCTTTCCGTTTGAGGTTCTTGAATTCTCAAGAGAAAACTCGATGCCTTTGAATTGAGGCCTAAGGTCCTTTTTATAGTGCTCACAAATTAGTTAAATTTGTTAAAGAGATCATCCTCTGAGTGATTTGGGGAATTTTCCCTACCGTTGGATCTTTGATCCAAGGGCCTCTGCCTTGCAGAAGAAAATCTTCTTGTTTCAACAAGAACAGAAAAGATTTCTTAAAAATCTTAATTTAATTTGGCGCAGATGCCCCAGCGCATGACACGTGTCGCGCAGCGCAGAGCGTAGCGCAACTGCGCTAGTGCATCTGCGCTGACACGTGTCGTGCAGCGCAGAGCATAGCGCAACTGCGCTAGTGCATCTGCGCTGACACGTGTCGTGCAGCGCAGAGCGCAGCGCAACTGAAGCGTTGCTTCAGGCAAATAGAGCTCTGCTCTGATTGGGTGCGCTGCGCTAATGTATCTGCGCTGGACACGTGGCGCAGAGCGCTAGCGCAAAGGATCTGAAGCGTTGCTTCCTTTGAACAGAGCTTTGCTCTGATTGGGTGCGCTGCGCTAATGTATCTGCGCTGGACACGTGGCGCAGAGCGCTAGCGCAAAGGATCTGAAGCGTTGCTTCCTTTGAACAGAGCTTTGCTCTGATTAGGTGCGCTGCGCTAATGTATCTGCACTGGACACGTGGCGCAGAGCGCGCAGCGCAAAGGATCTGAAGCGTTGCTTCCTTTAAACAGAGCTTTGCTCTGATTGGGTGCGCTGCGCTTGAGACTTGAAGCGTTGCTTCGAAAATTTAAATTTTGAATTCAAACAGAGCTTTGCTCTGATTGGGCGAAACATAGGGTAGTGAAAGGGTGTGATAAAAATTGTATTTAAATTTGCATTAAAAAGGATTAAAAGGGGGTATTTTAATTCTCTGGTTAATTGCAGAGAATTTAAACAGTGCAGGGGGAGTGGGGTAGGCCAAAGGGTGCGGGGAGGTCAAGAAAAAAGTGGGATCGGGCCGAGTTGACCCAGCAGCACCGGCCGATTCAAGCGCTTCGCCGGCCCGAATCGGGCGAGTCTGGGCTCGTCTTGCTGCCACGTGTCCCTGACGATTGATCTAGCATCGCGGTCATATTTGTTTATTCTGTAACTTACCCTATTACGTATAGTGCACGTGTATACTCTTGGGCTTCTAAAAGATTAAAAGAATTTAATTAAAAAAATGTGTGGTTGATGGGATTTGAACTCTGGCGCTTTAGTTCAGCAGTGTAAGGTCTTACCAATGAACTACAAGCTCCTTCTTGCTGTTCAAAAGCAAATCAAACTTATAACTTGTGTTTAGGCTCAAGCACCCCTTTCTGTATTTTTGAAACAAATTGTACAGAAATTTTAGGGTTGTTACATTCTACCCTCCTTAAAAGAAATTCGTCCTCGAAATTTGTAAAAGAAAAGTATAACGGATTCAAAAAAAGTTTGGTGGTATAACTATTGGTAGTGTATGAAAAATGTGTGAAGGAATGAAAGAATGCGAAAGGTTTGAAAAGAGTTGAGGAAATTACCAGGGTTACCTTGGTCTACGGCCTCAGCTTCTTCGGCCGCAAAAGGAAAGCCCGACGCTGTGGTTCATTCCTCCTAGCTGGGGGCACATTCCTCTGTCCTTGGGGCATGTTCCTCAGTGCCTGATAGAATTGGCGAGTAGCTTGTGCAGGTGGTGGAGCTATTAGTGAAAGACGAGGTGCAGGAGCCTGGATAGCTAGCCGCTGCAGGTGGTTGATGGGTGTGTGATCTGGGTTGCGTCTATAAGGACAGTTTCCAATTCGGTGATTGGATGCGCCACAAACTAAGCACATGCCTTTTTCGCGCCTAGAGTCCTTCACCAGATGTCCAATCCTCTTGCAATAGAAGCAAAAATCTGGACTTGGCCGGTTAATTATTTCTTTCTATCTCTTGGGTTTTGAAGGTTGTATAGGATAGGCTCCTCCTGCCATCTGGGTGGCAGAGCGCTTCTGTCACGACCCGAAACGGCACGTGACTAGCACTTGAATCATATGAAGTTTATAGGACCCCATCTAAATCAAGTAAGCCAATAAATCCCAGAAATCTAAACCATTTTAAGAAAAAAGTGAAGAAAACATGTTTTAAAGCAAGGGGTTTAAATAATATAAGCCGAAGTATGCATTTTTTAAAAATCTCAAGTCTTTTCTGAAAATTTCGGCTCAATTTCCTTTGTAAATACTGGCCCCAAAAAGGTACAACATGCATAATATGAAATAAAAGCATCCCCAAGCGGGAGCTAGCTCTTCGTCAATTGACGGTCACAACCACGCAAGCAAAATAATATATAACGCCGAAGGGCAAGGATCAAAACTCAAAGAAAACTCAAAATCATCAAGAAAACCATAAAACAACGTGCGACTCTAAGGTCGAAAGAATATATACAACTGGTTTTCTAAGTCTGAAATAAATAATATAATCCGGTTGATGGAGTTTCTAAATACAACAATGAAAATAAAATACAAGAGTGGTCACGATGCGAGTGAACCCACCAACCAAAGCAATCACCCGGAATGGAAGCAGTGTACCAGAAATCCGTAATGAAACCTGTACGGCAAAACCTGCAAGAAACCGTGGCATAACGGGGGTGAGTTGCCAACTCGTGAGTAGAAAACAACACAGAGCAGAAATCCTATGCATGACTCAATCCTAGGTCAATACGATCAGTAATATATATATCCTCAAAATGATAAAGTCTGAAGCATGATAAGGTGGCAAGGGTAAACATCTATACATCAGTTTAATACCAAGTGCTCGTGTAAGTGCCTCAGGTAGCAACATATTATAAATATGAGGTATGATCAATGTAATCAATATAAATCAGTGTCGACTATATACTCAAGTCTATAAGTATGTGGATGTCATCCAACCATGTAATCAAGCCTGTATGCATGTGGATCTCGTCTACGGTTAACCAATGATACAACAACATCATGCATGTAAAAATCATAAAACCATATGAATGAAAGTATGAAGATATAGACCAACGTGTGTCCCTCGCGACACATCAGAATCATGGAACCTGAGTGTCCAGCATCTACACTCGAAAACATCATGAAACCCGTGCTCAGCATCGGCACGTAAATCCTCATATATCGGGCTCCGTCAGTCCGGATCGGCCCACGGGCTCCGTCAGTCCGGATCGGCCCATATCATCTCTCGACTCCGGTCGGTATACTATGGATATTCGCCGAGCCCAAATACTATCACTGGTAGGTAGTGGTCCCTCTGGCAGGCTCATCGTCATCCCCACGAAATCTCTCTCGTCCCGGGGTACCATACCGGGTCCACTATGAACCCGCAAATGGATCATCCTCCTCCTCGAATCGGGTTTCTATCAAACGTCTCAGAACCGAGAAAACGCATGGTGGACGTACTGAAATATCATATCAAGAGAAACCGGGTTTTCAAACAATGCATACTTTCTTTAAATAATACCTCGGTTCTCAAATCCAGAAATCACATAAAATCCAAAACTCAATGCGTAAATCCATGTAATGTGATGTATGCAACATAAAGTCGTACTATGAGCAACAAGGGAAAACCGCTCTTTTAAGTGGATCCAGTTTTGAAAATATAACATGTGGTCCCCAATTCTCCAAAATCAAGCCAGCATCATCTATGTATGTACAAGTGGTATGTACGCAAGTATGAGTGTACAATATGCCTGTGCACCAATATAGATGTACAAGTAGGTATATACGCAAGTATGAGTGTGCAATATACCTGTGCGCCAATATGGATGTACAAGTAGGTATATATGCAAGTATGAGTGTCCAATATGCCTGTGCGCCAATATGGATGTACAAGTAGGTATATACGCAAGTATGAGTGTACAATATGCCTGTGCGCTAATATGGATGTACAAGTAGGTATATACGCAAGTATGAGTATACAATATGCATGTGCGCCAATATGGATGTACAAGTAGGTATATACGCAAGTATGAGTGTACAATATGCCTGTGCGCCAATATGGATGTACAAGTAGGTATATACGCAAGTATGAGTGTACAATATGCATGTGCGCCAAAATGGATGTACAAGTAGGTATATACGCAAGTATGAGTGTACAATATGCCTGTGCGCCAATATGGATGTACAAGTAGGTATATACGTAAGTATGTCATGCAAGGAGTCATATCCTGATACAACAATTCTATTGTGTAGTGACATGGTAGTTATCGATGATGAAGTGTGTAAGCCGGCAAGCGGGTGTACGTAGAGCATACGCATCATCGATAATGGTGCTGGTGTCCCGACAACATGGGTTTAATATAACATAAATCACAAGTATATAAGCATGCAATGCGCTTATAACAACATGAATATATGGAAAAGGAAAGTAAATGCAACAATAAGGAATCAATATTAGTTATACGAGTCATACAGTTTGTCATTTGAAATCACACGAATCGTGGTGTTTAGGAAAAATAGGGGCTACGGTTTTTTTTTTAGAAAAAAGGTACGTCCTTTGAAATATCCGTAGAATCCCTTGTCCTGTCTTTAAAATACTCATGATTCGTTAGTTTTTTGAAATAGGTATGAATCGAGTGTAGTCTAACATCTACAAGCAAATACAGGACTAAACTAACAGGCTAATCGAAAAGGTACGGAAACCACCTAAATCTGAGTCGACACATATAAATATAATAGTCGGTGATCCCGCCTCGATAGTATCAAATACGGTACAATATACAATATGGCATTCTCGAGTCAAGAGTGCGGATCTATCATCAATATATAGCTCGTACGGTAATCCATTGTACGACATCCCAAATCTGGGTACGGGTCGAATATCACATTTATCTCATCATTTATCTGGTATCCATATCATTATATCTCATGAACTGGGTGTACTGATTTAAGTCTAGTACAAATTAGTACCATCTGCAAATATATGCGTGTGTGAAACACACGCCTAAAGGCCCGCTAAAATCTCATGTCGTATCTCGTAATACGAACCACATCATATCATCGATCTCATGGCACCATGCCCAATCTCATCGACTCGTCTCCAAATACCATATGCAATCCTCATAATCCATGTGTGTGTGTGTTTGTGTGTATACATACATAGTCCCATACCTATGTGTGTGTGTGTGTGTGTGTATACGTATCCCCATATACACACAAGTAATAATAATGCATGCAAGGGTGTGTGCGCGCGTGTATGCAAACCTATTCTATGGTTCACGACTAAGAAATCAACCACGACACTATCATCCAAATACACCAACATTTATCCCATGATATTCTAAGATCCTACTTATTAATCATCCCAATTCACATCACATATGTAAATGTATAACATATCATAAGCTACACTATGAACTGCGGGGGTGCTATACGCCATCCACCCGACTTCCCCCGTAGATGTGTATCTACTCACCTGATCTTCGCTTGCCGATGCCGACAACGCTACGTGCTTGCTTGTCATCTCTAAGTTCTCATGGGGGTACCTATACAACATACACATCGTAACGCATTAAAATCCAATCTGCAAATCGAAACGACACACGAAACTCACATAGGTCAAAACCTATGGTTTGCTTTCGCAAACAACCAAATAACACTCGATTTCGACGTACAAACGTCAAGTGATCGAATACAAAACCCAATACCAAAACTTAGATTCAAAACATCGCAAAACACAAAGCAGCAACCCAATAAAATGGTCCCAGATTTTGTTTAAGGTGAAAACAAGGTAAGCAAACAATACTAGGGTAATGTATAGGAGGCATGTGACCTACAGAAGCAACATGTACCCATGAATTCACCAAGTTGCCGGCCCCCATACCTGAATTTCTGAGCTCTCCGGCCAGGGGGACTCCAATGGGGTTCGTACATGTAGGTGTCATCCTAGGGTCAATTCTAGTCCACTGGGGTTGTTTGGTTATCTCGTAATTATCCCAGGTCATCCCAGATTTCCCTGTACACCCTATATACTCACAAAACCAACATGAACAATTCCAGTTTTCTGTATTTTGGGTTAGTATCAGTTGGTCTGTGTTTCTAACGCTTAGGGGGTGTTTAAGGTCATCAATAAAGTCCAATTACACTAACACAACTCAAAATTCCCCCAAACCTCATCTAGGAATTTTTCAAAGTTCATTAAACTACTCCAAATCGGTTTTAAACTTGAAAAGAGACTAAAGCAATTGAAATACTACACTTAATGTGAAAGAATTACCTCATTTGGCAACTCAAGAAAATTCTTGAGTTGCCTAAGTGCCTAAAATGCAAACTTTCTTGGTCCAAAGTGTAACTTGTGAGCTTGTGCATGCTTTTTGTGAAGTGGGGATGAACTTTTGATGAATTTTTGTTGATGTGATGAGGGTTGTAGTGGAGAAGGGAAAGATGTGCTGCCAAGGTTGAAGAGGGAGGGTAAATGATGAAGAAGATGAAGATGAAGACAATGGTCTAAGGTCAAAGGAACTCATCTCCTTCTCTCTCTTGCCCATACCTCTCACTATGCTACAATTTCTTTTCTTTTCTCTTTATTCTTTATCTTTTCTTTTCTCTTTAAAATCCAAACCAAGCATGAAGAACTTTAAAGAAAAGCCATGAAAGCAAATGTAACACAAGTGTAAAATAACATAGTGCATGTCATGAAGCCAAAACACGCTTAATGCACAATTAGCGATATTTAATCGCGATTAGCATTAAAATAGTGTATAATAAATCATAAATTTTCATAATTTGCTTAAAACCAATAAAACACCCTCTTTTTAGTAATTTCTATAATTTTCCAAATTTTTCCTTATTTATCGGTATTTAATTATACCGCCTTATAAAAATATTCAATATATTTATTATTTAATTATAAAAATCCCCAAAAATAATATTTTATTTTTTTCTGAAATATTACAGTCTTCCCCCCTTAATGAAATTCGGTCCCCGAATTTAAATTTAAACCTCTCAAATACTAAAACATTTCAGTAAAAGATTAAGTTATCGGGGTCCCGAAATCATAAATACATAATGCACATCGTAGCGCAATGCGTGCACATGAAAAACAAGTATATAATCCAAAATCAAAACTCCATCAAGCATCCCACAATCATCTGAGTTATGGTGAAGACACCAATGTCAAATCTAATACGAAAACCAACATGATATATATCAACCATACATGTAAATATCATTAAAACATCGGAAAGAAATGCATGCCAAACCTTTCATGTTGCTGTGTGATGCACGTATCGCAGCACAGTGGCGGACGTTTATGGTAAGAAAATAACTATACACACACACACACACACACACACCCTTTGTTTAACATACACGTCCCGCCGTTTTGAAAAATATTTAGAAGTGTTTTTCCTTGTTTTAAACGTTTCGTGTCATCTCAGACACGTAGGTAAATACTGAGACTATAGCTCCTTTTTTTGGAAATCCCTTCGATATCTATCAATGCATGCAAAAATATACTCAGGTACTGTCCTCGAACTAGTCCTGCTCAGCCACTATACCAAATAGCAATTACCATAAAAATGTACTACTAATAGGAAATCAGTCCCAAAATGTGCA
This sequence comes from Agapanthus africanus, assembly GCA_030015575.1. Taxonomy (NCBI): domain Eukaryota; kingdom Viridiplantae; phylum Streptophyta; class Magnoliopsida; order Asparagales; family Amaryllidaceae; genus Agapanthus; species Agapanthus africanus. The sequence goes on along the minus strand of CM057348.1, from coordinate 196,586,582 downwards.
TAAGAATTCCGCGCGCGTCTGGTACGCACGGAAATCGAAATCCATAAATATGTCATACATATGCACAGAAACAAAATCTAAGTGCAACGGGTGTGCACGAAACACCTGTCATAGGCAACGGGTATGCCTGACAGCAATATCAGGTGCATCTGATACGCACGAAGAATATCGATTTAGTGCATCTGGCGTGCACTAAAATTACATCAAGCGTGTCAAGTATGCGCAAGAATCCAAATCAAATGCGCAAGGTGCAAGAAAACAAATATCGGATATCACAATCGAAATCGACGGTATACAACACATTTCAATTCAAATCCAAATCAGGTATACTGTGTATAGAATCTCACAACTATGTGCATCAGTGTGCACAAAATAGAATCAAAATACTGAAAGTGCATGAAAACTAAGCCGAAAGCATAAGTCAAATCACATGCATACTATGGGCATGAAATAAAAATTAATGTCTCGAATGACATCAAAACGAAGTCAGGTGCAACTGTAGTGTACAAAATACGTATCAATGCACTGCAAGCATATGTGAACTATACCGAGTGCAAAAACCAAATCGAGTGCGTACCATATGCACAAAATCAACCTAACTGTATGAAATTCATGAAATCATAAACATGTGCAGCCAAGGCACAAAAACGATATCCAGTGCAATAACTGTGCATAAATTATAAATCAACACAACGGTGTAGGAAGTATATCTCAAGTGTAATAACTATGCACAAAATATAAATACCCAGTAGGTGCAACCATGGTGTACAAAAACAAATATCATGAAACTCAGTCATCAAAAATCAATCGTGCGAATAGATCGCCCAAAATACCGAAATCAAGTATGGCGGAATAGTCCCGCTCAAGCACATCCTCTAAAGATCTCTGGCCAACCGTCATGGTCATTCATAACATGTCTCGTCGACGATGCCGAACTCTGGCCTACTAGGTGTGCACAATATGACCGCCCCTGGGTCCAAGTATCCTCGTATAGTATTCCAGAAAGGTTCTGTCGAACTCTCTCCCAAGTCTCGTTTCTGCTGAACTGCCCGGAAGTCATCATCCTTTACTAAATCTTTATCTTGTTCCGGAACGGCTGCATACTCATCGCGACTCCTTCTGGAAGATATATCCATGTACAACGCCTCTGCATGCGTATCACAGCTCTGATGTCAGCGAAGTGGAACATCATCTCATCAAGATCTCGTAGCATACTCCACTTTTCTCTAATGTCGACTGATTCGGACTCGTCTCTTCGTGGCTGCATGGACTACGCTCCAACGGCTATACTCGTATCTGGAGTCTCCCAAGCAATGTATCCCATCACATAATATCCGAATGGCGTCGAACCTTTCGATCGATTTGTCAAGGTTCTATAATCCCCCAAGAGCTCAACATCTTGGGTACAGTTTAATAGTATTCCAGTACATGCCACAGTACCTGTGAACCAACTGTAGAAGGGCAAACCCAAGCCTCACTAATGGCACCACTGAACTGCCGCAAACCCTAAGGTTTCAAAGCGTTCTCATGGTCATTATGTCGAGTTAGGGTTTCATTCTTCTAGAGGGTCCATAGCATTAATTGCACTTGTCTCTGAATACTTTAAACTTGGAAAATAGGCTTCTGACATTCGATTGTCTCTATCGACTCTCAACTTACCTGCGTGAAGTCTCCTCAAGCTGGAATCAATCAATCTGATGATCTCGCATCGGGGTAGGCAATGAATCACATGTCTTAGTCATTCCTCTTGGGTGACTAGCGATCTTCTACCAAATTTCTAAGTATAACTCGTGCGGCAATAGCTCCAACATCTGGGGTGATATCTCATCATTCGCAGCAGCAACTGGCTCACTCGTCCGCACGCTGAACTGCGTCTCAATCATCGAGAATAGGTGATACATTAACAGTCATCACAATCTGGCTGGCCTCTATCAGTGGCTCAATCCTCTGGTGCTGATCTGCACGTCCGAGAAATCTCGTAAAGGCGATCCATCAAACGCTAATGGCGTGAAAACACAATAAAACGACGCATCTATACAAATCGTATGTCCTTTGAATCACGCCCTGGTCAGTCCTCATTCGTGACGAGCTCATGCTGACGCAACTCTAGCCGTAGCTTTCTCTTCCCGTGTAATCGTGGCAGCAAATACCATAAACCAATATCGATGAGGATAGATTATGAATGAATATAATACTGTGCAAGGAAATGTACATCCTAAGGCTCCTTAAGCGGAGTAGCGTATCGTAAGTATGCCGCGGAACATACACACGGTACGTCACTCTCCTTAAGTCACCTATTCCATCAACCAAGGTCAACCTACGCGACGAAATTTCGAGTCTAATACTACCTCGACCAAGTCTAACTTCTGTAAGGCCAAGCCTAGATTCCGTATATATACAAACTCCCTAGGCTCCGCATAGTTAATCATAGACTCGAATCAAGGTTAACCTAGCGCTCTGATACTAACTTTGTCATGACCCGAAATGGCACGTGACTGGCACTTGAATCATATGAAGTCTATAGGACCCCATCTAAATCATGTAAGCCAAGAAATCCTAGAAATCTAAACCATTTTAAGAAAGAAGTGAAGAAAACATGTTTTAAAGCAAGTGGTTTTAATAACATAAGCTGAAATATGCATTTTTTTAAAAATCTCAAGTCTTTTCTGAAAATTTCGGCAGAGTTTCCTTTGTAAATACTGGCCCCAAAAGGGTACAACATGCATAATATGAAATAAAGGCATTCCCAAGCGGGAGCTAGCTCTTCGTCAATTGACGGTCACAACCACGCAAGCAAAATAATATACAACGCCGAAAGGCGAGGATCAAAAATCAAAGGAAACTCAAAATCATCAAGAAAACCATAAAACAATGCGCAACTCTAAGGTCGAAAGAATATATACAACTGGTTTTCTAAGTCTGAAATAAATAATACAATCTGGTTGATAGAGTTTCTAGATACAACAATGAAAATAAAATACAAGGGTGGTCACGATGCGGGTGAACCCACCTACCAAAGCAATCATCCAGAATAGAAGCAGTGTGCCAGAAAGCCGCAATGAAACCTGTACGGCAAGACTTGCAAGAAACCGTGGCACAACGGGGGTGAGTTGCCAACTCGTGAGTAGAAAATATCACAGAGCAGAAATCGTATGCATGACTCAATCCTAGGTCAATACGATCAGTAATATATATATCCTCAAAATGATAAAGTCTGAAGCATGATAAGGTGGCAAGGGTAAACATCTATACATCAGTGTAATACCAAGTGCTCGTGTCAGTGCCTCAGATAGCAACATATTATAAATATGAGGTATGATCAATGTAATCAATATGAATCAGTGTCGACTATATACTCAAGTCTATAAGTATGTGGATGTCATCCAACCATGTAATCAAGCCTGTATGCATGTGGATCTCGTCCACGGTCAACCAATGACACAACAACATCATGCATGTAAAAGTCATAAAAACATATGCATGAAAGTATGAGGATATAGACCAACGTGTGTCCTTTGCGACACATCAAAATCATGGAATCTGAGTGTCTAGTATCGACACTCGAAAACATCATGAAACCCGTGCCCAGCATCGGCACGTAAATCCTCATATATTGGGCTCCGTCAGTCCGGATCGGCTCACGGGCGCCGTCAGTCCGGATCGGCTCATATCATCTCTCGACTCCGGTCGGTATCCTCAGGATATCCGCCGAGCCTAAATACTATCACCGGTAGGTATTGGTCCCTCTAGCAGGCTCATCGTCATCCCCACAAAATCTCTCTCGCCCCAGGGTAGCATACCGGGTCCACCATGAACCCGCAAATGGATCATCCTCCTCCTCGAATCGGGTTTCTATCATACGTCTCAGAACCGAGAAAACGCATGGTGGATATACTGAAATATCATATCAAGAGAAACCGGGTTTTCAAACAATGCATACTTTCTTTAAATAATACCTCGGTTCTCAAATCCAGAAATCACATAAAATCCAAAACTCAATGCGTAAATCCATGTAATGTGATGTATGTAGCATAAAGTCGTACTATGAGCAACAAGGGATAACCGATCTTTTAAATGGATCCAGTTTTGAAAATATAACATGCGGTCCCCAATTCTCCAAAATCAAGCCAGCATCATCTATGTATGTACAAGTGGTATGTATGCAAGTATGAGTGTATAATATGCCTGTGCGCCAATATGGATGTACAAGTAAGTATATACGCAAGTATGAGTGTACAATATGCCTGTGCGCCAATATGGATGTATAAGTAGGTATATACGCAAGTATGAGTGTACAATATGCCTGTGCGCCAATATGGATGTACAAGTAGGTATATACGCAAGTATGAGTGTACAATATGCATGTGCGCCAATATGGATGTACAAGTAGGTATATACCCAAGTATGAGTGTAAAATATGCCTGTGCGCCAATATGGATGCACAAGTAGGTATATACGCAAGTATGAGTGTACAATATGCCTGTGTGCCAATATGGATGTACAAGTAAGTATATACGCAAGTATACCAATATGGATGTACAAGTAAGTATATACGCAAGTATAAGTATACAATATGCCTGTGGGCCAATATGGATGTACAAGTAGGTATATACGCAAGTATGAGTGTACAATATGCATGTGCGCCAATATGGATGTACAAGTAGGTATATACGCAAGTATGTCATGCAAAGAGTCATATCCTGATGCAAGAATCTTACTGTGTAGTGACATGGCAATTATCGATGATGAAGTGTGTGAGCCGGCAAGCGGGTGTACGTGGAGCATACGCATCATCGATAATGGTGCTGGTGTCCTAACAACATGGGTTTAATATAACATAAATCAAAGGTATATAAGCATGAAATGCGCTAATAACAACATGAATATATGGAAAAGGAAAGTAAATGCAATAATAAGGAATCTACATTAGTTATATGAGTCATACAGTTTGTCATTTGAAATCACACGAATCGTGGTGTTTGGGAAAAATAGGGGCTACGGTGTTTTTTTTAGAAAAAAGGTACGTCCTTTGAAATATTTGGAGAATCCCTTGTCCTGTCTTTAAAATACTCACGATTCGTTAGTTTTTTGAAATAGGTATGTCTCGAGTCTATTCTAACATCTACAAGCAACTACAGGACTAAACTAACAGGCTAATCGAAAAGGTACGGAAACAATCGAAATCTGAGTCGATACATATAAATATAATAATCGGTGATCCCGCCTCAATAGTATCAAATACGGTACAATATACAATATAACATTCTCGAGTCAAGAGTGCGGATCTATCATTAATATATAGCTCGTACGGTAATCCATCGTACAGCATCCCAAGTCTGGGTACGGGTCGAATATCACATTTATCTCATCATTTATCTGGTATCCTTATCATTATATCTCATGAACTGGGGGTACTGATCTAAGTCTAGTACAAACTGATACCATCTGCAAATATATGCATGTGTGAAACACACGCCTAAAGGCCCGCTAAAATCTCATGTCGTATATCGTAATACGAACCAGATCATATCACCGATCTCATGCACCATGCCCAATCTCATTGACTCGTCTCCAAATACCATATACAATCCTCATCATCCATGTGTAGGTGTACGTATATATATATATAGTCCCATACCTATTTGTGTGTGTATATATACGTATCCCCATATACGCACAAGTAATAATAATGCATGCGAGGGGGTGTGTGTGCGTGTGTGCAAACCTATTCTATGGTTCGCGACTAAGAAATCAACCAAGACACTATCATCCAAATACACCAACATTTATCCTATGATCTTCTAAGATCCTACTTATTAATCATCCCAATTAACAACACATATGTAAATGTATAACATATCATAAGCTACATTACGAACTGCGGGGGTGCTATACGCCATCCACCCAACTTCCCCTGTAGATGTGTATCTACTCACCTGATCTTCGCTTGCCGATGCCGATGACGCCACGCGCATGCTTGTCGTCTCTAAGTTCTCATGGGGGTACCTACACATCATACACATCGTAACGCATTAAAATCCAATCCGCAAATCGAAACGACACACGAAACTCATATAGGTCAAAACCTATGGGTTGCTCTCGCAAACAACCAAATAACACTCGATTTCGACGTACAAACGTCAAGTGATCGAATAAAAAACCCAATACCAAAACTTAGATTCAAAACATCGCAAAACACAAAGCAGCAACCCAATAAAATGGTCCCAGATTTTGTTTAAGGTGAAAATAAGGTAAGCAAACAACACTGGGGTAATGTATAGGGGCATGTGACCTACAAAAGCAACCTGGGCCCATGAATTCACCAAGTTGCCGGCCCCCATACCTGAATTTCCGAGCTCGCCGTCCAGGGGCCTCCAATGGGGTTCGTGCTTAAAGGGTGTCTTCCTAGGGTCAATTCCAGTCCACTGGGGTTGTTTGGTTATCTCGTAATTATCCCAGGTCATCCCAGATTTCCCTGCACACCCTATATACTCACAAGACCGACATGAACAATTCCAGTTTTCTGTATTTTGGGTTAGTATCAGTTGGTCTGGGTTTCTAACACTTAGGGGGGTTTAAGGTCATCACTAAAGTCCAATTACACTAACATAACTCAAAATTCCCCCAAACCTCATCTAGGAATTTTCAAAGTTCATTAAACTACTCCAAATCGGTTTTAAACTTGAAAAGAAGCTAAAGCAATTGAAATACTACACTTAATGTGAAAAAAATATCTCATTTGGCAACTCAAGAAAATTCTTGAATTGCCCAAGTGCCCAAAATGCAAACTTTCTTGGTCCAAAGTGTAGCTTGTGAGCTTGTGCATGCTTTTTGTGAAGTGGGGATGCACTTTTGATGAATTTTTGATGGTGTAATGAGGGTTGTAGTGGAGGAGGGAAAGAGGTGCTGCCAAGATTGAAGAGGGAGGGGAAATGATGAAGAAGATGAAGATGAAGACAATGGTCTAAGGTCAAAGGAACCCCTCTCCTTCTCTCTCTTACACATACCTCTCACTATGCTACAATTTCTTTTCTTTTCTCTTTATTCTTTATCTTTTCTTTTCTCTTTAAAATCCAAACCAAGCATGAAGAATTTTAAAGAAAAGACATGAAAGCAAATGTAACACAAGTGTAAAATAACATGGTGCATGTCATGAAGCCAAAACACGCTTAAAGCACAATTAGCGATATTTAATCGCGATTAGTATTAAAATAGTGTTTAATGAATCATAAATTTTCATAATTTGCTTAAAACCAATAAAACACCCTCTTTTTAGTAATTTCTATAATTTTCCAAATTTTTCCCGATTTATCTATATTTAATTATACCGCCTTATAAAAATATTCAATATATTTATTATTTAATTATAAAAATCCCCAAAAATAATATTTTATTTTTTTCTGAAATGTTACAGCTTCATACCGGTTGTTTCTGCTTCTGGTCGGTTCAATAATATAGCAGTCTGCTGCTGCAGTCCATCCAGGAGGCTGCGGATTGCCTCAAGCAGAACCGTCTACTCGTTGATCGAAGCAGCGACGGCAGGTGTGAGTGGTAGTGGTGGGGGAGTGTTGTTGACATTCGTGCTGGTGTTGTTTGGGGAATCCATAACTTTGAAAGAAAATTTTGGTTTTAGGATAGATTCAAAGTATATGAAATTGTAAGATTCAAGGAATATGAATTGTAAAGAATGTTTTCAGTTGCTAGTTCTTGTGTTATATTGCTTAGGTTGTCCACGCAGAACTGAACTGCATGGTAGGGTTTCATACAGCTCTGACCTGCATGGGCTACCAACAAAACCTGTCATGCCCCGCTTCCCAGTATATGGGCAGAGGACGCGACGAGGCCGCTACGTATTTACTCAGAAGTAAACATGCTAAGCGTATCTAAGCAATATAAAATGTAATGTACACAAGAGACAAGATATAAATGAACAACAAATTTATTTATTAACATTCTTTTTTTACAATATATCTGAAAATTAAATATATGGAATGGAAAGCAATGCCTAAACAGTGGCATAACAGAAATGGAAAATACAGAATGTAAATGTGTATAAGTAACTAGAGCTCTGGGTCGAAGGCTAGCCGATCCAAGTCCTCGAAGGTGGGCTCGATCTCCTAAAGATCCGAATTACCTGACGACATTCCAATGAAAAGAAAGAGAATGTCGTCAGCGAACAAATCACTCGGTAAGTCCCGTAAATAGACAAGAATGGTAGAATGGAGAGTATATTGTTATAATGTTGTATTTAAAATAAATGCTGTTGTTTGTAGCTTGGTACAGAAGAGGCCAATGTATACGAGAAGAGTCTCACTAGACCAGAGACTACGGTATACGGAGTACAAGGAACCGTTCAGCCACGGTACAACGGCAATTGAATTCAGGTTAGGTGTCTTTATGGTTGTTGTCCCGTGCAACTTCTAACACCTTACATACCAATCTACCCCTTAAACCCCGCGATGTCTTGATTTTACTGTTTGTATTGTATTGTTTTGATTTATGTAGATGGATGACTTGCCGGAACCATGATATCAGTAATGGAACGGATATAATGGATGAACATATAGATAGAATATATCAATGAATCGGTTCGTCAATATTGATTGATTAGATTGAACAGATTGAATATATATATTCATATTGAATTGTAGTTTATACTTGAATCATATTCAAGTCAGATTTATTATATCGAGACTCAGTCTAAGTCGGACAATTAGAAAAGAAATTGAATCCTGAATTATGTTTTGGTGCTATCGGTAACTACTGCACATGGACGGCAGGATTTGTGTCTTTTTCAAAGACAATTACTGTGTTGATAACACCGTTTGTTAAGTTGTCTAACTTAAATAGGAAAGCACCCATATCTCCGGCTCCCTGAGGCTCAAGCGACTGGTCCCGCTTAAACCTATGTTTATTAGGGTCCTTATTGTAATTTAGTATAACTTGAGGGGGTTTTATGTAAAAATAATTTTGATATATTTTCAAAATACACCTCAAATATTTTATTATCGTCTTTAGAGTTTTCATTGATGTATATTTTATCAATGTGACATTTCTAGTGAATAAAACCTAATTTCATAATATATGGTATTTATTTGTAAGATTGGAATTGTATGTTATTTTCTTATAAATGATATGTTTTTCTTGAATTTTACAAATGTGGAATATTATAAATATTAAAAAATAGATATTTTGATATTAATTACATATATATTTATTTATTAAAAATATAAGTTTTATTTATAATAGAAATCACATTTTCTAAAAAAAATTGTATTTTAAATCTTTCGAGATCGTATGCACCTTACAGAGGTCTGCATCTCACTCTACTAGGCCCGAGGATGTGTGATAATCCGGCCATACCGAACGGGTTTTCTGAAATGGGTTGTAGAGGTGCAATTGCAAAGATTTGTTACAATACAAATCTTGTAGAAAAAGGTTTTTATAAGTCGGAAGTAGTTATTTGTAAAATCGTATTTTTCCCAAAACTATGTTCCCAAATTTCATCGTGCTATATTAGATATGTATGTTGTGAGGAGGTAGGTCATTACCTTATGAGTTTTCTAAGGTAATACGGTTGTTAATGTTTAAGCATGTCGAAATGAAATATGAAGGTATTTTAATGTGAAGGTGGAATAAAACTTGCTACGGTTATTATTTTAATTCCAAACTTGTTCTATTATCTTCGTTAATGTTTGATGGTCATGACATAAGAGTTTGGTATTATTGTGTTTAAGAAAAATAGAACTTTTTAAGGAAAAACCGAATCGGAAGTCGGATTAACTCCGCTTCCGTCGGGTTTTAGTTTTGAATATTTTTAGAATAGAGAAAAGAAGAAGAATTAGGGACTTACAGGTTATTAGATTATAGGAGAGAAGGAGGAAGAGGTAGGAGTTGCCGGTGCATCGTTCGTCATCGGAATCTCCTCGGATCGTCGTTGAAGGTTCGTCGGAGTTTCGCCCTTTGCTAACTCCACTTGCACACAAAAAGTCTTGGGAATTTTCTTGAGAGTTTGGGTAGGGATTTGTGAGTGAGGGGGGTGATTTGAGGGGTAGTGTTTATAGGGAAATCTAGGGTTTAGGGTAGTGAAAGGGTGTAATAAAAATTGTATTTAAATTTGCATTAAAAGAGGGTATTTTAATTCTCTGGTTAATTGCAGAGAATTTAAACAGTGCAGGGGGAGTAGGGTAGGCCAAATGGTGCAGGGGGTTCAAGCAAAAAGTGGGATCGGACCGAGTTGACCCGGCGGCGCCGGCCGATTCAAGCGCTTCGCCGGCCCGATTCGGGCGAGTCGGGGCTCGTCTTGCTGCCACGTGTCCCTGACGATTGTTCTATCATCGTGGTCATGTTTGTTTATTTTGTAACTTACCCTATTACGTGTAGTGCACGTGTAAACTCTTGGACTTCTAAAAGATTAAAAGAATTTAATTAAAAAAATATGTGGTTGATGGGATTTGAACTCTGGTGCTTTAGTTCAGAAGTGCAAGGTCTTACCAATGAGCTACAAGCTCCTTCTTGCTGTTCAAAAGCAAATCAAACTTATAACTTGTGCTCGGGCTCAAGTACCCCTTTCTGTATATTTGAAAAAAATTGTACAGAAAGTTTAAGGTTTTTACAGATTACGCAGCTGAATGTTTTCATAGTTCTTCTTCTCCTCCTCTTTTCCGGAAGTGGATTCTTTGAAGAGAGAGCCGAGGGTTATTTCTTCCTCAGAATCGCTCCCTGTTCCCCCCAAGAGAGCAGGAATCTATTCAAAATTTGAAATTTGAACTGAGTCAGTGCCTCACGTGCAGAGCACGAGAGCGCCAGCGCAAAGAGCTTCAGCACCATGAGCCAAAGACTCTGAGGTAGCGCCCCACGTGCAAAGCACGAAAGCGCGAGCGCCAAGAGCGCTGGCGCCAGAACTAAAAGTTCTCTGCCGTTGGATCAAAGATCCAATAGTGATTAAAAATCACCAAAATACAGAATTAAATTCTGATTGAGGAAATACTCCTCAAATCTTTCTAAAGAAGAAAAATTGTGCTCTGTAAATCAGAGCACAGTTGGATCAAAGATCCAATGGTGATTAAAAAATCACCAAGATGCAAAATAAGTTCTGTTTGGGGAAAATATTTTCCCAATCTTGTTAAAAACAAGAAAAATGTCTTCTGTAAAACAGAAGTCCTTGGATCAAAGATCCAAGGGTGGATAAATTCCACAAATCAATTAGGAAATCTCTCAATGAGAGATTTTCTTAACTGATTCAACGAATCAGCCTCCCCTATATAAAGGACTCAAGACTTCAAGTCTTGTACAGAAGAACCCCCCCCATAAACTTCGATCTCAAAGAGAAGAGCAAGCTTTAAGAAGAAGAATTTTCTTCAAGGTAAATAACAATAAGTGAGATCATAGCATCTCCTCTATATTTGAGAGTTTAACACTCACATCAGAAGAACTTAGTTCTTTTTCCAGATCTCAGATCTATAAGACAAAGTCTTTCACAAGGGAGAACCAAATTCTCAGAGAATTGAATTGAATAGAACAAAAAAAACTCAGTGCTTAGCACTCAAATATGGCGCTCAGCGCCGAGCGCTCCACGTGCTCCTCACGTAGGCGCTATTTAATAAGAAGTGCTTAGCACTCAAATCTGACGCTCAACGTCGAGTGCTCCACGTGCTCCTCACATGGACGCTATTTAATAAGAAGTGCTTAGCACTCAAATCTGGCGCCGAGCGCTCCACGTGCTCCTCACGTTGGCACTATTTAACAAGTAGGGTTTAGCACTCCAAGTCTGGCGCTCAGCGCCGAGCACTCCACGTGCTCCTCACGTGAGCGCTGCTTAATAAAGAGCGCTCAATACTCAAATGGTGGCGCTCAGCGCCAAGCGCTCCATGAGCCCTTCACGTGGGCGCTGCTCAAAATAAAAGAGTGCTCAACACTCAAATGTTGGCGCTGAACGCCAAGCACCCTATGTGCCCCTCACGTGGGCGCTACTTAATATAGAGCGCTCTGCACTCCTCAAAAAGAGCCTAGCGCCATGAAGAGTGTTCAATACTCATAAAAAACAAAAAGAAAGTGGGTGTCAGTATTCACATAAATGTTTAGCATTATGTGTACAGAGAAAGGACTGTGTCCTAGCAAGTGTCTAACACTTTATAAAAAAAGGGAAATGACAAAGATTAAATGGGCTGAGCTCAAGGTTGGCCAAACCCCAAAATCGACCGAGCCTATAGGTCTTCTTCTAAATTGGGCTTAGTCCCAAACAAGGTTATCAAACCTTTGATAAATATTCATTGATTCAAGGGTACATCTCTCCACACCTCTGATATATGTTGTTGTAATTCTTCAACGTCTTCAGAGAGATGGAAGGTCCCAATAACCAATAATTCTTGGTATACCCCCCAAACCAACAACTCCATGGACCGCAACGTCCTTAAAATCTAAATTGCGGACCGCAACGTTCCTAAAAACTAAATTGCGGACCGCAATGTCCTTAAAACTAAACTCCATGGACCGCAACGTCCTTAAAACTAAATTGTGGATCGCAACATCCCTTAAAACTAAATTCCATGGACTATGATGTTCTTAAACTTTAGACCGCAATGTCCTTAAAACTAAACTCCATGGACCGCAATGTCCTTAAAACTAAACTCCATGGACCGCAACGTCCCTAAAAACTAAATTCCACGGACTATGATGTCCTTAAACTTTTGGCCGCAATGTCCTTAAAACTAAACCCTTTGAACCGCAACGTCCTTAAGACTAAATTGCGGACCGCAACGTCCCTAAAAACTAAATTGCGGACTGCAGTGTCCTTATAAACTAAAGAAAATCTTGTTGAGTAGATCTTAGTCTAAAATTAGACTAACGTATTCTCAACAAACGTTTGAGTTGATCTTAATCTAAAATAAGATTAACGATCCTTAAACCAACCCAAACCCAAATCTAAGAAAATACGGATTTGGACTAATCCACGCCCTACAGGCGACAACAAAAATTAGTCTCCGTATGCAATCCATGGGCAACCGAAATAAAACAAACACAACACGACATGAAGTGAACATCTGGAGCAGGAGAAAGTGGTTATCGCTACACGGTAACGTAATTAACTGCAGGGGCTTGCGCCTGCAGGGAAGAGCGTCCCCACAATCAAAAACCCTTCACAACGAGGGGGAATCTGACGAAGTTTGCTACAACGGCCGCATCCGTCTAAACCTCCGATACATAGTGCCATAAATCAACATGGCATCTTCGGAGAGGTGGACGGATAAATCCAAATAGCATATGCCCCCCAAAATTCAGGCCAGACGTCCTAACATCCCGGTCACGTCTTTCGGCGGCGAACAGATTTTGGCACGCCCGGTGGGACCTTTTCCTCTTTCCACTCCACACTTCGTGTATCGTGTTCTCGAACAAATCGCGGTATAATATGATTGCCCCTGGATTCGAGGTACTAAGATTTGGTGTCTTGCTCCGTGCAGAAGAGAAGATTGCGTCAATAGGTTCCAACTGCACCAACTGCAACAACAACTCCCGCTCCGTCCTCGCTGGAGGAGTGACCTATGGGCCCCAAGAGGCTTCCATCTTCGCAATGCTGGTGGAACAGGTGACACAGGCCACAACTGGGTTGTTCTTCAGGACCTGCTCCCGCCAATGAGCTTCAACGCTCCGGCACCGTCACAGGAAGCTCCAAAAAATTCGGTCTTTGATCGGCTTACCACTACCATGGTCCCTCTCAACGGGTCGTCCAAGTCCAGTGCCTCGGTCTTTAACAGACTAGGCCAAAGCTCAAGCAGGCTCGTGAAGAAGCATGCAATACCTGAATGAGCTATCCCGAAGCTGATAGCCATTCCAGCTTCGGTAAACGAAGTCATCAGAGAGGCTTCTCCTGCTAAGGGGTAAGTCTTCGCAAGACTGGCCGTTCCAACTCCTGCTGCCGGTAGATTCGTCCAAACTACTTCCCCTGCTCGAAAGTCGGTCTTCGACAGATTAGACGTTCTCCCTCAACGGACGTCAGTTTTTGACAGGCTGGCACCAACAACCGCCTCTCCTCAAAGCAGGGGGCCTGACGAAGCCACCCCCATAACTGAGCTGATCTTGTCTGCAAGACATGCTCGACGTCGCCACTGGCGCCAAGTGAGGAAAGCTGGGGGCAGTTCCCCTTCTGGATTGAGTCCACCAGCTCCGATGGTGAAAATTGACGCTACTGTTCCAACTGGGAACAGCTTTGGGCCGCTCAGGAGGGTGCGTGAGAATTCTCCAACTGCTGTATTGAAAAGGTCTCCTCCACCTGTGGAGAGTGTTACTAAAGAAAAGCCAGAACACCCCCCTCAGCGGCTGTCCTCCAAAATTCACAGGGTCTGGCGAAGAGTTCAAAACTCCATGATCGACAAAGACTACTCCCGTAAATAGAAGAAAATGAAAGTTCGGCAAGAAGAGGACCATCCCGCCGCTATGCTACGAAAGGTTTCATCTATAGAAGTGCCTATTACAGCCCCCTCAACTTCGACCGCCCATAAAAGGAGAAGGCCGGAGAAGATCCCTATGTCTATGACAAATTTCAAGGGCACTGAACCTAAACGCCCAAGCCTGAGGGCATGGTAGTGCACACCGTCTACATGGCTTCCGGAAAAGAGGAAAGCCGTACTTCTATGGGTCATCGACCACTCACACGGTCTGTAACGAAAACCCAATAGCAATAACAAAAGCTCCAGGAGATGATGACAAAGATGGCTGCACTCACTGGGCAGAAGGAAAGTCCGGAAGTATCGTCGGATCAAAGCCAGGAACAGGAAACCGATGCTGAGTTCCTCCGAAGAATGCTCGAAAAGAAAGATAAAGAAGTTGCGGAACAAGCGGCTAATATAAAGCAAATAGCACTCCTGTTCCAAGATATGGTGGGCATGATGATTCAACCGGACCCTCCAGCCGAAGATCCCCCAATAATCATTGAAGACGACAGAGGAGAGACATCAAACCCTCTTCCGGCTCTATCAGCAGCTAGGGAAGAGGAAATCTCGAAAGCTGCGCTTGATGACTACATAGCTCAACAGATACGAGTTCATCAGGTAAATGAAGCTACTGGCCAAGTCGTCAGAACTTGCCGACCCTATCCAAGCTGGTACGATCAAATTAAGTACCCGCCGGGATATACGATCCATAAATTCCACGTGTATAAGGGGACATGCAACCCCCATCAACACGTCGCTCAGTTCAAAGCTCTCTGTGGCAATACTGGAGGTGACGACAAATTGCTACTTCGCCAGTTCGTCGGCAGCTTAGCAGAAACGGCATTTGAATGGTACTCGGAGCTTACGAATGACTCCATCAAAACATTCACAGAAATAGAGCTACTATTCACCCAGCGTTTCGCAAGCACTAGCGAACGCACCCCGATCACGGCGTTGATCAATGCTAGAGTGAAGCTAAGAGAGACATGGGTTTAGTATGCAATCTGGTGGCGAAACCTATAGTCGAGATGCGAACAACTTATAGAAAAAGCTCCTGCCATGGGCATGTTCATGGAGACCCTGGATCTGCAGGCGACTATTTCCCAATTTATGATGTTCTTCAAGCTGACCACTTTCCAGGCCTTGATCGACAAGCTGGCCCAAATAGACCAGATGGGCCATAGACAGTCCTCTTCAAAGATGGATCCTCGGAATGAAAAGGGGAAAGGGAAAGCGACCTTCGTCGCCAACGCTCAGCAATAACCGAGTGGCCCGAAGCCGGTCGCTCACCAAAATGATAAACAGCGATCACTCGGAGAAAAGATGAGACGCCCTTACTCGTTCCCTCGGGATAAGACGAAGAGATTATTCGAGCTAGTGCTGCACAACAGGCTCATCACTCTGCCAGAGCCGAGACGCAAAACGCAATCAGGCGACGTTAATAGCCCCAATTACTGTCCTTACCACCGAATATCGGGTCACCCAATTGAAGATTATTACATCTTCAAAATTTGGATCAAAGACCAGTACCAACAGGGCAAGTTCGCGCTGTCCGAAAACTGGAGGGTGAACCCGCCACAATCGCATGCTCTTAAAAAGGTGGACACGCCGGGGGAATCATGCTCACTTATAGAGTAAGCCCCATGGGAGGTAGCCCTTTCAGCTAAGACTAAAAGAATGCTGAAGGACCTTCAAGCATGTCCGACAATTAGGTGGAAGAGCCCGCTAGAGCCTGAGATTATTAAGTGGATACTGAAGCTGTGCCCAACGCTGAAAGTTGGTGATGGTGGACAGAACTTTCGGGCTAAGCCTTCGAAGTCTTTAAAGAAAAAGAAGAAGACCAAGAAGCCTGTGCAGCCTGACGACAAACGCACGGACCTGCAAAAGCATATTGACGCGCTGGAAGAATATAACCAGAAGACGTGAACCCCGGTCACACTCTAAGAGTTTCTCAACCATATCCTTGAGGGCAAAGATAATGACACGGATGAGGGAGAAGACTCGTCAGAAGAACCCGGGGATTATATAGCAAATTGTCACATGATCTCTCATTCGTCAGCAAATGACGAAGAAGCTCACTCGGCGTCAGAAGATAATATAGAGGAGCTGGGGGCAGGATCGATGCCAAAATCCTTAGAACCGTCAGATGAGATGATTGACATGCTGCTGAATGAAGCCCGTCAGAAGAGCAAAGCTGTTCAAGAGCGTGAAATGGCCATATTCAAAAGAGCCAGGGGTCGGCATCTAGCAGAAGAAGTCATGGTAGGAATGAGTTGCTAAGTACTCCAACCAGATCGAAGCACGTCCGCGGCAGACAAAAGCAGGCTTAAGACGAGGAAACAACTCACTAAGGCCCTGTCAATGGGAATGAAGTTGCCACCTTTCAAAGAAAGCACTTCAGAAAGTACGTGCCCCGACGAACCAGATACACATCTAAACTACTGCCTATACCATCGGAGGATCACGCACCCTACCGAAGAATGTAATGTTGGATATATGTATGCCCTAGAGGCCATTATATGATAGTGGATGTATTTATACATGTATATATATTCAGTGTACATTCTTGCTCGACATGATAGTCTGCTATCTGGTTCTTCTTTATCTGACATGTTGACTTGATCATGCTTTTATTCATTCACACATGTTGATAAAGCCCTGAGGATATTTGCTTGACTACTGTGATTATGATGGAGATCATACTGGTGGGACGTCTGTAGTTTATAAGCATATCCTGAAATGTCCCTAGTCGTAGGTGTATCGAGACGGGGCATCGATATACCAGGGTAGACTAGCGTATATGATGCTAGACCCATATGATGGGCGATGGATGTTCCTACATCCATTGATGTTTGACATCGAGATCGTATACAGGTGCTCAGTGGTGACTGGGTACACTGGATGGACTCGCCGAGAACTCCTATATGGTATTATATCTATCGTCGGATAGCAGTTCTCAGGTGACACTGGTACAGGTTAGTCTGTAGACCCGAGATCGTCATAGAGTGTTGTGTGTTCTCCCACTGTACTTTGATTACCACCCTACCACGGCTCTACTGAGTCGTGCAAATAGGTGGCTTTTGGGTACAGTCCTGAGACACACGAAGGCGATGAGCGATGGGAAGGGTTTCATCTCTCCTGGTATTGGGAGTTGATGATGTGCTGTGCTTGATTGGCTATATCAGTAAGTTCCTGGCTAGGGCTGTTGAGATTTACTGATAAAAGTTACCAGTAGTTTCTCGATTTGTTATAGACTATTCATCGGCACGACTTATTGAGTTATTAGGGTCGACGTTACCATCCCTAGACTCAATATGCAGCATATCTGACGAAGAGACTGGACTGTACGGTAGTGTTGCCGGTTGGCTCGACGCGAGTTGTGACAGGTTCGCTTGTTTTCTTATGATCGCTCAATACTCGGGTTGCCTTTACATTTAGCTGACCGCTTGCGGCTTGGGGGTGCTTAATATGATCATCACCCACTACCGTAGTATTGACGAGTCTTAGAGTCCCACAATGGAGTTACCTAGTCCAGGCGAAACGATGTGGTGCGTATATGAGATATGCGCGGGGACCCGATTAAATGCGCGTACGTGATACCGTAGATTAATCGGGCGGTATGATATTGGTCGGGTCGTATGTGATATGACCAGTTTGCTAAATCAAGTGTTTATTTATCATTAACCATTAGCTTTTTCACTTTAAATCCTTCTTGTCTTTTGTTGTATGCATGCATGTATGCACTTATTCTCATTGATTCACATATGGATGTGCATGCACACATACATGCATACACTCTTGTATCATGGTTGTTGATACAATGGATGGTGGCAATATAAGACTCACACCATTTATAAATATGTGAATATTTATTTTTGGAAATGGAAATTATTATCATGCTTGATTATTTTATTCACCCACTAACCTTTGTATTAACCTTGAGTTAATTTCCATGGCCATTATGCATCCAAAAGAAAATATCTAGATATTTATTAACTTGAGTTAAGAGTGAGAAGAAGAAAATATATATATTTTCTTTTCTCATTCTTATCTTTATCTTTTATCATTATCTCTTGAGCTCTCATTAGCCATCATCTTCTTCCTCCTCTCTCTTGCTCTCTAGCTTTCATTTGTGAGCAAAAGAGTGATCAAGTTAGGGTTTTGAAGTGAGAAAACAAACCACATCACCATTCTATACTACTCTTGCCCATTAGTTTAAAGTGTTGAGTTCTACTTCTTCTCTTGATCAAGTGGAGCTTCTAGCTTGGACAAAGAGGACTCCGGGTGGATCATCGTGGACCTAGAGGATCTCAAGCGAGCCTTTCTCAACCCTCAAGTAGTCAAGAAGTCTAGCGTAGGGAGCTACAAAGGTTGTATTCTCAAACCCTAGCTTTTTACTACTTGTGTTAGTGTTAAAATTTTGTTACCCTAGATTTTCTAGTATGATCCTTAGGTTAGTTTCTCTAGCACCCTATAAATTTTTAATATGGCATGTGTGATGCCACCAAACCCTTGTAGTGGTGCTGTAGAAACACCTTCATGGTATCAGAGCCTAACTAGAAGTCTAGACGATGTTACGACAATACGAAAACGAAAACTTCCGCAAAAATACGAAATTAGAAACCCTTGAAAATGCTCTCTGTAATTTTTTTAAAAAGTGGCCTGAATATTATTTAAACAATTGCAGAGTGGCATTTAGGATGACATAAGAACACAGGTGCAATACGAAGGGGAGGGGCTCGGATTTGGCCGATGACCAAGCCAAAAATTCCGGCATCGCCGACCCATTGTGCTCCTCTCCTCCTTGTTTTGCTCCAGTGTTCTGTACATTATGATCTGGGGTTTCCAGTATTGTTTAGTTGTCCAGAATTGCATGTGATGTAAGTTTGGTATTGGGCAATTTGCGGAATAGTTCATATTTGTATTTTTATAGAATTGTATTGGTAACGTTGGCGACGTTAAACAGGTCGATCGAATTATCAAACACTCGTATTTTCTAGGTTGAACGTACTAGATAACTAATGCAGGTATTCTTATGGACCCTCTAGAAGAAAGTAACACTAACTCGAGATGTGACCACCAAACTACGACTGAACCTTAGGGTTTACCGTAGTTAGTGGCTCCACAAATGAGGCTTGGGTCTGCCCTTCTACGGTTGGTCCATTAAATACTGTGGCATAGATTTTGGGTATTGTTTAACGGTGCTCAAGTGTTGAGCTTGCTGGGGAATATGTGTGTTCGTTAATTCGATCGAAGGGTTTAACATCGCCTAGTAGTATGTGATACTTGTTTCTGCGACCGTAAGTGTAGTATGCGTATCGCCGGTTTCGTTGCTATATGTCAACGGCAATTGGGATACGCATACTTTCTTACGTTTATGACATGTGATGTTATGTGTTGCTGTGTTGTGATGTATTGGATTGTCGTGATCAAATAGCCAGGGGGTTTTATGTGAGATGAGAGTTTTACTTTTCATTCATGTAAAATTCATTTGTAATGTAATATTCTTTTATTTGGGGCACTTCCGGGTTGAGGATGATGTCACCATTGTTTTATATTATTTACTTTTCCGCATTAGGATAGACCCAAGGAGGAGAGCACAAGTGACCGGGTTCTGGGGTCCAATGGGAGACCATCTCGAGGCATCGAGACCGGGTTTCCTAACTCCAGAATTGGCAGGGTCACTTGCCGCTCTCGTGGAGGTCTAGGGTGTGGGATTGGCTATTCATCACGATCGTGGAATCCGTATTTTCTATTGTTGCCTAGTATATCCTATATTATCATATCTGTGTTTCTGCTGCCTATATTCTGTGATGTGATCGCTTAATATATCTAAGACGAATGCTATATTATATATGAGATATATAATAGACGTTGCTTATGCTTATGTTTTACACCCACGCTAGTCCTGTCCCGGTATGCCGTTAGTTAAGTAACCTAACGGTGCATAATGGAACATTGCGGCGAATGCGGATGGCATAAGCGTACGTTGTATTTTCGTTTCTTTTCTGTGATGGCTTAAGGACTTAAATGATGGGGCTACATTAATATGATTAATGTAAAGAAAAATAAACCTAAAAAGATGTTGTAGAATCGGATTTGAAAAACCACTCGGCTTTTTACGAAAAAGCTACATTTCAAAACTGCGGAGCTTAAGCCACTCCTTTTGAAAACCATTTGATTCTACAACGATATCAAGTTCAAAGCGTTAAAGATTTTCTTAAAAATCATCCGCAACCCTCCGTCATTTTAGAAAGTAGAGTACTTAGTATTCGTGCTACGTTTGTTGACTATAGTTAAGGCGTAGTGTACGGTAGCTAAGTGATGTCTTCCTATAATACATATGATGCAGATTAATTAGGACATTCATGCGACTTTGTTGACCATAGTTAAGGGTCATGCGTAACGTTTTAAAAATAATTAAATAAATAATTAAATGAATAAAATTGTTTAAGTGAATTTTGTGATTTTCGGTAAAGTAAAATGTATTTTTTTAAAACCAAAACGTGATTGTTTTTCATTACAATTTCAAAAATACCTATTTTAATTATGTAATTACTAGTAAATGGTGTTTATTTAGCCACTTATAAATTTTTAGTTTAATTAAATATTTTTCCTAAATTAATTATTTTAAATATTAACATAAACTTTATTTTTACACTAAATTAGTGTAAATTACAAATTTGAATGGTTTTAATTTGTAAAAATGAACCATGGCATGTTAGAATTTAGTGTGTATCATGCAAAATTTATTTGCAAATTTTTCCTATTTTTTAGAGTTTTCTTGAGTTGCTATAGTAAAGGAATAAATAAATAAATAAATAAAAGCATGAAAAGACTTTTAAGTGATGTTTCTTCTCTTGAAACTTCTACACAATATCACACTCTCTTCTTTCTCTCCCTCACCTCCCACTAAGGCCGGCCACAACCCCATGGCAGCCCCCCCCATTTCCCACTCATTTTTATTCAAAATTCATCAAACTACATCAAAAAATTCAATTAAAATTCAACAAAATCCTATTTATTTCCTACCCTTCATTCTTTGCTCATTTTTATATGGAATTTGGAGATGGAAAGCATGCATTTTGGAGGCTCATTTCATGTTTGGATTTCATGGTTTGGAGGTATAAATTTCTTTCTTTTGATTTATTGTTATTAGATGTTCATTTAAGCTTAATTAGATTTAATATATTAATTCTATTTACTACTTTTAAAATTCAAGTTAGGGTTTGAAAAATCAAGTTGTGATTTTTATTAATTAATGAGGGTTATAATAACTAGTTTGACATATTTAGAAGTGGAAATTCTTGTAGGGATGGTATGTTGTAAATTGTTAATCTAAAATTGATTTAATTATACTTTTTTAGCTAATTAGTTTTTTATAAAATGTATTTGTGGGTAAAATAAAATTCTAATTAAGGTTGTTATCATTAGATTGTATTTTTAGTGAGAATATTAGCATATTAATGGAAAGAAAAAACTTAGTTTGATCACTAGTTTCCTTTGATAATTGGAAAATAGTAATAAAACGCTATTATTTTGTAAACTAGATTTTGGAAATTTCTAAATAAAAGGGATTTAAAATATAATTATGGTTTCATTATATCATTATCATCATGAATTGTAGTTTAAGACATTAATTCATGCAAAATCATGTTTTGTGGTGGAATTATGGTATTTTGCTTGAAAAATGTTGAAAATTGTTAAAAGTTGCAAACTAGAAATTTCAAATTAATACAAATTTGTGTAATAAAAATGTAGTAATGGTTTGTATAGTATAGTTATGCTATTTAATGAGTTTTATAACCATTGGTTTCATTTAAATGTCAAGTTTTGATGAAAAACGGTAAATTGGCATTTTCGGTTTTTACGAAATTAGACGGTTTGATGGATTTTAGGGTTTCGATGGATTTAATCATGTTTTATAATATAAGTAATGTGTTTTAAAACTACGAGTTATTTGTTGATGTTTATCTCGATCCATCGGTGATGGTACGCCGATATCGAGCGATATTTGGTGCTTTTACGTGGACGGGACATAGGTTTTAACCTATGCTTGTTCCTTGCGTTGTTTTGACTTTTGTATGTGATTCAGTTTACGATACTATTTATATTTTTGCGTTTAGGTACCCTCATGTGGACTGCGGGCGATGAAGAGGAGGATGACGACACCGTCTTCGGCAGATATGGACCAGGTAAGTAGATGCATATCTACGGGGGGAAGTTGGGTGGATGGCGTTTAGCACCCCCGCAACGTAGAATAGGAATAGTACTTATTGACATTAGGAAACCAGATGTGACCCTAGATTCTTAATCAGTAGGACCCTAGTATTGACCCTAGGCTGGACTAGACTGATTTAAGAAAACCATATCAGAGGATGAGTACCTTGGAAGAGGTTCGTAGGTTTCAGATAGAAACACACACACGCACACACTGAAACTCGACATGGGGTATATGTGTATGTGTATATATATAGAACTAGGTATAGGTATATACATATATATACAACACGTATATGGGATTCATTGATGTGATATAATATCCGAGGTATGATGAAATAGTATAACTGGGCTTGATGCCGTGATTCTTGGCTATACAGTCGTATCAAGTGTTAGCGGATTATTAGAGAATGAGATAATGAACATGTGTACATAAATTATAATGGGTAGTGATGATATTGAGGTACATGGGACTCTAAAATAGTACCCGGACTGTAACTTGTGATTGATCACGATATGGGATGCGTATGACTTGATTACGACATCATATAGGTGTGACCTGATGTCGATATCATATAGGTGTGACCTGATGTCGATATCATATAGGTGTGACCGGATGTTGATATCATCTAGATATGACTTGATGACGATATGATATCAGTATGACTTAATCACAATATGATACATATGACATGATACTTCTGAGGATAAACTAATGATGCATATTATGATGGCAATGATATATGATTGATGTAGGCGATTACAGTTTAGCACCTTGATCATGAGATTTGTTGGTGATGACATTATACGAATAATGAGACACCTAGGAGATACTTGACCCGTACCCCGATATTGGGATGCCGTACGATGGATTTTACCGTACGAGGCATAAATATGATGATTGATCCGCACTCTTGGTTCGAGGAAGCCGTACTTCGTACGTGACGCTATTGAGGCTGGATCGCCGACTATTAGAGATATTGATTCAGACCTTAGGTAGACTCTTGTTTCTTATTGACTAGTTTCTTAGGTTAAGTTCCTTAGGAGGTTAGATGGATACTAGTTTAGGTTCGATTCATATAGTGATAGTTGTACTCGTATGTCGCAGAGGGGTGGATAATGCACATCTGTATTTACATTCATACTGTAATCATCATGGTGCATGTTCTTACATATGTTGCTATAATCAGTATAAACCATACCTGTTAGGACACCAGCACCATTACCGATGATGCGCATATTCCACGCACACTTATTTGCCGGCTCACACACATCATCATCGGTAATTGCTATGTCACGTACACTTTAGATCATATGGTCTTTTATGGATAGAATCATTTAACAACTAGACCGATATAATATTGTGATTATTCTCTGATGTTAGTATAGACATGATATTTATTACTTAGACATTCATGCATTCATATTTTCATGTTATCATGCAGTATTATGGGCATATGCCGACACTTATCATATACTTACTCATGATTTTGAGATTTGGGTTTCTATGAGATTTCTGGATTTTTGGGGAAAACCGCAAGAATATATAAAAACTTCTCTCTCTCTCCTCCTCTCTTTTTAAAACATAAGATACGGTTTTCTCGTGATGTATGTGTCGTCCACCATGAGATTTCATGTTTTCTGATGGATTTCGAGACCCGATTCGAAGAGTGGATGAACCGTCTCAGCTACATGGTGGGCCCGGTATGGTACCCCGGGGCAAGAAGATCGAGTTGTAGACGATGAGCCTGGCAGGGGAAGGCTACCTGCCGGTGATGTCTGGCGCGGCGGATATCTGGAGGATACCGACCGTTGTCGTGTGATTTGATGATATGGGCCGATCCGGACCGACGGAGCCCGAGGTATTGAGACTATGAGACTTGAGCTTTACATGTTTGTGTCGATGCTTGACACGGATTTCCATGGATTTCATTGTTGAGATTTCAGATTCCTATACACATTTTACTATGATAACAGCTAAAGATTTCTTATACAGATATTTCTGGATTTCAGGATTGGTTATTCTATATTCATGATGCATGCATATCCATTCATATGACATAGTATTATATGAGGCACTGACACGAGCACGGAGTATCTGCATTTACACGTAGTTTTACCCTGCCATTACTAAATGATTGGGATATAATAGTGTAATATTATGACCTAGGATAGCGTCGTGCATTCGATTTCTTTTCGCAGATGTCTTCTACTCACGAGTTGGCAACTCACCCCCGTTGTGCCAAATTTTATTACAGGTTTGGTGTACAGGTTTCCCTGGCAGCTTGCTGGCACATCTATTCTTTCAGGGTGATTTGCACGGTAGGTTGGTTCACTTGTATCCGAACCACCATTGTACTTTTATTCTTTCATTTGTATCTAGTAAGCTCCATCAATCATACTTGTATTACTTGATAAGTTTATTGGACCAGTCTTTTATTTCGACCTTAGTGTCGCGCATGTATTATTCTGATCTGGTGGTTTTGTTTTCTTTTGAGTTTTGAGCCTCGCCCTTTGGCGTTGTATATTATTGTGCTTGTTTTGGTTGTTTCCGCCTATTGGCGTTGAGCTAGGTCCCGTTTGGGGATACTTTTTATTGTTTATGTATATTATACTTGTTGTACCCGTTTGGGGGCCAGTTTTTACAGAGGAGACTCTGCCGAAATTTTTGGGAAAATTTGCTGATACGTTTAAACTTGTTTTTCTTCATGTTTCTTTACTTCTTCTTCTTTTATATGGTTTAGATTTCTGGGCTTCGGCTTACTTAGGTTACGTGGCGCCTCTAGACGCTTCGTAATCTAAGTGCCGGTCACGTTCCGTACTTTCGGGTCGTGACATCATGTGAGTGGGTCTAATTAATCAAGAAATGACGGGTAGAACTTGACTAGTGCTTATGATTTGTTAACCATAGTTAAGGTCATGGGTACTAAGGGTAAAAACCACATCGGGAATTTCAATGGTTGAAATTTGCAATGAGATTGCATACCTTCCATATGATGCTTGGATCCCGATCCCACTGTGGGCAATAGTTGCTCCCAGGAGAGTTTTGCAGTTTAAAATTAGCTAACCCATTAGGTGTCTAGAAAGGTGTTAACGGGGCTACACCTCTGGGAAGACGAGGTTTATATTAATTAGGTCCGTGCGGAAGCACGGGGAACCTCCCTCAAGTACCGACACTGGCCTGGCTGAACGGTTAGTGAAGTTGTAGACTATAATTAATCCTGGCTAGTTTTCTTTTTAAGGTTTGAAAGAAAAACTTGATTAAAGCAGTGGGAGACATCGATTAGATAAGATAATAACCAATCTGATCTTTGCAAGAGTTTTCGCTGAGTGTATTCTTTTCTCTCTCTTAATGGCAGATACCAATGACAGGACTCAAGCTTCTACTAGATAAAAATAAACTGAATGGGACCAATTATAAAGACTGACTGAGGAACCTTAACATTGCCTTGACTTATGATAAGGTATCATATGTCCTCACGGCTCCAGCCCCGCCCGTCCCAGGTCCTAAATCTTCAGTTGCGGATATTGAAGTCCGCAAGACATGGGACGCTGACTGTGCCACGGCCAAATGCCTCGTGCTTGCATCGATGGATAAAACACATCAAAAGCAGCACGAGAATATGGACGTCCACGCCATATTCCTCCATACAAAGGAGCTGTATGGAGAGCAATCTCGTGTCTTACGATACGAAGCATCTAGAAAGCTGTTTCAGATGCGAATGGCCCCTGGCACACCAGTAGGAGACCATGTTCTGAAGATGATAGCTCTCATAGAAGAGCTTGAGGACCTTGGGTGGATAATGGAAAATGAGCAATATACGGATATTATTATGCAGTTTCTTCCCTCCACCTTTGCTCAATTTATAGTTAACTTCAACATGCACAACATGGAGAAGGAATCACCTGAACTCCTTAATATGTTAAGGAGTGCAGAGAGCACGCTGAAATCAGTGAAAACTCCCGTTTTGAGTGTTGGGCAATCTTCTTCTTCTCGCCCGAAAGCTAAGGCCAAGGGAAAGATAAAGAAGAAACCCACCAAACCTAAGGGTGGAGTCAAAAAGTTTAAGGGAAAAAACAAGTCCAAAGCTGGGGAATCGGGGAAAGGGGAATGTTATCACTGCAACAAAACAGGACACTGGAAGCGCAACTGCACAGAGTACTTGGATCTCAAGGAGAAGCATGGGGATGCTTCCGCTTCAAGTGTGTTTGTGACAGAAAACTGTTTTTCAATAAATTCTGCTTCCTGGGTATTAGATACCGGTTCAGGTTCTCACATTTGCAATTCTATGCAGGGGCTGAGAAATAGCAAGGTTTTGAAGACAGGTGACCATACTCTCCGTGTTGGAAATGGTTCCAATGTACATACAGTTGCAGTGGGAGAGTATCACTTGGGGTTGCCATCTGGGTGTATATTGGTTTTGAACCCATGTTATTATGTACCTAGTATGCTTTGTAATATAATATCCGTTTCTTTGTTGGATAATGAATGATATAATTTTGTATTGCAGAATAATGTTATGAACATTCACCTGAATCAAATGTTGGTTGGGTATGGTACACTTAATAACGGGATATACGTCCTAAATCAACACACAGTTTTCAGCATACAACACACAAATAAAAGAAAACTTTCAGAAATAAATGAAGCACTGTAGACTTGGTCATATTAATGAAACAAGACTAAACAAGTTACACAAAGATAGATATTTAAACCCTTTTGAATATAAATCTTATGCAACTTGCCAGTCTTGTATCAAGGGTAAAATGACCAAAACTCCGTTTACAGGACACGGAGAAAGAGCCACTGAGATCTTAAGCCTCATACATAGTGATGTATGTGGGCCAATGTCTATACTGGAAAGAGGCGGTTTTTCAAACTTCATTACTTTCACTGATGATTTCTCAAGATTCGGTCATGTATTTTTATTAAAACACAAGTCCGAAGCTTTCGAGAAATTCACTGAATATAAACTCGAAGTAGAAAAACAAACCGGCTTGAGTATCAAAATGCTTCGATCAGATCGAGGTGGAGAGTACCTCAGTACAGAGTTTGCAGATTTCCTAAAGATAATAGGATTCTTTCTCACCTCACTCCTCCTTACACACCACAGCACAACGGTGTGTCAGAACGACGGAATCGGACCCTATTAGATATGGTCCGTTCCATGATGAGTGATGCTGAGTTACCCGTCTCATTTTGGGGGCATGCATTGGAGACTGCATCGTTTCTATTGAACAGGGTCCCAACCAAAACTGTGTCTACCACGCCATATGAGATATGGCATGGGAAGAGACCATCTCTTAAACGAATTAAGATTTGGGGTTGTCCATCCTATGTTAAAAAGTAGAATCCGGACAAACTTGAGACATGGTCAGTCATTTGTAATTTTGTGGGATATCCAAATAATTCTTATGGATATCTTTTCTACCACAAGGAGAAACAAAAGGTGTCTGTTTTTCAGTATGCCACATTTTTAGAAAAAGAATTTTTTACAAATGATATAGATGGCAATGTGGTAGACCTAGAAGAAGTTCTAGAAACACAAATTACAAATGATGACTTGGTTGAACCGGCTGTTGCAAAAGAAACTGAGGAACCTCGGCCACTCCATAGGTCTGGTAGGACTTCTCGCCCACCGGAGAGGTACTACGGTTTCCTCATTGATGGTGATAGAGAAGACTGCATCATGGAGGATGATGATCCTACCAGCTTTCAGCAAGCTATCACGAGTGGAGACTCTGTGGAGTGGCTGGTGTTAGTGTATATGCCCTAGAGGCCATTACTGTATCATACTAGTTTGTATATTACTTAATGGAAGCTTGGGATATTCACAGTTGTATAGACAATCTTGCTCAAAATGGTAGTATGCTACTTGGTTTGTTTCTACTTCAATATGTGCATGTGTTTCTTTTAGCATATCGCCTATACATATTAGTGGAGCCCTTAGGATCTTTGCTTGATTACCAGCGTTGTGATGGTAGACACACTAGTGGGGGCTGGGTAATCTACAAACACATCCTTATACAGGTTCTTAGTCGTAGGATTATCGAGACGGGGAATCGATACTCCGGAGTAGACTAGCGTATACTCTTCTCATCCCAACAGGGGAGATGGTCTGTCCCACGGCCCTTAGAACTCGCACTGGAGATAGTATGCGGGTGCTCGTTAAGTTACGAGTACACTGGACAGAACTCGTCGGGAACTGTTGGTTGGTACTATACCTATCGTCAAATAACAGTTCCCAGGTGACAGGAGTGCAGCATAGTCCGTCGACTTGACACTGCTACTTCGCCTCGAGTGTGTTCCCACTGTACTTTGATTACTACCCTACCATGGCTCAAAGGAGTCATGCAAACAGGTAGTAGTTAGGTGCAGTCTCGAAGCACTTGGAGGCAGTAGCGGTTAGACAGGATTCGTCTCTCAGGGTATTGGGGGTTGATATCGCGCTGTATCTAGGAGAGCCATTACACAAAGTCCCTGGCCAGGGCAAGCGAGAATTACTGGTAGTGTTTCCAGTAGTTTCTCAAGGTGTTCTGGGCTACACTCCGGCACGACTTGTACCGCTATTAGGGGTCTGACGTTTACCGCCCCCTAGGCCTGACATGCGATACTCATAGACGAACAGACCGGACTGTACTGAGATTGTCACATTCAGGCTCAGTAGGAGTTCGGATGGGTTTACCTCATCGGCCTTCTTATCGACATCTACCTGGGGACCGTTATGTACAGCTAGTACCACTTGCGGTCTGTGGTTAAACCCACTGTCAGCGTAGTGTCGAGTCTTTAGAGTGCCACACAGAGAGTTTCCCTTCACTGGGCAAAAGGTGTAGAGGCCGTATGGTTTTACGGCAGGGCTACGATCACTTACGTGCACTTATGCGCGTATGATGTTCGGGCAGACAATACTAGTGGGCTTTGGTTTAAGCCGTATCCTAGTATTGTACAGATGGATCAGTTTTGTCTTCTGTGTATTCGTATTCTACGGAATGCGGATGTAGGTGTGTATGCACGGTTGTGAGGAGCGAAGAAGAAGTTGCCTCATTAGGGTTTTGACCATTGACTTGGTCAAAACCATTATGAGGTGGGGGAAAATGTTTATTAATCTTTTTAATGATCTTTGTGTTATGGCTAATTGGTTTGACCATTTGACCTTGCTTGACCATTTGACCTAGTTGACTATTGTTCACTTAGATATTTTTGAGAGCACTAGATCCTTCTTATTGTTTTGGATTTATTTTGAGATGATAATGGTCAAATCAAGTAGCCATCACACATTATCATGATAAAAGATTAGTAAATATATTTTCTATGGATCATAATCTCTTTGGCTTTCTCTCTCATCAAAAGAAAGCTCCCATGGTTCCACTTCTTCCTCCTCTCTAGATTTTTCTATAGCTCTCATGTGTTGAGAAAAATAGAAACTAAATAGACAAACAAATCCATCCTCTTCCTCTACATCACCTAGGACATCAAGAGTAGCAAACTTGTTGCCCTAGTTACCTCGGCTTGAAGTGGAGCTCGGACTATAGACTCTCGGGTGGATCGTCTTCGACTCTAGGAGGCCGCGGAGGTGACCAGGATCCGGATCGATCCTCGGAGCTCACATGGACGAGGAGGACAGCGGAGGGAAGAACCGAAAGACCATTTTTGTGAGGTATAATCTTTGTATCACAGTAGATTAAACCTCTAGTAGTTCGTTAGTAATGGTTTTGCAAAGATCCTTTAGCTTTAGTCTATGTTGCTATGTAAGAAAGTTTCGATTTTTACTTGTTCCGCCTCCTCGCTAGCTTGCGGGGTGAGCGACATAGATTTACAGTGGTATCAGAGCCTAGCTAAACCCTTACTAACTTGTTAGTAAAGTGTTAGAAATTCGATCGCCGGAGAAATCGCTAAAATACGTCAAAAATGCACATTTTCTGTCGTTTTTAAAACTGGTCCAAAAATTATTTCAGGGACCTTAAAAATACGTGCAGGCTTTTTGAAGGACACATAAGAAAAATGAGCTTGTGAATCGGTCAGACCGCCGCGGAAGTGCGGCGAAACCAAGCGTTTCGCCGCGGATCCGCTGCCGAGCCGACGCCGAGTCAACTCGTTTTTCCTACAGTCTGTACAGATTTGTATTTTGTGATTTTTCTGATATTTTGTTTCCACCCAGATTTTGTTGAGTATTGTATTATGCTTGGGGTAGTTTCAAATCAAGTTTTTGATCAAAATTCTAAGTGCTTTAGCTAACCGGATCTTCTGTGATGTGATATATGTACCGAACGTCTGCTAATCGCTATACGTCGATTAGCGGGGGTTGTACATATCTGTGATCTGTGATGTTGGATTGTGTATATGAGCTTATTGGATCGTCGTGGATGAATAGCCGGGGATGTGAGATGAGTATTTATTTATCTTTCTTTTGTTGTAAATTGTAAATTGATGTAATATTTTTATGGTCGCACATCCGGGTTGAGGTTGTAGCCGCCATTGTATATTATTTCTTTTACTGTTTTTGCTCCTAAGATAGACCCAAGGTGGGGTGCACAAACTACCGGGTACTTTGAAGTGCCGAGTGGCCTACTCACGTTGTTGAGGGAGGTTGCTTCACTTCGGGTATTTAGCGGGTAGTTTGCCGCACCCGTAGAGGTCTAGGGTGGGGTTTTGGCTATTCATCGCGACCGTGTAATCCGTCTTTCATTGCAGGCTCAAACGAAGCGCGGATTCCTAGTATATCCAATATGTTCATCTGTGATCTGGAATAGCTATCATTGCATCTGACGAATGTATATATCTATATATGATATCTAGTAGGCGTTTCTTATGTTTTGCATCCGCGCTAGTCCAGCCCCCGCTCTGTCGTTAGTTAAGCAACCTAACGGGTGATGATGGGGCCCAGTGGCGAATGCGGATGGCATAAGCGTACGTCATATTTTCATTGTTTTCTGCAATGGTAGGCTTAATTGATGGGATGCATTAAATTAATGCAAAGAAAACAAACCAAAGCTGAATCGTTGGAATAGTTTCAAAACCACTTGGTTTTTTCAAAACAGCAAAACTTTTAAATGCAGAGCTTAAACCACTCCTTTTAAAATCTATCAGGTTCCTTTGATTATATCAAGTTCACTAAGTTCACGGTTTCACTAAAACCATTCGTAGCCCTCCGTTATTTCATATGAATATTCAATAGTATTCAAGCTATGTTTGTTGGCCTTAGTCAAGGCATAGTGATTGGTAGCTGCTGGGTATTCATATATTGCATAGGTAGATGCGTTGGTTTGGGACAGTCGTATTACTTTGTTGGCCTTAGTCAAGGGTATATATGGGTGGGTTCAAATTAACCAAGGCAATGACGGGTAGAACTTGAAATGTGACTTATGATTTGTTGGCCTTAGTCAAGGTCATAAGAGTATGGGGCAAAAATCCACATCGGGAGTTTCTAAGGAAATTGAAACTTGCTAGAGCTGCATACCATTTGAAGTTTGATAATGTTGGTAGGATTCCATCTTCAGCATTATCACACAATGATATTTGGATCCCGATCCTACTGTGAGTATCCGCTACTCCTCGGGAGATTTTTTCACTTAACGATCAATGCTATAAACCAAGTAGGTGTCTAGAACAGTGTTAGCGGGACTACACCTTCAGGGAAAAGAGGTTATTTAATTAAGGAACTTCGTGAAAGCGTCGTAAAACCTCCCTCGAAGTACCGACACTAGCCTGGCTGAATGGTTAAGCAAGTATTGTACGGTGAGATTAATCCTCACTAATTCTTCTTTTATGGTTTGAGGAAGGATTCGAGAAACGGTGGGAGCCATCCTGTTTAGATAAACTAAAAACCAATCTAAACTTGCAAGAGCATCATGCTAAGTGTTTTATTCTCTCTCTCTTAATTGCAGCGACCCAGTGACCAGACATAGGTTACATCTAGATAATAAAATGACTGAATCTGACTGTTATGACTGGCAAAGGTCTGTCCAGATGCCCATTACCCATGACAAACTGGGACACCTCTTCACTAATCAAACCCCTGCCGTCTCAGGACCAGTTTCCATCGTCAGGGATACTGATATCCGTAAGACATCGGAAAAAGACTGTGCGAATGCTAAGTGCCTCGTGTTGGCCTCAGTTGATGGTGTATACCAGAGGCAGCATGAGAAGATGGACTTAGTTTCTGTCTTCCTCCATAACAAAGATTTATATGGAGAGAAATCTCGTATCACAAGATATGAGATCTCGAACGAATTACTTCAAGCGAGGTTGGCTGTCGGGTCATCTGTAGGGGACAACGTCCTTACAGAGACTAGCTATTTTGATGAGCTCACGGACCTGAAGACCACGTTGAAGAACGGATCAAATACTGACTTGATTCTACAGTCTCTGCCCTCTACTTATACCCTGAAAGAAACCGGGGAGTAGAAGGAAAGGGAAGGGCAAAAGTTTCGAAACTAGATGTGGTGAAGGAGGGACGTCCTTATTATTACGGGAAAGGACATTAGCAGAAGGATTGCAGGGCTAGCAAAGCCCATAGCCAGGATTCGAAGCATGTTGTGGCTTCGGCTTCGGGTGTGTTTGTAATAGAAAACTGTATGTCAATTAGCTCTACTTCCTGGGTACTAGATACCAGATCAGGATCTCACATCTGTAATTCATTACAGGCTTTGAGAAACTGTAGAGTTATCAGAGTAGGTGATATGACTCTTAGAGTTGCGAACGGAATGAGCGTGAACGCTGAATCCGTAGGGGAATATCACCTAGGATTGACAAGTGGGCAGATATTGATTCTACGTAACTGTCTATATGTACCTAATCTAACATGTAATATCATATCTGTATCCTTACTCTCTAAGGAAGGATATGATTTTACATTTGTAAGCGGTGTGGTCCACATCCACCTAAATCAAGTTCTGATTGGGTCAGGTACATTAGATAATGGTATATACGTATTAAATCAAGCTCGGGTTTTCAATGTCCAGAACACACTTAAGAGAAAGTCTCGGGAATTAAATCAGGCTTTCTTATGGCATTGTAGACTGGGTCACATCAATGAAACTCGGTTGACGAAGTTACATAAAGAAGGATATTTGGATCCGTTCGAATATCAATTTTATGCTACTTGTGAATCTTGTCTCATGGGAAAGATGACAAAGACTCCGTTCACTGGACACGGAGCAAGAGCGAGAGAGCTCTTAGGACTTATACACAGCGATGTGTGTGGTCCAATGTCTACACATGCATGAAGTGGTTATTCATACTTCATTACTTTTACGGATGATTTCTCAAGGTATGGACATGTCTTCCTGATGAAGCATAAATCCGAGGCCTTTGAGAAGTTCCGGGAATACAAGAATGAAGTAGAAAAACAAACAGGCAAAACTATCAAGACACTGAGATCTGATCGAGGTGGTGAATACTTGAGTTCTGAGTTCCTGGGCTACTTAAAAGAGAATGGGATTCTCTCTCAGCTTACTCCTCCATACACACCACAACACAATGGTGTATCGGAAAGGCGGAATCGAACCCTATTAGATATGGTTCGTTCCATGATGAGTAAGGCTGAGTTACCGCGATCCTTCTGGGGTTATGCACTAGAATCAGCTGCATATCTTTTGAATCAGGTTCCTACTGAGACAGTGCCTACCACACCATATCAGATGTGGGGTGGGAAGAAACCCTGTCTTAAACACTTTAAGACATGGGGATGTCCAGCTTTTGTTAAAAAGCTTCATGCGGACAAGCTCGAGGCACGCTCAGTACAGTGTAAGTTTGTGGGATACCCAAAGAACTCCAAAGGGTATCTGTTCTATTACGCAGAGGAGCAAAAGGTCTTTGTTTCTCGTCATGCCCGCTTCTTGGAAACTAAATTTTTAGAAAGTCAGATAAGTGGGAGCGCAATAGAACTGGAAAAAATTCCAGAACCACAAGCTATTACTGAAAGCTTGGTAGAACCAGAGGTTTCAGAAGAACCGGACATCCCAGCTCCAATCCGCAGGAGTAGTAGGCAGTCTCATCCGCCCGAGAGATACTACGGTTTTCTCATAGACGGGGATCGAGAGGATTGCATCATTGAAAATGATGAGCCTATTAGCTTCCAGCAAGCCATTCAGAGCGGTGACTCAGTAAAATGGCTGGATGCAATGCGGACCGAGATGGAGTCCATGTACACCAACAAAGTTTGGACTTTGGACATTGCTCCAGAAGGGGTAAAACCCGTAGGCTGCAAATGGATCTTCAGAAAGAAGATTGGTGTAGATGGGCAGGTTGAAACCTATAAAGCTAAACTTGTTGCAAAGGGTTTTCGTCAAAGACCTGGTTTGGACTATGACGAAACTTTTTCTCCAGTGGCTATGCTCAAATCCATTCGGATCTTTCTTGCCATTGCTGCCTTCCACGATTATGAGATCTGGCAGATGGACGTAAAGACGGCTTTTCTAAATGGAAATTTGGAAGAGTGCGTCTATATGGATCAGCCGGAGTGTTTCGTTCAGAGTGGGAGCAACGGTAAAGTGTGCAAGTTGCTTAAGTCCATTTATGGACTAAAGCAGGCATCACGGAGTTGGAACATCTGCTTTGATGATACTGTCAAAGAATTCGACTTTATCAGAAATCCAGATGAACCATGCATTTACAGTAAGATTGTAGGGAGAACTATTGTATTCCTCGTTTTGTACATGGATGACATTCTCTTGATAGGAAATGACATTCCTACCCTACAGTCAGTCAAAGGATTCTTGTCACAGAGGTTCTCCATGAAGGACCTGGGCGATTCAAACTACATTCTGGGGATCCAGATCTGTCGTAATAGATCTAAAAGGATGTTGGGATTTTCGCAGTCCAGGTACATCAACACCTTACTGAAACGATTCAGTATGGAAGATTCCAAGCGCGGTAATCTACCGGCTTGTCACGGAGTCACCCTCTCCAAAGAGATGTCTCCAAAGACTAATTTAGAAAGGGCTCGCATGTCATCTATACCCTACGCATCTGCAGTAGGCTCTATAATTTATGCGATGTTATGTACCAGACCAGATATAGCATACGCATTGAGCGTTGTAAGCCGGTATCAGTCGGACCCAGGGGAGAAGCACTGGATAGCAGTAAAGAACATTCTCAAGTACCTGAGAAGGACTAAGGAGATGTTCTTGGTGTATGGAGGAAAAGACCTCCATATCGAGGCCTTTGCTGACTCCAGCTTCCAGAGTGACAAGGATGACTCCAAGTCCATGTCGGGTTATGTCTTTACTCTCAATGGAGGGGCGGTTTGCTAGAGAAGCTCCAAGCAGGAAACCGTTGCTGACTCAACAATGGAAGCGGAGTATATAGCTGCTTGCGATGCCGTAAAAGAGGCTGTCTGGATGAAGAAGTTCCTCACGGAGCTTCAGTTGGTTCCTACCATTGTTGATCCAATACCGTTGTATTGCGACAACAACGGCGCTATAGCTTTAGCGAAGGAACCCAGGTCCCATCAGAAGTCCAGACACATTTTGAGGCGGTACCACCTGATCAGGGAGATCGTAGATCGCCGGGAGATCAAGGTGAGGAGAGTAGATTCGGAGAATAACACTGCAGATCCACTCACGAAGGCCATACCCCAGACTCAGTTCGAGCGGCTGATTGAGATGATAGGTCTTTGATACGCCAGTACATGGCCCTAGAGCAAGTGGGAGATTGTTAGTGTATATGCCCTAGAGGCCATTACTGTATCATACTAGTTTGTATATTACTTAATGGAAGCTTGGGATATTCACAGTTGTATAGACAGTCTTGCTCAAAATGGTAGTATGCTACTTGGTTTGTTTCTACTTCAATATGTGCATGTGTTTCTTTTAGCATATCGCTTATACATATTAGTGGAGCCCTTAGGATCTTTGCTTGATTACCAGCGTTGTGATGGAAGTCACACTAGTGGGGGCTAGGTAATCTACAAGCACATCCTTATACAGGTCCTTAGTCGTAGGATTATCGAGACGGGGCATCGATACTCCGGAGTAAACTAGCGTATACGCTTCTCATCCCAGCATGGGAGATGGTCTGTCCCACAGCCATTAGTACGTCGTACTGGAGATAATATGCGGGTGCTCGTTAGGTTACGAGTACACTGGACAGAACTCATCGGGAACTGTTGGTTGGTACTATACCTATCGTCAGATAACATTTCCCAGATGACAGGAGTACAGCTTAGTCCGTCGACTTGACACTGCTACTTCGCCTCGAGTGTGTTCCCACTGTACTTTGATTACTACCCTACCATGGCTCAAAGGAGTCGGGCAAACAGGTGGTAGTTGGGTGCAGTCCCAAAGCACTTGGAGGCAGTAGCGGTTAGACAAGATTCATCTCTCCCGGTATTGGGGGTTGATATCGCACTGTGTCTATGAGAGCCATTACACAAAGTCCTTAGCTAGGGCAAGCGAGAATTACTGGTAGTGTTTCCAGTAGTTTCTCAGGGTGTTCTGGGCTACACTCCGGCATGACTTGTACCGCTATTAGGGGTCTGACGTTTACCGCCCCCCTAGGCCTGACATGCGATACTCATAGACGAACAGATCGAACTGTACTGAGATTGTCACATTCAGGCTCAGTAGGAGTTCGGATGGGTTTACCTCATCGGCCTTCTTATCGACATCTACCTGGGGACCGTTACGTACAGCTAGTGCCACTTGCGGTCTGTGGTTAAACCCACTGCCAGCGTAGTGTCGAGTCTTTAGAGTCCCACACAGAGAGTTTCCCTTCACTGGGCAAAAGGTGTAGAGGCCGTATGGTTTTACGGCAGGGCTACGATCACTTACGTGCACTTGTGCGTGTATGATGTTCGGGCAGACAATACTAGTGGGTTTTGGTTTAAGCCGGATCCTAGTATTGTACAGATGGATCAGTTTTGTCTTCTGTGTATTCGTATTCTACGGAATGCGGATGCGGGTGTGTATGCACGGTTGTGAGGAGCGAAGAAGAAGTTGCCTCATTAGGGTTTCGACCATTGACTTGGTCAAAACCATTATGAGGTGGGGGGAAATGTTTATTAATCTTTTTAATGATATTTGTGTTATGGCTAATTGGTTTGACCATTTGACCTTGCTTGACCATTTAACCTAGTTGACTATTGTTGACTTAGATATTTTTGAGAGCACTAGATCCTTCTTATTGTTTTGGATTTATTTTGAGATGATAATGGTCAAATCAAGTAGCCATCACACATTATCATGATAAAAGATTAGTAAATATATTTTCTATGGATCATAATCTCTTTGGCTTTCTCTCTCATCAAAAGAAAGCTCCCATGATTCTTCTTCTTCCTCCTCTCTAGATTTTTCTATAGCTCTCGTGTGTTGAGAAAAATAGAAACTAAATAGATAAACAAATCCATCCTCTTCCTCTACATCACCTAGGACATCAAGAATAGCAAACTTGTTGCCCTAGTTACCTCGGCTTGAGGTGGAGCTCGGACTATAGACTCTCGGGTGGATCGTCTTCGACTCTAGGAGGCCGCGGAGGTGACCAAGATCCGAATCGATCCTCGGAGCTCACATGGACAAGGAGGACAGCAGAGGGAAGAACCGAAGGACCGTTTTCGTGAGGTATAATCTTCGTATCACAGTAGATTAAACCTCTAGTAGTTCGTTAGTAATGGTTTTGCAAAGATCCTTTAGCTTTAGTCTATGTTGCTATGTAAGAAAGTTTCGATTTTTACTTGTTCCGCCTCCTCGCTAGCTTGCGGGGTGAGCAACATAGACTTACAGCTGGATGTCATGAGATCTGAAATGGAGTCTATGTACACTAACAAAGTATGGACTTTGGACGTTGTACCCCCTGGGGTAAACCCTGTGGGGTGCAAATGGATCTTTAAAAGAAATATTGGTGTAGATGGGCAGGTAGAGACCTATAAGGCAAGACTTGTGGTGAAGGGTTTTCGTCAAAGACCAAGTCTGGACTATGACGAAACATTTTCTCCCGTAGCCATGCTGAAATCCATTCGGATCCTACTTGCTATTGCTTCTCACTACGACTATGAAATCTGGCAGATGGACGTTAAAACAGCATTTCTAAATGGAGATTTAGAAGAATGTGTTTATATGGATCAGCCAAAGGGCTTCATTTACAGTGGGAGCAGCGGGAAAGCATGTAGATTGCTTAAATCCATTTATGGATTAAAGCAGCCATCACGGAGTTGGAACATCTGCTTTGATGATGTTATCAAAGAGTTTGATTTCATCAAAAATCCAGATGAACCTTGTGTTTATAAGAAGGCTGTAGGGAGAGCTGTCACATTCCTCGTATTGTACGTGGATGACATTCTTCTGATAGGAAATGATATTCCTATTCTACAGTCGGTCAAATCTTTCTTATCACTAAGGTTCTCCATGAAGAACCTGGGTGATGCCACATACATTCTGGGCATTAGGATCTATAGGGATAGATCCAAGAGGTTATTGAGATTGTCCCAAACCAGGTATATTAATACCATCCTAAAAAGGTTTAGTATGGAAGACTCCAAGCGGGGTGCCTTACCCGCTTGCCATGGGGTCACTCTCTCTAAGGACTTTTGCCCAAAGACCGATGAAGAGAGAGCTCGCATGAGCATTATACCCTATGCTTCGGCAGTAGGATCTATAATGTATGCGATGTTATGTATACACCCAGATGTAGCTTATGCACTTAGTGTAGTAAGCAGGTATCAATCCAACTTAAGGGAGAATCACGGGATAGCTGTGAAGAACATTCTTAAGTACTTGTGAAGGACTAAAGAATTGTTATTGGTGTATGGTAATGGAGATCTCCAAATGGAGGCCTTTACCGATTCGAGCTTCCAGAGTGATAAGGACGACAGCAAATCTATCTCTGGGTTTGTATTTACCCTCAATGGAGGGGTGGTAAGTTGGAAGAGTTCCAAACAGGATACCATTGCAGGCTCTACAATGGAGGCTGAGTACATTGCAATGAATGATGCCGCCAAGGAAGCCATCTGGATGAGGAAGTTCGTCTCGGAGCTAGGAGTAGTTCCAACCATTATTGATCCAATACCATTGTATTGTGATAATAAGGGTGCTATGGCGTTAGCCAAGGAGCCAAGGTCCCATCAACGGTCCAGACACATCCTGAGGCATTTTCATTTGATCCGGGAGATTGTAGATCGCCGTGAGATCGAGATTAGGAGAGTAGACACAAAGAATAACACCGCTGATCCACTCACCAAGGCCCTCTCTCAGCCGCAGCACGAGCGACTTTTTGAGATGTTGGGTATGAGATACGCCAATAACTGGCCTTAGTGCAAGTGGGAGATTGTTGGATATATGTATGCCCTATAGGCTATTATATGATAGTGGATGTATTTATACATGTATATATATTCAGTGTATATTCTTGCTCGACATAATAGTATGCTATCTGGTTCTTCTTTATCTGACATGTTGACTTGATCATGCTTTTATTCATTCACACATGTTGATAAAGCCCTGAGAATATTTGCTTGACTACTGTGATTATAATAGAGATCATACTAGTGGGACGTCTATAGTTTATAAGCATATCCTGAAATGTCCCTAGTCGTAGGTGTATCGAGATGGGGCATCGATATACCAGAGTAAACTAGCGTATATGATGCTAGACCCATATGATGGGCGATGGATGTTCCCACATCCATTGATGTTTGACATCAAGATCGTACACGGGTGCTCAGTGGTGACTGGGTACACTGGACGGACTTGCCGAGAACTCCTATATGGTATTATATCTATCGTCGGATAGCAGATCTCAGGTGACACTGGTACAGGTTAGTCTGTAGACCCGAGATCGTCATAGAGTCTTGTGTGTTCTCCCACTGTACTTTGAGTACCACCCTACCACGGCTCTACTGAGTCGTGCAAACAGGTGGCTTTTGGGTACAGTCCCGAGACACACGAAGGCGATGAGCGATAGGAGGGGTTTCGTCTCTTCCGGTATTGGGAGTTGATGCTGTGCTGTGCTCGATTGGCTATATCAGTAAGTCCCTAGCCAGGATTGTTGAGATTTACTGATAAGAGTTATCAGTAGTTTCTCGATCTGTTATAGACCATTCATCGGCATGACTTATTGAGTTATTGGGGTCGACGTTGCCATCCCTAGACTCAATATGCAGCATATCTGATGAAGAGACCGGACTGTACAGTAGTGTTGCCGGTTGGCTCGACGGGAGTTGTGACAGGTTCGCTTGTTTTCTTCTGATCGCTCAATACCTGGGTGGCTGTTACGTTTAGCTGGCCTTTTGCGGCTTGGGGGTGCTTGATATGATCATCACCCACTGCCGGAGTATTGACGAGTCTTAGAGTCCCACAATGGAGTTACCTAGTTCAGGCGAAACGATGTGGTGCGCATATGAGATATGCGCGGGGACCCGATTAAATGCGCGTATGTGATACCGTATATTAATCGGGCGGTATGCTATTGGTTGGGTCGTATGTGATATGACCAGTTTGCTAAATCAAGTGTTGATTTATCATTAACCATTAGCTTTTTCACTTTAAACCCTTCTTGTCTTTTGTTGTATGCATGCATGTATGCACTTATTCTCATTGATGCACATATGGATGTGCATGCACACATACATTCATACACTCTTGTATCATGGTTGTTGATACAATGGATGGTGGCAATCTAAGACTCACACCATTTATAAATATATGGATATTTATTTTTGGAAAAGAAAATGGAAATGGAAACTATTATCATGCTTGATTATTTTATTCGCCCACTAACCTTTGTATTAACCTTGAGTTAATTTCCATGGCCATTATGCATCCCAAAGAAAATATCTAGATATTTATTAACTTGAGTTAAGAGTGAGAAGAAGAAATATATATATTTTCTTTTCTTATTCTTATCTTTATCTTTTATCATTATCTCTTGGGTTCTCATTAGCCATCGTCTTCTTCCTCCTCTCTCTTGCTCTCTAGCTTTCATTTGTGAGCAAAAGAATGATCAAGTTAGGGTTTGAAGTGAGAAAACAAACCACATCACCATTCTACACTACTCTTGCCCATTAGTTTAGAGTGTTGAGTTCTACTTCTT
The DNA here is from genome assembly GCA_030015575.1 of Agapanthus africanus. Classification (NCBI taxonomy): domain Eukaryota; kingdom Viridiplantae; phylum Streptophyta; class Magnoliopsida; order Asparagales; family Amaryllidaceae; genus Agapanthus; species Agapanthus africanus. The sequence goes on along the minus strand of CM057348.1, from coordinate 196,544,909 downwards.
CTCTTGATCAAGTGGAGCTTCTAGCTTGGACAAAGAGGACTCCGGACCTAGAGGATCTCAAGCGAGCCTTTCTCAACCCTCAAGTAGTCAAAGAGTCTAGCATAGGGAGCTACAAAGGTTGTATTCTCAAACCCTAGCTTTTTACTACTTGTGTTAGTGTTAAAGTTTTGTTACCATAGCTTTTCTAGCATTATCCTTAGGTTAGTTTCTCTAGCACCCTATAAAATTTTAATATGGCATATGTGATGCCACCAAACCCTTGTAGTGGTGCTGTAGAAACACCTTCATGTAACGCCTTCAAGAATTGGTGGCAGGAATACGTCGCCCATCGACATCAATTCAAGCGAATAAAGCGCTAAGCTTGTAGGGAGCAGAGAAGCACGACAGATGGGCACAAAAGAGCTGCCTGTAAGTCCACGTTGCGACCCCCGGTTCTTACGGGGAGGCGGAAACGGTATAAAAATCAAATTATTAGCGCAAGGGGCAACATGGACTAAGCAAAGTCGGGATCTTTGACTAAACTAAAACTAGCATACTTAGCTAAAGAGAGTTAGCTACTCGGATGGAGATGGTTATACCTTGCTTGTCTTGAACTCCTTCGTCTTCAAAGCTCCGATGGTGGTCCAATGGCTTCTTCTCGTCGTCTCCGTACGCCGAAGATAGATCCACCTGAAAGCTCCAACCTTTAGCTCCTTCTTCGTTCTTTGAAGAAACTAGTTCACTTGGTTTGCTAAACCTAGTGAACTAGAATGAGTAGAGAGGAAATAGAATGGGATTTTATCTATGGTTCTTGATTCTCAACTCATGAGACAAGAGAACCATAGATCAAGAGAGGGAGCAAGAGGTTGAGGGTGAGAGCAAGAGGAGAGCTCAAGAACAAGAGAGAGAATGAGCAAGAAAGAATGAGCAACTCTTTTGTCTTTCACCCTCTCATAATCCAAAGTGATCATAACTCATCATATCAAAAAAGTCTTATATGATGGTTTGAAGCAACCATAACCTTATCATGTCATGCACTCATTTTACTCAAATGAGCAAGCAAGTAAAAGTCTTTGGCATGAAATGATAACCATGGTTATCATGATGGTCAACTAGTCAAGCCTAGTCAACCGGTCAACAAGTCAACAAAAGTCAACAAGTCAACAAAGTCAACAAGTCAACAAAAGTCAACAAGTCAACAACCATATCACCATAATACTTAATTAATATAATAGTTAATCACATATCATATTCTCATTAGGGTTGAGCATAAAGTCAAATAGTCAACGGTCAACAGTCAACAACCCTAATGAGAATCCGCCGCCTCTGCCTCCCTGTCAACTGTGCATACACACCCGCATCCGCGTTCCGAGGAACACGAATGCAAACTGGATAAATCCAATCCCATAAGGTACACTAGGATCTGGCTTAAACCAAATCCCGCTAGTGTAAACTGTCCGGACACTGTACGTGCACAAGTGCACGGATGTGACCGAACCCTGTCGCAAAACCATGCGACCTGTCGCAATACCATGCGACCTCTACTCTTTTGCCTAAAGGCGAAAAGCTTTCTGTGTGGGACTCTAAAGACTCGACACTACGCTGGCAGTGGGTTTAACCACAGACCGCAAGCGGCACTAGCTGTGCGTAACGGTCCCCAGGTAATGCCGACAAGAAGACCGACGAGGCGAAACCCATCTGAACTCCTACTGAGCCTGAGTGTGACATTCTCCGTACAGTCCGGTCTGTTCGTCTGATACATCGCATGGCGGGCCTAGGGGGCGGTAAACGTCAGTCCCCCAATAGCGGTACAAGTCGTGCCGGAGCGAAGCCCAAAACACCCTGAGACAACACTGGAAACCTACCAGTATATCTCGTTTGCCCTGGCCAGGGACTACTCGTGTAATGGCTCTCCTAGACACAGCGCGATGTCAACCCCCAATACCGGGAGAGACGAATCCTGTCTAACCGTCACTGCCTCCAAGTGCTTCGGGACTGCACCCAACCACTACCTGTTTGCACGACTCCTTTGAGCCGTGGTAGGGTAGTGATCAAAGTACAGTGGGAACACACTCGAGGCGGAGTGACAGTGTCAAGTCAGCGGACTAAGCTGTACTCATGTCACCTGGGAACTGATAACTGACGATAGGTATAATACCAACTAGTCAGTTCCCGACGAGTCCTGTCCAGTGTACCCGTAACCTAACGAGCACCCGCATACTATCTCAAGTACGACGTACTGACGGCTGTGGGACAGACCGTCTCCCACACTGGGATGAGAAGCGCATGCGCTGGTCTACTCCGGAGTATCGATGCCCTGTCTCGATAGTCCTGCGACCAGGGACCTGCATAAGGATGTGCTTATAGATTACCCAGCCCCACTAGTGTGACGGCCATCACATCGCTGGTAATCAAGCAAAGATCCTAAGGGCTCTACTAATGTGTATAGGCGATATACAAAAATAAACACATGTACACATTGAAGTAGAAACAAACCAAGTAGCATACTACTATTTTGAGCAAGATTGTATATACAAGGTGAATATCCCAAGCATCCATTAAGTAATATACAAACTAGTATGATACAGTAATGGCCTCTAGGGCATATACACTAACAATCTCCCACTTGCACTAAGGCCATGTACTGGCGTATCGAAGACCTATCATCTCGATCAGCCGCTCGAACTGAGTCTGGGGCAAGGCCTTGGTGAATGGATCTGCAGTGTTGTCTTCTGAAGCGACTCTCCGAACCTCGATCTCCTGGCGATCTACGATCTCCCTGATCAGGTGATACCGCCTCAAGATGTGCCTGGATTTCTGATGGGACCTTGGTTCCTTCGCTAAAGCTATAGCCCCGTTGTTGTCGCAATACAGAGGTATTGGATCAACAATGGACGGAACCACCTGAAGTTCTTTCAAGAACTTCCTCATCCAGACAGCTTCTTTTGCGGCATCAGATGCAGCGATGTATTCTGCTTCCATCGTCGAGTCTGCAACGGTTTCCTGTTTGGAACTCTTCCAACACACCGCCCCTCCATTGAGGGTAACTCCATTGAGGGTAAAGACAAAACCCGACATGGACTTGGAATCATCCTTGTCACTCTGGAAGCTGGAGTCAGCAAAGGCCTCGATCTGGAGGTCTTTTCCGCCATACACCAAGAACATCTCCTTAGTCCTTCTCAGGTACTTAAGAATGTTCTTTACCGCTATCCAGTGTTTCTCCCCAGGGTTAGACTGATACCGGCTTACCACACTCAGTGCATAAGCTACATCCGGTCTGGTACACAACATCGCATACATTATAGAGCCTACCGCAGAAGCGTAGGGTATAATAGACATGCGATCCCTCTCCAAATCAGTCTTGGGATACATCTCTTTAGAAAGGGTGATCCCGTGACAAGCCGGTAGGTTACCGCGCTTGGAATCTTCCATACTGAACCTCTTCAGTATGGTGTCGATGTACCTGGACTGTGAAAGTCCTAATATCCTCTTGGATCTGTCACGGTAGATCCGGATACCCAGAATGTATGAGGCATCACCCAGGTCTTTCATGGAGAACCTGTGTGACAAGAACCCCTTGACAGATTGTAGCATAGGAATGTCATTTCCTATTAAGAGAATGTCATCCACGTACAAAACGAGGAATACTACAGTTCTCGCTACAAATCTACTATAGATGCATGGTTCATCTGGATTTTTGATAAAGCCAAATTCTTTGACCGTCTCATCAAAGCAGATGTTCCAACTCCGCGATGCCTGCTTTAGCCCATAGATGGACTTAAGCAACTTGCACACCTTTCCGCTGCTCCCACTCTGAATGAAACCCTCTGGTTGGTCCATATAGACACACTCCTCTAAATTTCCATTTAGAAAAGCTGTCTTTACGTCCATTTGCCAGATCTCATAATCGTGGAAGGCAGCAATGGCAAGAAGGATCCGAATGGATTTCAGCATGGCTACTGGAGAAAAGGTTTCGTCGTAGTCCAAGCCAGGTCTTTGACGAAAACCCTTTGCTACCAGCCAGCTTTATAGGTCTCAACCTGTCCATCTACACCAATCTTCCTTTTGAAGATCCACTTGCATCCTACGGGTTTTACCCCGTCTGGAGCAATGTCCAACGTCCATACCTTGTTGGTGTACATGGACTCCATTTCGGTCCGCATTGCATCCAGCCATTTCACTGAGTCAACGCTCTGAACGGCCTGCTGGAAGCTAGTAGGCTCATCATAATCTATGATGCAATCCTCTCTATCCCCGTCTATGAGAAAACCGTAGTATCTCTCGGGCGGATGAGACTGCCTACTACTTCTGCGGAGCGGCGTAGGAATGTCCTGTTCTGTTGAACCCTCTGGTTCCACTAACCTTTCAGTAATAGTCTGTGGTTCTGGAATTTCTTCCAGTTCTACTGCGCTCCCACTAATCTCCTTTTCCAAGAACTGGTGTTCTAGAAAGTGGGCATTACGAGAAACAAGGACTTTTTGTTCCTCTGCGTAGTAGAAAAGATACCCCCTGGTGTTCTTTGGGTATCCCACAAACTTGCACAGTACTGAGCGTGCCTCGAGTTTGTCCACATGCTGCTTTTTGACAAAAGCTGGACATCCCCAGATCTTCAGATATTGAAGATAGGGTTTCTTCCCACTCCACATTTCATATGGGGTGGTAGGCACAGTCTTAGTCGGAACTCGGTTCAAAAGGTATGCAGCTGATTCTAGCGCATACCCCCAGAATGATCGCGGTAACTCAGCGTTACTCATCATGGACCGCACCATATCCAATAGGGTGCGGTTCCGTCTCTCCGATACACCGTTATGTTGCGGGGTGTATGGAGGAGTAAGCTGAGAGAGAACTCCGTTCTCTTTTAGATAGTCCAGGAACTCGGCACTTAAGTATTCTCCACCTCGATCCGATCTTAGAATCTTAATACTTTTGCCGGTCTGTTTCTCTACTTCATTCTTATACTCCTGGAATTTTCCAAAGGCTTCGGACTTATGTTTCATTAAGAAGACATAACCGTACCTTGAGAAGTCATCCGTAAAAGTAATGAAGTAAGAATGTCCGCTTCGGGCATGTGTAGACATTGGACCGCACACGTCACTGTGTACGAGTCCTAAGAGCTCGCTCGCTCTTACTCCTTGTCCAGTAAACGGAGTCTTTGTCATCTTTCCTTTGAGACAAGATTGACAAGTGGCATACGATTGATATTCGAACGCATTCAAATATCCTTCTGTATGTAACTTAGTCAACCTTCTCTCATTGATGTGACCCAATCTACAATGCCATAAGAAAGTCTGATTCATTTCCGGAGACTTTCTTTTGTGTGTATTCTGGACGTTGAAAATCTGTGGTTGGTTTAACACGTATATACCATTACTCAATGTACCTGACCCAATCAAAACTTGATTAAGGTGAATGTTTACAACATTACTTACAAACGCAAATTCATAACCTTCTTTAGAAACTAAAGATACAGAAATGATATTACAAGTTGCGTTGGGTACAAAAAAGCAATTACGCAAAACCAAAACATGTCCATCTGACATTCCCAGGTGATAGTCCCCCACGGCTTTAGCATCCATGCTAGCTCCGTTTGCAACTCTGAGGGTCATGTCACCTGCCTTCAAAACCCTACGGTTTCTCAACGTCTGCAAAGAATTACAGATATGAGATCCTGATCCGGTATCCAATACCCAGGAAGTAGAGTTTATCGAAAGACAGTTTTCAATAACATACACACCTGAAGCTGAAGCTGCAACTTGCTTCAATTCCTGTGTTCTGGCCTTCCAGGCCCTGCAATCATTCTTCCAGTGTCCTTTCTTATGACAATAGAAGCATTCTTCCTTATCCACAAGCTTCCCCGCTATCTTTGTTGCTTTTGCTTTTCCCTTCGTATCCACTTTACTAACACCGCCCCTTGGTTTGGCGGGGGCCTTCTTCTTCTTTCCCTTGGCTTTCGCCTTGGACCTAGAAGAAGATGATCCTCCTACAAACAAAGTGGATGTATCCCTACCTTTCTGTAGGGTGCCCTCTGCGCTCCTCAGCATGTTGAGGAGCTCTGAAAGTTCAACCTCTTTTTCTTGTAGGTTGAAGTTCAGTATAAACTGGGCGTAAGTGGAAGGAAGGGACTGGAGAACTATATCCGTATATAGCTCACTCTCCAATGTGATCCCTAGGTCAGCGAGCTCCTCAATGAAGCCGATCATCTTTAGCACGTGCTCGGCTACTGATGATCCGACGGCCATTCTTGTCGAAAATAACTTTTTCGATGCTTCGTATCTTGCGATACGAGATTGCTCTCCATACAGTTCTTTTGTATGAAGCAATATGGATTCCATGTCCATATTCTCATGCCTCCTCTGATGTTCGTTGTCCATCGAGGCAAGCAGAAGGCATTTGGCCTTCGCGCTATCAATCTCCCAAGTCTTACGGATTTCCTTATCCGCGACGCTGGAAGTTGGACCAGGGACAGGGGGAGCTTTGGTGGTAAGAAGATACCCCAGCTTGTCATAAGTGATTGCTATCTTGACATTCCTGAGCCAATCTTTGTAGTTTGGCCCTGTCAGTTTGTTTTTATCTAGGAGTAACTTAAGTCCAGTCATGTTGATTGGTCGCTGCAATTAGGAGAGAGAAGAAGAAACACTCAGCATGATACTCTTGCAAGTTTAGAGTGGTTTTTAGTTTGTCTAAACAGGATGGCTCCCACTGTTTCTCGAATCCCTCCTCAAACCATAAAGGAAGAATTAGTCAGGATCAATCCCACCGTACAATACTTGCTTAACCGTTCAGCCAGGCCGGTGTCGGTACTTCGAGGGAGGTTTTCCAACGCTTTCGCGAAGTTCCTTAATTAAAGAACCTCTTTTCCCTGGGGGCGTAGCCCCGCTAACACCTTTCTAGGCACCTACTAGGTTTATAGCATTGATCGTTAAGTGAGAAATTTCCCGAGGAGTAGCATATACTCACAGTAGGATCGGGATCCAAATATCATCGCGTGACGAAACTGAAGGAATCCTACCAGAATCATCACACTCCAAATGGTATGCAAATCTAGCAAGTTTCAGTACTTATGAAACTCCCGATGTGGATTTTTGCCCCATGCTCTTATGACCTTGGCGTGAGGTCAAAATGTCATAAGTCACATGTCAAGTTCGTCCCATCATTATCCAGGTTAATTTGAACCCACCCGTACATACCCTTGACGTAGGCCAAAATGGCAGTACGACTGTCTCAAACCAACGCATTCTATCTATGCAACAGATAAATATCCGGCAGCTACCAATCACTAGCCTTGGCGTGAGGTCAAAATACATAACTTGAATACTACCGAATATTTAACTGAAATGATGGAGGGCTACGGATGGTTTTGGCAAAACCGTGAACGTAGTGAACTTGATTTGGTCGATGGAACGAGATAGCTTTTAAATGGAGTGGCTCAAACTCCGTATTTTAAAAGTTTGTTTTAAAAAGAACCGAGTGGTTTTTCGAAAGTGTTCCAACGACTTTAACTTGGTTTATTATCTTGCATTAGTTCTTTTAATGCGTGATATTCTTGCATTAGTTCTTTTAATGCGTCCCATCATTTAATCCTACCATTGCAGAAAACAACCAAAATATGACGTACGCTTATGCCATTCGCATTCGCCACGGGGCCCCGTCATTACCCGTTAGGTTACTTAACTAACGACAGAGCGGGGGCTGGGCTAGCGCGTCTGTAAAACATAAGCAACGCCTAAATAATATCATATATAGATATACTGCAATGATAAACATTTCAGATCACAGATAAATACATTGGATATACTAGGAATCTGTAATTTGTACGAGCCTGTAACAAAAACAGATTACACGGTCGCGGTGAATAGCCAAAACCCCACCCAAGACCCCTACGGGTGCGGCAAACTACCCGCCAAGTACCCGAAGCGTAGCAACCTCCCTCATCTCCATGAGTAGGCCACTCGACACTTCGGCATACCCGGTAGTTTGTGCACCCCTCCATGGGTCTATCCTAGGAGCAAAAACAGTAAAAAGAAATTATACAATGACGGCTACAACCCCGACCCGGTTGTGCGGCCATACAAATAATTATTACATCAATTTACAAATTTACATGAATTGCAAGAAAAGAAAACTCTCGTCTCACAACCCCCGGCTATTCATCCGCGACAATCCAACATATTTATATACACATTCCAATATCAAACACAGATCATGTATAACCCCGACCAATCGACTTATAGCGATTAGCCGACGTTCAATACATGCAAGCATCACAGATATAACCATCATAGTCAAAGTGCAGTGAAGTTCGGAAAAAATACGGAATTATAGGACCCCAAAAGGAAATTTCTTTTCTGGAAAATCTGGGCACATATAATATATTTCAAAAATCCCAAAACCAACACAGACACACACTGCACGAAAAACGATGCAGAGAAGACGACAAACCGTGGCGCTTCCGCGGCACATGCCTACCTCGTGCGGCGGAAGCGCGGCGGTTTGAACGAAACAGTGGACCGTTTTTCATGGGTGTTCACACAAAACCCTGAGCCGAATTTAGGAGTATAAAGTTTTTCATTTTGACCAGAAAAAATTTCAACAGAAACTCAGGTTTTGTAAAAGTTAGGTTTTTGGATTTTTTTCGGTTCCGAACTTCATTACACTTTACTACCAAGCTAGTTTAAGTTTAGTTAGGCTCTGATACCACTGTAAGTCCACGTTGCGACCCCCGGTTCTTACGGGGAGGCGGAAACGGTATAAAAATCAAATTATTAGCGCAAGGGGCAACATGGACTAAGCAAAGTCGGGATCTTTGACTAAACTAAAACTAGCATACTTAGCTAAAGAGAGTTAGCTACTCGGATGGAGATGGTTATACCTTGCTTGTCTTGAACTCCTTCGTCTTCAAAGCTCCGATGGTGGTCCAATGGCTTCTTCTCGTCGTCTCCGTACGCCGAAGATAGATCCACCTGAAAGCTCCAACCTTTAGCTCCTTCTTCGTTCTTTGAAGAAACTAGTTCACTTGGTTTGCTAAACCTAGTGAACTAGAATGAGTAGAGAGGAAATAGAATGGGATTTTATCTATGGTTCTTGATTCTCAACTCATGAGACAAGAGAACCATAGATCAAGAGAGAGAGCAAGAGGTTGAGGGTGAGAGCAAGAGGAGAGCTCAAGAACAAGAGAGAGAATGAGCAAGAAAGAATGAGCAACTCTTTTGTCTTTCACCCTCTCATAATCCAAAGTGATCATAACTCATCATATCAAAAAAGTCTTATGTGATGGTTTGAAGCAACCATAACCTTATCATGTCATGCACTCATTTTACTCAAATGAGCAAGCAAGTAAAAGTCTTTGGCATGAAATGATAACCATGGTTATCATGATGGTCAACTAGTCAAGCCTAGTCAACCGGTCAACAAGTCAACAAAAGTCAACAAGTCAACAAAGTCAACAAGTCAACAAAAGTCAACAAGTCAACAACCATATCACCATAATACTTAATTAATATAATAGTTAATCACATATCATATTCTCATTAGGGTTGAGCATAAAGTCAAATAGTCAACGGTCAACAGTCAACAACCCTAATGAGAATCCGCCGCCTCTGCCTCCCTGTCAACTGTGCATACACACCCGCATCCGCGTTCCGAGGAACACGAATGCAAACTGGATAAATCCAATCCCATAAGGTACACTAGGATCTGGCTTAAACCAAAGCCCGCTAGTGTAAACTGTCCGGACACTGTACGTGCACAAGTGCACGGATGTGACCGAACCCTGTCGCAAAACCATGCGACCTGTCGCAATACCATGCGACCTCTACTCTTTTGCCTAAAGGCGAAAAGCTTTCTGTGTGGGATTCTAAAGACTCGACACTACGCTGGCAGTGGGTTTAACCACAGACCGCAAGCGGCACTAGCTGTGCGTAACGGTCCCCAGGTAATGCCGACAAGAAGACCGACGAGGCGAAACCCATCTGAACTCCTACTGAGCCTGAGTGTGACATTCTCCGTACAGTCCGGTCTGTTCGTCTGATACATCACATGGCGGGCCTAGGGGGCGGTAAACGTCAGTCCCCCAATAGCGGTACAAGTCGTGCCGGAGCGAAGCCCAAAACACCCTGAGATAACACTGGAAATCTACCAGTATATCTCGTTTGCCCTGGCCAGGGACTACTCGTGTAATGGCTCTCCTAGACACAGCGCGATGTCAACCCCCAATACCGGGAGAGACGAATCCTGTCTAACCGTCACTGCCTCCAAGTGCTTCGGGACTGCACCCAACCACTACCTGTTTGCACGACTCCTTTGAGCCGTGGTAGGGTAGTGATCAAAGTACAGTGGGAACACACTCGAGGCGGAGTGACAGTGTCAAGTCAGCGGACTAAGCTGTACTCATGTCACCTGGGAACTGATAACTGACGATAGGTATAATACCAACTAGTCAGTTCCCGACGAGTCCTGTCCAGTGTACTCGTAACCTAACGAGCACCCGCATACTATCTCAAGTACGACGTACTGACGGCTGTGGGACAGACCGTCTCCCACACTGGGATGAGAAGCGCATGCGCTGGTCTACTCCGGAGTATCGATGCCCTGTCTCGATAGTCCTGCGACCAGGGACCTGCATAAGGATGTGCTTATAGATTATCCAGCCCCACTAGTGTGACGGCCATCACATCGCTGGTAATCAAGCAAAGATCCTAAGGGCTCTACTAATGTGTATAGGCGATATACAAAAATAAACACATGTACACATTGAAGTAGAAACAAACCAAGTAGCATACTACTATTTTGAGCAAGATTGTATATACAAGGTGAATATCCCAAGCATCCATTAAGTAATATACAAACTAGTATGATACAGTAATGGCCTCTAGGGCATATACACTAACACTGCCGGCAACTGTCACATGGTTGATTCCGGGGGATCACAAGTTCTCACCTTTTGGAGCGATTCTAACGAAGAAATGGCTCTTGACCCCTTCTTTAAGGAATCCACCTCTGGAAGAGAAGAAGAGATGAAGAACTGCGAAAACATTCAGCTGCGTAATCATACGTTGCCTGAAATGAATCTCGGGCCTCCAAACAAAGGTTCGAACAGAAAAGATAAGGGGAAGGAGAAAATCCATGAGGAGATTGCCCTCGATGATGGGGTTGTCAAAGAGCTCGCAGCTAAGGACCCGCCTAAGAAAGGCAAGGTGGATTGCAATATTCTAGCGCATTTGAGGAAGATAACCTCATAACTAAGCATACTGGATGCCCTCTTTTTGTCTAAAGAAGCACGGGATTCCTTGGTCAAGGCGTTACAAGAGCCCGATCAGTTCCAGGCCTTCATCGCAGAGAAGAAAATGCAAGATGAGCTTGCAGAAGTCCACACGGCTAACATTACATTTAACGACGAGGATCTTCTCCTTAGTACGTGCGACTACAACAATTCTTTCTATGTCACAGGATACTGCCATGACATCAAAATAGGGAAAATACTTGTTGACAACGGGTCCCCTGTCAACCTTCTCAACATGCGGGTGCTAAAAGAAATCTGTATGAGCATTCAGCATTTAGCCCGAGATAAAATCACTATCTCTGGATTTGATTGGCAGTCGTCGCAGACGCTCGGGTCCGTGATACTGACATTGCGCTTTGGGCTTCTCGTCACAGACATCAAATTTCATGTCATCGACGCTAGGACTTTCTACAACGCTCTACTTGGTCGGCCTTGGTTACACGAATATAACATCATCCCTTCTACACAACACCAGTGTATGAAGTATTTCAAAGACGGCCTTGAGTACACCGTTACGGGAGAGCTAAACCCATTCTCTGTGAACGAAGTCCGAAAATATGAAGACGCCAAGTACTTCCTGCCAGACTTCGAAGACATGGAGAAGTCTCATAAGCCGGAGCTTAAACAGAAGCCCGTCACTCCCATTCCTACCTTTGGAAGCGTTACCAAAGAGGATGAAGAAATAGTCTACTCGGGACAGCCTCAGAAGCGGAATGATAAACCCGGACCATCCGCCCTAATTTTGGTCTTTGGCAGCGACTCCGAAGATGAAACCAACGTCGTATTCTCTATCCGCCCGTCGATGCAAACCTTCGTTGGAGTAGACCAGAATTTCCAAATTGCCATGGTTCATTGGCGACACTACAGAGAGCTTGATGCGCTGGAGACATACAGCGTGCAAGAGTTGCTGACATTTTACGTCCCTCTTAAGCAAAGAGGTGAAAAGGCGATCCTATTCTATCAATTCACGGAGACTAAAGTCGAAAGAGAAGTCTGGCAAGGTGCCGATCCTACGCTCGACAGGCTCCAACCCATTCGTCTGCCCAGGTGTTACATTGAGGGATTGAAAATGTTATTAAGATGCCAAGGCGTACCATTCAAACAAACTCCTCGACAAGCTCAGTTCTACAACAGGATTTGGAACGTCCCCGGAACACGGCGAAAATTGCCCAACGGAAAAATGGAAACAATTGGGCTTAGATATTTCCAGTTTGAGAAACGGGAGCAATTCCATGACTGCCATGTCATAAAGGACCTTGATGAAGAAGAGGATGCTCTTTTAAAAGACGTTGATGTTGAACCAGAATGAGGTCCTGCCATAAAAGTGTCGAGTCTGTCATTTGAAGAACAGATGGACAAGTTAATAAGGGAAGCGAGTCAACAGGTTCGGAACGACTACAGCCGCAAAATGGCCATTTACGAGAAAACCAAGACGCAGCGCCTCCTTCAGCAGGCTATGGAGGACGACGATTCCCTTCACCGTCAGCCTGCCATGCATTCCAAGACAAGAAAAAGGCCCAACGCAGAGGCAAAAACAAGTCAAAGAACGGAAAAAATGTTCGACAGCGGCAAAACGGATCCGTAAGGCCACGTGGTCTACAAAAGGTCAACCAGAATCCGTCTCTAACGAAAAAGATGGGTCGAGCATATTCCTTCCCTCAAGACAAGACAAGGAAGATATTCGACCTCGTCATGAAAAATCAGATGATTACGCTCCCGGAGTCCAAGCACCCCGAACAAGCAAACGAGGTTCATCGCCCGGATTATTGCTCCTATCACCGAGCGATAGGACATCCTCTTGAAGACTGCTTCACCTTCAAAAACTGGGTCGAAGACCAATATCAACTCGGCAGGTTCGCTCTATCCAACAATTGGAGGGTAGCCCACCGCAAAGGCATGTGCCAAAAGCAACGTATATGGCGAGAGAAGAACCAGATCAACATCGGTCTTGGAAACGATCTCGTACCTATCACGTGATAACGTTGTCAGAAGAAAGAGTGCCCGAGAATATGGATGGCCTCTCCTGGTGCTTCAAAAATGGGGATGAAGAGGAATTGATCTCAGAATTTCCACCAGCGTCAAAAGAGTTGGAAGATGGAATACATACTACTGCGGACAACCTAAGGAAAATCGACTTGGGGACGGCAAACGAACCGCAGCCTACGTTCTTCAATGAGCTGCTATCTAAAGAACAGGTGGCTACGCTAAAAGACGTGCTCATGCAGTATAAGGACTGCTTCGCATGGAACTATTCTGAGATGCCGGGGCTAGATCCGGAAATAGCTGTGCATAAATTGGCGATATCTCTGGACGTCAAGCCAGTTAAACAAGCACCAAGAAGAATGCGGTTCGAACTTGAAATGAGCATCAACGCCAAAGTTAAGAAGTTAATCGATTCCGTCTTCATCTAAGAAGTTCAATACCCCGACTGGATCGCCAGCATTGTCCCAGTGATGAAGAAAAATGGGACGGTGCGCATCTGCGTGGACTTTTGGGACCTCAACAAAGCCTGTCCGGAGGATGATTTTCCCGTACCGGTTACCGAGCTGATGATAGACAACATGTCCACTAACGAAGTCTTCTCCTTCATGGACGGCTCATCAGGGCACAATCAAATAAAGATGCATCCCGAAGACCAGAAGCATACCGCTTTCCGGACTCCTCTGGGCATATTCTGCTACTAAGTGATGCCTTTCGGTCTGAAGAACGCCGGCGCTACCTATCAGAGGGCCATGACGAAGATTTTCGATGACATCATACATGAAATCGTCGAATGCTATATCGATGACCTCATGGTGAAAAGAAAACCATATGAGTAACACTGGGAACATTTGAAAATAGTGTTCCAGCGTCTTCGGAAATACAATCTGAAGATGATCCCTCTCAAATGCGCGTTTGGAGTTTCCTCGGGCAAATTCCTAGGGTTCATCATCCGACACCGGGGCATCGAAATAGATCCATCAATGATCAAGGCGATTATGGAAATACCTTCGCCAAGAACTCTTAAGAAATTGCGATCTCTCTAAGGAAAGCTCGTGTATATCCGGCGGTTCATAGCCAATATCTCCGGAAAATGCCGTCCCTACAGTCACCTAATGATGAAAGGGGCCCCGTTCGTTTGGGATCGTAAATGCCAGGGTGCACTCGACGAAATCAAGCAATACCTGCAGAATCCGTCGGTACTGATCGCTCCAGTCAAGGGAAAGCCCCTCATCCTATACATAATAGCCCTTGAAGGTTCTTTAGGCGCGCTATGGGCACAGGAGAATGATCAAGAGAAAGAGAAAGACCTCTACAATTTGAGTCGGGTTCTCTTGAGGGCAGAAAACAACTACTTCCCTATCGAAAAACACTGCCTGGCGTTAATCTTCGCGATAACGAAGCTCAGACACTATGCGTTAGCGCATGAGGTCCATCTCATATCAAAGGTAGATCCTCTCAAGTATTTGATGTCAAGAGCCATACTAACGAGACAGCTCGCTAAATGGGCCCTACTCTTAATGGAATTCTCGATAACATACCGACCTCTCAAGGCAGTGAAAGGCCAGGCCATCGCCGACTTCCTCGCTGAGCATCTGATACCTGCCGATTCACCCCTAAATTGTGAATTGCCGGACGAGCACGTGTTTGACACGATCGACAGGGAGAGAAGAGGGGGTGATACCCGATGGGAACTCTACTTTGATGGGGCATCTTCTATGAAGAAGCGACAGCACAACACCCCTATAATCAAATCTGGGGTAGGCCTTATCTTCGTGACTCCGCAAGGAGGGATGATGCGCTTTTCCTTTTCCTTAACAGAGCCGAGGAAAAACAATGAAGCAGAATATAAGGCTTTAATAGCAGGTCTTGAGATCACTGTCGACATAGAAATCGAAAACCTCCTTATATACGGAGACTCCCAGCTGGTCATTAGTCAAGTAAACGGCGACTATCAAACGTGCAAACCAGAATTGGTAAAGTACGGCGAGAGAGTGCAACAATTGCTGACTCAAATCCCTTCCTACGTCCTACAAAGAATACCGCATATGGAAAATAGCAAGGCGGATGCATTAGAAAAACTCGCTAAAGAACTGGCTGACGAAAACCTCGATGACGTAAGGATCGTTGTACAAAGCCGTCGGGTTCTTGCACCAGTGGAAATATCTCCGGAGTCGTTTGAAGATAAGGAAGCGACCAAGCAAACGGCCCTACAAATAGAAAACCAAGAAAAGGCTAAGGATTAGAGAGAAGTCTTTATAGACCACTTCAAATCCCGTCAAACGCCGGAAGATGCATCCTCAAGGCATCAACTCATGAAACGAGCTGTCTTTCGCCTTCGTCAATGATACTCTATATAAGAGATCGTTCGACTCCCTGTGGCTAAGATGCCTGGGACCAGAAGAAGCAAGGAGTGTCGTCCAAGAAACTCACGATGGACTCTGCGGTTCTCATCAAGCTGGGCTAAAGATAAAGCTGAAGATCAAAAGGATGGGGTACTATTGGCCCACGATGATCCAGGACTACCTCGAATACACAAAGTAGTGCCACTCATGCCAAATTCATGAAGACTTCATCCACCAACATCCAAACCAACTACACCCAACAGTGGCTAGTTGGCCGTTCGAAATGTACGGAACCAATATAATCGGGCCCATCGAGCCAGCATCGTCCAAAGGACATCGGTTCATATTGGAGTCAGCCGATTACTTCTCTAAGTGGGCAGAAGCACTACCGCTAAGAGAAGTGAAGACGGAGAATATTCTCCATTTCTTCAAGACACATGTCATCTATCGGTTCGGCACTCCGCGATGGATTATCTCTGACAACGGGCCGGCCTACAGAAGTCACAGAATCAGCCGCTTTGCACAACATCATAATATAGACTGGAGATACTCTTCGGTCTATAATCTCTGAGTTAACGGTCTAGCTGAGGCTTTCAACAAAACCTTGATGAAGACATAAAGAAGACGGTGTCCAAAAATAAAAAGGACTGACACGAGAGACTGCATGAAGCTCACTGGGCTTACCGGACCACGTTCAAAACGGTCACAAATACAACGCCATTTGCGTTGGTATTCGGCACGGAAGCAGTACTCCCCTTGGAGATAGAGCTACCCACTCTACGAGTGGCAGTTCATTAAGAGCTAACAGATGAAGAGAATGCTCATCTTCGGCTTGAGGAGCTCGACGCCCTCGATGAAGCTCGTCTCATGGCACAACAAAACCTAGAAGCTTACAAAGTAAGGATGACGCGCTCATATGAAAGACTGACTAGGTCGAGAACATTCCGCCAAGGCGAACTTATGCTAGTCGTCAAAAGACCTATGATCCCTAATCGTGCCAAATGGGGGAAATTCGAGCCAAACTATAAGGGCCCGTACATCATAGACAAAGTCTACCAAGGTGGAGCTTACTTGCTCATGGATATGCATGGAGAAAGACCCTTCAGGCCAATAAACGGCCGGTTCCCGGAAAAATACTACGCCTGACGAGTCACGGCCTAGGTTAACGATAGATGACGACGCCTATGTCTGCTCGCTATCTTCCCAAGCCCAAACTCTATAAGTAGTATCCAGTGAAAACTTGCCTCCAAATCACTATGGACCAAAACGCCCCTAAACTAACAAGGGACCGAGACGTCCTAAAACTAGTTACGGACCGAAACGTCCCTAAACTAACGACGGACCGAGACGTCCTAAAACTAGTTACGGACCGAAACGTCCTTAAAATAATGATGGACCGAAACGTCCTGAAACTAGTTATGGACCGAAACGTCCCTAAACTAACGACGGACCGAAACGTCCTAAAACTAGCTACGGACCGAAACGTCCCTAAACTAACGACGGACCGAAACGTCCTGAAACTAGTTACGGACTGAAACGTCCCTAAACTAATAAGGGACCGAGGTGTCCTGAAACTAGTTATGGACCGAAACGTCCCTAAACTAATAAGGGACCGAGATGTCCTGAAACTAGCTACGGACCGACATGTGTTAGTGTATATGCCCTAGAGGCCATTACTGTATCATACTAGTTTGTATATTACTTGATGGAAGCTTGGGATATTCACAGTTGTATATACAATCTTGCTCGAAATGGTAGTATGCTACTTGGTTTGTCTCTGCTTTAATATGTGCATGTGTTTCTTTTAGCATATCGCTGATATACATATTAGTAGAGCCCTTAGGATCTTTGCTTGATTACCAGCGTTGTGATGGCGCTCACACTCGTGGGAGCTGGGTGATCTATAAGCACATCCTTATACAGGTCCCTAGTCGTTGGACTATCGAGACAGGGCATCGATACTCCGGAGTAGACTAGCGTATGCGCTTCTCATCCCAGTGTGGGAGACGGTCTGTCCCACAGCCGTCAGTACGTCGTACTTGAGATAGTATGCGGGTGCTCGTTAGGTTACGAGTACACTGGACAGGACTCGTCGGGAACTGTTGGTTGGTATTATACCTATCGTCAGTTATCAGTTCCCAGGTGACATGAGTACAGCTTAGTCCGCTGACTTGACACTGTCACTTCGCCTCGAGTGTGTTCCCACTGCACTTTGATTACTACCCTACCATGGCTCAAAGGAGTCGTGCAAACAGGTAGTTTTTAGGTGCAGTCCCGAAGCACTTGGAGGCAGTGACGGTTAGACAGGATTCGTCTCTCCCGGTATTGGGGGTTGACATCGCGCTGTGTCCAGGAGAGCCATTACACGAGTAGTCCCTGGCCAGGGCAAGCGAGATATACTGGTAGGTTTCCAGTGTTATCTCAGGGTGTTCTGGGCTACACTCCGACACGACTTGTACCGCTATTAGGGGACTGACGTTCACCGCCCCCCTAGGCCCGCCATGCGATGTATCAGACGAACAGACCGGACTGTACGGAGACTGTCACATACAGGCTCAGTAGGAGTTCAGATGGGGTTCACCTCGTCAGTCTTCTTATCGACATCTACCTGGGGACCGTTACGTACAGCTAGTGCCGCTTGCGGTCTGTGGTTAAACCCACTGCCAGCGTAGTGTCGAGTCTTTAGAGTCCCACACAGAGAGCTATTCGCCTTTAGGTAAAATGAGTAGAGGTCGTATGGTTTTGCTGTAAGTCGATGTAGTACACCCCAGTACTTGTGGGGAGGCGGAATTTTCAAAAACGATCAAGTTTAAAGAACGAACATCGACTAACCGCTTAAATCGAAGCTAAACAACTAATAACCGAACACATAGCTATACTAAACTATAGTGTTAAGGGATTATACCTATCGATACTAGTCCTTCGTCTTTACGATCTCCTTGTTCTCCTCGGCCTTCTCTAGGTAGTAGACGATCCACCCGAGAGCAAAACTCCAAGCTAAACCTCAAACTTGAGGTAACTAATCAACTTTGATTGCTAATCAAAGATGAAAGGATGATAAAGAGTGATGGTTATGGATTGTTTAGTCTAACTAATCCTTTGATCTCAACTCATGAGGTGTAAGGATTAGGGTTTGAAGATGAGAGCTTGAGGAGAGAGAATGTGAATGAGATAATGAGAGAAGAGAGAGAGTGTATCATAATATATCATAAAGCATTTCTTTTTAAGAAAAATGAATAAAGGAAATGAATAAGCATGCTTCATGAAATATCTAGTGGTGATTCATTAGCATGAGTCATTAAGCAATAAATGTGCATTAATGAAATGAATGAATCACCACCATGACTCACTTTCTTATCCAAAAGAAACCTCCTTAGTCACATCTTCTAGAAGCTTCTCGTACAATTACGAGAACGCCCCCCGATCCGTAAAAATACGGAAAAACTTTAGACTGTAAAAATCCAATAACCGGATACCAGTAACTGGCTTAAACCAAAGCCGACTGGTAAAAACTGTCCGAAAGTCATACGTGCGTAAACGCACGTATGCGTCCGAACCCTTTGTCGCAAAACCATGCAACCTCTATATCGTTTCGCCTGGAGTAGGAAACTCTCTGTGTGGGACTCTAGAGACTCGACTACTACGCTGGCAGTGGGTTTAACCACAGACCGTAAGCGGCACTAGCTGTACGTAACGGTCCCCAGGTAGTTGTCGATAAGAAGGCCGATGAGTAAACCCATCCGAACTCCTACTGAGTCTGATGTGACAATCTTCATACAGTCCGGTCCGTTCGTCCAAGACTATCGCATATCGGGCCTAGGGGGGCGGCAAGCGTCAGTCCCCTAATAGCGGTATAAGTCGTGTCGGAGTGAAGCCCATTACACCCTGAGAAACTACTGGAACCTACCAGTAAATCTCGCTTGCCCTGGCCAGGGACTTTGCGTAATGGCTCTCTGACACAGCACGATATCTACTCCCAATACCGGGAGGGACGAATCCTGTCTAACCGCCACTGCCTCCAAGTGCTCGGGACTGCACCCAACTGCTACCTGCTTGCACGACTCCTTTGAGCCGTGGTAGGGTAGCAATCTAAGAACAGTGGGACACACTCGAGGCGAAGTAGCAGTGTCAAGTCTGCGGACTACGCTGTACTCATGTCACCTGGGAACTGTTCACTGACGACTGGTATCAAACCAACCAACAGTTCCCTGTGAGTCCTGTCCGGTGTACCCGTAACCTAACGAGCACCTGTATACTATCTCCAGTACGACGTACTGATGGCTGTAGGACAGGCCATCTCCCCAACTGGGATGAGAAGCGTACACACCAGTCTACTCCGGAGTATCGATGCTCTGTCTCGATAATCCAACGACCAGGGACCTGAATAAGGATGTGCTTGTAGACTACCCAGCCCCCACTAGTGTGACTGCCATCACAACGCTGGTAGACAAGCGAGATCCTAAGAGCTCTATCAATACGTACACTCACATATTAAGATAGAAAAACCAAGTAGCATACTACCATGTTTAGCAAGACTGTTATATACATGTGAATATCCCAAGCTTCCATTAAGTAATATACAAGCTAGTATGATACAGTAATGGCCTTCTAGGGCATAAACACTAACAATCTCCCACTTGCACTAGGGCCATGTACTGGCATATCGTAGACCAATGATCTCGAGTAGCCTCTCGAACTGAATCTGAGGAAGGGCCTTCGTGAATGGATCAGCAATGTTCTCTTCTGAAGCAACTCTCCGAACCTCGATCTCCTGACGATCAATGATCTCCCTGATCAGGTGATACCGCCTCAAGATGTGTCTGGACTTCTGATGGGACCTTGGTTCCTTCGCTAAAGCTATAGCTCCGTTGTTGTCGCAATACAGAGGTATTGGATCAACTATGGTAGGAACCACCTGAAGTTCTGTTAGGAACTTCTTCATCCAGACTGCTTCTTTTGCGGCATCGCAAGCAGCAATATACTCCGCTTCCATCGTCGAGTCAGCAACGGTGTCCTGCTTGGAGCTCTTCCAGCACACCGCCCCTCCATTGAGGGTAAAGACATAACCCGACATGGACTTGGAATCGTCCTTATCACTCTGGAAGCCGGAATCAGCAAAGGCCTCCAACCTGAGGTCTTTTCCGCCGTAAACCAAGAACATCTCCTTAGTCCTCCTCAGGTACTTGAGAATATTCTTTACTGCTATCCAGTGTTTCTCCCCTGGGTCTGACTGATACCGGCTTACCACGCTCAGTGCGTAAGCTACATCTGGTCTGGTACACAACATCGCATACATTATAGAGCCTACCGCAGAAGCGTAGGGTATAATAGACATGCGTTCCCTTTCCAAATCAGTCTTGGGAGACATCTCTTTGGAGAGGGTGATTCCGTGACAAGCCGGTAGATTACCGCGCTTAGAATCTTCCATACTGAATCTTTTCAGTACAGTGTCGATATACCTGGACTGCGAAAGTCCCAACATCCTTTTGGATCTATCACGATAGATCCGGATCCCCAGAATGTAAGAGGCATCACCCAGGTCTTTCATGGAGAACCTGTGTGACAAGAATCCTTTGACAGATTGTAGCATAGGAATGTCATTTCCTATCAATAGAATGTCATCCACGTACAAGACGAGGAATACGACACTTCTGGCCACAACTTTACTATATATGCACGGTTCATCTGGATTTTTGATAAAGTCATATTCTTTGACTGTCTCATCAAAACAGATGTTCCAACTCCGCGATGCCTGCTTTAGTCCATAAATAGACTTAAGCAGCTTGCATACTTTCCCGCTGCTCCCACTCTGATTGAAACCCTCTGGCTGATCCATATAGACGCTCTCTTCTAAATTTCCATTCAGAAAAGCCGTCTTTACGTCCATCTGCCAGATTTCATAATCATGGAAGGCAGCAATAGCAAGAAGGACCCGAATGGATTTGAGCATAGCCACTGGAGAAAAAGTTTCGTCATAGTCCAAACCAGGTCTTTGACGAAAACCCTTTGCAACAAGTCTAGCCTTATAGGTTTCCACCTGTCCATCTACACCAATCTTTTTCTTGAAGATCCATTTGCATCCTATGGGTTTTACCCCATCTGGAGCAAAGTCCAAAGCCCATACTTTGTTGGTGTACATGGACTCCATCTCGGTCCGCATTGCATCTAGCCATCGTACCGAGTCGCCGCTCTGGATGGCCTGCCGGAAGTCAGTAGGTTCATCATCATCTATGATGCAATCCTCTCTATCCCCATCAATGAGAAAACCGTAGTATCTCTCAGGCGGATGAGACGGCCTACTACTCCTGCGGAGGGGTGCGGGAATGTTCTGTTCTTCTTGAACCTCTGGTTCTACCAAACTTTCAGTAGCAGTTTGTGGTTCTGGAATTTCTTCCAGTTCTACTACGCTCCCACTCTTCTGATTTTCCAAAAATTCAGTTTCTAAGAAGCGGGCATGACGAGAAACAAAAACCTTTTGTTCCTCTGCGTAATAGAAACAATATCCTGTAGAGTTCTTCGGATATCCCACAAACTTACACTCTACTGAGCGTGCCTCGAGCTTGTCCGGATGCTGCTTTTTTACAAAAGCTGGACATCCCCATGTCTTCAGGTACTGAAGATAGGGTTTCTTCCCACTCCACATCTGATATGGTGTGGTAGGCACAGTTTTGGTTGGAACTCTGTTCAAAAGATGTATCGCTGATTCTAGCGCATACCCCCAGAAAGATCGTGGTAACTCAGCATTACTCATCATGGATCGTACCATATCCAATAGGGTTCGATTCCTTCTCTCCGATACACCGTTATGCTGTGGAGTGTATGGAGGAGTAAGCTGAGAGAGAATTCCTTTCTCTTTTAGGTAACCTAGGAACTCGGTACTTAAGTATTCTCCACCTCGATTAGATCTCAGTGTCTTAATACTTTTGCCTGTTTGGTTTTCCGCTTCACTCTTGTACTCCTTGAATTTCTCAAAGGCCTCGGATTTATGCTTCATCAAGAAGATATGTCCAAACCTAGAGAAATCGTCTGTAAAAGTAATGAAGTAGGAATAACCACCTCTTGCATGTGTAGACATTGGACCGCATACATCACTGTGTATGAGTCCTAAGAGCTCGCTCGCTCTTACTCCTTGTCCAGTAAACGGAGTCTTTGTCATCTTTCCTTTGAGACAGGATTGACAAGTGTCATAAGATTGATATTCGAACGTGTCTAAATATCCTTCTCTATGCAACTTAGTCAACCTTCTCTCATTGATGTGACCCAGTCTACAATGCCATAAGAAAGCTTTATTTAAATCTGGAGACTTTCTTTTTAGTGTGTTCTGGACATTGAAAATTTGGAGTTGGTTTAGAACATATATGCCGTTATTTAGAGTACCGGACCCAATCAAGCCATGATTAAGGTGGATGTTAACAACATCTCTTACAAACGTGAAATCATAACCTTTATTTGACAACAAGGAAACTGATATGATATTACACGTTAAGCTTGGTACAAAATAACAGTTATGCAAAACCAAAATATGTCCACTCGTCAATCCTAGGTGATAATCCCCGACGGACGCAGCTCCCACGCTAGCTCCGTTAGCAACCCTGAGGATCATATCACCTTCCTTCAGCACCCTACGGTTTCTCAGTGCCTGCAATGAATTGCAAATATGAGATCCTGATCCGGTATCCAATACCCAGGAAGTAGAGTTGATTGACAGACAATTCTCAATTACAAACACACCTGAAGTCGAAGCCACAGCTTGCTTCGGTTCCTGGTTCTTGGCGTTCCACGCCTTGCAATCCTTCTTCCAGTGCCCTTTCCTGTGACAGTGGAAGCACTCATCCTGGCCAACTACCGGTGCTGCAAGCTTTTTCTTTCCCTTCTTTCCCACCTTACTAACACCTCCTCTAGGTTTGGGTGCGGCCTTCTTCTTCCTTCCTTTGGCCCTAGCCTTGGACCCTGAAGAAGATGAACCGCCAACAAACATAGCGGGTGTTTCCCTTACCTTCTGTAAGGTGCCCTCTGCACTCCTTAACATGTTCAGGAGTTCCGCAAGTTCAACTTCTTTTCCTTGAAGGTTGAAGTTGAGGATTAACTGGGCGTAGGTGGGAGGAAGGGACTGGAGAATAAGGTCTGTATAGAGCTCATTATCCAAAGTCGTCCCAAGGTCTGCGAGCTCCTCAATATAGCCGATCATCTGTAGGACATGTTCACCTACCGATGACCCGACAGCCAACCTCGCTCGAAATAGTTTCTTCGAGGTCTCGTATCTAGCAATACGAGATTGCTCTCCATAAAGTTCCTTTGTATGGAGAAATATGCCATCTAGAGACATATCCTCGTGCCTCCTCTGATGTTCGTTGTTCATAGAGGCAAGCACGATGCACTTGGCTCTCGCGCAATCTAAATCCCAGGTTTTGCGGATTTCCTTATCCGCATTGCTGGATTTGGGACCAAGGACAGCAGGTGCCGTAGCGGTGAGGACGTACCCCAGTTTGTCATAGGTTAAGGCCATTTTGACATTCCGCAGCCAATCTTTATAGTTTGGCCCCGTCAGTATATTCTTTTCTAAAAGTAACTTAAGTCCAGTCATTTTCAGGGTCGCTGCAATTAGGAGAGAGAGAAGAAAACACTTTAGCATGATGCTCTTGCAAGTTTAGAGTGGTTTTTAGTTTATCTAAACTGGATGGCTCCCACTGTTTCTCGAATCCTTCCTCAAACCATAAAAGAAGAATTAGCCAGGACTATTCTCACCGTACAATACTTGCTTAACCGTTCAGCCAGGCCAGTGTCGATACTTCGAGGGAGGTTTTCCAACGCTTTCGCGAAGTTCCTTAATTAAATAACCTCTTTTCTCTGGGGGCGTAACCCCGCTGACACCTTTCTGGACACCTACTAGGTTTATAGCATTGATCGTTAAGTGACGAATATCCTGATAAGTAGCATATACTCACAGTAGGATCGGGATCCAAATATCATCGTATGATAATGTTGAAGGAATCCTACCAACATTCATCAAACTCCAAATGGTATGCATCTCTTTGCAAATTTCAGTTTCTTTAGAAATTCCCGATATAAGTTTTTGCCCCATGCTCTTATGACCTTGACGTATGCCAACAAATCATAAGTCACATGTCAAGTTCTGCCCATCATTATCTTGTTAATTTGAACCCACCCGTATATACCCTTGACGTATGCCAACAAGGTAATGCGACTGTCTCAAACCAACACATCTATCTATGCAACAAATGAATACCCCAGCAGCTACCAAACACTATGCCTTGACGTATGCCAACAAGCATAGCTTGAATACTACTGACTATCCATAAGAAATGACGGAGGGCTACGACTGGTTTTGGCGAAACCGTGAACGTAGTGAACTTGATATAATCGAAGGAACCTTGATAGCTTTTAAAAGGAGTGGTTAAGTCTCCGCATTTAAAAATATCTGTTTTTAAAAATAACCGAGTGGTTTCTTTTAAATTGTTCCAACGATTTAAACTTTGGTTTGTTTTACTTTGCATTATAGATAATGCGTCCCATCATTAACCTATCATTGCAGAAAACAACGAAAATATGACGTCCTCTTATGCCATCTGCATTCGCCACTGGGTCCCGTCATCACCCGTTAGGTTACTTAACTAACGACAGAGCGGGGGCTGGGCTAGCGCGGGTGTAAAACATAAGTGACGTCTAAATAGCTACATAAATATAGATATTTTACATTCGTCTGACGCAATGATATTCATTCCAGAACACAGATAAACAATATTGGATTTGCAAGCAATCTGTATTTCTTTCGAGCCTGCAAGAAAAGACAGATTACACAGTTGTGATGAATAGCCGTTACCCCACCCTCGACCCCTACGGGTACGGCAAACTACCCGCCCGGCAGTTTGTGTACCCCACCTTGGGTCAGTCCTAGGAGCAAAAACAGTAAAATGAAATAATACATCGGTGGCTACAACCGCAACCTGGAAGTGCCCCGCAAAAATAATATTACAACAAATTACATTTACAACAAATGAATTAATCAATAACCCATTGCAAACCCCGGCTATACACCACAACAGTCCAATACAGTTTATATGCACAAACAGATATAACCATTTCAGAAATGTGCAACCCCCTGCCAACCGACATACTAGCAGTTGGGGAAGGTTTACGAACACATCAAACAATCACAGATATAATCCAATACGCAAATACTGTACAATTCGATCGAATAAACAACATCAATATTGCTCCAAAATCTGCTCTGTTAAACAGTAACCTGAGCAATAATTAAATATTCCAGAAAACCCTAAATTTAACAGAGAAGCAACAGAAGAAAAATCGGTCGCTGACTCGCCAACTCGGCGGCGGAAGCGCGGCGACTCAGTAGGCTGAGGCCGCGCTTCCGCGGCGAGATGGTCGATTCAGTCGACTGTTTTTCTTGGGTGTTCTTCTGGTGTCATGTAAAGCTCTCTAAACTCACCTGAAAAATTTTCTGACATCGTTTTAAATTCGACAGAAACATGACAGAATTAGGGTTTTTCGGCTTCGTTTTTCCGTTCGAAATTCGTACAAATTTGCAATTAAGTTATTTAGTGTTTAGCGAGGCTCTGATACCACTGTAAGTCGATGTAGTACACCCCAGTACTTGTGGGGAGGCGGAATTTTCAAAAACGATCAAGTTTAAAGAACGAACATCGACTAACCGCTTAAATCGAAGCTAAACAACTAATAACCGAACACATAGCTATACTAAACTATAGTGTTAAGGGATTATACCTATCGATACTAGTCCTTCGTCTTTACGATCTCCTTGTTCTCCTCGGCCTTCTCTAGGTAGTAGACGATCCACCCGAGAGCAAAACTCCAAGCTAAACCTCAAACTTGAGGTAACTAATCAACTTTGATTGCTAATCAAAGATGAAAGGATGATAAAGAGTGATGGTTATGGATTGTTTAGTGTAACTAATCCTTTGATCTCAACTCATGAGGTGTAAGGATTAGGGTTTGAAGATGAGAGCTTGAGGAGAGAGAATGTGAATGAGATAATGAGAGAAGAGAGAGAGTGTATCATAATATATCATAAAGCATTTCTTTTTAAGAAAAATGAATAAAGGAAATGAATAAGCATGCTTCATGAAATATCTAGTGGTGATTCATTAGCATGAGTCATTAAGCAATAAATGTGCATTAATGAAATGAATGAATCACCACCATGACTCACTTTCTTATCCAAAAGAAACCTCCTTAGTCACATCTTCTAGAAGCTTCTCGTACAATTACGAGAACGCCCCCCGATCCGTAAAAATACGGAAAAACTTTAGACTGTAAAAATCCAATAACCGGATACCAGTAACTGGCTTAAACCAAAGCCGACTGGTAAAAACTGTCCGAAAGTCATACGTGCGTAAACGCACGTATGCGTCCGAACCCTTTGTCGCAAAACCATGCAACCTCTATATCGTTTCGCCTGGAGTAGGAAACTCTCTGTGTGGGACTCTAGAGACTCGACTACTACGCTGGCAGTGGGTTTAACCACAGACCGTAAGCGGCACTAGCTGTACGTAACGGTCCCCAGGTAGTTGTCGATAAGAAGGCCGATGAGTAAACCCATCCGAACTCCTACTGAGTCTGATGTGACAATCTTCATACAGTCCGGTCCGTTCGTCCAAGACTATCGCATATCGGGCCTAGGGGGGCGGCAAGCGTCAGTCCCCTAATAGCGGTATAAGTCGTGTCGGAGTGAAGCCCATTACACCCTGAGAAACTACTGGAACCTACCAGTAAATCTCGCTTGCCCTGGCCAGGGACTTTGCGTAATGGCTCTCTGACACAGCACGATATCTACTCCCAATACCGGGAGGGACGAATCCTGTCTAACCGCCACTGCCTCCAAGTGCTCGGGACTGCACCCAACTGCTACCTGCTTGCACGACTCCTTTGAGCCGTGGTAGGGTAGCAATCTAAGAACAGTGGGACACACTCGAGGCGAAGTAGCAGTGTCAAGTCTGCGGACTACGCTGTACTCATGTCACCTGGGAACTGTTCACTGACGACTGGTATCAAACCAACCAACAGTTCCCTGTGAGTCCTGTCCGGTGTACCCGTAACCTAACGAGCACCTGTATACTATCTCCAGTACGACGTACTGATGGCTGTAGGACAGGCCATCTCCCCAACTGGGATGAGAAGCGTACACACCAGTCTACTCCGGAGTATCGATGCTCTGTCTCGATAATCCAACGACCAGGGACCTGAATAAGGATGTGCTTGTAGACTACCCAGCCCCCACTAGTGTGACTGCCATCACAACGCTGGTAGACAAGCGAGATCCTAAGAGCTCTATCAATACGTACACTCACATATTAAGATAGAAAAACCAAGTAGCATACTACCATGTTTAGCAAGACTGTTATATACATGTGAATATCCCAAGCTTCCATTAAGTAATATACAAGCTAGTATGATACAGTAATGGCCTTCTAGGGCATAAACACTAACATTTGCGACAGGGTTCGTTCACATCCGCGCACTTGTGCACGTTTGCTGTCCGGACAGCTTATACTAGCGGGCTTTGGTTTAAGCCAGATCCTAGTATAGATTTAGGATTGGTTTTTTCTCTTTGTATTCGTGTTCCTCGGATCACGAATATGGGTGCGTATGCACAGTTGCTTGAGACAGAGGGAGAGGACTTTGATTAGGTTAATGACTATTGTCATTTTATTAACCCTAATGCTTATGTGTGTATTATGGTTAATTGATATTAGTTTAAATAATTGTGCATGGTTATGGTTGTTGACCATTTGACCTCCTTGACTTGTTGACCTAGGTTGACACTTGGACCATCATCATTTCATTTGGAAGATGCTCTTTGATCCTTACAAATTGCATTAAAAATGAAATGATAATGGTCATGTCTTGATTAACCATGACAATTATCTAGCTAATTATCAATTTAAAATAATACACACATATATGTGAGAATGGTTATTATTCTCTCATTCTATCATTTACTTTCTCTCTCTTGTTCTTCCTCTCCCTCAAGCTCTCCCCTCTCATGTGTTGAGAAACACTTGTGCTTGAGAAAAACCCTTTCTTGATAATCTCTACTCTCATCTAGGGTTCAAGGATTAGCACTTCTTACACCCTAGTTACTTCTAGCTTGGAGTTGAAGCCGAAGGTCGAGGCTTTCGGGTGGATCTTTCTTCGACGTGAGAAGACGACTAAGGTGACCTCCTTCCACCACTCCAAAGAGCAAGGAGAGAAAGACATAAAGCCAAAGGTATAACCTTTCTAGCACTTAGCTAGTTTCTAGTTAGTTTTAGCTTGTTTTTGTTTAGCAAAGATCCTTCATAGTCAAGTCCATGTTGCCTAAGCTCATAAAAATTTGATTTTTATTCCGTTTTCCGCCTACCCGCAAGTACCGGGGTGGGCAACGTGGACTTACAGTGGTATCAGAGCCTAACTAAACATAAACTAGCTAGGTTGTAGAGTGTATCGAAGTTCGAATCGAAAAAATCGAAAAACCAAAATATCAAAACCCTAGTTTTCTGTTAATTTTTTTTCTGTTCAAAACAAAATAAATCATACTCCAAAAATCATCTCAGGGTTTTGTGAAGAAAGACACCAAAAACAATCCAGTGATTCGACCAAAGAGCCGCGGTTCCGCGGCCGTCTTGGCTCTTCACTGGGTCGAGTTTGGTGCAGTGTATTTCTTGCTTGGTTTTAGGATTTTTAAGATAGTTTATATGTGCCCAGGTTTTCCAGAATAGAAATTTGTTTTTGGGGGCCTATAAATCCGTATTTTTTTCCGAACTTCAATACACTTTGACTAAAAGGTTATATCTGTGATGTTTATATGTATTGAACGTCGGCTAATCGCTATATGTCGATTAGTCGGGGTTATACATATCTTTGATCTGTGATTGATGATGGTATGTGTATATGAATGGGTTAGATTGTCGCGGATGAATAGCCGGGGTGGATGTGAGATGAGTGTTGCTTTTTCTTTCATTCATTGTAATATGTAAATTGATGTAATATTATTATTTGAATGGCCGCACAACCAGGTCGGGGTTGTAGCCGTCATTGTATAATTCTTTTTACTGTTTTTGCTCCTAGGATAGACCCATGGAGGGGGTGCACAAACTACCGGGTATCTTGAAGTGCCGAGTGGCCTACTCACGGTGTTGAGGGAGGTTGCTTCGCTTCGGGTACTTGGCGGGTAGTTTGCCGCACCCGTAGGGGTCTTGGGTGGGGTATTTTGGCTATTCACCGCGACCGTGTAATCCGCTTTTCGTTGCAGGCTCGAACGGATTGCGGATTCCTAGTATATCCAATGTATTCATCTGTGATCTGTAATGTCTATCATTGCTATATATTTATATATAATAACTATTTAGGCGTTGCTTATGTTTTACAGCCGCGCTAGCCCAGCTCCCGCTCTGTCGTTAGTTAAGTAACCTAACGGGTGATGACGGGGCCCCGTGGCGAATGCGAATGGCATAAGCGTACGTCATATTTTGGTTGTTTTCTGCAATGGTAGGATTAAATGATGGGACGCATTAAAAAAACTAATGCAAGAAAATAAACCAAGTAAAAGTCGATTGGAACACTTTGAAAACCACTCGGTTCTTTTCAAAACTAAACTTTTAAACGCGGAGCTTGAACCACTCCTTTTAAAAGCTATCTCGTTCCATCGATTAATCAAGTTCACTACGTTCACGGTTTCGCCAAAACCATCCGTAGCCCTCCATCATTTCAGTTAAATATTCGGCAGTATTCAAGCTATGTATTTTGACCTCACGCCAAGGCATAGTGATTGGTAGCTGCCGGATATTTATCTGTTGCATAGATAGAATGCGTTGGTTTAAGACAGTCGTACTGCCATTTTGTCCTACGTCAAGGGTAGGTACGGGTGGGTTCAAATTAACCGGGATAATGATGGGAAGAACTTGACATGTGACTTATGACATTTTGACCTCACGCCAAGGTCATAAGAGCATGGGGCAAAAATCCACATCGGAAGTTTCATAAGTACTGAAACTTGCTAGCGCTGCATACCATTTGGAGTGTGATAATTCTGGTAGGATTCCTTCGGTTTTATCACGCGATGATATTTGGATACCGATCCTACTGTGAGTATATGCTACTCCTCGGGAAAACTCTCACTTAACGATCAATGCTATAAACTTAGTAGGTGTCTAGAAAGGTGTTAGCGGGGCTACGCCCACAGGGAAAAGAGGTTACTTAATTAAGGAACTTCGTGAAAACGTTGGAAAACCTCCCTCGAAGTACCGACACTGGCCTAGCTGAACGGTTAAGCAAGTATTGTACGGTGAGATTGATCCTGACTAATCCTCTCTTTACGGTTTGAGAAGGGATTCGAGAGACAGTGGGAGCCATCCAGTTTAGACAAACTAAAAACCACTCTAAACTTGCGAGAGCATCATGCTAAAGTGTTTCTTTTCTCTCTCCTAATTGCAGCGACCATTCAACATGACCGAACTTAAGTTATTACTAGATAAAAATATATTGACAGGACCAAACTACAAAGATTGGCTCAGGAATGTCAAGATGGCAATCACTTACGACAAGTTGGGGTATGTACTTACCACCAAAGCTCCCTCCGTCCCAGGTCCCACCTCC
The DNA here is from genome assembly GCA_030015575.1 of Agapanthus africanus. Lineage (NCBI taxonomy): Eukaryota > Viridiplantae > Streptophyta > Magnoliopsida > Asparagales > Amaryllidaceae > Agapanthus > Agapanthus africanus. The sequence goes on along the minus strand of CM057348.1, from coordinate 196,513,694 downwards.
AGCGTCGCGGATGTAGAAATCCGTAAGACATGGGAGATTGATTGCGCGAAGGCCAAATGCCTCGTACTTGCCTTGATGGACAACGAACATCAGAGGAGGCATGAGAATATGGACCTAGAGTCCATATTTCTCCATACAAAAGAACTGTATGGAGAGCAGTCTCGTATCGCAAGATACGAAGTGTCGAAGAAGCTATATTCGGCAAGGTTGGCCGTCGGATCATCGGTAGCGGAACACGTGCTTAAGATGATTGGCTACATAGAGGAGTTCGCGGACCTTGGGACCACGTTGGAGAATGAACTCTATACTGATTTGATCCTCCAGTCCCTTCCTTCCACTTACGCCCAGTTTATCCTTAACTTCAACATGCAAGAAAAGGAGGTTGAACTTTCCGAACTTCTGAACATGTTGAGGAATGCTGAGGGCACCCTACAGAAAAGTAGGGAGACATCCACTTTGTTTGTAGGAGGATCTTCCTCTTCTAGATCCAGGGCGAAAGCCAAGGGTAAGAAGAAGAAAGCCCCCGCCAAACCAAGAGGCGGTGTCAGTAAAGTGGATACGAAGGGAAAAGGAAAAGCAACAAAGGTAGCGGGAAAGCTGGTGGGGAAGGAAGAATGCTTCTATTGTCACAAAAGTGGTCACTGGAAACAGGATTGCAAGGCTTGGAAGGCCAGAACACAGGATTTGAAGCGAGTTGCAGCTTCAGCTTCAGGTGTGTATGTTATTGAAAACTGTCTATCAATAAACTCTACTTCCTGGGTATTGGATACCGGATCAGGATCTCATATTTGTAATTCTTTACAGGCGTTGAGAAAGCGTAGAGTTTTGAAGGCAGGTGACATGACCCTCAGAGTTGCAAACGGTGCTAGCATGGATGCTGAGGCCGTGGGGGACTATCACCTGGGATTGTCGGATGGACATTTTTTGGTTTTGCGTAGTTGTTATTATGTACCAAATGCAACCTGTAATATCATTTCTGTATCTTTATTATCTAAAGAAGGTTATGAATTTGCATTTGTAAGTAATGTAGTGAACATTCACCTTAATCAAGTTTTGATTGGGTCAGGTACATTGAACAACGGTATATACGTATTAAACCAGCCACAGATTTTCAATGTCTAGAATACACACAAAAGAAAGTCTCCAGAAATCGATAAAACTTTCTTATGGCATTGTAGACTGGGTCACATCAATGAGAGAAGGTTGACTAAGTTACATGCAGAAGGATATTTGGATTCGTTCGAATATCAATCGTATGCAACTTATCAATCCTGTCTCAAGGGAAAGATGACAAAGACTCCGTTCACTGGACACGGAGTAAGAGCGAGCGAGCTCTTGGGACTCATACACAGTGACGTGTGCGGTCCAATGTCTACACATGCGCGAAGCGGTTATTCTTACTTCATTACTTTTACGGATGATTTCTCAAGGTTCGGACATGTCTTCTTAATGAAGCATAAATCCGAAGCTTTTGATAAGTTCCAGGAATATAAGAATGAAGTAGAAAAACAAACAGGCAAAAGTATCAAGGCACTGAGATCTGATCGAGGTGGTGAATACTTGAGTGCCGAGTTCCTGGGTTACTTAAAAGAGAATGGAATTCTCTCTCAGCTTACTCCTCCATACACTCCGCAACATAACGGTGTATCGGAGAGACGGAACCGAACCCTATTGGATATGGTACGGTCCATGATGAGTAACGCCGAGTTGCCGCGATCGTTCTGGGGATATGCGCTAGAAACAGCTGCATACCTTTTGAACCGTGTTCCCACTAAGACTGTGCCTACCACACCATATGAGTTATGGAGTGGGAAGAAACCCTATCTTCAATACTTGAAGATTTGAGGATGTCCAGCTTATGTCAAAAAGCAGCATGCGGAAAAACTCGAGGCACGCTCAGTACTGTGCAAGTTTGTAGGATACCCAAAGAACTCCAGGGGGTATCTTTTCTATTACGCAGAGGAACAAAAAGTCCTTGTTTCTCGTAATGCCCATTTTCTGGAACACCAGTTCATAGAAAAAGAAATAAGTGGGAGCGCAATAGAACTGGAAGAAATTCCAGAACCACAAGCTATTACTGAAAGCTTAGTAGAACCAGAGGGTTCGAAAGATCAGGACATTCCCACGCCACTCCGCAGGAGTAGTAGGCAGTCTCATCCGCCCGAGAGATACTACGGTTTTCTCATTGACGGGGATAGAGAGGATTGCATCATAGATTGTGATGAGCCTACTAGCTTCCAGCAAGCCATTCAGAGCGTCGACTCGGTAAAATGGCTGGATGCAATGCGGACCGAAATGGAGTCCATGTACACCAACAAAGTATGGACGTTGGACATTGCTCCAGATGGGGTGAAACCCGTAGGATGAAAGTGGATCTTCAAAAGGAAGATTGGTGTAGATGGACAGGTTGAGACCTATAAAGCTAGACTGGTAGCAAAGGGTTTTCGTCAGCGACCTGGTTTGGACTATGACGAAACCTTTTCTCCAGTAGCTATGCTGAAATCCATTCGGATCCTTCTTGCTATTGCTGCCTTCCACGATTATGAGATTTGGCAGATGGATGTAAAGACAGCTTTTCTAAATGGTCATTTAGAGGAGTGTGTCTATATGGACCAGCCAGAGGGTTTCATTCAGAGTGGGAGCAGCGGAAAGGTATGCAAGTTGCTTAAGTCCATTTATGGACTAAAGCAGGCATCGCGGAGTTGGAACATCTGTTTTGATGAGACGGTCAAGGAATTTGGCTTTATCAAAAATCCAGATGAACCATGCATCTATTGTAGATTTGTAGCGAGAACTGTAGTATTCCTCATTTTATACGTGGATGACATTCTCTTAATAGGAAATGACATTCCTATGCTATAATCTGTCAAGGGGTTCTTGTCACACAGGTTCTCCATGAAAGACCTGGGTGATGCCTCATACATTCTGGGTATCCGGATCTACCGTGACAGATCCAAGAGGATATTAGGACTTTCGCAGTCCAGGTACATCGACACCATACTGAAGAGATTCAGTATGGAAGATTCCAAGCGCGGTAATCTACCGGCTTGTCATAGGATCACCCTCTCCAAAGAGATGTCTCCCAAGACTGATTTGGAGAGGGATCGCATGTCTATTATACCCTACGCTTCTGCGGTAGGCTCTATAATGTATGCGATGTTGTGTACCAGACCGGATGTGGCTTATGCACTGAGTGTGGTAAGCAGGTATCAGTCAAACCCTGGGGAGAAACATTGGATAGCAGTAAAGAACATTCTCAAGTACCTGAGAAGGACTAAGGAGATGTTCTTGGTGTATGGCGGAAAAGACCTGCAGATTGAGGCCTTTGCTGACTCCAGCTTCCAGAGTGACAAGGATGATTCCAAGTCCATGTCGGGTTTTGTCTTCACCCTCAATGGAGGGGCGGTGAGTTGGAAGAGCTCCAAAAAGGAAACCGTTGCTGACTCGACTATGGAAGCGGAATACATCACTGCATCTGATGCCGCAAAAGAAGCTGTCTGGATGAGGAAGTTCTTGAGAGAACTTCAGGTGGTTCCGTCCATTGTTGACCCAATACCTATGTATTGCGACAACAACGGGGCTATAGCTTTAGCGAAGGAACCCAGGTCCTATCAGAAATCCAGACACATCTTGAGGCGGTATCACCTGATCAGGGAGATCGTGGATCGCCAGGAGATCGAGGTTCGGAGGGTTGCTTCAGAAGATAACACGGCAGATCCATTCACCAAGGCCTTGCCCCAGACTCAGTTCGAGCGGCTAATCGAGATGATAGGTCTTCGATACGCCAGTACATGGCCTTAGTGCAAGTGGGAGATTGTTAGTGTATATGCCCTAGAGGCCATTACTGTATCATACTAGTTTGTATATTACTTAATGGAAGCTTGGGATATTCACAGTTGTATATACAATCTTGCTCGAAATGGTAGTATGCTACTTGGTTTGTCTCTGCTTTAATATGTGCATGTGTTTCTTTTAGCATATCGCTGATATACATATTAGTAGAGCCCTTAGGATCTTTGCTTGATTACCAGCGTTGTGATGGCGCTCACACTCGTGGGAGCTGGGTGATCTATAAGCACATCCTTATACAGGTCCCTAGTCGTTGGACTATCGAGACAGGGCATCGATACTCAGGAGTAGACTAGCGTATGTGCTTCTCATCCCAGTGTGGGAGACGGTCTGTCCCACAGCCGTCAGTACGTCGTACTTGAGATAGTATGCGGGTGCTCGTTAGGTTACAAGTACACTGGACAGGACTCGTCGGGAACTGTTGGTTGGTATTATACCTATCGTGAGTTATCAGTTCCCAGGTGACATGAGTACAGCTTAGTCCGCTGACTTGACACTATCACTTCGCCTCGAGTGTGTTCCCACTGCACTTTGATTACTACCCTACCACAGCTCAAAGGAGTCGTGCAAACAGGTAGTTTTTGGGTGCAGTCCCGAATCACTTGGAGGCAGTGACTGTTAGACAGGATTCGTCTCTCCCGGTATTAGGGGTTGACATCGCGCTGTGTCCAGGAGAGCCATTACACGAGTAGTCCCTGGCCAGGGCAAGCGAGATATACTGGTAGGTTTCCAGTGTTATCTCAGGGTGTTCTGGGCTACACTCCGACATGACTTGTACCGCTATTAGGGGACTGACGTTCACCGCCCCCTAGGCCCGCCATGCGATGTATCAGACGAACAGACCGGACTGTACGTAGACTGTCATATACAGGCTCAGTAGGAGTTCAGATGGGGTTCACCTCGTCAGTCTTCTTATCGACATCTACCTGGGGACCGTTACGTACAGCTAGTGCCGCTTGCGGTCTGTGGTTAAACCCACTGCCAGCGTAGTGTCGAGTCTTTAGAGTCCCACACAGAGAGCTATTCGTCTTTAGGCAAAATGAGTAGAGGTCGCATGGTTTTGCGACAGGGTTCGTTCACATCCGCGCATTTGTGCACGTTTGCTGTCCGGATAGCTTATACTAGCGGGTTTTGGTTTAAGCCAGATCCTAGTATAGATTTGGGATTAGTTTTTTCTCTTTGTATTCGTGTTCCTCGGATCACGAATACGGGTGCGTATGCACAGTTGCTTGAGACAGAGGGAGAGAACTTTGATTAGGGTTAATGACTATTGTCATTTTATTAACCCTAATGCTTATGTGTGTATTATGGTTAATTGATATTAGTTTAAATAATTGTGCATGGTTATGGTTGTTGACCATTTGACCTCCTTGACTTGTTGACCTAGGTTGACACTTTGACCATCATCATTTCATTTGGAAGATGCTCTTTGATCCTTGCAAATTGCATTAAAAATGAAATGATAATGGTCATGTCTTGATTAACCATGACAATTATCTAGCTAATTATCAATTTAAAATAATACACACATATATGTGAGAATGATTATTATTCTCTCATTCTATCATTTACTTTCTCTCTCTTGTTCTTCCTCTCCCTCAAGCTCCCCCTCTCATGTGTTGAGAAACACTTGAGCTTGAGAAAAACCCTTTCTTGATAATCTCTACTCTCATCTAGGGTTCAAGGATTAGCACTTCTTGCACCCTAGTTACTTCTAGCTTGGAGTTGAAGCCAAAGGTCGAGGCTTTCGGGTGGATCTTTCTTCGACGTGAGAAGACGACTAAGGTGACCTCCTTCCACCACTCCAAGGAGCAAGGAGAGAAGGACATAAAGTCTAAGGTATAACCTTTCTAGCACTTAGCTAGTTTCTAGTTAGCTTTAGCTTGTTTTTGTTGCAAAGATCCTTCATAGTCAAGTCCATGTTGCCTAAGCTCATAAAAATTTGATTTTTATTCCGTTTTCCGCCTCCCCGCAAGTACCGGGGTGGGCAACGTGGACTTACAAAATGTCCCTAAACTAACCGCGGACCGTAACGTCCTTACACTACTATGGACCGCAGCATCCTTAGGCTAAGGCGGCAAAAATAAAAAAAGAAGAAGAAGATAAAAAAAACGAGAAAAGAACGATACGTACACAAGCGAAATGGGCTCGGATGAAAACCCGAAAGGGCTCCGTGAGTAAAAACAGTAGGGCTACCGGTGAGTTTGTGAAAACTCGAAAGAGCGCAAACTCGTAAAAAAATTCATGCACACTTGCAAGGTCCTCTCGACCTTGTAAAGAGAAAATACCTACGTGAGATCCTTATGACTCACAAGGGAGCAAAACACTTAGGGATCCCCATGATTCCTAAGGAGAAATTACACTTACGAGATCTTCACGACTCGTAAGGAGAATTCTCTTCTGAGACCCTCACGGCTCATAAGATTCAAAAGCCTTAAGCTACAGGGATCTGAACCTGTTCTTAAGCCATCACATTTCCCAGACTGCCCTACAAACGACCCTTGTATACAATCCACGGGCACAAATAAACGCTCCCTCACCAAGTCCCACCAACGACGAGGAATGTCCTCATGTGGTGAACAACGCTTATAAGTCCTCTTGACTTATAAAGAGAAAACACTCTTGTAGGATCCTTACGACTTATAAGAGAACACACACTTAAGAATCCTCACAATTCTTAAGGAGAAAACACACCTATGAGATCCTCACGACTCGTAGGGAGAAACACCTTTATGAGACCCTTACGGCTCATGAAGTCAAAAGCCTTAGTCGATAGGATTCCAACCCTGTTTGCTAAGCCTTCTTTGTTTAAATCGACAAACACAAATGATGATTCGCTCCTGGCAATATCCAAGTTGTAGCGATGCTGATGCCTAAATCGGTATCAAATTCCAAGTCCTTTCATGGCAAATGATGATTCGCTCCTGGCAATATTCCAGTCGCAGCGATGCTGATGCTAAGATTGGTATCAGATCTTGAGTTCCATACTCACAACAAAATCTATGATCCAAAAATGCATATGAAATAGCCGAAATGTTTGGGCAACTCGCAATAAGAATCAGCGAGTAAAATATATGCATATAAAAATAGCCGAAATAATTGGGCACCGCGAAAAATAGCCGAAATGATTGGGCAATCGTGACTTTCGCGATATAAAAAGCTGAAATGATAAAGCATCGTGGAAAGAAATAAAAAAATGAAAGAATGAAACTTTTACCCTGCAGGTAAGTCCATACTGACCCCTGTATACAATCCATGGACATAAACGAAAAGGGAACCACATGTCCCAACAAACTCTGTCAAAGGGAAAGTCAGATCTCGACAGCAACATCTGCATCCCAGAAGACCAACAACGGCGTTCCTCCTCATGCTAGCAGGGCACAGACGCGACACCACCAATCGGAGCCACGGCAAAATCCCCAATTTCAAGACTCTATGGTTCACAGACAACCTAGAGTCAGTCCCGACACCGCAGAAAGCGGAGCAAGTCAACCCAACACTGCAGAAAGCGAAGTACGTCATCCAATGACCCCATCACGGAAATACGTCAGCAAATGACCTCCGTCACGGAAATACGTCAGCCAATGACCTCCGTCTCAAAAACACGTCAGCCAATGACCTCCGTCGTGGAAACACGTCAGCCAATGACCTCCGTCTTGGAAACACGTCAGCAAATGGCCTACGTCTCGGAAATACGTCAGCCAATGGCCTCCGTCTCGAAAATACGTCAGCCAATGACCTCCGTCTCGGAAACACGTTAGCCAATGACCTCCGTCTCAGAAACACGTCAGCAAATGACCTCCGTCTCGGAAACACGTCATCCAGTGACCTCCGTCTTGGAAATACGTCAGCAAATGACCTCCATCTCGGAAATACATCAGCCGATGACCTCCGTCACGGAAACACGTCAGCCAATGACCTCTGTCGTGGAAACACGTCAGCCAATGACCTCCGTCTCAGAAATACGTCAGCAAATGACCTCTGTCTCGGAAACACGTCAGCCAATGACCTCTGTCTCGGAAATACGTCAACAAATGACCTCCGTCTCGGAAACACGTCAGCCAGTGACCTCCATCTCGGAAATACGTCAGCAAATGACCTCCGTCTCGGAAACACGTCAGCCAGTGACCTCCGTCTTGGGAACACATCAGCCAGTGACCTCCGTCTCGGGAACACGTCAGCCAGTGACCTCCATCTATGTCAGCCGACAACCTCCCCGTCGGAGCAATGTTTTGACTCGGAAACAAGTCAACTCACCAACCACTTACGAGTCCTCTCGACTTGTAAAGGAGAAAATTCTCTTGTGAGATCCTTACGACTCTAAAGAGAAAACGCACTTAGAAATCCTCACGACTCCTAAGGAGAAATTACACCTACGGGATCCTCTCGACTCGTAGGGAGAAAAGTCTTTATGAGGCCCTCATGGCTCATAAAGTTGAAAAGTCTTAGGCAGCAGACCTGAACCTGGTTCCTAAGCCATCGCTACCCTACAAAGAGGTTAGGATGAGTTGTTATCTACCGTCTACAGGCCACACTTGCCAAAATTACATGCCACTGAAATGGAAATGCTACTCAAGTGTACATAAACTACTTCGCGCCAAGTTAAAACAAAAAGGCATAACCCATGGACATCAGCCACATACTATGTAAGGCAACAAAGAGAACATTCGACTCGCATCCAATTAATCTTTCGAAGCATTCCCACTCATGTATACGCGGAAAGGATTAATGCGTGAAATAAATGCATAGAAAGGAAAAAAATTCATTCATACTGCAAAAAATTCTTACATTGATGAAGACAGTAAAACAAAAAACATCATTAAAATGTTCACAATAGTAAAACATTAAATCCTGGACATGGATTGAGGAAATCAAAAGTAAGGCCGTCTAAAATACTTCTGGCCTTTCTAACAATTCTCATATGCATCTTCTCGCGAATACAAGCGTCAGGATTTTCACTGATATCATCAGCCCTTTGATAGGCAGAGATTATCGTTGTCTATTGGAAAACTTGATGCAAGATATCAACAAGACTATCTCGCTGCCTCTTCGAGATCAAGCCCATATGATACACTGAGTGTACCTTTTCTTCGGTGTTATCAAGCGCCTCCAGTGGCATGGTTTCATAAAATCCAGGAAGGGCTTCCCAAATCGCTCCCACGATGATCTTCAACAAAGCAGAACGACGGGAAAGTAGTCGACCGTTGTGTTCATCGAGGCAATGCAAAACCTCAGCGCATTGAGTGTCCGTAAACTCCTAGTTTTGACAACGGCCTTGGACACGAATGTCTTCATAGAAGATAATTTCGTCAAGATCGTACAAATAAACGGCCATAGTACCTGCGCGAAAAAGAACAAGGGTTAGATGTCAATGCTACGGTCCAAATTCTGATACTTGGTACTTTAAATTTGTACCACACTGCAATGCAGTGGAAAGGGACCAAGGGAGACCCACAAAATCAAGGTGACGGCTCATCATTGATGAGACAATCACTCATTAAAAAAGAAACCCTAAAAAAAAGAGATCCTCATTTAATGAAAGACTCCTCGGGTCAAGGAGTTAAACTCCCTCGAGAGCAACGCTCTGCAAACAGGAGTGACATTTGTCAACTCTAATTATGAGGGAAATAAAATTCCAAGAGCTATGCTCTGTGAAAACGATGGAATCTGTTAGTTGTATGTATGCCCTAGAGGCCAGTATTGTACAGATGATGTATATTATATTGGATGCTTGGACATATATAGAGATGACTTTCTTGCTCAATATGATAGTATGCTATCTGGTTGCTCTTTATCTTAACATGTATACTAGTCTCTTTAAACTGTCTTATAGTTACATGTTGATAAAGCCCTTAGGATGTGTACTTGACTACCTGGACTATGATGCAGATCATACTAGTGGGGACATGGTAGTCCATAAGTACATCCTTCAAGGTCCCTAGTCGTGGGTGTATCGAAACGGGGCATCGATATACCAGTGTAGACTAGCGTATACGCCTCTCGACCCATGAGATGGACGATGGATGATCCCATATCCATTGGTGTTTGACATCAGAGATGGTATACGGGTGCTCAGTGGAGACTGGGTACACTGGACGGACTCGCCGAGAACTCCCAGATGGTATTATACCTCACGTCAGATGGCAGTTCTCAGGTGACACTTGTACAGGTTAGTCTGTAGACCCGAGATCGTCATAGAGTCTTGTGTGATTCCCACTGTGCTTTGATCTCCACTTTACCACGTCCATGAGGGCGTGCAAAATGGTGGTCTTTAGGTACAGTCCCGAGTCACATAGAGGAAATGAGCGATAGGAGGGATTTCGTCTCTCCCGGTATTGGGGGTTGATGTTGCGCTGTGCTCGATTGGCTGTAACAGGGAAGTCCCTGGCCAGGGCTGATCAGAGATTTGCTGGTAAGTGTTACCAGTAGTTTCTCGACCCGTTATGAGCCTCACATCGACTTATCGGTTACTGGGGTCTGACGTTTACCACCCCTAGACTTGATATGTGACATATCAGACGAACAGACCGGACTGTACGGTAAGTGTTACTGGTTGGATTCACAGGAGTGTGAGCGGGCTAGCTCGTCGATCTTCTGATCGCTCAATACCCGGATGGCCGTTACGTTTAGCAGACCGCTTGCGGCTTGTGGGTGCTTGATATGATCATCATCTGCTACCGACGTATTGACGAGTCTTTAGAGTCCTACACAGAGGTTTCCTGGCTCAAGCGAAACGAAATAGGAGCGCATATGAGATATGTACAGGACCGAGAACAATGCGTGTATGTGATACCGTATTCCATTCTCGCGATGAATGTATCGATTGGTTATATGTGATATAACCTAGATATCGAATCAAGGATTGATTCGATAAGCCGATACATAGGATACTAGTCGGTTATATGCGATATGACCGGATCGTTAAATCAAGTGTTGATTTAATGATTTAATGTATAATTATATATTTGATATATTACTTTGCATTAACTAGTATTGGTTCACTTTAAATGGATTTTCTCACTTGATGTGCAAGTTGTATATGTGATATACTTTTATGCACATGTTTGTATCATGTTTGATGATACTTGCTCATTTGGTTAAGTGTAAAGAATTAAACCTTGGTTAAGTAAATGGTTAGGGTTTTTATTTATTCATTCATTTATCTTTTTAATTTGGATTAAAAAGAAATTGCAAAAGAAAACAAAATGGTTGCTTTCATTCTTGAAGCTTGTTGAAGCTTCATGAAGCTTTGACCAAAGTGACCATTTTGTCTTCATGCTTAACCCTAACCATTCATCTAACCTTAGTCAATTCTCTACACCTAACCATGGTTCATATTATGATAAGTATTCATTTCTTTTGCATTTTAATTAACTTATCATAATCATCTTCATCTTCTTCTTCTTCTTGAGTTTAAGAAAAAGCTTGCCACCATTAATGGCATCTTGAGTAAAAAAGTGAGAAATCCAATTCTAAAGTGAACCCACCTCCTATTTCTTCACCCTCTACCTCTTGCCAAGTAGTATAGGGTGTTTTCTTCACAAGTTTCACAACTTGGTGAAGTCGGAGCTTGATCTTGTGAAGCCTCGACGTAGATCATCTTCGGCATCGTAGCCGACGACTATTCCGCTCATTTCTCCGATGAAGTCGATGCTAGGGTCCGAGATCCGACTTGGACAGCGGGAGGAAGTCTACGTGGAGCTAAGGAAGTGGAGAACCGGATCTACAAAGGTTGTAGCTTCTCACTTTTAGTTAAGTCGTTAACTAGTTTAATGTTTCGCCTAAAATTCTAGTCGACGATCCGTATTAGGGTTTCTCGGCACTCATAAAATTTGAAATTGGCATGGTTGATGCCTTGTGAGACCTCTACAGTATGCCTAGGAACTCTACAGTGGTATCAGAGCCTAGCTAGAGCCTTAGGCGAAATGTAGACGACGTTTGAAACCCGATCGAACCGAAACCCTAAAAACCAAAATGCTCTCTGGACTTTTTCTAAAAACTGGGTTTTTTCCAGATTAAAAATGCTTTAAAAATTCAGCAGGGAATTATAAGAATTACGGTGCAAAATTTGACCATTGATACCACAAACCTGCGGCGGAACCGCGGCAGAAGCCTAGCTTCTGCGGCGGTTCCGCGGCCCTCTGATGATATCATCATTCCCTGTTTGCACAGTAACTCCTATTTTATTATGCTGAGTTTTCTGGGAATTTTTAAATTGACTCAAGAGTTGAGTATTCTGGGGTTGTATTGGGAATCAAAGATTCGATCGGATTATCAGACTTTGTCTATGTGGCTTTCCGGATATTTTAGAATATGTTAAAAAGTTCGACCGGATATAAATACCCACCTTTTCCCCTGCCGGAAAATTTCCAAGTGTTGGATTTTTCTGTGGTTTAAGGACGTTCTGAGTAGTGCAAGTAACGCGATGGTCCCTCTAGAAGACAACAAACCTTAACTCGATTATGTGACCGTCTTGAACTGCCCTTTGAACCTTCGGGTTTGGGGCAGTACGGCGTGCCACATGTGAAGCGTTGGCTTGACCCTTCTACGGCTAGACCATTGGTACTGAGGCATGAAGTGAATGTCTTTGAACTTATTTCATGAGTTGAACGGTTTCGGGAAAACTTGGGTGTTCGAATGTTCGATCGGAAAGTTTAATATTTTCTATTTATCCGGAATGGGATACAATAATTGGAATTCATAAACAGTTATGGGATAACTGAATGAATGTTATAAATCTAGCCGTTTAGTCTCACTTGATATTGAAAAGAGTTTTCGATAATGAGACTAAAATGCGGGGTTTATAATTGTTGGGCATGTGATGTTTAAGTATTTCATTTGATTAGGCATGCGATGTCTAAAGAGATTGCGGATTCCAACTGTTGTACTTTTACACTTTCTTTTCTGTGACCGTAAGTGTAATATGTGATATCGCCGGTTTCGTTGCTATATGTCAACGACAATTGGGATGCGCATATTTACTTACGTTGATGACATGTGATGTTATGTGTTGCTGGATATGTTATATTGGATTGTCGTGTTTGAATAGCCGGGGGTTTTTATGTGAGATGAGTGTTTTTCATTTTCATTCATGTAAAAACTTGTATATAATATTCTTTTATTGGGGCACTTCCAGGTTGCGGAAGATGTCACCCTTTGTATATTATTTACTTTTCCGCATTAGGATAGACCCAAGGAGGGGAGCACAAGTAACCGGGTTCTAGGGTCCAGTGGGAGACCATCTCGAGGAGTCGAGTCCGGGTCTCCTAACCCTAGAATTGGTAGGGTTGCTTGCCGCTCTCGTAGGGGTCTAGGGGTGTGGGATTGGCTATTCATCACGACCGTGGAATCCGTGTTTTATACTGGCTCGTATTGAAAACACGGACGTCCTAGTATATCCAATATTTCATATGATATTTTCTGCTGCGATATCTGTGATGTTCTGTGATAGATACTTTATATAGTATATATGATATATTATATAGACGTTACTTATGTTTTGCACCCGCACTAGCCCTGCCCTGCTCTGTCGTTAGTTACCTAACCTAACGGTGCACGAGGGGAGATCGAGGCGAATGCGGATGGCATAAGTGTACGTCGTACTTATCTGTGATGTTTAGGTAACTTAAATGATGGGACTTCATTAATGTGATTAATGAAAGAAAAGAAACCTAAGATGTTGTAGAATCAAATTTTAAATAAAAAGGGTAGCTACAGTTTTGCTTTGCATAGTGGTATATATGATATACCCTGCACCTTATTCGATGAGGAAAGGGCCGAGATCCCTTCGCCGGGAGTGACCCCTTTAGCAATAACTGGCAGATGCTACACACTCGGTTTGACTTTTGATTGCTTCTATAGTTTCTGCTTTGCACAGTGATATATATGATATATCCCGCACCTCATTCGACGAGGAAAGGGCCGATGATCCCTTCACCGGGAGTGATCCCTTTAGCAAAACTAGAAAAGCCTCAAAATCACTCCATTTCAAAACTTCATTTGATTCTACAACGATATCAAGTTCATTATGCAATAGGTTTTCAGAAAAACCTGTCGTAGCCCTCCGTCATTTCAGATAAGTAGTAGTTAGTATTCGTGCTACGTTTGTTGGCCTGCGTCAAGGCGTAGTGTGCGGTAGCTAACTAGTATTTATCTGCTTTATGCATATGATGCAGATTGGATTAGGGTAGTCGTACGACTTTGTTGGCCTGCGTCAAGGGTCGTGCGGGTGGGTTTAATTCAATCAGGAAATGACGGGTTGAACTTGACTAGCGCACTGTGATTTGTTGGCCTGCGTCAAGGTCATAGGACGCTAGGGGCAAAATATTATCGGGAATTTCAAGTGTTGAAATTTGCAATGAGATTGCATACCTTCTATGAGATAGTTGGATCCTGATACCCACTGCGACTAAGAGTTACTTCTGGGAGAGTTTTGCACGTTACAATTAGCCAATCAAGTAGGTGTCTAGAAAGGTATCAACGGGGTTACGCCTCTGGGAAAACGAGGTTTACTTTAATTAGGTCCGTGCGAAAGCATGGGGAACCTCCCTCAAAGTACCGACACTGGCCTGGCTGAAAGATTGGCGAAGTTGTAGGGTGTAATTAATCCCGGCTAGTCTTTCCTTTTAGGGTTTGAAGGAAGATTTGATAAAAACCAGTGGGAGCCATCCTGATTAGATAAGATAATAACCAATCTGATCTTGCAAGAGAATACGCTAAAGTGTTTTCTTCTCTCTCTCCAGGTAGCGACCATTTCATGCCCTAATCAAGATAATAATATGGATGTATTGACCGAACCCGCATGTTATACTGTGCTGGGGAACGTTGGTTCCGTTCTTTCTTATAAGAGTTATAGGAATGAACAGGACATAGAGGAATACCAGGATTCCTATGCCACCCGAAAGAAGAAAGTACATGTTGATGCATTTTCTTCGGGTGTGTTCGTTACTGAGAACTGTTTCTCCATTTGCTCTACGTCCTGGGTATTAGATACCGGGTCAGGATCCCATATATGTAATCAGTTACATGGGCTAAGGAAAGGTAGAGAACTTGGAGAAGGTGATAAAGACATTAGAGTTGGAAATGGTGCAATTGTTGCAGCTAAGACTGTCGGGGAATATCACCTTGAATTACCAGCAGGTAATACATTGGTTCTGAACGAATGCTATTACATGCCGAACCTGATATGCAACATTATATCAGTTTCTTTATTGAGTAAAGAGGGATATAATTTTGTATTACAGGATAATGTTATGAACATTTTCCGTAACCAAAAGTTGGTTGGATCAGGCACGTTGTGCAATGACATTTATGTTCTAAATCAATCCACAGTTCTAAGTATAACAAACACACACAAGAGGAAGAGTTCTGAGCTGAACGAATCCTTCTTGTGGCATTATAGACTGGGTCACATCAATGCGACACGACTGGCTAAGTTGCATAAGGATGGATATTTAAATCCGTTTGAATTTTCATCTTATGACACTTGCCAGTCATGTCTCAAAGGAAAGATGACCAAAACTCCGTTTACGGGACACGGAGAAAGAGTTATGGAACTCTTAGGACTAATACATAGTGATGTATGCGGTCCCATGTCTACACATGCCAGGGATGGTTCTTCATACTTCATTACATTCACTGACGATCTCTCTAGATTCGGATATGTGTTCCTGATGAAGCACAAATCAGAAGCTTTTGAGAAATTTAGAGAATATAAACAAGAAGTCGAGAACCAAACCGGAAAAAGTATTAAAATCCTTCGATCTGATCGAGGAGGTGAATACTTGAGCAATGAATTCCTGGACTTCCTAAAAGAGAATGGGATTCTCTCTCAGCTGACTCCTCCATATACACCACAGCACAACGGCGTATCAGAACGGAGGAACCGCACCCTATTAGATATGGTGCGCTCTATGATGAGCACATCTGAGTTACCTATTTCCTTCTGGGGATATGCATTGGAAACAGCTGCAGACCTATTGAATATGGTTCCCACCAAATCCGTGCCAACCACTCCATATGAGATATGGAAAGCAAAGAGACCATGTCTTAATTATGTTAAGATATGGGGTTGTCCGGCATTTGTAAAAACCCAAAATTCGGACAAACTCGCGGCAAGGTCCATTCTGTGTAAGTTTATTGGATATCCCAAACATTCGCGCGGGTATATCTTCTACCACACCGAGGAACAAAAGGTGTTTGTTTCTCGACATGCCACCTTTTTAGAAAAGGAATTTCTTGAAAAAGAAATTAGTGGCAAGGAGGTAGAACTGGAAGAGGTTCCAGCAATAAAGACTACGACAGAAGATTTGGTTGAACCAGAGGATTCAGTAGCTCCCAATGAACCCCAGCCTCTCCGCCGATCTAGTAGGGTTCCTCACCAACCTGAGAGATACTACGGTTTTCTCATGGATGGTGGGAGCGAGGATTGCATCATGGAGGATGATGACCCGACTAGCTTCGAGCAGGCCATCACGAGTAGGGACTCAGTGAAATGGCTGGATGCTATGCGGTCCGAGATGGAATCCATGTACACCAACAAAGTATGGACTTTGGAAGTTGCTCCTGAAGGGGTAAAACACATTGGGAGCCCCATTGGGAGCAAGTGGATCTTCAAGAAAAAACTTGGTGTAGATGGGAAAGTGGAGACTTTCAAAGCTAGACTTGTTGCAAAGGGTTTTCGTCAAAGACCAGGAGTGGACTATGACGAAACCTTTTCTCTAGTGGCTATGCTTAAATCCATCCGGATCATGCTTGCCATCGCTGCATATCATGACTACGAAATCTGGCAAATGGATGTTAAGACCGCCTTTCTAAACGGTGATTTAGAAGAGTGCGTGTACATGACTCAGCCAGAGGGCTTCATAGACAGTGGGAGCAGCGGGAAGGTATGCAAGCTGCTTAAATCCATTTATGAATTAAAGCAAGCATCGCGGAGTTGGAACATCTGCTTTGACGTCGTTATCAAAGAGTTTGATTTCGTCAAAAACCCAGATGAACCTTGTATCTACAAGAAGGTAGCAGAGAGTAAGGTGGTCTTCCTCGTACTGTACGTGGACGACATACTCTTGATAGGAAATGATATTCCTATGCTGCAATCGGTCAAGCTCTTCTTATCACAAAGATTCTCAATGAAAGATCTTGGTGATGCCTCCTGCATATTGGGAATAAGGATCTATAGAGATAGATCCAAATGGATATTGGGATTGTCCCAATCCAGGTACATTGACACCATACTAAAGAAGTTTAGTATGGAAGAATCCAAGCGTGGGAACTTGCCCACGATCTCTGGAGTCACTCTCTCCAAAGAGATGTCTCCCAAGACTGATTTGGAGAGAGCTCGCATGCAAGGGATACCCTATGCTTCGGCTGTAGGCTTTATCATGTACGCGATGCTATGTACCAAACCCGATGTAGCATACTCACTAAGTGTAGTGAGCAGGTATCAAGCTGATCCTGGAGAAAGTCACTGGACAGCTGTGAAGAGCATTCTCAAGTACTTACGAAGGACTAAAGAGATGCTCTTGGTGTATGGTAAAGGAGAACTCCAAGTGGAGTCCTTTACCGATTTGAGCTTCCAGAGTGATAAGGACGACTCTAAGTCGCAGTCGGGATTTGTCTTTACCCTTTACGGAGGGGCGGTTAGCTGGAAGAGTTCCAAGCAGGAAACCGTGGCAGACTCGACGATGGAGGCTGAATACATTGCTGCCAACGATGCTGCTAAAGAGGCTGTCTGGATCAAGAAGTTCATTACTGAACTTGGTGTGGTTCCATCCATTGAGCATCCAATACCTTTGTATTGCGATAACAATGGAGCGGTGGCTTTGGCCAAGGAACCCAGGTCCCATCAGCGATCCAGGCATATTCTGAGGCGGTATCACCTGATCCGAGACGAGGTCAGGAGGGTTGACACGAAGAACAACACGACGGATCCACTCACGAAGGCCATTCCCCAGATACAGTTTGAGAGACTCTTCGGGATGCTCGGTATGCGAAACTACAGCAGCTGGCCCTAGTGCAAGTGGGAGATTGTTAGTTGTATGTATGCCCTTGAGGCCAGTATTGTACAGATGATGTATATTATATTGGATGCTTGGACATATATAGAGATGACTTTCTTGCTCAATATGATAGTATGCTATCTGGTTGCTCTTTATCTTAACATGTATACTAGTCTCTTTAAACTGTCTTATAGTTACATGTTGATAAAGCCCTTAGGATGTGTACTTGACTACCTGGACTATGATGCAGATCATACTAGTGGGGACATGGTAGTCCATAAGTACATCCTTCAAGGTCCCTAGTCGTGGGTGTATCGAGACGGGGCATCGATATACCAGTGTAGACTAGCGTATACGCCTCTCGACCCATGAGATGGGCGATGGATGATCCCATATCCATTGGTGTTTGACATCAGAGATGGTATACGGGTGCTCAGTGGAGACTGGGTACACTGGACGGACTCGCCGAGAACTCCCAGATGGTATTATACCTCACGTCAGATGGCAGTTCTCAGGTGACACTTGTACAGGTTAGTCTGTAGACCCGAGATCGTCATAGAGTCTTGTGTGATTCCCACTGTGCTTTGATCTCCACCTTACCACGTCCATGAGGGCGTGCAAAACGGTGGTCTTTGGGTACAGTCCCGAGTCATATGGAGGCAATGAGCGATAGGAGGGGTTTCGTCTCTCCCGGTATTGGGGGTTGATGTTGTGCTGTGCTCGATTGGCTGTAACAGGGAAGTCCCTGGCCAGGGCTGATCATAGATTTGCTGGTAAGTGTTACCAGTAGTTTCTCGACCCGTTATGAGCCTCACATCGGCACGACTTATCGGTTACTGGGGTCTGACGTTTACCACCCCTAGACTTGATATGCGACATATCAGACGAACAGACCGGAATTTATGGTAAGTGTTACTGGTTGGATTCACAGGAGTGTGAGCGGGCTAGCTCATCGATCTTCTGATCGCTCAATACCCGGATGGCCGTTACGTTTAGCAGACCGCTTGCGGCTTGTGGGTGCTTGATATGATCATCATCTGCTACCGACGTATTGACGAGTCTTTAGAGTCCTACACAGAGGTTTCCTGGCTCAAGCGAAACGAAATAGGAGCGCATATGAGATATGTACAGGACCGAGAACAATGCGTGTATGTGATACCGTATTCCATTCTTGCGATGAATGTATCGATTGGTTATATGTGATATAACCTAGATATCGAATCAAGGATTGATTCGATAAGCCGATACATAGGATACTAGTCGGTTATATACGATATGACCGGATCGTTAAATCAAGTGTTGATTTAATGATTTAATGTATAATTATATATTTGATATATTACTTTGCATTAACTAGTATTGGTTCACTTTAAATGGATTTTCTCACTTGATGTGCAAGTTGTATATGTGATATACTTTTGTGCACATGTTTGTATCATGTTTGATGATACTTGCTCATTTGGTTAAGTGTAAAGAATTAAACCTTGGTTAAGTAAATGGTTAGGGTTTTTATTTATTCATTCATTTATCTTTTTAATTTCGATTAAAAAGAAATTGCAAAAGAAAACAAAATGGTTGCTTTCATTCTTGAAGCTTGTTGAAGCTTCATGAAGCTTTGACCAAAGTGACCATTTTGTCTTCATGCTTAACCCTAACCATTCATCTAACCTTAGTCAATTCTCTACACCTAACCATGGTTCATATTATGATAAGTATTCATTTCTTTTGCATTTTAATTAACTTATCATAATCATCTTCATCTTCTTCTTCTTCTTGAGTTCAAGAAAAAGCTTGCCACCATTAATGGCATCTTGAGTAAAAAAGTAAGAAATCCAATTCTAAAGTGAACCCACCTCCTATTTCTTCACCCTCTACCTCTTGCCAAGTAGTATAGGGTGTTTTCTTCACAAGTTTCACAACTTGGTGAAGTCGGAGCTTGATCTTGTGAAGCCTCGACGTAGATCATCTTCGGCATCGTAGCCGGTGACTATTCCGCTCATTTCTCCGATGAAGCCGATGCTAGGGTCCGAGATCCGACTTGGACAGCGGGAGGAAGTCTATATGGAGCTAAGGAAGTGGAGAACTGGATCTACAAAGGTTGTAGCTGTTAGTTATATGTATGCCCAAGAGGCCATTACTGTATATTGGATGTATATTGTAGTGGATGCTAGGACATATATAGGGAGGACTTTCTTGCTCGACATGATAGTATGCTATCTGGTTACTCTTTACCTTAACGTGTATACTGATTGTCTCTCTGTTACATGTTGGTAAAGCCCTTAGGATGTGTACTTGACTATCTGGACTATGATGCGGATCATACTAGTGGGGACATGGTAGTCCATAAGTACATCCTTCAAAGTCCCTAGTCGTGGGTGTATCGAGACGGGGCATCGATATACCAGTGTAGACTAGCATATACCTTCTCGACCCATACAGATGGGCGATGGATGATCCCATATCCATTGGTGTTTGACAACAGAGATGATATACGGGTGCTCAGTAGAGACTGGGTACACTGGACGGACTCGCTGAGAACTCCCAGATGGTATTATACCTTACGTCAGATAGCAGTTCTCTGGTGACACTGGTACAGAGTAGTCTGTTGACCCGAGATCGTCATAGAGTCTTGTGTGGTTCCCACTGTGCTTTGATTTCCACCTTACCACGTCCAAGAGGGCATGCAAAACGGTGGTTTTTGGGTACAGTTCCGAATCACATGGAGGCAATGAGCGATAGGAGGAGATTCGTCTCTCCCGGTATAGGGGGTTGATGTTGCGCTGTGTTCGATTGGCTATAACCGGAAATCCCTGGCCAGGGTTGCTGAGAAATACTGGTAAGTGCTACCAGTAGTTTCTTGAGCTGTTATAGACCTCATATCGACACGACTTATGGAGCTATTGGGGTCTGACGTTTACCAACCCTAGGCGAGATATGCGACATATCAGACGATTAGACCGGACTGTACGGTAAGTGTTACTGGTTGGATTCACAGGAGTGTGAGCGGGCTTGCTCATCGATCTTCTGATCGCTCAATACCCGGGTGGCCGTTACGTTTAGCAGACCGCTTGCGGCTTGTGGGTGTTTGATATGATCATCACCTGCTGCCGGCGTATTGATGAGTCTTTAGAGTCCTACACAGAGGTTTCCTGGCTCAAGCGAAACGAAATAGGAGCGCATATGAGATATGTGCGGGACCGAGAATAATGCGTGTATGTGATACCGTATTCTATTCTCGCGATGATTGTATCGAATGGTTGTATGCGATATAACCTAGTTATCGAATCGAGGATTGATTCGATAAGCCGATACATTGTATATTAGTCGGTTATATGCGATATGACCGGATCGTTAAATCAAGTGTTGATTTAATGATTTAATGCATAATTATATATTTGATATATTACTTTGCATTAACTAGTATTGGTTCATTTTTAAATGGATTTTCTCATTTTTTTTGTGCACATTGTATATGTGATATACTTTTGTACACAAGTTTGTATCATGTTTGATGATGCATGCTAACTTAGGTTTGTGTAAAGACTAAACCATGGTTATATGAATGGTTAGGGTTTTGTTTTCTTTTTCATTTATCTTATTTAGTTATTCATTTTGAAAATGATAAGCATAAAGAGAAAGAATGGTGGCTTTATTTGTAGTTTAGTTGAAGCTTCATGAAACTTTGACCTAGTCCACCATTCTTGTCTCTTGCTTAACCCTAACCATCATATCTAACCATGGTCTATTCTCTACACTAAACTAAGGTTAGTATTATGATAAGTATTCATTTTCCTTTTCATTTTAATAACTTATCATAATATTATCATCTTCTTCTTCTTCTTCTTCAAGAAGAAAACCTAGACTTCATCAATGGTGACTTGATGAAATGAGTGAGAAATCCAATTCTAAAGTGAACGCACTTCCTATTTCTTCATCCTCTACCTCTTGCCAAGTAGTAGAGTGTGTTTTCTTCACAAGTTTCATGACTTGGTGAAGTGGGAGCTTGATCTTGTGATGCCTCGACGTAGATCATCTTCGGCACGAAGCCGACGAACTTGCCCGCCCATTTCTCCGATGAAGCCGACGCTAGAGCCCGGGATTCCATTTGGACAGCGAGGAGACTTCATTGCGGAGCTATGGAGGTGGAGGACCAGATCTACAAAGGTTGTATTTCCGTTCGTTTAGTTAAAGTAGTTAACTAGTTGCTTTTGTCGCCTAATCTCTAGTTAACGATCCGTATTAGGGTTTATCGGCACCCGTAATGTTTGAAATTAGCATGGTTGATGCCTTGTGAGACCTCTTGAGAGTGTCTAGGAACCCTACAGTGGTATCAGAGCCTAGCTAGAGCCTTAGGCGATGCTTAGACGATGTTTGAAACCCGATCGAACCCGAAACCCTATGTTTTACATGCTCTCTGGACTTTTTCCAAAAACTGGGTTTTTTCCAGATTAAAAATGCTTAAAAAATTCAACAGGGAATTCTAAGAATTACGGCGCAAAATTTATTTCATGATCCCTCTAATTCGCGGCGGAACCGCGGCATAAGCCTAGCTTATGCGGCGGTTCCGCGGCTAAAGTGTGACGTCACGCTCCCAATTTTGCACAGTAACTTCTTTTATTCAGTTCTGAGTTCTCTGGGTATTTTTAAATATTATTCAAGAGTTGAATTTTCTGGGGTTGTTTTGGGGATTCGGTGTTTCGATCGGAGTATCAGATTTTGTCTATGTGGCTTTCCGGATATTTTTTGAATATGTTAAAAAGTTCGACCGGATATAAATACCCAATTTTTCCTCTGTCGGGAAATTTCCAAGTGTTGGATTTTTCCGTAGTTTAACGACGTTCTAAGTAGTGCAAGTAACGCGATGGACCCTCTAGAAGACAACAAACCTTAACTCGATTATGTGACCGTCTTGAACTGCCCTTTGAACCTTCGGGTTTGGGGCAGTACGGCGTGCCACATGTTAGGCGTTGGCTTGACCCTTCTACGGCTGGACCATTGGTACTGAGGCATGAACTGAATGTTGTTAGACTTATTTCATGTGTTGAGCTGTTTCGGGAAGACTTGGGTGTTCGAATGTTCAATCGGAAAGTTTAACATTTTCTGTTTATCCGGAATGTGATACAACAATTGGAATACACAAGTAGTTATGAGATAACTGAATGAATGTTATAAATCTAGCGGTTTAGTCTCACTTGATCGGTTGCCACGGAATTTTGATGTGATCAAAAGTCCGTCGCAATCACGTAGCGTACGCGGATACTCGCCGGGTAAACTTAATAGACAGATACACCCCATAGCCCCGACCAAGTGACTGTAGGAGAACCCCGTCGCCGAAAGCATCCGTTCGGGTGCTCGCGGTGGCGGTGTTCCGTCTTGGTGCACTTCGTCGACGGTGTCGGGGGTGCGGCCTTCTACTGAAGTTTGCGAGGAGCATTCGATCAGGATGTCGGGAATCCTGTTGAATTGCCCGACTTGATATTGAAAAGTGTTTTCGATTTTGAGACTAAAATGCGGGATTTATAATTGTTAGGCATGCGATGTCTAAAGAATTCATTTGGTCAGGCATGCGATGTCTGAGGTGGTTGCGGATTCCAACTGTTGTAGTTTTACACTTTCTTTTCTGTGACCGTAAGTGTAATATATGATATCGTCGGTTTCGTTGCTATATGTCAACGACAATTGGGATGCGCATATTTACTTACGTTGATGACATGTGATGTTATGTGTTGCTGGATATGTTATATTGGATCGTCGTGTTTGAATAGCCGGGGGTTTTTATGTGAGATGAGTGTTTTTCATTTTCATTCATGTAAAAACTTGTATGTAATATTCTTTTATTGGGGCACTTCCAGGTTGCGGAAGATGTCACCTTTTGTATATTATTTACTTTACCGCACTAGGATAGACCCAAGGAGGAGGGCACAAGTAACCGGGTTCTGGAGTCCAGTGGGAGACCAACTCGAGGAGTCGAGTCCGGGTCTCCTAACTCTAGAATTGGTAGGGTTGCTTGCTGCTCTCGTAGGGGTCTTGGGGTGTGGGTTTGGCTATTCATCGCGACCGTGGAATCCGTGTTTTATACTGGCTCGTATTGAAAACACGGACGTCCTAGTATATCCAATATTTCATATGACTCTTCTGCTGCGATATCTGTGATGTGATCATGTGATGTTCTGTGATAGATACAGTATATAGTATATATGATATATTATATAGGCGTTACTTATGTTTTACACCCGCGCTAGCCCTGCCCCGCTCTGCCGTTAGTTACCTAACCTAACGGTGCATGAGGGGACATCGAGGCGAATGCGGATGGCATAAGTGTACGTCGTATTTATCTGTGATGTTTAGGTACTTAAATGATGGGACTTCATTAATGTGATTAATGAAATAAAAGAAACCTAAGATGTTGTAGAATCGAATTTCAAAATAAAACAGGTAGCTACAGTTCTTGCTTTGTACAGCGGTATATATGATATATCCTGCACCTTATTCGATAAGGAAAGGACCGAGATCCCTTCACCGGGAGTGACTCCTTTAGCAATAACTGGCAGATGCTACACACTCGGTTTGTCTTTTGATTGCTTTTAAGTGTTTTTGCTTTGCACAGTGATATATATGATATATCCCGCACCTCATTCGACGAGGAAAGGACCGACGATCCCTTCACCGGGAGTGACTCCTTTAGCAAAACTAGAAAAGCCTCAAAAGCACTCCATTTCAAAATCATTTGATTCTACAACGATATCAAGTTCATTACGCAATAGGTTTTCAGAAAAACCTGTCGTAGCCCTCCGTCATTTCAGATAAGTACTAGTTAGTATTCGTGCTACGTTTGTTGACTATGTTAAGGCGTAGTGTGCGGTAGCTAATTAGTGCTTATCTGCATAAGCATATGATGTGATTGGATTAGGGTAGTCGTGCGACTTTGTTGACTATGTTAAGGGTCGTGCGGGTGGGTTTAATTCAATCGGGAAAATGACGGGTTGAACTTGACTAGCATTTATGATTTGTTGACTATGTTAAGGTCATATAGCTGCTAGGGGCAAAATATTATCGGGAATTTCAAGTGTTGAAATTTGCAATGAGATTGCATATCTTCTATGAGATAGTTGGATCCCGATACCCGCTGCGAGTAAGAGTTACTCCTGGGAGAGTTTTATACATTACAATTAGCCGATCAAGTAGGTGTCTAGAAAGGTGTCAACGGGGTTACGCCTCTGGGAAAACGAGGTTTACATTAATTAGGTTCGTGCGAAAGCACGGGGGACCTCCCTCAAAGTACCGACACTGGCCTGGCTGAAAGATTGGCGAACTTGTAGTGTGTAATTAATCCCGGCTAGTCTTTCCTTTTAGGGTTTGAAGGAAGATTTGATAAAAAGTAGTGGGAGCCATCCTGATTAGATAAAATATATAACCAATCTATTCTTGCAAGAGCACACGCTGAGTGTTTTCTTCTCTCTCTCTCTAGGTAGCGACCATATCATGCCTTAATCAAGATAATAATACGGATTATTGACCGAACCCGCTTGTTATACTGAGCTGGAGAACGTTGGTCCCGCTCCAACTTATAATTGTTATAAGACAGAGCAAGAAATTGAGGATTACCAGAATTCCCGTGCCGCTCAAACGAAGAGAGTGCATGCTGATGTATCATCTTCGGGTGTGTTCATTATACAGAACTGTTTCTCAGTATCCTCCGCATCCTTGGTATATGATACCGAATCAGGATCCCAGATATGTAATCTGTTACATAGGGATACAAAAGGGTAGAAAAACTGAGAACGGGTGATAAGTTTCATGAGACAGAAAACGGGGAAAGTGTTGCAGCCAAGTCTGTTGGTCACTGTCACCCTGTATTACCAATACATTGATTCTGAACGAATGTTATTAGATACCGAACCTGATATACAAAATCATATCAGTCTCTTTATTATTAAAGAAAGGATATAATTCTGTATTGTTGGATAATGTTTTGAACATTTCCTATATCAAAAGTTGATCGGTTCAGGCTCGTTATCTAAAAGCATTGACGTTCTAAATCAAACTACAGTTCTTAGTATACAGAACACACACAAGAGGAAGAGTTCAGAAATGAACGGATCTTTCTTGAGGCATTGTAGACTAGGTCATATCAATACGACCCGACTGGCTGAAGTTACATTTAGATGCATATTTAAATCAGTTTGAATTTACATCTTGTGAAACTTGCCAGTCATGTCACAAAGATAAGATGACCATAGCTCTGTTTATTGGAAACAGAGAAAGAGTTAGTAAACTCTTGGGATGATACATGTTGATGTATGTAGGTCCCCTGTCTACACATGCCAAGACTGGATCTTTATACTTCATTATATTCTCTGATAATCTCTCAAGATTCAGTCATATGTTCCTGTTGAAACATGAGTCCGAACCTTTTGAGATATTCACAGAATATAAGTTAGAAGTAGAGAACCAAAATACGGGTATAAGTATTATGTCCTTTGATGTGATCAAGGAGGAGAATACTTGAGCACGGAATTCCTGGATTATTCTAAAGGAGAATGAGATTCTCTCTCAGCATTACTCCTCCGTATACACCATAGCACGATGGTATATCGGGGCGGAGCAATCACACCCTATATGATATGGTGTGCTCTATGATGAGTACTACTGAGTTACCTATTTCCTTTTGGGGGGTTATGCACTTATGAATTTGCATACCTATTGAATAGGGTTCGAATCAAATCAGTTGCCTACCACTTCATATGTGATATGGAAAGGGAAGCGCCCATATCTTAAGTTAGTTAAGATTTGGGGTTGTCCGGCCTATGTCTAAAAGCAAAATCCGGACAAGCTTGAGGCAAGGTCTGTTATGTAGAACTGGAAATGTTCCAGCTATACAAATTACAGCAGATGACTTGGTAGAACCAAAGGATTCAATAGTAACCAACGAACCTCAGCCTCTCCGCCGATCTAGTAGGGTTCCTCACCCACCTGAGAGATACTTCGGTTCCTCTATGACAGTGGGAGCGAGGAGTGCATCATGAGATGATGACCCAACTAGTTTCGAGCTGGCCATCAGGAGTAAGACTCTGTCAGAATGGCTGGATGCTTAGTGATCTGAGATGGAATCCATCTACACCAACAAAGTATGGACTTTGGTTGCTATATCTGAAGGGTTAAATCCCCATCAGGAGCAAGTATATCTTGAGAAGATTACTTGGTGTAGATGGAAAAGTTGAGACTTTCAAAGCTAGACTTGTTAAAGGTTTTCGTCATCGACCAGGTGTGGATAATGATGAAACCTTATCCAGTACCTATGCTTAAGTCCATCCAGATACTACTTACCACGGCTACATACCATGACTACGATATCTGGCGGTTGGGTGTCATGACTGCTTTTCTAAATGATGCTTTAGAAGAGTGCGTCTATAAGTACACAGCCAGAGGGCCTTGTAGACAGTGGGAGCAGCGGAAACGTGTGCAAGATGCTTTGTAGGATAAAGCAGGCATCGCGGAGTTGGATCATCTGTTTTGATGGATTAGTCAAAGAAGTTGACATCATCAAAATGGTAGATGAACCTTGTATAAACAAAAAGGTAGTAGGTAGTATGGTGACGATCCTCGTAGAGTACGTGGATGACATACTCTTGATAGGGAAGGAGTTTCCTATGCTACGCTCAGTCGATCTCCGCTTATCACAATGATTCTCCATATAGGATCAAAGTGATACCTACTAAATCCTGGATTTTGGATCTATAAAATAGATCTAATTGGATGTTAGGAATCTCACTAGTCGTAGTGAGATGGTATCAGTTGATCCTGGGAAGAATCACTGGAAGTGTTCCAGGGTGATAAAGACGACTGAGTGTCAGTCACAGGAATTGTCTTTACCCTCTATCGAGAGACGGTATGTTGGAAGAGTTCCAAGCTAAATACCGTGGCTTACTAGACGATAAAGGCAGGATACATCGCTACTTAAGATGCTACCAAAGAGGCTGTTTGGGTGTATATTGGTTTATGAGATGAACCAGGTTCCTACCATTGTGTGACAATGGAAGTGTGGCTTTGGCCCGTGGAACCCCGGTCCCATCAGTGATCCAGACATATTCTAAGGCAGTGTCACCTGATTGTGAAGATGGTTGATCTCCAGGGGATCGAGGTTAGGAGAGTAGACTCAGAAGATAACACGGCGGATCCACCCACGAAGGCCTATTCCCAGAGAGAGACTTTTATGGGATGGTTGAGTATGAGATACTACAACCACTGCTACCAGATGGCCCTAGTGCAAATGGGAGATTGTTAGTTATATGTATGCCCTAGAGGCCATTACTGTACATTGGATGTATATTGTAGTGGATGCTAGGACATATATAGGGAGGACTTTCTTGCTCGACATGATAGTATGCTATCTGGTTACTCTTTACCTTAACGTGTATACTGATTGTCTCTCTGTTACATGTTGGTAAAGCCCTTAGGATGTGTACTTGACTATCTGGACTATGATGCGGATCATACTAGTGGGGACATGGTAGTCCATAAGTACATCCTTCAAAGTCCCTAGTCGCGGGTGTATCGAGACGGGGCATCGATATACCAGTGTAGACTAGCGTATACCTTCTCGACCCATACAGATGGGCGATGGATGATCCCATATCCATTGGTGTTTGACATCAGAGATGATATACGGGTGCTCAGTAGAGACTGGGTACACTGGACGGACTCGCTGAGAACTCCCAGATGGTATTATACCTTACGTCAGATGGCAGTTCTCTGGTGACACTGGTACAGAGTAGTCTGTTGACCCGAGATCGTCATACAGTCTTGTGTGGTTCCCACTGTGCTTTGATTTCCACCTTACCACGTCCAAGAGGGCATGCAAAACGGTGGTTTTTGGGTACAGTCCCGAATCACATGGAGGCAATGAGCGATAGGAGGGGATTCGTCTCTCCCGGTATAGGGGGTTGATGTTGCGCTGTGTTCGATTGGCTATAACCGGAAATCCCTGGCCAGGGTTGTTGAGATATACTGGTAAGTGTTACCAGTAGTTTCTCGAGCTGTTATAGACCTCATATCGACACAACTTATCGAGCTATTGGGGTCTGACGTTTACCATCCCTAGGCGAGATATGCGACATATCAGACGATCAGACCGGACTGTACGGTAAGTGTTACTGGTTGGATTCACAGGAGTGTGAGCGGGCTTGCTCGTCGATCTTCTGATCGCTCAATACCCGGGTGGCCGTTACGTTTAGCAGACCGCTTGCGGCTTGTGGGTGTTTGATATGATCATCACCTGCTGCCGGCGTATTGACGAGTCTTTAGAGTCCTACACAGAGGTTTCCTGGCTCAAGCGAAACGAAATAGGAGCGCATATGAGATATGTGCGGGACCGAGAATAATGCGTGTATGTGATACCGTATTCTATTCTCGCGATGATTGTATTGAATGGTTGTATGCGATATAACCTAGTTATCGAATCGAGGATTGATTCGATAAGCCGATACATTGTATATTAGTCGGTTATATGCGATATGACCGGATCGTTAAATCAAGTGTTGATTTAATGATTTAATGCATAATTATATATTTGATAGATTACTTTGCATTAACTAGTATTGGTTCATTTTTAAATGGATTTTCTCATTTTTTTTTGTGCACATTGTATATGTGATATACTTTTGTACTCAAGTTTGTATCATGTTTGATGATGCATGCTAACTTAGGTTTGTGTAAAGACTAAACCATGGTTATATGAATGGTTAGGGTTTTGTTTTCTTTTTCATTTATCTTATTTAGTTATTCATTTTGAAAATGATAAGCATAAAGAGAAAGAATGGTGGCTTTATTTGTAGTTTAGTTGAAGCTTCATGAAACTTTGACCTAGTCCACCATTCTTGTCTCTTGCTTAACCCTAACCATCACATCTAACCATGGTCTATTCTCTACACTAAACTAAGGTTAGTATTATGATAAGTATTCATTTTCCTTTTCATTTTAATAACTTATCATAATATTATCATCTTCTTCTTCTTCTTCTTCAAGAAGAAAACCTAGACTTCATCAATGGTGACTTGATGAAATGAGTGAGAAATCTAATTCTAAAGTGAACCCACTTCCTATTTCTTCATCCTCTACCTCTTGCCAAGTAGTAGAGTGTGTTTTCTTCACAAGTTTCATGACTTGGTGAAGTGGGAGCTTGATCTTGTGATGCCTCAACGTAGATCATCTTCGGCACGAAGCAGACGAACTTGCCCGCCCATTTCTCCGATGAAGCCGACGCTAGAGCCCGGGATTCCATTTAGACAGCGAGGAGACTTCATTGCAGAGCTATGGAGGTGGAGGACCGGATCTACAAAGGTTGTATTTCCGTTCTTTTAGTTAAAGTAGTTAACTAGTTGCTTTTGTCGCCTAATCTCTAGTTAACGATCCGTATTAGGGTTTCTCGGCACCCGTAATTTTTGAAATTGGCATGGTTGATGCCTTGTGAGACCTCTTGAGAGTGCCTAGGAACCCTACAGTAGCTTCTCACTTTTAGTTAAGTCGTTAACTAGTTTAATGTTTCGCCTAAAATTCTAGTCGACGATCCGTATTAGGGTTTCTCGGCACTTATAAAATTTGAAATTGGTATGGTTGATGCCTTGTGAGATCTCTACAGTGTGCCTAGGAACCCTACAGAATCATCCATCAAAATCCTAAAAAGTAAAGCTTTTACTAATTTAAAAACTCTGAGATCTTTAAGATCTGAAAAACGAACTCTAAGATTTCCTTATTAATGGGTTAAGAAACCCTAAAAAGAAGATTTTTTGATCGATGATATAAGAAAAGCAAAGCTCTGTTTTCATTTAACGGGTTAAGAAACCCTAAAACACATCTTTAAGATCTGTGATCTGAGAAGAACAAAGCTCTGTTTAATGGGGTCGAACATGATTCTTACCAAAAATTTGAACAAAGTTCTAAACTAAAGGAAGTTCTTTGGGCAGAGATCTATGCTCTGAAGAGAGAATTAAATTCTCAGAAAAACAAGAAGGGGAGAAGATGAACAGTGGTCATCTCAAAGGGCCAAAGGCCCTATTTATAGGCACTGGAAGTCGATCCAACTTCCAAGACAATCCAACGGTGGAAAGGCTGCCACCGCTGTACTCACGTGTGAGCCACGTGAGCGCAACGGTGGGGGGCATTTGTTTCCCCCCAAGAGAGCAGGAATCTATTCAAAATTTGAAATTTGAACTGAGGCAGCGCCTCATGTGAGCACAAGAGCGCCGGCGCCATGAGCGCCGGCGCCATGAGTCAAAGACTCTGAGGCAGAGCCACGCGTGCAAAGCATGAGAGCACTAGAGCCAAGAGCGCTGGCGCCAGAACTAAAAGTTCTCTGCCATTGGATCAAAGATCCAATGGTGATTAAAAATCACCAAAATACAGAATTAAATTCTGATTGAGAAAATACTCCTCAAATCTTTCTAAACAAGAAAGATTGTGCTCTATAAATCAGAGCACAGTTGGATCAAAGATCCAATGGTGATTATAAAATCATCAAGATACAGAATAAGTTCTGTTTGGGGAAAATATTTTCCCAATCTTGTTAAAAACAAGAAAAATGGCTTCTGTAAAACAGAAGTCCTTGGATCAAAGATCCAACGGTGGATAAATTTCACAAATCAATTAGGAAATCTTTCACTGGGAGATTTCCTTAACTGATTCAACGAATCGGCCTCCCCTATATAAATGACTCAAGACTTCAAGTCTTGTACAGAAGAACCCCCCCCCCCATAAACTTCGATCTCAAAGAGAAGAGCAAGCTTTAAGAAGAAGAATTTTCTTCAAGATAAATAACAATAAGTGAGATCATGGCATCTCCTCTATATTTGAGAGTTTAACTCTCATATCAGAAGAGCTTAGCTCTTTTTCCAGAACTCAGATCTATAACACGAAGTCTTTCATAAGGGGGAACCAAATTCTCAGAGAATTGAATTGGGTAGAACAAAAAACTCAGTGCTTAGCACTCAAATCTGGCGCTCAGCGCCGAGCGCTCCATGTACTCCTCACGTGGACGCTATTTAAAACTCAGTGCTTAGCACTCAAATCTGGCGCTCAGCGCTGAGTGCTCCACATGCTCCTCACATGAGCGCTATTTAATAAGAAGTGCTTAGCACTCAAATCTGGCGCTCAGCGCCGAGCGCTCCACATGCTCCTCACGTGGGCGCTATTTAATAAGTAGGGTTTAGCATTCCAAGTCTGGCGCTCAGCGCCGAGCGCTCCATGTGCTCCTCACGTGGGCGCTGCTCAATAAAGAGCGCTCAACACTCAAATGCTGGCGCTCAGTGCCAAGCGCTCCACGTGACCTTCACGTGGGCGCTGCTCAAAATAAAAGAGTGCTCAACACTCAAATGCTAGCGCTCAGTGCCAAGCGCCCTATGTGCCCCTCACATGGGCGCTACTTAACATAGAGTGCTCTGCACTCCTCAAGAAGAGCCTAGCGCCATGAAGAGTGTTCAACACTCATAAAAAAACAAAAAGAAAGTGGGTGTCAGTATTCACATAAATGTTTAGCATTATGTGTACAGAGAAAGGACTGTGTCCTAGCAAGTGTCTAACACATTATAAAAAAAGGGAAATGACAAAGATTAAGTGGGCTGAGCCCAAGGTTGACCGAACCCCAAAATCGATCGAGCTCATAGGTCTTCTTCTAAATTGGACTTGGTCCCAAACAAGGTTATCAAACCTTTGATGAATATTCATTGGTTCAAGCGTACATCTCTCCACACCTCTGATACATGTCGTAATTCTTCAACGTCTTCAGAGAGGTGGAGGGTCCCAATAACCAATAATTCTTGGTATACCCCCCTAAACCAACAAATCCATAGATTGCAACGTCCTTAAAAACTAAATTGTGGACCGCAACGTCCCTAAAAACTAAATTGCGGACCGCAATATCCTTAAAAGTAAACTCCATGGACCGCAACGTCCTTAAAACTAAATTGCGGACCGCAACGTCCCTAAAAACTAAATTCCACGGACTATGATGTACTTAAACTTTGGACCGCAATGTCCTTAAAACTAAACTCCATGGACTGCAATGTCCTTAAAACTAAACTCCATGAACCGCAACGTCCTTAAAACTAAATTGCGGACCGAAACGTCCCTAAAACCTAAATTCCACGGACTATGATGTCCTTAAACTTTAGACCGCAATGTCCTTAAAACTAGACCCTTTGGACCGCAACGTCCTTAAAACTAAATTACGGACCGCAACGTCCCTAAAAACTAAATTGCGAACCGCAATATCCCTATTAACTAAAGAAAGTCATATTGAGTAGATCTTAGTCTAAAATTAGACTAACGTATCCTCAACAAACGTTTGAGTTGATTTTAATCTAAAACAAAATTAACGATCCTTAAACCAACCCAAACCCAAATCTAAGAAAATACGGATTTGGACCAATCCACGCCCTACGGGCGACAATACAAATTAGTCTCCGTATACAATCTACAGGCAATAGAAATAAAACAAACACAACACGACACGAAGTGAACATCTGGAGCAAAAGAAAGTGGTTATCGCTACGCGGTAACGTAATTAACTACAGGGGCTTGCGCCTGCAGGGAAGAGCGTCCCCACAATCAAAAACCCTTCATAACGAAGGGGAATCTGACGAAATCTGCTACAACGGCCGCATTCGTCTAAACCTCTGATACATAGTGTCATAAATCAACTTGGCATCTTCGGAGAGGTGGACGGATAAATCCAAATAGTATCTGCCCCCAAAATTCAAGCCAGACGTCCCAACGTCCCGGTGCATCTTTCGGCGGCGAACAATCCCGAATGTAAGAACTTGGGATTTCCCTTTTGTCGAACTAATACCAACCATATGACAGTTGCCAGCCATTTCTTCACGCTCATCTGTCACACTTCTTTTCTGTCGACGAGCTTTGCGCTTCTCCGCTTGAAGTGTTGTCGATGAGCAACATATCATTGCCACAACTTCTTGAAGGCATTGCACTCTTCGGTGGGGGGGGTGACTCTCCGATGATATAGGCAATAGTTCGGATGTGAAATCTCTCCATTGAGGCATGTGGCCCCAGGAATATTTCCCTTGAAAGATGGCAGCTTCATTCCCATTGACAGGGCTTTGGCGAACCGTTTCTCCGTCTTAAAACCGCTTCTGTTTACCGCAGGTGTGCTTCGGTCTAGTTGGAGTACTTTGTGACTCTTCCTCGCTACATCTTCTTCATCCTGACGCCGATGCTTGGCCTTTTCATATATGGCCTTTCACGTTCTTGGTCAGCTCTGCTCTTTTGAAAAGCTTCGTTTAGCAGCCTGTCAATTAGGCCTTCTGGCAGCTCTGGGGATTTTAGCACCGACCCTGCCCCCAGTTCCTCTGCGTTGCTTTTCGATGTCGAGAGAGTTTCTTTGTTATTTAACAACGAATGAGAAACCATGTGGAAACTTTCTACATAATCTTCGGTTTCTCCTGACAAGCCATTTCCCTCATCATCATCACTATCTCCGTTCTCAAGTATATGGTTGAGAAACTCTTCAAGGATGACTGGGGTCTATGCCTTTTGGTTGTACTCCTCCAATGCATCGATATACTTTTACAGGTTAGTGCGCTTGTCGTCAGGTTGCACGGGCTTCTTGGTCTTCTTCTTTCCCTTCAAAGACTCTGAAGGCTTGACCTGGGTGTTTTGCCCATCGTTAGCAGTTTTCGGTGTGGGACGCGGTTTTAGCATCCCCTTAATGATCTTGAGCTCTAGCGGGCTTTTCCACCTGGTCGCCGGACATGATTGAAGATCTTTCAGCATTCTTTTAGTTTTAGCTGAAAGGACAACTTCCCACGAAGCTTCTTCAACAAATGAGCATGATGTCCCGTGCGTATCCACCTTTTTAGAAGCGTGCCTCTGTTGCGGGTTCACCCTCCAGTTCTCTGGCAGCACGAATTTCCCTTGACGGTACTAGTCTTCGACCCAGTTCTTGAAGATGTAGCAATCCTCAATGGGGTGGCTCACTATTCAGTGATAGGAGCAGTAGTTGGGATTGTTGACGTCACTGGGCTGCGGTGGACATTTTGGGTCCGGCAGAGTGATGGGTTTGTTGCGCATTTCCAGTTCAAACAATCTCCTCATTTTGTCACGGGGAAACGAGTAAGCACGTCATCTCTTCTCTTCCAGGGATTAGCACGTGCGCACATTGTTTTAATGAGCAACCGGTTTCGGGTCACTCGGTTGTTGTTGATTGTTGGCAACGATGGCCACTTTCCCTTTACCTTTTGTATTCTGAAGGTCCATTTTTGAAGAGGAAGGTCCGTGGCCCATTTGGGCCAACTTGTCAATCAGAGCCTGGAAGGTGGTCGGCTTAAAAAACGTCATGAACTGGGACACAGTCGCCTGAGGATCCAAAGTCCCTATGAACATGCCCACGGCAGGAGCTTCTTCGATGCGTTGTTCACATTTTGACCATAGGTTCCGCCACTGGATTGCGTATTGAACCCAGGTCTCTCTTGGATTCACCCTGGCATTGATTAATGCCATGATCGGGGTGCGCTCTCTTGCGCTGGTAAACCGCTGCGTGAACAGCAATTCCATTTCTGTGAATGTTTTGACGGAGTCATTTGAGAGCTCCGAGTACCATTCAAACGCCATTTCAGACAGGCTGCCAACGAACTGGCAAAGCAGCAATTTGTCGTCGCCTCCAGTATTGCCGCATAGAGCTCTGAACTGAGCGACGTGATGATAAGGATTGCCTGTCCCCTTATACACGTGGAACTTGGGGATCGTATATCCTAGCAAGTATTTGATTTGGTCATACCAGCCCGGATACGGTTGCCCAGTTCTGACAACTTGGCCAGCCACTTCACTTGCCTGATGAGCTTGTATTTGTTGAGCTATGTAATCATCAAGGGCAGATTTAGACATCATTTCCTCCCTGACTGTTGATAAAGCTGGAAGAGGGTTTGATGTTTCCCCTCTGTCGTCCTCGATGATTATTGGCGGGTCTTCAGTTGGAGGTTCTGGCTAGATCATCATTCCAACCATATCTTGGAACAAAAATGCCATCTGCTTTATATTAGCAGCCTGTTCTGTAGCCTCCTTATCCTTTCTTTCCAGCACCCTTCGCAGGAACTCTGTATCGGTCTCCTACTCCGGGCGCTGTTCAAATGCTGATTCCGAGCTTTCTTTCTGCCCGGTGAGTAGTATCATTTTCCTCAGCATCTCCTGGAGCTTTTGTTGCTGCTCCTGAGCTTTTGTCAATGACCGAGTTTGTGGTTGATGACCCACGGAAGTGTTAGTGTGATATGCCCTAGAGGTCATTATTGTATAGTACTAGTTTGTATATTACATTTTGGAAGCTTGGGATATATACACGGATTGACATTCTTGCTCAATATGGTAGTATGCTACTTGGTTTGTATCTATCTTGATATGTGTATGTATTTCTTTTAAACATATCTTTAATACATATTGATAGAGCCCTTAGGATCTTTCCTTGACTACCAGCGTTGTGATGGTAGTCACACTAGTGGGGGCTGGGTAGTCTACAAGCACATCCTTATACTAGTCCCTGGTCGTAGGATTATCGAGACAGGGCATCAATACTCTAGAGTAGACTAGTGTATACACTTCTTATCCCAGGAGGGGAGATGGTCTGTCCCACAGCCATCAGTACGTCATACTGGAGATAGTATGCAGGTGCTCATTAGGTAACGAGTACACTGGACAGGACTCCCTGGGAACTGTTGGTTGTTATTATTGTTGGATATAGTGCCCTCAAAGTCAATTATTGGATCGCAGGTACGTGATTGCAATGTTGAGGGAGGACCTATACCGGTAGGACAGTCTTACTCAAGATGATAGTATGCTATCCGGTTTGCCTTTATCATCGTGTACAGCTTTAGGTGACATTACTGTTCACTATTACACATTGATAGAGCCCTTAGGATCCTGCTTGACTACCAATAGTATGATGGCGATCATATACATGAGAGTTGGGTAGTCTATAAGCACATCTTTAAAAGTGGTCCCTAATCGTAGGAGTTTCGAGACAGGGCATCGATACTCCGGAGTAAACTAGTGTATACAGTCGAGACCCCGACGAGGGGCGGTGGCCGGTCTCACAAGCCATTGGTGTCAGTTGGATCACCTAAGATGTATACAGGTGCTCATTGGGTTATGAGTGCACCGGACAGGACTCGCCGGGAACCTGCTAGTTGGTATTATACCTAGCGTCAGATAGCAGTTCCCTGGTGACATGTGTACAGGTTAGTGCATCGACCTAAGGTCGTCATTTGTCTCGTGTGAGTTCCCACTGTGCCTAGATTACTACCCTACCACGGCTCAAAGGAGTCGTGCAAACAGGTTTTAGTTGGGTACAGTCCCGAGCCACATAGGGGCAGTGAGCGGACCGGCAGGGGATTCGTCTCTCCCGGTATTGGGGGTGAGATCGCGCTGTGTCTAGGAGAGCCATTACACCAAGTCCTTGGCCAAGGCAGGTGAGAATTACTGGTGGGTATTCCAGTAATTTATCAGGGTGTTCAGGGCTACCCTCCGACACGACTTATACCGCTATTGGGGGTCTGACGTTACCATCCCCCTAGGCCGGATATACGATGCTCATAGACCAAAGGACCGGACTGTATGTATATTGTCACTGATAGGCTTAATAGGCTTCCAAGATGAGTTCGCTCATCGGCTTCACTTTCGGTCAGTAAATGGGCAGCCGTCGCGCACAGCTAGTGCCGCTGACGTTCTTATGGTTAAACCCACTGCCAGGGTACTGATGAGTCTTTAGAGTCCCCTACAGATAGTTTCCCAAGTTCAGGCGAAACGTTGTAGAGGCCGTATGGTTTTATGGCAGGGTTCGAACATGCACGTGCATTTATGCACGTGTCATATTTCGGACAGATAATACTGGTGGGCTTTGGTTTAAGCCGGATCCAAGTATTATATTGAGTCGGAATATTTTAGTCTCATCGTATTCGTATTCGGTCGGAATACGGGTACAGGTATGTATATACAGGTGAGGAGTATTCTCGTAATCCGTTACGAGATTACTTTAGAAGATGCATTTCTTTTTGGATTAATTATTTTGGTTTAAATGATTAATGGAAAATGTGACTCATTGGAGTGACTCATTAATTCTAGAATGTTCACTAATGACTCATGTAATGAGTCATCTAGTGAGTCATTAAAGAATTAATGAGTTTTGTTTTGGGTATGGATATTTGAGGAGATATTTTTATAAGATATTTTCTTTGGTTTTGGATAATAGAACCTCATATATCTATTCACAAAAGAATGAGATGAGAACATAAGTTTATGGGCTTGGTTTTCTTTTGCTCACTAGAGTTTTCTTGAGCTCGCAATTTCCATCTCTTTGCATCTTCTTCAACCTCCACTCTATCCCTCTCATGTAATAAGAACCCTAGGGTGTTTGAGACAAAGTATTCTACTCATTCTCTATTTCATCTTGGACATGTCGGTTAGCATACTTCATGTCCGAGTTGCCTCGTTATAGAGGCGGGAGCCCGTTTAAAGATCCGTTGATGTGGTGCCACCTCGACGAGGAGACAGGAGATCAGAGTTGCCACGAGGAGCGTGGGATGATGGCTAAAGACCGAAGGACACGGATCGATCAGTATAGCCTTTCTACCTCTTTACAGTTTGTTAGTATAGCGTTAATGGAAAGATCCGGGTTATAGTATGCGATAGCACCAGTTGTAAAAGTTTTTGTTCCGCGTTTGGCGTCAGAATGATGGCCGGGACGCTACCGTATACTTACATGGTATCAGAGCCACGCCATTAACCTTTACTAGCTTATTCTAACGTGTTTAAAATATCGATCGAACGAAATTTCCAAAACCGCATTTTTCATGATAAAGTTTCTGTCGAATTTTTAAACTGGTCTAAAAATTATTTTGAGTATGTCAGAAAATCGTGTAGGCTTTTTTAAGACTCTGGAAGAAATTTGGTCGAATGAACCTTTAAGACCGCCGCGGAACCGCCGCATAAGCCTTGTATTGGCCGCGGTTCCGCCGCCGTTTTGTGGCTTTAGTGCACCATATTTCTTCTGGGTGTCTTTCATGTGGAATTGGGGTTTCTGGAATATTTTGTTTGGGCCCAGATTTTGTTTGAGTACTGGATTTGTATTTAAGGCCCACTTCGGGAAGTTTTGTCGATCGGAATTTTAAATGTGTTAGTTTATAGTACTTACATTATATCTCCGACCGTGAATGTCATTCGAGCGGTAAATCGTGTCTAATTGCTATAGTCCTTTTAGACGGGTTTGCGAACGTGACATTCACGTTGATGTTCTGTGTTGTGCTATGATGTTGCGGATTTGTCGTGGTGGATAGCTGTGTGCAATGGTAGTACAGTTTGGATTTATTTGTACATTTGATATTGCGGGGCGAGCGTCCAACATGTGGACTGCCGTCACTGCCTGTTTGTATATTATTCTTTTGGGGCACGACCGGGCTGAGGTCGATGTACCCGTTGTACATATTTTTCATTTCTGTACTAGGGTTACCCCGCGACGGAGTGCACGGATAGCCGGGTTCTGGAGGGCAACGGGTCCGTATCTCATGGCTTTGAGAGGCAAGGGGCCTTATCTAGAATTGGCAGACTATTCACCGCACTCGTAGGGGGTACAGGTTGACCCAAGGAGGGGTGCTCAAGTTATCGGATTCCGTGAAATGCTGGGTGGTCCATTCACTTTGCTGTAGGGGGCTGCCTCGCTTCAGGTTTTGGCGGGTAACTTGCCGCGCCCGTAGGGGTCTAGGTTTCATTGCACAGGCTATCCACACAACCAGGGGAACGTCGGGTTTCAGTAGCAGCTCTGTGAAACCCGGGGATCCCAGATTATCTGTATTGTTCAGTGATGCTTATTACTTTTCTGTAATGATGCATTTATCACGCCAGGAGCGATTATTGTATATTAGTATATATACTAGTAGATGTTGTATATTTTTTACACCCGCGCTAGTCCAGTCCCCGCTCTGTCGTTAGTTAAGTAACCTAACGAGTGATGACGGGACCCAGTGACGAATGCGGATGGCATATACGTACATTTTATTTTCGTTCTTTTCTGGTGTGATTAATTGATGGGACTGCGTTGATTCTGATCAATGCAAAGAAAACAAACCTGTTTGGACGTTGTTGGAACAGTTTTTAAAAGTGTTATTACAAGGACGTTTTCTTTTGTTTTGCACAGTAGTATTCAGTTGGAATATCCTGCACCTCATTCGACGAGGCAAGGGCCGAGATCCCTTCACCGGGAGTGACCCCTTGGGCAGAAGTTTGCGTTAGGATAATAACTTCACTATAGTCGATTACTTGTTTGCTTTGCATCGCGGTATTCAATTGGAATATCCTGCACCTCATTCCATGAGGAAAGAGCCGAGATCCCTTCACCGGGAGTGACCTCTTTAGCAAAGGTTTTCGCCACTATATTTTTGTAAAAAGCTATCAGGTTGCTTCAACGAGATCAAGTTCATTACGTTAAAAGTTTTTCGCTAAAAACCAGCCGTAGCCCTCCGTCGTTTCAGAAAAGTAGCACGTAGTATTCATTCTATGTTTGTTGGCCTTCATCAAGGCATAGTGTATGGTAGTTGCTTGTTACCTTTCTGTTGCATAGATAGATGAGTTGGTTTGGGACAGTCGTACTGCCATTTGGCCAACGTCGGGGGTATATACGGGTGGGTTCAAATTAATAAGATAATGACGGGTAGAACTTGACATGTAACTTATGATTTGTTGGCCTTCGTCAAGGTCATAAGAGCATGGGGCAAAAATCTTTATCGGGATTTTCTAAAGAAACTGAAACTTGCCAGGCATGAGCATACCTTCTGGAGTGTGATAACGTAAGTGGATTCCTTCACGTTATCATGCGATGATAGTTGGATCCCAATTCTCACTGATGAGTTAGTTTACTCTTCGAGTCATCCCGACTAATTCTTCTTTCAGGTTTGGAGGAGAATTTGACAGTACAGTGGGAAGTTTCCTGATTAGATAAAGTGATAACCATTCTGATCTAGGTTAGAGTGCACGCAGAGTGTTTCCTTTCTCTCTCTCTTTGGCAGCAACCATTGACCGACCCTAGACTATAACTCAGTGACCAAGTTGACCGAACCTTCTTAAAATACTGGCTTTTGGATTGTCTGAGTTGCATAAGTCATTGCTGCTCCTTCTTTTACCCTTTTCATTTCTCCAGAACACCTCGTATTACTACGAACATCCACTTCCATTGGATAAATCCATTGTATGGTTATATACAAACTCGAAGGGACTTCTTCGGGGATGGATCCAGGTTCAGGAGAAATTGAATTGGTTTATTCAGGTTGTCTTTTATCATCACCTTCTCTCAGGTTGCGAGGGCTCCTTGGTTTAGGAGAGTACACCTATTACGCTTATTGGATAGTCTTCTTCCAAACCATAGGCAGGTGCCGAAAGGTAAGGAATGAAGAAAACCAATTAACCTAAGTAGGGTGTACAGAAGGTAATAAGTAAAGACAAAATAAAGGGATTAGAAAGAGGGCAAAGTAAATTGTGACTGCTATCATTCACGACCAAACCGCGTACTTCATCGCTACTCCTACTTCACCTTTGCTTTTTTCCCCAGTTCGGGAGAAATAGAATAAGGTATTATTCAGTTGTCTTTTATCATCACCTTCTCTCAG
This sequence comes from Agapanthus africanus, assembly GCA_030015575.1. Taxonomy (NCBI): domain Eukaryota; kingdom Viridiplantae; phylum Streptophyta; class Magnoliopsida; order Asparagales; family Amaryllidaceae; genus Agapanthus; species Agapanthus africanus. Next base: position 196,472,194 of record CM057348.1, on the reverse strand, counting down.
GTTACGAGTACTCCTAGGATTAGGAGAGTACACCTATTATGCTTACTAGATAGTTTTCTTCCAAACCATAGACTGGTGCCGAACGGTAGGGAAGGAAGAAAACCACTTAGCCTAAAGGGGTGTACAGAAGGTAATGAATAAAGACAAATAAAGGGATTTGGAAAGATGGCAAAGAAATATACGGTTATAGTCATGAATTGGATTATGGAAGAGGCATTACTATGAATACCAGGATACCCCTACGAAACATTTTCATGTTCCAGTTTCACTGTGCATTGTTAAAGTAAAACTGATTTCCTGATTAGATACTTACTCCAGGGTATGTATTTACCAGGTATGATTCTCATATCTGTATGGTTTTACAGATGATGAGTGGGAGTAAGTTATTGGGAATTAGGTGATCATTCTCATTATATCGGAATTCGTTATAATTGGTGATATTTGAGGAAATCGCCTGGGTTTTTGCCAGACAGCAAGTATTTGGTTTTGAGTATCCGTTGTTGTGCACCAATTTCAAACTAATATATCTGTACGTTTATTTTTATAAAGTGAGATATAACTTTTTGAAATTATGTCCGTGACATTTACCAATATCAGTTGAGGATTGGATAAGGAGCATTGAACGGCGGAGTAGTTCTTAACCATAAGTACAGTTTTCAACCTACAATGCACAAGTTATGAGTTATTCAACTCAGCGGACTTATGCAGAGTATTGTATGTTTTCCAGTGTCCATCAGGACAAAGGGGTTGGTCCTCGTACTATATTCTGTTTATTCGTGACTTCTCTAGTTCTTAGACAAGTGTTTCTTCGAAATACAATGTCTAAGTTTTAAGAAGTTATAGGTATAGGAATAAAGTAGAGAACCAGGTGTCGCAAGTATCGGGATTCTTCAAGGTGATCGAAGATGTAGATACTTGTGTTTGGTATTCAGTTGATAGTAATGGTTTTGAGAAACTTGTTTCTCTTTCAGGCTACTCATAATTGGATGAGCTTCTAAGTTAAGCAATACTGATTAGCCTCTTTCTATTAAGTTGATATGCACTGGAGACAGCTGCATGATTTGAATCTGGTTCTAATTAAATAAGTGCCAAAGTTTCTATATTGGATATAGAATGGTTCATATCTTAACGATGTTAAGGTACCGGGAGTTGTCCGGCTTATGCTTAAAACCAGACTCTGGATAACTCAAGGCACGTTTCTGTAATGGCCGTTTGTGGGTTGGCCCAGGCTATGACAAAGGTTGACTTTCTACCATCTAGAAGATCAATGGTGATATTGTTCTTAACTCGCCACAGTTTTAGTAAAATGGACTTTTTCAGAAAATAGTAGTGGGAGTATGGTAGAACTGGAAGATTCCAGAACCGCAAACGATTACGGAAAATTTAATAGAACCTAAAGATTCAATCAGGTTTGACATTCCATTAGCCACTCCGCAGATATGGTGGGTAATCTCAGGCACCCGAGAGGTACTCCGGTAGCCTCAAGGACGGTGACAGGGAGGTTCTTGTTTGCCCAGACTTGCATTGCTGCTGTTCCAGACTATGAAACCCGGCAGGAGGTTAAGTATAGCGTCGTTCTAAACTAGCTTTAGAAGTGCACGTATATATTATTCTGCTAAAGGGTTGTTGTGGTCAGTGGTGGACAAGTAGCTTATGTCTATTTATAGACTCGAGCAGATATAGAGGAGAGAGACCATCTATTTTTGATGTGACAGTTATGGGTTTGACTTCATCAGAATAGGGAATGGATCTGTTAAGAAGGTAGTAGGGTGTGATGTCCTGGTATTTGGATGACACGCACAGAGTAGGAAGTAAAATTCCTATACTATGATCGGTTATATTTTGGTTGTCACACAGTTGTTTCTCCACACAGGATATGGATATAATATCAGACATTCTGTGTCACGACCCGAAAGTACGGAACGTGACCGGCACATAGATTACGAAGCGTCTAGAGACGCAACGTAATCTAAGTAAGCCGAAACCCAGAAATCTAAACCATAAAAGAAGAAGAAGTAAAGGAAAACATGAAGAAAACAAGTTTAAAAGCATCATCCAATTTTCTCAAAAATTTCGGCAGAGTCTCCTTTGTAAAAAATGGCCCCAAACAGGTACAACAAGTATAATACATACAAACAATAAAAAGCATCCCCAAACGGGAGCTAGCTCAACGCCAACAGGCGGAAACAACCACAACAAGCATAAGAATATACAACGCCAAAGGACGAGACTCAAAACTCAAAAGAAAACAATCCACCAAACCAAAATAATACATGCGCGACTCTAAGGTGGAAATAAACAACTGGTCCAATAAAGTTAACAAGTAATACAAGTTTGGTTGATAGAGTTTTCTAGACACAAATAAAATAATAAAAGTACAATGGCGGTCCAGATACAAGTGAACCAACCTACCGTGCAAATCACCCTGAATGAAAAGATGTGCCAGTAAGCTGCCAGGGAAACCTGTACATCGAACCTGTAATAAAATTTGGCACAACGGGGGTGAGTTGCTAACTCGTGAGTAGAAGATATCTGCGAAAAGAAATCGAATGCACGACACTGCCCTAGGTCATAATATAATACTAATATACTACTAGTCATCAAGTAAAGACAGGATAATAAGCTACGTGTAAGTGCAAATGCTCCGTGCTCGTATCAGTGCCTCATATAGAACTATGTCATGTGAATGAGTATGCATGCACCATGAATGTGAAATAACCAATCCTGAAATCTAGATATATCTGTATAAGAAATCTTTAACTTTTATCATGGTAAAATGTGTATAGAAATATGAAATATCAATGATGAAATACATGGAAATCCGTGTCAAGCATCGACACAAAACATGTAAATCTCAAGTCTCAATACCTCATAGTCTCAATATCTCGGGCTCCGTCAGTCCGGATCGGCGCATATCATCAATTCTCATGACAACGGTCGGTATCCTCCGGATATCCGCCGCGCCAGACATCACCGGTAGGTAGTCCTCCCCTGCCAGGCTCATCGTCTACAACTCGATCTTCTTGCCCCGGGGGATCATACCGGGCCCACCATGTACCCGAGACGGTTCATCCACTCCTCGAATCGGGTCTCAAAATCCAACAGAAAACATGAAATCTCATGGTGGACGACACATACATCACGAGAAAACCGCATCTTATGTTTTAAAAAGAGAGGAGGAGAGAGAGAGAAGTTTTTATATATTCTTGCGGTTTTCCCCAAAAATCCAGAAATCTCATAGAAATCCAAAATCCCAAAATCATGAGTAAATATATGATAAGTGTCGAAATATGCCCCATAATACTACATGATAACATGAAAATGCGAATGCATGGAATTTCTAAGTAATAATAAATACCATGTCTATACTAACACCAGAGAATAATCACAATATTATATCGATCTAGCTATTAGCTGATTGTATCAATAAAAAATAATATGATCTAAAGTGTACGTGAAATAGCAATTACCGATGATGATGTGTGTGAGCCGGCAAATAAGTGTGCGTGGAATATGCGCATCATCGGTAATGGTGCTGGTGTCCTAACAGGCAGAGTTTTATACTGATTATAGAAACATATGAATAAGCATGCACCATGATGATTACAGTCTGAAAGTAAAGACGGATGTGTATTATCCACTCATTTGATATACAAGTATAACTACAACTATATGTCTCGAGCCTAAACTAGTGTCCATTTAACCTCCTAAGGAACTAAACCTAAGAAACTAATCGATAAGAAATAAGAGTACACCTAAAGTCTGAGTCCATATCTCTAATAGTCGACGATCCAGCCTCAATAACGTCACGTACGTAGTACGGCTTTCTCGAAACAAGAGTGCGGATCAATCATTACATTTATACCTCGTACGGTAAAATCCATCGTACGGCATCCCAATATCGGGGTACGGGTCAAGTACCACCTACATGTCTCATCATTCGTATAATATCATCATCAATCAATGTCATGATCGAGGTACTGTACTGTAATCGCATACATCAATCATATATCATTGCCAGCATAAACATACATCGTTAAGTTATTCTCAGAAGTATCATGTCACATGTATCATATTGTGATTAGGTCACACTTATATCATATCGTAATCAAGTCACATGTATATGATATCGTAATAAAGTCACACATATATGATGTTGAAATCAAGTCACACCTATATGATGTCGTAATCAAGTCACGCCTATATGATATCGTAATTAAGTCACATATATATGATATCGAAATCAAGTCACACCTATATGATGTCAGAATTTCAAGCACAGGTTACGGTCCGGGTTCCATTTTAGAGTCCCATGTACTTCAATATCATCACCACCCTTTGTTATTTATGTATACCTATTCATTATCTCATTTCATAATGATCCGCTAACATCATAACACGACCGTAAAGCCAAGAATCACGGCATCAAGCCCAGTTATATTGTTCATTCCCGTGTATCATATCATATCCTTGTATCACATATATGTATTGTGTATATATATGCCTACACCTAGTCCTATACATATGTACACATACACACATCAAGTCAAGTCTCTGTTTGTGCGTGTGTGTGTATCTACCTGAAACCTAAGAATCTCCTCCATGATATTCATCCTCGGGTAAGGTCTTCCTAAATCAATCTAGTCCAACCTAAGGTCACTACTAGGGTCCTACTCACCGAAATTCTAAGGTCGCATCTGGCTTCCTAAAGATAATAAGTACTTATTCCTATCCTACGTTTGCGGGGGTGCTAAACGCCATCCACCCGACTTCCCCCCGTAGATATGCATCTACTCACCTGGTCCTTGTCTGCCGAAGACGATGCCGCCCTCCTCTTCTTCCTCGTCCGAAGTCCACGCGAGGGGTACCTATACGCAAACATATATAGTATCGTAAACTGAATTACGGACAAAAAATCAAAACGACGCACGAAACGCGCATAGGTTAAAACCTATGTCCCGTTCACGCAAAAGAACCAAATATCGCTCGATATCGGCGTACAAACTCTGATTAATCGAGATAAACATCAACAAATAACTTGTAGTTTATAAACTCGTTACTTATAATATAAAACATGATTTAATTCATCGAAACCCTAAAAATCGATCAAATCGTCCGATTTCCTTAAACCCGAAAATGCCAATTTACCGTTTACTTCAAAACTTGAGATTTAAATGAAACTAATGGTCATATTATTTATTAAATAACCTAACTAGATTATAGAAACCATTACCATATTTTTCTCACACTAATTTGCATTAAAACAAAATTCCTAGTTTGCAACTTTTATCAATTTTCCACATCTTACAAGCAAAATTCCACAATTCCACAACAAAACTTGATTTTGCATGAATTAACTTATCAAACTACAATTTATAATGATAGTAATATAATGAAACCATAAATTAGATTTTAAATCTCATTTATTTAAGAATTTTCAAATTCTAGTTAGCAAAATTAGCATTTTTCTTACAATTTATCAATTATCAATAAAAACTAGTAACCAAATTGAGTTTTTCATTCCACCAACAAGTTAATACTCTCATTAAAACCACAATATAGTGATAAAAATATAAATTATAATTTATTAACACCAATATATATGTTTTATAGAAATTTAGTTAGCAAACATATTTAATTAATTTAAACAATTTTAAATGAACAAATTATAATTCAACAACCATGCAAGATTTTCCAATTCTAAAAGTGTTAAACTAATTATTATAACCCTACTTAATTAATAAAAACCATAACCTAATTTTACAAACCCTAACTTGAATTTTTAAAACTTGTAGATAGAATTAATTTATTAAATCTAATTATGCTTAAATGAAACATCTAATAACAATAAATCAAAAGAAGAAGATTTATACCTCCACAACATGTAATCCAAACATTAAAATGAGCCTCCAAAATAAATGTTTTCCATATCCAAAATCCATGTAAAGATGAGCAAAGAATAGAGGGTAGGAATTAATTAGGATTTTGTGGATTTTTATTTGGATTTTTGTAGGATTTTTGATGATTTTTGGAGGTAAATTAAATTTTGAAGATAGGGGCTGCCATGGGGGGTTGAGGCCGGCCACACCATGGAGGAGGGAGAGGAGAGTGAGAAAAGTGAAGAAAAGTGTAGAAATTTCACCCAAAATATCAACTTTTTTATGCCTTTTCAACCTTTTATTAAATTTCCTTTTATTTCTTTTCTAAAACAACTCAAGAAAATTCTAGAATCATGGAAAAAATTTCAAATAAATTTGCATGATACACACTAAATTCTAATATGCAATGGTTCATTTTTACAAATTAAACCCCTTCAAATTTGAAATTTACACTAATTTAGTGTATAAATAAAGCTTATGTTAATATTTAAAATAATTAATTTAGGAAAAATATTTAATTAAACTAAAAATTTATAAGTGACTAAATAAACACCATTTACTAGTAATAACATAATTAAAATAGGTATTTTTAAATTTATAATGAAAAATAATTACGGTTTAGTTTTACGAAAAATACGTTTTACTTTACCGAAAATCATAAAATTCACTTAAACGATTTTATTTATTTAATTATTTATTTGATTATTTTTAAAACGTTACAATCTTCCCCATTTAAGAAATTCGGTCCCCGAATTTAAATTAAAACTCCCCCCAATTACTAAAACATTCAGCAAAACACTCAAATCGTCGGGGCTCCGAAATCATCAATACATAACACACGTTTTTAGCATGATACCAGCGCATGAAAAACAAGTACATAACTCAAAATCAAAACTTCATCAAGCATAACACAATCATCGGAGTTATGGTGAATATAAAATATCAAAACCCAATACGAAAACCAACATAATATACATCAAAACTACAACTTATATATAGTGCGCATCATAGTAAAATCGTCCAAATATCTGGATGAAGAAACATGCAAGAACCCCTTTTTGAAAATCGCCGTGTGATGCACGTGTCACGATATAAGTAGCGGACGTTTATAAAAAAAATAGCTATATATATATATATATTTTATTTAACATACACGTCCCGCCTGGTTACTAAATCAAAGAGTAATGATTATAAAAACATACTGCTCAAACTGAAATCAATCCCAATCACATCATAAAAATATCATGTGCGTCCGGTGCGCACTGAAATCGAAACCAAATACAGATACCACGAATACACATAAAAACGAACTAAGTGCAACAGGTGTGCACCAAAAACATCTGTCAAGTGCAACGGGTGTGCACGACTCAATATCAGGTGCATCTAATCTGCACAAAACCCCGATTTAGTGCATCTGGTGTGCACAAAATCGCATCAAGTGCGCCAAGTGTGCACAAGAATCTCAATCAGGTGCACATGGTGCACGAAAACATACACCGAATATCAAAATTGAAATCACAGTACGAAAATGCATGAAAACTAGGTCGAAGCATATGTCAAAATCATGTGTAACCATATGCACGAAATCAAATCAAAATCTCAAAATGTATAAAAACCAAATCAAGTGCACTGGGTACGTACTAAGCAACATCAATACCACTGATATATGAAACACAAATAGAATGTAATGAAGGTACACATAAGAAATACCAATCGTAGAACAAAGTCCTCAAAATACCAAAATCCAATCAACAAAAATATGAAATTCAAATCACCAAATCACAATCGTAAACACTATCGTCAATGTGCTCCTCTTTCCCCCTTTTCTCTGGTGTCGACTGCTTCGAACTCGTCTCTTCATAGATGTGCTGACTGCGCTACCAACGGAAATACTCATATCTAGAGTCTCCCACGTAGTCGATCCCTTCACCTGATATCAGGACTATATTAAACTTTTCGATCGATCCATCAAAATCCCATAATTCCCCGAGAGCTCAACACTCAAGTACAGTTTAAAAATATCCGGTACATACCCCAGCATCGATGGTCCAGCCGTAGAAGGGCAAACCCAAGCCTCACTAATGGCACCATAGAACTGCCGTAAACCCTAAGGTTCAAGGGCGTTCTCATGGTCACTATGTCGAGTTAGGGTTTCATTCTTCTAGAGGGTCCATAGAAATACCTGCATGTTCTTCCGAATACCTTAAACTTGGGAAAATGGTTTTCTGACAATCGTTCGAATCCTTTAACTTCGCCTGGACAGCATGTGAATACCCTTCGTCCGCACGCTAAACAATACTTCAATCCTCAAGAATAACCGCTACCTTAACAGTCACCGCATTCGAGCCGTAGCTCCCTCAGACAGTGTGCCCGTGGTAACAGAAACCACCATCCGATATCGACGAAGATAGATCAAAGGAACGAATGAAATACGGTGCAAAGAAATGTACATCCTAAGGCTTCTTAAGCAGAGTAGCGTATCGTAAGTATGCCGCGGACCATACCCAGGGTACGTTACTCTACCTAAGTCGCCTACTCCATCAACCAAGGGTCACCCTAAACATATACAAAGGTTAAATCTAGCGCTCTGATACCAACTTTGTCACGACCCGAAAGTACGGAACGTGACCGGCACTAGATTACGAAGCGTCTAGAGGCGCAACGTAATCTAAGTAAGCCGAAACCCAGAAATCTAAACCATAAAAGAAGAAGAAGTAAAGGAAAATATGAAGAAAACAAGTTTAAAAGCATCATCCAATTTTCTCAAAAATTTCGGCAGAGTCTCCTTTGTAAAAACTGGCCCCAAACGGGTACAACAAGTATAATACATACAAACAATAAAAAGCATCCCCAAACGGGAGCTAGCTCAACGCCAACAGGTGGAAACAACCACAACAAGCATATGAATATACAACGCCAAAGGGTAAGGCTCAAAACTCAAAAGAAAACAATCCACCAAACCAGAATAATACATGCGCGACTCTAAGGTCGAAATAAACAACTGGTCCAATAAAGTTAACAAGTATTACAAGTTTGGTTGATGGAGTTTTCTAGATACAAATAAAATAATAAAAGTACAATGGCGGTCCAGATACAAGTGAACCAACCTACCATGCAAATTACCCTGAATGAAAAGATGTGCCAGCAAGCTGCCAGTGAAACCTGTACATCGAACCTGTAATAAAATTTGGCACAACGGGGGTGAGTTGCTAACTCATGAGTAGAAGATATCTGCGAAAAGAATCGAATGCACGACGCTGCCCTAGGTCATAATACTATACTACTATACTACTAGTCATCAAGTAAAGACAGGATAATAAGCTACGTGTAAGTGCAAATGCTCCGTGCTCGTATCAGTGCCTCATATAGAACTATGTCATGTGAATGAGTATGCATGCACTATGAATGTGAAATAACCAATCCTGAAATCTAGATATATCTGTATAAGAAATCTTTAACTTTTATCATGGTAAAATGTGTATAGAAATCTGAAATATCATCGATGAAATACATGGAAATCCGTGTCAAGCATCGACACAAAACATGTAAATCTCAAGTCTCAATACCTCATAGTCTCAATATCTCGGGCTCCGTCAGTCCGGATCGGCCCATATTATCAAATCTCACGACAACGGTCGGTATCCTCCGGATATCCACCGCGCCAGACATCACCGGTAGGTATTCCTCCCCTGCCAGGCTCATCGTCTACAACTCGATCTTCTTGCCCCGGGGGATCATACCGGGCCCACCATGTACCCGAGACGGTTCATCCACTCCTCGAATCGGGTCTTAAAATCCAACAGAAAACATGAAATCTCATGGTGGACGACACATACATCACGAGAAAACCGCATCTTATGTTTTAAAAAGAGAGGAGGAGAGAGAGAGAAGTTTTTATATATTCTTGCGGTTTTCCCCAAAAATCCAGAAATCTCATAGAAATCCAAAATCCCAAAATCATGAGTAAATATATGATAAGTGTCGGCATATGCCCTATAATACTGCATGATAACATGAAAATGCGAATGCATGGAATGTCTAAGTAATAATAAATACCATGTCTATACTAACACCAGATAATAATCACAATATTATATCGATCTAGCTGTTAGCTGATTGTATTAATAAAAGATAATATGATCTAAAGTATACGTGACATAGCAATTACCGATGATGATGTGTGTGAGCCGGAAAATAAGTGTGCGTGGAATATGCGCATCATCGGTAATGGTGCTGGTGTCCTAACAGGCAGAGTTTTATACTGATTATAAAAACATATGAATGAGCATGCACCATGATGATTACAGTCTGAAAGTAAAGACGGATGTGTATTATCCACTCATTTGATATACAAGTATAACTACAACTATATGTCTCGAGCCTAAACTAGTGTCCATTTAACCTCCTAAGGAACTAAACCTAACAAACTAATCGATAAGAAATAAGAGTACACCTAAAGTCTGAGTCCATATCTCTAATAGTCGGCAATCCAGCCTCAATAGCGTCACGTACGTAGTACGGCTTCCTCGAAACAAGAGTGCGGATCAATCATCACATCAATACCTCGTACGGTAAAATCCATCGTAGGGCATCCCAATATCGGGGTACGGGTCAAGTATCACCTACATGTCTCATCATTCGTATAATATCATCATCAATTCATGTCATGATCGAGGTACTGTACTGTAATCGCATACATCAATCATATATCATTGCCAGCATAAACATACATCGTTAAGTTATCCTCAGAAGTATCATGTCACATGTATCATATTGTGATTAGGTCACACTTATATCATATCGTAATCAAGTCACATGTATATAATATCGTAATCAAGTCACACATATATGATGTCGAAATCAAGTCACACCTATATGATGTCGTAATCAAGTCACGCCTATATGATATCGTAATCAAGTCACATATATATGATATCGAAATCAAGTCACACCTATATGATGTTAGAATTTCAGGCACAGGTTACGGTCCGGGTTCCATTTTAGAGTCCCATGTACTTCAATATCATCACCACCCTTTGTTATTTATGTATACCTATTCATTATCTCATTTCCTAATGATCCGCTAACATCATAACACGGCCGTAAAGCCAAGAATCATGGCATCAAACCCAGTTATATTGTTCATTCCCGTGTACATATCATATCCTTGTATCACATATATGTATTGTGTATATATATTCCTACACCTAGTCCTATACATATGTACACATACACACACACATCAAGTCAAGTCTCTGTGTGTGCGTGTGTGTGTATCTACCTGAAACCTACGAATCTCCTGCATGATAGTCATCCTCGGGTAAGGTCTTCCTAAATCAATCTAGTCCAACCTAAGGTCACTACTAGGGTCCTACTCACCGAAATTCTAAGGTCACGTCTGGCTTCCTAAAGACAATAAGTACTTATTCCTATCCTACGTTTGCGGGGGTGCTAAACGCCATCCACCCGACTTCCCCCCGTAGATATACATCTACTCACCTGGTCCTTGTCTGCCGAAGACGATGTCGCCCTCCTCTTCTTCCTCGTCCGAAGTCCACGCGAGGGGTACCTATACGCAAACATATATAGTATCGTAAACTGAATTACGGACAAAAAATCAAAACGACGCACGAAACGCGCATAGGTTAAAACATATGTCCCGTTCACGCAAAAGAACCAAATATCGCTCGATATCGGCGTACAAAATCCGATTAATCGAGATAAACATCAACAAACAACTTATAGTTTATAAACTCGTTACTTATAATATAAAAGAAAATTTCATTCATCGAAACCCTAAAAATCGATCAAACCATCCGATTTCGTAAAACCCGAAAATGCCAATTTACCGTTTTACTTCAAAACTTGAGGTTTAAATGAAACTAATGGTCATATTATTTATTAAATAACCTAACTAGATTATAGAAACCATTACCATATTTTTCTCACACTAATTTGCATTAAAACAAAATTCCTAGTTTGCAACTTTTATCAATTTTCCACATCTTACAAGCAAAATTCCACAATTCCACAACAAAACTTGATTTTGCATGAATTAACTTATCAAACTACAATTTATAATGATGGTAATATAATGAAATCATAAATTAGATTTTAAATCTCATTTATTTAAGAATTTCCAAATTCTAGTTAGCAAAAATAGCATTTTTCTTACAATTTATCAATTATCAATAAAAACTAGTAGCCAAATTGAGTTTTTCATTCCACTAACAAGTTAATACTCTCATTAAAACCACAATATAGTGATAAAAATATAAATTATAATTTATTAACACCAATATATATGTTTTATAGAAATTTAGTTAGCAAAAATATTTAATTAATTTAAACAATTTTAAATGAACAAATTATAATTCAACAACCATGCAAGATTTTCCAATTCTAAAAGTGTTAAACTAATTATTATAACCCTACTTAATTAATAAAAACCATAACCTAATTTTACAAACCCTAACTTGAATTTTTAAAACTTGTAGATAGAATTAATTTATTAAATCTAATTATGCTTAAATGAAACATCTAATAACAATAAATCAAAAGAAGAAGATTTATACCTCCACAACATGTAATCCAAACATTAAAATGAGTCTCCAAAATAAATGTTTTCCATCTCCAAAATCCATGTAAAGATGAGCAAAGAATAGAGGGTAGGAATTAATTAGGATTTTGTGGATTTTTATTTGGATTTTTGTAGGATTTTTGATGATTTTTGGAGGTAAATTAAATTTTGAAGATGGGAGGCTGCCATGGGGGGTTGAGGCCGGCCACACCATGGAAGAGGGAGAGGAGAGTGAGAAAAGTGAAGAAAAGTGTAGAAATTTCACCCAAAATATCAACTTCTTTATGTCTTTTCAACCTTTTATTAAATTTCCTTTTATTTCTTTTCTAAAACAACTCAAGAAAATTCTAGAATCATGGAAAAATTTGCAAATAAATTTGCATGATACACACTAAATTCTAATATGCAATGGTTCATTTTTACAAATTAAACCCCTTCAAATTTGAAATTTACACTAATTTAGTGTATAAATAAAGCTTATGTTAATATTTAAAATAATTAATTTAGGAAAAATATTTAATTAAACTAAAAATTTATAAGTGACTAAATAAACACCATTTACTAGTAATAACATAATTAAAATAGGTATTTTGAAATTTATAATGAAAAATAATTACGGTTTAGTTTTACGAAAAATACGTTTTACTTTACCGAAAATCATAAAATTCACTTAAACGATTTTATTTATTTAATTATTTATTTAATTATTTTTAAAACGTTACATTCTGGTTACTAGATCTATGGCTTTAGATCTAGATTTGGGTAGTTTCCCGATTTGGGTACTTAGATAGTATTCTAAAGGTATTTAGAATAAATGACTCCTGGCATGGTGGTGTACCTGCAGGTGATGGAGTCACCCTCTCTAAATGTGTCTTACGGACTAAAGGGGAGAGGGATGTGCATTATTAACATATCACTTGATTAGGCAATTGAGTTGATCATGAGATATCAAGTACCACACCAGATGTTGTTTTTGCACTAGATGCAATAAGTTTATATTAATCCTATCGTGGAGAAGCATACGGAAGCAGTTTTAGAACATAAGTGGATGTTCTAAGGATTTGATGACGGCAGCCTCCTTCGGGAGACGATTATCATTCCAGGCTTCCAAAGGTGACATGGGTGACAGAGTGATTGTCAGAGTTATAGTTTTCCCTCTGATGAAGGGGGCAGTATTATGGACAGGTGGTCCAAGAGGATACTGTGGGAGGCACGATGCAGGATACTAATTAGGTTCAGTTGTCGATACAGTCTAAGAAGTTTGGATTTGGAGTTCATTTATGAACTAGGTCCCATCAGATATCCAAACATATTCTAAGACAGGTATTACTCAATTCGAGAGATGGTTTTCTCTGCAAACTTGAGATTAAGAGAGACATAGAAAGAACCATCAGGACGGATCCACTCACTGAGGCTATTTCTCAAACACAAGAGTTTTTACAAACGAGCTTTGTGAAACTGATTAGTAGAGGAGTTGGGTGCTCGGTATCACACGGGCTGTGAGTATGCGACATTGCAATAATTAGCCTTAAGTGCAAGTGGGAGATTGTTGGATATAGTGCCCTCAAAGTCAATTATTGGATCGCAGGTACGTGATTGCAATGATTGAGGGAGGACCTATACCGGTAGGACAGTCTTACTCAAGACGATAGTATGCTATCCGGTTTGCCTTTATCATCATGTACAGTTTTAGGTAACATTACTGTTTACTATTACACATTGATAGAGCCCTTAGGATCCTGCTTGACTACCAACAGTATGAAGGCGATCATATACGTGAAAGTTGGGTAATCTATAAGCGCATCCTTAAAAGTGGTCCCTAGTCGTAGGAGTTTCGAGACAGGGCATCGATACTCCGGAGTAAACTAGTGTATACAGTCGAGACCCCGACGAGGGGCGGTGGCCGGTCTCACAAGCCATTGGTGTCAGTTGGATCACCTAAGATGTATACAGGTGCTCATTGGGTTATGAGTGCACCGGACAGGACTCGCCGGGAACCTGCTAGTTGGTATTATACCTAGCGTCAGATAGCAGTTCCCTGGTGACATGTGTACAGGTTAGTTCATCGACCTGAGATCGTCATTTGTCTCGTGTGAGTTCCCACTGTGATTAGATTACTACCTTACCACGGCTCAAAGGAGTCGTGCAAACAAGTTTTAGTTGAGTACAGTCCCGAGCCACATAGGGGCAGTGAGCGGACCGGCAGGGGATTCGTCTCTCCCGGTATTGGGGGTGAGATCGCGTTGTGTCTAGGAGAGCCATTACACCAAGTCCTTGGCCAAGGCAGGTGAGAATTACTGGTGGGTATTCCAGTAATTTATCAGGGTGTTCAGGGCTACCCTCCGACACGACTTATACCGCTATTGGGGGTCTGACGTTACCAGCCCCCTAGGCCGGATATGCGATGCTCATAGACGAACGGACCAGACTGTATGTATATTGTCACAGATAGGCTCAGTAGGGTTCCAAGATGAGTTCGCTCATCGGCTTCCTTTTCAGTCAGTACATGGACAGCTGTCGCACACAGCTAGTGCCGCTGACGTGCTTGTGGTTAAACCCACTGCCAGGGTACTGATGAGTCTTTAGAGTCCCCCACAGATAGTTTCCCAAGTTCGGGCGAAATGTTGTAGAGGCCGTATGGTTTTATGGCAGGGTTCGAACATGCACGTGCATTTATGCACATGTCATATTTCGGACAGATAATACTGGTGGGCTTTAGCTTAAGCCGGATCCAAGTATTATATTGAGTCGGAATATTTTAGTCTCATCGTATTCGTATTCGGTTGGAATACGGGTACAGGTATGTATATACAGGTGAGGGGTATTCTCGTAATCCGTTACGAGATTACTTTAGAAGATGCATTTCGTTTTGGATTAATCATTTTGGTTTAAATGATTAATGGAAAGTGTGACTCATTGGAGTGACTCATTAATTCTAGAATGTTCACTAATGACTCATGTAATGAGTCATCTAGTGAGTCATTAAAGAATTAATGAGTTTTGTTTTGGGTATGGATATTTGAGGAGATATTTTTATAAGATATTTTCTTTGGTTTTTGATAATACAACCTCATATATCTATTCACAAAAGAATGAGATGAGAACATAAGTTTATGGGCTTGGTTTCTTTTGCTCACTAGAGTTTTCTTGAGCTCACAATTTCCATCTCTTTGCATCTTCTTCAACCTCCACCCTATCCCTCTCATGTGATGAGAACCCTAGGGTGTTTGAGACAAAGTATTCTACTCATTCTCTACTTCATCTTGGACATGTCGGTTAGCATACCTCATGTCCGAGTTGCCTCGGTATAGAGGCGGGAGCCCGTTTAAAGATCCGTTGACGTGGTGCCATCTCAACGAGGAGACAGGAGATCGGAGTTGCCGCGGGGAGCGTGGGATGATGGCTAAAGACTGAAGGACACGGATCGATCGGTATAGCCTTTCTACCTCTTTACAGTTTGTTAGTATAGCGTTAATGGCAAGATCCGGGTTATAGTATGCGATAGCGCCAGTTGTAAAAGTTTTTGTTCCGCGTTTGGCGTCAGA
The DNA here is from genome assembly GCA_030015575.1 of Agapanthus africanus. Lineage (NCBI taxonomy): Eukaryota > Viridiplantae > Streptophyta > Magnoliopsida > Asparagales > Amaryllidaceae > Agapanthus > Agapanthus africanus. Next base: position 196,456,190 of record CM057348.1, on the reverse strand, counting down.
ATGACGGCCGGGGCGCTACCGTATACTTACAATTATACCAATCGTCAGTTATCAGTTCCCATGTGACATGAGTACAGCTTAGTCCGTTGACTTGACACTGTCACTTCGCCCCGAGTGTGTTCCCACTGTTCTTAGATTACTACCCTACCATGGCTCTATTGAGTCATGCAAACAGGTAGTAGTTGGGTGCAGTCCCGAAGCACTTGGAGGCAGTGACGGTTAGACAGGATTCGTCTCTCCCGGTATTGGGAGTTGATATCGCGCTGTGTCTAGGAGAGCCATTACACAAAGTCCCTGGTCAGGGCAAGCGAGATTTACTGGTAGTGTTTCCAGTAGATTCTCAGGGTGTTCTGGGCTACACTTCGACATGACTTGTACCGCTATTAGAGGACTGACGTTTACCTCCCCCCTAGGCCCGACATGCGATACTCTTAGACGAACAGACCGGACTGTACGGAGATTGTCACATTCAGGCTCGGTAGGAGTTCGGATGGGTTCACCTCATCGGTCTTCTTATCGGTATCTACCTGGGGACCGTTACGTACAGCTAGTACCACTTGCAGCCTGTGATTAAACCCACTGCCAGCGTAGTGTCGAGTCTTTAGAGTACCACACAGAGGGTTGTTCACCTTTGGGCAAAACAGAGTAGAGGTCGTATGGTTTTACGACAAGGTTCGTTCACATATGCGTACTTGTGCGTGTTCGGTGTTCAGGCAGATGATACTAGTGGGATTTGGTTTAAGCCAGATCCTAGTATTTTATTTTGGGTTGGTTCGGTCTCATTGTATTTGTCTTCCTCGGAACACGGATGCGGGTGTGTATACACAGTTGACAGAAGCAGAGGAATCTCATTAGGGTTTTGACCATTGACTTGATTAAAACCATAATGAGATGGAGGAAATTGATTAATGAGTTTTAATTAGTGATAATTGTATCATGGTTAATTGGTTTGACCATTTGACTAAGTTGACCCATGTTGACTTAGATATTTTTTTGAGCATGCTTAGCATTAATTGTGACATGATAATGGTCAAATCAACATCAACCATGACAATTTATCCTAATTAAAATTATCATTATTCTTTTTATCATATGAGAGCTATCTCTTCATTTTATCATGACACTTTCTCTCTCTTGCAAGCTCTCTCCTCTTCCTCTCTCAAAGCTCTCTTATTTCATGAGTTGAAAACCATGAGCTTTGTGAGATCAAACCACCAAAACACCTTTCTACTCACTTTAGGGTTCTTAGTCTGGCAAGCCAAGCACTCTAGTTACTTCATTGTTGAGGTAGGAGCTCAAGGTAGAAGCCTTCGAGTGGATCTTTCTTTGGCAAAGAGAAGACGAAAAGGAGGAGCCGTCTACACCACTCAAAGGAGCACACAAGAAAAGGAAGCAACACAAGAAGAGAAGGGGTTCAAGCTTTTGGTATAATCTCTTAACCTAGTGGTTAAAGCTCCTTGTATGTTTGTTAGTTTTTGTTTAGCAAAGATCTTTCATGGTTAGTCTATGTTTCCTTGTGAGAAAAATTCAATTTTTTCCTATTCCGCCTCCCCGAAAGTACCGGGGTGGGTAACATAGACTTACAGTAGTATCAGAGCCTAGCTAAACAACAACTAACATGTTAGAAAAGTCTTTAGAACTTCGATCCCAGAAAAATCGCAAAAAACCATCAAAAACTTGTGTTTTCTGCCGATTTTAAAACAGGTCTAAAAATATTTTCAGAGACCTGAAAAATACGTGCAGGCATTTTTAGGGACACCCAAGAAAAACGAGCTCGTGACTCGGTCAGACTGCCGCGGAAGCGCGGCGAAACCATGCGTTTTGCCGCGGATCCGCGGCCGAGTTGACTCGGAGTCAACTCGTTTTTCCCGCAGATTGTCCAGCTTGATGTTTTGTGATTTTTCAGATGCTTTGTTTCTGCCTAGATTCTTTTGAGTACAGTTTTGTATTTTGGGTAGTTTCAAATTTGAATATTGATCGAAATTCTATAAAATTTAGCTAATTGGATTATATCTATAATGTGATATATGTATTGAACGTCTACTAGTCGCTATACGTCGATTAGAGGGGGTTGTACATTTCTGTGATTTGTGATGTTGGATTGTGTATATGAACTTGTTGGATTGTCGTGGATGAATAGCCGGGGGTGTGAGATGAGTGTTTATTTATGTTTCATTTGATGTAAATTGTAAATTGATGTAATATTATTTTTGGGTCGCACATCCGGGTTGAGGATGTAGCCGCCTTTGTATATTATTTCTTTTACTGTTTTATACTCCTAGGATAGACCCAAGGTGGGGTGCATAGACTACCGGATACTTTGAAGTTTCGAGTGGCCTACTCACTTTGTTGAGGGAGGCTGCTCCACTTCGGGTATTTGGCGGGTAGTTTGCCGCACCCGTAGGGGTCTGGGGTGGGGTTTTGGCTATTCATCGCGACTGTGTAATCCGTCTTTCGTTGCAGGCTCGAATAAAACACGGATTCCTAGCATATCCAATGTGTTCATCTGTGATCTGGAATGACTATCATTGCGTCTGACGAATGCATATATATCTATATATGATATCTAGTAGGCGTTGCTTATGTTTTGCATCCGTGCTAGTCCAGCCCCCGCTCTGTCATTAGTTAAGTAACCTAACGGGTGATGACGGGGCCCAGTGGCGAAAGCAGATGGCATAAGTGTACGTCATATTTTCGTTGTTTTCTGCAATGGTAGGATTAATTGATGGGACGCATTATATTAATGTAAAGAAAATAAACCAAAGGTAAATCGTTGGAACAATTTCAAAACCACTCGGTTTTTTTTCAAAACAGCAAAACTTTTAAAATGCGGAGCTTAAACCACTCCTTTTAAAAGCTATCACGTTCCTTCGATTATATCAAGTTCACTACGTTCACGGTTTTGCCAAAACCATTCGTAGCCCTCCGTCATTTCATATGGATAGTCAATAGTATTCAAGCTATGTTTGTTGGCCAAAGTCAAGGCATAGTGATTGGTAGCTGTTGGATATTCATATGAAGTATAGATAGATGCGTTGGTTTGGGACAGTTGTACTGCTTTGTTGGCCAAAGTCAAGGGTAGGTACGAGTGGGTTCAAATTAACCTGGAAAATGACGGGTAGAACTTGACATGTGACTTATGATTTGTTGGCCAAAGTCAAGGTCATAAGAGCATGGGGCAAAAATCCACATCGGGAGTTTCTAAAGAAACTGAAACTTGCTAGTATTGCATACCATTTGGAGTGTGATGATTTTGGTAGGATTCCTTCAGCTTTATCACACGATGATATTTGGATCCCGATCCTACTGTGAGTATGTGCTACTCCTCGGGAGATTTTTTCACTTAACGATCAATGCTATAAACCAAGTTGGTGACTAGAAAGGTGTTAGCGGGGCTACGCCCACAGGGAAAAGAGGTTATTTAATTAAGGAACTTCGTGAAAGCGTCGTAAAACCTCCCTCGAAGTACCGACACTGGCCTGACTGAACGGTTAAGCAAGTATTGTACGGTGAGATCAATCCCGACTAGTTCTTCTTTTATGGTTTGAGGAAGGATTCGAGAAACAGTGGGAGCCATCCTGTTTAGACAAACTAAAAACCACTCTAAACTTGCAAAAGCATCATGCTAAAGTGTTTCTTCTCTCTCTCCTAATTGCAGCAACCAAACATCATGACGGGCCTTAAGTTGCTATTAGATAAAAATATATTGACAGGGCCAAACTACAAAGATTGGTTCAGGAATATCAAAATAGCAATCACTTATGACAAGTTGGGCTATCTCCTTACCACTAAGGCCCCCGCCGTCCCAGGTCCAGAATCCAGTGTCGTGGATAAGGAAATCCGTAAGACCTGGGAGATTGACTGCGCGAAGGCCAAGTGCCTCGTGCTTGCCTCTATGGACAATGAACATCAGAGGAGGCATGAGAATATGGACCTTGAATCCATATATCTCCATACTAAGGAACTATATAGAGAGTAATCCCGTATCGCCAAATACGAAACCTCGAAAAAACTGTTTCAAGCGAGGTTGGTCGTCGGATCATCTGTAGGGGAACATGTCCTGAAGATGATTGGCTACATTGAGGAGCTCGCGGACCTCGGGACCACGTTAGAGAATGATCTATACACTGACTTGATTCTCCAGTCCCTTCCTTCCACCTACGCCCAGTTTATCCTGAATTTCAACATGCAAGGAAAAGAATTTGAACTTCCGGAACTCCTCAACATGTTGAGGAGTGCAGAGGGGACCCTGCAGAAAGTCAGCGAAACACCCGCTTCGTTTATTGGATGAGCTTCTTCTTCTAGGTCCAAGGCGAAAGCCAAAGGAAAGAAGAAGAAGGCCCCAACCAAACTAAGGGGCGGTGTTAGTAAGGTGGAAGCCAAGGGAAAAGCAAAGGTAGCGGGATAGATTGTGGGGAAGGAAGAATGCTTTTATTGTCACAAGAAAGGAAACTGGAAGAAAGGTTGCAGGGCTTGGAAGGTCAAGAACCAGGACCCGAAGCAAGTTGTGGCTTCGGCTTCAGGTGTGTATGTTATTGAAAACTGTCTGTCAATCAACTCTACTTCCTGGGTATTGGATACCGGATCAGGATCTCATATCTGTAATTCTTTGCAGGCACTGAGAAGGCGTAGAGTTTTGAACGCAGGTGATATGTCCCTCAGAGTTGCAAACGGAGCAAGCATGGATGTTGAGTCCGTGGGGGACTGTCACTTAGGGTTGACAGATGGACATGTTTTGGTTTTGGACAACTGTTATTTTGTACCCAGTTCGAATTGTAATATCATATCTGTATCTTTAATGTCTAAAGAAGGTTATGATTTTGCATTTGTAAGCAATGTTGTAAACATTCACCTTAATCATGTTTTGATTGGGTCGGATACATTAAGCAACAGGATATACGTATTAAACCAACCGCAGATTTTAAATATCCAGAATATAAACAAAAGAAAGTCTCCAGAATTAAATCATGCTTTCTTATGGCATTATAGACTGGGTCACATCAATGAAACACGATTGACTAAATTACATAAAGAGGGATATTTGGATCCGTTCGAATATCAGTCTTATACAACTTGTCAATCTTGTCTCATGGGAAAAATGACAAAGACTCCGTTTACTGGACACGGAGTAAGAGCGAGCGAGCTCTTGGGACTCATACACAGCGATGTATGTGGTCCAATGTCTGCACATGCACGAAGCGGTTATTCTTACTTCATTATTTTTACGGATGATTTTTCAAGCTATGAACATGTCTTCTTAATAAAGCATAAACCTGAGGCCTTTGAGAAATTCCGGGAATATAAGAATGAAGTAGAAAAATAAACCGGCAAGAGTATCAAGACACTGAGATCTGATCGAGGTGGTGAATACTTGAGTGCCGAGTTTCTGGATTACCTAAAAAAGAATTGAATTCTCTCTCAACTTACTCCTCCATACACACCACAACACAATGGTGTATCGGAAAACCGAAACCTATTGGATATGGTACATTCCATGATGAGTAACGCTGAGTTACCGTGATCTTTCTGGAGTTATGCACTAGAATCAGCTGCATATCTTTTGAACCAGGTTCCTACTAAGTCAGTGCCTACTACACCATATCAGATGTGGAGTGGGAAGAAACCCTATCTTAAACACATTAAGACATGAGGATGTCCAGCTTTTGTCAAAAAGCAGCATACGGACAAACTCGAGGCACGCTCAGTACAGTTCAAGTTTGTGGGATATCCAAATAACTCCAAGAGATATTTCTTCTACTACGCAGAGGAACAAAAGGTATTTGTTTCTCGTCATGCCTACTTCTTGGAAACTAAATTTTTAGAAAATCAGATAAGTGGGAGCGCAATAGAACTGGAAGAAATTCCAGAACCATAAGCTATTACTGAAAGCTTAGTAGAACCATAAGGTTCGAAAGGACAGGACATTCCTGCACCGCTCCGCAGGAGTAGTAGGCTTTCTCATCCACCTGAGAGATACTACGGTTTTCTCATAGACGGGGATAGAGAGGATTGCATCATTGATAATGATGAGCCGACTAGCTTCCAGCAGGCCATTCAGAGCCCTGACTTGGTAAAATGGCTGGATGCAATGCGGACCGAGATGGAGTCCATGTACACCAACAAAGTATGGACTTTGGAGGTTGCTCCAGAAGGGGTAAAACCCGTAGGCTGCAAATGGATATTCAAAAGGAAGATTGGTGTAGATGGACAGGTTGAGACCTATAAGGCTAGACTTGTTGCAAAGGGTTTTTGTCAAAGACCTGGTTTGGACTATGACAAAACTTTTTTTCAGTGGCTATGCTCAAATCCATTCGGATCCTTCCTGCCATTGCTGCCTTCCACGGTTATGAGATTTGGCAGATGGACATAAAAACAGCTTTTCCAAATGGTAATTTAGAAGAGTGTGTCTATATGGACCAGCCAAAGGGTTTTATTCAGAGTGGGAGAAGCGGAAAAGTGTGCAAGTTGCTTAAGTCTATTTATGGACTGAAGCAGGCATCGCGGAGTTGGAACATCTTTCTTGATGAGACGGTCAATGTCACGCCCCGCTTCCCAAAATACGGAAAACGATGGATGATTAGGCCAGCCATGCTCCTACGGTCAAGGAATCATCCCATCGTAGTCACACTTCGGCATCTAGCATTACATGGTAATCAGTAAATAAAGCACAGTAGTAAAGGAATCACATCACTAATTTATTACATTAAAATTCCATTGTTCATAAATTACAGATAACAAGAACAATTACTAACCAAGTTCAATCTCACGATCACTTTATGGAAAGCAATAAAGATAAGAAGTACACCAGACTATATCTCCGTGAACTCGAAGGGTAGATCCGTCTCCTGTGCTGGTCCTCCCGCGGAATCTGAACATGCATACTCAAGTCGTCAGAGCGACACAATAACAATATTATTATAATAAGACGAAACAGGTATATGAGGTAATACTAGTGTAAAAACAATGCAAGTAATCATTATGTCACTATATGATGCAGAATATGTTATGTGTCCCTATCGGTCTCTAGGTCATGTTTTAAATCGCATAGTGGAAGGAGGATCATGTTTAACAGGAGTCTCGTACATATCCGAGACAACGGCCCACATGCCCGGGACATTACCCTGTCAGCCGGATCGCTAGATCCTACCCTACATGTATCAATATCACGATTCGAATGATCATCCTCTAAAACACGGTCCCGCTAAATATGATACTCTTTCCACTTTGATTTCCCCTTTTTCCCCAGGTTCTCACTAGTTATGATCTTGATTTAGCCGTGTACAAGTATACCAATGGCACGGTTTTATCACTGTTCACTGTATTAATCACTGTCACGAATATTCATTTTCCATTGGTGTACTCGTCACTCCTAAACCAACATCTATCACGCACGATAATGCAATGTCCACACGCACTAACACTGAGTATATGGCAAGGGTATGATATATGTATGTATGCTACCAATAAGCTATGTATGTTATGAACCAACATGCATGTCATTGACTAAAATAAATTGCATAAATTAATATGTTAAGAATACAGCAAAATGATACAAGTAAGATAAATATAACACTCAGTCAGCAATTCATCAAAATTTGTTTCAGTTCAATCGGGATTCCGGTTTTCAAAATATAGCTGTTTCATTTTAAGTGCTCGCGGCTGGAAATTCAGTTTCAGAACTGAACATCCGTTTCACGACATGAATTTCACCCAGTTGGGCTCAGAATTTAGTGATGTTACAGTTGAATAAAATATAGGGTTTTCAATAGAGTATTCAACGCAATAGACGGATCCTCAATCGCATCTGTACGTTGAAAGTTATACACAGTTTAACCTCAGTGTGTCATTTCTGAATCTGTTCTGGACAGTTATACGTTCTGCCCTTTTAAATACAGTTTAAAATAGCAAACGGCGATGAAACGAAATGGAACCACCAGTTTTGTTTAGCTAACAGGGCTATCTTTAATCTACTGTAGAGTTCCATAACACACGACTTCAGGAAACACAGTGATACAGGTCTTGGGACAGAACACAATAATCAGAAACGCTCTGGACTGCAGTCCGGAGTCGCATTCCGATTTAATTATCATCACGGTTACAGAACAGAAATCATTGTAATTTTAAATAGGGTTAAAGTTCGTCGAGTCGGCTTCAATTTAACCCCTCGAACGCATCATTCCAGTATGTATGTAATTTACGGTGATTTTATTCATTTTCAGATACGAGAAAAATATTAGTTTTAACGGCATATTTGGGGGTATCAATTTTTGTCACTAACAATCGTATTTTCCAGCGAGATCCATACACGATATTTATCATCAAATGGGCCAACAGAAAATATCAGTTTCCGTCAAAACAAACTATTATAATCATTGGAGACTAGCATTTAACACTTAGGTCACTTAATATATCGGTAATCGGCAAATCCGTAAACTAGATGTTTTAAGTTTGTACCACCATTATTTTAGCATGAAGCAAGTAAACACTTGCCTGGAAACGTCTCGGGGTCGCAAGGCAGCAACGGCGTCACGAACGCGTGATGTACACCGTGAAACTGATTCGCGCGAGCTTGGATCGAGATGCGGATTTCGCGTCGGAGTTGTCCGGAGTCGTTGCACGGTCACTGGATGTTGAAGGGTGCTTGATGATCCTCTACGAGTGTACTGGGGTCGACGACAGTCGCTCCGGCGTTGGCTGCAGTGAGTTCGCAGTATCGATTCAAACTTTGCAGTTTTGGATGGAGAGAGAAAGAGAACCGGTTGTGTAGGTGTAGGGGTGTGTGGCTGTTGCTGATGACGAGGAGGTCGTAGGATGGTCGGCGATGTGGTGGGAAGTTCGCCGGCGTCGAGGGTGCAAGGTGGCCGAGCTCGGTAGGGAGGTTGTGTACAGGGAAGTGGGTGTGCAGGTGATCTCGAGTTGATGGGGGTGTGGAGTCATGGAGGGAGAAGGTTGGTGGAGGAGGAGCTGTCGTCGTCGTGGGGGCGAGCGGAGTGATGGGTGTTCGCCGGCGGTGGAGTGGGGAACACGGCGACGTTGGGTGTTCGGTGAGTTTCGAGAGGAAGAGATATGAGGGATTTGGGAAAAATGAGGGGAGAAGCGAATGCGAAGGAGCTAATGGAGACGAGGAGGTGTGTGCGTCGTGGTTGTAACGGCAGGAGCGGGGCGTGAGCGTGGGCGCGAGGCACGGCGGGGAAAATGGGATCGCGCGCATGAACAGGGGAGGTTACCGTTGGAAGAAGGAGAGGAACAGTAGCGGTGGGCTGGAGGAGTGGGCCGGGCTTGGGTAAGATTTTAAAAATAAAATTCCCTTAAAAATTCGTGGCTGAAGGAGGGAGTGGGCTGGAGGGGTGAAACGGGCCGTGGGGTTAATTAAAGAATTTCTTTGAAAAAATGTGTGGGTTGAGGAGAAGGAAATAGGCTGGGTTTGATTTGTTTTATGTTTTAATTGGGAAAAAATTTTAATGGCCGGCAGGAAAATATAAGCTTGGGCTGGGAATTTTAGATTAAGGATTTAAAATAAATTTTGGCTGCTTTAGGAATTTATTTTGATAGTTTAAAGTTTGATTTTGAGTTGTTGGGCTTAGGGTTTAAATATAGTTTGGGTTAAGATTTTAATTAGCAACATTTTGGTTTTAATTTACTTTGGCTTTGATTTAGATCTTGGGTTTAAGCTTTTAGGGTTTGGAAGAATGTAAATATTAAGCTTAAACAACCAATTCAAGGTATGAAGGAAAAAGAAAGGAAACCACTGGAAATCAGAGAATAGGAAACTTTTATTAGGATGGAAACGGGGATTTACATCATACCCCCCTTAACAAAATTTCGTCCTCGAAATTTAACAAGGATACACGAATACAATGTACTAAACAAAGAGATGTGGATAACGATCACGGATGTCTTCCTCCCGCTCCCAGGTGGATTCTCCTGGGGAACGACCACCCCAAGACACTCGGACTAACGGAATGACCTTATTCTTCAGCACTTTCTCTCTGCGGTCAAGGATGGTAGTAGGCTGCTCCTCGTACGATAGATCGGTACCCAAGACTAGCTCTGAATGGTCCAGGACATGGCTTTCATCCCGAACATAACGCCGCAACTGTGACACGTGGAAGGTATTGTGCACACCAGCTAGCGATGGAGGCAAGGCAAGTCGATAGGCCACCTCTCCCACTCGCTCTAGCACCTCAAAAGGTCCGCTAAAATGGGGACTAAGCTTTCCCCGACCTCCGAACCTGATAACTCCACGAGTAGGGGAAATCTTCAAGAACACATGATCTCCGACTTCGAATTCTAGTGCCCTTCTTCTGGTATCTGCCCAACTCTTCTGTTGATCCTGAGCCGCCTTGATACGCTGTCTGATCATTTGAACTTTGTCGACTGTCTGAACAATGAGTTCGGGGCCCAATAGTCTTCGTTCTCCCACATCATCCCAACATACTGGGGATCGACACTTCCGCCCGTATAGTGCTTCAAAAGGAGCCATCTGAATACTAGCCTGATAACTATTGTTGTAAGAGAACTCGACTAGGTGCAGATGGTCCTCCTAGGAACCCTGAAAGTCCAACATACAGGCTCTCAACATATCCTCGAGCGTCTGAATCGTACGCTCAGATTGTCCATCCGTCTGTGGGTGATAAGCTGTGCCGAATTTGAGGCGGGTTCCCAAACTCTCCTGTAGACTCTTCCAAAAGTGTGACAAGAATCTGGTGTCCCGGTCTGACACAATGCTGACTGGAACACCGTGAAGTCGTACAATCTCCTGCATATATCTTTCTGCCAGTGATTCTGTCGACTGTCCCACTCGGAAAGGTAGGAAGTGTGCAGCTTTTGTAAGACGATCGACGATAACCCAAATGGCGTTATTGCCCCTAGGGCTCCGTTGTAAGGCCGTCATAAAATCCATGGTAATGTGCTCTCACTTCCATTCTGGTATCGGCAGTTGTTGTAACAATCCTGCTATCCTCTGATGTTCCGCCTTCACCTGCTGACATACCAAACATCTGGATACAAACCTCGCAATTTCCCGCTTCATTCCGTTCCACCAAAAGTCTTCTTTAGGTCCTGATACATTTTTGTACCTCCTGGATGCACAGAATAAGCTGAACTGTGTGCTTCAGCCAAAACTTCTTCTCGAACATCTCCTTTAGGTACGCAGAGTCTGCTACCGAATCTCAGAGAGCCATCTTCATATATAATCAAATCCGTTCTCAGTCCAGCTTCCACTTGCTCTCTGAACTTTTGCAATCGGGGATCATCCGCCTATGCAATCTTGATGCGATCCACTAGGGAAGATTGCACCTGTATTTGCCAAAATTGACTTAGTGCGTTCGGCGTAACGACCTCAAGTTTAAGTCTCTGGAAATCCTCAATAATGCTCCTCTGATCGGTCAACATCATGACCGCTGGTTTGCGACTGAGCGCATCTGGTACAACATTGACCTTCCCCGGGTGATACTGAAGGTCCAAGTCATAATCTGCCATTAGCTCTAGCCATCGGCGCTGCCTCATGTTTAGTTCCTTCTGAGTGAAAACATACTTCAAACTTTTATGATCCGTGTATACCTCCACTTTCTCACCCAATAGATAGTGCCTCCAAATCTTCAACGCAAAGACCACCGCAGCTAACTCCAAGTCATGCGTGGGGTAGTTCTTCTCGTGGTTTCTCAGTTGTCGAGAGGCGTAAGCAACCACTCGGCCGTGCTGCATTAGGACACAGCCTAAACCCTTCCCTGAGGCATCACTGTGTATCACGGTAACCACCGGAATCATCTGGTACAGTAAGAATAGGCGCCGTGGTTAACTTCTGCTTTAGTGTGTCAAATGCCTAAGTGCACTCCTCTGTCCACGTAAACGGTACGTCCTTCCGTGTCAGCCTCGTCAATGGTTCAGCGATTCTTGAGAAATCTTGGACGAATCTGCGATAATAACCTGCTAATCCCAGAAAACTCTTGATCTCGGCCACTGACTTCGGCGTTGGCCAATCTCTGACAGATTCTATCTTTGCCGGGTCCACCGAGATGCCTTCGCCCAAAACGATATGTCCCAAAAACTGAACCTTGTCAAACCAGAATTCACACTTTCTTAGCTTCGCATACAGCTTCTCTTCCCGAAGAACTTGCAGTACCGTGCGCAAATGCTCAGCATGCTCTTCCCGGGTCTTCGAGTAGACAAGTATGTCATCGATAAACACAACGACAAACGTGTCCAAGTACTTTGCGAACACTCTGTTCATCAATTCCATGAATATTGATGGGGCATTAGTAACACCGAATGGCATCACAAGAAACTCGTAGTGTCCGTATCGGGTCCTGAAAGCCGTATTGCATACATCCTCGGCTGCTACTCTAATTTGATGATATCCAGAACGGAGGTCCAACTTCGAGAATACCTTGGCTCCACTTAGCTGATCGAATAGGTCGTCAATGCGCGGTATTGGGTACTTGTTCTTTATTGTGACCTTGTTCAGCTCCCGATAATCTATACACATTCGCAGCGATCCATCCTTCTTCTTTACTAACAGGACTGGTGCACCCCACGATGAAGCGCTTGGCCGAATAAATCCCTTCTCCAATAGTTCTTCAACCTGCTTCTTCAATTCCGCCAACTCAACTGGTGCCATTCTGTATGGGGCTCTGGATACTGGGGCTGTACCTGGAATCAAATCGATTGAGAACTCCAAAATTCGAGGAGGTAGTAGACCTGGTAGATCTTCAGGAAATACGTCCAGAAAGTCCCGAACAATTTCTGGGACTGGGCTCTTATCAATCTCCATAGCTATCAGCTCCTTAGGCTTTGCTCTGTACTTAGCTGGCTCCAAAGATTCGCTTCCGCCCTCGAAAATAAACTCCGGGTGATTGGGGATGCGGAAGATCACCTTCTTTGCACGACAATCGATAACTGCATGGAAAGTGCTCATCCAATCCATTCCGAGAATTGCATCGTAACTGCCTGTCCCAATCAGAAGGAAATTCGCATAGAATTCCCTGCCACACACTACAACCGGGCATAATCTACATTCTCGACTAGATATAATAATGCCATTACCCGTATGAATTTCCCATCCCTTGGTTAGTGGTTCATGTGGTATTGAGTGTGTATTAGTGAAATGCTCAGACAAGAAACAATGCGATGCTCCCGAATCAAATAGTACTCTAGCTGGCAAGGAATGTACGAGTAGAGTACCTGTAACCACGTCTCCTGACGCCTCTGCCTGCTCGGCGGTCAAGGTGAAAGCCCGTCCCTGACCGCGACCTGTAAAGGGTTGCCTCTGCTCCTGCGGCCTCTGCTGTGGCGGTCCAGAACCTCCCTGTATCTCTACTCGCTCAGGGCAACTGTTAATCCTGTGCTGACTGGAACCGCAAATCAAGCACTGTCCCTTCTGGGTATGCCCTCCTCTACCGCAATAGCCGCAAACTATGCCCTGTCTCTGAGGGCGATGCTGTGGTACGAATGGGCGCTTCATTTGTGTCGTTCCTGCTCTGTGAACCGGTATGGCTCCTCGAGAAGGCGCGTGGGTACGTGCTGGAACGACTGGGGGTCTTCTGAACTTGTTAATCAATTGCTCCTGAACTCTCACTGCGTTGAGTACCTGTGCGAAAGTCTGTAAATCTAACGATGCAATCAACTGCTGCAACTCGAAATCTAACCCCTGAAGGAAGCGTCTGGCCCTGGTGGCCTCTGATTTGACCATGTATGGAGCAAAGCGGCTCAGACGGTTGAACTCTGCCGCATATACGTCCACTGGGCGTCCATTCTGCTTCAAAAGAATAAACCTTTCCTCCATTTCTGCCTTGGCTGTGGGAGGAAAATAATGATCTAAGAAGCACTCCTTAAACTTGCTCCATTCAATCGGCTCGTCAAGTCTGCTTTCTTCCACCGACCACCATGTACGGGCTTCGTCTTCTAATTGAATCTTTATCATGTCCACTCTGTCTTCCTCTGGAACCCTGGCGGCTGTCAATAAATTCTCCATGTTCACCAGCCATTGCTCAGCCTCAAGGGGTTCAGCTAGCCCTGTGAATGCAGCTGGGTATAACCGTCGGAAGTCTGATACGGTACCAGCCCTAGTCTGATAAGCTGGTGGAGTAGCGCCCTCGGGGGCGGTAATGAGTGCGGAGGGTCCTCCTGCGGCGGTAATTGCCCTGAGTCCCTCAGTGAGTAAATCTGTCTTTCTCTCCTGAGCTTCCGCGAGAGTGGTCAGTGCACTAAGTATTCTTTCCGTGCGGTCTTGAGAGCTGGAGTCCGAGGAGGGGTCGTTCGGGGACGTCATATCACTGGAAGATTCAAAAGGATATGATCAGATTCAAGGATGAAAATCAAGAGTAGTGAAACAAGAATAACGTAATACAGTATAGTTAATGTTATTCCTTGATACTAAACCCGGTCTCTGATACCAACTAAACCATGTCACGCCCCGCTTCCCAAAATACGAAAAACGAGGGATGACTAAGCCAGCCATGCTCATACGGTCAAGGAATCATCCCGCCGTTGTCACACTTCGGCTTCTAGCATTACATGGTAATCAGTAAATAAAGCACAGTAGTAAAGGAATCACAACACTAATTTATTATATTAAAATTCCATTGTTCACAAATTACAGATAACAAGAACAATTACTAACCAAGTTCAATCTCACGATCACTTTATGGAAAGCAGTAAAGATAAGAAGTACACCAGACTATATCTCCGTGAACTCGAAGGGTAGATCCGTCTCCTGTGCTGGTCCTCCCACGGAATCTGAGCATGCATACTCAGGTCGTCAGAGCGACACAATAACAATACTATTATAATAAGATGAAACAGGTATATGAGGTAATACTAGTGTAAAAACAATGCAAGTAATCATTATGTCACTATATGATGCAGAATATGTTCTGTGTCCCTATCGGTCTCTAGGTCATGTTTGAAATCGCATAGTGGAAGGAGGATCATGTTTAACAGGAGTCTCGTACATACCCGAGACAATGGCCCACATGCCCGGGACATAACCCTGTCAGCCGGATCGCTAGATCCTACCTTACATGTATCAGTATCACGGTTCGCATGATCATCCTATAAAACACGGTCCCGCTAAATACGATACTCTTTTCACTTTGATTTCCCCTTTTTCCCCAGGTTCTCACTAGTTATGATCTTGATTTAGTCGTGTACGAGTATACCAATGGCACGGTTTTATCACTGTTCACTGTATTAATCACTGTCACGAATATTCATTTTCCATTGGTGTACTCGTCACTCCTAAACCAACATCTATCACGCACGATAATGCAATGTTCACACGCACTAACACTGAGTATATGGTAAGGATATGATATATGTATGCATGCTACCAATAAGCTATGTATGTTATGAACCAACATGCATGTCATTGACTAAAATAAATTGCATAAATTAATATGTTAAGAATTCAGCAAAATGATACAAGTAAGATAAATAGAACACTCAGTCAACAATTCATCAAAATTTGTTTCAGTTCAATCGGGATTCCGGTTTTCAAAATATAGCTGTTTCATTTTAAGTGCTCGCGGCTGGAAATTCAGTTTCAGAACTGAACGTCCGTTTCGCGACACGAATTTCACCCAGTTGGGCTCAGAATTTAGCGATGTTACAGTTGAATGAAATTTAGGGTTTTCAATAGAGTATTCAACTCAATAGACGGATCCTCAATCGCATCTGTATGTTGAAAGTTATACACAGTTTAACCTCAGTGAGTCATTTCTGAATCTGTTCTGGACAGTTATACGTTCTGCCCTTTTAAATACAGTTTAAAATAGCAAACGGCGATGAAACGGAATGGAACCACCAGTTTTGTTTAGCTAACAGGGCTATCTTTAATCTACTGTAGATTTCCGTAACACACGACTTCAGGAAACACAGTGATACAGGTCTTGGGACAGAACACAATAATCAGAAACGCTCTGGACTGCAGTCTGGAGTCGCATTCCAATTTAATTATCATCACGGTTACAGAAGAGAAATCATTGCAATTTTACATAGGGTTAAAGTTCGTCGAGTCGGCTTCAATTTAACCTCTCGAACGCATCATTCCAGTATGTATGTAATTTACGGTGATTTTATTCATTTTCAGATACGAGAAAAATATTAGTTTTAACGGCATATTTGGGGTATCAATTTTTGTCACTAACAATCGTATTTTCCAGCGAGATCCATACACGATATTTATCATCAAATGGGCCAACAGAAAATATCAGTTTCCGTCAAAATAAACTATTATAATCATTGGAGACTAGCATCGAACACTTAGGTCACTTAATATATCGGTAATCGGCAAATCCGTAAACTAGATGTTTTAGGTTTGTACCACCATTATTTTAGCATGAAGCAAGTAAACACTTGTCTGGAAACGTCTCGGGGTCGCAAGGCAGCAACGGCGTCACGAACGCGTGATGTACACCGTGAAACTGATTCGCGCGAGCTTGGATCGAGATGCGGATTTCGCGTCGGAGTTGTCCGGAGTCGTTGCACGGTCACTGGACGTTGAGGGGTGCTTGATGATCCTCTGCGAGTGTACTAGGGTCGACGACAGTCGCTCCGGCGTTGGCTGCAGTGAGTTCGCAGTATCGATTCAAACTTTGCAGTTTTGGATGGAGAGAGAAAGAGAACCGGTTGTGTAGGTGTAGGGGTGTGTGGCTGTTGCTGATGACGAGGTGGTCAGCGATGTGGTGGGAAGTTCGCCGGTGTCGAGGGTGCAAGGTGGCCGAGCTCGGTAGGGAGGTTGTGTACAGGGAAGTAGGCGTGCAGGTGATCTCGAGTTGATGGGGGTGTGGAGTCGTAGAGAGAGAAGGTTAGTGGAGGAGGAGCTGTCGTCGTCGTGGGGGCGAGTGGAGTGATGGGTGTTCGCCGGCGGTGGAGTGGGGAACACGGCGACGTTGGGTGTTCGGTGAGTTTCGAGAGGAAGAGATATGAGGGATTTGGGAAAAATGAGGGGAGAAGCGAATGCGAAAGAGCTAATGGAGACGAGGAGGTGTGTGCGTCATGGTTGTAACGGCAGGAGCGGGACGTGAGCGTGGGAGCGGGGCGTGAGCGTTGGCGCGAGGCGCGGCGGGGAAAATGGGATCGCGCGCGTGAACAGGGGAGGTTACCATTGGAGGAAGGAAAGGAACAGTAGCGGTGGGCTGGAGGAGTGGGCCGGGCTTGGGTAAGATTTTAAAAATAAAATTCCCTTAAAAATTCATGGCTGAAGGAGGGAGTGGACTGGAGGGGTGAAACGGGCCGTGGGGTTAATTAAAGAATTTCCTTGAAAAAATGTGTGGGTTGAGGAGAAGGAAATGGGCTGGGTTTGATTTGTTTTATGTTTTAATTGGGAAAAAATTTTAATGGCCGGCAGGAAAATATAAGCTTGGGCTGGGAATATTAGATTAAGGATTTAAAATAAATTTTGGCTGCTTTAGGAATTTATTTTGATAGTTTAAAGTTTGATTTTGAGTTGTTGGGCTTAGGTTTAAATATAGTTTGGGTTAAGATTTTAATTAGCAACATTTTGGTTTTAATTTACTTTGGCTTTGATTTAGATCTTGGGTTTAAGCTTTTAGGGTTTGGAAGAATGTAAATATTAAGCTTAAACAACCAATTCAAGGTATGAAGGAAAAAGAAACGAAACCACTGGAAATCAGAGAATAGGAAACTTTTATTAGGATGGAAACGGGGATTTACAGTCAAAGAATTTGACTTTATCAAAAATCCAGATGAACCATGCATTTATAGTAAGATTGTAGCACGAACTATTGTATTCCTCGTCTTGTACGTGGATGACATTCTCTTGATAGGAAATGACATTCCTATGCTACAATCTGTCAAAGGGTTCTTGTCACACAAGTTCTTCTTGAAAGACCTGGGTGATGCCTTTTACATTCGGGGGATCCGGATCTATCGTGATAGATCAAAAAGGATATTGGGACTCTCGCAGTCCAGGTACATCAACACCTTAATGAAATATTCAGTATGGAAGATTCCAAGCACGGTAATTTACCGGCTTGTCACGGGATCACCTTCTCCAAAAAGATGTCTCACAAGACTGACTTGGAAAGGGATCGCATGTCTATTATACCCTACGCTTCTGCGGTAGGCTCTATAATGTATGCGATATTGTGTACCAGACCAGATGTAGCTTATGCACTGAGTGTGATAAGCCGGTATCAGTCAAACCCTGGGGAGAAACACTGGATAGCGGTAAAGAACATTCTGAAGTACCTGAGAAGGACTAAAGATATGTTCTTGGTTTACGGCGGAAAAGACCTCCAGATCGAGGCCTTTGCTGACTCCAGCTTCCAGAGTGACAAGGATGACTCCAAATCCATGTCGGGTTATGTCTTTACCCTCAATGGAGGGGCGGTCTGTTAGAAAAGTTCTAAACAGGAAACTGTTGCTAACTCGACAATGGAAGCGGAGTATATCGCAGCTTCTGATGCCGCAAAAGAAGCAGTCTGGATGAGAAAGTTCTTAACAGAACTTCAGGTGGTTCCGTCTGTTGGATATAGTGCCCTCAAACTCAATTATTGGATCGCAGGCACGTGATTGCAATGATTGAGGAAGACCTATACCGGTAGGACAGTCTTACTCGAGATGATGGTATGCTATCCGGTTTGCCTTTATCAGTCATGTACAGGTTCAGGTGACTGATCACTGTTACACGTTGATAGAGCCCTTAGGATCTTGCTTGACTACCAACAGTATGATGGCGATCATATACGTGAGAGTTGGGTAGTCTATAAGCACATCCTTAATTGTGATCCCTAGTCGTGGGAGTTTCGAGACAAGGCATCGATACTCCAAAGTAGACTAATGTATACAGTCGAGACCCCGACGAGGGACGGTGGCCGGTCTCACAAGCCACTGGTGTCAGTTGGATCACCTAAGATGTATACAGGTGCTCATTGGGTTATGAGTACACCGGACAGGACTCGCCGGGAACCTGCTAGTTAGTATTATACCTAGCGTCAGATAGCAGTTCCCTGGTGACATGTGTACAGGTTAGTTCATCGACCTGAGGTCGTCATTTGTCTCATGTGAGTTCTCACTGTGCATTGATTTCTACCCTACCACGGCTCAAAGGAGTCGCGCAAATAGGACTTTTTTGGGTACAGTCCCGAGCCACATGGAGGCAAGTGAGCGGATCGGCAGGGGATTCGTCTCTCCCAGTATTGGAGGTGAGATCGCGCTGTGTCTAGGAGAGCCATTACACAAAACCCTCGGCCGAGGTAGGAGATTTACTGGTAGGTACTCCAGTAGTATCTCAGGGTGTTCTGGGCTACACTCCAACACGACTTATACCGCTATTAGGGGTCTGACGTTACCAGCCCTCTAGGCCCGATATGCGATACTCATAGACGAAAGGACCGTACTGTATGTATATTGTCACTATTAGGCTCAGTAGGGTTCCAGGATGAGTTCGCTCATCGGCTTCCCTTGATGTCAGTACATAGGCAGCCGTTACGCACAGCTAGTGCCGCTGATGGTTTGTGGTTAAACCCACTGCCAGGGTACTGATGAGTCATTAAAGTCCCCCACAGATAGTTTCCCAAGTTCGGGCGAAACGTTGTAGAGGCCGTATGGTTTTATGGCAGGGTTCGGAAAATGCACGTGCGTTTACGCACGTGTCATATTTCGGGCAGATAATACTGGTGGGCTTTGGTTTAAGCCGGCTCCGAGTATTATACTGTGTAGATATAATATCTTTGTCTCAGTTGCATTTGTATTCGGTCGTAATACAAATGCGGGTATGTTTATACTGTTACGGGTTTATCCTGAAATTCATTTCGGGATCGCTTTTGGAAGCTGCCAGTTTTCTATCACCCGTCTTAAACATTCGGTTTAATGCGGATTTATCTTTTCTTCATGAGGGTGAGTCATGTGTGTGGAAGCTTCTAGATGGTGACTAGGTTTCATGACTCATTATTGCATTAAATGATGGTTGATGACTAGGGTTTATGATTCATTGTATGCTTTAATTGTTTTTGCAAGGTGTAAAAATGACTCATTAGTTCATTTAATGTTATGGTCACCTCTTCTACTCCTACACTCACCTCCCTTCTCCTATTAAGTGGCCGGCCCCCATTCTTGATAGATGATGATGGATTTGAAAAAGAAATGGTTGTTGGAAAATTAGATGATAGTTTTTGGTTCATGGAAATTAGATTGCTCATTTCTCATTACACCAAAAGGCAACTTCATTAACCGTTCATCCATAGCTTTGGATGTAACGAGACAAAGTGTTCTACTCATTCTCTACATCAATCTTGGACATGTCGGCTAGCAGACTTCATGTCCGAGTTGTCTCGATTCAGAGGCGGGAGCCTGTTTAAAGATCCGTTGACGTGGTGCCACCTGGACGAGGAGACCGGTGATCGAGCGAGATCGGAGTAGCCGCAACAAAGCGTGGAATGATGGTTAAAGACCGAAGGACTCGGATCGTGCGATAGCGCCAGTTAAAAAGTTTTTGTTCCGTATTTGGCGTCTGAAAGACGGCCGGGGCGCTACCGTAGACTTACAGTGGTATTAGAGCTACGCCATTAAGCTTTACTAACTTGTGCTAACGCGTTTAAAACATCGATCGAACGGAATTTCGAAAACTACAATTTTCAGTGTTAAAGTTTCTGTCGATTTTAAATCTGGTCTAAAAATTATTTTGAGCATCACAAAAAATCGAGCAGGCTTTTCTAAGAAAACTGGTGAAATTTGGAGGCCTAACTCCACAGTGCTGCCGCGGATCCGCGGCCCAAACCAGGCTTTGGCCGCGGATCCGCCGCCACTTTGTGAGAACGGTGTGCCAAATTTCTACCGTGTGTTCTACATGGTAAATTGTGGTTTCTGAAATATTTCTTTTGGGCCCAGATTTTATTACTGTAGAGCAGATGTATGTGGGTCCCACTTTGGGAAGTTTTGTCGATCGTAATTTAAGCGTGTTAGTTTACGGTACTTACATTATATCTCCGACCATGAATATCATTCGAGCGGTAAATTGCGTCTAATTGCTATAGTCCTTTTAGACGGATTTGCGAACGTGGCATTCGCGTTGATGTTCTGTGTTTTGCTGTGATGTTGCGGATTTGTCATGGTGGATAGCAGTGTACAATGGTAGTGCAGTTTGAATTTATTTATACATTTGATATTGCGGGGCGAGCGTCCAACATGTGGACTGCCGTCACTGCCTGTTTGTATAATATTCTTTTGGGGCACGACCGGGCTGAGGTCGATGTACCCGTTGTATATATTTTTTTATTTCTGTACTAGGTTTACCCCGCGACGGAGTGCACGGATAGCCGGGTTCTGGAGGGCAACGGGTCCGCATCTCATGGCTTTGAGAGGCAGAGGGGCCTCACTCTAGAATTGGCAGACTATCCGTCGCACTCGTAGGGGGTACAGGTTGACCCAATTACCGGATTCCGTGAAGTGCAGGATGGTCCATTCACTATGCTGTAGGGGGCTGCCTCCCTTCTGGTTTTGGCGGGTAACTTGCCGCACCCGTAGGGGTCTAGGTTTCATTGCACAGGCTATCCACATGACCAGAGGAACGTCGGGTTTCAGTAGCGGCTCTGTGAAACCTAGGGATCCCAGATTATCTATATTGTTCTGTGATGCTTATTACTTTTCTATAATGTTGCATTTATCACGCCTGGAGCGATTATTGTATATTGGTATATATACTATTAGATGTTGTATATGTTTTACACCCGCGCTAGTCCAGTCCCCGCTCTGTCGTTAGTTAAGCAACCTAACGGGTGATGACGGGACCCAGTGACGAATACGGATGGCATATACGTACATTTTATTTTCGTTCTTTTCTGGTGTGATTAATTGATGGGACTGCGTTGATTCTGATCAAGGCAAAAGAAAAAAAACCTGTTTGGCAGTTGTTGGAACAGTTTTAAAAAGTGTTATTACAAAGACGTTTCCTTTTGTTTTGCATAGTGGTATTCGGTTGGAATATCCTGCACCTCATTCGACGAGGCAAGGGCCGATATCCCTTCACCGGGAGTGACCCCTTGGGCAGAAGTTTGCGTCAGGGTAATAACTTCACTATAGTTGATTACAAGTTGCTTTGCATCGCGGTATTCAGTTGGAATATCCTGCACCTCATTCTACGAGGAAAGAGCCGAGATCGCTTCACCGGGAGTGACCGCTTTAGCAAAGGTTTTCGCCACTATATTTTTATAAAAAGCTATCAGGTTCCTTCAGCGATATCAAGTTCATTACGTTAAAGGTTTTTCGCCAAAAACCAGCCGTAGCCCTCCGTCATTTCTTTTGGGTATTCAGTAGTATTCAAGCTATGCATTTTGGCCAAAGTCAAGACATAGTGTTTGGTAGCTGGTGGGTATTCATTTGTTGCATAGATAGATGAGTTGGTTTGGGACAGTCGTTCTGCCGATTGACCAAAGTCAGGGGCATGTGCGGGTGGGTTCAAATTGACAAGATAATGACGGGTAGAACTTGGCATGTGACTTATGGCATTTTGGCCAAAGTCAAGGTCATAAGAGCATGGAGCAAAAATCATATCGGGAGTTTCTAAAGAAACTGAAACTTGCTAAGTATGCGCATACCTTCTGGAGTGTGATAACATGAGTGGATTCCGTCACGTTATCATGCGATGAGAGTTGGATCCCGATTCCCACTGATGAGTTGGTTTACTCTTCGGGTGATCCCGATTGATTCTTCTTTTAGGTTTGGAGGAGAATTTGACAGTACAGTGGGAGGTTTCCTGATTAGATAAAGTGATAACCATTCTGATCTAGGTTAGAGTGCACGCGGAGTGTTTCTTTTCTCTCTCTCTTTGGCAGCGACCATTGACCGACCCTAGACTATGACTCAGTGACCAAGTTGACCGAACCTTCTTAAAATACTAGCTTTTGGATTGTCTAAAGTTGCATAAGTCATTGCCGCTCTTTCTTTTACCCTTTACATTTCTCAGAACACCCCGTATTACTACGGACATCCACTTCCATTGGATAGATCTATCGTATGGTTATATACGAACTCGGAGGGAGTTCTTCGAGGATGGATCAAGGTTCAGGAGAAATAGAATTGGTTTATTCAGTTGTCTTTTATTATCACATTCTCTCAGGTTGCGAGGGCTCCTTAGTTTAGGAGAGTATACCTATTACGCTTATTGGATAGTCTTATTCCAAACCATAGGCAGGTGCTGAAAGGTAGGGAATGAAGAAAACCAATTAGCCTAAGTAGGGTGTACAGAAGGTAATGACTAAAGACAAAATAAAGGGATTAGAAAGAAGGCAAAGTAAATTGCGACTGTTATCATTCACGACTAAACCGCGTACTTCATCGCCACTCCTATTTCACCTTTGCTTTTTTCCCCAGTTCGGGAGAAATAGAATAAGGTATTATTCAGTTGTCTTTTATCATCACCTTCTCTCAAGTTGCGAGTACTCCTTGGTTTAGGAGGGTACACCTATTATGCTTACTGGATAATCTTCTTCCAAACCATATGCTGGTGCCGAATGGTAAGGAAGGAAGAAAACCACTTAGCCTAAAGGGGTGTACAGAAGGTAATGAATAAATACAAATAAAGGGATTTGGAGAGAAGGCAAAGAAATATACGGTTAAAGTCATGAATTGGATTATGGAAGAGGCATTGCTAGGAATACCAGGATACCCCTACGAAACATTTTCATATTTCAGTGCATTGTTAAAGGAAAACTGATTTCCCGATTAGATACTTACTCCAGAGTATGTATTTACCAGGTATGATTCTCATATCTGTATAGTTTTACAGATGATGAGTGGGAGTAGGTTATTGGGAATAAGGTGATCATCCTCATTATATCGGAATTCGTTGTAATTGGTGATATTTGAGGAAGTCGCCTGAGTATTTGTCGGACGGCATGTATTTGGTTTTGAGTATCCGTTGTTGTGCACCAATTTCAAAATGATATATCTGTACGTTTATTTTTTATAAAGTGAGATATAACTTTTTGAAATTATGTCCATGACATTTACCTATATCAGTTGACGATTGGGTAAGGAGCATTGAACAACGGAGTAGTTCTTAACCATAAGTACAGTTTTCAACCTACGATGCACAGGTTTTGAGTTATTCAACTCAGCGGACTTATACAAAGTATTGTATGTTGTCCAGTGTCCGTCAGGACAAAGGGGTTGGTCCTCGTACTATGTTCTGTTTACTTGTGACTTCTCTAGTTTTTAGACAAGTGTTTCGTAGAAATACAAGGTCTAAGTTTTAAGAAGTTGTGGGTATAAGAATAAAGTAGAGAACCAGGTGTGGCAAGTATCGGGATTCTTCAAAGAGATCGAAGATGTAGATTCTTGTGATTAGTATTCAGTTGATAGTAATGGTTTTGAGAAACTTGTTTCTCTTTCAGATTACTCATAATTGGACGGATTCCTAAGTTGAGTAATGCTTAGCCTCTCTCCATTAAGTTGATATGCACTGGAGACAGCTGCATGATTTGAATCTGGTTCCAATTAAATAAGTGCCAAAGTTTCTATATTGGATATAGAATGGTTCATATCTTAACGATGTTAAGGTACGGTGAGTTGTCCAGCTTATGCTTAAAACCAGACTCTGGATAACTCAAGGCACGTTTCTGTAATGGCGGTTTGTGGGTTGACCCTGGCTATGACGAGGGTTGGCTTTCTACCATCTGGAAGATCAATGGTGATATTGTTCTTGATCGCCACAGTTTTAGTAAAATGGATTTTTTCATAAAACAGTAGTGGGAGAATGGTAGAACTGGAAGTGATTCCAGAACCGCAAACGATTACGGAAAATTTAATAGGACCTATATATTCAATCAGGTTTGACATTCCATTAGCCACTCCGCAGATATGGTGGGTAACCTCAGACACCCGAGAGGTACTCCGGTAGCCTCAAGGACGGTGACAGGGAGGTTCTTGTTTACCCAGACTTGACACTACTGTTGTTCCAGGCTATGAGACCCGGCAGGAGGTTAAGTATAGCGTCGTTCTAAACTAGCTTTAGAAGTGCACGTATATCTTATTCTGCCAGAGGGTTGTCATAGTCAGTGGGAGCAGCGGAAGTATAGTGGGAAAGTAGCTTATGTCTATTTATAGACTTGAGCAGCTATAGCGGAGATAGATCATCTAATTTTGATGTGACAGTCATGGTTTTGACTTCATCAGAATAGGGAACGGATCTGTTAAGAAGGTAGTAGGCTGTGATGTCCTGGTATTTAGATAACATACACAGAGTAGGAAGTAAAATTCCTATACTACAATCGGTTATATTGTGGTCGTCACACAGTTGTTTCTTCACAAAAGATATGGATATAATATCTGACATTCTGGCTACTAGATCTATGGTTTTAGATCTAGATTTGGGTAGTTTCCCAATGTGGGTACTTTGAATGTATTCTAATAGTATTTTAGAATAGATGACTCCTGGCATGGTGGTGTACCTGCAGGTGATGGAGTCACCCTCTAAAGGTGTCTTACAGACTAAAGGGGAGAGAGATGTGCATGATTGGCATATCACTTGCTTATGCAATTGAATCAATCGTAAGATGTCAAGTACCACACCAGATGTTGTTTTTGCATTAGATGCGATAAGTTTATATTAATCCAATCCTGAAGAAACATAAGGGAGCAGTTTTAGAACATATGTGTATGTTCTACGGATTTGATGACAGCAGCCTCCTTCAGGATATGGTTATCATTCCAGGCTTCAAAGGTGACATGGATGACAGAGTGGTTGTCAGAGTTATAGTTTGTCCTCTGACGAGGGACAGTATTATGGACAGGTGGTCCAAGAGGATACTGTGGGAGGTATAGTGCTGGACACTGATTAGTTTCAGTTGTAGATACAGTCTAAGAAGTTTGGATTTGGAGTTCATTTATGAACTAGGTCCCATCAGATATCCAGACATATTTTAAGACAGGTATTACTCGATTCGGGAGATGGCTTTCTCCGCGAATTTGAGATTTAGAGAGATATAGAAAGAAACATCAGGACGGATCTACTCACTGAGACTATTTCTCAAACACAAGAGTTTTACAAACTAGTTTTGTGAAACTGATTAGTAGAGGAGTTGGGTGTTCGGTATCACATGGGCTGTGAGTATGCGACATCGCAATAATTAGCCTTAAGTGCAAGTGGGAGATTGTTGGATATAGTGCCCTCAAAGTCAATTATTGGATCCCAGACACGTGATTGCAATGATTGAGGAAGACCTATACCGGTAGGACAGTCTTACTCGAGATGATGGTATGCTATCTGGTTTGCCTTTATCAGTCGTGTACAGGTTCAGGTGACTGATCACTATTACACGTTGATAGAACCCTTAGGATCTTGCTTGACTACCAACAGTATGATGGCGGTCATATACGTGAGAGTTGGGTAGTCTATAAGCACATCCTTAATTGTGGTCCCTAGTCGTGGGAGTTTCGAGACAGGGCATCGATACTCCGGAGTAGACTAGTATATACAGTCGAGACCACGACGAGGGGCGGTGGACGGTCTCACAAGCCACTGGTGTCAGTTGGATCACCTAAGATGTATACAGGTGCTCATTGGGTTATGAGTACACCGGACAGGACTCGCCGGGAACCTGCTAGTTGGTATTATACCTAGCGTCAGATAGCAGTTCCCTGGTGACATGTGTACAGGTTAGTTCATCGACCTGAGGTCGTCATTTGTCTCGTGTGAGTTCCCACTGTGCTTTGATTTCTACCCAACCAGGGCTCAAAGAAGTCGTGAAAACAAGTCTTTTTTGGGTACAGTCCCGAGCCACATGGAGGCAAGTGAGTGGATCGGCTGTGGATTCGTCTCTCCCGGTATTGGGGGTGAGATCGCGCTGTGTCTAGGAGAGCCATTACATAAAACCCTCGGACGAAGTAGGAGATTTACTGGTAGATACTCCAGTAGTATCTCAGGGTGTTCTGGGCTACACTCCGACACGACTTATACCGCTATTGGGGGTCTGACGTTACCAGCCCCCTAGGCCCGATATGCGATACTCATAGATGAACAGACCTGACTGTATGTATATTGTCACTGTTAGGCTCAGTAGGGTTCCAGGATGAGTTCGCTCATCGGCTTCCCTTGATGTCAGTACATAGGCAGCCGTTACGCACAGCTAGTGCCACTGACGGTTTGTAGTTAAACCCACTGCCAGGGTACTGATGAGTCATTAGAGTCCCCCACAGATAGTTTCCCAAGTTCGGGCGAAACGTTGTAGAGGCCGTATGGTTTTATGGCAGGGTTCGGAAAATGCACGTGCGTTTACGCACATGTCATATTTTTGACAGATAATACTGGTGGGCTTTGGTTTAAGCCGGATCCGAGTATTATACTGTGTAGATATAATATCTTTGTCTCAGTTGCATTTGTATTCGGTCGTAATACAAATGCGGGTATGTTTATACTGTTACGGGGTTATCCTGAAATTCGTTTCGGGATCGCTTTTGGAAGTTTCCAGTTTTCTATCACCCGTCTTAAACATTCGGTTTAATGCGGATTTATCTTTTCTTCATGAGGGTGAGTCATGTGTGTGGAAGCTTCTAGATGGTGACTAGGTTTCATGACTCATTATTGCATTAAATGATGGTTGATGACTAGGGTTTATGATTCATTGTATGCTTTAATTGTTTTTGCAAGGTGTAAAAATGACTCATTAGTTCATTTAATGTTATGGTCACATCTTCTACTCCTACACTCACCTCCCTCCTCCTATTAAGTGGCCGGCCCCCATTCTTGATAGATGATGATGGATTTGAAAAAGAAATGGTTGTTGGAAAATTAGATGATAGTTTTTGGTTCATGGAAATTAGATTGCTCATTTCTCATTACACCAAAAGGCAACTTCATTAACCATTCATCCATAGCTTTGGATGTAACAAGACAAAGTGTTCTACTCATTCTCTACATCAATCTTGGACATGTCGGCTAGCAGACTTCATGTCCGAGTTGCCTCGATTCAGAGGCGGGAGCCTGTTTAAAGATCCGTTGACGTAGTGTCACCTGGACGAGGAGACCGGTGATCGAGCGAGATCGGAGCAGCCGCAACAAAGCGTGGGATGATGGTTAAAAACCAAAGGACTCGGATCGTTCGGTATAACATTTCTACCCACTTTGTAGTTTGTTAGTTTAGCGATAATGGCAGATCCGGGTTATATTATGCGATAGCGCCAGTTAAAAAAAATTTGTTCCGCATTTAGCGTCTAAAAGACGGCCGGGACGCTACCGTAGACTTACACCGTCCATTGTTGATCCAATACCTCTGTATTGTGACAACAACGGGGCTATAGCTTTAGCAAAGGAACCCAGGTCCCATCAGAAGTCCAGACACATCTTGAGGTGGTATCACCTGATCAGGGAGATCGTGGATCGCTGGGAGATCGAGGTTCGGATGGTTGCTACAGAAGATAACACTGCAGATCCATTCACAAAGGCCATTCCTCAGACGCAGTTCGAGAGGCTATTCGAGATGATAGGTCTGCGATATGCCAGCACATGGCCTTAGTGCAAGTGGGAGATTGTTAGTGTGCTATGCCCTAGAGGCCATTATTGTATAGTACTAGTTTGTATATTACATTTTGGAAGCTTGGATATATACACGGATTGACATTCTTTCTCAATATGGTAGTATGCTACTTGGTTTGTATCTATCTTGATATGTGTATGTATTTCTTTTAAACATATCGTTAATACATATTGATAGAGCCCTTAGGATCTTTTCTTGACTACCAGCGTTGTGATGGCAGTCACACTAGTTGGGGATGGGTAGTCTACAAGCACATCCTTATACTGGTCCCTAGTCGTAGGATTATCGCGACAGGGCATCGATACTCCAGAGTAGACTAGTGTATACACTTCTCATCCTATGAGGGGAGATGGTCTGTCCCACAGCCATCAGTACGTCATACTGGAGATAGTATGCAGGTACTCGTTAGGTTACGAGTACACTGGACAGGACTCACTGGGAACTGTTGGTTGGTATTATACCTATCGTCAGTTATCAGTTCCCAGGTGACATGAGTACAGCTTAGTCCGTTGACTTGACACTGTCACTTCGCCTCGAGTGTGTTCCCACTGTTCTTAGATTACTACCCTACCACGGCTCTATTGAGTCGTGCAAATAGGTAGTAGTTGGGTGCAGTCCTGAAGCACTTGGAGGCAATGACGGTTAGACAGGATTCGTCTCTCCCGGTATTGGGAGTTGATATCGCGCTGTGTCTAGGAGAGCCATTACACAAAGTCCCTGGTCAGGGCAAGCGAGATTTACTAGTAGTGTTTCCAGTAGTTTCTCAGGGTGTTCTGGGCTACACTCCGACACGACTTGTATCGCTATTAGGGGACTGCCGTTTACCTCCCCCTAGGCCCGACATGCGATACTCTTAGACGAACAGACCGGACTGTACGAAATTGTCACATTCAGGCTCAGTAGGAGTTCGGATGGGTTCACCTCATCAGTGTTCTTATCGGCATCTACCTGGGACCGTTACGTACAGCTAGTACCGCTTGCGGCCTATGGTTAAAACCCACTGCCAGCGTAGTGTCGAGTCTTTAGAGTCCCACACAGAGGGTTGTTCACCTTTGGGCAAAACAGAGTAGAGGTCGTATGGTTTTACGACAGGGTTCGTTCATATATGCGTACTTGTGCGTGTTCGGTGTTCGGGAAGATGATACTAGTGGGCTTTGGTTTAAGTCAGATCCCAGTAATTGGTTTTGGGTTGGTTCGGTCTTATTGTATTCGTGTTCCTCGGAACACGGATGCGGGTGTGTATACACAGTTGACAGAGGCAGAGGAACCTCATTAGGGTATTGACCATTGACTTGATTAAAACCATAATGAGATAGAGGAAATTGATTAATGAGTTTTAATTAGTGATAATTGTATCATGGTTAATCGGTTTGACCATTTGACTAAGTTGACCCATGTTGACTTGGATATTTTTGTGAGCATGCTTAGCATTAATTGTGACATGATAATGGTCAAATCAACATCAACCATGACAATTTATCCTAATTAAAATTATTATTATTCTTTTTATCATATGAGATCTATCTCTTCATTTTATCATGACACTTTCTCTCTCTTTCAAGCTCTCTCCTTTTCCTCTCTCAAAGCTCTCTTGTTTCATGAGTTGAAAACCATGAGCTTTATGAGATCAAACCACCAAAACACCTCTCTACTCACTCTAGGGTTTTTAGTCTAGCAATCCAAGCACTCTAGTTACTTCATTGTTGAGGTAGAAGCTCAAGGTAGAGGCCTTCGGGTGGATCTTTCTTTGGCAAAGAGAAGACGAAGAGGAGGGGCCGTCTACACCACTCAAAGGAGCTCACAAGAAAAGGAAGCAACACAAGAAGAGATGGGGTTCAAGCTTTTGGTATAATCTCTTAACCTAGTAGTTAAAGCTCCTTGTATGTTTGTTAGTTTTTGTTTAGCAAAGATCCTTCATGGTTAGTCTATGTTTCCTTATGAGAAAAATTCGATTTTTTCCTATTCCGCCTCCCCGAAAGTACTGGGGTGGGTAACATAGACTTATAGGAAATACGGATTTCCTCTTTCCCGAAAGCTATGTAGATCATGTGTACAACTATGGCCCCAGGCTTGGGGCGTTTATGTCCAGCGCCTTTGGTATTTGCTGCAGGCAATGAGATTTTCTCCGGACTCCTCCTTTTGTGGGAGGTCGAGGTTGAAAGAGCCATTGTAACAGGTGCCTGTGTGAAAGAAGTCCCTCGCTGGATGGTGGAGGGATGATTTTCCTCTTATCGAACCTTCATTTTCTCAGGTTGACGAGAGTGGTCTTTATTGATCACAGAGTCCTAGACTTTCCGCCAGACCCTATGGATTTGGGAGGAGAGCCGTTGAGGGGACTGCTCTGGTTTTGCCTGCGTCATGTTTTCAGCAGGAAGTGGAGATTTCTTCAACACCGCGGTTGGGGAGCTCTTTCGCACCCTTCTAAGCGGTTCAAAGCTGTTCCCGGTTGGAACAGCAGCATCGACTTCCACCACTGAAGCCGGTGGGGTGATTCTAGAGGGGGAGTTGCACCCAGCTCTTCTCACTCGGCGCCAGTGGCGACGTCGAGCGTGCCTTGCAGATGGGACCACCTCAGTTGTGGAAGAGGTTCCGTCATGCCCCCTACTTTGGTGAGGGGATGCTGCTGGTGCCAGCCTGTCGAAGACTGGCATCCATTGAGAGGGAACAGCCAATCTTTCGAAGGCCGATTTTCTGGTAGGGGAAGCACCTTTGACGACTTCACCTGCCGGAGGAGTTGGAATGACTATCCATTTTAGGATAGCCCCTTCAAGTGTCGCGAGCCTCTTTGTGGGCTTACTTGAGCTTCGATTCATCCTGTTGAAGACTGAGATGGCAGACTTGGACGACCCGTTGAGAGGGGCCATGGTGGTTGCTAGTCGATCGAAGACCGATTTCTTTAGAGCTTCCTGTGGTGGCACTGGGGCGCTGAAACTCGCTGGTGGGAGCATGGTCCGGAAGAACAGTCTAGTGGTGGCTTGAGTTACCTGCCTCACCGGCATTGAAAAGATGGAGGCCGCATTGGGCCCGTAAGTCACTCCTCCAGTTCGGACGGAGCGGGAGTTACTGTTGCAGTTTGTGCAACCGGAAGCCATGGACCTTTTTCCTTCTTCTTCTGCACAAGAGCAAGACACCAAATCTTAATACCTCAAATCCAAGGGCAACCATAGCAAACCATGATTTTGTTCTCGAAACACGACATACGAAGTGTGGAGTGGAAAGAGAAAGAAGTCCCACCGGGCGTGCCAGAATTTGTTTACCGCCGAAAACATAGACGAATTGGGATGGATCGTCCTGCCTGAATTTAGGGGCAGATGCTATTTGGATTTATCCGTCCACCTCTCCAAAGATGCCAAGATGATTTATGGCACCGTATATCGGAGGTTTGGACGGATGCGGCCGTTGTAGTGTGACTTCGTCAGATTCCCCCTCGTTTTGCGAGGGGTTTTTGATTGTGGGGACGCTCTTCCCTGCATGCGCAAGCCCCTGCAGTTAATTACGTTACCGCATCGCGATAACCACTTTCTCCTGTTCCGGAAGTTCACTTCGTGTTGTATGTACTTTTGTTTGTTTTGGTTTAGGTTGCCCGTGGATTGTATACGGAGACTAATTTATGTTGTCGCCTGTAGGGCGTGGATTAGTCCAAATCCGTATATCTTAGATTTGGATTTGTTTTATTTAAGGATCGTTCATCTGATTTGAGATTAAGATCAACTTAAATGTATGTGAGCGGTTGGGGCTCGATGTCTTTTGTTAAGGATACGTTAGTCCAATTTGAGAGTAAGATCTACTTAACATGGTTTTAGGATCATTTTTGTTTCAGATCCAACAAGAGAGCATTTAGGCTCTGTTGCCTTAGTTTATGGACATTTTGGTCCATTATCACCATTTTGGAGGCGAAGTTCTAGTTTGAGACATCTTGGTCCATTGATCACCATTTTGGAGGTGAGATTTTAGATTAAGGACGTCTCGGTCCGTTGATCACCATTTTGGAGGTGAGGTTTTAGTTTAAGAACGTCTCGGTCCGCTGATCACCATTTTAGAGGTGAGGTTTTAGTTTAAGGACGTCTCAGTCCGTTGATCACCATATCACCATTTTAAAGGTGAGGTTTTAGTTTAAGAACGTCTCGGTCCGTTGATCACCATTTCGGAGGTGGGGTTTTAGTTTAAGGATGTCTCGGTCCATTGATCACCATTTTGGAGGTGAGGTTTTAGTTTAAGGAAGTCTCGGTCCATTGATCATCATTTTGGAGGTGAGATTTTAGTTTAAGGACGTCTCGGTTCGTTATCCATCTTGCACGCACATGTACTTGTTACGTGACGGGATGAACAACGATGTTGATATGGAATATGCTTAATTTGGGGTGCAGTCTGATTTGAGGTGTGCACGTCAATTTGGAAGTGCATCAATGAGTTGTTGGTTGTCGAGACCCACCACCTCTCTGAAGACGTTGAAGAATTACAACAACATATATCAGAGGTGTGGAGAGATGTACCCTTAAACCAAATCTCATATTTAAGGGAAAAGATGGTGCTGCTGTAGACCTAAGAAATGTTAGTCATGTTTAAGACTAAAATTATCTTAGGAGATATAAGATGAGTATCATTTGGAATATCATCAATGGGAGACCACTTGTCATTTTTGAGACTAAGGTTAATTTAGGAAAACATGAGCACAGGGGCTCGGTTGTTTTAGTATCAAGGAGGTCCAACCTCAGAAAACTTAGCCAATTTGGGCTAATATTGAGTCTCCAACAGTGCTAAGCACTGAGGAATACAGTGCTCACGTGGGCACTGGATTAGTGTTAAACACTAAAGTTTTATGGCACTCATGTGACACACGTAAGGCACCCCAAATATGGGTACTGGACTAGTATTAAACACTAGAGTTTTACGGCGCTCACGTGACACACGTGAGGCGTCCCAAATATGGGCACTGGACTTTAGGTTTTATCTCCCCCCTTTTTATAGGTGCTGAGCACTTGGCTAGAGTTCTCGTGCAAAGCACAGGGTGTCCTCTTTTCCTTTATTGATACTGGAGTACTGTAGTTTCCTCTTTCTTTTACTTGTTTTCCTCTTAAACACATCATGTGGTAAACACGTGAGGAAGTTTTGGTTATTTTTCCTTGTTCGTTTGAAGCACTCACGTGGGAAACACGTGAGCCTTTGAAATGGTGCTAAGCACCAACGATTTGGCCTTGAAGATCTTGGATCACTATTTTTTTTATTGAAGAACTAAGTTCTTTATATAGGGTTAAACTCTAATCTTTGGAGGAATTAAATTCCTATGTGTTCCCATTCTTCTTCTCCCCTTAGTTCTTTTCCCCTAGGTTTTGAATCTTGC
Source organism: Agapanthus africanus (assembly GCA_030015575.1). Classification (NCBI taxonomy): domain Eukaryota; kingdom Viridiplantae; phylum Streptophyta; class Magnoliopsida; order Asparagales; family Amaryllidaceae; genus Agapanthus; species Agapanthus africanus. Next base: position 196,422,356 of record CM057348.1, on the reverse strand, counting down.
AGAGAAAAATCTCCCCGATGAGAATTAAATTCTCAACTTGTGGGGAGATTTACCTCTGTAAATCTCAACCAGAGGAAAGAACCGATTCTTATATGAAGGGTTAAACCCTTAGAGAGGCAAAGGAGAGGTGTTTTCTTTTTATCTAGTGTTTCAAGAAAGCAAATCTTTTCTTTGAGAATTAAATTCTCCTGTTCCTCGAAAACTCACTGTATATTTTTTTAAGCCTCTGGGGAGTTCTCTCTCTCTGCGTCTGTCTCCCTGAGACTTGAATCTCGGGTTCTTTATATAATGGAGAGAAGTTTGTTTAATTCTTAGAAAATCTCTCATTAAGAGATCCCAATTGATTTAATTGGTCTCAGAATTGATTTGGGGAATTTTACCTACCATTGGATCTTTGATCCAAGGACTTCTGTTTTACAGAAGATATTGTTCTTGTTTTTAACAAGATTGGGGATATTCTCCCATACATGGAATAAAATTCTATCTATTGGTGACATTTTAATCACCATTGGATTTTTAATCGAAGGGTGCTCAGTTTAACAGAGTATAATCTCTCTCTGTTTAGAAAGATATAGAAAATATTTCAGATCTTTGATCCATTAACTCTCTGTTTAACAGAAAATATTCTTCCCAATAGAATTTAATTTTATGTTTAACCACCGTTGGATCTTTGATCCAACGGTTCATTAAGTAGAATTTAATTCTACGTATGGAGGTGTCCTCACGTGTTTAGCATGTGAAGCTTTGTTTAGCCTATCTATTGTTTGATTGTGGCGTCTATATGCTTTGCATATAGGCGCTCACATGTTTAACACGTGAGGTTTTGTTTAGCCTATCTGTTGTTTGATTGCAGTGCCTATATGCTTTGAATATAGGCGCTCACGTATTTAACACGTGAGGCTGTTTAGCCTATCTGTAGTTTGATTGCAGTGCCTATATGCTTTGCATATAGGCGCTCATATGTTTAACACGTGAGGCTTTGTTTAGCCTATCTGTTGTTTAATTGAAGCGCCTATATGCAAAGCATATAGGAACTTACGTGTTTAACACGTGAAGCTTTGTTTAGCCTATCTGTTGTTTGATTGCAGCGCCTATATTCTTTGCATATAGGCGCTCACGTGTTTAACACGTGAGGCTTTGTTTAGCCTATCAGTAATTTGATTGCAGCGCCTATATGCTTTGCATATAGGCGCTCACGTGTTTAACACGTGAGGCTTATTTAATGGGTAGTTTCCTCCTTTCTTTTCTCTCATCTTCTTCTTTCTTTTTTTTTTATAAAAAAACAGTGATTAACCATTTTGATCTAGGTTAGAGTGCACGCTGAATGTTTCTTTTCTCTCTCTCTCTCTTTGGCAGCAACCATGGCCCGACCCTAGACTAAAACTCATAAACCAAGTTAAACCGAACCTTCTTAAAACACTTTGGCTTTTGGATTGTCATGGAGTCGCATATATCATTGCCACTTCTATATCACCTTTGCATTTCTCCAGAACACCCTGTATCACAACGAAGATCCATATTTATTGGATAATCCATCGTATAGTTACATACAAACTCGAAGGAACTTTTTCCAGTTCGAGCATGGATTCTGGGAAATTGAATAGGATTATTCAGTTGTCTTTTCTCTTTACCCTCTCTCAGGTTGCGAGAGCTTCTAGGATTAAGAGAGTACACCTATTGCGCTTATTGGATAGTCTTCTTCCAAACCATAGGCAGGTGCCGAAAGATGGGGAAGGGAGAAAACCAATTAGCCTAACTGTGGTGTGCAGAAGGTAATAAGTAAAGACATAGAAAGGGATTAGAATAAAAGAAAAAGTAAATTGCGACCGCTATCATTCACGATGAAACTGTGTATACCCCTGCCACTCCTACATCCACTTTGAATTTCTCCAAAACACTTCGTATCACTATGAAGATCCATAATGCTTGGATATACCATCGTATAGTTACGTACAAACTCGAAAGAACTTGTTCCAGTTTGAGGATGGATTCTGGTTCAGGAAAAATAGAATAGGATTATTCAGTTGTCATTTCTCTTCACCTTCTCTCAGGTTGCGAGGGCTCCTGGTATTAGGAGAGTACACCTATTGGGCTTTTTGGACAGTCTTCTTCCAAACCTTAGGCTGGTGCCGAAGCGTAGGGAAGGAAGAAAATCAATTAGCCTAAGTGTGGTGTACAGAAGGTAATAAGTAAAGACATATAAAGGGATTGGAGTGAGGGAAAGAAAGTATATGGTTACTGTCAGGATAGTGGAATAGGAATTAATAGGAATACCCGGTTACCCCTTCGAAACATTTTCATGTTTCAGATTTAGTGTGCGATGTTAAGTGAAAACTGTTTTCCCAATTAGATTCTAACTCCAGGGTATGTATTTACCACACTTGATTCTCACATCTGTATGGCGTTATAGATGGTGAGTGGAAGTAAGATATTGGGAATTGGGTGATAAGATCTTCAATACATATCATAATTCTTTGTAATTGGTCATATTTGAGGAAATACCTGGGTTTTGGCCGACGACAAATATTTGGTTTTGAATATTCGTTGTTATGCACCAAATTCAAACCGATATATCTGTACGTTTATTTTATAAAGTGATATATAACTTTTTGATATTATGTTATGACATTTACCTATATCAGTTGGTGATTAGGTAAGGTGCATTCAACAGCAGTGTAATTCTTCTTAACCATAGCACAGTTTTCAACTTACGACGCACAAGGTTTGAGTTATTGAACTCAGGGGACTTATACAAAGTATTGTATGTTGTCCAATGTCCGTAAGGACAAAAGGGTTGGTACTCGTACTATATTCTGTTTACTCATGACTTCTCCAGTTCTAGACAAGTATTTCGTTGAAATACAAGGTCTAGATTTTGAGAAATTATAGGTATAAGAATGAAGTAGAGAACCATATATTGCAAGACAAAGGGTTGGTACTCGTACTATATTCTCTTTACTTTTGACTTCTCTAGTTTTAGACAAGTATTTCGTTAAAATACAGGTTCCAAGTTTGCGAAGTTATATGTATAAGAATAAAGTAGAGAACCATTTGTTGGAAGTATCAGGATTTTTCGAGGTAGTCGAAAATGTAGATACTTGTTCTAGGTATTCCGTTGTAAGTAATGGTTTTGAGAACTTGCTTCTCTTTCAGGTTACTCATATGTGGATGCACTCCTAGATGAGTGATGCTGCTTGGCCTCCTTCCATTTGGATGATATGCACTGGAAACAGTTGCATGATTTTGAATCTGATTCCAATTAAATTAGTTCCTTTGTTTCTATATTGGATATATAGAATGGATTCATATCTTAACAATGTTAAGATATATGGAGTTGTCCGGCTGATACTTAAAACCAGAATCCGGATAAACTCTAGGCACGTTTTAGTAATGGCAGTTTGTGGGTAATCCCGGGCTTTGACGAGGGTTAACTTTCTACCATCAGGAAAATCAATAGTTATATTGTTCTTGACTCGTCACAGTTTTAATAAAATGGATTCTTTTCAGAAAACAAGAGTGGGAGTATGGTAGAACTGGAAGTGATTCCAGAACCACAAACAATTACTGAAAATTTAATAGAACCTAAACATTCAATTGGATTCGACATTCCATTAGCCACTCTATAGATTTGGTGGGTAACCTCAGGCACCCGAGAGGTACTTCGGTATCCTCAAAGACAGTGACAGAGCAGTTTATGATTACCCAAACTTGCCAATGTTGTTGTTCAAGACTATGAAACCTGGCAGGAGGATGAGTATAACGTCGTTCTAAATTAGTTTGAAAAGTGCACATGTATATGACTCTGCCAGAGGGCTGTTGTAGTCAGTGGGAGCAGCAGAAGCATAGTAGGCAAGTAGCTTATGTCTATTTATAGACTAAAGCAGGTATAGCGCAAATAGATCATCTATTTTTGATGTGACAGTCATAGGTTTTGATTTCATCAGAATAGGAGATAGATCTGGTAAGAAGGTAGTAGAGAGTGATGTCCAGGTATTTGGATGACATGCACTTGATAGGGAGGGATCTTCCTATACTACGATCGGTTATATATTGTGGTTGTCACAAGGTATTTCTCCACATGGGATATAGATATAATATCAGGGATTCTGGTGACTAGATCTATAGATTTAGGAAGTGTCCCAATTTGGGTACTTTGACATTATTCTAAAGTGTTTTAGAATGGACGGCTCCTGGCGAGGTGGCAGTACCCGCAGGTGATGGAGTCACCCTTTCTAAAGGATGTCTTCTAGACTGATAAGGAGAGGGGTTTGCATGATTGACATATCACTTGCTTAGGCAATTAAGTCAATCATGAGATGTCAAGTACAACACCAAATATTGCTTTTGCACTGGCTGCAATAAGTATATATTAATTCAATCCTGGAGAAACGTTGCGAAGTAGTTATGAACATAAGTGGATGTTCTTGATATATGGTAACAGCAGCCTCCTTTGGGATACGGTTATCATTTCAGACTTCCAAGATGACCTGGATGACAGAGTGGCTATCAGAGTTATAGTTTTCCCTCTTTTGAGGGACAGTATGTTGGACAGGTTGTCTAAGCGGATACTGTGGAAGGCATGGCGCGGGATACTGATTAAATTCAGTGGATGATACAGTCTAAGAAGTTTGTTTGATTTGAAGTTCATTTGTGAACTGGGTCCCATCAGATATCCAGACAAATTCTAAGACAGGTATTGCTCATTTCAGAAGATAGTTTTTCTCTGCGAAGTTGAGATATAGAGAGATATAGAAAGAAATATTGGGGCGGATCCACTCACTGAGACTATTTCTCGAACACAATAGTTTCACAGACGAGCTTTATGAAACTGATTAGTAGAGAAGTTGGGTGTTCGGTATCACACGAGCTGTGAGTATGCAAAACCGCAATAATTAGCCTTACGTGCAAGTGGGAGATTGTTGGCTATAGTGCCCTCAAGTCAATTATTGTAACCGCAGGCACGCGATTGCGATGATTGAGGGAGGACCTATACAGATAGAACAGTCTTAGTTAAGATAATAGTATGCTATCTAGTTTATCTTTATCATCATGTACATGTTTTATGTGGTATTACAGATCACTATTACATGTTGATAGAGCCTATAGAATTCTTGCTTGACTACCAGAATTGTGATGGAGATCATATACGTGGGAGCTGGGTGGTCTATAAGCACATCCTTAAATGTCCCTAGTCGTAGGAGTATCGAGACTGGGCATTGATACTCCAGAGTAGACTAGTGTATACTGATCGAGACCCCAACGAGGGGAGATGGCCAGGTCTCACAAGCCATTGGTGTTAGTTGGTTTACCTAAGATAGTATACAGGTGCTCATTGGGTTATGAGTATACTGGACGAACTCGTCAGGAACCTGCTAGTTGGTAGTATACCTATTGTTAAATAGCAGTTCCCAGGTGACATGTGTGCAGGTTAGTCTGTCGACCTGAGATCGTCATTCTTCTCGTGTAAGTTCCCACTGTGCTTTGATTACTACTCTACCATGGTTCAAAGGAGTCGTGCAAATAGGTTTTAGTTGGATACAGTCCCGAGCCACATGGAGGAAGTGAGCGGATCGTCGGGGATTCGTCTCTCCCGGTATTGGGGGTTGATGTCGCGCAGTGCACGGGTGGCCATCTTCAGAAATCCTTGGCCAAGGTAATCGAGAATTACTGATTTGGATCAGTAGTTTCTCAGAAGGTGATCGGCTTCATACCGACATGAAATGTCGCGTTATTAGGGGTCTGGCTTTATCCACCCCCTAGACTCGATATGCGATACACTTAGACGAACAGACCAGACTGGACAGATATTGTCACGAACAGGCTCAGTAGGGATTCGGATGAGTTTGCTCGTCGGCCTCCCTTTCGCTCAATACCAGGGTAGCCATTACGTACAGCTAGTGCCGCTGACGCGCTTATGGTTAAACCCACTGCCAGCATATTGACGAGTCTTTAGAGTCCCATACAGAGGGTTTCCCTGCTTCGGGCGAAATGATATAGAGGCTGTATGGTTTTACGGCAGGGTTCGATCATATACGTGCACTTGTGTATGTATCATGATTCGGACGGATAATACTAGTGGCTTTGGTTTAAGCCGGATTCTAGTATTATATTGTTGGATAATTTTTCGTCTCATTGTATTCGTACTTTTCGAAATACGGATACGGGTGTGTATATACGGATGAGGGGTATTCTTGTAATTTATTATAAGGTGCTTCTAGAAGATGCCACCTCATTTAGTTTTAACCATTTAGGATTAAATGGTTAATGAGGTGGAGAGGATGAGGTGTTTATTGCATTTATTGTGGCATGGCTTTATAGTGACTCATGGTTACTATTCTATCATGCTTGGTTATTTGTTTGTTGTGAGATATTTTGAAGTCTTGAGATTTTTTTGACTTGAGATATTTTGTGTTGACTTAAGATATTTTGGAGCCTTGAGATATTTATTGGAAGGCTTCAATTATTTCTCACACATCTTACAACAAAAGACTTAGCCATTTTTTCTTGAGTTGCATCTCACTCTCATCCTCAAGCTTCTTCTTCTACCCCTACCCTTCAAGTCTTATTTGTTGAGAAACCTCGAGTGTTATGAGACAATTAATCCATCACCACACTCTACATCCTCTAGACTATCTAGTTTAGCGATCTAGGTACCCTAGTTACCTCGGCTATTAAGGTAGGAGCTCGGAATACAAATCCTCGGGTGGATCATCTTCGATGGAGGGAGACCGGAGATCAAGCTGGATCATGGAGGCCTCTAGAAGCTTGGGATGATGGTTGAAGACCGAAGGACTCATGTTATTCGGTATAACCATTCCTAACTCTTTCTTGTTTGCTAGTTTAGGGTTAATAGTAGATCCGGGTAGCGGGTTGTGTTAGCGCCAATTTTGAAAATTTTTGTTCCGCAATCGGCCACGGTTTGAAGGCTAGGGCGCTTACATAACCCAACAATCCTATCCCAGTTGTATCCATCTTGCCGTCGGGCTTCATCCATTGAGTCCCGGGTACATCCTAAATCCTTTTATAGAATTAGGCTTGGCAACCAGTTTGTTCGAAAGGTATACCTTGACGCTTTAATAGCTCCTTTAATCCCTTTGTATAATCCCTTAGAATGCAAATGGGCTGCGACTCGTCAAGATTTGGATCAGCTCCATGCCAGATTTCTTTTTCTATCTTAGTCTCCCTAGATTTGTAGAACAAGATCGTCTTTTCAACTCTATGCCTTGGAGGCACATAGAAGGTTTCCAGTTCTTGTACGGTATAGGTACTGAGCAAGTCAAGTTCCTTACAGTGTCGAGACGGAGCCATCATAATATGTAGAATCTGGTCCTTTTCATCAACAGTCTGCGTCGGTAGACGAGTAGAGAACACTGCACCAGTTTCATCTTCGGAGTCGCTGCCAAAGACTAGGATAAGGGCCGATGGACTGGGTTTATCAATTTCCCTCTAAGGTTGTCTCGAGTACACTATTTGTTCTTCTTTTTCAGTATCGCTTCCAAAGACCGGGATAATGGCTATTGATCTTTGTTTATTTTCCAATTTGCGGCATCTTTCGGTATCTTCAAAATCGGGCTGAAATTACTTTGCATCTTCATACTTTTGTACCTCATTTACTGAGAAGGGATTGAGCTCTCCCGTGACGGTGTACTCTTGGCCATCCTTAAAATACTTCATACACTGATATTGTATAGAAGGGATGACATTGTACTCGTGTAGCCAAGGCCTGCCGAGTAGAGCATTGTAACATGTTTTGATATCAATGACATAGAACTTGATGTCAGTGATGAGCTGCCCGAACCAAAGCATCAATACTATGGACCCGAGCGTCTATGAAGACTACGAGTCGAACCCTGAGATGGTGATCTTGTCCTGGGAGAGGTGCTGAACATTCATCCATATCTCTTTCAGCACTCTCATATTGAGAAGGTTGACAGAAGATCCATTGTCGACAAGGATTTTTCCTATTTTGATGTCGTGACAGTATCCGGAAACATACAGCGATCGATTATTCTCATTTATTCCAAGGAGGAGATCTTCCTCACTGAAAGTAATATCAGTGGTGTGGACTTCTGCAAGTTCATCCTTTATTTTCTCTTCCGCGAAGAAGGCTTGAAACTGATCAGGTTCTTTTAAGGCCTTGATCAAAGTGTCTCGCATCTCTTTGGACAGGAGTAGAACATCCAATATATTCAGCTTCAGGGGTATCTTTCTCAAATGTGCAAGGAAGTTATATACCTCCTTAGTTTTCTTGGGTAGGTTATTTGCGGCGAGCTCTATGGCGACTTCTTCATCGACCTCAATCTCTTCGGGCATTTTCCCTTTCCCTTTATCTTGTTTCTTTGGATCATTGTGTTAGTTATATGCATGCCCTAGAGGCCATTATTGTACATGTGATGTATATTATAGTGGATGCTTGGATATATATAGAGAGGACTTTCTTGCTTGACATGATAGTATGCTATCTGGTTGCTTTTTATCTTAACATGTTGACTTGTATATGTGATGCTGTCTTGCTCTCACATGTTGATAAAGTGCTTAGGTTGTGTACTTGACTACAAGGACTATGATGGAGATCATACTAGTGGGGCCAAAGGTAGTCCACAAGTACATCCTAAAATTATTCCTAGTCGAGAGTGTATCGAGACAGGGCATCGATATTCCGGAGTAGACTAACGTATACGCATCTTGACCCATATGATGGGCGATAGATGATCCCACATCCATTGGTGTTTGATATCAAAGATGGTATACGGGTGCTCAATGGAGACTGGGTACACTGAACGGACTCGCCGAAAACTCCTAGTTGGTATTATACCTATCGTCAGATAGCAGTTCTCCGGTGACACTGGTACAGGTTAGTCTGTAGACCCAAGATCGTCATAGAGTCTTGTGTGATTCCCACTGTACTTTGATTTCCACCTTACCACGTTCAATAGAACATGCAAAACGGTGGCTTTTAGGTGCAGTCCCGAATCACATGGAGGAAATGAGAGATAAGAGGGGATTCGTCTCTCTCGGTATTGGAGGTTGATGTTGCGCTGTGCTTAATTGGCCATAACGACAAGTCCCTGGCCAGGGCTGCTATGGAGATTTATTGATAAGTGTTATCAGTAGTTTCTCGACCCGTTATGAGCCTCACATCGGCACGACTTATCAGTTATTGGGGTCTAACGTTTACCACCCCTAGACTTGATATGCGACATATCAGACGAAGAGACCGGACTGTACGGTAGTGTTACTAACAGGCTTTTGCAGGAGTTAGAGCGGGCTAGCTTGCTGATCTTCTGATCATTCAATACCCGGGTAGCTGTTACGTCCAGCTAGTACCGCTGACGGCTTGTGGGTGCTTGATGTGATCATCACCTACTGCCGGCGTATTGACGAGTCTTTAGAGTCCTACACAGAGGTTTCACTGGCTCAAGCAAAACGAAGTAGGAGCACATATGTGATATGTGCGGGACCGAGATTAATACGAGTATATGATACCGTAATCTATTCTCGCGATATAAAGTATCAATCGGTTATATGAGATATAACCGGGTTATCGAATCAAGTGTTGATTCGATAAGTCGATACAGTATCAGTCGGTTATATGAGATATAGCCGGGTTACCGAATTAAGTGCTGATTCGATAAATTGATACAAATAATATTAGTCGGTCATATGAGATATAACCGGATTATTAAATCAAGTGTTGATTTGATGATTTAATATATAATTATATATTTGATATATTAATTTACATTAACTAATATTAGCTCACTTAAGAATTTCTTTTTCTCACATGTGCACACTTGATATATATGTGATATATATTAATTGTGTTTTATTTATGTGTCATGGTTGATGATACATGCAACATGGGTGTATGAGACCTACACCTTGATAATGATAATGAAGGATTTATTTATTTAGAATAAAACAATTATTAGTTGGAAATTTGTCACATGGCATGAAGCTTCATGAAGCTTGGAGAGCCATTGACTTAGTCCACTAGTTTTTTCTTATACTAGATATTTGTTAACCCAACCATTATCTAAACTCATGGTTAAGTCTCTACATAAGATATATTAGATATTTTCTCACCCATGGTTGCCATTCACTCTCTCCTCTATTATTTGATTCTTCTTCCTCTTGAGATGAGAGAGTTCTCTAGGTTTTGAGAGGAGAATAAATAATAGTGAGAAAAGTAATTCTAAAGTGAGCAAAAATCCTACTTCATCATCCTCTACTAGATTAGCACTTTAGTATAGGGTGTTAGCTTCACTAATCCTACATTAGTGAAGAGGGTAGCTTGGGTTTGTGACTCCTCGACGTAGATCATCTTCGGCTTTGAAGACTTCAAGCAAGTATGCATCTTTCTTCTTGTGGAGCCGTTCGAGAGTCTACAAGATCGCAACTTGGAGTGAAGGGACTACTACAAGGAGCTAAAGAAGTGAAGGACCGGACTACAAAGGTTGTAATCCCTACTCACTTAGATGTAAAGTAGTTTAGACATCATATTGTCTAAATCTTTAGTTAAGATTCTAGGGTTAGTATCGTTAAGCATGGCAAATTTTTCAAAATGGCATGGACGATACCTCCCGAAACATTGCTGTCGTGCCTAGCAATCCTAGAGTGGTATCAGAGCCAAGCTAGAGATTTAGACAATGTTTGTAGATTAATGAAAACGAAACAAATCCGAAACACTGCAAACTAAAAACCCAGTTTCCGTCCTTTCTTAAAAGTCGTCAAAAAAAATTTTAAACAACTGCAGAATGTTATATGAGATATGAGATGAACACTGAACAAATACGAGCTCATTTGGCTGGTTTTGACCTGAGCACACACCCATAAAAACCGATCTGGACGGCCTAAAGAAAAGTTCTGGAGTTCGTATTTTTTTGGTGTTCTGGTCTCTGGGTTTTGGAGTTTCGGGTGTTATTTGTTTTTGCTAAATTTTCATGTGATGTTAACTTTCTGCAAAGGCAACTTGGAGTGTTTCGTATCGTAATTCTAATAGTTTTTCGAGTTATTTTAGACGGTGTTAAAAATTTCGAACGGATATCAAATACCCTCTTTAATCCTTGCCGGAAAATTTTCCAATAGTTGGATTTTTTCCGTGTTTAAAACTTTCAGAAAATCATGCAAGCGATTATATGGACCCTCTAGAAGAACAAAACCCTAACTCGATTTTGTGACTGTCAGAACCGCCACCAAACCCTAGGATTTATGGTAGTTCAGCGGTGCCACAGGTGAGGTATTGGTTGACCCTTCTACGGCTGGTTCATAGGAGTTGTGGCATGTTTTGGGGACTTTTTAAACTCCGCTCAAGTGTTGAGCTTTTTGGGAAATTTTGGGTGTTCGTTGATTCAATCGGAATTTTTAACGCCGTCTAACTTTTTCTGGAATGTGATACAATATGTGGAATTCATATAGTTAGGCATGAAATCCAAAGTATGTGATATTTTGGGTTTATGATGTCTAAGGTAACTGTGGATTCCAATTGTTGTAGTTTGACATTTTCTTTTCTGCGACCGTAAGTGTAATATGTGGTGTATCACCGTTTTCGTTGCTGTATGTCAACGACAATTGTGATACGCATATTTACCTACGTTGATGACATGTGATGTTATATGTTGCTATAATATGTTATATTGGATCGTCGTGTTTTGAATAGCCGGGGGTTTTATGTAAGATGAGAGTTTTTATTTTCATTCATGTAAAATTCATTGTATGTAATATTCTTTTATTGGGGCACTTCCGGGTTGAGGATGATGTCATCATTGTTGTATATTATTTACTTTTCCGCATTAGGATAGACCTAAGGAGGGGAGCACAAGTAACCGGGTTTTAGAGTCCAGTGGGAGACCATCTCGAGGAGTCGAATCCGGGTCTCCTGACTCTAGAATTGGTGGGGTTGCTTGCCGCTCTCGTAAGGGTCTAGGGATGTGGGTTTGGCTATTCATCACGACCGTGGAATCCGTGTTTTATACTGGCTTAAATTAAAACATGGTATTCCTGGTATATCCAATATTTCATATGTTATCTTCTGCTGCTGATATTCTGTGATGTGATCACTGTGGATTCTGAGACGAATGGCTATATATTATATATGAGATATATAATAGACGTTGCTTATGTTTTTCACCCGCGCTAGTCCCGTCCCGGTATGCCGTTAGTTAAGTAACCTAACGGTGCATAACGGGACATTGTGGCGAATGCAGATGGTATAAGCGTACGTTATATTTTCGTTTCATTTTCTATGATGCTTAAGAAGCTTTAAATGATGGGACTTCATTAATGAGATTAATGAAAAGAAAGAAACCTAAAAGATGTTGTAGAATCATATTTTCAAAAAGGGTAGCTCTAGTTTTTGCTTTGTATAGCGGTATTCCTTATAGAATATCCAGCAGCTCATTCGATGAGGAAAGAGCCGAGATCTCTTCACCGGGAGTGACCTCTTTAGCGAAACTAGTTGATGCTACAACCCACTCGGTTTTTTCTTTTGATTGCTTCTTTTAGTTCTTGCTTTGCATAGCGGTATTTGTGAAATATCCTGCACCTTATTCGATAAGAAAAGAGCCGAGATCCCTTCACCGGGAGTGGCCTCTTTAGCAAGACTAGTAAAAAGCCTCAAAAACGCTCCTTTCAAAAATAACTTGTTTCTATAACTATATCAAGTTTATTACGCAAAAGGTTTTCTTAAAAACCTGTCATAGCCGTCCGTCATTTCAGATAAGTATTACTTAGTATTCGTGCTACGTTTGTTAACCTTAGCCAAGACGTAGTGTGCGGTAGCTAATTAGTGTTTATCTGCTGCATGTGATGCGATTGAGTTAGGGTAGTCGTACGACTTTGTTGACCTTAGCCAAAGGTCGTACGGATGGGTTTAATTCAATCAAGAAATGACGGGCTGAACTTGGCTAGCGCTTATAATTTGTTGACCGTAGCCAAGGTCATAAGTCGTTGGGGGTAAAAGTATTATCGGGAATTTCAAATGTTGAAATTTGCAATAAGATTGCATACCTTCTATGAGATAGTTGGATCCCGATACCCACTGTGAGCAAAAGTTGCTCCCGGGAGAGTTTTGCACTTTAAAATTAGATAACTCATTAGGTGTCTAGAAAGGTGTCAACGGGGCTACGCCTATAGGAAAATGAGGTTTATTTTAATTAGGTCCGTGCGAACACGGAGAACTTCCCTCAGAAGTATCGGCACTGGCCTGGCTGAACGGTTAGCGAAGTTGTAGAATGCAATTAATCATGGCTGAATTTTCTTTTTAGGATTTGAAGGAAAATTTGAGAATAGCAGTGGGAGACTTCGATTAGATAAGATAAATAACCAATCTAATCTTTGCAAGAGCATACGCTAAGTGTTTTCTTCTCTCTCTCTCTAGGTAGCGACCATGTCAGGCCTTAATTAAGATAATAATATGGATGTATTAACCGAACCCACTTTTTATGCTGAGCAGGGGAACGTTGGTTCCGCTCTAACTTATAATTATTATAAGTCCGAGCAGGAAGTAGGAAAATATCCGGATTTCCACGCCACCCAAATAAAGAATGAGCATGTTGATGCATCTTCTTCGGGTGTGTCAGTTATCAAGAACTATTTCTCGGTTCACTCTACGTTCTGGGTATTAGATACCGGATCGGGATCCCACATATGTAATATATTACATGGGCTAAGGAAAGGTAGAGAACTGGGAATAGGTGATCATTCCGTAAGAGTAAGGAATGGTGTAAATGTTGCAGCCAAAGCAGTTGGTGAATATCACCTTGTATTATCAGATGGTAATACATTGATTCTGAACGAATGCTATTACATACCGACCCTGATATGCAATCTTATATCAGTTTCTTTATTAAGTAAAGAAGGATATAATTTTGTAGTACAGGATAATGTTATGAACATCTTCCTGAATCAAAATTTGATTGGATCAGGCTCGTTAAATAATGGCATATACGTTCTAGATCAAACCACAGTTCTTAATGTACAAAACACACACAAGAGGAAGAGTTCAGAAATGAACGAATCCTTCTTGTGGTATTGTAAACTAGGTCATATCAATGCGACATGACTAGCTAAGTTACATAAGGATGGATATTTGAATTCGTTCGAATTTTCATCTTATGACACTTGCTAGTCATGTCTCAAAGGCAAAATGACCAAAACTCCATTTACTGGACACGGAGAAAGAGTTACGGAACTCTTAGGACTAATACATAGTGATGTATGCGGTCCCATGTCTACACATACCAGGAATGGTTCCTCATACTTCATTACATTCACTGACGATCTCTCTAGATACGGACATGTATTCCTGATGAAACACAAGTCTGAAACTTTTGAGAAATTCAAAGAATATAAGCACGAAGTCGAGAACCAAACGGGTAAAAGTATTAAAATCCTACGATCTGATCGGGGAGGAGAACACTTGAGCAATGAGTTCCTGGACTATCTAAAAGAGAATGGGATTCTCTCTCAGCTTACTCCTCCATATACACTACAGCACAACAGTGTATCGGAGCGGAGGAATCGCACCCTATTGGATATGGTGCGCTCTATGATGAGCACTGCTGAGTTACCTATTTCCTTTTGGGGTTATGCGCTGGAGACAGCCGCATACCTATTGAATAGAGTTCCAACCAAATCTGTGCCTACTACTCCATATGAGATATGGAATAGGAAGAGACCATCTCTTAAGCGAGTTAAGATATAGGGTTGTTCGGCCTATGTCAAAAGGCAAAATCCAGACAAACTCGAGGCACGATCAGTTCTTAGCAAGTTTGTGGGATATCCAAGCAATTCGTATGGATATCCATTCTACCATAGTGAACAACAAAAGGTGTTTGTTGCTCAACATGCCATCTTTTTAGAAAAGGAATTTCTTGCAAAAGAAATTAGTGGCGAAGAGGTAGATCTGGAAGAAGTTCCAGCGGCACAAATTACAACTGATGATTTATTGGAACCAGAGAATTCGATAGTTCCCAACGAACCCCGGCCTCTCCGCCGATCTAGTAGGGTACCTCATCCACCTGAGAGATACTACGGTTTTCTTATAGACGGTGGGAGCGAGGATTGCATCATGGTAGATGATGACCCAGCTAGCTTCGAGCAGGCCATCACGAGTGGGGACTCTATGAAATGGCTAGATGCAATGCGATCTGAGATGGAATCCATGTACACCAATAAAGTATGGACTTTGGAAGTTGCTCCTGAAGGGGTAAAACCCATCGGGAGCAAATGGATCTTTAAGAAGAAACTTGGTGTAGATGGAAAAGTTGAGACTTTCAAAGCTAGACTTGTTGTAAAAGGTTTTTGTCAACGACCAGGTATGGACTATGATAAAACCTTTTCTCCAGTAGCTATGCTCAAGTCCATCCGGATCCTGCTTGCCATCGCTGCATACCATGACTACGAAATCTGGCAAATGGATGTTAAGACCGCCTTTCTAAATGGTGATTTAGAAGAGTGCGTATACATGACTCATCCAGAGAGCTTCGTAGACAGTGGGAGCAGCGGGAAGGTGTGCAAGCTGCTTAAATCTATTTACGGGTTAAAGCAGGCATCGCGGAGTTGGAACATCTGTTTTGATATGGTAGTCAAAGAGTTCAAAAATGTAGATGAACCTTGTATATACAAAAAGGTGGCAGAGAGTAAAGTCGTCTTCCTTGTATTGTACATGGATGAAATACTCTTGATAGGAAATGATGTTTCTATGCTGCAATCGATCAAGCTCTTCTTATCACAAAGATTCTCAATGAAAGATCTAGGTGATGCCTCCTATATCTTAGAGATTAAGATCTATAGAGATAGATCTAAATGGATATTGGGATTGTCCCAATCCAGGTACATTAACACCATACTAAAGAGGTTTAGTATGGAAGAATCCAAGCGTGGGTTTTTACCCACGATATCAGTGTTAGTTATATGTATGCCCTAGAGGCCATTACTGTACATAGGATGTATATTGTAGTGGATGCTGGGACATATATAGGGAGGACTTTCTTGCTCGACATGATAGTATGCTATCTGGTTGCTCTTTACCTTAACGTGTACACTGATTGTCTCTCTGTTACATGTTGGTAAAGCCCTTAGGATGTGTGCTTGACTACCTGGACTATGATGCGGATCATACTAGTAGGGACATGGTAGTCCATAAGTACATCCTTCAAAGTCCCTAGTCGTGGGTGTATCGAGACGGGGCATCGATATACCAGAGTAGACTAGCGTATGCCTTCTCGACCCATACAGATGGGCGATGGATGATCCCATATCCATTGGTGTTTGACATCAGAGAAGATATACGGGTGCTCAGTAGAGACTGGGTACACTGGACAGACTCGCCGAGAACTCCCAGATGGTATTATACCTCACGTCAGATGGCAGTTCTCTGGTGACACTGGTACAGAGTAGTCTGTTGACCCGAGATCGTCATAGAGTATTGTGTGGTTCCCACTGTGCTTTGATTTCCATCTTACCACGTCCAAGAGGGCGTGCAAAACGGTGGTTTTTGGGTACAGTCCCGAGTCACATGGAGGCAATGAGCGACAGGAGGGGATTCGTCTCTCCCGGTATAGGGGGTTGATGTTGCGCTGTGTTCGATCGGCTATAACAGGAAATCCCTGGCCAGGGTTGCTGAGATTTACTGGTAAGTGTTACCAGTAGTTTCTCGAATTGTTATAGACCTCATATCGACACGACTTATCGAGCTATTGGGGTCTGACGTTAACCACCCCTAGGCGAGATATGCGACATATCAGACGATCAGACCGGACTGTACGGTAGTGTTACTGGTTGGATTCACTGGAGTGTGAGCGGGCTTGCTCGTCGATCTTCAGATCGCTCAATACCCGGGTGGCCGTTACGTTTAGCAGACCGCTTGCGGCTTCTGGGTGTTTGATATGATCATCACCTGCTGCCGGCGTATTGACGAGTCTTTAGAGTCCTACACAGAGGTTTCCTGGCTCAAGCGAAACGAAATAGGAGCGCATATGAGATATGTGCGGGACCGAGAATAATGCGTGTATGTGATACCGTATTTCATTCTCGCGATGAATGTGTCGAATGGTTATATGCGATATAACCTAGTTATCGAATCGAGGGTTGATTCGATAAACCGATACATTGGATACTAGTCGGTTATATGCGATATGACCGGATCGTTAAATCAAGTGTTGATTTAATGATTTAATGCATGATAATATATTTGATATATTACTTTGCACTAACTAGTATTGGTTCACTTAAGATGGATTTTCTCACTCGGATGTGCACATTGTATATGTGATATACTTATTGTGCACTTGATTGTATCATGTTTGATGATACATGTTTGCTTGAGTTTGTGTAAAGATTGAACCATGGTTATTTAAATGATTAGGGTTTACATTTTCATATCTATTTATTTATTTATTTATTATGGAAATGATAATGAGAAGAATGGTTGCTAGTTTTGTTTTATTCTTTGAACCTTCATGAAGCATTGACTTTAGTCAACCATTCTTATCTCATCCTTAACCCTAACCATTCCAACTAACCTTGGTTTAATCTCTACACCTAACCATGGTTTGCTTATGATAAGAATGGATTTTCTTTTCTATTTTAATAATTCTTATCATAACAATTTCCTTCTTCTTCTTCATTTCTTCAAGTGAAGAAAGCTGGCCTCCATCAATGGCAAGTGATGAAAAAGAGTGAGAAATCCAAATCTGAAGTGTACCCACTTCCTATTTCTTCATTCTCTACCTCTTGCCAAGTAGTAGAGTGTGTTTTCTTCACAAGTTTCATGACTTGGTGAAGTGAGAGCTTGATCTTGCGATGCTTCGACGTAGATCATCTTCGGCATGGACATCGATGACCTAGCCCGTCCATTCTCCGATGAAGCCGACGCTAGAGCCCGGATTTGATTTGGACAGCGGAGAGGACCTCATCTCAGAGCCGTGGAGGTGGAGGACCGGATCTACAAAGGTTGTATTTCCGTTTAACTCATAGTTAAGTGTTAACTAGTTTTTGTTTCGCCTAGACATCTAGCTAACGATCCGTAGTCTAGGGTTTCTCGGCACCGTATTTTTATAAATTGGCATGGTTGATGCCTTGTGAGACCTCATTAGGGTGCCTAGGAACCCTACAGTGGTATCAGAGCCTAGCTAGAGCCTTAGGCGAAGTCTAGACGCGATTTGAAGTCCGAACGAACCCGAAACCCGATCACAAAAATGCTCTCTGTCCTTTTTTCAAAAACTGGGATTTTTCCAAATTAAAAATATGCAGAAAATCAAGCAGGGTTTTCTAGGAATTACTGTAAATTTCGTGGACCTAATTCAAATTTTCCACCGCGGTTCCGCGGCATGAGCAAGGCTCATGCGGCGGATCCGCGGCCGTACGGCCACAGTATTTAAATTCTTTTGCACAGTAACTCCTATTTAACAGTGATGAGTTCTCTGGGTATTTTTAATATTTATTCAAGAGTTGAAAAATCTGGGATTGTTTTGGGGATTCGGTGTTTCGATCGGGGTATCAAATTTTGTCTATTTGGGTTTCCGGATAAATTTTAGAATATGTTAAAAAGTTCGACCGGATATAAATACCCAATTTTTCCCCTGTCGGGAAATTTCCAAGTGTTGGATTTTTCGTAGTTTAACGACGTTCTAAGTAGTGCAAGTAACGCGATGGTCCCTCTAGAAGACAACAAACCTTAACTCGATTATGTGACCGTCTTGAACTGCCCTTTGAACCTTCGGGTTTGGGGCAGTACGGCGTGCCACATGTGAGGCGTTGGCTTGACCCTTCTACGGCTGGACCGTTGGTACTGAGGCACGAACGGAATGTTGTTAGACTTATTTCATGTGTTCAGCTGTATCGGGAAAACTTAGGTGTTTGACTGTTCGATCGAAAAGTTTAACATTTTCTATTTATCTGGAATGAGATACAATAATTGGAATTCACAATAAGTTATGAGATAACTGAATGAATGTTATAAACATAGCACTTTAGTCTCACTTGATCGGTTGCCACGGAATTTTGATGAGATCAAAAGTCCGTCGCAATCACGTAACGTACGCGGATACTCGCCGAGTAAACTTAATAGACAGCTACACCCCATAGCCCCGACCAAGTGACTGTAGGAGAACCCCGTCGCCGAAAGCATCCGTTCGGGTGCTCGCGGTAGCGGTGTTCCGTCTTGGTGCACTTCGTCGACGGTGTCGGGGGTGCGGCCGTCTACTGAAGTTTGCGACGAGTATTCGATCAGGATGTCGGGAATCTTGTTGAATTGCCCGACTTGGTATTGAAAAGTGTTTTCGATAAAGAGACTAAAATGCGGGGTTTATAATAGTTAGGCATGCGATGTCTAAGTAATTCATTTGGTCAGGCATGCGATGTCTGAGGTGGTTGCGGATTCCAACTGTTGTAGTTTTACACTTTCTTTTCTGTGACCGTAAGTGTAATATGTGATATCGCCGGTTTCGTTGCTATATGTCAACGACAATTGGGATACGCATATTTACTTACGTTGATGACATGTGATGTTATGTGTTGCTGGATATGTTATATTGGATCGTCGTGTTTGAATAGCCGGGGGGTTTTTATGTGAGATGAGTGTTTTTCATTTTCATTCATGTAAAAACTTGTATGTAATATTCTTTTATTGGGGCACTTCCAGGTTGCGGAAGTTGTCACCGTTTGTATATTATTTACTTTTCCTCACTAGGATAGACCCAAGGAGGGGAGCACAAGTAACCGGGTTCTGGAGTCCAGTGGGAGACCAACTCGAGGAGTCGAGTCCGGGTCTCCTAACTCTAGAATTGGTAAGGTTGCTTGCCGCTCTCGTAGGGGTCTAGGGGTGTGGGTTTGGCTATTCATCACGACCGTGGAATCCGTGTTTTATACTGGCTCGTATTGAAAACATGGACGTCCTAGTATATCCAATATTTCATATGTTTCTTCTGCTGCGATATATGTGATGTGATCATGTGATGTTTTGTGATAGATACAGTATATAGTATATATGATATATTATATAGACGTTACTTATGTTTTACACCCGCGCTAGCCCTGCCCTGCTCTGCCGTTAGTTACCTAACCTAACGGTGCACGAGGGGACATCGAGGCGAATGCGGATGGCATAAGTGTACGTCGTATTTATCTGTGATGTTTAGGTACTTAAATGATGGGACTTCATTAATGTGATTAATGAAATAAAAGAAACCTAAGATGTTGTAGAATCGAATTTCAAAATAAAACAGGTAGCTATAGTTCTTGCTTTGCACAGCGGTATATGTGATATATCCTGCACCTTATTCGATGAGGAAAGGACCGAGATCCCTTCACCGGGAGTGACTCCTTTAGCAATAACTGGCAGATGCTACACACTCGGTTTGTCTTTTGATTGCTTTTAAGTGTTTTTGCTTTGCACAGTGATATATATGATATATCCGGCACCACATTCGACGAGGAAAGGACCGACGATCCCTTCACCGGGAGTGACTCCTTTAGCAAAACTAGAAAAGCCTCAAAAGCACTCCATTTTAAAATCATTCGATCCTACAACGATATCAAGTTCATTACGCAATAGGTTTTTAGAAAAACCTGTCGTAGCCCTCCGTCATTTCAGATAAGTCCTATTTAGTATTCGTGCTATGTTTGTTGACCTCCGTCAAGGCGTAGTGTGCAGTAGCTAACTAGTATTTATCTGCTTATGCATATGATGCAGATTGGATTAGGGTAGTCGTGCAGCCTTGTTGACCTCCGTCAAGGGTCGTGCGGGTGGGTTTAATTCGATCAAGAAATGACGGGTTGAACTTGACTAGTAGCCTATGGTTTGTTGACCTCCGTCAAGGTCATAGGACGCTAGGGGCAAAATATTATCGGGAATTTCAAGTGTTGAAATTTGCAATGAGATTGCATACCTTCTATGAGATAGTTGGATCCCGATACCCGCTGCGAGTAAGAGTTACTCCTGGGAGAGTTTTACATATTACAATTAGCCGATCAAGTAGGTGTCTAGAAAGGTGTTAACGAGGTTACGCCTCTGGGAAAACGAGGTTTACATTAATTAGGTTCGTGCGAAAGCACGGGGGACCTCCCTCAAAGTACCGACACTGGCCTGGCTGAAAGATTGGCGAACTTGTAGTGTGTAATTAATCCCGGCTAGTCTTTCCTTTTAGGGTTTGAAGGAAGATTTGATAAAAAGCAGTGGGAGCCATCCTGATTAGATAAAATAATAACCAATCTATTCTTGCAAGAGCGCACGCTGAGTGTTTTCTTCTCTCTCTCCTGGTAGCGACCATATCATGCCTTAATCAAGATAATAATACAGATATTTGACCGAACCCGCTTGTTATACTGAGCTGGGGAACGTTGGTCCCGCTCCAACTTATAATTGTTATAAGACAGAGCAGGAAATTGGGGATTACTAGAATTCCCGTGCCGCCCAAACGAAGAGAGTGCATGCTGATGCATCATCTTCGGGTGTGTTCATTACAGAGAACTGTTTCTCAGTATCCTTTACGTCCTGGGTATGTGATACCAGATCAGGATCCCAGATATGTAATATGTTACATAGGGCTACAGAAAGGTAGAGAACTGAGAACGGGTGATAAGTTTCATGAGGCAGAAAACGGGGCAAGTGTTGCAGCCAAGTCTGTTGGTCACTGTCACCCTGTATTACAAATACATTGATTCTGAACGAATGTTATTAGATACCGAACCTGATATACAAAATCATATCAGTCTCTTTATTAGTAAAGAAATGATAGAATTTTGTATTGGTGGATAATGTTTTGAACATTTCCTATATCAAAAGTTGATCGGTTCAGGCACGTTATCTAAAAGCATTGATGTTCTAAATCAAACTACAGTTCTTAGTTTACTGAACACACACAAGAGGATAAGTTCAGAAATGAACGAATCCTTCTTGAGGTATTGTAGACTAGGTCATATCAATGCGACCCGACTAGCTGAAGTTACATGTAGATGCATATTTAAATCAGTTTGAATTTACATCTTGTGAAACTTGCCAGTCATGTCACAGAGATAAGATGACCGTAGCTCTGTTTACTAGAAACAGAGAAAGAGTTAGTAAACTCTCGGGATGATACATGTTGATGTATGTAGGTCCCCTGTCTACACATGCCAGGACTGGTTCTTTATACTTCATTACATTCTCTGATGATTTTTCGAGATTCAGACATATGTTCCTGTTGAAACACAAGTCCGAACCTTTTGAGATATTCACAGAATATAAGTTAGAAGTAGAGAATCAAAATACAGGTATAAGTATTATGTCCTTTGATGTGATCGAGGAGGAGAATACTTGAGCACGGAAATCCTGGACTATTCTAAAGGAGAATGAGATTCTCTCTCGGCATTACTCCTCCGTATACACCATAGCACGATGGTATATCGGGGCAGAGCAGATACACCCTATTTGATAAGGTGTGCTCTATGATGAGTACTACTGAGTTACCTATTTCCTTTTTGGGAGTTATGCGCTTGAGAAGCTGCATACCTATTGAATAGGGTTCCAATCAAATCACTTGCCTACCATTTCATATATGATATGGAAAGGGAAGAGCCCATGTCTTAAGCTAGTTAAGATTTGGGGTTGCCCGGCCTATGCCTAAAAGCAAAATCCGGACAAGCTCGAGGCAAGGTCTGTAATGTAGAACTGGAAAGGTTCCGGCTATACAAGATGCAGCCGATGATTTGATAGAACCAAAAGATTCAGTAGATTCCAACGAACCTCAGCCTCTCCACCAATCTAGTAGGGTTCCTCACCCACCTGAGAGATACTTCTGTTTCTCTATGACAGTGGGAGCGAGGATTGCATCATGAGATGATGACCCAACTAGTTTCGAGCAGGCCATCAGGAGTGAGACTCTGTAAGAATGGCTGGATGCTTAGTGATCTGAGATGGAATCCTTATACACCAACAAAGTATGGACTTTGGTTGCTATATCTGAAGGGTTAAATCCCCATCAGGAGCAAGTATATCTTGAGAAGATTACTTGGTGTACATGGAAAAGTTGAGACTTTCAAAGCTAGACTTGATAAAGGTTTTCGTCATCGACCAGGCGTGGATAATGATGAAACCTTTTCCAGTACCTATGCTTAAGTCCATCCAGATACTACTTGCCACGGCTACATACCATGACTACGATATCTGGTGGTTGGGTGTCATGACAGCTTTTCTAAATGATGTTTTAGAAGAGTGCGTCTATAAGTACACAGCCAGAGGGCCTCGTAGACAGTGGGAGCAGCGGAAACGTGTGCAAGATGCGTTATAGGATAAAGCAGGCATCACGGAGTTGGAACATCTGTTTTGATGAAATAGTCAAAGAGTTTGACATCATCAAAATGGTAGATGAACCTTGTATATACAAAAAGGTAGTAGGGAGTATGGTGATGATCCTCGTAGAGTATGTGGATGGCATACTCTTGATATGAAAGGAGTTTCTTATGCTACGCTCGATCAATCTCCGCTTATCACTATAATTCTCCATATAGGATCAAAGTGATACCTCCTAAATCCTGAGTTTTGGATCTATGAGATAGATTTAATTGGATGATAGGATTCTCACTAGTTGAAGTGAGATGATATCAATCGATCCTGGGGAGAATCACTGGAAGGGTTCCAGGGTGATAAAGACGACTGAATGTCAGTCGCAGGCATTGTCTTTACCCTCAGTAAAGGGACGGTATGCTGGAAGAGTTCCAAGCTAGACACCGTGACATACTAGACGATAAAGGCAGAATACATCGCTACTAAAGATGCTACCAAAGAGGCTGTTTGGGTGTATAGTGGTTCATGAGATGAACTAGGTTCCTACCATTGTGAGACAATGGAGTTGTGGCTTATGCCAAGGAACACCCGTCCCATCAGTGATCCAGACTTATTCTAAGGCAGTATCACTTGATCATGGAGATGGTTGATCTCCAAGGGATCGAGGTTAGGAGAGTAGACTCAGAGGACAACACAGCGGATCCACTCACAAAGGCCTGTTCCCAGAGAGAGACACTTTTATGGGATGGTTGAGTATGAGATACTGCAACCACTGCTACAGATGGCCCTAGTGCAAGTGGGAGATTGTTAGTTATATGTATGCCCTAGAGGCCATTACTGTACATAGGATGTATATTGTAGTGGATGCTGGGACATATATAGGGAGGACTTTCTTGCTGGACATGATAGTATGCTATCTGGTTGCTCTTTACCTTAACGTGTACACTGATTGTCTCTCTGTTATATGTTGGTAAAGCCCTTAGGATGTGTGCTTGACTACCTGGACTATGATGCGGATCATACTAGTGGGGACATGGTAGTCCATAAGTACATCCTTCAAAGTCCCTAGTCGTGGGTGTATCGAGACGGGGCATCGATATACCAGAGTAGACTAGCGTATGCCTTCTCGACCCATACAGATGGGCGATGGATGATCCCATATCCATTGGTGTTTGACATCAAAGGAGATATACGGGTGCTCAGTAGAGACTGGGTACACTGGACGGACTCGCCGAGAACTCCCAGATGGTATTATACCTCACGTCAGATGGCAGTTCTCTGGTGACACTGGTACAGAGTAGTCTGTTGACCCGAGATCGTCATAGAGTCTTGTGTGGTTCCCACTGTGCTTTGATTTCCATCTTACCACGTCCAAGAGGGCGTGCAAAACGGTGGTTTTTGGGTACAGTCCCGAGTCACATGGAGGCAATGAGCGACAGGAGGGGATTCGTCTCTCCCGGTATAGGGGGTTGATGTTGCGCTGTGTTCGATTGGCTATAACAGGAAATCCCTGGCCAGGGTTGCTGAGATTTACTGGTAAGTGTTACCAGTAGTTTCTCGAATTGTTATAGACCTCATATCGACACGACTTATCGAGCTATTGGGGTCTGACGTTAACCACCCCTAGGCGAGATATGCGACATATCAGACGATCAGACCGAACTGTACGGTAGTGTTACTGGTTGGATTCACTGGAGTGTGAGCGGGCTTGCTCGTCGATCTTCAGATCGCTCAATACCCGGGTGGCCGT
Source organism: Agapanthus africanus (assembly GCA_030015575.1). Taxonomy (NCBI): domain Eukaryota; kingdom Viridiplantae; phylum Streptophyta; class Magnoliopsida; order Asparagales; family Amaryllidaceae; genus Agapanthus; species Agapanthus africanus. The sequence continues at coordinate 196,397,340 of CM057348.1, read as the reverse complement.
TACATTTAGCAGACCGCTTGCGGCTTGTGGGTGTTTGATATGATCATCACCTGCTGCCGGCGTATTGACGAGTCTTTAGAGTCCTACACAGAGGTTTCCTGGCTCAAGCGAAACGAAATAGGAGCGCATATGAGATATGTGCGGGACCGAGAATAATGCGTGTATGTGATACCGTATTTCATTCTCGCGATGAATGTGTCGAATGGTTATATGCGATATAACCTAGTTATCGAATCGAGGGTTGATTCGATAAACCGATACATTGGATACTAGTCGGTTATATGCGATATGACCGGATCGTTAAATCAAGTGTTGATTTAATGATTTAATGCATGATAATATATTTGATATATTACTTTGCACTAACTAGTATTGGTTCACTTAAGATGGATTTTCTCACTCGGATGTGCACATTGTATATGTGATATACTTATTGTGCACTTGATTGTATCATGTTTGATGATACATGTTTGCTTGAGTTTGTGTAAAGATTGAACCATGGTTATTTAAATGATTAGGGTTTACATTTTCATATCTATTTATTTATTTATTTATTATGGAAATGATAATGAGAAGAATGGTTGCTAGTTTTGTTTTATTCTTTGAACCTTCATGAAGCATTGACTTTAGTCAACCATTCTTATCTCATCCTTAACCCTAACCATTCCAACTAACCTTGGTTTAATCTCTACACCTAACCATGGTTTGCTTATGATAAGAATGGATTTTCTTTTCTATTTTAATAATTCTTATCATAACAATTTCCTTCTTCTTCTTCATTTCTTCAAGTGAAGAAAGCTGGCCTCCATCAATGGCAAGTGATGAAAAAGAGTGAGAAATCCAAATCTGAAGTGTACCCACTTCCTATTTCTTCATCCTCTACCTCTTGCCAAGTAGTAGAGTGTGTTTTCTTCACAAGTTTCATGACTTGGTGAAGTGAGAGCTTGATCTTGCGATGCTTCGACGTAGATCATCTTCGGTATGGACATCGATGACCTAGCCCGTCCATTCTCCGATGAAGCCGACGCTAGAGCCCGGATTTGATTTGGACAGCGGAGAGGACCTCATCTCGGAGCCGTGGAGGTCGAGGACCGGATCTACAAAGGTTGTATTTCCGTTTAACTCATAGTTAAGTGTTAACTAGTTTTTGTTTCGCCTAGACATCTAGCTAACGATCCGTAGTCTAGGGTTTCTCGGCACCGTATTTTTATAAATTGGCATGGTTGATGCCTTGTGAGACCTCATTAGGATGCCTAGGAACCCTACAATCAGGACTCACTCTCTCCAAAAAGATGTCTCCCAAGACTAATTTGGAGAGAGCTCACATGCAAGGGATACCCTATGCTTCGGTAGTAGGCTCTATCATGTACGCGATACTATGTACCAGACCCTGTTAGTATATATGCCCTAGAGGCCATTACTGTATCATACTAGTTTGTATATTACTTGATGGAAGCTTGGGATATTCACCTTGTATAAACAATCTTGCTCAATATAGTAGTATGCTACTTGGTTTGTTTCTACTTCAATTTGTACATGTGTTTATTTTGCGATATCACCTATACGCATTAGTGGAGCCCTTAGGATCTTTGCTTGATTACCAGCGTTGTGATGGCAGTCACACTAGTGGGGGCTGGGTAATCTATAAGCACATCCTTATACAGGTCCCTAGTCGCAGGACTATCGAGACAGGGCATCGATACTCCGGAGTAGACTAGCGTATGCGCTTCTCTTCCCAGTGTGGGAGATGGTCTGTCCCACAGCCATCAGTACGTCGTACTGGAGATAGTATACGGGTGCTCGTTAAGTTACGAGTACACTGGATAGGACTCGTCGGGAACTGAAAGGTTGGTATTATACCTATCGTCAGTTATCAGTTCCCAGGTGACATGAGTACAGCTTAGTCCGCTGACTTGATACTGGCACTTCGTCTCGAGTGTGTTCCCACTGCACTTTGATCACTACCCTACCACGGATCAAAGGAGTCGTGCAAACAGGTAGTGGTTGGGTGCGGTCCCGAAACACTTGGAGGCAGTGACGGTTAGACAGGATTCGTCTCTCCCGGTATTGGGGGTTGACATCGCGCTGTGTCTAGGAGAGCCATTACACGAGTAGTCCCTGGCCAGGGCAAGCGAGATATACTGGTAGGTTTCCAGTATTATCTCAGGGTGTTTTGGGCTTCACTCCGACACGACTTGTACCGCTATTGGGGGACTGACGTTTTACCGCCCCCTAGGCCCGACATGCGATGTATCAGACGAACAGACCGGACTGTACGGAGAATGTCACATTCAGACTCAGTAGGAGTTCAGATGGGGTTTCACCTCGTCAGCCTTCTTGTCGGCATCTACCTGGGGACCGTTACGCACAGCTAGTGCCGCTTGCGGTCTGTGGTTAAACCCACTGCCAGCGTAGTGTCGAGTCTTTAGAGTCCCACACAGAGGGTATTCGCCTCTGGGCAAAACTGAGTAGAGGTCGCATGGTTTTGCGACAGGGTTCGTTCTCATCCGCGCACTTGTGCACGTTTGGAGTCCGGACGGATTATACTGGCAGGCTCTGGTTTGAGCCAGATACTGGTATATGTTTTGGGGTTGCTTTTATCTCTTGGTATTCTTGTTCCTCGGAACGAGAATGCAGGTGTGTATGCACAGTTGCTTGAGGCGGAGGATGAGGTATTTCATTAGGGTTTCGGAACGGGTGCGTATGCACAGTTGACAGTCTTCATTTTCCAAACCCTAATGGATTTATAAATTATCTATTAATAATAGTAATTAAATGAGAATTATGTTATGGTTGATTTTGTTGACTTTTTGACCATGGTTGACTTGTTGACCATGGTTGAATGTTGACCACCATCATGCTTTGAAAGATCCTCCTTGATTCATGCTTACATTTCATTTAAAGAAGCATGATAGTGGTCATTCCAAATTACCATCAACTATTCTTATTTTGAATTATTATTATTTAGATAATTCTTTTTCTTTTGGCATTATGGTTGCAAGAAAGAAAAAGATAGCTCATTATCTTATTTAGCTTCTCTCTCCTCACTTCATCTTCTTCTTCCTCTAGCAAAAGAGAACCCTTCTCATGTGTTGAGAATCCTTCTCTTTAAAAAGAAAAGCAACCCCTAGTCACTCTCTACTCATTCTAGGTTCAAGGTTTAGCAAGCCGGAAACCCTAGTTCACTCAAAGATCGAGGAAGAGCCCAAAGGTCGAACCTTCGAGGTGGATCCATCTTCGACGGAAGAAGGCGATAAGAAGAGAACCATCAACCTCTACAAGGTTTAAAGAAGAAGGAGTTCAAGTTTAGGTATAACCATCTTCCATAGTAGCTAACTCCCTTTAGCGTATTTGCTAGTTTAGTTTAGACACGATCCCGACCTTGTTTAGTCCATGTTGCCTCTTGCGATAAAAATTTGTTTTTTTATACCGTTTCCGCCTCCCCGTAAGAACCGGGGGTCGCAATATGGACTTACAGTGGTATCCGAGCCTAACTAAACTTAAACTAGCTTGGTAGCGAAGTGTATGGAAGTTCGAAACCGAAAAATCGCAAAACCGGAAAAACCAAAACCCTAAGTTTCTGTTGAATTTTTTTTCTGCTCTAAATGAAAAACTTTATACTTGTAAATTCGGCTCAGGGTTTTGTTTGAACACCCAAGAAATACGATGCCCTAATTCATTTAAACCGCCGCGGTTCCGCGGCACGAGGTAGGCATGTGCCGCGGAACCGCCGCCGTTTGTTTTCCTCTCTGCATCGTTTTTCGTGCAGTGTTCTTCTGGTGGGATTTTGGGATTTTTCAGATGTATTATATGTGCCCAGATTTTCCAGAACTGAAATTCACTTTTGGGGTCCTATAATTCCGTATTTTTTCCGAACTTCACTGCACTTTGGCTATATTGGTTATATCTGTGTTGCTTGCATGTATTGAACGTCGGCTAATCGCTATAAGTCGATTAGTCGGGGTTATACATGATCTGTGTTTGATATTGGAATGTGTATATGAATGTGTTGGACTGTCGCGGGTGAATAGCCGGGGTGGATGTGAGATGAGCTTTTGTTTTTCTTTCATTCATTGTAAATGTAAATTGATGTAATAATATTATTTGTTTGGCCGCACAACCGGGTCGGGGTTGTAGCCGTCATTGTATAATTCTTTTTACTGTTTTTGCTCCTAGGATAGACCCATGGAGGGGTGCACAAACTGCCGAGTACTTGGCGGGTAGTTTGCCGCACCCGTAGGGGTCTTGGGTGGGGTATTTGGCTATTCACCGCGACCGTGTAATCCGCTTTTCATTGCAGGCTCGAAAGGATTGCGGATTGCTAGTATATCCAATATATTCATCTGTGATCTGTAATGTCTATCATTGCTTTCTATTTAGGCGTTGCTTATGTTTTACAGCCGCGCTAGCCCAGCCCCCGCTCTGTCGTTAGTTAAGTAACCTAACGAGTGATGACGGGACCCCGTGGCGAATGCGAATGGCATAAGCGTACGTCATATTTTGGTTGTTTTCTGCAATGGTAGGATTAAATGATGGGACGCATTAAAAGAACTAATGCAAGAATATCACGCATTAAAAGAACTAATGCAAGATAATAAACCAAGTTAAAATCGTTGGAACACTTTCGAAAAACCACTCGGTTCTTTTCAAAACTAACTTTTAAATGCGGAGCTTGAGCCACTCCTTCTAAAAGCTATCTCGTTCCATCGATTATATCAAGTTCACTACGTTCACGGTTTTACCAAAACCATTCGTAGCCCTCCGTCGTTTCGCATGAATAGGCAATAGTATTCAAGCTGTGTATTTTGGCCAAAGTCAAGGCACAGTGATTGGTAGCTATTGGGTGTTCATGTGTAGCATAGATAGATGCGTTGGTTTGGGACAGTCGTGCTGCCATTTTGGCCAAAGTCAAGGGTATGTACGGATGGATCCAAATTAACCTGGAAAGTGACGGGTAGAACTTGACATGTGACTTATGATATTTTGGCCAAAGTCAAGGTCATAAGAGCATGGGGCAAAAATCCACATCGGGAGTTTCATAAGTACTGAAACTTGCTAGATTTGCATACCATTTGGAGTGTGATGATTATGGTAGGATTCCTTCATTTTCGTCACGCGATGATATTTGGATCCCGATCCTACTGTGAGTATATGCTACTCCTCGGGAAATTTCTCACTAAACGATCAATGCTATAAACCTAGTAGGTGCCTAGAAAGGTGTTAGCGGGGCTACGCCCCCAGGGAAAAGAGGTTCTTAAATTAAGGAACTTCGCGAAAGCGTTGGAAAACCTCCCTCGAAGTACCGACACTGGCCTGGCTGAACGGTTAAGCAAGTATTGTACGGTGGGATTGATCCCGGCTAATTCTTCCTTTGTGGTTTGAGGAGGGATTCGAGAGACAGTGGGAGCCATCCTGTTTAGACAAATTAAAAACCATTCTAAACTTGCAAGAGCATCGTGCTAAGTGTTTCTTCTCTCCCCCTGCAGCGACCAAATCGAAATGACTGGACTTAAGTTACTTTTAGATAAAAACATACTGACAGGGCCAAACTACAAAGATTGGCTCAGGAATGTCAAATTGGCAATCGCTTACGACAAGCTGGGGTATCTTCTTACCACCAAAGCTCCCCCCGTCCCAGGTCCCACCTCCAGCGTCGCGGATAAGGAAATCCGTAAGACTTGGGAGATTGATTGCGCGAAGGCCAGGTGCCTCGTGCTTGCCTCTATGGACAACGAACATCAGAGGAGGCATGAGAATATGGACCTCGAGTCCATATTTCTCCATACAAAAGAACTGTATGGAGAGCAGTCTCGTATCGCAAGATACGAAGTGTCGAAGAAGTTATTTTCGACTAAGTTGGCCGTCGGATCATCGGTAGCGGACCACGTGCTTAAGATGATTGGCTACACTGAGGAGCTCGCGGAACTTGGGACCACGTTGGACAGTGAACTCTATACGGATTTAATTCTCCAGTCCCTTCCATCCACTTACGCCCAGTTCATACTGAATTTCAACTTGCAAGAAAAGGAAGTTGAACTTTCAGAACTCCTCAACCTGCTGAGGAGCGCAGAGGGCACCCTACAGAAGGGTAGGGAAACACCCGCTTTGTTTGTAGGAGGATCTTCTTCCTCTAGGTCCAAGGCGAAAGCCAAGGGAAAGAGGAAGAAAGCCCCTGCCAAACCAAGAGGCGGTGTTAGTAAAGTGGGTACGAAGGGAAAGGAAAAGGCAACAAAGATTGCGGGGAAGCTTGTTGGAAAGGAAGAATGCTTCTATTGTCATAAAAGTGGACACTGGAAGAAAGATTGCAGGGCTTGGAAGGCCAGGACACAAGAACTGAAGCAGGTTGCGGCTTCAGCTTCAGGTGTGTATGTTATTGAAAACTGTCTTTCTATAAACTCTACTTCCTGGGTATTGGATACCGGATCAGGATCTCATATCTGTAATTCTTTGCAGGCGTTGAGAAACCGTAGGTTTTTGAAGGAAGGTGACATGACCCTCAGAGTTGCGAACGGAGCTAGCATGGATGCTAAAGCCGTGGGGGACTATCACCTGGGAATGTCAGATGGGCATGTTTTGGTTTTGCGTAATTGTTTTTTTGTACCCAACGCAACTTGTAATATCATTTCTGTATCTTTGGTTTCTAAAGAAGGTTATGAATTTGCGTTTGTAAGTAATGTTGTAAACATTCACCTTAATCAAGTTCTGATTGGGTCAGGTACATTGAGCAATGGTATATACGTATTAAACCAACCACAGATTTTCAATGTCCAGAATACACACAAAAGAAAGTCTCCAGATATCAATCAGACTTTCTTATGGCATTGTAGACTGGGTCACATCAATGAGAGAAAGTTGACTAAGTTACATACAGAAGGATATTTGGATCCGTTCGAATATCAATCGTATGCCACTTGTCAATCCTGTCTCAAAGGAAAGATGACAAAGACTCCGTTTACTGGACACGGAGTAAGAGCGAGCGAGCTCTTGGGACTCGTACACAGCGACGTGTGCGGTCCAATGTCTATACATGCGCGAAGCGGTTATTCTTACTTCATTACTTTTACGGATGATTTTTCAAGATACGGTTATGTCTTCTTAATGAAACATAAGTCCGAAGCTTTTGAAAAATTCCAGGAATATAAGAATGAAGTAGAAAAACAAACCGGCAAAAGTATCAAGATTCTAAGATCGGATCGAGGTGGAGAATACTTAAGTGCCGAGTTCCTGAATTATTTAAAAGAGAACGGGATTCTCTCTCAGCTTACTCCTCCATACACTCCGCAACATTACGGTGTATCGGAGAGACGGAACCGAACCCTATTGGATATGGTACGGTCCATGATGAGTAACGCTGAGTTACCGCGATCATTCTGGGGGTATGCACTAGAATCAGCTGCGTACCTTTTGAACCGAGTTCCTACTAAGACTGTGCCTACTACACCATATGAGATGTGGTGTGGGAAGAGACCCCATCTCAGTCACATTAAGACTTGGGGAAGTCCAGCTTTTGTTAAAAAGTAGCATGCGGACAAGCTCGAGGCGCGCTCAGTACTATGTAAGTTTGTGGGATATCCAAAGAATTCCAAGGGATATCTCTTCTACTACGAAGAGGAACAAAAAGTTCTTGTTTCTCGTCATGCCCACTTTCTAGAACATCAGTTCTTAGAAAAAGAATTAAGTGGGAGCGCAGTAGAACTGGAAGAAATTCCAGAACCACAGACTATTACTGAAAGCTTAGTGGAACCAGAGGGTTCAAATGAACAGGACATTCCTACGCCGCTCCGCAGAAGTAGTAGGCAGTCTCATCCGCCCGAGAGATACTACGGTTTTCTCATAGACGGGGATAGAGAGGATTGCGTCATAGATTATGACGAGCCTACTAGCTTCCAACAGGCCGTTCAGAGCGTTGACTCGGTAAAATGGCTGGATGCAATGCGGACCGAAATGGAGTCCATGTACACCAACAAAGTATGGACGTTGGACATTGCTCCAGACGGGGTAAAACCCGTAGGATGCAAGTGGATCTTCAAAAGGAAGATTGGTGTAGATGGACAGGTTGAGACCTATAAAGCTAGACTTGTAGCAAAGGGTTTCCGTCAAAGACCTGGCTTGGACTATGACGAAACCTTTTCTCCAGTGGCTATGCTGAAATCCATTCGGATCCTTCTTGCCATTGCTGCCTTCCACGATTATGAGATTTGGCAGATGGACGTAAAAACCGCTTTTCTAAATGGAAATTTAGAGGAGTGTGTCTATATGGATCAGCCAGAGGGTTTCATTCAGAGTGGGAGCAGCGGAAAGGTGTGCAAGTTGCTTAAGTCCATCTATAGACTAAAGCAGGCATCGCGGAGTTGGAACATCTGTTTTGATGAGACGGTCAAGGAATTTGACTTTATCAAAAATCCAGATGAACCATGCATCTATAGTAGATTTGTAGCGAGAACTGTAGTATTCCTTGTTTTATACGTGGATGACATTCTCTTAATAGGAAATGACATTCCTATGCTACAATCTGTCAAGGGTTTCTTGTCACACAGGTTCTCCATGAAAGACCTGGGTGATGCCTCTTACATCCTGGGGATCCGGATCCATCGTGATAGATCCAAGAGGATATTAGGACTTTCACAGTCCAGGTACATCGACACCGTACTGAAAAGATTCAGTATGGAAGATTCCAAGCGCGGTAACCTACCGGCTTGTCACGGGATCACCCTCTCTAAAGAGATGTCTCCTAAGACTGATTTGGAGAGGGATCGCATGTCTATTATACCCTACGCTTCTGCGGTAGTCTCTATAATGTATGCGATGTTGTGTACCAGACCGGATGTAGCTTATGCACTGAGTGTAGTAAGCCGGTATCAGTCAAACCCTGGGGAGAAACATTGGATAGCAGTAAAGAACATTCTCAAGTACCTGAGAAGGACTAAGGAGATGTTCTTGGTGTATGGCGGAAAAGACCTCCAGATTGATGCCTTTGCTGACTCCAGCTTCCCGAGTGACAAGGATGATTCCAAGTCCATGTCGGGTTTTGTCTTTACCCTCAATGGAGGGGCGGTGTGTTGGAAGAGTTCCAAACAGGAAACCGTTGCAGACTCGACTATGGAAGCGGAATACATCGCTGCATCTGATGCCGCAAAAGAAGCTGTCTGGATAAGGAAGTTCTTAAAAGAACTTCAGGTGGTTCCGTCCATTGTTGACCCAGTACCTCTGTATTGCGACAACAACGGAGCTATAGCTTTAGCAAAGGAACCCAGGTCCCATCAGAGATCCAGGCACATCTTGAGGCGGTATCACCTGATCAGGGAGATCGTGGATCGCAAGGAGATCGAGGTTCGGAGAGTTGCTTCAGAAGAGAACACTGCAGATCCATTCACCAAGGCCTTACCCCAGACTCAGTTCGAGCGGCTGATCGAGATGATAGGTCTTCGGTACGCCAGTTCATGGCCTTAGTGCAAGTGGGAGATTGTTAGTATATATGCCCTAGAGGCCATTACTGTATCATACTAGTTTGTATATTACTTGATGGAAGCTTGGGATATTCACCTTGTATAAACAATCTTGCTCAATATAGTAGTATGCTACTTGGTTTGTTTCTACTTCAATGTGTACATGTGTTTATTTTGCGATATCACCTATACGCATTAGTGGAGCCCTTAGGATCTTTGCTTGATTACCAGCGTTGTGATGGCAGTCACACTAGTGGGGGCTGGGTAATCTATAAGCACATCCTTATACAGGTCCCTAGTCGCAGGACTATCGAGACAGGGCATCGATACTCCGGAGTAGACTAGCGTATGCGCTTCTCTTCCCAGTATGGGAGATGGTCTGTCCCACAGCCATCAGTACGTCGTACTGGAGATAGTATACGGGTGCTCGTTAGGTTACGAGTACACTGGACAGGACTCGTCGGGAACTGAAAGGTTGGTATTATACCTATCGTCAGTTATCAGTTCCCAGGTGACATGAGTACAGCTTAGTCCGCTGACTTGATACTGGCACTTCGTCTCGAGTGTGTTCCCACTGCACTTTGATCACTACCCTACCACGGCTCAAAGGAGTCGTGCAAACAGGTAGTGGTTGGGTGCGGTCCCGAAACACTTGGAGGCAGTGACGGTTAGACAGGATTCGTCTCTCCCGGTATTGGGGGTTGACATCGCGCTGTGTCTAGGAGAGCCATTACACGAGTAGTCCCTGGCCAGGGCAAGCGAGATATACTGGTAGGTTTCCAGTGTTATCTCAGGGTGTTTTGGGCTTCACTCCGACACGACTTGTACCGCTATTGGGGGACTGACGTTTTACCGCCCCCTAGGCCCGACATGCGATGTATCAGACGAACAGACCGGACTGTACGGAGAATGTCACATTCAGACTCAGTAGGAGTTCAGATGGGGTTTCACCTCGTCAGCCTTCTTGTCGGCATCTACCTGGGGACCGTTACGCACAGCTAGTGCCGCTTGCGGTCTGTGGTTAAACCCACTGCCAGCGTAGTGTCGAGTCTTTAGAGTCCCACACAGAGGGTATTCGCCTCTGGGCAAAACTGAGTAGAGGTCGCATGGTTTTGCGACAGGGTTCGTTCTCATCCGCGCACTTGTGCACGTTTGGAGTCCGGACGGATTATACTGGCAGGCTCTGGTTTGAGCCAGATACTGGTATATGTTTTGGGGTTGCTTTTATCTCTTGGTATTCTTGTTCCTCGGAACGAGAATGCAGGTGTGTATGCACAGTTGCTTGAGGCGGAGGATGAGGTATTTCATTAGGGTTTCGGAACGGGTGCGTATGCACAGTTGACAGTCTTCATTTTCCAAACCCTAATGGATTTATAAATTATCTATTAATAATAGTAATTAAATGAGAATTATGTTATGGTTGATTTTGTTGACTTTTTGACCATGGTTGACTTGTTGACCATGGTTGAATGTTGACCACCATCATGCTTTGAAAGATCCTCCTTGATTCATGCTTACATTTCATTTAAAGAAGCATGATAGTGGTCATTCCAAATTACCATCAACTATTCTTATTTTGAATTATTATTATTTAGATAATTCTTTTTCTTTTGGCATTATGGTTGCAAGAAAGAAAAAGATAGCTCATTATCTCATTTAGCTTCTCTCTCCTCACTTCATCTTCTTCTTCCTCTAGCAAAAGAGAACCCTTCTCATGTGTTGAGAATCCTTCTCTTTAAAAATAAAAGCAACCCCTAGTCACTCTCTACTCATTCTAGGTTCAAGGTTTAGCAAGCCGGAAACCCTAGTTCACTCAAAGATCGAGGAAGAGCCCAAAGGTCGAACCTTCGAGGTGGATCCATCTTCGACGGAAGAAGGCGATAAGAAGAGAACCATCAACCTCTACAAGGTTTAAAGAAGAAGGAGTTCAAGTTTAGGTATAACCATCTTCCATAGTAGCTAACTCCCTTTAGCGTATTTGCTAGTTTAGTTTAGACACGATCCCGACCTTGTTTAGTCCATGTTGCCTCTTGCGATAAAAATTTGTTTTTTTATACCGTTTCCGCCTCCCCGTAAGAACCGGGGGTCGCAATATGGACTTACAGACCCGATGTAGCAAACTCATTAAGTGTAGTGAGTAGGTATCAAGCAGATCCAGGAGAGAGTCACTGGACAGCTGTGAAGAGTATTCTCAAGTACTTGAGAAGGACTAAAGAGATGCTCTTAGTGTATGGTAACGGAGAACTCCAAGTGGAGTCATTTACCGATTCGAGCTTCCAGAGTGATAAGGACGACTCTAAGTCGGTCTCGGGATTTGTCTTTACCCTCAATAGAGGGGTGGTTTGTTGGAAGCATTCCAAATAGGAAACCGTGGCAGACTCGACGATGGAGGCTGAATACATCGCTGCCAACGATGCTGCCAAAGTGGCTGTCTGGATGAAGAAGTTCATAACTAAACTTGGAGTGGTTTCGTCCATTGTGCATCCAATACCTTTGTATTGCGATAATAATGGAGCAGTGGCCTTGGCCAAGGAGCCCAGGTCCCATCAGCGATCCAGGCATATTCTGAGGCGGTATCACCTGATCCGGGAGATAGTTGATCGCCGGAAGATCGAGATCAAGAGAGTTGACACGAAGGAAAACACGGTGGATCCACTAACCAAGGCCATTCCCCAGATACAATTTGAGAGACTCTTCGGGATGTTGGATATGAGATACTACAACAACTGACCTTAGTGCAAGTGGGAGATTGTTAGTTATGTGTATGCCCTAGAGGCCATTATTGTACATGTGATGTATATTATAGTGGATGCTTGGATATATATAGAGAGAACTTTCTTGCTTGACATGATAGTATACTATCTGGTTGCTCTTTATCTTAACATGTTGACTTGCATATGTGCTACTGTCTTGCTCTCACATGTTGATAAAGCCCTTAGGTTATGTACTTGACTACTAGGACTATGATGGAGATCATACTAGTGGGGCCAAGGGTAGTCCATAAGTACACCCTAAAATTGTTCCTAGTCGAGGGTGTATCAAGACAGGGTATCGATATTCCGGAGTAGACTAGCGTATACGCATCTTGCCCTATATGATGGGCGATGGATGATCCCACATCCATTAGTGTTTGACATCAAAGATGGTATACGGGTGCTCAGTGGAGACTGGGTACACTGAACGGACTCGCCGAGAACTCCTAGTTGGTATTATACCTATCGTCGGATAGCAGTTCTCTGGTGACACTGGTACAGGTTAGTCTGTAGACCCGAGATCGTCATAGAGTCTTGTGTGATTCCCACTGTGCTTTGATTTCCACCTTACCACGTTCAATAGAATGTGCAAAACGGTGGCTTTTGGGTACAGTCCCGAATCACATGGAGGCAATGAGCGATAGGAGGGGATTCGTCTCTCCCGGTATTGGGGGTTGATGTTGCGCTGTGCTCGATTGGCCATAACGACAAGTCCCTGGCCAGGGCTGCTATGGAGATTTATTGATAAGTGTTATCAGTAGTTTCTCGACCCGTTATGAGCCTCACATCGACACGACTTATCAGTTATTGGGGTCTGACGTTTACCATCCCTAGACTAGATATGCAACATATCAGACGAAGAGACCGGACAGTACGGTAGTGTTACTGACAGGCTTTTACAGGAGTTAGAGTGCGCTAGCTTGCTGATCTTCTGAACATTCAATACCCGGGTAGCCGTTACGTCCAGCTAGTACCACTAACGGCTTGTGGGTGCTTGATGTGATTATCACCTACTGCCGGCGTATTGACGAGTCTTTAGAGTCCTACACAGAGGTTTCACTGGCTCAGGCAAAATGAAGTAGGAGCACATATGTGATATGTGCGGGACCGAGATTAATACGAGTATATGATACCGTATTCTATTCTCGCGATATAAAGTATCGATCGGTTATATGAGATATAGCCGGGTTATCGAATCAAGTATTGATTGGATAAGTCGATACAGTATCAGTCGGTTATATGAGATATAGCCGGGTTATCGAATCAAGTGCTGATTCGATAAATTGATACAAATAATATTAGTTAGTCATATGAGATATAACCGGATTATTAAATCAGGTGTTGATTTGATGATTTAATGTATAATTATATATTTGATATATTAATTTACATTAACTAATATTAGCTCACTTAAGCATTTCTTTTTCTCACATGTGCACACTTGATATATATGTGGTATATATTAATTGTGTTTTATTTATGTGTCATGGTTGATGATACATGCAACATGGGTGTATAAGACCTACACCTTGATAATGATAATGAAGGGTTTATTTATTTAGAATAAAACAATTATTAGTTGGAAATTTGTCACATGCCATGAAGCTTCATGAAGCTTGGAGACCCATTGACTTACTCCACTAGTTTTTTCTTATACTAGATATTTGTTAACCCAACCATTATCTAAACTCATGGTTAAGTCTCTACATGAGATATATTAGATATTTTCTCACCCATGGTTGCCATTCACTCTCTCCTCTATTATTTGCTTCTTCTTCCTCTTGAGATGAGAGAGTTCTCTAGGTTTTGAGAGGAGAATAAATACTAGTGAGAAAAGTAATTCTAAAGTGAGCAAAAATCCTACTTCATCATCCTCTACTAGATTAGCACTTTAGTATAGGGTGTTAGCTTCACTAATCCCACATTAGTGAAGAGGGTAGCTTCGGTTTGTGACTCCTCGACGTAGATCATCTTCGGCTTTGAAGACTTCAAGCAAGTATGCATCTTTCTTCTTGTGGAGCCGTTCGAGAGTCCGCAAGATCGCAACTTGGAGCGAAGGGACTACTACAAGGAGCTAAAGAAGTGAAGGACCGGACTACAAAGGTTGTAATCCCTACTCACTTAGATGTAAAGTAGTTTACACATCGTATTGTCTAAATCTTTAGTTAAGATTCTAGGGTTAGTATTGTTAAGCATGGAAAATTTTTGAAAATGATATGGACGATACCTCCCGAAACCTTGCTGTCGTGCCTAGCAATCCTAGACATTGTTTGCAGATCTAAGGTTCTTTTCGGGTAAAGTACGGTTGCGCAGCTGTATTTTCCCCCAATTCTTTTCTTCCTCTTCTTTTTTCAAGGCGGAGCTTTTCAAGAGAGGGTTAAGGGGAATTTCATCCTCGGAATCACTCCCGAATGTGAGAATCCGACTGCTTTCTCCTTTTAGGCCGGTATTGGTCATATGGCATCTGCCGGTTGCTTCTTTGTCTACTGCAGTCTTGTCGCTCTCGTATCGACGAGCGCGAGCCATGCACTTCTCCTTCTTGAAATGTCTTCTATGGGCAACATATCCTTACTAGCACTTCTTGAAGGCATTGCACTCATCAGTTGGATGGGTGAACCTTCGATGATATAGACAGTATTTTAGGTGTTCCTCTCCACCATCAAAGTACGGAACCCCATGAGTATACATCATGAGAGACGGTAGCTTCATTCTTAATGATAGGGCCTTGGCGAACTGCTTCTCAGCTTTGGTCCTGCTTTTATTCCTTGCAGGCATGATTTGGTCCGGTTGGAGAGCTTCATAACTCATCCCTTTCGTAGCTTCTTTAATCAGAAGCTGTTGCCTGGACTTTTCATATATGGCCATCCCGCGCCTTTGATCATCTTTACTCTTTAGAAAAGCTTCTTTCAACGGCTTTTCGATTGGATTTTCTTCTGGTAGTTTCGGGATATTTGGTGTCGATTCTACCCGCAGCTTGCCCATGTTTCTTTCTGATGCTAGCAGAGCCTCTTCATCATATATAAAGGAATAGGAGACCATGTGGCATCTTTTCACACGTTCTTCCGTCCCTTTGGTTGAGTCGTTTTCTTCTTCGGCATCACTATCATTGTCCTCAAGGATATGCTGGAGGAACTCTTCAAGTATGACCAGTGTTCGCACTTTCTGATTATATTTTCTAGCACGTTTATATATTTTTGCAGATCTGTGCGGCTGTCGACATATTCTGCGGACTACATGGGCTTCTTGGTCTTCTTATTCTTCTTTTTGTTGGAAGACTTAGAAGGCTTTTCTTGGGGATTTTCCCCTCGTCAATGATTTTTGGCATGGGACGCGGCTTCAACATCCCTTTTATGATCTCGGACTCAAGCGGGCTTTTCCACCTGATTGTCGGGCATGCTTGTAGGTCTTTCAGCATTCTTTTGGTCTTTGCCGAAAGAACCACTTCCCATGGAGTTTCTTCCACGCATGAGCAGGATGCCCCCTATGTATCATCTTTCTTAGGGTCGTGCTTTTGTGCTGGATCTACCTTCCAATTATCTGACAGTGCAAACTTGCCTTACTGATACTAGTCCTCGATCCAGTTCTTGAAGACATAACAGTCTTTAATTGGATGGCTTACTACCCGATGATAGGGACAGTAGCTTAGATTGTTGACATCGCCAGCTTATGCGGGTCGCCGCAGCTCAGGCAGTGTTATCAAATTATTCCTTATGGCAAGCTTGAACAGTCTTTTCATCTTATTGTGAAGGAAGGAATACGTGCGTCCTATTCTTTCTTCTATGGTAGGGCCAGTGCAGTTGTTTTGGCGAGCGGCTGCTTTCGGACCATTCTGCAGTTGTGTATTAGCGACAAAAGCTGCCTTTCCCTTACCTTTACTATTTCGGGAATCTCCACCTGAAGCGAAAGGGCTATAGCCCATCTAATCCATCTAGGCTAATTTATCGATGAGCGTCTGGAATGTGGTAAGCTTGAAGAAGGTCATAAATTGGAACACGGTCGACTGAGTATCGATGGTGCCTATGAACATTCCCACAGCTGGAGCTTCCTCAATGCGCTTTTTGCATTTGGACCACAGGTTTCGCCATCAGATCGCATATTGAACCCATGTCTCGCTTGATTTGACCCTTGAGTCGATCAATGCGGTGATTGAAGTGCGTTTACTTGCGCTGGCGAATCTTTGATTGAGCAGCGGTTCCATCTTAGAAAATGTCTTGACGGGATCATTTAGGAGCTCCGAATACCATTCAAAAGTCGTCTCTGATAGACTTCCGATGAATTGGCGAAGCAACATCTTATCATCACCCCCAGTGTTGCCACACAGGGCTTTAAACAGTGCAACGTGCTGGTGAGGGTTACCTATTCCTTTATATATATGGAAATTTAGGATCATATATCCCGGAGTGTATTTCATCTGGTCATACCATGCTGGATATAGTTGACCGGTCTTGATCAGCTGATTCGCTGCTTCATCTGCCTGGTAAGCATTGATCTGTTGGGAGATATAATCATCCAACGTCACCTTCAAGATCGTTTCTTCTTTAGCCATTGATAGGGCTTGGGGAGGTTTTGAAGTTTCCCCTTTATTATCATCAACAATCACCGATGGTTCTTCGGCCGACAGTTCTGGCTGGATCAGCATTCCAACCATGTCCTGAAATAGGAGAGCCATCTGCTTCATATTAGCAGCTTGCTCCACCGCTTCCTTATCCTTCTTTTCCAGCACTCGTCTCAAGAAATCGGTATCGGTCTCCTGTTCTTGCTGCTCTTCTAGGTCCTTGTTTAGACCTTCTTTAGAGCTAGTGAGCACTGCCACCTTGGCAAGCATGTCCTAGAGCTTTTCTTGTTGCTCCTTGGCCTTCGTCAATGACCGAGAATGCGGTCTGTGATTGATGGAAGTACGACTCTCGTCTTTGCTGCCAGCCATATAGATTGTGTGAACCATCATGCCCTCAGGCTTTGGGCGCTTAGAACTTTGGCCTTTGGATTTTTCCTCAGGCCCTTGAACCTTTTCTTGCTTTGCTTTTTATGGGAAGCCATTGTAGGAGGAACCGTCATGATAAGAACCGCCATGTGAGAATTCCCTCGGAGTTGTCATTATCTTATCAACCCTTGAAATTTTTCGGTTGACGAAAGTAATTGTCATCAATGACAGATTCTTAGACTTTTTTCCAGACTCTGTGAATTGTCAAAAAAAGCCGCTTATATGAGTGCTCCAGCTTCGGCTGATTTGGTGTCTTTGGAAGAGGCGGCGATTTCTTCAACACCACGGTAGGCGAGTTACAGATAAACTTTCTAAGAGGTTCAAAGTTGTTCCCAGTTGGAACTGCAATATTGATAGTCACCATAAGAGCTGGCGGAGTTAGTCTAGAAGGAGAACTGCCCCAGCTTTCGTTACTCAATGCCAATGGCGACGTCGAGCGTGTCTCGTAGCAGGGACCTCCTTAGTATTGGAGGCTTTCCTATTATTCCCCCTGCGTCTTTTAGGGATTTCACAAAGTGTCAGCCTGTGAAATACCTACCTTTCGGTTGAGCAGGAGTAGGGGAGGTCAGTCTGTTGAAAACAGACTGACTTGGGCGTGAATCACTCTTAATTGCTTCAAGCAGAGCAGGAGCTGGATTAGCCAGTTGCTTAAGGACAATCCTCTTAAGGATTGTGGGCTTCTTAGTGGGGCTCACTGAGCTTGTCTTCGGCCTATTGAAGACTGAAACTTTGGAGATGGTAGGCTTATTAGCAGGGCTTGCAGAGGTGGTTAGCCGATCAATGACCGACTTTCTTGGAACTTCTTTCTTTGGCGTTAGGGCACCAATGTTTGGAGATGGGAGCATGGTCCCAAAGAACAATCCGCTAGTCATTTGGATGACATGCTCAGCCGGAATGGAGAAGATTAAGGCCGCATTTAGCCCGTAGATGACCCCTCCTGATGCAGTGGAGTTTGCATGAGACTTATTGTTGCAGTTAGTACAGCTGAAATCCATTGATCTGCATGGAGGTGAAACACCAACTTTTAGTATCCCAAATTCAAAGAGCAACTATAAACATAGTGAACTACGATTTCTTTCGCGAAACATGACACACGAAGTGTGGAGTGGAAAGAGAAAAATATCCCACCGGGCGTACCATAATCTGTTTACCGCTAAAAACAAAGACGAACTGGGATAGAACGTCTTGCCCGAATTTAGGGGCAGATGTTATATGGAACATATCCATCCACCTCTCCGAAAATACCAAGTTGATTTATGGCACCATATATTGAAGGTTTGGATAGATGCGAGCGTTATAGCAGACTTATCAGATTCCCCCTCACATGTGAGGGTTTTTTATTGTGGGGACACTTTTTCCTGCAGGCGCAAACCCCTGCAGTTAATTATATTATCGCAAAGTGATAAAAACTTTCTCTACTATATGTATATATATATATATATATATCACTTCATGTCGTGTTCTTGTTTGTTTATTTTGGGGTTACCTTTGGATTGTATACGGAGACTAATATTGGCATCGCCCGCAGGGGCGGATTAGTCTAAATCCATACGTATCAGATTTGGGTTTGAACCTAGGTAGCATTTCTCATATGAATGAGGTCCATCAGTGTTAGTTATATGTATGCCCTAGAGGCCATTACTGTACATTGGATGCATATTGTAGTGGATGCTGGGACATATATAGGAAGGACTTTCTTGCTCGACATGATAGTACGCTATCTGGTTGCTCTTTATCTTAACATGTATGCTTTCTGTCTCTCTGATTACATGTTGATAAAGCCCTTAGGATGTGTACTCGACTTCCAGGACTATGATGCAGATCATACTAGTGGGGCCTGGGTAGTCAATGAGTACATCCTTCATTGTTCCTAGTCGTGGGAATATCGAGACGGGGCATCGATATTCCAGAGTAGACTAGCGCATATCTTCTCGACCCATGCGATGGGCGATGGATGATCCCATATCCATTGGTGTTCGACATCGAAGATGGTATGCGGGTGCTCAGTGGAGACTGGGTACACTGAACGGACTCGCCGAGAACTCCCAGATGGTATTATACCTCACGTCAGATGGCAGTTCTCTGGTGACACTGGTACAGCTTAGTCTGTTGACCCGAGATCGTCATAGAGTCTTGTGTGTCTCCCACTGTGCTTTGATTTCCACCCTACCACGGCTCTACTGAGTCGTGCAAACAGGTGGTTTTTGGGTACAGTCCCGATTCACATGGAGGCAATGAGCGATAGGAGGGGATTCGTCTCTCCCGGTATTGGGGGTTGATGTTGTGCTATGCTCGACTGGCCATAACAGGAAATCCCTGGCCAGGGTTGCAGTGATATACTGGTAAGAGTTATCAGTAGTTTCACGAATGTTATGGACCTCAAGTCGGCATGACTTATCGAGCTATTGGGGTCTGACGTTTACCATCCCTAGGCGGGATATGCGACATATCAGATGAACAGACAGGACTGTACGGTAAGTGTTACTGGTTGGATTCACAGGAGTGTGAGCGGGCTTGCTCGTCGATCTTCTGATCGCTCAATACCCGGGTGGCCGTTACGTTTAGCAGACCGCTTGCGGCTTGTGGGTGCTTGATATGATCATTATCCGCTACCGGCGTATTGACGAGTCTTTAGAGTCCTACACAGAGGTTTCCTGGCTCAAGCGAAACGAAATAGGAGCGCATATGAGATATGTGCGGGACCGAGAATAATGCGTGTATGTGATACCGTATTTCATTCTCGCGATGAATGTGTCGAATGGTTGTATGCGATATAACCTAGTTATCGAATCAAGGATTGATTCGATAAGCCGATACATTAGATACTAGCCGGTTATATGCGACATGACCGGATCATTGAATCAAGTGTTGATTTAATGATTTAATGCATAATTATATATTTGATATATTACTTTGCATTAACTAGTATCGGTTCACTTTAAATGGATTTTCTCGCTCGGATGTGCACATTGTATATTTGATATAGTTTTGTGCACATGATTGTATCATGTTTGATGATGCATACTTACTTGGTTTGTGTAAAGAATTAAACCATGGTTATTTAAATGGTTAGGGTTTTGGTTTTCCTTATTCATTTATTTATCCTTTTCATTTATTCTTTTTGGAAATAAAATAATTGGCATAAGAGGATAATGGTGGCTTTCTTTGTTTGTTCATGAACTTTCATGAAGCTTTGACTTAGTTAACCATTCTTGTCTCTTGCTTAACCCTAACCATCATAACTTACCATGGTCTATTCTCTACAACTAACTAAGGTTAAGGTTATGATAAGTTTCCATTTTTATTATTCTTTTAATAAGAACTTATCATAACACTTATCTTCTTCTTCTTCTTCCTCATAAGAAGAAAGCTTTCTTCATCAATGGTGATTGATGTATTTGAGTGAGAAATCTAATTCTAAAGTGAACCCAACTCCTATTTCTTCACCCTCTACCTCTTGCCAAGTAGTATGGGGTGTTTCCTTCACAAGTTTTCATGGCTTGGTGAAGGTGGAGCTTGATCTAGCGATGTCTCGACGTAAATCATCTTCGGCATCGTCGTTGATGACCTAGCCCGTTTTTCTCTGATGAAGCCGACGCTAGAGCCCAAGATATGATTTGGACAGTGAGGGGACTTCATCACGGAGCTTAGGTGGTGGTGGAACGGATCTACAAAGGTTGTAGCCCCTTTCCTTTAGCTATATTTCCGTTTACTTGCTTGCTTCGCCTATTTATCTAGTTAACGATCCGTATTAGGGTTAATAGGCACTTGTAAAATTTCAATTGGCCATGTTTGATCACTTGTGAGACTCCATTAGAGTGCCTAGGAACCTTACAGTGGTATCAGAGCCTAGCTAGAGCCTTAGGCGAAGTCCCGACGGAATCAGAAGTCCGATCGACCCAAAACCCGACTTTGAAAATGCTCTCTAGACATTTCTGTAAAATGTGGTTTTTTCGAGATTAAAAATATTCAGAAAAATCAGCAGGAAGATCTAAGACATACTATAAAATTCATGGTCCTGATTCCACAAAGGTGGCGCAGATCCGCGGCCCTACAGGAGGCTCATGCGGCGGATCCGCGGCCCTTTTGTCGCTTTGTGCATCTAATTTTGCACAGTAGTTCTTAGCTTTCTGTGCTGATTTTCCTGTGGATTTTTAATATTTTATTCCAGAGTTGTATTTTCTGAGTTGTATTGGGGACTCGGTGTATTCGACCGGACTGTCTAATTTTGTCGGTGTGCTTTTCCGGGTATTTTTAGAATATGTTAAAAAGTTCGACCGGATATAAATACCCACTTTTTCCCCTGCCGGGAAATTTCTAATTGTTGAATTTTTCCGTAGTTTAACGACGTTCTAAGTAGTGCAAGTAACGCGATGGACCCTCTAGAAGACAACAAACCTTAACTCGATTATGTGACCGTCTTGAACTGCCCTTTGAACCTTCGGGTTTGGGGCAGTACGGCGTGCCACATGTGAGGCGTTGGCTTGACCCTTCTACGGCTGGACCGTTGCTACTGAGGCACGAACTGAATGCTGTCAGACTTATTTCATGTGTTGAGCTGTATCGGGAAAACTTGGGTGTTCGATTGTTCGATCGGAAAGTTTAACATTTTCTATTTATCCGTAATGTGATACAATAATTGGAATTCACAAATAGTTATGAGATAACTGAATGAATGTTATAAACATAGCACTTTAGTCTCACTTGATCGGTTGCCACGAAATTTTGATGTGATCAAAAGTCCGTCGCAATCACGTAGTGTACGCGGATACTCGCCGGGTAAACTTAATAGACAGCCTCACCCCATAGCCCCGACCAAGTGACTGTAGGAGAACCCCGTCGCCGAAAGCATCCGTCCAGGTGCTCGCGGCAGCGGTGTTCCGCCTTGGTGCACTTCGTCGACGGCGTCGGGGGTGCGGCCGCCTACTAAAGTTTGCGACGAGCATTCGATCAGAATGTCGGGAATCCTGTTGAATTGCCCGACTTGATATTGAAAAGTGTTTTCGACTTTGAGACTAAAATGCGGGGTTTATAATTGTTAGGCATGCGATGTCTAAGTATTTCATTTGGTCAGGCATGCGATGTCTGAGGAGGTTGCGGATTCCAACTGTTGTAGTTTTACACTTTCTTTTCTGTGACCGTAAGTGTAATATGTGATATCGCCGGTTTCGTTGCTATATGTCAACGACAATTGGGATGCGCATATTTACTTACGTTGATGACATGAGATGTTATGTGTTGCTGGATATGTTATATTGGATCGTCGTGTTTGAATAGCCGGGGGGGTTTTATATGAGATGAGTGTTTTTCATTTTCATTCATGCAAAAACTTGTATGTAATATTCTTTTATTGGGGCACTTACAGGTTGCGGATGTTGTCACCATTTGTATATTATTTACTTTTCTGCACTAGGATAGACCCAAGGAGGGGAGCACAAGTAACCGGGTTCTGGGGTCCAGTGGGAGACCATCTCGAGGAGTCGAGTCCGGGTCTCCTAACCCTAGAATTGGTAGGGTTGCTTGCCGCTCTCGTAGGGGTCTTGGGGTGTGGGATTGGCTATTCATCACGACCGTGGAATCCGTGTTTTATACTGGCTCGTATCGAAAACACGGACGTCCTAGTATATCCAATATTTCATATGTTTCTTCTGCTGTGATTTATCTGTGATCATGTGATGTTCTGTGATAGGTATTATATATAGTATATATGATATATTATATAGACGTTGCTTATGTTTTACACCCGCGCTAGCCCTGCCTCGCTCTGGCGTTAGTTACCTAACCTAACGGTGCAGACAGGACATCGAGGCGAATGCGGATGGCATAAGCGTACGTTATATTTATCTGTGATGTTTAGGTGGACTTAAATGATTGGATATTCATTAATAAGATTAATGAAAGAAAATAAACCTAATTGATGTTGTGGAATCGAATTTCAAAATAAAAACAGGTAGCTACAGTTCTTGCTTTGCATCGCGGTGTTCATTATAGAACATCCTGCACCTTATTCGATGAGGAAAGGACCGAGATCCCTTCACCGGGAGTGACTCCTTTAGCAATAACTGGCAGATGCTACAACCCTCGGTTTGTCTTTGATCGCTTCTATAGTTTCCGCTTTGCACAGTGATATATATGATATATCCCGCACCTCATTCGACGAGGAAAGGGCCGACGATCCCTTCACCGGGAGTGACCCCTTTAGCAAAACTAGAAAAGCCTCGAAAATATTCCATTTAAAAACCATTTGATTCCGCAACGAGATCAAGTTCAAAGCGTTAAAGGTTTTCACAAAAACCATTCGCAACCCTCCGTCATTTTAGGAAGTAGATTACTTAGTATTCGTGCTGTGTTTGTTGACAATAGTCAAGGCACAGTGTACGGTAGCTAAGTGATGTCTTCCTACACCGCATATGATGCGATTAATTAGGACAGTCGCGTGACTTTGTTGACCTTAGTTAAGGGTCATGTGGGTGGGTCTAATTAATCACGAAATGAAGGGTAGAACTTGACTAATACTTATGATTTGTTGACCATAGTTAAGGTCATAGGTGCTAGGGGTAAAAACCTTTATCGGGAGTTTCAAGTGTTGAAATTTGCAATGAGATTGCATACCTTCTATGTGATAGTTGGATCCCGATACCCACTGCGAGTAATTGTTACTCCTGGGAGAGTTTTGCACTTTGCAATTAGCCGATCAAGTAGGTGTCTAGAAAGGTGTCAACGGGGTTACGCCTCTGGGAAAACAAGGTTTTCTGTAATTAGGTCCGTGCGAAAGCACGGGGAACCTCCCTCAAAGTACCGACACTGGCCTGGCTGAAAGATTGGCGAACTTGTAGAGTGTAATTAATCCCGGCTAGTCTTTCCTTTTAGGGTTTGAAGGAAGATTTGATAAAAACAGTGGGAGCCATCCTGATTAGATAAAATATATAACCAATCTGATCTTGCAAGAGCGCACGCAGAGTGTTTTCTTCTCTCTCTCTCCTGGTAGCGACCATATCACGCCTTAATCAAGATAATAAAATGGATGTATTGACCGAACCCGCTTGTTATACTGAGCTGGGGAACGTTGGTCCCGCTCCAACTTATAATTGTTATAAGACAGAGCAGGAAATAGGGGAATACCAGAATTCCTTTGCCGCCCAAACGAAGAAAGTGCATGTGATGCATCTCCTTCAGGTGTGTTCATTACAAAGAAATGTTTCTCAGAATCCTCTGTATCCTGGGTATATGATACCGGATCAGGATCCCAGATATGTAATCTGTTACATAGGGCTACAAAAAGGTAGAAAAACTGAGAACGGGTGATAAGTTTCATGAGACAGAAAACGGGGCAAGTGTTGCAGCCAAGTCTGTTGGTCACTATCACCCTGTATTACGAATACATTGATTCTGAACAAATGCTGTTAGATACCGAACCTGATATACAAAATCATATCAGTCTCTTTATTAGTAAAGAAAGGATATAATTTTGTATTGATGGATAATGTTTTGAACATTTCCTATATCAAAAGTTGATCGGTTCAGGCACGCTATCTAAAAGCATTAACGTTCTAAATCAAACTACAGTTCCTAGTATACTGAACACACACAAGAGGAAGAGTTCAGAAATGAACAAATTCTTCTTGAGGCATTGTAGACTAGGTCATATCAATGCGACCCGACTAGCTAAAGTTACATTTAGATGCATATTTAAATCAGTTTGAATTTACATCTTGTGAAACTTGCCAGTCATGTCACAAAGATATAACGACACCAGCTCTGTTTACTGGAAACAGAGGAAGAGTTAGTAAACTCTTGGGACTGATACATGATGATGTATGTAAGGTCTCCTATCTATACATGCCAGGACTGGTTCTTTATACTTCATTATATTCTCTGATAATCTCTCAAGATTCAGTCATATATTCCTGTTGAAATATAAGTCCGAACCTTTTGAGGTATTCACAGAATATAAGTAGGAAGTAGAGAACCAAAATACGGGTATAAGTATTATGTCCTATGATGAGATCAGGGAGGAGAATACTTGTGCATAGCATTCCTGGACTATTCTAAAAGGAAATGAGATTCTCTCTCAGCATTACTCCTCCGTATAACCATAGCACGATGGTATATCGGGGCGGAGCAATCACATCCTATATGATAAGGTGTGCTCTATGATGAGTACTACTGAGTTACCTGTTTCCTTTTTGGGAGTTATGCGCTTGAAAAGCTGTATACCTATTGAATAGGGTTCTAATCAAATCACTGCCTACCATTCCATATGAGATATGGTATGGGCAGATCCTATCTCTTAAGTAAGTTAAGATTTGGGATTGTCCGTCCTATGTCAAAAGCAAAATCCGGACAAGATCGAGGCAAGATCAGTTCTGTAGAACTGGAAAGGTTCCAGCTGTACAAAACTGACAATGATTTGACAGAACTAAAGGATTCAATAGTTTCCGACGAACCTCAGCCTCTCCGCCGATCTAGTAGGGTTCCTCACCCACCTGAGAGATACCTCGGTTTCTCGATGACAGTGGGAGCGAGGATTGCATCATGAGATGATGACCCAACCAGTTTCGAGCAGGCCATCGAGAGTAGGGACTCTGTAAGAATGGCTGGATGCTTAGTGATCTGAGATGGAATCCATATACACCAACAAAGTATGGACTTTGGTTGCGATATATGAAGGGTTAAATCCCCATCAGGAGCTAGTATATCTTGAGAAGATTACTTGGTGTAGATGGAAAGGTTGAGACTTTCAAAGCTAGACTTGTTAAAGGTTTTCGTCATCAACCAGGCACGGATAATGATGAAACCTTTTCCAGGGACTATGTTTAAATCCATCCAGATCCTACTTGCCACGGCTACATACCATAACTACGATATCTGGTGGTTGGGTGCCATGACTATTTTTTTAAATACTGATTTAGAAGAGAACGTCTATATAAACACAGCCAGATGGCCTCGTAGTCAGTGGGAGCAGCGGAAACGTGTGCGAGATGCTTTATAGGATAAAGCAGGCATCGCGGAGTTGGAACATCAGTTTTGATGGATTTGTCAAAGAAGTTGACATCATCAAAATGGTAGATGAACCTTGTATAAACAAAAAGGTAGTAGGGAGTATGGTGACGATCCTCGTAGAGTACGTGGATGACATACTCTTGTTAAGGAAGGAGTTTCCTATGCTACGCTCGATCAATCTCCGCTTATCACAATGATTTTCCATATAGGATCAAAGTGATACATACTAAATCCTAAGCTTTGGATCTATGAGATAGATCTAATTAGATGTTAGGATACTCACTAGTTGTAGTGAGATGGTATCAATCAATCCTGGGGAGAATCACTGGAAGAGTTCCAGGGTGATAAAGACGACTGAATGTCAGTCACAGGCATTGTCTTTACCCTCAGTAAAGGGACGGTATGTTGGAAGAGTTCCAAGCTAGATACCGTGGCAAACTAGACGATAAAGGCTGGTAACATCGCTATTAAAGATACTACCAAAGAGGAAGTTTGGGTGTATATTGGTTCATAAGATGAACTAGGTTCCTGCCATTGTATGACAATGGAAGTGTGGCTTTGGCCCTGGAACCCTGGTCCCATCAGTGACCCAGACAAATTCTGAGGAAGCATCACCTGATCATGGAGATAGTTGATCTCCGGGGTGATCGAGGTTAGGAGAGTAGACTCAGAGGACAACACGGCGGATCCACTCACGAAGGCCTTTTTCCCAAAGAGAGACTTTTATGGGATGGTTGAGTATGTGATACTGCAACCACTGCTACAGATGGCCCTAGTGCAAGTGGGAGATTGTTAGTTATATGTATGCCCTAGAGGCCATTACTGTACATTGGATGCATATTGTAGTGGATGCTGGGACATATATAGGAAGGACTTTCTTGCTCGACATGATAGTACGCTATCTGGTTGCTCTTTATCTTAACATGTATGCTTTCTGTCTTTCTGATTACATGTTGATAAAGCCCTTAGGATGTGTACTCGACTTCCAGGACTATGATGCAGATCATACTAGTGGGGCCTGGGTAGTCAATGAGTACATCCTTCATTGTTCCTAGTCGTGGGAATATCGAGATGGGGCATCGATATTCCAGAGTAGACTAGCGCATATCTTCTCGACCCATGCGATGGGCGATGGATGATCCCATATCCATTGGTGTTCGACATCGAAGATGGTATGCGGGTGCTCAGTGGAGACTGGGTACACTGAACGGACTCGCCGAGAACTCCCAGATGGTATTATACCTCACGTCAGATGGCAGTTCTCTGGTGACACTGGTACAGCTTAGTCTGTTGACCCGAGATCGTCATAGAGTCTTGTGTGTCTCCCACTGTGCTTTGATTTCCACCCTACCACGGCTCTACTGAGTCGTGCAAACAGGTGGTTTTTGGGTACAGTCCCGATTCACATGGAGGCAATGAGCGATAGGAGGGGATTCGTCTCTCCCGGTATTGGGGGTTGATGTTGTGCTATGCTCGACTGGCCATAACAGGAAATCCCTGGCCAGGGTTGCAGTGATATACTGGTAAGAGTTATCAGTAGTTTCACGAATGTTATGGACCTCAAGTCGGCATGACTTATCGAGCTATTGGGGTCTGACGTTTACCACCCCTAGGCGAGATATGCGACATATCAGATGAACAGACAGGACTGTACGGTAAGTGTTACTGGTTGGATTCACAGGAGTGTGAGCGGGCTTGCTCGTCGATCTTCTGATCGCTCAATACCCGGGTGGCCGTTACGTTTAGCAGACCGCTTGCGGCTTGTGGGTGCTTGATATGATCATCATCCGCTACCGGCGTATTGACGAGTCTTTAGAGTCCTACACAGAGGTTTCCTGGCTCAAGCGAAACGAAATAGGAGCGCATATGAGATATGTGCGGGACCGAGAATAATGCGTGTATGTGATACCGTATTTCATTCTCGTGATGAATGTGTCGAATGGTTGTATGCGATATAACCTAGTTATCGAATCAAGGATTGATTCGATAAGCCGATACATTAGATACTAGCCGGTTATATGCGACATGACCGGATCATTGAATCAAGTGTTGATTTAATGATTTAATGCATAATTATATATTTGATATATTACTTTGCATTAACTAGTATCGGTTCACTTTAAATGGATTTTCTCGCTCGGATGTGCACATTGTATATTTGATATAGTTTTGTGCACATGATTGTATCATGTTTGATGATGCATACTTACTTGGTTTGTGTAAAGAATTAAACCATGGTTATTTAAATGGTTAGGGTTTTAGTTTTCCTTATTCATTTATTTATCCTTTTCATTTATTTTTTTTGGAAATAAAATAATTGGCATAAGAGGATAATGGTGGCTTTCTTTGTTTGTTCATGAACTTTCATGAAGGTTTGACTTAGTTAACCATTCTTGTCTCTTGCTTAACCCTAACCATCATAACTTACCATGGTCTATTCTCTACAACTAACTAAGGTTAAGGTTATGATAAGTTTCCATTTTTATTATTCTTTTAATAAGAACTTATCATAACACTTATCTTCTTCTTCTTCTTCCTCACAAGAATAAAGCTTTCTTCATCAATGGTGATTGATGTATTTAAGTGAGAAATCCAATTCTAAAGTGAACCCAACTCCTATTTCTTCACCCTCTACCTCTTGCCAAGTAGTATGGGGTGTTTCCTTCACAAGTTTTCATGGCTTGGTGAAGGTGGAGCTTGATCTAGCGATGCCTCGACGTAGATCATCTTCGGCATCGTCGTCGATGACCTAGCCCGTTTTTCTCCGATGAAGCCGACGCTAGAGCCCAAGATATGATTTGGACAGCGAGGGGACTTCATCACGGAGCTTAGGAGGTGGTGGAACGGATCTACAAAGGTTGTAGCCCCTTTCCTTTAGCTATATTTCCGTTTACTTGCTTGCTTCGCCTATTTATCTAGTTAACGATCCGTATTAGGGTTAATAGGAACTTGTAAAATTTCAATTGGCCATGTTTGATCACTTGTGAGACTCCATTAGAGTGCCTAGGAACCTTATAATCAGTTCAACGAATATTGATCTAAGGATCATTAGCCATATATGGGACTAAGATCAACTTAGATGAAATGGTTAAGGATCATCAGTCGTATATGAGACTAAGATCAACTTAGGTGATATGGTGTATAAGATCATTAGTTGTATATAGGACTAAGATTAGCTTAAAAATATGATTAAGGATCGTTAATCTAATTTTATATTAAGATCAACTTAAATATTTATGAGCATATGGGCTTGAAGAAGCTTTAAGCTTCTCAGACTTAGCCAATTTAAGGCTAAAATTTGATTTCTATGTCACCTAGCAGTGCTAAGCGCTCAAATATATATCGTTCACATGTGCATCACGTGAGATGCTGAGTCTCTGGCTTTTACGTGGATGGCACGAGAGGTGCTGAGTCATCAGCCTTTAAGCACTCACGTGTGCATCACGTGAGATGCTCACGCTTAGACGCTCACGTGTATGGAACGTGAGAAGCTGAGTCTTCGGCTTCTAAGCGCTCACGTGGACGTCACGTGAGACACTGCTGCTTGCTTCTTTTGAATACTCGTATGTTCAACACGTGAGGCGCTTACTTTTGAGCTTCTCCTTAGTGCTCATGTGGGTATCACGTGAGGCGCTTCTTCCTTAGAGATTAATCTCTGTTTTTAGAAAACATAAGTTTTCTAAGGTTTAAGCTTCTATTAATGGTATTTTGACCATTAACAATCACCAAAATCAATATTTGATGATCTGGGATCCTCTGTTTTGCATGGTTCATCATCATAGGGTCCTTTGAAGTTAAACCTCATCTTTTCTCATTGGTCTTTTTCTTGTTTATCATGATGATAGAAAATATAACGACTCTGAATTTGCTGTATGAATTTTTTTCAATTTAATGTACAGAAAGGAGTTTCTTAGCCTTAGTACAAGTTATAAATAAATTTTACTAAAGAACAGCAAGAAACAACTTGTAGCTCACTGGTAAAGCCCTTGTACTGCTGTGATATAGCCCCTGTGTTTGAATCCCCTAAGACACATTATATTTTTTATTATTTTTCTTTCTAAACTTTTTGGAAGCCCAAAAGTTTACACGTGCACTACACATAAAAATGAAAAGTCTGAATAAATAAACATGTGCAAAAGGGTATAACTACAAAGTAGAACACGAGGCCAAGATCCAATGGCTCCACTCCACTATTGGACCGGCAAGATCCTTGTTTGGGCCGGTGCCGATGGTCAGTCCGTGGGTAAAAGTCCCCGGGCTTTGCACATACAACTCTTGGCCTACTCCTAACTCACCTGCACTGTTTGATTTTCCTACAATCAAACATAGACTTTAATTTCACCTTTAAATCTAATTTAAATGCATTTTAATTCATTCTTTCAATTCTAAAACCCTAATTTCACACTATAAATACAAGCTCATGCCTTAGCCCTTTCTCATTCTGAAAATTCTAGCTAAAACTATCACATTTTCTCAAGTACAAGAAGAGTACAAGTGGAGTTAGCCAAAAACCAACTTTCGACGAGGAATCGAGGCAATTCCGGCAACCCCGCGATGTCACGACGACTACCCCATCTCCTTCTACCTCCTCTTCATCCATTTAGCTAATAAGTCCCTTCTAATCCTCCCCCTTATTCTCTAAAATCTCTTTTCAAAACAAATATCAGTAAGTGGAGTTAAAACCGATGAAAATCTTCTAAACCCTAAAATCTCACTTTTTACTTACATATTGTTCATCCAATTTTACACAATATTTGTAACACTATTATAAATGTTTAGAACCAACTTTCACTCTAAAATATTATGTTAAATAACTTTAATCTAACTTTTACATGAAAATACCATGAACTTTACATATCACCTTTTAGTATGTTATTAATACCATACCTTTAGAAAACTTCACGGGCTAATGACCTACCTCTCACATACACACATTTCATTTAAATACCATCTACTATTAAAACCCGGTTTTCTTTAGAATTGTATTATCAAAACTCTTTGCGATTATGTCTCTACAATCCTCTTTAGAGGACCCACTATTGGATGGTGCGAATTATCGCACATCCTAGGGCTAGTAGAGCGAGAAGCAGACCTTCTCATGGAGCATTCGGTTTTGAAAGATTTTTAATATGATTTTTAAGAAAAACGAAATTTTCTACTTAACAATAAAATTAATTTTTAATTATTATATAAATATTATCAAACCACATATTTCCAAGATATAATAAAATTCCATGTTTTCTATAAAAAAAATAAAAGAATGGCAAATTTCATCAAAATACTTTCAGGTTATCCAAAAGTCAAGTTTTACAGTAAAATACCTTGAACTATCCAAACTAAACTATTATCACTAAAATACTTCACATTCTTAAAATTCATAATTATGGAAACTCTAAATAATATAAATAAATACTCGAGATTTATTTTAAAGGTATATAAAATATTTTTCATAAAACTCCCTCGAGTTATATAAAATTACATTTAAAGACTTTAGTAAATATAGGTTTAAGCGGGATCAATTCTCTTGAGCCTTAGAGAACCGGAGAAAGTGAGTGCTTACTTATTTAAGGTAGAAAAACTTAACGGAGTTATCAATGGTAATTGTCTTGGAAAAATACACAAATCCTGCCGTCCATATGCAGAGTTACCGATAACACCCGAACCTAACTCAGGATCCAAATCAGTTTAAAGTGTATGTCCGGTAATAAGTCAGTGAAAGCGAATAGTGCTTATCAAGTCTAAGTCTAAATCAAATACGAGTCTAACTCAAATCAGAATCCAATTCAATATGAATCCAATATACTAAACATGAATACTTGAACCTGAACCTGAATACCAGAACAATATCAACATGCAAACATGACTTGACTTGACAGAACCATGGATATAACTTGACTTGATTACATGACTACTTGTTTACATCCTGATCCTGATTACATGACTACGTGTTTACATCCTGAACCTGATTACATGAACAACTTGTATCCATAGTTTCGGCAAGCCTTGTAACTATAATCAATACAATTACAGGGTTTAACGGGATAGATTGGTACGGAATGTATTAAAAGTGGCATGATGATGGACACTAAAAGACACCTACATGAACTCTCGTGTCGTTGTCTCATGGGTTTTGACGGGGCCTTGTACTTACATGTTACCATAGTCAACGGGACAGTTAGACTTCTCTCGTATACACTGATACCTTCTGTACCAAGCTACAAACAACCATGTTAGAATAATAAACCGATACCTGTATAACTTAACGGTTTCATTCCACATTACTTGTACTATTCCTTCCTTTCTTTTAAAACTTACCGAGCGCTAGTTCGCTGACGACATTCCTGTCTATCTCTTTCTTTAGAATGTTCGTCAGGAGAACTGGACCTTCAGGAGACCGAGCCTAGCCAAGAGTTCTTGGAGCAGATTGAGGCAGAACCAGACTACTGGCTTTCTTATACTTACCTTTTCATTTCATATGCCACTGTTTAGGCATTGCTTTATATCCTTATACTTTCCTTTTCAAAGCAATGTATTGTAAAGATGAATGTTAATAAAAGTTGTTGTTTACATTTATATCTCTTGTCAATTCTTGTGCATTTTATATATATATATATATATATATATATATATATATATATATATATATATATATATATATATTGCTTATTTACGCTTAACGTGTTTACTTCTGAGTAAATACGTCGCGGCCTGGCCACGTCTCCTTCCTCGTACACTGGGAAGCAGGGCGTAACAGAAAAAACACCAGAGTTCTTCTCTGGATCTTAATATTAAGATCAAGATCCCTCTGTGAGAATTAAATTCTCTTTTGTGAGAGACTTTTCTTATGGATCTTAGATCCAGAGAAAAAACTAAATTCTTATAAGGGGTTAAACCCTGTTTTTACATGTATGATTGGTAAAAGAAGATATATTTCTCCATTATTTTTACCTAGAGTTTTGGAGGATGAAGATGATCTTCAAGGAGAATTCAATTCTCGGTTTTGTAGAGGCTTATGGGGGGTGTTGTCTCCTTGAGATTTAATCTCTTGGGTCTTTTATATAGAGTATGAGAAACTATTGATTTGTTGAGAGAATCTCTCATTTAAGAGATCTCGACTTGATTTCATAATCAAGTGGTGATTTTTAATCACCGTTGGATCTTAGATCCAAGGGTCATCTATTTAACAGAGTATATTTTTCTTCTTTTTAGCAAGATTGAAGAAAAATATTTTCCATATAGAATTTAATTCTATCTTTTGATTTGAACGGTGATTTTTAGTCATCATTCGATTTTTTAATCCATAGAGCAAATGTTTCTCGTTTTAGAAAGATTAGGAAAATATTTTCCCATATAGAATTTAATTCTATCTGAAGTGATGCGCACGTGCATTGTGCGTGAGGCGCTACCATATATATTGTCACGCCCCGCTTCCCAAAATACGGAATACGAGGGGTAGACAAGGCCAGCCATGCTCCTACGGTCAAGGAAAAGTCCTGCCCTAGTCACACTTCGGCTTCTAGTTTTTCATGGTAAACAGTAAATGATGCACAGGTAATGAGAAAGCAGTAACTGGATGAAACAATGTAAAGAACTGACCTGAGGGGAAACAAACGAATATAACTCTGGATAGAAAATTGAGGTGTCAGTGATATACGTCTAGTTCTGGTCCAGGTTAAATCTTCTCCTCACACTGAGCGTGCATACTCAGGTCGTCAGAGCGACACAATAGCAATATAATATATAAAATCATATGACAATTCTACAGTGACAATAGGTATATATAACAGTAGATCAATGGCAGTATGCATATGAACATGTAGTAATCAATGCAGCGGAACAGTAAAAGCAGTAGAATGATATGCCACGTATGTCAACACAGTATGTAAGGTATATCAATGCCAGTATCCCTATCAGTCTCTAAGTCTCACTGTACAGGTCACTAAGCCTATCGTCAATCCAAGTGTGAGAGTCAACCACTCGCTAGTGTCGTCCACCCAAGGGTAGAACCCAAGGGCAAGGGACCACGGGCCCAACATGTATATCACGGTGATAATCACATACCCTGTAAATCTCCATATATCTCCCTAAATATATAAGCCGGCATGGGACTCCCTAGATTCTGTTGAACTCACACTTAAACTACCCCACACCCCGTGGTCTACATCAAACGCTAACATAACCCTAAATACCAATCGGTCGGTGACATGCGCGAGAACTGGAGGCAGGACCTCCATCAAGCACGTCCTGACTAATACCTAAAATAAATGGCAGTGTCTAGTGCCTTATCTGTGACACCCGTGCAAGAGCTTCCATAAGTGTCCCATACCACTTATAGTCACACATACACGCGTCCCACAGACGTCGACAATGCAATAGAATCATAAGGTTCACTGATTGTGTACAAGTACGTATCACTTTCACTTATTCACTGATACACGAACACTAACGTACTTGCCACAATCATCACTAAAACCTAACACTGGATAGATGCACGTTATCACTATGTTATCAATGCAATGACATGTGTATGATATGATGCGTGAACATTATATAAAGCATGTTTAGGATGTCATGAATCAACAATCTACTACTTGCATAAATTGTCATAAATCAAACGTGTACGGTTTAACGAAACGATAAATAGGTAATAATTAGTATGTTCAGTTATCTATCCATCGAATTTAGTTTCACGCCAATCGGGTTCCAGGTTCATTAATTAAAGCCATTTCATTTTAAGCGTTCACGGCTGGAAATCCGGTTTCAGAATCAGAAATCCGTTTCGCAACGCATTTTAATCCCAGTTGGGATCAGATTTTAGCGACGCTACAGTTGGATGAAATCTAGGGTTTTCAGTAAGGTTTTCAATGCAATAGATGGATCTTCAATCGCATCTGCACGTCAGGAGTTATACACTGTTTAATATTAATATGTCAATTCTGATTCTGTTGGGACTGTTATGCGTCCCGATTTTTAATTTACAGATAAAATAGTAAATGATGACGAAACAGGGTGAAACCACCTGTATTATCTAGATAACAGATTCACCTATAGTAAACAGCAGAGTTCCGCAATTTACGAGTTAAGGAAATCTTGTGATACCCATTATGGAACAGCAAGCAACAATTGGAGTCGCTCTGGACTGCAGTCCAGAGTCGCACTCCGATCCAAATATCGTCACAGTTTAAGTACAGGAATATCTGGAAACTAGTATAGGATAAAAGTTCGTCGAGTTGGCTTCGATTTGAGCCTCGAACGCATCATTCCACTATGTATATAATTTATGGTGATTTTTACGATTTTCAGGTGCAGGAAATTTCCAGTTTTACAGGCAAACTTGGGGGTAGTCGTTTCAATCTTTATTAGTCGTATTTTCTAATGAAATTCACACACTAGAATCATAGGCTTACGGGCCAACCAATACGAATGAGTGCCGTCAATTTAAGCGAGAATCTCCATAGGGAACACGCATCGAACAGCTGAGTCGTATAAGTTAACAGAAAATAAAACATGGAATTTATATACGATTATAATTTGCAATTAACATAAAGTAGCATGTAGCAAGTAGGGACTTGCCTGGACACGACTCGGGGATATACGGTGACCGTAACGTCACGAACGTGCGACGACAGCGTCTTGGAAAGAGCTTGGGTCGGGTAGGATGCAGTCGAGGCTCGTGGAAGTTGGGGCTCGCGTTGTTGGTAGTTTGCGTGTGCGACGGAGAGGGGCTGTAGAGTTAAGGAGAGAGAGAGAGAGTGGTTCAGTGAGAGAAAGAGAGAGTACAGAGAGGGCACAAAGAGAAAGCACAGAGAGAGGGGGGAAAGAGAGAGGGAGGGAGAGAGTGAACTGAGAGAGAGGGAGAGAGAGAGACAAGTAGAAAGAGATAAGGGAGAATCAGAGAGAGAGAAGCAGGGAGAGAGAGGTCAGTGAGAGAGAGAAAGAGCAGAGTGAGAAAGAGAGAGATTGAGGCAGAGGAAGAGAAAGAGAGAGAGATATGAGAGCTGAGAAAGGGAGAGAACAGAGTGTGTGCGAGGGAGAGGAGGAGGAGCTCGGGGTGCTGTGGGTGAGTGGAGGAGTTTGGTGACGAGGTGGAGGGGATGAGGAGGTCTCGATGGTGATGGCTAAACGGCGGTGAGGAGGGAGTCGGCTCAGGTGTAAGTGGGTTGGTGGGTGCGACGAACGGGTATGTAGGTGAAGGGAATGAGCTCGGTGAAGTGGAGAAAGGGGAGATGGGCGACTTGGATTTGTGAGAAGGAGTGAGTGAGGGGGAGTATGAGATGGTTGTCGTCGTCGGTGGGATGAACGAAGTTGAGAACTGCAGTGGGTTCGCGAGAGGAGGAGGAAGGAAAGAGAGGAGGGTGAGAGAGTGATTGGGAGTTTTGAGGAGAGAGAGAGGGGATGAGGGCGACGGGGTTAGAGAGGGGAGCGTGTGGGGTAACGTTCGCACGAGCGAGGGCGGAGGCGATGGAAGAGGAAACGGTGGCGTGGGCGGGAAAATAGGAAAGAGCCGTTGGGGACGAAGGAGTGGCGAAGCGGGCCGGGTCGGGTGGAGGCGCGGGCTGGAGAAGTGGGCTGAAGATTTCAAAGGAAAAAATTTAATAAAAACAAAAGGGAGTGGGCTGGGGATTTTTACTGGGCCGGCCAGTAATAAAAGTTTAAAGATTAAATGGAAAAATGAATGGGGTCGGGCTTGGATATTGGGCCGTAGGGAATAAAAATAAAATGGAAGAAAAGAGTTGGGCTGCGGATAAGGAAAAGTATGGATATAATAGGGTTTGGATTTTATTGAAAGAGAATGGGGTTTAGAAGAAATAAATAAAATAAATAAATGATAATTAAGAATAAATAGACTTCTAAAGTAACAAATACAAATTGTGGTATAAAAGAGCTGGGTATTACATCATACCACCCTTACAAAAATTTCGTCCTCGAAATTTAAAACAACCGATAAGTTATACAAATATAAGCGAAAGCTATTATATTGCAAACTAACACATAACGATTTACTAGAAATACGTGGACGAAGAAATTCGAAGACATAAATATGTAAGAACGACATACGAAAGACAGTTCTAATAAGTATAAGGCACCCTACTCGAAAAATAAAGTAACGACAATAAAATAGTGAAAGATTTGTCGGTAGGTTAAAACATTTTAGGATAATATATTGATCAAATAACTTAGAAAACTCACATAGTGAAAATAAGGAACATGGAACACAAATATGCGCGGTGTAAGGTTGCGCTACTGGAAAAATAAGGATAATAGTAGTGTGCTTTTTAAAAAAATACATAAAACTAAGTAGTCGATAACACACACTTTTCGACAAATACAAGATAATGGAAACCAAATTTCGAATAAATAAAGTCCCTAAATATAAATAGGGTAATAAGAAGAACACAAGGAGGTATAGGGCTAGTTAGGGTAATGATTACAAGGAAGTGTGGCTCAGTCAAAAGGTCGGAGTGTGGCGGCTTTAGGCTGAATGTTAAGGAGATTGGGATCGGGGTCAGCACAGGATGTAAGGGAGAATAACAAATGACTACAAGGGAAGGAGTATGGGGAGGATAACGGTCGGTACATCCTATGAATCAAGAATTTGAAGGGTTAGCGAACACGGAAATTTCACTAAAATTTTCTCCTCCCAGAAAGAATCTCTAGCGGGGCACAGACAGAAGATGAAGAGCGGATCTCTAAAAGATTGGGTGTGGTACTAGTTAATCTCAAGTGAGGATTAAGACAAAGTAAGGAGTAAGGGTGGACAGATCTCAGTAGAAAAATAATTGTAATAAATGAAATAATCATGTATCAAGAGAACTAAGAAGATTGAAGTATTAGCGAACTCCGCAATTTATTCCATTCTAGAAAATTTTAAACAAAGCATCATCAAAACGAAATGTGGCCCTAAGCTATACACAGATTCATTTGGCCAGATTAAAACAACATCAAAAAGGAATCCCATCCGTCGCGGTTGTGAAGGTTCAGCAGGTTTGCGGTAGGCTCGCGCACTCAGGTAGGGACGTCCGTTTCCATAGCGCCTCACAGGTATCGCCATTGGGGGTTCTTCCACCGCAGGGTCTTGATCTTCTGGTCTTTCTTCCTCGGATGGAGCTTCTTCATCGAGGTCCGATTCTATGTGATTCTCTTCTTCTGGATTCTCTTCCATGAGATTTTCCTCCACTGGATTTTCTTTTATCGGTTCTTCCTCGGGGCCCTTCTTCTATCGGGTTTCTCTTCAGGGTTTCCTTCCTCTTCGTCTGAATCGCCTATCATGTCCAACTCTAGGGCGGCTGCTCCTTCGTCCTCTGAATCGTTATTTCCGAAATTGTCCTGAGGGCCGTTGATCTCATCGTCAGAACCACATCAACGTGTGGTCTAAGGCGACGCAAGACTGTGCATCGTCATCTAGATGCGGCGCTGCTCCAGGATGGGCCATGGCCTGAAAGAAAATGTCATGATTAGACAACGGAACACATCAAGAAAATAGCTTAGGGTATGAAGTATAGGAAAAATATGCGGTGGCAGGAACTGAAAGATCGGGATTAAAATGCTGTGATAATGAATAGTATAAATAAGGGAAAGGACAAGAGAATAATACATATATTACGATTCAAAGTTTCATTACATTCAACTAAAAGTTCGACGGATACAAGATTTCAAACGGAAAGAAATATTTATAAGAGGATGACAACGTTATTACTGAAAGTAGAAAACATGAAAATTCTTCTTTGACTACTAGAACGTTTGCATTCTCGTCATGTGAGTTGAACCCTGTGCTGGGTCCGCCTTATCCTCGAGGTTCGAATTACGCAATAATCGTCACTCGGCAGAAAGTGTGGAGTGTGGACGAATTTCCTCCCTGTAGCTCTTTTCTTTTTGGGCAACTGTTGATAAGATGTCCGCTGGATCCGCAAATCAGACATTTCTCTTGGGCACGGCGACAATCCCTCTGAAGATGTCCTGGCCTCTTACAAAACATGGGGTTCTTCTGCTGCTTCTGTCGCGGGGGAAACAAAATGACGCTTCATCTTCTTCTCTTTTCCTCGCCTAACAGGGATCCTTTTACGATTTGAGACTCTCGCTGGTGCCTGATTCACCTGCTTTTCTCAGTCCTTCAGCTAACAAGTCGTTCGTTCGCTCCTGGGCTTCCTTTAAACATTGCAGTATGCTCAGGATCTCAACAGTCTAATTCTGGGGAATGGAGATAGAGGAAGAGTCGTTGAAAGACATGATCCTGAAACAATAATTTTTTTTTTTGAGGATGATATAAGGCACAAGCTATAAGATTCAAATATAATAAGGATTGGACAAAGATTCAAGAATATCAGATGTGATGAATTCATTACAATTGGAAATCAACTGTAGGATTCTAAGTCACTTAAACAGAGTACGGTAGTGAAATTGCAACCACGTAACCTTGCCAAGTCACCCGAAACCCTAGCGAATGGATAGCAGAACACTCAATGTGAATATGGATCAAGAATATCAAGTTTACAATCTAGACCGAGAGATG
Source organism: Agapanthus africanus (assembly GCA_030015575.1). Lineage (NCBI taxonomy): Eukaryota > Viridiplantae > Streptophyta > Magnoliopsida > Asparagales > Amaryllidaceae > Agapanthus > Agapanthus africanus. Next base: position 196,357,647 of record CM057348.1, on the reverse strand, counting down.
TCTTAGATTGTCGAGCTATACACGGAAAACTGCAATCCCGATCGAAGCAAAACCTGGCTCTGATACCAACTAAACCATGTCACACCCCACTTCCCAAAATACGGAATACGAAGGGTAGACAAGACCAGCCATGCTCCTACGGTCAAGGAAAAGTCCTGCCGTAGTCACACTTTGGCTTCTAGTTTTTCATGGTAAACAGTAAATGATGCACAGGTAATGAGAAAGCAGTAACTGGATGAAACAATGTAAAGAACTGACCTGAGGGGAAACAAACGAATATAACTCTGGATAGCAAATCGAGGTATCAGTGATATACGTCAAGTTCTGGTCCAGGTTAAATCTTTTCCCCACACTGAGCATGCATACTCAGGTCGTCAGAGTGACACAATAGCAATATAATATATAAAATCATATGACAATTCTACAGTGACAATAGGTATATATAACAGTAGATCAATGGCAGTATGCATATGAACATGCAGTAATCAATGCAGCGGAACAGTAAAAACAGTAGAATGATATGCCACGTATGTCAACACAGTATGTAAGGTATATCAATGCTAGTATCCCTATCAGTCTCTAAGTCTCACTGTACAGGTCACTAAGCCTATCGTCAGTCTAAGTGTGAGAGTCAACCACTCGCGAGTGTCCTCCACCCAAGGGTAGAACCCAAGGGCAAGGGACCACGGGCCTAACATGTATATCACGGTGATAATCACATACCCTGTAAATCTCCATATATCTCCCTAAATATACAAGCCGGCATGGGACTCCCGAGATTCTGTTGAACTCACACTTAAACTACCCCACACCCCGTGGTCTACATCAAACGCTAAGCATAACCCTAAATACCAATCGGTCGGTGACAAGTCTGCGCGAGAACTGGAGGCAGGGCCTCCATCAAGCACGTCCCGACTAATACCTAAGATAAATGGCAGTGTCTGGTGCCTTATCTGTGACACCCATGCAAGAGCTTCCATAAGTGTCCCATACCACTTATAGTCACACGTACGCGCGTCCCACAGACGTCGACAATGCAATAGAATCATAAGGTTCACTGATTGTGTACAAGTACGTATCACTTTCACTTATTCACTGATACACGAACACTAACGTACTTGCCACAATCACACTGGGTAGATGCACGTTATCACTATGTTATCAATACAATGACATGTGTATGATATGATGCGTGAATATTATATAAAGCATGTTTAGGATGTCATGAATCAACAATCTACCACTTGCATAAATTATCATAAATCAAACGTGTACGGTTTAACGAAATGATAAACAGGTAATAATTAGTATGTTCAGTTATCTATCCATCGAATTTAGTTTCACGCCAATCGGGTTTCAGGTTCATTAATTATAGCCATTTCATTTTAAGCGTTCACGGCTGAAATCCGGTTTCAGAATCAGAAATCCGTTTCGCAACGCATTTTAATCCCAGTTGGGATCAGATTTTAGCGATGCTACAGTTGGATGAAATCTAGGGTTTTCAGTAAGGTTTTCAACGCAACAGACGGATCTTCAATCGCATCTGTACGTCAGGAGTTATACACTGTTTAATATTAATATGTCAATTCTGATTCTGTTGGGACTGTTATGCGTCCTGATCTTTTAATTTACAGATAAAATAGTAAATGATGACGAAACAGGGTGAAACCATCTGTATTATTTAGATAACAGATTCACCTATAATAAACAGTGGAGTTCCGCAATTTAAGAGTTAAGGAAATCTTGTGATACCCATTATGGAACAGCAAGCAACAATTGGAGTCGCTCTGGACTGCAGTCCAGAGTCGCACTCCGATCCAAATATCGTCATAGTTTAAGTACAGGAATATCTGGAAACTAGTATAGGATTAAAGTTCGTCGAGTTGGCTTCGATTTGAGCCCTCTAACGCATCATTCCAGTATGTATATAATTTATGGTGATTTTTACGATTTTCAGGTGCAGGAAATTTCCAGTTTTACAGGCAAACTTGGGGGTAGTCGTTTCAATCTTTATTAGTCGTATTTTCCAATGAAATTCACATACTAGAATCATAGGCTTACGGGACAACCAATACGAATGAGTGCCGTCAATTTAAGCGAGAATCTCCATAGGGAACACGCATCGAACAGCTGAGTCGTATAAGTTAACAGAAAATAAAACATGGAATTTATATACGATTATAATTTGCAATTAACATAAAGTAGCATGTAGCAAGTAGGGACTTGCCTGGACACGACTCGGGGATATACGGTGACTGTAACATCACGAACGTGCGACGACAGCGTCTTGGAAAGAGCTTGGGTCGGGTAGGATGCAGTCAAGGCTCGTGGAAGTTGGGGCTCGCGTTGTTGGTATTTTGCGTGTGCGACGAAGAGGGGCTGTAGAGTTAAGGAGAGAGAGAGAGAGAGTGGTTCAGTGAGAGAAAGAGAGAGTACAGAGAGGGCACAAAGAGAAAGCACAGAGAGAGAGGGGGAAAGAGAGAGAGAGAGGGAGAGAGAGAGAGAGAACTGAGGGAGAGGGAGAGAGAGAGACAAGTAGAAAGAGATGAGGGAGAATCAGAGAGAGAGAAGCAGGGAGAGAGAGGTCAGGGAGAGAGAGAAAGAACAGAGTGAGAAAGAGAGAGATTGAGGTAGAGGAAGAGAAAGAGAGAGAGATATGAGAGCTGAGAAAGGGAGAGAACAAAGTGTGTGCGAGGGAGAGGAGGAGGAGCTCGGGGTGCTGTGGGTGAGTGGAGGAGTTTGGTGACGAGGTGGAGGGGATGAGGAGGTCTCGATGGTGATGGATGAACGGCGGTGAGGAAGGAGTCGGCTTGGGTGTAGGTGGGTTGGTGGGTGCGACGAACGAGTATGTAGGTGAAGGGAATGAGCTCGGTGAAGTGGAGAAAGGGGAGATGGCGACTTGGATTTGTGAGAAGGAGTAAGTGAGGGGGAGTATGAGATGGTTGTCGTCGTCGGTGGGATGAACGGAGTTGGGAACTGCAGTGGGTTCGCGAGAGGAGGAGGAAGGAAAGAGAGAAGGGGAGAGAGTGATTGGGAGTTTTGAGGAGAGAGAGAGGGGATGAGGGTGACGGGGTTAGAGAGGGGAGCGCGTGGGGTAACGTTCGCGCGAGTGAGGGCGGAGGCGAAGGAAGAGGAAACGGTGGTGTGGGCGGGAAAATAGGAAAGAGCCGTTGGGGACGAAGGAGTGGCGAAGCGGGCCGGGTCGGGTTGGAGGCGCGGGCTGGAGAAGTGGGCTGAAGATTTCAAAGGAAAAAATTTAATAAAAACAAAAGGGAGTGGGCTGGGGATTTTTACTGGGCCGGCCAGTAATAAAAGTTTAAAGATTAAATGGAAAAATGAATTGGGCCGGGCTTGGATATTGGGCCGTAGGGAATAAAAATAAAATGGAAAAAAGAGTTGGGCTGCGGATAAGGAAAAGCATGGATATAATAGGGTTTGGATTTTATTGAAAGAGAATGGAGTTTAGAAGAAATAAATAAAATAAATAAATTATAATTAAGAATAAATAGACTTCTAAAGTAATAAAATACAAATTGTGGTATAAAAGAGCTGGGTATTACATATATGGTCTATAGCGCTCACATGCCTTGCACGTGAGACACTGCCATATTATATAGCCTATAGCGTTCACGAGCCTTGCATGCGGGTGCTGCCATATTATATGGTCTTAGCGCTCACGTGCCTTACACGCAGGCGCTGCCATATTATATGGTCTTGACGTTCATGTGCTTTGCACACGGGCGCTGCTATATATTTTTTAAGAGGGAACATGTACAGTTGGTAGCTAAAAGCTATTCACAGGTTAAGAGAGTGGAATTCAATGAAGTATTTTTTCCAGTTGTAAAACACATATCTATTCGTGTCTTGCTCGATTTGATGGTTATGCATGATTTGGAGCTCGAGCGACTCGATGTTAAGACCGCTTTCCTGCATGGTGATTTGGTAGAAAAGATCTACATGCAGCAACCCAAGGGTTTCGAAATTGAAGATAAGGATAACCACGTTTGTTTGTTAGAGAAATCTCTCTATGGTTTAAAGCAGTTGCCAAGACGTTGATACAAGAAATTTGATTCCTTCATGAGGGATATTGGGTTTATTAGAAACAAGAGTGACAATTGTGTTTATTGCATGAAGCTCGCTGACGGTTCTTTTATATATTTGTTGCTTTATGTTAGCTACAAGGTATATGATTTATATTCAAAAGCTTAAGGAACAGTTTAAAGGAAAATTCAAGACAAAAGATTTAGGAGTGGCCAAGAAAATTCTCGGTATGAAAATTAAGTGTGATCGCAAGGGTGGAAAGCTTTACTTGTCTCAACAGTGATATGTTGAGAAAGTTTTAGAGCGTATGGCATGACAGAGGCTAAATCTGTAAGTACCTCTTTGGTAGCTCATTTTAAATTTTCGGCTCATTTATCATCGTAAATTGAGGAAGAAATTCAGTATATGTCGTATGTTCCTTATTCGAGCACGGGCAGTAGCATTATGTATGCCATGGTATTTACCCGACCTGACATTTCACATACAGTTAGTGTTGTTAGTTATTATATAGCATCTCCTGGTAAAGGTCACTAGCAAGCAATGAAGTGGATTTTACGATACCTACGAGGTACTTTTGATGGGGGTTGGAGTTTGAAGGAACAATAACAGTTTGGTTGGTTTCAACGATTCTGACTATGCAGGTAATATCGACAGGCAAATGTCGATCACCGACTATATATTCTCTTTAGGAGGATGTGCCATCAGTCGGCATGGTTCGTTACAGTCTACGGTAGCATTATCTACGACGAAAGCAGAGTATATGGTTGTTTTTTAGGCCGTTAAGGAAGCAATCTTGTTGAAAAGACTATTTTTGGAGCTTGGTATCCAAAAGAATATCATAATAGTCTATTGTGATAGCCAAAGTGTAATTCATTTAACATAGGATCAGATGCATCATGACAAAATGAAGCACATCGATGTTCGGTATTGGTTTGTTCAGGATATTGTTGAAGAGGAAGAAATAATCGTAAAGAAGTTTAGCACAACGGATAATCTAACCGACATGTTGGCTAAGTCTCTTTCATTTGTTAAGTTTGAGCATTACTTGAACTTAATTGGTGTGTGTCGCACTCATTGAGTCCTTTAGGAGTTTTGTGGAAAAGGTGGAGCTATTGATAATATTATGGAGGAGTTTTGTAGCGAATGCGAGGCAAGGTGGAGATTTGTTGAGTTAGTCTCACATTCTCGACCCCTATTGGTTTCCCAATTAAATTCGCCATCTCAAGAATAGTTGAGCCGTCTCAAATTAATGATGAGTCATCTCATAGCAACAGAAAAGAAATCGTTATTCTGAAGGACTTGTGAGCCGACTCGTACATTTATGAGCCGTCTCAAACAACAAGAGACGTCTCTCGACGTTTTGGGACGAATTATGTGCTGTTTTGGGAAATCCTATTTTTACTCTATTTACTTCATACTATAAATAGCAAATTGTAGCCCTAATTGGTTAATGCTTTGTTAATCTGAATTAAGAGAGATGAGGCTAGGGTTTCGAGAGGGATTTGTTTATGAGAATTCATCCACCATTGTAATCCTCCTAGTTGTTCAATTTGTAAAGTGCTTCTTTTTAGCCCATGGCTTTTCCCGTAAGGGTTTTCCACATAAATCTTGTGTCTTAATTAGTTTGTGCTCTATTTCTATTACTTTGTTTATTTGTTACTTTTCTTTATCGTTTGTTTATTGCTTTGTGATCGTATTTGGCACAACCTGGTTCTATTCCGACGCCAATCGAGATGCTTCAGCATTTGCACATACTGGATTTGCATTCCAACAAACTATCTGGAGATATACCATCCACCGTTAGCAATCTTACTCAAGTGAATAAACTATACCTTGGTTTCAATGCACTGAGCGAGAGTATACCAGCAAGTCTTGGAAATTGCCAAAATCTTATCGAATTAAAGCTCGAATCTAATAAACTTACTGGTCACATACCAAGAGAAACTCTCGCGATACCAACCCTTTCCAGTGGCCTATATTTGGCATACAATTTTTTGACAGGACCGATACCAATAGAAGTAGGCAACTTGAGAACGTGGAAATTATACATCTCGGCATGAATAAACAATCCGGCAAAATCCTTAGCATTCTCGGTGAGTCTTAAGTGCTAGAGAAGCTTTACCTTTTTGGAAATTCCCTACAAGGAAGTATCCGTTCTTCTCTAGCCTCATTAAGGGGCATTTATGTGATTGACGTTACAAGGAACAACTTGTCGGGAAGGATTCCGGGTTTCCTAGAAGATTTTCATGAATTGCACCATATGAATCTATCCTTCGATAACTTTGAAGGCGACCTTCTAAAGCTTGGTGTCTTTCGAAATTCAAGCACGGTATCAGTTATTGGAAACAATAAACTTTGTGGTGGAAATTCAAAGATGCGCATTCCAGCTTGCTGTTCTCAATCCCCCAAAAAGAAACATGCCTCACTTATATTCATATTCATCATTGGGATTCCTAGTTCAATTCTATTCTTGATTTTGCTCTTTAGTTTCATAATTTGGCAACGTTCAATACACAGTTCAAGAAGCAAACCTCATGACTCAACACACATAAAAGAGCGACATACAAAACTTTCTTATGCTGAAATAGTTAAAGCTGAAGGGAAATAATTAAAACCATTTCCCTATTAAGCAGATACCATACCACATTAGCATTTCTTGACCCCAAAGAAATGCAAGGTTGCCCTTGCCACAACTGGAGCCTAAAATCACTCTTCTATAATTAGTAATGCATGAATGTAGTAGATACACAAATATTGTAAATATCTCATACTTTGTATCAATACATATTTGTATCAATACAAGACAATAGCAAGGTCTTCTTCCAAATTATTCTGTGTCTCATTTCTTACATGGTATTAAGACTTTCTCAATGGCCAATCCCAGTTCCTCTCTTCCAACCTCCTTCAATATCTAAAACCATTTTAATACCCCTATGGAGAGGCATACCTATTCTTGTTGGAAATCTCAGTTTGAATATTTGTTGGCCATTCCCGACCTTCTCCACGTTATCTCCGCTGATAATAAACCGTCTGCTCGCCTTCTCGAAGATCAGTCCCTCAATTCTGACTACGTCAAATGATTAATGACTGAAAACATGTTCTAAGTTGGATCAAAGCTATATCTCTACGTCAATTCAAACTCTCATTCTTCCGTGCAAGAATGATTCGGAAGCTTGGAGCCTTCTTGATAAACATCTCTCTCCGATCTTGAAAGTTCACATATGCACCCTTCGCGATTAACTTGTTCTCTTAAAAATTCGTCTGACAATCCTATGGCCGAATATCCTCTACAAGCAAAGATTCTAGCTGAATCCCTTGCCTTAGCCGAATCTCCGATTCAAGACTCAGAATTGGTTGAGAACATTCTTGATGGCATGACTTCTGACTTCAAAGAGTTCATTACCTCTTTGCATCTTCCTCGGACGACTTCCTTTGATGACCTCTATAATCTTCTTATTCAAGAAGAACACTCAGTGAAAAAACTCTCCTCCAACTCTACATCAGTTGGGGTTGCACTTGCAGCCACCCACTCTTACTCTCATAAGCAAAAATTTCAACTGTGACCGTGGTTGTGTTCGTGGCTACGGTTATGGCAATGCTCAAAATTTTGGTGGATCTCCATTCACCAATAATCAACCACCTCTCCTACCAACCCCGTCATCAGTTAACTCAACAACAACATTTCAGATCTACAATCGCTTTGGTCATACCACTAGCAGTTGTCGGGAGCGTGGTAACTTTGTCTACTCTGCAGATGCCTTTTTAGCGACGTCGATATCAGATCCCTTTGATCCAAATTGGTGTCTTGAGTCGGGATCGACATATCACATGACACCCACATTTTCTTTGATATCTCAACCACAACCTTATAAAGGTATGGATTTTATTCGTGTTGGAAATGGTTCTTGTATACCAATTTCTCACATTAGCCATGCATCTATACCTTCATTATTTGGATCTTTATCACTCAATAGTGTTTTATGTGTACCGGCACTTCAGAAAAATTTGCTTTCTATACGTCATTTTGTTGAATATAGGTGGCCTGAAGGTAATTATTGGAATTGTACATGAATCTATATGGATAAAACAATCTCGCTCGACATGATAGTATGCGATCTAGTTTGTCTTTATCAATCATGTATATACATTTTATTTGTTATTACGTATTGCTAATACATGTTGATAAAGCCTTTAGGATTTTTGCTTAACTTCCAGGATTATGATGGAGATCATATTAGTGGGGCCTGCGTAGTCCATAAGCATATCCTTCAATATTCCTGGTCAAGAGAGTATCAAGACCGGGCATCGATACTCCAGATTAGACTAATGTATACGTTTTCTGACCCGATTGCAGGACGATAGATGATCCTATAGCTATTGGTGTTTGACACCGAGGATTATATATAGATACTCATTGGAGAATGAGTTTCATTGAACGGACTCGTAGAGAACCCCTAAATGGTATTATACCTAATATCAGATAGGAGTTCTTTTGTGACAAGAGTACATGGTAGTTTTCTGACTTAAGATTGTCATAGTTACTTATGTGTGTTCCCAGTGTACTTTGATTACTACTCTACCATGGCTTTAAAAAGTCGTGCAAATATATTTTAGTTGGGTACAGTCCTGAAGCACATAGAAGCCGTGAGCGGTCGAATGGATTCATCTCTCTCGGTATAGGGAGTTGATGTCGCGCTATACTTGATCAGCTATAACCATAAGTCCCTAAACAGAGAGGTTGAGATAAACTGATAAAGTTTGTTGGTTGTATCTCAGGTGGTTATGAGCTTCATATCAGCATGACTTATCAAGTTATTGAGGGTATGATAGTTTCCACCCTCTAGACCTGGTATGTGACACTCTCAGACAAAGAGACTGGACTGCACGGTGATTGTCACTGATAGGCTCTGCAGGGTACGGATGAGCTTGCTTGTCGATCTTTCTTTCAATCAATACCTGGATAGCCGTTACGTGCAACTAGTACCGCTGGCATGTTTGCGGGTTAACCCGTGAAAAGATTGATCTGAAAGTGTTTCAGATCAATCGGATATGATCCTAACCTACTGCCAGAGTATTGTCGAGTCTTTAGAGTCCCACACAGAGAGTTTCCCGATTTTAGCAAAATGATGTGGTGTGTGTATAGCGATACGTGCGGGAGTCCGATTAAACAAGTGTATTAATCGGATGTTTGATAATACTGGTCGGCTTATGATAAAGCCGGATCATTAAATCAAGTATTAATTTAATAATATTATTTATATATGATAATGCATATATAAACTAGTATTATATCTTATTCACTTTCTCTCTCTTATTATGGTTACATGTCTTGCAACCATAATTAAATATGTATAATTGTATTATGCATATTTATTTTCTCTCTTTATTTTCTTTTTTGCATGTCATGAATATGCGGTGGAGGCTTGTTAGTACACACACTCACTTATTCATGACACATGGATGAGAGAAGAGGCAATGGTGATATGAGAAGGGTTTTTCATTCTCATCTCACAACACTTACTCATTCTTCATGAGAGTTTCTCTCCCTTCCAAGAAAAAAGAAAAAGAGAGGAGTAGAGAGGAAAAGAGAGAGCAAAAGGGTCAGATAGAAAACTACATCTCTTCCTCATTCAAATTAGTATCTTGAATGAGCAAGTTTCTTCACTTGAAGATTGTTCTTATGAAGATGAAGCTAACATCGGATACCTTCGAGATGGATCATCTTCGGTAAGGGTGATCGGCATCTAAGCTCATTTATAGAGGAGTCAGAGTCTTCTACATATTCGCAAGAACTCTTCAAAGGTTGTAGTTCCGCAAAAACTCAATCTAGTTTGGTTTGCTCGCTATTTTTGTGTAACTATTAGTATATGGATGTTTTTGGGTTTCAGTATGTTTTAAAAATCGTTGTTTTTCATTCTGCAAAGGTCCACTTGTGTTGCGACCAGCGTACAAACTTCCAACATGTTCTTCTTTTGATAATGATTGCTTTTTTGAACTGGGATCTAATTGCTTTCGTGTTAAGGAAAACAAGACTGGGCGAATTCTTTTTATTGGCACTAGCCATGGAGGCCTTTATTATATCCAAGGTGTAGGGTTAGCTTAGCACCTTAGCAAGATTTTGGCAAGTATCAATCATGCTACTTTAAAATTTTGGGGTGCTAAACAAACCCTAACCAAGATCTTAACTAGAGACTTAGGATTAAACATGATATGTAAACTCTTTACATCTAAGTGAACAAGGAATACAACCTTTGTAGACCGGTCCTTCACATTAATAGCTCCGTTGCGATCATGATTCCCCGGACACTATAAAGGCTCCCATGAAGAAACGAACAAGCTTGTTTTGAAGTCTTTGAGGCCGAAAATGATCTACATCGAGGAGACACTAGCTCATGCTACCTCTTTACAAATTGTGTAGATTAGTGAAGCAAACACCCTAAACTAAATGGCTAATAGTAGAGGATGATGAAGTAGGAAGTGGGCTCACTTTAGATTAATTTTTCTCACAAGTTATCATCACTTAGAAAAAACTAGCAAGCTTTTTTCAAGTGAGGAAGAAGAAGAAGTGATGAAGAGATCAATGAACTCATGAGGTTAGAAATGCAACCATGGCTTGTATATGTCATCCACTAACCATTGTAGAGACTTAACCATAGGTATGAGTTAAGGGTTGGGTTTACAAATATCTTAAGCTAGACAAACAAGTGGAGTAAGTCAATGTTTTCCACAAGCTTCTCCAAGCTTCTACCATGACTCATTATCCAAGTGTTTAAATTACTTAAAACAAATAAAACCCTAACTTAACCCTAGCATGGTGTGAGTCTCATACATACATGTTGCATGTGTAACCTAGCATGACATAACAATATATATCACATATATATTTTGTGCTAAAAGAAAACAATACATTTAACATATATCACATATATATCAATGTATCATAAAGTGAGAAAAGAAATCTTAAGTGAGCTAATATTAGTCAATGTAATTTAATATATCAAATATATAATTATACATTAAATAATTAAATCAACTCTTGATTTAATAATCCGGCTATAATACATATAACCGACTAATATCAAATGAATCAACTTATCGAATCAATACTTGATCCGATAACCCGGCTATATCACATACACCCGACCGATATCACATATCGCCAAAATAGAATATGTATCACATACTCGTATTAATCTCAGTCCCGCACATATCACATATATGCTCCTACTCCGTTTTGCATGAACCAGGAAATCTCTGTGTAGGACTCTAAAGACTCGTCAATACGCTGGCAGTAGGTGATGATCATATCAAACACCCATAAGCCGCAAGCGATCTGCTAAACATAACGCCACCCGGGTATTGAGCGATCAGAAGATCAACAAGCAAGCCTACTCATTCTTCTGCAAATCCAATCAGTAACACCACCGTACAGTCCGGTCTCTTCGTCTGATATGTCGCATATCTAGTCTAGGGGTGGTAAACGTCGGACCCCAGAAACCGATAACTCGTGCTGATGTGAGGTCCATAACGTTTCGAGAAACTACTGATAACACTTACCAGTAAATCTCAGCAACCCTGACCGGGGATTTCCTGTTATGGCCAATCGAGCACAGCGCAACATCAACCCCCAATACCGGGAGAGACGAAACCCCTCCTATCGCTCATTGCCTCCATGTGATTCGGGACTGTACCCAAAAGCCACCGTTTTGCACGATCTCTTGACCGTGCTATGGTGGAAATCAAAGCACAGTGGGAATCACACAAGACTCTATGACGATCTCCAGTCTACAGACTAACCTGTACCCGTGTCACCAGAGAACTGCTATCCGACGATAGGTATAATACCATCTAGGAGTTCCCGGCGTGTCCGTCCAGTGTACCCAGTCTCCACTGAGCACCCGTATGCCTTCTCTGATGTCAAGCACAAATGGATATGGGATCATCCATCGCCCATCATATGGGTCAAGAAGCGCATACGCTAGTCTACTCTGGAGTACCGATGCCCTATCTCGATACTCCCACGACTAGGAACATTTGAAGGATGTGCTTATCGACTACCATGTCCCCACTAGTATGATCTACATCATAATCCTGATAGTCAAGTAATCATCTTAAGGGCTTTATCAACATGTGATCACAAAACAGTATTTGTTAACATGTTAAGATAAAGTGCAACCAGATAGCATACTATCATGTCAAGCAAGAAAGTCCTCCCTATATATGTCCAAGCATCCACTACAATATACATCGCATGTACAGTAATGGCCTCTAGGGCATACATATAACTAACAATCTCCCACTTGCACTAAGGCCATCTATTGTAGTATCCAATACCCAACATTATAGCAGTGGTTGTAGTATCCCATACTCAACCATTGTAGAGAAGTCTCTGTAGGGGTAAGTCCTTTATGAGTGGATCCGCCGTGTTATCCTTCAGGTCTACTCTTCTAAGCTCGATCCCTTGGAGATCAATCATCTCCCTGATCAGGTGATACTAGCCTCAGAATTTGTCTGGAACGCTGATAGGATGGGTGTTCCTAAGCTAAAGCCACAACTCCATTGTTTTCACAATAACAGTTATTGGACGCTCAATGGTTGGAACCTTGTTCATCTTATGAATAAGACATGTCCAGACAGCCACTTTGGTAGTATCATTGGTAGCAATGTATTCAGTCTTTATCGTCTAGTATGCCTCGGTATATAGCTTAGAACCCTTCTAACATACCGTCCCTGCAGTGAGGGTAAAGACAATGCATGTGACTGACTCTCAGTCGAACTTATCACTCTGGAAGCTGGAACCAAGAACTTTCTTTTAGTGCTTCTTAAGTATTTAAGAATGTCCTCCACAGCTGTCCAGTGATTCTCCCAAGATCCGATTGATTCCTGATCACTACACCTAGTGAATCATCTGCATCTGGTCTGGTACATAACATCGCACACTCTGATAGAGCCTACTGCCGAAGCATAGGTTATCCCTTGCACGCGAGCTCTCTTCAAATCAGTCTGAGCAGATATCTTTTTGGAGAGAGTGATCCATGAGTAAGTGGGCGAACCACCACGCTTAGAATCTTCCATACTAAACCCATTTAGTATGGTGTTAATGTACTTGGATTTGGGACACCCCCAACATCCACTTTGATCTATCACCATGAATTATAATCCAGAAGACGTAGTAGGTATCATCCAGATCTTATATTGAGAATCCTTGTGAGAAGAGGACCTTGACCGAGTGTAGCATAGGAAACCATTTTTTATCAAGAGTATGTCATCTACGTACAATACGTGGAAGACAACCTTACTCTCAACAACCTTCTTGTATATACTAGGTTCATCTTCATTTTTGATGAAGTCAAACTCTTTGACTATCACATCAAAACAGACGTTCCAACTCCACGATACTTGCATTGATCCTGATGGACTTAAGCATAGCTTTTAAAGTCTCAATTTTTTCATTTACACCAAGAATCTTCTCAAGATCCAATTGCTCTCAATGGGTTTTACCCCTTCAGATGCAATATGCAAAGTCATACTTTGTTGGTGTACATGGATTCCATCTTTTATCGTATAGCATCCAGCCTTTTCACAAAGTCACCACTCGTGATGGCCTGCCTGAATCTAGTTGGGCCATCATCATCCATGATGCAATCCTCGCTCCCACTGTTACCGAGAATACCGCAGTATCTCTCAAGTGGATGAAGAACCCTACCAGATTCGCGTAGAGGCTGAGCTTTGTTGGAGACTATTGAATTCTCTGGTTTCACCAAATCATCAGCTGTTAGTTTGTCTAACTGGAACATTTTCCAGTTCTACCTCATGAACACAAATTTCTTCACAAGAAATACCTTTTCTCAAAAGGTGGCATGCTGAGAAAACAAAACACCTTTTGCTCCTCAGAGTGGTAGAAGATATTCCCTTGCAAATGTTTGGGATATCCTAACAAACATACAGAACTGACATTGCCTCGAGCTTGTCCGGATCCTGCCTTTCAACATAGGCCGGACAACCCCATATCTCAACTTGTTTAAGATATGGTCTCTTCCCATTTCATATCTCATATGCAGTGGTAGGCCCTGATTTGGATGGAACCCCATTCAATAGGTATGCAGCTTCTCAAGTGCATAACTCCTGAAAGGAAACAGGTAACTCAGTAGTACTCATCATAGAGCGCGCCGTATCTAATATGGTGCGATAACTCCGTCCTAATACACCGTTGTGTTGTGGTGTATTCGAAGGAGTAAGCTGAGAGAGAATCATATTCTCTAGAAAATCCAGTAACTCCATGCCTCGAGTATTCGCCTCCTCGATCACATCGTCGGACTATAATACTTCTACCTGTTTGGTTCTTAACTTCAAGCTTACATTCTTGAATTTCTCAAAAGTTTTAGACTTATGTTTCAACAGGAACACATGTCCAAATCTTAAGAGATAGTCGATGAATGTAATGAAGTACCATGAACCAATCTTGGCATTTGTAGACATTGGACTTTATACATCATCATGTATGCGCTCCAAGAGTTCATTAACTCTTTCTCTGTTTCCAGTAAACGGAGTATTGGTCATATTACCTTTGAGACAAGACTAGCAAGTAGCATAAGATGAAAATTCGAACAGATTCTCATATTCATCCTTATGTAACTCAGCTGGTCGTGTCGCATTGATATGACCTAGTCTACAATGCCTCAAGAATGATTCGTTCATTCCTGAACTGCTCCTCTTGTCTGTGTTCTATATACTTTGAACTGTGGTTTGATTTAGAACGTATATGCTATTATATAACGTGCCTGATCGAATCAACTCTTGATTCAGGAATATGTTCACAACATTATCCTCCAATACAGAATTATATCCTTCTTTAACTCAGTAAAGAACATGATGTAACGTTGTATATCAGGTTCGGTATGTAATAACATTCGTTCAGAATCAATGTATTTAATACAATGTGATATCTGCCAACAGACTTGGCGGCAACAATTGCACCATTCTCTAACACTTAGAGACATATCACACATTCTCAGTTCTCCACCTTTCTGTAGCTCATGTAACATATTACATATGCGGTATCCTGATCTGGTATCACATACCCAGGACATAGAGGGTACTGAAAAACAGTTCTCGATAATAAGGACACCCGAAGAATATGCATCAACATGCACTTTCTTCGAATTGGGTGGCATGGGAATCCGGATATTCCCCTATTTCCTGCTCGGACTTATAACAGTTATAAGATAGAGCAGAACTAACATTCCCTAGCTCAGTATAATAAGCAGGTTCGGTCAATACATCCATATTATTATCTTGATTAAGGCGTGACATAGTCGCTACCAGGAGAGAGAGAGAGAGAGAAGAAAACACTCTGCGTGTGCTCTTGCAAGATTAGATTTGGTTATTATTTTATCTAATCAGGATGGCTCCCACTGTTTTAGTCAAATTTTCCTTCAAACCCTAAAAGGTAAAACTAGCCGGGATTAATTACACCCTACAAGTTCGCCAATCTTTCGGCAAGGCAAGTGTCGGTACTTTGAGAGAGGTTCCCCATGCTTTCGCACAGACCTAATTAAAATAAACCTCATTTTTCCAGAGGCATAACCCCGTTAACACTTTTCTAGACACCTACTTGATCGGCTAATTGTCATGTGTAAAACTCTCCCAGGAGTAACTCTTACTCGCAGTGGATATCGGGATCCAACTATCTCATAGAAGGTATATGCAATCTCATTGCAAATTTCAACACTTGAAATTCCCAATAATGTTTTGCCCCAAGCCTCCTGTGACCTTGACAGAGGTCAACAAACCATAAGCTGCTAGTCAAGTTCAACCTGTCATTTCCCGATTGAATTAAACCCACCAGCACGACCCTTGACAGAGGTCAACAAGGTCGTACGACTACCCTAATCTAATCGCATCGTATGCTAGCAGAAAAGCACTAATCAGGTACCGCACACTACGCCTTGACAGAGGTCAACAAACGTAGCACGAATACTAAATACTACTTATCTAAAATGACGGAGGGCTACGCAGGTTTTTAAGAAAAACATGAGCGTAATGAACTCGATATCGTTGTAGAATCGAGTGATTTTGAAAAGAAGTGTTTTTTAGGCTTTCACTAGTTTTGCTAAAGAGGTCACTCCCGGTGAAAGGATCTCGGCTCTTTCCTTATCGAATAAGGTGCTGGATATTCTACAAAGAATACCTCTATGCAAAGCAAAAACTATAAAAACAATCAAAAGACAAACCGTGTTTATAGTATCTGCTAATTTCGCTAAAGAGGTCACTCCCGGTGAGGGATCTCGGCTCTTTCCTTATCGAATAAGGTGCTGGATATTCTACAAGAAATACCGCTATACAAAGAAGGAACTAGAGCTACCAGTTTTTAAACAAGTTTCTACAACATTTTTAGGTTTCTTTTATTTCATTAATCTCATTAATGAAGTCCCATCATTTATGCTTCCTAAGCATCACAGAAGAAACGAAAGCAATAATATTTATATATCATATATATATAGTATAAGCATTCGTCTCACGCATATAAAATGATCACATCACAGAATATCAGCAGCAGAAGAATCATATATGAAATATTGGATATACTAGGAATTTCGTGTTTTATTTAAGCCAGTAAAAACACGGATTCCACGGTCGTGATGAATAGCCAAACCCACATCCCTTAACCCCTACGAGAGCGGCAATTAACCCATCCAATTCTAGAGTTAGGAGACCCGGTCTCGACACCTCGAGATGGTTTCCCACTGGACCCTAGAACCCGGTTACTTGTGCTCCCCGCCTTGGGTCTATCCTAATGCGGAAAAGTAAATAATATACATCAATTGTGACATCATCCTCAACTCGGAAGTGTCCCAATAAAAGAATATTACATACAATGAATTTTACATGAATGAAAACAAAAACTCTCATCTCACAAAAAAACCCCGGCTATTCAAAACACGACGATCCAATATAACATATCAAAGCAACACATAACATCACATGTCATCAACGTAAGTAAATAGCGTATCCCAGTTGTCGTTGACATATAACACCGAAGCTGGCGATACACCACATATTACATTTACGGTCGCAGAAAAGAAAGTGAAAAACTATAACAGTTGGAATCTGCAACCACCTTAGACATCATAAACCCAACGTATCACATACTTTGGATTTCATGCCCAACCAAATGAATTTCTTAGACATCTCATGCCTAACAATTATAAACCCCGTATTTTAGTCTTGATATTGAAAACACTTTCCAATAACCTGTCGAATAATTGATCAAGATTCCCAATAACCAGATCGAATGCTCGTCGGAAACTTTAATAGAAGGTCGCACCCCCCGATGCCGTCGATGAAGTGCACCAAGGAGGAACACCGCGGTCGTGAGCACCCAAACGGATGCTTTTGGCTATGTGTAACGTTTTAGAAATAGTTTAGGTGATTTTCCGTTTTTAGGGTAAAATAGTCGGTGTTTTCCGTTTTAACCCGATTGTGATCAAACTTCTGTATAGACTTGTCGGCACCTAGTTTAGCTAGAATGAAGCTAGTGCACGGGCTTTGGGGGTCAATTGGAAGTTTTGGTTCACATAAAAATTTTCCCTAATTAAAATATTATTTTAATGCTTTATTTGTACACTTTATTAGTGGTAATTACTTTTTGATTTGGGTTAATTACTACTAATGTGAATCTGTACTAATCTAATCACTAGATATTTTGTTAATCCTATCCATCCATAATATCTAGATATTTGGTTAGATTAATTGAATTTTCAAGAAAAGAAAATGGTGACAAAATGCTATTTTGTTTTATATTGCAATTATTGTTATTTCTTCTAGAATTTCCTACACACTTCTACAAACCTCTTCATCCTTCATCCAAGGCCGGCCACTTCAAATCCCTTGCTGCCCTTGAAATTCCTCACTTCATTTTCATCATTTCAAGCCAAAATAAATCATCAAAAATCCAAATTTATTCATCCAAACTCAAATATAATCAAAACCCATCATTCTTCTTCTTCAATCAAGCTTGGAACTTCACCAAATTAGGATTTTTGGAGGCTAACTTTGGATTTCTAGTTGCTTGATTTTGACCTTTTGTAAGGTATAAAACCCTAACCCTAATCCTTAATTGTTATGTTTAAATCATAAGCTAGCTATTTAATTGTTTAATTATAGCTTTAAATTCATGATTATTTCATTACATGATAATTTTAATGATGTTCAAGTTAGGATTTAACTTGATAAAATGGTTAATTGTTATTTGAAGATTATGAAAACTTAACCAATTTGCTAATTTGTTACTTGATATTTTCCTAATCGGATAATTAAGCTAATTGGCAAAATAAAGTTTTACTAATCCTATTTGAGTGAAATCTAAAATTCTATTAAGGGTTTGTATGGTTAAATCATGCTATATTGTGATGGTTGTAATTTCTAGTTTTGATAAAAACTTGTAGTTTTGTGCTAAATTGATATATGTTGCTTACTAGATTTTGATAAGATTTGGCATGGGTTTCTTTTGACGTTGCGACATTATTCATATTAGATTCCACGTTTATTAGTGTGTTATGAATGCATGATCGGTACGATCAGCTTCTAGGCTTGGTAATTGTGTCGCTTTGCGTTCCTAGCTAGGGTCATGCCGATATCGTTCGTGTCTTTGTGTAGCTTTTGCTGTTGAGTTAGTATCATAGTGTCGCTATGCGCGTTATCCACTTGACGAACACTTGAGAGTATGTTTGGAATTGGTGTGTCGGTCAAACGTAGTTGATACGTATTATTGGTCGATTGCTAATATATACTTGTTATATTGTTATATGCTTTCAGGATCGCAGGCGGGGACTTCGGGCGCTGCGAAGAGGGAAAAACGAGTTGTTGGCTTTACTTAGCCAGGATGGTTGGTGAGTAGATTTAATATCTACAGGGGGATCGCCCGCATGGCGTTATGCGTCTGGGCTAGATCAAATGACATGACTATTAGTTAGAAGTATACGGATATTGATTGTGCATGTATACCTTTGTTGCTTATCTCATTTCCTTGTGTATGGATTTAGTATTAATGAGACACAACACCATTATTGACGGTTCATGTTTCACGAGCACTAGTAGTATGCTACACACACACCGTCAATAATTGCCATGACACGCACAACACCTATACATATATGATATTATATTGTTTAGGGACATTGAGACATGATCCCTATTTACTTTTGTGTATATGACATATAGCATACCTGTATACCTACATGCTTACACATATGCCTTGCTATGCACACATACTTACATGTACACCGTGCATACATACTTACATGTATACTCACTTACCTAAATAGGGCTACACATACCTATGTGGTACTGTTTTGTCATTGACGTGGGGTTATTGTTTCTTATGCGTTGGCGCATATGATAGTAGTATACCTTGGCATGCTTACATGCTAGTTACCTATATACCTATATGGTATTGTACCATTAGTGATGGATATATACACATATGAGACATAGCTACATGTACATCTCGCATACATACTTACACATATACCTGGAGGGTATTACATCATTATTGATAGGTAGATACACATATCTTGCTATATCAACGTGGTTACGCATATCTGGCTATAGCTACATGTTCACCTTTATTAGATGTTGTATGGATTTGGGGAAATTAGGAACCGCATGATATATATATATTAACTTGTTGCAATTAAATAGCGGTTTTTCCTTTATATGCTCATATTACTGTTTCATATTGCATATATTACATTCATAGATTTCATATGATATTCTCTAATATTTTTACTCCTAAGTATATATAACAGTGAAATGGGACGCTGTTATATATATATATATATATATATATATATATATATATTAGTGGAATGGGACGCTAATATATATGTATTAATTCATGCATTTATACTTATTCATTACTTGATGTTTTCTGGATTTGAGGACCGTGGTTGTTTCATGAAATTATCCATTATTTGAAAAACCCGGTTTCTCTTGATATGATATTTCAGCGTCCACCATAAGATTTCTCGGTTCTGAGATTGTGATATTTACCCGATGCGAGGAGCAAGTGGGCCGTGTGCGGTTACATGGTGGAGCCCGGTACGGTTCCCCTCGGCAAGATGATCGCAGATGATAGGCGATGAGCCTGAAAGGTAGGCAAGCACCTACCGGTGATAGTACTTTTGACTCGACGGGTATCGTGGGGATACAGGCCGGGGTCATGTACGTATAGATACGTACCTATCAGGGGGCCAGTCATGGTGACAGCACATGATAGATCAGTATTTATGTGTTGATACTAGACACTTGTTTCATGATGTTTTTGGGCGTCGGTGTTGGACACTCACTTTATATGAAATTTACTCGATACTGGATATTGGATATATGAGATATACTTGATATTGTACATTCAGGATATATGAGATTTACTTAACACTGTACATTCAGGATATATGAGGTCTTCTTGATATTGTACGTTCAGGATATATGAGATATACTTGATATGTACATCCAGGATATATGAGACTTACAAGATATGAGAGCCAATTTCGGGGATGATTTGAGAAAATTTGGGATTTAGATTGTCTTGATGGACGTTGGTCCTGTCACGAGATCAGGATTCCGTGAGAATGACATGTTTTATTCTATACTCCTCATTTATGTTATATGCATTGCTTCATGTATTAGTAGTACCTGATAGAGTACCTTTCATGACTGTTGTATATACATATTGTCATATTATTGCTTCATGTATTAGTTATACCTACTAGAGTACCTTTCATGACTGTTGCATACATATGACCATTTATTGCTATCCGCTTGCATGTAATAGATTCGCGTTGTACGTGCATACTTGCGATTACCTGCATATGTTATTTACTATTCATGAGTTGGCAACTCACCCCTGTTGTGCCACAGTTTTTTGCAGGTAGTCCCTCAGGGCAGTCGCGGTAGGCTTTTCATCTTTAGTATCATTTTTTGCAGTGGATACCGCTTCGGCTGACTGCGTGCAGTTTTGCTAAAGGTGGGTTTTGCGGTTATCCGATATTGCTTATTATATATTCGTTGTATCCTGTACTCTCCATCTACCACTTTCATGTGTATGACTTAGAGACTTTATGTGAGGACAATATTGTATATTTTGGTGATTTGGATATCTTTTATGCAGGTTTTACTTATATCGTCTTTTATTTTTTCGTTACGGCGTCCTATATCTGTTGTGGTTGTTGTTTTCCGCCGTTGGGCATGGATTTGCTCCCGTTGGGGATGCTTTACTTTATATTTATGTTGTACCCATTTTTGGGGTTAGTTTTTACAACGGAGGTGCTGCCAAAATTTTTAAGAAAGTAAAGTTGGACTTTAAATAATTTGGTTGAAATTTCAAAAGTTTTGAAAATGCTATTATCACTTACTACTTTTGATGGTTTAGAATGCTGGGTTTCCGGCTTACTTAAATTGCGTTACGCCTGTAGACATTGCGTAGTTTAAGGGCCGTCACGTGCCAATTTCAGGTCGTGACAAAGTTGGTATCAGAGCGCTAGGCTTTACCTTTCGAAGTGTAGGATGACCTTGGTGTGATGGAGTAGGTAGTTTAAGCAGAGTAACGTAGTGTGTGTATGTCCGTGGCATACTCACGATCACGGTACTCCGCCTAAAGTGATCTAAGTACAAATTGCTTGAAATTCCTTCCTTGATGATACATATCCTTATGATTCGATTTCCGTGTTCAAATCAAATCCTATTTCCATTTATAGACTTTGTCGCCGATGACCGTGAGGACTCGGAGTGATGCAGCGAGAGCCGAGGTCAGAGTCAACTCGTGTGGGTCGAGGACTGACCAGGATGGCACGCTCGTTGCACAGGAGCAGTTGGATCCGCCTTCGATAGATCGTATCGCTAGGCTTGAGGCTGAGATGCAGGACTTGCGCCAGACGATGAGGTCTTTAGTTGAGGCCAGTAGAGCGCGGCGACAGGAGGTTGCCACCCCTGTTACCCAGTTATTCCTTGCGGTCAGTGCACAGCATTTCGTCACTTATACAGCACCAGTGGATGTTGCCTTAGTTGACGAGGCACGCCTTCCAGAGACTTTGGGAGTTCGAGGACCGAGGAGGGCTAGTACAGGTGTGTCAGCCCCGAGACAGAGGTTCAGTCGTCGAGACAGATTTCGTGACCGTCGCGGGAGTAGCAGAGGCTTGGGACGAGGACAGTAGTTCATCTCTCGTCCCCAGAAGGGTCAGCAGTCATCGCGTGGATGTTTTCGATGCGGGAGCCTTCGTCACCTCATCAGGAGTTGTTCCCTAACACCGCATCAGGGTCGTATTCTGAGACATCGTGGACGCGAAGGGTTCGCTCAGAGCGGTCGGTTTGGCAGAGGAGGAGTTCAGCCAGTTGCGGGTAGGGGGCAGACACGAGAGTTTGCTTCTACTCATCGGGACGCGTGGGCGTCCAATGTAGGGTTTTCAGGTATTCTTAATTTGTATGTTCTTTTGATTCGTAGAGTTGTTTTGTTCAGGATCTATGCACTCGTTTGTTTTACACACTTTGTGCCATGGTTGGCCCGAGAGTTGTGTATGCTAGATCAGCCGTTGTTGTATTAACTTCTATCAGCGATTCTCTTGTTGTGCGACACGTGTTTCAGTCATGTGCCAATCGGATAGGAGATAGAGATTTGTCCGTCGTTTTGATACTTCTAGAGATGTTAAATTTGACGTTCTCCTGGGCACGGACTGGTTAGCTACGTGCTAGGCGTCTGTGGACTGTCGTGAGAAAACAGTCAGGATTTGTTTTCCCGGTGAGTCTGTTCTTATTGTGCAGGGGGACAGTGGTGCCGCCCATCACAGCTTGAATTCAGCCTTTTTCGCTAGTCAGCTTTTGAAGAGAGGATGTCGAGAATTCTTGGCTTTCATTCGTGATACCGGAGCCACAGTGGGTGTGTTGGGCCGGGTTCCTATCGTGCGGGAGTTTCCGACTTTGTTCCAGATGAGACGGTGGAGCTTAGGGAGCTTAAGAATCTGCTGCAGAGTTGCTAGATAGGTGGGACTTGTACGTCCAAGTGTTTCTCTTTGGGGTGCTCCTATTCTGTTCGTTAGGGAGAAAAACGGCAGTTTGAGGTTGTGTGTTGATTGATCGTCAATTGAACCGAGTTACGGTGCGGATAGGTACCTTTTACCTCGCATTGACGATTTGTTCGACTTGCTCCAGAGTGCGAGACATTTTCTAAAGTTTGTTTGGGATCAGATCATCATTGGTTACGGTTTCGGAGTGATGACATTCCGAAGACTGCTTTTGTGTGTGCTACAGGCAGTATGTGTTTTGGTGGTGTCATTAGACTCACCAATGCCCTAGCAGCATTCGTGGATGTGATGAACCAGATTTCTTCAGGCCGTTCCTCGACCAGTTGATTGTTGTGTTGTTGATGACATTCTGGTCTATTCCAATGTGTCGTGAGGAACTTGAGCAGCACTTGAGGATTTGCTTTGTAGACATTGGGAGAGCCCCAGCGGTTTGCAAAATTCTCGGAGTGTTCCCTCAGGCTTGATTGTGTTATCTTCCTAGGTCATGTGGTTACGGGAGACGGTTTTCGTATGGACCCGAGAGAGATCGAGACCGTACAGCTTTGGCCCATACTTATATCCGGGACAGAGGTCCACAGATTTTTGGGCTTAGCAGGTTTTTACCGCCGTTTCATGCAGGATTGCTTGTGTATCGCTGCACCGTTGACTGGACTGACCGGGAAGGAGGTTCCTTTTCTTGGACTGAGGCATGTGTGCGAAGTTTTCGGCAGTTGAAGACTCGGTTAACAACTGCACCAGTTCTTTCTTTACTTCTGGATCGGGCGACTTTGTTGTTTACTGTGATGTTTCACGAGTGGGGCTCGATTTTGTGTTGATGAGGCATTTTAGAGTTATCGCTTCTTCCCGACAGTTGGAGGAAGTACGAGCAGGATATCCCACCCATGATCTGGAGATGGCCGCGGTGGTCGTGCGTTGAAGATTTGGGACACTACTAGTATGGAAAGTCGTGTCGGATTTTCATGGACAATAAGAGCTTAATGTACATCTTCCTGCAGCGGGTTTTGATTTTTGAGACAACGTCGTTGGATGGAGCTTGTGAAGGATTGTGATTGTGAGATCCTTTGTTTTCCGTGGCAAGGCGATTGTGGTAGCTGATGCTTTGAGTCGTAGGCCCGGGGGTAGCTTGTTCCAGTTGTGCTCAGTTCAGAGACAGTCTTCTGCAGAGTTACAGTTCTTGTGTGATTGTGGAGTATTGTTACGTTCGCCTCTTCTAAAGGGGAAATAGCTTGGTCGTGTCCGCTCCCGTCAACTTTTACTTAATCGCTTTCGTGAGGCACAACCCACCGATGCTCATTGTCTATGATACTTGAGCATGTTCGGTAGGGTAAAGATTCGGAGTCCTTGATTTGTGACTAGGGTGTGCTACGTTTAGGGACGCGTTGTGTGTACCTGATACTGATGGGTAGAGACGCAAAATCCTACAAAAGGCACATCAGTCAGCCTTCTGTGTTCGTCCAAGTTCCACCACAATGTGACGTGACTTGTGAGATAGTTACGGGTGGGCAGGGATGAAGAGTGAAGTTTCGGATTTCGTTTCGAGGTGTTTGTCTTGTTGTGAGCTAAGGTTGAGCATCTGAGACCGGCGGGAGGGTTGCAATCTTTAACCATTCCAGAGTGGGAATGGGAGCAGATCTCCACGAATTTCGTTATGGTGTCTACCCAGGTCTAGTCAGGGTATGACTCCATTTGGGTGTTTGTTGTCCAGTTTTTCTCAGTTTGCTCTGTTGTTCTTCGGTAAGTTTGTGCGTTTACACGGAGTTCCTTCATGCGTTGTATCCAATAGAGGCACCTCGTTCGCTAGCCGTCGTTGGCAGAAGCTTCAGGAAGCCTTGGGTACTGGTTGAGCTTTAGCTCCGCTTTTCCATCTGTAGGCCGATGGTTTGTGAGAGCGGACTATACAGACTCTAGGGGATATGCTTGTGCGTACGTGCTTTTTATTTGTTGGCAGTTGGGATCGTCACTTGCCATTGATAGGGTTCTCCTTCGATAGCTGCTATCTGGAGACGTTCCAATTGGCAACCTTTAGATTTTGTTTGGTAGGTAGTGTCGATCGCTAGTCTGTTTTTACTGACTCTGTGAGAGTAGGATTTTGGACCCCAGCCAGTCATGAGGCTACGGAGAAGATCCAGTTGGTTCAGGTCAAGATGAGTGCAGCCCAGTGCAGACAGAAGTCTTATGCCGACCGTGGTGGTCGCAGACTTGAGTTCGCAGTGGGAGATCATATATTCCTACGGATTTTTCCGATGAAATGGCGTGTTGAGTTTTGGGAAGCTTGGTCCCAGAATTATTGGTACTTTGAGATCCTCGAGCGAGTTAGTTCCGTTTCCTATAATATGGCACTTCCGTCCAAATTATTGAGTATTCACCCGTTTTCCTTGTGTCGATACTTCGCAAATACCTTCATGACCTTTCTCACATGATTCAGCACCAGACCATTCTTTTGGACGCGATCTTTCATTCACCAGCAGCCGATAGTTTTTGTGGATCGGCAGGTGGAGAAACTTCGGTCAAAAGTCTTGCTATATGTGATGGTTCTATGGTGTAGCCGTATAGTAAGGTGATCGCTTGGGAGGCTGCGAGCGAGATTTTGGAGTTTTTGTACTCATCTCTTTGAAGGTACGCTTAGTGAGAATTTTAAATTCGGGGACCAAATTTCTTTAAGGGGGAAGATTGTAACTTTTTAGAAATCGTTTAGGTGATTTTCCGTTTTTAGGGTAAAATAGTCGGTATTTTCCATTTTAATCCGATTGTGATCAAATTTCTGTATAGATTTGTCAGCACCAAGTTTAGCTAGAATGAAGCTAGTGCACGGGCTTTGGGGGTCAATTGGAAGTTTTGGTTCACATAAAAATTTTCCCTAATTAAAATATTATTTTAATACTTTATTTGTCCACTTTATTAGTGGTAATTACATTTTGGTTTGGGTTAATTACTACTAATGTAAATCTATGCTAATCTAATCACTAGATATTTTGTTAATCCTATCCATCCATATTATCTAAATATTTGGTTAGATTAATTGAATTTTCAAGAAAAGAAAATGGTGACAAAATACTATTTTGTTTTATATTGCAATTATTGTTATTTCTTCTGGAATTTCCTACACACTTCTACAAACCTCTTCATCCTTCATCCAAGGCCGGCCACTTCAAATCCCTTGCTGCCCTTGAAATTCCTCACTTCATTTTCATCATTTCAAGGCAAAATAAATCATCAAAAATCGAAATTTATTCATCCAAACTCAAATATAATCAAAACCCATCATTCTTCTTCTTCAATCAAGCTTGGAACTTCACCAAATTAGGATTTTTGGAGGCTAACTTTGGATTTCTAGTTGCTTGATTTTGATCTTTTGTGAGGTATAAAACCCTAACCCTAATCCTTAATTGTTATGTTTAAATCATAAGCTAGTTATTTAATTGTTTAATTATAGCTTTAAATTCATGATTATTTCATTACATGATAATTTTAATGATGTTCAAGTTAGGATTTAACTTGATGAAATGGTTAATTGTTATTTGAAGATTACGAAAACTTAACCAAGTTGCTAATTTGTTACTTGATAATTTTCTAATCGGATAATTAAGCTAATTGGCAAACTAAAGTTTTACTAATCCTATTTGAGTGAAATCTAAAATTCTATTAAGGGTTTGTATGGTTAAATCATGCTATATTGTGATGGTTGTAATTTCTAGTTTCGGTAAAAACTTGTTGTTTTGAGCTAAATTGATATATGTTACTTACTAGATTTCGGTAAGTTTTGGCGTGAGTTTCTTTTGACGTTGCGACGTTATTCATATTAGATTCCATGTTTATTAGTATGTTTTGAATGCGTGATCGGTACGATCAGGGTCTAGGCTTGGTAGTTGTGTCGCTTTGCGTTCCTAGCTAAGGTCGTGCCGATGTCGTTCGTGTTTTTGTGCAGCTTTTGATCTTGAGTTAGTTTCGTAGTGTCGCTATGTGCGTTATCCACTTGACGAACACTTGAGAGTATGTTTGGAGTTGGTGCGTCGGTCAAACGTAGTTGGTACATGTTATTGGTCGATTGCTAATATATACTTGTAATATTGTTATATACTTTCAGGATCGTCGGCAGGGACTTTGGGCGCTGCGAAGAGGGAAAACGAGTTGTTGGCTTTACTCAGCTAGGATGGTTGGTGGGTAGATTTAACATCTACAGGAGGATCGCCCGCATGGCGTTATGCGTCTGGGCTAGATCAAATGACATGACTATTAGTTAGAAACATACGGATATCGATTGTGCATGTATACCTTTGTTGCTTATCTCATTTCCTTGTGTATGGACTTAGTATTAATGAGATACAACAACATTATTGATGGTTCATATTTCACGAGCACTAATTGCATGCTACACACACCGTCAATAATTGTCATGACACGCACAACACCTATACATATGTGATATTGTATTGTTTAGGGGCATTGAGACATGATCCCTATTTACTTTTATGCATATGATATATAGCATACCTGTATACCTACATGCTTACATATATGCCTTGCTATGCACACATACTTATATGTACACCGTGCATACATACTTACATGTATACTCACTTACCTAGATAGGGCTACACATACCTATGTGGTACTGTTTTGTCATTGACGTGGGGTCATTGATTCTTATGCGTTGGCTTATATGATAGTAGTATACCTTGACATACTTACATGCTAGTTACCTATATACCTATATGGTATTGTACCATTAGTGATAGGTATATACACATATGAGACATAGCTACATGTACATCTCGCATACATACTTACGCATATACCTAGAGGGTATTACATCATTATTGATAGGTAGATACACATATCTTGCTATATCGACGTGGTTACGCATACCTGGCTATAGCTACATGTTCACCTTTATTTGATATTGTATGAATTTGGGGAAATTAGGAACCGCATGATATATATATTAAGTTGTTGCAGTTAAATAGCGGTTTTTCCTTTATATGCTCATATTACTGTTTCATGTTGCATATATTACATTCATAGATATCATATGACGTTCTCTGATACTTTTACTCCTAAGTATATATAACAGTGGAATGAGACGCTGTTATATATATATATATATATATATATATATATATATATATATACACACACACACACACACATATATATATATATTAGTAGAATGGGACGCTAATATATATGTATTGATTCATGCATTTATACTTATTCATTACCTTATGTTTTCTGGATTTGAGGACCGTGGCTGTTTCATGAAATTATGCATTATTTGAAAGACCCGGTTTCTTTTGATATGATATTTCAGCGTCCACCATGAGATTTCTCGGTTCTGAGATTTTGATATTTACCCGATACGAGGAGTGAGTGGGCCGTGTACGGGTACATGGTGGAGCCCGGTACAGTTCCCCTCGGCAAGATGATCGCAAATGATAGGCGATGAGCCTGGAAGGTGGGCAAGTCCCTACCGGTGACAGTACCTTTGACTCGACGGGTATCGTGGAGATACAGGCCGGGGTCATGTACGTATGGATACGTACCTATTAGGGGGCCAATCATGGTGACAACACCTGATAGATCAGTATTTATGCGTCGATACTAGACACTTGTTTCATGATGTTTTTGGGTGTTGATATTGGACACTCACTTTATATGAAACTTACTCGATGCTGAATATTGGATATATAAGATATACTTGATATTGTACATTCAGGATATATGAAATTTACTTGACAGTGTACATTCAGGATATATGAGGTATACTTGATATTGTACGTTCAGGATATATGAGATATACTTGATATTGTACATTCAGGATATATGAGACTTACAGGATATGAGAGCCAATTTGGGGGCTGATTTGAGAAAATTTGGGATTTAGATTGTCTTGATGGACGTTGGTCCTGTCACGAGGTCTGAATTCCGTGAGAATGACATGTTTTATTCCATATTCCTCATTTATGTTATATGCATCGCTTCATGTATTAGTAGTACCTGATAGAGTACCTTTCATGACTGTTGCATATACATATTGTCATATTATTGCTTCATGTATTAGTTGTACCTGCTAGAGTACTTTTCATGACTGTTGCATACATATGACCATTTATTGATATCCGCTTGCACGTAATAGATTCGCGCTGTACGTGCATACTTGCGATTACCTGCATATGTTATTTACTATTCACGAATTGGCAACTCACCCCCGTTATGCCACAGTGTTTTGCAGGTAGCCCTCAGGGCAGTCGCGGCAAGCTTTTTATCTTTCGTATCATCTTTTGCAGAGGATACCGCTTCGACTGACTGCGTGCAGTTTTGCTATAGTTGGGTTTTGCGATTATACGATTTTTCTTATTGTATATTCGTTGTATCATGTACTCTCCATCTACTACTTTCATGTGTATGACTTAGAGACTTGATGTGAGGACGATATTGTATATTTTGGTGACTTGGATGTCTTTTATGCAGTTTTTACTTATATCGTCTTTTATTTCTTTGCTACGGCGTCGTATATCTGTTGTGGTGGTTGTTTTCCGCCGTTGGGCGTTGATTTGCTCCCGTTGGGGATGCTTTACTTTATACTTATGTTGTACCTATTTTTAGGGTTAGTTTTTACAACGGAGGTGCTGCCAAAATTTTTAAGAAAGTAAAGTTAGACTTTAAAGAATTTGGTTGACATTTCAAAAGTTTTGAAAATGCTATTATCACTTACTACTTTTGATAGTTTAGAATGCTGGGTTTCCAGCTTTCTTAAATTGCGTTACGCCTGTAGACGTTGCTTAGTTTAAGGGCCATCACGTGCCAATTTCAGGTCGTGACAAAGTTGGTATCAGAGCGCTAGGCTTTACTTTTCGAAGTGTAGAATGACCTTGGTGTGATGGAGTAGGTAGTTTAAGCAGAGTAACGTAGTGTGTGTATGTCCATGGCATACTCACGATCACGGTACTCCGCCTAAAGTGACCTAAGAACAAATTACTTGAAATTCCTTCCTTGATGATACATATCCTTATGATTCGATTTCCGTGTTCATATCAAATCCTATTTCTATTTATAGACTTTGTCGCCGATGACCATGAGGACTCGGAGTGATGCAGCGAGAGCCGAGGTTAGAGTCGACTCATGTGGGACGAGGACTGACCAGGATAGCACGCTCGTTGCATAAGGGCAGTTGGATCCGCCTTCGATAGATCGTATCGCTAGGCTTGAGGCTGAGATGCAGGACTTGCGCCAGACGATGAGGTCTTTAGTTGAGGCCAGTAGAGCGCAGGGATAGGAGGTTGCTACCCCTGTTACCCAGTTGTTCCTTGCGGTCAGTGCATAGCATTTTGTCACTTATACAGCACCAGTGGATGTAGCCTTAGTTGACGAGGCATGCCTTCCAGAGACTTTGGGAGTTCGAGGACCGAGGAGGGCTAGTACAGGTATGTCAGTCCCCAGACAGAGGTTCAGTCGTCGAGACTGATTTTATGACCGTCGCGGGAGTAGCAGAGGCTTGGGACGAGGACAGTCGTTCAGCTCTCGTCCCCAGGAGGGTCAGCAATCATCGCGTGGATGTTTTCGATGAGGGAGCCTTCGTCACCTCATCAGGAGTTGTTCCCTAACACCGCGTCAGGGTCGTATTCTGAGACGTCGTGGACGCGGAGGGTTCGCTCAGAGGGGTCGGTTTGGCAGAGGAGGAGTTCAGCCAGTTAAGGGTAGGGGGCAGACACGAGAGTTTGCTTCTACTCATCGGGAGGCGTGGGCGTCCAATGTAGGGTTTTCAGGTATTCTTAATTTATATGTTCTTTTGATTCGTAAAGTTGTTTTGTTCGGGATCTATGCACTCGTTTGTTTTACACACTTTGTGCCATGGTTGGCCCGAGAGTTGTGTATGCTAGATCAGCCGTTGTTGTATTAACTTCTGTCAGCGATTCTTTTGTTGCGCGACACGTGTTTCGGTCATGTGCCAATCGGATAGGAGATAGAGATTCGTCCGTCGTTTTGATACTTCTAGAGATGTTAAATTTGACGTTCTCCTGGGCACGGACTGGTTAGCTACGTTCTAGGCGTCTGTGGACTGCCGTAAGAAAACAGTCAAGATTTGTTTTCTCGGTGAGTCTGTTCTTATTGTGCAGGGGGTCAGTGGTGCCGCCCATCACAGCTTGAATTCAGCTTTTTTCGCTAGTCGGATTTTGAAGAGAGGATGTCGAGAATTCTTGGCTTTCATTCGTGATACCGGAGCCACAGTGGGTGTGTTGGGCCGGGTTCCTATCGTGCGGGAGTTTCCGACTTTGTTCCAGATGAGACGGCGGAGCTTAGGGAGCTTAAGAATCTACTGCAGAGTTGCTAGATAGATAGGACTTATACGTCCAAGTGTTTCTCTTTGGGGAGCTCCTATTCTGTTCGTTAGGGAGAAAAACGGCAGTTTGAGGTTGTGTGTTGATTGATCGTCAATTGAACCGAGTTACGGTGCGGATAGGTACCCTTTACCTCGCATTGACGATTTGTTCGACTTTCTCCAGAGTGCGAGACATTTTCTAAAGTTTGTTTGGGATCAGGTCATCATTGGTTGCGGTTTCGAAGTAATGACATTCCGAAGACTGCTTTTGTGCGTGCTACGGGCAGTATGTGTTTTGGTGGTGTCATTGGACTCACCATTACCCTAGCAGCATTCGTGGATGTGATGAACCAGATTTCTTCAGGCCGTTCCTCGACCAGTTGATTGTTGTGTTGTTGATGACATTCTGGTCTATTTCAATGTGTCGTGAGGAACTTGAGCAGCACTTGAGAATTTTCTTTGCAAACATTGGGAGAGCCCCAGCGGTTTGCTAAATTCTCGGAGTGTTCCCTCAGGCTTGATTGTGTTATCTTCCTAGGTCATGTGGTTACGGGAGACGGTTTTCGTACAGACCCGAGGGAGATCGAGACCGTACAGCTTTGGCCCATACTTATATCCGGGACAGAGGTCCACAGATTTTTGGGCTTAGCTGGTTTTTACCGCCGTTTCATGCAGGATTGCTTGTGTATCGCTGCACCGTTGACTGGACTGACCGGGAAGGAGGTTCCTTTTCTTGGACTGAGGCATGTGTGCGAAGTTTTCGGCAGTTCAAGACTCGGTTTTGACAACTGCACCAGTTCTTTCTTTACTTCTGGATCGGGTGACTTTGTTGTTTACTGTGATGTTTCACGAGTGGGGCTCGATTTTGTGTTGATGAGGCATTTTAGAGTTATCGCTTTTGCTTCCCGACAGTTGGAGGATGTACGAGCAAGATGTCCTTCCCTTGATCTGGAGATGGCCGCAGTGGTCGTGCGTTGAAGATTTGGGACACTACTTGTATGGAAAGTCGTGTCAGATTTCACGGTCCACCAGAGCTTAATGTACATCTTCCTGCAGCGGGTTTTGATTGTTGAGACAACGTCGTTGGATGGAGCTTGTGAAGGATTGTGATTGTGAGATCCTTTGTTTTCCGTGGCAAGGCGATTGTGGTAGCTGATGCTTTGAGTCGTAGGCCCGGGGGTAGCTTGTTCCAGTTGTGCTCAGTTCAGAGATAGTCTTCTGCAGAGTTACAGTTCTTGTGTGATTGTGGAGTATTGTTACGTTTTCCTCTTCTAAAAGGAAAATAGCGTGGTCGTGTCCGCGCCCGTCAACTTTTACTTAATCGTTTTCATGAGGCACAGCCCACCGATACTCGTTGTCTATAATACTTGAGCATGTTCGGTAGGGTAAAGATTCGGAGTCCTTGATTTGTGACTAGCGTATGCTATGTTTAGGGACGCATTGTGTGTACCTGATACTGATGGGTAGAGATGCGAGATCCTACAAAAGGCACACCAGTCAGCCTTTTATGTTCGTCCAAGTTCCACCACAATGTGACGTGACTTGTGAGATAGTTTCGGGTGGGCAGGGATGAAGAGTGAAGTTTCGGATTTCGTTTCGAGGTGTCTGTCTTGTTGTGAGCTAAGGTTGAGCATCTAAGACCGGCGGGAGGGTTGCAATCTTTAACCATTCCAGAGTGGGAATGGGAGCAGATCTCCACGAATTTCGTTATGGTGTCTACCCAGGTCTAGTCAGGGTATGACTCCATTTGGGTGTTTGTTGTCCAGTTTTGCTCAGTTTGCTCTGTTGTTCTTCGGTAAGTTTGTGCGTTTGCACGGAGTTCCTTCATGCGTTGTATCCAATAGAGGCACCTCGTTCGCTAGCCGTCGTTGGCAGAAGCTTCAGGAGGCCTTGGGTACTGGTTGAGCTTTAGCTCCGCTTTTCCATCTGTAGGCCGATGGTTTGTGAGAGCGGACTATACAGACTCTAGGGGATATGCTTGTGCGTACGTGCTTTTTATTTGTTGGCAGTTGGGATCGTCACTTGCCATTGATAGGGTTCTCCTTCGATAGCTGCTATCTGGAGACGTTCCAATTGGCAACCTTTAGGTTTTGTTTGGTAGGTCGTGTCGATCGCTAGTCTGTTTTTACTGATTCTGCGAGAGTAGGATTTTGGACCCCAGCCAGTCATGAGGCTACAGAGAAGATCCAGTTGGTTCAGGTCGGGATGAGTGCAGCCCAGTGCAGACAGAAGTCTTATGCCGACCATGGTGGTCGCGGACTTGAGTTCGCAGTGGGAGATCATGTATTCCTACGGATTTTTCCGATGAAATGGCGTGTTAAGTTTTGGGAAGCTTGGTCCCAGAATTGTTGGTACTTTGAAATCCTCGAGCGAGTTAGTTCTATTGCCTATAATATGGCACTTGCGCCTAGATTATTGAGTATTCACCCGTTTTCCTTGTGTCGATACTTCGCAAATACCTTCATGATCTTTCTCACATGATTCAGCACCAGACCATTCTTTTGGACACGATCTTTCGTTCACCAGCAGCCGATAGTTTTTGTGGATCGGCAGGTGGAGAAATTTCGGTCAAAGGTCTTGCTATATGTGAAGGTTCTATGGTGTAGCCGTATAGTGAGGTGATCGCTTGGGAGGCTGCGAGCGAGATTTGGGAGTTTTTGTACACATCTATTTGAAGGTACGCTTAGTGAGAATTTTAAATTCGGGGACCAAATTTCTTTAAGGGGGAAAATTGTAACGTTTTAGAAATCGTTTAGGTGATTTTCCGTTTTTCGGGTAAAATAGTCGGTGTTTTCCATTTTAACCCGATTGTGATCAAACTTCTGTATAGATTTGTCAGCTCCTAGTTTAGCTAGAATGAAGCTAGTGCACGGGCTTTGGGGGTCAATTGGAAGTTTTGGTTCACATAAAAATTTTCCCTAATTAAAATATTATTTTAATACTTTATTTGTCCACTTTATTAATGGTAATTACTTTTTGGTTTGGGTTAATTACTACTAATGTGAATCTATACTAATCTAATCACTGGATATTTTGTTAATCCTATCCATCCATAATATCTAAATATTTGGTTAGATTAATTGAATTTTCAAGAAAAGAAAATGGTGAGAAAATGCTATTTTGTTTTATATTGCAATTATTGTTATTTCTTCTGGAATTTCCTACACACTTCTACAAACCTCTTCATCCTTCATCCAAGGCCGGCCACTTCAAATCCCTTGCTGCCCTTGAAATTCCTCACTTCATTTTCATCATTTCAAGCCAAAATAAATCATCAAAAATCGAAATTTATTCATCCAAACTCAAATATAATCAAAACCCATCATTCTTCTTCTTCAATCAAGCTTGGATCTTCACCAAATTAGGATTTTTGGAGGCTAACTTTGGATTTTTAGTTGCTTGATTTTGATCTTTTGTGAGGTATAAAACCCTAACCCTAATCCTTAATTGTTATGTTTAAATCATAAGCTAGCTATTTAATTGTTTAATTATAGCTTTAAATTCACGATTATTTCATTACATGATAATTTTAATGAAGTTCAAGTTAGGATTTAACTTGATGAAATGGTTAATTGTTATTTGAAGATTACGAAAACTTAACCAAGTTGCTAATTTGTTACTTGATATTTTCCTAATCGGATAATTAAGCTAATTGGCAAACTAAAGTTTTACTAATCCTATTTGAGTGAAATCTAAAAATCTGGTAAGGGTTTGTATGGTTAAATCATGCTATATTGTGATGGTTGTAATTTCTAGTTTCGGTAAAAACTTGTAGTTTTGTGCTAAATTGATATATGTTACTTACTAGATTTCGGTAAGTTTTGGCGTGGGTTTCTTTTGACGTTGCGGCGTTATTCATATTAGATTCCACGTTTGTTAGTGTGTTTTGAATGCGTGATCGGTACGATCAGGGTCTAGGTTTGGTAGTTGTGTCGCTTTGTGTTCCTAACTAAGGTCGTGCCGATGTCGTTCGTGTTTTTGTATAGCTTTTGATCTTGAGTTAGTTTCGTAGTGTCGCTATGCACGTTATCGACTTGACGAACACTTGAGAGTATGTTTGGAGTTGATGCGTCGGTCAAACGTAGTTGGTACATGTTATTGGTTGATTGCTAATATATACTTGTTATATTGTTATATACTTTAAGGATCGCCGACAGGGGCTTCGGGCGCTGCGAAGAGGGAAAAACGAGTTGTTGGCTTTACTTAGCCAGGATAGTTGGTGGGTAGATTTAACATCTACCAGGGGATCTCCTGCATGGCATTATGCGTCTGAGCTAGATCAAATGACATGACTATTAGTTAGAAATATACGGATATTGATTGTGCATGTATACCTTTATTGCTTATCTCATTTTCTTGTGTATGGACTTAGTAATAATGAGACACAACAACATTATTGACGGTTCATGTTTCACGAGCACTAATTGTATGCTACACACACACCGTCAATAATTGCCATGACACGCACAACACCTATACATATATGATATTATATTGTTTAGGGGTATTGAGACATGATCCCTATTTACTTTTGTGCATATGATATAGCATACCTGTATACCTACATGCTTACACATATGCCTTGCTATGCATACATACTTACATGTACACCGTGCATACATACTTACATGTATACTCACTTACCTAGATAAGGCTGCGCATACCAATGTGGTACTGCTTTGTCATTGACGTGGGGTCATTGATTCTTATGCGTTGGCGCATATGATAGTAGTATATCTTGACATACTTATATGCTAGTTACCTATATACCTATATGGTATTGTACCATTAGTGATAGGTATATACACATATGAGACATAGCTACATGTACATCTCGCATACATACTTACAAATATACCTAGAGGGTATTACATCATTATTGATAGGTAGATACACATATCTTGCTATATCGACGTGGTTACGCATACCTGGCTATAGCTACATGTTCACCTTTATTTGATGTTGTATGGATTTGGGGACATTAGGAACCGCATGATATATATATTAACTTGTTGCAGTTAAATAGCGGTTTTTCCTTTATATGCTCATATTACTGTTTCATGTTGCATATATTACATTCATAGATATCATATGATGTTCTCTGATATTTTTACTCCTAAGTATTTATAACAGTGGAATGGGACGTTGTTATATATAGATATATTAGTGGAATGGGACGCTAATATATACGTATTGATTCATGCATTTAAACTTATTCATTACTTGATGTTTTCTGGATTTGAGGACCGTGGTTGTTTTCTAAAATTATGCATTATTTGAAAGACCCGGTTTCTTTTGATATGATATTTCAGCGTCCACCATGAGATTTCTCGGTTCTGAGATTTTGATATTTACCCGATGCGAGGAGTGAGTAGGCCGTGTACGGGTAAATGGTGGAGCCCGGTACGGTTCCCCTCGGCAAGATGATCGCAGATGATAGGCGATGAGCCTGGAAGGTGGGCAAGTCCCTACCGGTGACAGTACCTTTGACTCGACGGGTATCGTGGAGATACAGGCCGGGGTCATGTATGTATGGATACGTACCTATCAGGGGGCCAGTCGTGGTGACAGCACCTGATAGATCAGTATTTTTGTGTCGATACTAGACACTTGTTTCATGATGTTTTTGGGTGTCGATATTGGACACTCACTTTATATGAAACTTACTCGATACTGAATATTGGATATATAAGATTTACTTGATATTGTACATTCAGAATATATGAGATTTACTTGACACTGTACATTCAGGATATATGAGGTATACTTGATATTGTACGTTCAGGATATATGAGATATACTTGATATTGTACATTCAGGATATATGAGACTTACAGGATATGAGAGCCAATTTGGGGGCTGATTTGAGGAAATTTAGGATTTAGATTGTCTTGATGAACGTTGGTCCTGTCACGAGGTCTGGATTCCGTGAGAATGATATGTTTTATTCCATATTCCTCATTTATATTATATGCATTGCTTCATGTATTAGTACCACCTGATAGAGTACCTTTCATGACTGTTGCATATACATATTGTCATATTATTGCTTCATGTATTAGTTGTACCTGCTAGAATACATTTCATGACTGTTGCATACATATGACCATTTATTGATATCCGCTTGCATGTAATAGATTCGCGTTGTACGTGCATACTTGCGATTACCTGCATATGTTATTTACTATTCACGAGTTGGCAACTCACCCCCGTTGTGCCGCAGTGTTTTACAGGTAGTCCCTCAGGGCAGTCGCGGCAAGCTTTTTATCTTTCGTATCATCTTTTGCAGAGAATACCGCTTCGACTGACTGTGTGCAGTTTTGCTATAGGTGGGTTTTGCGGTTATACGATTTTTCT
This sequence comes from Agapanthus africanus, assembly GCA_030015575.1. Lineage (NCBI taxonomy): Eukaryota > Viridiplantae > Streptophyta > Magnoliopsida > Asparagales > Amaryllidaceae > Agapanthus > Agapanthus africanus. The sequence goes on along the minus strand of CM057348.1, from coordinate 196,319,856 downwards.
TATTGTATATTCGTTGTATCATGTACTCTCCGTCTACCACTTTCATGTGTATGACTTAGAGACTTGATGTGAGGACGATATTGTATATTTTGGTGACTTGGATGTCTTTTATACAGCTTTTACTTATATCGTCTTTTATTTCTTCGCTACGGCGTCATATATATGTTGTGGTGGTTGTTTTCCGCCGTTGGGCTTTGCTCCCGTTGGGGATGCTTTACTTTATATTTATGTTGTACCTATTTTTGGGGTTAGTTTTTACAACGGAGGTGCTGCCAAAATTTTTAAGAAAGTAAAGTTGGACTTTAAAGAATTTGGTTCACATTTCAAAAGTTTTGAAAATACTATTATCACTTACTACTTTTGATAGTTTAGAATGCTGGGTTTCCGGCTTACTTAAATTGCGTTATGCCGTAGACGTTGCGTAGTTTAAGAGCCGTCACGTGCCAATTTAGGGTCGTGACACTATGAGGTTCTCTTATAGTCACTTGGTCGGGGTTATGGGGTGTGGCTCTCCACTAAAGTTACCCGGCGAGTATCCACGTACACTAAGTAATTGTGACGGACTTTTGATCCACATAAAAATCCCGTGGCAACCGATCAAATGAGACTGAACTGCTAGATTTATAAAATTCAAACTAATTATCTCATAACTATTTGTGGATTCTAAATATTGTATCACAATCACAGATAGCTAGGCGAAGTTAGATAATTCAATCGATGCAATGAATTCCCAAAATTTCCAGAGAGCTCAACACTTAAGCAGAATTAAAAGTTCCCAGAAGCATGCCCCAATACCTACGGACCAACAGCTGAAGGGCCCGACCCAAGCCTCTCAAGTGGCACCGCGGATCCGCCGCCAAAACCATGTTTTGGCCGCGGATCCGTGGTTACTTGGACGAGTTAGGGTTTCGTTCTTCAGGTGTGTCCATAGAATTCCCTGCATGATTTTCTGAGTATTTTTAACATGGAAAAATCCAACTTTTGCAAAAATTTCCAGAAAGGGGGTCGTTTCGGGCTTTCGAAGTTCGATCAGACTTTAAATTTCATATAGACAACGCCTAATGCTCTAACCTGGCTTTGATACCACTGTAGAGTTAGCTTAGCACCTTAGCAAGGTTTTGGCAAGCATCAGTTATGCTACTTTAAAATTTTTGGGTCCTAAACAAACCCTAACCAAGATCTGAACTAGAGACTTAGGGTTAAAGATGATATGTAAACTCTTTACATCTAAGTGAACAAGGAATACAATCTTTGTAGACCGGTCCTTCACTTCAATAGCTCCATGCAGTAGTCCCTTCGCTGCGATCATGATTCCCCGGACTCTAGAAAGACTCCCATGAAGAAACGAACAAGCTTTCTTCGAAGTCTTCGAGGCCGAAGATGCTCTACATCGAGAAGACACTAGCTCATGCTATCTCTTCACTAATTATGTAGATTAATGAAGCAAACACCCTAAACTAAATAGCTAATAGTAGAGGATGATGAAGTAGGAAGTGGGCTCACCTTAGATTAATTTTTCTCACAAGTTATCATCACTTAGGAAAAACTAGCAAGCTTTTTTCAAGTAAGGAAGAAGAACAAGTGATGAAGAGATCAATGAACTCATGAGGTTAGAAATGCAACCATGGTTTGTGTATGTCATCTACTAACTATTGTAGAGACTTAACTATAGCTATGAGTTAAGGGTTGGGTTGAAAGATATCTTAAGCTAGACAAACAAGTGGACTGAGTCAATGTTTTCCACAAGCTTCTTCAAGCTTCTACTATGACTCATTATCCAAGTGTTTGAATTACTTAAAACAAATAAAACCCTAACTTAACCCTAGCATGGTGTGAGTCTCATACATACATGTTTCATGTGTAACCTAGCATGACACAACAATATATATCACATATATATTTTGTGCTAAAAGAAAACAATACATTTAACATATATCACATATATATCAATGTATCATAAAATGAGAAAAGAAATCTTAAGTGAGCTAATATTAGTCAATGTAATTTAATATATCAAATATATAATTATACATTAAATTATTAAATCAACTCTTGATTTAATAATCCGGCTATAATACATATAACCGACTAATATCAAATGAATCAACTTATCGAATCAATACTTAATCCGGTAACCCGGCTATATCACATACACCCGACCGATATCACATATCGCGAGAATAGAATACAGTATCACATACTCGTATTAATCTCGGTCCCGCACATATCACATATGTGCTCCTACTCCGTTTCGCATGAACCAGGAAACCTCTGTATAGGACTCTAAAGACTCGTTAATACACCGGCAATAGGTGATGATCATATCAAACACCCACAAGCCACAAGCAGTGTGCTAAACGTAACGGCCACCCGGGTATTGAGCGATCAGAAGATCAACAAGCAAGCCTGCTCATTCTCCTGCGAATCCAATCAGTAACACTACCAAACAGTCCGGTCTTTTCGTCTGATATGTCGCATATCTAGTCTAGGGGTGGTAAATGTCGGACCCCAGAAACCGATAAGTCGTGCCGATGTGAGGTCCATAACGTTTCGAAAAACTACTGATAACACTTACCAGTAAATCTCAGCAACTCTGGCCAGAGATTTCCTGTTATGACCAATCGAGCACAGTGCAACAACAACCCCCAATACCGGGAGAGACGAAACCCCTCCTATTGCTCATTGCCTCCATGTGATTCAGGACTGTACCCAAAAGCCACTGTTTTGCACGATCTCTTGACCGTGCTATGGTGGAAATCAAAACACGGTGGGAATCACACAAGACTCTATGACGATCTCGGGTCTACAGACTAACCTGTACCAGTGTCACCAGAGAACTGCTATCCGACGATAGGTATAATACCATCTAGGAGTTCTCGGCGAGTCCGTCCAGTGTACCCAGTCTCCAATGAGCACTCGTATGGCTTCTCTGATGTCAAACACAAATGGATATGGGATCATCCATCGCCCATCATATGGGTCAAGAAGCGCATACGCTAGTCTACTCTGGAGTATCGATGCCCTGTCTTGATACTCCCACAACTAGAAACATTTGAAGGATGTGCTTATCGAATACCCTGTCTCCACTAGTATGATCTACATCATAATCCTGATAGTCAAGTAATCATCCTAAGGGTTTTATCAACATATGATCACAAAACAGTATTTGTTAACATGTTAAGATAAAGTACAACCAGATAGCATACTATCATGTTGAGCAAGAAATTCCTCCCTATATATGTCCAAGTATCCACTACAATATACATCGCATGTACAGTAATGGCCTCTAGGGCATACATATAACTAACACAAGGTGCTAATAATAATAATAACCATTGGTATGTGATTGAATATTTTGATTTCCGATTATGTATGTTTTGGGAAAATAGTATTTAGAAATCACAACCAAAAACATTTGACCGCAATCAATAACGGTGTTGGATGTAGCGCGTTAGTAAATGCGGATTGTCCACAGGGAAAGTGAGATACATTCAATTTCTGAATTAGATGAGTTGAAAATTTACGGAAAAGAAAAGAAAACAATTCATGATTTGAAATTGAAGATCAAGAATAAGAAAAATCTAGATCTAAAAGAAACATTAAAAACAAGCATTGAGATGTGTGATAATTTCCAACCAACAATCAAGATTAGAAGTATGGCTCGTAGGAGTAGATCGGATCTATAGATATGATGAGATCTAATGATTACTCATTCTTATCCATTAACGAATTGATACTAGATCGATGCAAATTCATCGAGGTTTAAGGATCTTGCGAGAAAATTAGGGATTTCGCAACTCATCCTTTGTCCTTTCGATGGATCGCATTCAAATTCTAGCTTCTAGTTAATCAAATGGTCAAAAGTTGTTCCCTAGTTTCGAGTGAACGCGATCAAGAAAGCATCATCTCAAAACTAGGTCATTAATCATTTGATTCACTAGAATTTCCAAACATTATAGGATTTAAGAATTGTAAGAATATCTAAATCATCTTCATCTAAAGATCGTCACAACTCCTACACGAGCGGAGATTACTCAAACATCATGATCACAAACACAATCACAAATTGAGATCTAATCATTATACTTGAATTAAAAGATAAGCAAGAATATAGAAAATTCACCTTTATTTGTCGACAAATTTCATTACAACTCTCTTGAATTTACAAAAGGAAGGAACTAGATCGTCGATTTCGGCTTCGCTCGGCTCCTTGAGTCGCGGATCGGCATGGATCTCTTGCTCCGTTGAAATCCGGCGTCGCTTCTAAAGGTTGAAGGCTTTCTTGCTTGAATTGCTCTCGGGATCTTGATCTTGAGGTTGAATTGGAATTGGGGTTAGGATTTGAGGCACAAGTTATGTCACTCAACTTGTGGGTTGAAGATGGATGATTCTTGAACAACCTCAACCCTAGATATAGACTCTCTTTTATAGACCTCGGCTCTCTTTTATAGACCTCAAAACCCTAGATCTAGGAATTCAAATTTGAATTTTCCCTCCACAAGTTTATTACCAAAAGATTTGAATTTCCCTCCAAAAGTTTGTTAAGAGAGCCTTCTAGAAATAGTTTGTTAAGCCGAGCCTTCTAGATGCGCCACGTGGAGTTTCTGGGGTCTTCTGGAAGCTTGGGCCGTTATAGGTAAGCACGTGACAAAATTTGAAGCCTTGATCACCTCAACAGGTCGCGGATCCGCGGCGCCAAGGGGGTTTGGGCCGCGGATCCGCGGTCCTTTAGTGGCCATGGTGCTTGTGTTTTCTTCTGTAGACTTGGGCTGACATATGGGACTTTTTATGATATTTTAAATTCTCTTTGGCCTTCTGTATCACTACCAGATCTTACATCTTGGAGTTGGCGTATCTTTTATCAGCTCTTTTCCCAATTTTAGGCTTTGCTTCTGGAATTTCCAGCATTAGACCCCAAGACAAAAGTTGCGCAATACAAGGAAGATGCGATGCCAAGATAAACAGTCAATTTCCCTTAAAAAATGCCGGTTTTATTATACAGTACAGGTAATTCAGTATTATACAGGTGTTTTTCTAATATGTGCAATATGAATACTGAACACCTCTGGATGAATGCAAAAGATAGGGAAATTGCCGTGTTAAAAAATGCAGTATTTTCGACTGATCAAATTCCCCCAAATTTATTTTCGATCGTCTCAATCGAATTATTTTATTAAAAAGAGAAGGAGAAAATAAAGAAAGAGAAAAGCACACTTTCGTAGGCAACACGATTGCACTGAGCACGTGCAACAAGCCTTTAAACCTCCAGGTGTCCCTAGTAGGAGGAGTGTTGTCTCTTGAGGGTTTCCAGCTGATTGCACCCACAAAATCCAATAATAAAAGGAAGATCATGAATATTACATTTAAAGATAAGAATTGTAAAAAAAAAGACTTTGAAAATTAGGGTTTCCAACTAAGCTAGCTTTTCGGTTGTCATGAGCCCTATCTTAATAGTCATGAAAAGATGATAGAAATCACATAAACAACAACAACAACATCATCTTATTCTTCATTCCTATCTTTCTTCCAAATATCGATCATATAACCCTACGTGTGTGTAAAGAACATCCCTATACCCGGAGAATTCAATTCAAGCTATCATACTCTTGTCCATCCACCTCAGTACTTTTTAATTAATGAATATTTAGATGAATTTGCTCACACTTTCATGCGACCGTTAATACTTCTTGAGGTACTAACCGACCGATTACTCATGTGCTTGCTTATTTGGTGTATTTTCCTCGTCTTGCACCACCTCAGGCATAGCAGTGACTCCCAGACCAGTTGGCCTTAGGGCACTAGGTGAAGAGGCACCCTCGCTATAAATTTTTTATTGCCCTCGGCGATAACAAAACCAGTGTCCATTTTTCTCACCACTTTATATTTTCTTTATTTTTTTTTATATTTCCTTCATACATCGGCTTTAAGACAAGAGCATTTCAAGGTATCCTCTATTATCCCGGGCTTCAAGACGTGTGTAAGTGCGAATAGCAGGGTATCAACGTTCAAAATGTTTGGCTTTCCAGAATAGAAACTATTTTTCAGACTTATTTTTATCCTCAGATTAGTGACTTCCTTCATCTTACTAACTCTTGGGACAACGGCTCATAACTACTTATTACTAGTTCGTATAAGAAAACTTCTAATTTTCTTAGTTTTCTTAAATTTTTCTAATCTCATGGATGTAATTGTTCACTATCTAATCTTTTATTATCTTAAATATTTTTATATTTTTGAAAAAAATTTAATTTTTTATGAGTTTTGAAAATTTTTGAATTTTTATGGGTTTCGAAAAAAAAAATTACAAAATGATGAGCCAAAACTTTTTACACAAAATTTTTATGGGTTTTGAAAATTTTTATATTTTATAAGTTTTAAAAAAATTTAAATTTTTATGAGTTTTTTTTTAGAGAAATGTTTTGTGCTTATGCAAATTATGCAAAACAAAGCACAAACCTCCCCCAAACTTGTTTTCAACAGTGTCCTCACTGTTGCCAACCGCTATATCTACAAAACCTGTAAGCCTGGGAGGAATTTATTAGTAGGGGCAAAATATATAAGTGAAGACCCTCCCCCAAACTTGAGTTATCCAATGTTAAGCTTTGAAAATCACATGAGGGGGTCAAGAACCATTGGTCGATGCCAAGCTTTGCAAAGACCGAATGTCAATACCAACCATTCGAAAATTTTATCAATGCAGTGCTCTGGTTGGTGGAAGAAGAAGTGGGGAAAGGTTAAGTGGTGGAACAGAATGTGTGTGCGTCTCATTATGGAGAGACGATACAGTGAATGTGATGGATTACTCGCATTCTTTTTACAATTCAGAAGAAGGGGTGGAAGTTCAATTTCAATGATTGGGACATGATTCATCTCAACACCCGTGTTATTCAGAAATGCGAGTTCATCAGCGAAGATCTCCTCAAAAGTTTCAACAATACCCCGAAGAATAATGTTATCACAAAGTGCGGGGTGATCTTCAGACTCTAAAAGCAGTTCATAATCGGTGTTAGTTGTTGACCCGGATATCTCGGTGGAAGAGTCCGTATGTGTATGATACATAGTTGGGTCAAACAACAATGTATGAAAAGAGTCAAGATCGGTATCAGGAGGATCATCAAATTCGCTGCTGTCGATATCCATTAAGTCGACAGAACAGACCTGAGCAGTAGGTTCGGAGGGTACACTTCCCAACTTATAAATGTTCATCTCAATTGTCCTCTTCCCGAAGGATAGGGTCATAGAACCATTAGGACAGTTGATGATAGCGTTGGAAGTGGCCAAAAAGGGGCGACCTAAAATCACCAGAATTTTATTCTGTGGGTTCGCTACAGGCTGTGTATCAATTACAATAAAGTCCACAGGGAATATAAATTCCCCGATTTTTATTAACACATCCTCCAGTTCACCCCTAGGTTTGGTGATTGATCGGTCAGCCATCTGGAGAGTGCAAGGAGATGGTTTCAACTCTCCGATCCCTAACTGCTCATAGACTGAGAAAGGAAGCAGGTTAACACTTGCCCCAAGGTCTAGTAGAGCACGGTTGATGTGTTTCTCCCCAATAGAGATGGAAATCGTAGAATAGCCAGGATCCTTACGTTTCCTCGGTAATTGCTGGGGAAAAGCCGTGTCTACAGTCTTTGCTATAAATATCTTCTTGGGCATTTGTTTCTTCCTCTTTCTAGTGCACAAGTCTTTAAGAACTTTCGCATATGCGGGGACTTGTTGGATAGCATCTAGAAGAGGGATGTTGATGTTAACATGTTTAAACATTTCAGTGATCTTCTCCATTTGTGGACTCAATGTGTTTCCCCTTAATCGATTTGGGTAAGGAGCTTGAGCAATAAGATCAGGGTCCAACACTGGAGAAGATCGTGTGGGTGGAAACGATCTAAGAATAGGAGTGGGGATCGTTTTTGGTGGACTAGAAGAGCTGGCCTGAGGTGGCGAGCCTTGTGAGAAATGAAGAATAGGCTCGCTAGAAGGTGGCAGGGTAGAAGAACTGGGGTCAGAATTAGAAGTAGAAGTGGAAGGAAAGGTCTCAGCCGGGGTATCATCGATAGATTTTTCAGTGTCATCAATCTCTTCCCCAACATGATTGTCAAGCACTCTCCCAGATCTCAACGTGGTGATTGCATTCACATGATGTGAATAGCCAGGATTGGGTAAAGGTTGAGTTGGGAGTTTCCCTTTTTCTCTCGCACTCATTTCGGCCTTAAGTCGTGCAATTTCAGCTTCCATCGTTCTGATACTCTCAGCTTGGGATGCTGAGTTTTTCTTTATCTCACCGACAGAAGACCTAACCTCAGCCGATACTTCCATGAAATTTGACAGGAGTGATTTCATGGTTTGAGCGAATTGAGAGAATTCGTCAGAACAGGTCGACTGCATAGGATTAGACGGTGAAGGAGTGTTGACCTGGTTTTGGAAATTTTGTGACTGGTAGGGGTGCTGGGTGAGTTGAAGTGGTTGCTGTTGTGGAGGAAGGACCCTTTGGAATTGATTTGGGTTTGGAACCGTGTTTTGGGATTGGTTCCAAGCAAAATTCGGGTGATTCCTCCAACCCTGATTATATGTGGAAGAAAAAGGGTCGTTTCTAGGTCTTTGAAATGCGGCATTGGTATGATCGAGACCTTGAAACTGAGAGTTTAATGGACATTCTTCCGTTAAGTGAGAAGGATCAGAACAGCACCCACATACAGTTTTGGGGAGCGACATCGGGTTTAGGGAGGCTGCTAAGAATTTGTGTTCCATAGCATCGAGCTTCTTTTGCATTGCTGCCATCTCAGCTCGAACACCTATGGACACGTCTATTTGGTGTACGCCACCCCTACTCGATGGCTGGGTTCCACTCTCCCACTGTAGTGACTTTTCAGCGAACTCTTCTAAAAATTTCCACGCTTCCCCATCATCCTTGGTCATAAAAGTGCCTTGACACATTTTTTCAAGGTTTTGTTTAGTGGTAGGGGTAATGCCCTCATATATGATTCGGTAAAGGTCCCATCTCGGGATGCCGTGATGTGGGCATTGAACCAAAAGATCCTTGAATCGTTCAAAGCATTTTGAGAATGGTTCAGCCGGAAGCTGGGAGAATTGATATAGTTCGCTACGGATTCGAGCTGTCATTTGCATAGGGTAGAATTTCTTAAGGAATGCCGCAACGAATTCTTCCTAATTCGTGATGGAATGTGCGGCGGTGTTATATAGCCACTTCTCGGCTATATCGCACAAGGTAATTGGAAGAAGTCGTAGACGCATGGCATCCACAGAAAGTTGTGATGTACCCATCATTGCGCATACGTTTTCAAATTTGGTGATAAAAACGTACGCGTCTTCAGTCTCGAGACCGTGGAATTTGGGTAGAAGGTTGATGTACTGGGGCTTAATCTCAAAGTTATCCCCGTTGGCTGGTGGAATGGATAAGCAAGTCGAGAGAGAACCTCGCAAAGGGTAGCACCTCTCTTGGAGAGAGATGCGGGGAGGATTCTGCGCACCAACGGACGGCGGCAGAGCAGCGGTAAAGAGGTTCGATGGAGACGGATCCATCGGTGTAGGTGTGGTGGTGGGTAAAAGAAAGGTAAATGGAGAAATACCGACTTCAGAGTCGATCGAGGGGACGCGGACAAGTCGGGCACTAGAATCCCGTGTCCAGCCTATCTTGCACTAAAAAGGGTTAGTACAAGTGGCAGCGTGATTTATAATTAGGGGAATGAATGAATGAATGCGGTGTTTGTTTTGAAAAATGATACGCATTTTGAAAATATGATGCGATCACAACAAATGCAACAAGCAACCCTAAAATCTATGGTCACCTAGGTCTAAGCTCTAGACCGCTCCTCACTTCCAAAAGACAAGTCGCGGGATAAAATCCTCCACCGCCTCTTTGTTTCTCCTGTGGCCAGGTAAGTGCCAGGTAAGTGGGAGGTTCTCCACTACGTAAGTAGTGGGCCTAATTAAGTAACCACTAGCCTTCGACACACTTGCCTTAGACACCACAAAAGGAAACGCGGATAAGCAATGAATTACCCACGGCCTTCTTCTGTCCTAAGTGAGCGCGACGGTCTTTAGAGTCATCTCTAGATATTTTTTAGTTAATGAGGGTAATGTGGATGCAGGTTTGTGATTTTTGGTGCCTAGGAAAGGTAATGAACTCCCCACCTAATATGGATTTGGCCGTGCCCCTTAATGTCTGTAGTAATTATGCAAACAACCACAAAATAAAAAACAAGCACAATTTATTTTGTTTTTTGCGGCGCTGCGATTTTTGCAAAGAAGCCTGCAACAAATTGTTAATTGGAGCAGATGAGGAAGGAGATAAGAAAGTTAGAAAGTACCTGAAAAATTTTTATGCAGCGAAGCCCTGAAGATGCCGTGGAACCACCGCAATGAGGCCCTTATGCCGCGGAAACGCGGTGCTACAGTGGGATCTCTGCACTAAATTTTTCCAGAGCACTCCTGATCACTTCCCTAGCTCTCTGGAAATCTCCAAATATTTTTCCAATTGCACAGTAAGCTCCAGATTTCCTTGCAATTAACTACAACTCTTTTAGTGTTTTGCGCGAGTTTTGATCTAAAAAAATATTGATGGAATAAACTTTTCAACTCAAATTTCAAAAAATGAACAAATAGCACACGATCCCCGGCAACGGCGCCATTTTGATTGAATATTTTGATTTCCGATTGTGTATGTTTTGGGAAAATAGTATTTAGAAATCACAACCAAAAATATTTGACCGCAATCAATAACGGTGTTGGATGTAGCGCGTTAGTAAGTGCGGATCGTCCACAGGGAAAGTGAGATCCGTTCAATTTCCGAATTAGATGAGTTGAAAATTTACGGAAAAGAAAAGAAAACAATTCATGATTTGAAATTAAAGATCAAGAATAAGAAAAATCTAGATCTAAAAGAAACATTAAAAACAAGAATTGAGATGTGTGATAATTTCCAACCAACAATTAAGATTAGAAGTATGGCTCGTAGGAGTAGATCGGATCTATAGATGTGATGAGATCTAATGATTACTCATTCTTATCCATTAAAGAATTGATACTAGATCGATGCAAATTCATCGATGTTTAAGGATCTTGCGAGGAAATTAGGGATTTCGCAACTCATCCTTTGTCCTTTCGATGGATCGCATTCAAATTCTAGCTTCTACTTAATCAAATGGTCAATAGTTGTTCCCTAGTTTCGAGTGAACACGATCAAGAAAGTATCATCTCGAAACTAGGTCATTAATCATTTGATTCACTAGAATTTCCAAACATTATAGGATTTAAGAATTGTAAAAATATCTAAATCATCATCATTTAAAGATCGTCACAACTCCTACACGAGCAGAGATTACTCAAACATCATGATCACAAACACAATCACAAATTGAGATCTAATCATTATGCTTGAATTAAAAGATAAGCAAGAATATAGAAAATTCCCCTTTATTTATCGACAAATTTCGTTACAACTCTCTTGAATTTACAAAAGGAAGGAACTAGATCGTCGATTTCGGTTTCGCTCGGCTCCTTAAGTCGCGGATCGGCGTGGATCTCTTACTCTGTTGAAATCCGGCGTCGCTTCTAAAGGTTGAAGGCTTTCTTGCTTGAATTGCTCTCGGGATCTTGATCTTGAGGTTGAATTGGAATTGGGATTAGGATTTGAGGCACAAGTTGTGTCACTCAACTTGTGGGTTGAAGATGGATGATTCTTGAACAACCTCAACCCTAGATCTAGGCTCTCTTTTATAGACCTCAAAACCCTAGATCTAGGAATTCAAATTTGAATTTTCCCTCCACAAGTTTGTTAGCAAAAGATTTGAATTTCCCTCCAAAAGTTTGTTAAGAGAGCCTTCTAGAAATAGTTTGTTAAGCCGAGCCTTCTAGATGCGCCACGTGGAGTTTCTGGGGTCTTCTGAAAGCTTGGGCCGTTATAGGTAAGCACGTGACAAAATTTGAAGCCTTGATCACCTCAACAGGCCGCGGATCTGCGGCGCCAAGGGTGTTTGGGCCGTAGATCCGCGGTCCTTTAGTGGCCATGGTTCTTGTGTTTTCTTCTGTGGACTTGGGCTGACATATGGGCCTTTTTCTGATATTTTAAATTCTCTTTGGCCTTCTGTATCACTACCAGATCTTACATCTTGGAGTTGGCGTATCTTTTATCAGCTCTTTTCCCAATTTTGGGCTTTGCTTATGGAATTTCCTGCATTAGACCCCAAGACAAGAGTTGCGCAATACAAGCATGATGCGATGCCATGATAAACAGTCAATTTCCCTAAAAAAAATGCCGGTTTTATTATACAGTACAAGTAATTCAGTATTATACAGGTGTTTTGCTAATATGTGCAATATGAATACTGAACACCTCTGGATGAATGCAAAAGATAGGGAAATTGCCGTGTTAAAAAATGCAGTATTTTCGACTGATCAGTATGCGACCTTTCTTGGCGAACGAACAACTTCAGATGTGTGGCATTCAAGTTTGGGGCATCTATCAAATGCGGTTTTTCGAACCTTAGTGCATAAATTTCAATTGCCGGTTAATAGACATCGTACTTTAGCTCACATGTGTCATTTTTTCCCTTTAGGCAAATCTTGTAGGATGCCTTTTATGTCTCAAACTTTCTTTACAAATAATGTGTTGGACTTATTGCATTTTGATTTATGGGGACCTGCTCCAGTTGCTTCAAATTATGGTTATCGATTTTATTTCTTTATAGTTGATGATTGCACTCGCTATACATGGATTTATCTTTTAATTCGAAAGTTAGATGAATTGCAAGTTTTTATTTCCTTTAAAAAGATGGCTGAAAATTTTTTTGATTGCAAAATTAAATATATTCAAACTGCTGGTGGTGGTGAATTTCTTAGTCGATCTTTTCATAATTTTCTTCAAGAACATGGCATTTTTATGCAAATACCTTGTCCACATATAGCTTAACAGAATGGTGTCGTATAGAGAAAGCATCGCCATATTGTTTAGATTGGGCTTTGTCTTCTTTTTCAATCAAACCTACAAGCAAGCAGTTTTTCTAATCAATCGTCTCCCTACAATATTGCTTAAACATAAATCTCCTAATAAAGTTTTATTTCATCGTTCGTCGGATTACCGATTCTTACGTATTTTTGGTTATGTATGTTTTCCTTTGCTTATTCCATATAATAAGCATAAACTTCTTCCTAAAATATATAGGTGCTTGGATTTATCTTCTGGTCGTGTATATATATCGTGACATGTTCTATTTGATGAAGCCACCTTCCCGTGCAGCAACTCAAGCACATCTCCATCTTGCTCTTCGGATCCTTATGCTTTCGACCTATGATAGCTTATGGATTTTCATCATCTATTATCGTCTTATTTTGATGATAGCTTAAACATGAATAGTCGTTTAGTATCACTGGTTATCATGCTTTCATTATTGACACTAAACGTGTATACACTTGATGTTTAGCTTGCATATCCTATATCTTGTGTATATCGAGTAATATATCGATATCGATAAGTTTTACTTGTGTTATATCCTTTGATATCGATTATTATTCATATTCGTTGTTTTGATGATTCGCAATATAAATACACACACGGGTACTCATCTATCTTGGTTTTCATATATCATGTATATATAGTATATCAATATCTTATGCCTTGAGTTTGATTTATATCTTGATATTGATATACTGTTCATGTTTGTGATATCGGAACAATGAATGTTCATATACTTGTGTTAATATCCTTTTTATTTCATAATACTGCATATGATGTGCTTGGTCGTTTTGAGATTGGATTTCAGGATATCTCACGGCACAAGCATACAAAGGAGGATGGAGGAAATCGAGCTTAAACGTGTTATCTAATGGAGGTTGGAGGATTCAGATGAGAACTTCTCAATTTTCATATTCAAGCATTGTGAAGCTAAAGAAGCCGAAGTCCGAGATTGGAGCGTTATGAGTCGAAACCAAAATTGAAGATCAATTGACCAACGCTTATGAGTGACGTGTTCAAGTTTGAAGCTACAAATCTATGAATCCAAGTTCAAGAGCACGTCAAGATTCAAGAGCTCGAGACGACAAAGATTCAAGAATTCGAAGAATTTATGATACCGACATAGGAATCTTTGTAAGTACTTTATAGATTATGGTTATATCGATTAGAGCTCTTGAAACACTCACACACGTATGCACAAAAGTTTTACAAATATCAGGTTTTTCGTTTTCGAAGTTTTCTATTTAATAAAAACCCAAATATCATTTTTTTTGTGCTTGCCAGACGTCTGCCCAATTCATCTACTGACGTCTGCATTTTTGGAAAACCAAATATCTGTTTTCATGTCTGTTTCTGGATTTGGCACAAAAGTCTAAAGCTTTGTATGCCAGACGTCTAGTGCTTTGAAAGACGTCTGGGTTTTAGTCTTTGGATTAAAATTATTGTTCGATAGACGTCTTGCCAATTACGCTGCAGATGTCTGCCTTTGATCAACATGCAGGGTTGTCTAGCACGACAGCAAAGTTTCGGGAGGTATCGTCCATGCCATTTTTTAAAAATTGCCGTATTAGCTAACCCTAACCCTAGAATCGTTACTAGAAAATCCGACGATACTAAATGTAAACACTTTACATCTAAGTGAATGAGAGAATATAACCTTTGTAGACTAGTCCTTCACTTCTAAAGCTCTATGTCGTAGTCCCTTCGCTGCAAGTTGTGAAGACCCGGACTCTAGTAAGGGTTCACATGAAGAAACGAACAAGGTTGCTTAATGTCTTCGAGGCCAAAGATGATCTACGTCAAAGAGACTCGAGCTCATGCTACCTCTTCACTAATGGTGAAATTAGTGAAGCAAACACCCTAAACTAAATGGCTAATAGTAGAGGATGATGAAGTAGGAAGTGGGCTCACTTTAGTTTTATTTTTCTCACAATATTTCATCACTTCTCAAAACCCTAGAAAGCTTTTTGAGCTCATGAAGAAGATGAATCTCAAGAGATGAAAGGATGAAGAGAATGAAACTCTCATGTGGTTAGAAATGCAACCATAGTGAGTTAATGTCATGCCTAACTCATGTAGAGAATAAACTATGGCTTGTGGTTAAGGTTGGGTTAACAAATATCTTAAGCAAGACAAACAAGTGAACTTGGTCAATATTCTACAAGCTTCATCCAAGCTTGAAACATTATCCACTAGTTTGTAATAACTTAATGATAAATATTAACCATAACATAAACCCTAGCATGGTATAAGTCTCATACACCCTTGTTACATATGTAACCTATTATGACACATGAATATATATCACATATATATTTATGTGTAAAAAGAAAACAATACATATATCACATATATGCAAAGTGTATCAAATGTAAGAAAAATAATTACTTAAGTGAGCTAATATTAGTTAATGTAATGCAATATATCAATTATATAATTATACATTAAATTATTAAATCAACTCTTGATTTAATAATCCGGTTATATCACATATAACCGACTAATATCAAATGTAACAACTTATCGAATCAACACTTGATCCGATAACTTGGCTATATCACATATAACCGACGAATGTCACATATCGCGAGAATAGAATGCGGTATCACAAACTCGCATTAAGCTCGGTCCCGCGCATATCACATATGTACTCCTACTTCATTTCGCATGAACTAGGAAACCTCTGTGTAGGACTCTAAAGACTCGTCAATACGCCAGCAGTAGGTGATGATCATATCAATCACCCACAAACCGCAAGCGGTCTGCTAAACGTAACGGCCACCCGGGTATTGAGCGATCAGAAGATCAACAAGCAAGCCTGCTCGTACTCCTTTGAATCCAATCAGTAACACTACCGTACAGTCCGGTCTCTTCGTCAGATATGTCGCATATCACAGCCTGGGGTGGTATAACGTCAAACCCCAATAGCCTGATAAGTCATGCCGATTCAAGGTCCATAACGGTTCGAGAAACTACTGATAACACTTACTAGTAAATCTCAACAACCGTGGCCAGGGATTTCCTGTTATGGCCAATCGAGCATAGCGCAATATCAACTCCCAATACCGGGAGAGACAAAACCCCTCCTATCGCCCATTGCCTCCATGTGACTCAGGACTGTACCCTAAAACCACCTTTTTGCACGATCTCTTGACTGTAGTATGGTGGAAATCAAAGCACAGTGGGAATCACATAAGACTCTATGACGATCTCGTGTCTACAGACTAACCTGTACCAGTGTCACCAGAGAACTGCTATCCGACGATAGGTATAATACCATCTAGGACTGAACGGCGAGTCCGTTCAGTGTACCAGTCTCCACTGAGCACCCGTATACCTTCTCAGATGTTAAACACCAATGGATGTGGGATCATCAATCGCCCATCATATGGGTCAAGAAGCGTATACGCTAATCTACTCTGGAGTATCGATGCCCTGTCTCGATACTCCCTCGACTAGAAACATTTGAAGGATGTATTTATCGACTACCCTGTCCCCACTAGTATGATTTGCATCATAATCCTGGTAGTCAAGTACTCATCCTAAGGGCTTTATCAACATGTAATAGAGAGACAATAAGTGTACATGTTAAGATAAAGTGCAACCAGATAGCATACTATCATGTCGAGCAAGAAAGTCCACCCTATATATGTCCAAACAACCACTACAATATACATCCCATGTACAGTAATGGCCTATAGGGCATACATATAACTAACACAACAGACGTCTGATGCTTATATCGGTAGATGTCTGATGTTGAAATGTTTTTAAAATATGATCGTTTATGGTTGTTGGGGTGTTTTCTATTTGCCTTCAGACGTCTGGCCGATTTGCCTTCAGACGTCTGTCGTGGTATTTTTTCTGCTGTCCCCACTTTGAATTGTTTATTTTTCTTAGATGCTATAAATAGGTTTTGGGATGCATTTTTCTTGTTTAATCACTAGTAATCACTTGAGCCTTTCAACTTACCAATATCTAAGTGATCTTGAACAAAAAATCTCATCTCTTGTGAGAGTTTAAAAAAGTTTTCATTTGCTTATCCAATTTACCCTCACATACAAAATCAAGAGATTCAATTGATTATCCATACTTGTTAGAGTATTAAAGAGATCTTGAGAGAAACTCCATTGAGAGTATTATGTAATAATTTATTCTTTTATTTTCTTTGTATGAAGACTCTTGAGTGCAAGGGTACCTTTGTAAGAGAGAAAAGTGTGTATTGAGAGAGAAGGGTGGAGCTTATAAGAGAGAAGTGTTGCTCATGTGTCGAGCAACATGTGGTCTTTTAAGGAGACGTGTTGTAAGGTTTGGCCTCTACTAGAAGCGGGGTTGTGTGTTGCTTGCGGGCAACGTGTTTTTGTTCGAGAGAAAGACATGTTTAGTGGAACGAGCGCGATCGCTCAAAGAAAGTGGACTAGAGGATCTCCCAAACCACCATAAAAACGAATCGTGTTTGCGTTTGCAATTTCTCTTATGCTTTATATTTCAATTGCTTAGAAATTGTATGTTTGTTCCCTGCTTGCTCTATATGCTCATTGTTTGTACTTGATATTGCTCCTGCTTGCTATATGCTTGTTTCACAATTGTTGTTAGCTTAGTCATTATCTTTATTGGTATTTCCTTAGCTTAAGCTTGTTGCGAGTTTGATATAATTTTTAATTTGAGCATATTTGTAGCTTAGTCATATTCACCCTCCCTCTAGAATTATTTCAACCTATTCTTCCGACTGGCTCCATGTTGCAGCACCTTGCTCCACATGTTCACCCACATTCACCTGAGCCATCAACTACCACTACATATAATGGGACTCCAGCCTCTCCTAGCATATCACTTTCTCATACACCCAATGTGCACTACTCTGATGATTTAACTTCCTCACTTGCTCCAACCACTGATTCACATGATGACTCCTCTCCACTTGACGTGAGTTCTAGCACATCTAGAGCTTCCTCTGACCTTCTTGATCATAATGACTCTGAAGGGTCCAGACTCTATTCCACCATGTAAATTTCGAAGTATAAATGATAATGCAGGAGCAACATCCAATTCCTCATGCCTTAGCCGCCGGTCTTGTTGATCCTCTTATTGTTGAACCATCCTCTTACACCCAAGCAAGCAAGTATGCTCATTGGAGAGCTGCGATGCAAGAAGAACAAGATGCTCTTCTCCGAAATGGGACATGGTCTCTTGTTTCTCTACACAAGATATGAACATTGTAGGCTGTAAATGGGTTTTTAAGGTTAAGTACAAAGCAGATGGAACCATGCATTGACAGTTATAAAGCCCGACTAGTCGCCAAAGGTATAACCAATAGGAGGGTCTTGATTTTGATGAGATTTTAGCCCTGTCGTTAATCCTGCAACAATTTTCGCACCATCCTTGACCATGCAGTTTCTCGGCGATGGTCACTATGCCAACTTGATGTTCGAAATGCTTTCTTGCAGGGATTGTTCCCCCAATCAGGGCAAAGCTCTGTTTGAAATTCGAATTTCAAAAATTGAAGCAACGCTTCAAATCCAGCGCCAAGTGCGCTGCGCCCTAGGCAGCGCACCATGTGTGCGCTAGCGCTAGACGCGCTGCGCGCTACGTGTCAAATACGGGTTTGCTAGCGCAAGGTGCACTGCGCTCTGAGCAGCGCACCGCGTGCAAAGCACGGGTGCGCTAGCGCTGGAATTATAAAATTCCCCACCGTTAGATCAAAAGATCTAATAATAATGATAAATCATTAGTTAATCAGAATTAAATTCTGTTATGGAAAGATTTTCCAATCTTGTTAAAAACAAGAAAATTTCCTTCTGTAAAACAGAAGCCCTAGGATCAAAGATCCAATGGTGGGGAAATATCCCCAAATCAATCAGAGAAAGATCTCTTTAACTGATTCAACAAATCAACTTGCCCTATATAAAGGCCCCAAGACTTCATGTCTAAAAGAGAGAACCCCCTCCCCTAAACTTTGAAAAATTCAAAAGAAAAGAGAGCAAGCTCTTGCAAGAAGATACTTCTTCAAAGTAAAGATGATGAATGATGGACACAGAGATGAAATTATCTCATAGAAAGAAAAATTCTTTTCTTTAAACAGATCATAGATCTACAAAACAAAAAGTCTTTCACAAAAAAGATTAAAAGATCTCATCACAAAATAAAAGAAGAACAAAATTCTTCTCACAGATCATGGATCTATAAAGGCAAAGCCTTTCATCAAAACAAGAGATTGAAAATCTCTCCTGCAAAATAAGAACCGTTGTTCTTAAAATCTTGAGACAAAGTCTCTTTTAAAAGAACATAAATTTGTTCCCAGATCATAAAATTGATCAGATGCACTTTGCGCTTTTGAAATGCGCCTTGCGCTCTTGAACTGCACTTCTGCGCTCTCTGGACCGGCGCTCAGCACCAAATGCACCACGTGTCAACCATGTATGAGCCAATTAAACAACTTGCGCTTTGCGCTTTTGAACTAGCGCACTGCACTCATGGACTGGCGCAAAGCGCCAAGCGCACCACGTGTCATTCATGTATGCGCCACTGAATTAATAGCACAATGCGCTCATCATCTGGCACTCAGCGCCAAGCGCGCCACGTGTCACTCATGTGTGCGTTACTCAGCAGAAGCGCACTGCGCTCTTTGACTGGCGCAAAGTGCCAAGCACGCCACGTGTTGCGCTGACAGAACATAAATTGTTCTTTAATAAGCCAGAGCTCTGATGAGTGTTCTGCATTCAATATAAGACAAAAAAAGATTTTTTTCAAGATATAATGCTCAGCATTGTTAAAGGGGCCAAGCCCAAATAAAGGCTCAACAGCCTAGAATAAAAATGTTAAACATTTATTAGACTTAGCCCAAGATTGGCCATAAGTCTTCAACTCATATTAATTGAGCCTATCTGCTAATGAATATTTAAAGAGATCTTAGTCCTAAATTGGACTACAGATCTTTCAACCAACTCACACTGGTTCGAGGGTACATCTCTTTACTTCTTTGATATTTGTCGTTGTAATCCTTCAACGTCTTCAGAGAGGTGACGGGTCCTGACAAACAAACACTCTACGGACTGTGGGGTCCTTAAGCCCATGGACTATGATGTCCTTAATCTTGACTGTGATGTCTTTAAACTCACGGACTATGATGTCCTTAACCTTGATTGTGGGGTCCTTAAGCCCACGGACTATGATATCCTTAACCTTGACTGTGATGTCTTTAAACTCACGGACTACGATGTCCTTAACCTTGGACCGAGATGTCCTTAAACTAACATTGGACCACCATGTCCTTAAACTGGTAATCGACCGCAATGTCTTTAAACTAACATCGGACCAAGATATCCTTAAACTAACGATGGACCGTAATATCTTTAAACTAATGGACCGCAATGTCCCTAAACTAAACAATGGAGTCCAAATGCTCTCTTATTAGATCTAAACGATCCCGTTAAGTTGATCTTAGTCTAAAATTAGGCTAACGTATCCTTAACAAACGTTTAAGTTGATCTTAGTCTCAAATGAGACTAACGTATTCTTAAACCCAACCCCCAAACCCAAATCTAAGAAGATACGGATTTGGACTAATCCTCGCCCTACGGGCGACAATATAAATTAGTCTCCGTATACAATCCACGGGCAACCAAAAACAAAACAAACACCCACGACTCGAAGTGACCATCTGGAGAAGGAGAAAGTTGTTACCGCGATGCGGTAGCGTAATTAACTGCAGGGGCTTGCGCCTGCAGGGAAGAGCGTCCCCACAATCAAAAACCCCTCACCACGAGGGGGAATCTGACGAAGTCTGCTACATCGGCCGCATCCGTTTAAACCTTCGATACACGGTACCATAAATCAACTTGGCATCTTCGAAGAGGTGGACGGATAGCACCAATTAGCATCTGCCCTAAAATTCAGGCAAGACGTCCATCGCGTCTTCGCCGCGTCTTTCAGTGGGGAACAGATTCTGGCATGCCCGGTGGGACCTTTTCCTCTTTCCACTCCACACTTCGCGTGTCGTGTTCGTGAACGAATCACGGTTTGATATGGTTGCCCTTGAGTTCGAGGTACTAAGACTTGGCGTCTTGCTCCATGCAGAAAACAAAAGATCAATGGCTTCTACCTGCACAAAATGCTCCAGCTGCAACTGCAACTCCCGTTCCGCCTCATCCGGAGGTGTAACTTACGGGCCCCAAGTGGCCTCCTTGTTCACGATGCCGGTGGAGAAAGTAACTCAAGCCACCACGGGGCTATTCTTCGGGACCATGATCCCGCCGATGAGCTTCAACGCCTTTTTACCGTCGGAAGCTCCTAAGAAGTCGGTCTTCGATCGGTTCACTACTACCGCGGCTCCTCTCAACGGGTCGCCCAACTCCACTGCCTCAGTTTTTAACAGACTGGGCCAGAGCTCCAACGGGCCCATGAAGAAGCCCGTAATACCAGAAAGGGTTATTCCAAAGAGGATAGCCACCCCTGCTCCCGAAGTCGTCAAAGTGGCTTCTCCTGCCAAGGATTCGGTCTTCCGCTAGACTGACTATTCCGACTTTCTCCCCAAACGAAGTCACCAAAACTTCTCCCCCTGCGCGAAAGTCTGCTTTTGATAGGTTGGCTGTCCCCATTCAACGGACGTCGGTCTTCAAGAGGTTGATACCAGCAATGCCTGAACAGAACAGGGGGAATGAAAAAGCCATCTCCATAGCTGAACCAACACCATCTGCGCGACATGCTCACCGTTGTCACTGGCGCCGAGTAAGAAAGCCTGGGGGCAGCTCTCCGTCTGGATTTACTCCACCATCCCCAACAGTGGAGATCGATGTTGCTGTTCCAACCGGGAACAGCTTTGAAATGCTTAACAAGGTGCACAGGAACTTACCTACTGCAGTGCTGAAGAGATCTCCTCCACCCGTGGAGAATGTACCGAAGATAAAGCCAGAACAACCCCCTCAGCGGCTTTCTTCCAAAATTTACAAAGTCTGGCGACAGGTTCATGACTCAGTAATTGATCAAGATTACTCTCGCCGACAAAAAAAGATAAAAGTACGGCAAGAACAGGACCATCATGTCAAGCCACAAAAGGCGACAGCTACCTAGATGCCCGCTGCAACGGCCCCCCCGACTTCAACTGCTCACAAGAGAAGGAGGCCAGAGAAAGCCCCTGTGACTGCGACAAACCGCAGAGACATCGAACCTAAACGCCCCAAGTCCGGGGGCATGATGGTTCATACTGTTTATATGGCTTCCGGAAAAGAGGAAAGCCGTGCCTCTACAGGTCATCAACCGCTTACCCGGTCAATAACGAAGGCTCAGGAACAACAACAGCAGAAGCTTCAGGAGATGCTGACTGCAATGGCCGCACTCACTGGGCCAAAAGAAAATCCAGAGACCTCGGAGCAGCGTCGGGAACAAAAGACTGACACCGAGTTCCTCCGAAGAATGCTCGAGAGGAAAGAAAAAGAGGCTGTGGAGCAGGCGGCCAATATAAAACGAATGGCTCTTTTGTTCCAAGACATGGCTGGAATGATGTTACAGCCGGAACCTCCAGCCGAAGTCCCCCCGATCATCGTTGAAGATGACAGAGGAGAGATATCGAACCCTCCTCCAGATCTTTCAGCAGCCAAAGAGGAAACCATCTCTAAGGCCACTCTGGATGACTACATTGCTCAGCAAATACGAGCTCATCAGGCGAATGAAGCGGCTGGACAGATCGTTAAGACTGGACGACCCTACCTAGGCTGGTATGACCAAATAAAGTACCCGCCGGGATATACGATCCCCAAATTTCATGTATATAAAGGGACGGGCAATCCCCACCAGCATGTCGCCTAGTTCAGGGCTCTATGTGGCAACACCGGAGGCGATGATAAATTTCTACTTCGCCAATTCGTCGGCAGCTTGTCAGAAACGGCATTCGAGTGGTACTCTGAACTCTCGAACAACTCTGTCAAGACATTTGCGGAGATGGAGCTGTTATTTACGCAAAGATTTGCAAGCACTAGCGAGCGCACCCCAATCACAGCATTGATTAACGCCAGGGTAAAGCCAGGCGAGACATGGGTTCAATACACAATACAATGGCAGAATCTGTGGTCGAAATGCGAACAGCGCATCGAAGAAGCGCCGGCGGTGGGCATTTTCGTGGGCACTCTTGATCCGCAGGCAACCATCTCCCAGTTCATGATGTTTTTTAAGACGACTACTTTCCAGGCCTTGATTGACAAGATGGCCCAAATGGACCAGATGGGTCATAGACCATCTTCCTCGAAAGCAGAGCCTCGGAACAAGAAGGGAAAGGGAAAAGCGGCCGTCGTCGCCAATGCTCAACAGCAGCCCAGTGGTCTGAGACAAGTTGATCGCCAAAATAATAGAACTCGATCTCTCGAAGATAAAATGAGACGCCCTTACTCTTTCCCTCGAGACAGGACGAAGAGATTATTCGAGCTAGCACTGTGCAACAGACTCATCACTCTGCCGGAGCCAAGACGCCCAGCGCAACCAGGCGACATTAACAATCCTGATTACTGCCCTTATCACCGAATGTTGGGCCATCCGATCGAAGATTGTTACATCTTCAAAAGTTGGATAGAAGATCAGTACCAACAGGGCAAGTTCATATTATCCGAGAACTGAAAGGTGAACCCGCCCCAACCGCACGCTCTCAAAAGGGCGGAAACACCGGGGGCATCATGCTCTTTTGTAGAGGAATCTCCATGGGAGATCGCACTTTCAGCCAAGACGAAAAGAATGCTGAAGGATCTTCAAACATGTCCGGCGATCAGGTGGAAGAATCTGCTCGAACCCGAGATAATCGAGGAAATGTTGAAGCCGCACCCGAGTCCAAAAATTGGTGGTAATAGTCAAAGCGCTCATACCCAGCTGTCAAAGTCTTCAAAGATGAAGAAGAAGAAATCCAAGAGGCCCATGAAGCCTGGTGACAAACGCACGGACCTGCAAAAGCAGATTGATGCACTGGAAGAATATAATCAGAAGGCGCGGACTCCAATCACACTTCAAGAGTTTCTCAGCCACGTCCTTGAGGATGGAGATGATTACAGTGGAGAAGACTAGTCAGATGAGCCCGAGGATTATGTAGCAAGCTGCCATGTGATCTCTCACTCGTCAATAGGCGATGAAGAAGCTCCTTACGCAGAGAAACTGGGAGCAGATCCTGAGCCGGAACTTCTAGGACCATCAGACGAAATGATTGATGCATTCTTGAACGAAGCCCGTCTTAAAAGCAAAGCTGATCGAGAGCGTGAGATGGCCATATTTGAAAAGGCCAAACGTCGGTGACTGGATGAAAAGATTGAAGCACTCCGACCAGATCAAGACATGCCCATGGCTAACAAAAGCAGGTTCAAGACGAAGAAAAGGTTCGCCAAAGCCATATCAATGGGAATGAAGCTGCCTTTCTCCGAAGAAAACGCCCCTGATGAAGCGGATATACATTCTAGCTACCACTTATATCATCAAAGGATTGTGCACCCGACTGAAGAGTGCAACGCCTTTAAAAACTGGTGGCAGGGATATGTTGCTCACCGACAACATTTCAAGCGGATCAACGCAAAACTCGTCGGGAGCAAAGAAATACGACCGAGGAGCATATGAAAACTACCGGCAACTGTCAAATGATCGACGCCAGCGGATCACAAATTCTTACCTTTGGGAACGATTCTGATGAAGAAATAGCCCTTGGCCCTCTCTTCAAAGAACCCACCTCCGAGGCGGAAGAAGTGAAGACCTGTGAGAACATTCAGCTGCGCAATCGTACGCTGCCCTAAAAGAACCTCGGACCCGCGAACAAAGGATCAAATAGAAAGGATAAAGTGAAAGAAAAATTCCCTGAATACATCGCCCTCGATGATCGAGTCGTTGAAGAGCTGGCAGCCAAGGACCCGCCCAAGAAAAGTAAGGTGGATTACAACGTTCTTGCACACCTGAGAAAGATACCCTTGCAGCTCAGCATTCTCGACGCCTTTCTGCTATCCAAAGAGGCGAGAGATTCACTGATCAAGGAACTGCAAGAGCCCGAGCAATTCCAAGCTTTCCTTGCCGAAGAAAAGATGAAGGACGAGTTGGAAGAAGTGAACACAGCCGATATCATCTTTGGCGATGAAGATCTCCTCCTTGGGACATATGAGCATAACCGTCCCCTATATGTCTCCGGATACTGTCATGACATCAAGATAGGCAAAATCCTGGTCGACAATGGGTCTGTAAGTGTACGGTAGCGCCCCGGCCGTCATTCTGACGCCAAACACAGAACAAAAACTTTTACAACTGGCGCTATCGCATACTATAACCCGGATCTTGCCATTAACGCTATACTAACAAACTGTAAAGAGGTAGAAAGGCTATACCTATCGATCCGTGTCCTTCGGTCTTTAGCCATCATCCCACGCTCCTCGTGGCAACTCCGATCTCCTGTCTTCTTGTCGAAGCGGCAACACGTCAAAGGATCTTTAAACGGGCTCCCGCCTCTATACCGAGGCAACTCGGACATGAAGTATGCTAACCGACATGTCCAAGATGAAGTAGAGAATGAGTAGAATACTTTGTCTCAAACACCCTAGGGTTCTCATCACATGAGAGGGATAGGGTGGAGGTTGAAGAAGATGCAAAGAGATGGAAATTGTGAGATCAAGAAAACTCTAGTGAGTAAAAGAAAACCAAGCCCATAAACTTATGTTCTCATCTCATTCTTTTGTGAATAGATATATGAGGTTGTATTATCAAAAACCAAAGAAAATATCTTATAAAAATATCTCCTCAAATATCCATACCCAAAACAAAACTCATTAATTCTTTAATGACTTACTAGATGACTCATTACATGAGTCATTAGTGAACATTCTAGAATTAATGAGTCACTCCAATGAGTCACACTTTCCATTAATCATTTAAACCAAAATGATTAATCCAAAAAGAAATGCATCTTCTAAAATAATCTCGTAACGGATTACGAGAATACCCCTCATCTGTATATACATACCTGTACCCGTATTCCGACCGAATACAAATACAATGAGACTAAAATATTCCGACTCAATATAATACTTGGATCCGGCTTAAACCAAAGACCACCAGTATTATCTGTCCGAAATATGACACGTGCATAAATGCATGTGCATGTTCGAACCCAGCCATAAAACCATACGGCCTCTACAACGTTTCGCCCGAATTTGGGAAACTATCTGTGGGGGACTCTAAAGACTCATCAGTACCCTGGTAGTGGGTTTAACAACAAGCACGTCAGCGGCACTAGCTGTGCGTGACGGCTGCCCATGTACTGACCGAAAGGGAAGCCGATGAGCGAACTCATCCTGGAACCCTACTGAGCCTATCAGTGACAATATACATACAGTCCGGTCCGTTCGTCTATGAGCATCGCATATCCGGCCTAGAGGGCTGGTAACGTCAAACCCCTAATTGCGGTATAAGTCGTGTCGGAGGGTAGCCCTGAACACCCTGAGAAACTACTAGAATACCTACCAGTAATTCTCACCTGCCTTGGCCAAGGACTTGGTGTAATGGCTCTCCTAAACACAGCGCGATCTCACCCCCAATACCGGGAGAGACGAATCCCCTGCCGATCCGCTCACTGCCCCTATGTGGCTCGGGACTGTACCCAACTAAAACCTGCTTGCACGACCCCTTTGAGCCGTGGTAGGGTAATAATCTAAGCACGGTGGGAACTCACACAAGACAAATGACGACCTCAGGTCGATGAACTAATCTGTACACATGTCACTAGGGAACTGCTATCTGATGCTAGGTATAAATACCAACTAGCAGGTTCCCGGCGAGTCATGTCCGGTGCACTCATAACCCAATGAGCACCTGTATATATCTTAGGTGATCCAACTGACACCAATAGCTTGTGAGACCGGCCATCGCCCCTCGTCGGGGTCTCGACTGTATACACTAGTCTACTCTGGAGTATCGATGCCCTGTCTCGAAACTCCCATGACTAGGGACCACTTTTAAGGATGTGCTTATAAACTACCCAACTCTCACGTATATGATCGCCATTATACTGTTGGTAATCAAGCAGAATCCTAAGGGCTCTATCAACGTGTAAGAGTGATCATGTCACCTAAAACTGTACACGATGATAAAGGCAAACCATATAGCATACTATCATCTCGAGTAAGATTGTCCTACCGGTATAAGTCCTCCTCAATCATTGCAATCACGTGCCTGCGATCCAATAATTGACTTTGAGGGCACTACATCCAACAATCTCCCACTTGCACTTAAGGCTAATTATTGTGATGTCGCATACTCACAGCCTGTGTGATACCGAACATCCAACTCCTTTACTAATCAGTTTCACAAAGCCCGTTTGTAAAACTATTGTGTTCGAGAAATGGCCTCAATGAGTGGATCCGCCCTAATATTTCTTTCTATGTCTCTCTTAATCTCAAGTTCGCGGAGAAAACCATCTCCCGAATTGAGTAATACCTGTCTTAGAATATGTCTGGATATCTGATGGGACCTAGTTCATAAATGAACTCTAAATCCAAACTTCTTAGACTGTATCGTCAACTGAACCTAATCAGTATCCTGCACCATACCTCCCACAGTATCCTCTTGGACCACCTGTCCATAATACTGCCCCCTTCGTCAGAGGGAAAACTATAACTCTGACAATCAATCTGTCATCCATATCACCTTAGAAGCCTGGAATGATAGCTGTTTCCCGAAGAAGGCTGCTGTCATCAAATCCCTAGAACATCCACTTATGTTCTAAAATTGCTTCTGTATGCTTCTCCAGGATAGGATTAATATAAACTTATTGTATCTAGTGCAAAAACAACATCTGGTGTGGTACTTGACAACTCATGATCAACTCAATTGCCTAAGCAAGTGATATGTGAATCATGCACATCCCTTTCCCCTTTAGTCTGTAAGACACCTTTAAAGAGGGTGACTCCATCACCTGCAGGTACACCACCATGCCAGGAGTCATCTATTCTAAATACCTTTAGAATACTGTCTAACTACCTAAATTGGGAAACTACCCAAATCTAGATCTAAAACCATAGATCTAGTAACCAGAATGTCTGATATTATATCCATATCCTGTGTGGAGAAACAACTGTGTGACAACCACAGTACAACCGATCATAGTATAGGAATTTTACTTCCTACTCTGTGTATATCATCCAAATACCGGGACATCACACCCTACTACCTTCTTAACAGATACATCCCCTATTCTGATGAAGTCAAACCCATGACTGTCACATCAAAAATAGATGATCTCTCTCCGCTATATCTGCTCGAGTCTATAAATAGACTTAAGCTACTTGTCCACTATGCTTCCGCTGCTCCCACTGACCACAACAACCCTCTGGCAGAATAATATATACGTGCACTTCTAAAGCTAGTTTAGAACGATGCTATACTTAATCTCCTGCCGGGTCTCATAGTCTGGAACAACAGTAATGGCAAGTCTGGGAAAACAAGAACCTCCTTGTCACCGTCCTTGAGACTACCGGAGTACCTCTCGGGTGCCTGAGGTTACCCACCATATCTGCGGAGTGGCTAATGGAATGTCAAACCTGATTGAATCTTTAGGTCCTATTAAATTTTCCGTAATCGTTTGCGGTTCTGGAATCTTCCAGTTCTACCATACTCCCACTACTGTTTTCTGAAAAAGTCCATTTTACTAAAACTGTGGCGAGTTAAAAACAATATCACCATTGATCTTCCAGATGGTAGAAAGTCAACCCTCGTCATAACCTGGGCCAACCCACAAACTGCCATTACAGAAACGTGCCTTGAGTTATCCAGAGTCTGGTTATAAGCATAAGCCGGACAACTCCCCGTACCTTAACATCGTTAAGATATGAACCATTCTATATCCAATATAGAGACTTTGGCACTTATTTAATTAGAACCAGATTCAAATCATGCAGCTGTCTCCAGTGCATATCAACTTAATGGAAAGAGGCTAATCAGCATTGCTCAACTTAGGAGTTCATCCAATTATGAGTAACCTGAAAGAGAAACAAGTTTCTCAAAACCATTAATATCAACTGAATACCAAACACAAGTATCTACATATTCGATCACCTTGAAGAATCCCGATACTTACGACACCTGGTTCTCTACTTTATTCCCATACCTATAACTTCTCAAAACTTAGACATTGTATTTCAACGAAACACTTGTCTAAGAACTAGAGAAGTCATGAGTAAACAAAACATAGTACGAGGACCAACCCCTTTGTCCTGATGGACACTGGACAACATACAATACTCTGTATAAGTCCGCTGAGTTGAATAACTCAAAACCTGTGTATCGTAGGTTGAAAACTGTACTTATGGTTAAGAACTACTCCGCTGTTCAATACTCCTTACCCAATCATCAACTGATATAGGTAAATGTCACGGACATAATTTCAAAAAGCTATATCTCACTTTATAAAAATAAACGTACAGATATATCAGTTTGAAATTGGTGCATAACAATGGATACTCAAAACCAAATACTTACCGTCCGGCAAAAACCCAGGCGATTCCTCAAATATCACCAATTACAACGAATTCCGATATAATGAGGATGATCACCTAATTCCTAATAACTTACTCCCACTCATCATCTGTAAAACCATACAGATGTGAGAATCATACCTGGTAAATACATACCCTGGAGTAAGTATCTGATCGGGAAATCAGTTTTCCTTTAACAATGCACAGTGAAACTGAAACATGAAAATGTTTCGTAGAGATATCCTGGTATTCCTAGTAATGCCTCTTCCATAATATTCATGACTATAACCGTATATTTTTTTGCCATCTCTCTAAGTCCCTTTATTTGTCTTTATTCATTACCTTCTGTACACCTCTCTAGGCTAAGTGATTTTCTTCCTTCCCTACCATTCGGCACCAGCCTATGGTTTGGAAGAAGACTATCCAGTAAGCATAATAGGTGTAATCTCCTAAGCTTAGGAGTACTCGTAACCTGAGAGAAGGTGATAATAAAAGACAACTGAATAATACCTTATTCTATTTCTCCCGAACTGGAGAAAAAAGCAAAGGTGAAGTAGGAGTGGTGATGAAGTACGCGGTTTGGTCGTGAATGATAGCAGTCGTAATTTACTTTGCCCTCTTTCTAATCCCTTTATTTTGTCTTTACTTATTACCTTATGCACACCCTACTTAGGCTAATTGGTTTTCTTCATTCTCTACCTTTCGGCACCTGCCTATGGTTTAGAAGAAGACTATCCAATAAGCGTAATAGTGTACTCTCCTAAACCAAGGAGCCCTCGCAACCTGAGAGAAGGTGATAATGAAAGACAACTGAATAAACCAATTCAATTTCTCCTGAACCTGAATCCATCCCCGAAGAAGTCCCTTCGAGTTCTTATATAACCATACGATGGATTTATCCAATGGAAGTGGATGTTCGTAGTAATACGAGGTGTTCTGGAGAAATACAAAGGGTAAAAGAAGGAGCAGTAATGACTTATGAAACTTAGACAATCCAAAAGCCAGTATTTTAAGAAGGTTCGGTCAACTTGGTCACTGAGTCATGGTCTAGGGTCGGTCAATGGTCGCTGCCAAAGAGAGAGAGAAAAGAAAGACTCTGCGTGCACTCTAACCTAGATCAGAATGGTTGTCACTTTATCTAATCAGGAAACCTCCCACTGTACCATCAAATTCTCCTCCAAACCTGAAAGAAGAATTAGTCGGGATGACCCGAAGAGTAAACCAACTCATCAGTGGAAATCGGGATCCAACTATCATCGCATGATAACGTGAAGGAATCCACTCACGTTATCACACTCCAGAAGGTATGCACATGCTTGGCAAGTTTCAGTTTCTTTAGAAACTCCCGATAAAAAATTTTGCCCCATGCTCTTATGACCTTGACGAAGGCCAACAAATCATAAGTCACATGTCAAGTTCTACCCATCATTATCCTGTTAATTTGAACCTATCCGTACATACCCCTGACGTTGGCCAAATGGCAGTACGACTGTCCCAAACCAACTCATCTATCTATGCAACAGAAAGGTAACAAGCAGCTACCATACACTATGCCTTGACGAAGGCCAACAAACATAGCATGAATACTACGTGCTACCCATCTGAAACGACGGAGGGCTACGGCTGGTTTTTAGTGAAAAACCTTTAACGTAACGAACTTGATATCGCTGAAGGAACCTGATAGCTTTTTACAAAAATATAGTGGCGAAAACATTTGCTAAAGAGGTCACTCCCGGTGAAGGGATCTCGGCTCTTTCCCCGTAGAATGAGGTGCAGGATATTCCAATTGAATACCGCAATGCAAAGTAATAAGTAATCGACTATAGTGAAGTTATTACCCTGACGCAAACTTCTGCCCAAGGGGTCACTCTCGGTGAAGGGATCTCGGCCATTGCCTCGTCGAATGAGGTGCAGGATATTCCAACTGAATACCACTGTGCAAAATAAAAGAAAACGTTCTTGTAATAACACTTTTTGAAAATTGTTCCAACAACGTCAAACAGGTTTGTTTTCCTTTGCATTGATCAGAATCAACGCAGTCCCATCAATTAATCACACCAGAAAAGAACGAAAATAAAATGTACGTATATGCCATCCGCATTCATCACTGGGTCCCGTCATCACCCGTTAGGTTACTTAACTAACGACAGAGCGGGGACTGGACTAGCGCGGGTGTAAAACATATACAACATCTACTAGTATATATACCAATATACAATAATCGCTCCAGGCGTGATAAATGCAACATTACAGAAAAGTAATAAGTATCACAGAACAAAACAGATAATCTGGGATCCCCGGGTTTCACAGAGCCGCTACTGAAACCCGACGATCCTCTGGTCGTGTGGATAGCCTGTGCAATGAAACCTAGACCCCTACGGGTGCAGCAAGTTACCCACTAAAACCTGAAGCGAGGCAGCCCCGTACAGCAAAGTGAATGGACCACCCAGCACTTCACGTAATCCGGTAACTTGAGCACCCCTCCTTGGGTCAACCTGTACCACCTACGAGTGCGGCGAATATGTTAGTTATATGTATGCCCTGGAGGCCATTACTGTACATACGATGTATATTGTAATGGATGCTTGGACATATATAGGGAGGACTCTCTTGCTCGACATGATAGTATACTATCTGGTTGTACTTTATCTTAACATGCACTCTGATTGTCTCTATGTTACATGTTGATAAAGCCCTTAGGATATGTACTCGACTACTTGTAACATTTCAAAAAAATAAAATATTATTTTTAGGAATTTTCATAATGAATATTTTAATAGTCGATATAATTAAATACCCATAAATGGTCAAAATTTCGGATAAAATTTTGGAAATTTTAAAATAGGTTATTTTGTGGAAATATTTCATTTTTAAGCTTTTATGGTTACGTAAATACTATTTGGTGTTAACCGCGATTAAAAATCGCTAATTTGTATTTTTGGCTTTTGTGCAAAAATGCGCACATGACATTTTTTATACTTGTCACACTTGTTTCATGTTTTGGACTCATGTTAAACCTAGGGTTGGACCATGTTTAGATGACCATGGTGGGTTGAACCATTTGATTAGGTTAATTGGGTTAGTTAAGTGTTTTAGCTTGTTAAGGGTGATTAGGATGGGAATTGACCTTGTGTAGGGGGGGGGAGAGAGAGAGGTGGCTAGAGTGTGCATGATCCCTCTCAACCTTCATTTTCCCTTGTGCTCTTTCATACTACCTATCACTCTCACACTTCACCAAAGCCACCACCACTACTAAAACAGCTCTAGCCCAGAATATTTCAGCAGCTGAAACATTGCTACAGCCACCCTAACTCCATAAAAACAGCAACAAAAAAAGGCATCAGCTGCATCAGCAGCCACCCCATCCCCTAAATTCAGCTGCATCAGCCACCTACACACTCACATCAGCCACCTACATACTCACATCAGCCACCTACAACAACTACTTCAGCTGCAGCCACCCTAGCCACTAGCATCAGCTGCAACACCCTAGCTCCTAGCACCATAGCTAACACCTACATCATCAGTTCAGCCACCATCAGCCCCACACCCATCATACATCAGCAGCTTCAGCCCCCACTGTCAAACTTCAGCCCCCAATACCACAACTGAAAGGTTCATAGGCACCTTATAGAGGTCTCACAAGGCATCGAACATGCCAATTTCAAAAAAAATGGTGCCGGGAAACCCTAGACTACGGATTGTTGCTAGAAATCTAGGCGAAAAGTAAACTAGTTAACACTTAACTACTTGGATATGGAAATTACAACCTTTGTAGATCTGGATATCCACCTCCACGGCTCCGCAACGAAGTCTCCTCGCTGTCCATGTCGAACCCCGGGCTCTAGCGTCGGCTTCATCGGAGAATCGGGTGAGCTAGGTCGCCGGCTTCGTGTCAAAGACGATCTACGTCGAGGCATCGCAAGTTCAAGCTCCGACTTCACAAAGTGATGAAACTTGTGAAGAAAACACACTCTACAACTTGGCTAGAGGTAGAGGAAGAAGAAAAAGGAGGTGGGTTCTCTTTAGAATTGGATTTCTCACTCTCAAGCTCAAGTTGCCATTGATGGCCTCAAGGTTTCAAGCTTGAAGATGAAGAAGAAGATGAGCTAGCATTATGATAAGTGTTTTTCAATAATGAAATAAAATTGATACTTATCATAATCTAACATGGGTTAAGTGTAGAGAGCAAACCATGGTAAGTGGGAATAGTTAGGGTTTAGCATAAAGACAAAATGGTCTTTGAGTCAAACCTTCATGAAGCTTCATTAAGCTTCATGACAAAAGAAAACCATTTTGTTTTTATAAAAAAATTTAAATAAAAAGGAATGGATAAATAAATGTGTGATAAAATCAAAACCCTAATTATCCTCTTAACCATGGGTTTATTCTTTACACTTAACCAAATAAACATGCATCATCTAATATGATACAAACAAGTGTACAAAAGTATATCACATATACATCATGCACATCAAGTGAGAAAATCCATTTAAAGTGAACCCATATTAGTTAATGTAAAGTAATATATCAAATATATAATTATACATTAAATCATTAAATCAACACTTGATTTAACGACCCGGTCATATCGCATATGACCGACTAATATCAATAGTAACAACTTATCGAATCAACACTTGATCCGATAACCCGGCTATAATGCATATAACCGATCAATGCTACAAATCGCGAGAATCGAATACAGTATCACATACTGGTATTATTCTCGGTCCCGCACATATCTCATATGCGCTCCTATTTCGTTTTGCTTGAGCCAGGAAACCTCTGTGTAGGACTCTAAAGACTCGTCAATACGCCGGTAGCAGATGATGATCATATCAAGCATCCACAAGCCGCAAGCGGTCTGCTAAACGTAACGGCCACCCGGGTATTGAGTGATCAGAAGATCGACGAGCTAGCCCGCTCACACTCCTGCGAATCCGACCAGTAACACTTACCGTACAGTCCGGTCTCTTCGTCTGATACGTCGCATATCAAGTCTAGGGGTGGTATACGTCAGACCCCAATAACCCGATAAGTCGTGCCGATGTGAGGCTCATAACGGGTCGAGAAACTACTGGTAACACTTACCAGCAAATCTCTGATCAGCCCTGGCCAGGGACTTCCCTGTTACGGCCAATCATGCACAGCGCAACATCAACCCCCAATACCGGGAGAGACGAAACCCCTCCTATCGCTCATTGCCTCCATGTGACTCGGGACTGTGCCCAAAGACCACCGTTTTGCACGCCCTTATGGACGTGGTAAGGTGGAGATCAAAGCACAGTGGGAATCACACAAGACTCTATGACGATCTCGGGTCTACAGACTAACCTGTACAAGTGTCACCTGAGAACTGCCATCTGACGTGAGGTATAATACCATCTGGGAGTTCTCGGCGAGTCCGTCCAGTGTACCCAGTCTCCACTGAGCACCCGTATACCATCTCTGATGTCAAACACCAATGGATATGGGATCATCCATCGCCCATCACATGGGTCGAGAAGCGTATACGCTAGTCTACTCTGGTATATCGATGCCCCGTCTCGATATACCCACGACTAGGGACCTTGAAGGATGTACTTATGGACTACCATGTCCCCACTAGTATGATCTGCATCATAGTCCAGGTAGTCAAGTACAAATCCTAAGGGCTTTACCAACATGTAACTACAAGACAGTATAAAGAGACTAGTGTACATGTTAAGATAAAGAGTAACCAGATAGCATACTATCATATCGAGCAAGAAAGTCATCTCTATATATGTCCAAGCATCCAATATAATATACAACATCTGTACAATACTGGCCTCTAGGGCATACATACAACTAACAATCTCCCACTTGCACTAGGGCCAGCTGCTGTAGTATTGCATACCGAGCATCCCGAAGAGTCTCTCAAACTGTGTCTGGGGAATGGCCTTCGTGAGTGGATCCGCCGTGTTGTTCTTCGTGTCTACCCTCCTGACCTCGATCTCCCGGCGATCAACTATCTCCCGGATCAGGTGATACCGCCTCAGAATATGCCTGGATCGCTGATGGGACCTGGGTTCCCTGGCCAAAGCCACCGCTCCATTGTTATCGCAATACAAAGGTATTGGACGCTCAATGGATGGAACCACTCCAAGTTCAGTAATGAACTTCTTGATCCAGACAGCCTCTTTAGCAGCATCGTTGGCAGCGATGTATTCAGCCTCCATCGTCGAGTCTGCCACGGTTTCCTGCTTGGAACTCTTCCAGCTAACCGCCCCTCCGTAAAGGGTAAAGACAAATCCCGACTGCGACTTAGAGTCGTCCTTATCACTCTGGAAGCTGGAATCGGTAAAGGACTCCACTTGGAGTTCTCCGTTACCATACACCAAGAACATATCTCTAGTCCTTCGCAAGTACTTGAGAATGCTCTTCACAGCTGTCCAGTGACTCTCTCCAGGATCAGCTTGATACCTGCTCACTACACTTAGTGAGTAAGCTACATCGGGTCTGGTACATAGCATCGCATACATGATAGAGCCTACTGCCGAAGCATAGGGTATCCCTTACATGCGAGCTCTCTCCAAATCAGTCTTGGGAGACATCTCTTTGGAGAGAGTGACTCCAGAGATCGTGGGCAAGTTCCCACGCTTGGACTCTTCCATACTAAACCTCTTTAGTATGGTGTCAATGTACCTGGATTGGGACAATCCCAAAATCCGTTTGGATCTATCTCTATAGATCCTAATTCCCAATATGCAGGAGGCATCACCAAGATCTTTCATTGAGAATCTTTGTGATAAGAAGAGCTTGACCGCTTGCAGCATAGGAATATCATTTCCTATCAAGAGTATGTCGTCCACGTACAATACGAGGAAGACAACCTTACTCTCTGCCACCTTCTTGTAGATACAAGGTTCATCTGGATTTTTGACGAAATCAAACTCTTTGATAACGACGTCAAAGCAGATGTTCCAACTCCGCGATGCTTGCTTTAATCCATAAATGGATTTAAGCAGCTTGCACACCTTCCCGCTGCTCCCACTGTCTACGAAGCCCTCTGGCTGAGTCATGTACACGCACTCTTCTAAATCACCATTTAGAAAGGCGGTCTTAACATCCATTTGCCAGATTTCGTAGTCATGAAAGGCAGCAATGGCAAGCATGATTCGGATGGATTTAAGCATAGCCACTGGAGAAAAGGTTTCGTCATAGTCCACACCTGGTCTTTGACGAAAACCCTTTGCTACAAGTCTAGCTTTGAAAGTCTCCACTTTCCCATCTACACCAAGTTTTTTCTTGATGATCCATTTTCTCCCAATGGGTTTTACCCCTTCAGGAGCAACTTCCAAAGTCCATACTTTGTTGGTGTACATGGATTCCATCTCGGACCGCATAGCATCCAGCCATTTCACTGAGTCCCCACTCGTGATGGCCTGCTCGAAGCTAGTTGGGTCATCATCCTCCATGATGCAATCCTCGCTCCCACCGTCCATGAGAAAACCGTAGTATCTCTCAGGTTGGCGAGGAACCCTACTAGATCAGCGGAGAGGCTGGGGTTCATTGGGAGCTACTGAATCTTCTTGTTCCACTAAATCTTCAGTTTGAGTTTGTGTATCTGGAACCTCTTCCAGCTCTACCACTTTGCCACTAATTTCTTTTTCAAGAAATTCCTTTTCTAAAAAGGTGGCATGTTGAGCAACAAACACTTTTTGTTCCTCACTGTGGTAGAAAAAATACCCATATGAATTCTTTGGATATCCCACAAACTTGCAAAGAACTGACCGTGCCTCGAGCTTGTCCGGATTTTGTCTTTTGATATAAGCTGGACAACCCCATATTTTAACTCGTTTAAAATATGGCCTCTTCCCACTCCATATCTCATATGGTGTGGTAGGTACAGATTTAGATGGAACTTGATTCAATAGGTATGCTGCTGTCTCCAGCGCATAGCCCCAGAAGGAAATAGGTAACTCAGCTGTACTCATCATAGAGCGCACCATATCCAATAGGGTGCGGTTCCTCCGTTCAGATACACCGTTGTGCTGTGGTGTATATGGAGGAGTCAGCTGAGAGAGAATCCCATTCTCTTTTAGGAAGTCCAGGAATTCATTGCTCAAGTATTCCCCTCCTCGATCAGATCGTAGGATTTTAATACTTTTTCCGGTTTGGTTCTCAACTTCTTGTTTATATTCCCTAAATTTCTCCAAAGCTTCTGATTTGTGTTTCATCAGGAACACATACCCGAACCTAGAGAGATCGTCAGTGAATGTAATGAAGTACGAAGAACCATCCCTGGCATGTGTAGACATAGGACCGCATACATCACTATGTATCAGTCCTAAGAGTTCGGTAACTCTTTCTCCGTGTCCCGTAAACGGAGTTTTGGTCATCTTGCCTTTGAGACATGACTGGCAAGTGTCATAAGATGAAAATTCAAATGGATTTAAATATCCATCCTTATGCAACTTAGCCAGTCGTGTCGCATTGATGTGACCCAGTCTACAATGCCACAAGAAAGATTCGTTGAGTTCAGAACTCTTCCTCTTGTGTGTGTTTGTTATGCTCAGAACTGTTGATTGATTTAGAACATAAATGCCATTGCACAACGTGCCTGATCCAACCAACTTTTGGTTACGGAAAATGTTCATAACATTGTCCTGTAATACAAAATTATATCCTTCTTTGCTTAATAAAGAAACCGATATAATGTTGCATATCAGGTTCGGCATGTAATAGCATTCGTTCAGAACCAATGTATTACCAGTTGGTAATACAAGGTGATATTCCCCGACAGTCTTGGCTGCAACAATTGCACCATTTCCTACTCTAATGTCTTTATCACCTTCTCCAAGTTCTCTACCTTTTCTAAGCCCATGTAACTGATTACATATATCGGATCCTGACCCGGTATCCAATACCCAGGACGTAGAGCAAATAGAGAAACAGTTCTCAGTAACGAACACACCCGAAGAAAATGCATCATCATGTACTTTCTTCATTCGGGTGGCATGGGAATCCTGGTATTCCCCTATATCCTGTTCATTCCTATAACTCTTATAGGAAAGAACGGAACCAACGTTCCCCAGCACAGTAAAACATGCGGGTTCGGTCAATACATCCATATTATTATCTTTATTAGGGCATGAAATGGTCGCTACCTGGAGAGAGAGAGAAGAAAACACTTTAGCGTAAGCTCGTGCAAGATCAGATTGGTTATTATCTTATCTAATCAGGATGGCTCCCACTGCTTTTTATCAAATCTTCCTTCAAACCCTAAAAGGAAAGACTAGCCGGGATTAATTACACACTACAAGTTCGCCAATCTTTCAGCCAGGCCAGTGTCGGTACTTTGAGGGAGGTCCCCCGTGCTTTCGCACGAACCTAATTAATGTAAACCTCGTTTTCCCAGAGGCGTAACCCCGTTAACACCTTTCTAGTCACCTACTTGATCGGCTAATTGTAATGTGTAAAACTCTCCCAGGAGTAACTCTTACTCGCAGTGGGTATCGGGATCCAACTATCTCATAGAAGGTATGCAATCTCATTGCAAATTTCAACACTTGAAATTCCCGATAATCTTTTGCCCCAAACGATCTATGACCTTGACAAGGTCAACAAACCATAGACCGTAAGTCAAGTTCAACCCGTCATTTCTTGATTGAATTAAACCCACCCGCACGACCCTTGACAAGGTCAACAAGGCCGTACGACTACCCTAACTCAATCTTCATCATATGCATAAGCAGATAAATACTGGTTAGCTACCGCACACTGCGCCTTGACAAGGTCAACAAACGCAGCACGAATACTAAACAGGACTTATCTGAAATGACGGAGGGCTACGACAGGTTTTTCTGAAAACCTATTGCGTAATGAACTTGATATCATTGTAGAATCAAATGAAGTTTTGAAATGGAGTGATTTTGAGGCTTTTCTAGTTTTGCTAAAGGGGTCACTCCCGGTGAAGGGATCGTCGGCCCTTTCCTCGTCGAATGAGGTGCGGGATATATCATATATATCGCTGTACAAAGCAAAAACACAAAAGCAGTCAAAAGCAAACCGAGTGTGTAGCATCTGCCAGTTATTGCTAAAGGAGTCACTCCCGGTGAAGGGATCTCGGTCCTTTCCTCATCGAATAAGGTGCAGGGTATATCATATATACCGCTGTGCAAAGCAAGAACTGTAGCTACCTGTTTTATTTTAAAATTTGATTCTACAACATCTTAGGTTTCTTATCTTTCATTAATCACATTAATGAAGTCCCATCATTTAAATACCTAAACATCACAGATAGATATGACGTACACTTATGCCATCCGCATTCGCCTCGATGTCCCCTCGTGCACCGTTAGCTTAGGTAACTAACGACAGAGCAGGGCAGGGCTAGCGCGGGTGTAAAACATAAGTAACGTCTATATAATATATCATATATACTATATACTATATCCATCACAGAATCACAACACAGATATCGCAGCAGAATCAACATATGAAATATTGGATATACTAGGACGTCCGTGTTTTCAATACGAGCCAGTATAAAACACGGATTCCACGGTCGTGATGAATAGCCAATCCCACACCCCTAGACCCCTACGAGAGCGGCTAGCAACCCTGCCAATTCTAGGGTTAGGAGACCCGGACTCGACTCCTCGAGTTGGTCTCCCACTGGACCCCAGAACCCGGTCACTTGTGCTCCCCTCCTTGGGTCTATCCTAATGCGGAAAAGTAAATAATATACAAAGGGTGTCAACTTCCGCTACCTGGAAGTGCCCCAAATTAAAAGAATATTACATACAAGTTTTTACATGAATGAAAATGAAAAACACTCATCTCACATAAAAAAAACCCGGCTATTCAAACACGACGATCCAATATAACATATCCAGCAACACATAACATCACATGTCATCAACGTAAGTAAATATGCGCATCCCAATTGTCGTTGACATATAGCAACGAAACCGGCGATATCACATATTACACTTACGGTCACAGAAAAGAAAGTGCAAAACTACAACAATTGGAATCCGCAACTACTTTAGACATCACATGCCTAACAGTTACAAACCCCGCATTTTAGTCTCATTATCGAAAACTCTTTTCAATATCGTATGGGACTAAACTGCTAGATTTATAACATTCATCCAGTTATCTCATAACTGTTTGTGAATTCCAATTATTGTATCCAATTCCGGATAAATAGAATATATTAAACTTTCCGATCGAACATTCGAACACCCAAGTTTTCCCGACACCGATCAACACATGAAATAGGTTCAAAAACATTCACTTCATGCCTCAGTACCAACGGTCCAGCCGTAGAAGGGTCAAGCTAACGCCTCACATGTGGCACGCCGTACTGCCCCAAACCCGAAGGTTCAAAGGGCAGTTCAAGACGGTCACATAATCGAGTTAAGGTTTGTTGTCTTCTAGAGGGACCATCGTGTTACTTGCACTACTCAGAACGTCCTTAAACCACACAATAATCCAACACTTGGATATATTACGACAGGGGAAAAGTTGGGTATTTATATCCGGTCGAAGTTTTTAACATATTCAAAAAATTATCCGGAAAGCACTTAGACAAAGTTCGATAATCCGATCGAATCGACGATTCCAATACAACCCCAGAATACTCAAACCTGGAGTCAAATTAAAATTCCCAGAAACCTCAGAATAATAAATCAGGTATTACTGTGCAAAGAAGTGGGGCTGACGTCATCAACGAGCCGCGGAACCGCCGCAGAAGCCATGCTTCTGCTGCGGTTCCGCCGCCGTTTGTACTGTTCACAGGAAACGATTTGCACAGTAATTCTTAGATTTTATTGCTGATTTTTTAAGGCAATTTTAATTGACAAAAAACCACAAATTTGAAAAATATCCAGAGAGCTATTTTGGGGTTGGATTTTTGGTTCGTCCGGGTTTCAAACTCTGTCTAGACTTCGCCTAAGGCTCTAGCTAGGCTCTGATACCAGTGAAAGGTTCCTAGGCACCCTATGGAGGTCTCACAAGGCATCGAACATGCCAATTTCAAAAAAAATGGTGCCGGGAAACCCTAGACTACGGATCGTTGCTAGAAATCTAGGCGAAAAGTAAACTAGATAACACTTAACTACTTGGATATGGAAATTACAACCTTTGTAGATCCGGATATCCACCTCCACGGCTCCGCAACGAAGTCTCCTCGCTGTCCATGTCGAACCCCGGGCTCTAGCGTCGGCTTCATCGGAGAATCGGGTGAGCTAGGTCGCCGGCTTCGTGTCAAAGACGATCTACGTCGAGGCATCGCAAGTTCAAGCTCCGACTTCACAAAGTGATGAAACTTGTGAAGAAAACACACTCTACAACTTGGCTAGAGGTATAGGGTGAAGAAATAGGAGGTGGGTTCTCTTTAGAATTGGATTTCTCACTCTCAAGCTCAAGTTGCCATTGATGGCCTCAAGGTTTCAAGCTTGAAGATGAAGAAGAAGATGAGCTAGTATTATGATAAGTGTTTTTCAATAATGAAATAAAATTGATACTTATCAT
Organism: Agapanthus africanus; assembly: GCA_030015575.1. Classification (NCBI taxonomy): domain Eukaryota; kingdom Viridiplantae; phylum Streptophyta; class Magnoliopsida; order Asparagales; family Amaryllidaceae; genus Agapanthus; species Agapanthus africanus. The sequence continues at coordinate 196,277,901 of CM057348.1, read as the reverse complement.
AATCTAACATGGGTTAAGTGTAGAGAGCAAACCATGGTAAGTGGGAATAGTAGGGTTTAGCATAAAGACAAAATGGTCTTTGAGTCAAACCTTCATGAAGCTTCATTAAGCTTCATGACAAAAGAAAACCATTTTGTTTTTATAAAACAATTTAAATAAAAAGGAATGGAAAAATAAATGTGTGATAAAATCAAAACCCTAATTATCCTCTTAACCATGGGTTTATTCTTTACACTTAACCAAATAAACATGCATCATCTAATATGATACAAACAAGTGTACAAAAGTATATCACATATACATCATGCACATCAAGTGAGAAAATCCATTTAAAGTGAACCCATATTAGTTAATGTAAAGTAATATATCAAATATATAATTATACATTAAATCAACACTTGATTTAACGACCCGGTCATATCGCATATGACCGACTAATATCAATAGTAACAACTTATCGAATCAACACTTGATCCGATAACCCGGCTATAATGCATATAACCGATCAATGCTACAAATCGCGAGAATCGAATACAGTATCACATACTGGTATTATTCTCGGTCCCGCACATATCTCATATGCGCTCCTATTTCGTTTTGCTTGAGCCAGGAAACCTCTGTGTAGGACTCTAAAGACTCGTCAATACGCCGGTAGCAGATGATGATCATATCAAGCATCCACAAGCCGCAAGCGGTCTGCTAAACGTAACGGCCACCCGGGTATTGAGTGATCAGAAGATCGACGAGCTAGCCCGCTCACACTCCTGCGAATCCGACCAGTAACACTTACCGTACAGTCCGGTCTCTTCGTCTGATACGTCGCATATCAAGTCTAGGGGTGGTATACGTCAGACCCTAATAACCCGATAAGTCGTGCCGATGTGAGGCTCATAACGGGTCGAGAAACTACTGGTAACACTTACCAGCAAATCTCTGATCAGCCCTGGCCAGGGACTTCCCTGTTACGGCCAATCATGCACAGCGCAACATCAACCCCCAATACCGGGAGAGACGAAACCCCTCCTATCGCTCATTGCCTCCATGTGACTCGGGACTGTGCCCAAAGACCACCGTTTTGCACGCCCTCATGGACGTGGTAAGGTGGAGATCAAAGCACAGTGGGAATCACACAAGACTCTATGACGATCTCGGGTCTACAGACTAACCTGTACAAGTGTCACCTGAGAACTGCCATCTGACGTGAGGTATAATACCATCTGGGAGTTCTCGGCGAGTCCGTCCAGTGTACCCAGTCTCCACTGAGCACCCGTATACCATCTCTGATGTCAAACACCAATGGATATGGGATCATCCATCGCCCATCACATGGGTCGAAAAGCGTATACTCTAGTCTACTCTGGTATATCGATGCCCCGTCTCGATATACCCACGACTAGGGACCTTGAAGGATGTACTTATGGACTACCATGTCCCCACTAGTATGATCTGCATCATAGTCCAGGTAGTCAAGTACAAATCCTAAGGGCTTTACCAACATGTAACTACAAGACAGTATAAAGAGACTAGTGTACATGTTAAGATAAAGAGTAACCAGATAGCATACTATCATATCGAGCAAGAAAGTCATCTCTATATATGTCCAAGCATCCAATATAATATACAACATCTGTACAATACTGGCCTCCAGGGCATACATACAACTAACAACAACATCAGCTCAATTTTTATCACTTTAGCTGCTGAAACCATACATCAGCCCAACACAACAACCACAACATATGCCCCCCTTTCATCTGCTGCTGCTACAACTAACAGCAACAACCTCATTCAAAAATATATAGCAACAAAGCATCAACCTAACACATCAGCCCCAATTTTTCTTAATCAGCATCCACACCAGCCCCTAGCATTAATGCAACATCACCACACCACCACACCCACACCAAAGCAGCAACAACACCAGCCACAACCAAAAACCACAGCATCAGTGACAAAACTGCTGTTGAAAACAGCATCAGCACCAGAAAACAGCACCTGCAGCAGCAACATCAGTAGCATTTGGAGCAGCTCCACAGCAGCAACAACCCTTCCTCCTTCCTCCTCCTCCCCTTTCTCTTTCATTCTAGAATTTCCTTGAGGTATAATCTTGCAACCCAACTCCTATCTTGCTAAGTCATAGTTGTTAGCTGAAATTTTACTGTTATATCGGTGATCTAGTGCTAGTTTAGTGGTTTTGAGTGAGATTTGGTCAAGAGATGGTTTTGAATGTTAGAGTAGCCTTATTAGGGGTATGTGAGACCAGTTTAACCAAGTTTCCCCCAGATTCCAGCAAAAATACCAGAATGTTCGACTTGGCGTATTTTAGCGTTTTTGTCGATTTTGTGACCTTTCTGAGACCTGCTTTCACCCGGGACCTCCTAGAGTAAAATTGACTTGGCAGTGAGCTGTGCAGGCACCCTGGAACCACTACCCAAAGCCCTAGCCCCCATCTCAAAACCCCGGCCGTAGATTTAATCCCCATGGCCGCAATTTGCGGCCAGACCAGGGTGGAACCTCCTCGTTTTGCGTGCACAGCCTTATTTCATGTAGATTTGACCCCCTGTATGTCTAGTTTTGACTGATTCCAGTTTGGATAGAATCTGAGTTGATTTTCATGAGTTGGCGTATAATTTACGACCTGTTTTCCGTATGGATTTTTGGTATTCGGCGATTCGTTTCTGTCGGATGGCGTTTGGACGTCAACGGCAGTGGGTATTGGCTGCGTTTGCACACGAGGCCACAGGTTTTTACCTATGGGCGTAGCGTGGACTATTTTGGTTTCCGACATGGTTTTATGTGTTTTAGCGTGTGATATCCTTATAGGTACCCCACGTAGCGTCGAAGCGTTGGAGATGCGGATGGCGACATCGGCACCGGCACACATAACACAAGGTGAGTAGATTTATATCTACGGGGAGAAGTCGGGTGGATGGCGTATAGCACCCCCGCAGTCCGAGGTGATGTATACGGATGCGTATACACACCTACAATATTATATGTTGTTCGGGAAATTATTGATGTTTAGGATGGTTAATTGGTGGACTTGGATGATTTAGGTTACGAAACCCTAGGTAGTGGGTGCACTACACATACATACACACATATTCATACTTGCATACATTCTTATTTCATATGAGATTATGGGATTCTATATAGATATATGGTCACATGGGTTTGGGATTATGTGTTCATTGCGGATTTGAGGATGATACTTGGGATTGATGTGAGTCGATGTGTTTGATATGAGATTATGATGTCGGTGATATGATAAAATTAATAATTGAGATACATCTTGATGTTTTAGCGGATTTTGGGGATGTTGATGCCATTGGAATGGTGACACATATATTAAGTGATCGATATGTGATTAGGTTATGAGATATGATATAATGTGATATGACAGGATATTTGTGATAGGCCGCCTTGGGCGATGTATACTCTTTGTGGTGATATATGACGATGATATTGATTTATACTAGACTGTCGATCAGTAGTCAGAACTTTATTATAGTGATGTGTTAGCGTAGAACTAGATGTAGGTCAGTACCCAGATTATGATATTTGATAAAGAGAATACCTGATGAATGATATGACGAATGTGATATTGACTCGTACCCAGATTTGGGGATGCCGTACGACGGATTTACGTATGAGGTATATATTGATGTTTGATCCGCACTCTTGATTTGGGAATAACTGATTATTGAGATATGGTATCGGATGTGATATTATCGAGGCGGGATCACCGACTATATATGTATATTTATGTATCGACTCAGAGGTTAGGCGGTTTACCTTACCTGCAGTTACCCTTTTAGCTCAGCCTTTAATTGGCGTAGCTGTATGACTCTTATGACATTAGATGCAGTTTAGCTATCTTTGTGTTTAGCATTTAGCTCCCGCATATTATTGTTTTTACTCTGCATCGCATACTTATTGTGATTCATATTTCATTTTTGATATCATGCTGTTAGGACACCAGCACCATTACCGATGATGCGTATGTTCCACATACACTTACTTGCCAGCTCACACACATCTTCATCGGTAATTGCCATGTCACTACACAGTAGTATTATTGCATCAGGATATGACCCTTGTATGTGCATACTATTATTCCATGTTGCATGATATACTGTTATACTTGCATTTCATTTATATCACATACATCATGCTTCTTGATTATAGGCATTGAGATATGTTGTTTCTATGATATTTCTGGATTTGGGAACCGTGGATATTTCAAAGAGATTATGAAATTGTTTAAAAACCCGGTTACCCTTGATATGATATTTCAGTGCGTCCACCATGTGTTTTCTCGGTGCTGAGAGCGACATGTGAAACCCGATTCGAGGAAGCGGACGAGACTGAATGCGGGTACATGGTGGACCCGGTGCGGTACCCCGGGGCAAGAAGATCGCAGGAGATGGCGTTGAGCCTGGCAGGGGAGCACGACCGACCGGTGATTTTACCCGACGCGTCGGATATCCGGAGGATACCGTCGTAGTCATGAGATGGATGGTAGGGGCCGATCTGGACCGACGGCGCCCTGAATTTTATGATTGAGACATTGAGATTTGAGATATTGAGGTACAGAGATTATGATACAGAGACATCGAGATATTGAGATTATGTTTTGTGCCGATGCTAGGCACTGTTTTATGCTGATTTCATTACGATACCTCATTTTAAAATACAGAAATCTCACAGGTTTATGAAAGCAGTTTTCTTCAGTACATGCATTCGGTTTCATGCATTCATACATCATTCATATGATATATTGCTACCTGATGCACTGACACAGGCACATGGGTTTACACTTGGGTTAGGTAATTACCCTAGTCTTGTTATCGATTGCTGGTTATATATATTTGAGGATTATATTATGATCGTATGACCTAGGATTGCGTCATACATGCGATTTTCTGTTCGTAGATCTCTTTCTACTCACGAGTTGGCAACTCACCCCCGTTGTGCCCCAGTTTCATGCAGGTGTTGCCGTACAGGTTCCATTACGGCTTTGCGGGCACTGTTCCTTTCGGGTGATTTGCTAGAAGGGGGGTTTATTGTATCATACCCATCATTATACATTGTATATCATATTTCAGTTGTATCTAGAAGTTCCATCAACCAAACATGTACTTATTAGAGATAGAGACCAGAGATGTTTATTCTTTCGACCTTAGAGTCGCGCGTTATATTTCTATGGGTTCTTGCTGGTTGAGTTTCTTTTCTGTTGTGATCAGCGCCTTTAGGCGTTGTATATTATGTTGCTTACAGGTTGATTTGATATGGTTCTTCCTACTCTCTACTACTTCTCTTGGTTTGGATTTCTGGGTTCGGCTTACTTAGAGTACGTACGCCTCGAGACGTTCGTAGTCTAAGTGCCGGTCATGTTCCGTACTTTCGGGTCGTGACAAAGTTGGTATCAGAGCGTTAGGTTTTACCTTTGGAGCGTAGGATGACCCTTGGTTGATGGAATAGGCGACTAAAGTAGAGTGACGTACCGTTGGTATGTTCCGCGGCATATTTACGACACGCCACTCCACTTAAGAAGCCTTAGGATGTAAATTTCTTTGCTCAGTATCATATTCATTCCTGATCTAGCCTCATCGGTACCAGTTATGGTTTTGCTGCCACGATTACGGGTAGGGAGAGCTACGACTTGAGTTGCGGTCAGCATGAGCTCGTCACGAACGAGAACTGACCAGTGCGTGATTCTGGCGACACACGATTGCAGAGATGTGTCTTTTGATTGTTTTCACGCCACGAGCGTTGGATGGATCGCTGAATGAGATTACTCGAACGTGCAGATCGGCACCAGAGGATTGAGCCACTGATAGATACCAGCCAGATTTTGATGACCGTTGGTGTATTGCTTGTTCATGATCATTGAAGCACGGTTTAGCGCGCAGACGAGTGAGCCAGTTCTTGCTGCGAAGGATGAGATATCGCCCCAGACGATTGGAGCTATGGCAGTACGAGATCGTACCAAGAGATGATAGAAGGTCGCTAGTCACCGAGGATGAATGACTAGGACACGTGGTTCGTTCGATGCGAGGTCATCAGATAGATTGATTCCAGTTAGAGACGACTTCACGCGGAGACGTTGAGAGTCGACAGAGACGATCGAAAGTCAGAAACCTATTATTCCATGTTTAAAGTACTCGAAAAGACATGCAGGCAATTCTATGGTCCCTCTAGAAGAATGAAACCCTAACTCGACTTAATGACCGTGTGAAAGCCTTTGAACCTTAGGGTTTGTGGCAGTTCTGCGGCGCCATTAGTGAGGCTTGGGTTTGCCCTTCTACGGCTGGGCCACCGATACTGTGGTACGTGCTCGATACTATTATACTGTACCCAAGATGTTGAGCTCTTGGAGGATTATGAGGTTTTGACAAATCGATCAGATGGCTCGACTTAATTCGGATGCTAGGCGTTGGGATGCATTTCTTGGGAGACTCCGGATACGAGGATAGCCGTTGGAGCTCAGTTCATGCAGCCACGACGAGGCGAGCCTGAAGCAGTCGACATTAGAGAAAGTGGAGTAAGAAGTTCGTGCAAGATCTGGATATGATGACTTTCCACTCCGCCGACACCAGAGATGCGATACACATGCCGAGGCATAGTACTGGATATACCTTCTAGAAGGAGTCACGATGAGTATGCAGCCGTTACGGAAAAAGAAGCAGATATAGTAAAGGACGATGACTCCCGGACAATTGGCAGAGATGAGACTTGGAAGAGACCTTGAGCAGGATTCCTTACAGGGCACTGCTGCAATGATACTTGCACCCAGAATCAGACGTGTCACGTGCATTCAGAGAACCAGAGGCCGACGCCAGTAACATGCTGCTTTACGAGTGCTCGTGAGAATTGACCGGGAAATGACCAGAGAAGACCTGGACCCAGGAGTGGTCATGTTATGCACCCCAGCAGGCCAGAGTTCAGAATCGTCGACGAGACGTCCTATGAGTGATCGCAACAGTTGGCCCGAGATTCTTAGAGGATGCGCTTGAGCGGAACTATTCCGCCATACTTGATTTCGGTATTTTGACGATTTATTCGCATGATTTGATTTTGATGATTGGGTTTCATGACGTTTGTTTTCATGTGCTATTGAGGATTTACGATTTTTGCACAGTTGTTGCACTTGATATTGTTTTCGTGCCTTGGTTTCGCATATTTGTGATTTTATGGGTTTCATACGTTTGAGTTGATTTTGTGTGCATGCACGCACACGATTTGGTTTTTGCACTCGGTATAGTTCATATATGCTTGCAGTGCAGTGACATGTATTTTGTGCACTTGGATGCACTGGACTTCGATTTTCGATGGTGATGCTCGAAATTTGTTTTGTGCATTTTATGCACCTGATTGGATTTGCGCATGTTCGGCTGTTGATATTGGATTTCATGATTTCGTGCATGATGGATGCACCGGATTTGGATTTTTAGCGCATGTTGGGCTCCTGTTATGAGATGCGATTTGGTGCACACCAGATGCACTAAATCGAGATTTTTCGTGCATATCAGATGCACCTGTTTTGCTGTCAGGCACACACGTTGCCCTTGACAGATGCTTCGTGCACACCCGTTGCACCTTGATGTCGTTTTTGAGCGCCTGCTTGGCACATATTTGGATTTTGATTTCCGTGCGCACCGGACGCACGGGGTTTTCATAGGCACTTTTGGGATTGATTTCTTATGGAGCAGTACATTTTTATGATATTGCGATTTGTTTTCGTACTGAGCAGGACTGGTCAGAGGACAGTGCCTGGATATATCTTGCATGCACTGATAGATTTCAAAAAGGATTTCTAAAAGCGAGCTACAGTCTCATTATTTACCTACGTGTCTGGTACGACACGAAACGTTTAAAACGAGGGAACCCTTCTAAACTATTTTCAAAATGGCGGATCGTACATACTAAATAAAAGATATATACGTATATGGCTATTTTCTTATAGAGACGTCCGCCATTGTGCAGTGTTATGAGCATTGCACATCGACTTTAAAGAATTTGGCATGCATTTTCTTCATATATTTACATGTATAGTTCCGATTTCTAGCATATTGGTTTTTGCCTTGGATTTGGCGTTCGTGTTTTCACCTTGACTCCGATGATTGCGAGGTGCATGACGGAGTTTTGTTTTCGAGTTATCTGCTCGTTACTCATGCGCATGTATTGCGCTACGACGCGTTCCATGGATTGATGATTTCGGAGCCCCGTTGACTTAGACATTTTATTGAAATGTTTTAGAATTTGGGGGTTTAAATTTAAATTCGGGGACCGAATTTCTTTAAGGGGGAAAGATTGTAACATTTCAAAAAAATAAAATATTATTTTTGGGAATTTTCATAATGAATATTTTAATAGTCGATATAATTAAATACCCATAAATGGTGAAAATTTCGGATAAAATTTTGGAAATTTCAAAATAGGTTATTTTGTGGAAATATTTCATTTTTAAGCTTTTATGGTTACGTAAATGCTATTTGGTGTTAACCGCGATTAAACATCGCTAATTTGTATTTTTGGCTTTTGTGCAAAATTGCACACATGACATTTTCTACACTTGTCACACTTGTTTCATGTTTTGGACTCATGTTAAGCCTAGGGTTGGACCATGTTTAGATGACCATGGTGAGTTGAACCATTTGATTAGGTTAATTGGGTTAGTTAAGGGTTTTAGCTTGCTAAGGGTGATTAGGATGGGAATTAACCTTGTGTAGGGGGGAGAGAGAGAGAGAGGTGGCTAGAGTGTGCATGATCCCTCTCAACCTTCATTTTCCCTTGTGCTCTTTCATACTACCTATCACTCTCACACTTCACCAAAGCCACCACCACTACTAAAACAGCTCTAGCCCAGAATATTTCAGCAGCTGAAACATTGCTACAGCCACCCTAACTCCATAAAAACAGCAACAAAAAAAGGCATCAGCTGCATCAGCAGCCACCCCATCCCCTAAATTCAGCTGCATCAGCCACCTACACACTCACATCAGCTACCTACATACTCACATCAGCCACCTACAACAACTACTTCAGCTGCAGCCACCCTAGCCACTAGCATCCGCTACAACACCCTAGCTCCTAGCACCATAGCTAACACCTACATCATCAGTTCAGCCACCATCAGCCCCACACCCATCATACATCAGCAGCTTCAGCCCCAACTGTCAAACGTCAGCCCCCAATACCACAACATCAGCTCAATTTTTATCACTTCAGCTGCTGAAACCATACATCAGCCCAACACAACAACCACAACATATGCCCCCCTTTCATCTGCTGCTGCTATAACCAACAGCAACAACCTCATTCAAAAATATATAGCAACAACAGCAACAAAGCATCAACCTAACACATCAGCCCCAATTTTTCTTCATCAGCATCCACACCAGCCCCTAGCATCAATGCAACATCACCACACCACCACACCCACACCAAAGCAACAACAACACCAGCCACAACCAAAAACCACAGCATCAGTAACAAAACTGCTGTTGAAAACAGCATCAGCACCAGAAAACAGCACCTGCAGCAGCAACATCAGTAGCATTTGGAGCAGCTCTACAGCAGCAACAACCCTTCCTCCTTCCTCCTCCTTCCTCCTCCTCCCCTTTCTCCTTCATTCTAGAATTTCCTTGAGGTATAATCTAGCAACCCAACTCCTATCTTGCTAAGTCATAGTTGTTAGCTGAAATTTTACTGTTATATCGGTGATCTAGTGCTAGTTTAGTGATTTTGAGTGAGATTTGGTCAAGAGATGGTTTTGAATGTTAGAGTAGCCTTATTAGGGGTATGTGAGACCAGTTTAACCAAGTTTTCCCCAGATTCCAGCAAAAATACCAGATTGTTCGACTTGGCGTATTTTAGCATTTTAGTCGATTTTGTGACCTTTCTGAGACCTGCTTTCACCCGGGACCTCCTAGAGTAAAATTGACTTGGCAGTGAGCTGTGCAGGCACCCTGGAACCACTACCCAAAGCCCTAGCCCCCATCTCAAAACCCCGGCCGCAGATTTAATCCCCATGGCCGCAATTTGCGGCCAGACCAGGGTGGAACCTCCTCGTTTTGCGTGCACAGCCCTATTTCATGTAGATTTGACCCCCTGTATGTCTAGTTTTGACTGATCCCAGTTTGGATAGAATATGAGTTGATTTTCATGAGTTGGCGTATGATTTACGACCTGTTTCCCGTATGGATTTTTGGTATTCGGCGATTCGTTTCTATCGGATGGCGTTTGGACGTCAACGGCAGTGGATATTGGCTGCGTTTGCACACGAGGCCACAGGTTTTTACCTATGGGCGTAGCGTGCACTATTTTGGTTTCCGACATGCTTTTATGTGTTTTAGAGTGTGATATCCTTGTAGGTACCCCACGTGGCGTCGAAGCGTTGGAGATGCGGATGGCGACATCGGCACCGGCACACATAACACAAGGTGAGTAGATTTATATCTACGGGGAGAAGTCGGGTGGATGGCGTATAGCACCCCCGCAGTCCGAGGTGATGTATACGGATGCGTATACACACCTACAAATATTATATGTTGTTCGGGAAATTATGATGTTTAGGATGGATAATTGGTGGACTTGGATGATTTAGGTTACGAAACCCTAGGTAGTGGGTGCACTACACATACATACAATGCAGGGTTCCTAGGCACACTAATGAGGTCTCACAAGGCATCAACCATGCCAATTTCAAAAGTTACAAGTGCCGAGAAACCCTAATACGGATCGTTAACTAGATTTTAGGCGAAACAGGCAAGTAGTTAACAACTTAACTAAGGGAACGGAAATACAACATTTGTAGATCCGGTCCTCCACCTCCATAGCTCCATGATGAAGTCTCCTTGCTGTCCAAATCGAATCCCTGGCTCTAGCGTCGGCTTCATCGGAGAAATGGGCGGGCTTGGTCGTCGGCTTCGATGCCGAAGATGATCTACGTCGAGGCAACACAAGATCAAGCTCCCACTTCACTAAGTCATGAAACTTGTGAAGAAAACACCCTATACTACTTGGCAAGAGGTAGAGGATGAAGAAATAGGAAGTGGGTTCACTTTAGAATTGGATTTCTCACTCTTTTTCACTAATTGCCATTGATGAAGGCAAGGTTTCTTCTTGAAGAAGAAGAAGAAGATGATGATTGAATATCATAAGTTCCTTTTTAAAATGAAAAATAATATGAATACTTATCATATTCTAACCATGGTCATGTGTAGAGAGTAGACTATGGTTAGGTGGAATGGTTAGGGTTAAACATGAGACAAAATGGTCACTCAGTCAAAGCTTCATGAAGCTTCAACAACAAACAAAGAAAGCCACAATTTTTCTCTTTATCTTTTCCTTAATAAAAGAATAAATAAATAAGTAAGTAAATAAGCAAAACCCTAACCATTCATATAACCATGGTTTAATTCTTTACACTAACCCAAGTGAGCTTGCATCATCAAACATGATACAAACAAGTGCACAAAAGTATATCACATATACAATGTGCATTTCAAGTGAGAAAATCCATTTAAAGTGAACCAATACTAGTTAATGCAAAGTAATATATCAAATATATAATTATACATTAAATCATTAAATCAACACTTGATTTAACGATCCGGTCATATCGCATATGACCGACTAATATCCAATGTATCGGCTTATCGAATCAATCCTCGATTCGATAACTAGGTTATATCGCATACAACCAATCAATACATTTATCGCGAGAATAGAATATGGTATCACATACACGCATTATTCTCGGTCCCGCACATATCTCATATGCACTCCTATTTCGTTTCGCTTGAGCCAGGAAACCTCTGTGTAGGACTCTAAAGACTCGTCAATACGCCGACAGCAGGTGATGATCATATCAAACACCCACAAGCCGCAAGCGGTCTGCTAAACGTAACGGCCACCCAGGTATTGAGCGATCAGAAGATCGACGAGCAAGCCCGCTCATACTCCTGTGAATCCAACCAGTAACACTTACCGTACAGTCCGGTCTCGTCGTCTGATATGTCGCATATCTCGCCTAGGGGTGGTAAACGTCAGACCCCAATAGCTCGATAAGTCGTGTCGATATGAGGTCTATAACAGTTCGAGAAACTACAGGTAACACTTACCAGTAAATCTCAGCAACCCTGGCCAGGGATTTCCGGTTATAGCCAATCGAACACAGCGCAACATCAACTCCCTATACCGGGAGAGACGAATCCCCTCCTATCGCTCATTGCCTCCATGTGATTCGGGACTGTACCCAAAAACCACCGTTTTGCACGCCCTCTTGGACGTGGTAAGGTGGAAATCAAAGTACAGTGGGAACCACACAAGACTCTATGACGATCTCGGGTCAACAGACTAATCTGTACCAGTGTCACCAGAGAACTGCCATCTGACGTAAGGTATAATACCATCTGGGAGTTCTCGGCGAGTCCGTCCAGTGTACCCAGTCTCCACTGAGCACCCGTATATCATCGCTGATGTCAAACACCAATGGATATAGGATCATCCATCGCCCATCTGTATGGGTCGAGAAGGTATACGCTAGTCTACTCTGGTATATCGATGCCCCGTCTCGATACACCCACGACTAGGGACCTTGAAGGATGTACTTATGGACTACCATGTCCCCACTAGTATGATCCGCATCATAGTCCAGGTAGTCAAGTACACATCCTAAGGGCTTTACCAACATGTAACAGAGAGACAATCAGTATACACGTTAAGGTAAAGAGTAACCAGATAGCATACTATCATGTCGAGCAAGAAAGTCCTCCCTATATATGTCCAAGCATCCACTACAATATACATCCTATGTATAGTAATGAACTCTAGGGCATACATATAACTAACAATCTCCCACTTGCACTAGGGCCATCTGATAGCAGTGGTTGAAGTATCTCATACTCAACCATCCCATAATAGTCTCTCTCTGGGAAAAGGCCTTTGTGAGTGGATCCGCCGTGTTGTTCTCTGAGTCTACTCTCCTAACCTCGATCTCCTTAGAGATCAACCATCTCCTTGATCAGGTAATACTGCCTTAGAATATATCTGGATCATTGATGGGACGGACGTTCCTTGGCATATGTCATAACTCCATTGTCACACAATGGGAGGAACTAAGTTCATCTCATGAACAAATATACATCCAGACTGCCTCTTTGGTAGCATCTTAAGTAGCGATGTATCGAGCCTTTATCGTCTAGTATGCCACGGTATCTAGCTTGGAACTCTTCCAACATACCGTCCCTTTACCAAGGGTAAAGACAATGCCTGTGACTGACATTCAGTCGTCCTTATCATCCTGGAACACTTCCAGTGATTCTCCCCAGGATCGATTGATACCATCTCACTACAACTAGTGAGTATCCTAACATCCATTTAGATCTATCTCATAGATCCAAAACCCAGGATTTAGGAGGTATCACTTTGATCCTATATGGAGAATCCTTGTGATAAGCGGAGATTGACCGAACGTAGCATAGGAAACTCCTTTCTTATCAAGAGTATGACATCCATGTACTCTACGAGGATCACCACCATACTCCCTATTACCTTTTTGTTTATACAAGGTTCATCTACCATTTTGATGATGTCAAACTCTTTGACTAATCCATCAAAACAGATGTTCCAACTCCGCGATACCTGCTTTATCACATAAACCATCTTGCACACGTTTCCACTGCTCCCACTGTCTACGAAGCCCTCTGACTGTGTACTTACAGACTCTCTTTTCTGAAACATCATTTAAGAAAAGCAGTCATGACTCCTAACCGCCAGATATCGTAGTCATGGTATGAAGCCGTGGCAAGTAGGATCTGAATGGACTTAAGAATGGCTCCTTAGAAAAGGTTTCATCATGATCCATACCTGGTTAATGATGCAAACCTTTAACAAGTCCAGCTTTGAAAGTCTCAACTTTTCCATGTACACCAAGTAATCTTCTCAAGATATACTTGCTCCTGATGGGGATTTCAGATAAAGCAACTAAAGTCCATACTTTGTTGGTGTATAAGGATTCCATCTCAGATCACTAAGCATCCAGCCATTCTTACAGAGTCCCACTCCTGATGGCCAGCTCGAAACTAGTTGGGTCATCATCTCATGATGCAATCCTCGCTCCGACTGTCATAGAGAAACCAAAATATCTCTCAGGTGGGTGAGGAACCCTACCAGATCGGCGGAGAGGCTGAGGTTCGTCGGAAACTATTGAATTCTTTGGTTCTGTCAAATCATCAGCTGCAGTTTTGTATAGCTGGAACCTTTCCAGTTCTATATAACAGACCTGGCCTCGAGCTTGTTCGGATTTTGCTTTTAGACATAGGCTGGACAACCCCAAATCTTAACCATCTTAAGATATGGGCTCTTCCCTTTCCATATCACATATGAAATGGTAGGCAACTGATTTGATTTGAACCCTATTCAATAGATATGCAACTTCTCAAGTGCATAACTCCCAAAAAGGAAACAGGTAACTCAGTAGTACTCATCATAGAGCGCACTATATCGAATAGGGTGCAACTGCTCCACCCCAATATACCATCGTGCTATGGTGTATACGGAGGAGTAATACTGAGAGAGAATCTCATTCTCCTTTAGAATAGTCCAGGAATTCCGTACTCAAGTATTCTCCTCCTTGATCTCATCAAAGGACATAATACTTATACCCGTATTGGTTCTCTACTTCTAGCTTATATTCTGTGAATATCTCAAAAGGTTCGGACTTGTGTTTCAACAGGAACATATGTCTGAATCTTGAGAGACTATCAGAGAATGTAACGAAGTACAAAGAACCGGTCCTGACATATGTAGACAGGGGACCTTACATACATCAACATGTATCATCCCAAGAGTTTACTAACTCTTTCTCTGTTTCTAATAAACAGAGCTGAGGTCATTTTATCTTTGTGACATGACTCGCAAGTTTCATAAGATGTAAATTCAAATTAATTTAAATATGCATCTAAATGTAACTTCAGCCAGTCGGGTCGCATTGATATGACCTAGTCTACAATGCCTCAAGAAGGATCCGTTCATTTCTGAACTCTTCCTCTTTTGTGTGTTCAGTATACTAAAGAACTGTAGTTTGATTTAGAACATCAATGCTTTTAGATAACGTGCCTGAACCGATCAACTTTTGATATAGGAAATGTTCAAAACATTATCCAACAATACAAAATTATATCCTTTCTTTACTAATAAAGAGACTGATATGATTTTGTATATCAGGTTCGGTATCTAATAACATTCGTTCAGAATCAATGTATTTGGAATACAGGGTGACAGTGACCAACAGACTTGGCTGCAACACTTGCCCCGTTTTCTGCCTCATGAAACTTATCACCCGTTCTCAGTTCTCTACCTTTCTGTAGCCCTATGTAACAGATTACATATCTGGGATCCTGATCTGGTATCACATACCCAGGACGTAGAGGATATAGAGAAACAGTTCTTTGTAATGAACACACCCGAAGATGATGCATCAGCATGCACTCTCTTCGTTTGGGTGGCACGGGAATTCTGGTAATCCCCTATTTCCTGCTCTGTCTTATAACAATTATAAGTTGGAGCGGGACCAACTTTCCCCAGCTCAGTATAACAAGTGGGTTCGGTCAATACTTCCGTATTATTATCTTGATTAAGGCGTGATATGGTCGCTACCTAGAGAGAGAGAGAAGAAAACACTCAGCGTGCGCTCTTACAAGAATAGATTGGTTATTATTTTATCTAATCAGGATGGCTCCCACTGCTTTTTATCAAATCTTCCTTCAAACCCTAAAAGGAAAGACTAGCCGGGATTAATTACACACTACAAGTTCGCCAATCTTTCAGCCAGGCCAGTGTCGGTACTTTGAGGGAGGTCCCCCGTGCTTTCGCACGAACCTAATTAATGTAAACCTCGTTTTCCCAGAGGCGTAACCTCGTTAACACCTTTTTAGACACCTACTTGATCGGCTAATTGTAATGTGTAAAACTTTCCCAGGAGTAACAATTACTCGCAGCGGGTATCGGGATCCAACTATCTCATAGAAGGTATGCAATCTCATTGCAAATTTCAACACTTGAAATTCCCGATAATATTTTTCCCCGAACGATCTATGACCTTGACAAGGTCAACAAACCATAGATCGCAAGTCAAGTTCAACCCGTCATTTCTTGATTGAATCAAACCCACCCGCATGACCCTTGACAAGGTCAACAAGGCCGCACGACTACCCTAACCCAATCTGCATCATATGCATAAGCAGATAAATACTGGTTAGCTACCGCACACTGCGCCTTGACAAGGTCAACAAACGCAGCACGAATACTAAACAGGACTTATCTGAAATGACGGAGGGCTACGACAGGTTTTTCTGAAAGCCTATTGCGTAATGAACTTGATATCGTTGTAGAATCAAATGATTTTAAAATGGAGCGTTTTTTAGGCTTTCTAGTTTTGCTAAAGGAGTCACTCCCGGTGAAGGGATCGTCGGTCCTTTCCTCGTCGAATGAGGTGCGGGATATATCATATACATCACTGTGCAAAGCAAAAACTCTTAAAAGCAATCAAAAGACAAACCGAGTGTGTAGCATCTGCCAGTTATTGCTAAAGGAGTCACTCCCGGTGAAGGGATCTCGGTCCTTTCCTCATCGAATAAGGTGCAGGATATATCACATATACCTCTATGCAAAGCAAGAACCGTAGCTACCTTTTTATTTTGAAATTCGATTCTACAACACCTTTAGGTTTCTTTTACTTTCATTAATCACATTAATGAAGTCCCATCATTTAAGTACCTAAACATCACAGATAAATACGACGTACACTTATGCCTTCCGCATTCGCCTCGATGTCCCCTCGTGCATCGTTAGGTTAGGTAACTAACCGCAAAGCGGGGCAGGGCTAGTGCGGGTGTAAAACATAAGTAACGCCTATATAATATATCATATATACTGTATACTGTATCCATCACAGAACATATCACATGATCACATCACAGATATCGCAGCAGAAGAATCATATGAAATATTGGATATACTAGGACGTCCGTGTTTTAAATACGAGCCAGTATAAAACACGGATTCCACGGTCGTGATGAATAGCCAAACCCACACCCCTAGACCCCTACGAGAGCGGCAAGCAACCCTACCAATTCTAGAGTTAGGAGACCCGGACTCGACTCCTCGAGTTGGTCTTCCACTGGACTCCAGAACCCGGTTACTTATGCTCCCCTCCTTGGGTCTATCCTAGTGCAGAAAAGTAAATAATATACAAATGGTGACATCATCCGCAACCTGGAAGTGCCCCAAAAAAAAAAGAATATTACATACAAGTTTTTACATGAATGAAAATGAAAAACACTCATCTCACATAAAAAAAAAACCCGGCTATTCAAACACGACGATCCAATATAACATATCCAGCAACACATAACATCACATGTCATCAAAGTAAGTAAATATGCGCATCCCAATTGTCGTTGACATATAGCAACGAAACCGGCGATATCACATATTACACTTACGGTCACAGAAAAGAAAGTGTAAAACTACAACAGTTGGAATCCGCAATCTCTTTAGACATCGCATGCCTAATCAAATGAAATACTTAGACATCACATGCCTAACAATTATAAACCCCACATTTTAGTCTCATTATCGAAAACACTTTTCAATATCATGTCGGGCAATTCAACGAGATTCCCGACATCCTGATCGAATGCTCGTCGCAAACTTTAGTAGGCGGCCGCACCCCCGATACCGTCGATGAAATGCACTAAGGCGGAACACCGCTACCGCGAGCACCCGAACGGATGCTTTCGGCGACGGGGTTCTCCTACAGTCACTTGGTCGGGGCTATGGAGTGAGGCTGTCTATTAAGTTTACCCGGCGAGTATCCGCGTACGCTACGTGATTGCGACGGACTTTTGATCACATCAAAATTCCGTGGCAACCGATCAAGTGAGACTAAACTGCTATGTTTATAACATTCATTCAGTTATCTCATAACTACTTGTGAATTCCAAATGTTGTATCACATTCCGAGTAAAATAGAAAATGTTAAACTTTCCGATCGAACAATCGAACACCCAAGTTTTCCCGAAACAGCTCAACACATGAAATAAATCTAAAAACATTCAGTTCATGCCTCAGTACCAACGGTCCAGCCATAGAAGGGTCAAGCCAACGCCTCACATGTGGCACGCCGTACTGCCCCAAACCCTAAGGTTCAAAGGGCAGTTCGAGACGGTCACATAATCGAGTTAAGGTTTGTTGTCTTCTAGAGGGACCATCGCGTTACTTGCACTACTTAGAACGTTTTTAAACCACGGAAAAATCCAACACTTGGAAATTTCCCGACAGGGAAAAATTGGGTATTTATATCCGGCCGAACTTTTTAACATATTCAAAAATTATCCGGAAAACACCTAGACAAAGTTTGATAATCCGATCAAATAATCGAATCCCCAAAACAACCCAGAATATTCAACTCTTAAATAAATATTAAAAATTACCAGAAAATCCAACACCATAAAAGAGGAATTACTGTGCAAAAATGGTTGGCTGATGTTATCAATTGGCCGCGGAACCGCCGCAGAAGCCAGGCTTCTGCCGCGGTTCCGCCGCGATTTGGAGGTATCATTTGGCCAATTTTGCATCGTAATTCTTAGAACTTCCTGCTGAATTTTTTAAGCATTTTTAATCTGGAAAAAACCCAGTTTTTGAAAAAAGTCCAGAGAGCTTTTTCGGGTTAGGGTTTTGGTTCGATCGGACTTCAAACTCCGTCTACGCTTCGCCTAAGGCTCTAGCTAGGCTCTGATACCACTGTAGGGTTCCTAGGCACACTAATGAGGTCTCACAAGGCATCAACCATGCCAATTTCAAAAATTACAAGTGCCGAGAAACCCTAATACGGATCGTTAACTAGATTTTAGGCGAAACAGGCAAGCAGTTAACAACTTAACTAAGGGAACGGAAATACAAGCTTTGTAGATCCGGTCCTCTACCTCCATAGCTCCATGATGAAGTCTCCTTGCTGTCCAAATCGAATCCCAGGCTCTAGCGTCAGCTTCATCGGAGAAATGGGCGGGCTTGGTCGTCGGCTTCGATGCCGAAGATGATCTACGTCGAGGCAACACAAGATCAAGCTCCCACTTCACCAAGTCATGAAACTTGTAAAGAAAACACTCTATACTACTTGGCAAGAGGTAGAGGATGAAGAAATAGGAAGTGGGTTCACTTTAGAATTGGATTTCTCACTCTTTTTCACTAATTGCCATTGATGAAGGCAAGGTTTCTTCTTGAAGAAGAAGAAGAAGATGATGATTGAATATCATAAGTTCCTTTTTAAAAAGAAAAATAATATGAATACTTATCATATTCTAACCATGGTCATGTGTAGAGAATAGACTATGGTTAGGTGGAATGGTTAGGGTTAAGCATGAGACAAAATGGTCACTTAGTCAAAGCTTCATGAAGCTTCAACAACAAACAAAGAAAGCCACCATTTTTCTCTTTATCTTTTCCTTAATAAAAGAATAAATAAATAAGTAAGTAAATAAGCAAAACCCTAACCATTCATATAACCATGGTTTAATTCTTTACACTAACCCAAGTGAGCTTGTATCATCAAACATGATACAAACAAGTGCACAAAAGTATATCACATATACAATGTGCATTTCAAGTGAGAAAATCCATTTAAAGTGAACCAATACTAGTTAATGCAAAGTAATATATCAAATATATAATTATACATTAAATCATTAAATCAACACTTGATTTAACGATCCGGTCATATCGCATATGACCGACTAATATCCAATGTATCGGCTTATCGAATCAATCCTCGATTCGATAACTAGGTTATATCGCATACAACCAATCGATACATTTATCGCGAGAATAGAATACGGTATCACATATACACATTATTCTCGGTCCCGCACATATCTCATATGCACTCCTATTTCGTTTCGCTTGAGCCAGGAAACCTCTGTGTAGGACTCTAAAGACTCGTCAATACGCCGGCAGCAGGTGATGATCATATCAAACACCCACAAGCCGCAAGCGGTCTGCTAAACGTAACGGCCACCCGGGTATTGAGCGATCAGAAGATCGACGAGCAAGCTCGCTCATACACCTGAGAATCCAACCAGTAACACTTACCGTACAGTCCGGTCTCGTCGCCTGATATGTCGCATATCTCGCCTAGGGGTGGTAAACGTCAGACCCCAATAGCTCGATAAGTCGTGTCGATATGAGGTCTATAACAGTTCGAGAAACTACAGGTAACACTTACCAGTAAATCTCAACAACCCTGACCAGGGATTTCCGGTTATAGCCAATCGAACACAGCGCAACATCAACTCCCTATACCGGGAGAGACGAATCCCCTCCTATCGCTCATTGCCTCCATGTGATTCGGGACTGTACCCAAAAACCACCGTTTTGCACGCCCTCTTGGACGTGGTAAGGTGGAAATCAAAGTACAGTGGGAACCACACAAGACTCTATGACGATCTCGGGTCAACAGACTAACCAGTACCAGTGTCACCAGAGAACTGCCATCTGACGTAAGGTATAATACCATCTGGGAGTTCTCGGCGAGTCCGTCCAGTGTACCCAGTCTCCACTGAGCACCCGTATTGTTAGTGTATATGCCCTAGAGGCCATTACTGTATCATACTAGTTTTTATATTACTTAATGGAAGCTTGGGATATTCACAGTTGTATATACAATCTTGCTCGAAATGGTAGTATGCTACTTGGTTTGTCTCTGCTTTAATATGTGCATGTGTTTCTTTTAGCATATTGCTGGTATACATATTAGTGGAGCCCTTAGGATCTTTGCTTGATTACCAGCGTTGTGATGGCGCTCGCACTCGTGGGAGCTGGGTAATCTATAAGCACATCCTTATACAGGTCCCTGGTCGTTGGACTATCGAGACAGGGCATCGATACTCCGGAGTAGACTAGCGTATGCGCTTCTCATCCCAGTGTGGGAGACGGTCTGTCCCACAGCCGTTAGTACGTCGTACTTGGGATAGTATGCGGGTGCTCGTTAGGTTACGAGTACACTGGACAGGACTCGTCGGGAACTGTTGGTTGGTAATATACCTATCGTCAGTTATCAGTTCCCAGGTGACATGAGTACAGCTTAGTCCGCTGACTTGACACTGTCACTTCGCCTCGAGTATGTTCCCACTGCACTTTGATTACTACCCTACCACGGCTCAAAGGAGTCGTGCAAACAGGTAGTTTTTGGGTGCAGTCCCGAAGCACTTGCAGGCAGTGACGGTTAGACAGGATTCGTCTCTCCCGGTATTAGGGGTTGACATCGCGCTGTGTCCAGGAGAGCCATTACACGAGTAGTCCCTGGCCAGGGCAAGCGAGATATACTGGTAGGTTTCCAGAGTTATCTCAGGGTGTTCTGGGCTACACTCCGACACGACTTGTACCGCTATTAGGGGACTGACGTTCACCGCCCCCCTAGGCCCGCCATGTGATGTATCAGACGAACAGACCGGACTGTACGGAGACTGTCACATACAGGCTCAGTAGGAGTGCAGATGGGGTTCACCTCGTCAGTCTTCTTATTGACATCTACCTGGGGACCGTTACGTACAGCTAGTGCCGCTTGCGGTCTGTGGTTAAACCCACTGCCAGCGTAGTGTCGAGTCTTTAGAGTCCCACACAGAGAGCTATTCGCCTTTAGGCAAAATGAGTAGAGGTCGCATGGTTTTGCGACAGGGCTCGTTCGCATCCGCGCACTTGTGCACGTTTGCTGTCCGGACAGTTTATACTAGCGGGCTTTGGTTTAAGCCGGATCCTAGTATATGATTTGAGATTGGTTTTTCTCAGAGTATTCGTGTTCCTCGGATCACGAATGCGGGTGCGTATGCACAGTTGCTTGAGATTGAGGGAGAGGACCTTGTTTAGGGTTAATGGCTATTGTCATTTTATTAACCCTATTGCTTTTGTGTGTATTAAAGTTAATTGATAATTAGCTTAATAATTGTACATGGTTGTTGTTGTTGACCATTTGACTTCATTGACTTGTTGACCAAGGTTGACACTTTGACCATCATCATTTCTTTTGAAAGATACTCTTTGATCTTTGCAAATTGAAATGATAATGGTCATGTCATGATTTACCATGACAATTTTCAAGCTAATTATTCAATTAAAATTATTCACACATATTAGTGAGAATGGCTCACTAATAATTCATTCTCTCATATCATTTCTCTCTCTTGCTCATCCTCTCCCTCAAGCTCTCTCCCTCTCATGTGTTGAGAAACAAAAAGCTTGAGAAAAACCCTCACTTGATCTTCTCTACTCTCTTCTAGGGTTCAAGTCTTAGCATTTCTTGCACTCTAGTTACTCCTAGCTTGGAGTTGAAGCTAAAGGTCGAGGCTTTCGGGTGGATCCTTCTTTGACGGGAGAAGACAAGCAAGGTGACCTCTTTCTACCTTTCCAAGGAGCAAGGAGAGAAGTACTTTGAGCTCAAGGTATAACCTTTCCATCACTTAGCTACTTTGTTGTTAGCTTTAGCAAGTTTATGTTTAGCAAAGATCCTTAAAGCATGGTCCATGTTGCCTATAGTTGATAAAAATCCAATTTTTATTATGTTTTCCGCCTCCCCGTAAGCACCGGGGTGGGCAACGTGGACTTACAGTGGTATCAGAGACTAACTAAACATAAACTAGCTAAGTAGTTAAGTGTAACGAAGTTTCAAAACCGGAAAATCGAAAAACCAAACTCGCAAAACCCTAAGTTTCTGTTAATTTTTTTTCTGGTCAAAATAAAATTTGTTATATACCAAAAATTATCTCAGGGTTTTGTTAAGAACACCACCAAAAACGAGACAGAGAGTCGACCAAATGGCCGTGGATCCGCGGAAATAGGAAGCTATTACGCCGCGCATCCGCGGCCGTCTTGTCTCCTCTCTGCCTCGATTTTGGTGCAGTGTGTTTCTGTGTTGGTTTTGTGATTTTTAGGATATGTTATATGTGCCCAGATTTTCCAGAACTAAAATTTACTTTTGGGGGCCTATAAATCCATATTTTTTCGGAACTTCACTTCACTTTAACTATATCGGTTATATCTGTGATGCTTGTATGTATTGAACGTCGGCTAATCGCTATAAGTCGATTAGTCGGGGTTATACATCTCAGTGATCTCTGATTGTTATTGGTTTGTGGATATGAATGGATTGGATTGTCGCGGGTGAATAGCCGGGGTGGATGTGAGATGAGCGTTATTTTTCTTTCATTCATTTGTAACATGTAAATTGATGTAATAATATTATTTGTATGGCCGCACAACCGGGTCGGGGTTGTAGCCGTCATTGTATAATTCTTTTTACTGTTTTTGCTCCTAGGATAGACCCATGGAGGGGGTGCACAAACTACCGGGTATCTCGAAGTGCCGAATGGCCTACTCACGGTGGTGAGGGAGGTTGCTTCGCTTCGGTTGCTTGGCGGGTAGTTTGCCGCACCCGTAGGGGTCTTGGGTGGGGTATTGGCTATTCACCGCGACCGTGTAATCCACTTTACGTTGCAGGCTCGAACGCATTGCGGATTCCTAGTATATCCAATGTATTCATCTGTGATCTGTAATGTCTATCAATGCTATATATTTATATAATAACTATTTAGGCGTTGCTTATGTTTTACAGCCGCGCTAGCCCAGCCCCTGCTCTGTTGTTAGTTAAGTAACCTAACGGGTGATGACGGGGCCCCGTGGCGAATGCGAATGGCATAAGCGTACGTCATATTTTGGTTGTTTTCTGCAATGGTAGGATTAAATGATGGGACGCATTAAAAGAACTAATGCAAGAAATAAACCAAGTAAAAGTCGATTGGAACACTTTGAAAACCACTCGGTTCTTTTCAAAACTAAACTTTTAAACGCGGAGCTTGAACCACTCCTTTTAAAAGCTATCTCGTTCCATCGATTATATCAAGTTCACTACGTTCACGGTTTCGCCAAAACCATCCGTAGCCCTCCATCATTTCGGTTAAATATTCGGTAGTATTCAAGCTATGTATTTTGACCTCACGCCAAGGCATAGTGATTGGTAGCTGCCGGATATTTATCCGTTGCATAGATAGAATGCGTTGATTTGAGACAGTCGTGCTGCCGTTTTGGCCTATGTCAAGGGTAGGTACGGGTGGGTTCAAATTAACCGGGATAATGATGGGAAGAACTTGACATGTGACTTATGACATTTTGACCTCACGCCAAGGTCATAAGAGCATGGGGCAAAAATCCACATCGGGAGTTTCATAAGTACTGAAACTTGCTAGCGTTGCATACCATTTGGAGTGTGATAATTCTGGTAGGATTCCTTCGGTTTTATCACGCGATGATATTTGGATCCCGATCCTACTGTGAGTATATGCTACTCCTCGGGAAAACTCTCACCTAACGATCAATGCTATAAACCTAGTAGGTGCCTAGAAAGGTGTTAGCGGGGCTACGCCCACAGGGAAAAGAGGTTACTTAATTAAGGAACTTCGCGAAAGCGTTGGAAAACCTCCCTCGAAGTACCGACACTGGCCTGGCTGAACGGTTAAGCAAGTATTGTACGGTGAGAATGATCCCGACTAATCCTTTTCTTTACGGTTTGAGAAGGGATTCGAGAGACAGTGGGAGCCATCCAGTTTATACAAACTAAAAATCACTCTAAACTTGCAAGAGCATCATGCTAAAGTGTTTCTTTTCTCTCTCCTAATTGCAGCGACCATTCAAGATGACCGGACTTAAGTTATTACTAGATAAAAATAAACTGACAGGGCCAAACTACAAAGATTGGCTCAGGAATGTCAAGATGGCTATCACTTATGACAAGTTGGGGTATGTACTTACCACCAAAGCTCCCCCTGTCCCAGGTCCCACCTCCAGCGTCGCGGATGTAGAAATCCGTAAGACATGGGAGATAGATTGCGCGAGGGCCAGATGCCTCGTACTAGCCTCGATGGACAACGAACATCAGAGGAGGCACGAGAATATGGACCTAGAGTCCATATTTCTCCATACAAAAGAACTGTATGGAGAGCAGTCTCGTATCGCTAGATACGAAGTGTCGAAGAAGTTTTTTTCGGCAAGGTTGGCCGTCGGATCATCGGTAGCAGACCACGTGCTTAAGATGATCGGCTACATAGAGGAGCACGTGGACCTTGGGACCACGTTGGAGAATGAACTCTATACTGATTTGATTCTCCAGTCCCTTCCTTCCACTTACGCCCAGTTCATTCTTAACTTCAACATGCAAGGAAAGGAGGTTGAACTTGCCGAACTTCTGAACATGTTGAGGACTGCTGAGGGCACCCTACAGAAGGGTAGGGAGACATCCACTTTGTTTGTAGGAGGATCTTCCTCTTCTAGGTCCAGGGTGAAAGCCAAGGGCAAGAAGAAGAAAGCCCCCGCCAAACCAAGAGGTGGTGTCGGTAAAGTGGATACGAAGGGAAAGGGTAAAGCAACAAAAGTAGCGGGGAAGCTGGTGGGGAAGGAAGAATGCTTCTATTGTCACAAAAGTGGTCACTGGAAACAAGATTGCAAGGCTTGGAAAGCCAGAACACAGGATTTGAAGCGAGTTGCAGCTTCAGCTTCAGGTGTGTATGTTATTGAAAACTGTCTATCAATAAAATCTACATCCTGGGTATTGGATACCGGATCAGGATCTCGTATCTGTAATTCTTTGCAGGCGTTGAGAAAGCATAGAGTTTTGAAGGCAGGTGACATGACCCTCAGAGTTGCGAACGGTGCTAGCATGGATGCTGAGGCCGTGGGGGACTATCACCTGGGATTATCAGATGGACACTTTTTGGTTTTGCGTAGTTGTTATTATGTACCAAATGCAACCTGTAATATCATTTCTGTATCTTTATTATCTAAAGAAGGTTATGAATTTGCATTTGTAAGTAATGTAGTGAACATTCACCTTAATCAAGTTTTGATTGGGTCAGGTACATTGAACAACGGTATATACGTTTTAAACCAACCACAGGTTTTCAATATCCAGAATACACACAAAAGAAAGTCTCCAGAAATTAATAAAACTTTCTTATGGCATTGTAGACTGGGTCACATCAATGAGAGAAGATTGACTAAGTTACATACTGAAGGATATTTAGATCCGTTCGAATATCAATCGTATGCAACTTGTCAATCCTGTCTCAAAGGAAAGATGACAAAGGCTCCGTTTTCTGGACACGGAGAAAGAGCGAGCGAGCTCTTGGGACTCGTACACAGCGACGTGTGCGGTCCAATGTCTACACATGCGCGAAGCGGTTTTTCTTACTTCATTACTTTTACGGATGATTTCTCAAGATTCGGACATGTCTTC
Source organism: Agapanthus africanus (assembly GCA_030015575.1). Classification (NCBI taxonomy): domain Eukaryota; kingdom Viridiplantae; phylum Streptophyta; class Magnoliopsida; order Asparagales; family Amaryllidaceae; genus Agapanthus; species Agapanthus africanus. The sequence goes on along the minus strand of CM057348.1, from coordinate 196,251,554 downwards.
TTAATGAAGCATAAATCCGAAGCTTTTGATAAGTTCCAGGAATATAAGAATGAAGTGGAAAAACAAACAGGCAAAAGTATCAAGATCCTAAGATCGGATCGAGGAGGAGAATACTTAAGTGCCGAATTCCTGAATTACTTAAAAGAGAATGGAATTCTCTCTCAGCTTACTCCTCCATACACTCCGCAACATAACGGTGTATCCGAGAGACGGAACCGAACCCTATTGGATATGGTACGGTCCATGATGAGTAACGCTGAGTTACCGCGATCGTTCTGGGGATATGCGCTAGAAACAGCTGCATATCTTTTGAACCGTATTCCCACTAAGACTGTGCCTACCACACCATATGAGTTATGGAGTGGGAAGAAACCCTATCTTCAATACTTGAAGATTTGGGGATGTCCAGCTTATGTCAAAAAGCAGCATACGGACAAGCTCGAGGCACGCTCAGTACTGTGCAAGTTTGTGGGATACCCAAAGAACTCCAGGGGGTATCTTTTCTATTACGCAGAGGAACAAAAAGTCCTTGTTTCTCGTAATGCCCATTTTCTGGAACATCAGTTTTTAGAAAAAGAAATAAGTAGGAGCGCAATAGAACTGGAAGAAATTCCAGAACCACAAACTATTACTGAAAGTTTAGTGGAACCAGAAGGTTCAAAAGAACAGGACATTCCTACGCCACTCCGCAGGAGTAGTAGGCAGTCTCATCCGCCCGAGAGGTACTACGGTTTTCTCATTGACGGGTATAGAGAGGACTGCATCATAGATTGTGATGAGCCTACTAGCTTCCAGCAAGCCATTCAGAGCGTCGACTCGGTAAAATGGATGGATGCAATGCGGACCGAAATGGAGTCCATGTACACCAACAAAGTATGGACGTTGGACATTGCTCCAGACGGGGTAAAACCCGTAGGATGCAAGTGGATCTTCAAAAGGAAGATTGGTGTAGATGGACAGGTTGAGACCTATAAAGCTAGACTGGTAGCAAAGGGTTTTCGTCAGCGACCTGGTTTGGACTATGACGAAACCTTTTCTCCAGTAGCTATGCTGAAATCCATTCGGATCCTTCTTGCCATCGCTGCTTTCCACGATTATGAGATTTGGCAGATGGAAATAAAGACAGCTTTTCTAAATGGTCATTTAGAGGAGTGTGTCTATATGGACCAGCCAGAGGGTTTCATTCAGGGTGGGAGCAGCGGAAAGGTGTGCAAGTTGCTCAAGTCCATTTATGGACTCAAGCAGGCATCGCGGAGTTGGAACATCTGTTTTGATGAGACGGTCAAAGAATTTGGCTTTATCAAAAATCCAGATGAACCATGCATCTATTGTAGATTTGTAGCGAGAACTGTAGTATTCCTCGTTTTATACGTGGATGACATTCTCTTAATAGGAAATGACATTCCTATGCTACAATCTGTCAAGGGGTTCTTGTCACACAGGTTCTCCATGAAAGACCTGGGTGATGCCTCATACATTCTGGGTATCCGGATCTACCGTGACAGATCCAAGAGGATATTAGGACTCTCGCAGTCCAGGTACATCGACACCATACTGAAGAGATTCAGTATAGAAGATTCCAAGCGCGGTAATCTACCGGCTTGTCACGGGATCACCCTCTCCAAAGAGATGTCTCCCAATACTGATTTAGAGAGGGATCGCATGTCTATTATACCCTACGCTTCTGCGGTAGGCTCTATAATGTATGCGATGTTGTGTACCAGACCGGATGTGGCTTATGCACTGAGTGTGGTAAGCAGGTATCAGTCAAACCCTGGGGAGAAACATTGGATAGCAGTAAAGAACATTCTCAAGTACCTGAGAAGGACTAAGGAGATGTTCTTGGTGTATGGAGGAAAAGACCTGTAGATTGAGGCCTTTGCTGACTCCAGCTTCCAGAGTGACAAGGATGATTCCAAGTCCATGTCGGGTTTTGTCTTTACCCTCAATGGAGGGGCGGTGTGTTGGAAGAGCTCCAAACAGGAAACCGTTGCTGACTCAACTATGGAAGCGGAATACATCGCTGCATCTGATGCCGCAAAAGAAGCTGTCTGGATGAGGAAGTTCTTGAAAGAACTTCAGGTGGTTCCGTCCATTGTTGACCCAATACCTCTGTATTGCGACAACAACGGGGCTATAGCTTTAGCGAAGGAACCCAGGTCCCATCAGAAATCCAGACATATCTTAAGGCGGTATCACCTGATCAGGGAGATCATGGATCGCCAGGAGATCGAGGTCCGGAGAGTTGCATCAGAGGATAACACAGCAGATCCATTCACCAAGGCCTTGCCCCAGACTCAGTTCGAGCGGCTGATCGAGATGATAGGTCTTCGATACGCCAGTACATGGCCTTAGTGCAAGTGGGAGATTGTTAGTGTATATGCCCTAGAGGCCATTACTGTATCATACTAGTTTGTATATTACTTAATGGAAGCTTGGGATATTCACAGTTGTATATACAATCTTGCTCGAAATGGTAGTATGCTACTTGGTTTGTCTCTGCTTTAATATGTGCATGTGTTTCTTTTAGCATATTGCTGGTATACATATTAGTGGAGCCCTTAGGATCTTTGCTTGATTACCAGCGTTGTGATGGCGCTCGCACTCGTGGGAGCTGGGTAATCTATAAGCACATCCTTATACAGGTCCCTGGTCGTTGGACTATCGAGACAGGGCATCGATACTCCGGAGTAGACTAGCGTATGCGCTTCTCATCCCAGTGTGGGAGACGGTCTGTCCCACAGCCGTTAGTACGTCGTACTTGGGATAGTATGCGGGTGCTCGTTAGGTTACGAGTACACTGGATAGGACTCATCGGGAACTGTTGGTTGGTAATATACCTATCGTCAGTTATCAGTTCCCAGGTGACATGAGTACAGCTTAGTCCGCTGACTTGACACTGTCACTTCACCTCGAGTATGTTCCCACTGCACTTTGATTACTACCCTACCACGGGTCAAAGGAGTCGTGCAAACAGGTAGTTTTTGGGTGCAGTCCCGAAGCACTTGGAGGCAGTGACGGTTAGACAGGATTCGTCTCTCCCGGTATTGGGGGTTGACATCGCGCTGTGTCCAGGAGAGCCATTACACGAGTAGTCCCTGGCCAGGACAAGCGAGATATACTGGTAGGTTTCCAGTGTTATCTCAGGGTGTTCTGGGCTACACTCCGACACGACTTGTACCACTGTTAGGGGACTGATGTTCACCGCCCCCCTAGGCCCGCCATGCGATGTATCAGACGAACAGACCGGACTGTACGGAGACTGTCACATACAGGCTCAGTAGGAGTGCAGATGGGGTTCACCTCGTCAGTCTTCTTATCGACATCTACCTGGGGACCGTTACGTACAGCTAGTGCCGCTTGCGGTCTGTGGTTAAACCCACTGCCAGCGTAGTGTCGAGTCTTTAGAGTCCCACACAGAGAGCTATTCGCCTTCAGGCAAAATGAGTAGAGGTCGCATGGTTTTGCGACAGGGTTCGTTCGCATCCGCGCACTTGTGCACGTTTGCTGTCCGAACAATTTATACTAGCGGGCTTTGGTTTAAGCAGGATCCTAGTATATGATTTGAGATTGGTTTTTCTCAGAGTATTCGTGTTCCTCGGATCACGAATGTGGGTGCGTATGCACAGTTGCTTGAGATTGAGGGAGAGGACCTTGTTTAGGGTTAATGGCTATTGTCATTTTATTAACCCTATTGCTTTTGTGTGTATTAAAGTTAATTGATAATTAGCTTAATAATTGTACATGGTTGTTGTTGTTGACCATTTGACTTCATTGACTTGTTGACCAAGGTTGACACTTTGACCATCATCATTTCTTTTGGAAGATGCTCTTTGATCTTTGCAAATTGAAATGATAATGGTCATGTCATGATTTACCATGACAATTTTCAAGCTAATTATTCAATTAAAATTATTCACACATATTAGTGAGAATGGCTCACTAATAATTCATTCTCTCATATCATTTCTCTCTCTTGCTCATCCTCTCCCTCAAGCTCTCTCCCTCTCATGTGTTGAGAAACAAAAAGCTTGAGAAAAACCCTCACTTGATCTTCTCTACTCTCTTCTAGGGTTCAAGTCTTAGCATTTCTTGCACTCTAGTTACTCCTAGCTTGGAGTTGAAGCTAAAGGTCGAGGATTTCGGGTGGATCCTTCTTTGACGGGAGAAGACAAGCAAGGTGACCTCTTTCTACCTTTCCAAGGAGCAAGGAGAGAAGGACTTTGAGCTCAAGGTATAACCTTTCCATCACTTAGCTACTTTGTTGTTAGCTTTAGCAAGTTTATGTTTAGCAAAAATCCTTAAAGCATGGTCCATGTTGCCTATAGTTGATAAAAATCCAATTTTTATTATGTTTTCCGCCTCCCCGTAAGCACCGGGGTGGGCAACGTGGACTTACACGTATATCATCTCTGATGTCAAACACCAATGGATATGGGATCATCCATCGCCCGTCTGTATGGGTCGAGAAGGTATACGCTAGTCTACTCTGGTATATCGATGCCCCGTCTCGATACACCCACGACAAGGGACCTTGAAGGATGTACTTATGGACTACCATGTCCCCACTAGTATGATCCGCATCATAGTCCAGGTAGTCAAGTACACATCCTAAGGGCTTTACCAACATGTAACAGAGAGACAATCAGTATACACGTTAAGGTAAAGAGTAACCAGATAGCATACTATCATGTCGAGCAAGAAAGTCCTCCCTATATATGTATAAGCATCCACTACAATATACATCCTATGTATAGTAATGGCCTCTAGGGCATACATATAACTAACATACAAACATATTCATACTTGCATACATTCTTGTTTCATATGAGATTATGGGATTCTATATAGATATGTGGTCACATGGGTTTGGGATTATGTGTTCATTGCGGATTTGAGGATGATACTTGGGATTGATGTGAGTCGATGGGTTTGATATGAGATTATGATGTCGGTGATATGATAAAATTCATAATTGAGATACATCTTGATGTTTTAGCGGATTTTGGGGATGTTGATGCCATAGGAATGGTGACACATATATTAAGTGATCGACATGTGATTAGGTTATGAGATATGATATAATGTGATATGACAGGATATTTGTGATAGGCCGCCTTGGGCAATGTATACTCTTTGTGGTGATATATGACGATGATATTGATTTATACTAGATTGTCGATCAGTAGTCAGAACTTTATTATAGTGATGATGTTAGCGTAGTACTAGATGTAGGTCAGTACCCAGATTATGATATTTGATAAAAAGAATACCTGATGAATGATATGACGAATGTAATATTGACCCGTACCCAGATTTGGGGATGCCGTACAACGGATTTACGTATGAGGTATAAATTGATGTTTGATCCGCACTCTTGATTTGGGAATAACTGATTATAGAGATATGGTATCGGATGTGATATTATCGAGGCGGGATCACCGGCTATATATGTATATTTATGTATCGACTCAGAGGTTAGGCGGTTTACCTTACCTGCAGTTACCCTTTTAGCTCAGCCTTTAATTTGCGTAGCTGTATGACTCTTATGACATTAAATGCAGTTTAGCTATCTTTGTGTTTAGCATTCAGCTCCCGCATATTATTGTTTTTACTCTGCATCGCATACTTATTGTGATTCATATTTCATTATTGATATCATGCTGTTAGGACACCAGCACCATTACCGATGATGCGTATGTTCCACATACACTTACTTGCCAGCTCACACACATCTTCATCGGTAATTGCCATGTCACTACACAGTAATATTATTGCATCAGGATATGACCCTTGTATGTGCATACTATTATTCCATGTTGCATGATATACTATTATACTTGCATTTCATTTATATCACATACATCATGCTTCTTGATTATACGCATTGAGATATGTTGTTTCTATGATATTTCTGGATTTGGGAACGGTGGATATTTCAAAGAGATTATGAAATTATTTAAAAACCCGGTTACCCTTGATATGATATTTCAGTGCATCCACCATGTGTTTTCTCCGTGCTGAGAGCGACATGTGAAACCCGATTCGAGGAGGCGACCGAATGCGGGTACATGGTGGACCCGGTGCGGTACCCCGGGGCAAGAAGATCGCAGGAGATGGCGTTGAGCCTGGCAGGCGTGCACGATCGACCGGTGATTTTACCTGACACATCGGATATCCGGAGGATACCGTCGTAGTCATGAGATGGATGGTAGGGGCCGATCTGGACTGACGGCGTCCTGGATTTTATGATTGAGACATTGAGATTTGAGATATTGAGGTACGGAGATTATGATACAGAGACATCGAGATATTGAGATTATGTTTTGTGCCGATGCTAGGCACTGTTTTATGCTGATTTCATTACGATACCTCATTTTAAAATACAGAAATCTCACAGGTTTATGAAAGCAGTTTTCTTCAGTACATGCATTCGGTTTCATGCATTCATACATCATTCATATGATATATTGCTACCTGATGCACTGACACAGGCACACGGGTTTACACTTGGGTTAGGTAATTACCCTAGTCTTGTTATAGATTGCTGGTTATATATATTTGAGGATTATACTATGATCGTATGACCTAGGATTGCGTCATACATACGATTTTCTGTTCGTAGATCTCTTTCTACTCACGAGTTGGCAACTCACCCCCGTTGTGCCCCAGTTTCTTGCAGGTGTTGCCGTACAGGTTCCATTACGGCTTTGCGGGCACTGTTCCTTTCGGGTGATTTGCTAGTAGGTGGGTTTATTGTATCATACCTATCATTATATATTGTATATCATATTTCAGTTGTATCTAGAAGTTCCATCAACCAAACATGTACTTATTTGAGATAGAGACCAGAGATGTTTATTCTTTCGACCTTAGAGTCGCGCGTTATATTTCTATGGGTTCTTGCTGGTTGAGTTTCTTTTCTGTTGTGATCCTCGCCTTTAGGCGTTGTATATTATGTTGCTTACAGGTTGATTTGATATGGTTCTTCCTACTCTCTACTACTTCTCTTGGTTTGGATTTCTGGGTTCGGCTTACTTAGAGTACGTACGCCTCGAGACGTTCGTAGTCTAAGTGCCAGTCATGTTCCGTACTTTCGGGTCGTGACAAAGTTGGTTTCAGAGCGTTAGGTTTTACCTTTGGAGCGTAGGATGACCCTTGGTTGATGGAATAGGCGACTAAAGTAGAGTGACGTACCGTTGGTATGTTCCGCGGCATATTTACGACACGCCACTCCACTTAAGAAGCCTTAGGATGTAAATTTCTTTGCTCAGTATCATATTCATTCCTGATCTAGCCTCATCGGTACCAGTTATGGTTTTGCTGCCACAATTACGGGCAGGGAGAGCTACGGCTTGAGTTTCGGTCAGCATGAGCTCGTCACGAACGAGGACTGACCAGTGCGTGATTCCGGTGACACACGATTGCAGAGATGTGTCTTTTGATTGTTTTCACGCCATGAGCGTTGGATGGATCGCTGAATGAGATTACTCGAACGTGCAGATCGGCACCAGAGGATTGAGCCACTGACAGATACCAGCCAGATTTTGATGACCGTTGGTGTATTGCTTGTTCATGATCATTGAAGCACGGTTTAGCGCGCAGACGAGTGAACCAGTTCTTGCTACGAAGGATAAGATATCGCCCCAGACGATTGGAGCTATGGCAGTACGAGATCGTACCAAGAGATGATAGAAGGTCGCTAGTCACCGAGGATGAATGACTAGGACACGTGGTTCGTTCGATGCGAGGTCATCAGATAGATTGATTCCAGTTAGAGACGACTTCACGCGGAGACGTTGAGAGTCGACAGAGACGATCGAAAGTCAGAAACCTATTATTCCATGTTTAAAGTACTCGAAAAGACATGCAGGCAATTCTATGGTCCCTCTAGAAGAATGAAACCCTAACTCGACTTAATGACCGTGTGAAAGCCTTTGAACCTTAGGGTTTGCGGCAGTTCTGCAGCGCCATTAGTGAGGCTTGGGTTTGCCCTTCTACGGCTGGACCACCGATACTGTGGTATGTGCTCGATACTATTATACTGTACCCAAGATGTTGAGCTCTTGGGGGATTATGAGGTTTTGACAAATCGATCAGATGGCTCGACTTAATTCGGATGCTAGGCGTTGGGATGCATTTCTTGGGAGACTCCGGATACGAGGATAGCCGTTGGAGCTCAGTTCATGCAGCCACGACGAGGCGAGTCCGAAGCAGTCGACATTAGAGAAAGTGGAGTAAGAAGTTCGTGCAAGATCTGGATATGATGACGTTCCACTCCGCCGACACCAGAGATGCGATACACATGCCGAGGCATAGTACTGGATATCCTTCCAGAAGGAGTCACGATGAGTATGCAGCCGTTATGGAAAAAGAAGCAGATATAGTAAAGGACGATGACTCCCGGACAATTGGCAGAGATGAGACTTGGAAGAGACCTTGAGCAGGATTCCTTCCAGGGCACTGCTGCAATGATACTTGCACCCAGAATCAGACGTGTCACGTGCATTCAGAGAACCAGAGGCCGACGCCAGTAACATGCTGCTTTACGAGTGGTCATGAGAATTGACCGGGAAATGACCAGAGAAGACCTGGACCCAGGAGTGGTCATGTTACGCACCCCAGCAGGCCAGAGTTCAGAATCGTCGACGAGACGTCCTACGAGTGATCACGACAGTTGGCCCGAGATTCTTGGAGGATGCGCTTGAGCGGAACTATTCCGCCATACTTGATTTCGGTATTTTGACGATTTATTCGCATGATTTGATTTTGATGATTGGGTTTCATGACGTTTGTTTTCATGTGCTATTGAGGATTTACGATTTTTGCATAGTTGTTGCACTTGATATTGTTTTCGTGCCTTGGTTTCACATGTTTGTGATTTTATGGGTTTCATACATTTGAGTTGATTTTGTGTGCATGCACGCACACGATTTGGTTTTTGCACTCGGTATAGTTCACATATGCTTGCAGTGCAGTGACATGTATTTTGTGCACTTGGATGCACTGGACTTCGATTTTCGATGGTAATGCTCGATATTTGTTTTGTGCATTTTATGCACCTGATTGGATTTGCGCATGTTCGGCAATTGATATTGGATTTCATGATTTCGTGCATGATGGATGCACCGGATTTGGATTTTTAGCGCATGTTGGGCGCCTGTTATGAGATGCGATTTGGTGCACACCAGATGCACTAAATCGAGATTTTTCGTGCATATCAGATGCACCTGTTTTGCTATCAGGCACACACGTTGCCCTTGACAGATGCTTCATGCACACCCGTTGCACCTTGATGTCGTTTTTGAGCGCCTGCTTGGCACATATTTGGATTTTGATTTCCGTGCGCACCGGACGCACGGGGTTTTCATATGCACTTTTGGGATTGATTTCTTATGGAGCAGTACATTTTTATGATATTGCGATTTGTTTTCGTACTGAGCAGGACTGGTCAGAGGACAGTGCCTGGATATATCTTGCATGCACTGATAGATTTCAAAAGGGATTTCTAAAAGCGAGCTACAGTCTCATTATTTACCTACGTGTCTGGTACGACACAAAACGTTTAAAACGAGGGAACCCTTCTAAACTATTTTCAAAACGGCGGATCGTACATACTAAATAAAAGATATATACGTATATGGATATTTTCTTATAGAGACGTCCGCCATTGTGCAGTGTTATGCGCATTGCACATCGACTTTAAAGAATTTGGCATGCATTTTCTTCATATATTTACATGTATAGTTCCGATTTCTAGCATATTGGTTTTTGCCTTGGATTTGGCGTTCGTGTTTTCACCTTGACTCCGATGATTGCGAGGTGCTTGACGGAGTTTTGTTTTCGAGTTATCTGCTCGTTACTCATGCGCATGTATTGCACTACGACGCGTTCCATGGATTGATGATTTCGGAGCCCCGTTGACTTGGACATTTCATTGAAATGTTTAAGAATTTGGGGGTTTAAATTTAAATTCGGGGACCGAATTTCTTTAAGGGGGGAATATTGTAACATTTTAAAAAAATAAAATATTATTTTTGGGAATTTTCATAATGAATATTTTAATAGTCGATATAATTAAATACCCATAAATGGTGAAAATTTCGGATAAAATTTTGGAAATTTTAAAATAGGTTATTTTGTGGAAATATTTCATTTTTAAGCTTTTATGGTTACGTAAATGCTATTTGGTGTTAACCGCGATTAAAAATCGCTAATTTGTATTTTTGGCTTTTGTGCAAAAATGCGCACATGACATTTTCTACACTTGTCACACTTGTTTCATGTTTTGGACTCATGTTAAGCCTAGGGTTGGACCATGTTTAGATGACCATGGTGGGTTGAACCATTTGATTAGGTTAATTGGGTTAGTTAAGGGTTTTAGCTTGTTAAGGGTGATCAGGATGGGAATTGACCTTGGGTAGGGGAGAGAGAGAGAGAGAGAGAGGTGGCTAGAGTGTGCATGATCCCTCTCAACCTTCATTTTCCCTTGTGCTCTTTCATACTACCTATCACTCTCACACTTCACCAAAGCCACCACCACTACAAAAACAGCTCTAGCCCAGAATATTTCAGCAGCTGAAACATTGCTACAGCCACCCTAACTCCATAAAAACAGCAACAAAAAAGGCATCAGCTGCATCAGCAGCCACCCCATCCCCTAAATTCAGCTGCATCAGCCACCTACACACTCACATCAGCCACCTACATACTCACATCAGCCACCTACAACAACTACTTCAGCTGCAGCCACCCTAGCCACTAGCATCAGCTACAACACCCTAGCTCCTAGCACCATAGCTAACACCTACATCATCAGTTCAGCCACCATCAGCCCCACACCCATCATACATCAGCAGCTTCAGCCCCCACTGTCAAACTTCAGCCCCCAATACCATAACATCAGCTCAATTTTTATCACTTCAGCTGCTGAAACCATACATCAGCCCAACACAACAACCACAACATATGCCCCCCTTTCATCTGCTGCTGCTACAACCAACAGCTGTAGGGTTCCTAGGCACCCTAATGAGGTCTCACAAGGCATCAACCATGCCAATTTAAATTTTTACGGTGCCGAGAAACCCTAAACTACGGATCGTTGGCTAGATGTCTAGGCGAAAAGAAAACTAGTTAACACTTAACTAAGAGAATACGGAAATACAACCTTTGTAGATCCGGTGCTCCACCTCCATAGCTCCGCAATGAAGTCCTCTCGCTGTCCAAAACAAGTTCCGGGCTCTAGCGTCGGCTTCATCCTAGAATGGGCGAGCTAGGTCGTCGATGTCCATGCCGAAGATGATCTACATCGAAACATCGCTAGATCAAGCTCTCACTTCACCAAGTCAAGAAACTTGTGAAGAAAACACACTCTACTACTTGGCAAGAGGTAGAGGATGAAGAAATAGGAAGTGGGTAGACTTTAGAATTGGATTTCTCACTTGTTTTCATCAATCACCATTGATGAAGTAAGCTTCTTTATGTGATGAAGAAGAAGAAGAAAGAAAATGAATATAATAAGTTATTTAGAAAATAGAAAAATAAAAGAATACTTATCATAATCAACCATGGTCAAGTGTAGAGAATTAACTAAGGTTAGATTAATGGTTAGGGTTAAAGATAAAGACAAAGTGGTCACTTTGGTCAAAGCTTCATGAAGCTTCAAAAAGCTTCATGAAAGAAAATAAAATAAAGAAACCATTTTGCTTTTCTTTTATGCTTTTATTAATATCCAAAATGAATAAACAAATAATTAAATGAAAAAGCAAAACCCTAATCAATAAGTTAACCATGGTTTAATTCTATACACTTAACCAAAAGGCATGTATCATCAAACATGATACAAGCAAGTGCACAAAATCATATCGCATATGCAATGCGCACATTCGAGTGAGAAAATCCATTCAAAGTGAACCGATACTAGTTAATGCAAAGTAATATATCAAATATATAATTATACATTAAATCATTAAATCAACACTTGATTCAATGATCCGGTCATGTCGCACATAACCGACTGGTATCAATAGTAACAACTTATCGAATCAACACTTGATCCGATAACCCGGCTATATCGCATATAACCGATCAATGTCACATCGCGAGAATCGAATACAGTATCACATACTGGTATTATTCTCGGTCCCGCACATATCTCATATGCGCTCCTATTTCGTTTCGCTTGAGCCAAGAAACCTCTGTGTAGGACTCTAAAGACTCGTCAATACGCCGGCAGCAGATGATGATCATATCAAACACCCACAAGCCGCAAGCGGTCTGCTAAACGTAACGGCCACCCGGGTATTGAGCGATCTGAAGATCGACGAGCAAGCCCGCTCACACTCCAGTGAATCCAACCAGTAACACTACCGTACAGTCCGGTCTGATCGTCTGATATGTCGCATATCTCGCCTAGGGGTGGTAAACGTCAGACCCCAATAGCTCGATAAGTCGTGTCGATATGAGGTCTATAACAATTCGAGAAACTACTGGTAACACTTACCAGTAAATCTCAGCAACCCTGGCCAGGGATTTCCTGTTATAGCCAATTGAACACAGCGCAACATCAACTCCCTATACCGGGAGAGACGAATCCCCTCCTATCGCTCATTGCCTCCATGTGAATCGGAACTGTACCCAAAAACCACCGTTTTGCACGCCCTCTTGCATGTGGTAAGATGGAAATCAAAGCACAGTGGGAACCACACAAGACTCTATGACGATCTCGGGTCTACAGACTAACCTGTACCAGTGTCACCAGAGAACTGCCATCTGACGTGAGGTATAATACCATCTGGGAGTTCTCGGCGAGTCCGTCCAGTGTACCCAGTCTCTACTGAGCACCCGTATATCATCTCTGATGTCAAACACCAATGGATATGGGATCATCCATCGCCCATCTATATGGGTCGAGAAGGTATACGCTAGTCTACTCTGGTATATCGATGCCCCGTCTCGATACACCCACGACTAGGGACTTTGAAGGATGTACTTATGGACTACCATGTCCCCACTAGTATGATCCGCATCATAGTCCAGGTAGTCAAGTACAGATCCTAAGGGCTTTACCAACATGTAACAGAGAGACAATCAGTATACACGTTAAGGTAAGGTTCAACCAGATAGCATACTATCATGTCGAGCAAGAAAGTCCTCCCTATATACGTCCCAGCATCCACTACAATATACATCCTATGTACAGTAATGGCCTCTAGGGCATACATATAACTAACAATCTCCCACTTGCACTAGGGCCATCTGATAGCAGTGGTTGTAGTATCTCATACTCAACCATCCCATAAAAGTCTCTCTCTGGGAACAGGCCTTTGTGAGTGGATCCGCTGTGTTGTCCTCTGAATCTACTCTCCTAACCTCGATCACCATGGAGATCAACTATCTCCGTGATCAGGCGATGCTGCCTTAGAATAAGTCTGGATCACTGATGGGACCGGCGTTCCTCGGCATGAGCCACAACTCCATTGTCTCATAATGGTAGGAACGTAGTTCATCTCATGAACTAATATACACCCAAACATCCTCTTTGGTAGCATCTTAAGTAGCGATGTATCCTGCCTTTATCTTCTAGTATGTCACGGTATCTAGCTTGGAACTCTTCCAACATACCGTCCCTTTACTGAGGGTAAAGACAATGCCTGCGACTGACATTCAGTCGTCTTTATCACCCTGGAACCCTTCCAGTGATTCTCCCCAGGATCAACTGATACCATCTCACTACAGCTAGTGAGTATCCTAACATCCATTTAGATCTATCTCATAGATCCAAAACCCAGGATTTAGGAGGTATCATTATGATCCTTTATGGAGATTCATTGTGATAAGCAGAGATTGATCGAGTGTAGCATAGGAAACTCCTTCCCTATCAAGAGTATGTCATCCACGTACTCTACGAGGATCATTACTATACTCCCTACTACCTTTTTGTTTATACAAGGTTCATCTACCATTTTGATGATGTCAAACTCTTTGACTTATCCATCAAAACAGATGTTCCAACTCCGCGATGCCTGCTTTATCCTATAAAGCATCTTGCACACGTTTCCGCTGCTCCCACTGTCTACGAAGCCCTCTGGCTGTGTACTTATAGACGCTTTCTTCCAAATCATCATTTAGAAAAGCAGTCATGACACCCAACCACCAGATATCGTAGTCATGGTATGTAGCCGTGGTAAGTAGTATCTGGATGGACTTAAGCATAGGTACTGGAAAAGGTTTCATCATTATCCACTCCTGGTCGATGACGAAAACCTTTAACAAGTCTAGCTTTGAAAGTCTCAACCTTTCCATGTACACCAAGTAATCTTCTCAAGATATACTTGCTCCTGATGGGGATTTAACCCTTCAGATATAGCAACCAAAATCCATACTTTGCTGGTGTATAAGGATTCCATCTCAGATCGCTAAGCATCCAGCCATTCTTACAGAGTCTCACTCCTGATGGCCAGCTCGAAACTAGTTGGGTCATCATCTTATGATGCATTCCTCGCTCCCACTGTCATAGAGAAACCGAAGTATCTCTCAGGTGGGTGAGGAACTCTACTAGATCGGCGGAGAGGCTGAGGTTCGTTGGCATCTACTGAATCCTTTGGTTGTACCAAATCATCTGCTGTATTTTGTATAGCTGGAACCTTTCCAGTTCTACATTACAGACCTTGCCTCGAGCTTGTCCGGATTTTGCTTTTCAGACATAGGCCGGACAACCCCAAATCTTAACTAACTTAAGAAATGGGCTCTTCCTTTTCCATATCACATATGAAGTGGTAGGCAACTGATTTGATTTGAACCCTATTCAATAGGTATGCAGCTTCTCAAGCGCATAACACCCAAAAGGAAATAGGTAACTCAGTAGTACTCATCATAGAGCACACCATATCAAATAAGGTGTATCTGCTCCGCCCCGATATACCATCGTGCTATGGTGTATACAGAGGAGTAATGCTGAGAGAGAATCTCATTCTCCTTTAGAATAGTCCAGGAATTCCATGCTCAAGTATTCTCCTCCTTGATTACATCAAGGGACATAATACTTATATCCGTATTTTGGTTCTCTATTTCTAACTTATATTCTGTGAATATCTCAAAAGGTTCGGACTTGTGTTTCAACAGGAACGTATGTCTGAATCTTGAGAGATTTTCAGAGAATGTAATGAAGTAAAAGAACCGGTCTTGGCATGTGTAGACAGGGGACCTACATACATCAACATGTATCATCCCAAGAGTTCACTAACTCTTTCTCTGTTTCCAGTAAACGGAGCTATGGTCATCTTATCTTTGTGACATGACTGGCGAGTTTCATAAGATGTAAATTCAAACTAATTTAAATATGCATCTAAATGTAACTCAGCCAGTTGGGTCGCATTGATATGACCTAGTCTACAATACCTCAAGAAGGATTCGTTCATTTCTGAACTCTTCCTCTTGTATGTGTTCTGTATACTAAGAACTGTAGTTTGATTTAGAACATCAACGCTTTTAGATAACGTGCCTGAACCGATCAACTTTTGATATAGGAAATGTTCAAAACATTATCCAACTATACAAAATTTTATCATTTCTTTACTAATAAAAAGACTGATATGATTTTGTATATCAGGTTCGGTATCTAATAGCATTTGTTCAGAATCAATGTACTGATAATACAGGGTGACAGTGACCAACAGACTTGGCTGCAACACATGCCCCGTTTTCTGTCTCATGAAACTTATCACCCGTTCTCAGTTCTCTACCTTTCTGTAGCCCTATGTAACATATTACATATCTGGGATCCTGATCTGGTATCACATACCCAGGACGTAAAGGACACTGAGAAACAATTCTCTGTATAATGAACACACCCGAAGATGATGCATCAGCATGCATTCTCTTCGTTTGGGCGGCACGGGAAATCTGGTATTCCCTTTATTTCCTGCTCTGTCTTATAACAATTATAAGTTGGAGCGGGACCAACGTTCCCCAGCTCAGTATAACAAGTGGGTTCGGTCAAAATATCCGTATTATTATCTTGATTAAGGCATGATATGGTCGCTACCTAGAGAGAGAGAGAAGAAAACACTCAGCGTATGCTCTTGCAGATTGGTTATTATTTTATCTAATCTGGATGGCTCCCACTGCTTTTTATCAAATCTTCCTTCAAACCCTAAAAGGAAAGACTAGCCGGGATTAATTACACACTACAAGTTCGCCAATCTTTCAGCCAGGCCAGTGTCGGTACTTTGAGGGAGGTCCCCCGTGCTTTCGCACGAACCTAATTAATGTAAACCTCGTTTTCCCAGAGGCGTAACCCCGTTGACACCTTTCTAGACACCTACTTGATCGGCTAATTGTAATGTATAAAACTCTCCCAGGAGTAACACTTACTCGCAGCGGGTATCGGGATCCAACTATCTCATAGAAGGTATGCAATCTCATTGCAAATTTCAACACTTGAAATTCCCGATAATATTTTGCCCCTAGCTCGCTATGACCTTGACGCATGCCAAACAACCCATAGTCTGCTAGTCAAGTTCAACCCGTACATTTCTTGATTGAATTAAACCCACCCGCACGACCCTTGACGCATGCCAAACAACGCCGTACGAATACCCTAATCCAATCGCATCATATGCTAGCAGATAAGCACTGGTTAGCTACCGTACACTACGCCTTGACGCATGCCAAACAACCGCAGCACGAATACTAACTAGTACTTATCTGAAATGACGGAGGGCTACGACAGGTTTTTCTAAAAACCTATTGCGTAATGAACTTGATATCGTTGTAGAATCAAATGATTTTGAAATGGAGTGCTTTTGAGGCTTTTCTAGTTTTGCTAAAGGAGTCACTCCCGGTGAAGGGATCATCGGTCCTTTCCTCGTCGAATGAGGTGCGGGATACATCATATATATCACCGTGCCAAGCAAAAACTCTTAAAAGCAATCAAAAGACAAACCGAGGGCGTAGCATCGACCAGTTATTGCTAAAGGAGTCACTCCCGGTGAAGGGATCTCGGTCCTTTCCTTATCGAATAAGGTGCAGGATATATCACATATACCGCTGTGCAAAGCAAAAACTGTAGCTACCTGTTTTATTTTGAAATTCGATTCTACAACATCTTAGGTTTCTTTTTATTTCATTAATCACATTAATGAAGTCCCATCAATTAAGTACCTAAACATCACAGATAAATACGACGTACACTTATGCCATCCGCATTCGCCTCGATGTCCCCTCGTGCACCGTTAGGTTAGGTAACTAACGGCAGAGCGGGGCAGGGCTAGCGCGGGTGTAAAACATAAGTAACGTCTATATAATATATCATATATACTATATACTGTATCTATCACAGAACATCACATGATCACATCACAGATATAGCAGCAGAAGAAACATATGAAATATTGGATATACTAGGACGTCCGTGTTTTCAATACGAGCCAGTATAAAACACGGATTCCACGGTCGTGATGAATAGCCAAACCCACACCCCTAGACCCCTACGAGAGCGGCAAGCAACCCTACCAATTCTAGAGTTAGGAGACCCGGACTCGACTCCTCGAGTTGGTCTCCCACTGGACTCCAGAACCCGGTTACTTGTGCTCCCCTCCTTGGGTCTATCCTAGTGCGGAAAAGTAAATAATATACAATAACGGGTGACATCTTCCGCAACCTGGAAGCGCCCCAATAAAAGAATATTACATACAAGTTTTTACATGAATGAAAATGAAAAACACTCATCTCACATAAAAAAAACCCGGCTATTCAAACACGACGATCCAATATAACATATCCAGCAACACATAACATCACATGTCATCAACGTAAGTAAATATGCGCATCCCAATTGTCGTTGGCATATAGCAACGAAACCGGCAATATCACATATTACACTTACGGTCACAGAAAAGAAAGTGTAAAACTACAACAGTTGGAATCCGCAACCACCTCAGACATCGCATGCCTGACCAAATGAATTTCTTTAGACATCGTATGCCTAACAATTATAAACCCCGCATTTTAGTCTCTTTATCGAAAACACTTTTCAATACCAAGTCGGGCAATTCAACAAGATTCCCGAAAAACTGATCGAATGCTCGTCGCAAACTTTAGTAGGCGGCCGCATCCCTGATACCGTCGACGAAGTACACCAAGGCGGAACACCGCTACCGCGAGCACCCGAACGGATGCTTTCGGCGACGGGGTTCTCCTACAGTTACTTGGTCGGGGCTATGGAGTGAGGCTGTCTATTAAGTTTACCCGGCGAGTATCCACGTACGCTACGTGATTGCGACGGACTTTTGATCACATCAAAATTCCGTGGCAACCAATCAAGTGAGACTAAACTGCTGTGTTTATAACATTCATTCAGTTATCTCATAACTTCTTGTGAATTCCAATTATTGTATCCCATTCCAGATAATTAGAAAATGTTAAACTTTCCGATCGAACAATCGAACACCCAAGTTTTCCCGATACAGATCAACACATGAAATATGAGTCTAACAACATTCAGTTCGTGCCTCAGTACCAACGGTCCAGCCGTAGAAGGGTCAAGCCAACGCCTCACATGTGGCACGCCGTACTGCCCCAAACCCGAAGGTTCAAAGGGCAGTTCAAGACGGTCACATAATCGAGTTAAGGTTTGTTGTCTTCTAGAGGGACCATCGCGTTACTTACACTACTTAGAACGTCGTTAAACTACGGAAAAATCCAACACTTGGAAATTTCCCGACAGGGGAAAAAGTGTGTATTTATATCCGGTCGAACTTTTTAACATATTCTAAAAATTATCCGGAAAGCCACACAGACAAAATTTGATACTCCGATCGAAACACCGAATCCCCAAATACACAGCAGAAAATTCAACTCTTGAATAAATTTTAAAAATTCCCAGAAAACTCAGAATAATTTATCAGGAATTACTGTGTAAACAAAGTGGGCTGACGTCACCAGATAGCCGCGGAACCGCCGCAGAAGCTAGGCTTCTGCCGCGGTTCCGCCGCAATAAATACTGTTCATTGGAAACTTTTTGCGCCGTAATTCTTATATTTCCCTGCTGAATTTTTTAGCAATTTTTAATTTGGAAAAATCCCAGTTTTTGAAAAAAGGACAGAGAGCTATTTTGGTTTTGGGTTTCGGGTTCGTTCGGACTTCAAATTGCGTCTAGACTTCGCCTAAGGCTCTAGCTAGGCTCTGATACCACTGTAGGGTTCCTAGGCACCCTAATGAGGTCTCACAAGGCATCAACCATGCCAATTTAAATTTTTACGGTGCCGAGAAACCCTAAACTACGGATCGTTGGCTAGATGTCTAGGCGAAAAGCAAACTAGTTAACACTTAACTAAGAGAATACGGAAATACAACCTTTGTAGATCCGGTGCTCCACCTCCATAGCTCCGCAATGAAGTCCTCTCGCTGTCCAAAACAAGTTCCGGGCTCTAGTGTCGGCTTCATCGGAGAATGGGCGAGCTAGGTCGTCGATGTCCATGCCGAAGATGATCTACGTCGAAGCATCGCTAGATCAAGCTCTCACTTCACCAAGTCAAGAAATTTGTGAAGAAAACACACTCTACTACTTGGCAAGAGGTAGAGGATGAAGAAATAGGAAGTGGGTAGACTTTAGAATTGGATTTCTCACTTGTTTTCATCAATCACCATTGATGAAGTAAGCTTCTTTATGTGATGAAGAAGAAGAAGAAAGAAAATGAATATAATAAGTTATTTAGAAAATAGAAAAATAAAAGAATACTTATCATAATCAACCATGGTCAAGTGTAGAGAATTAACTAAGGTTAGATTAATGGTTAGGGTTAAAGATAAAGACAAAGTGGTCACTTTGGTCAAAGCTTCATGAAGCTTCAAAAAGCTTCATGAAAGAAAATAAAATAAAGAAACCATTTTGCTTTTCTTTTATGCTTTTATTAATATCCAAAATGAATAAACAAATAATTAAATGAAAAAGCAAAACCCTAATCATTAAGTTAACCATGGTTTAATTCTATACACTTAACCAAAAGGCATGTATCATCAAACATGATACAAGCAAGTGCACAAAATCATATCGCATATGCAATGCGCACATTCGAGTGAGAAAATCCATTCAAAGTGAACCGATACTAGTTAATGCAAAGTAATATATCAAATATATAATTATACATTAAATCAACACTTGATTCAATGATCCGGTCATGTCGCACATAACCGACTGGTATCAATAGTAACAACTTATCGAATCAACACTTGATCCGATAACCCGGCTATATCGCATATAACCGATCAATGTCACATCGCGAGAATCGAATACAGTATCACATACTGGTATTATTCTCGGTCCCACACATATCTCATATGCGCTCCTATTTCGTTTCGCTTGAGCCAGGAAACCTCTATGTAGGACTCTAAAGACTCGTCAATACGCCGACAGCAGATGATGATCATATCAAACACCCACAAGTCGCAAGCGGTCTGCTAAACGTAACGGCCATCCGGGTATTGAGCGATCTGAAGATCGATGAGCAAGCCCGCTCACACTCCAGTGAATCCAACCAGTAACACTACCGTACAGTCCGGTCTGATCGTCTGATATGTCGCATATCTCGCCTAGGGGTGGTAAACGTCAGACCCCAATAGCTCGATAAGTCGTGTCGATATGAGGTCTATAACAATTCGAGAAACTACTGGTAACACTTACCAGTAAATCTCAGCAACCCTGGCCAAGGATTTCCTGTTATAGCCAATTGAACACAGCGCAACATCAACTCCCTATACCGGGAGAGACGAATCCCCTCCTATCGCTCATTGCCTCCATGTGACTCGGGACTGTACCCAAAAACCACCGTTTTGCACGCCCTCTTGGACGTGGTAAGATGGAAATCAAAGCACAGTGGGAACCACACAAGACTCTATGACGATCTCGGGTCTACAGACTAACCTGTACCAGTGTCACCAGAGAACTGCCATCTGACGTGAGGTATAATACCATCTGGGAGTTCTCGGCGAGTCCGTCCAGTGTACCCAGTCTCTACTGAGCACCCGTATATCATCTCTGATGTGAAACACCAATGGATATGGGATTATCCATCGCCCATCTATATGAGTCGAGAAGGTATACGCTAGTCTACTCTGGTATATCGATACGAGCCAGTATAAAACACGGATTCCACGGTCGTGATGAATAGCCAAACCCACACCCCTAGACCCCTACGAGAGCGGCAAGCAACCCTACCAATTCTAGAGTTAGGAGACCCGGACTCGACTCCTCGAGTTGGTCTCCCACTGGACTCCAGAACCCGGTTACTTGTGCTCCCCTCCTTGGGTCTATCCTAGTGCGGAAAAGTAAATAATATACAATAACGGGTGACATCTTCCGCAACCTGGAAGCGCCCCAATAAAAGAATATTACATACAAGTTTTTACATGAATGAAAATGAAAAACACTCATCTCACATAAAAAAACCCGGCTATTCAAACACGACGATCCAATATAACATATCCAGCAACACATAACATCACATGTCATCAACGTAAGTAAATATGCGCATCCCAATTGTCGTTGGCATATAGCAACGAAACCGGCAATATCACATATTACACTTACGGTCACAGAAAAGAAAGTGTAAAACTACAACAGTTGGAATCCGCAACCACCTCAGACATCGCATGCCTGACCAAATGAATTTCTTTAGACATCGTATGCCTAACAATTATAAACCCCGCATTTTAGTCTCTTTATCGAAAACACTTTTCAATACCAAGTCGGACAATTCAACAAGATTCCCGAAAAACTGATCGAATGCTCGTCGCAAACTTTAGTAGGCGGCCGCATCCCTGATACCGTCGACGAAGTACACCAAGGCGGAACACCGCTACCGCGAGCACCCGAACGGATGCTTTCGGCGACGGGGTTCTCCTACAGTTACTTGGTCGGGGCTATGGAGTGAGGCTGTCTATTAAGTTTACCCGGCGAGTATCCACGTACGCTACGTGATTGCGACGGACTTTTGATCACATCAAAATTCCGTGGCAACCGATCAAGTGAGACTAAACTGCTGTGTTTATAACATTCATTCAGTTATCTCATAACTTCTTGTGAATTCCAATTATTGTATCCCATTCCAGATAATTAGAAAATGTTAAACTTTCCGATCGAACAATCGAACACCCAAGTTTTCCCGATACAGATCAACACATGAAATATGAGTCTAACAACATTCAGTTCGTGCCTCAGTACCAACGGTCCAGCCGTAGAAGGGTCAAGCCAACGCCTCACATGTGGCACGCCGTACTGCCCCAAACCCGAAGGTTCAAAGGGCAGTTCAAGACGGTCACATAATCGAGTTAAGGTTTGTTGTCTTCTAGAGGGACCATCGCGTTACTTACACTACTTAGAACGTCGTTAAACTACGGAAAAATCCAACACTTGGAAATTTCCCGACAGGGGAAAAAGTGTGTATTTATATCCGGTCGAACTTTTTAACATATTCTAAAAATTATCCGGAAAGCCACACAGACAAAATTTGATACTCCGATCGAAACACCGAATCCCCAAATACACAGCAGAAAATTCAACTCTTGAATAAATTTTAAAAATTCCCAGAAAACTCAGCATAATTTATCAGGAATTACTGTGTAAACAAAGTGGGCTGACGTCACCAGATAGCCGCGGAACCGCCGCAGAAGCTAGGCTTCTGCCGCGGTTCCGCCGCAATAAATACTGTTCATTGGAAACTTTTTGCGCCGTAATTCTTATATTTCCCTGCTGAATTTTTTAGCAATTTTTAATTTGGAAAAATCCCAGTTTTTGAAAAAAGGACAGAGAGCTATTTTGGTTTTGGGTTTCGGGTTCGTTCGGACTTCAAATTGCGTCTAGACTTCGCCTAAGGCTCTAGCTAGGCTCTGATACCACTGTAGGGTTCCTAGGCACCCTAATGAGGTCTCACAAGGCATCAACCATGCCAATTTAAATTTTTACGGTGCCGAGAAACCCTAAACTACGGATCGTTGGCTAGATGTCTAGGCGAAAAGCAAACTAGTTAACACTTAACTAAGAGAATACGGAAATACAACCTTTGTAGATCCGGTGCTCCACCTCCATAGCTCCGCAATGAAGTCCTCTCGCTGTCCAAAACAAGTTCCGGGCTCTAGTGTCGGCTTCATCGGAGAATGGGCGAGCTAGGTCGTCGATGTCCATGCCGAAGATGATCTACGTCGAAGCATCGCTAGATCAAGCTCTCACTTCACCAAGTCAAGAAATTTGTGAAGAAAACACACTCTACTACTTGGCAAGAGGTAGAGGATGAAGAAATAGGAAGTGGGTAGACTTTAGAATTGGATTTCTCACTTGTTTTCATCAATCACCATTGATGAAGTAAGCTTCTTTATGTGATGAAGAAGAAGAAGAAAGAAAATGAATATAATAAGTTATTTAGAAAATAGAAAAATAAAAGAATACTTATCATAATCAACCATGGTCAAGTGTAGAGAATTAACTAAGGTTAGATTAATGGTTAGGGTTAAAGATAAAGACAAAGTGGTCACTTTGGTCAAAACTTCATGAAGCTTCAAAAAGCTTCATGAAAGAAAATAAAATAAAGAAACCATTTTGCTTTTCTTTTATGCTTTTATTAATATCCAAAATGAATAAACAAATAATTAAATGAAAAAGCAAAACCCTAATCATTAAGTTAACCATGGTTTAATTCTATACACTTAACCAAAAGGCATGTATCATCAAACATGATACAAGCAAGTGCACAAAATCATATCGCATATGCAATGCGCACATTCGAGTGAGAAAATCCATTCAAAGTGAACCGATACTAGTTAATGCAAAGTAATATATCAAATATATAATTATACATTAAATCATTAAATCAACACTTGATTCAATGATCCGGTCATGTCGCACATAACCGACTGGTATCAATAGTAACAACTTATCGAATCAACACTTGATCCGATAACCCGGCTATATCGCATATAACCGATCAATGTCACATCGCGAGAATCGAATACAGTATCACATACTGGTATTATTCTCGGTCCCACACATATCTCATATGCGCTCCTATTTCGTTTCGCTTGAGCCAGGAAACCTCTATGTAGGACTCTAAAGACTCGTCAATACGCCGGCAGCAGATGATGATCATATCAAACACCCACAAGTCGCAAGCGGTCTGCTAAACGTAACGGCCATCCGGGTATTGAGCGATCTGAAGATCGATGAGCAAGCCCGCTCACACTCCAGTGAATCCAACCAGTAACACTACCGTACAGTCCGGTCTGATCGTCTGATATGTCGCATATCTCGCCTAGGGGTGGTAAACGTCAGACCCCAATAGCTCGATAAGTCGTGTCGATATGAGGTCTATAACAATTCGAGAAACTACTGGTAACACTTACCAGTAAATCTCAGCAACCCTGGCCAGGGATTTCCTGTTATAGCCAATTGAACACAGCGCAACATCAACTCCCTATACCGGGAGAGACGAATCCCCTCCTATCGCTCATTGCCTCCATGTGACTCGGGACTGTACCCAAAAACCACCGTTTTGCACGCCCTCTTGGACGTGGTAAGATGGAAATCAAAGCACAGTGGGAACCACACAAGACTCTATGACGATCTCGGGTCTACAGACTAACCTGTACCAGTGTCACCAGAGAACTGCCATCTGACGTGAGGTATAATACCATCTGGGAGTTCTCGGCGAGTCCGTCCAGTGTACCCAGTCTCTACTGAGCACCCGTATATCATCTCTGATGTGAAACACCAATGGATATGGGATTATCCATCGCCCATCTATATGAGTCGAGAAGGTATACGCTAGTCTACTCTGGTATATCGATACGAGCCAGTATAAAACACGGATTCCACGGTCGTGATGAATAGCCAAACCCACACCCCTAGACCCCTACGAGAGCGGCAAGCAACCCTACCAATTCTAGAGTTAGGAGACCCGGACTCGACTCCTCGAGTTGGTCTCCCACTGGACTCCAGAACCCGGTTACTTGTGCTCCCCTCCTTGGGTCTATCCTAGTGCGGAAAAGTAAATAATATACAATAACGGGTGACATCTTCCGCAACCTGGAAGCGCCCCAATAAAAGAATATTACATACAAGTTTTTACATGAATGAAAATGAAAAACACTCATCTCACATAAAAAAAACCCGGCTATTCAAACACGACGATCCAATATAACATATCCAGCAACACATAACATCACATGTCATCAACGTAAGTAAATATGCGCATCCCAATTGTCGTTGGCATATAGCAACGAAACCGGCAATATCACATATTACACTTACGGTCACAGAAAAGAAAGTGTAAAACTACAACAGTTGGAATCCGCAACCACCTCAGACATCGCATGCCTGACCAAATGAATTTCTTTAGACATCGTATGCCTAACAATTATAAACCCCGCATTTTAGTCTCTTTATCGAAAACACTTTTCAATACCAAGTCGGGCAATTCAACAAGATTCCCGAAAAACTGATCGAATGCTCGTCGCAAACTTTAGTAGGCGGCCGCATCCCTGATACCGTCGACGAAGTACACCAAGGCGGAACACCGCTACCGCGAGCACCCGAACGGATGCTTTCGGCGACGGGGTTCTCCTACAGTTACTTGGTCGGGGCTATGGAGTGAGGCTGTCTATTAAGTTTACCCGGCGAGTATCCACGTACGCTACGTGATTGCGACGGACTTTTGATCACATCAAAATTCCGTGGCAACCGATCAAGTGAGACTAAACTGCTGTGTTTATAACATTCATTCAGTTATCTCATAACTTCTTGTGAATTCCAATTATTGTATCCCATTCCAGATAATTAGAAAATGTTAAACTTTCCGATCGAACAATCGAACACCCAAGTTTTCCCGATACAGATCAACACATGAAATATGAGTCTAACAACATTCAGTTCGTGCCTCAGTACCAACGGTCCAGCCGTAGAAGGGTCAAGCCAACGCCTCACATGTGGCACGCCGTACTGCCCCAAACCCGAAGGTTCAAAGGGCAGTTCAAGACGGTCACATAATCGAGTTAAGGTTTGTTGTCTTCTAGAGGGACCATCGCGTTACTTACACTACTTAGAACGTCGTTAAACTACGGAAAAATCCAACACTTGGAAATTTCCCGACAGGGGAAAAAGTGTGTATTTATATCCGGTCGAACTTTTTAACATATTCTAAAAATTATCCGGAAAGCCACACAGACAAAATTTGATACTCCGATCGAAACACCGAATCCCCAAATACACAGCAGAAAATTCAACTCTTGAATAAATTTTAAAAATTCCCAGAAAACTCAGCATAATTTATCAGGAATTACTGTGTAAACAAAGTGGGCTGACGTCACCAGATAGCCGCGGAACCGCCGCAGAAGCTAGGCTTCTGCCGCGGTTCCGCCGCAATAAATACTGTTCATTGGAAACTTTTGCGCCGTAATTCTTATATTTCCCTGCTGAATTTTTTAGCAATTTTTAATTTGGAAAAATCCCAGTTTTTGAAAAAAGGACAGAGAACTATTTTGGTTTTGGGTTTCGGGTTCGTTCGGACTTCAAATTGCGTCTAGACTTCGCCTAAGGCTCTAGCTAGGCTCTGATACCACTGTAGGGTTCCTAGGCACCCTAATGAGGTCTCACAAGGCATCAACCATGCCAATTTAAATTTTTACGGTGCCGAGAAACCCTAAACTACGGATCGTTGGCTAGATGTCTAGGCGAAAAGCAAACTAGTTAACACTTAACTAAGAGAATACGGAAATACAACCTTTGTAGATCCGGTGCTCCACCTCCATAGCTCCGCAATGAAGTCCTCTCGCTGTCCAAAACAAGTTCCGGGCTCTAGTGTCGGCTTCATCGGAGAATGGGCGAGCTAGGTCGTCGATGTCCATGCCGAAGATGATCTACGTCGAAGCATCGCTAGATCAAGCTCTCACTTCACCAAGTCAAGAAATTTGTGAAGAAAACACACTCTACTACTTGGCAAGAGGTAGAGGATGAAGAAATAGGAAGTGGGTAGACTTTAGAATTGGATTTCTCACTTGTTTTCATCAATCACCATTGATGAAGTAAGCTTCTTTATGTGATGAAGAAGAAGAAGAAAGAAAATGAATATAATAAGTTATTTAGAAAATAGAAAAATAAAAGAATACTTATCATAATCAACCATGGTCAAGTGTAGAGAATTAACTAAGGTTAGATTAATGGTTAGGGTTAAAGATAAAGACAAAGTGGTCACTTTGGTCAAAGCTTCATGAAGCTTCAAAAAGCTTCATGAAAGAAAATAAAATAAAGAAACCATTTTGCTTTTCTTTTATGCTTTTATTAATATCCAAAATGAATAAACAAATAATTAAATGAAAAAGCAAAACCCTAATCATTAAGTTAACCATGGTTTAATTCTATACACTTAACCAAAAGGCATGTATCATCAAACATGATACAAGCAAGTGCACAAAATCATATCGCATATGCAATGCGCACATTCGAGTGAGAAAATCCATTCAAAGTGAACCGATACTAGTTAATGCAAAGTAATATATCAAATATATAATTATACATTAAATCATTAAATCAACACTTGATTCAATGATCCGGTCATGTCGCACATAACCGACTGGTATCAATAGTAACAACTTATCGAATCAACACTTGATCCGATAACCCGGCTATATCGCATATAACCGATCAATGTCACATCGCGAGAATCGAATACA
The DNA here is from genome assembly GCA_030015575.1 of Agapanthus africanus. Lineage (NCBI taxonomy): Eukaryota > Viridiplantae > Streptophyta > Magnoliopsida > Asparagales > Amaryllidaceae > Agapanthus > Agapanthus africanus. Next base: position 196,223,837 of record CM057348.1, on the reverse strand, counting down.
GTATCACATACTGGTATTATTCTCGGTCCCACACATATCTCATATGCGCTCCTATTTCGTTTCGCTTGAGCCAGGAAACCTCTATGTAGGACTCTAAAGACTCGTCAATACGCCGGCAGCAGATGATGATCATATCAAACACCCACAAGTCGCAAGCGGTCTGCTAAACGTAACGGCCATCCGGGTATTGAGCGATCTGAAGATCGATGAGCAAGCCCGCTCACACTCCAGTGAATCCAACCAGTAACACTACCGTACAGTCCGGTCTGATCGTCTGATATGTCGCATATCTCGCCTAGGGGTGGTAAACGTCAGACCCCAATAGCTCGATAAGTCGTGTCGATATGAGGTCTATAACAATTCGAGAAACTACTGGTAACACTTACCAGTAAATCTCAGCAACCCTGGCCAGGGATTTCCTGTTATAGCCAATTGAACACAGCGCAACATCAACTCCCTATACCGGGAGAGACGAATCCCCTCCTATCGCTCATTGCCTCCATGTGACTCGGGACTGTACCCAAAAACCACCGTTTTGCACGCCCTCTTGGACGTGGTAAGATGGAAATCAAAGCACAGTGGGAACCACACAAGACTCTATGACGATCTCGGGTCTACAGACTAACCTGTACCAGTGTCACCAGAGAACTGCCATCTGACGTGAGGTATAATACCATCTGGGAGTTCTCGGCGAGTCCGTCCAGTGTACCCAGTCTCTACTGAGCACCCGTATATCATCTCTGATGTGAAACACCAATGGATATGGGATTATCCATCGCCCATCTATATGAGTCGAGAAGGTATACGCTAGTCTACTCTGGTATATCGATACGAGCCAGTATAAAACACGGATTCCACGGTCGTGATGAATAGCCAAACCCACACCCCTAGACCCCTACGAGAGCGGCAAGCAACCCTACCAATTCTAGAGTTAGGAGACCCGGACTCGACTCCTCGAGTTGGTCTCCCACTGGACTCCAGAACCCGGTTACTTGTGCTCCCCTCCTTGGGTCTATCCTAGTGCGGAAAAGTAAATAATATACAATAACGGGTGACATCTTCCGCAACCTGGAAGCGCCCCAATAAAAGAATATTACATACAAGTTTTTACATGAATGAAAATGAAAAACACTCATCTCACATAAAAAAACCCGGCTATTCAAACACGACGATCCAATATAACATATCCAGCAACACATAACATCACATGTCATCAACGTAAGTAAATATGCGCATCCCAATTGTCGTTGGCATATAGCAACGAAACCGGCAATATCACATATTACACTTACGGTCACAGAAAAGAAAGTGTAAAACTACAACAGTTGGAATCCGCAACCACCTCAGACATCGCATGCCTGACCAAATGAATTTCTTTAGACATCGTATGCCTAACAATTATAAACCCCGCATTTTAGTCTCTTTATCGAAAACACTTTTCAATACCAAGTCGGGCAATTCAACAAGATTCCCGAAAAACTGATCGAATGCTCGTCGCAAACTTTAGTAGGCGGCCGCATCCCTGATACCGTCGACGAAGTACACCAAGGCGGAAGACCGCTACCGCGAGCACCCGAACGGATGCTTTCGGCGACGGGGTTCTCCTACAGTTACTTGGTCGGGGCTATGGAGTGAGGCTGTCTATTAAGTTTACCCGGCGAGTATCCACGTACGCTACGTGATTGCGACGGACTTTTGATCACATCAAAATTCCGTGGCAACCGATCAAGTGAGACTAAACTGCTGTGTTTATAACATTCATTCAGTTATCTCATAACTTCTTGTGAATTCCAATTATTGTATCCCATTCCAGATAATTAGAAAATGTTAAACTTTCCGATCGAACAATCGAACACCCAAGTTTTCCCGATACAGATCAACACATGAAATATGAGTCTAACAACATTCAGTTCGTGCCTCAGTACCAACGGTCCAGCCGTAGAAGGGTCAAGCCAACGTCTCACATGTGGCACGCCGTACTGCCCCAAACCCGAAGGTTCAAAGGGCAGTTCAAGACGGTCACATAATCGAGTTAAGGTTTGTTGTCTTCTAGAGGGACCATCGCGTTACTTACACTACTTAGAACGTCGTTAAACTACGGAAAAATCCAACACTTGGAAATTTCCCGACAGGGGAAAAAGTGTGTATTTATATCCGGTCGAACTTTTTAACATATTCTAAAAATTATCCGGAAAGCCACACAGACAAAATTTGATACTCCGATCGAAACACCGAATCCCCAAATACACAGCAGAAAATTCAACTCTTGAATAAATTTTAAAAATTCCCAGAAAACTCAGCATAATTTATCAGGAATTACTGTGTAAACAAAGTGGGCTGACGTCACCAGATAGCCGCGGAACCGCCGCAGAAGCTAGGCTTCTGCCGCGGTTCCGCCGCAATAAATACTGTTCATTGGAAACTTTTTGCGCCGTAATTCTTATATTTCCCTGCTGAATTTTTTAGCAATTTTTAATTTGGAAAAATCCCAGTTTTTGAAAAAAGGACAGAGAGCTATTTTGGTTTTGGGTTTCGGGTTCGTTCGGACTTCAAATTGCGTCTAGACTTCGTCAAAGATGGATCCACCTGAGGGTTCAACCTTCGGGCTCTTTCTCGAACTTTGAGAGAACTAGAATCTTCGGCTTGCTAAACCTTTGACCCTAGAGTGAGTAGAGAGTGTCTTTGGGGTGTTTTTAACTCAAGGAGAGGGATTCTCAACTCATGAGAAGGGATCTCCTTGAACTAGAGGAGGAAGAAGAACAAGTAAGGAGAGAGAATGGTTAAGATAGAATGAGCTTATTCTTTTCATATCTTGCAACCATATCACAAATGAAAAGAATTAACAATTAACAATAATAATAAAATGAAATAGTTGATGGATGGTTTGGAATGACCATTATCATTACATTCTTTAAATGGTTTTGCAAGAATCAAAAAGCATCTTTCTTTTGTAATGATGATGGTCAAACCTTCAACCATGGTCGACAAGTCAACCATGGTCAACAAGTCAACAAAATCCAACCATGACACAATTTCATTTAATTAATATTATTAATAGATATATCATAATTCCATTAGGGTTTGGAAAAAGACGACTGTCAACTGTGCATACGCACCCGTTCCGAAACCCTAATGAAAATCCTGTTCCTTCGCCTCAATCAACTGTGCATACACACCCGCATTCTTGTTCCGAGGAACATGAATACCAAGAGATAAAATCAACCCCAAAACATATACCAGTATCTGGCTCAAACCAGAGCCTACTAGTAATATCTGTCCGGACTCCAAACGTGCACAAGTGCGCGGATGAGAACGAACCCTGTCGCAAGACCATGCGACCTCTACTCTGTTTTGCCCAGAGGCGAATACCCTCTGCGTGGGACTCTAAAGACTCGACACTACGCTGGCAGTGGGTTTAACCACAGACCGCAAGCGGCACTAGCTGTGCGTAACGGTCCCCAGGTAGATGCCGACAAGAAGGCTGACGAGGTGAACCCCATCTGAACTCCTACTGAGTCTGAATGTGACAGTCTCCGTACAGTCCGGTCTGTTCGTCTAATACATCGCATGTCGGGCCTAGGGGGCGGTAAAATGTCAGTCCCCTAATAGCGGTACAAGTCGTGTCGGAGTGAAGCCCAAAACACCCTGAGATAACACTGGAAGCCTACCAGTATATTGCCCTGGCCAGGGACTACTCGTGTAATGGCTCTCCTAGACACAGCGCGATGTCAACCCCCAATACCGGGAGAGACGAATCATGTCTAACCGTCACTGCCTCCAAGTGCTTCGGGACTGCACCCAACCATTACCTGTTTGCATGACTCCTTTGAGCCGTGGTAGGGTAGTGATCAAAGTGCAGTGGGAACACACTCGAGGCGAAGTGCCAGTGTCAAGTCAGCGGACTAAGCTGTACTCATGTCACCTGGGAACTGATAACTGACGATAGGTATAATACCAACCTGTCAGTTCCCGACGAGTCCTGTCCAGTGTACTCGTAACCCAACGAGCACCCGTATACTATCTCCAGTACGACGTACTGATGGCTGTGGGACAGACCATCTCCCACACTGGGATGAGAAGCGCATACGCTAGTCTACTCCGGAGTATCGATGCCCTGTCTCGATAGTCCTGCGACTAGGGACCTGTATAAGGATGTGCTTATAGATTACCCAGCCCCCACTAGTGTGACTGCCATCACAACGCTGGTAATCAAGCAAAGATCCTAAGGGCTCCACTAATGCGTATAGGTGATATACTAAAATAAACACATGTACACATTGAAGTAGAAACAAACCAAGTAGCATACTACTATATTGAGCAAGATTGTTTATACAAGGTGAATATCCCAAGCTTCCATTAAGTAATATACAAACTAGTATGATACAGTAATGGCCTCTAGGGCATATACACTAACAATCTCCCACTTGCACTAAGGCCATGTACTGGCGTATCGAAGACCTATCATCTCGATCAGCCGCTCGAACTGAGTCTGGGGCAGGGCCTTGGTGAATGGATCTGCAGTGTTTTCTTCTGAAGCAATCCTCCGAACCTCGATCTCCTTGCGATCCACGATCTCCCTGATCAGGTGATACCGCCTCAAGATGTGCCTGGATCTCTGATGGGACCTGGGTTCCTTCGCTAAAGCTATAGCCCCGTTGTTGTCGCAATACAGAGGTATTGGGTCAACAATGGACGGAACCACCTGAAGTTCTTTCAAGAACTTCCTCATCCAGACAGCTTCTTTTGCGGCATCAGATGCAGCGATGTATTCCGCTTCCATAGTCCAGTCTGCAACGGTTTCTTGTTTGGAACTCTTCCAACACACCGCCCCTCCATTGAGGGTAAAGACAAAACCCGACATGGACTTGGAATCATCCTTGTCACTCTGGAAGCTGGAGTCGGCAAAGGCCTCGATCTGGAGGTCTTTTCCGCCATACACCAAGAACATCTCCTTAGTCCTTCTCAGGTACTTGAGAATGTTCTTTACCGCTATCCAGTGTTTCTCCCCAGGGTTTGACTGATACCGGCTTACCACACTCAGTGCATAAGCTACATCCGGTCTGGTACACAACATCGCATACATTATAGAGCCTACCGCAGAAGCGTAGGGTATAATAGACATGCGATCCCTCTCCAAATCAGTCTTGGGGGACATCTCTTTAGAGAGGGTGATCTCGTGACAAGCCGGTAGGTTACCGCGCTTGGAATCTTCCATACTGAATCTTTTCAGTATGGTGTCGATGTACCTGGACTGTGAAAGTCCTAATATCCTCTTGGATCTATCACGATGGATCCGGATCCCCAGGATGTATGAGGCATCACCCAGGTCTTTCATGGAGAACCTGTGTGACAAGAACCCCTTGACAGATTGTAGCATAGGAATGTCATTTCCTATTAAGAGAATGTCATCTACGTATAAAACGAGGAATACTACAGTTCTCGCTACAAATATACTATAGATGCATGGTTCATCTGGATTTTTGATAAAGCCAAATTCTTTGACCGTCTCATCAAAACAGATGTTCCAACTCCGCGATGCCTGCTTTAGTCCATAGATGGACTTAAGCAACTTGCACACCTTTCCGCTGCTCCCACTCTGAATGAAACCCTCTGGCTGGTCCATATAGACACACTCCTCTAAATTTCCATTTAGAAAAGCGGTTTTTACGTCCATTTGCCAAATCTCATAATCGTGGAAGGCAGCAATGGCAAGAAGGATCCGAATGGATTTCAGCATAGCCACTGGAGAAAAGGTTTCGTCATAGTCCAAACCAGGTCTTTGACGGAAACCTTTTGCTACAAGTCTAGCTTTATAGGTCTCAACCTGTCCATCTACACCAATCTTCCTTTTGAAGATCCACTTGCATCCTACGGGTTTTACCCCGTCTGGAGCAATGTCCAACGTCCACACTTTGTTGGTGTACATGGACTCCATTTCGGTCCGCATTGCATCCAGCCATTTTACCGAGTCAACGCTCTGAACGGCCTGCTGGAAGCTAGTAGGCTCATCATAATCTATGATGCAATCCTCTCTATCCCCGTCTATGAAAAAACCGTAGTATCTCTCGGGCGGATGAGACTGCCTACTACTCCTGCGGAGCGGCATAGGAATGTCCTGTTCTTTTGAACTTACTGGCTCTTCCAAGCTTTCAGTAATAGCTTGTGGTTCTGGAATTTCTTCCAGTTCTATTGCGTTCCCACTTATCTGGGTTTCCAAAAACTCAGTTTCCAAGAAGCGGGCATGTTGAGAAACAAAAACCTTTTGTTCCTCAGCGGAATAGAACAGATACCCCCTGGAGTTCTTTGGGTATCCCACAAACTTACACTGTACTGAACGTGCCTCGAGCTTGTCCGCATGCTGCTTTTTTACAAAAGCTGGACATCCCCATATCTTAAGGTACTTAAGACAGGGTTTCTTCCCACTCCACATCTGATATGGAGTGGTAGGCACAGTCTTGGTGGGAGCCTTGTTCAAGAGATATGCAGCTGCTTCTAGTGCATAGCCCCAGAAAGATCGCGGTAACTCAGCCTTACTCATCATGGAACGAACCATATCCAATAGGGTTCGATTCCTCCTTTCCGATACACCGTTATGTTGCGGAGTGTATGGAGGAGTACGCGGAGAGAGAATTCCATTCTCTTTTAAATAGTCCAGGAACTCGGCACTCAAGTATTCACCACCTCGATCCGATCTTAGAATCTTAATACTTTTGCCTGTTTGTTTTTCAACTTCATTCTTGTAATCCCGAAATTTCTCAAAGGCCTCGGATTTGTGCTTCATTAAGAAGACATGTCCATACCTAGAGAAATCGTTTGTGAAAGTAATGAAGTATGAATAACCGCTTCGCACATGTGTAGACATTGGACCACACACGTCACTGTGTATGAGTCCCAAGAGCTCGCTCGCTCTTTCTCCGTGTCCAGTGAACGGAGTCTTTGTCATCTTTCCCATGAGACAAGATTCACAAGTGGCATAAGACTGATACTCGAACGGATCCAAGTATCCTTCTTTATGTAACTTAGTCAACCGTGTCTCATTGATGTGACCCAGTCTACAATGCCATAAGAAAGCCTGATTGATATCTGGAGACTTTCTTTTGTGTGTATTCTGGACATTGAAAATCTGCGGTTGGTTTAACACGTATATACCATTGCTCAGTGTACCTGACCCAATCAGAACTTGATTAAGGTGAATGTTTACAACATTACTTCCAAACGCAAATTCATAACCTTCTTTAGAAACCAAAGATACAGAAATGATATTACAAGTTGCGTTGGGTACAAAAAAGCAATTACGCAAAACCAAAACATGCCCATCTGACATTCCCAGGTGATAGTCCCCCACGGCTTTAGCATCCATGCTAGCTCCGTTTGCAACTCTGAGGGTCATGTCACCTGCCTTCAAAAACCTACGGTTTCTCAACGCCTGCAAAGAATTACAGATATGAGATCCTGATCCGATATCCAATACCCAGGAAGTAGAGTTTATCGATAGACAGTTTTCAATAACATACACACCTGAAGCTGAAGCCGCAACCTGCTTCAGTTCCTGTGTCCTGGCTTTCCAAGCCCTGCAATCTTTCTTCCAGTGTCCACTTTTATGACAATAGAAGCATTCTTCCTTTCCCACAAGCTTCCCCGCAATCTTTGTTGCCTTTTCCTTTCCCTTCGTACCCACTTTACTAACACCGCCCCTTGGTTTGGCGGGGGCTTTCTTCCTCTTTCCCTTGGCTTTCGCCTTGGACCTAGAAGAAGAAGATCCTCCTACAAACAAAGAGGGTGTTTCCCTACCTTTCTGTAGGGTGCCCTCTGCGCTCCTCAGCATGTTGAGGAGTTCTGAAAGTTCAACTTCTTTTTCTTGTAAGTTGAAGTTCAGTATAAACTGGGCGTAAGTGGATGGAAGGGACTGGAGAATTAAATCCGTATAGAGTTCACTTTCCAACGTGGTCCCAAGTTCCGCGAGCTCCTCAATGTAGCCAATCATATTAAGCACGTGGTCCGCTACCGATGATCCGACGGCCAACTTTGCCGAAAATAACTTCTTCGACACTTCGTATCTTGCGATACGAGACTGCTCTCCATACAGTTCTTTTGTATGAAGAAATATGGATTCCAGGTCCATATTCTCGTGCCTCCTCTGGTGTTCGTTGTCCATAGAGGCAAGCACGAGGCACTTGGCCTTCGCGCAATCAATCTCCCAAGTCTTACGGATTTCCTTATCCGCGACGCTGGAGGTGGGACCTGGGACGGGGGGAGCTTTGGTGGTAAGAAGATACCCCAGCTTGTCGTAAGTGATTGCCATTTTGACATTCCTGAGCCAATCTTTGTAGTTTGGCCCTGTCAGTATGTTTTTATCTAGAAGTAACTTAAGTCCAGTCATGTCGAATGGTCGCTGCAATTAGGAGGGAGAGAAGAAACACTTTAGCACGATGCTCTTGCAAGTTTAGAGTGGTTTTTAATTTGTCTAAACAGGATGGCTCCCACTGTCTCTCGAATCCCTCCTCAAACCATAAAGGAAGAATTAGTCGGGATCAATCCCACCGCACAATACTTGCTTAACCGTTCAGCCAGGCCAGTGTCGGTACTTCGAGGGAGCTTTTCCAACGCTTTCGCGAAGTTCCTTAATTAAAGAACCTCTTTTCCCTGGGGGCGTAGCCCCGCTAACACCTTTCTAGGCACCTACTAGGTTTATAGCATTGATCGTTTAGTGAGAAATTTCCCGAGGAGTAGCATATACTCACAGTAGGATCGGGATCCAAATATCATCGCGTGACGAAACTGAAGGAATCCTACCAGAATCACCGCACTCCAAATGGTATGCAAATCTAGCAAGTTTCAGTACTTATGAAACTCCCGATGTGGATTTTTGCCCCATGCTCTTATGACCTTGATGAAGGTCAACAAATCATAAGTCACATGTCAAGTTCTGCCCGTCATTTTCCAGGTTAATTTGAACCCACCCGTATATACCCTTGACGAAGGTCAACAAGGCAATACGACTGTCCCAAACCAACGCATCTATCTATGCTACATATGAACACCCAACAGCTACCAATCTCTATGCCTTGACGAAGGTCAACAAACATAGCTTGAATACTATTGAATATTCATACGAAACGACGGAGGGCTACGAATGGTTTTGGCGAAACCGTGAACGTAGTGAACTTGATATAATCGATGGAACGAGATAGCTTTTAGAAGGAGTGGCTCAATCTCCGCATTTAAAAGTTAGTTTTGAAAAGAACCGAGTGGTTTTTCGAAAGTGTTCCAACGACTTTAACTTGGTTTATTATCTTGCATTAGTTCTTTTAATGCGTGATATTCTTGCATTAGTTCTTTTAATGCGTCCCATCATTTAATCCTACCATTGCAGAAAACAACCAAAATATGACGTACGCTTATGCCATTCGCATTCGCCACGGGGCCCCGTCATCACCCGTTAGGTTACTTAACTAACGACAGAGCGGGGGCTGGGCTAGCGCGGCTGTAAAACATAAGCAACGCCTAAATAGTTATAAATATAGCAATGATAGACATTACAGATCACAGATGAATACATTGGATATACTAGGAATCCGCAATCCGTTCGAGCCTACAACGAAAAGCGGATTGCACGGTCGCGGTGAATAGCCAAAACCCCACCCAAGACCCCTACGGGTGCGGCAAACTACCCGCCAAGTACCCGGTAGTTTGTGCACCCCTCCATGGGTCTATCCTAGGAGCAAAAACAGTAAAAAGAATTATACAATGACGGCTACAACCCCGACCCGGTTGTGCGGCCATACAAATAATAATATTACATCAATTTACATATTACAAATGAATGAAAGAAAAACAACACTCATCTCAAATCCATCCCGGCTATTCACCCGCGACAATCCAATCCATTCATATACACATACCATCAACAAACACAGATCACAGATATGTATAACTCCGACTAATCGACATATAGCGATTAGCCGACATTCAATACATGTAAACATCACAGATATAACCATTGTAGTCAAAGTGCAGTGAAGTTCGACAAAAAATACGGATTTATAGGGCCCCAAAAACAAATTTCTTTTCTGGAAAATCTGGGCACGAATGACATATCTGAAAAATCCCAAAACCCTACCAGAAGAACACTGCACAAAACACGATCACAAGAGGAGACAAAACGGCGGCGGTTCCGCGGCCTAAGCCACCCATTGCCGCGGAACTGCAGCGGTTTGAAGGAATCATGCGATCGTATTTCGTGGGTGTTTTCACAAAACCCTGAGCCGATTTTAGGAGTAAAACTTTTTACATTTAGAGCACAAAAAATTTCAACAGAAACTTAGGGTTTTTGTTTTGCCGGTTTTGCGATTTTTCTCAATCGAACTTCCATACACTTTACTACAAAGCTAGTTTAAGTTTAGTTAGGCTCTGATACCACTGTAAGTCCACGTTGCGACCCCCGGTTCTTACAGGGAGGCGGAAACGGTATAAAAATCAAATTTTTAGCGCATGGGGCAACATGGACTAACAAAGTCGGGATCTTTTCCTAAACTACAACTAGCAAACATGCTAAAGAGAGTTAGCTACTCGGAAAGGAGGTTATACCTAACTTGAACTCCTTCTTCTTGAAACCTTTGTAGGGATTGATGGTGCTTTCCTCGTTACCTTCTTCCGTCAAAGATGGATCCACCTGAGGGTTCAACCTTCGGGCTCTTTCTCGAACTTTGAGAGAACTAGAATCTTCGGCTTGCTAAACCTTTGACCCTAGAGTGAGTAGAGAGTGTCTTTGGGGTGTTTTTAACTCAAGGAGAGGGATTCTCAACTCATGAGAAGGGATCTCCTTGAACTAGAGGAGGAGGAAGAACAAGTGAGGAGAGAGAATGGTTATGATAGAATGAGCTTATTCTTTTCATTTCTTGCAACCATATCACAAATGAAAAGAATTAACAATTAACAATAATAATAAAATGAAATAGTTGATGGATGGTTTGGAATGACCATTATCATTACATTCTTTAAATGGTTTTGCAAGAATCAAAAAGCATCTTTCTTTTGTAATGATGATGGTCAAACCTTCAACCATGGTCGACAAGTCAACCATGGTCAACAAGTCAACAAAATCCAACCATGACACAATTTCATTTAATTAATATTATTAATAGATATATCATAATTCCATTAGGGTTTGGAAAAAGACGACTGTCAACTGTGCATACGCACCCGTTCCGAAACCCTAATGAAAATCCTGTTCCTCCGCCTCAATCAACTGTGCATACACACCCGCATTCTTGTTCCGAGGAACATGAATACCAAGAGATAAAATCAACCCCAAAACATATACCAGTATCTGGCTCAAACCATAGCCTACTAGTAATATCTGTCCGGACTCCAAACGTGTACAAGTGCGCGGATGAGAACGAACCCTGTCACAAGACCATGCGACCTCTACTCTCTTTTGCCCAGAGGCGAATACCCTCTGCGTGGGACTCTAAAGACTCGACACTACGCTGGCAGTGGGTTTAACCACAGACCGCAAGCGGCACTAGCTGTGCGTAACGGTCCCCAGGTAGATGCCGACAAGAAGGCTGACGAGGTGAACCCCATCTGAACTCCTACTGAGTCTGAATGTGACAGTCTCCGTACAGTCCGGTCTGTTCGTCTAATACATCGCATGTCGGGCCTAGGGGACGGTAAAATGTCAGTCCCCTAATAGCGGTACAAGTCGTGTCGGAGTGAAGCCCAAAACACCCTGAGATAACACTGGAAGCCTACCAGTATATCTCCCTGGCCAGGGACTACTCGTGTAATGGCTCTCCTAGACACAGCGCGATGTCAACCCCCAATACCGGGAGAGACGAATCCTGTCTAACCGTCACTGCCTCCAAGTGCTTCGGGACTGCACCCAACCATTACCTGTTTGCACGACTCCTTTGAGCCGTGGTAGGGTAGTGATCAAAGTGCAGTGGGAACACACTCGAGGCGAAGTGCCAGTGTCAAGTCAGCGGACTAAGCTGTACTCATGTCACCTGGGAACTGATAACTGACGATAGGTATAATACCAACCTGTCAGTTCCCGACGAGTCCTGTCCAGTGTACTCTTAACCCAACGAGCACCCGTATACTATCTCCAGTACGACGTACTGATGGCTGTGGGACAGACCATCTCCCACACTGGGATGAGAAGCGCATACGCTAGTCTACTCCGGAGTATCGATGCCCTGTCTCGATAGTCCTGCGACTAGGGACCTGTATAAGGATGTGCTTATAGATTACCCAGCCCCCACTAGTGTGACTGCCATCACAACGCTGGTAATCAAGCAAAGATCCTAAGGGCTCCACTAATGCGTATAGGTGATATACTAAAATAAACACATGTACACATTGAAGTAGAAACAAACCAAGTAGCATACTACTATATTGAGCAAGATTGTTTATACAAGGTGAATATCCCAAGCTTCCATTAAGTAATATACAAACTAGTATGATACAGTAATGGCCTCTAGGGCATATACACTAACACTAAGTGCCGGTCATGTTCCGTACTTTCGGGTCGTGACACTACTGGGACTATGATGAGATCATACTAGTGGGTCCATGGTAGTCGACGAGTACATCCTATAATTGTTTCTAGTCGAGAGTGTATCGAGACAGGGCATCGATGCACCAGAGTAGACTAGCGTATATGCATCTTGACCCATATGATGGGCGATGGATGATCCCATATCCATCGGTGTTTGACATCAAGGATGGTGTACGGGTGCTCAGTAGAGACTGGGTACACTGGACGGACTCGCCGAGAACTTCCAGATGGTATTATACCTTACGTCAGATGACAGTTCTCCGGTGACACTGGTACAGAGTAATCTGTTGACCCGAGATCGTCATAGAGTCTTGTGTGATTCCCACTGTGCTTTGATTTCCATCATACCACATCTAAGAGGGCGTGCAAAAGGGTGGCTTTTGGGTACAGTCCCGAATCACATGGAGGTAATGAGCGATAGGAGGGGATTCGTCTCTCCCGGTATAGGGAGTTGATGTTGTGCTGTGTTCGATTGGCTATAACCGGAAATCCGTGGCCAGGGTTGCTGAGATCTACTGGTAAGTGTTATCAGTAGTTTCTCGAACTGTTATAGATCTCATATCGACACGACTTATCGAGCTACTGGGGTCTGACGTTTACCACCCCTAGGCGAGATATGCGACATAACAGACGACGAGACCGGACTGTACGGGAGTGTTACTGATTGGATTCACAGGAGAATGTACAGGCTTGCTTGTTGATCTTCTGAGCGCTCAATACCTGGGTGGCTGTTACGTTTAGCTGACCGCTTGCAGCTTGTGGGTGTTTGATATGATCATCACCTACTGCCGCCGTATTGACGATTCTTTAGAGTCCTACACAGAGGTTTCTTGGCTCAGGCAAAACGGAGTAGGGGCACATATGTGATATGTGCAGGACCGAGGATAATACGATATGAGATACCGTATTCTATTCTCGCGATATTTGATATCAGCCAGGTCATCGGATCAAGTGTTGATTCGATGAATCGGTACGGATAAATATTAGTCGGTTATATGCGATATAGCTGGATTGTCGGATCTAGTGTTGATTCGATAATTTAATGTATAATAATATATATGATATATTAAATTACATTAACTAATATTTGCTCACTAAAAGATTCTTTTTCTCACTCGGGTAATACATTGATATATATGCGATATATGTTAAATATATTATTTTATTTTGTTACGATAAATATTATATATGTGATATATAATATTGTAACATGATATGATAACTAATGCAACATGTTTAGTGGAGTTTAAACATGATTAGGGTTTGGATTAGGGTTAAGACTTCTAGTTTATTCTAGAAGCTTTTCTTTTGTCATGATAAAGATATTTGTGTTGATTTTTATCTATGACTCATACTTAACCCAACCCAAACCCTAGCCCTTGGTTAATTCTCTATAATGGTTTGATCAACCATGGTTGCATTATTCATCATATTAATCCATTCATTATTCATCACAAAAGGATTCCCTTCTTCTTCTTCCTTGAGTTCATTCTTGAAAATGTTTTCTAGTTTTGCTTTTGTGATGAAAGTGAGTGAGAAAAAGATTATAAATGAGATCAAAAATCCTACTTCATCATCCTCATCTATTCTTGCCATTTAGATGAGGGTGTTCACATCATTTCATGAGTGATAGCTTGTGTTAACGAAACTTCAAGGTAGATCATCTATGTTATCGAAGATCGAAAGCAAGGTTGCATCATTCTCTTCGTGAAGCCTCTCGAGAGTCCGGAACACGATGATCGCAGTGAAGGGACCTCAACACGGAGCTTAAGAAGTGAAGGACCGGATCTAAAAAGGTTGTAATCCCTCTCACTTAGTGTTAAAGAGTTTAACATGCTTGTTTTCGCCTAAAGCCTAGTTTAAAGATCCGGCTTCGGGTTGTTCGGCACGGCTAAAATTTTAATCGGGCATGGTTGATGCCTCGTAGACCCTTGTGCGCGTGCCTAGCAACCCTACAGTGGTATCAGAGACAAGCTAGAGCTTTAAGCGAAGTCTAGACGAAATTTAAAGTCCGATCGAACCCCGAAACCCCGACACGGACCCCTCTCTGGATAATTTTCAAAAATTGATTTTTTATGAATTAAAAATGCTCAGAAAAATAAGCAGGAAAAACTAAGAATTACTGTGAAGTACGGTTCACGAAGTCAATTATTTGACCGAGGAACCACGGCCAAACCAAAGGTTTGGCGGCGGTTCCGCGGCCAAAATTGTGACTTAGTCCCTGGAATTTCATGTAATTATTCTTAGGTCTTTTCTTGTTATTTTTTTCTGGGAATTTTTTAATTCCATTCAAGTGTTGAGTTTTCTAGGGTTGTATTGAGGAATCGTTGATTCGATCAGATAATTTAAATTTGTTTAGTTTTGTCCGGATAATTTTTAGAAACTGTTAAAAAGTTCGAACGGATATCAATAACTCACTTTTTCCCCTGTCGGAAAATTTTTCAAAAGTTGAAATTTTTCTCGAGTTTAAGAACGTTCTAAGTCGTGCAAGTAACGCGGTTGACCCTCTAGAAGACAACAAACCTTAACTCGATTATGTGACCGTCTTGAACTGCCTCTAAACCTTAGGGTTTGGGGCAGTACGGCGTGCCACATGTGAGGCGTTGGCTTGACCTTTCTATGGCTGGACCATTAGTACTGTGGCATGTGATGGATGTTTTTAAACTGATTTCAAGTGTTGAGATATATGGGGGAAATCTTGGGTGTTTGATTATTCGATCGGAAAGTTTAACATTGTCTATTTATCTGGAATGTGATACAATATTTGGAATCCACATGTAGTTATGAGATAACTAATTTGAATATTATAAACATAGCAGTTTAGTCTCAGATGATCGGTTGCCACGGAATTTTGATGCGATCAAAAGTCCGTCGCAATCACGTAGCGTACGCGGATACTCGCCGGGTAAACTTAATAGACAGCCATGCCCCATAGCCCCGACCAAGTGACTGTAGGAGAACCCCGTCGCCAAAAGCATCCGTTCGGGTGCTCGCGGCAGTGGTGTTCCGCCTTAGTGCACTTCGTCGACGGCATCCGGGGGTGCGGCCGTCTACTAAAGTTTGCGACGAGCATTCGATCAGGATGTCGGGAATCTTGTTGAATTGCCCGACATGATATTGAAAAGATTTTTCGATACTGAGACTAAAATGCAAGGTTTATAATTGCTAGGCATGAGATGTCTAAAGAATTCATTTGGTTAGGCATGCGATGTCTAAGAAGGTTGCGGATTCCAACTGTTGTAGTTTTACACTTTCTTTTCTGTGACCGTAAGCGTAGTATGTGGTGTATCGCCGGCTTCGTTGCTATATATCAACGACAATCGGGATACGCATACTTGCTTACGTTGATGATATGAGATATTATGTGTTGTTGTGATATGTTATATTGGATCGTCACGTTTTGAATAGCCGGGGGTTTTATGTGAGATGAGAGTTTTTCTTTTTCATTCATGTAAAGTTCATTTGTATGTAATATTCTTTTATTGGGGCACTTCCGGGCTGAGGATGATGTCACCGTTGTATATTATTTACTTTTCCGCATTAGGTAGACCCAAGGCGGGGAGCACAAGTAACCGGGTTCTAGGGTCCAGTGGGAGACCATCTCGAGGAGTCGAGACCGGGTCTCCTAACCCTAGAATTGGCAGTGTTGCTTGCCGCTCTCGTAGGGGTCTAGGGATGTGGGTTTGGCTATTCATCGCGACCGTGGAATTCGTGTTTTATACAGGCTCGTATTGAAAACACGGACGTCCTAGTATATCCAATATTTCATATATGTTCTTCTGCTGCAATGTTCTGTGATGAGATCATATTACTGCCTGAGACGAATGTTTATATTATATATATGAGATATATGTTATATATTGCAGATTTCGTTTCAAATGCTGATGCTTCTGAAGCACAATAAAAATGGGACTTCATTAATGAGATTAATGAAATAAAAGAAACCTAAAGATGTTGTAGAAACTTGTTTAAAAACTGGTAGCTCTAGTTCTTGCTTTGCATAGCGGTGTTCCTTGTAGAACATCCAGCACCTTATTCGATAAGGAAAGAGCCGAGATCTCTTCACCGGGAGTGACCTCTTTAGCGAAACTAGCAGATACTACAAATTCGGTTTGTCTTTTGATTTCTTCTATAGTTCTTCCTTTGCATAGTGATATTTGTAAAATATCCTGCACCTTATTCGATGAGGAAAGGGCCGACGATCCCTTCACCGGGAGTGACCCCTTTAGCAAAACTAGAAAAGCCTCAAAAGCACTCCATTTAAAAATCACTCGATTCTACAACGATATAAAGTTCATTACGCAAAGGGTTTTCTTAAAAACCTGCCGTAGCCCTCCGTCATTTCAGATAAGTAATAGTTAGTATTCGTGCTGCGTTTGTTGACTCAGTCAAGGCGTAGTGTGCGGTAGCTGATTAGTGCTTATCTACAAAGCATATGATGCGATTGGATTAGGGTAGTCATGCGGCCTTGTTGACTCAGTCAAGGGTCGTGCGGGTGGGTTTAATTCAATCGGGAAATGACGGGTTGAACTTTACTTGTGGTCTATGGTTTGTTGACTCAGTCAAGGTCATAGATCGCTTGGGGCAAAATATTATTGGGAATTTTAAGTGTTGAAATTTGCAATGAGATTGCATACCTTCTATCAGATAGTTGGATCCCGATACCTGCTGCGAGTAAGAGTTACTCCTGAGAGAGTTTTACACATTACAATTAGCCGATCAAGTAGGTGTCTAGAAAGGTGTTAACGGGGTTACGCCTCTGGGAAAACGAGGTTTACATTAATTAGGTTCGTGCGAAAGCACGGGGGACCTCCCTCAAAGTACCGACACTGGCCTGGCTGAAAGATTGGTGAACTTATAGGGTGTAATTAATCCCGGCTAGTCTTTCCTTTTAGGGTTTGAAGGAAGATTTGATTAAAACAGTGGGAGACATCCTGATTAGATATATTAGATAACCAATCTAATCTTGCAAGAGCATACGCTGAGTGTTTTCTTCTCTCTCTCTCCAGGTAGCGACCATATCACGCCTTAATCAAGATAATAAAACGGATGAATTGACCGAACCCTCTTGTTATACTGAGCTGGGGAACGTTGGTCCCGCTCCAACTTATAATTGTTATAAGACATAGC
Source organism: Agapanthus africanus (assembly GCA_030015575.1). Lineage (NCBI taxonomy): Eukaryota > Viridiplantae > Streptophyta > Magnoliopsida > Asparagales > Amaryllidaceae > Agapanthus > Agapanthus africanus. The sequence continues at coordinate 196,206,145 of CM057348.1, read as the reverse complement.
AGGAAATTGGGGAATACCAGATTTCCCGTGCCGCCCAAACGAAGAAAATGCATGCTGGTGCATCATCTTCGGGTGTGTTCATTACACAGAACTGTTTCTCAGTATCCTTTACGTCCTGGGTATGAGATACCGGATCAGGATCCCGCATATATAATCTGTTACATGGGCTACAGATAGGTAGAGAATTGAGAACGGGTGATAAGTTTCATGAGACAGAAAACAGTGCAAGTGTTGCAGCCAAGTCTGTTGGTCACTGTCACCCTGTATTACCAGAATACATTAATTCTGAACGAATGTTATTAGATACCGAACCTGATATACAACATCATATCAGTCTCTTTATTAGTAAAGAAAGGATATAATTTTGTATTGTTGGATAATGTTTTGAACATTTCCTATATCAAGAGTTGATCGGTTCAGGCATGTTATCTAAAAGCATAGACGTTCTAAATCAAACTACAGTTCTTAATATACGGAACACACACAAGAAAAAGAGTTCAGAAATGAATGAATCCTTCTTGAGATATTGTAGACTAGGTCATATCAATGCGACCCGACTAGCTGAAGTTATAAATAGATGCATATTTAAATTAGTTTGAATTTACATCTTGTGAAACTTGCCGGTCATGTCACAGAGATAAGATGACCATAGCTCTGTTTATTGGAAACAGAGAAAGAGTGAACTCTTGGGATTGATACATGCTGATGTATGAAAGTCCCCTGTCTACACATGCCAAGACCGGTTCTTTGTACTTCATTACATTCTCTGATGATCTCTCAAGATTCAGACATATGTTCCTGCTGAAACATAAGTCCGAAGCTTTTGAGATATTCACAGAATATGAGTTAGAAGTAGAGAACCAAAAACGGGTATAAGTATTATGTCCTTTGATGTGATCAGGGAGGAGAATACTTGAGCACGAAATTCCTGGACTATTCTAAAGGAGAATGAGATTCTCTCTCAGCATTACTCCTCCATATACACCATAGCACGATGGTATATCGGGGCAGAGCAATAGCACCCTATTTGATATGGTGTGCTCTATGATGAGTACTACTGAGTTTCCTATTTCCTTTTGGGAATTATGCACTTGTGAAGCTGCATACCTATTGAATAGGGTTCAAATCAAATCAGTTACCTACCATTTCATATGTGATATGGAATGGGAAGAACCCATATCTTAAGTATGTTAAGATTTGTGGTTGTCCGGCCTATGTCTGAAAAGCAAAACCCGGACAAGCTCGAGGTAAAGTCAGATCTGTGGAAGTTTTTTGGATATCCCAAGCATTCGCAAGGGAATATCTTCTACCAAACCGAGAAACAAAAGTGTTTTATTTCTCAACATGCCACCTTTATGAAAGGGAATTTCTTGTGGAAAAATTAGTGTTCATGAGGTAGAACTGGAAAGAGCTCCAGTTATACAAACTACAACAGATGATTTGGTAGAACCGAAGGATTAAATAGTATCCAACGAACCTCAGCCTCTCCGCCGATCTAGCAGGGTTCCTCACCCACCTAAGAGATACTTCGGTTTCTCTATGATAGTGGGAGCGAGGATTGCATCATGAGATGATGACCCAACTAGTTTCGAGCTGGCCATCAGGAGTGGGACTCTGTAAGAATGGCTGGATGCTTATCGATCTGAGATGGAATCCTTATACACCAACAAAGTATGGACTTTGGTTGCTTTATCTGAAGGGTTAAATCCCCATCAGGAGTAAGTATATCTTGAGAAGATTACTTGGTGTACATGGAAAAGTTGAGACTTTCAAAGCTATGCTTAAGTCCATCCAGATCCTACTTGCCACGGCTACAAACCATAACTACGATATCTGGCGGTTGGGTGTCATGACTGCTTTTCTAAATGATGATTTGGAAGAGAACGTCTATAAGAATACAGCCAGAGGGCTTCGTAGACAGTGGGAGCAGCGGAAACGTGTGCAAGATGCTTTATAGGATAAAGCAGGCATCGCGGAGTTGGAACATCTGTTTTGATGTGGTAGTCAAAGAGTTTGACTTCATCAAAATGGTAGATGAACCTTGTATATACAAAAAGGTAGTAGAGAGTATGGTGATGATCCTCGTAGAGTACGTGGATGACATACTTTTGATAGGGAAGGAGTTTCCTATGCTACTCTCGGTCAATCTCCGCTTATCATAAGGATTCTCCATATAGGATCAAAGCGATACCTCCTAAATCCTGGGTTTTGGATCTATGAGATAGATCTAATTGGATGTTAGGATACTCACTAGTTATAGTGAGATCGTATCAATCGATCCTGGGGAGAATCACTGGAAAGGTTCCAGGGTGATAAGGACGACTGAATATCAGTCGCAGGCATAGTCTTTACCCTCGGTGGAGGGATGGTACGTTGGAAGAGTTCCAAGCTAGATACCGTGACATACTAGATGATTAAAGGCAAGATACATTGTTACCAAAGATACTACCAAAGAGGCAGTCTGGATATATATAAGTTCATGAGATGAACTTCGTTCCTACCATTGTGTGACAATAGAGTTGTGGCTTTAGCCAAGGAACTACCGTCCCATCAGAAATCCGGATATAATTCTTAGGCAGTATCACCTGATCATGGAGATGGTTGATCTCCAGGGAGATCGAGGTTAGGAGAGTAGACACAGAGGACGACAGCGCGGATCCACTCACAAAGGCCTTTTTCCCAGTAGAGACTTTTATGGGATGGTTGAGTATGAGATACTTCAACCATAGCTAATTGTTGGGTATGTGATACCACAACAGATGGCCCTAGTGCAAGTGGGAGATTGTTAGTTATATGTATGCCCTAGAGGCCATTACTGTACATACGATGTATATTGTAATGGATGCTTGGACATATATAGGGAGGACTTTCTTGCTCGACATGATAGTATGCTATCTGGTTGTACTTTATCTTAACATGCACTCTGATTGTCTCTATATTACATGTTGATAAAGCCCTTAGGATATGTACTCGACTATTGGGACTATGATGAGATCATACTAGTGGGTCCACGGTAGTCGACGAGTACATCCTATAATTGTTCCTAGTCGAGGGTGTATCGAGACAGGGCATCGATGCACCAGAGTAGACTAGCGTATACGCATCTTGACCCATATGATGGGCGATGGATGATCTCATATCCATCGGTGTTTGACATCAAGGATGGTGTACGGGTGCTCAGTAGAGACTGGGTACACTGGACGGACTCGCCGAGAACTCCCAGATGGTATTATACCTTACGTCAGATAGCAGTTCTCCGGTGACACTGGTACAGAGTAGTCTGTTGACCCGAGATCGTCATAGAGTCTTGTGTGATTCCCACTGTGCTTTGATTTCCATCATACCACGTCCAAGAGGGCATGCAAAAAGGCGGCTTTTGGGGACAGTCCTGAATCATATGGAGGCAATGAGCGATAGGAGGGGATTCGTCTCTCCCAGTATAGGGAGTTAATGTTGTGTTGTGTTCGATTGGCTATAACCGGAAATCCGTGGCCAGGGTTGCTGAGATCTACTGGTAAGTGTTATCAGTAGTTTCTTGAACTGTTATAGACCTCATATCGACACGACTTATCGAGCTACTGGGGTCTGACGTTTACCACCCCTAGGCGAGATATGCGACATATCAGACGACGAGACCGGACTGTACGGGAGTGTTACTGATTGGATTCACAGGAGAATGTACTGGCTTGCTTGTTGATCTTCTGAGCGCTCAATACCTGGGTGGCTGTTACGTTTAGCTGACCGCTTGCAGCTTGTGGGTGTTTGATATGATCATCACCTACCGCCGGCGTATTGACGATTCTTTAGAGTCCTACACAGAGGTTTCTTGGCTCAGGAAAAACGGAGTAGGGGCACATATGTGATATGTGCGGGACCGAGGATAATACGATATGAGATACCGTATTCTATTCTCGCGATATTTGATATCAGCCGGGTCATTGGATCAAGTGTAGATTCGATGAATCGGTACGGATAAATATTAGTCGGTTATATGCGATATAGCTGGATTGTCGGATCAAGTGTTGATTCGATAATTTAATGTATAATAATATATATGATATATTAAATTACATTAACTAATATTTTCTCACTAAAAGATTCTTTTTCACACTCGGGTAATACATTGATATATATGCGATATATGTTAAATATATTATTTTATTTTGTTACGATAAATATTATATATGTGATATATAATATTGTAACATGATATGATAACTAATGCAACATGTTTAGTGGAGTTTAAACATGATTAGGGTTTGGATTAGGTATAAGACTTCTAGTTTATTCTAGAAGCTTTTCTTTTGTCATGATAAAGATATTTGTGTTGATTTTTATCTATGACTCATACTTAACCCAACCCAAACCCTAGCCCTTGGTTAATTCTCTACAATGGTTTGGTCAACCATGGTTGCATTATTCATCATATTAATCAATTCATTATTCATCACAAAAGGATTCCCTTCTTCTTCTTCCTTGAGTTCTGTTCCCCTCCGAATGGACGGCGCACAGGACCGCGATGGCCTGACGCTGAGATTCGGGGCAGATGCTATTTGGTTTTATCCGTCCACCTCTCCGAAGATACCAAGTTGATTTATGGCACCGTGTATCGAAGGTTTAGACGGATGCGGCCGATGTAGCAGACTTTGTCAGATTCCCCCTCGCTAGAGGGGTTTTTGATTGTGGGGACGCTCTTCCCTGCAGGCGCAAGCCCCTGCAGTTAATTACGCTACCGCTTCGCGGTAACAATTTTCTCCTTCTCCAGAATTTCACTTCGTGTCGTGGGTGTTTGTTTTGTTTGTGGTTGCCCGTGGATTGTATACGGAGACTGAGTAATACCGTCGCCCGTAGGACGTGGATTAGTCCAAATCCGTATTTACTTAGATTTGGGTTTGGTGTTTTTAGTTTAAGGATGCCTTAGTCATGTTGCGGCTAAGATCGACTTAAACGTTCGTCAAGGATACGTTAGTCCTGTTTGAGTCTAAGATCAACTTAACGGGATCGTTTGGATCCGACAAAAGAGCATTTGGGCTCTATTGTTCCAGTTTAGGGACATAGTGGTCCATTGCATGTATGGTCGTCGGGACCCGTCACCTCTCTGACGACGTTGAAGAATTACAACGACAAATGTCAGAGGAGTTCAGAGATGTACTCTTGAGCCAAAGTTGATTTGGAGTTTTATAGTCCAATTTGGGACTAAAGTCTGTTTGAAGGTTTAAGGATGCGTTAGCCATATTTGAGGCTAAGATCAACTTAAACGGTTGTTAAGATACGTTAGTCCAGTTTGGGACTAAGATCGACTTAACGGGATCGTTTAGATCCGACAAAATAGCATTTGGGCTCTATTGTGCCAGTTTAGGGACATGGTGGACCAATACCAGTTTAAGAACATAGTGGTCCACCGTTAGTTTAAGGACGTTTCGGTCCGATATTAGTTTAAGGACGTTTCGGTCCACGAGTTTAAGGACCCCGCAGTCCATATTGACGTATGTGGTCGTCGGGACCCGTCACCTCTCTGACGTCGTTGAAGGATTACAACGATAAGTGTCAGAGGAGCTCGGAGATGTACCCTCGAACCGGATATAAATTAATTTAAAAGAGCAGTCGTGCTTAGTCAATTTAATTTAAGGACTTACGGCCAAAATTGGGCTAAATCCAATTGAAAATGTTCAACATTTTATTTGCTTTTGCATTGCATTTCTTTTTTTTATTTTTATTTAGGCTTCGCCCAGAAAGGATGCAGAGCATCAATTTGTTTTGGGCTCTGTTTTTTTTTTTAAGAATGATGCAAGGCATCAATTTTATTTGGGCTCTGCCCTTGTATAAAGGATGCAAAGCATCAATTTATTTGGGCTCTGCCCATTTATTGCCTTGCAATTTATTTTGGCCTGTCAGGTCATTTTGATTTGGGCCTGGCCCTTTAAGTAATGCATTGCATTTGTGCAAAGCACTGTTAATTTGAGAATCTTTTAGATTCAAGAACCGATGGTTCATAAAAGAAGTGCAAAGCACTATTAATTTAAAAAAAACCTTTTAGGTTCAAGAACCGATGGTTCATAAAACAAGTGCAAAGCACTATTTGATTTAGATCTAAAACAAGTTTTTTTCTTGTTTTTCTTCTCTCAGAGAACCAAAGGTTCATAGCAAGTGCAAGGCACTATTTTTTATATATTTTTTTTATTTTTTATTTCTTTTTTATTTATTGAAGATCAATGATCTTGTTCTTAGATCAATGATCTGTTCATAAGAGAATTTTCTCTTCTTTTAAAGGTTTTTACCTTCTGTTGTTCTTGAGGAGTTCTCGAGAATTCTCTTCTCTCTTTTTTTTTTGAAAATATGTTGATGCTTTTGAAAATGAGGTCTGGGGTCCTTTTTATAGTGCTCATAAATTAGTTAAATTTGTTAAAGAGATCTTTTTCTGAGTGATTTGGGGAATTTTCCCCACCGTTGGATCTTTGATCCAAAGTCCCCTGTTTTACAGAAGAAATATTCTTGTTTTAACAAAAACAGAAAAGATTTCCTTAAATCTTCATTCTGTTTTTTGCGCAACTCCCCAGCGCGTGACACGTGTCACGCAACGCAACGCTTGCGCAACTGCGCAGACACGTGTCGCGCAACTAAATTTTTTTTTATTTTTTATATATATTTTTTTATTTTATTTTATTTTTTATTTTTTATTATTTTTTTTCTCGCACTGCGCAGCGCGCAGCGCAGTGGCGCACTGCGCTTTGCGCAATTTTTTTTTTTTTAAAAATTTGCTCTGATGGAGTACGCTATCTTGGGCGTTGCGCTCCTTGCGCTACTGTGTCTGATTTTGTCACGTGGCGCTCTGCGTGCAGCGCAGGGGATCTGAAGCGTTATTTCATTTATTTTAATTTTAATTTTCAAGACAGAGCTTTGCTCTGATTGGAGAAAAACAGAAGTATTGCTTCTTTTCCCACCTTGGAATTTGAACAGAGTTTTGCTCTGATTGGGGTAAACAGATGCCCTCCTACCGTTGCGCTTACGTGGCCTCCTAACATGAGCGCAGCGGTGGCAGACTCCCAACCGTCGCGGCACCTTTTGGCAGTTGAAGAGGCACTTGATGCCTATAAATAGGACCTTTGGTCCCTTAGATGATTCTCATCTCCAAAATTTTACTTTCAAAACTCAGAGCCCTGCTCTTTATTTTCAAGAACTTTAAGAGTTAAATTCTTAAAATTTTTAGGTGAAAATTTTAATTTGGATTAAATTAAATTAAATTAATTTTCATTGATAGAGTCTCGCTCTCAATAGATCCCTGATCTAAAGAAAACCTATTTAGAGTTTCACTTAGCAAAGCTTTGCTCTACAGGCCTTAAAGGGATCTAAAGAGAACTAAAGGGGACCCTACTAGGGTTCCATAGAGCTCTGCTCTCTGAAAGATTTTCCTTGGATTTTCTTAATTCATTAATGGAGTTTTGCTCCTCCTAAATCATATAGAAGAACTCTTAAGAATTCTTCATGGATCTTGGAACTTAAAGATGACATTTTATTTCTCAGTGCATTATATCGTTTTGCTTAATCAGTCTTCCTGATAATTCTGTTGATCCTCTTTCACAGGAACACTGAACGCCCACATGTATGCTCTTAACGAGGTCATCTCTCATGAGGACATCCGCCGACTTGGCCACTCTCAAAATCAGGAGTTCACAAACGAGAAGTGTCCTGAAATAATGAGTCGCTTCGACGCATACAATGGTCCACTGCTTCCCCGACGTTCCTCTCTTCTTAAACTTATCGTGGGAGCTATCTGGGAAGCGCTTCCCCTATTCTGTTCCGGCGTGCTGCCTAGGGCGTTGGATGCCACTGAGGACAAAGTGCACTATGTGTACCTATTAAACTTTATCTCGAAGAGACGGCGAGACAGTCTTATCGACCTCTTGCACGAGGTCTTTCAACAGTCTGCCATACTCGCTGCTTATCGGAGGGTGGAAGACATCGGAAGGGACCCTGACGCTTGTGCTCGTGAAAGGAAGCACACTAGGATGGTCCGCGAGGCTTGGAAAGTCATAGATAGGCTCGCTCTTGAATTCCTCAATCCATGCCCTGGATCTGAGGTTATTTCATTGTAAGTTTCGTTTATTGTTTTTATGACTGTAAGAACTTCGGGCAATATTAATGGAATTTTTTTTTTTTTATATCCCAGCTTGTCTTTATTATATATCTTTTGTCCTGAGTCTTTTGGTCCATGCATGAATGAATGTGCCTTGAACGCTTGATCAAATGTAAATCGGATGCTCTTTCTGTTGCTTTTCCTCTTTCTCAGCATGTCGTCACAATTAGCAGGTAATAGAGTAAGCTTCTTGATTTCTTCACGAGATAGCGAGGGCTTAGGCCGCAGGTTCAGATCTGCTGCCTAAGACTTTTCAACTCTATGAGCCGTGAGGGTCTCATAGAGACTTTTCTCCCTACGGATCGAGAGGATCTCGTAGGTGGGTTTTTCTCCTTAGGAATCGTGAGGATTCCTAAGTGTGGTTTTCTCTTGTAAGTCGTAAAGATCCTATAAGAGAATTTTTCCCTCTTACGAGTCGAGAGGACTTGTAAGCGGTTGTTCCCCTCCTTGTCGAAGTTCAACGTTGGAGAGTGAGACCCGTGGATGGTATGCAAGAGACCGTTTTGGGCCAACTTGCGGGGTCCCAATGCTTAGGAAACAGGCTTCTTTTATGCCCACTGCCTAAGGCTTTATCTCACGAGTCGAGCCGCCTCGACAATTTTCTCACAAGTCAAGACGAATCGAACGTTTCTCGCAAGAACATCTTAACGTCACATTTAACCTCTGCTCTTTACGACAGAAGCCCGTTAAGGTTGGTGGTACTTAGGGTTTTGGCCATCGTACCGTCGCATAAGCTGATATAGTCCTCGATAGGCAATCGTGCTGTTCGAGTAGCCCTGCGACTGCCGTGTCTCTGATCCCTTCGGGGGCTGGACAAGACGTCTTCAAGCAATCCTCCTTGGCAGTTTGACCGTCGGAAGAGCAAGCGTTAGGAATTTGCCATGTCGCTTTTTACTTGAGGTTAGGCTTATTTTGGTGAGCCCCGATGAGTCATAACCACTCCGCGCTGGTGTGGGGATGATCTCCGATAGTCTTTCGGGCTTTATGTGAGTTGCCGTCAAGACCCTGAAGCTAGGAATTTGGCTTTTGCTTCGTTTGCTGGCATTGCGTCGGCTGTATCGAGACGAATGTTGCGGTGGGAGCTAGGGATTTTACCGTGGCTCCGTTTGTTTGATGACGTTGCGTCTGCTGTGTCGAGACGAACGTTGGGGTGACATCTCGTCTGCTGTATCGAGACGGACGTCGAGGTTGTCTCTAGGTTGCTGGTGAACCGCCGAGGTTTAGAACTAGGGATTTTGCCGTGGCTCCATTCGTTTAATGACGTTGCGTCTGCTGTGTCGAGACGAACATTGGGGTGACATCTCGTCTACTGTATCGAGACGGACGTCGAGATTGTCCCTAGGTTGCTGGTGAACCGTCGAGGTTTGGAACTAGGGATTTTGCCGTGGCTCCATTCGTTTAATGACCTTGCGTATGCTGTGTCGAGACGAACATTGGGGTGACATCTCGTCTGCTGTATTGAGACGGACGTCGAGATGGTGACCATTCTGTGCTGGTGCGAGATGATCTCCGATTGTCTTTCCGGTTTTATATGAGTTACCGTCAAGACGTCGAAGCTAGGAATGTGGCCTTCGCTTCGTTTGCTTTGGTGTGTCTAAATCCTGTTGGAGGAAGAACGCTGGGGTTGACATTTCGTCTGCTGTATCGAAACGAACGTCAAGGTGGTGACCACTCTGTGCTGGTGCGAGATGATCTCCGATTGTCTTTCCGGTTTTATGTGAGTTACCGTAAAGACGTTGAAGCTAGGAATGTGGCCTTCGCTTCGTTTGCTTTGTCACGTTCGAATCCCTGTTGGAGGAAGAACGCTGGGGTTGACATTTCGTCTGCTGTATTGAGACGAACGTCAAGGTGGTGACCACTCTGTGCTGGTGCGAGATGATCTCCGATTGTCTTTCCGGTTTTATGTGAGTTACCGTAAAGACGTTGAAGCTAGGAATGTGGCCTTCGCTTCGTTTGCTTTGTCATGTCTGAATCCCTGCTGGAGGAAGAACGCTGGGGTGACAACTCGTCTGCTGTATTGAAACGAACGTCGAGGAGGTCACCACTTCATGTGAGATGATCTCCGATGGTCTTTCAGGCCTTATATGACTTGCCGTTAAGACCTTGAAGCTAGGAATTTGGCCTTCGCTTCATTTGCTCACACTGCGTCTGGTGTATTGAGACGAATGCTGAGGTGGAGCTGGGATTTTGCCGTCACTCCGCTTTGTTTCGACCATGGGGTCTTATGTTAACTTTGCATATACACCCTGCTGGACTGCGAAGGAACGCCGTTGTTGACATTGCGTTTGCTGTAACGAGATGAATGCTAAGGTGGAGTTGGGATTTTGCCGTTACTCCGCTTTGTTTCGACCGTGAGGTCTTTTGTTGACGTTGCATCTGCCTCCAGCTGGACTGCGGAGGAACGCTGTTGTTGACATTGCGTCTACTGTATCGAGACGAATGCTGAGGTGAAGCTGGGATTTTGCCATTGCTCCGCTTATTTCGACCGTGAAGTCTTTTGTTAACTTTGCATGTACACCCTGCTGGACTGCGAAGGAACGCCGTTGTTGACATTGCGTCTGCTGTAACGAGACGAATGTTAAGGTGGAGTTGGGATTTTGCCATCGCTCCGCTTTGTTTCGACCGTGAGGTCTTTTGTTGACGTTGCATCTGCCTCCAGCTGGACTGCGGAGGAACGCTGTTGTTGACATTGCGTCTATTGTATCGAGACGAATGCTGAAGTGAAGCTGGGATTTTGCCATCGCTCCGCTTGATGGTGTAATATCTGTGTCCTGCTGGAATGAGGAGGCACACCGTTGGTGATCTCTAAGTTGTCGATGTTGACGTCGAGACCCTGAAGCTCGAGATCTTCGTTTGCTTCATTTGTTGACATCGTGTCTGTAATATTGCGACAAATGTCGAGATGGTCTCTAGGTTGTCTATGAACCGTCGAGATTTGGCTTCGCTTTCTGATGGAGCCTGTTGGGAAGTTATGGTTCCCTCTTTATCTGTGCCCCTGAATTGTATACAAGGATCGATGTGATTGCACCTGTAGGGAAAAAAGTTTCATTCTTTCATTTTTTTTATTCTTTCCGCGATGCTCTATCATTTCAGCTTTTATATCGCGAAGGTCGCGATTGCCCAATCATTTCGGCTATTTTTCGCGGTGCCCAATCATTTCGGCTATTTATTTTATTTTTATTCGCTGCTCCCTTTTTTTTTTTGCGAGTTGCCCCATCATTTCGGCTATTTTTTCTTTTTACTCGCTGCTTTTTATTGCGAGTTGCCCAATCATTTCGGCTATATATATATATATTTTTTTTACTCGTTTTTTTTTTGCGAGTTGCCCAATCATTTCGGCTATATATATATATATATATATATATATATATATATATATATATATATATATATATATATATATATATATATATTTTACTCGCTGTTTTTTATTGCGAGTTGCCCAATCATTTCGGCTATTTAATATGCATTTTCAGCTCGCTGATTTTTATCACGAGCGTAGAACTTGGAATCTGGTGCCAATCTCAGCATCAGCATCGCTACAACCGGAATATTGCGAGGAGCGAATCATCATCTGTCATGAAAGGACTTGGAATTTGATACCGATTTAGGTATCAGTATCGCTACAACTGGAATATTGTCAGGAGCGAATCATCATTTGCCTCTGTCGATGTCGAACAAAGGTGGCTTAGTAAACAGGATTAGGATCCCGTCGACTAAGGCTTTTGACTTCATGAGCCGTAAGGGTCTCACAAAGCTATTTCTCCCTACAAGTCGTGAGGATCTTATAGGTGTATTTTCTCCTTAGGAATCGTGAGGGTTCCTAAGTGTATTGTTCCTCTGTAAGTCGTAAGGATCCTACAGGAGGGTTTTCTCCTTGTAAGTCGAGAGGATTTACAAGGGTTGTTTACCATGCAAACATATCCCTAGTCTCGGATGGGACTTAGTTAGGGAAATGTTTATTCGCGTCCGTGGATTGTATACAAGGGTCAATATTGGACTACTTGTAGGGCAATGTCGAAAGTTGTGGGGGTTGCTTAAGCACAGGTTTAAGCCTCTGTAACTTAAGACTTTCAAATCTTATGAGCCGTAAGGGTCCCACAAGAGAGTTCTCCTTACGAGTCGTGAGGATTTCGCAAGTGCATTTTCTCCTTAGGAATCGTGGGGATCCCTAAGTGTGTTGTTCCCTTGTGCGTCGTAAGGATCTCACGCAGGTGGTTTCTCCTTACAGGGTCGAGAGGACCCTATAAGTGTTTCTTAACGAGGTTGTGCCCTTTCGGATTTTCACAAACACTCACCGGTAGTCCTGCTGTTTTTACTCATGGAGCCCTTTTAGGTTTTCATCCGTGCCCATTTTGCTTATGGACTTACCTTTTTTTTTATTCTTTTTATTCCTTTTATTTTTTTTCATTTCTCTCTTTTTTTTTACGAGGTCGCGCCCTTTCGGGTTTTCACGAACACTCGCCGGTAGCCCTGCTGTTTTTACTCACGGAGCCCTTTCGGGTTTTCATCCATGCCCTCTTTGCTTATGGACATACCGTTTTTTTTTGTTTTTTTTTATCTCGTCAGCCTAAGGATACTGCGGTAGTAGTTTAAAGACATTTCGGTCATTTGCAAGTTTTAGGACATTGCGGTCCATCATTAGTTTAAGGACATCTCGGTCCGCCGTCGCCGTATTTGAGGCGAATATCTAGTTTATTGACTTTTCGGTCTATGAGTCCTTCTCCATGAATGAACATGATGCCCCCGGCGTATCCATCTTTTTCGGAGCGTGCGGTTGTGGCGGACTCACCTTCCAGTTCTCAGATAGCGCAAACTTGCCATGTTGGTATTGGTCTTCAACCCAGTTTTTGAAGACGTAGCAGTCTTCGATCAGGTGACCTACTGTTTGGTGGTAAGGGCAATAATTAGGATTATTAATATCGCCTGGCCGCAACGGACGTTTTGGACCCGGCAGATTAATGAGTCTGTCGCACACTGCCAGCTCGAACAGTCCCCTTGTTTTATCTTACGGAAACGAGTAAGGACGTTTCAACTTTTCCTGGAGGGGTTGCCGCTTGTTGCTTTGGCGAGCAACCGGTCTAGGGTCACTTAATTGTTGTTAAGCGCTAGCGACGAAGGCCGTTTTTCCTTTTCCTTTATCCTTTTTGTTCGCTCCGTTGTTTGCGGGGCCGAGATTTTTTCCGAGTAGCGTGCGATTGCATGGCTGAACGTTCTCACAGCTCCTCAATTCCTTCATTTTTGAAATAGATTCCCTGAGGGAAGGGTTGGGGGTAGCTTCTTCGTCAGAGTCGCTTCCAAAGGTGATAATTTGCGATACCTTAGAGTCGGCCGTATGACAGTTTGCGGCGGCTCCTTTGCGCTCATATATCGCATTTTTCCGATGTCCACAAGCTTCACACTTTGTCCTGTCGAAGTGTTGCTTTTGAGCGACATACCCTTGCCACCAACAGTTAAAGGACTCGCAGTCTTCGGTAGGATGTATGATCTTCTGATGATATAAATAGAAGTTAGGGTGCATCTCTACCTCAGAGAAAGAATTTTCTTCAGAGGGCGGTAGCTTCATTCCTACTGATAGAGCTTTGGCGAACCGTTTCCTCGTCTTGAATTTGTTTTTACCCGCAGTGTATGGCTTTTGATTTGACGGGAATACCTTGGTTCTTTCTAGTATGGTCATTTCGCGCTCTTGATTGGCTTTTGCTTTTAGACGAATTTCACTTAGGAAGACATCGATCAACTCGTCTGACGGCCGCGGAATTTCTGTTTCAGGGTCCGCCCTCGTTTTCTCGGCGCAAGGAGCCTCTTTATTATCTGCCAATGAGTGAGAGATCACATGACAAGTTGCCCCCGGCGTGCTTGTCTTCTTTGGAGTATGCGGCTGTGGTGGGTTCACCTTTCAGCTTTCAGACAGCGCGAACTTGCCTTGTAGATATTGATCCTCGATCCATCCCTTAAAGACGAAACAATCCTCAATTGGGTGACTTACCGTTTGGTGGTAAGGGCAATAATTGGGATTATTAAGATCGCCTGGCTGTGACAGACGCTTTGGACTCAGCAGATTAATGAGTCTGTTGCGCACTGCCAGCTCGAACAGTCTTCCCGTTTTATTCTGAGGAAACGAGTAAGAACGTCCTAGCCTCTCTTCGAGGGATGGGCGTGGACGTGCGTTGTTTTGGCGAACGACCGGCTTTGTGTTGCTCGACTGTTGTTGAGCATTGGCGACGACGATCGCTTTCCCTTTTCCTTTCTCATCTCGGGAATCTGATTTTGGAGGAGACGGTCTACGGCCCATCTGGTCCATTTGGGCTAATTTGTCAATCAAGGCCTGGAAGGTGGTCGGCCTGAAGAACATCATGAATTGTGAGATGGTCGCCTGCGGATCGAGAGTGCCCACAAACATGCCTACCGCAGGTGCCTCTTCTATGCGTTGTTCGCATTTCGACCATAAGTTCCGCCATCGTGTTGCGTATTGAACCCACGTTTCGCTTGGCCTTATCCTTGCATTTATTAGTGCTGTTATCGGGGTGCGTTCACTAGCACTCGCGAATCTTTGTGTAAACAGCAGTTCCATCTCTGCAAATGTTTTGACAGAGTCGTTAGGTAGCTCCGAATACCATTCAAAGGCTGTTTCTGCTAAGCTGCCGACGAATTGACGTAGCAACAATTTGTCATCGCCTCCAGTATTGCCGCATAAGGCCCTGAATTGAGCGACATGCTGATGCGGAATCCCTGTCCCTTTATATACGTGTAATTTAGGGATCGTATATCCTGGCGGGTAACTGATTTGGTCATACCAGCCCGGATATGGTCGTCCGGTTCTAACAATTTTCCCAGCCGCTTCATTCGCCTGATGAACCCGGATCTACTGAGCTATTATTCGTCTAGGTCAACTTTGGAGATTGCCTCCTCCTTTGCTGTTGACAGAGCCGGCGGAGGATTTGACGTTTCTCCCCTGTCGTCTTCAAGGACAATCGGAGGATCTTCAGCAGAAGGGTCCGGCTGTAACATATCCCTACCATATCTTAGAAGAGGAGCGCCATCTGTTTTATGTTAGCCGCTTGCTCTGCAGCTTCTTTGTCCCTCTTTTCGAGGACTCTGCGTAAAAAGTCAACGTCGGTTTCTTGTTCTTGACGCTCATCCAAAGACGTTTCAGAGCTTTCTTTTGGCTCAGTGAGTGCAGCCATTGTAGTCATCATTTCCTGAAGCTTTTGTTGTTGCTCCTGGGCTTTCGTCACAGATCGGGTGAGCGGTCGGTGGCCCGTAGAAGTGCGGCTTTCCTCCTTTCCAGAAGCCATATAAATAGTGTGCACCACCATGCCCCCAGATTTGGGGCGTTTGTTTTCAGCGCTTTTATGCTTCGCCATGTTCACAGGGGCTTTTTGTGGCCTCCTTCTTTGAGTGATTGGAGTTAAGGGAGCCGTTGTAGTGGGCACCCAAGTAGCTTTTGCTTTTTGTGGTTTGACAGAGTAATCCTTCCCCTGCCGATCCTTCATCTTTTTCTGTCGTCGGAGGCAGTCTTGATCGATCACCGACTCTTGGACCTGTCGCCAGACTTTATAAATTTTAGAGGACAGCCGTTGAGGGGGCTGCTCTAGCTTCTTCTCTGGAGTATTCTCCACAGGTGAAGGAGTTCGTTTCAACATCGCAGTAGGAGAGTTTCTGCGCACCTTGTTGAGCAGTTCAAAGCTATTCTTGGTGGGAACAGCAGCATCGATCCTCACCGTTGGAGCTGACAGAGTTATCCCAGAGGGGGAGTTGCCTCCAGCCTTCCTTACTCGACGCCAGTGGCGACGTCGAGCGTGTCTTGCGGATGGAGTTGTTTCAGCTACAAGGGTGACTTCGTTATGCCCCCTGCTTTGAGGAGAGACTGTCATTGGTGCTAGCCTATCGAAGGCTGACACCCGTTGAGAAATAATGTCTAATCTGTCAAAGACAGACCTCTGGGCAGGGGAAGCAGCTTTGAGGATCTCGCCTGGAGCAGCAACTGGAATGGCCAGCCTTGTAAAAACTGACTTCTTGGAAGGAGGGGCCTTTCCAATGATTTCGTCCGCTTGGGCCGGGATGGCTATCCGCTTTGGGATGGCAACTTCGGGTATCGCGGGCTTTTGCATGGGCCCGTTGGAGCTCTGACCTAGCCTATTAAAAACCGAGGCAGTGGAGTTGGACGACCCGTTGAGAGGGGTCACAGTAGTAGCAAGCCGATCGAATGCCGACTTCTTGGGAGCTTCTTGCGATGTCATTGGGGCATTGACGCTCATCGGTGGGATCATGGTCCCAAAGAACAGCCCAGTGGTGGCCTGAGTTACCTGTTCCACCGGCATAGCGAAGATGGAGGCCGCCTGAGGCCCATAAGTCACTCTTCCGGACGGGATGGAGCGAGAGTTGCAGTTGCAGGTAGTGCAGTTTGAAGCCATTGATCTTCTGTTTTCTGCACGGAGCAAGACACCAAATCTTAATACCTCGAATCCACAGGCAACCACAGCAAACCGCGATTCGTTCGCGAACACGACATACGAAGTGTGGAGTGGAAAGAGGAAAAGGTTCCACCGGGCATGCCAGAATCTGTTCCCCTCCGAATGGATGGCGCACAGGACCGCAATGGCCTGACGCTGAGATTCGGGCAGATGCTATTTGGTTTTATCCGTCCACCTCTCCGAAGATACCAAGTTGATTTATGGCACCATGTATCGAAGGTTTAGACGGATGCGGCCGATGTAGCAGACTTTGTCAGATTCACCCTCGCTAGAGGGGTTTTTGATTGTGGGGACGCTCTTCCCTGCAGGCGCAAGCCCCTGCAGTTAATTACGCTACCGCTTCGCAGTAACAACTTTCTCCTTCTCCAGAATTTCACTTCGTGTCGTGGGTGTTTGTTTTGTTTTTGGTTGCCCGTGGATTGTATACGGAGACTGAGTAATACCGTCGCCCGTAGGACGTGGATTAGTCCAAATCCGTATTTACTTAGATTTGGGTTTGGTGTTTTTAGTTTAAGGATGCCTTAGTCGCGTTGCGGCTAAGATCGACTTAAACGTTCGTCAAGGATACGTTAGTCCTGTTTGAGACTAAGATCAACTTAACGGGATCGTTTGGATCCGACAAAAGAGCATTTGTGCTCTATTGTTCCAGTTTAGGGACATAGTGGTCCATTGCATGTATGGTCGTCGGGACCCGTCACCTCTCTGACGACGTTGAAGAATTACAACGACAAATGTCAGAGGAGTTCAGAGATGTACCCTTGAGCCAAAGTTGATTTGGAGTTTTATAGTCCAATTTGGGACTAAAGTCTGTTTGAAGGTTTAAGGATGCGTTAGCCATATTTGAGGCTAAGATCAACTTAAACGGTTGTTAAGGATACGTTAGTCCAGTTTGGGACTAAGATCGACTTAACGGGATCGTTTAGATCCGACAAAAGAGCATTTGGGCTCTATTGTGCCAGTTTAGGGACATGGTGGTCCAATACCAGTTTAAGGACATAGTGGTCCACCGTTAGTTTAAGGATGTTTCGGTCCGATATTAGTTTAAGCACGTTTCGGTACGATATTAGTTTAAGGACGTTTCGGTCCACGAGTTTAAGGACCCCGCAGTCCATATTGACGTATGTGGTCGTTGGGACCCGTCACCTCTCTGACATCGTTGAAGGATTACAACGATAAGTGTCAGAGGAGCTCGGAGATGTACCCTCGAACCGGATATAAATTAATTTAAAAGAGCAGTCGTGCTTAGTCAATTTAATTTAAGGACTTACGGCCAAAATTGGGCTAAATCCAATTGAAAATGTTCAACATTTTATTTGCTTTTGCATTGCATTTCTTTTTTTTATTTTTATTTAGGCTTCGCCCAGAAAGGATGCAGAGCATCAATTTGTTTTGGGCTCTGTTTTTTTTTTAAGAATGATGCAAGGCATCAATTTTATTTGGGCTCTGCCCTTGTATAAAGGATGCAAAGCATCAATTTATTTGGGCTCTGCCCATTTATTGCCTTGCAATTTATTTTGGCCTGTCAGGTCATTTTGATTTGGGCCTGGCCCTTTAAGTAATGCATTGCATTTGTGCAAAGCACTGTTAATTTGAGAATCTTTTAGATTCAAGAACCGATGGTTCATAAAAGAAGTGCAAAGCACTATTAATTTAAAAAAAACCTTTTAGGTTCAAGAACCGATGGTTCATAAAACAAGTGCAAAGCACTATTTGATTTAGATCTAAAACAAGTTTTTTTCTTGTTTTTCTTCTCTCAGAGAACCAAAGGTTCATAGCAAGTGCAAGGCACTATTTTTTATATATTTTTTTTATTTTTTATTTCTTTTTTATTTATTGAAGATCAATGATCTTGTTCTTATATCAATGATCTGTTCATAAGAGAATTTTCTCTTCTTTTAAAGGTTTTTACCTTCTGTTGTTCTTGAGGAGTTCTCGAGAATTCTCTTCTCTCTTTTTTTTTGAAAATATGTTGATGCTTTTGAAAATGAGGTCTGGGGTCCTTTTTATAGTGCTCATAAATTAGTTAAATTTGTTAAAGAGCTCTTTTTCTGAGTGATTTGGGGAATTTTCCCCACCGTTAGTTCTTTGATCCAAAGTCCCCTGTTTTACAGAAGAAATATTCTTGTTTTAACAAAAACAGAAAAGATTTCCTTAAATCTTCATTCTGTTTTTTGCGCAACTCCCCAGCGCGTGACACGTGTCGCGCAACGCAGCGCTTGCGCAACTGCGCAGACATGTGTCGCGCAACTAAATTTTTTTTTACTTTTTATATATTTTTTTTTTCCGCACTGCGCAGCACAGTGGCGCACTGCGCAGCTGCGCAGCTGCGCTTTGCGCAATTTTTTTTTTTTTTAAATTTGCTCTGATGGAGTACGCTACCTTGGACGTTGCGCTCCTTGCGCTACTGTGTCTGATTTTGACACGTGGCGCTCTGCGTGCAGCGCAGGGGATCTGAAGCGTTACTTCATTTATTTTAATTTTAATTTTCACTTTAATTTTCAAGACAGAGCTTTGCTCTGATTGGAGAAAAACAGAAGTATTGCTTCTTTTCCCACCTTGGAATTTGAACAGAGCTTTGCTCTGATTGGGGTAAACAAGTTCATTCTTGAAAAAGTTTTCTAGCTTTGCTTTTGTGATGAAAGTGAATGAGAAAAATATTATAAATGAGAGCAAAAATCCTACTTCATCATCCTCATCTATCCTTGCCATTTAGATGAGGGTGTTCACATCATTTCTTGAGTGATAGCTTGTGTTAACGAAACTTCAAGATAGATCATCTATGTTATCGAAGATCGAAAGCAAGGTTGCATCATTCTCTTCGTGAAACCTCTCGAGAGTCCGGAACACGATGATCACAGCGAAGGGACCTCAACACGGAGCTTAAGAAGTGAAGGACCGGATCTACAAAGGTTGTAATCCCTCTCACTTAGTGTTAAAGAGTTTAACATGCTTGCTTTCGCCTAAACCCTAGTTTAAAGATCTGGCTTCGGGTTGTTCGGCACGGCTAAAATTTTAATCGGGCATGGTTGATATCTCGTAGACCCTTGTGCGCGTGCCTACCAACCCTACAGAATAGTCTACTAATTCTAGAGTGAGGCCCCCTGCCTCTCAAAGCCATGAGATGCGGACCCGTTGCCCTCCAGAACCCGGCTATCCGTGCACTCCATCGCGGGGTAACCCTAGTACAGAAATGAAAAATATGTACAACGGGTACATCGACCTTAGCCCGGTCGTGCCCCAAAAGAATATTATACAAACAGGCAGTGACGGCAGTCCCCATGTTGGACGCTCGCAACGCAATATCAAATGTACAAATAAATCCAAACTGCACTACCATTGCACACAGCTATCCTGTTAGTTATATGTATGCCCGAGAGGCCATTACTGTACATACGATGTATATTGTAGTGAATGCTTGGACATATATAGGGAGGACTTTCTTGCTCGACATGATAGTACGCTATCTAGTTGTACTTTATCTTAACATGTATTCTGATTGTCTCTGTGTTACATATTGATAAAGCCCTTAGGATATGTACTCGACTACTGAGACTATGATGAGATCATACTAGTGGGGCCACGGTAGTCGACGTGTACATCCTATAACTGTTCCTAGTCGAGGGTGTATCGAGACAGGGCATCGATACACCAGAGTAGACTAGCGTATACGCATCTTGACCTATATGATGGGCGATGGATGATCCCATATCCATCAGTGTTTAACATCAAGGATGGTGTACGGGTGCTCAGTAGAGACTGGGTACACTGGACGAACTCGCCGAGAACTCTCAGATGGTATTATACCTCACATCAGATGGCAGTTCTCCGGTGACACTGGTACAGAGTAGTCTGTTGACCCGAGATCGTCATAGAGACTTGTGTGATTCCCAATGTGCTTTAATTTCCATCATACCACGTCCAAGAGGGCATGCAAAAAGGTGGCTTTTGGGTACAGTCCCGAATCACATGAAGGCAATGAGCGATAGGAGGGGATTCGTCTCTCCCGGTATAGGGAGTTGATGTTGTGCTGTGTTCGATTGGCTATAACTGGAAATCCCTGGCCAGGGTTGCTGAGATTTACTGATAAGTGTTATCAGTAGTTTCTCGAACTGTTATAGACCTCATATCGACATGACTCATCAAGCTACTGGGGTCTGACGTTTACCACCCCTAGGCGAGATATGCGACATATCAGACGACGAGACCAGACTGTACGGGAGTGTTACTGATTGGATTTGCAGGAGAATGTATATGCTTGCTTGTTGATCTTCTGATCGCTCAATACCTGGGTGGCTGTTACGTTTAGCTGATCGCTTGCAGCTTGTAGGTGTTTGATATGATCATCACCTACTGCCGGCGTATTGACGATTCTTTAGAGTCCTACGCAGAGGTTTCTTGGCTCAGGCAAAACGGAGTAGGAGCACATATATGATATGTGCGGGACTGAGAACAATATGTGTATGTGATACCGTATTAGATTCTCGCGATATGAGATATCGGCCGGGTATATGTGATATAGCCGGGTCATCGGATCAACTGTTGATTCGATGAACTAATACAGATTATATTAGCCGGTTATTTATGAAATAGCCGGATTATCGGATCAAGTGTTGATTCGATAATTTAATGTATAATTATATATTTGATATATTAAATTATATTAACTAATATTAGCTCACTTATTGATTCATTTTCTCACTCGGGAAGTACATTGATATATATGCGATATATGTTAATTATATTATTTTCTTTTGTTACAAAATATATTATATATGTGATGTATAATATTGTAACAAGTTATGATAACTGATGCAACATGATTAGTGGAGATTAAACAATGTTAGGGTTTGATTTGGGTTAGTCCATTTATGAACCTTCTAGAAGGTTTTCTTTTGTTTTGTGCTAAGATATTATGATTGATATTTTAGTGACTCATGATTAACCCAACCCAAACCCTTCACCCTTGGTTAATTCTCTACATTGGTTAGCCTTTTCATTTAGCAACCATGGTTGCATAAGTTATTATTATTACATATTCATTATTCATCACAAAAAGATTCTTCATCTTCTTCCTTGAGTTCTTCATGGAAAAACTTTCTAGCTTTTTCAAAGGTGAAGAAAATGAGTGAGAAATAGAAAACAAATGAGAGCATAAATCCTACTTCATCATCCTAATCTATCCTAGCCATTTAGATTAGGGTGTTCACTTCATTTAGTGAGTGAGAGCTTGTGTTAATGAAACTTCAAGGTAGATCATCTTTGTTATCGAAGATCGGAAGCAAACTTGCATCTTTCTCTTCGTGAAGCCTCTCGAGAGTCCGGAACTTGATGATCGCAGCGAAGGGACCACAACACGGAGCTTATGAAGTGAAGGACCGAATGTACAAAGGTTGTAATCTCTCTCACTTAATGTTAAAGTGTTTAACATGCTTGTTTTCGCCTATTCTCTAGTTTAAAGATCTTGTTAAGGGTTGTTCGGCACGGCTAAATTTTAAATCGGGCATGGTTGATGTCTTATAGACCCTTGTGCGTGTGCCTAGTAACCCTACTGTGGTATCAGAGCCAAGCTAGAGCTTTAGGCGAAATCTAGACGAAGTTTAAAGTCCGATCGAACCCGGAAAACCCGTAAAACCCTAGTTTCTGGAAATTTTTCAAAAATGTTGATTTTTTCATATTAAAAATACTCAAAAAAAATCAGCAGGGAAATATAGGAATTACTGTGCAAAACGAGCAATTAATATCATTAAAGGGCCGCGGAACCGCGGCCATGACATGGCTTGCGCGGCGGTTCCGCGGTCGTACAGTGAAATTATTGTCTTCTGTTTGCACAGTAACGTCCGTAGGTGTTTCCTGATTCTTCTGGGAATTTTTAATTCTTACTCAAGTGTTAAGTTTTCTGGGTTGTATTGGGAGCTTGTTGATTCGATCGGAAAGTATAACTTCGTTTAGTTTGTCCGGGTAATTTTTAGAACGTGTTAAAAAGTTCGAACGGATATCAATAACTCACTTTTTCCCCTGCCGGAAAATTTCCAAGTGTTAGATTTTTCCGTAGTTTAAGAACATTCTAAGTCGTGCAAGTAACACGGTGGGCCCTCTAGAAGACAACAAACCTTTACTCGATTATGTGACCGTCTTGAACTGCCTCTAAACCTTAGGGTTTGGGGCAGTACGGCGTGCCACATGTGAGGCGTTGGCTTGACCCTTCTACGGCTGGACCATTGGTACTGTGGCATGTGATGGATGTTTTTAAACTAATTTCAAGTGTTGAGAACCATTTGGGAAAACTTGAATGTTTGATTATTCGATCGGAAAGTTTAACATTGTCTATTTATCTGAAATGTGATACAATATTTGGAATCCACAAGTAGTTATGAGATAACTAATTTGAATGTTATAAATCTAGCAGTTCAGTCTCAGATGATCGGTTGCCACGGGATTTTGATGCGATCAAAAGTCCGTCGCAATCACGTAGTGTACGCGGATACTCACCGGGTAATCTTAATAGACAGCCATGCCCCATAGCCCCGACCAAGTGACTGTAGGAGAACCCCGTCGCCAAAAGCATCCATTCGGGTGCTCGCGGCAACGGTGTTCCGCCTTAGTGCACTTCATCGACGGCATCGGGGATGCGGCCGTCTACTAAAGTTTGCGACGAGCATTCGATCAAGATGTCGGGAATCTTGTTGAATTGCCCGACTAGATATTGAAAAGAGTTTTCGATAATGAGACTAAAATACGGGGTTTATAATTGTTAGGCATGCGATATCTAAGGAATTCATTTGGTTAGGCATGCGATATCTAAGAAGGTTGCGGATTCCAACTGTTGTAGTTTTACACTTTCTTTTCTGTGACCGTAAGTGTAGTATGTAGTTGTATCGCCGGTTTTCGTTGCTATACATCGACGATAATCGGTATATGTATACTTACTTACGTTGATGACATGTGATGTTATGTGTTGCTGTGATATTTTATATTGGATCGTCGTGTTTGAGTAGCCGGGGGTTTTATGTGAGATGAGAGTTTTTATTTTCATTCATGTAAAATTCATTTGTATGTAATATTCTTTTATTGGGGCACTTCCGGGCTGAGGATGATATCACCATTGTATATTATTTACTTTTTCGTATTAGGTAGACCCAAGGAGGGGAGCACAAGTAACCGGGTTCTAGGGTACAGTGGGAGACCATCTCGAGGAGTCGAGACCGGGTCTCCTAACCCTAGAATTAGCAGTGTTGCTTGCCGCTCTCGTAGGGGTCTAGGGATGTGGGTTTGGCTATTCATCGCGACCGTGGAATCCGTGTTTTATACAGGCTCATATTGAAAACACGGACGTCCTAGTATATCCAATATTTCATATATGTTCTTCTGCTGCAATGTTCTGTGATGAGATCATATTACTGCCTGAGACGAATGTTTATATTATATATATGATATATATGTTATATATTGCAGATTTCGTTTCAAATGCTGATGCTTCTGAAGCACAATAAAAATGGGACTTCATTAATGAGATTAATGAAATAAAAGAAACCTAAAGATGTTGTAGAAACTTGTTTAAAAACTGGTAGCTCTAGTTCTTGCTTTGCATAGCGGTGTTCCTTGTAGAACATCCAGCACCTTATTCGATAAGGAAAGAGCCGAGATCCCTTCACCGGGAGTGACCTCTTCAGCGAAACTGGCAGATGCTGCATACTCGGTTTGTCTTTTGATTGCTTCTATAGTTTTTTGCTTTGCATAGTGGTATATATGATATACCCTGCACCTTATTCGATGAGGAAAGAGCCGACGATCCTTTCACCGGGAGTGACCTCTTTAGCAATACTAGAAAAGCCTAAAAAACACTCCATTTAAAATCACTCGATTCTACAACGATATCAAGTTCATTACGCAAAGGGTTTTCTTAAAAACCTGTCATAGCCCTCCGTCATTTCAGATAAGTACTTCATAGTATTCGTGCTACGTTTGTTGACCTTGTCAAGGCGTAGTGAGCGGTAGCTATTTATGCTTATCTGCAAAAGCATATGATGCGATTGAGTTAGGGTAGTCGTGTGACTTTGTTGACCTTGTCAAGGGTCATGCGGGTGGGTTTAATTCAATCGGGAAATGACGGGTTGAACTTTACTTGCGGTCTATGCTTTGTTGACCTTGTCAAGGTCATAGATCGCTTGGAATAAAATATTATTGGGAATTTCAAGTGTTGAAATTTGCAATGAGATTACATACCTTCTATGAGATAGTTGGATCCCGATACCCGCTGCGAGTAAGAGTTACTCCTGGAAGAGTTTTACACATTACAATTAGCCGATCAAGTAGGTGTCTGGAAAGGTGTCAACGGGGGTACACCCCTGGGAAAATGAGGTTTACTTTAATTAGGTTCGTGCGAAAGCACGGGGAAGCACCCTCAAAGTACCGGCACTGGCCTAGCTGAAAAATTGACGAACTTGTAGCGTGTAATTAATCCCGGCTAGTCTTTCCTTTTAGGGTTTGAAGGAAGATTTGACTAAAACAGTGGGAGACATCCAGATTAGATATATTAGAAAACCAATCTAATCTTGTGTAACAACCCTAATTTTCTTATACACTTTTTCCTATACAAATTTTTAAATTAATTTTTTCAAAAATCCATAAAGGGGTATTTATTGCCTGAGCACAAGACTTAAGTAATTGATTAGCAATTTAATTACAAGAAGGAGCTTGTAGCTCATTGGTAACACCTTGCACTGCTGAACCAAGCCACCAGAGTTCAAATCCCATGCCCCACATTATTTTTAATATTTATTTTGTTTTAAATTTTATGGAAGCCCAACAGTCCACACAAGATAACTCCAGATTTTCCCACTACACTTTAAAAACTAAATATACCAGAGGCTACACTAGACGACCCCCCACCTCCCCATGCCCTGACTCGACCCGACTCGACCGAGTCGGCCGACGGACCGATCGACTCGGGCCGGCACGCCGGCCGGACTCGTCCGGACGGCCGAATTCCCTTCTTCAATGTTGTGTCTCTTCATCTTCTAAAACCCGCTATACACTTCAAATTCCTAGATCGGTTTCAGAGACCTTTGAAATCCCCATTTACTCCATTTTAATGATTTTTTAATACATTTTTACATTAAAACCTTTCATATACCCTATTTACTCCAATTTTTAATGATTTTATACATTTTTACATTTTTTTATTATTTAAAAACCCTTCACATACCCTGCCCCTAGCCTACCCTATAAATACACCCCCTCCCCTCTACCCTCTCATCCCAAAATCCTAAGCTCACTCTCTCAAAATTTTCCAAGAGTTGTGTAATTTGAAAACAAGTGCGAGACGAAGCTCCGACGAAATTCCGGCGGAAATTCCGGCGACGTTTTTAGGAACAACCGGCGACGAAGCAACGCCTCGGCAACCTCTCTAGTCCCTCCTTCACTCCTTTGCCTAATCGAACCCGTAAGTCCCTTTCTATCCTTCTTTCTGTTTCTCTAAAATACGAAATTACGAAACCCGACGGAAGTGGAACAAATCCGATTTCCGACTCGGTTTTCTATAAAATTTCACTTCTAACCAATACATTCATGCCTAAACATCTTTGTCTTGACTATTAAACTTTTAAAAATCAATTTGAACAAGTTTTCTCACATGAAATGATAACCTTTCCAATTTATCGTATTTTTCACTTTAATACCATCATGTTTCGATTTCATATTTAAACCCTTAATCTTTGCTATACATTTAAAGTAGAGCACGAGATAATGACCTACCTCCACACACATGCAAATACAACCCTAAAACGATATCATCAAAACTTAGAATACGATAAAACAAAACTATCACTTAAATACCATATTCTTATTAAAATTAATTCTAAAAGTTTAGCTTTGATACACTTTTAAATACATACCTCTTATTAGGAAAACACGATAAATTGTGAATATCGATCGTTTATCTAAACCTGACTTTGTGGTGTCTAGGCTAGGCGAGTGAGCAAATGTAACTTTAAAAGGCCCGTCTCACGATTCGTGAGCGGATCCCTCCTTTCCTCACTTGTACTTACCTGGCCACAATTGGCGGTGAAGAGGCGATTTGAGGCTTCTAATGACTTGTCGTTTAGACCATTTAGAAATAGTCTAGTTGGCCTAGGAAACCCTAGAATCTAAAATACGGAAAATTACACTTTGCAAATAAATACCTTTTATTTTATAAAACCGTTTTCTAAAGGATTAGTATTTTACAATCTTTGCAAAGCGCCGCTACAACCCATTTTTGGGGAACCCGTTAGGGATTATGCGGTTTATCGTGCATCCTCGGCCTAGTAGTGCGAGATTCAGACCTCCGCAAGGAGCATTCGGTCTCGAAAGGTTTAAAATACGATATCTTAAGAAAATGAGATTTTTTGGAATATAAAATAGTTATTAAAATTATTTTTTGTGTAAACATATGTATATTTATCATTTAAATATCTATTTTATTATAATATAAATTTTCCAACTTTTTCTAAAAATCACAATAATAAATTTTACACTAAAATACCATGAACTTCAAATAATCAATATTACAGTTAAATACTCTTATTTATAAAACTAGGATATTTTCACTAGAAGTGTCACAACATAAAATCCACCTTCATTACAACTCTAAAAACGAACAATAAATACAAGAGGTGTATTTTGAAAAGTATATAAAAGTATTTTTACATAAAAACCCCTCAAGTATTATAAATTACCCTAAGGACTCTAGCAATTATAAGATTTCGATTCACATTTCTGATTGTCTGACTCGGATTTGAGTCTTATTAATCTGACTTGAATATGGTTCAAGTCAATCTATAAACTACAATATTCCAATTCAATATGAACACATGAATCCATGAATTCAATTATCAATTTATACAACTTGACTGAACCGAACCATGGATATATCTTCCTTTGACATGATTCTCAGTATTCCATTTACATAACTCTACGGTTACAACGGTTTTCTGATATAATGGTTTCGGTCAGTAAGTCAATCACTCATACAATCAATACAATTTTACAAGATAACAATACAAATAAGATATCGCGGGGTTTAAGGGGTAGATTGGTACGGAAGGTGTTAAAGGTGGCACGAGGTGGTCAAATTTAATACACCTAACATGAATCCAACTGCCGTTGTTCCGGGCCTTCTAACGGAGACTTGTACGAAACGTGCCTCTTGTTTCTGGCATATAGAGACTCTTCTCGTATGCACTGGCATTCTTCTGTACCAAGCTACAAACAACAGCGTTAATACAACATTACAAAAATACAATACAACATTAAAAGCTACTCTCTCTATCTTACTCTCTGTCTATTCCTCCCTAATCTTTGGGACTTACCGAGCGACCTGTTCGCTGACGACATTCTATTTCTTTCTTCTTTGAATGTCGTCAGGTGATTTGGACCCGGCGGAGATCGAGCCATCTCAAGAAGACTTGGAGCAGTTTGCCGAAGACCCTGCACTTTACTTTCATTGTACACTTTTCCTCTCTGTACTTTTGATTTCCTGTTATGCCACTGTTTAGGCATCTGTTTATTTCAGTTCTATTTACATTCATGTATTGTACAAAGAATGTTAATAAATAAAAGTTGCTGTTCTCTTTTATTTCTTGTCTCTTGTGTATTTATTTTATATTGCTTAGATACGCTTAGCTTATGTACTTCTGAGTATATACGTAGCGGACCTCGTCGCGTCCCCTTCGCCGTACACTGGGAAGCGGGACGTGACAGGTTTTGTTGGCGGCCCATGCAGGTCAGAGCTGTATGGAATCCTAAGCAATATAAACCACAAGAACCAGCAACTAAAACATTCTTTACAATTCATGTTTCTTGAATCTTACAATTTCATGTTCCTTGAATCTTATCATTTCATCATATACCTTGAATCTGTCATAACCCAAAATTCCCTCACCTCTTTTACAATCTTACCGAAACCTTCGCATCTTTTCATTCCTTCACACACTTTTCAAACACTATCTATACTCCAGTCTTCAAACTTTTCGTAAAACTGTTATACTTTCCTTTTACAAATTTCGAGGACGAAATTTTTATAAGGAGGGTAGAATGTAACAACCCTAATTTTCTTATACATTTTTTCCTATACAAATTTTTAAATTAATTTTTTCAAAAATCCATAAAGGGGTATTTATTGCCTGAGCACAAGACTTAAGTAATTGATTAGCAATTTAATTACAAGAAGGAGCTTGTAGCTCATTGGTAACACCTTGCACTGCTGAACCAAGCCACCAGAGTTCAAATCCCATACCCCACATTATTTTTAGTATTTATTTTGTTTTAAATTTTACGAAAGCCCAACAGTCCATACAAGATAACTCCAGATTTTCCCACTACACTTTAAAAACTAAATATACCAGAGGCTACACTAGACGACCCCCTACTTCCCCATGCCCTGACTCGGCCCGACTCGGCCAAGTCGGCCGGCTGACCGACCGACTCGGGCCGGCACCGCCGGCCGGACTCGTCCGGACGGCCGAATTCCCTTCTTCAATGTTGTGTCTCTTCATCTTCTAAAACCCCCTATACACTTCAAATTCCTAGATCGGTTTCAGAGACCTTTGAAATCCCCATTTACTGCATTTTAATGATTTTTTAATACATTTTTACATTAAAACCTTTCATATACCCTATTTACTCCAATTTTTAATGATTTTATACATTTTACATTTTTTTATTATTTAAAAACCCTTCACCTAGCCTACCCCTAGCCTACCCTATAAATACACCCCCTCCCCTCTACCCTCTCATCCCAAAATCCTAAGCTCACTCTCTCAAAATTTTCCAAGAGTTGTGTAATTTGAAAACAAGTGCGCAGCGAAGCTCCGACGAAATTCCGGCGGAAATTCCGGCGACGTTTTTAGGAATAACCGGCGACGAAGCAATGCCTCGGCAACCTCTTTAGTCCCCCCTTCACTCCTTTGCCTAATCGAACCCGTAAGTCCCTTTCTATCCTTCTTTCTATTTCTCTAAAATACGAAATTATGAAACCCGCCGGAAGCGGAACAAATCCGATTTCCGACTCGGTTTTCTATAAAATTTCACTTCTAACCAATACATCATGCCTAAACATCTTTGTCTTGACTATTAAACTTTTAAAAATCAATTTGAACAAGTTTTCTCACATGAAATGATAACCTTTCCAATTTATCGTATTTTTCACTTTAATACCATCATGTTTAGATTTCATATTTAAACCCTTAATCTTTGCTATACATTTAAAGTAGAGCACGAGATAATGACCTACCTCCACACACACAAATACAACCCTTAAACGATATCATCAAAACTTAGAATACGATAAAACAAAACTTTCATTTAAATACCATATTCTTATTAAAATTAATTCTAAAAGTTTAGCTTAGATACACTTTTAAATACATACCTCTTATTAGGAAAACACAATAAGTTGTGGAGATCGATCGTTTATCTAAACCTGACTTTGTGGTGTCTAGGCTAGGCGAGTGAGCAAATGTAACTTTAAAAGGCCCGTCTCACGATTCGTGAGCGGATCCCTCCTTTCCTCACTTGTACTTACCTGACCACGATTGGCGGTGAAGAGACGATTTGAGGCTTCTAATGACTTGTCGTTTAGACCATTTAGAAATAGTCTAGTTGGCTTAGGAAACCCTAGAATCTAAAATACGGAAAATTACACTTTGCAAATAAATACCTTTTATTCTATAAAACCGTTTTCTAAAGGATTAGTATTTTACAATCTTTGCAAAGCGCCGCTACAACCCATTTTTGGGGAACCCGTTAGGGATTGTGCGGTTTATCGCGCATCCTCGGCCTAGTAGTGCGAGATTCAGACCTTCGCAAGGAGCATTCGGTCTCGAAAGGTTTAAAATACGATATCTTAAGAAAATAAGATTTTTTGGAATATAAAATAGTTATTAAAATTATTTTTTGTATAAACATATGTATATTTATCATTTAAATATCTATTTTATTATAATATAAATTTTCCAACTTTTTCTAAAAATCACAATAATAAATTTTACACTAAAATACCATGAACTTCAAATAATCAATATTACAGATAAATACTCTTATTTATAAAACTAGGATATTTTCACTAGAAATGTCACAACATAAAATCCACCCTCATTACAACTCTAAAAACGAACAATAAATATTTGAGGTGTATTTTGAAAAGTATATAAAAGTATTTTT
This sequence comes from Agapanthus africanus, assembly GCA_030015575.1. NCBI lineage: Eukaryota > Viridiplantae > Streptophyta > Magnoliopsida > Asparagales > Amaryllidaceae > Agapanthus > Agapanthus africanus. Next base: position 196,175,338 of record CM057348.1, on the reverse strand, counting down.
ACATAAAACCCCCTCAAGTTTTATAAATTACCCTAAGGACCTTAGCAATTATAAGGCTTCGATTCACATTTCTGATTGTCTGACTCGGATTTGAGTCTTATTAATCTGACTTGAATATGATTCAAGTCAATTTATAAACTACAATATTCCAATTCAATATGAACACATGAATCCATGAATTCAATTATCAATTTATACAAGTTGACTGAACCGAACTATGGATATATCTTCCTTTTACATGATTCTCAGTATTTCATTTACATGACTCTACGGTTACAACCGTTTTCTGATATCATGGTTTCGGTCAGTCGGTCAATCACTCATACAATCAATACAATTTTACAAGATAACAATACAAACAAGACATCGCGGGGTTTAAGCGGTAGATTGGTACGGAAGGTGTTATAGGTGGCACGAGGTGGTCAGATTTAATACACCTAACATGAATCCAACTGCCGTTGTTCCGGGCCTTCTAACAGAGCCTTATACTAAACGTGCCTCTAGTCTCTGGCATATAGAGACTCTTCTCGTATACACTGGCATTCTTCTGTACCAAACTACAAACAACAGCGTTAATACAACATTACAACAATACAATACAACATTAAAAGCTACTCTCTCTCTCTCTTACTCTCTGTCTATTCCTCCCTTATCTTTGGGACTTACCGAGCGATCTGTTCGCTGATGACATTCTATTTCTTTCTTCTTTGAATGTCGTCAGGTGATTTGGACCCGGTGGAGATCGAGCCATCTCAAGAAGACTTGGAGCAGTTTTCCGAAGACCCTGCACTTTACTTTCATTGTACACTTTTCCTCTCTGTACTTTTCATTTCCTGTTATGCCACTGTTTAGGTATCTTTTTATTTCAGTTGTATTTCTTTTCATGCATTGTACAAAGAATGTTAATAAATAAAAGTTGCTGTTCTCTTTTATTTCTTGTCTCTTGTGTATTTATTTTATATTACTTAGATACGCTTAGCGTATGTACTTCTGAGTATATACGTAGCGGATCTCGTCGCGTCCCCTTCGCCGTACACTGGGAGGCGGGGCGTGACAGGTTTTGTTGGCGGCCCATGCAGATCAGAGCTGTATGGAACCCTAAGCAATATAAACCACAAGAACCAGCAACTAAAACATTCTTTACAATTCATGTTCCTTGAATCTTACAATTTCATGTTTCTTGAATTTTATCATTTCATCATATACCTTGAATCTGTCCTAACCCAAATTCCCTCACCTCTTTTACAATCTTACCGAAACCTTCGCATCTTTTCATTCCTTCACACATTTTTCAAACACTATCTATACTCCAGTCTTCAAACTTTTCTTAAAACTGTTACACTTTCCTTTTACAAATTTCGAGGACGAAATTTTTATAAGGAGGGTAGAATATAACAACCCTAATTTTCTTATACACTTTTTACTATACAAATTTTTAAATTAATTTTTTCAAAAATCTATAAAGGGGTATTTATTGCCTGAGCACAAGACTTAAGTAATTGATTAGCAATTTAATTACAAGAAGGAGCTTGTAGCTCATTGGTAACACCTTGCACTGCTGAACCAAGCCACCAGAGTTCAAATCCCATGCCCCACATTATTTTTAATATTTATTTTGTTTTAAATTTTATGAAAGCCCAACAGTCCACACAAGATAACTCCAGATTTTCCCACTACACTTTAAAAACTAAATATACCAGAGGCTACACTAGACGACCCCCCACCTCCCTATGCCCTGACTCGGCCCGACTCGGCCGAGTCGGCCGGCTGACCGACCGACTCGGGCCGGCACCGCCGGCCGGACTTGTCCGGCCGGCCGAATTCCCTTCTTCAATGTTGTGTCTCTTCATCTTCTAAAACCCCCTATACACTTCAAATTCCTAGATTGGTTTCAGAGACGTTTGAAATCCCCATTTACTCCATTTTAATGATTTTTTAATACATTTTTACATTAAAACCTTTCATATACCGTATTTACTCCAATTTTTAATGATTTTATACATTTTTTTATTATTTAAAAACCCTTCACCTATCCTACCCCTAGCCTACCCTATAAATACACCCCCTCCCCTCTACCCTCTCATCCCAAAATCCTAAACACACTCTCTCAAAATTTTCCAAGAGTTGTGTCATTTGAAAACAAATGCGCGGCGAAGCTCCGACGAAATTCCGGCGGAAATTCCGGCGATGTTTTTAGGAACAACCGGCGACGAAGCAATGCCTCGGCAACCTCTTTAGTCCCCCATTCACTCCTTTGCCTAATCGAACCCGTAAGTCCCTTTCTATCCTTCTTTCTATTTCTCTAAAATACGAAATTACGAAACCCGACGGAAGCGGAACAAATCCGATTTCCGACCCGGTTTTCTATAAAATTTCACTTCTAACCAATACATTCATGCCTAAACATTTTTGTCTTGACTATTAAACTTTTAAAAATAAATTTGAACAAGTTTTCTCACATGAAATGATAACCTTTCCAATTTATCGTATTTTTCACTTTAATACCATCATGTTTCGATTTCATATTTAAACCCTTAATCTTTGCTATACATTTAAAGTAGAGCACGAGGTAATGACCTACCTCCACACACATGCAAATACAACCCTAAAACGATATCATCAAAACTTAGAATACGATAAAACAAAACTTTCATTTAAATACCATATTCTTATTAAAATTAATTCTAAAAGTTTAGCTTTGATACACTTTTAAATACATACCACTTATTAGAGAAACACGATAAGTTATGGACATCGATCGTTTATCTAAATCTGACTTTGTGGTGTCTAGGCTAGGCAAGTGAGCAAAGGTAACTTTAAAAGGCCCGTCTCACGATTCGTGAGCGGATCCCTCCTTTCCTCACTTGTACTTATCTGGCCACAATTGGCGGTGAAGAGGCGATTTGAGGCTTCTAATGACTTGTCGTTTAGACCATTTAGAAATAGTCTAGTTGTCTTAGGAAACCCTAGAATCTAAAATACGGAAAATTACACTTTGCAAATAAATACCTTTTACTTTATAAAACCGTTTTCTAAAGGATTATTATTTTACAATCTTTGCAAAGCGCCGCTACAACCCATTTTTGGGGAACCCGTTTGGGATTGTGCGGTTTTTCGCGCACCCGCTGGCTAGTAGCGCGAGATTCAGACCTCCGCAAGGAGCATTCGGTCTTGAAAGGTTTAAAATACGATATCTTAAGAAAATGAGATTTTTTGGAATATAAAATAGTTATTAAAATTATTTTTTGTATAAACATATGTATATTTATCATTTAAATATCTATTTTATTATAATATAAATTTTCCAACTTTTTCTAAAAATCACAATAATAAATTTTACACTAAAATACCATGAACTTCAAATAATCAATATTACAGACAAATACCCTTATTTATAAAACTAGGACATTTTCATTAGAAATGTCACAACATAAAATCCACCCTCATTACAACTCTAAAAACGAACAATAAATACTTGAGGTGTATTTTGAAAAGTATATAAAAGTATTTTTACATAAAACCCCCTCAAGTTTTATAAATTAGCCTAAGGACCCTAGCAATTATAAGACTTCGATTCACATTTCTGATTGTCTGACTCGGATTTGAGTCTTATTAATCTGACTTGAATATGATTCAAGTCAATATATAAACTACAATATTCCAATTCAATATGAACACATGAATCCTTGAATTCAATTATCAATTTATACAACTTGACTAAACCGAACCATAGATATATCTTCCTTTTACATGATTCTCAGTATTCCATTTACATGACTCTACGGTTACAACCGTTTTCTAATATCATGGTTTCGGTCAGTCGGTCAATCACTCATACAATCAATACAATTTTACAAGATAACAATACAAACAAGATATCGCGGGGTTTAAGGGGTAGATTGGTACGGAAGTTGTTAAAGGTGGCACAAGGTGGTCAGATTTAATACTAACATGAATCCAACTGTCGTTGTTCCGGGCCTTCTAACAGAGCCTTGTACTAAACGTGCCTCTAGTCTCTGGCATATAGAGACTCTTCTCGTATACACTGGCATTCTTCTGTACCAAGCTACAAACAACAGCGTTAATACAGCATTACAACAATATAATACAACATTAAAAGCTGCTCTCTCTCTCTCTCTTACTCTCTGTCTATTCCTCCCTTATCTTTGGGACTTACCGAGCGACCTGTTCGCTGACGACATTCTATTTCTTTCTTCTTTGAATGTCGTCAGGTGATTTGGACCCGGCGGAGATCGAGCCATCTCAAGAAGACTTGGAGCAGTTTGCCGAAGACCCTGCACTTTACTTTCATTGTACACTTTTCCTCTCTGAGCTTTTCATTTCATGTTATGCCACTGTTTAGGTATCTTTTTATTTCAATTGTATTTCCTTTCATGCATTGTACAAAGAATGTTAATAAATAAAAGTTGATGTTCTATTTTATTTCTTGTCTCTTGTGTATTTATTTTATATTGCTTAGATACGCTTAGCGTATGTACTTCTGAGTATATACGTAGTGGACCTCGTCGCGTCCCCTTCGCCGTACACTGGGAAGCGGGGCGTGACATCTTGCAAGAGCATACGCTGAGTGTTTTCTTCTCTCTCTCTCTCTCCAGGTAGCGACCATATCACGCCTTAATCAAGATAATAATACGGATGTATTGACCGAACCCGCTTGTTATACTGAGCTGGGGAACGTTGGTCCCACTCCAACTTATAATTGTTATAAGACAGAGCAGGAAATTGGGGATTACCAGAATTCCCGTGCCGCCCAAACGAAGAAAGTACATGTTGATGCATCTTCTTCGGGTGTGTTCTTTACAGAGAACTGTTTCTCAGTATCCTTTACGTCCTGGATATGAGATACCGGATCAGGATCCCACATATGTAATTTGTTACATGAGCTACAGAAAGGTAGAGAACTGAGAACGGGTGATAAATTTCATGAGATAGAAAACGGTGCAAGTGTTGCAGCCAAGTCTGTTAGTAGTTATCACCCTGTATTACCAGAATACATTGATTCTGAACAAATGTTATTAGATATTGAACCTGATATACAACATCATATCAGTCTCTTTATTAGTAAAGAAGGATATAATTTTGTATTGTTGGATAATGTTTTGAACATTTCCTATATCAAGAGTTGATCGGTTCAGGCACGTTATCTAAAAGCATAGACGTTCTAAATTAAACTACAGTTCTTAGTATACAGAACATACACAAGAGGAAGAGTTCAGAAATGAACGGATCCTTCTTGAGGTATTGTAGACCAGGTCATATCAATGCGACCCGACTAACTGAAGTTACATTAAGATGCATATTTAAATTTGTTTGAATTTACATCTTGTGAAACTTGCCGGTCATGTCACAAAGATAAGATGACCATAGTTCTGTTTATTGGAAACAGAGAAAGAGTTAGTGAACTCTTGGGATTGATACATGATGATGTATGTAAGTTCCCTGTCTACACATACCAGGACCGGTTATTTTTACTTCATTACATTCACTGTTTATCTCTCAAGATTCGGACATATGTTCCTGTTGAAACACAAGTCTGAACCTTTTAAGAAATTCAATGAATATGAGTTAGAAGTGGAGAACCTAAATGGGTAAAAGTATTATGTCTTTTGATGTGATCAGGGAGGAGAATACTTGAGCACAGAGATTCCTGGACTATTCTAAATGAGAATGAGATTCTCTCTCGGCATTACTCCTCCGTATACACCATAGCACGATGGTATATCGGGGCGGAGCAATAGCACCCTATGTGATATGGTGTGCTCTATGATGAGTACTACTGAGTTTTCTATTTGCTTTTAGGAGTTATGCACTTGAGAAGCTGCATACCTATTGAATAGGGTTCAAATCAAATCAGTTGCCTACCACTTCATATGTGATATGGAATGGGAAGAGCCCATATCTTAAGTTTGTTAAGATTTGGGGTTGTCCAGCCTATGTCTAAAAGCATAATCCGGACAAGCTCGAGGCAAAGTCAGATCTGTAGAAGTTTGTTGGATATCCCAAGCATACGCAATGGAATATCTTCTACCTAACAGAGGAACAAAATATATTTTGTTTCTCAACATGCCACCTTTGTGAAAGGGAATTTCTTGTGAAGAAATTAGTGGTCATGAGGTAGAACTAGAAGGAGTTCCAGCTATACAAACTACAACAGATGATTTGGTAGAACCAAAGGATTCAATAGATTCTAACGAACCTCAGCCTCTCCGCCGATCTAGTAGGGTTCCTCACCCACCTGAGAGATACTTCGGTTTCTCTATGACAGTGGGAGCGAGGATTGCATCATGAGATGATGACCCAACTAGTTTCGAACTAGCCATCAGGAGTGAGACTCTGTAAGAATGGCTAGATGCTTAGTGATCTGAGATAGAATCCTTATACACCAACAAAGTATGGACTTTGGTTGCTTTATCTGAAGGGTTAAATCCCCATCAGGAGCAAGTATATCTTGAGAAAATTACTTGGTGTACATGGAAAAGTTGAGACTTTCAATGCTATGCTTAAGTCCATCAAGATCCTACTTGCCACGGCTACATACCATGACTACGATATCTGGTGGTTGGGTGTCATGGCTGCTTTTCTAAATGATGTTTTAGAAGAGAGCGTCTATAAGTATACAGCCAGAGGGCTTCGTAGACAGTGGGAGCAGCGGAAACGTGTGCAACTTGTTTTATGCGATAAAGCAGGCATCGCGGAGTTGGAACATCTGTTTTGATGTGGTAGTCAAAGAGTTTGACTTCATCAAAATGGTAGATGAACCTTGTATATACAAAAAGGTAGTAGAGAGTATGGTGGTGATCCTCGTAGAGTACGTGGATGACATACTCTTGATAGGGAAGGAGTTTCCTATGCCGCGCTCTGTCAATCTCCGCTTATCACAAGGATTCTCCATAAAGGATCAAAGTGATACCTCCTAAATCCTGGGTTTTGGATCTATGAGATAGATCTAATTGGATGTTAGGATACTCACTAGTTGTAGTGAGATGGTATCAACCGATCCTGGGGAGAATCAATGGAAAGGTTCCAGGGTGATAAGGACGACTGAATGTCAGTCGCAGGCATTGTCTTTACCCTCAGTGGAAGGACGGTATGTTGGAAGAGTTCCAAGCTAGATACCGTGACATACTAGACGATTAAAGGCAAGATACATCGTTACCAAGGATGCTACCAAAGAGGCAGTCTGGATATATATAAGTTCATGAGATGAACTTCGTTCCAACCATTGTGTGACAATGGAGTTATGGCTTTGGCCTAGGAACGCCCGTCCCATCAGAAATCCAGATATAATTATTAGGCAGTATCACCTGATCATGGAGATGGTTGATCTCCAGGGAGATTGAGGTTAGGAGAGTAGACATAGAGGACAACAGCGCGGATCCACTCACAAAGGCCTTTTTCCCAGTAGAGACTTTTATGGGATGGTTGAGTATGAGATACTTCAACCACAGCTAATTGTTGGGTATGTGATACCACAACAGATGGCCCTAGTGCAAGTGGGAGATTGTTAGTTATATGTATGCCCGAGAGGCCATTACTGTACATACGATATATATTGTAGTGGACGCTTGGACATATATAGGGAAGACTTTCTTGCTCGACATGATAGTACGCTATCTAGTTGTACTTTATCTTAACATGTATTCTGATTGTCTCTGTGTTACATGTTGATAAAGCCCTTAGGATATGTACTCGACTACTGGGACTATGATGAGATCATAATAGTGGGGCCACGGTAGTTGACGAGTACATCCTATAACTGTTCCTAGTCGAGGGTGTATCGAGACAGGGCATCGATACACCAGAGTAGACTAGCGTATACGCATCTTGACCCATATGATGGGCGATGGATGATCCCATATCCATCGGTGTTTGACATCAAGGATGGTGTACGGGTGCTCAGTGGAGACTGGGTACACTGGACGGACTCGCCGAGAACTCTCAGATAGTATTATACCTCACGTCAGATGGTAGTTCTCCGGTGACACTGGTACAGAGTAGTCTGTTGACACGAGATCGTCATAGAGTCTTGTGTGATTCCCAATGTGCTTTAATTTCCATCATACCACGTCCAAGAGGGCGTGCAAAAAGGTGGCTTTTGGGTACAGTCCCAAATCACATGAAGGCAATGAGCGATAGGAGGGGATTCGTCTCTCCCGGTATAGGGAGTTAATGTTGTGCTATGTTCGATTGGCTATAACTGGAAATCCCTGGCCAGGGCTGCTGAGATTTACTGGTAAGTGTTATCAGTAGTTTCTCGAACTGTTATAGACCTCATATCGACACGACTTATCAAGCTACTGGGGTCTGACGTTTACCACCCCTAGGCGAGATATACGACATATCAGACGACGAGACCAGACTGTACGAGAGTGTTACTGATTGGATTCGCAGGAGAATGTACAGGCTTGCTTGTTGATCTTCTGATCGCTCAATACCTGGGTGGCTGTTACGTTTAACTGACCGCTTGCAGCTTGTGGGTGTTTGATATGATCATCACCTACTGCCGGCGTATTGACGATTCTTTAGAGTCCTACACAGAGCTTTCTTGGCTCAGGCAAAACGGAGTAGGAGCACATATATGATATGTGCAGGACTGAGAACAATACGTGTATGTGATACCGTATTAGATTCCCGCGATATGAGATATCGGTCGGGTATATGTGATATAGCCGGGTCATCGGATCAAGTGTTGATTCGATGAACTGATACAGATTATATTAGCCGGTTATTTATGAAATAGCCGGATTATCGGATCAAGTGTTGATTCGATAATTTAATTTATAATTATATATTTGATATATTAAATTACATTAACTAATATTAGCTCACTTATTGATTCATTTTCTCACTCGGGTAATACATTGATATATATGCGATATATGTTAATTGTATTATTTTCTTTTGTTACAAAATATATTATATATGTGATATATAATATTGTAACAAGTTATGATAACTAATGCAACATGATTAGTGGAGATTAAACAAGGTTAGGGTTTTATTTGGGTTAGTCTATTCATGAACCTTGTAGAAGGTTTTCTTTTGTTTTGTGCTAAGATATTATGATTGATATTTTAGTGACTCATGGTTAACCCAACCCAAACCCTTCACCCTTGGTTAATTCTCTACATTGGTTAGCCTTTTCATTTAGCAACAATGGTTTCATAAGTTATTATTATTACATATTCATTATTCATCACAAAAGGATTCTTCATCTTCTTCCTTGAGTTCTTCATGGAAAAGCTTTCTAGCTTTTTCAAAGGTGATGAAAATGAGTGAGAAATAGAAAACAAATGAGAGCATAAATCCTACTTCATCATCCTAATCTATCCTAACCATTTAGATTAGGGTGTTCACTTCATTTAGTGAGTGAGAGATTGTGTCAATGAAACTTCAAGGTAGATCATCTTTGTTATCGAAGATCGGAAGCAAGCTTGCATCTTTCTCTTCGTGGAGCTTCGCGAGAGTCCGGAACTTGATGATCGCAGCGAAGGGACCACAACATGGAGCTTATGAAGTGAAGGACCATATCTACAAAGGTTGTAATCCCTCTCACTTAGTATTAAAGTGTTTAACATGCTTTTTCTCGCCTATTCTCTAGTTTAAAGATCTTGTTAAGGGTTGTTCGGCACGGCTAAATTTTAAATCGGGCATGGTTGATGCCTTATAGACCCTTGTGCATGTGCCTAGTAACCCTACATATCCACCATGACAAATCCGCAACATCACAGCACAACACGGAACATCAACGCGAATGTCACGTTCGCAAACCCGTCTAAAAGGACTATAACAATTAGACACGATTTACCGCTCGAATGACATTCACTGTCGGAGATATAATGTAAGTACTGTAAACTAACATATTTAAAATTCCAATCGACAAAACTTCCTGAAGTGGGCCCCAAGTACAACTCCAGTACTCAAACAAAATCTGGGCCCAAACAAAATATTCCAGAAACCACAATCCCACATGAAAAACACCCAGAAGAAAAATGGTACACTGTTGCTCCAAAACGGCGGCGGAACCGCTGCCAATACAAGGCTTGTATGGCGGTTCCACAGCGTTATTGAGGGAACAGTCGACCAAATTTCTTCCAGAGTCTTAAAAAAGCCTGCACGATTTTCTGAGATACTCAAAATAATTTTTAGACCAGTTTAAAAATTCGACAGAAACTTTAACATTGAAAATGCGGTTTTGGTAATTTCGTTCGATCAATGTTTTAAACACGTTAGAACAAACTAGTAAAGGTTAATGGCGTGACTCTGATACCATGTAAGTGTACGGTAGAGCCCCGGCCGTCATTCTGACGCCAATCGCGGAACAAAAACTTTTACAACTGGCGCTATCGCATAGTATAACCCGGATCTTGCCATTAACGCTATACTTGTAAGTGCACGGCGGCGCCCAGGCCATCAATCTGATGCCGGAATGTGGAAGCGATGCTTAGCTTTAAATTTTCAAACCGGCACCACCGCGCACTATAAACCCGGATCGTGCCATTAAACTAGTCCTAGCTAACTACAAGATGGGGAAGAGAGATATACCGAGCGATCCGTGTCCTCCGGTCTTCTCGCCGTCGTCCCGATCTCCCGCGGAATGTCTGGTCTCCACCTCCTCGCCGGAAGGGCACCACGTCGCCTGCTTCTTTTACGGGCTCCCACCTCTATACCGAGGCAACTCGGGCACGAAGTTGGCGAGCCGACGTGCCCAAGGTTTGCTGTAGAATACGTGTAGAACCATGTCTCATTTTTGGGGTTATGGAGTTGCCTTATGGTGGAGGAAATGATATAAGCTTTTGGAGATGGTGTTGTGGGATTTTTCCAACATGAAATGAACCAAAATCCCCCCACCAAAATGTTTGGACAGCCCCCCATAAGAAGTGGCCGGCCAAGGCTTGGTGGGAGAGGAGAGAATGGAGTGTGTATGAAAAGAATGAGTGGAGCACACCACAATGCAAGTGAGAGGAATGGTCATGATAAAAAGCAATGATCACAATCAAAGAACCTCACTCCAACACAACCATCATCTCAAGCATGATGACTCCAAAAAGGTCAAGCCATCATGAACAAAGAAAGTCAAGTGATGGTGCATCATCATGATCCAATAATAATGCAAAGAACACCCTCCACAAATGCTTATTTGCACAAATGCAAATAAGCCCTCCTCCACCAATCTTCGGCCATTGAAAGATACAAATGAAATATGGCCGAAACGGAAAGCAAACTGGTAACTCCAGAAAACTGGTCCCGTAATAAATTACAGGAAAACCCCGCTACTGTGTATACACACCCGCATTTGTATTCCGACCGAAATACAAATGCAATGAGACAAAATCTACACAGTACTATACTAGGATCCGGCTTAAACCAAAGCCGGCTAGTATAATCCATCCGATCCTGATCCGTGCAATACCGCACGTATCTGATCGAACCCTACCATATCTCCATACGGCCTCTACAGCGTTTCGCCCGAAACTTTAGTAACTGTATGTGTGGTGGACTCTAAAGACTCGTCAATACTATGGCTGTGGATTTAACCACTAGCACGTCAGAGGTATTAGCCATACGTGACGGGCCACCAGCTATTGACCAAAAAGGACGTCGATGAGCGAACTCATCCTGACACCCTACTGAGCCTGTCAGTGACAATATCCGTATAGTCCGGTCCGTTCGTCTATGAGCATCGCATGGCGGGCCTAAGGGGTTGGCAAAAGTCAGACCCCCAAAAGCGGTACAAGTCGTGTCGGAGTGTAGCCCAGAACACCCTGAGATACTACTGGAATACCTACCAGTAAATCTCCTGCCTCGACCGAGGGCTTCGTGTAATGGCTCTCCTAGACACAGCGCGACCTCACCCCCAATACCGGGAGAGACGAACCCCTGAAGATCCGCTCACTGCCTCCATGTGGCTCGGGACTGTACCCAACTAAAAACTGTTTGCACGTCTCCTTTGAGCGTGGTAAGGTAGTAATCAAAGTACAGTGGGAACTCACACGAGACAAATGACGATCCAGGTCGATGAACTAACCTGTACACATGTCACCAGGGAACTGCTATCTGACGTCAGGTATAAGACCAACTAGCATGTTCCCGGCGAGTCCTGTCCGGTGTACTCATAACCCAATGAGCACCTGTATACATCTTAAGTGAACCAACTGACACCAGTGGCTTGTGAGACCGGCCACCGCCCCTCGTCGGGGTCTCGAATGTACACACTAGTCTACTCTGGAGTATCGATGCCCTGTCTCGAAACTCCCACGACTAGGGACCTTTTAAGGATGTGCTTATAGACCCCAGCTCCCACTTATATGATCGCCCTCATACTGCTGGTGGTCAAGCAAGAATCCTAAGGGCTCTATCAACGTGTAATAGCGACATGTCAGGTCACCTAAAACAGTACACGATGATAAAGATAAACCAGATAGCATACTATCATCTCGAGTAAGACTGTCCTACTGAGACAGGTCCTCCCTCAATCATTGCAATCACGTGCCTGTGATCCAATAATTGACTCTGAGGGCACTATCTCCAACAATCTCCCACTTGCACTCAAGGCTAATTATTACGGTGTCGCATACTCACAGCCCGTGTGATACCGAACACCCAACTCCTCTACTAGTCAGTCTTACAAAGCCTGTTTGCGAAACTATTGCGTTCGAGGAATAGCCTCAGTGAGTGGATCCGCTTTGATGTTTCTTTCTATGTCTCTCTATATCTCAAGTTCGCGGAGAAACCCATCTCCCGAAATGAGCAACACCTGTCTTAGAATATGTCTGGATGTCTGATGGGACCTAGCTCATAAATGAACTCCAAATCCAAACTTCTTAGACTGTATTGTCAACTGAACTTAATCAGTATCCTGCGCCATGCCTCCCTCAGTATTTCCTTGGACCACCTGTCCAAAATACTGCCCCTCGTCAGAAGGAAAACTATAACTCTGACAACCTCCTTGTCGTCCAGGTCACCTTAGAAGTCTGGAATGATAACTGTCTCCCGAATAAGGCTGTCGTTATCATATCCCTAGAACATCCACTTATGTTCTAAAACTTCTTCCGACTGCTTCTCCAGGATTGGATCAATGTCAACTTATTGCATCTAGTGCAAGAACAACATCTGGTGTGGTACTTGACATCTCATGATTGACTCAATTACCTGAGCAAGTGATCTGCCAATCATGCACATCCCTCTCCCCTTTAGCCTGTAAGACACCTTTAGAGAGGGTGACTCCATTACCTGCAGGTACACTACCGTGCCAGGAGTCATCCATTCTAAATACTCTTAGAATGCTGTCTGAGTACCCAGATTGGGAAACCACCCAAATCTAGATCTAAAATCATAGATCTAGTAACCAGTATGTCTGATATAATGTCCAAGTCCGATGTGGAGAAACCACTGTGTGACGACCAAAGTATAACCGATCGTAGTATAGGAATATCACTTCCTACTCTGTGCATGTCATCCAAATACCAGGACAGCACACCCTACTACCTTCTTAACAGATCCATCCCCTATTCTGATGAAGTCAAGCCTATGACTGTCACGTCAGAAATAGATGATCTATCTCTGCTATATCTGCTTTAGTCTATAAATAGACATAAGCCACCTGTCCACCAATGCTTCCGCTGCTCCCACTGACTACGACAACCTTCTGACAGAGTCATATAGACGTACACTTCTAAAACTAGTTTAGAACGACGCTATACTCATCCTTCTGCCGGGTCTCACAGTCTGGAACAACAGCAATGGCAAGTGTGGGTAAACAAGAACCTCCCTGCCACCGTCCTTGAGGCTACCGGAGTACCTCTCGGGTGCCTGAGGTTACCCGCCGTATCTGCAGAGTGGCCAATGGAATGTCAATCCAGATTGAATCTTTAGGTTCCTATCAAATCTTCAGTAATCGTTTGTGGTTCTAGAATCACTTCCAGTTCTACCATACTCCCATTATTGTTTTCTGAAAAAATCCATTTTTATTAAAACTGTGGCGAGTCTAGAACAATATTTCTATTGATCTGCCAGATGGTAGAAAGTCAACCCTCGTCATAGCCTGGGTCAACCCACAAACAGCCATTACAGAAACGTGCCTTGAGTTGTCCAGTGTCTGGTTTTAATCATAAACCGGACAACTCCCCGTACCTTAACATCGTTAAGATATGAACTGTTCTATATCCAATATAGAACCAGAGGCACTGATTTAATTGAACCAGATTCAAATCATGCAACTGTCTCCAGTGCATGTCAACTAAATGGAAGGAGGCCGATCAGCGTTACTCAACTTAGGAATGCTTCCAATTATGAGTAACCTGAAAGAGAAGCAAGTTCTCTTAATCATTACTATCAACTGAATACCATACACAAGTATCTACATCTTCAATCAACTTGAAGAATCCGGATACTTGCAACACCTGGTTCTCTACTTTATTCAAATACCTATAACTTCTCAAAATTCGGACCTTGTGTTTCCACGAAACACTTGTCTAAAAACTAGAGAAGTCATAAGTAAACCGAATATAGTACGAGGACCAATCCTTCTGTCCTGATGGACCCTGGACAACATACAATACTCTGTATAAGTCCCTTGAGTCTGATAACTCATTCACTGTGTGTCGTAGGTTGAAAATTGTACTTATGGTTAAGAAGAATTACACCGCTGTTTAATGCTCCTTACCTAACCATCCACTGATATAGGTAAATATCACAGACATAATTTCAAAAAGGTGTATCTCACTCTATGAAAATAGACGTACAAATATATCAATTTGAAATTGGTGTATAACAGCGGATATTCAAAACCAAATATTTGCCGTCCGGCAAACAACCCAGGTGACTTCCTCAAATATCACCGATTACAACGAATCCCGATATAATGAGGATGATCACCCAATTCCTAATAACTTACTCCCACTCATCATCTGTAAAACCATACAGATGTGAGAATCATACCTGGTAAATACATACCCTGGAGTAAGTATCTAATCGGGAAATCAGTTTTCTTTTAACATTACACAGTGAAACTGAAACATTAAAATGTTTCGATGGGGTATCCTGGTATTCCTAGTAATGCCTCTTTCATTATCCAGATTCACAACTGTAACCGTGTAATTCTTTGCCACCTCTCCAAATCCCTTTATATGTCTTTAGTCATTACCTTCTGCACACCCCTTAGGCCAAATGGTTTTCTTCCTTCCCTACCGTTCGGCACCAGCCTATGGTTTGGAAGAAGACTATCCAATAAGCATAATGGGTGTGCTGTCCTAACCTAGGAGCACTCGCAATGCGAGAGAAGGTGAAGATAAAAGACAACCGAATAAACCTTATTCCTATTTCTCCTGAACCAGGATCCATCCCCGAACTGGAACAAGTTCCTTTCGAGTTCGTATATAACCATACGATGGAGTATCCAATAAACTGTGGATCTTCGTAGTGATACGGAGTGTCCTGGAGAAATACAAAGGCGATTTAGGATTGGCGAAGAAATACTTGGTATGGTCGTGAATAGCAGTCGCAATTTACTTTGCCCTCTTACTAATCCCTTTCTTTGTCTTAACTTAATACCTTCTGTACACCATCGTTAGGCTAATTGGTTTTCTTCATTCCCCATCGTTCGGCACCAGCCTAAGGTTTGGAAGAAGACTATCCAATTTGCGTAATAGGTGTACTATCTCCTAAACCAAGGAGTACTCGCAACCTGAGAGAAGGTAAAAGGAAAAGACAACTGAATAGTCCTATTCGTTTTCTCCAGAACCGGAAACCATCCTCGAATAAATTTTTTTGAGTTCGTATATAACCATACGATGGTTTTGTCCAATGGAAGTGGACGTTCATAGTAATATGGGGTGTCCTGGAGAAAAGGGTAAAAGTAGGAGTGGCAATGAGGTTTGCAACTCTGACAATCCAAAAGCCAGTGTTTAAGAAGGTTCGGTTAATTTTGGTCACTGAGTCATAGTCTTAGGGTCGGGTCAATGGTCGCTGCCAAAGAGAGAGAGAAAAGAAACACTCAGCGTGCACTCTAACCTAGATCAGAATGGTTACCAATTTATCTAATCTGGAAACATCCCACTGTACCGTCAAATTCTCCTCCAAACCTGAAAGAAGAATTAGTCGGGATCACCCGAGGAGTAAACCAACTCATCAGTGGGAATCGGGATCCAACTATCATCGCATGATAACGTGACGGAATCCGCTCACGGTGTCACACTCCAGAAGGTATGCGCATATCTGGCAAGTTTCAGTTTCTTTAGAAACTCCCGATGTGATTTTTACCCCATGCTCTTATGACCTTGACTTTGGCCAACAAATCATAAGTCACATGTCAAGTTCTACCCGTCATTCTCCAGGTTGATTTGAATCCACCCATACCTACCCTTGACTTTGGCCAACAAGGCAGTACGACTGTTCCAAACCAACGCATCTATCTATGCTGCATATGAATAACCAACAGCTACCAAACACTGTGCCTTGACTTTGGCCAACAAACACAGCTTGAATACTATTGACTACCCATATGAAACGACGGAGGGCTATGAATGGTTTCTGGCGAAAACCTTTAACGTAATGAACTTGATATCGTTGAAGGAACGGATAGCTTTTTAGAAAAATATAGTGACGAAAACCTTTGCTAAAGAGGTCACTCCCGGTGAAGGGATCTCTGTTCTTTCCCCGTAGAATGAAGTGTAGGATATTCCAACTGAATACCACGATGCAAAGCAAAAGCAATCGGCTATAGCGAAGTTATTGCCCTGACGCAAACTTTTGTCCAAGGGGTCACTCCCGGTGAAGGGATCTCGGCCCTTGCCTCGTCGACTGAGGAGCAAGATATTCCAACTGAATACCACGATGCAAAACAAAAGTAAACGTCCTTACAATAACAGCTTTTTTTTTGAAAAGTGTTCCAACAACATCAGATTAGGTTTGTTTTTAACTTGCATTAATCCGAATCAACGCAGTCCCATCAATTGATCACACCACAAAGAACGAAAATATACTAATGTACGTATATGCCATCCGCATTCGCCACTGGGTCCCGTCATTACCCGTTAGGTTAGCTAACTAACGATAGAGCGGGGACTGGACTAGCGCGGATGCAAAACATATACAACATCTACTAATATATATCAATATACAATTTTCGCTCAAGGCGTGATAAAATGCAACATCACAGAAATGTACAGCATCATAGAACAATACAGATATCTAGGATCCCCGGGTTTCACAGAGCCACTACTGAAACCTGACGTTCCCCTGGTCGTGTGGATAGCCTGTGCAATGAAAACCCTAGACCCCTACGGGCGCGGCAAGTTACCCGCCAAAACCTGAAGCGAGGCAGCCCCCTTCAGCAACGTGAATGGACCACCCAGCACTTCACGGAATCCGGTAACTTGGGCACCCCTCCTGGGTCAACCTGTACCCCCTACGAGTGCGGCGAATAGCCCGCCAATTCTAGAGTAAAGCTCCCTCCGTCTCAATGCCATGAGATGCGGGCTTGTTGCCCTCTAGAACTCGGCTATCCGTTCACCCCTCCGCGGGGTAATCCTAGTACAGAAAGTAAAATATACATACAACGGGTACATCGACCGCAACCTGGTCGTGCCCCAAAAGAATAATACAAACAGGCAGTGACGGCGGTCCACATGTCGGACGCTCGTCCTGTAATATCAAATGTACATAATACAACAAAACTGTACTACCACTGCAACCAGGCTATCCCCCACGACCAATCCGCAACATCACAGCAATACACAGAACATCAACGTGAAAGTCACGTTTGCAAATCCGTCTAACCGGGCTATAGAAGTTAAACTGGATTTACCGATCAAGTGACATTCGCGATCGCAGATATAATGTAAATACTGTGAAATAATGTGTTTAAAATATCCGATCGATCAAAATTTACCAAGTGGGCCCCCAAGTACTACTGTAGCACATCAAGAAATTATGGGCCCAAAAATAACATTCCAAAAACCCTTTTTTCAACCCAGAAAGCAACTGCAGAAATTTGATACATCAAGGAGATCATAGCACGGCGGAACCGCGGCAAAAATGGGGGTTTGGCTGCGGTTCCACGCTCGCATAGTCGATTCACTGTATCGAATTTCTACAGAATGCTTATAACTTCCAGTACATCAATATTCAACAACCTGAAAAAAATTTCGAGTCCAAAAAATTTCGACAGAGAACTGATGTATGTGTTATTGGGTTTTCGAAACATTTGTTCGATCGGAAGTGTAAAACACATTAGACAAAGCTAGACTATGTTAATGGCGAGGCTCTGATACCACTGTAAGTGCACGGCGGCGCCCCGGCCGTCAATCCGACGCCGGAATGCGGAAGCGATGCTTAACTTTAAATTTTCAAACCGGCACCACCGCGCACTATAAACCCGGATCTTGCCATTAAACTAGTCCTAGCTAACTACAAGATGGGGAAGAGAGATATACCGAGCGATCCGTGTCCTCCGGTCTTCTCGCCGTCGTCCCGATCTCCCGCGGAATGTCCGGTCTCCACCTCCTCGCCGGAAGGGCACCACGTCGCCTGCTTCTTTTACGAGCTCCCACCTCTATACTGAGGCAACTCGGGCACGAAGTTGGCGAGCCGACGTGCCCAAGGTTTGCTGTAGAATACGTGTAGAACCATGTCTTATTTTTGGGGTTATGGAATTGCCTTATGGTGGAGGAAATGATATAAGCTTTTGGAGATGGTGTTGTGGGATTTTTCCAACATGAAATGAACCAAAATCCCCCCACCAAAATGTTTGGACAGCCCCCCATAAGAAGTGGCCGGCCAAGGCTTGGTGGGAGAGGAGAGAATGGAGTGTGTATGAAAAGAATGAGTGGAGCACACCACAATGCAAGTGAGAGGAATGGTCATGATAAAAAGCAATGATCACAATCAAAGAACCTCACTCCAACACAACCATCATCTCAAGCATGATGACTCCAAAAAGGTCAAGCCATCATGAACAAAGAAAGTCAAGTGATGGTGCATCATCATGATCCAATAATAATGCAAAGAACACCCTCCACAAATGCTTATTTGCACAAATGCAAATAAGCCCTCCTCCACCAATCTTCGGCCATTGAAAGATACAAATGAAATATGGCCGAAACGGAAAGCAAACTGGCAACTCCAGAAAACTGGTCCCGTAATAAATTACAGGAAAACCCCGCTACTGTGTATACACACTCGCATTTGTATTCCGACCGAAATACAAATGCAATGAGACAAAATCTACACAGTACTATACTAGGATCCGGCTTAAACCAAAGCCGGCTAGTATAATCCGTCCGATCCTGATCCGTGCAATACCGCACGTATCTGATCGAACCCTGCCATATCTCCATACGGCTTCTACAGCGTTTCGCCCGAAACTTGAGTAACTGTATGTGTGGTGGACTCTAAAGACTCGTCAATACTATGGCTGTGGATTTAACTACTAGCACGTCAGAGGTATTAGCCATACGTGACGGACCACCAGCTATTGACCAAAAGGGACGTCGATGAGCGAACTCATCCTGACACCCTACTGAGCCTGTCAGTGACAATATCTGTACAGTCCGGTCCGTTCGTCTATGAGCATCGCATGGCGGGCCTAGGGGGTTGGTAAAAGTCAGACCCCTAAAAGTGGTACAAGTCGTGTCGGAGTGTAGCCCAGAACACCCTGAGATACTACTGGAATACATACCAGTAAATCTCCTGCCTCAGCCGAGGGCTTCGTGTAATGGCTCTCCTAGACACAGCGCGACCTCACCCCCAATACCGGGAAAGACGAACCCCTGAAGATCCGCTCACTGCCTCCATGTGGCTCGGGACTGTACCCAACTAAAACCTGTTTGCACGTTTCCTTTGAGCGTGGTAGGGTAGTAATCAAAGTACAGTGGGAACTCACACGAGACAAATGATGATCCCCAGGTCGATGAACTAACCTGTACACATGTCACCAGGGAACTGCTATCTGACGTCAGGTATAAGACCAACTAGCATGTTCCCGGCGAGTCCTGTCCGGTGTTCTCATAACCCAATGAGCACCTGTATATATCTTAGGTGAACCAACTGACACCAGTGGCTTGTGAGACCGGCCACCACCCCTCGTCGGGGTCTCGAATGTACACACTAGTCTACTCTGGAGTATCGATGCCCTGTCTCGAAACTCCCACGACTAGGGACCTTTTAAGGATGTGCTTATAGACTCCAGCTCCCACTTATATGTTCGCCCTCATACTGCTGGTGGTCAAGCAAGAATCCTAGGGGCTCTATCAACGTATAATAGCGACATATCAAGTCACCTAAAGCAGTACACGATGATAAAGATAAACCAGATAGCATACTATCATCTCGAGTAAGACTGTCCTACTGGGACAGGTCCTCCCTCAATCATTGCAATCACGTGTCTGTGATCCAATAATTGACTCTGAGGGCACTATCTCCAACAATACTAACAAACTGTAAAGAGGTAGAAAGGCTATACCGATCGATCCATGTCCTTCGGTCTTTAGCCATCATCCCACGCTCCTCGCGGCAACTCCGATCTCCTGTCTCCTCGTCGAGGTGGCACCACATCAACGGATCTTTAAACGGGCTCTCGCCTCTATACCGAGGCAACTCGGACATGAAGTATGCTAACCGAAATGTCCAAGATGAAGTAGAGAATGAGTAGAATACTTTGTCTCAAACACCCTAGGGTTCTCATCACATGAGAGGGATAGGGTGGAGGTTGAAGAAGATGCAAAGAGATGGAAATTGTGAGTTCAAGAAAACTCTAGTGAGCAAAAGAAAGCCAAGCCCATAAACTTATGTTCTCATCTCAATCTTTATGAATAGATATATGAGATTGTATTATCAAAAACCAAAGAAAATATCTTATAAAAATATCTCCTCAAATATCCATACCCAAAACAAAACTCATTAATTCTTTAATGACTCACTAGGTGACTCATTACATGAGTCATTAGTGAACATTCTAGAATTAATGAGTCACTCCAATGAGTCACACTTTCCATTAATCATTTAAACCAAAATGATTAATCCAAAAAGAAATGCATCTTCTAAACTAATCTCGTAACGGATTACGAGAATACCCCTCACCTGTATATACATACCTGTACCCGTATTCCGACTGAATACGAATACGATGAGACTAAAATATTCCGACTCAATATAATACTTGGATCCGGCTTAAACCAAAGCCCGCCAGTATTATCTGTCCGAAATATAACACGTGCATAAATGCACGTGCATGTTCAAACCCTGCCATAAAACCATACGGCCTCTACAACGTTTCGCCCGAACTTGGGAAACTATCTGTGGGGGACTCTAAAGACTCATCAGTACCCTGACAGTAGGTTTAACCACAAGCACGTCAGCGGCACTAGCTGTGCGTGACGGCTGCCCATGTACTGACTGAAAGGGAAGCCGATGAGCGAACTCATCCTGGAACCCTACTGAGCCTATCAGTGACAATATACATACAGTCTGGTCCGTTCATCTATGAGCATCGCATATCCGGCCTAGGGGCTGGTAACGTCAGACCCTCAATAGCGGTATAAGTCGTGTTGGAGGGTAGCCCTGAACACCCTGAGAAACTACTGGAATACCTACCAGTAATTCTCACCTGCCTTGGCCAAGGACTTGGTGTAATGTCTCTCATAGACACAGCGTGATCTCACCCCCAATACCGGGAGAGACGAATCCCTTGCCGGTCCCTTCACTGCCCCTATGTGGCTCGGGACTGTACCCAACTAAAACCTGTTTGCACGACTCTTTTGAGCCGTGGTAGGGTAGTAATCTAAGCACAGTGGGAACTCACACGAGACAAATGACGATCTCAGGTCGATGAACTAATCTGACGCTAGGTATAAATACCAACTAGCAGGTTCCCGGCGAGTCCTGTCCGGTGCACTCATAACCCAATAAGCACCTGTATACATCTTAGGTGATCCAACTGACACCAATGGCTTGTGAGACCGGCCACCGCCCCTCGTCGGGGTCTTGACTGTATACGCTAGTCTACTCTGGAGTATCGATGCCTTGTCTCGAAACTCCCACGACTAGGGACCACTTTTAAGGATGTGCTTATAGACTACCCAACTCTCACGTATATGATCGCCATCATACTGTTGGTAGTCAAGCAGGATCCTAAGGGCTCTATCAACCTGTAAGAGTGATCATGTCACCTAAAACTGTATACGATGATAAAGGAAAACCAGATAGCATACTATCATTTCGAGTAAGACTGTCCTACCGGTATAGGTCCTCCTCAATCATTGCAATCACGTGCCTGCGATCCAATAATTGACTTTGAGGGCACTACATCCAACATGGTCCTCCGTTAACCTCCTCAATGTAAGGGTTTTGAAAGAAATATGCATGAACGTTCAGCACCTCGCTCGGGATAAGATCACTATCTCCGGGTTTGACTCCCAGTCATCACGGACGCTCGGGTCTGTGATATTGACGTTGCGCTTTGGGCTGCTAGTCACGGACATCAAGTTTCACGTCATTGACGCTAAGACTTGCTATAACGCTTTGCTCGGCCGGCCTTGGTTACACGAGTACAACTTTATCCCTACTACACAACATCAGTGTACGAAGTACTTCAAAGATGGTCTCGAGTACACTGTAACGGGGGAACTAAACCCATTCTCCGTGAACGAAGTCCGCAAATATGAGGACGCCAAGTACTTCCTGCCAGATTTCGAAGACACAGAAAGATGCCGCAAATCAGAGGACAAGAATAAAGCTATCGCCACTATTCCGGTCTTCGGGAGTGATACCGAGGAGGAAGAAGAAATAGTTTATTCAGATCCGCCCCAATGCAATAAGCCGGGACCGTCCACTCCTATGTTGATCTTCGGCAGCGACTCGGAGGATGAGGTCAATGCCGTATTCTCTGCTCGGCCATTGATACAAGCCTTCACTGATGAAAATCAAAGTTTGCAAGTTGCCATGGTTCCGCCAAAGCACCATAAAGAGCTAGACGCGCTTGATACCTACAGTGTGGAAGAATTGCAGACATTCTACGTCCCTCCTAGGCGAAAGGGTGAAAAGGCGATCCTATTCTACCGATCTGGCGAAACCCAAGTGGAGAAAGAAATTTGGTATGGTGCGGATTCTATACTTGACAGGCTCCAGCCCATCCGTTTGCCTAGATATTACACAGACGGGCTAAAGAGACTCTTGAGACGCCAAGGTGTACCCGTTAAGCAAACTGCGCGACAAGCACGATTCTATAACAGGATCTGGAACGTTCTCGGAACTCAACAAAAGTTGCCCAACGGGAGAATGGAAATGATCGGTCTTGGATATGTTCGATCCAAGAAACGGGAGCTATTCCGCGACTGCTACGTCATACATGACTTTGATGAAGAAGGAGATGTTTTGTGGGAAGATACTAACCCTAAACCAGAATGAGCTTCTTCCGTGAAAATGCCAAGTCCGTCGTTTGAAGAACAGATGGACAAACTTATAAGGGAAGCGGGTCAAAAGGTTTGAGACGATCATAATCGCGAAATGGCCATCTATGAGAAAGCCAGAACGCAACGCCTCCTTAAGCAGGCTGCAAAAAATGAAAATGCTCTTCCTCATCAACCAGTCATACAAAAGGCCCGACGCAGAGGCAAAAATAAATCAAAAAGCGGGAAACGCGTTCGACAACGACAAAACGGAACCAAGAAGCCACACGATCGAGAATCGAGCAATTCAGATTCGTCTCTTATAAAGAAGATGGGTCGAGAATATTCTTTTCCTCAAGACAAGACAAAGAAGATATTCGATCTTGTCATGAAACACCAGATGATGACCCTCCCGGAGTCCAAGCACCCCGAGCAAGCAGGCCAAGTCTCTCACCCGGACTATTGCTCTTATCACAGGGCAATAGCACATCCTCTCGAAGACTGCTTCACATTTGAAGACTGGGTAGAAGACCAGTATCAACAAGACAGGTTCGCTCTATCCAGCAGCTGGAGGGTAACCCCGCTGTAGAAGCATGAACCGAAAGCCACGTATGCAGCGAGAATGGAACCAGATCAATATCGGTCTTGGAAGCGATCTCGTACCTGCCACGTGATAACGTTGTCAAAAGAAGAGCCCGAGAATATAGATGATCTCCCCTGGTGCTTCGAAAACAATGATGGCGAAGTGATCTCAGAGTTTCCACCGGCGCCAAAAGAGCTGAAAGATGGGATACATACTACTGCAGACAACCTCAGAAAGATTGATTTGGGGACGGCAAGTGACCCGCGGCCAACATTCATCAGCGAGCTGATGTCTGAAGAAAAGGTGGCTACGCTTAAAGATGTGCTCATGCAGCATAAAGATTGCTTCGCATGGAACTATTCCGAGATGCCAGGACTAGATCCAGAGATTGTTGTACACAAATTGGCGATATCCCCGTACGTCAAGCCGATCAAACAGGCACCGAGAAGAATGCGGCTCGAGCTTGAGATGAGCATCAACGCCGAGGTAAAGAAGCTAATCGACTCCGGCTTCATCCAAGAGGTTCAATATCATGACTGGATCTCCAACATCGTTCCGGTGATGAAGAAAAATGGGACGGTGCGCATATGTGTGGACTTTCGGGATCTCAATAAAGCCTGCCCGAAGGACAACTTCCCGGTACCGGTCACTGAGCCGATGATAGATAACACATCCACTCACGTAGTCTTCTCCTTCATGGACGGCTCGTCAAGATACAATCAAATAAAGATGCATCCCGAGGACCAGAAGCATACTGCTTTCCGGACCCCTTTGGGCATATTTTGTTACAATGTGATGCCTTTCGGTCTAAAGAACGCCGGAGCCACCTATCAGAGGGCTATGACGAAGATCTTCGATGACCTCATACATGAAATCGTCGAATGTTATACCGACCACCTCGTAGTTAAAAGCAAATCATACGAAGAACATCTAGAGCATCTGAAGATCGTATTTCAATGCCTTCGGCAATACAACTTGAAGATGAACCCTCTCAAATGTGCGTTCGGAGTTTCCTCAGGCAAATTCCTAGGATTCATCGTCCGACACCGAGGTATCAAAATAGACCCGTCGAAGATCAAGGCGATCATGGAAATTCCCCGCCAAAGACTCTCAAGCAGCTGCAATCTCTCCAAGGAAAGCTCGCATATATCCGGCGATTCATAGCCAATCTTTCCGGCAAGTGCCACCCCTACAGTCACTTGATGAAAAAGGGAACCCCGTTTGTCTGGGATCGCAAATGCTAAGGCGCACTGGACGAAATTAAGCAATACCTGCAGAATCCGCCGGTGCTGACCACTCCGGTCAAGGGAAAGTCTCTCATTCTGTATACAACAGCCCTCGAAGGTTCTTTAGGCGTGCTGTGGGCACAAGAGAACGACCAAAGGAAGGAGAGAGCCCTCTACTATTTGAGTCGAGTTCTACTGGGGGCAGAAAGCAATTACTCTCCCATTGAAAAACACTGCCTGGCGCTGATCTTCGCAATAACGAAGCTCAGACACTATGCATTGGCACATGAGGTCCATCTCATATCAAAAGTGGATCCTCTCAAATACTTGATGTCGAAGGCCATATTAACAGGGTGGCTCGCTAAATGGGCCCTGCTCTTAATGGAGTTCTCGATAACTTATCGTCCCCTTAAGGCGGTGAAGGGCCAGGCCATCGCCGACTTCCTCACTGAGCATCCAATATCTGCCGACTCTCCCTTGAACTGCGAATTTCCGGACGAGCATGAGTTTGACACGATCGACGGGGAGAGAAGAGAGAATGATACCCGGTGGGAACTCTATTTTGATGGAGCGTCTTCCATGAAGAAGCGCAAACAAAGCACCCCTATAATCAAATCAGGGGTAGGCCTCATCTTCGTGACTCCACAAGGAGGGATAATGCGCTTTGCCTTGTCCTTAACAGAGCCGAGGACAAATAATGAAGCCGAATACGAAGCTTTGATAGCAGGTCTTGAGATCGCTATCGACATGGGAATTGGAGACCTTCTCATATACGGAGACTTCCAACTGATCGTTAGTCAAGTAAACGGCGACTATCAAACGTGCAAGCCAGAGTTGGTAAAGTACGGCGAGAAAGTACAGCAATTACTGACTCAAATTCCCTCCTACACGCTGGAAAGTATACCACGTGCGGAAAATAGTAAGGGGGACGTATTAGCCAAGCTCGCTAAAGAACTGGCCGACGAGAACCTCGATGACGTGTGGATCATTATGCAAAGCCGTCGGGCTCTCGCACCGGCAGAAATATCTCCGGAGTCGTCCGAAGAAAAAAGAGCGACCGAGCAAACGGCCCTACAAATAAGAGACCGAGAAAAGGCTGAGGATTGGAGGGAAGTCTTTATAGACTACTTTAAATCCCTTCGAACACCTAAAGATGCGTCCTCGAGACATCAGCTTATGAAACGAGCTCTGTCTTTTGCCTTCGTCAATGATACTCTGTATAAGAGATCATTTGATTCTCTATGGCTAAGATGCCTGGGACCTAAAGAGGCAAGGAGAGTCGTCCAAGAAACTCACGACGGACTCTGCGGTTCTCACCAAGCCGGCCCAAAGATGAAGCCGAAGATCAAAAGGATGGGCTATTATTGGCCAACAATGATCCAGGACTGCCTTGAATACGTGAAGCAGTGCCACTCGTGCCAGATTCACGGAGACTTTATCCATCAGCATCCAAATCCACTACACCCAACAGTGGCTAGCTGGCCATTCGAAATGTGGGGAACCGACATAATCGGGCCAATCGAACCAGCATCGTCCAGAGGACATCGATTCATTTTGGCGACAACTGATTACTTCTCCAAATGGGCAGAAGCAGTACCACTGAGAGAAGTGAAGACAGAGAATATCCTCCATTTCTTCAAGACACACATTTTTTTATCGGTTTGGAACTCCGCGACGAATCATCTCCGATAACGGGCCAGCCTACAGAAGTTACAAGATCAGCCGCTTCGCATAACAGCATAACATAGACTGGAAATACTCCTCAGTCTATAATCCCCAAGCTAACGGTTTAGCTGAGGCTTTTAATAAGACCTTGATGAAGATCGTAAAAAAGACGGTGTCGCGAAATAAGAAGGACTGGCATGAACGACTGCATGAAGCTCTCTGGGCATATCGAACTACGTTCAAAACGGACACTAACACAACGCCGTATGCATTGGTATTTGGTATAGAGGCGGTACTTCCCCTCGAAATAAAGTTACCCTCTCTATGAGTGGCAGTTCATTACGAGCTAACAGACGAAAGAAATGCTCACCTTCGGCTTGAGGAGCTCGATACCCTTGATGAAACCCGGCTCATGGCGCAACAAAATCTGGAGGCTTATAAAGCAAAGATGGCGCGCTCATACGAAAGATTGACTAGGCCAAGGACATTCCGCCAAGGCGAACTCGTGCTAGTGGTCAAAAGACCTATGATCCCCAATCGTGCCAAATGGGGGAAATTCGAGCCGAACTATGAAGGCCCGTATATCATAGACAAGGTCTACCAGGGTGGGGCCTATCTACTCATGGACATGCATGGCGAAAGGCCCTTTAGGCCAATAAATGGTCGCTTCCTGAAAAAGTACTGCGCCTGACGAGTCACGGCCTAGGTCAATGATAGATGACGACGACTGTGTCCGCTCGCTATCTTCCTAAGCCCAAACGCTATAAGTAATAGCCGGCTAACAGACCGAAACGTCCTTAAAACTAACAATGGACCGAAATGTTCTTGAACTAATGATGGACCACTATGTCCTAAAACTAGCTGTTGACCGAGACGTCGATAAACTACTGTAGACTGCAGCATCCCAAGGCTGACACAAAAAATATATATAGAAAGAATAAAAAAAGAGAGAGAAAAAGAAAACGGTATGTCCATAAGCAAAACGGGCATGGATGAAAACCCGAAAGGGCTCCGTGAGTAAAAACAGCAGGGCTACCGGCGAGTTTTTGTGAAAACCCGAAAGGAAGCAACCTCGTTAAAAGACACTTGCAAGGTCCTCTCGACCTTGTGAGGAGAAACCACCTGCGTGAGATCCTTACGACTCACAAGGGAGCAACACACTTAGGGATCCCCACGATTCCTAAGGAGAAATTACACTTGCGAGATCCTCACGACTCGTAAGGAGAACTCTCTTATGAGACCTTCACGGCTCATAAGATTCAAAAGTCTTAAGCTACAGGGATCTGAACCTATTCTTAAGCGGCCACCACAACCTCCAATAGGCCCTACAAGCGGCTCAATGCTGACCCTTGTATACAATCCACGGGAGCGAATAAACATTTCCTTAACAAAGTCCCATCCGTGACTAGGGATATGTTTGCACAGTGAACAGCCCTTGTAAGTCCTCTCGACTTATAAGGAGAAAATACTCTCGTAAGATCCTTACGACATACGAGAAGCCATACACTTAGGAGTCCTCACGATTCCTAAGGAGAAAACGCACCTACGAGATCCTCACGACTCGCAGGGAGTAATACCTTTATGAGATCCTTACGGCTCATGAAGTCAAAAGCCTTAGTCGACAGGATCCTAACCCTGTCCGCTAAGCCACCTTTGTTCGACATTGACAAAGGAAAATAATGATTCGCTCCTGGCAATATCCCAGTTGTAGCGATACTGATGCCGAAATCGGTGTCTAATTCCAAGCTTGCAGCGAAAAGCCGGCGAGCCACACATGCATACGAAATAGCCGAAATGATGGGGCAACTTGCAAATAAAGAGCAGCAAGTAAAAAAAATATATGCAAGAAAAATAGCCGAAATGATTGGGCGCTGCGAAAAATAGCCGAAATGATTGGGCAATCGCGACCTTCGCGATATAAAAGCTGAAATGATAGAGCATCGCGGAAAGAAATAAAGAAAAATGAAATTTTCTGCCCTACAGGTGATATCACATCAATCCCTGTATACAATCCAGGGGCGCAAACGAAGAAGGAATCATACCTTCCCTCCCCAGGCTCCATCAGAAGAAGAAGCCAAATCTCAACAGTTCACAGACAACCTAGAGACCACTTCGATATGCGTCTCATTACAACAGACGCTATGTCATCCACATGACCCCGTAGCGGAAATACGTCATCCACATGACCCCAAAGCGGAAATACGTCATCCACATGACCCCGTCGCGGAAATACGTCATCCACATGACCCCGTCGCAGAAATACGTCATCCACATGACCCCGTCTCGGAAATACCTCATCCACATGACCCCGTCTCGGAAAAACGTCATCCACATAACCCCGTCTCGGAAATACTTCATCCATATGACCCCGTCGCAGAAATACATCATCCAAATGACCCCGTCTCAAAAATACGTCATCCACATGACCCCGTCACGGAAATACGTCATCCAAATGACCCCGTCTCGGAAACACGTCATCCACATGACCCGGTCGCGGAAATACGTCATCTATATGACCCTGCCTCGGAAATACGTCATCCAACGACTCCGTGGAACAAGGCCAAAGTTAAATTTGACCCCGTGGAAAACACCCGGAGCAACTTATGACGCCGTAAGATGCGGATAACGTCAATATCATTAAACACTTATGGGTCCTCTCGACTCATAAGGAAGAAAACTCTCTTATAAGATCCTTACGACTTATAAAGGGAACGCACTTAGGAATCCTCATGATTCCTAAGGAGAAAATACACCTACGAGATCCTCTCGACTCGTAGGGAGAAAATTCTTTATGAGACCCTCACGGCTCATGAAGTTGAAAAGTCTTAGGTAGCAGATCTGAATCTGTTTCCTAAGCCATCACTGCCTCTCGAAAAGATCAAGACGGAATGCTCTCTATCTTTTACAGGCTACGCTTACTAAGGTAACATGCCGGCAAAACAGAAAGGACAAGAAAGCAGGAAATAACACAAGATGGTGCGAAAGAAATGTATCTTTTATTCATAAATTCAATTGGGTACAGAATACATCATATGAAGGAATAAAAAAAATGGATACATGTTATTCAAAGATTACAAGCAAAACAGCTACTGAAAAGGAAGCGTTTTCAACAAGTCCGCAAGCTGCTCTCGCACTCCTTTCAACGCCTTCTCGTGATCAGCCGCCGCGGCCAGCTCCGCTTCAATTCGAGCCCTTTGCTGCAAGCATGATGAAATCTTTTCATCGATTTCCCGTTGGAAAGGTTCGCGACTCTGCATAACCCGCTCAATAGAGTCGAGCTTCCGCCTCAATACAAGCCCGTCCGAAATACATTGCTGCAAGGTGTCAAAAGCAGCTCTCAGTTGCGTGGCGTTCGCTTTAACTTGGGTGCGCATCCGGGCAGATTCACCCGAAGCCTCCTCGCGTTCCTTCCGCCTCAAGGTCACTTCTTGTTCGAAATGGCGGAGGAAGGACACACTCTGCTCGACTCATACAGCCCGCTGGGAGTTCAAAGCCTGAATATCAGGAGCAGGACGCATAAGCTCAAGCTCATGCAGGCAGGCCTCAATCTTCCTACAGTGGTTAACCCAAGACTCAACGATGCCTTCGTTATGGAAGTTCACAAGCGTCGCCAG
The DNA here is from genome assembly GCA_030015575.1 of Agapanthus africanus. Classification (NCBI taxonomy): domain Eukaryota; kingdom Viridiplantae; phylum Streptophyta; class Magnoliopsida; order Asparagales; family Amaryllidaceae; genus Agapanthus; species Agapanthus africanus. Next base: position 196,144,845 of record CM057348.1, on the reverse strand, counting down.
CATTGGATTAACTTCGGCAGTAAAATCTACAGCAAACGTAGGGGCCTCCGCGTCAAGGTCTTCGATGTAATCGCTCAACATACGCAGACTGGTCACAGCACCTTTTGAGGATGGATGTCTGGAAAAGGGCCCTGCCGGCATCATGACGCAAGACTCGAACGGGGCTGGAGTCGATGTGACCGCTACAAAACAAATCATAATTAGATGTCGGCTTAAGAAATAAAAAAATACGTAAACAAAAGAGTCTATTATACCGGCTGCAACAGGGGGCAGAGCTGGGAGTTCCAGTGGCGCGGCGATACCCTTGACCCCCCTTCAATTTGTAAGGCTATGAGCAACGCAAAGAAGAATTAGCAATAACATGACTGTCCGTTAAAGAAAAGAAAGGACGTCGGTTAGAAAAGATACTCACTGACACCAGCGGGCGGACTAATCTCCGACGGGAAAGAGAAGTGTGGGTTTAGCACCTTATACAAATGATCAAAAAGAACTCCTGCGAGATCACGATGATACATGGTCAGTACACGAAAGATGTTGTCCCCGATTTAAGTTTATCACAAACCCATACCTTCCAGTATTTGAGAAGTTATAAGAGAAGACGGAGGGGCAACCACCGTCAAAGCAACAACTGGCGATGCTTCCTCAGGTGGCACAACCTCAACGCTCGCCACACCTGCATTAGAAGCGAGAGAAATACTGTCAGGAGCGATTAAAAGGGGATTGCAGAATAAAGGGGAAAGCGATGACCCAAAATCTACCTGGTGAGTTATCGGTCGAGACCGCGACAAGAGTGTCACTGGATGCAGCGAATGCTCCACCCTCCTCCATCGAAACAGTCTCGCCACCCATAGCCTCATCCCCCGATTCCACGAGAATCGTTGTGACACTCGCAGCGCCCGACAGCGGCAGGGTGCCGCAAGGGGAGAGAGCGACGATTGGAACAGTACCCAACTCTCGGGAAAGAGTGACTACCTCGGGCTCGGCGGCTGTAGCCATCTCACCCACCGCTACCTCGAGCTCGGCGATTGTAGCCATCTTGCCTACTGCTGCCTCAGGTTCGGCGATCGTGGCTATCTCCTCTACCGCTACCCCAGGCTCAGTGGTTGCCGCCACTTCTTCGGCAAGACTCGGCCCTACAAGATAGGATATATGAGAACCTGAAAGTTAAAACTTTAACAAAAGAACCCAATGTCACGTTACCTTGAGTTGGTCTTCCGATTGCTTCCCGAGCCGCACGTGCTGCCTGTCTGTGGGCGGTAAACAAAGCAGCAGAAGCATCTTCTAAAGGGGTAGGGGCAAGGGTAACAGCGCTAGAACCCGCACCCGCATCTAAGGCGGCGGTATGCTCCCTTGCCGCGCGCATCCTATGCTTCTTCTCCGCCCGGGACGTGAGGGCAGATCTTCTAAAGGCCTCCTTCAACAGGACATCCTTGTCTACGCCAATATTTACCTCTGGAGCCGTTATGGCATCCGTCATCGGTTGTTTAAGTGAAGTTTCTTTCGACAATACCGGCGGAACTGAGATAGCCGTCCCAGGAAGCATCTCCGCACCGCCCTGTGAAGTCGGTGCCACGCTTGGAATAACCTGAGTAGAGGTAGTTCCTGCGATAAGAAGAAAAAGAGGGGTCAGATCGCCTATAAGAAACGGGAGCGGAGACACGATGAACCGAAGCATACCGATGCCTAAGGATGCTCGAAGTCTTTCCTCTTCCTCAAAAGTCTTGAGAGAAGCTGCGAGAGTTTCTTCGGTGGAAATGCCTGTTAAAGAAGGAAAAGTGTCAGTCAAAACATGATGATAGAAATATGATGCAATGACGAAAAATACAGTTAATGGTAACCTGATCGCGCGAGGATAGCCAGTCTCGCTTCATGGCTTGCCAATTGCTCAGAAGCTGCAATGGCAGCCGCCAGATCAGTATTATCTGGCAGCATGAATAAGTTCTCGTTTGTCCCATACTCGCTCAGACCCTCGCCGTAAGGAGCACGAGGCTCCTGGCCAAGTACAACGTCGACGGAAAGGATCAACTTTTTCTTCCTCTTCTGTGAGTGAGCGCCGGTTGCAGCCAGTACTAGCTTACGCTTGGTGGGCACTTTGGGACGACGAGTCCCGATATCTGAACCCATGCCAGACTCAGGGGAAGCTACATTCACCGTCTCCACGAGAGCATGGGGCACCGGTAGTACATTCGCCGTCTCCACGGGAGCACGGGGCACCGGTAGCTCAGGCCTGTCATGCGGAACTTCAATCACGGCAGCTTCTCTTAGCGGAGAGAGGACAATGGTCCGTCGCTTAAAAGGGGCATTCCGATCACCAGCAGAGGGTGCACCTTTGCGGTCGAGCAGCAGTCGCTTCTCCTCCCTGATAACAGCGCCCATTGAATGTTGATACCAGGCCACATGTACATTAAGGGCCTTCGGGACACAACTCGGTTCACTGATAAAGAAGTGAGACCCCGTGTTCAAGAGCATGAAATGATGCAGCACGCTCCGCATTCCCTCTTCGGTGGCAGCAGGTTCTACCAGGAAAGCCTCCAGCGGGACTCCCTGATTGTAACTCAGCTGCTGGGCAAAACGATATGGGTTGTATCTCATGAATAGCGCCGCATCATTTTTCCTGAATAAAAGAAAGCCCGGCCTGATGGAGTACAAATGAAGAATCTCCCGGGCTTTCAATACGGAGGCCCCGTCTTTAAAGATGTCTCGCAATGGCAGCACCGCTTTTGAAGTTTCCTGGCCGATGGTCAAGACTTTGTCTTTGAAAGACATACCATCTCCGACCATGCGCGGACGAAGGAGCAAGCCCCTAACTTCCCGCGGTGACGGACTCACGATGGAGGCGTCAACCAGCCGCATTATCCGTGGGAACTTGCATCTGTCGTAAAAAGAAGGTCTTTTGTGGATGCCAAAGACCCCAAGCACGTGCAGCTCTATCCATGAAGTGAAGTAATGCATCGGGAAGTTGGCAGGATGCACCCCGGTTCAGTGGTATCCACTGCTAAGCTGAGGCCGTGGTATAGCTGGGCTAACCCGGTGATCCCGATGGCCACTTGTATTCCGGCAACCATGCGATGCGTGGGATAGAAGACAGAAGGCCTCATGTAACGAGGGTGCAGAGGAAGCGCGAACCAGCTTAACCATAAACTGAGAAACCTGAGAAAGAACACTTCCTCATCAATGCCCGGAGCAGCGACTTCTGACAGAGGGACGATCGCGACGTCGGGAAGAAAGAAACCCTTTTGGTCGGCTTCCAGTGATAGACGACGGTCCAAGCCAAAGCCGAAAGGATCGTCAAGCTTAGCAAACTTTTCGCCTTGTCGCGACAAAACTTCTGGGCGAAGAAAATGGGCAATGAAGTCCGCAAAGCTGACCTCCCGGCCTCCGGATTCAAGGAAGAGGCTCTCATACATGTTCAGCACTTTTATCAGACTTGGGAACTGGTGCTGAATGGCGTTCTCTGGGGTAAGGCCCATCACCACTGGCTTAGTGGCAAAAACATATTCATCCGGAGGAAGCAGCTCCTCATAGTGCTCCTCCCTAACTGGTAAACCAGAAACCTCAGCAAATTCTTCCAAGGAAATGGAGACCTCTCTATCCAATAAAAGGAAGGTATGGGTCGGGATGTTCCACTGCTCCAAAAACGCCTTGGTCCACCATGTGGGAGGTGCAGAATATTGGAACAAGGAAGCGTAGACCACAGGGTATAAGCCAATCTTTAGCAACTGTGATTTCTTTGCCGATAAGATATACCGGGCCCACTGCAAGTACCCGGCCGGATGACGGGGAGTTAGCCCGATGTTGTAGGGCTGTCCCCAATGGCGTGACTCGCCCTGACATATATGCTGCCATAGGGTGTCCAAAGCCGCCGGCGGCTACACAGGAATCACGGTTATAGAAGGCTAAAGGATACCCTCCGAAGTCCAATTAACCACCTCCACGGTATAGTTCACCGGGGGGCATCTGCATACGGGGTCGCGGAGATAGGCTCCGAAGGCGTCGCATAAGAAAAGCTCTGTCGACCTCTGACAATCTGATCGTACCATCTACCCCACAGGTGAAGATTTTTGTGTTCCGGGTCGTGGTCTTTGATCAGCGCGAGAACCTCTCGGTCTACAGGCGCCTCAGGAAATCCACCTTCTGATCGGATGAACGGAAAGGAAGTGTCGAAAGACATGTCGCCTGCGCAAAAAGGGACAAAAGTCAACTGTCAGTGTTATAATTTAATTTAAATTCTGACACTTGGTACTTTAAAATTTGTACCACACTGCAATGCAGTGGAGAAGGACCAAAAGGGGGCCCACAAAATCTAGATGACAATTCATCAATTAATAATTAATAAAACAGCCTCATCATTTGATAAGACTGTTAATTAAGTGAGGAGATCCTCAAGAAAATTCTCATTAAATGAGAGATCTCTCGGGAAGAAGAGTAAATCTCTCTTTGAGAGCAATGCTCTGTGACAGAGTGACGCTTGTCAAACTCTGATCATGAGGGAATCAAAATTCCTCAAAAGCCTTGCTCTGGAAAAATTGATGATGGAAAAACCCATCAGAAAAAAAATTAAAATCAATTTTTTTATATGAATTAAGAATTCTGAGATCTTCAAGTCTATGAACAAACTCTAAGAGTTCTTTTTGAGCAAAGCTCTGTTCATGGGTTAAGAAACCCTGAAACAAGATCTCCTTAGATCTATGAGTTCATGATTTGAAGAGAGCAAAGCTCTATTAATGAAACCCTAAAAGGGTTTTCTTTAGATCAAAGATCTATGAAGAGCAAGGCTCTGTTAATGGGTAAGACCCTAGTTTATTAAAAGATTTAAATTTTACCAAAAATTTTAACAGAGTTTTTACTCTTGAAAAGTTCTTAAACAGAAAAGCTATGCTCTGAACAAAAATTCTCAAAGAAAGAGGATGAACAGAATCATCTAAAGGACCAAAGGTCCTATTTATAGGCATTGAAACGCCTCTTCACCTTCTGAGTTGATCCAAGGGCGCAGATGCTGCCACCGCTGCACTCACGTGTGGACCACGTGAGCGCAACGGTGGGGGGGCATTTGTTTCCCCCAATCAGAGCAAAGCTCTGTTTGAAATTCGAATTTCAAAAATTGAAGCTACGCTTCAGATCCAGCGCCAGGTGCGCTGCGCGCTAGGCAACGCACCATGTGTGCACTAGCGCTAGGCGCGCTGCACGCCACGTGTCAAATACGGGTGCGCTAGCGCAAGGTGCGCTGCGCTCTGAGCAGCACACCACGTGCAAAGCACAGGTGCACTAGCGATGGAATTATTAAATTCCCCACCGTTAGATCAAAAGATCTAATAATAATGATAAATCATTAGTTAATCAGAATTAAATTCTGTTATGGAAAGATTTTCCAATATTGTTAAAAACAAGAAGATTGCCTTCTGTAAAACAGAAACCTTAGGATCAAAGATCCAATGGTGGGGAAACATCCCCAAATCAATCAGAGAAAGATCTTTTTAACTGATTCAACAAATTAACTTGCCCTATATAAAGGCCTAAGACTTCAAGTCTAAAAGAGAGAAACCCCCCCCCCCCCATAAACTTTGAAAAATTCAAAAGAAAAGAGAGCAAGCTCTTGCAAGAAGATACTTCTTCAAGGTAAAGATGATGAATGATGAACACAGAAATGAAATCATCTCATAGAAAGAAAAATTCTTTCCTTTAAACAGATCATAGATCTACAAGACAAAAAGTCTTTCACAAAAAAGATTAAAAGATCTTATCACAAAATAAAAGAAGAACACAATTCTTCTCACAGATCATGGATTTATAAAGGCAAAGCCTTTCATCAAAATAAGAGATAGAAAATCTCTCCTGCAAAATAAGAACTGTTGTTCTTAAAATCTTGAGACAAAGTCTCTTTTAAAAGAAAATAAATTTGTTCCCAGATCATAAAATTGATCAGATGAGCTTTGCGCTTTTGAAATGCGCCTTGCGCTCTTGAACTGCGCTTATGCGCTCTCTGGACCGGCGCTCGGCGCCAAATGCGCCACGTGTCAACCACGTATGCGCCAATTAAACAACTTGCGCTTTGCGCTTTTGAACTAGCGCACTGCGCTCATGGACTAGCGCAAAACGCCAAGCGCACCACGTGTCATTCATGTGTGCGCCACTGAATTAATAGCTCAATGCGCTCATCATCTGGCGCTCAGCGCCGAGCGCACCACATGTCACTCACGAGTGTGCCACTCAACAGTTAGCGCTTTGCGCTCTTGAACTAGCGCACTGCGCTCATGTACTGGCGCAAAGCGCCAAGCGCACCACGTATCATTCATGTGTGCGCCACTGAATTAATAGCGCAATGCGCTCATATATTAGCGCAATGCGCTCATCATCTGGCGCTCAGGGCCAAGCGCGCCACATGTCACTCACGTGTGCGCTACTCAGAAGAAGCGCACCACGCTCTTTGACTGGCGCAAAGCGCCAAGCGCGCCACGTATTGCGCTGACAGAACATAAATTGTTCTTTAATAAGCCAAAGCTTTGATGAATGCTCTGCATTCAATACAAGACAAAAAAGATTTTGTCAAGATATAATACTCAGCATTGTTAAAGGGGCCAAGCCCAAATAAAGGCTCAACAGCCCAGAATAAAAATGTTAAACATTTATTGGACTTAGCCCAAGATTGGCCATAAGTTCTCAACTCATATTAATTGAGCCCATCTGCTCATGAATATTTTAACAGATCTTAGTCCCAAATTGGACTACAGATCTTTCAACCAACTCACACCGGTTCGAGGGTACATCTCTTTACTCCTCTAATATTTGTCGTTGTAATCCTTCAACGTCTTCAGAGAGGTGACGGGTCCCGACAACCAAACACTCTATGGACTGTGGGGTCCTTAAGCCTATGGACTATGATGTCCTTAACCTTGACTGTGATATCTTTAAACTCACGGACTATGATGTCCTTAACTTTGACTGTGGGGTCCTTAAGCCCACGGACTACGATGTCCTTAACCTTGATTGTGATGTCTTTAAACTCACGGACTACGATGTCCTTAACCTTGGACCGAGATGTCTTTAAACTAACATTGGACCACCATGGCCTTAAACTGGTAATCGACCGCAATGTCTTTAAACTAACATCGGACCGAGATGTCCTCAAACTAACGATGGACCGTAATGTCCTTAAACTAATGGACTGCGATGTCCCTAAACTAAACAATGGAGTCCAAATGCTCTCTTGTTGAATCTAAACGATCCCGTTAAGTTGATCTTAGTCTAAAATCAGGCTAACGTATCCTTAACAAACGTTTAAGTTGATCTTAGTCTCAAATGAGACTAACGTATCCTTAAACCCAACCCCCAAACCCAAATCTAAAAAGATACGGATTTGGACTAATCCATGCCTTACAGGCGACAACATAAATTAGTCTCCATATACAATCCACGGGAAACTAAAAACAAAACAAACACCCACGACTCGAAGTGACCATCTGGAGAAGGAGAAAGTTGTTGTCGCGATGTGGTAGCGTAATTAACTGCAGGGGCTTGCGCCAGCAGAGAAGAGCGTCCCCACAATCAAAAACCCCTCACCATGAGGGGGAATCTGACGAAGTCTGCTACATCGGCCGCATCCGTTTAAACCTTCGATACACAGTGCCATAAATCAACTTGGCATCTTCGAAGAGGTGGACGGATAGCACCAATTAGCATTTGCCCCGAAATTCAGGCAAGACGTCCATCGCGTCTTCGCCGCGTCTTTCGGCGGGGAATAGGGATTCTTACAAGAATCAGTATTCATGCATTAACCACCTGGCTTCTTGGATCCCATGCGACCAAATCATGTTTGTAAGCTTCATCGAGCATTATATGTTTGAAACAAGCTCCATGTGCTTGGTTTCACCGTCTTCATTCCTTCCTTATGGACAATGGATTTTTTACTAGTAAGTCGGATACTTCGATATTTATTCGACGATTATATTCTTCCATAATTATCATTCTTGTTTACGTTGATGATCTAATTATCGCTCGCGAAAATCTTGGTGTGGTGAACAACTTCATTGAGAAATTATGTACCTTTGATTGTCGAGATCTTGGTGAACTTAGCTTCTTTCTTGGTATGGAAGTCACATGTGAAAATGATACACTTAATCTCTCGCAAAGCTCGTTATGCCACAGATCTACTCAAAAAGTTTTACATGGTCTCTTGCAAGCCATGTAATACTCTCGTACCATCTGGATGTCGTCTTTTATCTCATGATGGAGCCCTTCTAATGGACCCTACATCCTACCATAGTATGGTTGGAGGATTACAATACCTCTCTCTTTCTTGACCGGATATTGCTTTCGTTGTTAACCAAGTTTGCCAATTCATGGATAGTTAGCACCCTGCTCATCTTCAAGCAGTCAAACGAATTTTGCGTCATATCAAGGGAACTTTGCAACACGGTCTCTCTTTCAATCTCTCGACCGATAATGTTCTTCTTGCTTTCTCTGATGCGGATTGGGGCCAGTGATCCAGACGATCATCGTTCAACAACAGGAGCTTGTATATTTTTTGGGCCAAATCTTCTTTCATGGAGGCAAAGAAACAAAGCACAGTGTCAAAATCTAGTATGGAGTCTGAATATCGGGCTCTTGCAACCGCCACTTCCGAACGTCGTTGATATTTGTTTCGAGAGTTAGGCATAACTCTATGTTCACCACCACGATTGCTATGTGACAACATTTCTGAACTTCATAAGTCAGCAAATCCAGTTTTTCATGCTCGCACTCGTCATATAGAGATAGACTATCATTTTATACGGGAGTTGCTTGATCGTGGTGCCTTACATGCACACTATATCCCTTCTAAACGCCAACTAGCCAATATTTTCACAAAGGGTCTGTCAAAAGACCGTTTCAACTTTCTAAGTAGTGCAGCCTTGATTTGGGATGCTACTCTTTTAGGCTGAATTTAGAGAAAGTTTAAGGAATCAAACAATAACAATGACAATTTGCCAAACTAGGGTTTAATTAATCAAAATCTATCTATTACAATTGCAAGAAGTCTCTTAAATAGATCCATACAAAATCAAAACCACAACTAATTTAAAATAAAAACTGTTTAAAATAGATAACTGCTCAAAATAGAAAGTTACTAAAAATCGAAATTAATTATTTGATTGCGTTCAAAATTGATTCTTAATACTGCCTGTAAAATCTTAACCGATCCGGGCGTTGATTTCATCCCCAATTCGAAAGTCAAAATTTCGAAGCAAATTTTTGACCGCGATTTCGGGGCCCTAAATGATGGATTTTTGCGATTCTGAGAGACGTCAATAAGATTGCAGTATTAACCTAGACGATTTTGCGAGAGCTTCGATTTGGCTAGGAGAACGCGCAAATCGAACAAGATTTGGCCGTTCGGGTTCTCGATTGAACTAGACGTGACGTGTTTTGGAACGGTCAAGCCGCTCTATATAGACTAAGGCCGCATCACTAAGGTCCAAGCTCAAACTCCATTGCATACCATTTCGCTTGCGGGGGAATGAAGGGAAATAAATAAAACCATTTCCCTGTTAAGCAAATGCCATACCACATTAGCATTCCTTGATCCCAAAGAAATGCAAGGTTTCCCTTGCCACATCTGGAGCCTTAAATAACTCTTTTATAATCAGTAATGCGTGAATGTATATACACAAATATTGTAAATATCTCATGCTTTGTATCCATAGCTATTGTAAACTGTAGACAATGGAAGACGATGTAATAAATTAGTGATGTGTTTCTTTTACTTCTGTGCCGTATTTACTGATTACAATGTAATACTAGAAGCCGAAGTGTGATTACGGCAGGATTATTTCTTGACCGTAGGAGCACGGCTGACCTAGTCACCCTCCTGTATTCCGTATTTTGGGAAGCGGGGCATGACAATAACCTATTTACTATACTTAACACATTTCATGATATGCGATATCATTACTTATCTACATGACTTGTATAAACACCATGTTACATGCTTGACTTGACTTGAAACATGAATACAACTTAATATGAATACTTAAACTTGACATCAATATATGCAATTGACATGAACTCAACTTGAAACTTGAACTTGTACTCTACCATATGTATTCATGAATTCGAGCATGGCTTGTGACATTAACTATAATCTAGAATACATTGGGTATGGGGTAGTTTGAGTGTAAATCTAACGAAATCTCAGGAGTCCCCATAGTATATGAATTCATGAATACTAACACAATATACAATCATGAGGGCCCGTGTTTCTTTACCCATGGGGCCCTACCTTTGGGTTTGTAAATACTTCAATGACGATTGAAGACCCGTTACTAACACTCTTGATTCGGGCCTGTGATTCCTGGCCCCTGGAGCCTTACTCTTAGGTTTGATAATACTCTTGATATTGGTTAACATTCACACTTGAGCTGTTGTTAAGTTAGATGACCTTATAGAGGCCTTTTAGGATACATTGGTATTCACTTCATGTTCATTGTATACACTTATTACATGCTTATGTTGACTAACACATGTTATACTAGATTACCATACTCATGTATCATATGCCATATACATTACCATATTATACTTGTTCACTTGTTCATGATTTCTATTCATGCTATATACGCGTCGACTTGCACTTTATTTGTATAACTCACACCTCTTTGGGGGACTTACACGAGCACAAGTTCACCAACGGGCATTCCATCTCATTTCTTCTTTCCTTAAAATGTTCGTCAGATGATTTAGGAACAGAGGAGGGAGAATCGTCAGAAGAAAAGTACAATCAAATTGTATCACAAGTAGACGACTGGTTCCCTTTCAGCATTTTCAATTCTGTATGCCTCTTTGTTAAAGGCTTATTTATATTATCTCTTCTTGTATTTCAGACATCTTGTTATCAGTTTAAAACTCTGTGAAATCTTGAATGTAATAAATAGTTTTTGGAATTTTCATTATCTTACTATTTCTTGTCATATTTTATATTGCTTATAAACGTTGGCGTATTCGTTTCGAGAAAAGGCCTTCTCGGAATAAATACGTCGCGGACTTATCATGTGACCGTTACCGCTCTTTTGGGAAACGGAACGTGATATCTTTGTTACTAGCATCTTGCCCAAAGCGAGTAGTCTGGTTTCCGTCCAAGCCCTAGGCGGCTTTTCAATACGTGGTGGCATCTCAACAAAAAAAATGTACATCTAGTTTGTCGTTTATGGCCCTTCAACTTATTCTCTGATGGATAAAATGGAAAGCCGGAGATAATATGACTTAATTATCTACTAAATATACAAATAAACCTGCGCAGAGATGATAATTGGTCAAAATAGAAAATTTAACAAAATTGTTGACTTCAACCTAAATCGTGGTCCAAGAAGTGCATTGTTGGAACTGGACTGGAACGCTAAATGGCTCTAGTTTCGGGGGTTTCCGTTATAGCTGAACGCGAAAGAAAGATTGTCTTCTATTACTACACAACAATAGAGTAGGCGCGCCGCCCACAAAATGTTTGAATGATCGGGTAAAGAGCGAGCTTCTTATATGATAGGATCCGACGAATCCAGTAGAGCGGGACAAATGTGTGGATTGATAGACTTACAAACCTTGATCGTTACAAAGGACGATGCTACCACATTGAGGCCGTTGTTGGAGAAGAAAATCATATGTTGCTTATGTAGCTTATGTAGGACTACGGTAGAGCCCCGGCCGTCTATCCGAGGGCAAAATGCGGAAACGAAAATTTTTCTTAACTTTAAACCGGCACTACCGCATCGTAAAACCCGGATCGAACTATTAACCTAAACCTAGCAAACAAGAGAAAAGATAGAGGGCTATACCGAGCGATCCGTGTCCTTCGGTCTTCGGCCTCCACTCCGATCTCCTCGCGGAATCTCCGGTCTTCATCTCCTCGTCGGGACGGGCACCACATCGCCGGGTTCTTTACGAGCTCCCACCTCTGGACCGAGGCAACTCGAGCACGAAGTTGGCGAGTCGACGTGCCCAAGGATGCTGTAGGCAAAGTGTAGAATCGATTGACTCTCTTGGGGTTGAAGTTGCCATGATGGATTGAGGAGGAGAATGAAAAGGAGCAATGAAAAATGGAGCAAGTCGTTTGCATGAATGGAAAAATGAGATACCAAAATTCTCCCACACAAAATGAATTTTTCCTCACCTCACCAAGAATGTGGCCGGCCCCTTATCAAGAATGAGATGGATATTAAAAAACATGAAGGGAGGTGAATGTAATAAAAGGAATGGTGACCATAAGCCAAAAGCAAGTCTCACATCAATATCAAAATCAACTCCCATCTCATCCTTTCATAATAAATGCAAAAGAAATGATGAAAGAAAAATCAAAGATGCTTAATCCATCATAATCCCTCATTTATAAGAAACCCCCCTCCACAATACTAATTTGCAAATATGCAAATTAGCCCCTCCCATCACAAAAGTCCGGCCGTGAAGGAACAAAGAAAATCTGGCCGAAACGGAATGCAAACTGGCAACTTCAAAAAACTGATCCTGCAATAAAATACAGGAAAACCCCGCGACTCTATATACATACCCGCATTTGTATTCCCACTGAATACAAATGCAAAGAGACAAAATCTACACTGTACAATACTAGGATCCGGCTTAAACCAAAGCCCGCTAGTATTATCCGTCCGATCATAATCCGTGCAATACCGCACGTATACGATCGAACCCTACCATATCTCCATACGGCCTCTACAGCGTTTTGCCCGAAACTTGAGTAACTGTCTGTGGGGGACTCTAAAAACTCGTCAATACTTTTGGCTGTGGATTTAACCACTAGCGCGTCAGAGGTATTAGCCATACGTAACGGGCTACCAGGTATTGACCAAAAGGGACGTCTATGAGCGAACTCATGCTGACACCCTACTGAGCCTGTCAGTGACAATATCCATACAGTCCGGTCCGTTCGTCTATGAGCATCGCATGGCGGGCCTAGGGGGTTGGTAAAAGTCAGACCCCCAAAAGCGGTACAAGTCGTGTCGGAGTGTAGCCCAGAACACCCTGAGATACTACTGGAACACCTACCAGTAAATCTCCTGCCTCGGCCGAGGGTTTTGTGTAATGGCTCTCCTAGACACAGCGCGACCTCACCCCCAATACCGGGAGAGATGAACCCCTGCAGATCCGCTCACTGCCTCCATATGGCTCGGGACTGTACCCAACTAAAACCTGTTTGCACGAATCTTTTGAGCCGTGGTAGGGTAGTAATCAAAGTACAGTGGGAACTCACACGAGACAAATGACGATCTCAGGTCGATGAACTAACCTGTACACATGTCACCAGGGAACTGCTATCTGACGTCAGGTATAAGACCAACTAGCATGTTCCCAGCGAGTCCTGTCCGGTGTACTCATAACCCAATGAGCACCTGTATACATCTTAGGTGAACCAACTGACACCAGTGGCTTGTGAGACCGGCATCGCCCCTCGTCGGGGTCTCGACTGTATACACTAGTCTACTCTGGAGTATCGATGCCATGTCTCGAAACTCCCACGACTAGGGACCTTTAAAGGATTTGCTTATAGACCCCAGCTCCCACGTATATGATCGTCCTCATACTGCTGGCAGTCAAGCAAGAATCCTAGGGGCTCTATCAACGTGTAATAGTGATCAGTAATGTCACCTCAAACAGTACACGATGATAAAGATAAACCAGATAGCATACTATCATCTTGAGTAAGATTGTCCTACTGGTATAGGTCCTCCCTCAATCATTGCAATCACATGCCTGTGATCCAATAATTGACTCTGAGGGCACTATCTCCAACAATCTCCCACTTGCACTCAAGGCTAATTATTGCGATGTCGCATACTCATAGCCCGTGTAATACCGAACACCCAACTCCTCTACTAGTCAGTTTTACAAAGCTCGTTTGCGAAACTACTGCGTTCGAGGAATAGCCTCAGTGAGTGGATCCGCTCTGATGTTTCTTTATATCTCTCTCTTTATCTCAAGTTCGCGGAGAAAGCCATCTCCCGAAATGAGCAATACCTATCTTAGAATGTGCCTGGATGTCTGATGGGACCTAACTCATAAATGAACTCCAAATCCAAACTTCTTAGACTGTATCGTCGACTGAACTTAATCAGTGTCCTGCGCCATGCCTCCCTCAGTATCCGCCTGGACCATCTGTCCAAAATACTGCACCTTGTCAGAGGGAAAACTATAACTCTGACAGTCACTCTGTCATCCAGGTCACCTTGGAAGCCTAAAATGATAACCGTCTCCCGAACGAGGCTGTTGTTATCATATCCCTAGAACATCCACTTATGTTCTAAAATTGCTTCTGAATGTTTCTCCTGGATTAGATCAATATCATCTTATTGCATCTACTGCAAAAACAACATCTGGTGTGGTACTTGACATTTCATGATCAACTCAATTGCCTAAGCAAGTGATCTGCCGATCATGCATATCCCTCTCCCCTTTAGTCTGTAAGACACCTTTATAGAGGGCGACTCCATCACCTGCAGGTACACTACCGTGCCAGGAGTCGTCCATTCTAAATACCTTTAGAATGTTGTGTAAGTACCCAGATTGGGAAACTACCCAAATCTAGATCTAAAACCATAGATCTAGTGACCAGAATGTCTGATATAATATCCAAGTCCTATGTGGAGAAACCACTGTGTGACAACCAAAGTATAACCGATCGTAGTATAGGAATTTCACTTCCTACTCTATGTATGTCATCACATCCTACTACCTTCTTAAAAGATCCATCCCCTATTCTGATGAAGTCAAACCTATGACTGTCACATCAGAAATAGAAGATCTATCTCCGCTATATCTGCTTTAGTCTATAAATAGACATAAGCCACTTGTCCACTATGCTTCCGCTGCTCCCACTGACTACGGCAACCCTCTGGCAGAGTCATATACACGTACACTTCTAAAGCTAGTTTAGAACGACGCTATACTCATCCTCCTGCCGGGTCTCACAGTCTGGAACAACAGCAATGGCAAGTCTGGGTAAACAAGAACCTCCCTATCACCGTCCTTGAGGCTACCAGAGTACCTCTCGAGTGCCTGAGGTTACCCACCATATCTGCGGAATGGCCAATGGAATGTCAAACCAGATTGAATCTTTAGATTCTTATCAAATTTTCAGTAATCGTTTGCGGTTCTGGAATCACTTCCAGTTCTACCATACTCCCACTACTGTTTTCTGAAAAAATCCATTTTTATTAAAACTGTGGTGAGTCAAGAACAATATCGCTATTGATCTTCCAGATGATAGAAAGTCAACCCTCATCATAGCCCGGGTCAACCCACAAACAGCCATTACAGAAACGTGCCTTGAGTTATCCAGAGTCCGGTTTTAAGCATAAGCCGGACAACTCCCCGTACCTTAACATAGTTAAGATATGAACTATTCTATATCCAATATAGAAATAGAGGTACTGATTTAATTGGAACCAGATTCAAATCATGCAGCTGTTTCCAGTGCATGTCCACTGAATGGAGAGAGGCCGATCAGCATTACTCAACTTAGGAGAGCTTCCAATTATGAGTAATCTGAAAGAGAAACAAGTTCTCAAAACCATTACTATCAACTGAATACCATACACAAGTATCTACATCTTCGATTACCTTGAAGAATCCTGATACTTGCAATATCTGGTTCTCTACTTTACTCATATACCTATAACTTCTCAAAACTTGGACCTTGCATTTCCACGAAACACATGTCTAAGAACTAGAGAAGTCACAAGTAAACAGAATACAGCACGAGTACCAACCACTCTGTCCTAATGGACACTGGACAACATACAATACTCTGTATAAGTCCCCTGAATCTAATAACTCAATCCCTGTGTGTCGTAGGTTAAAAACTGTACTATGGTCATGAAGAGTTACACCGCTGTTTAATGCTCCTTATCTAACCATCAACTGATATAGGTAAATGTCACCGACATAATTTCAAAAGGTTATATCTCACTCTATAAAAATATACGTACAGATATATCAATTTGAAATTGGTGCATAACAACGGATATTCAAAACCAAATATTTGCCGTCCGGCAAATAGCCCAGGCGATTTCCTCAAATATCACCAATTACAACGAATTCCGATATAATGAGGATGATCAACTAATTCCCAATAACTTACTCCCACTCATCATCTGTAAAACCATACAGATGTGAGAATCAAACCTGGTAAATACATACCCTGGAGCAAGTGTCTAATTGGGAAATCAGTTTTCTTTTAACAGTACACAGTGAAACTGAAACATGTAAATGTTTTGATGGGGCATCCTGGTATTCCTAGTAATATCTCTTCCATTATCTAGATTCACAACTGTAACTGTATATTTCTATGCCACATCTCCACATCCCTTCATATGTCTTTAGTCATTACCTTCTGTACACCCTCTTAGGCTAAATGGTTTTCTTCCTTCCCTACCGTTCGGCACCAGCCTATGGTTTGGAAGAAGACTATCCAATAAGCATAATGGGTGTACTGTCCTAATCCTAGGAGCACTCGCAACCCAAGAGAAGGTAAAGATAAATGAAAACTGAATAAAACCTTATTCCTATTTCTCCTTAACCAGAATCCATCCCCGAACTGGAACAAGTTCCTTTCGAGCTCGTATATAACCATACGATGGAGTATCCAAATAACTGTGGATCTTCGTAGTGATACGGAGTGTTCTGGAGAAATACAAAGGTGAAGTGGGAGTGGTAATGAAATACTTGGTTCGGTCGGGAATAGCAGTCGCAGTTTACTTTGCCCTCTTACTAATCCCTTGATATGTCTTTACTTAATACCTTCTGTACACCTTTTAGGCTAAATGGTTTTCTTCATTCCCCACCGGTCGGCACCTTCCTATGGTTTGGATGAAGACTATCCAATTAGCGTAATAGGTGTACCGTCCTAAACCAAGGAGCACTCGTAACCTGAGAGAAGGTAAAAGGAAAAGACAACTGAATAGTCCTATTCGTTTTCTCGAGAACCAGAAACCATCCTCGAATAAATTCCTTCGAGTTCGTATATAACCATACGATGGTTTTATCCAATGGAAGTGGACGTTCATAGTAATACGGGGTGTTCTGGAGAAAAGGGTAAAAGTAGGAGTGGCAATGAGGTATGCAACTCTGACAATCCAAAAGGCCAGTCTTATAAGAGGGTTCGGTTAATTTTGGTCACAGAGTCATAGTCAAGGGTTGGGTCATGGTCGCTGCCAAAGAGAGAGGGAAAAGAAACACTCAACGTGCACTCTAACCTAGATCAGAATGGTTATCACTTTATCTAATCAGGAAACCTCCCACTTTAACGTCAAATTCTCCTCCAAACCTGAAAGAAGAATTAGTCGGGATCACCCGAGGAGTAAACCAACTCATTAGTGGGAATCGGGATCCAACTATCATCGCATGATAACGTGATGTAATCCACTCACATTATCACACTCCAGAAGGTATGCGCATGCCTAGCAAGTTTCAGTTTCTTTAGAAACTCCCGATGTATGTTTTTACCCCTAGGACCCAAGTGATCTTGACAATGCCAACATATCAAAGCGTCCTAGTCAAGTTCAACCCGTCATTATCTTGATTGCATTAAACCCACCCGTACGAGTCCTTGACAATACCAACATAACCGTACGACTGTCTTAACCAATCCACTTATCCATGCGATAGAAAAGCATTACAAGCATTACAGAGCTACCGAACACTATGCCTCGGTAATGCACGACATACGTAGCACGAATACCGAGCAATACTAATCTGAAATGATGGAGAGCTACGGTAGGTTTTTGGCGAAAAACCATTAACGTAATGAACTTGATATCGTTGAAGGAACCGGATAACTTTTTATAAAAATATAGTGGCGAAAACCTTTGCTAAAGAGGTCACTCCCGGTGAAGGGATCTCGGCTCTTTCCCCGTAGAATGAATTGCAGGATATTCCAACTGAATACCATGATGCAAAGCAAAAATAATCGACTATAGTGAAGTTATTGCCCAGAAGCAAACTTCTGTCCAAGGGGTCACTCCCGGTGAAGGGATCTCGGCCCTTGCCTCGTCGACTGAAGTGCTGGATATTCATAACCGAATACCACTGTGCAAAACAAAAGAGAACGTCTTTGCAATAACAGCTTTTTTAAAAATTGTTCCAACAACATCAGAATAGGTTTGTTTAGCTTGCATTGATCCAAATCAACGCAGTCCCATCAATTGATCACACCACAAAAGAACGAAAATACGATGTACGTATATGCCATCCGCATTCGCCACTGGGTCCCGTCATCACCCGTTAGGTTACTTAACTAACGACAGAGCGGGGACTGGACTAGCGCTGTAACATTTCGGAAAATATAAAATATTATTTTTGGGAATTTAATATTAAAATAATATTTTTCCCGAAAACTGCCGATTTGTGAAATTGGGGTTTTCGAAAAAGGGTATAAATATATACCAATAATTATGAAATAAATAGAAATTAAAATGATTTATTCATTTAATAATATAATTAAAGGATTTGGCATTTTTAAAATTTATTATACGCAGTTTCGATAAAAACCCGATTAGTGCACTGCTAATCGCGATTAAACCAAATCCGCGTTTTTACAGTTTCCATGGTTAGTGCACCATGACATGTCCATTTTTACACATGTTTCATTTCATTTGGGCTTTAAATTATGGTTTTGGTGGAGAGAAAAGAAAAAGGAAAAAGTCAAGGGAGACATAATGATTAGGTTAGGTGGGCTTTTGGAGAGAGAGAGAGTGTGTGAATTGTGATAGAGAGGGAGGGGGCTGCTGCCATTTTTGAATCCCCATCATATTTTTCATCTTCCTCTTCATCTCCTCGACTTCAAAAACCCTCCACAAAAATCCATAGATCCATCTCCAACCATGCCCCAAAACCCTACACACCCTTCACAAATATTAATCCCCTCTTCAACCTCTACACGATGGACCGAGCAAAATGGGATTTTGACGACGTTGGGAAGTTAGTGCTGCCTAGAGTGGAATAGATGAGGTATAATTTCTTTCCTTTAGATTAGTTTTGTGAGATATCATGTTTAGATGCCGTTTTGTGCATATTAGTGGACATTGGGAAACCCTAGTGAATGTTTGAGTGTTGGTTTGAATTGGGTGATTCCTAATAGCTGTTAACTAAACTTAGGTGCTGTTTAATGACCTGAACCAGACCCTAGAAACCCCAAAACATGGATTTAGAAACCCGACATCGGATAAATGGGTGATATGTGAAGGTGTTCTGGAATCTGGAGCAACCCGGGGGCACCAAAAATAAAATTGAGCTGACAGTGAGTCGTGCAGGCACATAGGAAGCCACCACCAAGACCCGAGCCCCAAATTCAAACCCTTGGCCGCAGATTTAATCATTCTGGCCGCAATTTGCGGCCAGAGTAGGGTGGAATTGTTCCAGTTTTGTTCCAGGGCTCCTTTTGCACTAAAATAGACCCCTCCTATGTGCAGTTTTGGCTAATTGTCACCTGGGGAAAATCTGGAAGCATTTTGGTGTGTTTTAGGCTATGTTTTCCGTATTTTGAAATGCACTTCCTTTATATTTGGATTTGTATTTGGTTGTCGGATGTTCGTACATCGACAACAGGGGTCGTTTAATTGATTTGCACGTTTAGGCCATAGGTTCCAACCTATGAGCACACTGTGCGATGTATCGGTTTTCTGGCTCGATGTTAATACGTATTGCGACTGTTTATTATTCTAGGTACCCTCGCAAGGATTCCGAGGCGGAGGAGCATGGCGTCATCAATTTCGGCAAGCGAAGACCAGGTGAGTAGATTTATATCTATGGGAAGAAGTCGGGTGGATGGCGTATAGCACCCCCGCAGTCCGTGGTGATGTATACGAATACGTATACACACATATATTTATTATGTGTTGTTAAGATTAGTGATGGTAATAATGGAATTATC
Source organism: Agapanthus africanus (assembly GCA_030015575.1). Taxonomy (NCBI): domain Eukaryota; kingdom Viridiplantae; phylum Streptophyta; class Magnoliopsida; order Asparagales; family Amaryllidaceae; genus Agapanthus; species Agapanthus africanus. Next base: position 196,124,939 of record CM057348.1, on the reverse strand, counting down.
AATGATAAGGATGTATTGGTTTGGTATAGTGCGAACCCTAGAGTAGTGGTTGCACTCACTCATACACGTACACGTATACCTGTATACATTCTTTCATCTATCTGTGCGCATTTGGAGGTGTGTATATCTACACATGGGTATGGGATTATGTGTTCATATACGGGATTTGAGGCCGTGAGATTCGGCGATATGACAGAGTTCGTATTTGAGGTGCGACATGATAGTTTTAGCGGGCCTTTGGGTATGTGTTTTACCCCGCATTCATATTTATATAGTTGGTATCAATGGTACTAGACTTAGATTTGTACCAAAGATAATGTGATATGATGGTAATGATACCTGATACATGATGAGATGAATGTGATATTGACCCGTACCTAGCGATTGGGATGCCGTACGACGATTTACCGTACGAGCTTTATATTGATGTTAGATCCGCACTCATGACTCGAGGATGTTATATGATATACCGTATCGTACGTGATACTATTGAGGCGAGATCGCCGACTATTGTATATATATATGTATATCGACTCAGATGTAGGTGGTTTCATACCCCTCCTGTTTAGATTACTTAGTAGACATTAGACTGACCCGAGTCATACCTATTTCAAAACTAACGAATCGGGGATATTTTTAAAGATAGGCAAAAAGGGATTCTACGGGTATTTTCAAACGAAGTATCTTTTCTTAAAACACCGTAACCCTTATTTTATTAAAAAAAAACCCGATTCGTCTTATTTCAAATGTCAAGGCTGCATGATATATTTATTGAGGCAGGTTCTTTACTGTTGCGTGATTATTCGATTCCGCATATCCATGCTGTTTGCATTGCATCGCTTATATTGTTGATATATTTCAGTCATGCTGCTAGGACACCAGCACAATTATCGATGATGCGTATGTTCCACGTACACTTGTTTGCCGGCTCACACACTTCATCATCGATAATTGCCATGTCACTACACTGTAGTACTGTTGCATTCAGGATATGACCCTTGCATGACATATTGATATGCTTACCTTTCTGCTATATGTCGCATACATGCTGCTTTCTGATTATACGCATTGAGATATGTTGTTTCCATGATATTTCTGGTTTTGGGGAACCGTGGGTGTTTCAAAGAGAATATGTAATTGTTTTAAAAACCCGGTTACCCTTGATATGATATTTCAGTGCGTCCACCATGTGTTTTCTCGGTGCTGAGAGCGACATGTGAAACCCGATTCGAGGAGGCGGATGAGGCCGATTGCGGGTACATGGTGGACCCGGTATGGTTCCCCGGGGCAAGAAATGTTTTTCGTGGAGTAGACGATGAGCCTGGCAGGGTGGCGAGTACCTACCGGTGATTGGTTGGACCTGGCGGTTATCCGGAGGATACTGACCAGAGTGAATAGATGGATATGGGCGTACTGCCGGGGCCGAGGGCCGATACCGCAGACAGAGCCCGAGGGCCGATCCGGTCTGACGGAGCCCGATATATGAGGATTTACGTGCCGATGCTGGGCACAGTTTTCATGATGTTTTCGAGTGCCGATGCCGGGCACTCCGGTTCCATGATTTTGACGTGTCGCGAGGGACACAGGTGGTTTATATCCTCATATTTCCATGCATATGCTGATGATATTTACATGCATGATGGTTATTGTCATTGGGTGACGAGTGGACGGGATCCACGTACATGCAGATTGATTTCATTGATTGTACCTCACATTTATGTTATGCTATTACCTGAGGCGCTGGCACGAGCACTTGGCACTACACTCATGTATAGAGATTACATTGCCAGTTTAGCATGCTTCAGACTTATTCATATTGAGGTTTATATATATATATATCTGATCGTTTTGACCTAGGATGGGTCATACATTCGATCTCTGCTTGTAGATATTTTCTATTCACGAGTTGGCAACTCACCCCCGTTGTGCCACAGTTCTTGCAGGTTTTTGCCGTACAAATTCCATAGCGGCATTTCTGGCACACTGCTTCCTTATGGGTGACTTGCTTGGGTAGGTGGGTTCTTTTGTATCGGAACCGCCATTGTACATGTATTATTCATTGTATCTAGAAATTCCATCAACCAAAACTTGTATATTGTTTCAGACTTAGAAAACAGTGTTGTATTATTTCGACCTTAGAGTCGCGCTTGTAGTATTACGGTTTTCTGGCTGTTTTGAGTTTCTTTTTGGGTTTTGATCCTCACCCTTTGGCGTTGTATATTATATTGCTTGCATGGTTGTGACCATCGATTGACGAAGAGCTATCTCCCACTTGGGGATGCCTTTTATCATTTCATATTTATGTTATTCTTGTTGTACCCCGTTCGGGGCCAGTTTTTACAAAGGAAACTCTGCCGAAATTTTCAGGAAAGATTACACATTTTAAAAATGCATATTCGGCTTAGTTATTTACAAACTTGATTTTCAAAACATGTTTTCTTTACCTCTTAAAACTAGTTTTTCCTTTATTTACTCCTTAAATGGTTTTAGATTTCTGGGCTTTTGGCTTACTTGGATCAGATGGAGTCCTATAGACTTCATAGGATTCAAGGGCCAGTCACGTGCTCTTTCGGGTCGTGACAAAGTTGGTATCAGAGCGCTAGGTTAACCTTGGTTCAAGTCTAAGTTTGACTATGTGGAGCCAAGGACGTTTATATATATATATACGGAACTTAGGCTTGACCTTACGGAACTTAGACTTAGTCGAGGGGGTATTATACCCGAACTTTCATCGTGTAGGATGACCCTTGGTTGATGGAATAGGTGACTTCAGTAGAGTGACGTACCGTGGGTATGTTCCGCGGCATACATACGACACGCCACTCCGCTTAAGAAACCTGAGGATGTACATTTCCTTGCACAGTATTATTCCTATGATCTATCCTCGTCGATATTGGTTATGATTTTGCTGCCACGATTGCACGGACAGAGTGAGCTACGGCTCGAGTTGCGTCAACATGAGCTCGTCGTGGACGAGGACTGACCAGGGCGTGATTCCAGAGACATACGATTGCATATTGAGGTGTTGTCTTATTGTGTTTTCGCGCCATGAGCGTTGGATTGATCGCTTTTACGAGATTTCCGGATGTGCTGATCGTTACCAGAGGATTGAGCCACTGATAGAGGCTAGCCAGGATGTGATGACGTTGATATTATTGCTTATCCTGGATGATTGAGGCGCTGTTCAGCGTACGGACGGATGATCCAGTTGTTGCTGCGAGTGATGAGATATCGCCCAGATGATTGGAGCTACTGCAGCATGAGCATATTCTTAGAGGTATGATAGTGAGTCGCTAGTCACCGAGGATTAATGACCAGGACATATGGTTCGTTCGCTTACCCCGATGCAAGGTCATCAGATAGATTGATTCCAGCTAGAGGCGACTTCACGCAGATTCGTTGAGAGTCGATTGAGACGATCGAATGTCAGGAACCCATGTTCCAAGTTTAAGGTATTCGGAAAGACATGCAAGCGATTCTATGGACCCTCTAGAAGAATGAAACCCTAACTTGACATAATGACCGTGTGAAAGCCTTTGAACCTTAGGGTTTGCGGCAGTTCCGCGGTGCCATTAGTGAGGCTTGGGTTTGCCCTTCTACGGCTGGACCACCGATGCTGTGGTATGTACTCGATACTATTAAACTGTACCCGAGATGTTGAGCTCTTGGGGATTATGAGGTTCTGACGAGTCGATCGGACGATTCGACATCATTCGGATATCATGTGATGGGACACTGCTTGGGAGACTCCAGATACGAGCGTAGCCGTTGGAGCACAGTCTGTGTAGCCACGATGAGATGAGTCCGAATCAGTCGATATTGAAGCAGAGTGGAGTAAAGAGTTCACATGAGATTTCGACGAGATTACGTTCCACTCCGCCGACATCAGAGATGCGATAGGCATGCTGAGGACGTGTTCGGCTAGATATCTTCTACTGAGTGATGAAGATACCGAGTTCGTGATTTCGGGTCCGTGTGAGGGACTTCGGATGGACCGTAGCCGAGGGCATTGCAGTGCACGGTTAGAGACGCGATGTCGAAATGGTCGATGATACAGACAAGCGGGACAAGAAGTTCGTGCGAGACGCAGACGAGCTGTTACTACACTCCGTTAAGATTAATGGTCGGATATGCATACAGAGGCGCAGGGATGCGACCAGCCTCCGAGAAGATGTTGTACTAAGGACGCAGATGTCCAGAGAGCGAGAAAAGATTATGCCAGAATACCAGCCTCCGTACAGTTTGGCTTAGGCAAGATCAGAAGAGACTTTGAGTAGGATTTCTTCCAGTACACTGCTGCAATAAGATTCGCACCAGGAGCAGATGCATGATGTGCATTCAGAGGTCCCGAGGTCGGCGCCAGAGATGTGCTGCTTTACGAGCGGTCGTGAGGATTGACCGAGAGATGACCAGGAAAGTGCCAGAACGGAATCGTTCCTGTCAGCACACCTGACCGGGCCGATGAGCCGATGGATTGCGAGATTGGTAATCCACAGAGAAGATGAGGACCCAGAGATCGAGGATGCCATACCGTGAGCAGGAGGCAAGCGGATGTTCTTGTTCTGCCAGTTTCTAGGTGGAACGATTTATTTCTCGACATTATAGGAAGTGTACCTCGATGTCCTTTGTTGCGATTTACGTTTGTGATCTGAGTATCACGCTCATATCGCTTGGTTTTAAGTTTTGATGACGAGCTTCCTGATATTGATTTCGTGCACGATGGCTGCATCTACTGAGTATTTACATTTTGTGCATAGTGATTGCACTTGAGATATGTTTTTATACACCATGGTATGGGTTTTTGTTTTGTTCATGGTTATCGCACTTGATATCGGTTTTATGCCTTGGTTCCACATGTCTATGATTTCGTGGATTTCATATGGATGATTTGATTTTTGCACTCGGTATAGCTTATATATGCTTGTAGTGCGTTGATATGCGTTTTGTGCACGCAGTTGCACACGTTTACGATTTTATACACCTTGGTATACTCGGTGTTGCTTTGATGCGTTCGAGTTATTGATTGTATTTCGTGCATTTGATACACCCGATGTTATTTCGTGCACTTTAGATGCACTTATATTGTTGTCATGCACACCCGTTGCAGTGGACAGATGCTTTCGTGCACACCCGTTGCACGTAGTTTTGGGTTTTGTGCTTATTGTGGCACCTGTATTTGGATTTGATTTCCATGCGCACCAGATGCATGTGATTATTGGATATGCCTTTTGAGGCTGATTTTGGTTTTGAGCACTTTGCTTTCATGTTGGGCACTATTCTGTGTAGTAGCCAAACAGGACTGATCCGAGGACAGTACCTAAATACTTTGCATGCATTAAAAATTTACCAAGAGGTTTTCGAAAAAGAGGAGCTATAGTCTCGTTATTTTCTACGTGTCCGTGAGCGACACGAACGTTTATAAAAGGAGAACCTTTTGGGATATTTTGGAAACGACGGAACGTGTATTTAAGAAAACACATATGGGCATATATTATTATTTTAAAATGAGCGTCCGTCAGCTATGCCGGGAGTTACGGATTTCCGCAGCGATTTAGAAAAAATTTTGCATGTGTTTTATTCAGATTTTGGAGTTTTCAAGGATGCATGCTATACACGTATTATAGTATTTGACCAGTGTATATTGGATTCAGTAGTGGATTTCGAGATCTGTATCTCTATTGTAACTCCGAGGATATGCGTGCAAATCCGATAATTTGCGTAACGCTTTATGGAGTTGATTTTGAGTTTTGTACTCGTTTTTATGCGCACTTGACGCGCTGTGTTATTTCTGCGATTTCCATGATTTCGGAGCCCCGCCGTTTTGAGTTGATTATTAAAATGTTTTATATTTTTGGGGTTTAAATTTAAATTCAGGGACCGAATTTATTTAAGGGGGGAAGATTGTAACATTTCGGAAAATATAAAATATTATTTTTGGGAATTTAATATTAAAATAATATTTTTCCCGAAAACTGCCGATTTGTGAAATTGGGGTTTTCGAAAAAGGGTATAAATATATACCAATAATTATGAAATAAATAGAAATTAAAATGATTTATTCATTTAATAATATAATTAAAGGATTTGGCATTTTTAAAATTTATTATACGCAGTTTCGATAAAAACCCGATTAGTGCACTGCTAATCACGATTAAGCCAAAACCGCGTTTTTACAGTTTCCATGGTTAGTGCACCATGACATGTCCATTTTTACACATGTTTCATTTCATTTGGGGTTTAAATTATGGTTTTGGTGGAGAGAAAAGAAAAAGGAAAAAGTCAAGGGAGACATAATGATTAGGTTAGGTGGGCTTTTGGAGAGAGAGAGAGTGTGTGAATTGTGAGAGAGAGGGAGGGGGTTGCTGCCATTTTTGAATCCCCATCATATTTTTCATCTTCCTCTTCATCTCCTCGACTCCAAAAACCCTCCACAAAAATCCATAGATCCATCTCCAACCATGCCCCAAAACCCTACACACCCTTCACAAATATTAATCCCCTCTTCAACCTCTACACGATGGACCGAGCAAAATGGGATTTTGACGACGTTGGGAAGTTAGTGCTGCCTAGAGTGGACTAGATGAGGTATAATTTCTTCCCTTTAGATTAGTTTTGTGAGATATCATGTTTAGATGCCGTTTTGTGCATATTAGTGGACATTGGGAAACCCTAGTGAATGTTTGAGTGTTGGTTTGAATTGGGTGATTCCTAATAGCTGTTAACTAAACTTAGGTGCTGTTTAGTGACCTGAACCAGACCCTAGAAACCCCAAAACACAGATTTAGAAACCCGACATCGGATAAATGTGTGATCTGTGAAGGTGTTCTGGAATCTGGAGCAACCCGGGGGCACCAAAAATAAAATTGAGCTGACAGTGAGTCGTGCAGGCACATAGGAAGCCACCACCAAGACCCGAGCCCCAAATTCAAACCCTTGGCCGCAGATTTAATCATTCTAGCCGCAATTTGCGGCCAGAGTAGGGTGGAATTGTTCCAGTTTTGTTCCAGGGCTCCTTTTGCACTAAAATAGACCCCTCCTATGTGCAGTTTTGGCTAATTGTCACCTGGAGAAAATCTGGAAGCATTTTGGTGTGTTTTAGGCTATGTTTTCCGTATTTTGAAATGCACTTCCTTGATATTTGGATTTGTATTTGGTTGTCGGATGTTCGTACATCGACAACAGGGGTCGTTTAATTGATTTGCACATTTAGGCCATAGGTTCCAACCTATGAGCACACTGTGCGATGTATCGGTTTTCTGCCTCGATGTTAATATATATTGCGACTGTTTATTATTCTAGGTACCCTCGCAAGGATTCCGAGGCGGAGGAGCATGGCGTCATCAATTTCGGCAAGCGAAGACCAGGTGAGTAGATTTATATCTATGGGGAGAAGTCGGGTGGATGGCGTATAGCACCCCCGCAGTCCGTGGTGATGTATACGAATACGTATACACACATATATTTATTATGTGTTGTTAAGATTAGTGATGGTAATAATGGAATTATCAATGATAAGGATGTATTGGTTTGGTATAGTGCGAACCCTAGAGTAGTGGTTGCACTCACTCATACACGTACACGTATACCTGCATACATTCTTTCATCTATCTGTGCGCATTTGGAGGTGTGTATATCTACACATGGGTATGGGATTATGTGTTCATATACGGGATTTGAGGCCGTGAGATTCGGCGATATGACAGAGTTCGTATTTGAGGTGCGACATGATAGTTTTAGCGGGCCTTTGGGTATGTGTTTTACCCCGCATTCATATTTATATAGTTGGTATCAATGGTACTAGACTTAGATTTGTACCAAAGATAATGTGATATGATGGTAATGATACCTGATACATGATGAGATGAATGTGATATTGACCCGTACCTAGCGATTGGGATGCCGTACGACGATTTACCGTACGAGCTTTATATTGATGTTAGATCCGCACTCATGACTCGAGGATGTTATATGATATACCGTATCGTACGTGATACTATTGAGGCGAGATCGCCGACTATTGTATATATATATGTATATCGACTCAGATGTAGGTGGTTTCATACCCCTCCTGTTTAGATTACTTAGTAGACATTAGACTGACCCGAGTCATACCTATTTCAAAACTAACGAATCGGGGATATTTTTAAAGATAGGCAAAAAGGGATTCTACGGGTATTTTCAAACGAAGTATCTTTTCTTAAAACACCGTAACCCTTATTTTATTAAAAAAAAACCCGATTCGTCTTATTTCAAATGTCAAGGCTGCATGATATATTTATTGAGGCAGGTTCTTTACTGTTGCGTGATTATTCGATTCCGCATATCCATGCTGTTTGCATTGCATCGCTTATATTGTTGATATATTTCAGTCATGCTGCTAGGACACCAGCACAATTATCGATGATGCGTATGTTCCACGTACACTTGTTTGCCGGCTCACACACTTCATCATCGATAATTGCCATGTCACTACACTGTAGTACTGTTGCATTCAGGATATGACCCTTGCATGACATATTGATATGCTTACCTTTCTGCTATATGTCGCATACATGCTGCTTTCTGATTATACGCATTGAGATATGTTGTTTCCATGATATTTCTGGTTTTGGGGAACCGTGGGTGTTTCAAAGAGAATATGTAATTGTTTTAAAAACCCGGTTACCCTTGATATGATATTTCAGTGCGTCCACCATGTGTTTTCTCGGTGCTGAGAGCGACATGTGAAACCCGATTCGAGGAGGCGGATGAGGCCGATTGCGGGTACATGGTGGACCCGGTATGGTTCCCCGGGGCAAGAAATGTTTTTCGTGGAGTAGACGATGAGCCTGGCAGGGTGGCGAGTACCTACCGGTGATTGGTTGGACCTGGCGGTTATCCGGAGGATACTGACCAGAGTGAATAGATGGATATGGGCGTACTGCCGGGGCCGAGGGCCGATACCGCAGACAGAGCCCGAGGGCCGATCCGGTCTGACGGAGCCCGATATATGAGGATTTACGTGCCGATGCTGGGCACAGTTTTCATGATGTTTTCGAGTGCCGATGCCGGGCACTCCGGTTCCATGATTTTGACGTGTCGCGAGGGACACAGGTGGTTTATATCCTCATATTTCCATGCATATGCTGATGATATTTACATGCATGATGGTTATTGTCATTGGGTGACGAGTGGACGGGATCCACGTACATGCAGATTGATTTCATTGATTGTACCTCACATTTATGTTATGCTATTACCTGAGGCGCTGGCACGAGCACTTGGCACTACACTCATGTATAGAGATTACATTGCCAGTTTAGCATGCTTCAGACTTATTCATATTGAGGTTTATATATATATATATCTGATCGTTTTGACCTAGGATGGGTCATACATTCGATCTCTGCTTGTAGATATTTTCTATTCACGAGTTGGCAACTCACCCCCGTTGTGCCACAGTTCTTGCAGGTTTTTGCCGTACAAATTCCATAGCGGCATTTCTGGCACACTGCTTCCTTATGGGTGACTTGCTTGGGTAGGTGGGTTCTTTTGTATCGGAACCGCCATTGTACATGTATTATTCATTGTATCTAGAAATTCCATCAACCAAAACTTGTATATTGTTTCAGACTTAGAAAACAGTGTTGTATTATTTCGACCTTAGAGTCGCGCTTGTAGTATTACGGTTTTCTGGCTGTTTTGAGTTTCTTTTTGGGTTTTGATCCTCACCCTTTGGCGTTGTATATTATATTGCTTGCATGGTTGTGACCATCGATTGACGAAGAGCTATCTCCCACTTGGGGATGCCTTTTATCATTTCATATTTATGTTATTCTTGTTGTACCCCGTTCGGGGCCAGTTTTTACAAAGGAAACTCTGCCGAAATTTTCAGGAAAGATTACACATTTTAAAAATGCATATTCGGCTTAGTTATTTACAAACTTGATTTTCAAAACATGTTTTCTTTACCTCTTAAAACTAGTTTTTCCTTTATTTACTCCTTAAATGGTTTTAGATTTCTGGGCTTTTGGCTTACTTGGATCAGATGGAGTCCTATAGACTTCATAAGATTCAAGGGCCAGTCACGTGCTCTTTCGGGTCGTGACAAGCGCGGATGCAAAACATATACAACATCTACTAGTATATATATCAATATATAATATTCGCTCAAGGCGTGATAAAATGCAACATCACAGAAATGTAATAAGTATCACAGAACAATACAGATATCTGGGATCCCCGGGTTTCATAGAGCCGCTACTGAAACCCGACGTTCCTCTGGTCGTGTGGATAGCCTGTGCAATGAAATTCTAGACCCCTACGGGCGCGGCAAGTTACCCACCAAAACCTGAAGCGAAGCAGCCCCCTTCAACAACGTGAATGGACCACCCAGCACTTCACGGAATCCAGTAACTTGAGCACCCCTCTTTGGGTCAACTTGTACCCCCTACGAGTGCGGCGAATAGCCCGCCAATTCTAGAGTGAAGCCCCCTCCGTCTCAAAGCCATGAGATGCGGGCCCGTTGCCCTATAGAACCCGGCTACCCGTGCACCCCTCCACGGGGTAATCCTAGTACAGAAAGTAAAATATACATACAACGGGTACATCGACCTCAGCCCAGTCGTGCCCCAAAAGAATAATATACAAACAGGCAGTGACGGCAGTCCACATGTCGGACGCTTGCCCCGCAATATCAAATGTACATATACAACCAAACTGTACTAACATTGCATCCAGGCTATCCCCCACGACCAATCCGCAACATCACAGCACAACATAGAACATCAACGTGAATGCCACGTTCGCAAATCCGTCTAAAAGGGCTATAGCAGTTAGACAGGATTTACCGATCAAGTGACATTCACGGTCGCAGATATAATGTAAATACTGTGAACTAACATGTTTAAAATTTTCGATCGACTAAATTTCCCGAAGTGGGCCCCAAGCACTACTGTAGCACTCAAAATAAATCTGGACCCAAAAAGAATATACCAGAAACCTTATTTCCATGTCAGAAACCCACTGTAGAAATTTGGTACAGTTTGGCCACAATTCGGCGGCGGATCCGCGGCCAAAACGTGGTTTTGGCCGCTGATCCGCCACTCTACAGTAACTTCAGCCGACCAAATTTTCACAGAATGCATAAAAACCCTGCACGTATTTTTACAATATACCAAATAACTTTTAGAGCACTGTAAAAATCCGACAGAAACATGACATGGAAACGCGGATTTTGGAAAATTCATTCGATCGAACTTGTAAACACGTTAGAGCAAGCTAGACTAGATTAATAGCGTGGCTCTGATACCATGTAGGACTACGGTAGCGCCCCGGCCGTCTATCTGAGGCCAAAATGCGGAAACGAAAATTTTTCTTGACTTTAAACCGGCACTACCGCATCCTAAAACCCGGATCAAACCATTAGCCTAAACCTAGCAAACAAGAGAAAAGATAGAGGGCTATACCGAGCGATCCGTGTCCTTCGGTCTTTGGCCTCCACTCCGATCTCCTCGCGGAATCTCCGGTCTTCATCTCCTCGTCGGGACGGGCACCACATCGCCGGGATCTTTTACGAGCTCCCACCTCTAAACCGAGGCAACTCGAGCACGAAGTTGGCGAGTCGACGTGCCCAAGGATGTTGTAGGCAAAGTGTAGAATCGATTGTCTCTCTTGGGGTTGAAGTTGCCATGATGGATTGAGAAGGAGAATGAAAAGGAGCAATGAAAAATGGAGCAAGTCTTTTGCATGAATGGAAAAATGAGATACCGAAATTCTCCCACACAAAATGAATTTTTCCTCACCTCACCAAGAATGTGGCCGGCTGATTAATGTAGGTTTTAACGATCAAAGATAATTTACCGCAATCAAGAACGGCGTCGCTTTATAGCTAGCCGGTGAGTACGGGTCAGTCCATAGGGATGTGTAATTTTCCTAAGTGTTCTTACGAGCTAATTCCAATGGTTGTTTGGTCCTTTAATTGAATCTAAAAACTAAGTTGTACGATGATTAAGAAACTTGCTAGGATTAGGTCTAAGGTGGAGTTTGATAAGATTAAATTTCACACCTCTTTCAATGCCTTAAGTTAAGTTTTTTAGGAGTTATAGCAATTATTAGTAAAGGGGATTAGGATGATTGGGAAGGAACGAAGTTTCTTCCTCTAGATCCTTGTCCGTTCTTTCCTAATAATTGCTCTAACCTTCATGGAAGACATGCATGTCCGGTCCTTTATACTACGGTTTCACCGTTACCTCGTGGGTAGGGTGCCGTAGGGAGCGGATCATGCATGCATGCATAAAGTTCTAGTTATTAAAAATGATTGGGCATGAAAGAGATGAGAGATATTCATATCTCAATCCCTCCCTATTCCTAACCCTAACAAGCGAGGAAAAGAGATACTACACTAGATTAAACTAGGGCAAAAGGAACGATTTATCTAGGGCAAGAATTCAATTATAAAACTAGGGCAGAAAAGAAAAGACAACTTACAAGAATGATGCTCTTCCCAACTTCAAATGAATCTAAATTTTTATTTATCAAAAAGAGGCATCCCTAATACAATCTTTAGAATACATTTTTATAGGGAATAGGAAAATTAGGGTTACAATTGCTCGCGCATATGATATTACAGATATACCCCCTAAAAATCCCAACAAAAGCACCGACGCACCGCCAGGAGAATTCTGCGCCGACACGTGCAGTAGATGGCCGCGGAACCGCGGCATGGGTGGGGGTAGGGCCGCGATTCCGCGGCCCATTGATGAGATCATTGGATTAATTTTTGTGGGCTGCTTCTTTGTTGTTTGGGCTTTATTTCTTTAGTTCTTTTCTCCATTTGGCTTCTGGGTCTTCTCCAGATCTTCAGTGAAAACTTGTAATGGCCTTTTAACCGTTCACTTTGACGTTTTGGACCTTGCGTTGCTTTGTACCTTTGTGAACTGTTCTTCGCCTAGGCTTGACTAGGATCCTTCCACTTGTTGGTCAAAAGTCCCTCTTTTGTATCATCTTTTGTCTTTTTCACTGTTTTCGCTCCAAAAACCAGTATCCTGTAATATATAGCAGACATGCGTCAAAAGCACCTGTTTATTTATAAAACGAATAAGAATGGGGAATATAATAATGCAATATTATGGTATGAACAAATACCCCCAAACTTATCTTTTGCTCGTCCTCGAGAGAACTTATTTTTTTTTATTCTCGACAAAGAACTAACCGCACTTTCGCAGGGAAACGCGATTGCACTGAGCTCGTTGTAGGGTTCCTAGGCACACTTGTGAAGGTTCATAACGCATCAAACATGCACGAATAAAATTTTACATGTGCCGAACAACCCAAAGACAGCATCTTTGCTAGATTATTAGGGTTTAGCATGCAAGATAACATCTTTTTATCTAAGTGTGAGGGATTACAACCTTTGTAGTCCGCTCCTTCGCTTCACAAGCTCCGAGTAGAAGTCCCTTCGTCGCGATCCATGATCTCCCGGACTCAAGAGAGGCTCCACGACTCGAACGATCCATGCTAGCTTGAAGTGCTCCGAATCTCCGATGATCTACGTTGAAGTTGCTATAACTCAAGCTTTCTCACTCTAAAGAGATGAACACACTAATCTAATGGGCTAGATTAGATGAGGATGATGGAGTAGTATTTATGCTTTCTTTTTATTTCACTTTCTCACAATTTATCATCACAAATGGAATTTCTGGTGAGCTCAAAATTAAGAGAGAAGAAGATGATAATGGAAATGATAATTCCTTTTGTGATGAATAGAAAAGAAATCTATATGATTGGTATATCAACCATGGTCAAGGATGAGTAGCTAAGAGTTTGTAGAGAATAAACTAGAGTTAGGGTTTGGTTAGGTTAGAAATGAGTCATGGAAAAATATCAACCATAATATCTTAACCAAGACAAAAACAAAGCTTCTAGAAGGTGCAAGAAGAAGCTAACCCTAATCAAACCCTAATCCCATTTAATCATCCTTAAACATGTTTAATAATAAATCATATCATGTCACAATAATATATATCACATATATATTACATATTTGCAACAAAATAAAAATAATACAATTAACATATATCGCATATATATCAATGTATCATCCAGTGAGAAAATGAAATAGTAAAGCGAGCCAATATTAGATAATGTAATACAATATATCATATATATTATTATACATTAAATCATCGAATCAACACTTGATCCGACGATCCGGCTATATCGAATATTACCGACTAATATATCATGTACCGATTCATCGAATCAACACTTGATCCGATGACCCGGTTCATATCTAAATATCGCGAGAATATAATACGGTATCTCATATCGCATTATTCTCGGTCCTGCACATATCACATATGTGCCTCTACTCCGTTTTGCCTGAGCCAAGAAACCTCTGTGTAGGACTCTAAAGAATCGTCAATACGCCGGTAGCAGGTGATGATCATATCAAACACCCACAAGCTGTAAGCGGTCAGCTAAACGTAACAGCCACCCAGGTATTGAGCGATCAGAAGATCAACAAGCTAGCCTGTGCGTTCTCCTGTGAATCCAATCAGTAACACTCCCGTACAGTCCGGTCTGTTCGTCTGATATGTCGCATATCAAGTCTAGGGGTGGTAAACGTCAGACCCCAGTAACCGATAAGTCATGTCGATGTGTGGCTCATAACGGGTCGAGAAACTACTAGTAACACTTACCAGTAAATCTTTATATCAGCCCTGGCCAGGGACTTCCAGTTATAGCCAATCGAACACAGCACAACATCAACTCCCTATACCGGGAGAGACGAATCCCCTCCTATCGCTCATTGCCTCCATGTGATTCGGGACTGTACCCAAAAGCCACCGTTTTGCACGCCCTCTTGGACGTGGTAAGGTGGAAATCAAAGCACAGTGGGAATCACACAAGACTCTATGACGATCTCGGGTCTACAGACTACCCTGTACGAGTGTCACCGGAGAACTGCCATCTGACGTGTGGTATATCACCATCTGGGAGTTCTCGGCGAGTCCGTCCAGTGTACCCAGTCTCCACTGAGCACCCGTACACCATCTCTGATGTCAAACACCGATGGATATGGGATCATCCATCGCCCATCATATGGGTCAAGATGCGTATACGCTAGTCTACTCTGGTGTATCGATGCCCTGTCTCGATATACCCTCGACTAGGAACAGTTATAGGATGTACTCATCGACTACCGTGGCCCCACTAGTATGATCTCATCATAGTCCCAGTAGTCGAGTACATATCCTAAGGGCTTTATCAACATGTGAGAGAAAAACAGTAAACCAGTACAAGTCAACATGTTAAGATAAAGTGAAACCAAATAGCATACTATCATGACGAGCAAGAAAGTCATCTCTATATATATCCAAGCATCCATTATAATATACATCATATGTACAACAATGGCCTCTAGGGCATATACATAACTAACAATCTCCCACTTGCACTAAGGCCAGCTGCTGTAGTATCTCATATCTAGCATCCCGAATAATCTCTCAAACTGTATCTGGGGAATAGCCTTCGTGAGTGGATCCGCAATGTTGTCCTTCATATCTACTCTCCTGACCTCGATCTCCCGGCGATCAACTATCTCCCTGATCAGGTGATACCGCCTCAGAATATGTCTGGATTTCTGATGGGATCTGGGTTCCTTGGCCAAAGCCACAGCTCCATTGTTATCGCAATATAGAGGTATTGGATGCTCAATGGATGGAACCACACCAAGTTCACTAATGAACTTCTTGATCCAGACAGCCTCTTTGGCAGTATCGTTGGCAGCGATGTATTCAGCCTCCATCGTCGAGTCTGCAACGGTATCCTGTTTGGAACTCTTCCAACATACCGCCCCTCCATTGAGGGTAAAGACAAATCCCGAGTGCGACTTAGAGTCGTCCTTATCACTTTGGAAGCTGGAATCGGTAAAGGACTCCACCTGGAGTTCTCCGTTACCATACACCAAGAACATCTCCTTAGTCCTTCGCAAGTACTTGAGAATGTTCTTTACAGCTGTCCAGTGACTCTCTCCAGGATCTGCTTGATACCGACTCACTACACTTAGTGAGTATGCTGCATCGGGTCTGGTACATAACATCGCATACATGATAAAGCCTACTACCGAAGCATAGGGTATCCCTTGCATGCGAGCTCTCTCCAAATCAGTCTTGGGAGACATCTCTTTGGAGAGAGTGAGTCTAAGGATCATAGGTTGGTTCCCACGCTTGGATTCTTCCATACTAAATCTCTTTAGTATGGTGTCAATGTACCTGGATTGGGACAATCCCAGTATCCGTTTAGATCTATCTCTATAGATCATAATTCCCAATATGCAGGAGGCATCACCTAGATCTTTCATTGAGAATCTCTGTGATAAGAAGAGCTTGACTGATTGCAGCATAGGAATATCATTTCCTATCAAGAGTATGTCATCCACGTACAATACGGGGAAGACAACCTTACCCTCTGCTACCTTCTTATAGATACAAGGTTCATCTATATTTTTGATGAAGTCAAACTCTTTGACTACAACATCAAAACAGATGTTCCAACTCCGCGATGCTTGCTTTAACCCATAAATGGATTTAAGCAGCTTGCACACCTTTCCGTTGCTCCCACTATCTACGAAGCCCTCTGGCTGAGTCATGTACACGCTCTCTTCTAAATCACCGTTTAGAAAGGCGGTCTTAACATCCATTTGCCAGATTTTGTAGTCATGGTATGCAGCAATGGCAAGTAAGATCCGGATGGACTTAAGCATAGCCACTGGAGAAAAGGTTTCGTCATAATCCACACCTGGTCGTTGACGAAAACCCTTTGCTACAAGTCTAGCTTTGAAAGTCTCAACTTTTCCATCTACACCAAATTTCTTTTTAAAGATCCACTTGCTCCCAATGGGTTTTACCCCTTCAGGAGCATTTTCCAAAATCCATACTTTATTGGTGTACATGGATTCCATCTCAGATTGCATTGCATCCAGCCATTTCACAGAGTCACCACTCGTGATGGCCTGCTCGAAGCTAGTTGGGTCATCATCTTCCATGATGCAATCCTCGCTTCCACCATCAATGAGAAATCCGTAGTATCTCTCAGGTGGATGAGAAACCCTGCTAGATCGGCGGAGAGGCTGGGGTTCGTCGGGTACTACTGAATCATCTGATTCCACTAAATCTTCAGTTGTAGTTTGTGTTGCTGGAACCTCTTCCAGCTCTACCTCATCGCCACTAATTTCTTTTGCAAGAAATTCCTTTTCTAAAAAGGTGGCATGTTGAGCAATAAACACCTTTTGTTGTTCACTGTGGTAGAATAGATATCCATACGAATTGCTTGGATATCCTACAAACTTACAAAGAACTGATCGTACCTCGAGTTTGTCCGGATTTTGCTTTTTAACATAGGCCGGACAACCCCATATCTTAACTCTTCTAAGAGATGGTCTCTTCCCATTCCATATCTCATATGGAATGGTAGGCACTGATTTAGTTGGAACTCTATTCAATAGGTATATGGCTGTCTCCAGCACATACCCCCAAAAGGAAATAGGTAACTCAGCTGTACTCATCATAGAGTGCACCATATCTAATAGGGTGCGATTCCTCCGCTCCGATACACCGTTGTGCTGTGGTGTATAAGGAGGAGTAAGCTGAGAGAGAATCCCATTCTCTTTTAGATAATCTAGGAACTCATTGCTTAAGTATTCACCTCCTTGATCAGATCGAAGAATCTTAATACTTTTGCCCGTTTGGTTCTCTACTTCGTGCTTATATTCTCTGAATTTCTCAAAAGCTTCAGACTTGTATTTCATCAGGAACACATATCCGAATCTTGAGAGATCGTTAGTGAATGTAATGAAGTAGGAAGAACCGTTCCTGGCATGCGTAGACATGGGACCGCATACATCACTATGTACCAGCCCTAAGAGTTCGGTAACTCTTTTCCCGTGTCCACTAAACGGAGCTTTGGTCATTTTGCCTTTGAGACATGAATGGCAAGTATCATAAGATGATAATTCGAACGGGTTCAAATATCCATCCTTATGTAACTTAGCCGGCCGTGTCGCATTGATATGACCAAGTCTACAATGCCACAAGTAGGATTCATTCATTTCTGAACTCTTCCTCTTGTGCATGTTTTGTATATTGAGGACTGCATTCTGATTGAGAATGAATATGCCATTATGTAACGAGCCTGATGCAATCAACTTTTGATTTAGGAAGATGTTCATAACATTATCCTGTACTACAAAATTATATCCTTCTTTACTTAATAAGGAGACTGATATAATGTTGCACATCATGTTCGGTATATAATAGCACTCATTTAGAATCAGTGTATTACGACTTGGCAATACAAGGTGATATTCGCCAACTGCTTTGGCTGCAATACTTGCACCATTCCCTACTTGAACGGAATGATCACCTTTTCCCAGTTCTCTACCTTTACGTAGCCCATGTAACAATTTACATATGTGGGATCCTGATCCGGTATCTAATACCCAGGACGTAGGGTGAACTGAGAAACAGTTCTCAATAACTAACACACCTGAAGAAGATGCATCAACATGCATGTTCTTTTGGGCGGCTTGAGAATCCAGATATTCTCCCGTTTCCTGTTCAGTCTTATAACTCTTATAAGAAAGAACGGGTCCAACGTTCCTTTGCTCAGTACAATAATCGGGTTCAGTCAATACATCCATATTATTATCTTGATTATGGCCTGACATGGTCGCTACCTGGAGAGAGAGAGAAGAAAACACTTTAGCGTATGCTCTTGCAAGATTAGATTGGTTATTATCTTATCTAATCAGGATGTCTCCCACTGTTTTTATCAAATCTTCCTTCAAACCCTAAAAGGTAAGATTAGCCGGGATTAATTACACCCTACAATTTCGTCAATCTTTCAGCCAGATCAGTGTCGGTACTTTGAGGGAGGTTCCCCGTGCTTTCGCACGGACCTAATTAAAGTAAACCTCGTTTTCCCAGAGGCGTAACCCCGTTAACACTTTTCTAGACACCTACTTGATCGGCTAATTGTCCTGTGTAAAACTCTCCCAGGAGTAACTCTTACTCGCAGTGGGTATCGGGATCCAACTATCTCATTGGAGGTATGCAATCTCATTGCAAATTTCAACACTTGAAATTCCCGATAATATTTTTTACCCCTAGCAACTTATGACCTTGGCTAAGGTCAACAAATCATAAGTGCTAGTCAAGTTCAACCCGTCATTTCCTGATTGAATTAAACCCACCCGTACGACCCTTGGCTAAGGTCAACAAAGTCGTACGACTATCCTAACTCAATCACATCTCATATTTTAGCAGATAAATACTAATTAGCTACCGTACACCACGCCTTGGCTAAAGTCAACAAATGCAGCACGAATACTAACTAGTCTCTATCTGAAAAGACGGAGGGCTACGCAGGTTTTTTAGAAAACCCTGAGCGTAATGAACTTGATATCGTCGTAGAATCGAGTGATTTTGAAAAGGAGTGTTTTTGAGGCTTCTAGTTTCTCTAAAGAGGTCACTCCCGGTGAAGGGATCTCGGCTCTTTCCCCATCGAATAAGGTGCAGGATATATCATATATACCGCTGTGCAAAGCAAGAACTATATAAGCTGTCAAAACTAAACCGCGAGTTTGTAGCATCTACCAGTTTCGCTAAAGAGGTCACTCCCGGTGAAGAGATCTCGGCTCTTGCCTCATCGAATAAGGTGCAGGGCATATCATATATACCGCTGTGCAAAGCAAAACTGTAGCTACCCTTTTTATAAAGTTTTGATTCTACAACATCTTTAGGTTTCTTTTCTTTTTATTAATCTCATTAATAAAATCCCATCAGCTTATGCTTCCTAAGCATCACAGAAGAAACGAAAGCAGTAATATTTATATATCAGCATATATATATAGTATAAGCATTCGTCTCGGGCAGTAATATGATCTCATCACAGAACATTGCAGCAGAAGAACATATATGAAATATTGGATATACTAGGACGTCCGTGTTTTCAATACGAGCCTGTATAAAACACGGATTCCACGGTCGCGACGAATAGCCAAACCCACATCCCAAGACCCCTACGAGAGCGGCAAGTAACACTGCCAATTCTAGGGTTAGGAGACCCGGTCTCGACTCCTCGAGATGGCCTCCCACTGGACCCTAGAACCCGGTTACTTGTGCTCCCCTCCTTGGGTCTACCTAATGCGGAAAAGTAAATAATATACACTGGTGACATCAACCTCAACCTGGAAGTGCCCCAAATAAAAGAATATTACATTACAAATGAATTTTACATGAATGAAAATAAAAACCCTCATCTCACATAAAACCCCCGGCTATTCAGAACGCGACGATCCAATATAACATATCACAGCAACACATAATATCACATATCATCAACGTAAGTAAATATGCGCATCCCAATTGTCGTTGACATATAGCAACGAAACCGGCGATATCACATATTACACTTACGGTTACAGAAAAGAAAGTGTAAAACTACAACATTTGGAATCCACAATCAGTTTAGACATCATAAATCCGAAATATCACATACTTCGCATTTCATGCCTAACTCTATGAATTCCACATATTGTATCACATTCCAGATAAATAGACAGTATTAAATTTTTCGAACAGATAATCAAATACCCAAAATTTCCTAAAGTGCTCAACACTTGAGCGGAGTTCAAATAATCCCAGAATATGTCACAGTACCAGTGATCCAGCCGTAGAAGGGTCAAGCCAACGCCTTACATGTGGCACGCCGTACTGCCCCAAACCCGAAGGTTCAAAAGGCAGTTCAAGACGGTCACATAATCGAGTTAAGGTTTGTTGCCTTCTAGAGGGTCCACCGCTTAACTTGTACAATTTTTCCGAAAGATTTAAACCTGATAAAAATTCAACACTTGAAAGTTTGCCGTGCCGGGAAAAAGTGAGTTAATGACATCCGTTCAAATAGTTTAACAGTTTCTAAATATCCGGAAATAAAAACGAATTTAAATATTCCGATCGAATCTTCGATTACAAAACAAACCCCAGAATACTCAACACTTGAGTCAGAATAAAAATACCCATAAAATATATATCACAAAATTAGGAATTACTGTGTAAACATTACTCCTTGATCTCCTCATACTGCCGCGGTTCCGCGGCCCAAGCAAGGTACGGCCACGGTTTCGCGGCGGTTTGTACGGATCAGAGGATAATTTTTTCACCGAAATTCTTATTTTTCCCTGCTGTATTTTTCAGGTATTTTTAACTCAGAAAAAACCCAGATTTTGAAAAATTTCCAGAGAGGGGGTAAATTTTGTCGGTTCGGGTTCGATCGGAGTTTTAATTTCGTTAACACATCGCCTAATGCTCTAGCTAGGCTCTGATACCACTGTAGGGTTCCTAGGCACACTTGTGAAGGTTCATAACGCATCAAACATGCACGAATAAAATTTTACATGTGCCGAACAACCCAAAGACAGGATCTTTGCTAGATTATTAGGGTTTAGCATGCAAGATAACATCTTTTTATCTAAGTGTGAGGGATTACAACCTTTGTAGTCCTCTCCTTCACTTCACAAGCTCCGAGTAGAAGTCCCTTCGCCGCGATCCATGATCTCCCGGATTCAAGAGAGGCTCCACGACTCGAACGATCCATGCTAGCTTGAAATGTTCCGAATCTCCGATGATCTACGTCGAAGTTGCTATAACTCAAGCTTTCTCACTCTAAAGAGATGAACACACTAATCTAATGGGCTAGATTAGATGAGGATGATGGAGTAGTATTTATGCTTTCTTTTTATTTCACTTTCTCACAATTTATCATCATAAATGGAATTTCTAGTGAGCTTAAAATCAAGAGAGAAGAAGATGATAATGGAAATGATAATTCCTTTTGTGATGAATAGAAAAGAAATCTATATGATTGATATATCAACCATGGTCAAGGATGAGTAGCTAAGAGTTTGTAGAGAATAAACTAGAGTTAGGGTTTGGTTAGGTTAGAAATGAGTCATGGAAAAATATCAACCATAATATCTTAACCAAGACAAAAACAAAGCTTCTAGAAGGTGCAAGAAGAAGCTAACCCTAATCAAACCCTAATCCCATTTAATCATCCTTAAACATGTTTAATAATAAATCATATCATGTCACAATAATATATATCACATATATATTACATATTTGCAACAAAAGAAAATAATACAATTAACATATATCGCATATATATCAATGTATCATCCAGTGAGAAAATGAAATAGTAAAGCGAGCTAATATTAGATAATGTAATACAATATATCATATATATTATTATACATTAAATCATCGAATCAACACTTGATCCGACGATCCGGCTATATCGAATATTACCGACTAATACATCATGTACCGATTCATTGAATCAACACTTGATCCGATGATCCGGTTCATATCTAAATATCGCGAGAATATAATACGGTATCTCATATCGCATTATTCTCGGTCCTGCACATATCACATATGTGCCTCTACTCCGTTTCGCCTGAGCCAAGAAACCTCTGTATAGGACTCTAAAGAATCGTCAATACGCCGGTAGCAGGTGATGATCATATCAAACACCCACAAGCTGCAAGCGGTCAGCTAAACGTAACAGCCACCCAGGTATTGAGCGATCAGAAGATAAACAAGCTAGCTTGTGCGTTCTCCTGTGAATCCAATCAGTAACACTCCCGTACAGTCCGGTCTGTTCTTCTAATATGTCGCATATCAAGTCTAGGGGTGGTAAACGTCAGACCCTAGTAACCGATAAGTCGTGTCGATGTGTGGCTCATAACGGGTCGAGAAACTACTAGTAACACTTACCAGTAAATCTCTATATCAGCCCTGGCCAGGGACTTCCAGTTATAGCCAATCGAACACAGCACAACATCAACTCCCTATACCGGGAGAGACGAATCCCCTCCTATCGCTCATTGCCTCCATGTGATTCGGGACTGTACCCAAAAGCCACCGTTTTGCACGCCCTCTTGGACGTGGTAAGGTGGAAATCAAATCACAGTGGGAATCACACAAGACTCTATGACGATCTCGGGTCTACAGACTACCCTGTACCAGTGTCACCGGAGAACTGCCATCTGACGTGTGGTATATCACCATCTGGGAGTTCTCGGCGAGTCCGTCCAGTGTACCCAGTCTCCACTGAGCACCCGTACACCATCTCTGATGTCAAACACCGATGGATATGGGATCATCCATCGCCCATCATATGGGTCAAGATGCATATACGCTAGTGTACTCTGGTGTATCGATGTCCTGTCTCGATATACCCTCGACTAGGAACAGTTATAGGATGTACTCATCGACTACCGTGGCCCCACTAGTATGATCTCATCATAGTCCCAGTAGTCGAGTACATATCCTAAGGGCTTTATCAACATGTGAGAGAAAAACAGTAAACCAGTACAAGTCAACATGTTAAGATAAAGTGAAACCAAATGGCATACTATCATGACGAGCAAGAAAGTCATCTCTATATATATCCAAGCATCCATTATAATATACATCATATGTACAACAATGGCCTCTAGGGCTTATACATAACTAACACTCGTGCAATAAGCCGTTAAACCTCTAGGTGTCCCTAGTAGGAGGAGTGTTCTCCTGAGGGTTTTCAGCAGATACTACCCACAAAATCCTATCAATTTGGCTC
The DNA here is from genome assembly GCA_030015575.1 of Agapanthus africanus. Classification (NCBI taxonomy): domain Eukaryota; kingdom Viridiplantae; phylum Streptophyta; class Magnoliopsida; order Asparagales; family Amaryllidaceae; genus Agapanthus; species Agapanthus africanus. Next base: position 196,101,272 of record CM057348.1, on the reverse strand, counting down.
ATTAACTTTAATTTTCCAATTAGGTTTTCTGACAAGGAATTCTATTACCGTCGACTCGTAAACTATCCACCCATATTCTTCACACTTCCTCATTATTTAACTTAAGAATATATATTTCCTATAGACTTACTTAGCTTTCAGCATTTCCCAAGTTTCCTTCTAGGGTTCTATCTCCACTTAGGAATTTTTAATCAAATCTACTAAAGATACAAGTTATATTCTTCATTCCTTTCTCTTATCTATACTCTAATCATATATCCCCACGTGTTTGTATAAATCACCCTTACACTTGTAAATTCAAATCAAGCAATCATACCTTTGTCCGTTGTCCAAAGCACTAATTAACTGGTGAATTTTTTCTGAATTTTGCTTACACATCCTTCATGCGACCGTTAATACTTCTTGAGGTACCAATAACCGATCACAAGATATGTTTGCATTTTAAAGCGTAATTTCTAGTCTTGCAACATCCAAGGCTTTTTTAGCAGTGACTCCCAAACCAGTTAGTCTAAGGCACTAGGTGATGAAGCACCCTCGCTAAATATTTTTTCTATTTTTGCAGCCTCAAGTAATCACAAGGACCAGTGTTCATTTTTTTATTCTTTATTCACACTTGAGTAATTTTATTTTTTATCATACTAAGGACTTTAGATAAGAGCATTTCAAGGTCTCCTCTACTATTCCAAGTTTCAAGGTGCGTGATTGTGCAATTTGTAGGGTATACATTTTCAGAATCTATACTTAAGTTAGGAATTATTTTTCAAACTTATACTCTAATAAAATTCAATACTTTTCCTTTATTTTGACTTAGCCCAGGAAGTGAACCCAAAATTTGCCTATTTCTAAATAAACTACAAAAACATATACTTTCTACCGCTAAACTTTAAGGAAGGTTATCTTTAGGGTTTTTAATTTACTACGTCTAAGATCTAGTTGTTCCTAGCCAGTTGACCTATCTGTCAAACTTAAGTCAAATAAGGCCAAAATTGAATGCATTAATTTTTATAATTTTTCAAAAAATTTCAATTTTTATGGGTTTTCAAATAAATATGCAAATGCAAAAATATACATATGAATGCGAAGGAAGAAGACGTGCCGAGCATACCCCAAAACATAAACTGGACAGTGTCCTCACTGTCATACTGCACCAAGAGGGTCGATAATGTCGGCAATGTCCTGTTTATTAACATATTTACAAATGACACACACCCCCAAACTTATTTGAAATAAAAGTTTTGGAAAAATTGATTGGAAATTCGGGGGTGAAAGTGGAGGAAAATCAATCGGTGTAAATCGGCTCCTGTAAAAACAGGAGCTCCTCCGAATGGTCCGCTGTGAAGAACGATTTCAATCGATATCCATTTACTTTGAATAAAGTACCGTCCTCCAGATTTTCAAGATCAACCGCACCGTGCGGATAAACGGTGCGAACTACAAATGGACCTTTCCACCTAGAACGGAGGTTGCCGGGGTGATAATGTAACCGAGTATCATAGAGTAAAGCCTGTTGACCAGGTTCAAAAGTTTTTCGCAAAAGGTGTTTATCATGGAACACCTTAGTTCGGTTCTTAGCAATTACGGCATTATCATATGCCTCATCTCGCAGCTCTTCTAGTTCATTCAACTGCAGCTTTTGATTGCTGCCCGCATCTCCTAAAGATAAATTCAACTCTTTGATAGCCCAAAATGCCTTATGCTCAATCTCTACTGGGAGGTGGCAAGCCTTCCCGTAAACAAGCCGGTATGGAGACATACCCAGATCGGTCTTGTATGCAGTACGGAAAGCCCATAGTGCATCGATCAGTTTGAGTGACCAATCTTTACGGTTTTTGGACACCGTTTTCTCCAAGATTTACTTGATTTGCCGATTTGAAACCTCGGCTTGCCCACATGTTTGGGGATGGTATGGCATTGACAGCTTGTGGGTGATAGAATATTTACGCATTAAGGACTCGAAAGTCCTATTGCAAAAGTGAGACCCGTTATCACTTATTATCGCTCGAGGGTGCCCAAATCGAGAAAAGATGTGTTCTTTAAGAAATCGAACGCCAACCTTGTTGCCGTTCGTTCGGCTAGGCACAGCCTCGACCCACTTTGAAACGTAGTCAACAGCCAAAAGAATATAAACATTCCCAAAAGAATTGGGAAATGGTCCCATGAAGTCTATATCCCAAACATCAAAAACATCGACAACCAAAATTGGTTGGAGCGGCATTTCGTTTCTCCGCGATATCCGGCCCAAGTGTTGGCACCGGGAGCATGTCTTGCAGTATTCATATGCATCCTTAAAGAGTCGTGGACAATAGAAACCACACTGCAAGATTTTTTCGGCTGTCTTCTTTGGGCCAAAGTGCCCGCCACATGCTTGATCGTAGCAGAAAGACAGCACACTCTTAACCTCATTTTCCGGTACACACCGACGAATGATTTGGTCGGAACAGTATTTAAAAAGATAAGGTTCATCCCAGTAAAAATGCTTTACTTGGGACAAGAATCGAAGTTTATCCTGTTTCGACCAATCTTTAGGTATCAAGCCGGTGGCTAAGTAGTTGACAATGTCAGCGAACCATGGTTCGCAAAAAACGGTTAAGAGTTGCTCATCGGGAAAAACATCAGTGATAGGAAGTTCAAGTGTAGGCGAAGAAGGAAGTCGTGAAAGGTGATCGGCCACTACGTTTTCACATCCTTTTTTGTCCTTTATAACAAGGTCAAACTCTTGTAGCAGGAGGATCCAACGGATTAGCCTCGATTTAGCATCCTTCTTCGCAAAAAGGTGGCGAAGAGCTGAATGATCCGTATACACAATGATTGGAGAGCCAATTAAATAAGGCCGAAATTTTTCAAGTGTAAACACAACTGCTAAAAACTCTTTTTCTGTTGTTGTGTAGTTTAGTTGGGCCTCATTTAATGTACGGCTAGCGTAATAAATCACGTGCGGCATCTTGTTAATGTGCTGTCCAAGAACAGCACCAATGGCAAAATCTGATGCGTCGCACATAATTTTGAAAGGTTGCGTCCAGTCTGGAGATGAAAGAATGGGCGCAGAAATGAGAGAGTGTTTCAAAGACTCGAATGCTTCCATGCAAGTTGAGTCGAAATCAAATGTTGTGTCCTTGGCCAATAAGAGAGTCAAGGGTCTAGCAATCTTGCTAAAATCCTTGATGAACCGTCTATAAAAACCGGCGTGGCCAAGAAAAGCTCGGATGTCTTTGACGCATTTAGGAGGAGGAAGATTAGAAATGACTTCAATTTTGGCTCTATCAACCTCTATGCCGTTTTGCGAGATGACATGTCCTAAGACAATGCCTTCTCGTACCATAAAATGGCACTTCTCCCAATTCAAACTTAGGTTCTTATCCCTACAGCGGGTAAGAATAGCGTCAAGGTGTAGCAAACACTCGTCGAAGGAGTCACCAAAAATGGAGAAATCATCCATAAAGATCTCCAAGAACTTTTCAACCATGTCCGAAAAGATCCCCATCATACACCGCTGAAATATAGCGGGTGCATTGCATAACCCAAAGGGCATGCGACGATAAGCAAAAGTGCTAAAGGGACAAGTAAATGTGGTCTTGTCTTGATCCTCTTTGGCTATGGGGACTTGGTTATAGCCGGAATAGCCATCCAAAAAGCAATAGAACTCATGCCCTGCCAATCGTTCTAGCATTTGGTCAATGAAAGGTAAAGGAAAGTGGTCTTTCCTTGTCGAGGCATTGGGTTTTATATAGTCGATGCAAACTCGCCACCCAGTTTGGGTGCGAGTAGGAATTAACTCATTTGCCTCATTGGTAATGACCGTGATGCCCGATTTTTTTGGCACAACATGAATGGGGCTAACCCATTGGCTATCCGAGATAGGGTAAACGATACCACTATCAAGACACTTAACAATCTCCTTCTTGACAGCCTCTTTCATAATGGGGTTAAGGCGCCTTTGTGGATCCCTTGCCGGCTTGGCATCATCCATCAAGTGTATATGATGTTCGACTATGAGGGGACTAATCCTCTTGATGTCCGCCATAGACCAGCCAAAAGCTTACCGATTATTGTGTAAGACCATTAAAAGGGCCTTCTCTTCCTCAAGAGCTAGAGAGGCCGATATGATAACGGGTAAGGTCTCATTCTTACCTAGATAAGCATATTTTAGGTGCGACGGCAAAAGCTTTAGTTCGAGTTTAGGAGGTGAAACAATAGATGGTAACAATGGAGTAACTGTTTCAAACTCGAAAGATTCCATCAAAGGTTCAAATCGAGTGTACGCAACCGAGTCGGATGGTTCAACTAACTCATCCGAAAAAGCAAAAGACTCAAACTCGGGTGATGAGTCTTCAAAATCGTCAACAAAGGTGAAACACCCATAATCGTTGTCCACCGTGAAAGCTGTGTCGGATTCTAGGAGGAACGCACTAGTGGCGTTAACATTGCTGTGATCGAACAAAAAATTTTCGAACTCACAGTCCTCCTCCGCGATCTCATTGATTGAGCAAATATCAAGTACGCTAGCATTAGGCTCGGCAGGCTGACTCCCCAACTTAAAAATATTGAGTTCAATTGTCATATTGCCAAAAGATAGATTCATTGAACCATTACGACAATTGATCACTGCATTGGAGGTCGCAAGGAATGGTCGACCAAGTATCACCGGGATTTGATTCCGGGGGTTAGCGACAGGTTGTGTATCCATAACAATAAAGTCAACGGGGAAAATGAAATCCCCTACTCTAATTAACACATCCTCCAACTCTCCCCTAAGATGGGTGATTGATCGGTCGGCCATTTGGAGAGTACAGTGAGTGGGCTTAAGCTTTCCAACGCCTAATTGCTCGTACACAGAATAAGGTAGCAAATTGACACTAGCACCAAGATCTAATAGTGCTCTATTGATATTCTTGTCCCCGATTGTTATCGAAATAGTAGGACAACCGGGGTCCTTTTGCTTTGGGGGTAAAGAATTGACAAGAGTATCACTAATAGCACTAGCCACGAAAACTTTCTTTGGTACTTGTGACTTTCTTTTTTTGGTGCATAAGTCCTTTAAGATTTTTGCATATGAAGGAACTTGTTGGATTGCATTCAAAAGAGAGATATTTATGCTAACCTGTTTGAACAACTCGATAATCTTCTCCATTTGTGGAGTTGGTTTATTAGATCTCAACCGGTTTGGAAAATGAACGTTTTGAAAAGTTGTTGAGTCCAATTTTTGCGGATCAGATTGTTGAGTTGCAACGGTGCCATTTGATTAATGTAGGTTTTTACGATCAAAGATAATTTACCGCAATCAAGAACGGCGTCGCTTTGCAGCTAGCCGGTGAGTACGGGTCAGTCCACAGGGATGTGTAATTTTCCTAAGTGGTTTTACGAGCTAATTCCAATGGCTGTTTGGTCCTTTAATTGAATCTAAAAACTAAGTTGTACGATAATTAAGAAACTTGCTAGGATTAGGTCTAAGGTGGAGTTTGATAAGATTAAATTTCACACCTCTTTCAATGCCCTAAGTTAAGTTTTTTAGGAGTTATAGCAATTATTAGTAAAAGGGATTAGGATGATTGGGAAGGAACGAAGTTTCTTCCTCTAGATCCTTGTCCGTCATTTTCTAATAATTGCTCTAACCTTCATGGAAGACATGCATGTCCGGTCCTTTATGTTACGGTTTCACCGTTACCTCGTGGGTAGGGTGCCGTAGGGAGCGGATCATGCATGCATGCATGAAGTTCTAGTTATTAAAAATGATTGGGCATGAAAGAGATGAGAGATATCCATCTCTCAATCCCTTCCTATTCCTAATCCTAACAAGCGAGGAAATTACTCGCTCATTAGGAGATCTATTAAAAACATCATTTTAAGATTACTGTGTATTTTTAGATCTAATAGTTTAGTTACCTACTGCAGGTTAAGAGATACTACACTAGATTAAACTAGAGCAAAAGGAACAATTTATCTAGGGTAAGAATTCAATTATAAAACTAGGGCAGAAAAGAAAAGACAACTTACAAGAATGATGCTCTTCCCAACTTTAAATGAATCTGAATTTTTATTTATCAAAAAGAGGCATCCCTAATACAATCTTTAGAATACATTTTTATAGGGAATAGGAAAATTAGGGTTACAATTGCTCGCGCATGTGATATTACAGATATACCTCCTAAAAATCCCAACAAAAGCACCGACGCACCGCCAGGAGAATTCTGCACCGACACGTGCAGTAGATGGCCGCGGAACCGCGACATGGGTGGGGGTAGGGCCGCGGTTCCGCGGCCCATTGATGAGATCATTGGATTAATTTTTGTGGGCTGCTTCTTTGTTGTTTGGGCTTTTTATTTTTTTAGTTCTTTTCTCCATTTGGCTTCTGGGACTTCTCCAGATCTTCAGTGAAAACTTGTAATAGTCTTTTAACCGTTCACTTTGACGTTTTGGACCTTGCGTTGCCTTGTACCTTTGTGAACTGTTCTTCGTCTAGGCTTAACTAGGATCCTTCCATTTGTTGGTCAAAAGTCCCTCTTTTGTATCATCTTTTGTCTTTTTCACTGTTTTCGCTCTAAGAACCTGTATCCTGTAATATGTAGTAGACATGCGTCAAAAGCACCTGTTTATTTATAAAACGAATAAGAATGGGGAATATAATAATGCAATATTATGGTATGAACACCGGCCCCTTATCAAGAATGAGATGGATATTAAAAAACATGAAGGGAGGTGAATGTAGTAAAAGGAATGGTGACCATAAACCAAAAGCAAGTCTCACATCAATATCAAAATCAACTCCCATCTCATCCTTTCATAATAAATGCAAAAGAAATGATGAAAGAAAAAGCAAAGATGCTTAATCCATCATAATCCCTCATTTACAAGAAACCCCCCTCCACAATGTTAATTTGCAAATATGCAAATTAGCTCCTCCCATCACAAAAGTCCGGCCGTGAAGGAACAAAGAAAATCTGGCCGAAACGGAATGCAAACTGGCAATTTCAAAAAACTGATCCCGCAATAAAATACAGGAAAACCCCGCGACTGTATATACATACCCGCATTTGTATTCCCACTGAATACAAATGCAAAGAGACAAAATCTACACTGTACAATACTAGGATCCGGCTTAAACCAAAGCCCGCTAGTATTATCCGTCCGATCATAATCCGTGCAATATCGCACGTATACGATCGAACCCTGCAATATCTCCATACGGCCTCTACAGCGTTTCGCCTGAAACTTGAGTAACTGTCTGTGGGGGACTCTAAAGACTCGTCAATACATTTGGCTGTGGATTTAACCACTAGCACGTCAGAGGTATTAGCCATACGTAACGGCCACCAGGTATTGACCAAAAGGGACGTCTGTGAGCGAACTCATGCTGACACCCTACCGAGCCTGTCAGTGACAATATCCATACAGTCCGGTCCGTTCGTCTATGAGCATCGCATGGCGGGCCTAGGGGGTTGGTAAAAGTCAGACCCCCAAAAGCGGTACAAGTCGTGTCGGAGTGTAGCCCAGAACACCCTGAGATACTACTGGAATACCTACCAGTAAATCTCCTGCCTCGGCTGAGGGCTTTGTGTAATGGCTCTCGTAGACACAGCGTGACCTCACCCCCAATACCGGGAGAGACGAACCCCTGCAGATCCGCTCACTGCCTCCATGTGGCTCGGGACTGTACCCAACTAAAACCTGTTTGCACGACTCCTTTGAGCCGTGGTAGGGTAGTAATCAAAGTACAGTGGGAACTCACACGAGACAAATGACGATCTCAGGTCGATGAACTAACCTGTACACATGTCACCAGGGAACTGCTATCTGACGTCAGGTATAAGACCAACTAGCATGTTCCCGGCGAGTACTGTCCAGTGTACTCATAACCCAATGAGCACCTGTATACATCTTAGGTGAACCAACTGACACCAGCGGCTTGTGAGACAGGCCACCGCCCCTCGTCGGGATCTCGACTGTATACACTAGTCTACTCTGGAGTATCGATGCTCTGTCTCGAAACTTCCACGACTAGGGACCTTTTAAGGATTTGCTTATAGACCCCAGCTCCCACGTATATGATCGCCCTCATACTGCTGGTAGTCAAGTAAGAATCCTATGGGCTCTATCAACGTGTAATAGTGATCAGTAATGTCACCTCAAACAGTACACGATGATAAAGATAAACCAGATAGCATACTATCATCTTGAGTAAGACTGTCCTACTGGTATAGGTCCTCCCTCAATTATTGCATCACATGCCTGGAATCCAATAATTGACTCTGAGGGCACTATCTCCAACAGCTTCTCCTTTAGACCTTTTTGGAAAAGGTAAGTAAGCGGTTGAGGCCTATAAAGAGCGAAGCAACAAAACTCCACTTCTTGTTGAGGGAAGCGTACCGTATCATGTACGGCTTTTCTAAAAACCTTGTTCATGTATCCAATAATTGTTTAACAAGTGGTGATTATGAGTTATTAAATGGTAAGAGGAATGAAAATTCACTATTTCATGTACAATAGTACCTGAGGGATACAACGAACTCTTAAGTGGAGTTACACAAAATTGTTGATCAACTCAAAAGGACCATACACTTTATAATTCATTTGAAAAGTAACATCAAAACTAATCGGGCTTTAACACATATCGGGCTTAGACTAAAAAGAGTATAAAGTAGTATTTTGATCTTTTATGTAATTTTTTCACATAATTATGCAAGCACGACATCAGCTTTGAAATGGTCCGGGTCGACTATATGTTCAGGTCCATCCCGCTCCACCCAATAAATCGCCCAAAACCCTTCCCTTATCGAGTCCTATTCGTTTCCATTTAAAAAAAAAACCCTAGCTTTCTCCTTCGGATCGCAGCAATGGAGGCCGAAGACGAGATCGAAGGAGGAGAGAGAAACTCAGAGATGGTAATGATGAAGGAGAAGAAGAAGCACAAGGGGAAGCACGACAAGCCGAAGCCATGGGACGAGGACCCCAACATCGACCGCTGGAAGATCGACAAGTTCGATCCTTCGTGGAATGAGGGCGGGATGCTCGAAGTCAGCTCCTTCTCCACTCTCTTCCCTCAGTACAGAGGCAAGCAAGCAAAATCCCCCTTTCTTGTCTCTTTAGAAATTAGGGTTTTGGAGTCGTTTTTGTGGTTCTAGGATTGTAGATTCTCTGATTGATGTTGGATACAGTGCAACTTTGAAATTTACAATCCAAATTCCTTCTTTGCTCTATTCAAAAACCTAGGCTTTAGGGTTATTCATGTTCATGCGATGATGCATTGATCTTAGGATTGTAGTTTCTCTGATTTATGTGAAAAAGGAGAAAAATTGCAAACTTGCATTTCATCTAATAATTTCTAGGGTAATTTGTCAAAACCCCCAAGCACTTTTTTTTTTATGTCAAAACCCGTCTGCCTTGAAATGTTAGTCAAAACACCCCTAGAAAAGTTTTTAGTTGTCAAGAAATCCCTTACCTTAGTAGTTGCCTGTTATATCTAGTTTTCTGCGATATCTAAGCAGCTGCCTGTGATATCTAAATTGCTACATGAGATATCTAAATAGATTGTATGAATTGGTTATATATAGCAGTCTACTATGTAGATACTATAGGAAAAATTTTCAGGTGGTTTTTGACCACTGTTTCGAGACCGGGGGTTTTGACAGCAAAACAGTGCTTGTTTTTTTTTTTTTGACAATTTACCCTAATTTCAATAGTTGGGTTTTTGATAAAGGCAAGCCGAAATGTCCCTTTTTTATTCAAAAAAACTGCAAATTCCTTCTTTTTTATTAACCTCAAATCGATATTCAAGCGTGTTCTCGTAACAGGGTTTAATAGTGTCATTGAAATTCCTAATGACTGTATTGGCACTTAATATCTCTATCAATCTGGACCTACTCTTGCTGATTGCTTTCTGATTTACGAATCACTTAACCACATGGAAGGCAACCTACCCTTATTCACAATTGGGTATGGAGTTGGTAAAACTGGATTTTACTTTTAAGTGGGTAGAAACTACGCAAACCCTAGCTTGCAAGTTCCTGCCTTCGCTTTAAAACTTAGCTTTGATGGGTTGTTTGGCTTTGAAGTTTTTTAAACTCCAAAATGGGTGCTCTTCACACCCGTTGGAGTTTAGAAAACTTAGGTTGGATTGGAGTTTTCTAAATATGTTAACTTTGGAGTTTAGATAGCCAGAGTTTCCTAAACTATAAAATGGAAACCAAATGAGGCATATTTAGGATTTTGGCATTAAACTTAGATATCCTAATTTAACTCCATACCCAGACATGCCCTAAGTATTCACTTTCTACATTACTATAATTCGTACATCTCATATTATACGTAATTAGCAAAGAAGTGCCCAACAACAGGGAATTAAAATTCAAGTTTCACTAATTCTCAGCAATAATTCTTAGATAACACTTGCTATTACAAGCTTGGTGGCTAGACTAGTCAGCAATAACCTGGTTTAGAACTTACAACAATGATACCGTAATTGTTCAAAGGAAAGATGCTTATAGGGTTAATTGGAGTAAGACAAGAGATTCTTAGGTAGATATAAAAATACTGAGATTATGATGTGCTTTTGAAAAACCATCCAAACTGTTATTGTAGTTTATTGATGTGCTTTATTACATAGAGCTGTGAATATTTAACACAATGCACTATCTAAAAATCATTAATTCTCCTCTATCAAGATTTTACAACTTTGTTTCTACTACAGAAAAATATTTGCAAGAACGTTGGCCGATTGTTAAGCGGGCATTGAAAGACTATGCTATCAACTGTGAGCTCAATTTGGTAAGCTTCAAAAATAATTGTTAAATTTTTTGAATTAAGGTGTATATAGTGTTAACTGAGATAACTGAAGTTTCCCTTGATTCCCTAGGTTGAAGGATCAATGACCGTTTCAACTACTAGGAAGACTAGAGACCCATATATCATCGTCAAGGCGAGGGATCTCATAAAACTTCTATCCAGGAGCGTCCCTGTGGAGCAGGTATGCTTTGTGCTTCGGACACTATTACTCAGTTCCAAATGTGTGATTTGTTATCTTGAACAGTAAAATTCTTACGGACCAATCATATTGCATGGAGTTCATTTTCTTTCACTTTCTAAGAGTATATAGTAGGTTTTCTGATCACATAGGAAACATGCTTCTGGATTGATGTAGACTACCGAGGAAATTGAAGGTAAATTCTATATGATGGCTTTATGGCCACCCATGGCTTTATGCACAGAATGTTCGACAACTTTAATGTAACATATTCCCTGTAGCTAAAATAAGAATATTCATATGGCTTATTGGTAAAACATTAAAAATAGTTATAAATTTGAGTAGAAATGAATGCAAGCAGTAGTAAGGGGCAATTTCAATTGATGAATTAGTGACGACGAATTGGTTTAGATGGTTTAGGTATGTGCTATGCTGACTATTGCTTGTGCCAATCAAGAGAAGTGATATAATTATAGTTGATTGAAATGTGGCAATTAAAAGGATAGTATGATTATTAATAACTTAATAGGATTGTAGTAGGATTCAGGTAGCCGACCCCAAGGAGTTTGGATGAATGCTTCGGTCATGTTGCATACTAGGTTTGAAATCTTGGGATCGGGATTGGAGTCGGACCTTCATTTTTTGGACCAGAATCAGCAATATGGTCTTCGGATTGGAAGTTTTGGATGTTTTTATTGGTTGCCTTGGAAAAATTATAAACAACAGTAAAATTATGAAAAACTACTATAAGTATATAGGAGTATTATATCATATCTTCTTAAATTTATTAATGATATTCTAGATACTCCAATATAGCTATTTTTCCTACCTTTATTTTTCAACTCAAGACTTTGTAGTATGTATGTGTAAATGCACGTACATGTGCGTGCGCGTGCGTCTCTCTCTCTCTCTCTCTCTCTCTCGCGTGTGCGTGTGTCTCTGTGTGGGTGGGTCGGTAGGGGGGGTAGACCTAAAATGACGTTAACAAATTAAATTCTTATTTGTTGAGTACTCATAATAAAGTTAAAATAAAATCCCAATTTTCTCATGTATTAAATCATATTTCATTGTTAAGGTCTTGAATCCAAAGTCCAAACCCATTGCCATCTTTTATTGCTAGACTCAGGTTGACTTGGCCTTGAATTGGCCTATCCAAGCTGATACTGACCAAGACTTGGTCGATCCCAGTCAAGACTCGTCGGTCCTGCATCAAAAGGGGAGTTTTGTATTGTACCCCTTGAAATCTGATTCATTCTAACAGAATTGGATAGGGATCGGCTGAGTTTTCAAACCTCGGTTGTATCGAAATGGTTTCTCTAATAAAGTCACATTTTTACTTGGGTTATTTTCATTTAGAACTTAATATTTTGACAACGTCAACATTCAGTCTTTTTGTATTTCTCTAAACAACCAAATTAATAGTTATTGCTGTTTGAATTTGTTGATGTTGTAGGCAATCAAAATACTGAATGATGAGATGCAGTGTGACATTATAAAGATTGGTAGCCTTATACGTAACAAGGTATTACATCTCCTTCTCTTTAACATTACGTCCCTTTTAGGTTTAATATATCTTCTTATTCTTCTTTCTGAAATTCTATATTGGGAATACACTTTTCAAGAATGGGAGCATAATATGTGGAGAGAACACAGATATCTTTAATTTTGCTGTCGTTGAAAACTTGGGTTTTACTTGTGTGGACTTCACATCGAAACTCTGCTGCTAGTAAATAAAAAAATCTAGTCGGTTAGCAGCTTATAAAATAATCTGTTATAGAATTTTAGTGCTGCAAAGATCCCTTGTGCTCCCTTGTTTTAATGTTGCATACACCTGTTCAAAAAGTGGTACTATCAGTTTAAGATCGTGAAATAATTGTAGAGTGGAGCATTCCGGTGACATTTAAAATCTTGCTACATGCCAAATTCAGTTGGCAAAACATTTATTTAAGTTATTTAATATGTATAACTAGTGTCACTTGTCAGACGATTGTGTTGAAGATCTGCAGGCTTCAACAATTACAAATATTCTACTTGGGTTTGCATTGAAAATTCAGTCATGGTCTCTCATAAGCAACTAAAATTTCAATGGAGACATATCTGTTAACTAGAGTTTTTTTAATAAAAAATAATGACAACTATTAGTATGCAAGATGTCAGTCTACCTGTTGTATGTGGTTACAACCATCTTTTGAATTGCTTACATGTTGTTATTTGCTGCAGGAACGATTTGTTAAGCGAAGACAACATTTATTGGGCTCCAATTCATCTACTCTCAAGGTATGAATTACATACATGAAGAAGTTAAATTGATCACTTATGACTCATCTACTTTGCAGATTCATTTCCTAGCATCTAACCTTTCAGTCTAGCTTACGAAACAACAATGAATCTGCAGGCAATTGAGATATTGACGGAGTGTTATGTTTTAGTTCAGGTACTGCTTCATTTATTTTGTTTTTTTTATACTAAAAGTATGTATTAGCCTTCTTGCTTTTTTTTGGGTGATGACTTTACCCATCTTCCCCTTTATAAATGACTAGGGCAACACTGTTGCTGCCATGGGTTCATTTAAGGGTTTGAAGCAAGTTAGGAGGATTGTAGAAGATTGTATCCTGAATGTGCAGCATCCTGTGTACCACATCAAGGTGGGTTGTTGGCTTAGTAGAAACTAGAAAATTCATAAAGTTCTCTCTCTACATATATATGTGATGGCAACTATGAATCAATATAATATTGTCTTCTGCCCAACACAGACCCTTCTGATGAAGCGAGAGCTTGCGAAAAATCCAGCACTTGCCAATGAGAGCTGGGATAGATTCCTTCCTAAGTTTAAAAAGTATAGTGTTTTCTCATATATTTACATGTCATTTCATAAGTAGTTCACTTCTGCTTCATCCAGCATATCTTTATTCTTTTCTTTTACTGATAAGTGTAAATTTGATGCACTTATTCAGGAAGAATGTCAAGCAAAGGAAAGTGAAGTCCAAGGAGAAGAAGCCTTATACACCTTTCCCTCCTCCTCAGCAACCTAGCAAGGTGAAACAAACTTCACTGAATTTATTATGTTTTTATGCTCATTCAATGCTTCCAGAATTTTTGTTCAATATGTGGCCCCGTATTGCTTGTTTCATTTGAACTAGAGAATAAGGTGAAGGTTCATGGAAAAAACTTCAGCGTGCTATGTATTTAGTCTGCAATACATGTTCCAGTTCCATTTTTTTAATTACTTATCTAAAATAAAACATGACCTGGGCTTGCCTGGATAATTTGTATTTAAATGCACATGTCCTATTGGACACCTGATGCACTATGTGATACTTAATGCCATCAAATCATGATGAGCACAATGATGTTCAACATTCACACCTGACAGTTTAAAAATTAAAACAGTACATGTGTCTTACGTAACCTAAAAAGGATCTTATAAGATTTAAGTTCTAGGCAACTGGTCTGCAAATTGATCTTTAATTGCATTTGCAAATGCAGTTCTTGCTTGTTATATGTAGATGGTTGTCATCTAGGAGTTTGACTGTTCTTTTTGTGACACTTAATGCCATCAATTCATGATGAGCACTACTGTGATATTTAACGCCATCAAATTATGATGAAGTGATTACTGTGATGCATAATGCCATCAAATCACGATGAGCACAATGTTGTTCCAAAATTGATGCTTGACAGTTGAAAACCGTGCATGTGTCTTACGCAAGGCAAAAAGGATCTTGTAAGTTCTAAGTTCTAGGCAACTGTTAATTGATCTTTAAATGCGCACTTGTTACGATGCAGTTATTGCCAGTTCATATATGTAGATAATTGCCATCTAGGAGTTTGACTGTTCTATTTGTTTCCATGGTCCCTTACCACATTTATCCTCCTTGAGGCTGGAGAATCTTCTCTCGTGGTTTTGTTTATATGATATGATACCATCTAATTGTCTTAGGTTTGCTTTCTTATTGCTTTTAGTGTGGACATTGATCCTAAGCAAGTGATGTGAAATTTTCAGATCGACCTTCAATTGGAAAGTGGTGAGTATTTCTTAAGCGACAAAAAGAAGTCTGCAAAGATGTGGCAAGAAAAGCAGGAGAAACAGGCGGAGAAGACAGCTGAAAACAAGAGGAAACGAGAGGCTGCATTTGTTCCACCAAAGGTTCAGTCTGCAATTACTGACATGTTTTTTTAAATACACATCTTACCCCTAAACTAGCTGCTACTATATTTCACCTCCAAAACTTTGAAATTCTATATTCCATTCTCAAAACTTTTAATATTTAGTTATCGAAATTCTGCCCATGGTTACTTTTAACAGTATGTTCCTTTTATGCCATTAATATCTATTTTAAGGACCATATTGACCTCAAGTAGTCATCTTCAACCTCAAGAAGGGCAATGGGTTAGGGTTTTCAATCTCTCTATTTAGGTGTTTTCAATAATGAAAAATCTCAAACAATTAAATCAAAATATAGAAGATGAAGTAGCCTAAGGTAGGAAAACCCTAGGCCAAAAAAAATAGTCGTAAATGCTACAATGGATTTTTATTCTTCAATTTGGATTTAAAAACACGTTAAATTATTAAAACATAAATAAAAGTCAGGTATAAAAAAGACTAAATTATTAAAACATAAATAAAAGTCGCACGTTTTGATGGAAAACGCTCCGACGAGCTTGAAGTTTCTTCTATTTAATACACAATTAATATGATAGCTTTGTCCCAATAAAGATTGAGCAATTGAACTAAGGTTCTAGAGCCAAAAAATGCCAAATTAACATCAGTTTTTGTAGTGTCTGAAAAGTTAAAAATGGTTGGGAGAAGAAGAAAAGAAAGAAGTTATGAGCGTTTCTTTTTCTTTGGGAAGAAAAAGCTGGGCTCTGAGATCTGCGCGCCCGTCTCATTTTCATTGAAACACAAAAAGTAGATACAAAATGTAAAAGCAAACATACAGAACACCTACAGGTTACAAACACTCAAGCTGTACTACATCAACTACGGAACAAAGAAGCAAGAAATGTTCAATTTAGAGTGCCATGAAAGAATCAAAGATGTTCCCCCCAGAAATTTGAAATTTGGCAAGCAAAAGCTTAGCATCCAAGACAATGAGTGTTAGAATAATGTTCCCTACTTTATCAAACACCTAGGTTATGTTAACCCAAATATAGCTAGCAACTCGGGAATGAGAACAATTTAGAGATTTTTGGATAACGGGCATGGCCGCCAATTGGCGGCCAAATAGATGGGTTGGGACTTGGGCCTTCTGTTGTGTTCTTTTCTGCGGGGCTTAACTCTTCAGAACCCGAATTGGAGAACTTTGAATTCTGCAGGATTGATTCGTTGACTGCTGACTTTGAGTATATACGTTTTGCATTGTTTTAAGCTTGAAAGTCCGTCAATTGCTCCCTGATTTCTGCACTTATGCAGCACACACGGATCAAATGGCACTTATTTATATACACAAGATTAAGAATGAGTGGTATTTAAAATGCAATAAATCGTGGTGAACGGGGAGTTTTGTGGGTAACTATAAAATTTTAAAGTTATGGTGATATATAAGAAAAAACCCTATTGAAATGCTTTCTGATTTAAAAAGAAAATTAAGAAAAATACTTGATTTGGTGATTTATTCTGCATCTTAAACTGGCATGCTTTTTTTTTTCTTTTACAGGAACAATCCATTCATGTATCTGATGCTACTAAATCCAGTAATGTCGAGAATGAAGTGTCTACAATTGCTGCATCCTTGAAGGTAAATAGGCCGCCTGTTTACTTTCCTCCTTTAGAAATCACTTATTGCATGTATGTTTGATATAAATCTTCATTTAGACACAAAGTGCAATCATTTTAAGACAGTATCTACATGGTCATTAGTTTTGAACTTGGGGTAATGCAACGTTACTTTAAAACAGCAGTTTTGTTAAGCTTTACTGTTTTTCATACTGGTGTCAATTTTGCTAGCACCTAATTTAGTATGCAATTGCCATAATTAATTTCGAAGGGAAACAGGAAAGAAATTTGACCAATGCTTCAATTAGCGCCTTGTATTATAATGATTG
The DNA here is from genome assembly GCA_030015575.1 of Agapanthus africanus. NCBI lineage: Eukaryota > Viridiplantae > Streptophyta > Magnoliopsida > Asparagales > Amaryllidaceae > Agapanthus > Agapanthus africanus. The sequence continues at coordinate 196,084,273 of CM057348.1, read as the reverse complement.
CTCATTTTCTGAACATTGCTCCAGGGAAAATTATATTTATGATAATACTGTGAAGAGTAATGGTGAAATTAGAAGTACAACTAGGATAGAGTTGGAAATAGTGGGTAGGCTTATAGGTCAAAAGCTGGGCAATTAGCGAGAAGTTATAATTACATTACAGGGGGAGAGAGGACTTTGGGGTATTATGGGCAAAACCACATTAGTAGGCGCACTAAATATGTGGCATTATGTCCATATGAATTTTGTGCAGGAAAAAAAAATCTTAATTAGGGTCCCTGTTGTAATCTGGCATGATGTTCATGAGAATATGTGGTGTTGCTGATAGAACTTTGGATAAAGTGACTGTTTTCATGTAACTGAGAATGAAATAATTTGTGTGAGATTAACCTTGATATAAGGGTCAAAATCTGCACAATTAGTATTAAGTATTTACGCTTAACGAAATTGGGTAATCTTTTGTGGTTTTTTTTTGTTGTCTTTTTTTGTGAAAAAAAGCTTATGCAAATAGAGGACTTAAAATCTAAGTGATATATGCTTCATTTACTAAATGCTTTAAATGCTTTCGATGCAGGCAAAAGCAAAAGAATTCAAGATGCACAAGGCCCGTGAAAATATTGATGCTGAGTCATACATTGCAAATACGGAAAAACCACCCTTGAAGAAGCGTAAATCTTCGAAATCTACTTGAATAGAGTTTTTCTGATGAAAACCTGAAGTTGATGTGGGTGAAAAAATTTCACATTTCCTATATGGTATATCATCTACTACATAAAAAACCTGTTCTTTTATCTTATCCCTGATGCATCCTGTGCTTGTAAAATTAAGGAAATTTTTTGTTGTAGATCTTTAAAAATGGAAGAGATTTGTTGGTAATGAATTATATGCATTTCTGAAGTTTCTTTTCTCTACGTAGGTGCATCCTTGAAATATGCGATGAACTAAATTATATGTATTTGTTGTCTTTTCAATGCTTTCTTGTCTTTCCAGTGTTTAATATGATATTTCTTTGTCAAGAAGAATACGGAGTGCATATACTTGCATTTAGAATAATGGCAACATGTTACGATTAATAATTTCTTCCTTACATATTTGTTATGATTTTGCTAGGAAACATTAGTATTTTATTATTTTTGCCGCTGGCAGCGGCAGCTGTATTTTGATTCCTGTAGCATTAGTATTTTGCATATACATGTATAAGTTATAAGAAAGGATTCAAGAAGTATTTTCTTTAAAAAAGTTATAGTTAAAACAGTAGAATTTCTGCTAAGATGTACAAATAATTAAAGATTTAAAACTAATTTACTGTTAGAAATTAGGCTTTTTTCATAGAAACTGCATGTGGTTTGTTTACTCGAGTTTTTCCAAACTGTCTTATAGGTCAAACTTTTCATGAAAACCCCTTAAACATTCAGTCCGTTGTACATAATGTTACGAATATGTATGTCTTAGAGGCCATTATTGTATATTATAGTGGATGCGTGGACATACATAGAGAACTTTCTTGCTCGATATGGTAATATGTTATCTGGTTGATTTTTATCTAAACATGTACACTTGTTTTAGCTTACTGTCTTTTTGATACATGTTGATAAAGCCTTTAGGATATTGGCTTGACTACCAGGACTATGATGCAAATCATACTAATGGGGCTTGTGTAGTCTATAAGCACATCCTTTAACAGTTCCTAGTCGAGAGTATCGATACAGGGTATCGATATTCCAGAGTAGATTAGTGTGTAGGTTTGTTAACCCTATATGGGGCGATGGTCGACCCCATAACCATTGCTGTTTGATTTCAAAGATTGTACACATATGCTCATTAGAGAATGGGTACACCGAACAGGACTCGCCGAGAACTTCTAGATTGTACCATACCTATCGTCAGATAGCAATTTTCTGGTGATACTTGTACATTTTAGTCTATAGACCCGAAATCGTCATAGTGTCTTGTATGGTACCCACTGTGCTTTGATTTCTTCCTTACCACGGCTCAAAGGAGTCGTGCAAGCATGTGGAGTTTGGGTACAGTCCCGAGTCACATGGAGGCAGTGAGCAATAGGCGGGGTTTTGTCTCTCTCGGTATTGAGAGTTGATGTTGTACTATACTCGATTGGTTATAACAGCAAGTCCCTGGCCAGGACTGATGAGATTTACTGATAAATGTTATCAGTAGTTTCTCGAAAGCTTATAGGTCGTACATCGGCATGACTTATCGAGTTAGTGGGGTCTGACGATTCCACCCCCAGACTCGATATGCGACATATCAGACGAAGAGACCGGACTGTACGGTAAGTGTTGCCTATAGGCTCTACAGAAGTTTGGACAAGTTTGCTTGTTGATCTTTTATTCGTTCAATATCTGGGTAGTTGTTACGTCTAGCTAGTACCGCTGATGGATTGTGGGTATCTGATGTGATCATTATCTACTGCTAGCGTATTGATGAGTCTTTAGAGTCCCACATAGAGATTTCCTAGCTCAAGCGAAACAAAGTAGGGTACGTATGGAGATATGTGCGGGAGCTTAATTAAATACGAGTATATGATACCATATTCTAATCCAGCGTTAAATGACATCAGCCGGTTATATATGATATAACCGGACTATTGAATCAAGTGTTGATTCAATGATTTGATATATATATATATATATATATATATATATAGATTAAGCCCACTTAAGATTTTCTTTTATTGATATATATTAACTAATATTAAAACCCCCCCCCCCCCCCATATATATATAGTATCATGGTTGATGACACATAAAACTAGGATGTATGAGAATCACATATAAGATGAAGATGAGAAGATAATGATAAATATATATATGAATTAATTAAAAGAGAAATGAGTCATGATTTGTAGAAGTATTGAGAAGCCACGACTTATCTCTTCTCTTTTGTTTTATTCATTGATATTTATCAATCTCATTCTCATCTCAATGTTATACTCATGGTTCACAAATCATCCAAGTCCATCTCATTCTTCATCTCTTCACTAATTTTCTAGGGTTGAGAAAAGGAAAGGAGAAAGAAATAATTTTAGTGTGCAAAATTCCTACTTCATCAAGCTACACTACTCTAGCCCTTTAGTATATGTTATCTTCACTAATGCCTTAATTAGTGAAGTGTGAGTTTGAGTGAGAGTTGCCTCAAGATGGATCATCTTCGACGACGAAAACTACAAGCAAGCTTGATCCTTTCTTCAAGTGGAGTCAAAAAAGAGTTTTAGGTTCTACAACTTGGAGTTTTAGAAGTGAAGGACTAGACTGCAAAGGTTGTAGACACTCTTCACTTATATTAGAACTTGTTTGCTTTACTATAAAACCTTAATTCTCTAGTTCGATTCTTGTTTAGTATATCTAGACCTTTTATTTTTTAAAATTGTATACTTGATACTCATAGAAATACTGTAGAGGTGCTAAAACATACTTTCATGGTATCATAGCTAAGCCGGAGGCTTAGGAATAGCTTAGACGAAGTTTAAGTGTTCGATCGAAATTTTAAACACGGATTTGGGTAGTTGCTGTCCAATTTTTAAAACTTCATTATTTTCACAGTTAAACATTCTCAGAAAATTATGCAGGTAAAACTAGGAAGGCTCAAGAAATACGAGAACATAATTCCACAACTTAGCCACGGAACCGCCGCCTATACCATGTATTGGCCGCCGTTCCGCTGCCCAAGTATGGAATTATGAGCTCGTTTTTCTTGTTCTGCTTCATTTTGACATTTTTGATTTTCTGGAAATTTTTAATGAGGCTCAAGTGGTTGAGGTTTCTGTGAGTTGGTGGTGTTTGAAACATCAATCGAAATGTTTAACATCGTCTATATTGTTTTGGATACATGATATAATTTTTGGAATCCACATTGATTAGTTTTGCGAAAACTAGTTAACGATTTCTAAATCTCGCATTTTAGTCTCAAATGATAAATTATCACGGAGTTTGGATTTGGATCGAAACTCTGTCGTAATCTCGTATCGTACACGAATACTCGCCGGGATACCACTAGTAGACAGCCACACCCCATTGCACCGACCAAGTGACTATAGGAGAACCCTATGGCCAAGAGCATCCACTCGAGTGCTCACAGCCACGGTGTTCCGTCCAAGTTCACTTCGTTGATGACCTCGGGGGTTGCGGCCATCTACTAAAGTTTTTGACGAGCATTCGATCTTTTAATCGAGAATCTTGATGAATTGCTCGACTTAATTTTTGAAAAGTGTTTTCAATTCGAGACTTAAATGCAAGCTTTATAGGGTTAGGCATGAAATTCGGAATATGTGATAATCCGGGTTTATGATGTCTAAAGATGCAGATTCTAATTATTGTAGTTTTCATTTCTTTTTTGCGACCGTAAGTATAATATGTGAGCGACATTAGGGATATGCATTTTTACTTACGTTGATGACATGTGATGTTATTGTGTTTCTATCGATATGTTATATTGGATCGTTGCGATTGAATCGCCGGGGGTTTTACGTGAGATGGGAGTTTTTCAATTTACATTCATATAAATATTTGTATGTAATATTTTTTTATTGGGACACTTCCGGGTTGAGGTGGTTGTCTCCATTCGATATAAATTATTTACTTTTCCTCATTAGGATAGACCTAAGACGGGGAGCATAAGTACTCGGGTTCTAGAGTCCAGTGGGAGGTTATCTTGAGGAGTCGAGACCGGTCGTCCAACTCTAGAATTGGCAGGGTTGCTTGCCGCTCTCGTAGGGGTCTAGGGGTGTGGACTTGGCTATTCATCACGATCGTGGAATCCGTGTTTTTTGTTACTGGCTTAATCTAAAACACGGAGCTCCTAATATATCCTATATTTCATATATCTGCTGTTTCTGTGATGTGATCATATAACCGCGTGGGACGAATGCTACCTATATATAGATGATATATTAGTAAACACTATATATGTTTTGCATTCGCGCTAGTCCTGATTCCGTCCTGCCGTAAGTTAAGTAATCTTACGGTGAAGACCTGGGTCCCTGTGGCGAATGCGGATGGCATATATGTGTTTTATTTTCGTTTCTTCTGTGATGTTTAGGAAACATAATTGATGGGACGTCATTAATAAAATTAATGAAAAGAAAAGAAACGTAAAAGATTTTGTAGAATCAAAATTTTCAAAAAGGTAGCTTTAGTTCTTTCTTTGCATAGCGGTATTCCATTATGAATATCCAGCACCTTATTCGATGAGGAAAGAGCCTAGATCTCTTCACCGGGAATGTCCTCTTTGGCAAAAACTGGCATATGCTACAAGCTATTCGGTTTGTTTCGAAAACTACTCGATTTTTAAATTGGAGTTTAAACCACCCCTTTTTAAATCACTAGATTCTACAACGATATCAAGTTCATTACGTTAAAGGTTTTCTTCAAAACCAGTTGTAGCCCTCCGTCATTAGGTACTATTTAGTATTCGTGTTGCGTTTGTCGACCTTGTCAAGGCGTAGTGTTCGGTGGCTGATTAGTGCTTTTCTGCTGCATATTGATGCGATTGGTTAGGGTAGTCGTACGGCCTTGTCGACCTTCTCAAGGGTCATGCGTGTGGGTCTAGTTCAGTCACGAACTGACTGGTTGAACTTGACTTGCAGTTTATGATTTGTTGACCTTGTTAAGGTCATATACCGCATGGGGTAAAATCAGATATTGGGAATTTCAAGTGTTGAAATTTGTAATGAGATTACATACCTTCTATGTGATAGTTGGATCTCAATACCTATTGCGAGTAAGTGTTACTCCTGGGAGAGTTTTCCACTTTAAAATTAGCTAATCCAGTAGGTGTCTAAGAAAAGTGTAAACGGGGTTATGCCCCTGCGAAAATGAGATTATTTAATTAGTTCTATGCGAAAGCACAGGAAAACTCCCTCGGAGTACCAACACCTGCCTGGCTGATCGATTAGTGAACTTATAGGGTGTAATTAATCCTGACAAATCTTACATTTAGGGTTTGAAGAAAAATTTGATAAAAACAGTGGGAGCCATTTTGATTAGATAAGATAATAACCAGTTTAATCTTACAAGAGCGCATGCTAAAGTGTTTTCTTCTCTCTCTCCAGATAGCAACCATGTCACGCCTTAATCAAGATAATAACATGGATGTATTTGACCGAACCCGCTTATTATACTGGGCTGGAGAACGTTGGTTCCGTCCTATCTTATGACAACTGTAATAACTCTGGGCAAGGGAATGCAAGGATTTCCACGCAATCCTAATGAAGAAGGAGCATTATGATGCATTTTCTTTGGGTGCATTAGTTATTTAGAAATGTTTCTCAGTCTGCTCTATGTCCTGGGTATTGGATACCAGATCAGGATCTCATATTTATAATTTGTTACAAGGATTAAAGAGAAATAGAGAGCTGGGAGAGGGTGATATGTCTCTCAGAGTAGGGAATTGAGTAATTATTGTTGCCGAAACTGTCGGCGAATATCACTTAGTATTGCTAAATGGTAATGCATTGATTTTGAACGACTGTTATTTCGTACCGTCGATGATGTGCAATATAATATCTGTTTTTTATTAGATAAAGAAAAATATAACTTTGCATTAGAGCAAAATGTTATGAACATTTTCCTAAATCAAGTGTTGATTGGGTTTGGTATGTTGTGTAATGGTATATACGTTCTAAATCAAAATACAGTTATAAATATACAAACCACACACAAGAGGAAAAGTTAAGAAATGAACGGAGCCTTATTGTGGTATTGTAGATTTGGTCATATCAATATGACCAGACTAGCTAAGTTGCATAAATATGGATATTTGAATCCGTTCGAATTTACATCTTATGAAACTTGTCAGTCATGTCTCAAAGGAAAGATGATCAAAACTTCATTTACGGGACACGGAGAAAGAGCTACTGAACTCTTAGGACTGATACATAGTGATGTATGCGGTATTATGTCTACACATGCCAGGAATGTTCCTCGTACTTCATTACATTCACCGATGATCTCTCAAGATTCAGACATGCATTCCTGTTGAAACACAAATCTGAAACTTTTGAGAAATTCAAGGAATATAAGAGCAAAATAGAGAACCAGACGGGTAAAAGTATTAAAATCCTTCGATATGATCGATGGGGTGAATACTTAAGCACGGAATTCTGAGATTATCTAAAAGAAAATGGGATTCTCTGTCAGCTTACTCCTCTGTATACACCACAACACAATGGTGTATCGGAGCGGAGGAATCGCACCCTATTAAATATGGAGCGCTCTATGATGAGTGTTGCTGAGTTACCTATTTCCTTTTGAAGTTATGCACTTGAGACAGTTGCATACATATTGAATAGGGTTCTTACCAAATCTGCACCTGCCACTCCATATGAGATATGGGAGGGGAAGAGACCATGTCTTAATTTTATTAAGATATGGGGTTGTCTGGCTTATGTTAAAAAGCAAAATCCGGATAAACTCGAGGCAAGGTCTGTTCTATGTAAGTTTGTTGGATATCCCAAACATTCACGAGGATATATCTTCTACCTCATCGAGGAACAAAAGGTGTTTGTTGCACAACATGCCACCTTTTTAGAAAAGGAATTTCTTGTAAAAGAAATTAGTGATAATGAGATAGAGCTGGAAGAAGTTCCAGATATACAAACTACAACTGAATATTTGGTAGAATCGGAGGATTCAATAGTCCCAGACGAACCTCAGCCACTCCGCGATCTAGTAGGGTTTCTCACCCATTTGAGAGATATTAAGGTTTTTCATAGACGGTGGGAGCAAGGATTGTATCATGGAAGATGATCCAACTAGTTTCGAGCAGGCCATCACAACTGGAGACTCTGTGAAATGGCTGGATGCTATGCGATCTGAGATGGAATCCATGTACACCAACAAAGTATGGACTTTGGAAGTTGCTCTTGAAGGGGTAAAACTCATTAGGAGCAAGTAGATCTTCAAGAAGAAAATTGGTGTAGATGGAAAGGTTGAGGTCTTCAAAGCTAGACTTGTATCAAAAGGTTTTCGTCAACGGCCAGGTGTCGACTATGATGAGACATTTTCTCCGGTGACTATGCTTAAGTCCATCAGGATCCTACTTGCCATTGCTGCATACCATGACTATGAAATCTGGCAGATGGACGTCAAGACCGCTTTTCTAAATGGTGATTTAGAAGATAGCATGTATATAACACAGTCAGAGGGTTTCGTAGACAGTGGGAGCAACGGAAAGGTATGCAAGCTGCTTAAATCAATCTACGAATTAAAGCAGGTATCGCGGAGCTAGAACATCTGTTTTGATTTGGCAGTCAAAGAGTTTGACTTTATTAAAAATGTGGATGAACCATGTATATATAAAAAGATTGTAGAGAGTAAGGTTTTCTTGCTCATATTGTATGTAGATGACATACTCTTGATAGGAAATGATGTTCCTATGTTGCACTCGATCAAACTCTTCCCATCACAAAAGTTCTCCATAAAAGATCTGGATGATGCCTCCTACATCCTGGGGATAAAGATCTATAGAAATAGATCTAAAAGGATATTGGAATTGTCCCAATGCAGGTACATAGACACCATACTAAAGAGATTTAGTATGGAAGATTCTAAGCGTGGTAATTTACTAACTTGTTCAGGAATCACTCTCTCCAAAGAGATATCTTTCAAGACTGATTTGGAGAGGGCTCGCATGAACGTGATACCCTATGCTTCTGCAGTTGGGTCTATCATGTACGCGATGTTATGCACCAGATCGGATGTAGCTTACGCACTCAGTGTGGTAAGTAGGTATCAATCAGACCCAGGAAAGAAGCATTGGATAACTGTGAAGAATATTCTTAAGTACTTGAGAATGACTAAAGAGATGTTCTTGATGTATGGTAATGGAGAACTCCAAGTGGGGTCCTTTACCGATTCGAGCTTCCACGGTGATAAGGATGACGACATGTTTGTTTCGGGTTTTGTCTTCACTCTCAATGGAGGGGCGGTATGTTGGAAGAGTTTTAAGCAAGATATCGTTGCAGACTCGACGATAGAGGCTGAATACATCGCTGCCAACGATACTGCCAAAGAGGCTGTCTGGATGAAGAAGTTTATTATAGAACTTGGTGTGGTTCCATCCATTGAGAATCCAATACCTTTGTATTGTGATAACAATGGAGCTGTGGTTTTTGGCCAAGGAACTCCGGTCCCATCAGCGATCCAGACATATTCTGAGGCGGTATCACCTGATCCGGGAGATAGTTGATCACCGGGAGATCGAGGTCAGGAAAGTAGACACAAAGGACAACACGGCGGATCCACTCACGAAGGCCCTTCCCCAGACACGGTTCGAGAGACTTTTTGGAATGTTGGGTATGCGATACTACAACAACTGGCCTTAGTGCAAGTGGGAGATTGTTAGGAATATATATGCCATAGAGACCATTATTGTATATTATAGTGGATGATTGGATATATATATAGAGAACTTTCTTGCTCGACATGATAGTATGCTATCCGGTTGATCTTTATCTTAACATGTACACTTGTTTTAGTTTATTGTCTTTTTGATACATGTTGATAAAGCCTTTAGGATGTTAGCTTGACTACCAGGACTATGATGCAGATCATACTAGTGGGGCTTGTGTAATCCATAAGCACATCCTTTAACAGTTCCTAGTCGAGAGAGTATCGAGACATGGTATCGATATTCCAGAGTAGACTAGTGTGTATGTTTCTTGATCCTGTATGGGGTGATGGTTGATCACATAACCGTTAGTGTTTGACATCAAAGATTGTACACAGATGCTCATTAGAGAATGGGTACACCAAACAGGACTCGCCGAGAACTCCTAGATGATACCATACCTATCGTCAAATAGCAGTTCTCTGGTGACACTTATACAGGTTAGTCTGTAGACCCAAGATCATCATGGTGTTTTGTGTGGTTCCCACTGTGCTTTGATTTTCTCCCTATCACGGCTCAAAGGAGTCATGCAAACATGTGGATTTTGGGTACAGTCCCGAATCACATGGAGGCAGTGAGCGATAGGAGGGGTTTGGTCTCTCCCGGTATTTAGAGTTGATGTTGCGCTATACTTGATTGGTTATAACAGCAAGTCCCTGACCAGGGCTGATGAGATTTACTGATAAGTGTTATCAGTAATTTCTTGAAAGATTATAAGCCACACATCGACATGACTTATCGAGTAAGTGAGGTCTGACGATTCCACCCCCCGACTCGATATGCGACATATCAAACGACGAGACCAGATTGTACGGTAAGTGTTTCTTATAGGTTTTACGGAAGTTTGGACAAGTTTGCCTGTTGATCTTCTATTCGTTAAATACCTGGGTAGTCGTTACTGTTAGTGAGATATGCCCTAGAGGCCATTATTGTATCATACTGGATTGTATATTACATATTGGAAGCTTGGGATATTCACAATTATAATAACAGTCTTGCTCAAAATGGTTGTATGCTACTTGGTTTGATTCTACCTCAATATGTGCATATGTTTCTTTTAGCATATCGCTTATACATATTAGTAGAGCACTTAGGATTTTTGCTTGACCACCAGCGTTGTGATGGCAGTCACACTAGTGGGGGCTGAGTAGTCTATAAGCACATCCTTATACATGTCCCTAATCGTAGGATTATCGAGACGGGATATCGATACTCCAGAGTAGACTAGTGTATACGCTTCTCATCCCAGCAGGGAAGATGATCTGTCCCACAGCCATTAGTACGTCATACTGAAGATAGTATACAGGTGCTCATTGGGTTATGAGCTACACTGGACAAACTCGTTGGGAACCGCTGGTTGGTATTATACCTATCGTTAGGTAGCAGTTTCCGGGTGGCATGAGTACAGGTTAGTCCGTTGACATGACATCGCTGTTCGTCTCGAGTGTGTTCCCACTGCACTTAGATTACTACCCTACCACGGCTCAAAAGAGTCATGCAAACAGGTAGTAGTTCTTGAAGCACTTGGAGGCAGTAGCGGTTAGATAGGATTCGTCTCTCCCGGTATTGGGGGTTGCTATCGCGCTGTGTTCGGAAATCCATTACACAAAGTCCATGGCTAGGGCTATCGAGATTTACTGGTAGGTACTCCAGTAGTTTCTCAGGGTGTATTGGGTTCTACTCCGCCATGACTTATTGCGCTGTTAGGGGTCTGACGTTTACCTTCCCCCTATACCCGATATGCGAGTATTTTAGACAAACAGACCGGACTGTACGGAGATTGTCACAGATAGGCTCGGTAGGAGTTCGGATGAGTTTGCTCATCGGCCTTCTTATCGATAGATACCTGGGTAGCCGTTACGTGCAGCTAGTACTACTGACGGACTTGTGGTTAAACGCATACCGGCGTACTGTCGAGTCTTTAGAGTCCCACACAGAGGGTTTTCCTGCTTCGGGCAAAACGATGTAGAGGCCGTATAGTTTTACGGTAGGGTTCCGATCATATATGTGTACTGACTACACGGATGATACTCGGATGGATAATACTAGTAGGTTTTGGTTTAAGTTGGATCCTAATATTATATTATTGGATTGTTATCATCTCATTGTATTCGTGTTTTTCGGAATACGAATACGGGTATATATATACGGTGAGGACATTCTAGTAATTTTACATGACATGCTTCTAGAAGGAGACACCTCATTATTTGGATTATCTATTTTGGGAAATAGATTAATAAGGTGGAAATTTAGAGATATACTTGGCATGGGTGAAGCATGGCTCTTTGGATTTGTTTATTTGTTTGGACTCACTATTCAAGCATGGGTGATATTTTCTATTGGAAAATATTGCATGCTTGAATGAGTGAAGAGAGATGAGCCATTCTTCACTTGAAAGACCTAAGTTCATTTGCACATTTTGTTTTCTTTTTTCAAGTTTCCTTTCTTTCTTTCTCAAAGACTCTGACCCTCACATGAGTTGTGAAACATAGAGTCTCATGAGATAAAACACTCTATTAGATACTCTACATCACCTAGGCTACTTAACTTAGCAAACTAGATACCCCAGTTACTTCGGTTTAGAGGTTGGAGCTTGAAGCACATACTTTCGGGTGGATCTTCTTTGACGCGAAGAGGCCGATATTGCAAGCACGATCCGCATCTTCGAGGAGCTCAAGGAGAGGAGGAGAAGAAGACCCGAAGTACTTGGTTGTAGGAGGTATAACGCGTATAACGCTCTTCATAGTAGTTAAACTTCTGTATAGTTTTAGCTAGTTAAGGTTTCTGTTAAGATCCTGGAGTTTAGTCGGTGTTGCGAGCTTTGTAAAAATCGTTTTTTGTATATTCCTCCTCTCCGCGAACCCGCGGGGTGCGCGACATCGACTTACAGTGGTATCAGAGTCTACTTAACCTTAACTAGGAGTTTAGACGATGTGTAGAATTACGAAACCGAAATAACCCTGTAACATCGAAACTAAAATCCAAGTTTCTGTCGATTTTTGCAGAGGCTCTAAAAATTATTTAAACAATTGTAGAGTACTCTTCTTGTTGTAGATAGAACACCATAGAAAAACGAGCACAAAACTCCATGATTTGGCCGGCCAAATACTCAAAAATACCGGCCTGGCCGGTCCAGGTATGAAGTTAGGAGTTGGTTTTTTTGTGATGTTCTGTACTCTTGGATTTAGGGTTTCAGGTGATGTTTGTTTGTGCCCAGATTGCATATTCTGTTATCTTTGTGTTGGGGCAATTCGGTGTGTTTCGAAATCACAGTTCTAACGCCGCTTATAAGTTTCAGTTTGTATATGTGTTGCTAAACGTCTACTAATTGCTATACGTCGATTAGTGGGGGTTGCACATATTTGTATCTTGTGATGGTTTGTGTATATGGAGTATTGGACCGTCGTGGATGAATAGCCGGGGATGTGAGAAGAGTGTTTTCTTTTCTTTCATTCATGTAATTTGTAAATGTGATGTAATATTATTTTGCGGGGCATATCCGGATTGAGATTGTAGCTACCGTTGTATTATTTCATTTATTGTTTCTTGCACCTACGATAGACCCAAGGTGGGGTGCACAAACTACCGGGTTATTGAAGTGCCGAGTGACCTACTCATTTTATTGAGGGATATTGCTTCACTTCAGGAATTTGGCGGGTAGTTTGCCGCGCTCGTAGGGGTCTAGGGTGGGGTTTGGTTATTCATTACTGTTGGATATAGTGCCCTCAAAGTCAATTATTGGATTGCAGGTATGTGATTGCAATGATTAAGGGAGGACCTATACTGATATGAAAGTCTTGCTCGAGATGATAGTATGCTATCTGGTTTGTCATTATCATCGTATACATGCTTTAGTTCACTATTACATGTTGATAGAGCCCATAGGATTCTTGCTTGACAGCCAGCAGTATGATGGCGATCATATAAGTGGGAGCTGGGGTCTATAAGCACATCCTTAAAGTGTCCCTAGTCGTGGGAGTTTCGAGACAGGGCATCGATACTCCAGAGTAGACTAGTGTATACAGTCGAGACCCCGACGAGGGGCGGTGGCCGGTCTCACAAGTCATTGGTGTCAGTTGGTTCACCTAAGATATATACAGGTGCTCATTGAGTTATGAGTACACCGGACTGGACTCGCCGGGAACATGCTAAGTTGGTATTATACATATCGTCAGATAGCAGTTCCCAGGTGACATGTATACAGGTTAGTCTGTCGACCTGAGATCGTCATTTGTCTCGTGTGAGTTCCCACTGTGCTTTGATTTATACCCTACCACGGCTTAAAGGAGTTGTGCAAACAGGTATTTTTTGGGTACAGTCCCGAGCCACGTGGAGACAGTGAGCAGATCGTCGGGGATTCGTCTCTCCCGGTATTGGGGGTGAGATCGCGCTGTGTTTAGGGGAGCCATTTCACGAAATCCCTGGCCAGGGTAATCGAGATTTACTGGTAGGTATTCTAGTAGTATCTCATGGTGTTCTGGGCTTCTCTCTTTGACATGACTTATACAACTATTGGGGGTCTGACGTTTACCAGCCCTTAGGCCCTATATGCGATACTCATAGACGAACGGACCGGACTGTACGGATATTGTCACTGCCAAGCTCAGTAGGATTTTAGAATGAGTTCGCTCGTCAGCTTCCCTTCCAATCAATACATAGGTAACCGTTACGTACAGATAGTACCTCTGACGTGCTAGTGGTTATACCCAGTGCCTGTGTATTGATGAGTCATTAGAGTCCCCCACAGACAGTTTCCCAAGTTCGGGCGAAACGTTGTAGAGGCCGTATGTTTTTATGGCAGGGTTCGGAAAATGCACGCGCGTTTACGCACGTGTCATATTTCGGGCAGATAATACTGGTGGGCTTTGGTTTAAGCCGGATCCGAGTATTATACTGTGTTGATATAATATCTTTGTCTCAGTTGCATTTGTATTCGGTCGTAATACAAATGCGGGTATGTCTATACTGTTACGGGGTTATCCTGAAATTCTTTTCGGGATCACTTTTGGAAGTTGCCAGTTTCCAGTTTTCTATCACCCGTATTTAACATTCGGTTAAATGCGGATTTATCTTTCCTTCACTAGGGTGAGTCATGAGGGTGAGTCGTGGTTCTAGAAGCTTCTAGATTTGTGACTCATTCATTTGCATTAATGAGTTGATGACTAGGTTTCATGATTCATTCATTTACATTTAATGCTTTAAGTGAGTCATTCTTTCTTTAATGAGTTATGATAAGTATCCTTGATATAGTCACCACTTCTTGTTCCTACACTCACCCCCTTGCTCATCATATAATGGCCGGCCCCCTCTTATGGAAAAGATGATTGATTCATTTGAAAAGGATGCAAGTTTTGGTTCGTGGAAATTAGATAACTAGATTCCAAAAGGCAACTTCATTAACCGTTCATCCATAACTTTGGATGTAACGAGACAAAGTGTTCTACTCATTCTCTACATCAATCTTGGTCATCTCTTTTAGCAAACTTGATGATCGAGTTGCCTTGGTTCAGAGGCGGGAGCCCGTTTAAAGATTCATCGACGTGGTGCCACCTGGACGAGAAGAATGGAGATTCAGGAGATCGGAGCAGCCGCAACAAAACGTGGGATGATGGTTGAAGACCGAAGGAGTCGAATCGTTCGGTATAACATTTCTACCCACTTTGTAGTTTGTTAGTTTAGCTTTAATGGCAGATCCGGGTTATAGTATGTGATAGCGCCAGTTATAAAAGTTTTTGTTCCGCATTTGGTGTCTGAAAGACGGCCGGGGCGCTACCGTAGACTTACATGGTATCAGAGCCTCGCCATTAAGCTTTACTAACTTGTGCTAACGCGTTTAAAATATCGATCGAACGGATTTTCGCAAAACTACAATTTCATGTTCAAAGTTTCTGTCGATTTTAAATTAGGCCTAAAAATTATTTTGAGCACTTCAGAAAATAGAGCAGGCTTTTTGAAGCAAACTGTACAAATTTGTTCACGTGATCCCACATAACCGCCGCGGATCCGCGGCTGGTTTGTGGGAACAGTGATCCAAATTTATACAGGGGCTTCTACACAGTGAATTGTAGTTTTTGGTACATTTCTTTTGGGCCCAGATTTTATTACTGTACACCAGATGTTTGTGGGGCCCACTTCAGGAAGTTTTGTCGATCGAAATTTAAACGTGTTAGTTTATAATACTTATATTATATCTCCGACCGTGAATGTCATTCGAGCGGTAAACCGCGTCTAATTGCTATAGTTCTTTTAGACGGATTTGCGAACGTGACATTCGCGTTGATGTTCTGTGTTGTGCTGTGATGTTGCGGATTTGTCGTGGTGGATAGCTCATGTGCAATGTTAGTGCTGTTTGGATTTAGTTGTACATTTGATATTGCGGGGTGAGCGTCCGACTTGTGGACTGCCGTCACTGCCTGTTTGTATATTATTCTTTTGGGGCATGACCGGGCAGAGGTCGATGTACCCGTTGTATATATTTATTTCTGTACTAGGTTTACCCCGCGAAGGAGTGCACGGATAGCCGGGTTCTGGAGGGCAACGGGTCTGTATCTCATGGTTTTGAGAGGCAGAGGGGCCCCGCTCTAGAATTGGCAGAGACTATTCGCCGCACTCGTACGGGGTACAGTTTGACCCGAGGAGGGGTGCTCAAGTTACCGGATTCCGTGAAGTGCTGGGTGGTCCATTCACTTTGCTGTAGGGGGCTGCCTCGCTTCAGGTTTTGGCGGGTAACTTGCCGCACCCGTAAGGGTCTAGGTTCCATTGCACAGGCTATCCATACGACCAGGGGAACGTCGGGTTTCAGTAGCGGCTCTGTGAAATCCGGGGATCCCAGATTATCTGTATTGTTCTGTGATGCTTATTACTTTTCTGTAATGTTGCATATTATCATGCCTGGAGTGATTATTGTATATTGGTATATATACTATTAGATGTTGTATATGTTTTATACCCGCGCTAGTCCAGTCCCCGCTCTGTCGTTAGTTAAGTAACCTAACGGGTGATGACGGGACCCAGTGGCGAATGCGGATGGCATATACGTACATTATATTTTCGTTCTTTTCTGGTGTGTTTAATTGATGGGACTGCATTGATTCTTATCAATGCAAGGATAAAACAAACCTATATTTGATGTTGTTGGAACAAATTTTAAAAAGAGTTATTACAAAGACGTTTCCTTTTGTTATGCACAGTGGTATTCGGCTATGAATATCCAGCACCTCATTCGACGAGGCAAGGGCCGAGATCCCTTCACCGGGAGTGACCCCTTGGGCAGAAGTTTGCGTCAGGGTAATAACTTCAGTATAGTCGATCACAAGTTGCTTTGCATCGCGGTATTCAGTTAGAATATGCTGCACTTCATTCTACGAGGAAAGAGACGAGATTCCTTCACCGGGGGTGATCTCTTTAGCAAAGGTTTTCGCCACTATATTTTTATAAAAAGCTATCAGGTTCCTTCAACGAGATCAAGTTCATTACGTTAAAGGTTTTTCGCCAAAAACCAGCCGTAACCCTCCGTCATTTCTTATGGATGGTCAGTAGTATTCAAGCTATGTTTGTTGGCCTACGTCAAGGCATAGTGTTTGGTAGCTGCTGGGGTATTCATTTGTTGCATAGATAGATGCATTAGTTTAGGACAGACGTACAGCCTTGTTGGCTTACGTCAAGGGCATGTACGATGCACCTAAATTAATCAGGACAACGACGGGTAGAACTTGACATGTGGCTTATGATTTGTTGGCCTACGTCAAGGTCATAAGAGCATGGGATAAAAATTATATCGGGAGTTTCAAACATACAGGAAACTTGCCAAACTTGAGCATACCTTCTGGAGTGTGATAACGTGAGTGGATACCGTCACGTTATCATGCGATGAGAGTTGGATCCCGATTCCCACTGATGAATTGGTTTACTCTTCGGGTGATCCCGATTGATTCTTCTTTCAGATTTGGAGGAGAATTTGACGGTACAGTGGGAGGTTTCCTGATTAGATAAAGTGATAACCATTCTGATCTAGGTTAGAGTGCACGCATAGTGTTTCTTTTCTCTCTCTCTTTGGCAGCCACCTTTGACCGACCCTAGACTATGACTCAGTGACCAAGTTGACCGAACCTTCTTAAAATACTGGCTTTTGGATTGTCTAAACTTGCATAAGTCATTGCCGCTCCTTCTTTTACCCTTTGTATTTCTCAGAACACTCCGTATTACTACGGACATCCACTTCCATTAGATAGATCTATCGTATGGTTATATACGAACTCGAAGGGACTTCTTCGAGGATGGATCCAGGTTCAGGAGAAATAGAATTGGTTTATTCAGTTGTCTTTTATTATCACCTTCTCTCAGGTTGCGAGGGCTCCTTGGTTTAGGAGGGTACACCTATTACGCTTATTGGATAATCTTATTCCAAACCATAGGCAGGTGCCGAAAGGTAGGGAATGAAGAAAACCAATTAGCCTAAGTAGGGTGTACAGAAGATAATAACTAAAGACAAAATAAAGAGATTAGAAAAAGGGCAAAGTAAATTGCGACTGCTATCATTCACGACCAAACCGCATACTTCATCGCCACTCCTATTTCACCTTTGCTTTTTTCCCCAGTTCGGGAGAAATAGAATAAGGTATTATTCGATTGTCTTTTATTATCACCTTCTCTCAAGTTGCGAGTACTCCTTGATTTAGGAGGGTACACCTATTATGCTTACTAGATAGTCTTCTTCCAAACCATAGGCTAGTGCCGAATGGTAGGGAAGGAAGAAAACCACTTATCCTAACGATGGTGTACAGAAGGAAATGAATAAAGACAAATAAAGGGATTTGGAGAGATGGCAAAGAAATATACGGTTAAAGTCATGAATTGGATTATAGAAGAGGCATTACTAAGAATACCAGGATACCCCTTCGAAACATTTTCATGTTTCGGTTACATTGTGCATTGTTAATTGAAAACTAATTTCCCGATTAGATGCTTACTCCAGGGTATGTATTTACCAGGTATGCTTCTCACATCTGTATGGTTTAACAGATGATGAGTGGGAGTAAGCTATTGGGAATTAGGTGACCATCCTCATTATATCGGAATTCTTTGTAATTGGTGATATTTGAGGAAATCGCCTGGTTACAGTTTTCAACCTACGACGCACATGTTTTGAGTTATTCAAACTCAGCGGACTTATACAGAGTATTGTATGTTGTCCAGTGTCCATCAGGACAAAAGTGGTTGGTCATCGTACTCTGTTCTGTTTACTTATGACTTCTCTAGCTTTTAGACAAGTGTTTCGTAGAAATACAATGTCTAAGTTTTAAGAAGTTGTGGGTATAGGAATAAAGTAGAGAACCAGGTGTCACAAGTATCGGGATTCTTCAAAGAAATCGAAGATGTAGATTCTTGTGAATGGTATTCAATTGATAGTAACGGTTTTGAGAAACTTGTTTCTCTTTCGGGTTACTCATAATTGGATGTATTCTTAAGTTGAGTAATGCTGATTAGCCTCTCTCCATTAAGTTGATATGCACTGGAAACAGCTGCATGTTTTTTTGAATATGGTTCCAATTAAATAAGTGCCAAAGTTTCTATATTGGATATAGAATGGTTCATATCTTAACGATGTTAAGGTACGGGGAGTTGTCCGGCTTATACTTAAAACCAGACTCTGGATAACTCAAGGCACGTTTCTGTAATGGCAGTTTGTGGGTTGACCCAGGCTACGTCGAGGGTTGATTTTCTACCATCTGGAAGATCAATAGTGATATTGTTCTTGACTCGCCACAGTTTTAGTAAAATGGATTTTTTCAGAAAAAGTAGTGGGAGTATGGTAGAACTGGAAGTAATTCCAGAACCGCAAACGATTACGGAAAATTTAATAGGACATATATATTCAATTAGGTTTGACATTCCATTAACCACTCCGCAGATATGGTGGGTAACCTCAGACACCCGAGAGGTACTCCGGTAGCCTTAAGGACGGTGACAGGGAGGTTCTTGTTTACCCAGGCTTGACACTACTGTTGTTCCAGACTATGAGACCCGGCAGGAGGTTAAGTATAGCGTCGTTCTAAACTAGCTTTAGAATTGTACGTATATATATTATTCTGCCAGAGAGTTGTCGTAATCAGTGGGAGCAGCGGAAGTATAGTAGGCAAGTAGCTTATGTCTATTTATAGGCTTGAGCAAATATAGCGGAGAAAAGATCATCTATTTTTGATAAGACAGTCATGGGTTTGACTTCATCAGAATAGGGGATGGATCTGTTAAGAAGGTAGTAGGGTGTGATGTCCTGGTATTTTGATGACATACACAGAATAGGAAGAAAAATTCCTATACTACGATCGGTTATACTGTGGTTGTCACACAGTTGTTTCTCCACAAAGGATATGGATATAATATCAGACATTCTGGTTTCTAGATCTATAATTTTAGATGTAGAATTGGGTAGTTTCCCAATTGGGGTACTTTGACAGTATTCTAATGGTATTTTAGAATAGATGACTCTTGGCATGGTGGTGCACCTGCAGGTGATGGAGTCACCCTCTCTAAAGGTGTCTTACAGACTAAAGGGGAGAGGGATGTGCATGATTGACAGATCACTTGCTTAGGCAATTGAGTCAATCGTGAGATGTCAAGTACCACACCAGATGTTGTTTTTGCACTAGATGCGATAAGTTTATATTAATCCAATCCTGAAGAAACATAAGGAAGCAATTTTAGAACATAAGTGCAAGTTCTATGGATTTGATGACGGCAGCCTCCTTCAGGAGACGGTTATCATTCCAGGCTTCAAAGGTGACATGTATGACAGAGTGATTATCAGAGTTATAGTTTTCCCTCTGACAAGGGACAGTATTATGGACAGATGGTGTAATGACCCCAAAATCTTTATACATTTGTATTATCCCTCTTCAATAATATACCGTATTTATTTGTACTTGGTATTTTCTTTTTTCTATTAAATTTATTATTATTTTATTTCTCAATCTATTATGTATTTTTTCTAGGTACAATTTCTTTTTCTTATATTTAAGTTTTTAACTTCTCATTCTTATTTTTTCCTTTCATAAATATTTAACCCAAATCCATTATTCTAATTCTCTACAGCCCATCTAAAAAGCCCATTTTCTTTTTAAGCAACATCATATATTTAATTCTAATTAAATATATGCATGAACAACCTTATAGCTCATTGGTTAAGTCCTTGCATTGTTATTCCATAAGTCACATGTTCAAATCTCCATTCTTGCAATTATTTTTTTATCATTTTTTATTCTTCCCATAACCTACAAATGAGACCTTTCATTTCCAAAATGAATGGTGACCTTTCATTTCTCTTTTAATTCTCATGTTAAATGCATATATTATTATTCACCATTACAACATCTTTATTTGTCCTCCTCCATCTTTTCCTTCCTCATATTTTTCTATCTCTCACTTCTTCCTTTTCACCAAGATGACAAGAAGAAGAACATGAAGAAGTCTTCAAGAAGGTCTCGCTAGTAACGCGAGACTATCGGCGGATAGACAAGCCCGGTGACAATACCGGCTTGTGCATGTAAGTCCCTTCTCTCTCCTTTCCCCCCATCTCTTTTTTCCTCTTGTCATGCATCGTGAACCCCTTATTCTTTTCATATCATAATCCATAAGAGAAGATACACATAAACATATACATATACATATACATAAGTTTAGATATATATGATTCTATATGGTTTAATAATATCTTATTATCTCTTGTTCAAATTAAAGTATTTTTAATTCTTTCTTCATAATTATGAATGTTTATTACAAGTTGTGAGAACAGAGATTTCAATCCATAATATATCTACGATATCTCATGGAATCGGTTTGGTTATTAAAAGAAAGGATAAAGCTTGCATAAAAATACTAGTTAATCTTTTTGCCGATTTTAGTATACACATCAATACCTTTAGGTTTAAAATAATTTTTAGAAATTAATTTTTACTTCTGAAAATTTCATGGAATTTACATATGATAGATTATATTATTTTTTACATGCTGTAAAAATTTTAGATCGATCCGCATAACGGTTTGTGAATTACATCGTATTTATTCACTGATCGTAAAACAGAAAACTGCAGCTATCGGTCAATTTCTAGGACACATAACTTGGTATACCGGTATCCAAATTGAGCAAACTCATGTGTTTTTGATATCTACATCGAATGAACTAGATTTTATTAGTTTTATATTTTTACTGAAAACCGACGTAAAATATAGAAAACTGTGTTACAATATTAAGTGACGGATCTGGACAGAATCTGTTCCGATTCGCACACTGTTTTTAAATTGGACATAACTCGAACACCCGATGTCCGTTTGTGACAAAATTTAGATGTGTAGATGCACCATTGATAGAACTATAATTTTCTGTATATTATATTACTTAGGAATGCATGAAACAACCTGATATAGGATTTGCAATAGAATATATAGTTGCTGTCCAGAAATCTGAATTTCTGTTTTAAATGCTGATATTAAAATGATCATAACTAGAGCTTCAGAAATCCAAATCTTATGAATATTGGTGTTTTCGATAAGTACATCGAAATGCCTACAATTTTCTAATAATTTTCGTAACCTGAAACCTGATACAAATTAACTCAAACTGCGTTTTAAAAATATGTGACGGTGCCGAATAGATTCTGATCTGTTTTGCACGACGATACGAAAACATATATATCTCTCAAACCGGTAATCATATTTAGGTAAAACTGGAACTCACGCATGCAAAACATTTAGAGCCATATTTCTGATTATATGTCGCATTCGTTCAACTTGATTAATTAGTCGTACATAATATTTCTTTACAGCATTGTTTATGGTAGTTACTCGAATAATATACTTAACTCATTTCATGCTATTCGAACATGTATACATATTTATCTTGATCATTAAATTGTTGTATGTACTTAAAGACGATAATTAAATACTTGAGTTATATTTTGAAAACTATACAAAAATATTTTTACATAAAACCCCCTCAAGTTTATAAATTACCCTAAGGACCCTAACAATTATAAGACCACGATTCATAATTCTGATTGTCTGACTCGGGTTTGAGTCTGATTAATTTGACTTGAATCTGATTCAAGTCAACCTATAATCTACAAGATTCCAATTCAAAATGAACACATGAATCCATGAATACAATTATCAATTTATACAATTTGGCTGAACCGAACCATGGATATATTCCTTTTACATGATTCTCAGTATTCCATTTACATGACTCTACGGTTACAACCGTTTCCTGATATCATGGTTTCGGTCAGTCAGTCAATCAATCTACAATTACTACAATTTACAAGATAACAATACAAATAAGACTTCGCGGGGTTTAAGGGGTAGATTGGTACGGAAGGTGTTAAAGGTGGCACGAGGTGGTCAGATTTAATACACCTAACATGAATCCAGTTGCTGTTGTACCGTGGCATAAACGGTTCCTTGTACTATACGTGCCCTTAGTCTCTGGCATATAGAGACTCCTCTCGTATACACTGGCATCCTTCTGTACCAAGCTACAAAACTTGAATATGTTTCAAGTCAATCTATATTCTTTTATATTCCAACTCAAGATGAATACATGAATTCCAGATTCCAGTTAACAATCTATATAACTTGACCGAACCGAACCATGGATATTCCTTTTACATGATTTCCAGTATTCCATTTACATGACTCTACGGTTATAACCGTTTCCTGATATCATGGTTTCGGTCAGTCAATTAGTAAATCAGTCAATCAAGTCAATCAAAGTCAATCAAGCAATCATTACAAGTTTACAAGATAACAATACAAATATGACATCACGGGGTTTAAAGGGGTAGATTGGTACGGAAGATGTTAAAAGTAGTATGAGGTGGTCAGATTAAGACACCTAACCTATATTCCGTTGCTGTTGTACCGTGGCATAAACGGTTCCTCGTACTATACATGCCCTTAGTCTCTGGCATATAGAGACTCCCCTCGTATACACTGGCATCCTTCTGTACCAAGCTACAAACAACTACGTTAAACAATATTCCATAATATTCAACACTACAATACTTTAGAAAATACTATACTCTGTCACTCTTATTCTTCATTATCCTTTGGGACTTACCGAGCGACCTGTTCGCTGACGACATTCTATTTCTCTCTTCTTGGAATGTCGTCAGGTGCGTTGGACCAAGTTGAGACCGAGCCAACAACTGAAGATTTGGAGCAGTTCCAAGAAGATCCAGAGCTCTAGACTTTGTACTTGTTCTTTCCAGCATTTCCTTTTATTATTATGCCACTGTTTAGGCATTGCTTTCTTTTTTCATTCCAGTTGTATTTTCATTTCATGCATTGTATAAAGAATGTTATTAATAAAAGTTGCTGTTATCTCAATCTCATTTGTCTCTTGTGATTATTTTATATTGCTTAGTTACGCTTAGCGTATGTACTTCTGAGTACATACGTAGCGGGCCTCGTCGCGTCCACTTCGCCGTACACTGGGAAGCGGGGCGTGACAGATGGTCCAAGAGAATACTGTGGGAGGCATGGTGCTGGATACTGATTAAATTCAGTTGACAATACAGTCTAAGAAGTTTGCTGGACTTAGAGTTCATTTATGAACTGGGTCCCATCAGATATCCAGACATATTCTAAGACAGATATTGCTCTTTTCGGGAGATGGCTTTCTCCGCGAACTTGAGACAAAGAGAGACTTAGAAAGAAACATCTGGACGGATCCACTCACTGAGGCTATTTCTCGAACACGATAGTTTTACAAACGAGTTTTGTGAAACTGATTAGTAGAGAAGTTGGATGTTCGGTATCACACGAACTGTGAGTACGCGACATCACAATAATTAGCCTTAAGTGCAAGTGGGAGATTGTTGGATATAGTGCCCTCAAAGTCAATTATTGGATCGCAGGTATGTGATTGCAATGATTAAGGGAGGACCTATACTGATATGAAAGTCTTGCTCGAGATGATAGTATGCTATCTGGTTTGTCATTATCATCGTATACATGCTTTAGTTCACTATTGCATGTTGATAGAGCCCATAGGATTCTTGCTTGACAGCCAGCAGTATGATGGTGATCATATAAGTGAATGCTGGGGTCTATAAGCACATCCTTAAAGTGTCCCTAGTCGTGGGAGTTTCGAGACAGGGCATCGATACTCCAGAGTAGACTAGTGTATACAGTCGAGACCCCGACGAGGGGCGTGGCCGGTCTCACAAGCCATTGGTGTCAGTTGGTTCACATAAGATGTATACCTGCTCATTGAGTTATGAGTACACCGGACTGGACTCGCCGGGAACATGCTAAGTTGGTATTATACATATCGTCAGATAGCAGTTCTCAGGTGACATGTGTACAGGTTAGTCTGTCGACCTGAGATTGTCATTTGTCTCGTGTGAGTTCTCACTGTGCTTTGATTTATACCCTACCACGGCTCAA
This sequence comes from Agapanthus africanus, assembly GCA_030015575.1. Lineage (NCBI taxonomy): Eukaryota > Viridiplantae > Streptophyta > Magnoliopsida > Asparagales > Amaryllidaceae > Agapanthus > Agapanthus africanus. The sequence goes on along the minus strand of CM057348.1, from coordinate 196,059,427 downwards.
AGGAGTTGTGCAAACAGGTATTTTTTGGGTACAGTCCCGAGCCACGTGGAGGCAGTGAGCAGATCGTCGGGGATTCGTCTCTCCCGGTATTGGGAGTGAGATCGCGCTGTGTTTAGGAGAGCCATTTCACGAAATCCCTGGCCAGGGTAATCGAGATTTACTGGTAGGTATTCCAGTAGTATCTCAGGGTGTTCTGGGCTTCTCTCTTTGACACGACTTATACAACTATTGGGAGTCTGACGTTTACCAGGCCCTAAGCCCTATATGCGATACTCATAGACGAACGGACCTGACTGTACGGATATTGTCACTGCCAAGCTCAGTAGGGTTTCAGGATGAGTTCGCTCGTCAGCTTCCCTTCCAATCAATACATAGGCAACCGTTACGTATAGATAGTACCTCTGACGTGCTAGTGGTTATACCCAGTGCCTGTGTATTGATGAGTCATTAGAGTCCCTCACAGACAGTTTCCCAAGTTCGGGCGAAACGTTGTAGAGGCCGTATGTTTTTATGGCAGGGTTCGGAAAATGCACGTGCGTTTACGCACGTGTCATATTTTGGGCAGATAATACTGGTGGGCTTTGGTTTAAGCCGGATCCGAGTATTATACTGTGTTGATATAATATCTTTGTCTCAGTTGCATTTGTAGTCGGTCGTAATACAAATGCGGGTATGTCTATACTGTTACGGGGTTATCCTGAAATTCTTTTCGGGATCAATTTTGGAAGTTGCCAGTTTCCAGTTTTCTATCACCCGTATTTAACATTCGGTTAAATGCGGATTTATCTTTCCGTCACTAGGGTGAGTCATGAGGGTGAGTCGTGGTTCTAGAAGCTTCTAGATTTGTGACTCATTCATTTGCATTAATGAGTTGATGACTAGGTTTCATGATTCATTCATTTACATTTAATGCTTTAAGTGAGTCATTCTTTCTTTAATGAGTTATGATAAGTATCCTTGATATAGTCACCACTTCTTGTTCCTACACTCACCCCTTTGCTCATCATATAATGGCCGGCCCCCTCTTGTGGAAAAGATGATCGATTCATTTGAAAAGGATGCAAGTTTTGGTTCATGGAAATTAGATAACTAGATTTCTCATTTCACCCGATTTCAAATGGCAACTTCATTAACCGTTCATCCATAACTTTGGATGTAATGAGACAAAGTGTTCTACTCATTCTCTACATCAATCTCGGTCATCTCTTTTAGTAAACTTGATGATCGAGTTGCCTCGGTTCAGAGGCGGGAGCCCTTTAAAGATCCGTCGATGTGGTGCCACCTGGATGAGAAGAATGGAGATTCAGGAGATCAGAGCAGCCGCAACAAAACGTGGGATGATGGTTGAAGACCGAAGGAGTCGAATCGTTCGGTAAAACATTTCTACCCACTTTGTAGTTTGTTAGTTTAGCTTTAATGGCAGATCCGGATTATAGTATGCGATAGCGCCAGTTATAAAAGTTTTTGTTCCGCATTTGGTGTCTGAAAGACGGCCGGGGCGCTACCGTAGACTTACAATTACGACCGTGGAATTCGTCTTTCGTTCTTGGCTAAAACGAAACATGGAATTCCTAGAATATCCAATATATTCATCTGTGATCTGGAATGACTATTATTGTGTGAGATGAATGGCTATATATATATATGATATATAATAAACGTTGCTTATGTTTTGCACCCGCGCCAGTCTAGCCCATGCTCTACCGTTAGTTAAGTAACCTAACGATGCATGATTGGGCCCCGTGGCGAATGCGGATGGCATAAGCGTATGTTGTATTTTCGTTTCTTTTCTGCAATGTGTTCAGTCGAAAATATTACACATTTGATATAACATTTTCCTCACTTTTCTTAATTATTTAAAGGTGTTTATTATAAATATGAAACATATGAGGGTTTATCTGCAAAATATCTATTTTCATATGTTTATATATTATAATTAACATTATGAAGGAAAATATATGCATATAATATTTATATAATATTTTAGTAATTTAAATATGCATATCATATCAAATATCCCTAATCAATATTCTTAAAATATAATATCATATAAAATAGTTAGGATAATATCTGAAAAATACCAAATATTACTAATACCATGAATTGAGATATTGTGCACATTTAGCTCAGGTCAGGAGATCGAGATATTCGAGATGTCGGGAATTAAAAATCTGCCGATAAAATTAAATAAAATCGTAGAATCAATACTGAAAGAGACTCAGAGAAGATTTGAAGATTCCAGATATCACGACAATCTACATGTGTCAATATGAGACTAAAGAAGAATTTTCATTAACTGATCCCTCCAACCCACAGCGGTTCCGCAGCCAAAACATCCAATTTGCGGCGGATCCGCCGCTTTTATGAAGAGTTAGGGTGTGGGATTTTGTGGGTAGGATCTTCACAACAAACCCTAATACTTGAGATCTAGGGTTTCTGCTTCTAGTGCTAGATAAAGGACTGATGGCTAAAATTAGAAATCATCAACTTTTTACACGAAGCAAATCACCGTCAAAGAACAAGAGATCCACGACAGGTTCACGATTCGAAGTGATAGAGCGACGTGAAATTCGACGGAGTATTTACTTCCTACGAGCTAGAGATCGAGAGCAACTTCTTCCTCCTGTAATCTAAACTCATAGAATTTGTATTTGTGAAGTTGATTAATAAAGGTAGATCATTAGTTTAATTATTTAGCATTTATTTTCTGTATTTACATTATGATCTCTATCGTTTCTTCTTCTATCATGCATGAGTAATTCTCAGCTTGATGGGGTTCGTAGGATTAGGCTAGATCAATGGATGAGAAAATATTTTAACTTCTTTTACGTATTATAAAGTTTATAAATTTTATCAAAAGAATCGTTAATATCCTAATCGGACGCGTTATCAATTTATTGATAGTTTTGACCGCGATTTGAGATTAGATTAACAATTGTTTTGTTAAGGGCTAGACATGAACAGAGATCAATGAAAGGAAAGGGTCAATAGTGTGGAAACTCTAGTTTCTTCCAAGAATCCTAATTTTCATTCATCACTATCGATCTAGTGTTAAATCTATTAAAAGATAAAATGAGTCATCTTTAATTAATCATTCATGATTACTAAATCCTAACGAACCCTACAAGCCCTCTTCTTATATATTCTATATCCGTGTTTAAAATAGATCTACATCCGTGTTTAACAAAGATCTAGAATCTACTCTCCTTTTTTCCTTCTTTCTAATCAATTCGTCTAAAGTAAGATTAAAAGATTCGACGTTTCCCTGAGGACGATCCGTACTCACCTCGGCTAGCTACAAGCGACACAGTTATTGATTACAGTTAACTACAAACGCTTTTCACAGATCAATCAAATGGCGCCGTTGCCGGGGATACGTGCGTAATATTTTTTTCTTGCTATTCGTGTTGAATTCTTATTCGATCAATATCATAAAAATAAAACAAAACCGCAACCTGCATATTTAACGATTAGTGTGCGATTTTTACAAGGGAATCTGGAGTCATTTGAACAAGGAAATTGAGATTCCGAGATTTTTAAAGAGGACCAGAGAAGCAAATGAGGCACTGCAGAAAATTTTGTCAAGAGAACCCTCATTCACGCGGCGGAACCGTGGCAAAAAGGTCATTTAGGTGGCGGAACCGCGGTGGATTTGGGGAGTTATGCCCTTAAATTTCTCTGGTAACTTGCTCTATACTTTAGAAATCCAATAATTTGATTTTCTGCAAGATTCTTTGCAAATTTCGCCGCTCAAAAATCTTTTTGCATGTTTTATTTTGCGGGTTGTTTTTGCATATTTTAATACGGACTTTAAGGGGTTAGACCAAAATTCAGATTAGGTAGGGATTTCATCACCCTTCCTAAGCCCCATAAATCACAAAACGGGCATCTGCATAACCCTACATTAATTAAAAAAAATATCTAGACCAAAACTCTAAGGACCGTCGCGGTCAATTAGGACAAAGAAAGGTCATGGGTATTCTATCATTTATCCGCATTTTTTTGTGGTGTCTAGGCAAGTGTGACTAAGACAAGTGGTTACTTAATTAGGCCCACTATTTTCGGTGATTCGTATTGCGGATACCATCCACTTACCTAGCACTTATCTGAACATAAGAGTAATAAAGAGTTGGTAGAGGATTGATCCTGCGGCTTGTCCTTTGGAAGTCTAGGAGCGGTCTTGTGACTTGACCCAGGTGATCTTAGTTCTAGAGTTGTTTGTGCATTTTTGTGATTTGTTGAGTCAACCCTGAAGCCTTTCTTTCAAAACAAAACAATTCAACTAGAGCTTAAATCTTTTCCCTCCCTCTTTTCTTTTCATCTTCTTATAATGGATAACCCAAATGGACGAACTCTTGCCGAGGTTTGCTATCCAGAAGCAGATATTTCTTGTTTTCGTAATTGCTTTGGTCAAAATCCCGACTCTACCATGTCTTTAAGAGATCAGATAGAGCAAGCGGAAAGAAACAGTTGGACACCTCACTCTAGGTCCTATCAACTGCATCAAAATTCTACATCTTCTTCTGTTGATACTCTATTTAAAGCGTGTGAGGGAACTCCTAAACGCATGTCCATCGCTGAGCATATAACGAGGGCTAACGGCCAAAGTTTCAATCCGGTCAAACCATTAGGACAACAAACACCACCACTTTCTAAGGAAGATATTGCTACTCGTTTTGCGGCGTATATGACGTCTATTGCCATTCACCAACCAACCAATCAATATCAATATTCTTTTTATCATAATGTTGATCCTATTCCTGCCTAATTTTCATAACCATTCGATTCCTATCAATCCTACCCGACTTTTACACCTTCTATGGATATTTCTTCTAATCAGTCATTTGGGAGTTTTACCTATCAACAAGAACTTCAATCTTCTGTTGAAACCCTTTACCGACCCATGTCTAGTCTTGAACGGACAGTGGAAGAATATCGGCTAGCGTCACGCCATCACATAGAGGAATTGAATGCATCCATGGCTGCCCTCATACAACCCAACAAACAAGCAATGTAAACTAGCTCAAAAATTTTCAATGTATGATATAGCCATAGGACAAATTGTGAATTTGGGTAATGAGAGAGAGCGGTACATCCTTCCAAATCAAACATTCCCATCCCAAATTGAAATCCACAACTCCAGTTTCACAGATCTATCGAGTACACCAAATGATTCACTAATTGAAGATAGAATGTTTGATGAGTTGTGCGACTTTATAGCGTTTGATTTATCCATGTGTGAAGGGTCCATTTCAAGTGAAACCACACCCAATCCTTATGATCTCTATGACTCCACTCTAGAACCACAATTGATTGAAAACCATACTTTTGATGAGGTGTCTGAGAATTTTAACCTTCAGTTGATTGAGGATATTGACGTTGGGGATATATTGGATGATGAACCCAAAATTTTGGATGAGTTTGTCCCACTAATTCATCAGGTCCTTTCACTTCCATGTGGACATCATTTCAAACCTTTAACTGTTCTTCCCGAACCCCATATGCGTCTGGAAATTGATGATAAATGCATGACCGAAAAGCAGAATGAAATTCAGCCTTCATTTCTCACATCTGATTCAGCAATACTCGACACCCAAATTTGTTTACCCATTTCATCACTCACTTTCTTTTGTTCTTCTTCTAATCTTCCTTTAATTTTAGCGAGTGTTGATGAATCACAATCTGATATTTCGAGTTTTATGATTCTTGACAGACCACTTGATTTAGACCCCTTTGAGAATGAGGTAGATGTGTTTTTCAAGGCTTCTACCTCCATAATTTTTGCTAAATCAAGTATGTTGAATTCTGGCGCGTCACTTATTGACATTGAAACGTTCAATCAGACCATCGATGAAAGTTTCGAAAAAAATTTCGCCGACGAACTCGCATTCCTAAACGACACAGATTTTGTGATTAATCAACCTCCACCCGAAGAAGTTGAAGCACCACCATTTATTCTTATCCCATACAAGAATGTGACTATTCTTCCCATTCCTAATCATTCACATTCTCGTTTCCGTTCACCATCACTGTTTTCGTCTCTATCAACCGAGACGTAAACCATACCACCTTTTATCTCCTCCCCACTTCTTCTTGTCTACATATAACATGATCTTCTACCAACTTAGGTGCTACATTGATAAAAAATTTGAATGGTTGGTGTTGACTTTTGGTCTTTGTAAAGCTTTATATTGACCAATAAGTTTAGCCCCCTCTTTATAATTTTAATTGCTTAATACTATTTTACTCAAGTTTGGGGGGGGGGGAGAAAATATTTTGGCTCTTGAAAGAAAATAATTTTTTATAAAATTGTGAGCCAAAAATAAGTTTGGGGGAGGATTTCACTGTCACTATTTCTTGTCCCCGTTACTAACTTTTTCTCCCAAGTCTACAGTTTTTCTTTAAGCTTAACAGATGATATCAGTGAGGACACTGCTGCAAACATGTTTGGAGGAGGTTTGTGCTTATTCACGCATTATTTTTCATTATACTATTTATAAGCACAAAATTTTTTTGATAATGAAAGTTTGAAAGTGAAATATTACATATGAAATATATGAATAGTTTGAGAAAAGTAAGAAAGTTATATGTTTTCTTAAATGAAACTAGTAATAAATAGTCATGAGCCGTTATCCCAAGGGTTAGTAAGATGAAGGAAATTACTAATCTGAGGATAAAAATAAGTCTGAAAAATAGGCTCTATTCTTGATGCCAAACATTTGAACGTTGGTACCCTACTATATGCACTTGCACACATCTTGAAACTTGGGATACTAGAGGATACATTGAAATGCTCTTGTCTAAAAGCCTTGGTATGAAGAATAATGAAAATATAAAGAAAAAATGGTGAAGAGAAATGAGCACTGGTTTTGTAATTACCAAGACAGCATAAAAAAATACAGCGATGGTGCTTTATCACCTAGTGCCTTAGACCAACTGGTTTGGGAACCATTGCTAAGCCTTAGGTGTTGCAAGACGAGAAATTACGCCTTAATAAGACAGCACATTTGGTAATCGGTCGGTTAGTATCTCAAGAAGTATTAACGGTCGCATGAAGAATGTGTGAGCAATTCCATCTAAAATATTCACCAACTAAAAAGTACTAAGGAAGATGGTGTAACGACCGTGTTTTCTAATACCTAATAAAATATATTTTATTTAAATTTCTACTATCAAATAATTATTTATGTGTTTCGTTAATAGAAGAATAAATTTTAAAGTAATGTTAATAATTTTCAAAGCATCGAAATATGGTTAAAGGAATTTTCTAAAATATATTTATTGTTTTTATAGGCTTAAAATGTTTTAATAAGATTTTATAACTCCTTAAAATAATCTACATATTTTTATTATCAATTAAAGTATTAATTCGTAATTAAAAATATTTTAAAGGATAAACTAGATATTATATAATTTTAATAACTAGCCAAAACCATAGAATTTAGTTTTAGCCCAAAATTATTTTTATACTAAAGATAACAATAAAATATATTTTCTGAAATTTGTCCATAATTTTCCCGTATTTTTAACAATTTTTAACAATTTTTAAAGCCAAATTCAATTTTTAAAATAATAAACAGTTATTATTTTTATTAAAAAAAATAATTAAAACAAATTAAATTCCCCTTGATCCTGGACCGTTGGATCATAAGATCCAATGGCCCAGAACCCACCGACGCGCCCACGTAGTGGGGACCATGCGAAACCACGTAATCCCCCCACGCGTGACGCGTGACGCGTGAGCCTGGCGGCGACGGCGCGATCCAGCCTGTTGGATCTCAATCCAACTGCTGAGATGAGAGGCGGCGGACGCAATCATGAGCTGATGATTCTGCAATCATTGGCAGAGCGGATTTTGATGGGATTTTAACTGAATTCTTGGATTTTATGGTTGGTGAAAAAACGCTATAAATAGGCACTTCAAACATTGATTTCTCACACCTCAGAACTTCAAAAATTCTGAAAAAAATACCAGTGCCTTCGTATCGACGACGCCGACGCTACGGCTCAACCCAATTGGGAAGGAAAAATCTGAGCGCGGAGTTATTAAGGATTTTGTACACGCCTACGTTTTCAACCCTTCAGCATCCGACTCAAACAAAAGGTAGGATCCGCCTCTCTCCCCTTTTCCTGTCACCTTCTTCTTTCTCAATAACCTAGTTCCAACCCCCTATTTAAAATGTTATAATATTCATGCATGCCTATTCCTTGTACCCTCAATAATGATAATGCTAACCCATATTTTAAAATGATGTTTAATTTCCTCTGTACACAAAAATATATTGCACTCTCATACTACCTGGAATCTGATATGCTTAATGTCATAACCCATGAATTGTCAATTCACCTCTGACATATCCACACTTACCCATACTATCAAAATGATCTAGAAATGGGTTACTTCCACGAAATACCCTCGTTTAATTAAAATATTATATTTGTTTAAAATATCCATAAGAGATAAGATATGTGAAATAAATATTTTAGATACGACATACGTATATTTTACTTACACTTTTCATCAACTACTATAATATTGTTAAACCCCCTTCAACCCTTTTAAAGAAGAAAATACTAAATTTAAATAACGACTTATGGTTTTTCCAAAACGAACGTATTTTCTAAAACGTTACCCCGAATCTAAAACACTATAATTTCATAAAATTATTAATTTCATTTAAATATCTCGACCTTTATTGAAGGGCCATTTTCAACAAGGACCATAATCCGTATAACGATATCTTTTCAAAAGGAATATTTAGTACCTTATTAAAAAGATAATTTTAAAATAACACCAATCTAGGACAAAGGAAAGGTTGTAGGTATCGGTCGTTTATCTAAACCAGACTTTGTGGTGCCCAGACTAGACAAGTGGGAAAGGTAATTTTAAAGGCCCGTCTCACGGTGATTCGTGAGCGGATCCCTCCTTTCCTTACTTGTGCTTACCTGGCCACAATTGGCGGTGAAGAGGCGATTTGAGGATCTCACAACTTGCCCTTTTGAAACAGTTAGGAACAGTCTAGTTTTTCAAATAAAAACCTCTTGCAACTTATCCTTATAAAAATCTCTTGTAAAAGATTTTCAAATAAACACCACAACCTTTTATCGAAAGGATATTTTTCCGTAAAACATTATGTTTTTCCAAAATGATAAATACCCCAAATATCAAGGTTTTTCTTAGAAGTAATAAAAGATGATTAAACACTATTATTCTTTTTACTAAGCATTCCCTAAGATGACACGAAGTACTATACGAACTTTAGAAAATAAAACGAGTGGTTATGGAAGGCCATATTAAACGAGATCAATACTTTTAAAAAATAAATTTCCAGTTTATGATAACATGACATATACAAAATATGATACGGTTAGGGTTAGAATGCGCGGACCTAGGTATGGAATACTTAATATGAAGATCCCGATATTCCGGGTGAACACTCCAAAGTGTGGACAACTATACAAATATGAAGATCCCGATATTCCGGGTGAACAGTCCAAAGTGTGGACGACTATACAAATATGAAGATCCCGATATTCCGGGTGAACAATCCAAAATGTGGACGACTATACAATGTGGAAATTCCATGCCTAGAGGTATACGCACTAACTCTAATTCGTCCGAACCTTTATACTGAACCACGGGGATGGGTAGTTTGATTAGGTAAGGAGATTCGGAACTCGGATTCCCATACTACTCGATCATGATCCCGGGAAGTGAAACGGTATATTTCACTTCCCCAGTTGTTGTTCCGTGGCCACAACGGAATAATCGCGAGTACCCGGACTCTTGTTTAACAAACTAAAACGTTTACAATACCTATTGATACTCAAGACTAAAGTCACATCACGTGCTATACCTACCTGTTATCTCATCTACCTTTCTTTCTGAGACACGAGTTATTCAGTATCTTGGATGTGGATATTTTACCAGTTTAGACTTGTTGTTTATTATGGAACTGAAGGGTGGTAATACCTGTGCGCTTGAGTGATATTCACGCTAGAAAAAGCTCCATCGTATTTATGGGACACCTTTTGGGGATGTTCACGCTACCATATTGATTGCCATCCCAGGCACGAGCACCAGCTCATACTGCTTCCAGCTAGTCATGGGATACCTCAAGGATACGAGTATATTCACCCGTCAATTCCATTCATACACACCTTGTTTAACCTGATCTAACTCTTAGACTGAATATCCGTTTGACTTGACTTGAACCTTTACTAAACATATATCTCACACAACCTACTCATATTCACATATCTAATTTTTATATAACCTCATACCTTTATACACATGTACATCATATTCATTATATACACCTGTTCGTTTCTATACCTTTACTTTCTTATGAGGCAATCCTACCCGAGTATAACTCGCTGACGGACCTTCCTTTTCTTCCTCTATCTTTGGAATGTCCGTCAGATAAGAATGAGTATTATGGCGAGGATCAAGGTGTCAAGCCAGCTTATGAAGATTATGCAGACTGGACGACGGAAGATTAGCTAGATTTAATTTTTGTTGTTGCCCACATGTTTAGGGATTTTGTTTCTCCTTTGATGTAATTAAACTACTTAGTTTATTTTACTCTTTCTTTTGGGATGTAATAAAGTTTAGTTAATGGAAATAAATGCCTTTCGCTTTTATTATTTTTTTTTTGGTACGCATCCTGCATGTTCTATATACGCTTAACGTAACTGTATTGAATAGACCACTTTCAATACAGTTAGGTTGCGGACTTTGCCACGTCATCCATCACCTTCTTTTGGGAAGCGGGGCATGACAGGTTTTTGTGGTGGCCCATGCAGGTCATCTTGTGTACTAAAATGAAACCGTTAACTGACTTATTATATTTGTGCATCTCATCCATCTATACCGATATCATACCTTTCCTTCTGGTCATGGAAAATCTTTCCGACGAGGATGACATGTCCGATATTACTTTTGAAGCTACAACTAGAGATTCAGACGACGAAGTCGTAGACTCTCAGGCGGTTATTTCCGACAGCGACTCGAAAAACGAAGAAGTAGATACTGCAACTCTGGATCCTGTGATGGCCAATGACTCTGAAGACGAAGAAAAAGATCCCGTGGAAGAGGAGCATATAAAGGATGGGCCAGAAAAAGAGGCTCCTGCGGCGGAAGAGAATCCTATGGAATATGATTTGGATGAGAAGACTCCTGCAGAAGAAGAAGACCCTATAGAGGTGGAATCAGAGACCGAGGCTCCTGCCATGGATGAGTCGAAGGGCGAAGCTTCGAGTGAGAAGGAACTCGAGGCCGAAGAAACTCAGGCAGTTGTCCCCACAAGGACCGTGGGAATGGTCGTACCTTTCTTAGTGTGGAGGCCTATCGCAACTTGTTGAACTCCCATAATCGAGATTAATAAGACCTTTTCCTTTTCTTTGGCCGAATAAAACAATGCATGTCCTTACTTTTCGGTTGTACTCTCCATATTGAAGTCGGATAATAAAATTTTAGTTTCGAGCCAAAAATCTCTCTTGTGTCTCTTGCTCTTCTTATTAGTCTCTCCCTTGCATTAATTGTTGTTCTTCCATGCAAGCTATTATCTTGTCTCATCCCTCAGCCTGTTTGTAACCTAACTTATTCTGATCGTCAATGGCCGGAAGACACCATAACCGCAACAGAAGGGGAAATGGAGTCAATGGATCTGCTTCTCAGCAAGCAGCTATGCTACAAATGATGCAAGGACTACTGAAGCAACAGCAGCAGCAGACAGCTGCAGCAGACAGCTGCCTTTCATCAGGAGCTATGAGAAAGTAGGCAGCAGCAAGCCGAGATTTTAAGTAAGACACTAACCCCAGTTCCTCAAGGTTCGGCGGGAGTGAAGCAGTTCAGATCACTCCACCCCAAGACTTTTTCGGGGAAGGAAACTGCCTTAGAAGCTGAGGAGTGGCTCAAGGGAACAGTCAACGATTTCGGTGCTGCTCAAATTCCGAAGGACGCATGGGTGAACATCGCTAAGCTACAACTTATGGATAATGCCAGGATATGGTGGGAGGCAGAGGAAAGTAGATTGAAGGAGCCCATCGGCTGGGAAACGTTCAAACAGCGTTTTGATACCAACTATTTTCCAGTCATGGCACACTTAAGGAGGGAAAGAGAGTTTATACATTTCTATCGAGGGAGCATGTGAGATAAGTCGGTGGACGAGTATGCTTCGGAGTTTGCAAGGTTAAGTCGGTTCGCGCATCATCTGGTGGCAACCCTAGAACCTTATGCTAAGAGATTCAGACAAGGATTGGACCTGAAGACGCAGTCCTCCATGTCTTCTGCTACTCTTTCCACTTATGATGAAATCTTAGAGGCGACACGAAACTTTGAAGACCTTCAGAGACGCATGAGGAAGGATGACCGTTTGTCTGGCATTAAGCAACCAGCCAAACAAATTCTTGGAGGATCATCTTCCAGATTCGACGGGAGACAACAACCTAAGAAACCAGCAGGACCAACTATCTTTGGAAAACCAGCCGTTGTATGCAACCATTGTGGTAGGACCGGACACTACATGAGAGACTGTCCCATTTTAAACAAACTTTGCATAGTCTGTGGGTCTTCAGATCATGCTATTGGGGATTGTCCTTGGAGAGAGAGACAATCAGGCCCCGTCAAACAGCCGGCTAACTATGTGGCACCACGACAGGGAAACCAGCCACCTTCCACCACTCAACCAACCGGTCAAGGGGCATCACAAAAAGGACCACCCTTGCCATCACAGGAGCGTGTTTTTCAGCAAGCGCAAAGGAATGGACCCAAACGCCAGACCTTCACCATGACAGCTGAGAAGGCTGATTCCACGTGGAAAGACAACAGAGGTACTCTTTTCTTTTTCAACCTTTCTTTCAATACCATTCTTATTTATCCTTCGATACAAATCTTAGTTGGACTCACCAAAATTCCTCTAGTTTTCGTAATTTTGACTAGTTGCCTTTATGTTATATCTCTCAAGTTTTCCATCAATTGACAACCTCCCTTCAACTTCCAAACTTTTCTATCTGTAAGCAACTACTGATTTTACATTTTCCGATTCCTTACACCTAAACCCTTCAGAGACCTTCCATGCATCAAGTGATACACCAACTCACGAGAGCGACACATGCAGCAAAGAGAATTCCTGACAGCGTTACTGATTTCTGTGCCTAGTAGTGGCCACTCCTTTGAAAATTTCAAATATGAAATTATTCTAAGGAGGGTAGATCGTAACTATCACAACCATCCTTGCAATTCTTAGCAAACCCAGAAGTTTTAAACATCCACAACGATTTTTCGGAGAGGAGACTTGGTGATGTGATGTATCAGTGCGGCGATATAGTCGCATATGCGTCAAGACAATTAAAGGTGCATGAGCGAAACTACCCAACGCACCATTTAGAACTTGCCGCAGTTGTTTTCGCACTCAAGATTTGGAGGCATTATTTATTGGGTGAGAGGGTAGATATTTTCACCGATCACAAGAGCTTGAAGTATATCTACACCCAGAAGGAACTCAATATGAGGCAGAGGAGATGGCCGGAATTAATGGCAGATTTCGACGTAAATTTACAATATCATCCGGGAAAGGTGAATGTTGTCCCGGATGCTTTGAGTCGCCAATCAATGATTTCGAGTCTGACTACTTATTGGAGGAATCACCAAGATCTTAATGAACTAGAGACCGAGTTGATAATGCCCGGAATGCTTACATCCTTCATGAATTTGCAAATTCACTCAACGTTAGTCGAACGGATCAAGACAGCTCAAATGGAGGACCCGAGGTTGCGAAGGATCAGAGAACAAGTGGACGCAAATCTGCGGACGGACTTCATCATCCACGAAGATGGTTCTTTGAGATATGGATGCATAGTTTGTGTACCTAAGGGGGAGATGAGAGAGGAATTATTAAAAGAGGCACATAGTTCTCCATACTCTGTTCATCCGGGAGGAACAAAGATGTACAAGGACCTCATGAAAAACTATTGGTGGCATAGGATGAAGCGAGAGATAGCCAAGAGTGTATCCAAATGTCTTGTTTGCCAACAAGTGAAAGCCGAACACCACAGGACGGCGGGTATATTACAGCCGTTACCAATACCCGAATGGAAATACAAAAACATTACTATGGATATTGTGACCGCTCTCCCTCGCAGCTCTAAGGGAAACGATGCTGTATGGGTGATTGTGGACCACTCACCAAGTCGGCGCATTTCATTCCTTTTCGAGTGGGTCAATCAACCGAAAGCCTTGCAAAAAGGTATATGGAGGAGATTGTCAGATTGCACGGCGTACCGATTTGCATCATGTCCGACCTAGATACACGTTTCAGATCTCAGTTTTGGCAAAGCCTACAAGAGAGTCTGGGCACGAATCTGAGTTTCAGTACCGCCTACCATCCTCAGACCGATGGCCAATCAGAAAGGGTTATTCAAATTCTCGAAGACATGCTCTGGGCCTGTATGTTAGATTTTAAAGGATCTTGGGAAGATCACCTGCACTTGGTAGAGTTTGCTTACAACAATAGCTACCAGTCTAGTCGGCATGGCGCCTTTCGCCGCTTTGTATGGACGAAAGTGTAGGTCACCGGTAAGTTGGGACGATATTAGGGACCGAGAACTTTTAGGTCCCGAGATGATTGTCGAGACAGTGGAGGTGATAAGAACCATCAGAGAACAATTACGCATAGCACAAGATCGGCAGAAGCATTGGGCGGATACGAAGAGAAGGCCACTAGAGTTCCAACCAGGAGAACACATGTTTCTGAAGATTTCTCCTAACCGGGGAGTGATACGTTTTGGGGAGCGTGGAAAGCTCAGCCCACAACTCATCGACCGTTTAACATCTTGGAAGGAGACGGTGGGTTTGTGTATAGACTAGCTTTGCTATTTTCTATGGAGGGTGTGCATAATACTTTTATATCTCACAGCTAAGAGGGTATGCTGGCAACCCTAGTCATACTTTTAATCATTCCGAGATTATGGAAAGGTTGATATAATCTACAAGCAGCAACCGGTCGGGATACCAGAAGGATGAAACCTTGAGGGACAAGATAATCCAACTGGCTAGAGTTATGTGGGGAAGGAACTACCAGGAAAGGTATACGCGGAAGCGAGAAGACGGGACGAGAGAGCGAGACCCAAAATATTTAACCGCGATAATCCCTTCTTAGTGATTCTTTCTTTCCTTGACCTACCTTCTGAAATTTCGAGGACGAAATTATTTTAAGGAGGGTAGATTGTAACAACCGTGTTTTTTAATACCTAATAAAATATATTCTATTTAAATTTCTACTATCAAATAATTATTTATGTGTTTCGTTAATAGAAGAATATTTTTTAAAGTAATGTTAATAATTTTCAAAGCATCGAAATATGGTTAAAGGAATTTTCTAAAATCTATTTATTGTTTTTATAGGCTTAAAATGTTTTAGTAAGATTTGATAACGCCTTAAAATAATCTACATATTTTTATTATCAATTAAAGTAATTAATTCGTAATTAAAAATATTTTAAAGGATAAACTAGATATTATATAATTTTAATAACTAGCCAAAACCATAGCATTTAGTTTTAGCCCAAAATTATTTTTATACTAAAGATAACAATAAAATATATTTTCTGAAATTTTTCCATAATTTTCCCGTATTTTAAACTATTTTTAACAATTTTTTTAAAGCCAAATTCAAATTTTAAAATAATAAACAATTATTATTTTTATTAAAAAAATAATTAAAAAAATTAAATTCCCCTTGATCCTTGACCGTTGGATCATAAGATCCAACAGCCCAGAACTCACCGACGCGCCCACGTGGTCGGGACCACGCGAAACCGCGTGATCACCCCACACGTGACGCGTGGCGCGTGAGCTTCGCGGCGGTGGCGCGATCCAGCCCGTTGGATCTCAATCCTACGGCTGAGATGAGAAGCGGCGGGCGCAATCACTAGCTGATGATTCTACAGTCATTGGCAGCGCAGATTTTGATGGGGTTTTAACCGAATTCTTGGATTTTATAGTTGGTGAAAAAACGCTATAAATAGGCACTTCAAACACTGATTTCTCACACCTCAGAACTCCAAAAGTTCTGGAAAAAAATACCAGTGCCTTCGTATCGACGACGCCGATGCTACGGCTCCACCCAATCGGCGAGGAAAAATCTGAGCGCGGAGCTATTGAGGATTTTGTACACGCCTACGTTTTCAACCCTTCGGCATCCGACTCAAACAAAAGGAAGGATCCGCCTCTCCCCCCTTTTCCTGTCACCTTCTTCTTTCTCAATAACCTAGTTCCAACCCCCTATTTAAAATGTTGTTATAATATTCGTGCATGCCTATTCCTTGTACCCTCAATAATGATAATGTTAACCCATATTCTAAAACGATGTTTAATTTCCTCTGTACACAAAAATATATTGCACTCTCATACTACCTGGAATCTGATATGCTTAATGTCATAACCCATGAATTGTCAATTCACCTTTGACATACCCACACTTACCCATACTATCAAAATGATCTCGAAATAGGTTATTTCCACGAAATACCCTCGTTTAATTAAAATATTATATTTGTTTAAAATATTCATAAGAGATAAGATATGTGAAATAAATATTTTAGATACGACATACGTATATTTTACTTACACTTTTCATCAACTACTATAATATTGTTAAACCCCCTTCAACCTTTTTAAAGAAGAAAATACTAAATTTAAATAACGACTTATGGTTTTTCCAAAACGAACGTATTTTCTAAAACGTTACCCCGAATCTAAAACACTATAATTTCATAAAATTATTAATTTCATTTAAATATCTCGACCTTTATTGAAGGGCCATTTTCAACAAGGACCATAATCCGTATAACGATATCTTTTCAAAAGGAATATTCAGTACCTTATTAAAAAGGTAATTTTAAAATAACACCAATCTAGGACAAATGAAAGGTTGTAGGCATCGGTCGTTTATCTAAACCAGACTTTGTGGTGCCCAGGCTAGACAAGTGGGAAAGGTAATTTTAAAAGGCCCATCTCACGGTGATTCGTGAGCGGATCCCTCATTTCCTTGTGCTTACCTGGCCACAATTGGCGGTGAAGAGGCGATTTGAGGATCTCACAACTTGCCCTTTTGAAACAGTTAGGAGCAGTCTAGTTTTTCAAATAAAAACCTCTTGCAACTTGTCCTTATAAAAATCTCTTGTAAAAGATTTTCAAATAAACACCACAACCTTTTATCGAAAGGATATTTTTCCGTAAAACATTATGTTTTTCCAAAATGATAAATACCCCAAATCTCAGGGTTTTTCTTAGAAGTAATAAAAGATGATTAAACATTATTATTCTTTTTACTAAGCATTCCCTAAGATGACACGAAGTACTATACGAACTTTAGAAAATAAAACGAGTGGTTGTGGAAGGCCATATTAAATGAGATCAATACTTTTAAAAAATAAATTTCCGGTTTATGACAACATGACATATACAAAACACGATACGGTTAGGGTTAGAATGCGCGGACCTATGTATGGAATACTTAATATGAAGATCCCGATATTCCGGGTGAACACTCTAAAGTGTGGACAACTATACAAATATGAAGATCCCGATATTCCGGGTGAACAGTCCAAAATGTGGACGACTATACAATGTGGAAATTCCATGCCTAGAGGTATACGTACTAACTCTAATTCGTCTGAACCTTTATACTGAACCACGGGGATGGGTAGTTTGATTAGGCAAGGAGATTCGGAACTCGGATTCCCATACTACTCGATCATGATCCCGGGAAGTGAAACGGTACATTTCACTTCCCCAGTTGTTGTTCCGTGGCCACAACGGAATAATCGCGAGTACCTGTTTAACAAATTAAAACGTTTACAATACCTATTGATACTCAACACTAAACTCACATCATATACTATACCTACCTGTTATCTCATCTACCTTTCTTTCTGAGACACGAGTTATTCAGTATCTTGGATGTGGATATTTTACCAGTTTAAACTTGTTGTTTATTATGGAACTGAAGGGTGGTAATACCTGTGCGCTTGAGTGATATTCACGCTATACAAAGCTCCATCGTAGTTATGGGACACCTTTTGGGGATATTCACGCTACCACATTGATTGCCATCCTAGGCACGAGCACCAGCTCATACTGCTTCCAGCTAGTCATGGGATACCTTAAGGATACGAGTATGTTCACCCATCAATTCCATCCATACACACCTTGTTTAACCTGATCTAACTCTTAGACTGAATATCCGTTTGACTTGACTTGAACCTTTACCAAACATATATTTCACACAATCTACTCATATTCACATATCTAATTTGTATATAACCTCATACCTTTATACACATGTACATCATATTCATTATATACACATGTTCGTTTCTATACCTTTACTTTCTTATGAGGCAATCATACCCGAGTATAACTCGCTGACGGACCTTCCTTTTCTTACTCTATCTTTGGAATGTCCGTCAGATAAGAATGAGTATTATGGCGAGGATCAAGGCGTGAAGCCAGCTTATGAAGATTATACAGACTGGACGACGGAAGATTAGCTAGATTTAATTTTTGTTGTTGCCCACATGTTTAGGGCTTTTGTTTCTCCTTTGATGTAATTAAACTACTTAGTTTATTTTACTCTTTCTTTTGGGATGTAATAAAGTTTGGTTAATAGAAATAAATGCCTTTCGCTTTTATTATTTTTGTTTTGGTACGCATCCTGCATGTTTTATATTCATACGCTTAACGTAACTGTATTGAATAGACCACCTTCAACATAGTTAGGTTGCGGACTTTGCCACGTCATCCATCACCTTCTTTTGGGAAGCGGGGCGTGACAGATAGACAAGAGTATGATAGCTTGAATTGAATTCTATAAGTGTAGGGATGTCTTTTTCACACATGTAAGGGTATATGATCGATGTTTGGATGAAAGGTAGGGAGGAAGACTAAAGGCAATGTTTTATTGCGGGATGATGTGATTTCTAATATCTTTTCATAACCATTAAGATATGGCTCATGGCAACTGAAAATCTAGTGTAGTTGGAAACTCTTCTTTTCAAGTTATTTCTTTTATAGTTCTTATTTTTGTATGTAACTTTTATCGTCTTTCTTTTATTATGGGATTTTGTGGGTGTAATCCGCTGAAAACCCTAAAGAGACAACACTCCTCCTACTAGGGACACCTAGAGGTTTAAAGGCTTGTTGCACGTGCTCAGTGCAATCGTGTTGCCTACGAAAATGTGCTACTTAGGTTTTTCTTTTTCTTTTTCTCCCTTTCTTGAATAAATAGTTTGCTTGGGACGATCAAAGTTAAGTTTGGGGGTATTTGTTCAGTCGAAAATATTGCACATTTAATATAACATTTTCCTTACTTTTCTTAAATATTTAAAGGTGTTTATTATAAATATGAAACATATGAGGGTTTATTTGCAAAAAATCTATTGTCATATGTTTATATATTATAATTAACATCATGAAGGAAAATATATGCATATAATATTTATATAATATTTTAGTAATTTAAATATGCATATCATATCAAATATCCCTAATCAATATTCTTAAAATATAATATCATATAAAATGGTTAGGATAATATCTCAAAAATACCAAATATTACTAATTCTATGAGTTGAGATATTGTGCAGATTTAGCTCAGGTCAGGAGATCGAGATATTCGAGATCTCGGGAATCAAAAATCTGCCGATAAAGTTAAATAAAATCGTAGAATCAATACTGGCAGAGACTCAGAGAAGATTTGAAGATTCTAGATATCACAACAATCTCCATGTGTCAATATGAGACTACAGAAGAATTATCATCAACTGATCTCTCCAACCCACCGCGGTTCCGCGGCCAAAACATCCAATTTGCGGTGGATCCGTCGCCTTTATGAAGAGTTAGGGTGTGGGATTTTGTGGGTAGGATCTTCACAACAAATCCTAACACTTGGGATCTAGTGTTTCTGCTTCCAGTGCTATATAAAGTACCGAGAGCTAAAACTAGAAATCATCAACCTTTTACACGAAGCAAATCACCGTCAAAGAACAAGAGATCCACGATAGGTCCACGATTCAACGTGATAGAGCGACGTGAAATTCGACGAAGCATCCACATCCTACGAGATAGAGATCGAGAGCAACTTCTTTCTCTTGTAATCTAAACTCATAGGATTTGTACTTGTGAAGTTGATTAATAAAGGTAGATCATTAGTTTAATTATGTAGCATTTATTTTCTGTTTTTACATTTTGATCTCTATCATTTCTTCTTCTATCATGCATGAGTAATTCTCCGCTTGATAGGGTTCGTAGGATTATGGTAGATCAATGGATGAGAAAATATTTTAACTTCTTTTACGTCTTATGAAGTTTATAAACTTTATCAAAAGAATCGTTAACATCCTAATCGGGCGCGCTATCAATTTATTGATAGTCTTGACCGCGATTTGAGATTAGATTAACAATTGTTTGGTTAAGGTCTAGACATGAATAGAGATCAATGACAGGATAAGGGTCAATAGTGTGGAAACTCTAGTTTCTTCCAAGAACCCTAATACTCATTCATCACTATCGATCTAGTTTTAAATCTATCAGAAGATAAAAGGAGTCATCTTTAAGTAATCATCCATGAATACTAAATCCTAACGAACCCTACAAGGCCTCTTCTTATATATTCTACATCCGTGTTTAATATAGATCTAGAATCTATTCTCCTTTTTTCCTTCTTTCTAATCAACTCGTCTAAAGCAAGATTAAAAGATTCGACGTTTCCTTTAGGACGGCCCGTACTCATCTCGGCTAGCTACAAGCGACACTGTTATTGATTGCGGTTAACTACAAACACTTTTCACAGATCAATCACAATGATAGGGTTAATTGATGGGACCGCATTAACATTGATTAATGCAAGAAAAACAAACCAAAGTTAAATCGTTAGAACAATTTCAAAACCACTCGGTTTTTTTGAAAAACAATTTTTAAATGCGGAGCCTAAACCACTCATTTTAAAAGCTATCATGGTTCCTTCGACTATATCAATTTCATTACGTTCACGGTTTTGCCAAAACTAGTCATAACCCTCCGTCATTTCAGATGGGTATTCAGTAGTATTCAAGTTATGTATTTTGACTTTCGCCAAGGCATAGTGATTGGTAGCTACTGAGTATTCATCTGTAGCATATATAGATGCGTTAGTTTGGGACAGTCGTACTACTATTTTGGCCTTCGTCAAGGGTATGTACGGGTGGGTTCAAATTAACCTGGACAATGACTGGTAGAACTTGACTTGCGACTTATGATATGTTGGCCTTCGTCAAGGTCATAAGAGCTTGGGGCAAAAATCCATATCGGGAGTTTTTAAGGAAATTGAAACTTTCTAGTGTTGCATACCATTTGGAGTGTGATGATTTTGGTAGGATTCTTTCAAGGTTGTGATTTAAAGAGATTTTATCGATCAAAAATATATTACCGCAATCAAAAACGGCGTCGCTTGGTAGCTAGCCGGTGAATACGGGTCGGTCCACAGGGATGCTGTAAATCTCCTAAATGTTCTTACGAGCTAATTCCAAGGGGTGTTGGATCTTTTAATTAAATCTAAAAACTAATTGTGTTATACTAGGATTAGGAAACTTGCTAGGATTAGATTTAGATAAAGTTTGGTAAATACAGATCTACACCTCTTTCAATGCCTTAAATTAGATATCATATTAGGGGTTATGGTAATTATTAATAAAGGAGATTAGGATGATTGGGAAGATGTTTCTTCCTCCAGATCCTTGTCCTTCCTTTCTTAATCTTTACCCTAACTTCCATGGAAAACTTACAGATCCGGTCTTTTATACTACGGTATCACCGTTACCTCGTGGGTATAGTGCCGTAGGGAGCGAAATAAGAAAGTATACATGGAGTCCTAATTGTTCATAAGAGATTGGCAAAGAAAGAGATGAGAGATCGGCAAAGAAAGAGATGAGAGATCTTCATCTCTCAAACCCTTCCTATTCCTAACCCTAACAAGCGAGGAAACTACTCGCTCATTGAGGGATCTACGAAAGACATAACTTTTATTTTGTTTTGATTTAAGAGATGAAAGATCTACTGCAAGTTAATAAAAATTCTAAACTAGATTAAACTAGGGCAAGAAAAGAAATTACCTAGGACAGAAATTAAAACTAAAACTAAGGCAGAAATTAAACCTACTTACGATTGATGCTCTCCAACTTCAAAAGAAATCTGAATTTTTATTGATGAAAAGAGGCATGGAAAAAATACAATGAATTGGGTCTCTATTTATAGGACATAGAAAACCCTAGGTTTACAATTGCCGCATGTCTGCATTTACAATAATACCCCTAGGAAGACTAGTCAGCGCCGCCTCGAGTTATGGTAAAATTTTCAACTCCTACATGCGCAACACGGCCGCGGAACCGCGGCCTCAGCCAGGGTTTGGCCGCGGTTCCGTGGCCAAAATGTGGGCTCGTTTGCTGAATTTTCTTGTACTGCTTCCTGTCATGTTGGTCTTCCTACTTCTTTAGTACTTTTCTTAAATTGGCTTCTAGGTTTCTTCCAGATTTTCCAGTGAATAATTGTGGTAGACTTTAACCGTGTCTTCGCGATCTTGGACCTTGTGTTGCCTTGTACCGATCTTTTATGTAGGCTTGATTAAGATCCTTCTATTTGTTGGTCAAAGTTCCTCTTTGTATCGCCTTTTGTCTTTTTCACTGTTTTTGCTCCAAGAACCTGTAACATGTACTATGTAGCAGACATGGGTCAAAAGTACCTGTTTATTTGTAAAATGCATAAGAATGGGGAATATAATAATGCAAGAATATGATATGAACAAATACCCCCAAACTTATCTTTTGCTCGTCCTCGAGCAAACTTAGCCTTATTCTCGACAAAAACCTAACCTCACTTTCGCAGGGAAACGCGATTGCACTGAGCTCGTGCAACAAGCCGTTAAACCTCTAGGTGTCCCTAGTAGGAGGAGTGTTATCTCCTGAGGGTTTTCAGCGGATACTACCCACAAAATCCTATCAATTCGGCTTTTCGACTTTTGTTCTCCAATTAGGGTTTTCTAACAAGGAATTCTATTATCGCCGACTTGTAAATTATCCACCCATATTCTTCACACTTCCTCATCATTTAACTTAAGATTATATATGTTCTATAGACTTACTCAGCTTTCGGCATCTCTTAAGTTTTCCTTCTAGGGTTCCATCTCCACTTAGGAATTTTTATCAACTCTATTAAAGATACAAGTTCTATTCTTCATTCCTCTCTCTTATCTAAATCCCAATCACATACCCCTGCGTGTGTGTATATATCACCCCTACACTTGGAAATTCAAATCAAGCAATCATACTCTTGTCCGTTGTCCAAAATACTTATTAATTGGTGAATTTTTAAATGAATTTTGCTTACACATCCTTCATGCGACCGTTAATACTTCTTGGGGTACCAACGACCGATTACAAAATGCGTTTGCATTTTAAAGCGTACTTCCTAGTCTTGTAACACCTAAGGCTTTTTAGCGGTGACTCCCAAACCATTTGGTCTAAGGCACTAGGTGATGAAGCACCCTTGCTAAATATTTTTCTATTTTTTAGCCTTAAGTAATCACAAAAACCAGTGTTCATTTTTTTTTCTTTATTCACACTTGTATTTTTTTCATTTTCTTCGTACTAAGGACTTTAGACAAGAGTATTTCAAGGTCTCCTTTACTATTCCAAGTTTCAAGGTGCGTGTTGGTGCAATTTGTAGGGTATACATTTTCAGAATCTAGACTTAAACTAGAAATTATTTTTCAAACTTATACTCTAATAAAAATATTAATACTTTTCCTTTGTTTTAACTTAGCCCAAGAAGTGAACTCAAAATTTGCCTATTTCTAAATAAACTACAAAGATATATACTTTCTACCGTTAAACTTTAAGAAAGGTTATTTTTAGGGTTTTTAATTCACTAAGTCTAAGATCTAATTGTTCCAAGCTAGTCAACCTTTTTGTCAAATTCAAGTCTAATAAGGCCAAAATTGAATACATTAATTTTTATAATTTTTGCAATTTTCAATTTTTTATGGGTTTTTTCTTTTCTATTTTTTTTTCATTTTTTTTTTCAAATTTTTCAAATTTTTATGATTTTTATATAAGGATGCAAATGCAAAAATATACATATGAATGCGAAGGAAGAAAACTTACCGAGCATACCCCCAAACTTAAACTGGACAGTGTCCTCACTGTCATGCTGCACCAAGTGGGTCGATAATGTCGGCAATTTCCTGCTTATTAACATATTTACAAATAATACACACCCCCAAACTTATTTGAAATAAAGTTTTGGAAAAATTGATTGGAAATTCGGGGGTGAAAGTGGAGGAGATTTAATCGGTGTAAAGCGGCTCCTGCAAAAACAGGAGCTCCTCCGATGGGTCCGCTGTGAGGAACGGTTTTAATCGATGTCCATTTACTTTGAATAAAGTACCGTCCTCCGGATTTTCAAGATCAACCGCACCATGCGGATAAACGGTGCGAACTATAAATGGCCCTTTCCACCTAGAACGGAGCTTGCTGAGGTGATAATGTAACCGAGTGTCATAGAGTAAAACCTGTTGACCAGGTTTAAATGTTTTTCGCTGAAGGTGTTTATCATGGAACACCTTGGTTCGGTTTTTAACAATTACGGTATTATCATACGCCTCATCCCGCAGCTCTTCTAGTTCATTTAATTGCAGTTTTCGATTGCTGCCCGCATCTCCTAATGATAAATTCAACTCTTTGATTGCCTAAAATGCCTTATGCTCTATCTCTACTGGGAGGTGGCAAGCCTTCCCGTAAACAAGCCGGTATGGAGACATACCAAGATCGGTCTTGTATGCAGTACGGAAGGCCCATAGTGCATCGATCAGTTTGAGTGACCAATCTTTACGGTTTTTAGAAACCGTTTTCTCTAAGATTTGCTTAATTTGCCGATTCGAGACCTCGGCTTGCCCATATGTTTGGGGATGGTATGGCGTTGACAGCTTGTGGGTAATAGAATATTTGCGCATTAAGGACTCAAAATTCCTATTGCAAAAGTGAGAACCATTATCACTTATTATCGCTCGAGGGTGCCCAAATCGAGAAAAGATGTGTTCTTTAAGAAATCGAACGACAGCCTTGTTGTCATTCGTTCGGCTAGGCACAACCTCGACCCACTTTGACACGTAGTCAACAGCCAAAAGAATATATACATTCCCAAAGGAATTAGGAAATGGTCCCATGAATTCTATTCCCCAAACATAAAAAACATTCACAACCAAAATTGGTTGGAGCGGCATTTCGTTTCTCCGCGATATCCGGCCCAAGTGTTGGCACCGGAAGCATGTCTTGCAGTATTCATATGCATCCTTAAAGAGTCGTGGCCAATAGAAACAACACTGCAATATTTTTTCGGCTGTCTTCTTTAGGCCGAAGTGCCCGCCACATGCTTGATCGTGGCAAAAAGACAACACACTCTTAAACTCATTTTCTGGTACACACTGACGAATGATTTGTTCGGAACAGTATTTAAAAAGATAAGGTTCATCCCAGTAAAAATGCTTTGCTTGGGACAAGAATCGAAGTTTATCCTGTTTCGACCAATCTTTAGGTATCAAGCCGGTGGCTAAGTAGTTTACGATATCAGCGAACCATGGTTCACAAGAAACGGTTAAGAGTTGCTCATCAGGAAAAACATCTTTGATTGGAAGTTCAAGTGTAGGCGAAGAAGGAAGTCGTGAAAGGTGATCGGCCACTACGTTTTCACATCCTCTTTTGTCCCTTATGATAAGGTCAAACTCTTATAGCAAGAGGATCCAACGTATCAGCCTTGATTTAGCATCCTTCTTCGCAAAAAGGTGGCGAAGAGCTGAATGGTCTGTATATACAATAACTGGAGAGCCGATTAAATAAGGCCGGAATTTTTCAAGTGCAAATACAACTGCTAAAAACTCTTTTTCTGTTGTTGTGTAGTTTAGTTGGGCCTCATTTAATGTACGGCTAGCGTAATAAATCACGTGCGGCATCTTATTAATGTGCTGTCCAAGAACGACACCAATGGCAAAATCTGATGCGTCGCACATAATTTCGAAGGGATGCGTCCAATCTGGAGATGAAAGAATGGGCGCAGAAATGAGAGAGTGTTTCAATGACTCGAACGCTTCCATGCAAGTTGAGTCAAAATCAAATGTTGTGTCCTTGGCCAATAAGAGAGTCAAGGGTCTAGCGATCTTGCTAAAATCCTTGATGAACCGTCTATAAAAACCGGCATGGCTAAGGAAAGCTCGGATGTCTTTGACGCATTTAGGAGGAGGAAGATTAGAAATGACCTCAATTTTGGCTTTATCAACCTCTATGCCGTTTTGCGAGATGACATGTCCTAAGACAATACCTTCTCGTACAATAAAGTGGCACTTCTCCCAATTTAAAGTTAGGTTCTTATCCCTACAGCGGGTAAGAACAGTGTCAAGGTGTAGTAAACACTCGTCGAAGGAGTCACCAAAAATGGAGAAATTATCCATAAAGATCTCCAAAAACTTTTCAACCATGTCTGAAAAGATCCCCATCATACACCGCTGAAATGTAGCGGGTGCATTGCATAACCCAAAGGGCATGTGACGATAAGCAAAAGTGCCAAAAGGACAAGTAAATATGGTCTTGTCTTGATCCTTTTTGGCTATGGGGACTTGGTTATAGCCGGAATAGCCATTTAAAAAGCAGTAGAACTCATGCCCAGCCAATCGTTCTAGCATTTGGTCAATGAAAGGTAAAGGAAAGTGGTCTTTCCTTATCGCGGCATTGAGTTTTCTATAGTCGATGCAAACTCGCCACCTAGTTTGGGTGCGAGTAGGAATTAACTCATTTGCCTCATTGGTAATGACCGTGATGCCCGATTTCTTTGGCACAACATGAATGGGGCTAACCCATTGGCTATCCGAGATAGGGTAAATGATACCACTATCAATACATTTAACAATCTCCTTCTTGACAGCCTCTTTCATTATAGGGTTGAGGCATCTTTGTGGATCCCTTACCGGCTTGGCATCATCCATCAAGTGTATATGATGTTCAACTATGAGGGGACTAATCCCCTTGATGTCCGCCATAGACCAGCCAAAAGCTTGCCGATTATTTTGTAAGACCATTAAAAGGGCCTTCTCTTGCTCGAGAGCTAGAGAGGCCGATATGATAACGGGTAAGGTCTCATTCTCACCTATATAAGCATATTTTAGGTGCGATGGCAAAAGCTTTAGTTCGAGTTTAGGAGATGAAACAATAGATGGTAACAATGGAGTAACTGTTTCAAACTCGAAGGATTCCATCAAAGGTTCAAATCGAGTGTACGCAACCGAGTCGGATGGTTCAACTAACTCATCCGAAAAAGCAAAAGACTCAAACTCGGGTGGTGAGTCTTCAAAATCGTCTACAAAGGTAAAACACACATAATCGTTGTCCGCCGTGAAAGCTGTGTCGGATTCTAGGAGGAACGCACTAGTGGCGTCAACACTGCTGTGATCAAACATAAAATTTTCGAACTCACAGTCCTCCTCCGCGATCTCATTGATCGAGCAAACATCAAGTACGCTAGAATTAGGCTCGGCAGGCTGATTTCCCAACTTAAAAATGTTGAGTTCAATTGTCATATTGCCAAAAGATAGATTCATTGAACCTTTACGACAATTGATCACCGCGTTAGAAGTCGCAAGGAATGGTCGACCAAGTATCACTGGAATTTGACTCCGGGGGTTAGCTACAGGTTGTGTATCCATAACAATAAAGTCAACGGGGAAAATGAAATCCCCTACTCTAATTAACACATCCTCCAACTCTCCCCTAGGATGGGTGATGGATCGGTCGGCCATTTGGAGAGTACAATGAGTGGGCTTAAGCTCTCCAATGCCTAATTGCTCGTACACAGAATAAGGTAGCAAATTGACACTAGCACCAAAATCTAATAGTGCTCTATTGATGTTCTTGTCCCCAATTGTTATCGAAATAGTAGGACAACCGGGGTCCTTTTTCTTTTGGGGTAAAGATTGGACAAGAGCATCGCTAATGGCATTAGCCACAAAAACTTTCTTTGGTACTTGTGACTTCCTCTTTTTGGTGCATAAGTCCTTTAAGATTTTTGCATATGAAGGAACTTGTTGGATTGCATCTATGTAGGGTTCCTAGGCACACTAATGAGGTCTCACAAGGCATCAACCATGCCAATTTCAAATTTTTCCGGTGCCGAGAAACCCTAATACGGATCGTTAACTAGAGTTTAGGCGAAACTACAAGCTACTAAACTACTTTAGTGCTAAGTGAACGGAAATACAACCTTTGTAGATCCGGTCCTCCACCTCCAAAGCTCCGTGATGAAGTCCTCTCGCTGCGATCATCGGATCCCGGGCTCTAGCGTCGGCTTCATCGGAGAAATGGGTGGGCTAGGTCGTCGACTTCGATGCCGAAGATGATCTACGTCGAGACAACACAAGATCAAGCTCCAACTTCACCAAGCCATGAAACTTGTGAAGAAAACACCCTATACTACTTGGCAAGTGGTAGAGGATGAAGAAATAGGAAGTGGGTTCACTTTAGAATTGGATTTCTCACTCTTTTTCTCAAATCACTATTGAAGGTTGCAAGTTTTCTTCTTCATGAAGAAGAAGAAGAAGAAGAAGAAGAAGAAGAAAAAGAATATGATAAAAATTATTGAATAAATGGAAATAAAGTCATTCTTATCATTTTATCAACCATGGTTAAGTGTAGAGAATAAATAAAATGAATAAGTGAATAATTCAAAACCCTAACCATTCACTTAACCATGGTTTAAAGTAAACATACACCCAAGCTTGCATGTATCATCAAACATGATACAATCTAGTGCACAAAAATATATCATATATACTACTTGTGCACATCAAGTAAGAAAATCCATCTTAAGTGAACAAATACTAGTTAATGTAAATTAATATATCAAATATATAATTATACATCAAATCATTAAATCAACACTTGATTTAATGATCCGGTCATATCGCATATAACCGACTAATATCAAGTGTATCAATGTATCGAATCAACACTTGATTCGGTAACCCGGCTATATCACATATAACCTGCCGATGATACAAATCGCGATAATAGAATCCAGTATCACATACTGGTATTATTCTCGGTCCCTCACATATCTCATATGCGCTCCTATTTCGTTTTGCTTGAGCCAGGAAATCTCTGTGTAGGACTCTAAAGACTCGTCAATACGCCGGCAGCAGGTGATGATCATAT
This sequence comes from Agapanthus africanus, assembly GCA_030015575.1. Lineage (NCBI taxonomy): Eukaryota > Viridiplantae > Streptophyta > Magnoliopsida > Asparagales > Amaryllidaceae > Agapanthus > Agapanthus africanus. The sequence goes on along the minus strand of CM057348.1, from coordinate 196,030,138 downwards.
CAAACACCCACAAGCCGCAAGCGGTCTGCTAAACGTAACGGCCACCCGGGTATTGAGCGATCAGAAGATCGACGAGCAAGCCCCCTCATACTCCTGTGAATCCAACCAGTAACACTTACCGTACAGTCCGGTCTCGTCGTCTGATATGTCGCATATCTCGCCTAGGGGTGGTAAACGTTAGACCCCAATAGCTCTATAAGTCGTGTCGATATGAGGTCTATAACAGTTCGAGAAACTACTGGTAACACTTACCAGTAAATCTCAGCAACCCTGGCCAGGGATTTCCGGTTATAGCTAATCGAACACAGCGCAACATCAACTCCCTATACCGGGAGAGACGAATCCCCTCCTATCGCTCATTGCCTCCATGTGATTCGGGACTGTATCCAAAAACCACCGTTTTGCATGCCCTCTTGGACGTGGTAAGGTGGAAATCAAAGCACAGTGGGAACCACACAAGACTCTATGACGATCTCGGGTCAACAGACTACTCTGTACCAGTGTCACCAGAGAACTGCCATCTGACGTAAGGTATAATACCATCTGGGAGTTCTCGACGAGCCCGTCCAGTGTACCCAGTCTCCACTGAGCACCCGTATATCATCTCTGATGTCAAACACCAATGGATATGGGATCATCCATCGCCCATTTGTATAGGTCGAGAAGGTATACGCTAGTCTACACTGGTATATCGATGCCCTGTCTCGATACACCTACGACTAGGGACCTTGAAGGATGTACTTATGGACTACCATGTCCCCACTAGTATGATCCGCATCAGTGTACACGTTAAGGTAAAGAGCAACCAGATAGCATACTATCATGTCGAGCAAGAAAGTCTTCCCTATATATGTCCAAGCATCCACTACAATATACTTCCTATGTATAGTAATGGCCTCTAGGGCATACATATAACTAACAATCTAAGAGAGGGATGTTTATGCTAACCTGTTTGAACAACTCTACAATCTTCTCTATCTGTGCAGTTGGTTTATTGGATCTCAACCGGTTTGGAAAAAGAACATTTTGAAAAGTTGTTGAGTCCAATTTTTGCGGATCAGATTGTTGAGTTGGAACGGATCCCCATGTAGATGTGTTCGTGTTGTGAGAAGTGGGTCCGTTCGAGCTAGAAGAAGTAGAGCCTTGTGAAGGATGGAGAATAGGCTCTAACGAAGAAGAAGAAGAAGAAGGTGAAGAAGATGAAGAAGGACCACCGGCAGGGGTGTCATTGTTAATACCCACATTATTTTGCAACACTTTTCCGGATCTCAACGTGGTCACAGCATTTACGTTATGGTTTTGCTGTTGATATGCAGCATGTGCGTGACCGGGATTTGGCAGTGGTTGAGATGGAAACTTTCCTTTTTCTCGCTCGCTCAACGCAGTATTTAGTTGTGCAATTTGTGCCTTAATAGATTTGATGTTTTGATCGTGTGAGGCACTGTTTTGCACCAAAGATTGAATAGAAGTCTCTAACCTAGCTGCAGATTGTGTAGATTGCTTTAGGAATGCATCTAGACTTCTTTCGAGCGAGCTAACCTTGTCATTCTGAGGTGGAACAAAATTGTTTGGCGGGTAAGAAGTGTTAGGCTCAAAATTGTTCACTTGATTAGGGTAAGGTTGCTGTTGGAAAGGTTGTTGAAATTGAGTTTGTGGAGGTGCTTGTTGTTGTGGAGGAGGATGCCTTTGAAAATTGTTGTTTCCTTGGAATTGTTGATTTTGGTTCCAAGCGAAATTTGGGTGACTCTTCCAACCCGGATTGTATGTCGAAGAGTATGGATCGTTTCTTTGTCGTTGCTGAAAGGAAACATTGACTTGATCATGTCCTTGAGTAGATGAATTGTAAGGACACTCTTCTTTGAGATGTGATGGATCCGAAAAACAAGCACAAACAGTTCGTGGAGGCACAACGGAGGCAGGAGAAGATGATGAGATTTTGGTCTCAATCGCTTCTAGTTTTTTCGTAAGAGCGGCCATCTCGGCCTTCATAGCAATCGACATATCTAAGTGATGTATGCCTGCCCTAGACTGACCAATAGAAGAAGATGATGATGTGGTCTTGGTGCTCTCCCACTGAATTGTTTGTTCACTAAGATCCTCAAGAAACTGCCACGCTTCCTCACTAGACTTGGATAGAAAGTGACCTTGACAAATGGTTTCTAGCAACTGCTTCGTTGCCGGGTTCAATCCCTCGTATAATGTTTGGAAAAGTTGCCAATTTTCGATCCTATGGTGAGGGCATTGAACGAGTAGGTCTTTGAATCTTTCAAAACACTTCCAAAATGGTTCGGAAGGAAGCTGGGAAAATTGTATAATCTCATTACGGATTCTAGCAGTTTTGTGATGAGGATAGAACTTTTTAAGAAAGGCTTTCACAAACTCTTCCCAATTCTTAATTGAATGCGACGCGGTGCTGTATAGCCACTTCTCGGCTAAGTCACATAAGGTGAAAGGAATGACCCTTAGCCTTATAGCATCGTCGGATAATTAGGTTGTTTTCATCATGGCGCAAACGTTTTGGAATTTGTTGATAAAGATATATGCATCTTCGGATTCCAAACCATGAAACTTGGGCAGCATATTGATGAAGTGGGGTTTGATCTCAAAATTGTCCCCATTTGCCGGTAGGAGGGAAAGACAAGTAGGTAGGGCGGTGCGGATTGGATAGAAAAGATCCTGGAGCGCGACTCGTTGGGGCGCTTCAACAGGCGGGTGATTCGGGTTATTCGCACCTAATGGAGGTGGAATCAGTCCCGTCAGTAAGGTGTTGTTAGGATTGTATCCCGACATACCTTCGGAAGAAGAATTTGAAGATGAAAGTGTAGAAGTGGAAAGGATTTCGACTTCGGAGTCGAAAGGTTCGTCGGTCGGTACCAACGAAACACGGACTAATCGGGCGCTAGTGTCCCTAGTCCAACCGGACATACACTAATGTGGTAGTGTAGTCAAAAAGGTGAAAGACAGAATGTGGAGGTAAGAAAACGTCAATGAGAAGTGGAGTGGTGTAAGTGGGTGCAAAGATTTCTTTAGCGACAAGTTGTAAGTTTTGAAAAGATTTTTCCTTTTTCTTTTTATGTGGAGCTTTTGCAAAAAGATTTTTGAAAAGAGACTTGTGACACAAATGCAATCAACCAAAAATGCACAATCAGGCCTAGATCTAGGGTCACCTAGGTCAGCTAGACAGCTCCTAACTATTCCAAAGGGCTAGAAATAGAACCTCAAACCGCCTCTTCACCGCCAATTGCGGCCAGGTAAGTGCCAGGTGAGTGGGAGGATCCCCACTACAAGTAGTGGTCCTAATTAAGTAACCACTCGCCTTCGACACACTTGCCTAGACACCGCAAAGTCAGGTTAGGATAAACGGCCGATGCCTATAACTAGTCCTCTGTCCTATTGAGCGCGACGTCCTTAGGGCCGAGTCTAGTATTTTTTAATTAAGAATGGTCAATGCAAATGCTTTAAGTGATTTCTGGGGTCCTGGGAAGGGTGATGAAATCCCCACCCAATCTGAATTGGTCAAAAGCCCCTTAAAGTCCGATTAAAATATGCAAAGCAGTAAATCACTTGCAATCAATTTTCTTTTAAGCGCGGCGCAAAGAATCCTGCAGAAAATCAATTATTGAAAGGGGGAAGATTTTTATAGCGCAAAAAATCCTGCAGAAGATTTGACAGAAGATATATGGGGATTTGCAGAGGGGAGAAAGAGGAAACAAACCGACAAAATTTCACGCGCTGACGACGCAAGAAGGCCGCGGAACCGCGGTTCTGATGGGGTTACGGCCGCGTAAGGGCGGTGAGCTGGAGAGATCGTTCTCTGAAAAAAATTCTGTAGCTCTGCTGTTCCAATCCTCGTCTGTTCTGATGTTCCAATTTCTGTTTTGCCCTCTGGATTATTCCAGATCCGTCGATCCTGCAAAGATTCACACGAGAAACCCTTAAAACAATAAAAGATGATAGAATTTTTATATTTTTTTTCAAATTTTTATGATTTTATATTTTATATTAACCCGAAATTACAAAAAGGAAATTTTACGCCATCCCCGGCAACGGCGCCATTTGATTTAAAGAGATTTTATCGATCAAAAATATATTACCGCAATCAAGAACGACGTCGCTTGGTAGCTAGCCAGTGAATACGGGTCGGTCCACAGGGATGTTGTAAATCTCCTAAATGTTCTTACGAGCTAATTCCAAAGGGTGTTGGATCTTTTAATTAAATCTAAAAACTAAGTTGTGTTATACAAGGATTAGGAAACTTGCTAGGATTAGGTTTAGGTAAAGTTTGGTAAATAAAGATCTACACCTCTTTCAATGCCTTAAATTAGATATCATATTAGGGGTTATGGTAATTATTAATAAAGGGGATTAGGATGATTGGAACGATGTTTCTTCCTCCAGATCCTTGTCCTTCCTTTCTTAATCTTTACCCTAACTTCCATGGAAAACTTACAGATCCGGTCTTTTATACTATGGTATCACCGTTACCTCATGGGTATAGTGCCGTAGGGAGCGGAATAAGAAAGTATGCATGGAGTCCTAATTGTTCATAAGAGATTGGCAAAGAAAGAGATGAGAGATCTTCATCTCTCAAACCCTTCCCTATTCCTAACCCTAACAAGCGAGGAAACTACTCGCTCATTGAGGGATCTACGAAAGACATAATTTTTATTTTGTTTTGATTTAAGAGATGAAAGATCTACTGCAAGTTAATAAAAATTCTAAACTAGATTAAACTAGGGCAAGAAAAGAAATTACCTAGGGCAGAAATTAAAACTAAAACTAGGGCAGAAATTAAACCTACTTACGAATTGATGCTCTCCAACTTCAAAAGAAATCTGAATTTTTATTGATGAAAAGAGGCATGGAAAAAATACAATGAATTGGGTCTCTATTTATAGGACATAGAAAACCCTAGGTTTACAATTGTCGCACGTCTGCATTTACAATAATACCCCTAGGAAGACTAGTCAGCGCCGCCTCGAGTTATGGTAAAATTTTCAACTCCTACGTGCGCAACACGGCCGCGGAACCGCGGCCTCAGCCAGGGTTTGGCCGCGGTTCCGTGGCCAAAATGTGGGCTCGTTTGCTGAATTTTCTTGTACTGCTTCCTGTTATGTTGGTCTTCCTACTTCTTTAATACTTTTCTCAAATTGGCTTCTAGGTTTCTTCCAGATTTTCCAGTGAATAATTGTGGTAGACTTTAACCGTGTCTTCGCGATCTTGGACCTTGTGTTGCCTTGTACTGATCTTTTGTGTAGCCTTGATTAAGATCCTTCTATTTGTTGGTCAAAGTCCCTCTTTTGTATCGCCTTTTGTCTTTTTCACTGTTTTTGCTCCAAGAACCTGTAACCTGTACTATGTAGCAGATATGGGTCAAAAGTACCTGTTTATTTGTAAAATGCATAAGAATGGGGAATATAATAATGCAAGAATATGATATGAACAGGTTGTCACACGATGATATTTGGATTCCGATCCTATTATAAATATCCACTACTCTTTGGGAGATTTTTCACTAAACAATCAATACTATAAATCAAGTAGGTTCTTAGAACGGTGTTAGCGGGGCTACGCCTCCAGGGAAAAGAGTTTATGTAATTAAGGAATTTCGCGAAAGCGTTGGAAAACCTCCCTCGAAGTACCAACACCAGTCTGGCCAAAAGGTTACGCAAGAATTGTAGGGTGAGATTAATCTAGACTAATTTTTCTTTTATGCTTTGAGGAAGGATTTGAGGAATAGTTTGAGCCATCTTGTTTAGATAAACTAATAACCAATCTAAATTTGTAAGAGCATCATGCTGAGTGTTTTTTCTCTCTCTCCTGACAGCAGCAACCAAAATGATCGGGCTTAAGTTACTGCTAGATAATAATAAATTGATTAGGCCAAACTATAAAGATTGGCTAAAGAATATCCAGATGGCCATTACCTATGACAAGCTGGGCTACCTCCTTACTACCAAAGCCCCTGCCGTCCCATGTCCAGATTCCACCATCGTGGATGTTGAAATCCATAAGACATGGGAAAAAGACAGTGTGAGAGCCAAGTGCCTTGTGTTAGCCTCAATGAATTATGAACACCAGAGACAGCACGAGAAGATGGACTTAGTTTCCATCTTCCTCCATACCAAGGATTTATATGGAGAGTAATCTCGCATCGCAAGATATGAGACCTCGAAGTTATTGCTTCAGGCGAGGTTGGCTGTCAGGCTATATATAGAGGACCACGTCCTTACGATGATTAGCTATATTGAAAAGCTCATAGACTTTGGGACCACGTTGGAGAACGAGTTATATGCTGACTTGATTCTACAGTCCCTCCCCTCCACCTATACCCAGTTTATCTTGAATTTCAACATTCAAGGGAAGTAAGTTTCACTTCCAGGACTCCTCAACATATTGAGGAGCGCTAAGGGCACCCTGTAGAAATCCAGGGAGACACCCGCTCTGCTTATTGGGGAATATTTCTCTTCTAGATCCAAAGCGAAAGCCAAGAGAGAGAAGAAGAAAGCCTTCACCAAGCCGATAGATGGGGACCTTGGGACCACGTTGGAGAACGAGTTATATACTGACTTGATTCTACAGTCTCTCCCCTCCACCTACGCCCAGTTTATCTTGAATTTCAACATTCAAGGGAAGGAAGTTTCACTTTCAGGACTCCTCAACATGTTGAGGAGCGCTAAGGGCACCCTGCAGAAATTCAGGGAGACACCCGTTATGCTTATTGGGGAATATTTCTCTTCTAGATCCAAGGCGAAAACCAAAAGAAAGCCTCTACCAAGCCGATAGACGGTGTCAGTAGAGTAGAGGGAAAGAGCAGGGCAAAAGTTTCGGGGCTAACAGTAGGGAAGGAGGAATATTTCTATTGTCACGGGAAAGGGCATTGGCAGAAGGACTGCAGGGCTTGGAAATCCAGAAACCAGGATTCGAAGCACGTTATGACTTCGGCTTCAGGTGTGTTTATGATTGAAAACTGTCTGTCAATTAACTCTACTTCCTGGGTACTAGATACCGGATCGGGATCTCATATCTTTAATTCATTACAGGATCTGAGAAACCGTAGAGTTATCAAGGCAGATGATATGACTCTAAGGGTTGCTAATAAAATGAGTGTGGACGCTATATCCATAGGGGAATATCACCTAGGATTGACATGTTAGTTATATGTATGCCCTAGAGGCCATTACTGTACATACGATGTATATTGTAGTGGATGCTGGGACGTATATAGGGAGGACTTTCTTGCTCGACATGATAGTATGCTATCTGGTTGTACTTTATCTTAACATGTACTCTGATTGTCTCTAATACATGTTGATAAAGCCCTTAGGATATGTACTCGACTACTGGGACTATGATGAGATCATACTAGTGGGGCCACGATAGTCGACGAGTACATCTTATAACTATTCCTAGTCGAGGGTGTGTCGAGACAGGGCATCGATGCACCAGAGTAGACTAGCGTATACGCATCTTGACCCATATGATGGGCGATGGATGATCCCATATCCATCGGTGTTTGACATCAAGGATGGTGTATGGGTGCTCAGTGGAGACTGGGTACACTGGACGAACTCGCCGAGAACTCCCAGATGGTATTATACCTCACGTCAGATGGCAGTTCTCCGGTGACACTGGTACAGAGTGGTTTGTTGACCCGAGATCGTCATAGAGTCTTGTGTGATTCCCACTGTGCTTTGATTTCCACCTTACCACGTCTAAGAGGGCGTGCAAAACGGTGGTTTTTGGGTACAGTCCCGAATCACATGGAGGCAATGAGCGATAGGAGGGGATTCGTCTCTCCCGGTATAGGGAGTTGATGTTGTGCTGTGTTCGATTGGCTCTAACCGGAAATCCCTGGCCAGGGTTGCTGAGATTTACTGGTAAGTGTTACCAGTAGTTTCTCGAACTGTTATAGACCTCATATCGACATGACTTATTGAGCTACTGGGGTCTGACGTTTATCACCCCTAGGCGAGATATGCGACATATCAGACGATGAGACCGGACTGTACGGGAGTGTTACTGATTGGATTCGTAGGAGTACTAGCGGGCTTGCTTATTGATCTTCTGATCGCTCAATACCCGGGTGGCCGTTACGTTTAGCACACCGCTTGCGGCTTGTGGGTGTTTGATATGATCATCACCTACTGCCGGCGTATTGACGAGTCTTTAAAGTCCTACACAGGGGTTTCCTGGCTCAAGCGAAATGGAGTAGGAGCGCATATGAGATATGTGCGGGACCAAGAATAATACCAGTATGTGATACTGTATTCTATTCTCACGATTTGTATCATCGAACGATTATATGTGATATAGCCGGGTTACTGAATCAAGTGTTGATTCGATATATTGATACACTTCATATTAGTCGGTTATATGCGATATGACCGGATCATTAAATCAAGTATTGATTTAATGTATAATTATATATTTGATATATTACTTTACATTAACTAATATTTGTTCACTTAAGATTGATTTTCTCACTTGATGTGCACAAGTTGTATATATGATATATGTTTATGCACTAGTTTGTATCATGATTGATGATACATGCAAACTTGGGTGTGTGTATGACTTACACCATGTTTAGGTTAATGGTTGGGTTTTATTTTATTTTATTTATTTTTGGCAAAAATAAAATGGTGGCTTTCTTTGTTTTATGCTTGAAGCTTCATGAAGCTTTTTAGCATCTTTGAAAAAGTCTAACCATTTTGTTTTGTTCTTTGACCTAACCATCAACCTAAACTCTAGTTTACTCTCTACAATAGTTAACTCACCCATGGTTGCAAGATGATAGACTTCACTTGATTATTCATTTTGATAATAAAATATCATTCATATTCTTTTCTTCTTCATCTTCTTCTTGAAGTGAAGAAAGCTTTCTTGAAAATTTTCAAGTGAAGATTAAGAGTGAGAAATCCAAATTCAAAGTGAACCCACTTCCTATTTCTTCATCCTCTACCACTTGCCATGTTGTATAGAGTGTTCTCTTCACAAAGTTCTTAACCAAGTGAAGGAATAGCTTGAGTTTGAGTCTCCCCGACGTAGATCATCTTCGGCCTCGAAGTCAACGACCTAGCTCGCTCATTTCTCCGATGAAACCATCGCTAGGGTCCGGGATCCCGATGATCGCAGCGAAGGGACGTCAACACGGAGCTTTAGAAGTGAAGGACCGGATCTACAAAGGTTGTAATTCCCTTTCACTTAGTAGCAAAGTAGTTTGCTTGCTTGTAGTTTCACCTTACCTCTAGTAAACGATCTTGCATAGAGTTGTTAGGCACATAAAAATTTGATTTTGGCATGGTTGATGCCTTGTGGAACCTCTTGAGTGTGCCTAGGAACCCTACAGTGGTATCAGAGCCTAGCTAGAGCTTTAGGCGAAGTGTAGACGAAGTTAGAAACCCGATCGAACCCCGAAACCCTAAACTACACCTTTCTCTGTATATTTTCTGAAACTGTGCATTTTTCCAAATTAAAAATATCCAAAAAATTCAGCAGGGTTTTATAAGAATTACTGTGCAGCACGTGTCCCTGATCCCACCAAGGCGCCGCGGAACCGCGGCCGTACCCTAGGTCGTGCGGCGGTTCCGCGGCCAAGATGTAACCTCTTGCTTCACTGTTTGCACAGTAATGTCCCTATGTGATTCCTGTGTTTTTTGGGTATTTTTAATTTATACTCAAGAGTTGTGTTTTCTTGGTTGTATTGGGGATTCGATGATTCGATCGGATTATTTAACTTTGTTTATTTTGTTTTTCCGGATAATTTAGAACATGTTAAAAAGTTCGACCGGATATAAATAACCCACTTTTTCCCCTGACGGGAAATTTCCAAGTGTTGGATTTTTCCGTAGTTTAAAAATGTCTAAGTAGTGCAAGTAACGCGATGGACCCTCTAGAAGACAACAAACTTTAACTCGATTATGTGACCGTCTTGAACTGCCTTTTGAACCTTAGGGTTTGGGGCAGTACGGCTTGCCACATGTGAGGCGTTGGCTTGACCCTTCTACGGCTGGACCGTTGGTACTGTGGCATGAAGTGGATGTTTTTAAACTTATTTCAAGTGTTGAACTTTTTGGGAAAACTTGGGTGTTTGATTATTCGATCGGAAAGTTTAACATTGTCTATTTATCTGGAATGTGATACAATAATTGGAATCCACATCTAATTATGAGATAACCGATTTGAATATTATGAACATAGCAGTTTAGTCTCAGATGATCGGTTGCCACGGAATTTTGATGTGATCAAAAGTCCGTCGCAATCACGTAGCGTACGCGGATACTCGCCGGGTAAACTTAATAGACAGCCATGCCCTATAACCCCGACCAAGTGACTGTAGGAGAACCCTGCCGCCAAAAAGCATCCGTTCGGGTGCTCACGGCAGCGGTGTTCCGCCTTAGTGCACTTCGTCGACGGCATCGGGGGTGCGGCCATCCACTAAAGTTTGCGACGAGCATTCGATCTGGATGTCGGGAATCTTGTTGAATTGCCCGACTGGATATTGAAAAGTGTTTTCGATAATGAGACTAAAATGCGGAGTTTATAATTGTTAGGCATGCGATGTCTAAGAAATTCATTTGGTTAGGCATGCGATGTCTAAAAGGGTTGCGGATTCCAACTGTTGTAGTTTTACACTTTCTTTTCTGCGACCGTAAGTGTAATATGTGTTATCGCCAGTTTCGTTGCTATATGTCAACGACAATTGGGATGCGCATATTTACTTACGTTGATGACATGTGATGTTATGTGTTGCTGGATATGTTATATTGGATCGTCGTGTTTGAATAGCCGGGGTTTCTTATGTGAGATGAGTGTTTTTCATTTTCATTCATGTAAAAACTTGTATGTAATATTCTTTTTTTGGGGCACTTCCGCACTAGGATAGACCCAAGGAGGAGAGCACAAGTAACCGGGTTCTGGAGTCCAGTGGGAGACCAACTCGAGGAGTCGAGTTCGGGTCTCCTAACTCTAGAATTGGTATGGTTGCTTGCCATTGTTAGTTATATGTATGCCCTAGAGGCCATTACTGTACATAGGATGTATATTGTAGTGGATGCTGGGACATATATAGGGAGGACTTTCTTGCTCGACATGATAGTATGCTATCTGGTTGATCTTTACCTTAACGTGTATGCTGATTGTCTCTCTGTTACATGTTGGTAAAGCCCTTAGGATGTGTGCTTGACTACCAGGACTATGATGCGGATCATACTAGTGGGGACATGGTAGTCCATAAGTACATCCTTCAAAGTCCCTAGTCGTGGGTATATCGAGACGGGGCAGCGATATACCAGAGTAGACTAGCGTGTACCTTCTCGACCCATACAGATGGGCGATGGATGATCCCATATCCATTGGTGTTTGACATCAGAGATGATATACGGGTGCTCAGTAGAGACTGGGTACACTGGACGGACTCGCCGAGAACTCCCAGATGGTATTATACCTCACGTCAGATGGCAGTTCTCTGGTGACACTGGTACAGAGTAGTCTGTTGACCCGAGATCGTCATAGAGTCTTGTGTGGTTCCCACTGTACTTTGATTTCCATCTTACCACGTCCAAGAGGGCATGCAAAACGGTGGTTTTTGGGTACAGTCCCGAGTCACATGGAGGCAATGAGCGATAGGAGGGGATTCGTCTCTCCCGGTATAGGGAGTTGATGTTGTGCTGTGTTCGATTGGCTATAACAGGAAATCCCTGGTCAGGGTTGCTGAGATTTACTGGTAAGTGTTACCAGTAGTTTCTCGAAGTGTTATAGACCTCATATCGACACGACTTATTGAGCTATTGGGGTCTGACGTTTACCACCCCTAGGCGAGATATGCGACATATCAGACGATCAGACCGGACTGTACGGTAGTGTTACTGGTTGGATTCACTGGAGTGTGAGCGGGCTTGCTCGTCGATCTTCAGATCGCTCAATACCCGGGTGGCCGTTACGTTTAGCAGACCGCTTGCGGCTTGTGGGTGCTTGATATGATCATCATCTGCTGCCGGCGTATTGACGTCTTTAGAGTCCTACACAGAGGTTTCCTAGCTTAAGCGAAACGAAATAGGAGTGCATATGAGATATGTGCGGGACCGAGAATGATACCAGTATGTGATACTGTATTCGATTCTCGCGATATGTGACATTGATCGGTTATATGCGATATAGCCGGGTTATCGGATCAAGTGTTGATTCGATAAGTTGTTACTAATGATACTAGTCGGTTATATGCGATATGACCGGATCGTTAAATCAAGTGTTGATTTAATGATTTAATGCATAATTATATATTTGATATATTACTTTGCATTAACTAGTATCGGTTCACTTAAAATGGATTTTCTCACTCGGGTGTGCGCATTGCATATGCGATATGATTTTGTGCACTTTATTGTATCATGTTTGATGATGCATGATTGCTAGGTTATGTGTAAAGAATTTAACCAAAGTTATTTAAATGGTTAAGGGTTTTACTTATTCATTAATTAGTCTTTTTACTTTTGGAAAAAGGAAAAGAAATGAGAGAAAAATGGTGGCTTATTTTGTTTGCACTTGAAGCTTTTATGATGCAACCATTTTTGTCTCATCTCCTAAACCCTAACCATTCCTTTAACCTTGGTCAATTCTCTACACTTAACTTAGGTTAATGTTATGATAAGAATGATATTATTATTCTTTTCATAATTATCTTATTCTTCATCTTCTTCTTCTTCTTCACTTCAAGAAAAAGCTTCACAAGCTTTAATGGCAAAGTGAGAATTAGAGTGAGAAATCCAATTCTAAAGTTTACCCACTTCCTATTTCTTCATCCTCTACCTCTTGCCAAGTAGTAGAGTGTGTTTCCTTCAAAGTTTTCAAGGCTTGGTGAAGGTGGAGCTTGATCTAGCGATGCCTCGACGTAGATCATCTTCGGCATGGACATCGACGACCTAGCTCGCTTATTCTTCGACGAAGCTGATGCTGGAGTCCGGATTCTTTTTGGACAGCGGAGGGGACTTCGTTGCGGAGCTATGGAGGTGGAGCACCGGATCTACAAAGGTTGTATTTCCGTTTCCCATTAGTTGATTGTTAACTAGTTAGCTTTTTCGCCTAGTTTTCTAGCAAACGATCCGTAGTCGGGTCTCTCGGCACCCGTAAAATTTGAAATTGGCATGGTTGATGCCTTGTGAGACCTCACTAGGGTGCCTAAGAACCCTACAGTGGTATCAGAGCCTAGCTAGAGCCTTAGGCGAAGTCCAGACGGAATTTGAAGTCCGAACGAACCCGAAATCCCAAACCAAACTTGCTCTCTGTCCTTTTTTCAAAATCTGGGATTTTTCAACATTAAAAATATGCAGAAAAATCATCAGGCAATTTTAAGAGATACTGTGAAGTTCGACTGCCTAACTCCATCAAACTGCCGCGGTTCCGCGGCACGAGCATGGCTCGTGCGGCGGTTCCGCGGCCATACGTCATCATTGGTCAGCGAATCTTACACAGTAACTCCTAATAGACAGTGCTGGATTTTCTGGGAATTTTTAATATTTTTCCAGGAGTTGAATTTTTCTGGGTTGTTTTGGGGATTCGAATGTTCGATCGGATTATCAAATTTTGTCTGTGTGGCTTTCCGGATAAATTTTAGAATATGTTAAAAAGTTCGACCGGATATAAATACCCAATTTTTCCCCTGTCGGGAAATTTCCAAGTGTTGGATTTTCCGAAGTTTAACGACGTTCTAAGTAGTGCAAGTAACGCGATGGTCCCTCTAGAAGACAACAAACCTTAACTCGATTATGTGACCGTCTTGAACTGCCCTTTGAACCTTCGGGTTTTGGGCAGTACGGCATGCCACATGTGAGGCGTTGGCTTGACCCTTCTACGGCTGGACCGTTGGTACTGAGGCACGAATAGAATGTTGTTATACTTGTTTCATGTGTTGATCAGTTTCGGGAAAACTTGGGTGTTCGATTGTTCGATCGGAAAGTTTGACATTTTCTATTTATCCGGAATGGGATACAATAATTGGAATTCACAAGTAGTTATGAGATAACTAAATGAATGTTATAAACGTAGCAGTTTAGTCTCACTTGATCGGTTGCCATGGAATTTTGATGTGATCAAAAGTCCGTTGCAATCACGTAGCGTACGCGGATACTCGCCGGGTAAACTTAATAGACAGCCTCACTCCATAGCCCCGACCAAGTGACTGTAGGAGAACCCCGTCGCCGAAAGCATCCGTTCGGGTGCTCGCGGCAGCGGTGTTCCGCCTTGGTGCACTTCGTCGACGGTATCGGGGGTGCGGCCGCCTACTGAAGTTTGCGACGAGCATTCGATCAGGATGTCGGGAATCTTGTTGAATTGCCCGATTTGAATATTGAAAAGTGTTTTCGATAATGAGACTAAAATGCGGGGTTTATAATTGTTAGGCATGCGATGTCTAAGTAATTCATTTGGTCAGGCATGTGATGTCTGAGGTGGTTGCGGATTCCAACTATTGTAGTTTTACACTTTCTTTTCTGTGACCGTAAGTGTAATATGTGATATCGCCGGTTTCGTTGCTATATGTCAACGACAATTGGGATGGACATATTTACTTACGTTGATGACATGTGATGTTATGTGTTGCTGGATATGTTATATTGGATCGTCGTGTTTGAATAGCCGGGGTTTTTTATGTGAGATGAGTGTTTTTCATTTTCATTCATGTAAAAACTTGTATGTAATATTCTTTTATTGGGGCGCTTCCAGGTTGCGGAAGTTGTCACCTCTTGTATATTATTTACTTTTCCGCACTAGGATAGACCCAAGGAGGAGGGCACAAGTAACCGGGTTCTGGAGTCCAGTGGGAGACCAACTCGAGGAGTCGAGTCCGGGTCTCCTAACTCTAGAATTGGTAGGGTTGCTTGCCGCTCTCGTAGGGGTCTAGGGGTGTGGGTTTGGCTATTCATCACGACCGTGGAATCCGTGTTTTATACTGGCTCGTATTGAAAACACGGACGTCCTAGTATATCCAATATTTCATATGATTCTTCTGCTGCGATATCTGTGATGTGATCATGTGATGTTCTGTGATAGATACAGTATATAGTATATATGATATATTATACAGACGTTACTTATGTTTTACACCCGCGCTAGCCCTGCCCCGCTCTGTCGTTAGTTACCTAACCTAACGGTGCACGAGGGGACATCGAGGCGAATGCGGATGGCATAAGTGTACGTCGTATTTATCTGTGATGTTTAGGTACTTAAATGATGGGACTTCATTAATATGATTAATGAAATAAAAGAAACCTAAGATGTTGTAGAATCGAATTTCAAAATAAAACAGGTAGCTACAGTTCTTGCTTTGCACAGCGGTATATGAGATATATCCTGCACCTTATTCGATGAGGAAAGGACCGAGATCCCTTCACCGGGAGTGACTCCTTTAGCAATAACTGGAAGATGCTACACACTCGGTTTGTCTTTTGATTGCTTTTAAGTGTTTTTGCTTTGCACAGTGATATATATGATATATCCCGCACCTCATTCGATGAGGAAAGGACCGACGATCCCTTCACCGGGAGTGACTCCTTTAGCAAAACTATAAAAGCCTCAAAAGCACTCCATTTTGAAATCATTTGATTCTACAACGATATCAAGTTCATTACGCAATAGGTTTTCAGAAAAACCTGTCGTAGCCCTCCGTCATTTCAGATACGTACTAGTTAGTATTCGTGCTGAGGTTGTTTGGCCTCCGTCAAGGCGTAGTGTACGGTAGCTAACTAGTGCTTATCTGCTAGCATATGATGCGATTGGATTAGGGTATTCGTACGGCGTTGTTTGGCCTCCGTCAAGGGTCGTGCGGGTGGGTTTAATTCAATCAGAAAATGACGGGTTGAACTTGACTAGCGGACTATGGGTTGTTTGGCCTCCGTCAAGGTCATAGCGAGCTAGGGGCAAAATATTATCGGGAATTTCAAGTGTTGAAATTTGCAATGAGATTGCATACCTTCTATGAGATAGTTGGATCCCGATACCCGCTGCGAGTAAGAGTTACTCCTGGGAGAATTTTATACATTACAATTAGCCGATCAAGTAGGTGTCTAGAAAGGTGTCAACGGGGTTACGCCTCTGGGAAAACGAGGTTTACATTAATTAGGTTCGTGCGAAAGCACGGGGGACCTCCCTCAAAGTACCGACACTGGCCTGGCTGAAAGATTGGCGAACTTGTAGTGTGTAATTAATCCCGGCTAGTCTTTCCTTTTAGGGTTTGAAGGAAGATTTGATAAAAAGCAGTGGGAGCTATCCTGATTAGATAAAATAATAACCAATCTATTCTTGCAAGAGCGCACGCTGAGTGTTTTCTTCTCTCTCTCTCCAGGTAGCGACCATATCACGCCTTAATCAAGATAATAATACGGATATTTGACCGAACCCGCTTGTTATACTGAGCTAGGGAACGTTGGTCCCGCTCCAACTTATAATTGTTATAAGACAGAGTAGGAAATTGGGGATTACCAGAATTCCCGTGCTGCCCAAACGAAGAGAGTGCATGCTGATGCATCATCTTCGGGTGTGTTCATTACAAGAACTGTTTCTCAGTATTCTTTACGTCCTGGGTATGTGATACCGGATCAGGATCCCAGATATGTAATCTGTTACATAGGGCTACAGAAAGGTAGAGAACTGAGAACGGGTGATAAGTTTCATGAGGCAGAAAACGGGGCAAGAGTTGCAGCCAAGTCTGTCGGTCACTGTCACCCTGTATTACCAATACATTGATTCTGAACGAATGTTATTAGATACCGAACCTGATATACAAAATCATATCTCTCTCTTTATTAGTAAAGAAAGGATATAATTTTGTATTGTTGGATAATGTTTTGAACATTTCCTATATCAAAAGTTGATCGGTTCAGGCACGTTATCTAAAAGCGTTGATGTTCCAAATCAAACTACAGTTCTTAGTATACGGAACACACACAAGAGGAAGAGTTCAGAAATGAACGAATCCTTCTTGAGGCATTGTAGACTAGGTCATATCAATGTGACCCGACTAGCTGAAGTTACATGTAGATGCATATTTAAATCAGTTTAAATCTACATCTTGTGAAACTTGCCAGTCATGTCACAAAGATATAATGACCATAGCTCCGTTTATTGGAAACAGAGAAAGAGTTAGTGAACTCTTGGGATGATACATGTTGATGTATGTAGATCCCCAGTCTACATATGCCAAGACCGGTTCTTTGTACTTCATTACATTCTCTGATAATCTCTCGAGATTCAGACATATGTTCCTGTTGAAACACAAGTCCGAACCTTTTGAGATATTCACAGAATATAAGTTAGAAGTAGAGAACCAATACGGGAATAAGTATTATGTCCTATGATGAGATCAAGGAGGAGAATACTTGTGCACGGAAATCCTGGATTGTTCTAAAGGAGAATGAGATTCTCTCTCAGTATTACTCCTCCGTATACACCATAGCACGATGTATATCGGGGCGGAGCAATCACACCCTATATGATAAGGTGTGCTCTATGATGAGTACTACTGAGTTACCTATTTCCTTTTGGGAGTTATGCGCTTGAGAAGTTGCATACCTATTGAATAGGGTCACGATCAAATCAGTTGCCTACCACTCCATATGAGATATGGTATGGGAAGAGCCCATATATTAAGTTAGTTAAGATTTGGGGTTGACCGGCCTATGTCTTAAAGCAAAATCCGGACAAGCTCGAGGCAAGATCTGTTATGTAAAACTGGAAATGTTCCAGCTATACAAACTGCAGCTGATGATTTGATAGAACCAAAGGATTCAGTAGAGACCAACGAACCTCAGCCTCTCCGCCGATCTAGTAGGGTTCCTCACCCACCTGAGAGATACTTTGGTTTCTCTATGACAGTGGGAGCGAGGATTGCATCATGAGATGATGACCCAACTAGTTTCGAGCTGGCCATCAGGAGTGGGACTCTGTAAGAATGGCTGGATGCTTAGAGATCTGAGATGGAATCCTTATACACCAACAAAGTATGGACTTTGGTTGCTATATCTGAAGGGTTAAATCCCCATCAGAAGCAAGTATATCTTGAGAAGATTACTTGGTGTAGATGGAAGAGTTGAGACTTTCAAAGCTAGACTTGTTAAAGCCTTTCGTCATCGACCAGGCGTGGATAATGATGAAACCTTTTCAAGTAGCTATGCTTAAGTCCATCCAGATCCTACTTGCCACGGCTACATACCATGACTACGATATCTGGCGGTTGGGTGCTATGACTGCTTTTCTAAATGATGTTTTAGAAGAGAACGTCTATAAGTACACAGCCAGAGGGCTTCGTAGACAGTGGGAGCAGCGGAAACGTGCACAAGATGCTTTATAAGATAAAGCAGGCATCGTGGAGTTGGAACATCTGTTTTGATGAATTAGTCAATGAGTTTGACATCATCAAAATGGTAGATGAACCTTGTATAAACAAAAAGGTAGTAGGGAGTATGGTGACGATCCTCGTAGAGTACGTGGATGACATACTCTTGATGGGGAAGGAGTTTCCTATGCTACGCTCGGTCAATCTCCGCTTATCACAATGATTCTCCATAAAGGATAAAAGTTATACCTCCTAAATCCAGGGTTTTGGATCTATGAGATAGATCTAATCGGATGTTAGGATTCTCACTAGTTGTAGTGAGATGGTATCAACCGATCCTGGGGAGAATCACTGGAAGGGTTCCAGGGTGATACAGACGACTGAATGTCTGTCACAGGCATTGTCTTTACCCTCAGTAAAGGGACGGTATGTTGGAAAAGTTCCAAGCTAGATACCGTGGCATACTAGACGATAAAGGCTTGATACATCGCTACTTAAGATGCTACCAAGGAGGATGTTTGGGTGTATATTAGTTCATAAGATGAACTTTGTTCCTCCCATTGTGTGACAATGGAGTTGTGGCTTATGCCAAGGAACGCCGGTCCCATCAGTGATCCAGACATATTCTATGGCAGTATCACTTGATCATGGAGATGGTTGATCTCCAGGAAGATCGAGGTTAGGAGAGTAGACTCAGAGGACAACACAGCGGATCCACTCACAAAGGCCTGTTCCCAGAGAGAGACTTTTATGGGATGGTTGAGTATGAGATACTACAACCACTGCTATCAGATGGCCCTAGTGCAAGTGGGAGATTGTTAGTTATATGTATGCCCTAGAGGCCATTACTGTACATAGGATGTATATTGTAGTGGATGCTGGGACATATATAGGGAGGACTTTCTTGCTCGACATGATAGTATGCTATCTGGTTGATCTTTACCTTAACGTGTATGCTGATTGTCTCTCTGTTACATGTTGGTAAAGCCCTTAGGATGTGTGCTTGACTACCAGGACTATGATGCGGATCATACTAGTGGGGACATGGTAGTCCATAAGTACATCCTTCAAAGTCCCTAGTCGTGGGTATATCGAGACGGGGCATCGATATACCAGAGTAGACTAGCGTGTACCTTCTCGACCCATACAGATGGGCGATGGATGATCCCATCTGCATTGGTGTTTGACATCAGAGATGATATACGGGTGCTCAGTGGAGACTGGGTACACTGGACGGACTCGCCGAGAACTCTCAGATGGTATTATACCTCACGTCAGATGGCAGTTCTCTGGTGACACTGGTACAGAGTAGTCTGTTGACCCGAGATCGTCATAGAGTCTTGTGTGGTTCCCACTGTACTTTGATTTCCATCTTACCACGTCCAAGAGGGCGTGCAAAACGGTGGTTTTTGGGTACAGTCCCGAGTCACATGGAGGCAATGAGCGATAGGAGGGGATTCGTCTCTCCTGGTATAGGGAGTTGATGTTGTGCTGTGTTCGATTGGCTATAACAGGAAATCCCTGGCCAGGGTTGCTGAGATTTACTGGTAAGTGTTACCAGTAGTTTCTCGAAGTGTTATGGACCTCATATCGACACGACTTATTGAGCTATTGGGGTCTGACGTTTACCACCCCTAGGCGAGATATGCGACATATCAGACGATCAGACCGGACAGTACGGTAGTGTTACTGGTTGGATTCACTGGAGTGTGAGCGGGCTTGCTCGTCGATCTTCAGATCGCTCAATACCCGGGTGGCCGTTACGTTTAGCAGACCGCTTGCGGCTTGTGGGTGCTTGATATGATCATCATCTGCTGCCGGCGTATTGACGAGTCTTTAGAGTCCTACACAGAGGTTTCCTGGCTCAAGCGAAACGAAATAGGAGTGCATATGAGATATGTGCGGGACCGAGAATGATACTAGTATGTGATACTGTATTCGATTCTCACGATATGTGACATTGATCGGTTATATGCGATATAGCCGGGTTATCGGATCAAGTGTTGATTCGATAAGTTGTTACTAATGATACTAGTCGGTTATATGCGATATGACCGGATCGTTAAATCAAGTGTTGATTTAATGATTTAATGCATAATTATATATTTGATATATTACTTTGCATTAACTAGTATCGGTTCACTTAAAATGGATTTTCTCACTCGGGTGTGCGCATTGCATATGCGATATGATTTTGTGCACTTTATTGTATCATGTTTGATGATGCATGATTGCTAGGTTATGTGTAAAGAATTTAACCAAAGTTATTTAAATGGTTAAGGGTTTTACTTATTCATTAATTAGTCTTTTTACTTTTGGAAAAAGGAAAAGAAATGAGAGAAAAATGGTGGTTTATTTTGTTTGCACTTGAAGCTTTTATGATGCAACCATTTTTGTCTCATCTCCTAAACCCTAACCATTCCTTTAACCTTGGTCAATTCTCTACACTTAACTTAG
The DNA here is from genome assembly GCA_030015575.1 of Agapanthus africanus. Classification (NCBI taxonomy): domain Eukaryota; kingdom Viridiplantae; phylum Streptophyta; class Magnoliopsida; order Asparagales; family Amaryllidaceae; genus Agapanthus; species Agapanthus africanus. The sequence continues at coordinate 196,009,353 of CM057348.1, read as the reverse complement.
GTTAATGTTATGATAAGAATGATATTATTATTCTTTTCATAATTATCTTATTCTTCATCTTCTTCTTCTTCTTCTTCACTTCAAGAAAAAGCTTCACAAGCTTTAATGGCAAAGTGAGAATTAGAGTGAGAAATCCAATTCTAAAGTTTACCCACTTCCTATTTCTTCATCCTCTACCTCTTGCCAAGTAGTAGAGTGTGTTTCCTTCACAAGTTTTCAAGGCTTGGTGAAGGTGGAGCTTGATCTAGCGATGCCTCGACGTAGATCATCTTCGGCATGGACATCGACGACCTAGCTCGCTTATTCTTCGACGAAGCTGACGCTGGAGTCCGGATTCTTTTTGGACAGCGGAGGGGACTTCGTTGCGGAGCTATGGAGGTGGAGCACCGGATCTACAAAGGTTGTATTTCCGTTTCCCATTAGTTGATTGTTAACTAGTTAGCTTTTTCGCCTAGTTTTCTAGCAAACGATCCGTAGTCGGGTCTCTCGGCACCCGTAAAATTTGAAATTGGCATGGTTGATGCCTTGTGAGACCTCACTAGGGTGCCTAGGAACCCTACAGCCGCTCTCGTAGGGGTCTAGGGGTGTGGGTTTGGCTATTCATCCCGACCATGGAATCCGTGTTTTATAGAGGCTCAAAATAAAACACGGACGTCCTAGTATATCCAATATTTCATATGATGTTTCTTCTTCTGCGATATCTGTGATGTGATCATTTGATGTTCTGTGATAAATACTGTGTTAGTTATATGTATGCCCTAGAGGCCATTACTATACATAGGACGTATATTGTAGTGGGTGCTTGGACATATATAGGGAGGACTTTCTTGCTCGACATGATAGTATGCTATCTGGTTGCTCTTTACCTTAACGTGTACGCCGATTGTCTCTCTTATACATGTTGGTAAAGCCCTTAGGATGTGTACTTGACTACCTGGACTATGATGCGGATCATACTAGTGGGGACATGGCAGTCCATAAGTACATCCTTCAAAGTCCCTAGTCGTGGGTATATCGAGACGGGGCATCGATATACCAGAGTAGACTAGCGTATACCTTCTCGACCCATACAGATGGGCGATGGATGATCCCATATCCATTGGTGTTTGACATCAGAGATGATATACGGGTGCTCAGTGGAGACTGAGTACACTGGACGGACTCGCCGAGATCTCCCAGATGGTATTATATCTTACATCAGATGGCAGTTCTCTGGTGACACTGGTACAGAATAGTCTGTTGACCCGAGATCGTCATAGAGTCTTGTATGATTCCCACTGTGCTTTGATTTCCACCTTACCACGTCCAAGAGGGCGTGCAAAACGGTGGTTTTTGGGTACAGTCCCGAATCACATGGAGGCAATAAGCGATAGGAGGGGATTCGTCTCTCCCGGTATAGGGAGTTGATGTTGCGCTGTGTTCGATTGGCTATAACCGGAAATCCCTGGCCAGGGTTGCTAAGATTTACTGGTAAGTGTTACCTGTAGTTTCTCGAACTGTTATAGACCTCATATCGACACGATTTATCGAGCTATTGGGGTCTGACGTTTACCATCCCTAGGCGAGATATGCGACATATCAGACGAACAGACCGGACTGTACGGTAAGTGTTACTGGTTGGATTCACAGGAGTATGAGCAGGCTTGCTCGTCGATCTTCTGATCGCTCAATACCCGGGTGGCCGTTACGTTTAGCAGACCGCTTGCGGCTTGTGGGTGTTTGATATGATCATCACCTGCTGCTGGCGTATTGACGAGTCTTTAGAGTCCTACACAGAGGTTTCCTGGCTCAAGCGAAACGAAATAGGAGCGCATATGAGATATGTGCGGGACCGAGAATAATGCGTGTATGTGATACCGTATTCCATTCTCGCGATGAATGTATCGAATGGTTGTATGTGATATAACCTATTTATCGAATCAACGATTGATTCGATAAGCCGATACATTGGATATTAGTCGGTTATATGCGATATGACCGGATCGTTAAATCAAGTGTTGATTTAATGATTTAATGTATAATTATATATTTGATATATTACTTTGCATTAACTAATATTTGTTCACTTTAAATGGATTTTCTCACTTGATGTGCACATTGTATATGTGATATATTTTTTGTGCACTTGCTTGTACCATGTTTGATGATACATGCATGTTTGGGTGTATGTTTAGATTAAACCATGGTTATGTAATGGTTAGGGTTTTGTTTTTATTTATTTATTCATTTATTTATTTATTTATTTGGCATAAAAGAGAAAATGGTGGCTTTCTTTGTTTGATGTTGAAGCTTCTTGAAGCTTTGACTAAGTCACCATTTTTGTCTTCATGCTTAACCCTAACCATTCACCTAACCCTAGTTTACTCTCTACACTTGACCATGGTTAGAGTATGATAAGTATTCCTTTACTTTTCTATTTTAAATAATACTTATGATATTCTATCATCTTCTTCTTCTTCTTCAAGAAGAAGAAACCTTGCCTCCATCAATGGCAACTAGTGAAAAAGAGTGAGAAATCCAATTCTAAAGTGAACCCACTTCCTATTTCTTCATCCTCTACCTCTTGCCAAGTAGTATAGGGTGTTTTCTTCACAAGTTTCTTGACTTGGTGAAGTTGGAGCTTGATCTAGTGTTGCCTCGACGTAGATCATCTTCCGCATCGAAGTCGACGACCTAGCCCGCCCATTTCTCCGATGAAGCCGACGCTAGAGTCTGGGATCCGATATGGACAGCGAGGGGACTTCATCACGGAGCCATGGAGGTGGAGAACCGGATCTACAAAGGTTGTAGCCTCTTTCTCTTAGTTATGTTGTTAACTAGTTTCATTTTTCGCCTAAACTCTAGTCAACGATCCGTATTAGGGTTTCCCGGCACTTGTAAAATTTGAAATTGGCATGGTTGATGCCTTGTGAGACCTCATTAGTGTGCCTAGGAACCCTACAGTGGTATCAGAGCCTAGCTAGAGCCTTAGGCGATGCGTAGACGGAGTTTGAAGTCCGATCGAACCGAAACCCCAATTCCAAAATGCTCTCTGGACTTTTTTCATAAACTGGGTTTTTTCCAGATTAAAAATTCTTAAAAAATTCAACAGGGAATTATAAGAATTACGGTGCAAAAATTACCTAAAGATGCTTCTAAAGCGCGGCGGAACCGCGGCAGAAGCTTGGCTTCTGCGGCTGTTCCGCGGCGGTTCCGCGGCCACATTATGAGATCACTCTTCAATTTTTGCACAGTAATTCCTATTTTTTGGTTCTGGATTTTCTGGAATTTTTTAATATTTATTCAAGAGTTGAATATTCTAGGGTGTTTTGGAGCTTCATTGATTCGATCGAAAATTTCAAACTTTGTCTATGTGTTTTCCGGATAATTTTTGAATATGTTAAAAAGTTCGATCGGATATAAATACCCACTTTTTCCATTGTTGGGAAATTTCCAAATGTTGGATCATTCCGTGGTTTAATAACGTTCTAAGAAGTGCAAGTAACGCGATGGACCCTCTAGAAGACAACAAACCTTAACTCGATTATGTGACCGTCTTGAACTGCCCTTTGAACCTTAGGGTTTGGGGCAGTACGGCGTGCCACATGTGAGGCGTTGGCTTGACCCTTCTACGGCTGGACCGTTGGTACTGAGGCATGAACTGGATGTTTTTAAACTTGTTTCATGTGTTGAGCTGTTTCGGGAAAACTTGGGTGTTTGAATGTTCGATCGGAAAGTTTAACATTTTCTATTTATCTGGAATGGGATACAATAATTGGAATTCACAAGTAGTTATGAGATAACTGAATGAATGTTATAAACATAGCACTTTCGTCTCACTTGATCGGTTGCTACGGAATTTTGATGCGATCAAAAGTCCGTCGCAATCACGTAGCGTACGCGGATACTCGCCGGGTAAACTTAATAGACAGCTACACCCCATAGCCCTGACCAAGTGACTGTAGGAGAACCCCATCGCCGAAAGCATCCGTTCGGGTGCTCGCGGCGGCGGTGTTCCGCCTTGGTGCACTTCGTCGACGGCGTCGGGGGTATGGCCATCTACTAAAGTTTGTGACGAGCATTCGATCAGGATGTCGGGAATCTTGTTGAATTGCCCGACTTGATATTGAAAAGTGTTTTCGATAATGAGACTAAAATGCGGGGTTTATAATTGTTAGGCATGCGATGTCTAAGGAATTCATTTGATTAGGCATGCGATGTCTATGCAGGTTGCGGATTCCAACTGTTGTAGTTTTACACTTTCTTTTCTGTGACCGTAAGTGTAATATGTGATATCGCCGGTTTCGTTACTATATGCCAACGACAATTGGGATGCGCATATTTACTTACGTTGATGACATGTGATGTTATGTGTTGCTGGATATGCTATATTGGATCGTCGTGTTTGAATAGCCGGGTTTTTTTTATGTGAGATGAGTGTTTTTCATTTTCATTCATGTAAAAACTTGTATGTAATATTCTTTTATTGGGGCACTTCCAGGTTGCGGAAGATGTCACCTTTTGTATATTATTTACTTTTCCGCACTAGGATAGACCCAAGGAGGAGGGCACAAGTAACCGGGTTCTGGAGTCCAGTAGGAGACCAACTCGAGGAGTCGAGTCCGTATCTCCTAACTCTAGAATTGGTAGGGTTGCTTGCCGCTCTCGTAGAGGTCTAGGGGTGTGGGTTTGGCTATTCATCACGACCGTGGAATCCGTGTTTTATACTGGCTCGTATTGAAAACACGGACGTCCTAGTATATCCAATATTTCATATGATTCTTCTGCTGCGATATCTGTGATGCGATCATGTGATGTTCTGTGATAGATACTGTATATAGTATATATGATATATTATATAGATGTTACTTATGTTTTACACCCGCGCTAGCCCTGCCCTGCTCTGCCGTTAGTTACCTAACCTAACGGTGCACGAGGGGACATCGAGACGAATGCGGATGGCATAAGTGTACGTCGTATTTATCTGTGATGTTTAGGTACTTAAATGATGGGACTTCATTAATGAGATTATTGAAAGTAAAAAGAAACCTAAAGATGTTGTAGAATCGAATTTCAAAAATAAAACAGGTAGCTACAGTTCTTGCTTTGTACAGCGGTATATATGATATATCCTGCACCTTATTCGATAAGGAAAGGACCGAGATCCCTTCACCGGGAGTGACTCCTTTAGCAATAACTGGCAGATGCTACAACTCTCAGTTTGTCTTTTGATTGCTTCTATAGTTTCTGCTTTGCACAGTGATATATATGATATATCCCGCACCTCATTCGACGAGGAAAGGGCCGACGATCCCTTCACCGGGAGTGACCCCTTTAGCAAAACTAGAAAAGCCTAAAAAACACTCCATTTTAAAATCATTTGATTCTACAACGATATCAAGTTCATTACGCAATAGGTTTTCAGAAAAACCTGTCGTATCCCTCCGTCATTTCAGATAAGTACTAGTTAGTATTCGTGCTACGTTTGTTGATTATGTTAAGGCGTAGTGTGCGGTATCTAATTAGTGCTTATCTGCATAAGCATATGATGCGATTGGATTAGGGTAGTCGTGCGACTTTGTTGACTATGTTAAGGGTCGTGCGGGTGGGTTTAATTCAATCGGGAAATGACGGGTTGAACTTGACTAGCACTTATGATTTGTTGACTATGTTAAGGTCATATAGCTGCTAGGGGCAAAATATTATCGGGAATTTCAAGTGTTGAAATTTGCAATGAGATTGCATACCTTCTATGAGATAGTTGGATCCCGATACCCGCTGCGAGTAAGAGTTACTCCTGGGAGAGTTTTACACATTACAATTAGCCGATCAAGTAGGTGTCTAGAAAGGTGTCAACGGGGTTACGCCTCTGGGAAAACGAGGTTTACCGTAATTAGGTCCGTGCGAGAGCACGGGGGAACCTCCCTCAAAGTACCGACACTGGCCTGGCTGAAAGATTGGCGAACTTGTAGCATGTAATTAATCCCGGCTAGTCTTTCCTTTTAGGGTTTGAAGAAAGATTTGATAAAAAACAGTAGGAGCCATCCTGATTAGATAAAATAATAACCAATCTATTCTTGCAAGAGCGCACGCTGAGTGTTTTCTTCTCTCTCTCTCCAGGTAGCGACCATATCACGCCTTAATCAAGATAATAATATGGATGTATTGACCGAACCCGCTTGTTATACTGAGCTGGGGAACGTTGGTCCCGCTCCAACTTATAATTGTTATAAGACAGAGCATGAAATTGGGGAATACCAGATTTCCCGTGCCGCCCAAACGAAGAAAGTGCATATGATGCATCTCCTTCAGGTGTGTTCGTTACACAGAACTGTTTCTCAGTATCCTCTGCGTCCTGGGTATTTGATACCGGAACAGGATCCCAGATATGTAATCTGTTTCATAGGGCTACAGAAAGGCAGAGAACTGAGAACGGGTGATAAGTTTCATGAGACAGAAAACGGGGCAAGTGTTGCAGCCAAGTCAGTTGGTCACTGTCACCCTGTATTACAAATACATTGATTCTGAACGAATATTATTAGATACCGAACCTGATATACAAAATCATATCAGTCTCTTTATTAGTAAAGAAATGATAAAATTTTGTATTGTTGGATAATGTTTTGAACATTTACTATATCAAAAGTTGTTCGATTCGGGCACGTTATCTAAAAGCATTGATGTTCAAACTACGGTTCTTAGTATATAGAACACACACAAGAGGAAGAGTTCAGAAATGAACGAATTCTTCTTAAGGCATTGTAGACTAGGTCATATCAGTGCGACCCGACTGGCTGAAGTTACATTTAGATGCATATTTAAATTAGTTTGAATTACATCTTGTGAAACTTGCCAGTCATGTCACAGAGATAAGATGACCATAGCTCCGTTTACTGGAAACAGAGAAAGAGTTAGTGAACTCTTGGGATGATACATGTTGATGTATGTAGGTCCCCTGTCTACACTTGCCAAGACCGGTTCTTTATACTTCATTAAATTCTCTGTGATCTCTTTTGATTCAGACATATGTTCCTGTTGAAACACAAGTCCGAACCTTTTGAGATATTCACAGAATATAAGTTAGAAGTAGAGAACCAAAATACGGGTATAAGTATTATGTCCTTTGATGAGATCAAGGAGGAGAATACTTGAGCACGGAATTCCTGGACTATTCTAAAGGAGAATGAGATTCTCTCTCAGCATTACTCCTCCGTATACACCATAGCACGATGATATATCGGGGCGGAGCAATCACACCCTATATGATAAGGTGTGCTCTATGATGAGTACTACTGAGTTACCTATTTCCTTTTTGGGAGTTATGCGCTTGAGAAGCTGCATACCTATTGAATAGGGTTCGAATCAAATCAGTTGCCTACCACTTCATATGTGATATGGAAAGGGAAGAGCCCATATCTTAAGTTAGTTAAGATTTGGGGTTGTCCGGGCTATGTCTAAAAGCAAAATCTGGACAGGCTCGAGGCAAGGTCTGTTATGTAGAACTGGAAATGTTCCAGCTATACAAACTGCAGCTGATGATTTTTAAGAACCAAAGGATTCAATGGTTACCAACGAACCTCAGCCTCTCCGCCGATCTAGTAAGGTTCCTCACCCGCCTGAGAGATACTTCGGTAACTCTATGACAGTGGGAGCGAGGATTGCATCATGAGATGATGATCCAACTAGTTTCGAGCTGGCCATTAGGAGTGGACTCTGTAAGAATGGCTGGATGCTTAGCGATCTGAGATGGAATCCATGTACACCGACAAAGTATGGACTTTGGTTGCTATATCTGAAGGGTTAAATCCCCATCAGGAGCAAGTATATCTTGAGAAGATTACTTGGTGTAGATGGAAAAGTTAAGACTTTCAAAGCTAGACTTGTTAAAGCTTTTCGTCATCGACCAGGCGTGGATAATGATGAAACCTTTTCAAGTGGCTATGCTTAAGTCCATCCAGATCCTACTTGCCACGGCTACATACCATGACTACGATATCTGGCGGTTGGGTGCCATGACTGCTTTTCTAAATGATGTTTTAGAAGAGAACGTCTATAAGTACACAGCCAGAGGGCTTCGTAGACAGTGGGAGCAGCGGAAACGTGTACAAGATGCTTTATAGGATAAAGCAGGTATCGCGGAGTTGGAACATCTATTTTAATGTAGTAGTCAAACAGTTTGACATCATCAAAATGGTAGATGAACCTTGTATATATGAAAAGGTAGTAGGGAGTATGGTGATGATCCTCGTAGAGTACGTGGATGACATACTCTTGATAGGGAAGGAGTTTCCTATGCTACGCTCGGTCGATCTCCGCTTATCACAATGATTCTCCATATAGGATCAAAGTGATACCTCCTAAATCCTGGGTTTTGGATCTATGAGATGGATCTAATTGGATGTTAGGATTCTCACTAGTTGTAGTGAGATAGTATCAACCGATCCTGGGGAGAATCACTGGAAGGGTTCCAGGGTGATAAGGACGACTGAAAGTCAGTCACAGGCATTGTCTTTACCCTCAGTAAAGGGACGGTATGTTGCAAGAGTTCCAAGCTAGATACCGTGGCATACTAGACGATAAAGGCTCGATACATCGCTACTTAAGATGCTACCAAAGAGGCAGTCTGGATGTATATTTGTTCATGAGATGAACTTAGTTCCTCCCGTTGTGAGACAATGGAGTTGTGTCTTATTCCAAGGAATGTCCGTCCCATCAGTGATCCAGATATATTCTAAGGCAGTACCACCTGATCATGGAGATGGTTGATCTCCAGGGTGATCAAGGTTAGGAGAGTAGACTCAGAGGACAACACGGCGGATCCACTCACAAAGGCCTTTTCCCAGAGAGAGACTATTATGGGATGGTTGAGTATGAGATACTACAACCACTGCTATCAGATGGCCCTAGTGCAAGTGGGAGATTGTTAGTTATATGTATGCACTAGAGGCCATTACTATACATAGGATGTATATTGTAGTGGGTGCTTAGACATATATAGGGAGGACTTTCTTGCTCGACATGATAGTATGCTATCTGGTTGCTCTTTACCTTAACGTGTACGCCGATTGTCTCTCTTATACATGTTGGTAAAGCCCTTAGGATGTGTACTTGACTACCTGGACTATGATGCGGATCATACTAGTGGGGACATGGTAGTCCATAAGTACATCCTTCAAAGTCCCTAGTCGTGGGTATATCGAGACGGGGCATCGATATACCAGAGTAGACTAGCGTATACGCATCTTGAGCCATATGATGGGCGATGGATGATCCCATATCCATCGGTGTTTGACATCAAGGATGGTGTACGGGTGCTCAGTGGAGACTGGGTACACTGGACGGACTCGCCGAGAACTCCCAGATGGTATTATACCACACGTCAGATGGCAGTTCTCCGGTGACACTGGTACAGAGTAGTCTGTTGACCCGAGATCGTCATAGAGTCTTGTGTGATTCCCACTGTGCTTTGATTTCCACCTTACCACGTCCAAGAGGGCGTGCAAAACGGTGGTTTTTGGGTACAGTCCCGAATCACATGGAGGCAATGAGCGATAGGAGGGGATTCGTCTCTCCCGGTATAGTGAGTTGATGTTGCGCTGTGTTCGATTGGCTATAACCGGAAATCCCTGGCCAGGGTTACTGAGATTTACTGGTAAGTGTTACCTGTAGTTTCTCGAACTGTTACAGACCTCATATCGATACGACTTATCGAGCTATTGGGGTCTGACGTTTACCACCCCTAGACGAGATATGCGACATATCAGACGAACAGACCGGACTGTACGGTAAGTGTTACTGGTTGGATTCACAAGAGTATGAGCGGGCTTGCTCGTCGATCTTCTGATCGCTCAATACCCGGGTGGCCGTTACGTTTAGCAGACCACTTGCGGCTTGTGGGTGTTTGATATGATCATCACCTGCTGCCGGCGTATTGACGAGTCTTTAGAGTCCTACACAGATGTTTCCTGGCTCAAGCGAAACGAAATAGAAGCGCATATGAGATATGTGCGGGACCGAGAATAATGCGTGTATGTGATACCGTATTCCATTCTCGCGATGAATGTATCGAATGGTTGTATGTGATATAACCTATTTATCGAATCAACGATTGATTCGATAAGCCGATACATTGGATATTAGTCGGTTATATGCGATATGACCGGATCGTTAAATCAAGTGTTGATTTAATGATTTAATGTATAATTATATATTTGATATATTACTTTGCATTAACTAATATTTTTTCACTTTAAATGGATTTTCTCACTTGATGTGCACATTGTATATGTGATATATTTTTTGTGCACTTGCTTGTACCATGTTTGATGATACATGCATGTTTGGGTGTATGTTTAGATTAAACCATGGTTATGTAATGGTTAGGGTTCTGTTTTTATTTATTCATTTATTTATTTATTTATTTATTTGGCATAAAAGAGAAAATGGTGGCTTTCTTTGTTTGATGTTGAAGCTTCATGAAGCTTTGACTAAGTCACCATTTTTGTCTTCATGCTTAACCCTAACCATTCACCTAACCCTAGTTTACTCTCTACACTTGACTATGGTTAGAGTATGATAAGTATTCCTTTACTTTTCTATTTTAAATAATACTTATGATATTCTATCATCTTCTTCTTCTTTTTCAAGAAGAAGAAACCTTGCCTCCATCAATGGCAACTAGTGAAAAAGAGTGAGAAATCCAATTCTAAAGTGAACCCACTTCCTATTTCTTCATCCTCTACCTCTTGCCAAGTAGTATAGGGTGTTTTCTTCACAAGTTTCTTGACTTGGTGAAGTTGGAGCTTGATCTAGTGTTGCCTCGACGTAGATCATCTTCGGCATCGAAGTCGACGACCTAGCCCGCCCATTTCTCCGATGAAGCCGACGCTAGAGTCCGGGATCCGATATGGACAGCGAGGGGACTTCATCACGGAGCCATGGAGGTGGAGAACCGGATCTACAAAGGTTGTAGCCTCTTTCTCTTAGTTAAGTTGTTAACTAGTTTCATTTTTCTCCTAAACTCTAGTCAACGATCCGTATTAGGGTTTCCCGGCACTTGTAAAATTTGAAATTGGCATGGTTGATACCTTGTGAGACCTCATTAGTGTGCCTAGGAACCCTACATACTGTATATAGTATATATGATATATTATATAGACGTTACTTATGTTTTACACCCGCGCTAGCCCTGCCCCGCTCTGCCGTTAGTTACCTAACCTAACGGTGCACGAGAGGACATCGAGGCGAATGCGGATGACATAAGTGTCCGTTGTATTTATCTGTGATGTTTAGGTGCTTAAATGATGGGACTTCATTAATATGATTAATGAAAGAAAAAGAAACCTAAAAGATGTTGTGGAATCGAATTTTCAAAAAAAAACAGGTAGTTACAGTTCTTGCTTTGCATCGCGGTGTTCCTTGTAGAACATCCTGCACCTTATTCGATAAGGAAAGGGCCGAGATCCCTTCACCGGGAGTGACCCCTTTAGCAATGACCGGCAGATGCTAAAACCCTCGGTTTGTCTTTTGATTGCTTATATAGTTCTTGCTTTGCACAGTGATATATATGATATATCCTGCACCTCATTCGACGAGGAAAGGGCTGACGATCCCTTCATCGGGAGTGACCCCTTTAGCAAAACTAGAAAAGCCTAAAAAACACTCCATTTTAAAATCATTTGATTCTACAACGATATCAAGTTCATTACGCAATAGGTTTTCAGAAAAACCTGCCCTCCGTCATTTCAGATAAGTCCTACTTAGTATTCGTGCTACGTTTGTTGGCCTGCGTCAAGGCGTAGTGTGCGGTAGCTAACTAGTATTTATCTGTTTATGCATATGATGCAGATTGGATTAGGGAAGTCGTGCGACTTTGTTGGCCTGCGTCAAGGGTCGTGCGGGTGGGTTTAATTCAATCAAGAAATGACGGGTTGAACTTGACTAGCGGACTATGGTTTGTTGGCCTGCGTCAAGGTCATAGGACGCTAGGGGTAAAATATTATTGGGAATTTCAAGTGTTGAAATTTGCAATGAGATTGCATACCTTCTATGAGATAGTTGGATCCCGATACCCGCTGCGAGTAAGAATTACTCCTGGGAGAGTTTTACACATTACAATTAGCCGATCAAGTAGGTGTCTAGAAAGGTGTTAACGAGGTTACGCCTCTGGGAAAACGAGGTTTACTTTAATTAGGTCCGTGCGAAAGCACGGGGAACCTCCCTCAAAGTACCGACACTGGCCTGGCTAAAAGATTGATGAAATTGTAGCGTGTAATTAATCCCGGCTAGTCTTTCCTTTTAGGGTTTGAAGGAAGATTTGATAAAAACAGTGGGAGACATCCTGATTAGATAAAATAATAACCAATCTGATCTTGCAAGAGCACACGCTGAGTGTTTTCTTCTCTCTCTCTCCAGGTAGCGACCATATCACGCCTTAATCAAGATAATAATACGGATATATTGACCGAACCCGCTTGTTATACTGAGCCGGGAAACGTTGGTCCCGCTCCAACTTATAATTGTTATAAGACAGAGCAGGAAATTGGGGAATACCAGATTTCTCGTGCCGTCCAAACGAAGAAAGTGCATGCTGATGCATCATCTTTGGGTGTGTTCATTACAGAGAACTGTTTCTCAGTATCCTTTACGTCCTGGGTATGTGATACCGGATCAGGATCCCGCATATATAATTTGTTACATGGGCTACAGATAGGTAGAGAACTGAGAACGGGTGATAAGTTTCATGAGACAGAAAACGGTGCAAGTGTTGCAGCCAAGTCTGTTGGTCACTGTCACCCTGTATTACCAGAATACATTGATTCTGAACAAATGTTATTAGACACCGAACCTGATATACAACATCATATCAGTCTCTTTATTAGTAAAGAAAGGATATAATTTTGTATTGATGGATAATGTTTTGAACATTTCCTATATCAAGAGTTGATCGGTTCAGGCACGTTATCTAAAAGCATTGACGTTCTAAATCAAACTACAGTTCTTAGTATACAGAACACACACAAGAGGAAGAGTTCAGAAATGAACGAATCCTTCTTGAGTCATTGTAGACTAGGTCATATCAATGCGACACGACTAGCTGAAGTTACATTTAGATGCATATTTAAATTCGTTTGAATTTGCATCTTATGAAACTTGCCGGTCATGTCACAAAGATAAAATGACCACAGCTCTGTTTATTGGAAACAGAGAAGGAGTTGGTGAACTTTTAGGATTAATACATGCTGATGTATGAAGGTCCCCTGTCTACATATGCCAAGACCGGTTCTTTTTACTTCATTGCATTCTCTGATGATCTCTCAAGATTCAGACATATGTTCCTGTTGAAACACAAGTCCGAACCTTTTGAGATATTCACAGAATATAAGTTAGAAGTAAAGAACCAAAATACGGTATAAGTATTATGTCCTTTGATGTGATCAAGGAGGAGAATACTTGAGCACGGAATTCCTGGACTATTCTAAAGGAGAATGAGATTCTCTCTCAGTATTACTCCTTTGTATACACCATAGCACGATGGTATATCTGGGCGGAGCACTAGCACCCTATATGATATGGTGTGCTTTATGATGAGTACTACTGAGTTTCCTATTTCTTTTTGGGAGTTATGCACTTGAGAAGTTGCATACCTATTGAATAGGGTTCAAATCAAATCAGTTGCCTACCAATTCATATGTGATATGGAATGGGAAGAGCCCATATCTTAAGTATGTTAAGATTTGGGGTTGTCCGGTCTATGTCTAAAAGCAAAATCCGGACAAGCTCGAGGCAAGGTTTGTTATGTAGAACTGGAAAGGTTCCAGCTATACAAACTACAGCAGATGATTTGATAGAACCAAAGGATTCAATAGTTACCAACGAACTTCAGCCTCTCCGCCGGTCTAGTAGGGTTCCTCACCCACCCGAGAGATACTTCGGTTTCACTATGACAGTGGGAGTGAGGATTGCATCATGAGATGATGACCCAACTAGTTTCGAGCTGGCCATCAGGAGTGGGACTCTGTAAGAATGGCTGGATGCTTAGTGATCTGAGATGGAATCCTTATACACCAACAAAGTATGGACTTTGGTTGCTTTATCTGAAGAGTTAAATCCCCATCAGAAGCAAGTATATCTTGAGAATATTACTTGGTGTACATGGAAAAGTTGAGACTTTCAAACCAAGACTTGTTGAAGGTTTGCATCATTGACCAGGTATGGATTATGATGAAACCTTTTCTAAGGAGCTATGCTTAAGTCCATCCAGATCCTGCTTGCCACGGCTACATACCATGACTACGATATCTGGTGGTTGGGTGTCATGACTGCTTTTATAAATGATGTTTTGGAAGAGAGCGTCTATAAGTACACAGCCAGAGGGCTTCGTAGACAGTGGGAGCAGCGGAAACGTGTGCAAGATGTTTTATGTGATAAAACAGGTATCGCGGAGTTGGAACATCTGTTTTGATGTGGTAGTCAAAGAGTTTGACTTCATCAAAATGGTAGATGAACCTTGTATTTACAAAAAGGTAGTAGGGAGTATGGTGGCGATCCTCGTAGAATACGTGGATGACATACTCTTGATAGGGAAGGAGTTTCCTATGCTACGCTCGGTCAATCTCCGCTTATCACAAAGATTCTCCATATAGGATCAAAGTGATACCTCCTAAATCCTGGGTTTTGGATCTATGAGATAGATCTAATTGGATGTTAGGATTCTCACTAGTTGTAGTAAGATGGTATCAATCGATCCAGAGGAGAATCACTGGAAAAGTTCCAGAGTGATAAGGACGACTGAATGTCAGTCGCAGGCATTGTCTTTACCCTCAATACAGGGACGGTATGTTGGAAGTGTTCCAAGCTAGATACCGTGACATACTAGACGATTAAAGGCAAGATACATCGTTACCAAGGATGCTACCAAAGAGGCAGTCTGGATATATATAAGTTCATGAGATGAACTTCGTTCCTGCCATTGTATGACAATGGAGTTGTGGCTTTAGCCAAGGAACTTCCGTCCCATCAGAAATCCAGATATAATTCTTAGGCAGTATCACCTGATCATGGAGATGGTTGATCTCCAGGCAGGTCGAGGTTAGGAGAGTAGACACAGAGGACAACAGCGCGGATCCACTCACAAATGCCTTTTCCCCAGTAGAGAGTTTTATGGGATGGTTGAGTATGAGATACTTCAACCACAGCTAATTGTTGGGTATGTGATATCACAACAGATGGCCCTAGTGCAAGTAGGAGATTGTTAGTTATATGTATGCCCTAGAGGCCATTACTGTACATACGATGTATATTGTAGTGGATGATAGGACGTATATAGGGAGGACTTTCTTGCTCGACATGATAGTATGCTATCTGGTTGTACTTTATCTTAACATGTACTCTGATTGTCTCTAATACATGTTGATAAAGCCCTTAGGATATGTACTCGACTACTGGGACTATGATGAGATCATACTAGTGGGGCCACGGTAGTCGACGAGTACATCCTATAACTGTTCCTAGTCGAGGGTGTGTCGAGACAGGGCATCGATGCACCAGAGTAGACTAGCGTATACGCATCTTGACCCATATGATGGGCGATGGATGATCCCATATCCATCGGTGTTTGACATCAAGGATGGTGTACGGGTGCTCAGTGGAGACTGGGTACACTGGACGGACTCGCCGAGAACTCCCAGATGGTATTATACCACACGTCAGATGGCAGTTCTCCGGTGACACTGGTACAGAGTAGTCTGTTGACCCGAGATCGTCATAGAGTCTTGTGTGATTCCCACTGTGCTTTGATTTCCACCTTACCACGTCCAAGAGGGCGTGCAAAACGGTGGTTTTTGGGTACAGTCCCGAATCACATGGATGCAATGAGCGATAGGAGGGGATTCGTCTCTCCCGGTATAGGGAGTTGATGTTGTGCTGTGTTCGATTGGCTATAACCGGAAATCCCTGACAAGGGTTGCTGAGATTTACTGGTAAGTGTTACCAGTAGTTTCTCGAACTGTTATAGACCTCATATCGACACGACTTATCGAGCTACTGGGGTCTGACGTTTACCACCCCTAGGGGAGATATGCGACATATCAGACGACGAGACCGGACTGTACGGGAGTGTTACTGATTGGATTCGCAGGAGTACTAGTGGGCTTGCTTGTCGATCTTCTGATCGCTCAATACCTGGGTGGCCGTGACGTTTAGCACACCGCTTGCGGCTTGTGGGTGTTTGATATGATCATCACCTACTGCCGGCGTATTGATGAGTCTTTAGAGTCCTACACAGGGGTTTCCTGGCTCAAGCGAAACGAAGTAGGAGCGCATATGAGATATGTGCGGGACCGAGAATAATACCAGTATGTGATACTGTATTCTGTTCTCGCGATTTGTATCATCGGACGGTTATATGTGATATAGCCGGGTTACCGAATCAAGTGTTGATTCGATATATTGATACACTTCATATTAGTCGGTTATATGCGATATGACCGGATCATTAAATCAAGTATTGATTTAATGATTTAATGTATAATTATATATTTGATATATTACTTTATATTAACTAGTATTTGTTCACTTAAGATTGATTTTCTCACTTGATGTGCACAAGTTGTATATATGATATATGTTTGTGCACTAGTTTGTATCATGATTGATGATACATACAAACTTGGGTGTGTGTATGACTTACACCATGTTTAGGTTAATGGTTGGGTTTTATTTTCTTTTATTTATTTTTGGCAAAAATAAAATGGTGGCTTTCTTTGTTTTATGCTTGAAGCTTCATGAAGCTTTTTAGCATCTTTGAAAAAGTCTAACCATTTTGTTTTGTTCTTTGACCTAACCATCAACCTAAACTCTAGTTTACTCTCTACAATAGTTAACTCACCCATGGTTTCAAGATGATAGACTTCACTTGATTATTCATTTTGATAATAAAATATCATTCATATTCTTTTCTTCTTCATCTTCTTCTTGAAGTGAAGAAAGCTTTCTTGAAAATTTTCAAGTGAAGATTAAGAGTGAGAAATCCAAATCCAAAGTGAACCCACTTCCTATTTCTTCATCCTCTACCACCTGCCATGTTGTATAGGGTGTTCTCTTCACAAAGTTCTTGACCAAGTGAAGGAATAGCTTGAGTTTGAGTCTCCCCGACGTAGATCATCTTCGGCCTCGAAGTCAACGACCTAGCCCGCTCATTTCTCCGATGAAACCATCGCTAGGTTCCGGGATCCCGATGATCGCAGCGAAGGGACGTCAACACGGAGCTTTAGAAGTGAAGGACCGGATCTACAAAGGTTGTAATTCCCTTTCACTTAGTAGCAAAGTAGTTTGCTTGCTTGTAGTTTCGCCTTACCTCTAGTAAACGATCTTGCATAGAGTTGTTAGGCACATAAAAATTTGATTTTGGCATGGTTGATGCCTTGTGGAGCCTCTTGAGTGTGCCTAGGAACCTTACATGACAAGTGGGCAGATTTTGATTTTGTGTAACTGTTTGTGTGTATCTAGTCTGGCTTGTAATATCATATTTATATCTTTACTTTCTAAAGAAGGTTATGATTTTATATTTGTAAGCGATGTGGTCCACATCCTCCTTAACCAAAATTTGATTGGGTCAGGTACACTAGATAACGGTATATACGTATTAAATCAAGCTCAGATTTTTAACGTCCAGAACACACTTAAAAGAAAGTCTCCAGAATTAAATCAGGCTTTCTTATGGCATTGTAGACTGGGTCACATCAATGAAACACGGTTGACGAAGTTACATAAAGAGAGATATTTGGATTCGTTCGAATTTCAGTCATATGCAACTTGTCAATCATGTCTCAAAGGAAAGATGACAAAAACTCCGTTCACTGGACACGGAGAAAGAGCCACTGAGCTCTTGGGACCCATACACAGCGACGTGTGTGATCCAATATCTACACATGCAAGAACTGGTTATTCCTATTTCATTACTTTTACGGATGATTTCTCAAGGTATGGACATGTATTCCTGATGAACATAAATCCGAGGCCTTTGAGAAATTCCAGGAATACAAGAATGAAGTGGAAAAATGAACCGACTAAAGTATCAAGACACTTAGATCTGATCGAACTGGTGAATACTTAAGTGCCGAGTTTCTGGTTTACTTAAAAGAGAATGGAATTTTCTCTCAGCTTACTCCTCCATACACACCTCAACACAACGGTGTATTGGAAATGCGGAATAGAACCTTATTGGATATGGTACGTTCTATGATGAGTAACACTGAGTTACCGCGATCCTTCTGGGATTATGCACTAGAATCAGCTGCATATCTTTTGAACAAGGTTCTTACTAAGTCAGTGTCTACCACACCATATCAGATGTGGAGTGGGAAAAAACCCTATCTTCAGTATCTGAAGATATGGGGATGTCCAACTTTTGTAAAAAAAGCAGCATGCGGATAAACTCGAGGCACGCTCAGTACATTGTAAGTTTGTGGGATACCCAAAGAACTCTTTTCTATTACGGGGAGGAACAAAAGGTCTTTGTTTCTCGGCATGCACAATTTTTGGAAACTCAATTTCCTGGAAAAAAATAAGTGGGAACGCAATATAACTGGAAGAAATTCCAGAACCACAAGCTATTACTGAAAGCGTGGTGGAACCAGAAGTTTCGAAAGAACCGGACATCCCCACGCCACTCCGCAGGACTAGTAGGCAGTCTTATCCACCCGAGAGATACTACGATTTCTCATAGACGGAGATAGAGAGGATTGCATTATCGACGATGATGAGACAACTAGCTTTCAGCAAGCCATTCAGAGCAGAGACTCGGTAAAATGGCTGGACGCAATGCGGACCGAAATGGAGTCCATGTACACCAACAAAGTATGGACTTTGGACATTACTCCAGAAGGGGTAAAACCCGTAGGCTGCAAATGGATCTTCAGAAAGAAAATTGGTGTAGATGGACAGGTTGAAACCTATAAGGCTAGACTTGTTGCAAAATGTTTTCGTCAAAGACTTGGTTTGGACTAAGATGAAAGCTTTTCTCCTGTGGTTATGCTCAAATCTATTCGGATCCTTCTTGCCATTGCTGCATTCCACAATTATGAAATTTGGCAGATGGACGTAAAGACCGCTTTTCTGAATGGAAATTTGGAAGAGTGTATTTATATGGATCAGCCGGAGGGTTTCATAGAGAGTGGGAGCAACGGAAGAGTGTGCAAGTTGCTTAAATCCATTTATGGATTAAAGCAAGCATCACAGAGTTGGAACATCTATTTTGATGAGACGGTCAAGGAATTCGACTTTATAAAAAATCCAGATGAACCATGCATTTATAGTAAAATTATAGCGGGAACTGTGGTATTCCTCGTCTTATACGTGGATGACATTTTCCTGATAGGAAATGAAATTCCTATGCTACAATCAGTCAAAAGATTCTTGTCACAAAAGTTCTTCATGAAAAACCTGGGTGATGCCTCCTACATTCTGAGGATCCAGATCTATCATGATAGATCTAAATAGATGTTGAGACTTTCACAGTCAAGGTACATCGACACCATACTGAAAAGATTTAGTATAGAAAATTCAAAGCGCGGTAATCTACCGGCTTGTCATGGAACCGCCCTCTCCAAAGAGATGTCTCTCAAGACTGATTTGGAAAGGGATCACATGAGTATTATACCCTACGCTTCTACGGTAGGATTTATAATGTATGCGATGTTGTGTACCAGACCAGATATAGCTTACGCACTGAGCGTTGTAAGCAGGTATCAGTCAAACCCATGGGAGAAGCACTGGACAACAGTGAAGAACATTCTTAAGTACCTGAGAAGGACTAAGGAGATACTCTTGGTGTACGGCAGAGAAGACCTCAAGGTTGAGACCTTCGCCAACTCCAGCTTCCAGAGTGATAAGGATGACTCCGCGTCCATGTCGGGTTATATCTTTACCCTCAATGGAGGGGCAGTCTGTTGAAAGAGCTCCGAGCAGGACAACGTTGCTGACTCAACGATGGAAGTAGAGTATATCGCCGCATGTGACGCCGCGAAAGAAGCAGTCTGGATCAGGAAGTTCGTGACAGAGCTTCAGGTGGTTCCATCCATTGTTGATCTAATACCGCTATATTATGACAACAACGGCGCTATAGCTTTAGCGAAGGAACCAAGGTCCCATCAGAAGTTCAGACACATCTTGAGATGGTTCTACCTGATCAGGGTGATCGAGATGCGGAGAGTAGAGACAGAGAACAACACTGTAGATCCACTCACAAAGGACATCCCTCAGACACAGTTCGCGAGGCTAATCGAGATAATAGGTCTCCGATATGCCAATACATGGCCTCAGTGCAAGTAGGAGATTGTTAGTGAGATATGCCCTAGAGACCATTATTGTATCATACTGGATTATATATTACATATTGGAAGCTTGGGATATTCATAGTTATAATAACAGTCTTGATCAAAATGGTAGTATACTACTTGGTTTGATTCTACCTCAATATGTGCATATGTTTCTTTTAGCATATCGCTTATACATATTGGTAGAGCCCTTAGGATCTTTACTTGACTACCAGCATTGTGATGGAAATCACACTAGTGGGGGATGGATAGTCTATAAGAACATCCTTATACAGGTCCCTAGTCGTAGGATTATCTAGACGGGGCATCGATACTCTAAAGTAGACTAGTGTATACGCTTCTCATCCTAGCAGGGGAGATGTTCTGTCCCACAACCATTAGTACGTCGTACTGGAGATAGTATACATGTGCTCATTGGGTTATGAGTTACATTAGACGGACACGTTGGGAACCGCTGACTGGTATTATACCTATCGTCAGGTAGCAGTTCCCGGATGGCATGAGTACATGTTAGTCCGTTGACTTGACATCACTATTCGTCTCGAGTGTGTTCCCACCGCATTAGATTACTACCCTACCACGGCTTAAAGGAGTCGTGCAAACAGTAGTAGTTGGGTGCAGTCCCGAAGCACTTTGAGGCAGTAGCAATTAGATATGATTCGTCTCTCCCGGTATTGGGGATTGCTATCGCGCTGTGTTCGGAAAGCCATTATACAAAGTCCCTGACCAGGGCAATCGATATTTACTGGTAGTTACTCCAATAGTTTCTCAGGGTGTATTGGGCTCTACTCCGGCATGAATTATTGCGCTATTAGGGGTCTGACGTTTAACTTTCCCTTAGGCCCGATATGCGAGTATCTTAGACGAACAGATCGGACTGTACGGAGATTGCCACAGATAAGCTCAGTAAGAGCTCGGATGAGTTTTCTCATCGGCCTTCCTATCGACATATACATGGATAGCCGTTACATGTAGTTAGTACCGCTGACGGACTTGTGGTTAAACCCATTGCCAGCGTACTGTCGAGTCTTTAGAGTCCCACACAGAGGGTTTCCCTGCTTCGGGCGAAACAATGTAGATGCCGTATGGTTTTACGGCAGGGTTCCGATCACATACGTGTACTGGCTACACGGATGATGTTCGGTTGGATAATACTAGCGGGCTTTGGTTTAAGCCGGATCCTAGTATTATATTATTGGATTGTTATCATCTCATTGTATTCGTATTTTTCGGAATACAAATACAGATATGTATATACGGTGAGGGCATTCTTGTAATTTTACTTGACATACTTCTAGAGGGAGACACCTTATTATTTGGATTATCTATTTTGGGAAATAGATTAATGAGGTGGAAATTTGGAGATATACTTGGTATAGGTGAAGCATGGCTCTTTGGATTTGTTTATTTGTTTGGACTCACTATTCAAGTATGGGTGATATTTTCTATTGGAAAATATTGCATGCTTGAATGAGTGAAGAGAGAGGAGCCATTCTTCACTTGAAAGACCTAGTTCATTTGCATATTTTGTTTTCTATCTCCAAGTTTCATCTCCTTCTTTCTCAAAGACTCTAACCCTCACATGAGTTGTGAAATATAGAGTCTCATGAGATAAAACACTTTATTAGATACTCTACATCACCTAAGCTATTTAGCTTAGCAAACTAGGTACCCTAGTTACCTCGGTTTAGAAGTTGGAGCTTAAAGCACATACTCTCGGGTGGATCGTCTTTGACGCGAGGAGGCCGACGTTGCAAGCTCGATCCGCATCTTCGAGGAGCTCAAAGAGAGGAGGGGAAGAAGACCCGAAGGACTTGGTTCTAGGAGGTATAGCACTCTTCATAGTAGTTAAACCTCCGTATAGTTTTAGCTAGTTAAGGTTTCTATTAAGATCTCGGAATTTAGTCGGTGTTGCGAGTTTTATAAAAACCGTTTTTTATATATTCCGTTTCCCCGCGAACCCACGAGGTGCGCGACATTGACTTACAGTTACATCGAGCTAGTACCACTGACGGCTTATGGGTATTGATCATTACCTACTGCTGGCGTATTGACGAGTCTTTAGAGTCCTACATAGAGGTTTCCTTGCTCAAGCGAAACGAAGTAGGGCATGTATGGAGATATGTGCGGGAGCTTGATTAAATACGAATATATGATACCGTATTCTAATCCAGCGTTAAATGATATCATCCGGTTATATATGATATAACCGGATTATTGAATCAAGTGTTGATTCAATGATTATATATATATATATATATAATATTAACTAGGTTATATATGATATAACCGGATTATTGAATCAAGTGTTAATTTATATTTGATATTAGCTAGGTTATATATGATATAACCGGATTATTGAATCAAGTGTTGATTTAATAATTATATATATATATACACATATATATTAACTAATATTGTATATTAGTCGGTTGTATGTGATATAACCGGATTATTGAATCAAGTGTTGATTTAATAATTTGATATACATATATATAAATATATATATATATATATATATATATATATATTTGATATTAGCCAAGTTATATATGATCTAACCGGATTATTGAATCAAGTGTTGATTTAATAATTTGATATATATATATATATATATATATATATATATATATATATATATATATAAACTAATATTAAGCTCACTTAAGATTTTTTTTCTCTTGTGTGTGTGTATGTGTGTATTGTATCATGGTTGATGATATATAGAACTAGGATCTATGAGAATCACACATAAGGTGAAGATGAGAAGATAATGACATACACACACACACACATACACACACACATATTAATGAAAAGAGAAACGAGTCATGGATTGTTAGTGTATATGCCCTAGGGGCCATTATTGTATCATACTAGTTTGTATATTACTTAATGGAAGCTTGGGATATTCACAGTTGTATTGACAATCTTGCTAAAAATGGTAGTATGCTACTTGGTTTGTGTCTACTTTAATATGTGCATATGTTTCTTGTAACGTATCGCTTAAACATATTAGTAGAGCCCCTAGGATCTTTACTTGATTATCAGCGTTGTAATGGCAGTCACACTAGTGGAGGCTGGGTAGTCTATAAGCAACATCCTATACAGGTCCCTAGTCATAGGATTATCGAGACAGGGCATCGATACTCCGGAGTAGACTAGTGTATACGCTTCTCATCCCAGTTGGGAAGATGGTCTGTCCCACAGCCATCAGTACGTCATACTGGAGATAGTATACAGGTGCTCGTTGGGTTACGGGTATACCGGACAGGACTCGCAGGGAACTGTTGGTGGGTATTATACCCGTCGTCAGTTAACAGTTCCCAGGTGACATGAGTACAGCATAGTCCGCAGACTTGACACTGCTACATCGCCTCGAGTGTGTCCCACTGTTCTTAGATTGCTACCCTACCACGGCTCAAAGGAGTCGTTCAAACAGGTAGCAGTTGGGTGCAGTCCCGAGCACTTGGAAGCAGTGGCGGTTAGACAGGATTCGTCTCTCCCGGTATTGGGGGTTGATATCGCGCTGTGTCAGAGAGCCATTACGCAAAGTCCCTGGCTAGGGCAAGCAAGATTTACTGGTATATTCCAGTAGTTTCTCAAGGTGTAATGGGCTACACTCCGACACGACTTATACCGCTATTAGGGGACTGACGCTTGCCGCCCCCCTAGGCCCGATATGCGATAGTCTTAGACGAACAGACCGGACTGTACGGAGATTGTCACATCAGGCTCAGTAAGAGTTCGGATGGGTTTCCTCATTGGCCTTCTTATCGACATCTACCTGGGGACCGTTACATACAGCTAGTGCCGCTTGCGGTCTGTAGTTAAACCCACCGCCAGCGTAGTGTCGAGTCTTTAGAGTCCCACACAGAGAGTTTCCCTGCTTCGGGCGAAACGATATAGAGGTCGTATGGTTTTACGACAGGGTTCGGACGCATACATGTTTTTACGCACGTACGATGTTCGGACAGTTTTTACTAGTCGGCTTTGGTTTAAGCCAGATTCTAGTATCGGATTATTGGATTTATACAGTCTAAAGTTTTTCCGTGTTTTCACGGATAGGAGGGGCGTTCTCGTAATTTGTCGGGAAGCTTCTAGAAGGATGATGACTTGGAGGGTAAGGTGGCATTTGCATTTATTGGATTAATGAGTCATGAGGGTGAATCATCCATGGAGTTAATGATTCATTTATGATTCATATGACTCATGTGATGAATCACTTAGTGTATTAATGAAACATGATGATAAATCATTATTTGTTATTCATTTAATAATTTATAATGTTTCATATATACACAAATGATATCATTCATCCAAAAGGATTCTCATTCTCACCTTCTCTCTCCTCAAGCTCTCTCTCTTCAAACCCTAACCCTAACCTCTCATGTGTTGAGATCAAGAGTTAGCTAGACTAATACATCCATAATCCAACTCTATATCACCAAGGTTGCTTAGATTAGCACTTTGAGTAACCTAGTTACCTCAAGTTAGAGGTCAAGCTTGGAGTAGGAGCTCTCGGGTGAATCGTCTTTGACTCGAGGAGGCCGTTGAGGTGCCGACGTTCCAAAGATCCTACGAGGAGTGGAGGACAGCGATAAAGACCCGAAGGACAAGTAACGTGAGGTATAACTTCAAATCAGAGTAGTTAAACCTTTCGTAGTTTGCTAGTAACGGTTTAGATACGATTCATGCGCTCAAGTCCGTGTTACGAAGCTTTGATAATTATTTTTCATATATTCCGCCTCCCCGCATGTTCGTGGGGTGCGTGACATAGGCTTACAGTGGTATCAGAGCCAACTAAACCATTACTAGCTTGTTAGCAACTAATTAGAAGTTCGATCGACGGAAAACGCGAAAACGAAACCCCGAACCCCCTAACAGTTTCTGTTAATTTTAAACTTGTCGAAAAAAATATTTGATATGCCTTAAAATTCACAGCATGGAATTGTTGGAGATAGTGCCCTCAGAGTCAATTATTGGATCACAGGCACGTGATTGCAATGATTGAGAGAGGACCTATGCCGATAGGACAGTCTTACTCAAGATGATAGTATGCTATCTGGTTTATCTTTATCACCGTGTACTGCTTTAGGTGACCTTACAAGTCACTATTGCGCGTTGATAGAGCCCCTAGGATTCTTGCTTGACTGCCAGCAGTATGAGGGCGATCATATACGTGGGAGCTGGGGTCTATAAGCACATCCTTAAAAGATCCCTAGTCGTGGGAGTTTCGAGACAGGGCATCGATTCTCCAGAGTATTCTAGTGTATACAGTCGAGACCCCGACGAGGGGCAGTGGCCGGTCTCACAAGCCACTGGTGTTAGTTGGTTCACCTAAGATGTATACATGTGCTCATTGGGTTATGAGTACACCGGACAGGACTCGCCGGGAACCTGCTAGTTGGTCTTATACCAGACGTCAAATAGAAGTTCCCTGGTGACATGTGTACATGTTAGTTCATCGACCTGAGATCGTCATTTGTCTCCTGTGAGTTCCCACTGTACTTTGATTACTACCCTACCACGCTCAAAGGAGACATGCAAACAGGTTTTAGTTGGGTACAGTCCCGAGCCACATGGAGGCAGTGAGCGGATCTTCAGGGGTTCGTCTCTCCCGGTATTGGGGGTAAGGTCGCGCTGTGTCTAGGAGAGCCATTACACGAAGTCCTTGGCCAAGGCAGGAGATTTACTGGTAGGTATTCCAGCAATATCTCAGGGTGTTCTGGGCTACACTCCGACACGACTTGTACCGCTTTTGGGGGTCTGACTTTACCAACCCCCTAGGCCCGCCATGTGATGCTCATAGACGAACGGACCGGACTGTACGGATATTGTCACTGACAGGCTCAGTAGGGTGTCAGGATGAGTTCGCTCATCGACGTCCCTTTTGGTCAATACCTGGTAGCCCGTTACGTATGGCTAATACCTTTGACGTGTTAGTGGTTAAATCCACAACCAAAATATTGACGAGTCTTTAGAGTCCCCCACAGACCGTTTTCTCAAGTTTCGGGCGAAACGCTGTAGAGGCCGTATAGAGATATGGCAGGGTTCGAGCAGATACGTGCGGTATTGCACGGATCATGATCGGACGGATAATACTAGCGGGCTTTTGTTTAAGCCGGATTCTAGTATTGTACAGTGTAGATTTTGTCTCTTTGCATTTGTATTCAGTGGGAATACAAATGCGGTCACGTATATGCAGTCGCGGGGTTTTCCTATAATTTATTATGGGATCATTTTTCTGATGTTGCAAGTTTGCATTCTGTTCCGACCAGTTTTCCTTTGTTCCTTCACGGCCGGATTTTTCTGATGGAGGGGCTAATTTGCATATTTGCAAATTAGTAATTGTGGAGGGTTTATTTGGATATGGAAAGATTATGATAGCATCTTTTCTTTTCATGCATCATTTCATAGCTTTATGAGATTAGATTAGTTTTGATGGTGGTGTGACCTTTTTACCTCATTATCTTCTCATGGCTTATGGTCACCCTTTGTTTTTCCTACACTCACCCCTTTTGTTTTTTCCTCCACCATTTTTCAATAAGGGGACGGCCACATTATGAGTAGATGAGGGCAATTCATTTGGAGGAAAAATCATTCATCTCATTTGCTTGCTTGTAAAATTCCTATTACCTCTCCAAAGTTCATTTTTCCTTCTCCATCAAGTTGCAACTTCAATCCCCAAGAGACAAACTATTCTACACTTCATCTACAGCATCCTTGGGCATGTCGACTCGCCAACTTCATGCCCGAGTTGCCTCGGTCCAGAGGTGGGACCCCGTAAAAGAACCCGGCGATGTGGTGCCTGTTCCGTCGAGGAGATGAAGACCGGAGATTCTGCGAGGAGATCGGAGTGGAGGCTGAAGACCGAAGGACACGGATCGCTCGGTATATATCTCTACCCCTTCTCAGTTAGCTAGGATTAGATTAATGGCCCGATCCGGGATTTTTGTGCGCGGTGGTGCCGGTTCTAGTTTATAGAAAAGTTTCATATTCCGCATTTTGGCCTCGTTCAGACGGCCGGGGCGCCGCCGTGCACTTACACTGGTATCAGAGCCACGCCATTAACCTAATCTAGCTTGCTCTAGCATGTTTAAAACTTCGATCGAACAAATATCCCAAAACCGCGATTTCAAAGCATCAGTTTTCTGTCGAATTATTTTTGGCTCGAATTTTTTTTCAGTATGTTGCAGAAGTACATGCAGGAAGTTTTAAGACTTCTGTGAAAAATTGGTCATGTGACACTGTAGATCGGCCACGGAACCGCGGCCATACCCCTGTTCTGTTCGCGGTTCCGCCGCAGTAATAGGTGATCACCATACCAATTTTCTACAGAGCTTTTTGGACTTGGAAATGGGGGTTTTGGTATGTTCTGTTTGGGCCCAGATTTTCTTTGAGTGCTACAGTAGTGCTTGGGGCCCACTTCGGTAAATTTGATCGATCAAAAATATTAAACATGTTAGTTCACAGTATTTACATTTTATCTGCGACCGTGAATGTCATTTGATCGGTAAATCCTGTCTAACTGCTATAGCCCTTTTAGACGGATTTGCGAACGTGACATTCACGTTGATGTTCTGTGTTATGCTGTGATGTTGCGGATTGGTCGTGGGGATATCCTGGATGCAATGGTATTACAGTTTTCTTTTATATGTACATTTGATATTGCGGGGCGAGCGTCCGACATGTGGACTGCCGTCACTGCCTGTTTGTATATTATTCTTTTGGGGCACGACCGGGCTGAGGTCGATGTACTCGTTGTATGTATATTTTACTTTCTGTACTAGGATTACCCAGCGGAGGGGTGCACGGATAGCCGGGTTCGAGAGGGCAACGGGCCCGCATCTCATGGCGTTGAGACGGAGGGGGCTTCACTCTAGAATTGGCGGGCTATTCGCCGCACTCGTAGGGGGTACAGGTTGACCCAAGGAGGGGTGCCCAAGTTACCAGATTCCGTAAAGTGCTAGGTGGTCCATTCACGTTGCTGAAAGGGGCTGTCTCGCTTCAGGTTTTGGCGGGTAACTTGCCGCGCCCGTAGGGGTCTAGGATTTCATTGCACAGGCTATCCACACGACCAGGGGAATGTCGGGTTTCAGTAGCGGCTCTGTGAAACCCGGGGATCCCATATATCTGTATTGTTCTGTGATGCTTATTACATTTCTGTGATGTTGCATTTTATCACGCCTTGAGCGAATATTATATATTGATATATATATATATATATATACTAGTAGATGTTGTATATGTTTTGCATCCGCACTAGTCCAGTCCCCGCTCTGTCGTTAGTTAAGTAACCTAACGGGTGATGACGGGACCCAGTGGCGAATGTGGATGGCATATACGTACATCATTATTTTCGTTCTTTATTGGTGTGATCAATTGATGGGACTGCATTGATTCGGATCAATGCAAGCTAAACAAACCTATTCTGATGTTGTTGGAACAACTTTTCAAAAAGCTGTTATTGCAAGGACGTTCACTTTTGTTTTGCACAGTGGTATTCGGTTATGAATATCCAGCACCTCAGTCGACGAGGCAAGGGCTGAGATCCCTTCACCGGGGGTGACCCCTTGGACAGAAGTTTGCGTCGGGGCAATAACTTCACTATAGCCGATTATTTTTGCTTTGCATCGTGGTATTCAGTTGGAATATCCTACACCTCATTCTACGGGGAAAGAGCCGAGATCCCTTCACCGGGAGTGACCTCTTTAGCAAAGGTTTTCGTTACTATATTTTTATAAAAGCTATCCGGTTCCTTCAATGATATCAAGTTCATTACGTTAAAGGTTTTTCGCCAGAAACCATTCGTAGCCCTCCGTCATTTCAGACGGGTAGCACGTAGTATTCATGCTATGTTTGTTGTCCTTCGTCAAGGCATAGTGTATGGTAGCTGCTTGTTACCTTTCTGCTGCATAGATAGACGCGTTGGTTTGGGACAGTCGTATAGCCTTGTTGGCCAAAGTCAAGGGCTTGTACGGGTGGGTTCAAATTAACCTGGATAATGACGGGTAGAACTTGACATGTGACTTATGATTTGTTGACCTTCGTCAAGGTCATAAGAGCACGGGGTAAAAAGCACATCGGGAGTTTCTAAAGAAACTGAAACTTGCCAGATATGCGCATACCTTCTGGAGTGTGATAACGTGAGCGAATTCCGTCACGTTATCATGCGATGATAGTTGGATCCCGATTCCCACTGATGAGTTGGTTTACTCCTCGGGTGATCCCGACTAATTCTTCTTTCAGGTTTGGAGGAGAATTTGACGTTACAGTGGGAGGTTTCCTGATTAGATAAATTGGTAACCATTCTGATTTAGGTTAGAGTGCACGCTGAGTGTTTCTTTTCTCTCTCTCTTTGGCAGCGACCATTGACCCCACCTTAGACTATGACTCAGTGACCAAGTTGATCGAACCTTCTTATAAGACTGGCATTTGGATTGTCAGAGTCACATACCTCATTGACACTCCTACTTTTACCCTTTTCTCTAGAACACCCCGTATTACTACGAACGTCCACTTCCATTGGATAAAACCATCGTATGGTTATATACGAACTCGAAGGAATTAATTCGAGGATGGTTTCTGGTTCTGGAGAAAACGAATAGGACTATTTAGTTGTCTTTTCCTTTTACCTTCTCTCAGGTTGCGAGTGCCCCTTAGATTAGGGGATAGTACACCTATTACGCAAATTGGATAGTCTTCTTACAAACCATAGGCAGGTGCCGACAGGTAGGGAATGAAGAAAACCAATTAGCCTAACGATGGTGTACAGAAGGTATTATGTAAAGACAAATAAAGGGATTAGAAGGAGGGCAAAGTAAATTGCGACTGCTATTCACGACCAAACCAAGTACTTCATTACCACTCCCACTTCACCTTTGTATTTCTCCAGGACACTCCGTATCACTACGAAGATCCACAGTTTATTTGGATACTCCATCGTATGGTTATATACGAACTCGAGAGGAACTTGTTCCAGTTCGGGGATGGATTCTGGTTCAGGAGAAATAGGAATAAGGTTATTCGGATGTCTTTTATCTTCACCTTCTCTCGCATTGCAAGTGCTCCTAAGATTAGGACAGTACACCCATTATGCTTATTGGATAGTCTTCTTCCAAACCATAGGCTGGTGCCGAACGGTAGGGAAGGAAGAAAACCATTTGGCCTAAAGGGGTGTACAGAAGGTAATGACTAAAGACATATAAAGGGATTTGGAAAGATGTCAAAGAAATATATGGTTACAGTTGTGAATCTGGATAATGGAAGAGGCATTACTAGGAATACCCGGATACCCCTACGAAACATTTTAATGTTTCAGTTTCACTGTGTACTGTTAAAAGAAAACCGATTTCCCAATTAGACACTTGCTCCAGGGTATATATTTACCAGGCATGATTCTCACATCTGTATGGTTTTACAGATGATGAGTGGGAGTAAGTTATTGGGAATTAGGTGATTGTCCTCATTATATCGGGATTCGTTGTAATTGGTGATATTTGAGGAAATCACCTGGGTTGTTTGCCGGACGGCAAATATTTGGTTTTGAATATCCGCTGTTATGCACCAATTTCAAATTGATATATATGTACGTCTATTTTCATAGAGTGAGATACACCTTTTTGAAATTATGTCGGTGACATTTACCTATATCAGTTGATGGTTATGTAAGGAGCATTAAACAGCGGTGTAATTCTTTTTAACCATAAGTACAGTTTTCAACCTACGACACACAGGGTTTGAGTTATTAAACTCAGGGGACTTATACAGAGTATTGTATATTGTCCAGTGTCCATTAAGACAGAGGGGTTGGTCCTCATACTATATTCTGTTTACTTATGACTTCTCTAGTTCTTAGACAAGTGTTTCGTAGAAACACAAGGTCTGAGTTTTGAGAAGTTATAGGTATATGAATAAAGTAGAGAACCGGGTGTTGCAAGTATCGGGATTCTTCAAGGTGATCGAAGATGTAGATACTTGTGTATGGTATTCAGTTAATAGTAATGATTAAGAGAACTTGCTTCTCTTTCAGGTTACTCATAATTGGAAGCACTCCTAAATTGAATAACGCTGATCGACCTCCTTCCATTTAGTTGACATGCACTGGAGACAGCTGCATGATTTGAATCTGGTTCAATTAAATTAGTGCCTCTGTTTCTATATTGGATATAGAACAGTTTATATCTTAACGATGTTAAGGTACGGGGAGTTGTCCGGCTTATGCTTAAAACCAGACTCCGGATAACTCAAGGCACGTTTCTGTAATGGCTGTTTGTGGGTTGACCCAGGCTATGACGAGGGTTGATTTTCTACCATCTGGAAGATCAATAGTGATATTTTTCTAGACTCGCCACAGTTTTAAGTAAAATGGATTTTTTCAGAAAACAGAAGTTGGAGTATGGTAGAACTGGAAGTGATTCCAGAACCAAAAAAGATTATGGAAAATTTGATAAGAACCTAAAGATTCAATCTGGATTGACATTCCATTAGCCACTCCGCAGATATGGTGGGTAACCTCAGGCACTCGAGAGGTACTTCGGTATGCTCAAAGACGGTGACAGGGAGGTTCTTGTTTACCCAGACTTGCCATTGTTGTTGTTCCAGACTGCGAGACCCGGCAGAAGGATAAGTATAGCGTCGTTCTAAACTGGCTTTAGAAGCGTACGTGTATATTATTCTGCCAGAGGGTTATCGTAGTCAGTGGGAGCAGCGGAAGCATTGGTGGACAGGTGGCTTGTGTCTATTTATAGACTAAAGCAGATATAGCGGAGATAAATCATCTATTTCTGATGTGACAGTCATAGGTTTGATTTCATCAGAATAAGGGATGGATCTGCTAAGAAGGTAGTAGGGTATGATGTCCTGGTATTTGGATGACATACACAGAGTAGGAAGTGAAATTCCTATACTACGATCGGTTATACTTTGGTTGTCACACAGTGGTTTCTCCACATAAGGCTTGGATATTATATCAGACATTCTGGTTACTAGATTTATGGTTTTAGATCTAGATTTGGGAAGTGTCCCAATCTGGGTACTTAGACAGCATTCTAAAGATATTTTAGAATGGACGACTCCTGGCACGGTAGTGTACCTGCAGGTGATGGAGTCACCCTTTCTAAAGGTGTCTTACAGACTAAAGGGGAGAGGGGTGTGCATGATTGGCAGATCACTTGCTTAGGCAATTGAGTCAATCATGAGATGTCAAGTACCACACCAGATGTTTTTGCAGTAGATGCAATAAGTTGATATTTATCCAATCCTGGAGAAACATTCGGAAGCAGTTTTAGAGCATAGGTGGATGTTCTAGGGATATGATAACGGCATCCTCCTTCGGGAGACGGTTATCATTTCAGGCTTCCAAGGTGACATGGATGACAGAGTGACTGTCAGAGTTATAGTTTTCCCTCTGACGAGGGGCAGTATTTTGGACAGGTGATCCAAGCAGATACTGAGGGAGGCAAGGCGCAGGATACTGATTAAGTTCAGTTGACAATACAGTCTAAGAAGTTTGGATTTGGAGTTCATTTATGAGTTAGGTCCCATCAGACATCCAGACACATTCTAAGATAGGTATTGCTCATTTCGGGAGATGGGTTTCTCCGCGAACATAAGATTTAGAGAGACATAAAAAGAAACATCAAAGCGGATCCACTCACTGAGGCTATTCCTCGAACGCAATAGTTTCGCAAACGGGTTTTGTGAGAACAGACTAGTAGAGGAGTTGGGTGTTCGGTATCACACGGGCTATGAGTATGCGACATCGCAATAATTAGCCTTGAGTGCAAGTGGGAGATTGTTGGAGATAGTGCCCTCAGAGTCAATTATTGGATCACAGGCATGTGATTGCAATGATTGAGAGAGGACCTATGCCGATAGGACAGTCTTACTCAAGATGATAGTATGCTATCTGGTTTATCTTTATCACCGTGTACTGCTTTAGGTGACCTTACAAGTCACTATTGCGCGTTGATAGAGCCCCTAGGATTCTTTCTTGACTGCCAGCAGTATGAGGGAGATCATATACGTGGAAGCTGGGGTCTATAAGCACATCCTTAAAAGGTCCCTAGTCGTGGGAGTTTCGAGACAAGGCATCGATTCTCCAGAGTAGGCTAGTGTATACAGTCGAGACCCCGACGAGGGGCGGTGGCCGGTCTCACAAGCCACTGGTGTTAGTTGGTTCACCTAAGATGTATACAGGTGCTCATTGGGTTATGAGTACACCGGACAGGACTCGCCGGGAACCTGCTAGTTGGTCTTATACCAAACGTCAGATAGCAGTTCCCTGGTGACATGTGTACAGGTTAGTTCATCGACCTGAGATCGTCATTTGTCTCGTGTGAGTTCCCACTGTACTTTGATTACTACCCTAGCACGCTCAAAGGAGACGTGCAAACAAGTTTTAGTTGGGTACAGTCCCGAGCCACATGGAGGCGGTGAGCGGATCTTCAGGGGTTCGTCTCTCCCGGTATTGGGGGTGAGGTCGCGCTGTGTCTAGGAGAGCCATTACACAAAGTACTTGGCCAAGGCAGGAGATTTACTGGTAGGTATTCCAACAATATCTCAGGGTGTTCTGGGCTACACTCCGACACGACTTGTACCGCTTTTGGAGGTCTGACTTTACCAACCCCCTAGGCCCGCCATGTGATGCTCATAGACGAATGGACCGGACTGTACGGATATTGTCACTGACAGGCTCAGTAGGGTGTCAGGATGAGTTCGCTCATCAACGTCCCTTTTGGTCAATACCTGGTAGCCCGTTACGTATGGCTAATACCTCTGACGTGCTAGTGGTTAAATCCACAACCAAAGTATTGACGAGTCTTTAGAGTCCCCCACAGACCGTTTTCTCAAGTTTCGGGTGAAACGCTGTAGAGGCCGTATGGAGATATGGCAGGGTTCGAGCAGATACGTGCAGTATTGCACGGATCATGATCGGACGGATAATACTAGCGGGCTTTGGTTTAAGCCTGATCCTAGTATTGTACAGTGTAGATTTTGTCTCTTTGCATTTGTATTCAGTGGGAATACAAATGCGGGCATGTATATGCAGTCACGGGGTTTTCCTGTAATTTATTACGGAATCAGTTTTCTGAAGTTGCCAGTTTGCATTCTGTTCCGGCCAGTTTTCCTTTGTTCCTTCACGGCCGGATTTTTCTGATGGAGGGGCTAATTTGCATATTTGCAAATTAGCAATTATGGAGGGTTTATTTGGATATGGAAAGATTATGATAGCATCTTTTCTTTTCATGCATCATTTCATAGCTTTATGAGATTGGATTAGTTTTGATGGTGGTGTGACCTTTTTACCTCATTATCTTCTCATGGCTTATGGTCACCCTTTGCTTTTCCTACACTCACCCCCTTTGTTTTTTCCTCCACTATTTTTCAATAAGGGGCCGACCACATTATGAGTAGATGAGGGCAATTCATTTGGAGGAAAGATCATTTATCTTATTTGCTTGCTTGCAAAATTCCTAACAGCTCTCCAAAGTTCATTTTTCCTTCTCCATCAAGTTGCAACTTCAATCCCCAAGAGACAAACTATTCTACACTTCATTTACAGCATCCTTGGGCACGTTGACTCGCCAACTTCGTGCCCGAGTTGCCTCGGTCCAGAGGTGGGAGCCCGTAAAAGAACCCGGCGATGTGGTGCCCGTTCCGACGAGGAGATGAAGACCGGAGATTCCGCGAGGAGATCGGAGTGGAGGCTGAAGACCGAAGGACACGGATCGCTCGGTATATCTCTCTACCCCTTCTCTAGTTAGCTAGGATTAGATTAATGGCCCGATCCAGGATTTTTGTGCGCGGTGGTACCGGTTCTAGTTTATAGAAAAGTTTCATATTCCGCATTTTGGCCTCGTTCAGACGGCCGGGGCGCCGCCGTGCACTTACAGGAATTATATGAATACTGGGAAAATACGAGGACACAACACGACAAGACAGCCGCGGATCCGCGGCCAAATGGTGCTTTTAGCCGCGGATCCGCCGCGGAGTCAACTCGGCGTTGACTCGGATTTGCTCTGTTATTCATGTTTTATGGTGTTTTGTTTTCCAGTATGTTCTGTTTCTGCCCAGGTTACTTCTGTGCTGGCTTGCATTTGGGGTAGACACGGAAAAAGGTTGTCGATCGATATTCTAAGTTATTTGCTAATCGGGTCTTTATCTGTAATGTTTAATGTGTTCGTAAACCTCCCCTAACTGCTAGTATGTCGGTTGGCAGGGGGTTGCACATTTCTGTAATGTTTACTGTTTGTGTATATGAACTTGATTGGATCGTTGTGATGATTAGCCGAGGTTTGAGATGGGTTTTATATTCATTCATTCGATGTAAATTGTAATATGATGTAATATTCTTTTGCGGGGCACATCCAGGTTGCGGTTGTAGCCACCGTTGTATTATTTCATTTACTGTTTTTTGCTCCTAAGATAGACCTAAGGTGGGGTACACAAACTTCCGGGTACGTTGAAGTGTTTAGTGGCCTACTCACGTTGTTGAGGGAGACCGCTTCACTTCGGGTACTTGGCGGATAGTTTGTCGTACCCGTAGGGGTCTAGGGTGGGGTAATGGCTATTCATCACAACTGTGTAATCCGTCTTTTGTTGCAGGCTCAAAGCAATCGCGGATTGCTTGTATATCCAATAATGTTCATCAGTGATCTGGAATGCCTATTATTGCGTCTGACGAATGTATAATATCTATATATGATAGCTATTTAGACGTCACTTATGTTTTACACTCGCGCTAGCCCAGCCCCCGCTCTGTCGTTAGTTAAGTAACCTAACGGGTGATGACGGGACCCAGTGGCGAATGCGGATGGCATAAGAGGACGTTGTATTTTCGTTGTTTTCTGCAATGATAGGTTAATTGATGGGACACATTATTTTAATGCAAAGAAAATAAACCAAAGTTGAATGGTTGGAACAAATTTAAAAGAAACCACTCGGTTATTTTAAAAGAGCAGAATTTTTTAATTGCGGAGCTTTAACCACTCCTTTTAAAAATCTATCAGGTTCCTTCGATTATATCAAGTTCACTACGTTCACGGTTTCGCCAAAACCAGTCGTAGCCCTCCGTCATTTCTTATGAATGGTCAGTAGTATTCAAGCTATGTTTGTTTGGCCCTTAGTCAAGACATAGTGATTGGTAGCTGCTGGGGTATTCATTTGTTGCATAGATAGATGAGTTGGTTTGGGACAGTCGTATTACTTTGTTTGGCCCTTAGTCAAGAGTATATACGGGTGGGTTCAAATTAACAAGATAATGATGGGTAGAACTTGACATGTGACTTATGATTTGTTGGCCCTTAGTCAAGGTCATAAGAACATGGGGCAAAAATCCACATCGGGAGTTTCTAAAGAAACTGAAACTTGCTAGTGTTGCATACCATTTGGAGTTTGATGAATGTTGGTAGGATTCCTTCAACATTATCATACGATGATATTTGGATCCCGATCCTACTGTGAGTATATGCTACTTATCAAGAGATTCGTCACTTAACGATCAATGCTATAAACTAAGTAGGTGTCGAGAAAGGTGTCAGCGGGGCTACGCCCCCAGAGAAAAGAGGTTATTTAATTAAGGAACTTCGCGAAAGCGTTGGAAAACCTCCCTCGAAGTACCGACACTAGCCTGGTTGAACGGTTAAGTAAGTATTGTACAGTGAGAATAGTCCTGGCTAATTCTTCTTTTATGGTTTCAGGAAGGATTCGAGAAACAGTGGGAGCCATCCAGTTTAGATAAATTAAAAACCAATCTAAACTTGCAAGAGCATCATGCTAAAGTGTTTTCTTCTCTCTCTCATTGCAGCGACCTTGTGACCATAACTAGGTTACATCTAGATAAAAAGTTGACTGAATCTAACTTATATGACTGGCAAAGGTCTGCCCAGATGTCCATTGCCTATGACAAGCTGGACCACCCTATTACTACTCAAGATCCCACCGTCCCAGGTCCAGTTTCCACCGTTGCGGATATGGATATCCGTCAGGCAAGGGAAAAGGATAAAGTGAAAGCCAAGTGTTAGTTGTATGTATGCCCTAGAGGCCATTACTGTACATAGGATGTATATTGTAGTGGATGCTGGGACATATATAGGGAGGACTTTCTTGCTCGACATGATAGTATGCTATCTGGTTACCCTTTACTTTAACGTGTATGCTGATTGTCTCTCTGTTACATGTTGGTAAAGCCCTTAGGATCTGTACTTGACTACCTGGACTATGATGCGGATCATACTAGTGGGGACATGGTAGTCCATAAGTACATCCTTCAAAGTCCCTAGTCGTGGGTGTATCGAGACGGGGCATCGATATACCAGAGTAGACTAGCGTATACCTTCTTGACCCATACAGATGGGCGATGGATGATCCCATATCCATCGGTGTTTGACATCAGAGATGATATACGGGTGCTCAGTAGAGACTGGGTACACTGGACGGACTCGCCGAGAACTCCCAGATGTTATTATACCTCACGTCAGATGGCAGTTCTCTGGTGACACTGGTACAGAGTAGTCTGTTGACCCGAGATCGTCATAGAGTCTTGTGTGGTTCCCACTGTGCTTTGATTTCCATCTTACCACGTCCAAGAGGGCGTGCAAAACGGTGGTTTTTGGGTACAGTCCCGAGTCACATGAAGGCAATGAGCGATAGGAGGGGATTCGTCTCTCCCGGTATAGGGGGTTGATGTTGCGCTGTGTTCGATTGGCTATAACAGGAAATCCCTGGCCAGAGTTGCTGAGATTTACTGGTAAGTGTTACCAGTAGTTTCTCGAACAGTTATAGACCTCATATCGACACGACTTATTGAGCTATTGGGGTCTGACGTCTACCACCCCTAGGCGAGATATGCGACATATCAGACGATCAGACCGGACTGTACGGTAGTGTTACTGGTCGGATTCACTGGAGTGTGAGCGGGCTTGCTCGTCGATCTTCAGATCGCTCAATACCCGGGTGGCCGTTACGTTTAGCAGAACGCTTGCGGCTTGTGGATGCTTGATATGATCATCATCTGCTGCCGGCGTATTGACGAGTCTTTAGAGTCCTACACAGAGGTTTCCTGGCTCAAGCGAAACGAAATAGGAGCGCATATGAGATATGTACGGGACCGAGAATAATGCGTGTATGTGATACCGTATTCTATTCTCGCGATAAATATATCGAATGGTTGGATGCGATATAACCTAGTTATCGATTCAAGCGTTGATTCGATAAGCCGATATATTGTATACTAGTCGGTTGTGTGCGACATAACCGGGTCATTGAATCAAGTGTTGATTTAATGATTTAATGCATATTTATATATTTGATATATTACTTTGCATCAACTAGTATCGGTTTACTTAAGATGGATTTTCTCACTCGGATGGGCGCATTGTATATGCGATATACTTTTGTGCACTTGATTGTATCATGTTTGATGATACATGTCATGCTAGGGTTCAAGTGTAAAGATTAAACCTTGGTTAATGAAATGGTTAGGGTTTATTATTTATTATTCATTTATCTTATTTAATTATCCTTTTTATTTTTGATAAATGAATAAAAGAAAAGAGAAAAGAATGGTGGCTAATTTTGTTCTTTAGTTGAAGCTTCATGAAGCTTTGTTCAAGTCAACCATTCTTATCTCATCCTTAACCCTAACCATTCCCACTAACCATGATTCATTCTCTACACTTGACTCTAGTTAAAATTATGATAAGAATTCATTTTCTTTTCTTATTCTTTTAACTTATCATATAAGCTTCTTCTTCTTCTTCCTTGACTTCAAGAAGAAAAGCTTCACCTCCATCAATGGTGATTGATGCATATGAGTGAGAAATCCAATTCTAAAGTTAACCCACTTCCTATTTCTTCATCCTCTACCTCTTGCCAAGTAGTAGAGTGTGTTTACTTCACAAGTTTCTTGACTTGGTGAAGTCGGAGCTTGATTTAGCGATGCCTCGACGTAGATCATCTTCGGCATGGACATCGACGACCTAGCTTGCCCATTCTCCGGCGAAGCCGACTCTAGAGCCCGGATTTGATTTGGACAGCGGAGATGACCTCGTTGCGGAGCCGTGGAGGTGGAGGACCGGATCTACAAAGGTTGTATTTCCGTATTCCCAATAGTTAAGTGTTAACTAGTTCTTTTTCGCCTAGACATCTAGTTATCGATCCGTAGTTTAGGGTTTGTAGGCACCATAATTTTTGAAATTGCCATGGTTGATGGCTTGGGAGACCTCACTAGAGTGCCTAGGAACCCTACAGTGGTATCAGAGCCTAGCTAGAGCCTTAGGCGAAGTCTAGACGCGATTTGAAGTCCGATCGAACCGAAACCCTACCCGGAAAATTGCTCTCTGTACTTTTTTCAAAAACAGTGATTTTTCATGATTAAAAATATGCAGAGAAATAAGCAGGAAAATATAAGAATTACGGTGCAAAATTGGGGCCATGAACAGTGAACCTTGGCGCGGATCCGCGGCATAATGCTGATTTAGGCGGCGGTTTAGCGGCATGTTGGTGACGTCAGCCCTAAATTCTTACACAGTAATTCATTGTTTCAGCTTCTGAGTTCTCTGGATATTTTTAAAAATTATTCAAGAGTTGAATTTTCTGCAGTTATTTTGGGGATTCGGTGTTTCGATCGGAGTATCAAATTTTGTCTATGTGGCTTTCCGGATAAATTTTAGAATATGTTAAAAAGTTCGACCGGATATAAATACCCAATTTTTCCCCTGTCGGGAAATTTCCAAGTGTTGGATTTTTCCGTAGTTTAACGACGTTCTAAGTAGTGCAAGTAACGCGATGGTCCCTCTAGAAGACACAAACCTTAACTCGATTATGTGACCGTCTTGAACTGCCCTTTGAACCTTCGGGTTTGGGGCAGTACGGCGTGCCACATGTGAGGCGTTGGCTTGACCCTTCTACGGCTGGACCGTTGGTACTGAGGTACGAACGGAATGTTGTTAGACTTATTTCATGTGTTGAGCTGTATCGGGAAAACTTGGGTGTTAGATTATTCGATCGAAAAGTTTAACATTTTCTGTTTATCTGGAATGGGATACAATAATTGGAATTCGCAAAAGTTATGTGATAACTGAATGAATGTTATAAACATAGCAGTTTAGTCTCACTTGATCGGTTGCCACGGAATTTTGATGTGATCAAAAGTCCGTCGCAATCACGTAGCGTACGCGGATACTCGCCGGGTAAACTTAATAGACAGCTTCACTCCATAGCCCCGACCAAGTGACTGTAGGAGAACCCCGTCGTCGAAAGCATCCGTTCGGGTGCTCGCGGCAACGGTGTTCCGCCTTGGTGCACTTCGTCGACGGTATCGTGGGTGCGGCCGTCTACTGAAGTTTGCGACGAGCATTCGATCAGGATGTCGGGAATCTTGTTGAATTGCCCGACTTAATATTGAAAAGAGTTTTCGATTTTGAGACTAAAATGCGGGGTTTATAATTGTTAGGCATGCGATGTCTAAGGAATTCATTTGGTCAGGTATGCGATGTCTGAGGTGATTGCGGATTCCAACTGTTGTAGTTTTACACTTTCTTTTCTGTGACCGTAAGTGTAATATGTGATATCGCCGGTTTCGTTGCTATATGTCAACGACAATTGGGATGCGCATATTTACTTACGTTGATGACATGTGATGTTATGTGTTGCTGGATATGTTATATTGGATCGTCGTGTTTGAATAGCCGGGGGTTTTTATGTGAGATGAGTGTTTTTCATTTTCATTCATGTAAAAACTTGTATGTAATATTCTTTTATTGGGGCGCTTCCAGGTTGCGGAAGTTGTCACCTGTTGTATATTATTTACTTTTCCGCACTAGGATAGACCCAAGGAGGGGAGCACAAGTAACCGGGTTCTGGGGTCCAGTGGGAGACCAACTCGAGGAGTCGAGTCCGGGTCTCCTAACCCTAGAATTGGCAGGGTTGCTTGCCGCTCTCGTAGGGGTCTAGGGGTGTGGGTTTGGCTATTCATCACGACCGTGGAATCCGTGTTTTGTACTGGCTCGTATTGAAAACACGGACGTCCTAGTATATCCAATATTTCATATGTTTCTTCTGCTGCGATATCTGTGATGTGATCATGTGATGTTCTGTGATAGATACATTATATAGTATATATGATATATTATATAGACGTTACTTATGTTTTACACCCGCGCTAGCCCTGCCCTGCTCTGCCGTTAGTTACCTAACCTAACGGTGCACGAGGGGACATCGAGGCGAATGCGGATGGCATAAGTGTACGTCGTATTTATCTGTGATGATTAGGTACTTAAATGATGGGACTTCATTAATGTGATTAATGAAATAAAAGAAACCTAAGATGTTGTAGAATCGAATTTCAAAATAAAACAGGTAGCTACAGTTCTTGCTTTGCACAGCGGTATATGTGATATATCCTGCACCTTATTCGATGAGGAAAGGACCGAGATCCCTTCACAGGGAGTGACTCCTTTAGCAATAACTGGCAGATGCTACACACTCGGTTTGTCTTTTGATTGCTTTTAAGAGTTTTTGCTTTGCACAGAGATATATATGATATATCCCGCACCTCATTCGACGAGGAAAGGACCGACGATCCCTTCACCGGGAGTGACTCCTTTAGCAAAACTAGAAAAGCCTCAAAAGCACTCCATTTTAAAACCATTTGATTCTACAACGATATCAAGTTCATTACGCAATAGGTTTTCAGAAAAACCTGTCGTAGCCCTCCATCATTTCAGATAAGTACTAGTTAGTATTCGTGCTACGTTTGTTGACTATGTTAAGGCGTAGTGTGCGGTAGCTAACTATTGGTTATCTGTATTAGCATATGATGCGATTGGATTAGGGTAGTCGTGCGACTTTGTTGACTATGTTAAGGGTCGTGCGGGTGGGTTTAATTCAATCGGGAAATGACGCGTTGAACTTGACTAGCACTTGTGATTTGTTGACTATGTTAAGGTCATATAGCTGCTAGGGGCAAAATATTATCGGGAATTTCAAGTGTTGAAATTTGCAATGAGATTGCATACCTTCTATGAGATAGTTGGATCCCGATACCCGCTGCGAGTAAGAGTTACTCCTGGGAGAGTTGTACACATTACAATTAGCCGATCAAGTAGGTGTCTAGAAAGGTGTTAACGAGGTTACGCCTCTGGGAAAACGAGGTTTACATTAATTAGGTTCGTGCGAAAGCACGGGGGACCTCCCTCAAAGTACCGACACTGGCCTGGCTGAAAGATTGGCGAACTTGTAGTGTGTAATTAATCCCGGCTAGTCTTTCCTTTTAGGGTTTGAAGGAAGATTTGATAAAAAGCAGTGGGAGCCATCCTGATTAGATAAAATAATAACCAATCTATTCTTGACAGAGCGCACGCTGAGTGTTTTCTTCTCTCTCTCTCCTGGTAGCGACCATATCACGCCTTAATCAAGATAATAATACGGAATTTTGACCGAACCCGCTTGTTATACTGAGCTGGGGAACGTTGGTCCCGCTCCAACTTATAATTGTTATAAGACAGAGCAGGAAATTGGGGAATACCAGATTTCCCGTGCCGCCCAAACGAAGAGAGTGCATGATGATGCATCATCTTCGGGTGTGCTCATTATACAGAACTGTTTCTCAGTATTCTTTACGTCCTGGGTATGTGATACCAGATCAGGATCCCAGATATGTAATCTGTTACATAGGGCTGCAGAAAGGTAGAGAACTGAGAACGGGTGATAAGTTTCATGAGGCAGAAAACGGGGCAAGAGTTGCAGCCAAGTCTGTCGGTCACTGTCACCCTGTATCATCAGTACATTGATTCTGAACGAATGTTATTAGATACCGAACCTGATATACAAAATCATATCTATCTCTTTATTAGTAAAGAAATGA
Organism: Agapanthus africanus; assembly: GCA_030015575.1. Lineage (NCBI taxonomy): Eukaryota > Viridiplantae > Streptophyta > Magnoliopsida > Asparagales > Amaryllidaceae > Agapanthus > Agapanthus africanus. The sequence goes on along the minus strand of CM057348.1, from coordinate 195,966,165 downwards.
TAAAATTTTGTATAGTTGGATAATGTTTTGAACATTTCCTATATCAAAAGTTGATCGGTTCAGGCACGTTATCAAAAAGCATTAATGTTCTAAATCAAACTACAGTTCTTAGTATACGGAACACACACAAGAGGAAGAGTTCAGAAATGAACGAATCCTTCTTGAGGTATTGTAGACTAGGTCAGATCAATGTGACCCGACTAGCTGAAGTTACATTTAGATGTATATTTAAATCAGTTTGAATTTACATCTTGTGAAACTCGCCAGTCATGTCACAAAGATAAGATGACCATAGCTCCGTTTACTGGAAACAGAGAAAGAGTTAGTGAACTCTTGGGATAATACATGTTGATGTATGTAGGTCCCCTGTCTACACATGCCAAGACTGGTTCTTTATACTTCATTATGTTCTCTGATGATCTCTTTAGATTCAGACCTATGTTCCTGTTGAAACACAAGTCCGAACCTTTTGAGATATTCACGGAATATAAGTTAGAAGTAGAGAACTAGTACGGGTATAAGTATTATGTCCTATGATGAGATCAAGGAGGAGAATACTTGAGCACGGAAATCCTGGACTATTCTAAAGGAGAATGAGATTCTCTCTCGGCATTACTCCTCCGTATACACCATAGCACGATGGTATATCGGGGCGGAGCAATCACACCCTATGTGATAAGGTGTGCTCTATGATGAGTACTACTGAGTTACCTATTTCCTCTTAGGGAGTTATGCACTTGAGAAGCTACATACCTATTGAATAGGGTTCCAATCAAATCAGTTGCCTACCGCTTCATATGTGATATGGAAAGGGAAGAGCCCATCTCTTAAGATAGTTAAGATTTGGGGTTGCCCGGCCTATGTCTAAAAGCAAAATCCGGACAAGCTCGAGGCAAGATCTGTTATGTACAACTGGAAAGGTTCCAGCTATACAAACTGCAGCTGATGATTTGAAAGAACCAAAGGATTCGATAGTTACCAACGAACCTCAGCCTCTCCGCCGATCTAGTAGGGTTCCTCACCCACCTGAGAGATACTTCTGTTTCTCTATGACAGTGGGAGCGAGGATTGCATCATGAGATGATGACCCAACTAGTTTCGAGCTGGCCATCAGGAGTAAGACTCTGTAAGAATGGCTGGATGCTTAGTGATCTGAGATGGAATCCTTATACACCAACAAAGTATGGACTTTAGTTGCAATATCTGAAGGGTTAAATCCCCATCAGGAGCAAGTATATCTTGAGAAGATTACTTGGTGTAGATGGAAAAGTTGAGACTTTCAAAGCTAGACTTGATAAAGCTTTTCGTCATCGACCAGGCGTGGATTATGATGAAACCTTTTCAAGTGACTATGCTTAAGTCCATCCAGATCCTACTTGCCACGGCTACATACCATGACTACGATATCTGGCGGTTGGGTGTCATGACTGCTTTTCTAAATGAAGTTTTAGAAGAGTGGGTCTATAAGTACACAGCCAGAGGGCTTCGTAGACAGTGGGAGCAGCGGAAACGTGTGCAAGATGCTTTATAGGATAAAGCAGGCATCGCGGAGTTGGAACGTCTGTTTTGATGTATTAGTCAAAGAAGTTGACATCATCAAAATGGTAGATGAACCTTGTATAAACAAAAAGGTAGTAGGGAGTATGGTGATGATCCTCGTAGAGTACATGGATGACATACTCTTGATAAGAAAGGAGTTTCTTATGCTACACTCGATCAATCTCCGCTTATCACAATGATTCTCCATAAAGGATCAAAGTGATACCTCCTAAATCCTGGATTTTGGACCTATGAGATAGATCTAAATGGATGTTAGGATACTCACTAGTTGTAGTGAGATGGTATCAATTGATCCTGGGGAGAATCACTGGAAAGGTTCCAGGGTGATAAGATGACTGAATGTCAGTCACAGGCATTGTCTTTACCCTCAGAAGAGGGACGGTATGTTGGAAGAGTTCCAAGCTAGATACCGTGACATACTAGACGATAAAGGCAGGATAGATCGCTACTTAAGATGCTACCAAAGAGGCTGTTTGGGTGTATATTGGTTCATGAGATGAACTATGTTCCTCCCATTGTGTGACAATGGAGTTGTGGCTTATGCCAAGGAACGCCGGTCCCATCAGTGATCCAGACATATTCTAAGGCAGTATCACTTGATCATGGAGATGGTTGATCTCCAGTGAGATCGAGGTTTGGAGAGTAGACTCAGAGGACAACACAGCGGATCCACTCACAAAGGCCTGTTCCCAGAGAGAGACTTTTATGGGATGGTTGAGTATGAGATACTTCAAACCACTGCTACAGATGGCCCTAGTGCAAGTGGGAGATTGTTAGTTGTATGTATGCCCTAGAGGCCATTACTGTACATAGGATGTATATTGTAGTGGATGCTGGGACATATATAGGGAGGACTTTCTTGCTCGACATGATAGTATGCTATCTGGTTACCCTTTACTTTAACGTGTATGCTGATTGTCTCTCTGTTACATGTTGGTAAAGCCCTTAGGATCTGTACTTGACTACCTGGACTATGATGCGGATCATACTAGTGGGGACATGGTAGTCCATAAGTACATCCTTCAAAGTCCCTAGTCGTGGGTGTATCGAGACGGGGCATCGATATACCAGAGTAGACTAGCGTATACCTTCTTGACCCATACAGATGGGCGATGGATGATCCCATATCCATCGGTGTTTGACATCAGAGATGATATACGGGTGCTCAGTAGAGACTGGGTACACTGGACGGACTCGCCGAGAACTCCCAGATGGTATTATACCTCACGTCAGATGGCAGTTCTCTGGTGACACTGGTACAGAGTAGTCTGTTGACCCGAGATCGTCATAGAGTCTTGTGTGGTTCCCACTGTGCTTTGATTTCCATCTTACCACATCCAAGAGGGCGTGCAAAACGGTGGTTTTTGGGTACAGTCCCGAGTCACATGAAGGCAATAAGCGATAGGAGGGGATTCGTCTCTCCCGGTATAGGGGGTTGATGTTGCGCTGTGTTCGATTGGCTATAACAGGAAATCCCTGGCCAGGGTTGCTGAGATTTACTGGTAAGTGTTACCAGTAGTTTCTCGAACAGTTATAGACCTCATATCGACACGACTTATTGAGCTATTGGGGTCTGACGTCTACCACCCCTAGGCGAGATATGCGACATATCAGACGATCAGACCGGACTGTACGGTAGTGTTACTGGTCGGATTCACTGGAGTGTGAGCGGGCTTGCTCGTCGATCTTCAGATCGCTCAATACCCGGGTGGCCGTTACGTTTAGCAGACCGCTTGCGGCTTGTGGATGCTTGATATGATCATCATCTGCTGCCGGCGTATTGACGAGTCTTTAGAGTCCTACACAGAGGTTTCCTGGCTCAAGCGAAACGAAATAGGAGCGCATATGAGATATGTACGGGACCGAGAATAATGCGTCTATGTGATACCGTATTCTATTCTCGCGATAAATATATCGAATGGTTGGATGCGATATAACCTAGTTATCGATTCAAGCGTTGATTCGATAAGCCGATATATTGTATACTAGTCGGTTGTGTGCGACATAACCGGGTTATTGAATCATGTGTTGATTTAATGATTTAATGCATATTTATATATTTGATATATTACTTTGCATCAACTAGTATCGGTTTACTTAAGATGGATTTTCTCACTCGGATGGGTGCATTGTATATGCGATATACTTTTGTGCACTTGATTGTATCATGTTTGATGATACATGTCATGCTAGGGTTCAAGTGTAAAGATTAAATCTTGGTTAATGAAATGGTTAGGGTTTATTATTTATTATTCATTTATCTTATTTAATTATCCTTTTTATTTTTGATAAATGAATAAAAGAAAAGAGAAAAGAATGGTGGCTAATTTTGTTCTTTAGTTGAAGCTTCATGAAGCTTTGTTCAAGTCAACCATTCTTATCTCATCCTTAACCCTAACCATTCCCACTAACCATGATTCATTCTCTACACTTGACTCTAGTTAAAATTATGATAAGAATTCATTTTCTTTTCTTATTCTTTTAACTTATCATATAAGCTTCTTCTTCTTCTTCCTTGACTTCAAGAAGAAAAGCTTCACCTCCATCAATGGTGATTGATGCATATGAGTGAGAAATCCAATTCTAAAGTTAACCCACTTCCTATTTCTTCATCCTCTACCTCTTGCCAAGTAGTAGAGTGTGTTTACTTCACAAGTTTCTTGACTTGGTGAAGTCGGAGCTTGATTTAGCGATGCCTCGACGTAGATCATCTTCGGCATGGACATCGACGACCTAGCTTGCCCATTCTCCGGCGAAGCCGACTCTAGAGCCCGGATTTGATTTGGACAGCGGAGATGACCTCGTTGCGGAGCCGTGGAGGTGGAGGACCGGATCTACAAAGGTTGTATTTCCGTATTCCCAATAGTTAAGTGTTAACTATTTCTTTTTCGCCTAGACATCTAGTTATCGATCCGTAGTTTAGGGTTTGTAGGCACCATAATTTTTGAAATTGCCATGGTTGATGGCTTGGGAGACCTCACTAGAGTGCCTAGGAACCCTACACCAAGTGCCTCGTATTGGCTTCAGATGATGGTGTATACCAGAAGCAGTACGAGAAGATGGACTCAGTTTCCATCTTTCTCCATAACAAAGATTTATATGGAGAGCAATATCATATCGCAAGATATGAGACCTCGAACGAATTAATTCAAGCGAGGTTGGCCGTCGGGTCATCTGTAGGGGACGACGTCCTTACAATGACTAGCTATATTGATGAGCTCAATGTTAGTTATATGTATGCCCTAGAGGCCATAACTATACATAGGATGTATATTGTAGTGGATGCTTGGACATATATAGGGATGACTTTATTGCTCGATATGATAGTATGCTATCTGGTTACTCTTTTACCTTAACGTGTACACTGATTGTCTCTCCGTTACATGTTGGTAAAGCCCTTAGGATGTGTACTTGACTACCTGGACTATGATGCGGATCATACTAGTGGGGACATGGTAGTCCATAAGTACATCCTTCAAAGTCCCTAGTCGTAGGTGTATCGAGACAGAGCATCGATATACCAGAGTAGACTAGCGTATACCTTCTCGACCCATACAGATGGGCGATGGATGTTCCCATATCCATTGGTGTTTGACATCAGAGATGATATACGGGTGCTCAGTGGAGACTGGGTACACTGGACGGACTCGCCGAGAACTCCCAGATGGTATTATACCTTACGTCAGATGGCAGTTCTCTGGTGACACTGGTACACGTTAGTCTGTAGACCCGAGATCGTCATAGAGTCATGTGTGATTCCCACCGTGCTTTGATTTCCATCATACCATGTCCAAGAGGGCGTGCAAAAAGGTGACTTTTGGGTACAGTCCCGAATCACATGGAGGCAATGAGCGATAGGAGGGGTTTCGTCTCTCCCGGTATAAGGAGTTGATGTTGCGCACTGTTCGATTGGCTATAACAGGAAGTCCTTGGCCAAGGCTGCTTTAGGGATTTACTGGTAAGTGTTACCGGTAGTTTCTCGACCCATTATGAGCCTCATATCGACACGACTTATCGAGTTATTGGGGTCTGACGTTTACTACCCCTAGACGAGATATGCGACATATCAGACGAACAGACCGGACTGTACGGTAGTGTTACTTGTTGGATTCACAGGAGTGTGAGCGGGCCTGCTCATTGATCTTCTGATCGCTCAATATCCAGGTGGCCGTTACGTTTAGCAGACCGCTTGCGGCTTGTGGGTGTTTGATATGATCATCACCTGCTGCCGGCGTATTGACGAGTCTTTAGAGTCCTACACAGGGGTTTCCTGGCTCAAGCGAAACGAAATAGGAGCGCATATGAGATATGTGCGGGACCGAGAATAATACCAGTATGTGATACTGTATTCTATTCTCGCGATTTGTATCATCGATCGGTTATATGAGATATAGCTGGGTTACCGAATCAAGTGTTGATTCGATACATTGATACACTTGATATTAGTCGGTTATATGCGATATGACCGGATCGTTAAATCAAGTGTTGATTTAATGATTTAATGTATAATTATATATTTGATATATTACTTTACATTAACTAGTATTGGTTCACTTAAGATTGATTTTCTCACTTGAATGTGCACATTGTTTATATGTGATATATGCAAGTGTACATGTTTGTATCATGCTTGATGATGCAAACAAGTTGTGTGTATGAGACTTGAACCATATCAAGGTTAGATTAGGGTTTATTATTTTCCTAAACAAATAACAAAAGAGTGTGACTTTGGTCAAAGTTATCAAGCTTCATGAAGCTTGATAAACATTGACAAAGTCAACTCTCTTTGTCATCTGTTCAAGATATTAGCTAACCCAACCCTTAACCTTATGCTATGGTTAATTCTCTACATGAGTTAAGCATGAGGGCTTAACTCAACCATGGTGCCATGATTAAAAGGATAAGTGTTCATATTATTCTTTTAATGGAAATGATTCTTTCTTCTTCTTCATCTTCATCAAGCTCACAAAAGCTTGAGAGCTCCAATGGTGCCATGGTAAAAAGAGTGAGAAATCCAATTCTAAAGTGAACCCACTTCCTATTTCTTCATCCTCTACTACTTGCCATGTAGTATAGGGTGTTCTCTTCACAAAGTTTTTGACCAAGTGAAGGAAAAGCTTGAGTTTGAGTCTCTCCGACGTAGATCATCTTCGGCCTCGAAGTCAATGACCTAGGCCGATCATTTCTCCGACGAAACCATTTCTAGAGTCCGGGATCCGATGATCGCAGCGGAGGGACGTCAACACGGAGCTAAAGAAGTGGTGGACCGGATCTACAAAGTTTGTAATCCCTTTCACTTATTAGTAAAGTTGTTTTCTAGCTTTACTTTTCGTCTAATCTCTAGTTAACGATCTAGTTTAGGGTTTCTCGGCACCGGAAAATTTTTGTTTGGCATGGTTGATGCCTTGTGGAACCTCTTGAGTGTGCCTAGGAACCCTACAGTGGTATCAGAGCCTAACTAGAGAATTAGGCGATGTGTTAACGAAGTTAAAACCCCGATCGAACCCGAATACCGCAAAATACACCCCTCTCTGTACATTTTTCAAAACTGTGCATTTTTCCTAATTAAAAATATGCAGAAAAATCAGCAGGCGTTTTTAGGAGTTACTGTGAAATTCGAGTGGCTAAATCGACTAAAGTGCGGCGGAACCGCGGCACAAGCTTGTCTTGTGCGGCGGTTCCGCGGCCATATTGTCACATTACGTTTTGAAATTTGCACAGTAATTCCTATATTTTAGTGCTATATTTTCTGGGAATTTTTTAATTCTACTCAAGAGTTGAGTTTTCTAGGTTGTATTGGGGACTCGGTGTTTCGATCGGGATGTTTAACTTCGTCTATAGGTTTTTCCGGATTATTTTAGAATATGTTAAAAAGGTTCGACCGGATATAAATACCCACTTTTTCCCCTGTCAGGAAATTTCCAAGTGTTGGATCTTTCCGTGGTTTAATAACGTTCTAAGTAGTGCAAGTAACGCGATGGACCCTCTAGAAGACAACAAACCTTAACTCGATTATGTGACCGTCTTGAACTGCCCTTTGAACCTTCGGGTTTGGGGCAGTACGGCGTGCCACATGTGAGGCGTTGGCTTGACCCTTCTACGGCTGGACCGTTGGTACTGTGGCATGAAGTGAATGTTTTTAAACTTATTTCAAGTGTTGAGCTGTTTCGGGAAAACTTGGGTGTTTGATTGTTCAATCGGAAAGTTTAACATTTTCTGTTTATCTGGAATGTGATACAATATTTGGAATCCACAAGTAGTTATGAGATAACTGATTTGGATGTTATAAACATAGCACTTTAGTCTCACTTGATCGGTTGCCACGGAATTTTGATGTGATCAAAAGTCCGTCGCAATCATATTGCGTACGCGGATACTCGCCGGTAAACTTAATAGTCAGCCATGCCCCATAGCCCCGACCAAGTGACTGTAGGAGAACCCCGTCGCCGAAAGCATCCGTTCGGGTGCTCGTGGTAGCGGTGTTCCATCTTACTGCACTTCGTCGACAGCATCTGGGGGTGCGGCCGTCTACTAAAGTTTGCGACGAGCATTCGATCAAAATGCCGGGAATCTTGTTGAATTGCCCGACTTGATATTGAAAAGTGTTTTCGATATAGAGACTAAAATGCGGGGTTTATAATTGTTAGGCATGTGATGTCTAAGAAATTCATTTGGTCAGGCATGCGATGTCTGAGGAGATTGCGGATTCCAACTGTTGTAGTTTTACATTTTCTTTTCTGTGACCGTAAGTGTAATATGTGATATCGCCGGTTTCGTTGCTATATGTCAACGACAATTGGGATGCGCATATTTACTTACGTTGATGACATGTGATGTTATGTGTTGCTGGATATGTTATATTGGATCGTCGCGTTTTGAATAGCCGGGGGTTTTATGTGAGATGAGAGTTTTTATTTTCATTCATGTAAAAACTTGTATGTAATATTCTTTTATTGGGGCACTTCCAGATTGCGGAAGATGTCACCTTTTGTATATTATTTACTTTTTCCGCACTAGGATAGACCCAAGGAGGAGAGCACAAGTAACCGGGTTCTGGAGTCCAGTGGGAGACCAACTCGAGGAGTCGAGTCCGGGTCTCCTAACTCCAGAATTGGTAGGGTTGCTTGACGCTCTCGTAGGGGTCTAGGGGTGTGGGTTTGGCTATTCATCGCGACCGTGGAATCCGTGTTTTATACAGGCTCGTATTGAAAATACGGAAGTCCTAGTATATCCAATATTTCATATGATTATTCTGCTGCGATATCTGTGATGTGATCATTTGATGTTCTGTGTTAAATACTGTATATAGTATATATGATTAATTATATAGATGTTACTTATGTTTTGCACTCGCGCTAGCCCTGCCCCGCTCTGTCGTTAGTTACCTAACCTAACGGTGCACGAGGGGACATCGAGGCGAATGCGGATGGCATAAGTGTACGTCGTATTTATCTGTGATGTTTAGGTGATTTAATTGATGGGACATTCATTAATGAGATTAATGAAAGAAAATAAACCTAAAAGATGTTGTGGAATCGAATTTCAAAATAAAACAGGTAGCTACAGTTCTTGCTTTGCATCGCGGTGTTCCTTGTAGAACATCCTGCACCTTATTCGATAAGGAAAGGACCGAGATCCCTTCACCGGGAGTGACTCCTTTAGCAATAACTGGCAGATGCTACAACCCTCGGTTTGTCTTTTGATTGCTTCTATAGTTTCTGCTTTGCACAGCGGTATATATGATATATCCTGCACCTTATTCGATGAGGAAAGGGCCAACGATCCCTTCACCGGGAGTGACCCCTTTAGCAAAACTAGAAAAGCCTAAAAAACTGTCACGCCCCGCTTCCCAGAGTACGCAAGATTGGGCACGTGACATAGCCAACCATGCTACCTGTGGGTAGGAAGCATCCATCCACAGTCACATTACGGCTGTAGAGATATCAAGAACAAGATAAAAACTAACTAACACATGTCCAAATCCAGAATAACAAGAGTCAATGATAAATAAGTGCGGAAGCAAATGATCCAATACAATAATAGAAAAGTATGTCCCATAATGCGGGCTCACATCTGGAAATAAGAATGCAGGAAATAAACTAATCACTACAGAACTCACAAATCAGCCTGCTGGCTGAAGTACTCCTGCTCGGTCAGCGACAGTGGTAAAGAATCTGGGCCATGCAAAACCCAGACGTCAGCGCGTCATGTCAACCAATAATATAATATGAACATGGTAATAAGCAATGCGGAAATAAACATGAATAAAGCAATAGTATGAAACAAGCAGTGCAGGGTAGTGTGCAGTGGGTAACTAAACTGTTCTATCGGGTTTTCTATTCTAAAGTCTTTGAAATCAATTCGAGTAATCCTCCATGTAACTCAAAAGATATGTCCCGTTACCCCCCGGGACCACGGATCAGGAAGATGGGAACCAATAATGGTTCTGTCCCGTTGCCCCCCAGGACCACAGATCAGGAATGTAAGAGTCACGAATGGCTCTGTCCCGTTACCCCCCGGGACCACGGATCAAGTAATACCCTTTTAAGTTACACTTTAGATTACCCGTTTGATTTCCCCATACCCCCAGGTTAAAGTGTCAGGTCAGGTATTCAGTAGTCAAGGACTAATGCCAACACAGGATCAGGTAACAGGTCAGGTTTGTCTGGATAGACAACAGGAATGGTCCATGAGGACTCCAAGTCAGGTTTGTTGGCATTAGGCATGAGATCAGGTAACAGTTCAGGTCATGGTACATCAGGTCAAGTCGATAGTAAAGGGTACCATGTCCGGTGCATCGGTATATATATATGTCATGTGTAGCAAGGTCAGGTCAATATGTAACACAATCGAGGGTGTGCTCACAACAGGTATATAATCGAACAATGAATAACAGCAGGAAATAAGCAAATGAATTAAACAACAATGAGCAATTTATTTAATCACATTAGTGCATTGGTATAGTACAGCCGTTTTATCATATTAGCAGGTTTCGAGCACCCTTGCGGTGCAATAAATCACATGACTGTGCAATACTGTTATATCAATATCAGAATGTAATAGAGCTACAAGTGTACGGCTATCGTCCTTTAGACGGTAAAATGTGGTTAACGGGTAGCTTCGTGATTAGGTTAAAGTGGCAAGCTGAAATTTTAGGTTAATTGTAAAATGATATATGTCATATTGCAGCCAAAATGAGAAACTAGCTATATCGAGTTAAGTTTGCAGGTTTAACGAGTCAAAATATATATAACTGTTTAGTATAGCATGTAGCAAGTGATACTTGCCTCGACGGTCCGCGAACCGGGAAAAACGGACGTGACGTCGGCGGAAAAACACGCGACGGACGCACGGGTCATGGATCGAATCCAAACAACGAACAGCGGGACCACGCGGACCGGAGTACCTTGCTGGAATGTCGGGTCAAGTCGTCGGCACGGCCGGATTCCGGCGAACCGCCAAAACAGCGACAAAAGTTAGCAATACAACGTATGGACAAAGATCGACCAGAGAGGGGATAAGGGAAAGGAGAAGGTAAAGAGAAGCTTACAGGGATTGCAAGGGTTGCAACGGCGACGGGGTTGCCGGCGATGGGGCGCCGGTGAGGAAGCGGCGGCGGCAGACTCGGCTGCAGGTTGCTGTTGGGTTATGTTGCGGCGCCGGGCACTCGGGAGGAGGAGGAAGGTGTCGAGGTCGGGAAGAGGGGCGAAGGGGGAGATGCTGGCGTCGTCGGCGACGAGTTACGGCGGTGACGGCGGCCACGGTGGGTGCAGGTGGCTACGGCGTTGGGTGCCCGGGGATGTGGGAGAGGAGGAAGGAGGTGAGGTTGAGACGAGGACGATGGTGGCGTCGGCGTTGGGCTGCGGCGGCGACGGCGCGGTGGCTGGGCTAGGGTTCCGATGGGGTTAGGGTTACGCGATCGTTCTGGGAAAGAATGGGGACGAGGAAGTATATATATAGGGGTAGAGAGAGAGGGTTAGAGAGAGAGAGAGAAACGTGAGGAAGAGAGAGATAGAGATAGTGAAAGAGAGAGGAGAGATAGAGAGGTAGAGAGAGGGATGGAGGCGGGGCCCACGAGGGTTTAAACCCCTCGTGATTGGCCAGGAAAAAAAATTTAAAAAGATTTAAAGGATTAAATACGTAACAGATGAATATATTATAGTTTTAGAATGTTTAATTAAATTGGGATTTTGGCGCTAAATGAAACATTTCCAAATCGCGCCCGGGTTGCGCCCAAAAATTTGAAATTTAAATAATAGGATTTTAAGCGGGTTCCAAATTTTAAAATGAAGTGTTTTAGGATTAAAAAGCATGCCCCCAAGTCGGACACCTGTACGCGCGCGTAGCCGTCCAAACTCGCCCGTTTCACCGAACGGGATGAAAACTCGACGCACGGACGCTACCACGCTGCTAGGGGTGACGTGTAGGCCAATATAGATATTTTTAATTTCATTTTAGGTGCTAAAATTTGTTATATGCAAAAATGACTTAGCCGGTTAAAATTTTTGCAATAAGAACCATACAAGCAAGATAAATGAAATGAGCAATGCCGAACACTCAACCAGTAACAGAAATAGTAGTATTGGGCTCGGGTGTTACATCATACCCAACTACAAAAAGAATTTCGTCCTCGAAATTCCAAGAATACAAGATAGAAAACTACAGGAAAATGTGAGGAAACTTCTGCCGGATCTCGTCTTCTCGCTCCCAAGTGGATTCTCCATGCGATCGATTATCCCAAGAAACTAGCACAAGGGGGATAACCTTGTTCTTAAGAACCTTTTCCCTCCGATCCTTGATTTCAACCGGTCGCTCCTCAAAAGTTAGGTCCTCCCGTACAGTTAACTCCGAATGATCCAAGATGTGGGTTTCATCTCGAACATACCTTCGTAGTTGAGATACATGAAACACATCGTGCACACCTGCCAAAAACTGTGGTAACGCCAAACGGTACGCTACCTCCCCAACACGCTCCAATATCTCGAAGGGTCTAACGAATCGAGGACTAAGCTTTCCCCGACTCCCAAAACGAATCACTCCTCTAGTCGGTGATATCTTCAAGAATACCAAATCACCCACGGCGAACTCTAGAGGTCTTCTTGACTTGTCGGCCCAACTTTTCTGTCTGTCTTGAGCTGCCTTCATATGCTTCCTGATTGTATTAACCTTCTCAACGGTCTGTACTACCAAATCTGGTCCCAATAATCTTCGTTCACCAACGTCATCCCAACAAACAGGCGAACGGCACTTACGACCATATAACGCTTCAAACGGAGCCATCTGAATAGTCGCTTGGAAACTATTGTTGTAAGAAAACTCCACCAAGTGTAGGCGATCCTCCCAAGAACCCTTGAAGTCCAACATGCATGCTCTCAACATATCTTCAAGAGTTTGGATCGTTCTCTCCGACTGACCATCAGTTTGAGGATGATAAGTTGTGCTAAACTTCAATCGAGTCCCCAAACTTTCCTGTAAACTCCTCCAGAAGTGTGATAAGAACCGAGTGTCCCGATCGGACACGATACTCACCGGTACTCCATGCAATCTTACAATCTCCTGCATGTACCGCTCTGCCAAAGCCTCTGTTGATTGACCAACCCGAAAAGGAATAAAGTGAGCTGCCTTGGTCAACCGATCGACAATCACCCATACTGCATTGTTGCCCTTTGGACTCCGCGGTAAAGCCGTCACGAAATCCATGGTTATATGTTCCCACTTCCACTGAGGAATCGGAAGTGGTTGCAACAAACCAGCAACCCGTTGGTGTTCAGCCTTGACTTGTTGACATACCAAGCACTTAGCCACGAAGCGAGCGATCTCCCGTTTCATGCCTTCCCACCTGAAATGCTGTCGAATATCTCGGTACATCTTTGTACCTCCTGGATGTACAGAGTAAGCTGAACTGTGTGCCTCCTTCATAAGCTCTTCACGCACATCCCCCTTTGGCACACACACACGGCCACCATACCTCAACGAACCATCTTCGTGGACCAGTAAATCTGTTCGTAGTCCAGCTTCAACCTGCTCTCGAAACCTTTGCAGTCTAGGATCCTGCGATTGTGCCGCTTTAATCTTCTCAACCAAGGATGACTGTACTTGCAACTGCATCAACTGTCCCGTAGAATGTGGTAGCACAACCTCCAAGTCAAATTTCCGAAAATCCGCAATGATCTCCCTCTGCGTGGTCAATACCTGAATCGCTGGTAACCGACTAAGCGCATCCGGCACGACGTTAACTTTTCCCGGATGGTACTTAAGATCAAGGTCGTAGTTGGCCATCAGCTCCAACCATCTACGTTGCCTCATGTTCAACTCTTTCTGGGTGAACACATACTTCAAGCTCTTGTGATCTGAAAAAAACTTCGACTCTCTCGCCCAAAAGGTAGTGTCTCCAAATCTTCAAAGCGAAGATCACAGCCGCAAGCTCCAAGTCATGAGTCGGATAATTCTTCTCATGGGTCTTCAGTTGTCTTGATGCGTAAGCTACGACCTTCCCATTCTGTATCAAAACACATCCCAATTCTTTTCCAGATGCGTCGCTGTGAATCACCAGTCCTCCGGAATTGTCTGGTACGGTCAGGATAGGGGCGGTTATCAACTTCTGCTTCAACGTCTCGAAAGCCAAAGCACATTTATCCGTCCAAACAAAAGGTACTTCCTTGCGCGTAAGCTTGGTCAACGGCTCTGCCAAACGAGCGAAGTTCTCCACAAATCTCCTGTAGTATCCGGCTAAACCAAGGAAACTTCTCACCTCAGCCACATTTCTTGGAATAGGCCAATCTCGAACTGCTGCAATCTTTTCGGGGTCGACGGCGATTCCATCGCCCGACACAACATGCCCCAGAAACTTCACTTCTTCCAGCCAAAATTCGCACTTACTCATCTTCGCATACAATTTCCCCTGTCTCAGTGTCTGCAGTGCGATCTTCAAATGCTCAGCATGCTCTTCCGAACTCTTCGAGTAAACCAGAATGTCGTCAATGAATACCACAATAAACTGGTCCAAGAATGGTGAAAAGATTCTGTTCATCAAATCCATGAATATTGCCGGCGCATTCGTTACTCCGAAGGGCATCACTAGATACTCGAAATGCCCTTACCGAGTTCGAAATGCCGTCTTGCAAATGTCTTCTGCTTTTACTCGGACCTGATGATATCCGGATCGCAAATCCAGTTTCGAGAGTACCCTCGCGCCACTAAGCTGCTCAAAAAGTTCTCCAATGCAAGGGATCGGGTACTTGTTCTTAATAGTCACCCGGTTTAACTCTCGATAGTCGATGTACATCCTTCTCGTGCCATCCTTCTTCTTTACTAGAAGAACTGGAGCTCCCCAAGGCGAGTTGCTGCTTCGAATCCAACCCTTCTCAAGCAATTCACCAACTTGCTTCTTAACTTCTTCCAATTCCACTGGTGCCATTGGGTAATAAGCTTTAGATACTGGCGCTGCACCAGGAATAAGGTCAATCGCGAACTCCACGTCTTGCTTCGGCGGTAAGCCCGATATATCTTCAAATACGTCCATAAAGTCGCGAACAACTGCCGGCTCTTCATTACTATCAACTTCCATAGCTGCAAGAACACTGTTTGTCGGCCTAGCCCTAAACTCGACTAGCCCGACAGAACTGCTTCCTTACCGCAACTGCTGTCTGCATCGTTGGCAGCTAAAGGTCCAACGAAACTACTGAGTCTCTTCCATTCTGCTGCACGCACGTCCACGGGTGCTCCATTCTGCCTTAGTCCGATGAATTTCTCTTCCATTTCCTCCCGTGCCGTCCGCGGGAAGAATTTCCCCAGGAAACTCTTAGAAAATCCGCCCAACTGATCGGCTTAGGCAAGCGGGTCTCCTCTACAAGCCACCACTCTCGGGCGTAATCCACTAGCAGAATGCGCACCACATCAACTCTTTTGTCATCTGGAATCGGTGCCGAAATCAGCAAATTCTCCGTGTCAACTAGCCACTGCTCTGCTGACAACGGCTCCTCCAAACCAGTGAATGTAGTCGGACCCAAACGTCTGAAATCTGCCACGGTCCCTACTCGGTCAACTGGTTTAGCTCCATCGTTGTTTACAGACTACCGAACAATATGCAAACCTTCCTGAAACGAATCTGCTTGCTGCTGGATCAGCTCAGTATGCCTCTTCTGATTTTCCAGCATTCCTCTTATCACTCCAAGCATGGCGGCTTCGTCCACACGCCTCTGGTACGTCTTCAACTTCTTACCTGCCATAATCCTGAACTCAAAACACCCAACATTAGCATGATGATAGATTCTGAATATGGATCAAGGCTAGAACTCCAAGATACTTAAATAGAGTACCGCATTGTAACTATGCCGCGGCATCATAGCCACAATTACTTAACTCCACCCAAGTCGCCCAAGTCCTAGGGATAACAAGAAATCAGGTTTTCGAGTCGACATGCAAAGTAAGTTTGCACGTCGTAAAAGATATAATCAGGAAGAATGTGATTCAAGAATGGTAAAACGGTCAAGGTGGCAGGACATGTTTTCTAAACACGGGTATTCTGATTCGTGTATTGGGTACAATACCCAACTACAAAAGAATCAACCCGACCCGACTATCCTAGGCGCTCTAATACCAAAAAGAACCATGTCACGCCCCGCTTCCCAGAGTACACAAGATTGGGCACGTGACATAGCCAACCATGCTACCTGTGGGTAGGAAGCATCCATCCACAGTCACATTACGGCTGTAGAGATATCAAGAATAAGATAAAAACTAACTAACACATGTCCAAATCCAGAATAACAAGAGTCAATGATAAATAAGTGCGGAAGCAAATGATCCAATACAATAATAGAAAAGTATGTCCCATAATGCGGGCTCACATCTGGAAATAAGAATGCAGGAAATAAACTAATCACTACAGAACTCACAAATCAGCCTGCTGGCTGAAGTACTCCTGCTCGGTCAGCGACAGTGGTAAAGAATCTGGGCCATGCAAAACCCAGACGTCAGCGCGTCATGTCAACCAATAATATAATATGAACATGGTAATAAGCAATGCGGAAATAAACATGAATAAAGCAATAGTATGAAACAAGCAGTGCAGGGTAGTGTGCAGTGGGTAACTAAACTGTTCTATCGGGTTTTCTATTCTAAAGTCTTTGAAATCAATTCGAGTAATCCTCCATGTAACTCAAAGGATATGTCCCGTTACCCCCCGGGACCACGGATCAGGAAGATGGGAACCAATAATGGTTCTGTCCCGTTGCCCCCCGGGACCACGGATCAGGAATGTAAGAGTCACGAATGGCTCTGTCCCGTTACCCCCCGGGACCACGGATCAAGTAATACCCTTTTAAGTTACACTTTAGATTACCCGTTTGATTTCCCCATACCCCCAGGTTAAAGTGTCAGGTCAGGTATTCAGTAGTCAAGGACTAATGCCAACACAGGATCAGGTAACAGGTCAGGTTTGTCTGGATAGACAACAGGAATGGTCCATGAGGACTCCAAGTCAGGTTTGTTGGCATTAGGCATGAGATCAGGTAACAGGTCAGGTCATGGTACATCAGGTCAAGTCGATAGTAAAGGGTACCATGTCCGGTGCATCGGTATATATATATGTCATGTGTAGCAAGGTCAGGTCAATATGTAACACAATCGAGGGTGTGCTCACAACAGGTATATAATCGAACAATGAATAACAGCAGGAAATAAGCAAATGAATTAAACAACAATAAGCAATTTATTTAATCACATTAGTGCATTGGTATAGTACAGCCGTTTTATCATATTAGCAGGTTTCGAGCACCCTTGCGGTGCAATAAATCACATGACTGTGCAATACTGTTATATCAATATCAGAATATAATAGAGCTACAAGTGTACGGCTATCGTCCTTTAGACGGTAAAATGTGGTTAACGGGTAGCTTCGTGATTAGGTTAAAGTGGCAAGCTGAAATTTTAGGTTAATTGTAAAATGATATATGTCATATTGCAGCCAAAATGAGAAACTAGCTATATCGAGTTAAGTTTGCAGGTTTAACGAGTCAAAATATATATAACTGTTTAGTATAGCATGTAGCAAGTGATACTTGCCTCGACGGTCCGCGAACCGGGAAAAACGGACGTGACGTCGGCGGAAAAACACGCGACGGACGCACGGGTCACGGATCGAATCCAAACAACGAACAGCGGGACCACGCGGACCGGAGTACCTTGCTGGAATGTCGGGTCAAGTCGTCGGCACGGCCGGATTCCGGTGAACCGCCAAAACAGCGACAAAAGTTAGCAATACAACGTATGGACAAAGATCGACCAGAGAGGGGATAAGGGAAGGGAGAAGGTAAAGAGAAGCTTACAGGGATTGCAAGGGTTGCAACGGCGACGGGGTCGACGGCGATGGGGCGCCGGCGAGGAAGCGGCGGCGGCAGACTCGGCTGCAGGTTGCTGTTGGGTTCTGTTGCGGCGCCGGGCACTCGGGAGGAGGAGGAAGGTGTCGAAGTCGGGAAGAGGGGCGAAGGGGGAGATGCTGGCGTCGTCGGCGACGAGTTGCGGCGGCGACGGCGGCCACGGTGGGTGCAGGTGGCTACGGCGTTGGGTGCCCGGGGACGTGGGAGAGGAGGAAGGAGGTGAGGTTGAGACGAGGACGATGGTGGCGTCGGCGTTGGGCTGCGGCGGCGACGGCGCGGTGGCTGGGCTAGGGTTCCGATGGGGTTAGGGTTACGCGATCGTTCTGGGAAAGAATGGGGACGAGGAAGTATATATATAGGGGTAGAGAGAGAGAGTGGGTTAGAGAGAGAGAGAAACGTGAGGAAGAGAGAGATAGAGACAGTGAAAGAGAGAGGAGAGATAGAGAGGTAGAGAGAGGGATGGAGGCGGGGCCCACGAGGGTTTAAACCCCTCGTGATTGGCCAGGAAAAAAAATTTAAAAAGATTTAAAGGATTAAATACGTAACAGATGAATATATTATAGTTTTAGAATGTTTAATTAAATTGGGATTTTGGCGCTAAATGAAACATTTTCAAATCGCGCCCGGGTTGTGCCCAAAAATTTGAAATTTAAATAATAGGATTTTAAGCGGGTTCCAAATTTTAAAATGAAGTGTTTTAGGATTAAAAAGTATGCCCCCAAGTCGGACACCTGTACGCGCGCGTAGCCGTCCAAACTCGCCCGTTTCACCGAACGGGATGAAAACTCGACGCACGGACGCTACCACGCGGCTAGGGGTGACGTGTAGGCCAATACAGATATTTTTAATTTCAGTTTAGGTGCTAAAATTTGTTATATGCAAAAATGACTTAGCCGGTTAAAATTTTTGCAATAAGAACCAAACAAGCAAGATAAATGAAATGAGCAATGCCGAACACTCAACCAGTAACAGAAATAGTAGTATTGGGCTCGGGTGTTACAAAAACACTCCATTTAAAAACCATTTGATTCCGCAACGAGATCAAGTTCAAAGCGTTAAAGGTTTTCTTAAAAACCATTTGCAACCCTCCGTCATTTTAGGAAGTAGAGTACTTAGTATTCGTGCTGCGTTTGTCGACCATAACCGAGGTGTAGTGTACGGTAGCTAAGTGATGTCTTCCTACACCGCATATGATGCGATTTGTTAGGACAGTCATGTGGCTTTGTTGACCTTAGCTAAGGGTCATGTGGGTGGGTCTAATTAATCACGAAATGACGGGTAGAACTTGACTAGTGCTTATGATTTGTTGACCTTAGCCAAGGTCATAAGTGCTAGGGGTAAAAACCACTATCGGGAGTTTCAAGTGTTGAAATTTGCAATAAGATTGCATACCTTCTATATGATAGTTGGATCCCGATACCCACTGCGAGTAATTGTTACTCCTGGGAGAGTTTTACACATTACAATTAGCCGATCTAGTAGGTGTCTAGAAAGGTGTCAACGGGGTTACGCCTCTGGGAAAATGAGGTTTACATTAATTAGGTTCGTGCGAAAGCACGGGGGACCTCCCTCAAAGTACCGACACTTACCTGGCTGAAAGGTTGGAGAACTTGTAGCGTGTAATTAATCCCGGCTAGTCTTTCCTTTTAGGATTTGAAGGAAGATTTGATAAAAATAGTGGGAGCCATCCTGATTAGATAAAATAATAACCAATCTGATCTTGCAAGAGCGCACGCAGAGTGTTTTGTTCTCTCTCTCTTCTGGTAGCGACCATATCACGCCTTAATCAAGATAATAAAACGGATATATTGACCGAACCCGCTTGTTATACTGAGCTGGGGATCGTTGGTCCCGCTCCAACTTATAATTGTTATAAGACAGAGCAGAAATTAGGGGAATACCAGATTTCCCGTGCCGCCCAAACGAAGAAAATGCATGTTGATGCATCATCTTCGGGTGTGTTCGTTACACAGAACCGTTTCTCAGTATCCTTTACGTCCTGGGTATGTGATACCAGATCAGGATCCCGCATATGTAATTTGTTACATGAGCTACAGAAAGGTAGAGAACTGAGAACGGGTGATAAGTTTCATGAGGCAGAAAACGGTGCAAGTGTTGCAGCCAAGTCTGTTGGTCACTGTCACCCTGTATTACCAGAATACATTGATTCTGAACAAATGTTAATAGATACCGAACCTGATATACAAAATCATATCAATTTCTTTATTAGTAAAGAAGGATATAATTTTGTATTGTTGGATAATGTTTTGAACATTTCCTATATCAAAGGTTGATCGGTTCAGGCACGTTAGCTAAAAGCATTGACGTTCTAAATCAAATTACAGTTCTTAGCATACAGAACACACACAAGAGGAAGAGTTCAGAAATGAACGAATCCTTCTTGAGGTATTGTAGACTAGGTCATATCAATGCGACCCGACTGGCTGAAGTTACATTTGGATGCATATTTAAATTAGTTTGAATTTACATCTTGTGAAACTTGCCAGTCATGTCACAGAGATAAGATGACCATAGCTCTGTTTATTGGAAACAGAGAAAGAGTTAGTGAACTCTTTGGATTGATACATGCTGATGTATGAAGGTCCCCTGTCTACACATACCAAGACCGGTTCTTTGTACTTCATTACATTCTCTGATAATCTCTCAAGATTCAAACATATGTTCCTGTTGAAACACAAATCCGAACCTTTTGAGATATTCACAGAATATAAGTTAGAAGTAGAGAACCAAAATACGGGTAAAAGTATTATGTCCTTTGATGTGATCAAGGAGGAGAATACTTGAGCACGGAATTCCTGGATTATTTTAAAGGAGAATGAGATTCTCTCTCAGCATTACTCCTCCGTATACATCATAGCACGATGGTATACCGGGGCGGAGCAATAACACCCTATGTGATATGGTGTACTCTATGATGAGTACTACTGAGTTTCCTATTTCCTTTTAGGGAGTTATGCACTTATGAAGTTGTATACCTATTGAATAGGGTTCCGATCAAATCAGATGCCTACTATTTCATATGAGATATGGAAAGGGAAGAGCCCATCTCTTAAGTCAGTTAAGATTTGGGGTTGTCTGGCCTATGTCTAAAAGCAAAATCCGGACAAGCTCGGGGCAAAGTCAGATCTGTAGAAGTTTGTTGGATATCCCAAGCATACGCAAGGGAATATCTTCTACCTAACCGAGGAACAAAAATGTTTTGTTACTCAGCATGCCACCTTTGTGAAAGGGAATTTCTTGTGAAGAAATTATTGGTCATGAGGTAGAACTGGAAATGTTCCAGCTATACAAACTACAGCTGATGATTTGGTAGAACCAAAATATTCAATAGAAACCAACGAACCTCAGCCTCTCCGCCGATCTAGTAGGGTTCCTCACCCACCTGAGAGATACTTCAGTTTCTCTATGACAGTGGGAGTGAGGATTGCATCATGAGATGATGACCCAACTAGTTTCGAGCTTGCCATCAGGAGTGCGACTCTGTAAGAATGGCTGGATGCTTAGCGATCTGAGATGAAATCCTTATACACCAACAAAGTATGGACTTTGGTTGCTTTATCTGAAGGGTTAAATCCCCATCAGGAGCAAGTATATCTTGAGAATATTACTTGGTGTACATGGAAAAGTTGAGACTTTCAAAGCTAGAATCGTTAAAGGTTTGCATCATAGACTAGTTGTAGCTAATGATGAAACCTTTTCTGGGGCATATGCTTAAGTCCATCCAGATCCTACTTGCCACGGCTGCATACCACGACTACGATATCTGGCGGTTGGGTGTCATGACTGCTTTTTCTAAATAATGATTTAGAAGACAGAGTCTATAAGTACACAGTCAGAGGGCTTCGTAGACAGTGGGGGCAGCGGAAACGTGTGCAAGATGTTTTATGTGATAAAGCAGGCATCGCGGAGTTGGAACATCTGTTTTGATGTGGTAGTCAAAGAGTTTAACATCATCAAAATGGTAGATGAACCTTGTATATACAAAAAGGTAGTAGGGAGTATGGTGGTGATCCTCGTAGAGTACGTGGATGACATACTCTTGATAGAGAAGGAGTTTCCTATGCTACGCTCGGTCAATCTCCGCTTATCGCAAGGATTCTCTATATAGGATCAAAATGATACCTACTAAATCCGGGGTTTTGGATCTATGAGATAGATCTAAATGGATGTTAGGATACTCACTAGTTGTAGTGAGATGGTATCAATCGATCCTGGGGAGAATCACTGGAAAGGTTCCAGGGTGATAAGGACGACTGAATGTCAGTCGCAGGCATTGTCTTTACCCTCAGTGAAGGGACGGTATGTTGGAAGAGTTCCAAGCTAGATACCGTGACATACTAGACGATTAAAGGAGAGATACATCGTTACCAAAGATGCTACCAAAGAGGAAGTCTGGGTGTATATTAGTTCATGAGATGAACTTTGTTCCTACCTTTGTGTGACAATGGAGTTGTGGCTTATGCCAAGGAACGCCCGTCCCATTAGTGATCCAGACATATTCTTAGGCAGTATCACCTGATCGTGAAGATGGTTGATCTCCAGGGGATCGAGGTTAGGAGAGTAAACTCAGAGGACAGCACGGCGGATCCACTCACAAAGGCCTTTTCCCAGAGAGAGACTATTATAGAATGGTTGTGTATGAGATACTACAACCACTGCTATCAGATGGCCCTAGTGCAAGTGGGAGATTGTTAGTTATATGTATGCCCTAGAGGCCATTACTATACATAGGATGTATATTGTAGTGGATGCTTGGACATATATAGGGATGACTTTCTTGCTCGATATGATAGTATACTATCTGGTTACTCTTTTACCTTAACGTGTACACTGATTGTCTCTCTGTTACATGTTGGTAAAGCCCTTAGGATGTGTACTTGACTACCTGGACTATGATGCGGATCATACTAGTAGGGACATGGTAGTCCATAAGTACATCTTTCAAAGTCCCTAGTCGTGGGTGTATCGAGACAGGGCATCGATATACCAGAGTAGACTAGCGTATACTTTCTCGACCCATACAGATGGGTGATGGATGATCCCATATCCATTGGTGTTTGACATCAGAGATGATATACGGGTGCTCAGTGGAGACTGGGTACACTGGACGGACTCGCCGAGAACTCCCAGATGGTATTATACCTTACGTCAGATGGCAGTTCTCTGGTGACACTGGTACAGGTTAGTCTGTAGACCCGAGATCGTCATAGAGTCTTGTGTGATTCCCACCGTGCTTTGATTTCCACCATACCACGTCCAAGAGGGAGTGCAAAAAGGTGGCTTTTGGGTACAGTCCCGAATCACATGGAGGCAATGAGCGATAGGAGGGGTTTCGTCTCTCCCGGTATAGGGAGTTGATGTTGCGCAGTGTTCGATTGGCTATAACAGGAAGTCCTTGGCCAAGGCTGCTTTAGGGATTTACTGGTAAGTGTTACCAGTAGTTTCTCGACCCGTTATGAGCCTCATATCGACACGACTTATCGAGTTATTGGGGTCTGACGTTTACCACCGCTAGACGAGATATGCGACATATCACCGGACTGTACGGTAGTGTTACTGGTTGGATTCACAGGAGTGTGAGCGGGCTTGCTCATTGATCTTCTGATCGCTCAATACCCGAGTGGCCATTACGTTTAGCAGACCGCTTGCGGCTTGTGGGTGTTTGATATGATCATCACCTGCTGCCGGCGTATTGACGAGTCTTTAGAGTCCTACACAGGGGTTTCCTGGCTCAAGCGAAACGAAATAAGAGCGCATATGAGATATGTGCGGGACCGAGAATAATACCAGTATGTGATACTGTATTCTATTCTCGCGATTTGTATCATCGATCGGTTATATGAGATATAGCCGGGTTACCGAATCAAGTGTTGATTCGATACATTGATACACTTGATATTAGTCGGTTATATGCGATATGACCGGATCGTTAAATCAAGTGTTGATTTAATGATTTAATGTATAATTATATATTTGATATATTACTTTACATTAACTAGTATTGGTTCACTTAAGATTGATTTTCTCACTTGAATGTGCACATTGTTTATATGTGATATATGCAAGTGTACATGTTTGTATCATGCTTGATGATGCAAACAAGTTGTGTGTATGAGACTTGAACCATATCAAGGTTAGATTAGGGTTTACTATTTTCCTAAACAAATAACAAAAGAGTGTGACTTTGGTCAAAGTTATCAAGCTTCATGAAGCTTGATAAACATTGACAAAGTCAACTCTCTTTGTCATTTGTTCAAGATATTAGCTAACCCAACCCTTAACCTTATGCTATGGTTAATTCTCTACATGAGTTAAGCATGAGGGCTTAACTCAACCATGGTGCCATGATTAAAAGGATAAGTGTTCATATTATTCTTTTAATGGAAATGATTCTTTCTTCTTCTTCATCTTCATCAAGCTCACAAAAGCTTGAGAGCTCCAATGGTGCCATGGTAAAAAGAGTGAGAAATCCAATTCTAAAGTGAACCCACTTCCTATTTCTTCATCCTATACTACTTGCCATGTAGTATAGGGTGTTCTCTTCATAAAGTTTTTGACCAAGTGAAGGAAAAGCTTGAGTTTGAGTCTCCCCGACGTAGATCATCTTCGGCCTCGAAGTCAATGACCTAGCCCGATCATTTCTCCGACGAAACCATTTCTAGAGTCCGGGATCCGATGATCGCAGCGGAGGGACATCAACACGGAGCTAAAGAAGTGGTGGACCGGATCTACAAAGGTTGTAATCCCTTTCACTTATTAGCAAAGTTGTTTGCTAGCTTTACTTTTCGCCTAATCTCTAGTTAACGATCTAGTTTAGGGTTTCTCGGCACCGGAAAATTTTTGTTTGGCATGGTTGATGCCTTGTGGAACCTCTTGAGTGTTCCTAGGAACCCTACACTCAAGGACCTGGAGACCACGTTGGGAAACAGGTCATATGTTGACTTATTTCCACAGTCCCTACCCTCTACTTACACCCTGAAAGAAACCAGGGAGACACAAGCTCTGCTTAATGGGGAACCTTCTTCTTCTACATCCAGGGCGAAAGCAAAGGGTGAAAAGAAGAAGACCTCTACAAAGCCGATATACAGTGTCAGGAAAGTAGGAGGAAAGGGAAGAGCAAAAGTTTTGGGACTTGGTGTAGGTAAGGAAGGATGTTCCTATTGTTATGGGAACGGGCATTGGCAGAAGGATTGCAGGGCTTTGGAAGCCAGTAGCCAGGATACGAAGCATGTTGTGGCTTCGGCCTCAAGTGTGTTTGTAATTGAGAACTGTTTGTCAATTGACTCTACTTCCTGGGTACTAGATACCGGAGCAGGATCTCATATCTGTAATTCATTACAAGATTTGAGAAACCGTAGAGTTATAAGGGTAGGTGATTTGTCTCTCAGAGTTGCAAACGGAATGAGCGTGGACGCTGAATCCGTGGGAGAATATCGCCTAGGTTTGACAAGTGGGCAGATATTGATTCTACTTAGTTTGACTTGTAATATCATATCAGTGTCCTCACTTTCGAGAGAGGGATATGATTTTACATTCGTAAGCGATGTAGTTCACATCCACCTAAATCAAGTTCTGATTGGGTCTGGTACATTAGATGACGGTATATACGTATTGAGTCAAGCTCAGGTTTTCAATGTCCAGAACACACTTAAAAGAAAGTCTCCAGAAATAAATCAGGCTTTCTTATGGCATTGTAGACTAGGTCACATCAATGAAACACGGTTTACAAAGTTACATAGAGAAGGATGTTTGAATCCGTTCGAATATCAATCTTATGCTACTTGTGAATCTTGTCTCATGGGAAGGATGACAAAGACTCCGTTTACTGGACACGGAGTAAGAGCGAGCGAGCTCTTGGGACTCGTACACAGCGACGTGTGAGGTCCAATGTCTACACATGCGCGAGGTGGTTATTCCTACTTCATTACTTTTACGGATGATTTCTCTAGGTATGGACATATCTTCTTGATGAAGCATAAATCCGAGACCTTTGAGAAATTCCGGGAATACAAGAGTGAAGTGGAAAACCAAACAGGCAAAAGTATCAAGACACTGAGATCTGATCGAGGTGGTGAATACTTAAGTGCCGAGTTCCTGGGTTACTTAAAAGAGAATGGAATTCTCTCTCAGCTTACTCCTCCATACACACCACAACACAACGGTGTATCGGAAAGGAGGAATCGAACCCTATTGGATATGGTCCGTTCCATGATGAGTAAGGCTGAGTTACCGCGATCTTTCTGGGGTTATGCACTAGAATCAGCTGCATATCTTTTGAAACAGGTTCCAACCAAGACTGTGCCTACCACACCATATCAGATGTGGAGTGGGAAGAAACCCTGTCTTAAACATTTTAGGACATGGGGATGTCCAGCTTTTGTAAAAAAGCAGCATGCGGACAAGCTCGAGGCATGCTCAGTACAGTGTAAGTTTGTGGGATATCCAAAGAACTCCAAGGGATATTATTTCTATTACGCAGAGGAACAAAAGGTTTTTGTTTCTCGTCATGCGCACTTCTTAGAAACTGAATTTTTAGAAAATCAGAAGAGTGGGAGCGCAGTAGAACTGGAAGAAATTCCAGAACCACAAGCTATTACTGAAAGTTTGGTAGAACCAGAAGTTTCAGAAGAAAGGGACGTACCAGCGCCTATCCGCAGAAGTAGTAGGCAGTCTCATCCGTCCGAGAGATACTACGGTTTTCTCATAGACGGGGATCGAGAAGATTGCATCATTGATAATGATGACCCTACTAGCTTCCAGCAAGCCATTCAGAGCGGCGACTCGGTAAAATGGCTGGATGCATTGCGGACCGAAATGGAGTCCATGTACACTAACAAAGTATGGACTTTGGACATTGCTCCAGATGGGGTAAAACCCGTAGGATGCAAGTGGATCTTCAGAAAGAAAATTGGTGTAGATGGACAGGTTGAAACCTATAAGGCTAGACTTGTTGCAAAGGGATTTCGTCAAAGACCTGGTTTGGACTATGATGAAACCTTTTCTCCAGTGGCTATGCTCAAATCCATTCGGGTCCTTCTTGCCATTGCTGCCTTCCACGATTATGAGATCTGGCAGATGGACGTAAAGACGGCCTTTCTAAATGGAAATTTAGAAGAGTGCGTCTATATGGATCAGCCAGAGGGATTCATTCAGTGTGGGAGCAGCGGTAAAGTGTGGAAGTTGCTTAAGTCCATTTATGGACTAAAACAGGCATCGCGGAGTTGGAACATCTGTTTTGATGATACTGTCAAAGAATTCGACTTTATCAAGAATCCAGATGAACCATGCATATACAGTAAGATTGTAGGGAGAGTTGTAGTATTCCTCGTCTTGTACGTGGATGGCATTCTCCTAATAGGAAATGATATTCCTATGCTATAGTCAGTCAAAAGATTCTTGTAACAGAAGTTCTCCATGAATGACCTGGGTGATGCCACCTACATTCTGGGGATCCAGATCTATCGTGATAGATCAAAGATGATGTTTGGACTCTCGCAGTCCAGGTACATAGACACCATATTGAAAAGATTCAGTGTGGAAGATTCTAAGCGCGGTAACCTACCGGCTTGTCACGGAATCACCCTCTCCAAAGAGATGTCTCCCAAGACTGATTTGGAAAGGGATCACATGTCGATTATACCCTACGCTTCTGCGGTAGGCTCTATAATGTATGTGATGTTATGTACCAGACCAGATGTAGCATACGCATTGAGCGTTGTAAGCCAGTATCAGGCAAACCCAGGGAAGAAGCACTGGATAGCAGTAAAGAACATTCTCAAGTACCTGAGGAGGACTAAGGAGATGTTCTTGGTGTATGGCGGAAAAGACCTCCAGATCGAGACCTTTGCTGATTCCAGCTTCCAGAGTGACAAGGATGACTCCAAGTCCATGTCGGGTTATGTCTTTACTCTCAATGGAGGGGCGGTCTGTTGGAAGAGTTCCAAGCAGGAGACCGTTGCTGACTCAACGATGGAAGCGGAGTACATAGCTGCTTGCGATGCCGCAAAAGAAGCTGTCTGGATGAAGAAGTTCCTCACAGAACTTCAGGTGGTGTCACGCCCCGCTTTCCAGAGTACGCTAAAATGGGCACGTGACATAGCCAACCATGCTACCTGTGGGTAGGAAGTATCCATCCACAGTCACATTACGGCTGTAGAGATATCAAGAACAAAAATAAAACTATCTAAAACATGTCCATAATCCAAGATAATCTGAGTCAAGAATAATAAAATGCAGAAGCGAAAGATCCAATACAAATAACTGGAATGTATGTCCCATAATGCGGGCTCACATCAGGAATAAAAATGCAGGAAAGCAAAACTAACTACTGCTGACACTCACAGCTCAACCTGTCGGCTGAAGTACTCCTGCTCGGACTGCGACAGTGGTACAGAATCTGGGCCATGCAAAACCCAGACGTCAGCGCGTCAAGTCATCAAGTAATAATCATAATAAACAGGGTAACAGGCAATGCGAATATAAACATGAATAAAGCAAGGTAACAATAATATGAATCCGGGCAGTGCAGGGTAGTGTGCAGTGGGTAAACTAAACTGTTCTTTCAGGTTTTCTGTCCTAAAGTCTTTGAAACTAAATTGATGAATCATCGATGTAACTCAATAGTATCCCGTGCATGCCCGGGACCACGGTCTATAGACTCTCGGGCTGAAACCGAGACGTGCCGCTAGGCACTAACAGGAAAGGAGTACAGACCAACGATGTCGGCAGCATCGTCATGAGGCGGGCCTAGCCTCTAAAACTGATCAGAACAAGTAGTGAAATGTTGAGTTACAAGTCAGGTTTCACCTTTGATTTCCCCATACCCCCAAGCTATATGTGTATGTCAAGTCAGGTATCCCGTAATCAAGAAACTAATGCCAACACAAGATCAAGTAAACAGATTTGTCTGGATAGACAACAGGAACGGTCCATGAGGACTACATGTCAGGTTTGTTGGCATTAGACACAAGATCAGGTAACGGGTCAGGTCATGGTACATCAGGTCAAGTCAAGCAGTATACGGTACCATGTCGGGTCAATCAATATGTATGTACCAAGTCAGGTCAAGATGTAAACAATATCATGGGTGTGCTCATACTCAGTTACATAATCAAGCATGGTTAACAACATGATCTAAGCAATGAATTAAGCAATAGGCAGATTCACTATTAGCAGTACAGTTATCAGTTGTGTTTTCAGAGATGATTTCAACAACATAAGAATACAGTATGACCATTTTGGCCGTTAAATCATGTTAAACAGTTTAAGAATTTCATGGATGCAATGTTATATGTATATATAGGTTCCACGGATGAAATCACAGTTTATGCAGGTTAAATGTACACGAGTGTCCGAATGAAGTAAAACGATAGATAAGGTGTCGTAGGCTACATCATCAGTGAAAGTGTAATTAAAATATGTAAATGTGATTATTAGGTTCAATTGCAAACCGTAGGTTCCAAGTTTGAAGGATAAAATGATATATACAATATTGAACACGAAAATGGGAAATGATCGTATTAAAGTTAAAGCTACAGGTTTAGGGTGTCATTAATGTGTATGTAAATATTATTTAGTATGTAGCAAGGGGTACTTGCCTCGACGGATCGCGAATCGGGAAAACGGAACGTAAAACGTCGGCGGGGAAAACTCGCGACGGGCGCGCGGTTTACGGAATGAACCCAAACGATGAACAGTGGAACCACACAGATCAGAGTTCCTCGCTGGATTGTCGGGACACGTCGCCGGTACGGCCGGATTCCGGTGAACCCCAAAACAGCGAATCTACAATTTTCAAAAATTCAAGAAACGACACAGGAAGAATTTAGAAGAGATAAGAGAAGGAGGATGGAGAAAAGGGGGCTCACACGGATCTGTGGAGGGATGGTGATCGCCGATCACGTCGACGGAGCTCCGGCGGTCGGCCTACGACGACAGCGAGAAAATTTCCAGATCAAGAAACCAGAACAGAGAAGGAAGACGAAGAAAGGAGAAGGTGAGGGGATGTGAAGCTCACTGAGGGGGTGCTTGCGAAGCCGGGGGCGGATCGAGATCGCCGGCGGCGATCCCACGAGGTGTAGGCGGTGTGCAGGCGGTGTGCAGGTGCTCGGGAATGAGGGGAGAGGAGGAAGGAGGTGCAGTGGATCGGTCGAGGGCGAGGATACGACGAGTCCGGTGGTGATGGCGTCGGCGTTGGGGCTGCAGCGGCGAGGGGCACGGCGGCTAGGGTTTACATGGGGTTGGGTTCTCGTTCTGTGAAGGGAAAAGAAAAGAGAGGAAGATAGAATATATAGGGGGGAGTGAGAGAGAGACGGGGGAGAGAGAGAGAGAGAGATATAGAGTGCGACGGGGAGAGAGAGAGATACGAGGAGTGGGGCCCACGGGATTAAAGAGAGATATGATTGGCTGGGATTGAATATTGTGGGGGTTAGAAAAATAATTAAAGATTTAGAAAGAAAGGAAGAAAAATATTATACGGTGAAATAAATTATATATGATGGTTTTAAAAAAATATATAGAAATTGGGATTTTGGCGCAAACTAAAATATTTCCAAATTGCGCCCGGGTCGGGTCCAAAAATTTGAAATTGAATTAAGAAAATTTTAGGCGGGATCCAAAATTTAAAATGAAGTGTTTTACAATAAAAAAGTATACCCCCAAAACGGACATACGTACATGCACGTAGCCGTCCAAACTCGCCCGTTTCACTGAACGGGATGAGAACACGATGCACGGACGCTACAACGGGGCTAGGGGTGTCAAGCAGGCCAAGAAGAATATTTTTTTAATTTTATTTTAGATGCCTTAAATTGTTATATGCAGAAATGAATTGACGGGGTAAAATTACAATAAGTAACAATCAAGCAAGATAAATAAAATAAGTGCCACACTACGTTCAAACGGTAACTGAAATTAGTAGCATTGGGCTCGGGTGTTACATTATACCCAACTACAAAAAGAATTTCGTCCTCGAAATTCCAAGAATACAAAGATAGACAACAAATAACTATAAGAAGAGATGAGGAAACTTCTGCCGGATTTCATCTTCTCGTTCCCAAGTGGACTCTCCATGCGAGCGATTTCCCCAAGAAACAAGCACAAGAGGGATCACCTTGTTCTTAAGAACCTTTTCCCTTCGATCCACGATTTCAATCGGTCGCTCCTCAAAAGTCAAGTCTTCTCGTACTTTTAGCTCCGAATGATCCAATACGTGCGTTTCATCTCGAACATACCTACGGAGTTGCGATACGTGAAACACATCGTGCACGTTCGCCAAGGACTGCGGTAACGCCAAACGATACGCTACCTCACCAACACGCTCCAGGATCTCAAAGGGTCCAACGAATAGACGACTGAGCTTTCCTCGACTTCCAAAACGAATCACCCATCTAGTCGGTGATATCTTCAAGAATACCAAATCACCCACGGCGAACTCTAGAGGTCTTCTCGACGTATCTGCCCAACTCTTCTGTCTGTCTTGTGCTGCCTTCATATGATTTCTGATAGTGTTAACCTTCTCAACTGTCTGCACAACCAAATCTGGTCCCAATAATCTTCGTTCACCGACATCATCCCAACAAACAGGTGAACGACATTTACGACCATACAAAGCTTCAAATGGAGCCATCTGGATAGTTTCCTAAAAACTGTTGTTGTAAGAAAACACCACCAAATGTAGATGATCCTCCCATGAACCCTTGAAGTCCAACATGCATGCTCTCAACATATCTTCAAGAGTTTGGATTGTTCTCTCCGACTGACCATCAGTTTGAGGATGATAAGCTGTGCTAAACTTCAATCGAGTCCCCAAACTTTCCTGTAGACTCCGCCAAAAGTGTGATAAGAACCGAGTGTCCCGATCGGACACGATGCTCACCGGTACTCTATGCAATCGTACAATCTCATGCATGTACCGCTCCGCCAAAGTTTCTGTTGATTGACCAACCCGAAAAGGAATAAAGTGAGCTGCCTTGGTCAATCGATCAACAATCACCCATACTGCATTGTTGCCTTTTGGACTCCGCGGTAAAGCCGTCACGAAATCCATGGTTATATGTTCCCACTTCCACTGAGGAATCGGAAGTGGTTGCAATAAACCAGAAACCCTTTGATGTTCAGCCTTAACTTGCTGACACACCAAGCACTTTGCCACAAAGCGAGCAATCTCCCGTTTCATGCCTTCCCACCAGAAATGCTGTTGAATATCTCGGTACATCTTTGTGCCTCCTGGGTGTACGGAATAAGCTGAACTGTGTGCTTCTTTCATAAGCTCTTCACAAATATCTCCCTTTGGCATACACAAACGGTTACCATACCTCAACGAACCATCTTCGTAGATCAATAAATCCGTTCGTAGTCCGGCTTCAACCTGTTCTCAAAACTTTTGCAGTCTAGGATCCTGTGATTGTGCTGCTTTAATATTCTCGATCAACGATGAATGTACTTGCAGCTGCATCAACTGTCCCGTAGAACGCGGTAGCACAACCTCCAAGTCAAATCTTCGAAAATCTTCAACAAGCTCCTTCTGCGTAGTTAACACCTGAATTGCTGTTGTTCCCCTCCGAATGGAGGCCGAGACTGAACGTCTTGCCTGAAATTCGGGGCAGATGCTATTTGGTTTTATCCGTCCACCTCTCCGAAGATGCCAAGTTGATTTATGGCACCGTGTATCGGAGGTTTAGCCGGATGCGACCGATGTAGCAAACTTCGTCAGATTCCCCCTCGCTTGAGGGTTTTTTGATTGTGGGGACGCTCTTCCCTGCAGGCGCAAGCCCCTGCAGTTAATTACGCTACCGCATCGCGGCAGCCACTTTCTCCTTCTCCAGAATTTCACTTCGTGTCGTATGTGTTTGTTTTGTTTGTGGTTGTCCGTGGATTGTATACGGAGACTGAGTAATGCCGTCGCCCGTAGGACGTGGATTAATCCAAATCCGTATTTACTTAGATTTGGGTTTGGTGTTTTTAGTTTAAGGATACATTAGTCGCGTTGCGGCTAAGATCAATTTAAACGTTCGTTAAGGATACGTTAGTCCTGTTTGAGACTAAGATCAACTTAACGTGATAATCCATTTAATATCTGGCCATCGGGACTCGTCACCTCTCTAACGTCGTTGAAGGATTACAACGACAGGTGTCAGAGGAGCTCGGAGATGTACCCTCGAACCAGAGTTGATTTGGAATTTTATAGTCCATTTGAATGTTTAAGGATACGTTAGCCGTATTTGGGGGCTAAGATCAACTTAAATGGGATCGTTTAGATCCGGCAAAAGAGCATTTAGAGGCTCTATTGTTCCAGTTTAGGGACGTTGCGGTCCATAGGTAGTTTAGGGACGTTGCGGTCCATGCTCCAGTTTAGGGACGTGGTGGTCCATATTCCAGTTTAGAGACGTGGTGGTCCATGTTCCAGTTTAGGGACGTAGTGGTCCGATATTAGTTTAAGGACGTCTTGGTCCGACAACATTAGTTTAAGGACGTCTCGGTCCAACATTAGTTTAAGGACGTTTCGGTCCACGAGTTTAAGGACCCCGCAGTCCGTGTTGATGTGTGGTCTTCGGGACCCGTCACCTCTCTGACGTCGTTGAAGGATTACAACAATGGGTGTCAGAGGAGTTCGGAGATGTACCCTCAAACCGGTCGTAAATTGATTTAAGAGAGCAAACTTGCTCAGTCAATTTAATTTGAGGACTTACGGCCAAAATTGGGCTTAGTCCAGTTGAAAATGTTCAACATTTTATTTGCTTTTGCATTGCATTTCTTTTTTATTTTTATTTGGGCTCTGCCCAGAAAGGATGCAGAGCATCAATTTGTTTTGGGGCTCTGCCCATTTATAAATGATGCAAAGTATCTACTTTGTTTGGGCTCTGCCCTTTTTATTGTAATATAGAGCACATTTGTTTTGGTCTATTGGACCTCTCAATTGGGCTCTGCCCCTTTAAATAATGCATAGCATGATTATTATTCGTTTGGGCTCTGCCCATTTATAAATGATGCAGAGCATCAATTTAATTAGGCCTGCTTGGTCTTTTGACTTAGGCCTGGCCCTTTAGGAAATGCATTGCATTTTCAGGTGCCTTGCGCCAATCAGAGAGCGCAAGTGCTTGTAGTGTTGACACGTGTCGCGCAAGCCCAGTGTGCTGCGCTAGTGCGCTGCGCTAGTGCGCTGTGCTTGCGCTGCTGACACGTGGCGCACTCTGGTGAGTTGCGCCAATTTCAGAGAGCAAAGCTCTATCTCAAAGCGCATAGCGCAAGTGGTTCAGATGTTGACACATGGCGCTCTCCCAAGAGCGCAACAGCGCAG
Organism: Agapanthus africanus; assembly: GCA_030015575.1. Taxonomy (NCBI): domain Eukaryota; kingdom Viridiplantae; phylum Streptophyta; class Magnoliopsida; order Asparagales; family Amaryllidaceae; genus Agapanthus; species Agapanthus africanus. Next base: position 195,931,908 of record CM057348.1, on the reverse strand, counting down.
TTTGCAAGTGCAAAGCACTATGATTTAGGCATCTTTTTAGATTTAAGAACCAATGGTTCATAAAAGTGCAAAGCACTATTTTTTTATTTTTCTTGTTTAAAGAACCAGTGGTTCATGAGAAGTGCAAAGCACTATTTTTTTATATGAAGATCATTGATCTGGTTTTTAGATCAATGACCTATTTGAAGAAATTTTTCTTTTTTTGTGAAGGTTTTTACCTTTTTCTTGGAATTTTTCTCAGAATTCTCTCTGTTTGAAGCTTCTTGATTTTTCTTTCCAAGAAATGTTGATGCCTTTGAATTGAGGTCTAGGGTTCTTTTTATAGTGCTCATAAATTAGTTAAATTTGTTAAAGAGATCTTTCTCTGAGTGATTTGGGGAATTTTCCCCACCGTTGGATCTTTGATCCAAGGGCTTCTGTTTTACAGAAGAAAATCTTTTTGTTTTAACAAGAACAGAAAATATTTCTTTAGAATTTTAATTCTGTTTGGCGCAAGCGCCCCAGCGCGTGACACGTGTCAAGCAGCGCATAGTGCAGCGCAACTGCGCTTGCGCAACTGCGCTGACACGTGTCGCGCAGTGCACAACGCAACTGCGCTGACACGTGTCGCGCAGCGCACTGTGCAGCGCAACTGCGCTAGCGCAACTGCGCTGCCACGTGGTGCGCAGCGCGGAGCGCAGGCCAGCTGAAGCGTTGCTTCTTTAATTAAAGTTTGAATTTTCAAAGTAGAGCTTTGCTCTGATTGGGAGAAGATGAAGCGTTGCTTCATCTTCCGCCTTGGAATTTGAACAGAGCTTTGCTCTGATTGGGGTAAACAAATGCCCCTCTACCGTTGCGCTTACGTGGCGCTCCAAACGTGAGCGCAGCGGTGGCAGAATTCCAACCGTCACGGCAACTCTCGGAAGTTGAAAGGACGCTTGGTGCCTATAAATAGGACCTTTGGTCCTCAGCAGATGATTATCATCCTTAAGACTTTTACTTTCAAAACTCCAGAGCTTTGCTCTTGCCTTTAGGAACTCTCAGAGTTAAATTTTCCTCAAAAGAAACTTTATAGGTAAAAATTAACCTTGAATTAAATTAATTTCAATTAATAGATTGCTCTCATAGATCTTTGATCTAAAGAAAACCCTTCTGGGGTTTCACCAATAGAGCCGTGCTCTCAAGAATCTGTTTCAGGGTTTCTTGACCCATGAACAGAACCTTGCACCTTTGTCAAGACATAGATCTCTTTGATCTAAAAATGAGATGAACTCTTAAGAGTTTGAGTATGGATAATGAAAATTAAAAATGGAGTTTTGTATTTAAAGGATTATATCATCTTTTAATAATAATGATCTCAGAGTTCTTGGGGGACTTCTTCAAATTTCCATTATTATGGCATCTGATAGGCGTCACCCCTATTCGTAGATCATTGCTCTCGAGGAGTTTAACTCTCTGTGCTCATTTTTTAACAAGAATTCGCCTAATCAGTCGGTCTGCTAATTTTGCTGATCTTCTTTCACAGGAACAATGGACACCCATATGTATGCTCTTAACGAGATCATCTCTTACGGGGACATCCGCCGACTTGGCCGCTCTCAAAATCGAGAGTTCACAAATGCGGAGTGTGCTGAAATTATGAGCCGTTTCGACGCGTACAACGGTCCTCTGTTTCCCCGGCGTTCCTCCCTTCTTAAGCTTATTGTGGGAGCCATCTGGGAAGCGCTTCCCCTGTTCTGTTCCGGTGTGCCGCTTAGGGCGCTGGATGCCGCTGAGGATAAGGTGCACTCGGTGTACCTGTTGAACTTTATCTCAAAGAGACGGCGAGACAGTCTTATCGATCTCTTGCACGAGGTCTTTCAACAGTCTGCCATACTCGCTGCTTATCGGAGGGTGGAAGACATCAGGGGGGACCCTGACGCTTGTGCTCGCGAAAGAAAGCACACTAGGATGGTCCGCGAGGCTTGGAAAGTCATAGATAGGGTCGCTTTCGAGTTCCTCAATCCATGTCCTGGGTTCGAGGTTATTCCCTTGTAATAATGTTTTTCGTTTATTGCTTTTATGATTGTAAGAACTTTTGGCAATATTAATGAAGAAGTTTTATCCCAGCTTGTCTTATTTCTCGCTCTGAGTCTTTTGCACATGCATGAATGAATGTGTCTCGAATGCTTAATCCAATACCAATCAGATGTTCTCTTTGTCGCTTTCTTCTTTCTTTTTATTATCAGCATGTTGTCTTGATAAACATAATTGGTAGATAACTTAGTTCTCCCAAGAGATAGCGATGGACCAGGATTCGCTCTGGACGTTTTCCACGGGGTCAGGGTTGACATAAGCCGCGTTCCACGTAACCAGGAATTTTTGCTCTAGATGCTTCCCACGGGTTCACTGCCGTGTTCAGCGAGGACTAGGTTCCGCTCTGGATGCTTCGCACGGGTTCACTGTTGTGCTCTGCGAGGACCAGGATCTGCTCTGGACGTTTTCCACGGGGTCAGGATTGACATAAGCCGCTTTCCACCTAGCCAGGAATTTTTTTCTCTGGACGTTTCATACGGGGTCAGGATTGACATAAGCCGCGTTCCACGTAGCCAGGAATTTTTGCTCTAGATGCTTCCCACGGGTTCACTGCCGTATTCGGCGAGGACTAGGTTCCGCTCTGGATGCTTCGCACGGGTTCACTGCCGTGCTCTGCGAGGACCAGGATCTGCTCTGGACGTTTTCCACGGGGTCAGGATTGACATAAGCCGCTTTCCACGTAGCCAGGAATTTTTGCTCTAGATGCTTCCCACGGGTTCACTGTCGTGTTCGGCGAGGACTAGGTTCCACTCTGGATGCTTCGCATGGGTTCATTGCCGTGCTCTGCGAGGACCAGGATCCGCTCTGGACGTTTTCCACGGGGTCAGGATTGACATAAGCCGCTTTCCACGTAGCCAGGAATTTTTTGCTCTGGATGTTTCACACGGGGTCAGGATTGACATAAGCCGCGTTCCACGTAGCCAGGAATTTTTGTTCTAGATGCTTCCCACGGGTTCACTGCCGTGTTCGGCGAGGACTAGGTTTCGCTCTGGATGCTTCGCACGGGTTCATTGCCGTGCTCTGCGAGGACCAGGATCCGCTCTGGACGTTTTCCACGGGGTCAGGATTGACATAAGCCGCTTTCCACGTAGCCATGAATTTTTTGCTCTGGATGTTTCACACGGGGTCAGGATTGACATAAGCCGCGTTCCACGTAGCCAGGAATTTTTGTTCTAGATGCTTCCCACGGGTTCACTGCCGTGTTCGGCGAGGACTAGGTTCCGCTCTGGATGCTTCGCACGGGTTCACTGCCGTGCTCTGGGAGGACCAGGATCTGCTGTGGACGTTTTCCACGGGGTCAGGATTGACATAAGCCGCTTTCCACATAGCCAGGAATTTTTTGCTCTGGACGTTTCACACGGGGTCAGGATTGACATAAGCCGCGTTCCACGTAGCCAGGAATTTTTTTATTGTATTCGTATTTCATGGAATGAGGGTTTGACTCTGGGTGATTTGTATATCGTCGAGCCATGGAACTGGGAGTTTCCGCTGTTCCGCTTTGCTTGAAGTTGTATCCGTTGTTACGAGACGAGTGTTGGGATGACCTCTAGGTCATTTGCGACCCGTCGAGATTTGGCTTCTTCTTATGATGAAACCTGGGAGAGGGGTATGATCCCTTCTTTGTTTACGCCCTTGGATTGCATACAGGGTTTGATGTAATATCACCTGTAGGGCATAAATTTCATTTTTCATTTTGTTTCTTTTTCCGCGATGCTCTATCATTTCAGCTTTTATATCGCGAAGGTCGCGATTGCCCTATCATTTCGGCTATTTTTCGCGGTGCCCCATCATTTCGGCTATTTATTTTATTTTTACTCGCTGCTTTTTATTGCGAGTTGCCCCATCATTTCGGCTATTTCATGCATACATTCTTACTTGCTGATTTTTATTGCAAGTTGCCCCATCATTTCGGCTATTTCGTATGCATGTGCAGCTCGCTGGCTTTTTGCCGTAAATCTGAAATTAGACACCGATTTCGGCATCAGCACCGCTATTACTGGGATATTGCCAGGAGCGAATCATCATCTGCCTCCGTCGATGTCGAACAAAGGTGGCTTAGCGAACAGGGTTAGGGTCCTGTCGACTAAGGCTTTTAACTTCATGAGCCGTAAGCGTCTCACAAAGGTATTTCTACCTACAAGTCGTAAGGATCTTGTAGGTGTATTTTCTCTTTAGGAATTGTGAGGATTCCTGAGGGTTTGTTCCTTTGTAAGTCGTAAGGATCCTACAGGAGGATTTTCTCTTTGTAAGTCGAGAGGACTTATAAGGGTTGTTTGTCATGCGAACATATCTCCAGTCTCGGATGGGACTTGATTAGGGAAATGTTTATTCGCGCCCGTGGATTGTATACAAGAGCCAGTATTGGACCACTTGTAGGGCAATATCGGAAGTTGTGGGGGTTGCTTAAGCACAGGTTAAGGTCTCTGTAACTTAAGACTTTCAAATCTTATGAGCCGTGAGGGTTTCATAAGAGGGTTCTCCTTACGAGTCGTGAGGATCTCGCAAGTGTATTTTCTCCTTAGGAATCATGGGGATCCCTAAGTGTGTTGCTTCCCTATGAGTCGTAAGGATCTCACGCGGGTGGTTTCTCCTTACAAGGTCGAGAGGACCTTGTAAGTGTCTTTTAACGAGGTTGCGCCCTTTCGGGTTTTCACAAACACTCGCCGGTAGTCCTGCTGTTTTTACTCACGGAGCCCTTTCGGGTTTTCATCCGTGCCCATTTTGCTTATGGACATACCGTTTTTTTTTTATTCTTTTTATTTTCTTCTCTCTTTTTTTTTTACGAGGCCGCGCCCTTTCGGGTTTTCACGAACACTCGCCGGTAGCCCTGCTGTTTTTACTCACGGAGCCCTTTCGGGTTTTCATCCGTGCCCATTTCGCTTATAGACATACCGTTTTTTTTTGTCAGCCTGAGGATGTTGCTGTAGCAGTTTTAAAGACGTTGGTCGTCAGCTAGTTTTAGGACATTGCGGTCCGCCGTTAGTTTAAGGACGTTGCGGTCCGCTATTAGTTTAAGGACGTTTCGATCCGTAATTAGTTTAAGGACATTACCGTCCAATATTAGTTTAAGGACGTTGCGGTCCGCTATTAGTTTAAGGATGTTTCGGTCCGTAATTAGTTTAAGGACATTGCGGTCCGCCGTCGCCGTATTTGAGGCGAACATCTAGTTTATTGACTTTTCGGTCTAAGGGGCTTTCTCTATGAATGAGCATGATGCCCCCAGCGTATCCACCTTTTTAGGAGCATGAGGCTGTGGTGGGCTCACCTTACAGTTTTCAAACAACGCGAAGTTTCCCTGCTGGTATTGGTCTTCAACCCAGTTTTTAAAGGTGTAGCAGTTTTCGATCAGATGACCCAATACTTGGTGGTAAGGGTAGTAATTAGGATCGTTGACGTCATTCAGTTGCAGCTGGTGTTTCGGTTCCGGTAGAGTGATAAGCCTGTTATGCACTGCCACTTCGAACAGCCTCCTTGTTTCACCCTGGGGAAATGAGTAAGGACGTTTCAACCTCTCTTCGAGGGATGGGCGTGGTCGTAGATTGTTTTGGCGAACAAACGGTCTAGGGCCACTCGATTGCTGTTGACTGTCGGCCTCGAGGGCTGTTTTTTCCTTTCCTTTATCTTTTGTGCTCGATCCTTTGTTTACAGGGCCGAGATTTTTTTCGAGTAGCGTGCGATTGCACGGCTGAACGCTCTCACAACTCCTCACTTCTTTCATTTTCGAAATAGATTCCTTGAGGAGAGGGTTGAGGGCAGCTTCTTCCTCAGAGTCGCTTCCAAAGGTGATAATTTGCGATCCCTTGGAGTCGGCTATATGACAGTCGTCGGCGGCTCTTTTGCGCTCATCTATCGCATTTTTTCGACGTCTACGAGCTTCACACTTTGTCCTGTCGAAGTTTTGCTTTTGGGCGACATACCCTTGCCACCAACAGTTAAAGGATTCGCAGTCTTCAGTAGGATGTATGATCTTCTGATGATATAAGCAGAAGTTAGGATGCATCTTTACTCCACCGAAAGTATTTTCTTCAGAGGGTGGTAGCTTCATTCCCGCTGATAGGGCTTTGGCGAACCTTTTCCTCGTCTTGAATTTGTTTTTATCTGCAGTGGATGGCTTTTGATTTGACGGGAGTGTCTTGGCTCTTTCCAGTATGGCCATCTCATGCTTTTGATTGGCTTTTGCTTTCAGACGAATTTCATTTAGGAAGATATCGATCAACTCGTCTGACGGCCGTAGAATTTCCGTATCAGGGTTCACCCTTGGTTTCTCGGCGCAAGGAGCCTCTTCATCATCCACCAGTGAATGAGAGATCACACGACAAGTCGCTATGTAGTCTTCGGATTTGTCTGATGAGTTTTCTCCATCGTTTTCGTCCTTGACAAAAGAACAAGCTTCCCTCATCATGTCCGTCTTCTTTGGAGTGTGCGGCTGTGGTGGATTTACCTTCCACTTTTCAGATAGGGCAAACTTGCCTTGTAGGTATTGATCTTCAATCCATCCCTTGAAGACGAAGCAATCCTCAATCGGATGGCTTGCCGTTTGATGATAAGGGCAATAATTGGGGTTATTCGCCTCGTTGGGTTGTGGCGGTTGCCTTGGATTCGGCAAGTTGATAAGCCTGTTGCGCACAGCCAGCTCGAACAGCCTCTTCGTCTTATCCCGCGGGAATGAGTAGGGGCGCCTCATTTTCTCAATATAGAACCGTCGTCTCTCTCCCGATTGATCCGCTAGCTTTGGGGTGTTGGGTTGCTGCTGAGCATTCACAACGAAGGTTGCCTTCCCTTTACCCTTGTCGTTCAGCGGTTCTGGCTTCGGGGGAGAAGGTCTGTGACCCATTTGATCCATCTGGGCCAGCTTGTCGATCAAAGCCTGGAATGTGGTCGGCTTAAAGAACATCATGAACTGTGAGATAGTGGCATGAGGGTCTAGGGTACCCACGAACATGCCCACCGCGGGCGATTCTTCAATGCGTTGTTCGCATTTCGACCACAAGTTTCGCCAGCGTATAGCGTACTGAACCCACATCTCGCCCGGCCATACCCTGGCATTAATCAACGCTGCTATCGGGGCCCGTTCGCTGGCGCTCGCGAATCGCTGAATGAATAGCAATTCCATTTCAGCGAACGTCTTGACAGAATCGTTCGGGAGTTCGGAATACCATTCGAACGCTGTTTCTGACAAGCTGCCGACGAATTGGCGAAGCATCAATTTGTCATCGCCTCCAGTATTGCCGCATAAGGCCCTGAATTGAGCGACATGCTGATGCGGATTCCCTGTCCCTTTATATATGTGGAACTTAGGTATTGTATAGCCCGGCGGGTACTGTACCTGATCATACCAGCCCGGATATGGTCGTCCTGTTTTGACGATCTGACCAGCTGCCTCAGTCGCATGATGAACCCGTATCTGCTGGGCTATATATTCGTCCAGGTCAGCTTTGGAGATTGCCTCCTCCTTGGCTGTTGACAAAGCCAGTGGAGGATTTGACGTTTCTCCCCTGTCGTCTTCAAGGACAACCGGAGGATCTTCAGCAGAAGGGTTCTGCTGAATCATCATCCCTACCATATCTTGGAAGAGAAGCGCCATTTGTTTTATATTAGCCGCTTGCTCTGCAGCTTCTTTGTCCTTCTTTTCGAGGACTTTGCGTAGGTAATCAGCGTCAGTTTCTTGTTCATGACGCTGCTCCGATGATGCCTCTGAGCTTTCTTTTGGCTCGGTAAGTGCGGCCATTGCAGTCATCATCTCTTGAATCTTTTGCTGCTGCTCCTGAGCTTTGGTCACGGATCGGGTGAGTGGTCGATGACCCGTCGAAGCACGGCTTTCCTCCTTTCCAGAAGCCATATAAACAGTGTGCACCACCATGCCCCCAGACTTGGGGCATTTGTGCCCATCGCTTTTACGTTTCGCCTTGTTCACAGGGGCTTTTTGCGGCCTCCTTTTCTTTTGAGTGATTGACGTTGAGGGTGTCGTTGTAGTGGACACCCGAGTAGCCGTTGCTTCTTTCGACCTGACGGAGTAGTCTTCCTCCTGCCGAACCTTCGCCTTTTTCTGTCGGCGGAGATAGTTTACATCAATCACCGACTCTTGGACCTGTCGCCAGACTTTGTAAATTTTAGAGGACAGCCGGTGAGGGGGCTGCTCTAGCTTCTTCTCTGGAGTGTTCTCCACAGGTGAAGGAGTTCGCTTCAGCACCGCAACAGGAGAGTTTCTACGCACCGTGTTCAGCAATTCAAAGCTGTTCCCGGTTGGAACAGCAGCATCGATCCCCACCGTTGGAGCTGGCAGAGTTATCCCAGAGGGGGAGTTGCCCCCAGCCTTCCTCACTCGGCGCCAGTGGCGACGTCGAGCATGACGAGCCGTTGGGACTGGCTCGGAGATAGAGACAACTTCTTTTTGCCCCCTGTCTGAATGAGGCGTCACTGGTGTTAACCTCTTAAAGACTGAGGTTGTCCTTTGAGGGGTGATATTCAACCTGTCGAAGACAGATCCTCGAGCAGGGGCAGGAGCAGGAATAGTCAGTCTTGAAAAGATTGACTCTTTGACAGGGGAAGCCGCCTTGACGACTTCTGGAGCAGCGGTTATTGCCTTCCTCGGAACAGCCACCTTAGAGTTTATGGGCTTCCTAGCGAGCCCCTCATAGTTCTGATCCAGCCTGGCGAAGATAGAGGCTGTTGATTTGGTAGTGGACGACCCGTTGACAGGGGCCGTCATAGCAGTGAGCCGGTCGAAGACCGACTTTTTGTTTGCTTCTGGTGCAGGCATTGGCATAGAGAAGCTTGTAGGTGGGATCATGGTCCCGAAAAACAGGCCGGTGGTGGCCTGGGTCACCTGTTCTACCGGCAGAGCGAGGAAGGAGGCCGCTTGGGGCCCATATGCTACACCTCCAGGTGAGGTGGAGCGTCCGTTGCAGTGGCACTTCAAGCAGTTCGAGCAATTTGAGGCCATTGATGCTTGATTTCTGCGCCAGGCAAAAGACCAAATCTTAGTAACTTGAAATCCAAAGGCAACCATTAACAAACCGCGACTTGTTCGCGAAGACGACACACGAAGTGTGGAGTGGAAAGAGGAAAAGGTCCCACCGGGCGTGCCAGAATCTGTTCCCCTCCGAATGGCGGCCGAGACTGAACGTCTTGCCTGAAATTCGGGGCAGATGCTATTTGGTTTTATCCGTCCACCTCTCCGAAGATGCCAAGTTGATTTATGGCACCGTGTATCGGAGGATTAGACGGATGCGGCCAATGTAGCAGACTTCGTCAGATTCCCCCTCGCTTGAGGGGTTTTTGATTGTGGGGACGCTCTTCCCTGCAAGCGCAAGCCCCTGCAGTTAATTACGCTACCGCATCGCGGCAGCCACTTTCTCCTTCTCCAGAATTTCACTTCGTGTTGTATGTGTTTGTTTTGTTTGTGGTTGTCCGTGGATTGTATACGGAGATTGAGTAATACCGTCGCCCGTAGGACGTGGATTAGTCCAAATCCGTATTTACTTAGATTTGGGTTTGGTGTTTTTAGTTTAAGGATACATTAGTCGCGTTGCGGCTAAGATCAACTTAAACGTTCGTTAAGGATACGTTAGTCTTGTTTGAGACTAAGATCAACTTAACGTGATAATCCATTTAATATCTGGCCATCGGGACTCGTCACCTCTCTAACGTCGTTGAAGGATTACAACAATGGGTGTCAGAGGAGTTCGGAGATGTACCCTCAAACCAGAGTTGATTTGGAATTTTATAGTCCATTTGAATGTTTAAGGATACGTTAGCCGTGTTTGGGGGCTAAGATCAGCTTAAACGGGATCGTTTAGATCCGGCAAAAGAGCATTTGGAGGCTCTATTGTTCCAGTTTAGGGACGTGGTGGTCCATAGGTAGTTTAGGGACGTTGCAGTCCATGCTCCAGTTTAGGGACGTGGTGGTACATATTCCAGTTTAGGGACATTGTGGTCCATGTTCCAGTTTAGGGACGTGGTGGTCCGATATTAGTTTAAGGACGTCTCGGTCCAACATTAGTTTAAGGACGTTTCGGTCCACGAGTTTAAGGACCCCGCAGTCCGTGTTGATGTGTGGTCGTCGGGACCTGTCACCTCTCTGACGTCGTTGAAGGATTACAACAATGGGTGTCAGAGGAGTTCGGAGATGTACCCTCAAACCGGTCGTAAATTGATTTAAGAGAGCAAACTTGCTCAGTCAAGTTAATTTGAGGACTTATGGCCAAAATTGGGCTAAGTCCAGTTGAAAATGTTCAACATTTTATTTGCTTTTGCATTGCATTTCTTTTTTATTTTTATTTGGGCTCTGCCCAGAAAGGATGCAGAGCATCAATTTGTTTTGGGGCTCTGCCCATTTATAAATGATGCAAAGCATCTACTTTGTTTGGGCTCTGCCCTTTTTATTGTAATATAGAGCATTTGTTTTGGTCTATTGGACCTCTCAATTGGGCTCTGCCCCTTTAAATAATGCATAGCATGATTATTATTTCGTTTGGGCTCTGCCTATTTATAAATGATGCAGAGCATCAATTTAATTAGGCCTGCTTGGTCTTTTGACTTGGGCCTGGCCCTTTAGGAAATGCATTGCATTTTCAGGTGCCTTGCGCCAATTAGAGAGCGCAAGTGCTTGTAGTGTTGACACGTGTCGCGCAAGCGCAGTGTGCTGCGCTAGTGCGCTGCTGACACATGGCACACTCTGGTGAGTTGCGCCAATTTCAGAGAGTAAAGCTCTATCTCAAAGCGCATAGCGCAAGTGGTTCAGATGTTGACACGTGGCGCTCTCCCAAGAGCGCAACAGCGCAGTTTGCAAGTGCAAAGCACTATGATTTAGGCATCTTTTTAGATTCAAGAACCAATGGTTCATAAAAGTGCAAAGCACTATTTTTTTATTTTTTTATTTTTCTTGTTTAAAGAACCAGTGGTTCATGAGAAGTGCAAAGCACTATTTTTTTTATATGAAGATCATTGATCTGGTTTTTAGATCAATGACCTATTAGAAGAAATTTTTCTTTTTTTGTGAAGGTTTTTACCTTTTTCTTGGAATTTTTCTCAGAATTCTCTCTGTTTGAAGCTTCTTGATTTTTTTTTCAAGAAATGTTGATGCCTTTGAATTAAGGTCTAGGGTCCTTTTTATAGTGCCCATAAATTAGTTAAATTTGTTAAAGAGGTCTTTCTCTGAGTGATTTGGGGAATTTTCCCCACCGTTGGATTTTTGATCCAAGGGCTTCTGTTTTACAGAAGAAAATCTTCTTATTTTAACAAGAACAGAAAAGATTTCTTTAGAATTTTAATTCTGTTTGGCGCAAGCGCCCCAGCGCGTGACACGTGTCAAGCAGCGCATAGTGCAGCGCAACTGCGCTGACACGTGTCGCGCAGCGCACAGCGCAGCGCAACTGCGCTGACACGTGTCGCGCAGCGCACAGCGCAGCGCAACTGCGCTGACACGTGTCGCGCAGCGCGGAGCGCAGGCCAGCTGAAGCGTTGCTTCTTTAATTAAAGTTTGAATTTTCAAACTAGAGCTTTGCTCTGATTGGGGGAAGATGAAGCGTTGCTTCATCTTCCGCCTTGGAATTTGAACAGAGCTTTGCTCTGATTGGGGTAAACAGCTGGTAACCGACTAAGCGCATCCGGCACGACATTAACCTTCCCCGGATGGTACTTAAGATCAAGATCGTAGTCAGCCATCAGCTCCAACCATCTACGTTGCCTCATATTAAGCTCCTTCTGAGTGAACACATACTTCAAGCTCTTATGATCAGTAAAAACTTCGACTCTTTCTCCCAAAAGGTAGTGTCTCCAAATCTTCAAGGCGAAAATCACAGCCGCAAGCTCCAAGTCATGCGTTGGGTAATTCTTCTCATGAGTCTTTAACTGTCTCGATGTGTACGCTATAACCTTCCCATGCTGCATCAAAACACATCCCAGTCCTTTCCTAGATGCGTCGCTGTGAATCACCAATCCTCCGGAATTGTCTGGCACGGTCAGAATAGGGGCGGTTATCAACTTCTGCTTCAACGTCTCAAAAGCTAACCACACTTATCCGTCCATACAAAAGGTACCTCCTTGCGCGTAAGCTTGGTTAACGGCTCCGCCAGATGAGCAAAGTTCTCCACAAATCTTCTGTAGTATCCGGCCAATCCAAGGAAACTTCTTATCTCAGCAACATTTTTTGGAATTGGCCAATCACGAACTGCTGCAATCTTTTCGGGATCGACAGCAATTCCATCGACAGACACAACATGCCCCAAAAACTTTACTTCATCCAGACAAAACTCGCACTTACTCGTCTTCGCATATAACTTCTCTTGTCTCAACGTTTGCAGTGCGATCTTCAAATGCTCAGCATGCTCTTCAAAACTCTTTGAGTAAACCAGAATATCGTCAATGAACACCACAATAAACTGATCCAAGAATGGTGAAAAGATTCGGTTCATCAAGTCCATGAATACTGCCGGCGCATTCGTTACTCCGAAGGGCATCACTAAGTATTCGTAATGTCCATACTGAGTTCGGAACGCTGTCTTGCAAATATCTTCTGCTTTCACTCGGACCTGATGATATCCGGATCGCAAATCCAGCTTCGAGAATACCCTCGCGCCACTAAGCTGCTCGAAAAGCTCGCCAATACGAGGGATCGGGTACTTGTTCTTAATAGTCACCCGGTTTAATTCTCGATAGTCGATGCACATCCTTCTTGTGCCATCCTTCTTCTTTACTAGAACAACTGGAGCTCCCCAAGGCGAGTTACTGCTTCGAATCTTTCAAGCAATTCAGCAACCTGTTTCTTGACTTCTTCCAACTCTACTGGTGCCATTGGATAATACGCTTTGGATACTGGCGCTGCACCAGGAATAAGATCAATTGCGAACTCCACGTCTCGCTTCGGCGGTAATCTCGATATATCTTCAAATACGTCCATAAAATCGCGAAAAACAGCCGGCTCTTCACTTTTATCAACCGCCATTGATGCAAGAATATTGTTTGTCGGCCTAGCCCTAAACTCGACTGGCCCGACAGAACTGCTTCCTCCAGTGAAGCTAAACTCGGGATGTCCGAGAATCTGGAAAATTACTTTTCTTGCCCTACAATCAATGTGAGCGTGGAAAGTACCAAGAAAATCCATTCCCAAGACGACCTCGTAGCTGCCTGTATCAATCACCAAGAAATTCGCAAAAAGCTCCCGTCCGCACACAACAACTGTACAATCTTTACATTCCTTACTAGCTATGATTTTCCCATTCCCAGTGTGTATGTCCCAGAAACTAGACATGGTCGTATAGTCAATCGAGTGTGTAGTTAAAAACTTGGATGACATAAAACAATGGGATGCACCAGAATCAAATAACGCTAATGTGGGAAAACCATGAACGAGTAGAGTACCTGAAACAACTTCTCCTGACGCCTTAGCTTCTTCAGCTGTCAAGGTAAAAGCTCGAGCCTGATTAGGTCCTAGAGTCAGCTGTTTCTGTCCCTGGAACGGTCTCTGCGGAGGCTTCTGAAAATCATCTCTTGTACGAAGCTTCGATGGACATGAGTCAATAGTGTGATCTGCCGCTCCACAAACTAAACAGAGTCCTTGCATCCTGCGACACTCCCTTTGCAAATGTCCGGGTAAGTGGCAATAGCTGCAGACCACGCGCTTCTTCTGATCAACGACAGCAGGCTTCTTCATCGGTGCTACGCCTCGACGGTCCACTGGAATACCTCTGCGACCATGAGCTCGGTTTGGTACAAATGCTGGCTTCCTTACCGCAACTACTGTCTGCTGCAAACTCCCCTTCATCCCAGATAAACTCTGCTACTCTCGGGCTGCCGCAAGTACTTGTGAGAAAGTGGTCAAACCCAGGGAGACAATCTGCCTCTGGATGTCCACGTCCAAGCTGCGCATGAACCTCCGTGCCCTGTCTGCATCTTTGGCAACTAAAGGTCCAGCGAATCTGCTGAGTCTTGTCCATTCTGTTGCATGCACATCCACTGGTGTTCCATTCTGCTTTAGCCCGATGAATTTCTCTTCCATTTCCTTCCGTGCAGTCCGCGGGAAGAACTTCTCTAAGAAACTCTTTGAAAAATCCGCCCACTTGATCGGCTTGGTCAAGCGGGTCTCCTCCACAAGCCACCATTCTCGGGCGTAGTCCACTAACTGAATACGCACCATATCAACTCTTTTATCATCTGGAATCTGGGCCGCAATAAGTAAATTCTCCGTATCAACCAGCCACTACTCCGCTGACAACGGCACCTCCAAACCAGTAAATGTAGACGGACCCAAACGCCTGAAATCTGCTACGGTCCCTACTCGATCAACTGGTTTAGCTCTAACATTGTTCACAGACTGCTGAACGCTCTATAAACCTTCCTGAAACGATTCGGCTTGCTGTTGGATCAGCTCGGTCTGTCTCTTTTGATTCTCCAGCATTCCCCTTATCACTCCAAGCATGGCGGCTTCGTCCACACGCCTTTGGTACGTCTTCAAGTTCTTATCTGCCATATTCCTGAAATCAAAACACCCAACATTAGTATGATAACAGATTCAAATATAGATCAAGGCTAGAACTCCAAGTTACTTAAATAGAGTACCGTATTGTAACTATGCCGCGGTATCATAGCCACAATTACATAACTCCACCCAAGTCGCCTAAGTCCTAGAGATAACAAGGAATCAGGTTTCGAGTCGATATGCAAAGGAAGTTTGTACATCGTAAAATATATAATCAGGAAGAATGTGATTCAAGAATGGTAAAACGGCAAGGTGGCAGGACATGTTTCCTAATCACGGGTATTCTGATTCGTGTATTGGGTATAATACCCAACTACAAAAGAATCAACCCGACTAACCTATGGCTCTGATACCAAAAGAACCATGTCACGCCCCGCTTCCCAAAGTACGCTAAAATGGGTACGTGACATAGCCAACCATGCTACCTGTGGGTAGGAAGTATCCATCCACAGTCACATTACGGCTGTAGAGATATCAAGAACAAAAATAAAACTATCTAAAACATGTCCATAATCCAAGATAATCTGAGTCAAGAATAATAAAATGCGGAAGCGAAAAATCCAATACAAATAACTGGAATGTATGTCCCATAATGCGGGCTCACATCAGGAATAAATATGGAGGAAAGAAAAACTAACTACTGCTGACACTCACAGCTCAGCCTGTCGGCTGAAGTACTCCTGCTCGGACTGTAACAGTGGTACAGAATCTAGGCCATGCAAAACCCAGACGTCAGCGCGTCAAGTCATCAAGTAATAATCATAATAAACAGGGTAACAAGCAATGCGAATATAAACATGAATAAAGCAA
Source organism: Agapanthus africanus (assembly GCA_030015575.1). Classification (NCBI taxonomy): domain Eukaryota; kingdom Viridiplantae; phylum Streptophyta; class Magnoliopsida; order Asparagales; family Amaryllidaceae; genus Agapanthus; species Agapanthus africanus. The sequence goes on along the minus strand of CM057348.1, from coordinate 195,916,565 downwards.
GGGTAACAATAATATGAATCCGGGCAGTGCAGGGTAGTGTGCAGTGGGTAAACTAAACTGTTCTTTCAGGTTTTCTGTCCTAAAGTCTTTGAAACCAAATTGATGAATTATCGATGTAACTCAATAGTATCCCGTGCATGCCCGGGACCACGGTCTACAGACTCTCGGGCTGAAACCGAGACGTGCCGCTAGGCACTAACAGGAAAAGAGTACAGACTAACGATGTCAGCAGCATCATCACGAGGTGGGCCTAGCCTCTAAAACTGATCAGAACAAGTAGTGAACTGTTGAGTTACAAGTCAGATTTCACCTTTGATTTCCCCATACCCCCAAGCTATATGTGTATGTCAAGTCAGGTATCCCGTAATCAAGAAACTAATGCCAACACAAGATCAGGTAAACAGGTTTGTCTGGATAGACAACAGGAACGGTCCATGAGGACTACATGTCAGGTTTGTTGGCATTAGACACAAGATCAGGTAACGGGTCAGGTCATGGTACATCAGGTCAAGTCAAGTAGTATACGGTACCATGTCGGGTCAATCAATATATATGTACCAAGTCAGGTCAAGATGTAAACAATATCATGGGTGTGCTCATACTCAGTTACATAATCAAGCATGGTTAACAACATGATCTAAGCAATGAATTAAGCAATAGGCAGATTCACTATTAGCAGTACAGTTATCAGTTGTGTTTTCAGAGATGATTTCAACAACATAAGAATACAGTATGACCATTTTGGCCGTTAAATCATGTTAAACAGTTTAAGAATTTCATGGATACAATGTTATATGTATATATAGGTTCCACGGATGAAATCACAGTTTATGCAGGTTAAATGTACACGAGTGTCCGAATGAAGTAAAACGATAGATAAGGTGCCGTAGGCTACATCATCAGTGAAAGTGTAATTAAAATATGTAAATGTGATTATTAGGTTCAATTGCAAACCGTAGGTTCCAAGTTTGAAAGATAAAATGATATATTCAATATTGAACACGAAAATGGGAAATGGTCGTATTAAAGTTAAAGCTACAGGTTTAGGGTGTCATTAATGTGTATGTAAATATTATTTAGTATGTAGCAAGGGGTACTTGCCTCGACGGGTCGCGAATCGGGAAAACGGAACGTAAAACGTCGGCGGGGAAAACTCGCGACGGGCGCACGGTTCACGGAATGAACCCAAACAACGAACAGTGGAACCACACAGATCAGAGTACCTCGCTGGATCGTCGGGACACGTCGTCGGTACGGCCGGATTCCGGCGAACCCCAAAACAGCGAATCTACAATTTTCAAAAATTCAAGAAACGACACAGGAATAATATAGAAGAGAGAAGAGAAGGAGGATGGAGAAAAGGGGGCTCACGCGGATCTATGGAGGGATGGTGATCGCCGATCACGTCGACGGAGCTCTGGTGGTCGGCCTACGACGACAGCGAGAAAATTTTTAGATCAAGAAACCAGAACAGAGAAGGAAGAAGAAGAAAGGAGAAGGTGAGGGGATGTGAAGCTCACCGAGGGGGTGCTTGCGAGGCCGGGGGCGGATCGAGATCGCCGGCGGCGATCCCACGAGGTGTAGGCGGTGTGCAGGCGGTGTGCAGGTGCTCGGGAATGAGGGGAGAGGAGGAAGGAGGTGCAGTGGATCGGTCGAGGGCGAGGATACGACGAGTCCGGTGGTGATGGCGTCGGCGTTGGGGCTGCGGTGGCGAGGGGCACGGCGGCTAGGGTTTACGTGGGGTTGGGTTCTCGTTCTGTGAAGGGAAAAGAAAAGAGAGGAAGATAGAATATATAGGGGGGGAGAGAGAGAGAGACGGGGGAGAGAGAGAGAGAGATATATATAGAGTGCGACGGGGAGAGAGAGAGATACGAGGAGTGGGGCCCACGGGATTAAAGAGAGATATGATTGGCTGGGATTAAATATTGTGGGGGTTAGAAAAATAATTAAAGATTTAGAAAGAAAGGAAAAATATTATACGGTTAAATAAATTATATATGATGGTTTTAAAAAAATATATAGAAATTGGGATTTTGGCGCAAACTAAAATATTTCCAAATTGCGCCCGGATCGGGTCCAAAAATTTGAAATTGAAATAAGAAAATTTTAGGCGGGATCCAAAATTTAAAATGAAGTGTTTTACAATCAAAAAGCATACCCCCAAAACGGACATACGTACGTGCACGTAGCCATCCAAACTCGCCCGTTTCACTGAACGGGACGAGAACACGATGCACGGACGCTACAACGGGGCTAGGGGTGTCAAGCAGGCCAAGATGAATATTTTTTTAATTTTATTTTAGATACCTTAAATTTTTATATGCAGAAATGAATTGACGGGGTAAAATTACAATAAATAACAATCAAGCAAGATAAATGAAATAAGTGCCACACTACGTTCAAACGGTAACTGAAATTAGTAGCATTGGGCTCGGGTGTTACAGGTGGTTCCTACCAGTGTTGGTCCAATACCTCTGTATTGCGACAACAACGGCGCTATAGCTTTAGCGAAGGAACCCAAGTCCCATCAGAAGTCCAGACACATCTTAAGGCGGTATCACCTGATCAGGAAGATCGTTGATCACCGGGAGATCGAGGTAAAGAGAGTAAATATAGAGAATAACACTGCTGATCCATTCACAAAGGCCATTCCTCAGACGCAGTTCGAGAGGCTATTCGAGATGATAGGTCTGCGATATGCCAGTACATGGCCCTAGTGCAAGTGGGAGATTTTTAGTGTATATGCCCTAGGGGCTATTATTGTATCATACTAGTTTGTATATTACTTAATGGAAGCTTGGAATATTCACACTTGTATTGACAGTCTTGCTAAAAATGATAGTATGCTACTTGGTTTGTGTCTACTTTAATATGTGCATATGTTTCTTGTAACGTATCGCTTAGACATATTAGTAGAGCCCCTAGAATCTTTACTTGATTACCAGCGTTGTGATGGCTGTCACACTAGTGGGGGCTGGGTAGTCTATAAGCAACATCCTATACAGGTCCCTAGTCGTAGGATTATCGAGACAGGGCATCGATACTCCGGAGTAGACCAGTGTATACGCTTCTCATCCCAGTTGGGGAGATGGTCTGTCCCACAGCCATCAGTACGTCGTACTGTAGATAGTATACAGGTGCTCGTTGGGTTACGGGTACACCGGACAGGACTCGCAGGGAACTGTTGGTGGGTATTATACCCATCGTCAGTTAATAGTTCCCAGGTGACATGAGTACAGCATAGTCCGCAGACTTGACACTGCTACTTCGCCTCGAGTGTGTCCCACTGTTCTTAGATTGCTACCCTACCACGGCTCAAAGGAGTCGTGCAAACAGGTAGCAGTTGGGTGCAGCCCCGAGCACTTGGAAGCAGTGGCGGTTAGACAGGATTCGTTTCTCCTGGTATTGGGGGTTGATATCGCGCTGTGTCAGAGATCCATTACGCAAAGTCCCTGGCCAGGGCAAGCGAGATTTACTGGTAGGTTCCAGTAGTTTCTCAAGGTGTAATGGGCTACACTTCGACACGACTTATACCGCTATTAGGGGACTGACGCTTGCCGCCCCCTAGGCCCGATATGCGATAGTCTTAGACGAACAGACCGGACTGTACGAAGATTGTCACATCAGGCTCAGTAGGAGTTCGGATGGGTTTCCTCATCGGCCTTCTTATCGACATCTACCTGGGGACCGTTACGTACAGCTAGTGCCGCTTGCGGTCTGTGGTTAAACCCACTGCCAGCGTAGTGTCGAGTCTTTAGAGTCCCACACAGAGAGTTTCCCTGCTTCGGGCGAAACGATATAGAGGTCGTATGGTTTTACTACAGGGTTCAGACGCATACATGTTTTTACGCACGTACGATGTTCGGACAGTTTTTACTAGTCGGCTTTGGTTTAAGCCAGATTCTAGTATCGGATTATTGGATTTATACAGTCTAAAGTTTTTCCGTGTTTTCACGGATAGGAGGGGCGTTCTTGTAATTTGTCGGGAAGCTTCTAGAAGGATGATGACTTGGAGGGTAAGGTGGCATTTGCATTTATTGGATTAATGAGTCATGAGGGTGAATCATCCATGGAGTTAATGATTCATTTATGATTCATATGACTCATGTGATGAATCACTTAGTGTATTAATGAAACATGATGATAAATCATTATTTGTTATTCATTTAATAATTTATAATGTTTCATATATACACAAATGATATCATTCATCCAAAAGGATTCTCATTCTCACCTTCTCTCTCCTCAAGCTCTCTCTCTCTCTTCAAACCCTAACCCTAACCTCTCATGTGTTGAGATCAAGGGTTAGCTAGACTAATACATCCATAATCCAACTCTATATCACCTAGGTTGCTTAGATTAGCACTTTGAGTAACCTAGTTACCTCAAGTTAGAGGTCAAGCTTGGAGTAGGAGCTCTCGGGTGGATCGTCTTTGACTCGAGGAGGCCGTTGAGGTGCCGACGTTCCAAAGAGCCTACGAGGAGTGGAGGACAGTGATAAAGACCCGAAGGACAAGTAACGTGAGGTATAACTTCGAATCAGAGTAGTTAAACCTTTCGTAATTTGCTAGTAACGGTTTAGATACGATTCATGCGCTCAAGTCCGTGTTACGAAGCTTTGATAATTGTTTTTCATATATTCCGCCTCCCCGCATGTTCATGGGGTGCGTGACATGGACTTACAGGTTTGTAGAAGTATTAAGAACCCATGACTCACCTCTTATCTTTTGTTTTATTCATTGATATTTATCAATCTCATTCTCATCTCAATCTTATCCTCATGGTTCACAAATCATCCAAGTTCATCTCTTTCTTCATCTCTTCACTAATTTTCTAGGGTTGAAATAAGAAAAAGAGAAAGAAATAATTTTAGTGAGCAAAATTCTTACTTCATCAACCTACACTGATCTAGCTCTTTAGTATAGGTTGTTATCTTCATTAATACCTTGATTAATGAAGTGTGGGCTTGAGTGAGAGTTGTCTCAAAGTGGATCATTTTCGACGACGAAGACAATAAGTAAGCTCGATCCTTTCTTCAAGTAGAGTCAAAGAAGAGTTCTAGGAACTACAACTTGGAGTTTTAGAAGTGAAGAACTAAACTATAAATATTTTAGACACTCTTCATTTAGATTAGAACTTGTTTGCTTTACTATAAAACCCTAATTCTCTAGTTCAATTCTTGTTTAGTATATTTAGACCTCTTATTTTTTAAAATTGCACACTTTATACTCATAGAAATATTGTAGAGGTGCTAAGACATACTTTTACATAACCCTATGTGGTTTGATTTATAAAGATTGTTGGGATTAACGGTCATGTGATCTCGTATTTGACCGATTCTTGTAGTTCTGTCCTAAATTATCCACCCCAATATATCCATCATAATCTCATTATATCAGCTCTTTTTTCTTTAAATTTCGATTCAATTTCAAATTAAGGCATCATCTCCGAATCCTCAAACCTACAGTCATGTTCTCCAAATTATGGCAAATTGCCCGCTAAACTGCATTAAGAGTATGGTTTACCTGAAATGAATCAATAGGATCCATATTTTTATTAAAATAAAGGTTTTTTTTTTCTGTTAGCCCCCCCTCATACTTCAATATTTTTCTCTGTCCCCTCCTATAGTTAGTATTTACCTGTAGCCCCCTATAGTTATAACTTACTTCTGCGGCCCTCTACTTTACTTTTGAAAATTATTCCTCTTTCCCAGCAGCTGTCGTCCCCTCCGCCGCCTTCTTCCTCCTCTTCTTCAACCCATCGTCTCCTTATTTCTCCTCCTTCTCAATGCCACCGCCATCACTATTATCACCACCATCATATTCCTCTTTCTTCTCTTCTACCCATCGCCTCTTTCTTCTTCCTCTTCCTTCTCAACACCACCGTCACCATCACAACTACCTTCTTCTTCATTTTCTTCTTTAACCCACAACCGCCGTCGCCGCCATCCTTCTTCCTCTAAGAATGGCGGCGGCGGCGGTCATGGGTTGAAGTGATGGTGATGGTGTTGATGATGGTGACGGTGGCATTGAAGAGGAGGAGGAAGAAGTTGGTATTGAGGGATTGAAGAAGAAGAGAAGGAGGGGGAGGAGGAAGATGGTGGTGATGACGGTGACGGTGTTGAAGAGGTGGAGAAAGAAGGTGGCGATGGTGGAGACGGCGGCGACGGCGGAGGAGGAATAATTTTCAAAAGTGAAGTAGTGGGCTGCATGAGTAAGTTATAAGTATAAGGGGGGATACAGGTAAATACTAACTATAGAGGGGACAGAGAAAAATATTGAAGTATGAGAGAGGCTAACAGAAAAAAACCCTAAAATAAATGGTTAGTTTAGTCGATTTTTATAATAAATGACCGCATGAGGTTTCTATTTAACGAACTAAAAGTTTAGGGGGTATTCGTGATGAGTTTAAACTACAGTGTGGTTTTGGAAAACTTGAGTAAAACATAGGATGATTTATGTGAAATAAGCGTAGAAATTTGGAGGAAAAGATTACTCCTTATGAGTTTATTTCGGGTCACATGTTAGACTAAAAATGAATTTTATTTGAGACTCCTCCATTTTAGGCACAAATAATAGAGATGTTTGCCAGCAAAATTTAATTAGCAGACATTATCCATTAGCATTCTGCATTTTCACTGTGTGCGTGTATATGGTAACATTTCTCTTCTTTTTTTATGAATACTATATCTTTAATAATCAAATCGGCGACCACTCACCACAAAGAGAAAAGTTATACAAAATGAGCATGCATGATGGGTATGTAAATATCAACTTCAGATAGAGGATTTGAAAAGATTTCTAAACTTTTTTTTTAGATACTTCTTTTAAAATTTGATAAAATCCAAACAATTATCTATGTTTTCCTTTTCTTAATATTTCTTCCTCAAAATTATGAATTGTTGCTGTGGACATTCTTACAAAACCATCTTATTTTTCTATTAATTCATATTTAGAAACCAACAAATTCTCTTAAAATTACAAGAAATTACCATGTACCGGATGTCTTGTGGTAGTTTATTGCAATTATTGCTGACAAGGCATCTTATTTGTGCTAGTTTTCATAGTTTTCAAAAGTTTTGCCCACCACGATCAACATCTCAGCAACCCCACAAACTCACTCACTCACTCTTGTTGCCATAAATTAATTGATATATACTGGATTCAAGAAACAAATTAATGCTCATAATTAATTCTCTCCTCTGTGAAGGAAGGAAGCAAAAGAAAATGGAAGAATTAAATGGAGTGATAAGCAACGCTGTGGAGATTTATCCTCTGAGCTGCTACCACTTCACCTCTAAAGAAGCAAAGCTTCAAAAGAAGGGCACCTCATATGATGACAGGATCCAGCGTCTGAGATTCAAGCAAGTAGTATATATGTGTCCCTGTATATTTTAGTTTTGACATGTATGCATGTTGGACAATTTTTCCAAAAATTGTCCATGTGAGAAAATTGATACCAGCTGAGCTAAGCCCAGATGGTAAATGTCCATAAATGCTGGGATCATTCATTCATTCTGATTTATTTTTGGTGACTAATTCATGGTTGAAAGCTATGCTGCTCGCGGGTTGAGGACTTGCGTCCAAGGGGTTCTTCTGGTAAATTATTACTTGCCTTTTCCGTTATCCTTTTTACCTCTTTTGTTCCTATCCTTAAATATATGCATGGTAGTGGGTGTGAAATTGTTTACTGGAATAAATATGATAACAGATGTGAAATTACTGTCGACAAGTACATAACTAGCACAGTGCTGTAGATTAATGATGGGAAACTTTCTGTTGGAAGTTTATATAATCAAAATTTCTACTCTAACTATAGTTTTATATTTTGAAAACTATTAAGTAAAATTGAGTTCTAAATTAGGTGGTACATAATGACTATTCAATTGTGTGTAGGCCATGTTCGGATACGGAGTTCATTAAGAAAACTAGAGTTTATTTTTAACTGGAGGAGGTAGTGGTGTGATACAAACTCTAGTTTGCAAGGCCTTAGCATAAAAGTGGCTAAATTGCAGGAAAGGCTCATAAATTTTTCCAGATAGCAAGAAGTATCCTAACTTTCTAAACTAATAACTCTCCACTTTCTTCTCTCAACTTTAATTTATTTCCAAAAAAATCCTTCATTTAAATATATAATTAAAATATTTAAATGAGATAAGAAAGAGATAAAAAAAATATTTTTTAATTAAATATCTAAATAAAAAGCGTTTCGAAAATAAATTAAAGTTGAGAGGGACATAGTGTAAGTTTTAAAAAATTAGGGTATTACTTGCTGTTGAGGCAAAAGTTGGAGAGTATTTTCTACAATTATGAGGTGTTTGATTTTGAAGTCATCTAAACTCAAAAGTTTTGTTTTAGAAAACTTTGCTTCGACTGAAACTCCGGTTATCTCAATTTTGGAGTTTAGATAACCAGAGTTTTCTAAAATACAGAATGAAAGCCAAACAAAACATGGTTGGTATTTTGGAGCTAATTTTAGACGACTTTATGAAACTCTTGTTATCTAAACTTTACTCCATCCCCAAACATGTCCATATTCTTTTACCTTATTTGTATGAAGACGAACATCCTCAAGAAATTTAGTCACTAGATGACCACCAATTTTACCACCCACACCCACTCACATACACTCATAATTATGATGTGATTTTGGAACTATTGGTTTTTGAATATGATTATGTTGAATATTACAAGTCATCTGTAATCCTACGGATAAAAAAACATCGGATCAATGTGCATAGTCCGTGACAGATATAACGGGGTTTTCCATATATCTAATTAACTATTTTTTTTATTTTTTTATTTTTAATTTTTGGTATCTTCTTCTTAATAGGAACGCGCACGAAGATTTACCGAGTTAGGTTACTGATGGCTCGCAAATTCGCTGTGCCAAGAAACATGAAACTGCTCGAGGTCCCTGTCACACCCCGCTTCCCAAATTACGGAATACGAGAGGTGACTAGACCAGCCATACTCCTACGGTCAGGGAATAAACCCGCCGTAGTCACACTTCGGCTTCTAGGATTATATGGTAGTCAGTAAACAGTACTAGAATAAAGGAAAATCACAGTTCGCAATTTTATTACATTGCAATAAAATAGTTTGAAATACATTTATTTTGCAGAATAAAAACTAACGAACGAAATACAAAGTGCTGGAAGCAAAAGAAATGGCGCTGATGATGCGGTCTCGACCTCCGCGATCTCGAATGGCTGGTCCTGCTCCTGGACTGGTCCACATCATCCTCTGAGCATGCACACTCAGGTCGTCAGAGCGACACATATAGCAATAATTATATAATGGGTGTGCAATGTTATTAAACATGAGAAGTGCAACAGAATGCAGAACATAAGTATAATAAACATCAACTGAATATGAATAGTGCAATATAGGTATCATGTGAGTAAGCTAGGCAATGTGTATGTCACTACTTATTGGTCACTAAGTCAATGAAATCAAATGGTGGAAAAGATACTCGTGTTTAACAAAGGTCTTGTGCATGCCCGAGACTACGCTCCGCTATGTCCAAGATATAACCCTGTCGGCCGTGCCGCTGTGCCCGGGACATAACCCTGTCTGCCGTGCCGCTAGGCCCACGACCCAATATGTGTGTGTGTATCACTAATAACGAATGATCATCCTCTAAATAATTGTAACTCGCTAAATACGAGTTCAATTCCACCTTGATTTTCCCATTCCCCAGGTTATAGTATGAATTTAGGTATTCGATGGGTTGTGAACAAATACGTTTCACTTTCACTTTCAATCACGTTTTAGCTTCTCAATATCACTTTCGTATTTAACACAACCCAATCGCTAACACTTATGTCGGCAATGCACAACAGTCGCTAGGTCTCAATGCAACAATCACTATGCAGAAGGTATATAACAAACATATAATAGGTAGAATTGCACAGAACATGTATTCACTAAATTACAATACCCAACCCATATAACTTGCAAAATTTACCATAATTCACACGTATAGAATCGACCAAAATAATATAAAAGGCGTACGAAGTAAATTTGATTATATAAGCAATAAAATTAATCTCATATCAATCGGAATTCAGGTTAGGGACTTATCATCATTTTAAAGTAGCGATCGATTACTGGAATTCCAGTTTCAGAACTGAAAGTCCAACTTCTTATGCGTTTTACCAGTGATTATGTTCAGATTCAGGTGTTTCCCCAGTTGAATAAAATCTATTTCTATCTGTTAGGTTTCCAAGGCATCAAAAGGATTATCAATAGCCTTCCTATACTAGAAGTTATGTCATGTTTAATGTGACGGTGTAAGAAACGTTACTGCAGAAACTGCAGAACACAGCGACACCCTAATATACAAATTAAATATCAAACGACTGTGAAACTACACGGGACCAGATTCATGTGTTAGCTAACTAAATTATTTACGCGACCATAAGGGGATCCGTGCATTTTTAGTTTAAAGTAGGTGTTTCCCTCCGAATGACGCGGCGGAGACGCGGTGTACGTCTAGGCCTGAGATTCGGGGCAGATGCTATTTGGTTTTATCCGTCCACCTCTCCGAAGATGCCAAGTTGATTTATGGCACCGTGTATCGGAGGTTTAGACGGATGCGGCCGATGTAGCAGACTTCGTCAGATTCCCCCTCGCTTGAGGGGTTTTTGATTGTGGGGACGCTCTTCCCTGCAGGCGCAAGCCCTTGCAGTTAATTACGCTACCGCGTCGCGGTAGCCACTTTCTCCTTCTCCAGAATTTCACTTCGTGTCGTGTGTGTTTGTTTTATTTGTGGTTGCCCGTGGATTGTATACGGAGACTAATTTATGTCGTCGTCCGTAGGACGTGGATTAGTCCAAATCCGTATTTTCTTAGATTTGGGTTTGGAGTTTTGGTTTAAAGATACGTTAGCCCTGTTTAAGACTAAGATCAACTTAAAATTTTGTTAAGAATACGTTAGCCTAATCTCCAGATTAAGATCAACTTAACGGGATCGTTTAGATCCAACAAAAGAGCAATTGGCTCTATTGTTTAGTTTAATGACGTTACGGTCGATTTCCAGTTTAGGGACATGGTGGTCCATCATTCCCATTTAGGGACGAACATTAGTTTAAGGACATTTCGGTCCAACATTCCCATTTTGGGATGAATATTAGTTTAAGGACGTTTCGGTCCACGAGTTTAAGGACCCCGCAGTCCGTATCGATGTGTGGTTGTCGAGACCCATCACCTCTCTGACGTCGTTGAAGGATTACAACGATAGGTGTCAGAGGAGTTCAGAGATGTACCCTTGAACCGGATATAAATTGATTTAAGAGAGTAATCCTGCTCAGTCAATTTAATTTGAGGACTTACGGTCATGATTGGGCTAAGTCCAGTTGAGAATATTCAACGTTATTTTATCTTTGGCCTATTAGGCCTGTGCTAGGGCTTTGCCCCTGTTTAATAATGCACTGCATTTCATTCTGGCCTGCTAGGCCTTTTTGATTTGGGCTCTGTCCCTTTATAAATGATGCAGAGCATCTGTTTGGGCTCTGCCCTTCTTTAAAATAATGTGTTGCATTTAATTTGGCCTGTTAGGCCTTTTTTTTTTAATTGGGCTTGGCCCTTCTGTAAATAATGCAGTGCATTAATTGTCTGATATTGGCTTCTCAGGCGCTTTATGCCAATTATTGAGCGCAAGCGCATTTGGAGGTGACACGTGTCACGCTAGCGCAGTGCGCTGCGCCAGTGCGCTGCGCTGTTGCGCTGCTGACACGTGGCGCGCTCTGGTGGAGGTGTGCCAACTTTAAAGAGCAATGCTCTATTTTTAAAAGCGCATAGCGCAAATGGTTCTGGTGCTGACACGTGGCGCTCTCTGGTGGATTGCGCCAACTCAGTGGCGCAACAGTGCAGATTTTCAAGTGCAAGGCACTGTTTTAATAACTTAATCCAAGTTTGGATTTAAGAGAAGAATTTTTAAGATTCCAGAACCAATGGTTCATAAAAAGTGCAAGGCACTGTTATTATTATTATTATATTTTTTTTATTGAAGATCATTGATCTTGTTCTTAGATCAATGATCTACTCAAAAGAAATTCTTCTTTTTTATAAAGGTTTTTACCTTTTTTCTCCTCTTGAGTTTTTTTTTTGTAAAAATTCTTCAGAGTTCTCTCTGTTCTCTGTGCTATTGTTTTTGATCTTGATATTCTTGATCCATGAATTGGGGTCTAGGGGCCTTTATATAGTACCCATTAATTTGTTAAATTTGTTAAAGAGATCATTCTCTGAGTGATTTGGGGAATTTTCCCCACCGTTGGATTTTGATCCAAGGGCTTCTGTTTTACAGAAGACAATCTTGTTGTTTTAACAAGGACAGAAAGATCTTACCGGAATTTTAATTCTGTTTGGCGCAGATGCACCAGCGCTTGACACATGTCGCACAGCGCAGAGCGCAGCGCAACTGCACAAGCGCGACTGCGCTGCCACGTGTCTCGCAGCGCAGAGCGCAGCGCAACTGCGCTGCCACGTGTCGCAGAGCGCAGCGCAACTGCGCTGCCACGTGTCGCGCAGCGCAGAGCGCAAATCATCTGAAGCGTTGCTTCATTTATTTTAGCTTTAATTTTCATTTCAATTTTAAAACAGAGCTTTGCTCTGATTGGGGGAAACAGAAGCGTTGCTTCGTCTCCCACCTTGGAATTTGAACAGAGCTTTGCTCTGATTGGGGTAAACAAATGCCCCCCCTGTTGCGCTTACGTGGCCCTCCAAACGAGAGCGCAGCGGTGACAGAATTCCAACTGTCGCGGCAACTCTTGGAAGTTGAAAGGGCATTTGATGCCTATAAATAGGACCTTTGGTCCTCCACAGATGATCATCATCTTCAAAATTTTACTTTCATGATCTTAGAGCCCTGCTCTTTATTTTCAAGAACTCCAAGAGTTAGACTCTTAAAACTTTTAGGTAAAAATTTTAATTTAAATTAAATTAAATTAAATTAATTTTCATTGACAGAGCATTGCTCTCAATAGATCCCTGATCTTAAGAAAACCCATTCAGGGTTTCACTTAGCAGAGCTTTGCTCTAAAGGGGTCTAAGGAGAACTAAGGAGAACCCCATTAGGGTTCCATTAATAGAGCTCTGCTCTCTAAAAGATTTTCCTTGTATTTTCTCATTTCATCAATGGAGCTTTGCTCCTTTCAAATCATACAAAAGAACTCTTAGGAGTTTTTCATGGATCTTGGAGTTTAAAGATGGCATTTTATTCTTCGATGCATTATATCGTTTTGCTTAATCAGTCTCTCTGATAATTTTGTTGATTCTCTTTTGCAGAAACAATGGACGCCCACATGTACGATCTTGACGAGATCATCTCTTACGGGGACATCCGCCGACTTGGCCGTTCTCAAAATCGGGAGCTCACAAACGCAGAGTGTGCTGAAATCATGAGCCGCTTCGACGCGTATAACGGTCAACTGCTTCCCCGGCGTTCCTCCCTCCTGAAGCTTATCGTGGGAGCCATCTGGGAAGCGCTTCCCCTATTCTGTTCCGGTGTGCCGCTTAGGGCGTTGGATGCCGCCGAGGATAAGGTGCACTCGGTGTACCTGATGAACCTAATCTCGAAGAGACGGCGAGACAATCTTGTCGATCTCTTGCACCAGGCCTTCCAACAGTCCGCCATTCTTGCTGCCTACCGGAGGGTGGAGGACATCAGTGGGGATCTCGACGCCCGTGCTTGCGAAAGGAAGCACACCAGGATGGTTCGCCAAGCTTTGAAAGTCTTGGACAAGGTCACTTTCGAGTTCCTCAATCCTTGTCCAGGATCTGAGATCTTGCCATTGTAATCTTTTGGACAATGTTTTTGTTTATTTCTTTATGCTTGTAAGAATCATTTGCAATATGAATGGAAAATTTCTATTTCAGCTTGTCTTATTTCTCGTTCTGAGTCTTTTGCACATGCATGAATGAATGTGTCTCAAATGCTTGATCAAATGCCCATCGGATGTTCTTTCTGTCGCTTTCTTCTTTCTTTTATTATCAGTATGCTGCCTTAATAAACATGGTTGTCAGATAATAGAGTAAGCATCTTGGTTTCTTTAAGAGATAGCGATGGCTTAGGCCGCAGGTTCAGATCTGCTGTCTAAGACTTTTCAACTCTATGAGCCGTGAGGGTCTCATAGAGACTTTTCTCCCTACGGATCGAGAGGATCTCGTAGGTGGATTTTCTCCTTAGGAATCGTGAGGATTCCTAAGTGCGTTTTCTCTTATAAGTCGTAAGGTTCTTATAAGAGAATTTTCCCTCTTACGAGTCGAGAGAACTCGTAAGCGGTTGTTTCCCTCCTTTTCGAGATTCGACTCTGGAGAGTGAGACCCGTGGATAGTATGCAAGAGACCGTTTTAGACCGACTTGCAGGATCCCAGTGCTTAGGAAAAAAGTTTTTTAATCCCTGCTGCCTAAGGTTTTATCTTCCAAGTCGAAACGAATCGGGAAGTTCTCGCGAAGACACTAATTTCCTCACGGATCGAAACGAATCGAGCAGTTCTCGTCAAGGACACTAATTTCCCTGAGTTGAAGTATTTTGCCAAGGATGCTGGTTTCTTCGAGGTTGAAACAAATCGGAGTATTCCTGCGGAGACACTGGTTTCTCTGCGGGCCGACGCGAATCAGGAGGCTCTCATCAAGGACGCTAGTTTCCCTGAATTGAGGTATTTGCCAGGGACACTAGTTTCCCTGGGGTTGAAATGAATCGATGTATTCCTGCAAAGACGCTAGTTTCTCTACGGGTCGACGCGAATCAAGATGTTCTCATCAAGGACACTGATTTCCCTGAGTCGAGGAGGTTGCCAAGGACACTGGTTTCCTTCGGGTTGAAACGAATCGATGAATTCCTGCAAAGACGCTAGTTTCTCTGCGGGTTGACGCGAATCAAGATGTTCTCGTCAAGGACACTGGTTTCCCTGAGTCGAAGTGTTTTGCCGAAGACACTGGTTTTTTCGGGGTTGAAACGAATTGGAGTATTCCTGCGGAGACACTGGTTTCTCTGCGGGCCGACGCGAATCAGGAAGCTCTCATCAAGGACGCTAGTTTCCCTAAATTGAGGTATTTGCCAAGGACACTGGTTTCCCTGGGGTTGAAACGAATCGATGAATTCCTGCAAAGACGCTAGTTTCTCTGCGGGTCGACGCGAATCAAGAAGTTCTCGTCAAGGACACTGGTTTCCCTGAGTCGAAATATATTGCCGAGGACGCTGGTTTCCTCGAAATTGAAACGAATCGGAATATTCCTGCGGAGACACTGGTTTCTCTGCGGGCCAACGCGAGTCGAGAAGGCTCTCATCAAGGACGCTAGTTTCCCTGAATTGAGGTATTTGCCAGGGACACTGGTTTCCCTGGGGTTGAAACGAATCGATGTATTCCTGCAAAGACGCTAGTTTCTCTGCAGGTCGACGCGAATCAGGATGTTCTCGTCAAGGACACTGGTTTCCCTGAGTTGAAGGATTTTGCCGAGGACACTAGTTTCCTCGAAATTGAAACGAATCGGAGTATTCCTGCGGAGACACTGATTTCTCTGCGGGCCGACGCGAATCAGGAGGCTCTCATTAAGGATGCTAGTTTCCCTGAATTG
Source organism: Agapanthus africanus (assembly GCA_030015575.1). Classification (NCBI taxonomy): domain Eukaryota; kingdom Viridiplantae; phylum Streptophyta; class Magnoliopsida; order Asparagales; family Amaryllidaceae; genus Agapanthus; species Agapanthus africanus. The sequence goes on along the minus strand of CM057348.1, from coordinate 195,900,983 downwards.
AGGTATTTGCCAGGGACACTGGTTTCCCTGGGGTTGAAACGAACCGATGTATTCCTGCAAAGACGCTAGTTTCTCTGCGGGTCGACGCGAATCATGATGTTCTCGTCAAGGACACTGGTTTCCCTGAGTCGAGGAGATTGCCAAGGACACTGGTTTCCTTGGGGTTGAAACGAATCGATGAATTCCTGCAAAGACACTAGTTTCTCTGTGGGTCGACACGAATCAAGATGTTCTCGTCAAGGACAGTGGTTTCCCTGAGTCGAAGTGTTTTGCCGAAGACACTGGTTTCTTCGGGGTTGAAACGAATCGGAGTATTCCTGCGGAGACACTGGTTTCTCTGCGGGCTGACGCGAATCAGGAAGCTCTCATCAAGGACGCTAGTTT